>CM051829.1:64971284-67471284 GCA_028451465.1 Erethizon dorsatum | reverse complement strand
TTTATGGAGCTAGGAATCGAACCCAGGGCCTTGTACATACTAGGAAAGTATGCCTCCGCTAGGTCTTCAATTTATCACCTTTTCTTTCTCAGTTAACTCTTTTGCCTCAGCAAATGCTTTCCCGCTCTGAAAACATGAAGACATTCTTCTGTGTTTCTTCTCCTTCCTCCTCCCTCTCCCTCCCTATTTTCTCCCTCCCCTCCTCCTCCTCCTCCTCCTCCTCCTCCTCCTCCTCCTCCTCCTCTTGGTGGCAGTGGGAATCCACGCACAGGGTGCTTTACCTCTGTGCTACATCCCTGCCCCTGCCCTCTATTTTTTTTTTTTTTTGTGGGTACCGGGGGGTCGACCTCAGGACCTCGCGCGCCAATAGGCACCCGTGCCACTGAGCGATATCACCGGCCCCTTTTTCGTATGTGGGATCCGGGAGTCGAACTCGGGCCCTTGCGCTTGCAAGGCAGGCGCTTACGCCGCTGAGCCATCTCACCGGCCCTCTATTTTTTTTTTTAATACGAGGTCTTGCTAAGTTGTCCAGGGGGAGCTTGAACTTGCAATCTTCCTGCCTCAGCCTCCCTGACTGCTGGGACTACAGGCATGTGGCACCATGCCTGGCTTCTAAATTTTTTTGATCTTTGCTTTTCACATTTAAAGCTATAATCCACCTAGAACTCATTATTGTACATAAGTCACAAGAGGGGTAGAATTTTCTTTTTTTCTATATGAATAAGATCAATTTACTGAAGTGTCCATCCCTTCCCCAAGTCTACCTGAACAACAGTGCTTTCTGTATATACATGAGCCTCTTTTTGAGTTATCTATTATATTTTACTGTCAACTTGCCCATCCCTGGGCCAATCTTATGGTGTCTTGTAGTAAGGCCAGGCCTCCATCTTCCTTTGCAGGGGAAGTGTCTTAAACATGCTCAGGATTTTGGTCTTCCACATGAATTTTAGAATCAGGCTGGCCGGCTCTTGACAAACCCTCTGGAAATTCTGCTGGAACTGTCTTCAATCGATAGGTCAGCTTGGGGAGAAATGACTGAGCTCAATGCATCCTCCTATCCATGAACTTCGTATGCTTTTTTTCCTTTTTATTTTAGGTGTTCCTTGAAGGCTTCCTGTAGAGTTCAATTATTTCCCCCATATAAACCAAGCTTATCTTTTGCTGGACTTATTCCTGGATATCTTTTCTTTTTAAATGCTCTAATAAACAGTATATTTTTTAAATTACTTTTTTTTTTTTTGTTATTTGCATGTGGTGAATAGAATTGCAGTCGATTCTGGTATGCCTGATCTCACACACCCAGCCAACTTGTTAACTGTTATGGGTACTTCTAATAACTTGGAGATTTTTTTTTCTATGTAAAGAAACTTTGTTCATAGCTTATTTCTTTCTCCCTTTCCAAAATGTCTGTCTTTATTTTTCTTACCTTACTGGACAACATCTCCGGGATATATTGAGGAAAAGTCAGGACGGTGAACATTTTATAATTTTAAAATTTAAATAAACCCTGCTAGTGTTTCTCCATGAAAATAATCATTTTCCAGAAGTTTTTTGCTAGATGACCTTGTGTTGGCTATAGCTACAAGAGATTTTTACTTTTTCTTTTTGTTTTTTGTTTTGTTTTGTTTTGTTTTTTTTGAGATAGGGTCTCGTTTTGCAGTTTAGGCTGGCCTTGAACTCGTGGTGATCCTCCTGTCTCAGCCTCTCAAGTGCTGGAATTAGGGAATTTTACTTTTAAATCATAAATTAGGATTGAGTTTTTTTCTAATGCTTTTCATGTGTCTGTTTAAGAGAACCACGTGATTTTTATCCTTTAATCTGTTAATGAAAGACATCTGTAGTTTTTCTAACATTAAACTATGATTGTGTTTCTTGAAAAAACCCCAACCTGTTATACATATTACTTTCACTATACATCATTGGCTCTGTTTTGCTGTGGTTTTCACAGAAACGCATTGCAGGTGTATTCAAGACCAACACTTAACATGACTTTTCTTTCTCATCCTAATCTTGGTATCAAGATTATGCTGGTCTCAGAGTGACCTAAAGAGTACCCTTCTTACTTCATTCTTTCAAAAAACTTATGTAAGAGTGGGTTTTTCTGTTCTTTGAAAATTTCTAAAATTTGCATAGAAAAGAGTCTGGACCGAGTTTTTTCTGTGTAAGGAAATTACAATCTAGGATTCAGCTACTTTAAAGGTTACAGGTTTCTCTTAAGAGGAAGAAAAGAGTGAACTAGAAGGGTCAAGGGCGTGGCTAGACTCCCAGAGGGCCTGGGGTGTGGACAGCGAGGGGGGACGGTCAGGCGCTGCAGCTTTCAGCGAATCAGAGGCCTGGCAGAGAGAACAGCGCAACCGTGGAGAGGAAGGGGCAGCATCGGGCACTGTGCCCAGACGAAGCGCTTAGCTGAGAGAAGGACAGGAACAGTGCACCAGAGGGCAGCCACCTCGCATCCCTCCCCGGTCCGATTCCAGCCCATCCCGCTCGGTGGCCAGCCTTGCTAGCTGGCCTTGAGATGCATTCTCTTCCCTCCCTGCTGACAGAGCCCCAAGGCCTAACAACTATGTGCCTGTCTTTAAAAATGACACCTCCAGGACCGGTGAGATGGCTCAGCGGCGTAAGCGCCTGCCTTGCAAGCGCGAGGGCCCGAGTTCGAGTCCCGGATCCCACATACGAGAAAGGGGCCGGTGATATCGCTCAGCGGCACGGGTGCCTGTTGGTGCGCGAGGTCCTGAGGTCGACCCCCCGGTACCCACAAAAAAAATAAATAAGTAAATAAATAAAAATGACACCTCCAGCCTCTTTGTCCCTAAGTCCAGGAGTCACAGTGCTGCAGTGAAACACAAGCAGAACTATGCTCAGGGCTTCCAAGCATGCACCTTTGGAAAAACACAGGGCTTCTCCCCTTCTTCCTGCCTGGAGCACCTGATAACATGAGGGGGCCCTGACCCATCTCTGGACTTCTGCTGGGAAGAAAATGAATAGCGCACATGTTCAAGCCACTAACTTCAAGCCTGCTGCTCACGTGGCCTCCCTTGCTGTGCTCATCGGTTTGGGGCCTTCCTTCCCTGTCCACAAAGCAGCCCCCGCCAGGCAGTGTGCCCCCTTAACCTTTCCCCATACCTCATGTTGGGCAAGATTCATTTTCCTGTCAGATTTTATTCACCTTTGTCTTACGCCTCATACCAGCAGCCAAAACTGGGCTCTGCAAACACCAGACACTCAATAAACATGTGTCACATTCAATGAGCAAAACCTGAATTTCAATACTGCAGGCTGAAAAGCCCTGACTGAAATGGTTCATGACCCTCCCATCCTTACCAAGAGTGCAGACTCTCCCGCACTTTAAAATTCCAGGTTTTCTGCACCTGCCCTTGCTCCTGACTGCTAAAGGCCACAAAATTTCCCCAATTCTGTCTTAGTTAATTTTTAGTTGCTGGGACACAATACCCACCACCCACAAATTAAAGGAGGAAAGGTTTATTTTACCTCACAGCTTGTAGAAGTTTCAGTCAATAGCTGGCTTTAAGGCAGGGCGGGTAACATGGCAGAGGGGCATTGTAGAGGAGAAACTGCATGGCAAGAAGTAGCAGCAGTGAGCCTCCCTTTCCCTTTCATCCCACCCAGGCTACAAGCCTATTGGTTGATGCCACCCATACCCAGGGTGGTGCTTCTCATTATCCACACCCAGAACCATGCTAAACTAATCAGTGGGCTAATTTAGTTATCACAGCCTTAATCTGAGTATCACACACCCTTAATCCAGCCACCTCCCAAAAGCCCCACCTATCAGCGCATGAGGCTGTGGGGGGACATTTAAGATGTAAACCACCACAAATTCCATCTGAGCCCCAGCCTTTTCCTCGGTCAGATGGGGTGTTGTGAGAATTTCCTGGAGAGATGTAAAGGAAACTTCTGCCTCAGAACTGAGGGGTGACAGTCCAGAGAACAATTTAGACAGGCCCAGCTTGGTGAGTAACTGAGGATTGGGGCTCACAGAGCAGACACTGTTGGGCTGCAGCACCACTGAGGCTGCCAGCCCCCCACGCTAAGCTACTGGCTTCATGGAGCACCGAGCCCAATGGCAAAAGCGAGGTCAAAAGCAGTAAGGGTTCCTGGGAAAAGTCGCGAGTCCTCTGTTCCCACCCATCTTATTGGGAAACTCTGCTGGTCTTGGCACAGTGGTGGTGACCTTGTGGACTGCAGTGTGGCACACAGCCTCGGTGCCTTGCGGGGGCAGGGGTGCTGGACAGCTAGCCAGGTCAGGCATTCACCACAAGATGGAGTGACTCTGGGTTTGGAGGACAATTCTCACTACAGGGAGGAAGACAAACCAGCAGCTCCTGGGGCTGCTTGGCCACGTTGGGGTCCCCTTCGGGAGGGGGCTTCTGTTTGAGCGCACCCATAGTTTCCTCCTGCCATTCAGCTCCTGCATGGCAGTTTCTGTACGGTGCCCACATCTACAAACGTGAAGCTGGAAAGGCAGGCAAGAGAAGGCAGTGCTAGGCAGAGCTCCTGAGACCAGAGCTGCAGGCAGCACCAGGCTGGTCACCCAGCAGCCCTCTGCAGCCGTAGGCCAAGGCTGCTGCAAAGGTGCAGCAAGCCGGAGTCGTCCCGGACTCCAGCCTGGGCTGGGTGACTTGGGGGGCTGTCTGGGGCCTCTGGGGACTGGAAGAAATGAGTTGACTTTTTCGTTAGACACAGCATGTTTCTGGCTTTGAGTTTCTTTAATATTCCTTTGCGTGAAAATTCAAAGCATTTCCACTGCCTTAAAAACAAAAAGAGGAAAAATAAATAAATAAATAATAAAATAAAAAGAGGAGCCGGGCGTGGTGGTGCGTGCCTGTAATCCCAGCACTCAGGAGGCTGAGGCAGGAGGATCGCCACAAGCTCAAGGCCAGCCTGGGCTACGTAGTGAGTTCAGGACCAGCCTGAACTACATAGCAAGACCCTGTCTCAAAAAAACAAAAATAAATAAATAAATATAAAAATTAAAAGGGGGGGGGAATATGCATAGGCCCAATTTTCAGGGGCAACTAAGGCTGAGGGTGGTGTAATCAGAAAACAGCAACCACATAAGCAAAAATAAGCCCCAGCCTCAGACTTCCAAACCAGGGCTCGATCTGGAAGGTGTTGCTGGCTGCTGAGCCAGAAGGTTAAATATGGAAAGGGGGTTTCCCAGCGTCACTTTGCCACATCCCAGTGGGTGTGGATCTGTGGTGCTTCCCAAAGCAAACAAAGCAGGGACAGTCACCACTGTTTGCAGCCATTGTGGAAGCTTTGGACATGAAGAGGGTTGAAGGTAGTGAATTTCCTCTCATAAGGGCAGGGTTTAAAAGAGAACAAGAACTGGTGACATAATTTAGATCCCCAGCCAGCTAAACCGCACTCCCTTTCATGCACACGCGGTGAGAACCTACAGTGTGGTGTGTGGGCCAGGATTAAGTGCGCTGAGTGCGGTAAACACGGAAACAGACAGAAAAGATGTCAGTAGTTCTGCCTTCAGCTGAGTGATCCAGAGAAGGTGACCAGTGCACAGCCCAGTTCTTTTCGGGTGATAAACTCCACTAGCAAGAAGTACCCTGGCAGCAGGAGCACGCATTGTGTGCACAGAACCCAGAGCCGGGGAAAGAGGTGATCCGGCAGGCACCCAGGAGGAGGTGCCCTGCACGCGTGTCCGCAGCACTCTCACTGGTGGCCTGGCCTCCCTGCCCAGGGCCAGGCTTACCTTCCCCCTCCTTCTTGGATCCCTGTCCCTGTCTTCTCCAGCCCTCTCTTCCCACCTGCCCGCTGATTTGGGTCCCTCGCTCACTACACATGTCCTACCCTTACCCTGCCCTGCTCTGAGAAAACGTCTTGTCACCCTGATCCCTTTTGAGCTACACCCTATTTTTCCTCTTTTCTGCCAAACTTGTAGAAAGAGCTGTTTCCACCTAATGCCTCCATTTCCTCCCCGCCCACTCCCTCCTGACTGCCTGTAGTTTGGCTTCTTTCCCCTCCGCTGAAGGGGCCTTCCTGAAGGTCGTGGACTCCCCCCAGGGCCCCCGCGGCTTCCCTCAGGGCCTCCGCATCCTGCCTCTTCGGCTGCCCGGCCCATCGTAGCTCTGACATTTCCCAACCCAGAAAACTCTTTCTTGCCCAGAAAACTATTTGGGACAAATGTACTATATATTAGTACCCTCTTCTTTCTACAAATCCAAAGTCACTTTGTTGGTGGAGGGAAATAGAAATGCATTATATATAACTCATTTTTCTCAGGTTTCATGTTTATATTACATTTAATTCAAATTTTCTAAATTGCTTCACTTTTATATATTTAAAAGTGAACGCAGAGCAACAAGCAGTGTTTCTTAGTGTTTTCGGTGTATGGAATACGGTCCTAAACCTAATTCTTCTTGGTCTTCATAACCAGCCTGTGACGGGTGCACTGTTACTGTCCTCAGCACACAGAGGCAGAAAAATAAGGACCAGAGTGGTTAAGAGACTTCCCTAAGGTGACACAGCCAATTTAGGGTTTGCGCTCAGGGCTTCTAACTTCAAATCCTACATTTTTTTCCATTACATTATGAAAAACCAGGGTTTAGTCTCAGGCTTTACCACAATTGTTAAATATAGGTAATTATTTAATAATATTTTTGTATCTTCTATAGCAGGCATTGGGAAACTGCAGTCTTGGGCCAAATCCAGCCTAATGCCTCTTTTTTTTAGTAAATAAAATATTATTGAAACACAGCCATGAGTAGTCACTGACTTGTATCTATGGGCCCCTTCATTCTGCATTGGCAGAGTTGAGTATTTGCGATAGAGCCACACGGCCTTCAAAGCATAAAATACTTGCCCTCTGCGCCTTCACAGAAAGTTTTGCCAACACTTGTTCTGTAGCAATGGTTCTCAATTCTGGCTGTGGACAAGATTTAGCCTGAAGGTTACTTTTGTTTCTTTTTTAACTAGCTCCACTTCAAATAAACAAAATCTGAATCCTTACAGCTGGGACTGAAGCATCAATAGTTTTTTTATAGCTCCCCAAATGATTTTAATATATAGTCAAGGTCAAACACTGCAGCTGGTTGTGCACAATAACCCACAGCTCTGTAATGCCAGCTACTCAGGAGGCTGAGGCAGGAGGATCACAAGTTTGAGTCCAGCCTAGGCAACTTAGCATGACCCTGTTGAAAATACAAATAAAAAGTGTGGGGGATGTAGCTCGGTGGTAGTGAGCTTGCCTATCATGCATGAGACCCTGGGTTCAATCCCCTGTACCATGGGGAAAAAAATCAGAAAATTCAGAAAGCCATGGTTTTCAGAAAATATGCTTGAGTGTGAAAGAAGAGTCCCCTTCCCTCCCCAACACAAGTACAAATACCAAAACATCTGTCAACATCTGTCCATCCATGGCCATTCAGTAACTGAATGCCTCACCAGTGAGGATGGCATCAGCAGACACTGGTACCACCAACAGTGATCCTGAGAACCCGAAAGCAAGCCCAAACATGGCTTTCTTTTTCTGATGCTCCTTCACAGTTTAACTCATTTGCTTATAATTTTTAACCAATTATAGATTTGACAAGAAGTTTGGTACATTAAACTAAAATTGCCTCCTGCCCTGTAGGGACTCTTACACCTCATTTTTAAAAATGAAAATAACTTATTAGGGTTTTCTAATTATAAAAACATTAAATATTTATTATAGAAATATTTCTAAAATGCAGATAAGCAAAATAGGAATGTCGTCCATCATCCTACCACCAAGACATGAGCACAGCCCATCTACTATAAAGGTCATGGGTTCGGGCTGAGGCTTCTTGCTTATAATCTGTTTCCCTTAACAGTGCATCCCCTTCACTCCTCAACTATATCATGTAAAAGATCTATAGCCTGCTGTTAATTACCCCACCAGCATTTGTGAACCACAGACTTCCTGCTCAAAAGTTCAGGCCCATTAGATCAGCAGCAATTTAGCAGCTGGACACCCCAGGCACTGGTGAGGATGAAGGAACTCTGGCTGCTGGTGACAGTGCAAGTCACACCCCCTCCTGGCCAAGCTGTGTGTCCTTGTGGCCCTGATGTCCCACACCTGGGTACAGGAGGCCTGGAGACACTCGCACACATGTGCACGCAGAGCTGTGTGACAACCTCACTAAGACTGTTAGAGGGAGCAAAAACTGAGAAAATATTCGTTTGACTATGCGAAATTCACCTTTTTTTTGGCGGATAAAAATGTTCTAATACCAATCGCCGTAAATGGTACACCTAAGTAATGGAGCGTCTTCTGGTGGGTAAACTGCGGTAGATTCACACAGTGGATTAAAGACAGCTAAACTTGCTAACTAGAGCTACATGTGTTTACATGGCTGTTTTTAAAAACTGGTGAATGGGGCCGGTGAGATGGCTCAGCGGCGTAAGCCCCTGCCCTGCAAGCGCGAGGGCCCGAGTTCAACTCCCGGAACCCACATACGATAAAGGGGCCGGTGATATCGCTCAGCGGCACGGGTTCCTGTTGGCACGCGAGGTCCTGAGGTCGACCCCCCGGTACCCACAAAAAAAAAAAAAAAAAAAAAAAAACTGGTGAATGGTAAAAGCACAGACGAGCACATGAAGAACAGAAGGGACCCACAGCTACCTGCCTATCACCTCAACCTGCTCCTTCCCAGGGCGCACTCATCCCTCGTCCCCGCCCGCTCCGACCTCCCCATCTTTCCTGCTCACGGCGCTAGCTCCCCAGCAACCTCCCCACCCTACCTTAGGGCCGGGGCCCTGCAGACCCCGCTGCTCTTCCCCCACTGCAAACCTGGCTCTGCCCAACCCTACCCTGCCCTCACGTTCCTGCTGTGCTCTTTACCCAGCTTAGATAGCAGGGCTCTCGCTGTGACCACGCACCTGCATCAGGTCCTCCCCAGCATTACCGCCACCTGCTCCCATCACCAGTTCCCTCTCCCAACAAAACCGCACGACCTGCTATGCTTCCTTTCTGCTCTGCAGAGGGCCCTGTCTTGTCTCACTGAGAAAAGAGAAGCAGTCAAAGGGGAACCTCTGCCTCTTCGGCCACCATCCCTCTAAGTGGAAGCCCTGTCCCTGCGCTGGGTCTCCTCCCTCTCCCCTCAAAGCCTCTGCCCCGAATACCCTCCTCGCTCCTGCATCAACCCCTCACCCAAATGAGACAGCGTCTACTGTCTCAGTCCTCGTCTCCACAGACCTCTCCTGCGCACCCGCCGACTCTCCTTGATCATTTACCTTCTCAACTGCTCACCCTTCACGCCGTCATTTATCACATGCCTGTGCCACAAACTATTTCAAGTGCAGCAAAGTATAAACAGGTGAGAGGATCCTGAACCATTTTGGTCTAGGCCGCAGTCCAATTCCAGATCTGCAGATAAAGCCAAGAAAGAATCTGGGAAAAAAGAGAGAGAGAGAGAGAGAGAGAGGGAGAAAGTCCTCCCTTCCTGGGGTTATCTTCTTGGGAAAGACAAATAATAAGAGGAATAAGTGATATGTGTGGTATGTTCCACAGTGCTAAGTGCTGGGGACAGGAAAAGTGGGGCTGCAGTCTGGGGAGATGAACCTGGAGGGCCCTTCAAGGCAGGAAGCAGAGGGCACAGCAGGGACAAAGGCCCTGTGGCAGGCGGGAGGTAGTCAGAGGCCAGTGGGGGAATCCAGGGGAGCAGCTCCAATCCCTGCCCTTCCTAAGTGAGGGGAGTCACTGAAGGTTCTGGGTGGGGGTGACAGGCTCGTCTTACACTGCATAGCATCATGCCAGCTGCTGTGTCACAACTGGACTGACAGGGAAGAGGCTGGCAGAGAAATAAGCGAGGAGGCCCTGCCAGTCACCCACACGACAGACGAGGTGGCACGGGCCAGGGAGAGAGCAGCAGGCAGGACGGGAAGTGGCCAGGTTCCAAATAGAGTTAACGTCTCATTGGAAAGCATTCAAACCACATGGAGTAGGGATGACAACAAATTCCCACAACCAAGCTTCAACTGCTGCCACACTTTGCCAGAATTGTCTCTTCTACCTCTCCCCGTCATCTGCCGGAGCATCTCAAAGCAGAATCGCAGGTATCCTGTCATTCCACCCTGACGTAGGAGCCTCAGAACAGCATTTTCTTATGCTGATACAACACCACTCTCAAACCAAGAAAATGAATAATAATTCCTTATCAATTAATAGGCAAATTTCACCACCTCAAAAATATCACTGGGGATATAGCTCAGCGGCACAGCGCCTGCCTGGCAAGCTTGAGGTCCTGAGTTTGATGCCCAGTACCAAAAAAAAAAAAAAAAAAAAATCTTATCGTGGCTGTGTGGCCCCATTTAGGACCAAAACAAGTCTACTTACTATACCTGAATATCCTTTCTCTTAAGCCTCTTCTAAATCTCCTTAAGTCTCTCTCAGATCTCCTATTTCCATTTTTCCATGACTTTGACTTGTTATGAAAACCAGGTCAGTTGTCCTATCGACAAAAGTATCTTTGGGGGGGGTCTACACTGCCTCTTCAAGGTAGCCCACACTATGTCATAGGGTGTATTTTTTTCCCCCTTTTCCTACTTTTACTTGGCCCAAACTCGCTTTGCAGAGCCTATTTTCTTTTCCTCCCTATCCTTAGTAAATGTAAAACTTTGCCACCAAAAAAAGTATCACTTTTTTATGGCAGCACTAACTTGATCTTCCACTTTCTATATTTCTTCCAGACTAGAAATTAGCCATAGAGGCCAGGCATGGTGGTTCATACCTGTAATCTTAGTACTCTGGGGGGCTGAGACAGGAGGATTACAAGTTTGAGCCCAGTCTCGGCAACTTATCAAGACCCTGTCTCAAAATAAAAAAGGGCTCTGGATGTAGCTTAGTATAAAGGCCCTGGGTTCAATCCCCAGTACTGAAAGAAAAAAGAAGGAAGAAAAAAAGAAAAAGAAATTAATCATAAAGCTCAATTACATATAGGAGTGTTTTTTTTTTTTTTTTTTTGTGGGTACCGGGGGGTCGACCTCAGGACCTCGCGCGCCAGTAGGCGCCCGTGCCGCTGAGCGATATCACCGGCCCCTTTTTTTTCGTATGTGGGATCCGGGAGTCGAACTCGGGCCCTTGCGCTTGCCGGGCAGGCGCTTAAGCCGCTGAGCCATCTCACCGGGGCAGGTCTTTCTATGTAGTTCAGGCTGGACTTGAACTCACTGTGTAGCCCAGGCTGGCCTCAAACTCACAGCGATCCTCCTGCCTCTGCCTCCCGAGTGCTGGGATTACAGGCATGCGCCACCATACCTGACTTCAGAGGGTTTTATTTCTCCTTTCTTTAGGTATCGCTACAAATTGTTGCCTTTTGAAAATCACTGGTGAGTTTTAATCAAATATATTTGGTATTTTTGATGCTCAAATCATCCTATCTTTGGCCTGTGGGACCTCCTCTTTCTTGTTCTTGTATCTTTGGAAACTTTATTTTTTATTTATTTATTTATTTATTTTTTTTTTTGGTACCGGGACTGGAACTCAGGACCTTGCACTTGCCAGGCAGGCACTACACTGCTGAGCTACATCCCCGGCCCACCCTCCTGTGGCTTCTTGCCAGGAGCGCTCCAGACCCGGAACCAGAAGCAGCTGTTGCAATGGAAGGCCTGTTCTCTGGAAAGCCTATTTTTCTCTTATCTTGAGAATCTTGGTTCTTAACATCAAGTTCTTGTTTCATCCTACATTAAATATGTAATAAGTTCTAATAACAGTATCAGTATTATTGACAACAAAACTACTGAGTAAAGGTTAAGCTTTCTTTGCAAGTCTTTAGTGTAGTATATCCTGCTGAGGATATGTGATCAAAATAGTCTGTTCGAGCCAAGCATGGGGGTACATGCTTGTCATCCCAGCTACTCAGGAGGCTGAGACAGGAGGATGACAAATTTGAGGCCAGCCTGGACAATTTAGTGAGATCCTATCTCAAAAACTTTTTAAGATGGCTGGAAGTGTACGTGCAAAGGAAAAGCTATCAAAGTTGTGTCGCTAAATATTATGTTTGCTGTACATTTTTAAGTCCTTAATCTACCTGGAATCAGCTGGTGCAATTATGACTAAAGATCCAATTTCATTTCCCTGCATTGGTAAACAGATGTCACAAGTTCATAGAATATTCTCTTTTCACGACTGATCTGCAAGGGCCGCTGCTTTTTCTACACACACACCCCCAAGAATTTATGGTGTATTCCTAGGTTTTCTATGTTTTATTCGTGTCAACTACCAAACACTGCACCCATGCTCAGGTCATCCTTACTGTAGTGGGTCTGCTGCCTTTTCCATTCCCTTATTTTTCTTCAGAAAGGCTTGGTTATTCATGGAATGTTATGGTCTGTGTAAGTTTTAGGATCAGCTTGTCAAGTTCTTTGATATATCCCTGGGTATTTTTTATCATAATGACTGTAAATCTACAAATCATTTTAAGGATCATAAAACTGAGTCATCCATACTGTTATTTCTATTTACATAATCCTTCTTAACATCTTTGAATAACGTTTCAAAATTTTCTGTACACATACCTTATACAATTTTTATTGCACTTTTAGCCCCTTGTATTTCTGGATCCTCTTGTATAGAAATGTAATTGACATTTGTATATTTATCTTGTATTCAACTACCCTGCTAGTATTCAATAATTCTTTTTTTTTTTTTTTGTGGGTACCGGGGGGTCGACCTCAGGACCTCGCGCGCCAACAGGCACTCGTGCCACTGAGCGATATCACCGGCCCCTTTTTCGTATGTGGGTTCCGGGAGTCGAACTCAGGCCCTTGCGCTTGCAAGGCAGGCACTTACGCCGTTGAGCCATCTCACCGGCCCTAGTATTCAATAATTCTAACAATGTATCAGCTGGGTGTGGTGGTACACACCTAATCTTGCATTCAGGAGGCTGAGGCAGGAAGACTGTCATGAATTCGAGGCCAGCCTAGGCTACATAGTGAGTTCAAGGCCAGCCTGAACTACATAGTGAGACCCTGTCTCAAAAGAACTTTTTTCTAACAATATATCTAAAATTCTTTAGTGAGGCAATTCTCTACAAAAAGGAAGTTTGTTTGTTTTCTTTTTCATTTCCGGTTCTTACACCACTGTTTCTCTTCCTTTTATTCCCTGCTCTGGCTAATACTGGTCATAAAAGGTCTTAAACAGAGGAGGTGATGTAAGTACTTGCATCTTGTTCTTGATTTCAAAACACCTGTTTCCCAAATAATCAAGTTTTCTGCACACTTTCTATAGATATTCTTTATCAGTTTTCGGAAGTTTCCTTCCCTTCACAATTTAAGTGGTTATTTTTCATAATCCAATTTTTAATTTTATCCAAGATTAATTTTTAGCTTAAATTTCCCCAGACCATGCAGGCAATATGAATTTAAATCACAAATCACGCAAAGCTGCTGTTATGTTTCTTGAGGCTGCCAGTCCTGCCAGCCCAGGACCCAGGCCAAGAGGATTAACCACTTCACCGTCTACCCCAAGTATCACTGGGCAGTGCATTTGTTGACACACTGACTATCCCCAGCATCACTTGGGCAGGCGTCATTTCAACCAGTCATTCCTGTTTGTACAAGATACACTCGTATGTCCATTTGCTTTATATCGACTATTTTTTGCATACTTTTAAAAAAAATCTAGAACATTATATTTGCCTTTTATGTTTGTTTATGGTGAAATCTAATAATAAGTTCTGGTTATTTTCTTTTACTAATTTGTGTTTATTTTGTTTGTAAAAATAACCTATAATTTTGTGCTACAATTTTATAAAAACTCTTATCATAAGTACATTAGATATAATTTTTATACTTCTCCAGAACTCAGTGATACTCTTTCACAATACAAAATGGACACATTTGGGACACTGAGACGAATAGGGAGGAAGTAACGAAAGATCTGCAAAAGAAAAAACTGTAAAAGGGAGAAATGTTAGCAGATCAGAGAGGAAAAGTCTGTGTTATGAAATGGGAAGACACGGGCTGGTGATATAGCTCAGCGGCATAGGCGCCTGCCTGGCAAGCACAAGGTCCTGAGTTCAATTCCTGGTACCCGCATATAAAAAAAAAAAAAAGAAAGAAAGACAAAAAAGACATCTCCTCATTGTCAACTATTCCTAATACGGAAATGATAGAACTTGAAAGAAGCAATAAACTTTTGAAAGATTCCAATAGTGGTTAATGATTATAATAATTCTACGGGTGGTGTTGACAGAAGTGACCAACACCTGACAAGCCAGCCTGTAGTCAAAAAGTGAGGGAAACATATTATTATAAAATATTTATGCACCTTCTGGACCAAACAATATGGAACTCATTTGCTACTTATTCAAAACAAAGGAGTTCAAAAAGTCATACAATTTAGATTAGGTCTAATAGACCACATAATTGAAAAATACGGGATAGCGAAACGCCAACCAGGATGTCCATCATCGACATCTTCACCATTACGTTTACTGGGTAGACATTTTCCTGAAATTATACCATCCACAGAGAAAAAGGAAAGGGCAATATGATGGTGTAAAGTGTGTTGTTCAAAGAAAGACAATAATGCAAAAAGAATTTGGAAAGACTGGATACTACTGTCCAGATTGTAACGTTCTGTTGTGTACTGACTATTTTAAGATACACCATACACAGAAAATACATAGAAAAATTATGGAATAAATTTGATAAAATTGTCATTTTTATATTTCCTGTTATATTATCTTATAAAAATGAACAAAAATGCAATTTTTGGTCATCCTGTATTTAAATAATTGGACTGGTAAGTGGTTAACACCAGCAGTGTGGATCACTAGTGGGCTTTTGAGCAGTCTTTGAGGTTCACTTTTCACTGAGAGTCCAGCCCTTTAAGGATCCTGCTTTCGCAGTGGTGTTAGTTACCCCCTCTCTCCTCACACAGGCTTAAGGTCTCATCTCCCGTCTCAGAGCAGGACAGTTATAATCCAAGCCCTTAGGTTTCTGAGGCAGGGCAAGTCCCCAGGCTTTTGACTGGACTCTTCTGGTTCTCAGTTACCCACCTATTTTTGGATCTCTTAATTTTTAACATCTTAGGTCTCAGCTATGCATTTAAAAGTGGTATTCTATTTTAAACTCTTTTCCAAGATATTTTCTTGCAAGAGATTTTTTAAGATCTATCATAATTACGGAAACAGGAGGTATGTGAAAGTTTTTAACCCACTGGCATCATGTAGGTTTCTTGTAGACTATCGGAGACCCCTGCAGTGAGCCCCAGTCTCCTTTCAGGTGTTATGGTGCACAGCGGAAAGAAAGCAAGAGACAAAATGGCGGTACAGAGGGGATCCAGGATGACCAGTTGTTCACAAGGAACAAAAGGCCACGAGACAGCCAGAACCTCAGCATTCATCGAGTGAGGAGGGGATTATTGGATGACTCAGAGGACTGTGATGATCTTAAACTGAGGAAAAGTCTGTGTTATGAAATGGGAACTGTGACACACCATAACATGGATGAGTCCTTAAAACATCATGCCCTGGAGTGTCTTTAGCTTTAGTAGTCTTAGTCTTAGTCTTACCCTTAGTCTTAGTGGGAGAGGATAGCCCACCCCTAATGAGATAATGGGTAATCTCAAGAGGGTGATACCAAAAATCCCAAGCCTCCGTTCATCCCTTAGGGAAGTATGTAAAACTAGCCATTGTGAACTTGTGGTCTCCAACAGTCGACTAAGCAAGAACAACTTCAGAAAACTGGTGAGGGTAGAAAGCAAACTAATAAGCTCAAAAGTAAATGGGTGACTGATTTAAAAATGTATTCCACAAGCTGCAGTAGGCAAATGTGGGATGAAGATAGACAAAGAGATCGATAGAAGACAATGAGAATTCAAAATAAACTGTTACACTTATGATCAGCTGGTTTTTGACAAAGGTGCCAAGAAAAGTCAGTGAGGAAAGAGTGGTCCTTCCAACAAATGATGCTGGGAAAACTAGATGAAGCTGGAACCCTACCTCACACTATACATAAGAATGAATTTAAAAAGGAACTTAGACCTAAATATAAGAGATAAATTATAAAACTCTTAAAAGAAATCATAGGTATAAATTTTGGCAACCTTGGGTTAGACAGTGATTTTTAGACAGGACAGCTAAAGCACAAGCAACCAAAGAAAAATAGAAAATTAGACTTTATAAAAAAATAAAAACTTAGGTTGGGGATTAGCCCATTGGCCGAATGTTCGCCTACCAAGTGTGAGGCCCTGGATTCAATCCCTAGGACTAGAGAAGAAACAAAAACAAAAAACTTGTGTGTGTCAAAGGACACTATAAAGAAAAGGACAACTGAATGGGAAATCATATACCTGATAAGAGACTTGTACTCAGAATCTATAAAGAATTCTTTTTTTTTTTAATTTTTATTTTATAAAGAACTCTTACAACTCAATAATATGAAGATAAGCCAATTACAAATGGACAAAGTGGGCCAGTGAGATAGCTCAGCGGCATAAGCGCTTGCTGGCAAGCACGAGGTCCTGAGGTTGACTCCCGGTACCCACATTAAAAAAAAAAAAAAATGGACAAAGTATTTGAGTAGACATTTTCCCAAAGATATACAAATGGCCAAGAAGCACATAATAAGATGCCCATTAATTATTAAGGAAATGCAAATCAGAACCACATGTAATACTTTACATTCACTAGAAGGCTATCATCAAAAAGAGAGACAACAGGTTGTGGTGAAAAAGTGGAGGAACTGGAACCTTCATATATTGCTCGTGTGGATGTAAAATGGTACAGCTATTTTGCAAGACAGTTGGGTAGTGCCTCAAAGGTTAAACACAGAAATACCATATGACCCAGCAATTCTGCTCCTACATATACGCCCCAAGTAACTGGAACATATGTTTAGATAAAAACTTAGGCATTGATGTTCACAGCAGCATTATTCATAATAGCCACCTATTTAGGTGGAAACCACCTAAATGTCCACCAACTGATGAATGAATAAACAAAATGTGGTATACCTATACAATGAAATATTTTTTGGTCATAAAAGGAAATGAAGTACTATGACACACCATAACATGGATGAATCCTTAAAACATCATGCTAAGTGAAATAAAACACAAGATTCTACATGTATGATTCTATCTGTATGAAACGTTAAGAATAGCCAAATTCTTAGACATACATAAAAGGTTTTTTTTAGAAAGATTAGTGGCTGCAAGGGGCTAAGAGGAATAGGCGAGGGTGAAGGATTGCTAATGGATACAAGGTTTATTCTGTGGTTGATCAAAATGTTCTGGAATTAGTCATAAAGCTTGTGAACATGTTATTGCTTGTGAATGTACTAAAAACCACTGGATTGTACACTTTTAATAGTGGGTCTCATATGCAAATTATATCTCAATTTATAAAAGGACTGTATGATGAAAAAATGGCTACTATTGCCGTTGAGTAATAAACCATCCTTCAGCTCTGATCCAAGAATCTTGTGTATTCTACCAGGAACTGGGAAACTGCTGCAGACTAATTTGTTAGTTAGCAAGTAAGGTAAAGTTTCAGACATTCCAGTTCCTAACAGGGCTCTTTCAAGCACGAATCAAGTCCTCCCTCATGAGGCTGGTCTGAGTTCACGAGTTGAGCAAAGCTCTATGGGGAAGACTACTGGTTTCTGTGAAGGAAACAGGGACTGAAGGTTCCCTTGACCACCTTGTTGTGGGACAGCGTGGCCAAGCAAGGCCCAGGTGCCGTGCTCTGAAATCCATCTCCTGAGAGGGGACACAGACAGCCACCTGCTCAGTCCTTTGCCTCCCCTGGACCAAGGCACGGCCTCCTCTACTTACTTCACTGGCAGGTAACGGGCTTGCTAGCTGCCATGAAGGGGAAGCCAAAGGAGCTCCCAAACGCTCTTCCATCAGGTGCCAAGGTGCCCCAACCTGTCCCTTTGATTATGACTTCATTTATTGGGTCAAAACGAACTGTTAAATTCCCTGTGCTCCAATGCCATTTTCTTCTCTGTCGAGTAAAACATAGTCAGTCCATCTGTTAGGATAGTTATTTCCATGTCTTATTGGTTATGTGGTTTGACACAGGGCAAAGAACATGGGAGCTGGTGATGACTGACCTGGATTCAGCTCCTAGCTGACCGCTCCCTGGGTCTGTGTACGCGGCTGAGAGATCTGACTCTCAGAGCCTGGGCTGCCTCAGCTCCAGGATGGGGACACCTTCCACCACACAGAGTCGTGATAATCATCTTGGAAGATCGCACTAGGGAAACATTTGGCCTATTTCCTGAAGCAGGTCTGACAGTTAAAATATACTATGTGGTATAAAGGAGTAAGGTGCAACTTGGACAGGAAGATTGAGGGTAACTGGCCAGCAAGGGGCCATATAGATCAGGAGAGGCTTTGGCAAGGTCTAGCACACAGCTGGGACTACTATGGTTTGCATGTGCACTGTCTCCTAGGGGCTCATGTCCTAGCAGCTTGGTCCCTAAGGTTGTAAGGTATTGTTATGGTTTGTGTCTCGATGTCCCCCAAAGCCTCATGAGGTCATAAGGGAGGCTTTTTGGAGGTGGCTGAATCTACAGTTTGTGATTGGTTCATTGTCTAGTGCTGGGATGGGGCTGTGAGTGCTACATCTGCCCTAGGGTGGGTAGGCTGCATACAATACAAGGGAGGGAAAGAGGCTTGCTCCCCTTTTTGTTCTTGCTTTTGCTGCCTTCCACTGCCCCAACTGCCATGAATGGTTGCCCCTCAGCCACACCACCCTTCCTTGGAGACAGCTGAGTATGGACTGAAACCTCCACAAACTGTGAGCTAAATAAACCTCTCCTCCCATAATTTTGGACATCAGGTGTCTTGGCTCAGCAAAGAGAGAAAAGTAACTAAGACAGGTATTGTGAGGTGGTAGACCTTCAGGAGGTGACCTTGTGGAAGGTAACAGGTCTGAGGGATCAGTGCCTCTCTCACAGCGTGTGGCAGTGTGGTGGGAGGAGTTACCACAAGAGCGGAGCCAGGGCGGACTGTTATAAAGCCAGCCATCCTTTGTGCTTGGCCTTGACACTGTCACACACAATCCCACCACGCGATGCCACCTTCCACACTGTGGCACAGTATGCAGTGTGGCCACCAGAGCTTGGATTTTTCAGCCTCCAAAACCGTGAGTCAAAATTAACCTATTTTTGAGGCTGAGACATGAGGATTGCAAGTTCAAGTCCAGTCTGGGCAACTTAGTGACTTAGTGAGATCCTGTCTCCAAATTTAAAAAAAAGGGTCGGTGATATAGCTCAGCAGCATAAGCGCCTGCCTGGCAAGCACGAGGTCCTGAGTTTGACTCCCGGTACCTTCATATAAAAAAAAAAAAATTTTTTTTTTAAGGACTGGGTATGTAGCTCAGTACAAAGGCCCTGGGTTCAGAACCTAGTACAAAACAAACAAACGAATAAATGAATGAATAAAGTGTGTCATAGATGTGCAAAAAGAAAAAGAAAAAGAAAGACCAGGCAGTGCATTCGTAGATTAATCACACTTTCATTTGCTTTCATCGGTACTTCAAAGACACTACAAAATTGAAGTGCTTATATTGTTCTATAATTATTTCATGTTTCTTGGTCTGACCTCTCCACATAGGAAGATTCCTAGGGTTAAAAACGCCATTCCTGGGCTAGGGATATAGCCCAGTGGCACAAGCGCCTGCCGGGCAAGTGCAAAGTACTGAGTTCGATTTCTGGTACAAAAAACAACAACAACAAAATGCCATTCCTTATGTTCTACTCACTACGCCCATAGACAGCCCATTACCACACTGGTTCATTTCACACACAACAAAGGAGTGTTCAGGCTGAGACCAGACTGCTCCCCCTACCAAAGGATCAGAAATGGAACCTAAAAAGGGACCTTTCCAAAAAGCAGCTGCCTCCCTGCAGGCCCCCAGTATACAGCCAGCCAACTGTGCAGACTGGCATGGCCAAGTGGAGCCTGGCTGTCCAAGGAGCAGGGTTAGCCTTTCAGTGCTGAAACTGGGAAAGTCCAAGGCAAACTGAGGTGCATTGGTCACCGAGCCACCAGCCGAGGAAGACTGCTTGAGCCTTCACAGCTCTCTCTCCAGTTTCTTCAGAAACTAAGGGGATTAGGTTACCGGCAAGTTAGTAAGGTACATGGGGAAAGCCAGGGGATACAGCAGCAGCTGTCCACCAAGCGTAAGGCGCACCTCCAAGACGTCCAGAGCCCAAGCCCAGATATGCCTTTGCCTCTCCTTGAGCCTGAGAAGAAAAACAGCATTCAAAAGGCAGGCATGGCTCAGTGGTAGAGCACTTGCCTAGCACATATGCGGCCCTGGGTTCAATCCCCACCATTGCCAAAAAAATAAATAAAGCAGGCACCAGGTTAGAAGATTCAGGGCAGCTGGAGCACATAAGTGACTCAAACTCCCTTCAATAATCCTCTTTTCCTTGTAAAGTATCCAGTCACCAGCATTTTGTTATAGAAACCTGAAACAAAATAAGACAGGGCTCTGTGAAGGTTAATTTTCTCTCTTCCTTCTTTCAAGATTGAGCTCCTTGAGTGTAAAGACTAGATTATTTATCTTTATGCGGGCTGAATCTTGGCAAAATCCCCTTAGCTTCTGAAGACACCTGAGAGAGAGCTATGAAGGCTTTAGCAGTTTTCCTTGGCTGGTGGCTCAGTGACTTGTCACACAGACCCAGCTAGAGTCTTCTGGATGCATGCGCAGAGGGAACGCCGTCCCCTGTCAGTGAGAGCGAGAGCTGCACTCCACAGTCCACACTGCGCAAGGAACAGCAGCCAGGGTGTGGAACCACCTAGGTGCCCATTAATGGGGGAGTGGATAAAGAAAATGTGGCATTTCTATATTTTCATATATTATATATTACATATTACATATTATATAGATGAGCTGTGGTTGAAAAAATATAGTGAACATCTAAATTTTTAAAAATGTTATTAACAGTAAAAGATACATTGCCATTAATCCCCCTCAAAATGCTACTCCTCCTCACTTTGAACACACTCATCCCATTGTTCTTGCCTATTTATATATAGTAGATGTTATATTATTATATATTATACATATGAATATTGTTCAGCCTTTAAAAGGGAGGAGAGGGCCGGTGAGATGGCTCAGCGGCTTAAGCGCCTGCCTGGCAAGCGCGAGGGCCTGAGTTCGACTCCCGGATCCCACATACAAAAAAAAAAAAAAGGGGCCGGTGATATCGCTCAACAGCACGGGCGCCTGCTGGCGCGCGAGGTCCTGAGGTCGACCCCCTGGTACCCACAAAAAAAAAAAATAATAAAATAAAATAAAATAAAATAAAATAAAAGGGAGGAGATACTGCCATTTGCCAGAACACCAGCGGACATAGAGAACATCATATTAGGTGAAAAAAGCCAGATAAAGAATGAAAAATACTATATGATATCACACGTGAAATCTAAATAAATAAATAAATAAAGGATAAAGGTCAGATGTAAAGGATAAATAAAATAATGGTAAGAAGGATCACTAGTACAGTACCTGGTAACAGTAGTAACTCGGTTTGGGGGATCAGGAGATATATGTCAAAGGATACAAAGCAGTGATTAAGTAGAATGAACAAGGGGAAAGACCTATTGTATGACATGTGGACTACAGTCAACGATCAGGTATTGGATCCAGGATTTCGGCTAAATGAGTTGAGTCCTGGTCTTGCCAGGGAGGTGGGAGAATGGGTAACTAACTATATGACATAATGGTTATGTCAATTTGTTCCCCTAAAGTAACCATTTTACTATATATCATCTTATAACATCATGTCATATACCTTAGACATAATCAAATTTATTTTAAAAATAAAAATTTAGCACGATTTAGAGGAAAAAAAAATTCACATATCCATAACAGCCCCAGCACGCCTGCCTTCAGGAACACGGAATGATGAACCCAGACTCGGTCCCCAGGGGTGCTCACATGTCCTGAGTGGCCCCAGAGTGAGCGCTGGAGCTTACTGTGGGGGCAGAGTCCTGGGCACGAGGGCATCCGGCTCCTCAGTGCGTACCAGGAAGCGCGTCAGGACCCGCGCGGGGGCTGTGCTTCCCAGAGTTACCATCGAGCAAGGCGGAGAGGGTGGGGGAGCATATGCAGGAGGCGGAGGGGAAGCCAGGTAGAGGGAGATGAAAATAAAGCGGGCACCAAGAAAGCCGCATGCGGCCAAGAAGAGCTGGCCGGCAGCCTGCCTGGAGCAAGTGGGGAGACGGCAGAGGGAAAGCAGGTGGGACCAACGCAGGAACTCAGGGAGAAAGGCCAGACTTGAGGTCAACTCCAAGCTTCATTCTTGAACAGAACAGAGCACACAGGTGTCATTAATGCAAAGCCAAGCTCTTGAGTACGGCCGCACACCGGACCCCAGACTAACGCACCTGGCACTTCTGCGCTCCCGCAACACGCCCCGCCCCCAAATAGCGCAGCAGAGGGCTGGAAGTCGCCGCTGTCCCGGGACCTGTCGAAGATGTTTTTGGCACTGTGCTTCCCAATCCCTGACCCCGACAGATGGCAGTGCAGCTGTGCGTGACAGAGGGGCTCCGTGTAACTCCACTTCCCCTCCTCCCATAATCGAGTCCTGAGCAAGGGAGCCCTTCCCCAGGCCTTTTTAATCACAAACCACACATGTAGGGTTAGAATCAACAGCCAAGGGCTGGTGAGATGGCTCAGCGGCGCAAGTGCCTGCCCCGCAAGCGCGAGGTCTTGAGGTCGACTCCTGGTATCCACAAAAAAAAAAAAAAAAAGAATCAACAGCCAAGAGATGCTGGGGATGATTCCGAGCCTGGCACTGTGAGGCAGAAACAGGAGAAAGAGAAAGGCTAGGGAAGAGACAAGCTGCAGATACTTACACCAGGCTCTCCTGCGAAGCCAGGAATGCCAGGGTAACTTGTCACCTCAACCACTCAGCAGGTACTGTGGCAGGCAGGATAATGCTGCTCCCAAAGTGGTCCACATCCTAGTCCCGGCACCTATGAACACTACTTTTCACGGCAAGGGAAAATTAAGGTTGCAGATAGAGCTGGACAAGGTGGTGTTGGGAACCACAAATTATAAACTGAGTCTAGAGGACATCCGAGGCTGTCCTTGTCCTGCCTTGTCAGCCAGACGGGAACATGGAAACTCCCGCTTCCTCCTGGACACAGCTGAAGCCCTATGGCTAGTGACTCTGTAGCACTCATAGGGCAAGATAAGACCTGCTGAGGACAACAAGGATCTCTAACGCAAGGTAGTAGCAGTAGTAGAAGTTTTGTTTGGGGCAGAAAGTTTCCTTATTGATCCGTGTCTCATCCTTGCAAGAATGCTGTGTTCTTTCACTAGCCTGCCCTAATCACAGTCACTGTTCCTAGAATCACTCACTTCCCCTCCCCGTGCACAGGCTAATAAAAACAGTGGCAAGCTGGAGAGTCTGCCTTCGCCCATCTTGAGGCACTGACCTCCTAGCCTCCCTTGTATGCATTACTAAATTGTCGCCATACCCCTCATACAGGCAGTTAGGGATCTTGGCCAGGTCCCGACAAGGAGCTGCATACCTATAATCCCAGCACCCCAGGAGGATGAGGCAGGAGGATTGCAAGTTTGGGAACAGGCTGGGCAATTTAGCAAATTTAGCAAGACTCTGTCTGAAAATAAACAAAGGCTGGGGATACAGCTCAGTGCAAAGGCCCTGGGTTCAATCTCTAGTACCAAAAAAAAAAAAAAAAAAAAAAAAAAAAAGGCTGTCCAAGTAATTCTAAAGGGATATTTTTTCCTGTAAGAGAAATAGAAATTAAAACCTTAAATTTTAAAACATAATGTTTTTCTCTAACTTATTCCTAGCTGTGGCCTCCGAGGAAGCAACAACTTTAGCTGCAAATGAATCTAAATAAGACTAAAAGTGGTTAAGGTAATTTTTAAACCTTAGGTATGAATAAATAAAACCTGAGAGGTTTGTGGATGAAATCTGGGCTGTGGAGTGTTAGTCTCAGTCTCTTAGCAAACCCTGCAAAAGTCTATGGGCTTCTGGGACTGGGGATATAGCTCAGCGGCATAATTACCTGCCTGGCAAGAGCAAGGTCCTGAGTTCGATTTCTGGTACAAAAAAAAAAGTCTATGGGCTTCTGGAACAGGTCACTGTTCCTAAGTACCTCCTAAGTAAAGGCCCAGTGAAATTTGCCACTTACTTTCCCCCAGCACTCTGGGAGGCTGAGGCAGAAGGAAGGCAAGGTTGAGTGCAGCCTGAGTGACTTCACAAGACCCTGTCTCAAAATAAATTTTAAAAAAATTTCAGGGGCCGGTGAGATAGCTCAGCAGCATAAGCGCCTGCCTGGCAAGCACGAGGTCCTGAGTTCGACTTCCCGTACCCACATACAAAGGAAAAAAAGGGCCGTTGATATCGTTCAGCGGCACAAGCGCCTGCTTGCAAGTGTGAGGTCCTGAGTTCGACCCCCGGTACCCACAAAAAAAAAATTTTTTAAAGGGCTGAGAATATAACTCATTGGTAGAGCTCCTGGGTACACACACACACACACACACACACACACACACACACACAGTGCTCTCACAGTGCTCTCACCGGCCTGCCAGGCACCACTGTAAGGAAGTAAATATACCCGCTCCCTTAATCCTCACAGAAACCCGGTGGGGCAGCACTCTTACGCCCTCTTACACAGAAGTCCTGGAGGCAGCGACGATAACCTGGTAATTTTTCAGGGAACATGTAGTATCTATGCTCACAAAGGCAGAAGGCTGTTTTTTTTTTTAATCCAAACCATATGAGGTCCTGTGGTCCTGAGCTTCCTTCTGCTCTATTGCTTGGTCTAGAGAAGTGTTTGTGTTTGTGTTTGTTTTGTTTTGGGTTTGGTTTGGTTTGGTTTGGTTTGGTTTGGTTTGCAGTACTGGGGATTGGACCCAGGACCTTCTCATTGAGCTACATCCCAGTGCATTTTAATTTTTTTTTTACTTTGAGACAAGGTCTCACTAAGATGCTAAGTGGCTCATACTTGCAGTCTACCTGCCTCAGCCTCCCAGAGTACCAGGATTACAGGTGTGCACCGCCACCTCCAATTCTCATTTGTGTTTTTAAAAAGATGTAAGAATATATGAAGAACTCTTACAACTCAGTAAAAAAGAAGACAACCCAACTCAGAAGAGGGTAAAGGATCTGAAAGACATTTCTGCAAAAATATGCAAAGGCAAAAGGGCACCACTAGGGAAGTTCAAATCGAAACCATCACTTCATACCCACTGGGAGAGTTACCAGCCAAAAATCAGATTAAAACAAGTGTCCTGTTTGAGGAGGCAGGGGACCCTCACATTGCTGCTGAGCCTGTCCACTGGTCCAGCCACTTTGGCAAACAGCTTGACAGTTTCTCAAAAAGTTAAACAATGAATCACCACATGGTCCAGCAAATCCACTCCTGAGGAACTACTCAAGAGAAATTCAAGCCTATCAACACAAGGACTTACAAATCTTCATAACAGCATTGTTTACAGCAGCCAAAAAGTAGGAACAACCCAAACACCCATCACCCAACTAATGGATAAATAAATGTCTATATGCACAATGGAATATTACTGAGCAATATAAAAGGAATAGGGCGCTGACACTTGCTACAACAAGGATGGATCTCAAAAGGGTTACTAGGGAAAGAAGCCAGATACAAAAGACCACGAACTGTTGACTCCAAAACCATGAAACTTAAAAAATAGAATGGTAGGGACAAAGTATAGATTAGTAACTGCTAGGGCTGGACAGAGAGGGGACCGAGGAGTGACTGCTAACGAATGCAATGTTCCTCTCCAGCATGATGGAAAGGTTCTAAAATTAAATTGCGGTGCTCGTTGTAAGGATACTAAATGCATTAAAAGCCCCTTTAAGTGTACACTTAAAACAGCTTAATTTTATGGTGTGCATTGATATCTCAATGAAGAATTTTTGTTTTTTCTTTTTTTAAAGCCAACATGCACGTCCAAGGAAGGTCCGCGCGAGCACGCGCTTCTAGCGCCCAATCCAGGACGATGCGGAAGAGGGACGGGCCGCTTGGCTTGCACGGCTCACGCCGGAGGATTTACAACGTGGTGCACGAACCTCTACAGCACATTTAGTTTTTCTAAATGAAAGGATTTCAATTTTATAAGGTAAATTTCAATTTAGGGGTCCCCCCCAAAAAAAAAAACGTTTTTAAACTCTTCGCAGGAGGGGAGGATCGTTCAACGTGAAGAGCACCACCGTCCTCACCAGGCGTTCCCCAAGTGCACAGGTTCAGACGCCACCGCCCAGGCCCCCGAGGCAACTCCTGCCTTTCCAGCCCGGAGTGGAAACGGGGGTGCGAATCCCACGACGGCCTCCGGACGCCCTCACCCGCCACCTCTCGCCGGGCGCCGGGTCCCAGATCCAGCAGGCGGCGCCCGGTCTCGGGGCCGGGTCCCTGCGCCGGATCGAGCGTGAGGGGCCCGGAGCTGGGTGGAAACGGCGGGCCCCGCGCCCGGATCTCACAGGCGACTTCTCCCCACCCCAAAACGCCGTGGGGAGCGGGCAAGCGCGGGGCCACGTGGCGCTCGAGGCGCTGGCAGGTGCGGGACAGCCCCTGCGCCAGTGGATGGCTGTGCCCTCGGAGGGCGGCGTGGCACGTGCCGCCGCCGCCACCCTCCCAGAGCGAGCGAGCTGGGGACCTAGCTCGGGACGGGGCGGGGAGGCGCCAGCGCGCGGGGAGGGGCGCGGGGGCGGGCGGCTGCCTGGTCCAGCCACCGTCAGTCGCGGCGCCGGGGACACTCCTGCCACCTCCGCTGCGCCCCCGCTTGTTCCCGGAGCGTGGGCAGGACTGCGGGGGCTTCCGTGGACTCGGCCTCTCCCGCCGCGGGAGGACGAGGCAGGAGAACCGCGGTGCCGAGCCGAGGCCGGGCGGGTGCCGTGCGCCCTGCGCGTCGCTGTCCCGGTCCAGCGCCCCGGGCCGCAGTGGCCCCACCCTGCCCGGCGTGGGCCACGGCCGGCGGGGCGCGGGGAATGCAGTGGCCCCCGACGCCTGGCGCCTCGCGGGGTCCGGGCCGGGCGCCCCCCATGGCGGCCAAGTGGTTCAAGGAGTTCCCGCTCACCCTGAAGCCCAGTGCGGGCGCTAGCAAGCTGCGCAAGAGCCCCGAGGCGGGCGGTGCGGGGCCCGTCCCGGGCAAGGGCCGCAAAAACTCGGCTGCTGAGCTAGGCGCCCGGGCCAGCGGCGCTGCCCCCAAGGACAGCAGGCTCTCCCGGGACAGCCTGCAGGGCCTGATCCAGGCCGCCGCCGGCAAGGGCCGCAAGAACTCGCGGGCCACCGAGGAGGAGCCCCACCGGGGCGCAGCCAAGAGCTCCGGCTGCAGCACCTACATCAGCAGGCTCATCAAGGTGGACACCCAGGAGAAGCCCGGCAAGAGCAGCTACCCCAGCAGCAGCAGCAGCAGCAGTAGCAGCAGCAGTAGCAGCAGTAGCAGCAGCTGTTCCTCCGCATCCTCTTCCCCTTCCTCCCTGGGTCCGGAGCCGGATAAGGGCAAGATCACGAAGCAGCAGGACACGGTAAGAATCCAGCCTGCCTGGTGCCACCTCTGCGGGCCAGGGAGCATCGAGTGTCTGCTAAACCCCAGGCTGCTTCACACCTAAGGGAAGGTCCGTCCCCCACCTCCACTCTATGACTCCCAAGTGACCCTTGAAAATCAACGACTTATCTTGAAAAAATTCTCATCCTAGGGTCGGAGAACTTTGCAGAATGTACTTAGTACATCTGTTTGATTTTGTGAGCGGTTTAGAAGAGTGAACCAGAGCTTCCTGCTTCGGTAAATGCGACCCCTTGTGAATGTGGTTTATTTTAATTCTGCCATCCAGGAGATCTGCAAGGCTAGATTTGTGTGTGGCTTATCCTTCTTGAGCAGGAGGAATGGGACCCTCTAACTTGTAGGTATGGGTTTCACAGCTTCAGGAAGGAGGTTGACCACTCCCTCTCTAATGGCTCAGAGGGTCCGTCTGCTCTGCTCTTCCACCTGGTAAAGACCTGAGAGCTTCAGCAGTCCTCCAAGATGACCCAAGTCCTCCCACCCATCCCAAGGATATTTGCTTTGCAGCAGCCGCGTAGGCCAAGGGGCATGGGGCACTGAGGGATGTAGAGGCTGCAAAACGCCACACGGAAATGCCAGATCAGGAGAGGAGAAGGTGCTTCCTGTTTCTGACTTACTGGGGAGCTCGGTGCTGTCCACTGTGGGAAAGTAAGAAAAGGAGTTCGGATGTGGGGAAGGGCTCTCCATTCTTACAAGGATGGGGCGGTTTGGTCTGATTCATTTCTTTCCTGTGTAAATTGGGGAGAGGTAGAGCTCAAATGAGATTTCAGGCCCCAGCCCAGGCACTCACTTCTTGTCGTGGGAACTTTAATTTTCTCTCCTCACCGCGCTTCAAACGTGCTGCCCACCTGGACCATCGGTAGCCCGTAGCCTCCGTGTGGGGCTCCTGCGTTCACAACTCCATTCACTTCTTTCCACGCACACCTGCCCTGCGCCAGGCAAGGAGCAGAGAGCCATGGAGAGTGGGTGTGACCCAGCTCGTATGTGACTCAGTGGTCGACCTGACTGTTGGACTAGATCATCAGCAACTTAAAGCTGAGGATGAGCTTATCAGGTCCTGGGTTTGTGCTGTGCCTTGCAGCTGTGGTACACATGGCCGCTAGACAAGGATGAGGGAGGGAGCGTGCAGTCATCACTGTCCTCTGCAGTAGGTGTCTCCTGGCTTTCAGGGGCATCACCTGTGGGTGACTGAGTTTTCTTAGGCCATCTCCTCTGGGGCAGAGGACTCTCATGCAGTCTGTACCCTCCTCCTCCCTTTCCCTTGCTCTCTGAATTCTTCCTGCGAGCTCCGAAGGTACATTTCCGTGAACTTTTCTTGGAGAATACTGTATCACATTGTGGAGCAGGTCCCTAAACTTCCTCCCTGAGAAGGGTTTTCTGTCCTTGGTGTTGTCACCCAGCTGCTACAGAACAGCACTAGTGTATATCTTCTTTGGAAAGGTAGATGACCTCAGACACAGATACCATCAAAACTATATGAGCTGGGTATGGTGGTGAATGACTATGATCCCAGCACTCTGGGAGGCTGAGTCAGGAGGATCACAAGTTCAAGTCCAGTCTGGGCAACTTAGTGACTTAGTGAGACTCTATCTCAAAAAAAATGTTTTTAAGTCTGAAGATATAGCTCAGTGCACAGCCCTGGGTTCAGTCCCCAAAAACAAACAAGCCTCGATCTGATCTGCAGCCTGAGGGAATCAGTTCGCCTATGAATTACTGAACCTAGAACTTCTACAATGCTCTTCAGTACTAACCTATTTCTCCTTTATGAGGCTTGTGTCTTTGTAGATGTTGTAAGTTCCTTGAGGACAGGAAGCAGGTCTTCCATTCATTTGGACTCCCTACAATGCTTAGCCCGTGCTGGGAGGTGACTGACTGACTCATTGGGACCACGTTGCTCAGGCAATTGGAGCTTAAAAGAGCGTCGGATGTATGGTAGACCAGTTCATCTTTTATGCACTAGAGCCACAGACAACTTCCTCTTCCCACTGCCCAACCTTGCCATCCTCTAACCCACAAATGTTTATTACTTGGGGAGAGAAAACAAAGTAGAAAATAAAATTAGGGTTATATAAAAGAGTTTAAATGAATTACTGCAAATCAGTTATACTACGGAAAAAAAAGTTTGTCCCACTGACACACGATCAAATACAGAAGCTGTCTGGAGCTCATTAGAGAACTCTCTCCAGATCTGCAGACTTCAGTGGCTTTGGGTATGGAGCAGTCATCGGCACCCACCGTCCTCTCTCGCTCTTCGACAGGTCATCATTTTAGAAGATTATGCTGATCCTTACGATGCCAAGCGGACAAAGGGTCAGAGGGATGCAGAGAGAGTCGGTGAGAATGACGGCTACATGGAACCCTACGACGCCCAGCAGATGATAACAGGTTCGTACTCAGCTGTTTCCCAGGGACAGAGCCCACGCACGCCAAGAGCGTGGTCAAATGGTAACCGGGCTGCACTTGGGGAAGAGGGATCAAGCAGTTTAACCGGATCCTGCTGATTGGAAGAAACAGAAATGAGGTCTAGACTATGTTTGAGCTGCCTGACTTCTTTTATGGTTTAGTGTCCTTCAGAGTTTTAGCATTTGCAGGGATTTTTAAAGTTTTTCTGATTCTATGCTGGATGACACACAGGAGTCTGAAGATCTGCTCAGGATGTGGTTTTCGGTGTTAAGATTATTCACATACATTTCTTGACCACATTTGAAAGCTTCGACATCCACGGTGGGCGTCGTAAATCAGTACCAAGAATTCATTCTTAAGGGATTTTAAGTTGTAAAAAGTTGCAGACATGGTGTGATCCTCTATTGTAGATTTTCACCAGTTCTGCAACACTGGAGCGAAATGTTTAATTACTGGGGAATAATTAACAATCACTCTCGTGAGCTAGCATTCAGGGTGAACCATCTAAATCCACATTTGACTAATCCGGTAACTTTCCAAGTCAGAATAATCTAATCCAGCTTGGACAAATCCTTCTGTTACTTGTGGTGCCAAACTTTTCCTTTTCTCCTGGTTCTCTAAAGTTAGTGTAAATAGTACTTACTCGAAATAATATAAATGAATTATTGAGATGGATTTGGGGATGTTAAGGTAGATTTATCAGTTCACCTCATTTTCCTTTGATCCATAACGAAAATGTGGTTTCTGAGTGCTGGCCCAGGAGCCTCATCGGATGGGCTTTGTGCCTGGGAAAGGAACGGTCGGTCACAGGCCCAGACTTTGCCTATGGTGTTTGAACACACTGACCGACTCCAGCCTACCGCAGAGGAGGGAAGCAGCAGCGGGCAGCACCCCTGGAAAGGCCAAGCCCAGCCCCCAACGAGCTGACAGGAAAGCTCAGCTCCGCTTCCTGCCTCTGCTTACAGAGATAAGGCGTTGCCTTTGGGACGGGTGTACCCTGGCCAGGCTGTGACCCTGCAGGTCACTGGACTGTGACCCCTAATGAAATCTGTGAATGAAAGGAAGTGAAAATGAACTTAGTCAGAATTTTAAAAAATGTCTGAGGCTTGAAAGGAATAGGGGAAAGGATTTTCTTTTACACACAATTGAGGAAAGAGATTTTCTTAAAAAAAAAAAAAAGGAAGAAGAGTTATTAATGCTTAACTCTGATTCACTGGTTCTTTGTCCTTTGGTTCTTTTGATTGTTGTTTTAGCTTTTTTTTTTTTTTTGAGATGGGTCTTGCTATGCAGCCCAGGCTGGCTTCAAACTTGTGGCAGTCCTCCTGCCTCAGCCTCTTGAGTGCTGAGGTCACAGGTGTGCGCTGCCATGCCTGGCTCATACTTTGGTTTTTATCCTTCTCTTTACCTGGTACAAGTGGATTATCCATATCTTACCAGCTGTTTATTTGAGGAGTCACACTGATAATCAGGAAAATTCTGTGTTTTAAAAACTGAATATAGGGCCGGTGAGATAGCTCAGCATCATAAGCGCCTGCCTGGCAAGCGCGAGGTCCTGAGTTCGACCCCTGGTACTCACATAAAAAAAAAAAAAATGAATATAGCTTTTTATTTTTAAAGTAATCCTCACAAGAGCTCTGTAAACAAAGGGACTGCATTATGTACCCCTTCTAATGGCAAAAGGACAAGAGCAGAGGGATTGGGACCTGGGTGTACTCACAGACTTTCTAAGAGACAGAGCAGGAATCAGAACCTGGATTTCTCACTCTAAATTTAGTGGTCTGCCCCTCACATTTCGTGGTCCCCGAGACATACTTGAAATGTTCGTTCGTTTGTTTGTTTGTTTGTTTGTGGGTACCGGGGTTCGAACTGAGGACCTCGCGTGCCAGCGGGCGCCCGTGCCGCTGAGCAATATCACCGGCCCTTTTGTCATATGTGGGATCCGGGAGTCGAACTCGGGCCCTTGCGCTTGACAGGCAGGTGCTTACGCCGCTGAGCCATCTCACCAGCCCTGTTTGTTTGTTTTTTGAGACAGGGTCTCACTATGTAGTTCAGACTGGCCTTGAACTCACTATGTAGCCTAGGCTGTCCTTGAACTTGCAGCAGTCTTCCTGCCTCAGCCTCCTGAGTGCTGGGATTACAGGCATGCACCATCATGCCTAGCCACACTTGAAATGATGCATAAAAGAGCAGTAAATTTAGCCAAGTGTGCTGCCAACGTGCCTGTCATCCCAGCATCTGGGAGGCTGAGGCAGTAGGATCGACACGAGTTCAAGGCCAGCCCGAGCTACATAGTGAATTCAAGGACAGCCTGAACTACATAGCAAGACCGTGTCTCAAAAAAACCAGTGTGACCACAGCAGGGTGAGGGGGGAGAACAAAAATAAGTAAAAATTTTAAAACTTAAAAATGGGTTAGGGGGGCCAGTGATATAGCTCAGCGGCATAAGCGCCTGCCTGGCAAGCACAAGGTCCTGAGTTCAACTACTGGTACCTGCATATTAAAAAAAAAAAAAAAAAAAAAATGGGTTGGGGGTGTAGTTCAGAGCAAGAGCTCTGGGTTTAATCCCCAGGACTGAAAAAAATAAAAAAGAGCTATAAACTTGACCCATAAGTAGGGAATCTCTTGGCTTAGACTCACTAAGAATGTTATATTCGAAAGTCAAAATTGGGAGAATAAAAAGTAAAAATTGTCCAACATGAAATAAATATAGTAGCTAGTATTCGATATTTGAGTATTTATTAAGTTTTGGGCTATTTTAAACAGTTTTTGTAAATAAATTTATTTAGGAATACAAAATTAGCATAATCTATTTGTAAATAAATTCAAATTTATTAAACTCTAAATTACTTCTAAATTAGTAATCTTAAGTATATAGTACATTTAACTTAAGAATTATATTAGTGGATCTTATGTAAAATATGTATTGCAGGGCCTGGGGATTTATTTAGCTCAGCGGCACAGTGCCTGCCTGGCAAGTATGAGGACCTGAGTTTGATTCCCGGTACCAATAAATAAATAAATAAATAAATAAAATAAAATACATATCACAAAGTAGCTTCTCAATCAGTGTAGAGGATATGCCTTTTAGTCTACCCATAGGTCACACAGCTGGACAGAATAACAGGAAGTGAGTTTATCGGAAACTGGAAATAAAAGATATGCTGCTTTTTTTTTTTTTTTAATTAAACCTTTTGCGGGGGGTGGTAGTCTGGAAATTAAACACAGGCCCTTTGCACTGAGCTATATCCCCAGCACTTTTTTATTTTTTCTTTTGAGACAGGGTTTTGCTCAGTTGCCCAGGCAGGACTCAAATTTTGGGGTCTTCCTGCCTCAGCCTCCCAAAGGGCTGGGATTACGGGTGTGCACCACCATGCCCAGCTAAACTTTGTACTTTTGATTTATTTATTTATTTATTTATTTATTTATTTATTTATTTATTTTATGGGTACCGGGGGTCGAACTCAGGACCTCATGCTTGCCAGCAGGCGCTTGTACCACTGAGCGATATCACCAGCCCTATTATTTATTTTTTGTATTTTTTTTTTTGAGACAGGGTCTCACTATGTAGTTCAGACTGGCCTTGAACTCACTATTTAGCCCAGGCTGGCCTCAAACTCACAGCGATCCTCCTGCCTCAGCCTCCCGAGTGCTGGGATTATAGGCGTGTGCTACCATGCCCGGCCTACCTTTTACTTTTAAAAAAATTCAGTTTATGGGCCAGGGATTTAGCTCAATGGCTCAGCACCTGCCTGGCAAGCATGAAGTCCTGAGTTCAATTTCTGGTACCAAAAAATAAAAATAAAAATAAAAAATTCAGTTTTCTCCTTATATACGTCCTTGTCAAATTCAAGTTTAGAAGTTTCCCATTTTTCTTCTCTTTTCCTCCCTCTCCCTTTCTTTCTCTGTCTGTCTGTCTGCCTCTGTCTCTGTCTCTGTTTCCGTCTCTATCTCTCTATCTATCTTAGTGCTAAGGATAAAACCCAGGGCTTCACACATGCTAGATGAGCACTCTACCAGCCCCAGAAATTTCTCACATTCCTTGAGAACACTGGGAGTTTTCCGTTGGTTTGGGCTTTTCTGCAGGGCTTCAGGTGGAGCGTTGCGGTCTGTGTTGCCGCATCTACGTTGCCTTTTTCCTACCTGGGAAGTGAGCAGAGCGTGCCTAGTGTTCCGGCGTCTTGGGCATACAGAACGCTGTCGTGATGTTATTCTGTAACACCCACACACTTGCACGTAGCGGGCCCTGTGTTGGACGGACAGACAGCCAGAGAGAAAGCCAGGCCTCCGTGACCCCACTCTTGGACCACACAACTCTGGCTGAAATAGGGAGAGGAAAAAAACGCCCTGAAGCCAGGCGTGGCGGCGCACACCTATAATCTCAGCACTGGGGAGGCTGAGCGAGGGGATGCCTTTGGAGGCCAGCCTGGGCTGCACAGCAAAACCCTGTCCCCAAAAAAGGAAAGAAAAGAAGTCACCAAAAAGTGTGAAGGTGCCGTGAAGCAGAGAAGTACCCCTGGCTTTGTCAGGGAACAGAGAAACAAGCTGAGAGCTCAGCTTTCCTATGGCAAATTAACTGGGACTTGGGCTCCCTAGAGTCCTCCAAAGCTTTGCTCTTAACTTTCGGAAGTTGAGAAGTTACAGACAGGACTGAAGTGTGGTGCAGTGGTGGAGCATTTATCTTGTACACATGAGGCCCTGGGTTCGATCCCAGCACCCCCACCCCAAAAAAGAAAATAATTTATGAATAAATTCTCACTGCAATTTATCTACAGGATTGTTCATGAGAGAGTATGCTTGTGAATACAGGCAGTATTAACATAAACCAGCTGGGCATGTTGGTGCACGCCTGTAATCCCAGCACTGGGGAGGCTGAGGCAGGAGGATTGCTGTGAGTTTGAGGCTAGCTTGGGCTACATAGTGACTTCAAGGTCAGCCTGAATTGTATACTGAGACCCCGTCTTAAAAAACCAAAAAATTCAAAAAAAGTTTTTTTAATATTAACGTAAACCTCTTGTTTTCTGCTAAATTAGCAGGAACTTTGTGTGTGTGTGTGTGTGGTACTGGGGATTGAACCCAGGCCCTTGCACGTGCAAGGCATATATTTTAACTCAGGAATTTGCAGAAATATTCTAATTTGCAGAAATAATTTAGCATTGCAAATTTTAGCCACAAACTTGAAAGTAGCATTGGATGGGTCTTCAGAAGTTCCCTGAGAGCCATCAGTTAGCATGAGAACTCTTTGCACACTTGATCCCGGATAGCTACCAGTCAAGGGCTTACTATACAGTGATGGTGAACCTTTGAGAGCTTTCAGTGATACAAACAGCCCCCTGCATCACGCATGCCATAGGTTTGCCACTACTGGCTTACTGGGTGCCAGCCTTGTCAAGCTAACCTCACTGAATCCTACAGCAGCCCTTTCAAGTAAGTTTCTCTTAACCAATTCAGGAGGCCTAGGTTCAGAAAGATGAAAAAACGCCCAAGTTACACAGCTCAGAGGCAAAATAGCAGGTCACTCAGCAAACTTAGTTCCAAATATTGTGTTTAAAATTTTTATTTTTGCCTCCAAATGGTTTTGTTGGGGTTTTTGTTGTTGTTGTGTGTGTGGTGCTGGGAATCCAAGGCCTCACATATGCCAGGCAAGTGCTTTACCTCTGAGCTGCACCCCCAGCCTAGACTTCTGGATTTATCTGTTTTCCTTGTTACACTCTAGGATTTCTGAATTATACCTGCTTTCGTTCAGATAGTTAGATTTATTTGATGAGAAAATGTGAGAGTCATTTCAAATCAAAAGCTTGACACTTAGCTGGGCATGGTGGCACACACCTGTAATTCTAGCACTTGGGAGGCTGAGGCAGGAGGATCCCTGTGGGTTCAAGGCCGGCCTGAACTGCATAGTGAGACCCTGTCTCAAAAAGACAAAAAGAAAAAAAAAAAAAAAAAACACTGATAAAGGATGTGAGTCAGAAATTTACCATACAACCCTGTTTCTGATTCCAAAAGGAAAACAGAATGTTATAAGGCTCCTGTGGTAGAAACATGAAGGGGATTAGGGAAAAGATACATTATTTAGAACTGTAGTTAACTTTATTTTCTTGGTTGGGTGTTTTGAGAAGGCTGGCCTTGAATTTACAATCCTCCTGCCTCAGCCTCCCAAGTGCTGGGATTATAGGTGTGCACCACCACACCCATTTTTGTTTGTTTTTGGTTTTTTGGTGGGGGGGCTTTTTTTTCTTTTCTTTTCTTCTTTTTTTTTGAGCCAGGGTCTTGCTAAGCAATGCATGCTGTCCTCGCTATGTAGCCCAGGCTGGCCTTGAACTCGTGGCAATCCTCCTGCCTCAGCCTTCCAAGTGCTGCCACGACCTGTTTGTAATTACCATTTTACATGAGATTTTCTGAGTGTAGATAAACCTTGGGCCCTGGAGTTTGTAATAAATGGTTTGCTGCTAATGTTGTCATGACTGTGGCCTCAGCTTATTCACCTGTGAAATTGGCTCATTCCTCTGCCAATGTGACACAGCTTCTGTGAGGTGCCTAATAGCTGCATGCCCAACAAATACAGTTGTTAGACACCTTAGACAGAATCACATTTTCAGAGAATTCTGGACACTATAGAGTGATACAAACTGCCAACTGCAGTTAATTTACTGAAAGAAAGTCATCGTATTTTCAAAAGCAAGTGGCAGGGCCGGTGAGATGGCTCAGCGGCATAAGCGCCTGCCTTGCAAGCGCGAGGGCCCGAGTTCGACTCCCGGAACCCACATACGAAAAAGGGGCCGGTGATATCGCTCAGCGGCATGGGCGCCTGCTGGCGCGCGAGGTCCTGAGGTCGACCCCCCGGTACCCACAAAAAAAAAAAAAAAAAAAAAAAAAAATTAAAAAAAAAAAAAAAGCAAGTGGCATCGCTGGGGAGATAGCTCAGCGGCATAGCGCCTGCCTGGCAAGCTCAAGGTCCTCAGTTCGATTCCCAGTACCAAATAAATAAATAAATAAAAGAAAGCTTAAAAGCTAATGGCATCATTAACCATGTGTAGGGAGAGCTGGGGACGGAGGGGAAATTGCTAGCCCCTGGTAGGTTTCTCACCAGCCTGTGCCATTTGCCTGGGAGTGTTTATCTGCCTCCCGCCCCGCGCTGTTGTCCGTCTCGGTGCACGGCCTCTATCGCAGCCAGGGTGTAGCTTGCCAGGGTGTAGCTTCCTCTCCCGTTTCCTCCTTCTCAGGCCCATTTCCTCTCAGAGCCAGCTCCGCACGTCAGGGGCTGTTCTCCTGCAGGAAGGGTCGGCTTGCAGCCCCACAATTGTTTCTGTTTCTATGGCGCCTCAGGTTGGGGGCAGCCAGGTGTTGGTGAGGACTAGAAGGTTGGCTGCTCCCTGGGGAGGGTTGTCCCAGCCCCATCCCCAGTTAAGCGCTGTACCTGGCAGATTTCACACAGCCCCGCCCCGGGAAAGGAGGGCGCATTCTCAGCCGCAGGTTTCCCAGGGTGTCTCCCATCCATCCGCTCAGGCATCTACAAGGAAGGACCCATCACCTCCCGCAAAAGGAAAAATCCAAACACATGCAGAACAAGAGCTCAAGATTCTATCCGCTGTGCCTTGTTGGAATGCAGACTCACTGAACTCTCCTCGTGAGCAGGACTTCTTGTATCTTTTTTTTTAGTTTAATGCAGTATTGGTGATGAACCTAGGGCCTTCAAGCTGAGCTACAACCTCAGCCCTTTTTATTATTCTTGAGACATGGTCTCACAATGTCCTTAAATTGTCCAGGCTGGATTTGAACTTGGGATCCTCCCCCCTCAGCCTCCCAGAGTGCTGGGATTACAGGCATGCGGACTCCTTGTATCTTACCTTGGAATTGACCGCTTCTCCTTTTAATTCAGCTTGGGCAGAACTGAAGCCAGAACCTTGGGGAAGACTTTCAGCAGCCTGTGCTGCAGTCCAAACTGAGGGTAAACAAGTTCTGATTAGAAACCTAAAAATGCTAAATTCATCCTTTGACTTCCTTTGTGTTTTCTGCTTCCTTTTTTTTTTTTAGTTCTTTAGAAAAGTTCTTTTTTAAAAAATGCCAGCCTTATCTTAAGTGAACCAAGAACAGAGTTGGCTTTTGTTTCTTGTTTTCCATAGCTCCTTCTAGAATAGGCAGTGAAGATAAAAAGCTGTGAGACTGAAAGTCAAGAGGCTGAGGCAGGAGATGCAGCTCTGGCCTTGGGCAGCTGGGTCCCCAGCCTTCCCCGGGGTGGGGTAGGGAACTGACCTGCCAAGTCACATTAGCAGCATCGTGTTCTGATGAGGAACAGTTAATACAGGCAGTGTCCTCCTCCTGGGGACAGGCAGAGCCAGGAGAGATTAGCCTGGAGAGCAGGAGGAAGTGAGCAGGACTTCGGGGCCCAGGAAGTATGGAAGTGGTCCTCAGGCTCAGATACTTATTAGGATCATTGGGGTTTTGGGGGACAGTATATAACTCTATAGTGTAGGCTGGCCTTGAACTCGTGGCAATCCTCCTGCCTCAGCCTCCCGAGTGCTGGGATTATAGGTGTGTGCCACTGCACCTGCTGTCCTTTTTAAAATAACTCTCTGCTCATTTGCTGTCCTTTTCTTGGTACAGAAATGATACTGAGCTGGGAGTGGTGGAGCACACCTGTAATCCCAGCACTCGGGAGGCTGAGGCAGGAGGATCACCACAAGTTCAAGGCCAGCCTGGGCTACATAGTAAGGTCAAGACCAGCCTGAACTACATAGTGAGACCCTGTCTCAAAAAACCAATAACAACAACAAAAAAACAAAGAAAGAGAGAGACAGACAGAGAGAAATGATATTGAGTTAAGGGTTCTTCTCCAGGGAGCTTCACCAGGCTGTTCTAAGTTACAGGATGTGAGTACTTCTGTCCTGAGCTGCCATAGCCCGGCTTTTCTGACCCTCTTCCTGCCACCCCACCACTCCTGCTCCTCCTTCCTGGCTGGCTTCTGCCACGCCAAGCTGAAGGAGTTCTGGGTAGAACACACCTCATACATACACACCCTCAAACACACTCATTGTTGCCACACTTCAGAGACAATCTCATTTTCAAAGAGAATTCTGGACAGTGTAGAGTAATATAAGTGGCCTGCAGCAATTAATTTAGTAAAGGAAAGTCTTAGACTTCTGTCAGTTTTTAATGTGAGTGGTATAATGATGTGTATCGAGGTCTGGGCATCAAGGAGGGAAAATTTCTAGCCCATCATGTTTCACACCAGTCAGTTGCCATTGTCATTGGCGCAGGGTAGCCCTTGGTGTCTGATGCCCTCTCCCTTCTTTTCTTACACCCTTCTTTTCTTACACAGTTGCTTTCATTCTCACAGTATTAACAACAGTCTGATGTGCGTAACTCCTTGACGTGTACCCGTACCATTGCCACCTACAGTCCACCCACCCGCCCATCCATCCACTCATGACTTCGCACATGGAAAGCAACACGTAGAGGTCCCTGCCCACCCTGACGGTCTCCCCCAGGTTTAGAAGCAGACACACCAGCAGACCAGTCTGGAAGCAGCAGAAGAGCGAGGTGAGGGAGGGTTGGTGAAGAGAAGGCAGGCTGGAAAGTCTTCTCCAGAGAGTGGGAGATGCTGTTAGACTTCGGAGGGCTGGAAGATCACAGACCCTGGCAGGCGTGCGGCAGTACAGTGTGCGGGGGGCTTTGGAAGGTGCCATTTGGTCGAAGCAACAGTCGGGTTATGTATGGGAGGACGGGGCAGGGTGGTTGAGAGAAGAAACCGGAGAGGGAGAAGTCTGTCAGGGCCTCCTGCGCCACACCGAGCCTGCTGTCCTCAGGGAGCAGACTGCGGGGAGCCGACCAACCAGTGAGTGAGGAGACTGCAGTGCTCACGTTTAGAAAGGTCTGCAACTATGAGCAGGTGGAGGATGGAGGAAGGCTTCCGGTGGGCCTTCGAAGAGCCAGCATGATGCTTCTGTCAGCCTCTGTCGGCAGCTCTGGTTGTCTGCAGTCTCACCATCTCCAGCTTCCCTAGCAATGCCCCTGTTCCAGTGTCAGCGGTCCCTGGACTCTGCCTGCTCCGTCCCACTGTGGCTGGTGAGCTGCTTAGCTGGTTACAACAGGCTTTCCCCACCCATCCCTGTGCCTCAGTTCCAGCCATACCCTCTCACTTACTCCTTCCTGTGGTTAGTTATCGTCCAGTGAAAAAACAAATTAATTATTATTCTCTGTTAAAAGACTTACAAAGAACCAGGGCTAGTAGTGCATACCTGTAATCCTAGCACTCTGAGAGGCTGAGGCAGGAGGATCAAGAGTTTGAACCCAGGCTGGGCACTGGGCAGTTTAGCAGCTTAGCAAGACCATGTCTCAAAATAAAAAAATTTTAAAAGGCCAAGCATATAGCTCAATGTGAAGGCCCTGGGTAGAGTTCAATCCCCAGTATTATAAAAACAAACACACCCAAAAAAGTTTATAAATTGCGCTACTGCACATAGAATAATTCAAACATTTTTCTTTTCTTTCTTTTTTTGTGTGTGTGTTTTGGTTTTGGTTGGTTTTTATTGTTTGAGACACAGTCTCACTATGTAGGTCAGGCTGACTTTGAACTCACTTTGTAGCCCAGGCTGGCCTCGAACTTGAGGTAATTCTGCCTCAGCCTCCTGAGTGCTGGGATCGCAGGCATGCGTCACCACACCCAGCCAGTCCAAATTTTCTGTCCTTGCTCTTCTAACACCTTCCCTTTGCCACCTGGCTTACCTGCTTTTCCATCTTCTTCTCCTACTACGCGCCTTCTCCCCAGTCTTCTGTCCTTTAAGCTCCTTTCTCAGTCCCCTCTATGGAAACGAGCTCTTTCTATTCCAACCTCCGTGTCCTCACTCACCGTCTTCCACAGGAAACAACCTTCTCTATCAAAACCAAGTCCTCCTCCATTTCCCATCAAGGAGCAGTGGCCACGCATGTGGCTTCTGGCACCCAGCTTCCTGCTTCCACCCCAGGCTTTGCCACCTGTGGGTTTGGATAATTTCCTTAACTTCTTTGTTCTCTCTTCTCCAGTACCGGGGAAATCACAGCATCCATCTCAGAGTGGTCGTGGTCAGAGAGAGGTGCTCGCCACTTGGCCAGCGATGGCGCCTGTTAGCTGTGGAGCCTTTGTCGGTTTCCCAGGCCTCTCTGTTACTTGGGTGTATCCTGCAGTGGGAGCCCGATTCGCGCGCTAGGAGTGTGCAGCCCCCCACGGAACCTGGATGCACATAAGCGGCTTCCTTAGTATGTTGGGAGCGGTGCTTTGCGTGTCATAAACATCCACCAATCTTTGTCAAAATACTTCCACCTGGGTTTCCCAGCATGCTGTGAACCTGGAGATGAACTTGACTCAGAGCAGATACCAGGCTGGGCGAGTGAAACGGGTTTGGCCCCTGTGAGGGGCGCCTGAGTGCCCGCTGCAGCCAGGCAGCTGGGGGAGGAAGCGTGGCGCCCGCTGTGGCTTCTCAGCTGCAGAAGGTGATGGGCCGGTTAGGAATGATCTTGGAGTCCGTCCACCCTCCACCAGTCAGCGGCAAGCATTCATCGTGGCCCGGAGTGTTCCGATTGACAAGGGAGTGTGTTTTTCAGAAATTAGACGCCGTGGCTCCAAGGACCCCCTGGTGAAGGCTCTGCAGCTGCTGGACGGGCCCTGCGAGCCCGGGGAGAATGGAGGTGGTGGCGGTGGCGGCGGCAGTGGCACCAAGTCAGAGCCGGTGGCCAAGAGGCGGGGCTCCAAGGATCTGCTGGGGAAGCCCCCACAGCTCTACGACACCCCCTACGAGCCCGGCCTTGAGGGGAAGGCGCGGCCCACGGACAGCCGGCTGCCGGAGGACGACGAGAGGCCCGCGACAGAGTATGAGCAACCCTGGGAGTGGAAGAAGGAGCAGCTCGTGCGTGCACTGTCAGGTGAGCACTGCAGCCAGGCCACCCTCTCCTCAAACTAAATCTCCTTTAAATGGACACATAACTGCACACTTCACTGGGTACCGTGTTGTTCCTATACATGTGTGCGCTGTGTAATGATCAATCAGGATAATCAACGATCCATCAGCTCACTTACTACTGCTCATGCCATCTAAAACCTTGATCTGTCTCAGCCTGGCCTGGTGTGCACCCCTGTAATCCCGGCGCTCTGGAGGCTGAGACAGGAGAATTACAGCTCGTTCAAGGCCAGCTTGGGCTACATAGTAAGTTCAAGACCAGCCCAAACTACATATTGAAACCTGTCTTAAAAAACGTACAAACGAAAATGTACAAACAAACTTTTCCTAAAGGAATCAGTTCTTCAAGTGTGAATTTATTTTTATTTTTATTTTTTTGACACAAGATCTCACCAAGTTGCCCATGCTGGCCCAGAACTCCAAGGCTCGTGTGATCCTCCCAGTTCAGCCCCTGGGGCTAAGGTTTGGGCCACAGGCCCGGGTCCAGTGTTTATGTAACTTAGGAGAAAGTTGATAATCAGGTTGTCAGTAGATGTTAAAGATAATCATCCCCCCTCAAAAAAACATAGTTTTTCCACTTGGCTGACTACCTAATTTCTTTTGCCCTTCATTTAACATTTTAAGGACATCTTTTCCCTCTATCAGTAAATCCAGGTTCACAATGAACACCCGAGCCAACGTACAGGGAGAATAGAGGAGAATGTATCTGCGCTATAACCGGAGAACATTTGAGCCAGTTTCCATGTTGTTTTAATTCTTCTCAACAAGCCTGCATTGGGTACCTGCTATCTCTCATAGCACCCTGATGGCTCTGCACAATGGTTTCTCTCCGTATTTGAGTTGATTTTTCATTTTATTAATGCGTTTTCTTTTTTTCTTTCTTCTCTTTCTTGTGTTTGTTGGTTGGTTGGTTTTTATGGTTTTTTGAGACAGGGTCTCACTGTGTGTTACAGGCCGGCCTTGAACTCAAACTGCCTCAGCCTCCCGAGCGCTGGATTACAGGTGTGCGCTACCATGCCTAGCCATTTTATTGTTTCACAGAAAAGCTGTTCATTTGTTTTTATAGAATGATACACACTCTTGCAAGTGTGAATCATTAAACGTAACTATAACTAAGGATATAGCGCAGCGGCACAAGCGCCTGCCTGGCAAGCTCAAGGTCCTGAGTTCAATTCCCAGTACAAAAACAAAACAAAACAAAACAAAAAAAACCACTATAGTCTTTATTTTAAAAATACTAAAGCTAAGACAGGCACGGTGGTGTACATCTGTAATTCCAGAACTCAGGAGGCTGAGGCAGGAAGATCACTGTGAGTTCAGGGCCAGCCTGAACTACAAAGCTAAACTCTCTCTCAAAAACAAAGGGCCAGGGCCGGTGAGATGGCTCAGCGGCATAAGCGCCTGCCTGTCAAGCACAAGGGCCCGAGTTCGACTCCCGGAACCCGCATACGAAAAAAGGGCCGGTGATATCACTCAGCGGTACGGGCACCTGCTGGCGCGCGAGGTCCTGAGGTCGACCCCCAGTACCCACAAAAAAAAAAAAAAAACAAAGGGCCAAGGGCCGGTGATATTGCTCAGCGGCACGGGCGCCTGCTGGCATGCGAGGTCCTGAGGTCGACCCCTGGTACCCACAAAAAAAACAAAAAACAAAGGGCCAGTGAGATGGCTCAGCGGCATAAGTGCCTGCCTGGCGAGCACAAGGTCCTGAGTTCAACTTCCGGTACCCACATAAAGGAAAAAAAAGGGCCATTGATATGGCTCAGCAGCACAAGCGCCTGCTGGCAAGCATGAGGTCCTGAGGTTGACTCCCAGTACCCACATAAAAAAAAGAAGTAATAATAAAATAAAAAATACTAAAGCTAAGAGTTCTTTTAGAAGTCCATACTAGCCGGGGTTGGTGGCACATGCCTGTAATCTCAGCACTTGGGAGGCTGAGGCAAGAGGATCGCCATGAGTTTAAGGCCAGCCTGGGCTACGTAAGTGAGTTCAAGGGCAGTCTGCACTACAGAGCGAGTCCCTGTCTCAAAAAAAAAAGTCCATACTGAAGTAGGGCACAGTGACATTGACCTGTAACCCTACCTACTTGGGAGTCTCAGGCAGGAGCATCACAAGTTCAAGGCCAACTGGGCAGCTTAATGAGACCCGCTCTCAAAGAATAAAAAGGGCTGGGGGTGCAGCTTAGTGCAAAGGCGCAGAGTTCAATCCCCCATACTGGGGAGGCAGCGCTCAGTGGTAGAGTACCTGCCTGGCATGTGTAAGGCCCTGTTTCCATCCCAGCAATGCAAAAACAAAACAAAAAAAGAGTCCATGCTGGAATATACAATGGTAGCTGCCACTGTGTATTCGCGAACTTAATTCATTCCATGGTTCTGGAAAAGATGGCTGCATTCGTGAGCGTCACCCCATGCAGACTTCTCAAACAAAACCAAAATTTTGCCGAATTCTCCTCTTTGCCAACCAAATTGTACTGCAACAGTTTCCTCACATTCTGAAACTGCAGTGCCGATGCATATCATAGGGAAAAGTGGCCGTATGTGGGATTCAGCAGAGGGCTCAGATGGCAAAGACAGCAGGAGCTCGGCCAGCCAAGGTATTTTGCAGCGTTTAGAGCTCACGGTGAAGGGAAACACTGAGCTGAGGCAGGCAGGGAGGAGGCATTTCCGTGGATCGCCTCCCGGGCCCCTGGTGGTAAATGGAGTCCTCCTTCCAGTCCAGTTTGAAGGATCTGAGCGACCTTCAGCCAGGGAGGAGACAGTGCGGCAGCACCACCGGCAGAAGAGCTGGACCCAGAAGATCCTGAAACCAGTCTTGTCCGACCATGGCGACGGGGAGAAGAAGGTGGACCCCAGCCTGGCCCTGGACAAGCAGCCGTGAGTCTCCCTGACGCGATCTTCACGGCCCTGGTGCTCGTAGTCCTGGGCTGGGTGGGGCAACTGGGAAGTGCCCCAGCTCCCAAGAACTCTCCCGCACAGAGCGAGAACTCGCAAACCACACCAGCCTTAACTAACTCCTGTGTGCCTGACAGGTTTGGGACCCAGGATCCCCCCGCTGCACTTTGTCTCTTCTGAATGTGAAGCAGCATCTACTTCAGGCTGCTGAGCTTCCGCCTAAGAGACGTTTATTTCATATAACGCCTTATGGGGTGGCACTGGTCTGGTTTACATTGCGATACTCAGGTTGCTCCCTTCCACCCCATCTTTCAGCTGGTATCACGGTGCCATTACCCGGGCTGAGGCCGAGAGTCGTCTACAGCCCTGCAAAGAAGCTGGGTACCTGGTTCGAAATAGCGAGTCGGGGAACAGCAGGTACTCCATTGCACTCAAGTAAGTATTTCAGCCTCCAGCCTCCTAGGGCCAGGGAGGGTGACCGTTGCTGCCTTCCCTGCACATGGGTGGACACCAGTTAAAATAGACATCGGGTGTAGTGGCACATGCTAGTAATCCTGGCACTTGGGAGGCTGAGGCAGGAGGATCATCATGAGTTCGAGGCTAGCCTGGGTTACATAGTTTAAGGCCACCCTGAACTACATAGTGAGACCCTGTCTCAAAAAAACCAAAATTAATTAATTAATGAATAAAATAGGTGTCATTTGAAGGTGTCTCACAGAGTGCATCCAGAAAATAAGGTGATTTGCTTGGACAACAGAAAGCAAAGCACTGTGGTTATGATGCAGGATGGTGCTGGTGAAAGGCTCCCAAACCTGTTCTGACAACAAGGGCCCCATCTCATTAGCATCGTACGTCAGTCAGTCTCTGCCTAACATTGTCTTGTCTGCAGTAGAGCCTCTCGGTAGAGAAATAATTCCTGATAAAAAGAATACTTTCTCACAGATGGTTCCGTTGCCTTCTTTTATACCCTAGTACTAGGGAACTTAATAAATTGCGTCCTTCGATTGTCAAAATGCCAACTGCAATTTCAATACCCGTCTCTCGTAGTGACGGAGGAAGCATCACTTGCCTATTCCTCCTCCTGTCTAATAGCACACAGAAAAGGTGCTTTTGCCCGGCAGGCTGGGCGGAGTGTGTAGCATGGAAATTCTCCTCGCTCTGTGAGTTCAGCCGCTTTGCATTGGAGGATCATTGTCAAGAGCCCTAACAGCATTTCCTTCCTGAGGAAGCTGAGCCCTTGCGCTGAAACAATCAGACTGGAGGGGAAAGCGGGTGGGGGGCGACATGGCTCAGAGAATGGGACAGGCCACCAGATACACAATACCAGGAATAGCTCAACTGTGTTCCTGAAATTGGGGTTTGTGGATTAGATCTGTGAGCCTTCAGTGCCAGCTGTCATTATATACGACCAGGAATGGTCTTTCCACATGGGGGGACAGTTATTATTAATGTGTTCTCTTGGAAAAAACAGAAAGAAATTTCCCCTGTGTCCTTTCAGAAGTAGTGAGAAGGTTGAGCTCATTCACCTTAGCAGCCTCAGGCTTGGGCTTAAGCACTAGTTTTGCAAGTCAGGGGCCAGAAGGGACTTGGCTTTCTTTTTTGGGTCCTGTGCCTGATGACTCACACACGATAAGGAAAAACAACTCAGAGCTGACTTGCATGTAGGCTGCACTGTGAGGCTTGCACACGCCGCTGGGGTGTGGCCTGCGTTTCTGCTCTGCGGAGCAATCCCAGGAGCGGAGAGGCCTCGCCGGCCCACCGTGAGCCTGGCTGGGGCTGTGCTTACGGGGAGGGGTCCTTGGCTCACTCATTCACGTCTCCTCCGTGGTGTTTGTTTTGCTCCAGGACAAGTCAAGGATGTGTCCACATCATAGTGGCTCAGACCAAAGACAACAAGTACACACTGGATCAGACGAGCGCGGTGTTTGACAGCATCCCGGAAGTGGTACACTATTATTCCAATGAGAAGTTGCCTTTCAAAGGGGCAGAGCACATGACCTTACTGTACCCTGTGCACAACAAGCTTCACTAAGGTTCGACGACAAGAGCCCTGGTGGGCGCCTGGCCCTTAAGAGGGCGTGGACACAGCCAGCATCTCGGGATGAGACAGGCTGCTCCTTAGACCCGGGACGGAGCAGGGTCTTGCTTGGACTCAGCAAGCTTATGGTCTTGAATCCTTCAGTGACTCTTGGTTTCTAGCTGTCCTTTTTCTCCTTGCCAAGTAGCTGCACAGTAAGAAGCCATAATTTACTGATGGTTCCTTCCCTGGAGTAGGAGGTTCTGTTTGGGGTGCGACCCTCGGAAAAGGTAAGTCTAGAGCTCAGGGGCGTCGAAATTCTCCAGCGTTATGCTGGTTGTTCCCTGGAACGCCTGCTCTCTAAACAACCACGGAAACCACTAGGCTTTAACACGTGCCCGCGAGGGCTGGTTGCGCGTGTCTGTTACACCCTCGTGGGGGAGTCGATGGGCAGTGGGAAGTTCTCTTCCTCCCTCCCGGGTCCTAACGCACCTCTAGTGTTCATGCCAAAGCACGACCTCGGGGTCTGGCAAAAGGGTTACTTTGTTGGTCAGCCTTTCTAAGACGATTGCGCTGGGCATAGCGGTGCAAGCCAGTAATCCCACCACTTGAGAGTCTGAGGCAGGAGGGTGCGCATTCCAGGCTCGCTGGAGCTACAGTGAGGCCCTATCTCAAAAACAAAAAAAAGTTTGCATTTTCTCTATCTGTATGGACTTTTTCATCATTTTTGTGCAGATGATAATATAAGCATAAATTAAAAGGAAGGTGCCCCATGTAAGAATCTGTGATGTAATTAAAAATTGATGTTATTATAATCTGAATTATAAAACATACAAGATTTTATTTCTGATTTTTAAAAGTTCGAAAAATTTTGAAGCTTGATAACCATTCTCTTATAGGATAATTATATAGAACTTTAGATAGCTTTTATTTCATCTCTGCTTTTTAGTTGCCATGGACTCATCTTTAAGTATTGTCTCTGAAATTAGATTTGCTTTGTGTTTTTAGTAAACTTTTTAAAAACTATGACTTTGGGGTCTGACTGTATGGACTGGGTTCCTGGAGTCTGCGAAGACACCCTCTGTAGGGCGAGGCCAGTTCACACCGTACAAACGTACTTTAGAGGACTTTGGGGTTGTCCTAACTACTGTTCTACGATGTTAAGTTAATCGTCATGTATGTTATCTTTCTGATTTGTTGTGACCATGCATCACCAGTGTATTACTGTGAAAAGCCTGTGGGAATGGCGTGCTGTGACAAGAGCGCCGTGGGTCTGCACGGGACAGACGTTTCCGTGCTGTGGGGTTTGTGACTTGGTTCTCAGAACCGGTCCAGATACAGATCTGCTGATTGTCATCAATGACAAGTTAACTTCTGTAGCGCCTTTCAAACACAAATGAAAAAAAATGGTGATTTGATTAATTTTTAGGGGAAAGCACATCTTTCTAGTTTATAGTGATTATTTGACTCTTGCGATTTAAAGGTTAGTAAAATTTTTACTTCTTCTTCAGTGATGATCTTGGCCCCAAAGGGTTGTGTGATTGTCGATATTAAAAAGTTGAAAAAAATACTAAAAAGCTGAGAGGAACTTTTTCTAACCAGAGCTCAATTATTTTATTAATAAAGAATGGCTCATTTTTTTTTAAGTATTAAAAGAATTTTTGAAGTGTGTACTGGTTTGTATACTATATCTTTAGTACAAGGGTTTGTTTTAATTGTTTCAGCACCCATACTTCCAATTCCATTCAACAAATATTTATTATCCTCTATATACACATTGTGCTAAACTTATTTTTAGTTCAACATTCTATCAATGAAACCTTATTTTTTACGTAATCTTATTTTACAAAATAAATACAGCAGTTATTTTAGCTTTAATAAATGCAAAGGGCTTTATAAATTTTTTCTTGGTGCATTAAATAATTTTTGGCCCATACCCAGCAAGTCTGATGAATGTATAATGAAATAACATTTTGAAAACAGGCCTGAAACATTAAGTATTTATTGAGTTATCATACACCTAGAATTGTGCTTCTTCTTTGTTTTTCTGTGTCCTGCTATTCTTTTTTTTTTTTTTTGTATAATTAAAAGTGGGTTTCTTTTAAAAAGTGGCAGAGATGCAGTTTATAAGCAGTCTAGTCACTTTGTGATTATACAGAAGATTATAAAAGCAGAAATAGAGTAATTAGTGGAAGGCTGGTGAGGGGGATGTTAAGCTACTGTTTTCGTCTTAGATTGTGACCAAGCTGACAAAGGCAGGGACTCCATAGCTGGGTGGTGGCTGTAAGTACCCTATGTTCTGAAAACAATCCGGCCTAGCAGGGCGTCCCTAATGGCTTCCTCGCTAGGCCTCGGCCAGCTGAACTGAAGCTGTGTGGCCTGGCCTCCTCACTCTAAACGCCTGGGCTCATTGTCATTTTATCTGGATATATGTTTTCCTGTTGTCTTCATTCTTCTGTGTCTTGCAGAATTTTTTCTGGAGAGAATAATGTCTTTGGGTGAATTCTTATGTGCCTCGAATTCAGCATTCACAGCTGTGTCTCTTCTTTCTCCATTACCACAACTTCGTAGAAGAACTGCTCTGCTGAGGGTTCTGAGTTACACAGTTGGTTCCCTTCAGGTCTGTAACCACAGAGGGCAGGCCTGAGCGGTGGCACAGGTGTAGTCCCAGCTACTCAGAGGCTGAGGCAGGAGGATGGCTGGAGCCCAGGAATTTGAGGCCAGCCTGGCCAGGTGTGAGACCCCGTCTCAAAAACACCAAAGAGTGGCAGAGGATACTCCTCACTTCCTTTGGTACTGTGGCTTATGTCTATCAGGATAGATTTCAAGCACTAGAATGGTATGTATTTAAAGCAGGAATTTAAAAACAGAAATTTTAGTACGTGTACAAAAAGGCAAGTTTTGAGGTGCCTGTTCTGCACTGGGCACACAAGTGTCCTATAAGTTATGCAAGGTGCTCTGATAAGGAGCACGGAAAAAGCCTTATTCTGTGCCGCTTAAAGTCTGCTTTACTGACCTGGTGTGCATTCACTGGGCTCTGCCACGGCATGGGGAGGTGGGGAAGGCTGATGGGAAACAGTCCTAATTCATTGATTAGATCAGTTAACAGAGTTATTACTCTGTTATGAGCTTTTGCCCTTGGATACTTTTTTTTTTTTTTTTTGAGACAAGGTCATGCTTTGTCGTTCAGGCTGGCCTTGAACTCACAGTGATCCTCCTGCCTCAGCCTCCCAAGTGTTGTGATTACAGGCGTGTGCCGCCACGACTGGCTGTTGAATACATCTTAACATTTAATTTAATTCAGAAGGAAAACCATGAGGCACTCTTCAGTTGTTTTTTAAATGATTCTAGCCTACTTCATTAAAATGCCCTTTGTTAGAGTTCATGCCTTGTTTTCCCTCACTCTCGGGAGAAGAAACCTGGAGGTGTCTAGATTTCATTTCTCCTGAGCATGCTTTGATATTTAACAAGATTTCACCGATACCTTTCTTACAGTTATACCTCATTCGTTAGGTCTCGTCCTTACATTCTGTAACTGGCACTCGTTTGGCCTTATGCTCTCTTTAGCATCGCGCTTCTTTGTTCTCATTTCCAGCTTTTGCACTTCACTAACCCCGAGTTAGGCTGGGCTGCTGCCTGCTCTCTGTGTAACTCAGCCACCTTCCCCGCTGACCCTGGGTAATAACGAACGGTGGTGCGTTACTGCCATCTACTGGAAAGAGAGGAAACTGCAGTTGGGAAAGCAAGCTGCATTTAAGGGTAGGATTTTCTAAAGGATTTCTGATACAGTCCGTAAAGGGAAAAAATGATAACACAGCAATGGTCATCTTGCAATATGTCCTTCCCTGCAGAAAAGATGGTGTGAAGCCTCATATAATATCACGTGGCCCCAGACACCAGTGGGGTCATGCAGTTTCAAATCTTAAATTGTGTTTTAATGGACATACTGGCACTAAATCATTGAGATGGGCATCTCATTTTGTCAAGTTCTTAGCTATTTGTTATTTTGTTAGGGGGATTTAACATTTTAAATATCAGTATATTTACATATCCAGTACATGTTTTGAACTTTTAAACATTTGAAGATTGTATGTGATGTGACATGGGTGTCAGTGTATATAGTGCCCTGCTAATTTATATTGTGTCAGAAATATTTTATAAAAATTTCTGGATGTATGGCAGTAGCCAGTATAGGTTGTGTACTCTCCTGGAAATGGTTTACTCTGAAATGTAACTTTCAATAAACATTACGCCAAGAAAACTAGAGTGTCTTTGCTTAATTCAGTTTTGAGAATCACCTCCCTTGATAAGAAGTACTTCCGGGTGCTAACAGCCACGGTAGAGCTTTCTTTGGGGTAGCTGTTAATGAAATGTGCAAACAAAACACCGTGGAGCACTCAGCTTGTCTCCCCCACTTCACCTTTATTCCCCCCTTGTGTCTTTCTTCCCAAATACAGTGTAACCTAGTGCAGGTCTGGGGGTGTAGCTCAAGGAGGAGAGCTTGCCTACTGTGGGGGCCCCGGGTTAGAGCCCCAGCACTGCAAACCAATTTAATGTAAAATGAAACAACACGATGGTGCAGTTCTAGTCCTGTCGCTTGGCTATCTGAGTACATGGTAATTGCATTGATTCTCCTCCCTCTCTGGGCATCAGCGTTGCACTCCATCTGTATCATTTTTTGTTATTAATACGATGCTCCCATCCCATCTGTGGGATTTGATCCTTTAAGTGTGTTATGAAGCTGGAGCGTCTATATTTTTAAAAAATTCTACAGGGGATTTTGATGCACAGCCGTATCTGAGAACCTCCATCAGCCGTTTTGTAGAAACATGGAAATGCTGTATAATCCTTTGAGATCCTAGAGGGGGACTGTATGAAGTTTTAGATTTCCAGTGAACCTTTCTGTAAATCTCCACCAGGTGGTACAAATGCTATCTGTGTTAAGAGAAAAGTAAGTTCGCACCGAGAGTGTTCACTGGAGCAGTCGGGGCGATGTTTTTCGGAATTGAGATTGTTTATGAGTCCAAGGTTTGGGTGCTGAATGTTGAGTTCAGAGCCTGTGAAAGGCCAGGGTGTAAGCAGTGAGAACAGTCTCACTTCATGTCTAGTGTGAGGCCAAGCAAATGCTTTCCATCCCGCATAGCCTTATTTAAATCCTCTGTCACAGCCAATCAACGGCAGTCTTGTTTTTTTGGGAAAGGGCGCTGGTTCTTGGGGCAGTGCATGAACTCGGCCCGGCTTGGTCGCACAGTGCTCAGTGGAGCCCAACGGCAGCCAGGTCTGTCCTGGTCTGACTCCACTCTGTACCTCTCCCTTCTCTGAGAGAGTATTCCCAGCCTGCAGAACTCGTCACATTTGAAGGACATAGTTCAACTACAAGGGCAAGGAATAATGAGCTACTCACTTGGTTTTAGTTAACAATTGAAAAAAAAAAAAAAAAAAAAAAACAGATTCACAATGGCCAAGAAGTAGAAGGAGCTCAAGTGTCCATCAACAGATGAATTGGTTAAGAAAATATGCACAGGGCCGGTGAGATGGCTCAGCGGCTTAAGCGCCTGCGCGGCAAGCGCGAGGGCCCGAGTTCGACTCCCGGAACCCACATACGAAAAAGGGGCCGGTGATATCGCTCAGCGGCACGGGCGCCTGCTGGCGCGCGAGGTCCTGAGGTCGACCCCCCGGTACCCACAAAAAAAAAAGAAAGAAAATATGCACAGAGTGGAATATTATTACACCCCAAAAAGGAAGGACATTTCCACACGCACGACAACGTAGGTGGCCCTTAGGACATTATGCTAAGTGAAATAAGACATAGAATAGACACTGTGTGCTTCCACTTCTATGAGGCACCCAGAGTAATAGTCAAATTCACAGAAAGTAGAAGCCAATGTGGTAGTACCCACCTCTAACCCCAGCATTCTGGGAGGCTGAGGCAGGAAGATCACAAGTTCAAGCTCAGTCTGGGCAACTTTGCAAGATCTTGTCTCAAAATTTTTAAATGGGAGTGTGGCAGGGAATGTAGGAAGGCCCAAGGTTCAGTCCCCACTACCAAAAAAAAGAAAGAAAGAAAAAAGAATAGTAGTTGCCATGGGCTGGGAAGAAAATTATTGCTTAGAAGGTACTTAGTTTCCGTTTGGGATGATAGAAAAAAGTCCACCAAAACATTCTCGGCCTGCAGATAAGCCACATGACTTGGGCAAGGCGGGCAGGAATGGGCTCCGCCTCCTGGAGAGCCTGTGTTGGGCTTGGCAGACCCTGTCCGAGAGGCTCCGCCTGCAGAACTGGGCAGTCCGAAGTCCTGGACAGTTTGAGCTCTAATAATCAACTTGCAATGAGACAGCGAGTGGACCCACTCTGAGGTGTGAGGATTATTTCCGAAAGCACTAGAAGTTTATCCCCACACTGAATCATACAGTATGAGTTGCTGAGTTATCTTGACTCAAAATGCTTCCTCCGTGACATTTTGTAATGATTCAGATTGCCTTCTGATTTATGTGCATAAACAGGATTTCTAATTTGGATTAATTACATAAAAAGATACATTACTTGATGTGCATATAAAAGCAGATTCATTTATCAATGTATTAACCAGTATGCGGTTGACAAGTAAAAACATGTTTTACTTTAAGAGAGCTATGTTTATATTCATTTTGGATTAAATGGTGCATTTGCAGAGTGAAACATTTCCCCAAAATCCTTGCGCTTTAAAACAAAGTCAAGCTTTATTAGAAACTAATATAACAAACCACCTTGTACCATCACTCATCTTTGACAATGACTTTTAAGCATTTTGTCTATAATCACCACCTCCTACATGTTTGCACTTTTTTTCTTTTCCTTTCCAGTTTTTTGGTTTTGGTTTTGGTTTGGTTGTTTTTCTGATGTTGTTGTTGTTTTTGAGACAGGGTCCCACTATACTGCCCAGGTTGGCCTTGAACTACTGGGCTCCAGTGATCCTCCTGTCTCAGCCTCCCAAGCAGCTGTAACTAAGCACACACCACTGTGCCTGCGCCAGTACACATTTTTTCATGGGCAGTATAATATGATTGAACTCTTCCAAAATAGATTATAATTATTTAATAAAAAGTTGTCTCTCATTATAGAAACAATGCCCATGAAAAACTGTTACCATAAAGGGAAAAAGAACGTGCAGAACTGGTGTCTGACTTGCCACCACTCGGAGCTGCTTGCGGAAGTGGGAAGTGCTCGCTGCAGCCCGGCCTCCTCCCACCTGGGCCCTGCCCAGACGGACCGTGCAGCCGCTCCTACCTGGAAGCCTCTTCCTCTGCCTCTGCACCCCTCCCTTCCTTCCCTGCCTCCACAGAGCGAGAGCCATCATGTCATCCGCTCCCGACACACAGCTGGCTGCTTGTGGTGTGGCTCTCGGGCCTGGGGCAGCTCCTCAGGAGGCCCCTGTCACACCACAAGCCCAGCACAGCACTCCAGGCAACATTCCTCAGTGCTCTTCCCCATCACGGAAGGGTGGCCATTCATCCTTGGGGGTGGGGAGTGGGTGTGATAAGGTTCCCGCCCCTGTCAATTTGAGGAAACTCATTAAAGTTTCTACCAAGGAAGCAGAGAGAGAAAACCAAGTCACTCCTCACAGTCCAGAGGTGTGGACAGATATAGATGGAAGGAAGTGGTTTGATTTGACCCTGGTTGAGGACTAAATTTAAGGTCCCCGCCCCTTGTGGCCTGTGTCATTATGTCTGGCTGCTAGGGCCCCCATGAAAGCCCCTGGTCTGTGCTCCCATGGCTTCAGCGTCTAGCCCCTGGTCACAGGAATGGGAGTGACAAACCGATGAGAAGCCCAGATCCTTCTCCCCTGGGACCCAGCACAGGGATGTAAAGGCCCTCCCTCTGAGGTAGTCGGCAGGAGCAGGGGCCTGAGCCCAGGATGAGGCAAAGGGCACCAGCTGTGGGGTTGGGCAGACCCAGGCTGGGTCTAAGCTGCCTCTTAACGGGCCTGGGCCTCTGCACTGCTCTTCACCGGTGTGGGCCGCAGCTGCCTCCTCAGGAAGGTGCTGGCCTCGCAGCAGCTTTAGGATGAGGGAGAACACCCTGTTCGTGAAGCACGTGGTGGGAGGCTGATGAATGGCTATCAGTAACTTGTTTTTCTATGACTCCTTTTGCACTGCGGGGGAGGGAACCCAGGGCTTCCTGTGTGCTAGGCAAGTGCTCTGCCACTGAGCGACACCCCCAGCCCTTAGTAGCTAATTTTAATCTGTCACCTCTGCTACAAAGGGACTGTGGACCTCCAGGTAGCTGGAGGGCTGGCAGCCTCTCCCGACACACAGGCCCACAGCGGAACCCACGCACTAAGCAACCCGCGGGTCTGAAGTTGAGGCACCTGCAGCAGCCACCATTCTTGGAAACCTGTGGCTCTGACCACTCTTGAGTTCGTCCTCATCTCCACTGGAACTGTCTGGAGACTTCTGCAGTGTTTGGGGCCCACACCAGACCTGCGGAGCCAGAGGCCCTGCGGGTGGAGCCAGGCGGATGCTAACAGCAGTGCCGCCTGTGTGCGTGGCTTGGCAGGACGCTGTCTTTGGGCACTTTTCCATCTCCCTCCATCTATGCTGGTTCCCAATGTCTCTGTCATTGCTGAAGGGCTGGGGGTGCAGCTGGGGGCGGCGTTTGCCTGGCACACACAAGGCCCTGTCTTCCATCCCCAGCACCACACATACAAAAAAGATACGATATTGAGCAACACATGAATTTAAAACCAAAAGAGAATAAAATCGCCCTCCTGATAAATTTTATTCTTTAAAAAATTATAACGAAATGTCAAACACAGCTTCCTACCATGCAGTATTTTCTCTGAGGACACTGGGCAGCTTTATTAAGTATTCTAAAGTTACTTAGTAGGCATACCCTTCAGTGACTGTTACTGAGTGCTTTGTGATTTTACTGAAAAACTCAATTGATTCAGGTGTTGGGTTGCCAGCACCAGGGACCTGACTCCTCCCCGGAGGTTGCTCTGAGCCCCTGCCCCAGCTCTCTCACAGCTGTGGTGCTGCATCAGAACAGTTTTGTTGTTATTGTTTTGGGTGTTTGTTTGTTTATTTGAGACACGGTCTCACTGTGTAGCCCAGGCTGGCCTTGAACTCGCAGTGATCCTCCTGCCTCGGCCTTCCCAGTGCTGAGATTTCAGGCATGTGCTACCATGCTCGGCTCGTCAGAAGAGTTTAAGGCCCTTTCCTCAGCATATCTCTGCCACTTCAGGGCGGCCAGGGGTGTTTCTTGCCCCTTCCCTGTGCTTCTCACAGATGTGCAGAAGCGCTGGTTTCCTTGCGCCTTGGTAAGTAGGGAAAATGCCTGCGTAAGAGATGGTTCCAGTAACCAAGTGTTATTTGCCGTCCTCTACAGTCATCACCATCTGCTGCCTCCAGTTCTTCTGGAAAGAGCACCATAACCATGTCATCCTGACAGTGATGCCACAGGGAATAAGACACAGCTCCTTCCACCCCACACCCCCTCCACAGCCCACTCAGCCCAGCTACCACGGGGGACAGCTGGCTCCTGTGTCGCTCCCTGCAAAACAAGGGCCAGATTCCAGGGGAGAATGTGGTGTCCTTCGGGAGCCAGTGGGGCCTGTGGGGTAGCTTTCCTACTGCCCAGGTTGGGGAATCTGGGTCCCAATTTTAACTTTCAGTCTGGATTACATAACCCCCAGGCCTCCCTCAGCCCCTCCTCCCTACCCTGAAGTTTACACAGCAACTCTCCCCACAAAGCATCGGCGGGATGGCTTTTCCTCTTGTTTGGAAGATGTGGATGGCTGGGTCCCAAGTTTTTCCTATCTCAGACCCTTTTCAATAGGGGCCGGATTCAGCCTATCTGAAGATCAAGAGTTCAGGGTGGCCTTTGTGATGCCGTTAGCGCCCCCACCCAGTCTTCTGATGAATAATGGCCCTTCCTTTTCCTCCCATGCCGCGTCCATCATCTGGTAATACCCCTTCCAGAAATCTCAGGACCCGGTCTGGGAAATACTTTCATAATTAAAGCCTTCTGAGGAATTGCTACTTCTTTCTTGAATTTACCTGCTTTTTTCCAGAGCTACTATAATCCTTCATTAAAGGGGGCCCCCAGTTATCTACTTACTCATCCTTCTCCACTCCTTTCTCCTTGTTAATCATGCAAATGCCAGGTGCCCAAAACAACATTATCTCAAGTGCGTTCTTAGAAATGGTTTATTTCAAATGTTTACAATTTTCATTTAAAATGCAAAATAGCTGGTAAAAAAGAAAAAGCATTTAAAAAAATACAGATTATACTGACTGACTATACAGACATAAGCCTTTGGTATTTGCTTTCAGACAAGTAGGGGGGAAACCCCTTAAAACTATTATTTCTCTCCAAAAAACAATGTAGAGTTGAGGTATTGTATTTAACAGATGTGATCTCTATCCAATAAGGTCTCTCTGTTAATTAACAGCCTTGCTACATGCTGTTCCAATCCTTCCCTTCCAAAGTAGATCTTGGTCTAAGCATATGTTCACAAAACTGACAATGTTCCTTAATAATCATTAAGGTTGCCATAGAAACTTCCTACTGCTGGTGCCTGGCCATACTGGGGACTCAAGACTGGAAAGACCTTTTGGGGCCACTCAGGAGCGCCTGGCACAGGACCTGAGCCACTGGCCTGCCCCCTCTAGCACAGCCCACAGCGGACTGCTGCGTGGGAAAGGGCCGTGGGTGGCTCCTACCTCCCCGCAGTGAGAGAGATTTTTCCCCAACTCCACCTGGAGCGGGCTGTGGGTCTCCGTAACTGGGTCAGCCTCAGGCCCCGCATGAGATTATACGGCTCAGCACCAAAGCAGTCAGCGAGACATTCCTGAGCAGTCTTCAGCAAACCGACAAGCCACAGCCAGCCCCAGCCTGCCCCACCAGACCCTGCTCACCACATCACTCTGATCCAGCTCCTGCGCAGACGCTACACCTTGCCTTGGTGACCAGTTCCCTTTCTCCAAAGATGGCAGGGAAATGGCGGAGACTCAGCGTGAGCTCAGAGCCCAGCAAACAAACCGCAAGGGCGCTGCACTCTGACTCATACAGGACACATATGCACAGCCGCAGCTACACCCTTGAAATGTTCTTAAAATATTTCATTAATGCTACCAGAATTAATTATCACTTTGCTATAGACCTTGATTCAGCATATGTCTGACTTCTCCCACCCCACAGGATGGGTTTTCGGGCCTAATCTAAACTGTCCCTGTCCTAACATGTCCCATCTGGCTGCAGGGCCGATGGCTGCAGGTTTCAAGTGAGCGAAAGCACTGTTCAGGGTCCGAGGCAGCTTGCGGGCTACAGAAACCCAGGAAAGAATGACCAGGGGACCTGGGGATTAAACACAGTGCAGCCACCAGACTGCAGATCGAGAAAGCTTATGGCCTAAGCAAGGCCTGGGCTCAGAGAAGACAAAGACTTCCTTCATTGACACTAGCTTATAAAAATAAAGGGGAAAAAAACCCTCTTCAATACAAAAAAAAAAAAAAAAGAAAGAAAGAAAGACAGTTCCGTTACAGTAATAACGAAAGTAATAACAATCTGGAGATCAAAGCTGCCTAGCTCCGGAGATAATGAGCTATCTAGATTTACATCTTCCTCCAGCACGGCTCTGCCAGGCTTTGGTAATGTTACTTGTGGGTAAAACCGTGCAAAAGAATTAAAGAACCGTGGGCACAGAATCACCTTTTCTCATGAAGGTCCTCATTTCTAATATCTCCCCTTTCACAGCAGTTTAAAGAGGCCCAAAAACTTTACAGGGCGAGGGGGAGAGGCTATGAACACTGGCTTAACTTTTGTTAACTGAGCATACGGCACCTAAATCAGCCACGGAATCTAAACTATACAGTAGCAGCCGGCGATGAAAATCACTACTAGCTCAAGACAGTAACAACTCAAACGCGGCAAGCAGCAAATACAACAGTGGCTTTCATCTTTTGCCACCTGTGTGGTGGCAGTGATATTTTTCTAGAAGGGTAAACTATAGAAAAGTCTTGTGGTTTGGTAACTTTGGGATCTGTGGTTGCACAACTCATTGTAATCACAGCTCTGTTGTGCGGGCACCTGTCTGGGTGACCACTAACATCCCGAGCCGGGACACATGTCAGCTGCGGTGTTAGCGTTGCGGCCACGTGCTTAGCAAGCCCTTCCTTCCGTCCTGGCCGGACTGAATTCAGCACAAGGAACGAAGTGAAAGGAAGAAGGCACCAACATAAGGGATTTTCTTAAATGAATTTCCCCTCTGATAACAGGGTGGGGCTTCAGGGCTGGGGAATTTCAGGACCTTGCCCAGTAACCGTAGGAGGCTTGGGGCTGGGAAAGTCTCGCCCATTCCTTCACACTCGCCTGGAGGAGCAACCGCAGCTGCCCTTCCTCTAAAGCCCAGGAGCGCCGGCCTATTTTGCCACTTTGTAAGGCAAAAACAAAATACAGAATGAAGCCAGAATCTCTCCTCTAGTAGGGGAAAATATTTTTCCTCCTCCTCCCTTTTCACTTGACTTGGTTTTGTGCTAAACAAAGTTATTGTGCTTCCCACCAACCCCAAGCTATTTATACACTGACACCCAGAGAATACTGGGTCTTCCCACGTCTCAAGGGAAAATAGCATTAAAAAAAAAAAAAAATTAAAGTATATTCTTGCCGAGTTCATTTTTTTTTTTTCACATGAACAAGTTCTTTTCTAGTTACTCAGGCCCAGTGGAACCCAGAGTTGACCAAGCTCAGTGAAACATTCTGTGCTCAGCCCTGGCAGCGGCCTCCTACTGCCAACCCTTCTCAGGGACCAAGGGCAGAGAACGTGGTTTCAGAGCTCTGGTCCCCTCAGCTATGACCGGGACCGTGGAGACCCTGTCTCCACCCCTTCTTCCCTCTCTGCTTCTCTCCTCCTGAAGCCCTGAGACCCAAAAGGGTGATCAAGCCAGTGCGGCGCTCTAGAGTCAGCAAACGCCTAGGATTATGTATCATTCACATTAAGCAAAGTTCATGAGGAGCTAATTAAATTCCACTTAAACCATCAGGCCCTGAGATATTATTCACCACAACCTGCCTTCCTACCCCAGGCTCTTGTTCAAGTGTGGGAAGAAAGGCAGAAAGGAGTTTCTGCCTCCAGCCCACGTGGTTTACGTGAAGACCTCACAGGCCTAGAAAAAGACAGAATGGCAAAGGCACTTGGGCTTCCAGAGCTTGAGCTAGAAGAAGCCTGCAGGACGGCGGCCAGAGCTTGCAAGTGGAGCAGCTTGCCTGGAAATCCATCTTGCCTGCCCCAGGGTGCACTTGGGGGGCCGAGCTGGGTGTGGGTGACCAGCAGCTCCTCATCCCACAGTGTCTTTCCTCGGCTCTCTGTGCGTTAGCCCGAGTGCCTTTTAGCCCCTTTTAAGCAGAGCATTTGGGAAGGGAGGTTTGAGAATTCAATCACCTCTTCCTTCTGGACAGATTCAGCACACTGACCTCCCCCAGTGTCAAAGCATCCCCTCGAGGCTCGTCTGCGACAGGGAAGCCACAGGCCCCACCCCTGAGATGTGTGGGATGGCAGCAAGACACGTCTTCCACCACGCCAGCAGTCCAGTGTGTCTGACGCCCGGCCGCCAGGTGCCGCCCAGACAGCTATCTGGAGAAGTAGCCTCTGTTGCTGATGTCGTAAGGACTTTGTGGGTCCTTGGCATCTGGTCGGCTTTGGCTCAAGGTGTCGTCAGACCCGAGGCTGCTGGGGGACACTGGTGGGGAGAGTAGAGGAACAAGCACGATGGTGGGCCTGGGCTGCCCCAGGGGATACGGCGGGTGCACACTTGGCTTGCACTCCTGGAGGGACCGTGACTTCCACGTCCTCTTGAACCTGCGCACAACACAGAGAGAAAACACACCGATGTTACGTCCCCTGTGATGACCCTCAGAGAAGAGCACCAAGAGCAGGCGGCCTGGCACTCCCAGTTCTCAGCTCCACGGGCAACAGCTATTCATCCCGGCAGCGCTCCACATCCCCAGGGACCACACAATGCTCTGAAGAGTCCGGGAATTTAGAATTTAAAAGCACCCTAGGAAGATAAGTATATGTTATTGGGCCAATTTACAAGTGGGAAGACTAAAGCAAATCCCTTCATAGCACAAAAAAATCACCCCACAGTCCCTTAATTTGGCCTGCTCTTGAGGCTGCCCAGTAGGTACACATCGGCCCCAAATCCCTTTATTTAAAAAGAAAAAGGGAGTATTCTCCAAGCGGGAAAGAAAAATGAGGCTTTTGGTGAAAGTGGGGCTGCAGGGAAAGGGCTGAGGCCCCCTTGCTGCACTGCCACCCCTGCTCCCAACAGTCCCTGCCTCGCCCACTCCCTCCAGCTGGGGCAAGCACTGTGCTCACCGTGGTCACCACTGGGCACGTGTTGACTCCTCTAACGGGAAAGCGGTTGTTAAGCAGGAAGGAGATAGACATCTCTCTGATCACAGCTTCGCTCACAGAGCCCCAGTCTGGGCCCAGTGCCAGGGCTCAGCAACCGAGCAAAGTCACTTAACAGCTCAGAGGAAGATGAGCGGTGATAGACATCTTTGAAGGTACAGTCAGATCTCCTTCCTGGAGGAGCCCTGCGACAGAGTGAGGCCATTAGGCCTCTTCTCCTCCTTTTGCTTTGCTTTCCATTCTGCAGCTGACTTGCTGCCTCCTAACCCAAAACCCGGAGCAGGGTGGCGTCCTTCAATTCCACCCGGTATAGGCTACTCCAGGAAGGAGGGGAGACCAATGTCAAAAACAAGATCTGGGCATTTTCCTTGGACTTCTTTTTATATCAGCAGGCTATTCCTGTCCTTGTTATGATAAATAATTGATAGTTGGCTCCATATCTGCCATTGGCTCTTAGCCTGCTATCCAAATGGAATAAACAATCTGCAGAATGTTACTCAGGGCTTTGCCACTTGGATACGAAACAGGAAGAGCCCGGCAGGGGCGATTACTGGAGTTAAGCTGAGTTCTTGGGTAGAATTGTCCTTCCTGAGAGAGGACTGAGGACAGTGTCACTGTACCCCGCATTGTGAGATGCTCGGACCCTCTGCCCAGGAATTCTGCTTCTGGGAATACACCTTAAAGAAACCACATAGCTATGGAAAAGCTTTAGGCACACAGATGTTCAACACCATGTTGTTTATAAAACCAAAACAACAACTAAATGCCCAATAATAAGAGAAAGGGTAAGTGAACTTGGGTATGTCCCTAAAAGAGGAGTCTATAGTTAGTTAAGTTTGCAGTTTGTAATAATGAGAAAAATGCTTGCTTTATAATGATAAATTTAAAAGGTAGGTCTCAAAATTATAGATACAAAATAACCACAGCTTTATAAAAACAAACAAGAAACTATACAGAGGAAAAAGACTCAGAAGAAATTCACCTAAACATTTAGTGTTCTGGATTTGGGTATTAATCCTCTGTGTGTGTGTGTGTTCATTTTGTAGAAATTCATGGAGCTATGCATTTATTATTATTATTATTATTATTAGGTACTGAGCATTGAACCCAGGGCCATCACACTAAGCTACACCCCTGGCCTTGTTTTGTATTTTTTGTTTTGATACAGGGTCTTGCTAAGTTGTCCTGGCTGGGCTTGAACTTGCCATCCTCCTGCCTCAGCTTCCCAGAGTGCTGAGATTACTAATGTGTGACGCCACATCTGGCTTGCAACTGTACACTTATGATGTATATATTTCTTTACATGTTTATTAGACTTTATCACATTTATGTTTTAAAAATTAACAGGAGTCATCTTTGGATGACATGATTTTTTTCTTCTTTTCTGTCAGTATTTAACAAATTACCTACAATAATTTTAGATATATATATCGTGATAGCAATCTTTCCCTTCAGTTTTTTTGCGAGGCATCTGGGTGGGTAACCGAGAGAGTTAGCTTTCCTTTTGAAGTACTTTGAGGAGTAAATGAAACCCTGTGTGAAATCACTAAGCTCAAAGGGGCCTTTGACTCCAGCTAGCCGGGGTGGGGACAGGAAGGACAGGGGTGAGCAGAGCCCATGAGGGCAGTGGCAGGTGGAAGGGAGAAGCAGCGGAGCCACTGGGCTCCTTTATACCTCGACCTTCACCTTTTATCTACTTTACAAATTCAGGCTTTATAAAGTTTTGCTTAAAGAAAATGTTCCATGGCTACAACAGATTTCTTTTCTTTTTCTTTTTTTTTTTTTAACTCTTACTATTTAAAAAAATAATAATAATAAGATGTAGAAACAAAGGTCCCCCCAAAGCCACAGAGAATATCCACTGCCCCAGCCACTTCTGTGGCCCAGGACACCACGCAGGCCTTCTGTCCACGGCCTGGAGGGACAGTCTGTGATTGCATACAGGAAGGAGACCCTCCACCCAACACAAGATGTGTTTTCAAATGCAGGCCTTCACCTAGGGAGTCCTCACTTAGCAGTGTAAGTCCATTCTAGACAAATGCAGAGAAAAAGAATTCTCTGCTAGAACTCCACTTGCCCAGTGCTGGGTATCACAAAATATAGAGTCGTTGGGGGCAGGGTTTGGGGGAAGAACTGGCCCCTGAAAGCCACAGTGTAGACTTCAAAAGATGGTACATATTTAAAATTAAACATTTTCACTGATATTGCTGGAAAAACATTCAGGGAAATGCTTCGCTTGGGATGCAAAGTAAATGTATTAAAAGTAAAAATACAGTATCATGGGCTGGCAGGAGTAGCAGCTGGCCACTACTCTAGTGCCCTGCCTTGTGAAAATGGCAATCTCAGCAGTCACCTAGGGTCAGCCTCTTGGCAGTGCCTGACCCCCACAGTGTCCCTACGTTTGTACCCTTTCCTTGACAGGAGGCACCTGGGGACCAGAGGAGCTGTCATCATTGGAAATGACTGGTCTCTCTCCAGATAGATGTGCCTCACGCAGAAGCCCACAGAAACTCACCAGTCGAAAAAGCAATTGCTGAAGTCCTCAGCCCTGAACACTGGCCCTGTCTGTGCCTGCAGGGCTCTGGTTGCTTAGCAACCAGCCAGTGGCCAAGCCTAGCAGGTAAGCCCGGCCTCTGATGCCTCTCTGTCAGCAGTTAACAGCACACGAGATGGTGCTGCCTGCTGAGTACCCACGGCAGGACCAGCTGGGCCCACGCTTGGCCAACAGCAAGCTAGGACCATGAGCAAGGGCTCTCAGAGTGCGTGTTACAGTCCTAGCTCTTGCTTGGCCTTGGGCAAGTTATTTTAATCTTGGGGCTGTTTCCTTAAACTAAATTGTTTGACTAGATGACCCCTGTGGCCCTTTTCAAAGAGCATGAGCTTTGGGTTTGAATGTTGACCTTCCCCTCACCGGCTGCCTAATGGAAATCATGATACCTACTTCTACAGACCTCTGGTAGATCAAAGACCTGCAGAAGAAATAATGCAGAAAGCCAGGTATGTTGGTGCAGGTCTGCAGCCCTGGCACTCTCAGAGGCTGAGGCAGAAAGGCAAGTTCAAGCCCAACCTGGGCATTCTAGTGATTTAGTGAAACCCCATCTCAAAATTAAAAAAAAAAAAAAAAAAAAAATTAAAAAGCGTTGAGCATGTAGCTCAGTGCAAAGACCCTGGGTTCAGTCCACAGTACCATAAAAAAACAAAAAGAAAGAAAGAAGAAATGGAAGCGGAATGCCTGAATGTGTGAATGCTGACCTTCTCTGACCCAAAGGTATAAAAGACTTCGCTTTCTCCAAGGAGCTGCCTCCATTCTTTCAGAGCCTTACCTTCTGCACACCCGCTGTTCACTACTTCATCGGAAAATCAAAGTGAAGGGCTGGGGGTGTAGCTCAGTTTCCTAGCATGCTCGAGGCCTGAGTTCAATCCCCAGCACTGGAAAGGGAGGGAGGCAGGGAGGAAGGGGGCAAGTCAAAGCTAGAATCAGCACTTAAGAGTTGTCCTCTTGCTACTGTAACAGAATTAGTGGGACAGGAGTTAGGATTCTATTAGTAGCAAGGACAGGGGCCCAAAAAAGAGTCGGGAAGTCCAAAATGGAGTCTGCTGAGGTACCACTGTCCACGGATCTTACAAAACCATATGCCAGGTGACTTGCAGCTGTCTGGGACCCGCCCAGAGCATGATCAGGCAGGCCACTGGCTCAAGGCAGCATGGGCCCCGCACAGGAACTGCACAAACACTAAGTAGATCGGGCCCTAAAAAGTATGTAGTTTCCTATAAGGTAGAGATTATATTGCTTACACCTGTTCACTACTTCATCGGAAAATCAAAGTGAAGGCCTGAGCTCCCTTCTAAACCCTTAAAAATCACTAGAAAAAGAGCCCTCATGGGTATTCTATTCAGAAGCCCTCCTGGTTAGTGGGAGCTTTACTTCCTTTCCTTTACATTTTTACTTCCTTCCTTGCGTTTATATCTTTTGCTTTGTATCTTTAATCTCTAAAATAAACTTGCTTGCGCCCTACCCCCCTCCATCTTGGTGGCATTCTTCGCCGCTGTGGGACACAATGCCAAGGTTCCAGTAACACTACTGTAGCTGAGCCAGCTCTAGGCCACTGTAAAGACCCAGTGAGCTAACACAGAGAAGCTCTCTCCACTGTCCTACCCTTCCTGGAACCCTTTTCTTTCTCCTCGTCAGACCAACTCCTCTTCCTCCTTGGTGTTGGTTAGTTCTCCTCACCACAGACTGCTCTTTCAGTAGCCCTCACCACTCCAGTAATCACCTCTCCGTGTCCGGTTCCCTCTCTAGACAGTCCACCCGTCCACCGCTTCTCCTGGGGCTCGGCGACACTGCTTAGCAGAAGAGCAGATGCTGTGTGTGCCATGTGCGTGTTCATTTGTTAGATGAATAAATGAATAAGCTGATGCTCTGTAAAATTTTGATGACCAAATGAGCAAAGGAAAGCTAGTTAAGAAATATGAGAACAGCCAGGCATGGTGGTGCATGCCTGTAATCCCTTGGGAGGCCGAGGCAGTTTGAGGTCAGCCTGGGCTCCACAGTGGGTTCAAGGCCAGCCTGAACTGCATAGCAAGACCCTGTCTCAAAAAAATAAAAAAGAAAAAGAAAAAGAAAGAAATATGAGAACAACCCTGAGCCATGCCCAGGACCCATCTCACCTCAGGATGAGGCCAACGCAAAGGAGAGATCCGAAGGCCAGGCTTCCTCCAGCCACCAGGAATGCAGGCAGTGGTGCTGAGGCAGAATCTTGCACTGGAAACAAGAAAAGACAGAGAAAGACAGAAAGGAAAGAAAAAAGAAAGCAAGAGAGAGAGAGAGAAAGAAAGAAAGAAAAGGGGAAAGAAGAGAAGGAAAAATCATAAGTAGAATTTCTAGACAAAAAGAAAACCACTTAGCTGATGCTGTCAAAAGTCCCACAGGAACCCACCCCTGGAAGAGGAAATAGCTCTGCTAAACCAACAGCCCACTTGACAAACTGGCCAGTTTTCTGGCCAAATCCAACTCTGAAGAGCCAACCCTAGTTGAGTGTGTTGGAGCATGCCAATAATCCCAGCACTCTGGGAGGCTGATGCAGGAGGATTGCAAGTTCAAGCCCAGCCTGGGCAACTTAGCCACTTAGCAAGAACTTGTATTAAAAAAAATTTTTTTTTTAGTTTTTTTAAAGGGCTAGGAAGTAGCTCAGTGCAAAAGCCCTGGGTTCAATCCCCAGTATAAACTAACAAACAACCAAACAAGCAAGTCACCCCCAGCATTACTTGACAGACCCCAGAATCCCACTGCTTGGCAAGAGGTGCACTTCAAGCTCAGCCACCATGAGCTCCTGCGGCCAGCTGCAGACTCCCACTCACTTTCAGAGTGGCTTTTCTGGTGGCGTTCAGCCTGTCCCCCAGGCGCAGAGGCTCTGAGGGTTCCTCAAGGGCTGCTCCACTGAGGAGGGTGTCAAGGGTGCTCGGGAGCTCTCAATCAGTTCTCTCCACGGGGTGTAGTCTCTTTCCTGGCCCGCATGGAGCACTCTCAACACCCAGGCTCCCTCTCCTGTGGGGCTCCTGCCTGTCCCTCCAGCTCCACTCTAGGAGCTCCGGAGAGCAGGGACTGCGCACAGCATCCTTCCCTCTGGGACACTCCTGCCTTCGCGGGGTGCCTGGCGCAAGGCAGACTCCAAAGCACTGCACTGAGCGAATGAAAGAAAAATCCAGCTTCACAAGCAGCCACATCTGCCCACAGAAAGGCCTTCCTGGAACTTCCAGAGACCTCCGACAAGACAAACCCTTCTCCTTCTGCCGGGAATGCTGAAAATGAAGCTGTAGCCCGGTGTGGTGGCCCGCACTTGTAATCCCACCATTCTGGGAGGCTGAGGCAGAAGGATGGCATGTTTGGGCTCAGCCTGAGCAATTTAGCAAGACACTGTATCAAAAAATTTTTTTTGAATTCCAAAGCGCTGGGAAAGTAGCTCAGTGGGTCCTGGGTTCAATCCCCAGTAACACACACACACACAAAGGCACAGTTGTATAGACCCAAGATTCAGGCTTTTCTACCCAGCTGGCACCACTGTTGTGTAGATCCCACCTGCCAGTCCTTACTGCAGGTGCCCACGGGGGCAGGCATTGCCACACATCCCAACTGTCGAGTGACCTGTGGCTCCAAGGACAGATTTTTTTTTTTTTTTCCCAAGACAGGGTCTCGCTATGTAGCCCAGGCTGGTCTTGAACTCATTATGTACTCAAGTTAGCCTCAAACTCAAGGCAATCCTCCTGCCTCAGCTTCCTGAGTGCTGTGATGACAGGCGTGCACCACCATGCCCAGCCCAAGGACAGATCTTTCCAGTATGTCTCACATCTTGACAGAAACAGCAAGAGGCTCGCTTGCTCATTTATTGATATTTCATCAACTTTTCTCATTATTCCTTCTTCCATTCCATAGCTATTTACTGAGCGCCCATGTGCCACGCTTTGTTCTAAGCTGCAGATGCAAAGCGAAGCATGGTGACAACATTCCCCCCTCCTGGATTTTACACTATGATCAAGGGAGGCAGACAAACAAGCAAACACATAACACAATGTTATCACAAGTTATAACTGGATGTGACCAGGGCAGTGACGAAAGCCAAACCACCGAAAGACAGAGAGTGACAGTGGAGGACGGGAGCTCTGTCAGAGGCAGCAGTCAGGAAAGAATGGCACAGCTGGGCACAGTGCTGGAAGAATCTGGCCCCGTGGTGGCCAGAGGAGGAATGTGCAGGCAGAGCAGGAGGCAGAAACGGCCCCAAGCTGGACCATGTACCAAGGGCAAGGAGGCCTAGCGGACCAGGAGCGTGATGGGGGCCTCTGTTAGAAATCCCACCGAGACTCTGAGGAGACGCTGTCGAGCCAGGGGAAGCTTGGATTTGTGCTTTAAGGGTCATTCAGGGGCTTAGAAAAGATCTGTTAGGAACTCAGCCTAGAAGCCAGCAGGTCAGCTGGCCCCTGCTGAAGCCCTGAAGGATGGGAGATGACAGCGGACAGAAGCGGTCACCTTCTGGCAAGTCACAGGCACGGCAGCAGGGCCTGCTGAGTGGGGAGCATGCCTGCTGCCCGAGATCCGAGCAGCCCAGCAAATGGGTGCCGGGTATGGAAATGGGGAAGACAGAGAAGAATGGATGGGATGGGGCTCATTCTCTTTTAGAAGTGTTAAGTCTGAGGTTTCTGACAGGTTCCAAGTGGATATGTCCACCAGGCAGCAGGGTACATGAGTCCAGCCCACCGATGCCATTTCCAGCATGGAGCTGGACAAGCTCACTGGTGAGTGCAGATGGAGAAGACCCGGCCTTCCTCCTCCGCACCTGCCCTTCAATCCAGCTTGATGCCTTCCTAGCCGTACCGTTCAAGGCCCGTTTTGAGCCAGGCATGCTGGTACACACCTGTATCAGCACTCGGAGGTTGAGGCAAGAAGACTTCAAGTTTGAGCCATGCCTGGGCAATGTAGCAACTTAGGAAGAATATGTATATACTTCCGTTGTGGATCCTCTGCCAACTATCCAAATAAGAGAAAACCTCTTGCAAACCAGAAGAATACAAAAATAACCCGTCCTTACCTGGGAGGCTTGTTGCTATTGGAGAAACTTGGTGATTACTGTCCTCTTCATCAATAGTAGGCATCTAAGAGAGATGTGACCAAATAGACCCACTTCTGTGGATTTAGGTGTCACCTCTTCCTCCAAGCCCTATCCGGCCACCCAAGACATCCGACCTTTGTCACCTCAAGCTTTTCTCCGTTATTTATACTATCTGAGTCCCTACTTAGCTCAGGGTAGAGATTTCTTCCCATTCACATCTCTGCCTAAAGCTGCCAGGCTCACGGCCTGGCCGGGAGGTGCTCAATGGACACACAACAGCTGTCGTGACAGGTGCAGGCACCACCGTCTCGGGGACGGCATGGACCAGAACCCCGGCTCCACTGCTCACAGCTATGAGATTGCTGCAGACTCCTCAGCCCACACAGCCTCAGTTCTGCTTCCTTCAAATCACCATGAGGACCAAATGATACCAAGCGCACAGCCCAGAGCTTGGCAGCAGGGCAGCAGACCCTAGGCAGTGTCAGGACTCTCTGGCCCTGCAAGCAGGGGTTCGAGAAGGCGCCAGGATCATCCTGCACCCAGACTCCCTCCCTGTGCTTCCCGCTCTGCCTGTGGCTGAGCCTCCCCATTGAGGGCAAAGGGAATTGAGGACCACAGGAGGAGATATAGCTGCATGAGAAACTGGATTACTCTGGGAATTTGTTAAGCAGCTTCAGAAGTAATCCTCTTTGCAGCCAATTATGATACCAGCACCCACAGGGGAAGGATTCAGATAAACTAAGTCGTGTCTCATGCTAAGCCGCTGGCCGTGTCTAAAAGACTTAGAGATGAAACCATAGCCACCAGACCCAAGCAGCTCTGAGTTAAGCGCTTGCCCTTCACAACCCAGGCACTGGGGCCTGCTCCACCCCTCACGGAGGCTTGGCAGGGACAGGGCACTCGCCCACATCTGTGTTTCTAGCAGGAGGCAGAGGTGAGATTTGGACCACTTCCAGTATAGTGCCAGACCAACTTCTAACTACGAGGTGCTGCAGCCCCAACCCTGCTGCGGAACACAAGCTTACCTCTGTGACATGGGGCGCAGCTGGGGAAGTCCTGGGCTCTGCAGAGAGAAGGAGGAGTTGCTGTTAGTGTCCCGCAGACCCTCAGTCCTACCAGGAGGGCTCCACAAGTACAATAAAGATCATTATAATATTATTTAAAAGGGCAGAACACCCCAGCTCAGTCTCCGCTACTCAGGAGGCTGATGCAAGAGGGCTTGAGCCCAGGAGTTCAAGGACAGCCTGGACCACACAGCAAGATGCCTTCTCAAAAAACAAAGAACAGAGCCTGGTGTGGGGGTGCGTGCCTGCAGTCCCACCACTGGGGAAGCTGAGGCAGGAGAACTGCTGTGAGTTCAAGGCCAGCCTAAACTACATAGTGAGACCCTGTCTGAAAAAAAAGCAAAAGAAACCACTGGAAATAACCAAATCTCTGACCTTAAGACACCAGCTATACAAATTATGATAGAGCCACATAATGCAATAGTCCTTAAAATTTTTATAAGCATTACACAACATACACATGTATCAAAACATTACAATGTATCCCATCAATATTCTCACTTACTATGCCAATCAAAAACAAAACTTCAAAATGTGTGTGTGTGTGTGTGTGTGTGTGGTTTCTGAGACAGAGTATCACTGTGTAGCCCGGGATGGCCCTGAACTGCACAGCAATCCTTCTGCCTCAGCCTCCCCAGTGCTAGGATTACAGGTGTGCACTTCGAAACCTGGCCCAAATGTATATTTTAGAAAACTGCTGAAGACATAATATAGGAAAACTACAAGACAGAAAAAGGTTCACATAGCTTGGTTCAAAGTTTCTAAGGAAACAAATCCCTCTTATTATCTATGGTATATTACATTACTTATCATACATTCATACACAGGAGGGAAAAAATGGAAGGATACATATCACCAGATGGAAGCGCTGTTAACATTTTCACTTCCTTCCCTGTGCCTTTCTGCAATTAAAATAGCAGCATAACCAGTCAACCCTCATCTGCCTGGATGGCTCAACACAGCTGGCAGCAGGACTCGGGCCGGTCCCCCCGCCCGCACGAGCCCACGCCCCTCTGTGGGAAGAGCACTTCTGTGGAAATCGCTGAAGCACGAGGAGGCCAGGCTCAGAGCCAGAGTCCCAACCAGAAGCCAGGTCCGTGGCAAATATAGGCCTGAGGGACCAGGCACTGGGCCATGACAGGCTATGGGTGGAATGCTCTGGATTCCAAAATATTTTTCTTCTTGTTTTCCATGAAGAAATTTATAATAGCACAGAAAGTGGGTGCACAAAGATGACCCCCCCATCAGTGGAATAAGGACTGACAGGTGGCAGAGCCAGGGAGGACCCTGCTGTCCCCAGAAGGGGGAAACCACACCTGAGTGCACTGGAGGGGCAAAGAGCCACCTACTGTCCTCAGCATACAGCAGAAAGAGGCCCAGCAAGGTAAAGAAACTGACCGGAGCTTACACAGCAAAAGAAGCAGAATTAAACCTAGAATTCACACTCAGGAGGCTGAGGCAGGAGGATCGCCATGAGTCCAAAGCCAGCCTGGGCTACATAGTGAGTTCAAGGCCAGCCTGGACTACAGAGTGAGAGCCTCTCTCAAAAAACAAAAAACAAACAAATGAAAACAACCTAGAATTCACAGGGAGGACCCAGTTTCTTCTTCCTCTGAGTTCCTCCTAGGCTGGGACAGACAGTTCTCCAAAGACACCCGGTCAGGAAACACAGGAGAAGGTGTTCAGCATTTCTAATTGCTAGGAAAATGCAAGCCGAGCCACAGCGAGACAACAAGTCAGACCCAAAGGATGGCTACAGACCAGGCGGCCTGAGGCAGGAGGATCAAAAGAACCATTGTACATCTTTGGAAAGACAGGTGTTCTCAGACACAAATGCCTTCAGACAATGTGAGCTGAGTGTGGTGGGCATGCCTGCACAAAGGAGCCCAGGATGGGCAACTTGGGGAGACCCTGTCTCAAAATAAAAAATAAAAAGGATGGGGATGCAGTTTTGCACTCATGGTATTGGACCCCCAGTGCCACACACACGAAGGCCCCCAGGAGTGGTGGTGCAGGCCTGGAGTCCCAGCTACTCAGGAGGCAGGAGGGTCACCTAGCCCAGGGGCTAGATGCCAGTGTAGGCAGCATGTGAGATGCTATGGAAAAGACAAGGGGGAGGGACAGGAAGGGAAGAGAAGAAAAAAGGAAAATCACTAGTGTTGGTGAGGATATGGAGAACTTAGAAACTTTATGAACTCTGTGAAATGGTGTTACAAGCAAGGCATGGTGGCGCATGCCCATAATCCCAGCATTCTGGGAGGCTGAGGCAGGAGGACCACATGTTCCAACCCAGTCTGGGTAACTGATCAACTTAGTGAGACCCTGTTTTAAAATAAAAAATAACAATGACTGGGGATGTAGCTCTGTGTGAAGGCCCTGGGTTCAATCCCCAGTAATGCCCCACCACCAAAAAAAAGTACAGCCACTGTGAAAAACAGTATGGTAGTTCCTCAAAAAATTAAAAATAGAATTACCATATGATGGACCAATTCCTCTTCTGGGCATATAAACAAAAGAACTGAAAGCAAGGACTCAAATACATATTTGGACACCCATGACCACAGCTGCATTTTTCACAGTTCCCAAAGGCAGAAGCGAGCCAGGTGTCCACTGACAGGAGCGCACAAATGAAACATGGTATTTTTATACAATAGCATATTCATCAAACCTTTAAAAGGGAAGAAATTCTGACACATACTACAACACGAATGAACCTTGAAGACTTATGCTAACTGAAATAAGCCAGACACAGAAAGATAAATCCCGTATGATCCTGCTTATCCGAAGTACCCTAGAGTGGTCACACGCACAGAGGCAAAGAGTAAAATGGGGATGGGGGAGGGGGTGCTGGGATGGGGGAGGGGCAGCAAATGGGAATTGCTGGTTAAAGAACACAGTTTCAGCTCCACAAGAGGTAAAGGCCTGCAGGTGGATGGGCCGGTGGTCAAAGAGCAATGTGTACGGATAGTATTTAATGACACAGAACTGTACACCCAAAAATGGTGAAAATAGTAAATTTTTTGTTATGTACATTTTACCACTTTTTTTTTTTTTAACTGGAGTGGGTGTTGAGACAGGCTGGCCTTGAACTCACTACACAGCCCAGGCTGGCCTGGAACTTGCTGTGATCCTTCTGCCTCAGCCTCTCAAGTGGTGGGATTACAGGTACCACTATGCCTGGCAATCAAAAACTTTTAAAAGAAAGAACTTTCTAACAAAATGGGATTCCTTAAGGTGGCTAGTGACCGGCTACACTAAGTGATTGGGATAGAAGGGAAAGCAAGTGTCTATGTGGGAACATTTCCTCAGCAAAATGTTACAGCTGACTTTCTTCCCTTGCAAAGCCACCAAGGCCATGCTGATGTTCGGCATTCAGATAATCAGTGTGTCTTGCTTCAAGCGTATGCAAATCAGAGAAAACCATGGGTAGGTTAACACGATCCAGCCTGAAGGATGTTCTGGGTGATTTAAATGCTCTTCCTAAAATGTCACATGGGAGTCAGGCCTTCCTTCTTAGCCAGGTGGCAGCAGTAAATAAGCTTCTGAGACGGGGACAACAAGAAAGCCACCCTTACTCCTGGTGCACAGCGGAGACCCAAGCCTGCCCCCAAGCCTGGGCCTTGGCTCTGCCCAGAGCAGGAAAGATAAGGACCCCACACTGCAGAGCCCAGAGGCCGAAGGCCCATCACATCCAATATGAGGGTGTTTGCCCTCTCTATACCAAGTCTGTGTTCTCCCTGGGGCGAGGGCTGGGAGAAAGTGACAAGGATGAGAATAGGACCAAGCAAACAACGTCATTTCTCTTTTCCTTTTTACATACATGCATGCAGCCAGTGAACGGTGCTTTATTCTTTTTAATTGCTAAGTATTAAAGAATGATTGATTTGGTTCAACTCTGCTACAGGTCTAGAGAGATTTGAGCACAAAATGAGCCTGAAAACCAAGTACAAAAAGAACACTGGGAACCCTGCAATAGACTGCTCGGGGAGAGGTGAGGCTTGCATCTCTAGAGGCATTCAAGGAGAGGCTTGGGAAGCCATTTCTGGTGGTGGTCAGGGAGGTTCCAGAATTCTAGGTCAGCTAAATCCTAATCTTTCATAGTAGTCTCAGGAGATAATGTCTCAGTGGTTTTATCAGAAAAAAATAAAAGGCAACCACGTAGGTTTGTCATTTAGAGCTAAGGAGGGCACCGGCAGAACAGAATGAGTCAAGCAGCTTCCTCCAGAAAGCAGGGTGAGAAACGGGAAGGCAGGGCACAGGCCACTGCTCAGGACCTTAAGTCTTCCTGTACCTCTTAGCCATGGGCATGCGTTGATTGGTAAACAATTTTTAAACTTAGGTCCATGTAGTGGGCACACATCTATAATCCCAGCGCTGTAGGAGGTTCAAAAGTTCAAACTCAGCCTGGGCAACTTAGCAATTTAGATTGACCATGTCTCAAAATGAACATTAAAAAAGGGTGGGGGATGTAGCTGAGTGCAAAGGCCCTGGGTTCAATTTCCAGTTACACACACGCACACACACACACACACGAGTTATTAAAAAAAAAAAAAAAACTCCTGGTGTGGTGGCACACACCTGTGATCCCAGCACTTGGGAGGCTGAGGCAGGATTGCAAGGAATTTGAGACCAGCCTGGGCTATAGTGAGTTCAAGGCCAGCCTGAACTACACAGCAAGACTCTGTCTCAAAAACAAAACATAAAAACTCCTATGGGTTAAAAAAGTTTTTACTCATGTAGTTGTTAAATAATACATTTCCAAAAACATTTGATAACATGAAAAATGTTTAAAATATAATACATACACACAAATGTAGAAAAAAAAAGTGAAGTATATTAAAATGTTCCCACTGGTTTTCCCTAGGTGGTAAAAATACTGGTGATAATTATTACCTTCTTTATATTTTTCTGAAATTTGTTATTTTATCACAAACACACTAATTTTATTAATCCCCTAAATGATGGTTATCTTCATCATCTCATTAAAAATGAAGCACATCAGTACCTGCTGTCGATCAAATATGCATCTCCTCCCTTCCGGCTACTGATTGGTTCCCATCCCCACCCTGCTGCCCCCAGCCTGTCAGAAGGGAAAACCAGGCCCACCAGCCACTCCACCACCAAACCTGTGTGTGAGGCCACTCTGGCCCCGCCAGCCTGATGGCAGCAGCTGCCCTGGCAATAGGCCAGACCCACAGATAAGCTGCTACCTGACTTATTTTTAGAAGCTCAAGCAAGTAAGTGGCTGCTGTTTTAGGCACTGGTTTGGGGTGACTTGTCCTATAATACTAGGCTGCTGAGGCACTGACAAAGCCAAGACACTCCGCCTCCCTCGGCACCCAATGAAGTACCTGACCAGGGGGTTCCTCTGGCCTCGGGGCTCCAATCACTCCAGGAGCCGATCCCAAACTCCTCCTGGGCCCGGAGCTGCACCACATGCCTGTGGCCGCGCCAGGCATCCGGGATGATGCATTGGTACTGCGAGTCCTGGATCTGAGGACAGAGGCACAGTACTCCGGGTAGGTGGGGAGAAGTGCTGCAGCCACCCTGCCCTGCCAGCTGGCCCCGCTCCACAGGCTCTGGTGCTGGGGTCACTCTCAGGGCCACACAGACTGACACTGTAAGTCCCCACCGCCGCCCGAGACCTAGAGCCACAGCCCTGGACACACTTATCTACCAAATCCCTGTCACACTCACAGAGGCCGAGGGCCCCAGAAGAGGAGACTAGCCTCGCACCGTGGCTCTCATTTGACGAGATGACCAAGGCCACATAGTAAGATGTTTATCCATATCAGGAGGGCACTCGGTACTAAGCAGGGCTAGAGCCCATCTCTTCCTTTCTAGTATCCTTTCCGCTACACCCGAGTGCAGAGGGGCACTCTTGCGCTCAGGAGAGACGAACTCACCATCCAGGTTGAGAATGTCTCGGACCGCTCAGCCCGGTATCGGAGTTCAAAGTGGAGCCTGTAGAAGTCTGAGTTCCAGGAGTGGGGGTCCTTCCAGGTGACATTGAGCCAGTGGGGGTGTCCGGCCACAGCGGTGACAATGATGTTGGCAGGTGGGTCGGGCTTCACTGTGGGAGAGGAGCATGGCTCTTCACGGCACACAGGAGAGGCCGGGAAGGCTCTGCAGACCCCTGTCCAGGCGGCCCCCTCTCCCCCAACCCCCCACGCAGGCCTCTGTTACAGACAGACCTCCTGGTGGACGATGCCCGACAGGCTCCAGCTCACCACACGCCTCACCCACCCCTTCCCTGCCCCTCCAAGGTATATCAAGTAAAAGCCAAGGAAGCAGCTACAGCGCGGGAAGAGCTCACTTACAGATCTTACTGATCTGCAACGTCTCCCTGTTACTGATCCTGCTTCCGGCACTGTTGAACACGCACATAGACACTACATGGATAGCTGTGTCTCCCTCGGGAACCGGCAACTGGCAGAAGAACTTCCGGGACTCCTGAGAATACAGGCACCGCTCCTGGAATTCTTCCATAAGGTCTGTCTGGCTGTGGACACGAACCAAGGAGTGCTGCCCCTCAGTCCCTGCACTGTTCCCAGAGGGCAGAGAGCTCAGAGCAGCAATAGGAGCTTGGCTCAGAAGTCTGATCCCAGGGCTCACATCTCAGCTCTACGCTACCAGCTCTTAGCAGCTTTCATGACTTTAGAATAAATTATCCAACCTGTTGGTCTCTGTGTCCTCGTTTGAAAACAGAAATATCCCAGTACTCTGGGGAGGCTGAGGCAGGAGGATCACAAATTCGAGCCCAGCATGGGCAACTTAGTGATTTAATGAGACCCTGTCTCAAAATAAAAAATAAAAAAGGGGCTAGGGACAGAGCTCACTGAGAATGCCCTGGGTTCAAGCCCCAATACCATCAAAAAAAAAAAAAAAAAGCAGAGGTGGGTTTGTTCTCAGCACTGTCTACCTCCTCTCTCTCTGTGGCTGATCCCATCCCAGGTCCCTCACTTTACGTCACCTTCTAGTGGCAGGACAGCAACCCCAGGCAGTCAAGACTCTAGCCCCACTACTCTCCAATGCAACTCTCCACCGCTTTGCTACTTTTTTTTTTGAGAAAGGGTCTCACTATGTAGCCCAGGCTGGCCTTGAACTCACAGCAATCCTCCTGCCTCAGCCTCCAGAGTCCTGAGATTACAGGCATGCTCTTACAACTTCCTGTCACCTGCCTTTGTAATGGAAAACCACAATAGGTCCCAGGGTCAAGGCACTGATAATGGCTTCCCACTCCCAGGGCTATTAGCAATTCCTTTGGAGCAAGGCTCAAAACCTTTAGACTTGACAGGGAATCAGGCAACTTGGAATTGGATTCCCAGCAGAGCCACTTACTAAGTAGATGACCTTAAACAAATTAATCCATTCATGGAACCTGCTTGTGCACCTGTTTATCTATCCAGTGAGAAAAACACCGCCTACCTCCCCTAGCTGTTGTGATAAGCACAGGTGAGTAGAGGCCTCTCATTCCCTCCTGCTTACCCCAGAGGAACGACTTCTTCCTGAGCAAACGTCAGGATTCCTGGCCTGCCCAGCCCACCGGGTCCCTCTGGGAACCCCGCCACAGCACTGGGACGAGAGATGGAAACCCATGCCTTGCCCGCTACTCACAGCTTCCTCACCCACAGCACTGCCTCGGTCGTCGGGGATGGGGCACTCCGAGGGCTCCACTCACAGACAACACTGCCCAAGAGGCTCTTCCGCCAGCAGGAGAGCTTCGGCTCCTCCGGAGGAGCTGAAAGTACAGCACAGCAGGCTGAGGGCCCGCAGGCCTCCCTGAGGGGGAAGCTCGCCCTGCCAGTCCTGCCCAGGACAGCCTGCAGGCCAAACTCAGCCACACACAGAGCTCCTGAGCCAGAAGGAAGAGGCAGCATCCTGGGGTCAGGCTGGGAACATGTCCTGGGGAAGGGAGGGGGCAACGCCTTCAGACCTTCTGTCTACAGAGGCGAGAGGGTGATCCCAGAAAATAAGACCACGGAATCACATAGACCAGGCTGTGCAGCTTTGGGCAGGTGCCCGCCTCCCTTCAGCTTCCTTACCTATAAAAGTAACTGGTGATAATATAATAATAATAATAATAATAATATCCAGCAGGGTGTGGTGGTACACACCTGTAATCCCAGCACTATGGGAGGGTGAGGGAGAAGAATCACAAATTCAAGCCCAGCCTGGGCAACTTAGTGAGACCCTGTCTCAAAATAAAAACTAAAACAGGGCTGGGGATGTGGTTCAGTCCAAAAGCCCTGGGTACAGTCCCCAGTATCACACACACACACTTTCCAACACTCTAGGGTAAGGTGAGAAAATCAACTCTCGCTGGAGGAATCTGAGGGACAGAGAATTTTAGCTGATGTGAGGGAGCAGGATTCAATCCTAGGCCCCACACTAGTGACCAGCACCCTACAAGGCCAGCCTGACAACACTCCCCACCCGGCAGAAAGCTCCTCCATATCTCACTGGTGCCATCAGAAAGCTCTCCCTGAGATTTCTGGGCCAAGGAAAGAACAGGAGTTAATTTTGCTGGGACGCTGGGGGCCGTGTCTCTACCGGGCAGGGGCCACAACTCACCTTCCACCAGCAGACGCACCATCCCGGCCTGGTGCCCGTTCACATAGCATGAGTAGTTGCCAGAATCGCTGAACTGCACCGACCTCAGCAGCAGCCTCCGTCCCACGCCGGCCCATCTTTGGTGTGTGTTGGTGGCCACCCAGTGGATGGTGGCATTGTCTCTCAGGTCCTTCGCAGGACAGGGCAGTGAGACGCTGGCCCCCGGCAGGCTGGTCAGCACATCTCCTGGCAGGTCTAAGGGAGGACAGCAGCACTCAGAGAGCCCACAGCACCCCGCGAGCGGCGTGCTTTCTGACTCGGGAAAGCCAGAGTCCTCGATTCTGAACACCCTGCAGGCCACCACGGTCCAGGCCATGTCCTCCTCTGTCCGCATCAGGACAGCGGCCTTCAGGAGCCTCCTTGTCAAGCCACCACCTAGCAACTCATTCCCTTGACTAGAAAATTCTTCAGGGTCTGCGACAGCCACAAGATGGAGTCCAAGCCGTGTGCATGGCCCTGGGGGCCTTCCACTGCCCCTGCCCACCTCTGAGGCCCAGCCTCTCACCGCCCAGCCCCTGTCTCACAGCTGCTCCTCCCCTACGGCTCCCCACCTCCTATTTCAGGTCTCAGCCTAAGCACTCTCTCCCTGGAGCCCTTCCCTGTGCCCCTACTCAGTGCCACCTTCCCTGTCACGCCACCCATACTGGTTCCAAGTCTATCTTCCTCTCAAGACTCCGAGCACCACAGGAATTGGCACGCTTAGATGTCAGTGTTGCCTGGCACACGACAGGGGCTCTCTGAGCACCTGATAAATGCAGAATGAATGAATGCATGAATAAATGAATGAATGAGTGAGTGAATGAACGAATGAATGAGTGAATAAGTGAATGAGTGAATGAATGAACAAACCTAGGAACAAATGCCAGGGCCCGTGCAGGACTTCCAGCGCTCACACGTACTTAGGAAGCCTCCGAACACAGGGTCTTTATGAACCAGTTTTACAGACAGGAACTGAGGCACAGGAGAATCAGATCTGCCCAAGGTCACCACTCAGACAGCTGTACAACTACGAAGTAAACAGGCTGCCTGACTGTTCCAGGCTTCCTGCAGGACCCTGCACCTAGTTATTAAATATTCGGGACAATGCTGTTTTTATTCTCGGGACCAACGTGGAATAAAAATGAAAAATGAAGTGCAAAATGCAGTCCTCATGCCCTTGAAAAACAATTGTATATGTTCAAGGAAAAGGAGATTAAAGATTAAAGCAACAAATACATTTTTTAGTACAGGTTTAAGTACAGGTTACAGAGTCACAGAATCTAAGATAAAAATTAGCCCAAATACCTTGGACTAATTTATTAACTCAGCAATTAAGTTAATCCCACCAGCTGAGGGAACAGAGCCAGGTTTCATGTAAGCACACTTGGTCCTCCAAACCTAATACGTCACTATGTGTTAACAAGCGGCAACTGTAAGCCTGACAGAAGATTTCAGAAAGGCCAGCTGCTGTCTGAGCATGTGGCTCTGCCTCCCTGTCCGGGGTCTGAGGACAGCACGGGTCTCTCTGACCCACAGGGCTTCCTTGCTTGGGAAGACCGCATCTCATGCTTGGCAACCCATCCTCCCTCACATCCCATCCAAGTGGGCTCTCAGAGAGGGAAGCAAGGCCCAGCAGCTCCAGGGTGGGCCACAGCCCTCTAGCCTGAGGATCCTGGCTGTCCCAACACCACTGGCTACAGTGCTGGGACAGGGACATAGCATCAAAGGGCAGAGACGGCGTCTGCCTGGCGTCAGGCCCTGCCTGGCCACACGAATGCCCTTCAAGCTTCCTCCTCACTTTGGCCTTGGAGCCCGAGTTCCCTGCCCCAGCATCCTCTGCTCTGAGGCTGGCAGGAGAAGGACAGACACAAGTCCAGGCCGCAGCCTGAAGGTCTTCTCTCTTTCCCACCACAGCCCTGGACATGACTGTCGCCGTGGAGCCAGGCAAGTCCGAGCAGGTTTCTTGGGCCCCTCTGGCCTCACTGTCCCCTCCTTTTGTCCCACATTCAGTCAACATTTGGCAGACGGCACTGGTGAGGAAACAGGATGCGGTATCAGGGAGCCCCTGTCCGAGGAGAATCTAAGACCATCCACTGCTGCAGAGGCGGTGTGAGAGGTGGTATGGGGGACAGTGGAACGCCCTCTCCTTCAGCAAAGCCACTTCCCAGAAGTCCGCGTTCACTGAAGGCAGTGACAGAAGGACTCCTGTCCCCAGAGGACTTCAAAGAATCATAAAAAGCCCTCCTTATAGCACAGTATTAATACATAAACTTTGATGATACATTTCTAGCATTGCACTGTTTCTCAAATGTATTACATAATATTCAAGACTAGCAAATTAAAATGCCATATTCATAAAAGTTATGAAGGGCCGGTAACATCGCTCAGTGGCACAAGCGCCTGTTGGCAAGTGCGAGGTTCTGAGTTTGATTCCTGGTACCCACATAAAAAATAAAATAAAATAAATAAAAGTTATGAAGCACAGAACACTCAGGAGCTCCCACCAACCTGAAAACCAGTACCATCATAGCCAGGCATAGTGGAAGACACCTATAATCCCAGCTACTGTGGAGGCTGAGGCAGGAGGATTGCAAATTCAAGGCTAGCCTGGGCCACTTAGTGAAACCTTGTCTTGAAAAAAAGAAAAATTAGAAAGGGTTGGAGATGTAGCTCAGAGATCAGTGGGTTTAATCCCCAGACTACAAAAACAAAAGCAAAAACAAAAAAACGGGTTGGGAGCATATCTCAGTGGCAGAGTACTTGCTTAGCACACATGAGGCCCTAGCTTCCATCCCCATTACCAAAAAAGAAAAAAAAACAGGAAAGAAAGGAAAAGTAAACAAATTAGCATCTTTGTTCCCTCTGAAGCTCCCTCTGGACTCCCCCAGCCTCCAGCCTCCCCATCTACACAATTACTTTAAAAAGTATGTTCACTAACCATGGGCCCCTACATTTGTCTTAACTGCGCTTGATGTAAATGGTTTGTACGTAGTCTTTTGGTGGCATGGATTTTTCATTCATATGTTTCTATGGATCATTACATGCAGCTGTAGTTCACTCATTTTCACTGCTCTGTAATATTCCACTGTGTGACTCCCACGGAGGGAGCCTGGGGCTGTTCCCAGTGCTCTGCCGCATCAAAGAGTATGGCTACCGACTTGTGGCACACTTGCCCTGGAGCTTCCCAAAGAGTGACAGTGCTGGGCTTAGCGTGTGTCCCTCTCCTTCAGAACTGAACCCCATCCAACCTGTAAGGCCCTGTGAGCACCTGATCAAGGCAGCAGCTTGCCAGCCCAGCCCCCATCCTACTTTCCATTTGCGAAGGGAGGTTAAGTGTGACCTCCGACCCCTCTAATTCACTTTCCCATTTTCCACCGGGTGAAGTGGCTGTAAGGATAACCCTAAACAGACATCCAGTTCATGCATAAATGATGAACTTGTAGGAACTGGAGACACTGCGCAAAGAGAAAAACTAAAGGGTGGTCAGGAAGGAGAAAATGCATGTACAGCACATGATATTTAATAATGATAAAAAACGTGTATATGTACCTTTAGCGTGTACTCTTATATAAAAAAAAAATGTTTAGCTGTGTGTGGTGGCACAGGCTACTCAGTAATCCCAGCCAATCAGGAAGCTGATGCAGGAGGATCACAGGTTCAAGGTCAGCCTGGGCAACTTAGAGGCCCTGTCCCCTCCCCCAAATTCATGCCATGTTATGCTGGCCCCAGTTTTTTATCTCTCTTCATGGAATCAAGAGGCCACACCAAGGAACTGACCTGTACCATCTAGGTTTGTGTAACTCCATGATGATCACACGACAAAATCACCTGATGACACATTCTCAGAATGTGTCCCTGCCATTGAGTGATGCATGACTATATCCAGGGCCCCACCCCAACCTTGCCTATAAGACTGGAAGCTCCTTCAAGCCACGCACCGGACAGCCCAGTAGGTGCTTACTACATGCTGTTTAATCGAGGGCACCTAAGAGGTAGCCACAGGGACAGGATCCCCCAGAAGCATCATTCCCAGGGGACACAGTGTCCTGGTGTTGTGTGATGGGCAGCCCCTGTCCTGGGGACCAGAGAAGCCAAGTTTCACAACTAAGAGGAACAGAGGAGGCAGGGAGGAGTCTGGAGCCAAAGGGAGCGCTCTTGTCCTCTCCTGCCTCTGCCAGCTCCAGAGCAAAGGCGCTGTGGTCGCTCCCCCATGCCAGTTGGATGGAAGCCCTTGCACGCCTAGTGACCGTTGGACAATGGCAGGGCCTGTTTGTGCCTGCACTCGCTGACAATGGCCAAAGTATTGGGGCAGCTCAGAGAAACATCAAATGAAAAGACTTTTTTTCCTCTTCCACAAGAGCAGAGCTGCAGGGAGCAACATAATGGCCACTTCCTCTGCCAAGGACTTGAGTAATGGTTTTCTGACTCTTTCAAACTGAGTCACTGATTTTTTTTTTTTTTCTAATAGGGAATGATTAATTACAAACCACCCATTGGCAAGTATTGATGGTCACAGCCCTACTTCAAAACATATTTCTTCTGGAACCTGTAAGTAATCCCATGCTAACTTTAAATGCACTGGAATCGGAATGAAGGGAGACCTTGAGAAACCAGCTCAAGTCAGCGGGGGCAGCACCCACCCACCCCCACCCACACACCCCTCTGCCTTCTGACCCAACTCAGAGCCACAGCACGGGAGAGGAGGAGGTGGTGGGCACAGAACTGTCCTCCCAAGACCCTGTGCTCCTCTCCAAATGGGGAGACTACAGGTGATTTCCATTCTTCTTTTATCTCTCTGTAGTTTTTATTTCTTTTCTGAGACCAGCCTCCTTATGTTGCCCAGGCTGGTCCTAAACTCCTGGCCCTCCTGACTCAGCTTCCCAAGTAGCTAGGACTACAGATGCAAGCCACTGCATCCAGCTTTTCTGTAACTTTTAGACTTTCTGCAGGTCATTTGTATTATGCTTATGATGGAAATGGAAAAAATAAAAGTATATTTAAGCCGGTGAGATGGCTCAGCGGCGCAAGCGCCTGCCTTGCAAGCGCGAGGGCCCGAGTTCGACTCCCGGAACCCACATACGAAAAAGGGGCCGGTGATATCGCTCAGCGGCACGGGTGCCTGTTGGCGCGCGAGGTCCTGAGGTCGACCCCCCGGTACCCACAAAAAAAAAAAAAAAAGTATATTTAAGTCTATGTTTCAAGTATTGGCACACATATGTAATCCCAGCACTCAGGAGGCTGAGGCAGGTTTACAGAGAGTTTGAGGCCAGCCTGGACTACACAGTGAGACCTGTCTCAAAACAAAATGAAAACAAAATATATATCTCAAGCTGGACATGGTCTGAGGTAAGCAGCCGTGCTTCCTGCCACCTGAGAGCCAATGATTTGGGGTAATGGGGTGCTAGAGGGTAGGAGTGGGCCACAGGGGCCTGCAGTCAGCCTGACCCCTTTGTCCCTAGAGGGCAAGCGGCTCTGGCAGCACTGGTGACATGCCCACAGCCGCCTGTGCATGCCAGGCAGGACCAGGAATAGATCTGTGCAGCCTCCTGGTGACGCAGAGCTGCTTCCTCTCTGCCAATCTGCCTCCTGCTCCGAGATGGGCTCTGATTAATAAACAAAGGGAGGCAAGACATTTGGGCAGCCCAGCCCCACCCGATTAGTCAGTGACCATACTGCAGCCAAAGCAGACATCAAGTGCATTTGAGGGGTGGGAGGCGCTCTGGGGACATTGTCATCAGGGCCTTGACTGCCTCCTCCACTGATCTCAGTCCCAGAGGATGTGCTTTCCTCCTCACCAGCATCCACATTTCTTCCTAGGCCCCTAGGATGAAGGGTCCTGCCTCCTTGCAGCTGGCACTGCCCTTGGTAGGAAACAAGAAGACTCACAGACTGTACGTGCCCTTTCCTTTTATGATGACTTTTTTTTTTGAGACAGGGTCTCATTATGTAGTCCAGGCTAGCCTTGAACTCACAATGGCCCTCCTGCCTCAGCCTCCCCAGTGCTGGGATTACAGGTCTGAGGCACCATGCCTGGCCACCTTTTACGATGTTTTATCCCTCTTCTCTTCCCTCTCAGTATATCACAGGTAGGGAAAAGGTGGGGAGGAGACCAGTGCATCGCAGATGGTTGGTACCTGCCAGTACTGTCTCCTGAATTAGAAGCCTCTGGCCATGCACACCAACATGTGCAAACATTCTTAAATTCTTAAAACGAAGATGCTATGTCACCTGGGTCTGTCCAAGGTATTACAAATGGGGGCGGAGTGCAAGGAGCACCAGGATAGGGTGGATTTTTCCAGACAAGCAGCTTTGGAGACACCTTCAGGCAAAGGTGCCCAGCCCATCCTTGCAGCTCTGAATCATCCCACTGGACTCTGCACCCCTGGGCTTGCCTCTACTCCTCCCATCTGTCCTTGTCCTTGTACCCGTTTCCTGAGAGTCTGCCAGGATCTCCCAAAGTCAGCCCCACAGGAGAAGATTCTGTGGGGACCAGGCAGCAGGTGCTTCTGGGGCTGCTCCTTCCTGGGACATGAGTCCTAGTAGCTGCCGCACTCATGTCAGCCTGGTAGACAACACACAGCAGCCCGGGAGCAGGGCGAGGTGAGCCCTGAACCCAAAGAAACTTAGCCAAGAGCCCACAGCTTAGCATCTGCCCTTCAGCAACTGCTTAGCCTTTCGGGGCCATCACTGCAACCTGTGCCTGTCCCCCTCCTTACCGTGGACTTCTTGTTTTAATAGTTGGTGACATGAGGAGAGGGTGCATGGCTAGCTCATCCCAGGGCCCTCAGACAAATGCTTCTCTCTCTCTGGGGAGCTCCAGGAAAGGGAAACTTGCACCAGAGCTCAGGTCCTATGAATCCCAATAAGCAATCCTACAACCCCTGCACTGCAGCCTGAGGAACCCCAGTCCCCACGGCCCAGACACCCCTTGAGCAGAGACTTCGCAGCCCAGCTCTGGGAAGTGGGTTCTCCCGCATTAGGACCTCAAGTTGGGTGCCAGAAATCCAAATAGCTCTGTTGTTCTACTTTTTTCCCTCTTCACATAATGTCGCAAATGTCAATAATCAGAGAAAAACATCCACACAGAGACACGTATTTCTCAATCCTCTTGCAGCACAATGCTGCTCTTGCCAGCAAAAACAAGTTCAGCTTCCTGGCCCCACTTATGTAAGTGGTGAGCCAGCTGCCTGGCCTGCCACCGAGGACACGGGCTTAACTTGTGCCTGTTAATCCCATCCCACTCCCCCATTTCTGAGCAGGGACGCAGGGCCCACTGGCAGCCCAGGATGGCCCGCAGCTTCTCAGGTTGCAGAGGCTGAGGGCACTAAAGGGCTTCATCTGAAAGTAGGTGCATGTCAAGAGGTTGCAGGAAAATGTGGGCACCTCATGTCCAAATGGAAACAAATGCAGACTTTGGCCCCAGGCGGCTGGGACAGGTCCCCAGTGTTCTCAGTCACCTCTCCCGAAACCAGTCTCTGGCCAGGCACGGTGGAGCACACCTGTAATCCCAGCACTCAGGAGGCTGAGGCAGGATGATCCCTGTGAGTTTGGGGCCAGCCGGGGCTACATAGTGAAACCCCCTCAAAAAAAACCAAAAGAAAGAAGTCTCCGACTTCTGATGTGCTAACTGTCATAACTCTCACTCCTGAGCACCCACCCACACTGGGCACTCCTCGGGCCCTCTCTGCTGCCCACAGCAGCCCTGCTAGAGGTCCTGCCCATCCCCACTGCACAGCTGAGGCCACAGAGGTCAGAGAAGTTAAGGAACTGGCCCAAGTCCACACAGTGAGTGAGTGGGAGGTTGTCCTGGCCCAGCTGCCCTCTCCGGGCTGCCCCCTCCACCTCCCTCCCTCTCGATTCCCTCTCCCCTTCTCTGCTCTTCTCATATCTGTACAGAGGCCTGGGCAAAGGAACCCTGAGGCTGGGGGTTCTGAGTAAGGGGAGCCTCCCTATCACAGCCTGCCACACCGTGGGATTGCAGGGTCTCTTTGGAGCCTGGTGTCACCCCTTGGGCTGTCTTCCTGTGCCCTACACCAGCAGCAGGTGTAGCTTAAAGGTGCTTAAACCGCACCCAGGTTCCCCATCTGACCCCTCCCCCAGGCTGTCCCACCATCTGGGCCCCTTCACTTCTCCCTAACACCCCCAGAGGCTGCCACTTAAAGAGAGGTGAGGCTGCAGGCTGTAACAAGCCAGGACTCCCAGGCTCTGAGTGGTGGCCCCTTCTGCCTTCTCCAAACCCCCTGCCAACTGACCTTGTCCAAACCCCTCTTCTCAGCATAATGACTCCTGCTGGCAGGACCCCGCCCACGAATGTGTTTGTACATCTGTACCTGTGTGTATTTGTCTTGTGTTTGGTGGAGTCAGTATTTACCTTGGCTCGGCCTCCTCTCCATCCACACCCCCAACTGTACACAGTTGGAGTGAGGCCTGGGTGGGAGGTTCCTTTGGCCCCATATCCAGGCAAGACTGGGTGCTGACTCGGAGCCATGAGGAGGACCAGCTCCTCACAGGAAAGCATTCAATTCTCCCCTGGCAGCCTCGGAGACAATGACACGGCCCTGGGCCAAGAAGGTCTGACCCAGGCCACCTCTCCAGATCATAAAGGAGTTGGAGGAAAAGGGATCCGAGGACACACAATGCGTATGCCACCTCTGCCTAGCCCAGAAGCAAACTAAGATACCAAGAGCCCAAGGCATGGCTGAGCTGGACCTGAGAGGCCTCTGCCCCCCAGATGGAGGCACACTTGTTGCTGGTCCAGAAGGAGGCCAAGGGGAGGGCCAGCAGCCAGGGAGCAGGTGTGGATAGAACGGTGCTGTCTGTTTAGGCCAATTGCTCCGCTTTAGACATGAGGAGAACCAGGGCCCAGAAGCAGTGCTACCAGGTGTCCTACGGCCAGGACAGGATCCCTGGGCTCTGGGGTCTTGGCAGCCTCTGCCCTCCTAGGGGCACAACACAAAGGGGCTGGCCTTCCCTCTGTGAATTCGGCCTTGGAGTCTAACCAGGAGCTGGGCCCACAGTCAGGGCCTTCACATGTTTCTGGGAGGTAGGAAGAGGTGGCAGGAAGAAGGACCCTGATTATGTCCCCCTCCCATCCCAAACCATATCCACTGATCCCTCCCCTCCCCCACCTTCTGCTCCCCACCCAGTTAGGGAGGGGAGAGCCTCCCCTCCACCGAGAGGGCCGCTGGGGTTCTAGGGTACCTGGAAATGAAAGGTTCACATGTTAGATTTCTGCTGATTACTGTGTTCTGCAGCCATGATACGCTGCCGTCTGAAAACGGGCTTCAATGTCCCCATCCCTGCCTTCCTCCTACTGCCCCAACATGCCATGAGTTTATGTACACACACACATGCACACACATGTGCACACACATGCACACACATTAGGCGCCCACGCACACACTCATGCATGCACGCACTGTGCAGCTCACTCCACGTCCTGTGAAGAGAGCAGCTCTGAGTGGAGATGTAACGGGCACATCCGCCCTCAGTGGAACCAGGGTGCTTGGGTCTCCTGCCCCAGCCCATCCTCAGAAATAAACCCCATCGAGCCTCCTCGAGGGTTCTGTTCCAAGATAGGAAGACGCAGAATCATAAGCACGTCAGCACTCCCCTAGCTAATCCCTAAAGTTTACTTAATAGTAATAAAAATACCAACAGGACTTTTTTTTTTTAACTAAGCAAGTTGATTTTAAAGTTCAAATAGAAAAGTAAACAAGCAAAGATAGCCAGGAACATTCTGAAAAAGCAGAGAAATGAGAGGGGGATTAGCCCTTCCAAACTTAAAAGCATATTATAAAGCTACAATAACTAAACAGTGCTTGTACCGCCCACAAAATAGCTTAGTCTGCAGTAGCAGATGGTATACTTTCAAATGGTTAAGATGATAAATCTCATGCTCACTTTGGCAGCACATATGCTAAGATGATAAATCTCATGTTATGTGTACTTTACCGCAATTTAAAAAAAAAAAAAAAAATCAGCTTAGTCGAGTATTCACACAAAGGGATTATTCCATGTATGCTGCATGGATTAACTGACTAAATCTTCCCAAGAGTCTATGTGACAAAAGAGGAGGCTGGGGCTATAAAGCTAATTAGGGGTGAGCCTGGATTCAAACTCAGGGAATTAAGCCTCAGAATTTGTGCTTTTAGCTACTCATATGAGAAGTGGCAATGTAAAACCAAGTATACAGGAATACAGTCGATTTAAAAGGTAATTTTTAAAATAAGTGAGGAAGCTGGGGATAGTGGTACACATTTATAATCCAGCACTTGGGAACCTGAGACAGGAGAATCCCAAATTCAAGGCCAGCCTGGGCTACATAGGGAGTTCAAGGCCAGCCTAAACTAGATAGTGAGACCCTTTCTCAAAACACAAAACAACCCCCACAAAAATATATATATATATATATCAGTGAGGGAAAGGTGGATTGCTCAATAAATCATAATGGAATGTCAGGTTATAACTGGAAAAAAGAAAAAAGTTGAGGCTAGAGACTTCATAACTCACTCCTTAATATATTCAAAATGAATCAAATATTTAAACTCTTAAAAGTACCAGAAGAAAAAGGAGAATCTTTTCAAGTAATATTGGCAAGAGGAAAATCTTAAGTATGATACAAAACCACAAAGCCATATACGCACCAACAGTTTAGAAAAATCTGTATGACAAAAACCAACCCACACTACCAAAAAAAGTCAAAAGACAAATGAAAAACTAGATAAATACAACTCATAGACAACTAGATTCCTTAATATATTAAGAGCTCCTGTAAACAATAAAAACAAATGAACTATTTCCTAGTCCAGAACAATCCAGAGTTCCACCTGTAGCTTGGTCACTCACCAGCTGTGTGACCTCAGCTAGTCTTTCCACCTCTCTGGCCTCGCTTTTTCCATCTCTATAATGGAAATAATAAGCACACCTACTTCGAAATGCTGTTGTGAGTCAGACATGGTGGTGCACACCTCTAATCCTAGCACTCTGGGAGGCTGAAGCAGGAAGACTGAAAGTTCAAACCAACCCAGGAGTGAAAGTTTGAGGCACAGTTTCAAAAGATTTTTTTACTACGGCTGGGTATGTATGTCAATGCAAAGGCCCTGGCTTCAAGCCCTAGTACCGCAAGAAAAAACAAAAAGCAAGTTGTTGTGAGAATTACATTAGATAATTAATGTACAGAATCTTAGCAATGTTTCCCAAACGTACTTAATCTCTCAAATAATGCGAATGATTGTACTTATTATTCCCATGGCACTGGTATCTCTTTCCCCTTTCCTGAGACACATCTTTAACTATAGCCTCTCCCTCCTCCCAGCAAAATAGTCCCTTAGGATCCATAACGTGCATCAGACACCGCTTCTGTTCACCGTGCCCGCAAGAGGCACACCGGAAAGCCTGCAGCGACTCTCCCCAGGGCCCCCTGGCTGCTCAGAGGATAGCAAAGAGGAGGCCTGCATGACCTGACCCCAAAGCTGTTTTTGCTCTGCTCCCTGACTTGCCTCTCAGAGAGGCAGAAAAGTCACTATAGTGACAGGTGGATGGGGACAGTCCTGATCAAAAGCGGTAAGAATGGCTACGAGGGCAGGTGGGAGACGGAGGGGCCCACGGGCCAAGCTCAAACTTGCGTGCTGGCGTTCGGTGCTCTGCAGTACTTAAGAGAAGGCAGCGGGTACTTCCTGAGCCAAGAGGGGGCTGCCCTGGTCACACAAACGACAAGGTCGGTGCGTCTCCAATGAGGACGTGCGGAGAAAGATGATCTTGATGCCCCTGTGCCCTGGGAAGGGTTGGGGTTGTTGACAACACGTGGGATGGAACGGAAAGAACAAGCTCAGACCCTCGTCTGTCACTTCCTTGCTGTGTGATCTTGAGCTGGTTACAGAACCTCTCTGAGCCTGTTTCCTCTCACCTACTCAAGGACATTGTTTCAGTGATTCTCACCTCTCTTGTCAATGTTTTTGGTCTCTAGTACATCCTTTCCATCAGCACGTAAACATGCTGATATTTCACACATCTTTTAAAAACTCCCTTTTGTTAAGGTGTTTTTTGTTGGTGGCACACACCTGTGATATCAGTACTCAGGAGGCTGAGGCAGAGGGATTGCTTCAAGCTAGAGGCCAGCCTGGGCTACATAATGAGTTGAAGGTTGGCCTGAACTACATAAATGAGAGCCTGTCTCAAAAAACAAAAAACAAAAAAAACCTTTTAATTAAAAAAAAAAAAAAACCTTTTGCTGACAGACGCTATTTTGCTACTCCTTTTGCAGCTGACCTCCTCGAAGCGACGCCCACACCTGCTGTCCACCACCCTTCCACCACAGTGCCTCGGATCAAGGTCACCGCCAATGGCTGCTGGTGGCTACATCAATCCCTGGGTCAAACTCAGGTCGTCCTCTCGCCTGACCTCTCAGCTGTGTTTGTCGATGACGGCCCCCTCTCCTGGGACCCGCTGTCCCCACTGGGTTCTCAGGACACTAACACTCCTGACTCCCCTCCTCTCCCCAGCCTTGAATTCTCAGCCACCTGCCCCCTCCAGCTTCAGAAGGGCCGGGTGGCCCGGCTCAGGGCCTGGGCGCTCTCTCCTCCAGCTGTCTTCTCACCGCAGGTGATCTCTGCAGCTCCCAGGGCTTAAATACCATCCACCTGCGCGACTCCCAAGTTCACTGTCTGGCTGAGTCCACAGCCCCAGGCTCCTGACTCCTACTGCAGCTTCTTCTCAGCACTGCCTCCGTGTTGTCTGATCTCAGTTTCCAGATGTCCCAACCTGACCCTGGGCCTCCCCTGCACCAGGCTGTGCCCTTCTGCAGCCCATCCCACCCAGCAGGGGCTGGCACCGATCCCCCAAGGCTGAGGGACAGTGAGGGAGATCACATATTCAAGGGGCCTGGTATGGCTCCCTGCACACGGCTGGCGCTCAATAAGTGCAAATAGACAAGGGAGACCAAAGCATGCTTTCCAGGAAGGAGGTGGACGGGTGAAGGGGGAACTGGGTCCGAGAATGGGTGCTGTGAAGGCAGCCCGGATACAGAGCCTCAGGGTGCAAGCCCAGGGACACAAGCCGAGGGGCAGAGCTGGTAAGGGACAGGTGGGGGTGGCGGAGGCTGCTGAGGTTCAGCCTAAAGTCAAGCCTGAGCCCGGAACCCTGGCAGATCTGATGTCCTAGATCTTAAGAGGAGAGGGTCGAGTATACAGATGAACTCCCTAGGGTCATGGCCCAGCTGGAGTCTGAGGCCTAATGCCTTTCTCTGCCATCCTCGCTGCTCACTCCAGCCCTCACCTGTAGTTAATGGCCTGACGCTCAGCACTTGCCGTTCAGCTGCTGTCTCTCCTCAGAGACAGGCCCTCGCTTCTCCAGGGCAGGAGACAGCTGTGTCCCCGTGGAGTCCTCTGCCCTGGAATGTGACAGGCTCTGGCTGGAGAGATTATTAGGGAGGAGGCGGGAATTTTCCTGCTCCAGGTGAGAATACACAAGATCTCTAAACATTTCCATATTTCCTTCAAGTCTTTGCTCAAGTAATATCTTCTCAGCGAGGCCTTTCCTAAAATACCAATTCTACATTACGACCTTAACACACACATGCGTGCACACGCACGCGCCAACACCGCTAATCTCTCTTCCCTACTTCATCTCCCCCTCCCCGCTAGTCTCCATCACACTACGACATCTGTTGTCCCCCACTAGAAGGAACCTCCAATAAGCCAGGGACTTCTGTCTGTTTTATTTACCACTATGTCTGAGCTCTTAGAATAGCACCTGCAACACAGTAAGAGCTCAGAATAGATTTTTGGAATGAGTGAATGATTCCCTATGCTTATTTAAGTACTTGCTGGGCTCTGGGGACTTTGTCAACACCTGCTTAAAGCCTTACTCAGCCACTGAACCCTCACAACCACCCTGTGGGGAAGCACAGTCATCCTGGGGTCCTCACTGCTTCCAGGATAGGCCCGATCCCCAAACCAGAGGGTGCTAAGTCTCATAAAATGACAAAGCGGGGCAAGGGGTGGTGGTGCACACCTGTAATCCCAGCTCTCAGGAGGCTGAGGCAGGAGCATCACCACAAGTTTGAGGCCAGCCTGAGCTACAGAGTGAGTTCAAAGCCAGCCTGGACTACATAGTGAGACCCTGTCCCCAAAAGCAAAAAACCAAAAACCAAACACAAAAGACCACCTAGTACTGTACAGTGTAAAAGCTGTGTACATAGTTGTTACTCTGTACTGCCTAGGGAACAATGAAAAACTCTGTCCAGGTTCAGTGCAGACACACTTTTTTCCTCACACCTTCAATCTGCTTGTCAAATCCCTGGATGTGGAACCCCCTGGTACAGAAGGCCAACTGTGCATTTTTTATAGTTTTGGGTGAGGACACTGAGTCTCAGAGAAATCGAATCACTCGCCCAAGGATGCATCATTTTTACATGGCAGGGTGGGGCCAACATCTGTCTAGCTCCAAAGCCGCCCTCACTGCTTGAATTCTTAAGCTGGCTTCAGCCAGAGGAGAGAAGGTGGAGACGGATGAAGAGGCAGCAAAAGCCTCAGAAGAACCTGCTCAGCGCCCTCCACTGGCGCCACCCGGCAGAACCTCCCAGTCACTGGCCATGCATTAGCTTGGCAGCTGGGAGAGTTCTTGCTGCTAGGTGTGGTGTGTGCAGCCCCAGAGGGACAGAGACAGGGTGAGAAGAGGGCAGAGGACCACTCAGAGCAGCCTTGAAAACAGCCAGCAAGGAAGTGCTCATGAACTCAAGCTCCCGGAGGTCCAGGCAAGGGGCGCAGTCTCTCCTGGGCCCTGCCCTGCACCAGAGCCCTTCCCTCACTACCCTGCCCTAGGCCATCTGTCCCTGGGCAGCCCGAACTAAGAGGGCTGTGCAGGGAGACTAGATTTCCTGGGCCCTTCTCAGGATTTACACTTGACCACCTTCAGGCTCCTTTTACTAGGAGTTTGCGTGGCCTCCTGGGCTTTAATGGGACTCCGTAAATGTCTGTGGCATGGAATAAACAAGGGGCAGAACCAAAGCAGAGAGAGACTTCTGGCAATCACCAGCCTGAGCAAGGGGTGGGAAAGCCTTCATTCTGTTCCTCAGTCACACTGCTGAGGCAGACATCCTCCCCCAGACAGCACCTAAGAATCATGAGGGGCCAGGGTCTTCCCGTTTTTGTATTTCTTTTCTTTTTTTCTTTTTTCAGTACTAGTCAGTGAACCCAGGGACTTTCCATTGAGCTATATCTCCAGCCCTTTTTTTATATTGTATTTCAAGATAGGGTCTTGATAAGTCGCTAAATGGGTTGGGCTGGAACTTGCAATCCTCCTGCCTCGGCCTCCCAGAGTGCTGGGATGATAGGCTTGCGCCACTCTGCCTGATGACTATGGATAATTTCTTAAAAGATAAAAAATGCAGAACTTGCTCCTTGATACTCATATTTAATAAATCTGGGGTGAGGGCCAAGAATCAGCATCTTTACTAAGACCCTACCTACTCCAACACATACATCAAGTCATGCCAGACCCAGAACTGTCCTAAGAAATACCGATTTAGGGTGAGGCTTGGAATGAAGGTAGGCTTTTGGGGCAGGAAGAGGTTGTCCTAAGGGAAAATTCTGAAGTGCAGCTGGACTTTTTGAGATACTCACAGATCTACCTGCCTGTTTGGGGTACTTTCTTGCATTGCAGAAGCAAGAAGGAACTTGAAACTGCCTGTGTCTAGGCCTTCCTCACCCAGCACCTAGAGTGCTGGGGCTGGAAGAAGCCCAAGTCCCAGCTAGTCTGGGACTCGAGAAGGCAAAGACTCCTCTGGGAGTCCTGGCAGCTCCAGGACTGGGAGCCATAGCTGATCCCCAGGAACACACAGCCCAGGCTCTGAGAGCCCACAGTTGGGACAGCCCTGTGCTTCTCCTCTAGGCCAGTGCCAGCCTCCGTACCCCTCTGCCTCTCACTTCTCTAAATTGAGACAGCCACTCGCTCCATGCTTCCTGTACGTTTTCTTTCTTTTTACTCTCCAGTTTGTGCCCCGAGTCTGTGTGGGTGTGGGAGGGGCACTGTGCTTTCCTAACTTCTCTGCATTTTCCCTCTGAACCCTGTGGGCTTTCGCTTCCTCCCCAACTCTCAGTTCTGCCTTTAATAGGCTGTCCAGATCACGAGACCCCCTTGCCCGTCCTCTCTGAGAACCTGGGAAACAGAACTGCCTACTACCGGCTGTTGTTCAAAGGGCCTTGCAGCCACTCAAAAGCAAAAGGAAAGGCTCGAACCTCCTGTGGCAGGTGGCCCGAGGTCTCTGCCCTTCCCACATCTCTCTGACCCCACCTTCCCTCCCTCAGGCTCTTCTGCTCCAGGATCCTCTGTCCCAGGGTGACTCTCAGCTTGTCTCCAAACACCCTCAGCTCCGCCTGTCGGTCCAGTTAGGCATTTGGGAGTCTTAGGACCACGTGGAGCACAGAGGCAAGGGAGGGGTGGGCCTCCGTCCCAACTTCTGGGAACTTCAGTCTCTTCTTTCAAAGTTTTATCCAGACCTAGCATAGAATTAGAAAACCCAGTTCTCAATCAAAGCCCAGTTCTCAACCAACAATCAATCAAAGTCAGGTTGTTCTCAACCAACAGCGCAGTTTGTGGCAGGTCCTTTTCTCTTCCAAGCTCAGGTACCACAGCCATCCAGAAAGCAAAGAGAGCCAGGAGCAGGCCAGCCCAACTCTCTACCTAAGGCAGGAACTCTCAAGAAGGGAGCCATCGGACAGGGTGTTCACCCAGGAGCACAGCAAGGTCTCAGCAGGGAGAGCCAGAGCCAAGGCCTCCAGAGTCCTGGGATCCAGAAGCCTGCCCACTACCCCTTGGTTTTCTGCTGTGTCCTCAAAGCCCTCAGACCCTAAAATAAACCTCTGGAGAAGCAAGCAGCTGCCCTTCTTCCAGAGGAGACACTAGACAGCCCACTGGGCACACAGCCAGAGTCCATAGAAAGGCCAGGAGGCCAGGCAGAGCGCAGGCCACAGGAGCAGAGTGGCCCTGCCCTGTCCCTTTCCCCTGTCTCTGGTCCAAAGGGGCGTCCAGAGCTGCCCACCCTCAGCAGGGCCCAATCCCTCGCTGCCCGCCCAGCCGAAGTCCCAGGACCGGGACACTCAGCTTGGCAGAGCTGCTGCTCGCGTGCGGCTGGAAATTCCGTGACTCAGCGCCCATGATGTCAGCCTCTTCACAGAAGTCAAGTCCTGTACTCGCACATCCCCAAGGGGACGGGGAGGAACCAAGCGAGGTGCACCCGCTCAGGCGGACGAGGGAAATGGGTGCTGTTACAAAGGACGCCCCAGAAGAGAGCGGCGCCCGGCTCGGAGGGCCCTCTGGGTCACCTCCTCTTACCGTAGAGTAACCGGGGATGCAGCCCTGGAGGGACGAGAGGGGGGAGCCTAGGAAGGAGTCGCGAGAGAAATTGGGGTTTCCGAGAACGCACCTCATCCTGTACTCAGTAGTAGCTGCACACAGGTCAAACAGGCACGCGGAAAGGGCGCGGGCGAAGGCGCAGGACGCGGCAGGGGGCGCGCGAACGGCTGCGGCGCCCGCACCTGTACCCCGGAGACCCTGTCACACCTCTCGTCCTCCTTCCAGCCTCCCCGCCGTCTTCGGCGGCCCCGCAGCTTCGCCCACCTAGCAGCTGCCCGGTCCCACGGCGGCGCGCAGAGCCCTTACCCGGCGCGGAGCAAACCCACGCCTCCCCTGGCGCGGCGAGCAGGGCGACCAGCAGCACGAAGCCGGCGGCCAGCATCTTCCTCCCGACGGTCGCTCGCGTCGCAGAGGACGGCGGGGCAGGGCGGCGCGGCGGCGGGGCTCGGGCGCCCAGGGCGGCCGCCAGCCGCACGGGCTCCGCTCCGAGCACTCACTGCGAGGCCCTCGGCTCCGCGCCGCGCTCGGCCCGGCTGTCTCTGGCCCGATTCGGTGTCAGTGCGACTTCCCACTTGCACATGACTCAGAGCAGCGGACCGTCCTGGAAACAGCGCAGGAAGACATTTGAGGAACTCGCCGGAGAGCCTCTGGGCCGTCCCAGGGTGCGGTTACGAAAGCCGGAGCCGCAGATGGCGCAACAACATCCCAGCGCACCGCGCGCCCTCAGGGGGGCGGCTTCCTGCGGCGCCGCGCGCACCTGAGCGGGGCGGGCAGGGCCTGGAGCCCCCGGGGCCCCTCCCCAGCTCTGTAACACGAGGGAAGGAGAATTAGCCAGCCTGGCTTGGTTTTGAGTTTTGGTTTCGTGAGCAGGGTCTAGCTGTGAAAGGTGCACCTGAAGAGCCCTGGAGAGGGCAACGTGCAGCCTGCGGTCGCAGCCAGCAACGCCTTGCAGCCCGGGGTTGCCCCACCGCAGTCATCTGCGCAGCCCAAGTGACACGTAGGTCTGGCCCGAGTCCGAAGATTCTGGTTTAATTGATCTCTCCCAGGTGAGACTCAGGCTTGCCAAGACGCTGGCGCAGAGTTGGCATCTTTCTCTGCCCAGCTGCTCCTCAAAGGCAGCAGCAAGGAGAGGCAAGAAAACGGCCTGGGCAGAGAGACCTGAGTCCCCTTCCAGCGACTTCTGTGTCCATAACTGCTGCTCCGAAGCTCTGTACTCCCGTTTGCGGACAAGGCCATCAAGAAGATTTCCAGAGATGACATCCAAGCCCTGGGGCACAGGTGTTCGAGGACCTGCATGGCAGCCCTCTTGCCTCAGCCCACTGAAACTAGCACTTGACTTTCAGGAGCAACCACAGGGGACCTCTTGGCAGGGTCCCCCAAGCCCCCCTACACACAGCCCGAAGCTATATTTGGAGGGGAAGAGATCAGGGACAGCTGGATGGGTGTGGCCTGATGGGAACCCCAAACTCAGAGCACCCAGCCTGTAAGGACCAGAGCTTCTGAGGCACTCGTGCATTTGCATCTTCCTGAGGGAACACCCTGCCAGCAGTGCCAGGCAGACCGAACCCATGCCACGCTGGAAGATGGAAAGAGCATGTTGCAGGGTGGATGTTGGCCCCCAGCCCTGTCTCCTGCTAGCTAGAGTGACGCTGCTGCAGCAGGACTGGAGAGTGGTCCCCACTGTGGTTGCCCCCTTCCTCTCTGTGGCATACACAGGCCTGAAAATAATGTGAGGGACTACCAGCTGCCAGCCTAAATCAGGAAGGCTGCAGAAAGCTGTCTGCTCAGAGCAGATAGGAGAGTTTAATAGAGGAATGTTGGCACCAAGAGCAGGCATCTCATGCCCCGCCTGGCCTCTGCATCAAAGTGGGCTGCCCTCTCTTCAGTCCCCCGCAGGTGGAGTCCATCTGGCTCATCTTTACTTCCCTGCCCCTGCCCCTGCCTTGCATACAGTTCCATTTCTACATTACTGTTCATGGCTGCTCACTCAGGGCCTTTGTTAAAGCCGTTCCCTTGCCAGCCATTCCCTTCCTTTGCCCTGCACCCTACTCCCCTGAAAACAAAGTTCAGATATTTTCTCCAGGAAGCTGGCTGGTTTTTTCCTACTTCCCTGGAGTCCTATCATCCATCCAGCTGCCTGCTCTCTGTGCTTCCTCCAAACCCATGCTGACTGTTTTTGACCCCCATCCTCCCTGCAACACCATAAACCCATCTGTGTCCCCACTGCTGAATGGGCCTGGCACACAGTGAGGACCTTGTCTGAGAGATATGACCTCCCCTGGACTCTGAGCAACTTTACACCTAAAATTTACACAAAGTGCAAGATCAAAATTCTTGAGCCAGCTGGGTGTGGTGGCACATACCTGTAATCCCAGCACTTGGGAGGCTGAGGCAGGAGGATCGCCATGAGTTCGAGGCCAACCTAGATTACATAGCGAGACTCTGTCTCAAACTCCACCCCCAAAACAAGGGCTGGGGATGTGGCTCAGTGTGAAGACCCTGGGTTCACTCCCCAGTACTTCAGGGGAAAAAAAAGTCTTGGGCCAACATTCCAAGTTGTTATGAAAAACACTGATAAGGAAGGGAAGAAATGTCCTTGCACAGTTCAGCCTGCCCTCAGCCAGTCCTGGTTCCCGATGCCAGCACTGCCAGCATCTTGTCCTCAGGAAGGAGAGAAGACGTGTAGTTGGCCAGAGCTCCAGGTTGAGTAGCAGTCTGGGCAATGAGAACATCTGGCCTCTGGAAAACAGAAATGGGGCCCAGAGTATCTCAGAGGCACTGCTGTGATTCTGCAGCTGAGGGACAGGGAGGACTTGCATCATCAGAGCCCGAGTACCCCTCTTGGCCACCTGTGCTGCTCATTTCACTGTCACCTTGAACTTCTCAACCCTGAGGACCAGAAGCCATCATCAAATGAGGCTCAGAAGGGGTGCAACTTGTCCAAGACCCCACAGCTGCTGTGTGTCAGCTCCTGGCCCAGGACCAAGCACTCTGCAGGACATCTGTCTGCCCCGTCATGAGAGGCACTAGGGGTGGGCAGTCCAGGAGGGGAAAGTGGAGGAGCAACACTAGCTTTGGGGCCTCCCAGACCAGCTCCCCCACCCTCACCGGTGTCCCAGCAGTTACCCTCCATCTCCCCTAGAGGGAGAAGCTCCAGGCAAACAAACCTGCCCTCACCTCTGACCTGTAGAGATTAGGCTTCCAAAAGTTGGCCAAAGACAGAGACACCTGAGGCTGCCTAGAAAAAATATGTAAGATTAATTTTAATCCCAAAAGGATTCAGTCATTACCCACTCCTCCTCTCTCGCTTTACAGACAAGGAAACTGAGGCCTCCAGGGCGAGGCTCTTTGCTAAAGGCTGCGTAGGCAGCTGGTGATGGCTGACCCTGGTGTCCTCCCTGCTCCCTCCCCTGGCTTGGGCAAGCCCTTCGGGCCATTCCCAAGGGACCAGCTGGTGTAATGCAGCACCTTGCGGGCAGATAAGGGAGGATCTGAGGAGCCTGGGCTCCCCTGGCCTCTGGCCCTAGAGTCACTCCTGGGCTCCCAGTCATCGGTAATTATAGGAAGGTGCTTCTCACTCTCTGCAGCTCCCCTTCCCCCTTTCTTATCAGCCTGGGAGGAAGTGTATGGCAGATAGAGGTATCCAGCAGGGGCCTCTGGGCGACAGAACTCAGCATCACAACCCTCAGAGCCGGGCTGCTCCCTCAGCCTGCCTGGGAGACCCTCGTCTTCAGAGGGAAGAGGGCAGGCAGCAGCCTCGGCCCTGCCGCCCCAGACTCACCCAGCCAGGTCTGAGAAGAGTTCCCAGAACATCGCCAGCTGAGTTCTTCCCAGAGAAGGATTTCCAGCACCACTCTCAGAAAGGAATTATAAAAGCTTCTCCCCTTTCTTGTAATATTTGTAGGATATTATGGTTTTGTAATTCCTTTTTTTTTTAAGGTTTTGTAACCCTTAAGAAACATCATGCCTGAAATTAAACATAGAACTGCTGTGTGATCCAGCAGTTCCATTTCTGGACAGATACACAAAAAATTGAAAGCAGGGACTCAAACAGATGCTTGTACCCCATACTCCTAGCTGCATTATTCCCCATAGCCCAAAGTTGGAAAAGCCCAAATCCAGATAAATGGATAACACAGTGGAATATGTACATATGCTGGAATACTATTCAGCCTTAAAAGGAAGGGGAGTCTGACACAAGTTCCAAGGATGACATTGCAGACATTATGCCAGGCATCGAAGGAGAAGTATGGGACTTCACTTACATAGGTACCTGGAGATCAAATTCAGAGAAATAGAAAGTAGAACGGGAGTTTCCAGTGATTAGAAGGAGGAGATGAAACTGTTGTTTAATTTCCATTTTACAAGATGGAAGATGGAGCCAGGTGTGGTGGTAAATACCTGCAATCCCAGCACCTAGGAGGCTGAGGCAGGAAAATGTAAAGCCTCAGGGTAGCCTGAGCTATATTCAAGGGCAGCCCAGACTTTAGGCTCAAAAAAAAAAAAAAAAAAAAAAGGGATGAAGAGTGATGATGGTTGCACAATAATGAACGTGCTTAATGCCACTAACTACGTGCTTAAAAATGGTTAAAATGAGCTGGGTGTGGCAGCACATGCCAGTAATCCCGCTACTCTGGAGTCTAAGGCACAAGGATCCCAAGTTCAACCACAGCCTAGGCAGGTCAGTGAGACCCTGTCTCCATAAAGTAAAAAGGGCTAAGGATGTAGCTTGGGGGTAGAGTTCTTACCTAGTGTTAGGGTTTCGATTTAAAATGTGCTGCTGGATGCAGTGGTGCATGCCTGTGATCCTAGCACTCAGGAAGTTGAGGTAAGAGGATCACCTTGAGTTGGAGGCCAGCCTGGGCTACGTTGGGCAGGAGTTCTGTGGTGTCGCAAACAGGACAAAAGAAAACAAACTTGCGAAAATCTCTCGGCAAGGCAAACTTTACTTCTGCAAAAGGATGCATACCTAGACAAAAGCAAACAAGCACACTGAGGCAGCGGTTCACCTGGGTTTTATCCCTGACTCGAGGTCTTCCCTGTGTCTTCTCCCTTGGTGGGAGTATGGACTCACAGCCTAACCCAATTGGCTAATTTCATGAGGACGTGGTTGCCAGACAGACCAAATTCTGTGATCTGGAAAGCCCTTTGCTACAAAGTTTTATGGCAGGTGGACAGGCAGGTAGACCTTTGTCTCAAGTTTTCAAGGAATGGTAAAACAAGCACATGTCCATTTTATAAAAATAGGATTTTGTAAAAATAGGGATTCTTACAAAGTGGAGTTATTTTAATTATCTCTTTTGACAGTAACGACTACCTTTTCCCACAGCTACACAGTGAGTTCAAGATCATCCTGGACTACATGGCAAGACCCCGTCTCAAAAATAAATGAATAAATAAATAAATCCTCCTGGCTGGACGTGGTAGTGCAAGCCTGTAATCCCAGCACTCGGGAGGCTGAGGCAGGAGTATCACTGCAACTTTGAAGCCAAGCTGGGCCACAAAGTGAGTTCAAGGCCAGCCTGAACTGCATAGTGAAACCCTGTCTCAAAAAGACAAAAAAATAAAAATAAATAAAGCCTCTTGTGTTCAGGGGTGAGGCTTTTGGAAGGGCTGCTGTAGCTGACTTGCTATCAGGAGGTGGAACATGGCTGGACTCTTCATTTGCCAGAAACCTCACTGAGGCCCTTTAACTTTCCCTGCCTGTACCCCAACTTTCCTTACAAGTCCGTATCAGGAAGCCGAAGGGTCTGCGCCAGAAGCCAGGAGACGACGTTCAGGGGAAGGTGCAGACTGGAGCCCTCTGAAGACACAGAAGCAAGCCTTCCTTCTTCGTTTCCCTTTTATACCACTCTGGGACAAGCCCACCCAGGGTGGGTCTACTGTCTTCAGTAAATCCCCTCAGCCACCCCCAGAGCTGTGCCAATCCAATTCAGTTGTGTGTTTCTTACTCAGGTTGACGCAATCAGTTCACTGTCTCAATACCCACAAACCCACTGGCAGGGCAAGAAGCCGGTCTCAGCTAGTTCAACTGCCGTGCAAAGCAACTGCCCACTTACCTCAGTGGACAACTTTTTTTTTCAAACCATTAAAACATTTATTTTTAATCCTCCTTTTTAGTGTTTCTAGAGCTTCTTCTTAATCTGATTTTCTTTTCTTATATGTAGTACTCACTATGATTGTTCCACAGGATTCGTGGCATATCGGTTCCAAGACACCATGGGTTGCTCGAGTCTCTCAGACAGCGTGGTGTAGGGCTGGGGCACAGCTCAGTGGTACAGTACTTGCCCAGCCTATACGAGGTCCCAGGTCTTATCCATAGTACTGCAAAAAATAAATAAATAGAGTCACTGTCTGTTGCTGAGTAGATAGTCCTTGAGTTAGGTTAGAAAAACTGAACAGACGGCGCGACAGAAGCTCAAAGCTGCGGACAAACGGTGACAGTTGGCGCCCAGGGAGCCCCCACGGAGGATCGCGAGACAGCGGCGTGGCAGGGGAGCAGTGGAGAACTGCGCTGGCCGGCGGTGAGTGAGTGTCTCTCAGCCACAGCTGTCCTGCACCAGAGAGCGACTGGCCGGGCGCCATTGTGGGGGGTGCGGCGAAAATCAGAGCGGCTCGAAAACTGCTCTGGGAACTTGTGCTTCGGACAGGGCAGCGCGGTGCCTCTCAGCCCCACGAAAGTGCGCTGAGGGCAGCGGGTGAACGAGACTGGTCTCTCAGCCACACCTGTCCCGCGCCAGAGAGCGACTGGCCCGGCACCATTGTGGGGGGCGTGGTGAGAATCAGAGCGGCGCGAAAGCAGTGCGCTGACAGCGGCAGGGGAAGGAGACCAGAAAGTCCACACTCTGCTCACCGCCCGCCACAGGGCCGCTCCTGGCTCTCTGGGATGGACCTGCACGGAACAGGACTCTGTCATCACACGGTGCCTGCCTACAGCAGAGTCAACACCTGGAACTGATTCTTTTTATTTTTTATTTATTTTTTTTTTTGTGTGGGGTTTTATTTCTGTTTTATCTGTTTGCTTTGTTGTTTTTGTCTTCATTTTTGTTTCTGTTTGTCTATTTGCTCTTTCCTTCATTATTCTCTCTGGCTTTTTTATGAGTGTAAACAGCGCCTCTAACCTCTTTGTGATTGTGGTTGTGATCTGTTCTTCCTTTTATCCTTTCCTTCTCTTTTTACCACCAGTCCTCTGCACCAGTGTCCCAATGTTAGTGGGATCCCTCTTGGTCCTCTAACCTTACATCTAATTCCTTCCTCTTCTCACAATACTCTATTTCCTCCTTAACTCATTTTAAATTTAAACTCCTGAGGGGAAAAATTGACATACTAAGGACTTGTATACTGCATATAATTTTTCTGATGTGTTTTAGATTTTGTTATATAACCGCAACTCTACTTTATACAGCTAAGAGTGGTAAATAACTGGTTAGCTCAGTCTGTCATTTTCTAGGCTGTGTTTGATGCTTCAGTTATCATAATAGCCAAATGTAAAATAATTGTTCTAAACAGCTTTCCTTCCTGATATTTCATGATTGATATTGACTAAGGGGCACAGAAAATACAGTGGCACAGTACCAAAGAATCAAGGACTGGGCCAAACAGGTAGCAACTTCTCACATCCAACGAATTGAAGAGGTAGGATCTGGCAGAAAGCTCAAAACCCAAAAGCAAGCTCCACTTGGAAGATACTGCAGAGAAGTAGTCATCTTCTAAGGATCTTGAACACTAGCAATAAAGTAACCTACCATAGGTAATTTACAAACATCACCCCAGGAATTAAAGGAAGAAAAGATGAGACGACACTTAAACAAGATGCAACCCCACACATCCAATTCACCAAAGGCAAACCTAGGGGGCAATGAGGTGGGACAATCCGAAAGCCACCCACCTGGCATATCTGAAGGGGTAACAACAAAACAATTGAATGAGGCTCTGGAAAAAATTAAAACAGAAATAATTTCACAGATAACTGCAGAGATAATGTCCACAATGAAGACTATGCTTAAGGACACTATAGCTGATACAGACAAAAAAATAGATGAGCTTAAGAAAACTATAGAAACCATGAATGCTCAGCATAGGAAAGAAATGGAATCCATAAAGCAGATTCAAGCAGATATCCAAGAGAACAAAAATTCCACTGAAAGTATTTGTAGCAGATTAAGCCAATGTGAGGACAGGATATCAGATATAGAAGACAGGCTTGCAATTAGTGATCATGAAAAGAAAGAATTCTTAAAAACAGCAAGGGACCATGAAAAATCAATTCAGCAGCTGCTAGATGACTCAAAGATAAACAACTTAAGAATAATTGGAATAAATGAAAAAGCAGGAGATAGCATAAATGACATTAAAACCTTGTTCAAAGACATTATCAGGGAGAACTTTCCTGGAAGAGAAAAAGAATTTGACCCCCCAATAAGTGAAGCTTTTAGAACACCAACTAGACATGATCAAAAAAAAACTTCAGCCAGACATATCATAGTCAAGATCCCAGAAATTCAACAGAAGGGCAGAATCTTAAAAGCTGTTAGGGAGAAGAGACAAATCACCTATGAAGGAAAACCCATCAGAATCACAGCTGACTTTTCAGCACAAACCCTCAATTCAAGAAGAGCTTGGAATGACGTATTTCAAGCTCTAAAGGAAAATAATTTTCAACCCAAATTGATGTACCCCGCAAAACTATCTTTCAAAATTGATGGAGAAATAAAATACTTTCATGACAAAGAACATCTAAGAAAATTTATGACCACCAAACCAGCACTCCAAAATGTTCTGAAAGACATTCTAGAAAGAGATAGGAACCCCAACAGAAGGAATCCACCAGGCAGGGCAGATAATTAAATAGCAGGAAAGGGGAAAAACAAAGAGTGGGAACCAACAACAGGAAAATATCATGACAAGTATAAGTCAATATATATCAGTTTTAACCATCAATGTTAATGGTCTCAATTCACCAATCAAAAGGCACTGATTGGCAAAATGGATCAAGAAGCAAGATCCAACAATATGCTGTATACAAGAAACACATTTAATTCAGAAAGAAATTCATAGACTGAAAGTCAAAGGATGGAAAACAATACTCCATGCAACAGGAACCCAGAAAAAAGCAGGGGTAGCTATTCTTTTTGCAGACAAAGTGAATTTCAAGCCAAGAATGATTCAGAGAGATAAAGACGGTCATTACATCCTTGTAAAGGGAACAATCCAAGAGGAAGAGATAACGATCATAAATATATATGCGTCAAATACCAATGCACCCAACTATATAAAACAAGTACTAAAGGACATGAAAAATCAAATAAGCACTAATACAATTATATTGGGAGATCTCAATACTCCACTGTCACAAAAAGACAGATCAACTAGACAGAAAATCAATAATGAAATAATAGAACTGAACCAAACTTTGGAACAAATGGACTTAGTAGATGTCTACAGAGTGTTCCACCCCACAACATCAGAATACACATTCTTCTCAGCTGCACATGGGACGTTCTCCAAAATAGACCACATACTAGCTCATAAAACCTGCTTAAGTAAATGCAAAGGAATTGAAATTATCCCATGCATGTTATCAGACCATAGTGCAATGAAATTGGAAATCAATGGCAAAAGAAATCACAAATACTCCCTAAACACATGGAAATTAAACAGCAACCTCCTGAACAACCAATAGGTCACAGATGAAATTAAAGAAGAAATTAGACAATTTCTACAACTGAATGATAATGACAGTACAACATACTGGAACTTATGGGATACAATGAAAGCAGTCCTAAGAGGGAAATTTATAGCATTAAATACTTATATTAGGAAAATAGAGCAAGCGCAAATAAATAACTTAATGGCAAACCTCGAACTTCTAGAAAAAGAAGAGCAGGTTAAGCCAAAAGCCCATACAAGGGAGGAAATTACAAAGATCAGAGCAGAAATTAATGTATTGGAGACTAAAAAAACAATACAAAGAATCAATGAAGCAAAAAGTTGGTTCTTTGAAAGAATAAATAAGATTGACAAACCCTTATCCAACCTTATTAAAAAAAAAGAAAAGAAAAGACTCAAATCCATGCAATTGAAAATGAAAAGGGTGATATCACGACAGACCCTGCAGAAATCCAGAAGATCATCTCTACCTATTTTAAAAATCTATATTCTACTAAGATGGAAAATGCAGAAGAAATGGACAGATTCCTAGATTCGTATGAATTACCAAAGCTGAATCAAGAAGATTTAAAAATCCTAAATAAACCAATATCAACCAATGAAATTGAAGATGTAATTAAAAACCTCCCAACAAAGAAAAGCCCAGGCCCTGATGGATTCACTGCCGAATTCTACAAGAAATTTAGAGAAGACCTAACACCACTACTTCTCAAACTTTTTAATGAAATTGAAAGGGAAGCAATACTCCCAAATTCATTCCTGGAAGCAAGCCTTACCCTGATACCAAAACCAGAGAAGGACCCAACTAAGAAAGAGAACTACAGGCCAATCTCCCTAATGAACATAGATGCAAAAATCCTTAATAAGATACTGGCAAACAGAATCCAACAAATCATCAAGAAGATTATACACCATGACCAAGTTGGATTCATCCCTGGGATGCAGGGATGGTTCAACATACGTAAATCAATAAATGTAATACACCATATTAACAGAACCAAAGACAAAAATCACATGATCATCTCAATAGATGCAGAAAAAGCTTTTGACAAAGTCCAGCACCTTTTCATGATAAAAACCTTACAGAAAATTGGAATAGAGGGTCTTTATCTCAACCTGCTAAAAGCTATCTATGACAAACCAACAGCCAATATTATACTAAATGGCCAAAAACTGAAAGCCTTCCCTCTAAAATCAGGAACAAGACAAGGATGTCCACTGTCCCCACTCTTATTCAACATAGTTCTGGAAACTTTAGCCAGAGCAATTAGACAAGAGAAAGAAATAAAGGGAATAATGATTGGAAAGGAAGAAGTTAAATTATCATTATTTGCAGATGACATGATACTCTACACAGAAGACCCCAAAAACTCCACTAAAAAACTGCTAGATTTAATAAGCAAATTCAGTAGTGTAGCTGGATACAAAGTCAATACTCAAAAGTCAATAGCCTTCCTGTACACAAATAACAAACTTACTGAAAGAGAAATTAGGGAAACAATACCTTTCACAATAACATCCAAAAAAATGAAATACCTAGGAATCAACCTCACAAAGGATGTAAAAGACCTATACACTGGAAACTACAGTACTCTGAAAAAGGAGATTGAAGAGGATATCAGAAAATGGAAAGATATCCCTTGCTCCTGGATAGGAAGAACCAATATAGTGAAAATGGCCATACTTCCAAAATTGTTATACAGATTTAATGCAATTCCAATCAAAATTCCAACAGCATATCTCACAGAATTAGAGAAAACAATCCTAAAATTCATTTGGAATCAGAAGAGACCTAGAATAGCAAAGGCAATTCTGGGCAACAAAGGCAAGGCAGGGGGCATCACAATCCCCAACTTGAAATTATACTATAAAGCTACTGTGATAAAAACAGTGTGGTACTGGCAAAAAAAACAGACCTGAAGATCAATGGAACAGATTAGAAGATGCTGAAACAACCCCAGACATACTAAGCCACCTTATCTTTGACAAAGGTGCCAAACACATTCAGTGGAAGAAAGATAGCCTCTTTAATAAATGGTGCTGGAAAAACTGGCTCTACACATGCCGAAGATTAAAACTAGACCCATATCTTTCACCATGCACTAAACTAAATTCAAAATGGATCAGAGATCTAAATATTAAAACAGAAACATTAAATCTGCTGGAAGGTAGGATAGGTAAATCCCTTGAAGACATTGGTGTAGGCAAAGACTTTATGAATAAAAACTCAACCGCACGGGAACTATCCCAAAGAATCAATAACTGGGATCTCATCTTATTAAAAAGCTTTTGCACAGCAAGAGAAACCACCAACAGAGTGAAAAGACAACCCACAACGTGGGAAAAAATGTTTGCCAGCTGTTCCTCAGACAAAGGATTACTATCGAGAACATATAAAGAACTCAAAAAAATCAGACCTCCCAAATTTAAAGACCCACTCCAAAAATGGGCATCTGAGATGAATACACATTTCTCAGATGAAGAAATACTAATGGCAAATAAATATACAAAAAAATGTGCAACATCACTAGTCATTTGAGAGATGCAAATTAAAACAACACTGAGATACCATCTCACTCCAGAAAGAATGGCTACTATAAAGAAATCAACTAATAACAAATGCTGGAGGGGCTGTGGGGAAAAAGGAACCCTTCTCCACTGTTGGTGGGAGTGTCGACTGGTACAGCCACTGTGGAAGTCAGTGTGGAGATTCCTCAAAAAACTAGGGTTGGAGGTCCCATTTGACCCAGCTATTCCCCTTCTGGGCATCTTCCCAGAAGAATTAAAAACATCGTACCACAGTGATATATGTGCACCCATGTTTATAGCAGCACAATTTGTAATAGCCAGATCTTGGAAACAACCCAAATGCCCATCAACTGAGGAATGGATAAGAAAGATGTGGTATTTTTATACAATGGAGTACTATTCAGCCATAAAGAAGGATAAACTGGAAACTTTTATAGGTAAATGGATGCAACTCGAGAAAATACTCATAAGTGAAATAAACCAGACGCACATGTGTAAGCATCGTATTGTCTCACTAGTATGAGAAACTGAAAGAGTAAATAAGATCCAAAATGTACAATAGGGCCGGTGAGATGGCTCAGCGGCTTAAGCGCCTGCCTAGCAAGCGCGAGGGCCCAAGTTCGACTCCCGGAACCCACATACGAAAAAGGGGCCGGTGATATCGCTCAGTGGCACGGGCGCCTGCTGGTGCGCGAGGTCCTGAGGTCGACCCCCCGGTACCCACAAAAAAAAAAAAAATGTACAATAGACACGGTGAATCAAAAAGAAACTGGTCAATAAGAAAGAGAGACTGGAATGGGGAAAAGAAAGAAGGGAAAGGGAAAAAAATTGTATATGTATATAAGATGGTTAAGATAGATACACTACCAATTTTACTTAGTTCATTGAAGAGTAAGGTTTGAGCCAATAATGTTTGGACAATTGAATGCTAATGTCTGGTATCCTGAATAACTAACTTAAAGATAATAATACGTAATGCATTGACCATTGTTACCCTCATATTATGTTGTTTTGAAAATTTGTTCTTTTTTTGATTTGTTTTGTTTTTTCTTCTCTTTAAAAAATAAATAAATAAATAAATAAATAAATAAATAAATAAAAGGGCCGGTGAGATGGCTCAGCAGCATAAGCGCCTGCCTGGCAAGCGCGAGGTCCTGAGTTTGACTCCCGGAACCCACATACGAAAAAAGGGCTGGTGATATCACTCAGTGGCATGGGCACCTGCTGGTGCACGAGATCCTGAGTTCGACCCCTGGTACCCACACAAAAAAAAGGGTGTAGTATTCGTATATACCTATGCATCACATCCACACATATTTACATATTTTATTGGTATACATTTGCAATATATAAAATGACAATCATCTTGGGAAATGGGCATATGCATATATCTCATCTTAATCATTTTATCCATTTTTTTTTGAGGTACTGAGGATTGAACCCAAGGCCTTGTGCATACCAGGCACATACTCTATCCCAGTCCCTACCATATTTAAATCATTTCAGGCATGCTTATAATACACAGTGCAATGTAAATACTATGTAAATAGTTGCACTATATTGTTTAAGGAATAATACAGTATCAAGAAAAAGTTTTTCAATTTGTGGTTGGTTGAACCCATGGACAGGAAACTCACATTTTGTATACATCAAAAAAAGGTTAAAAAAAAAAAAAAAAAAAGGTGAGGCTGGGCATTGTGGTGCATCCCACCACTTGGGAGGCTGAAGCAGGAGGACTGCCTTGAGTTTGAAGCCAGCCTGAGCTACATAGTGAGACCCTGTCTCAAAATAAATAAATAAATAAATAAAAGGTGAGAAGAGTAGTGGCGATGAATGCCCATGAACTGCCATTACCGCTTGTGCTTTCTCAAGCCTTGTTCTTGGCAGGTAGCCATAACCCCCTCTCACTGAACTCCCCTCCCCATGACCCTACAGAAGACCCCACAGCCTGTAGGAGAGTAGCTGGTCTGGTCTCTAGTACCAGAGCGGTCCCTTTCAGGTTTGTTCTGAAATAAACCTCTCCCACTGAGCTCATACCTCTGTTTTCCTTTTTCCTAACATGCACCACCATACCTGGCAATGCGGTAACCTTTCTTCACTGGAGCTCATTAAATGTTCACGCATAGCGACTGCATCTCATACAGCCAATCACAACAGAGTGAATTATGGGAGAGTACATGCGCAGCAGACACAGCTGACCTGACTCAGCTCCCTGTCAATCACGTGGTCAGTCATGCGCTGGAAGACCCCAATGGGAGGCCTGGAGAGACATTTTAAACCCCTACACCCCTAACCCCCCCCCAGTACCATGTTCCTTTGGCAGGCAGAGCCGCACACTCTGAGCGCTCTATCACCTTAATAAACCTTACTGTTTTTCCTTTCCATCTCGTGCCAGGTCCAGGTCTAGGGGCCTAGGAGTCTGTCCAGGACCCCATCACCTGCAGTAACAGACTGAAAGAACTGTTGAGTACCCAGAACAAGGGATGAAAGCAGACCCGCACCAGGGACACTGAAGACAAAGAAGACAGTACAGACTCAGAGGCAGAGAAGGTAATCACCACAAGGGGGCAGAGAGCCAGCGATCAGCTTATTGCTTCTCAGCTCCAAATTCATCCTTTTTTACCTGCTCCCTGGTAGAAGGTGGCTTTTTTTTTTTTTTTTTTTTTTTTTGTACTGGAGGTTGAACTCAGGGCCTTTTCACTGAGGTGCTTCCCCCAGCTTATTTTTTCTTTTGTATTTTGAGACAGGATGTTGCTAAATTGCCCAGGCTGGACTCAAACTTGTGATTCTCCTGCCTCAGCCTCCCAGACTGATGGGATTACAGGTGTGCACCACCACACCTGGTTATTCTTTGTCAGATATCACTCTCTGCCCTGGGTGTCATATAGAGTCCCCTTATAATTTATAGTTATTTTTTTATCATAGTTTAATACTCTTTTTAGTGTACTCTCCTTGGTTAAATTATTGCCTGGTTCTGTCTCCTGCTTGAACTCTGATAGAACCAGAAATCAGAATGGTCTGGTCTCACAGCAACACTAGAAGAAAGGAGGCAATGGGCAATGCTTTTAAAACTGAAATGAGCCTGGTGCAGTGGCATAAGCCTGTAATCACAGCACCCCAGAGGCTGAGGCAGGAGTATCGCCGTGAGTTCAAGGCCAGCCTGCACTACATAGTGAGACCCTGTCTCAAAAAAACAACAACAAAAAGAAAACTAAGATAAGCTGGGGGTGTGGCTCAGTGGTAGGACACTTGCCTAGCACATGTAAGGTGCTGGGTTCAACCCCCAGAATGTTAAAATAAAAAGAACAAAAATAGCACTAATACAGTGTTTCCAATCTAGAATTCTATACCCAGGCAGAACTCTATGGTATAGAATATGACTCAAACCTAAGGCATCTTAAACAGACCCCTGAGAGAGTTTGGTGCTCCTTGGAAACCTGTGATCAGTAGGCCAGGCCTTGGGCTTAGTCATAAGCCGCAGCAGAGACACTCAGGCCCTGCTGGGCAAGGAAAGAAGCCTGGCCAGGCAGGAGCAACGGGCCTGGGGGGCACTGGAAAAGTCCCTGGTCTCCTTGGAGCCTTCAGAATCAGGCTCTCCCTCCCTAAACGGGCACAGCTGTGGTTTATTATGCACTGCGGGCACCCACCAGTCTTCTCAGGCCTTTCTTTCCTTCCCTCGGCCCTCGGGTTCCCAAGCTAAACCTCCAGAACCACACACCCAGCCTCTTCCTGGAGCCGCGCCCCAGCAGGTGCTGGCAGAGAGGAGGACACTGGAGTTGAACACTCTACAAAGTGAACAGGCTGGAGGTTGGCCCTTTCCTTATCCTGGAGTCACACAAAGTAGAGTGTGCAAAGATTGACCCCAAAACCACTGAGTTGGGGTAAGGCCAGCTATCCTCCCCTAAAAACATTCTGGGGTTCAGGCTGACACCCAGGATGAGGCTGAAAGACCTCAGCCCAGAAATCAGCGCTGCTCTTCCCTCTGCTTGCTGCTGGGCTGCAGCACGGAGATGTTCTTGCTGGCTTCCACCTGATGAGTGGGGCTATAGTCCCAGGGGGCGAGCTTAGAGGGCCCTGGACTTCACGCACACACATGCACACGCACACAGACACAACACCCACAACTCCTTTGCCACTTGGGATCCATTCTTCCCATCAGAAAGTGATTGCCAGGTGTGGTAGCTTATACCTGTAATCCCAGCACTCGGGAGGCTGAGGCAGGAGGATCGCCAAGAGTTCAAGGCCAGCCTGAATTACAGAGCAAGACCGTGTCTCAAAAAGCAGAAAGTGGTGGTCATTTTAGCTGCTCATTGACAAACTCTGCCCCTCTGGGCACTCACTCAGTAGCTTTCTTGTGGGGAGCCATAAATGACCCAGCTTCACGTCTGAGCATGCGCCCCCCCCCCCGCCCATCCTGATCCTACGTCACCCATTAGACCCTCCCACCGTTTCCCTCAAAGAGATATAAGCCCTGGCACTTCCGCAATAAACTCTCTCGCTCGACTTCCCTGATCTGTGTGTCTGTGTGTGTCTTCTTTCTCATCCCCATACCATCGCCCGGGTTCGCGTTCCTGCCCCTGGGAGGCCCCGCTGGTCGGAGTCTTCTTGGGCCACAACACAACATTTGGCGCCCAACGTGGGGCCCGGGAAAGATGGATCCTATGAGGGATCACCCTGTAGGGCGATAAATGCCAACGATTGACCGGTCTTTAGTTTCATTTTCATGAGATTCCTTTCTCAGTGATCCGTATGCCAACTCCTTTCTTCGCGTCTGAATCACGGTAAGCATACAGGGTGCAAAATGGGACAAAACCTCTCCGAGCACGAACTTTTTACTAAAGGGGTCTCTGAAGCGCTCAGAGTGAGGGGAATAAAAGTCACCCCACGGCAATTGACTGATTACTTTTCCTTTATAAATAAGGTTTGTCCATGGTTCCCCTTGGAGGGCACCATTAACATCAGGGTCTGGGACTGCGTGGGTGACGCACTCCAAGATTATTATCGGGTTTTCGGGCCAGAAAAGGTTCCCGTCACAGCCTTCGCTTATTGGACCCTAATTTCAGAACTATTACGGACACAGCCCAATAACCTTCAACCATCACAGGCTCTGGCTCAGCCACTGGGTCAACCGGTTGCCCCCCCAATTACTGATACCCCTATCCCTAGCCCTCCACCCTCTGTAGTTCTCCAGATGCCAGAAGAAAAAGATGGCCGTTGCTCTCCTACTTCCCCCGTACCCACTTCCGCCTTCTTTAACGATAGTCACCCGCCATCTTATGAAACAGACCTCCGCCCGCCATCTTGTCCTGGGTCTCCACCGTTCGATGGCCTGTCATCATGTCTTAAGCCCACGCAGCCTCCTGCACTTTACCCCCTCTTCCTGACCCCTCACCTTTCTCCTTACCTCCACAAATATCGCTGCCCTCTGCCCCCCCACCTCCCCTTGTTGTGCCCGCCTTTTCAGTTAACTTCCCCTCCCTTCACCCTGCACCTACTGCCACACCCATGCAAGATCAATTTCTCAGTTCGCTTCTGGAGCGCATCTCCCTACTTGAACGTAAGGCTCAACAGGATCATCTTAATTATAAGTTATCTCTTTCTCAGCCCTCTCCCAAGTTACATGCATACCCCATCACAGAGGTACAACAGGCCCCCACGGTGGAGGGACAACCGGCCCCTCCGCCCCAGCGCGCCAGGGTTCCCTTCCCTTTAAATTCCCTCAAAGAACTCAAAATGGCAGTCACCCAATATGGCCCCACCGCTACCTTCACCCTTGCGGTCCACGACAGCCTTTCCCAGGGATGGGTCACCCCAAATGAACATAAGGAGTTGGCAAGGGCCGCTCTCTCTGGGGGTGATTTTCTACTCTGGAAGTCTAATTTTCTAGATCAATGTGAAATAATCTCCAAACAAAACCAAGAGAGACAGCCCCCCAACCCAGTTACCTTTGCCATGTTATCCGGAACGGGTGATTTTTGCACTGATGAACAACAAATGGGCCTTAACCCTCAGGCGTTTGCCCAAATCTCCCTGGCCGCAAGTAGAGCCTGGCACAAGCTTCCATCAAAGGGAGAGGGTCCTACCTCTCTTACCAAAATTCGGCAAGGTCCTACTGAACCCTTCTCCGACTTTATTGGCAGGCTCACCGAGGCTGCAGATCACATTTTCGGAGAACATGAAAATAACAATTCTCTCATAAGACAACTCGCCTTCGAAAATGCTAATCCCACTTGTCAAGACATTATCAGACCCCATCGACATACGGGCTCTATTGAACAGCTTATGCGTCTGTGTGCAGACTTTGGCCCCTCATATCAACAAGGAGTAATGTTTGCCTCTGCGCTCGAAAACACCCTACAAAAGGTCTTATCTTTACAGATAGCTGGCCCACATGATAATAAAAAACCCCCCGCCCACCTTCGTTGCTTCAAATGCCACCAACCAGGACATTTCTCAAAGAGCTGCCCTCTTCGCACAGCCACCCCGCTCCCATCTCTCCCTCAACCTTCAGGCCTCCCACAATCATCTCTACCCCCATCTCGGCCCCCACCTCAAACCATTTGCCCTAAATGCCAAAAGGGATTCCACTGGGCAAATGAGTGCAAGTCCCGATATACTGTTGATGGACACCCCATTCCAAAAAACTTCTCGGGGGGCCCTCCCCAGGCCCCGATATCAAACCCTCTTCTGACTCAGGGGACTACGGAGTCAACACACAATCCCTCCACATTACCGACCTCTTCAAGGCAACACCTTCCAGTCCGGGACTTGACCTCTGTGCCTCCACCCCCATGGTATTAGAGCCCACCTCCCCGGTACATATAGTTCCCACCAATGTTAAGGGTCCACTACCAAAGGGCTTTTGGGGCCTTATACTAGGTCGACTCTCCACAGCTACTCAAGGGATACTCATACATCCAGGAGTTATTGATCCAACCTTTCAAGGACATATCCACCTCCTTGTCTCTGTCTCAACTGGCCCCACTCTAATCCCCACCTTCCCTCCCCTTGCCCAATTGGTCCTTGTTCCCCAAGTCCCCACTCCATCCAACCCTCCTCTTTCCACACATCATCGGCCTGTTTCCCCTGGTCTCTCCCAGGCTTATTGGTCTCAAACCATATCTCAAGATAAGCCCATGCTTAAACTCTTTATCAATAACAAACCCTTTCGTGGGCTCATCGATAGGGGAGCCCACGTATCCGTCATCTCCCATAAACATTGGCCCTCACATTGGCCCCTGAGGCCCTCGGCCACCCACCTACAAGGCTTGGGATACCTCCAACAACCTTATCAAAGCTCCACCCCCCTTACATGGCGTGACTCAGAAAATAATACAGGAACTTTCCAACCCTTCGTTGTTTGGGACCTCCCCCTCAATTTATGGGGCAGGGACCTTCTCTCACAGATGCAACTCATTATGCATAGCCCCAATGCTATAGTCACTAAACAGATGCTTGCTCAAGGCTACCTCCCCGGACAAGGTCTCGGAAAATACTCTTCGGGCATCACTTCCCCCGTTCATCCTAAACCTTTAGCTCCCCGCCATGGCCTTGGCTACGATGATAGTCCTCCTAATGAGGATCCTCCCTCTGAGCCCCCTCTCCATCCTCAAAATTTTTAATTGGGACCGCTGATCCTCCTGTAACTCATGCACAAAAGATCACCTGGCTCTCAGATGATCCTGTCTGGGTTGACCAGTGGCCCATCATAGGCCCCAAATATTCCGCCCTTCTACAGTTGGTACAGGAACAACTCACAAAGGGCCATATTGTTCCCAGCTCCTCCCCATGGAATACGCCCATTTTTGTAATACACAAAAAACATAATAATAGCTTTAGACTACTCCAAGACCTTAGGGCTGTCAACAAGACCATGGTTGTCATGGGCTCCCTCCAGGCGGGTATACCCACCCCCTCCGCCATCCCCCTTAATTCTCATAAGATCATCATCGATCTCAAGGACTGTTTCTTCTCCATCCCTTTACATCCTCAAGATCAACATAGGTTTGCATTTACCGTTCCCACCCCCCGTCTTCAGGGACCCTCCTCCCGTTATCAGTGGACTGTCCTCCCTCAAGGCATGGCTAATTCGCCAACTCTCTGTCAACAATTCGTAGGCCAAGCCATTCAACCTCTTCGCCAAACCTGGCCTTCTGTGCATGTGTTCCATTACATGGACGATATCCTTCTCGCATGCATTGATGAAAATACACTTTATCGATGTTATGCTCACCTACAAACCCTCCTTAGAGATTCTGGCCTTCACCTCGCCCCCAATAAAATCCAGCTCACAGATCCTTACACCTACCTTGGCTTTCAGCTGACACACTCTACCATTCATGGACCAAAACCTCAACTTAGACTTGACACCCTTCACTCCCTCCATGACTTCCAAAAACTTCTAGGTGATATCAACTGGCTTCTCCCGTCTTTGGCAATCCCCAAATCCACGCTTAGACCCTTATACGACATCCTTCGTGGAGACCCAAGTCCTACTTCTCCTTGATCCCTAACACCGCTGGCCCGTACGGCCCTCCAACATGTCCAAGAGGCAATCAATACCCACAGCCTTACCTACATTGACTATACGCAACCCCTTACTCTGATTGTCCTCCCCTCCCCTATACAGCCCACCGCCCTCTTCTGGCAAAATGCACCCCTCCTCTGGATTCATCTGTCTGTCTCCCCCAAAAAGGTCCTTAATCCATATTATGATCTCATCGCCCAGATAATTATGACGGGCTGCAAACAAGCTAAAATCTATTATCATAAGGAGCCAGATGTCATCATCCTCCCATACTCTGAACACCAACTCACCTGGCTCCTACAGACCTCTGATACATGGGCCATTGCACTTGCTGCCTTTCCTGGCCAAACACAACATCATTACCCCCCCAATAAGCTCCTGGCCTTTTTTTCCCGCCACCCACATATCTTTCCAAAGATCACCTCTTATACCCCCATCGCTAACGCAACCACAATTTTCACAGATTGTTCTTCCTCCGGCCACGCCGCTTATACATGCCTAGATCATAACCCCATCATCATTCCAACACCTGGTCTCTCAGCTCAACACGCTGAACTCCAGGCCATCATTCAGGTTTTCCAAGATTTCCCTAACACTCCCACAAATATCTACACCGATAGTCACTACCTGGCCACCTCCGTCCCCCTTTTGGAGACCCTCTCCAACTTCTTTCACTATACTTCCGTCGTCCCCCTTTTTGCCACCCTCCAGACACTCATCCATGCTCGCACACACTCATTTTTCATTGGCCATATACGCGCACACTCTGGTCTTCCTGGGCCTCTGGCCTCAGGCAACGCACTCGCAGATCAAGCTGCTCGATCCACATCTGCCTTCCCCATGCTCCTCCCCACTCCCCGTACTCGACCTTCCTTATCCAAAGTCTCTCAAGCACAGGCTGCGCATGACCTACACCACCTTAACGCCCAGTCGCTCCGCACTCTCTTCAAAATAACTAGGGAACAAGCCCGCGCAATTGTTAAACAATGCCCCAAATGCATCACTCACCTGCCCTCCCCAAATTTGGGGGTCAATCCCAAAGGTCTCATCCCTAACGCCCTCTGGCAAATGGATATTACTCATATTCTTTCCTTTAGACAACTCAGGTTTGTCCACGTGTCTGTTGACACCTTTAGTGGCTACATCTTCGCCTCCCTGCAGTCGGGGGAAACAACTAAACATGTCATCGCCCACATGCTCGCAGCTATGGCCCATATGGGCTGTCCTACAAGGCTCAAGACAGACAATGGCCCTGGTTATACCAGCAAATCCTTTGCTGAGTTCTGTCAACACCTTAACATTATTCACAGTACAGGGATCCCATATAATCCACAGGGCCAAGGTATCGTCGAAAGGGCAAATCAAAAACTCAAAATAACCATTTCCAAGCTCTCGACGGTCACATGGTATCCCACCAAAGGATCCCCCCGCAATATCCTCAACCATGCCCTCCTTATCATCAATTTTCTTTCCCTAGACCAAAACAATCGCTCCGCTGCCGATCGCTTCTGGCACCCCTCTACAGCCTCCTCCTTTGCCACAGCCCTCTGGAAAGATCCCCTCACTAATCAATGGCATGGCCCTGACCCCGTCCTCATATGGGGAAGGGGCTCAGCCTGTATCTATTCTCAGGCTGACCACAATGCACGCTGGGTACCCGAGCGCCTTGTAAAACAACTTAATAAACCTGCCCAGGGAGGCGCCCCTGAGGGTTAATATTTTTCCTTTATAGATGTTCCCGTCAAGCTTCCTGTATGTTCTTGTGATACTCCCGGCGACCATCGCTAATCATCAACATGCTTCATTCAGGTGGACACTCAGGCGCTGGGGGGACCAAAAGATATTAGGCGCAGCTTGGATCTACTATTCCTCAAGGAGGGGGGCCTCTGTGCGGCCCTCAAAGAAGAATGTTGCTTCTACATTGACTCCTCTGGTGTTGTCCTACACGCTATGGACAAATTAAACGATGCCCTAAAAAGAGAGAAATAGCCAGAACGCAAGCCTTATTCCCCAGCGCCGGGTTCTCCACTGTGCTCCCCTACCTTGCCCCCCTTTTTGGCCCCCTTATAGTTGTGGTCCTCGCCTTGACCTTTGGTCCCTGCCTATTCAAGAGACTCATTGCCGCCGTAAAAACAGATGCTGATGAGTACAAACAAGCCGAACCATATGATGGTATTCAGGCCCCAGCATATAAGAATGTCGGCCAATGACGGGTAAGATGGAGTCACAAGTCACTAACACTCTCAGGACCACCTAAGACAGAGCGCCACTCTTCGCTGGGACGCTGGCGATGCTAGTGGTTAGCTCAATGACAGGTAAGGCCTGAAAAATCAAATGCATAAAAACAAAAAGACTTGCAGTAACCTCCACAACCTAAGACAGGCCACATTCAGGGTCATACAAACATTCATGGTCGGCAATATTCTCATTTGGAGAAAAAGGAGCATATGTGGGGAGCCATAAATGACCCAACTTCACGTCTGAGCATGCGCCCCCCCTGCCCATCCTGATCCTACATCACCCATTAGACCCTCCCACCGTTTCCCTCAAAGAGATATAAGCCCTGGCACTTCCGCAATAAACTCTCTCGCTCGACTTCCCTGATCTGTGTGTGTGTGTGTGTCTTCTTTCTCATCCCCATACTGTCGCCGGGTTCGCGTTCCTGCCCCTGGGAGGCCCCGCTGGTCGGAGTCTTCTTGGGCCACAACACAACACTTTCTGGAGCAATGGGGATTTACGAGTAGACCCCAACTCAGGTCCAGGCACAGGTCCAGTATCAGACTGCCCTCCGCCTCTCACATCCTGCCCACACACACACAAAGAGGCTATGTCAAAATGCTCAGCTTGGGCCAGGGTGTAGCTCAGTGTCACACCGCCTACGTGACAAGCATGAGGCCCTGAGTTCGATTCCTGGTACCAAAAAAGAAAAAACAAAAAAACAAAGTGCTCGGCTCTGGGAGGGCATCTGAGGGCAAACTGAGGATGGCTGGGCATGGTGGTACACACTTATAATCCCAGCACTCTGCGAGGATTAGGCAGGAGGATTAAAAATTCAGGCCACAGCTGGTCAATTTAGTGAGATGCAATCTCAAAATAAAAATGTAAGTCAAAAGTGGTGGTACACAGCAGTGATCCCAGCATTTTGGGAGGCTGAGGCAGGAGGATCACTACGAGTTTAAGGCCAGTCTGGAATATGTAGTGAGACCCTGTCTCCAAAAAATGAGCAAACAAACAAAAATAAAAAGGCTCTTTGTTTTTTATTTTGAGACATGTTCTCCTAAATTTCCCAGGATAGATTCAAACTTATGATCCTCCACAGCCACTTTCCACTTACCACTTTCTAGAAGTCCTCTTTTATGTCTTTACAAGGTATGATCAAAAACACAGTGAATGCTGCTGCCAAGTGCCATCCAATGGAAAGGCAGGCTCATAAAAACATGACAGTGTGGCCGGGGAGTGGCACACACCTGCAATCCCAGTAATGCAGTTAGAAACAATGGAGCTGAGAGAGTTGCTCTCCTCCCTCCATGTAATTCTAAACAGCATCCTATGGTTATTCCTGCTACCAATGTGATAAGAGAGGTAGAAAACAAGATTAACAAAAGTTTAGGAGGCTGCTGGTGTTCTAGGCAAGAGCACGGCAAGTCGAATGTCATAGATTGAGCTTTGCTCACCTTTACCCTACTCAAACCTCATTACAGGTCCATAAATATGCACTACATCTGATAAGTATAGTTAAGATCAGAGTGGATTCTGGGATGAGAATGCATGCTGAGAGCCCTGAGATGACTCCGCACCCTGTCAATCATTCCTGTTAATCACACCTAGAGACTCCGTGGGAAGCACCTAAGAGGATGTGTCTGGCCTTTAAATTCTGAAAGCCTGAGTTATCAGTCCCTTTGTTTTTGCTGCTATGACTACTTCTGTGTGCTTTTTTTTTTTTTTTTTTTTTGTGGGTACCGGGGGTTGAACTCAGGACCTCACGCGCCAGCAGGCGCCCGTGCCGCTGAGTGATATCACTGGCCCTTTTTACATATGTTGGTACCGGGAGTGGAACTCAGGACCTCGCACTTGCCAGGCAGGCGCTTATGCCACTGAGCCATCTCACTGGCCCTCTGTGTGCTTTTGATGTAGGAGGTAGGGTGTGCAAAGCTGGCTGGGGAAGTAAGTGGGACCTGTCAATCACAAAATCCCAGGACAGCACCAAGTAATTCCCAGGACCCTGTATGTAGAACTTCTCACAAGTTCCCAGAGACATGGACTGGTATAAGCATGCAGACGCCATAAGGAGCCCGCTACTGTGACCCCTCAAGGTAGCCCATGCTGTGTTTCCCAGATGCAGCATGTACTTTTTTTGTTGTTGTTGCTTTTATCTTCTTTTTCTCTTGTTCTGCCCAAGTTCATTCTGCAGAGCTCATTTCTCCCATACCCATTCATCCCTCACTTTGTGTGTGTTTGTGTGTGTGTGTGTGTGTGTCTGTGTCTGTGTGTCTGTGTGTATTTGAGATAGGGTTTCACTATGCAGTTCAGGCAGGACTTGAACTCACTTTGTAGCCCAGGCTGGCCTCAAAGTCACAGCAATCCTCCTGCCTCAGCCTCCCAAGTGCTGAGATTACCGCATGCGCCACCACACCTGGCCATCTCCCACTTTTCAAATAAACTTTGGCACCATTTTTGGCATGTCTTGTCCAATTCTTTGCTCAAGGCAAGAAGAACCGGGAATACTTTTGATTGGCGAGCCGCTTCTGAAGGAACTGCCCTACAACACTCTGACCTGTGTCACTCTGGCACCTTTCTTGACCTGTGTTATAACTTTTGTTGGCACAGACTTGCCCTGAGTACAACTTCCTGTGATCTTGAAAAAAATTATCTGCTTTCTACTTACTACTGGATGTACACTTGGCAATTTTTTCCTCATCATACACAAGGACATGGACTATTACTGGCTGTTACAATTTGGGAGGCTGAGGCAGGAGGATCACCATGAGTTTGAGACTAGCTTTGGCTACCCAGTGAGTTCAAGACCAGCCTAAACTACAAAGAAAGACCTTGTCTCAAAAAAGAAAAGAAAAGAAAAAAAGAAAGAAAGAAAGAAAGAAAGAAAGAAAGAAAGAAAGAAAGAAAAAGAAAATTACCATGTGTCTTCATCCACTGCATCACAGGGCCTGGCACCCTGTGGTCCTATGACTTCTGGCTCTTCCCTAAAGGCAAAATGACCATGAAAGATAAATGTTTTGAATTAACTCAGGACATTGAGGGAGCCAAGGCAGTGCAACTAAAGACACTCACCAAAGAAGACTTCCAGAACTGCTTCAGAAAGTGGCAAGAGTGAGGGAATAAGAGTGTTCAAAGAGAGGGGATGTGGGGGGGGGGGAGGGGCTAATGGCAATATGTCTTTCACTGTAATGATTTTTTTAGATTTAAAGACCGTATTTTTGGATCACATCTCATACAGAGACACACACCCACAAAATCAGAGTGTGTTAATCTTAGGTATCTAGTTCCATAAATTTTGGCGTAAGTACTGCTGATGGTTAAACTTACTGTGTCAACTTGATTTACTTTGAGATCCACCGGGGAGACCGGTGAAGCAGGCTTCTGAGTGTGTCTGGGTCCTAGGGATGCGGACTTGTGTTACTGCGGGTGATGGGGTCTGGGACAGGTTCCTAGATTCCTAGAATTGGACATGGCCCTACCTACTCAGAGACCAAGAACTCTTGCCCCGACTGATCTGTGACTTCAAGGGAGCTGAGGTCTTCCTCTGAGGAATTTTTGAGAAACCATGGGCATGGAGGCAGGTTCTGATCTGAAGTTAGGGTCATCACCAGTAGTTTGACAGTTGTCAGACAAGAAGAAGCAAATATGACTAAGAGCTTAAGCATGTAAGACCTAAATAATAAGGTTTTGGAAAGCATTAATAAAGACCATGTCCAGGACAGTAACCAAGACCCCCGATTTCAGATACTTGGCCAGGATTTCCATGACTCAAATAGTTCTTCACGAATCTTGGAAGCACAGCCAGCCAGTTTTTGTGCTGTGTCTCTTACTATTTTAGACCTGTTGACATAGGAACTACATTCTTCTTTAGGGACAAGCGTAGCCCCTTTATTTCAGCTGTTCGGAGATCTAGTCCCCTCCGATGTTGTACAGCCGTTGCTGCTCGTGAGTCTTTCTGGTCTTGGAGGAAGGCAGCACTCCGGGCAAGCTCGTCTAGGCTGTCTGCCAAGTTCTTGGGCAGCTGTTGACAGGAGAAAGATGCACTTAGCTTTAAGGTCTCATGTAAGTATTCACTGTTTATTATCTCTGTTAGAGTCAGTTTTTGAATAATCCAGGATAAACCCAAAAGAAACAGAAAAAAGCCCAAAAGATGTCATGTTATAACTTGGAACAGGGACCTTAAGTGTAGTAAACAAGACAGTAATGGCCTAACACAATTTACTTAGAGCAAGCAAACCATTATACTTACCTGGTTCAACAGAGTGCTTGGTTTTGGTTTGGTTTTGTTTTTTTAAAGGAACTTGAGGTCATCTATGGGTTCACAGGTGTACAAAGTTCATGGTCCCTCTTTTTTGTCTTCTACTGTCTCAGGTGGCTTGGGCCTTAGCCTGGAGAGGTGAATCCAATGATCTATTCCTTGTACATTAATGTCTAATAGAAGAGTTGTGTCAGGGCCTTTCCATTCGGGTATGAGTCCGTCCTGGAGTCTCTCTTCTTTTCAGGTCTTGATTAGGACCTGATCACTAGGGTGGACTTTGGGCTGACAACTATTGTTAATCTCTGGGAATGGAAGGACTTTATTTCTTTATTCCTGGAGCGTCTGTTGGAAAGTTCCTAAATGGATCACATGCTGAATGAAGGTCACATGTTGGGAAGTTTCAATGTCAGTGAGTAAATAAGATGTCAAACAGAGTCTCCCATGAAGTATCTCAAATGGCCTGAGATTAAATTTGGATTTGGGGGCTGCCTGAAGCCTCACTAAGGCAACCAGAAGGAGATCTTGCCACTTAGGGTGGGTTTCTGACACACCTCAGCTAGGTTCCTTTGAGAATTTGATTGCCTTTCTCAACCTTTCCTGGTAACTGGGGGTCTCCATACAGTGTGGAGATGATACTTAATTCCCCGTGCTTTGGTGACAGGGTTCAAGCAGGCTTGATGTCCCTGGAAATGGACAACTGCTACCTCACTTGGGAGATTGGCTGCCTCGAGGAGCCTGGGTATCTCTGCTCCATGTTTCGCTGGAGACTGGTGACTAGTCAAACGTCCTTTTTCTTTCCAGATGGCTGCATGTGCATGTGTGACCAGAAAGGGATGTTTGGAGTCAGTATATACATTGACCCTCTTACCCTAGCCAAGGTGGAGAGCCCTGGTTAGGGCAACAAGTGCTGCCTTTGGGGTAGAAGTCCCAGGAGGAGCCCTCTTGCTTCAGTGACCTGAGTGGGGCTGGCTGTGGCATAGCCTGCCCTCCTAATACCATCCTTTATGAAATTGCTGCCATCAGTGAACCATGTGCTAGCCGGCCCTGTTAATGGTTGGTGTCTCAGATTGGGGGGGCTGGCGTCATTTTGGGCAATAGTCTGTTCACACTCATACTCTACCTGTTGGTTTGTTGGGAGGAGTGTGGCTGAGTTTAAAACAATGCAAGACTGAAGATAAATAAGTGGGTTTTCAGTAAGAATGGCCTGATATCTAGTGAGTCTTTCTCTAGTCATCCATAAATGTCCCTTGACTTCTAACAGAGCCTTAACATGACATGGGTTAGAACTAAGAGCTTTTGCCCCAAGGTTATCTCAGAAGCTTCCTGGACTAAGAATGCTATAGCTGCTATTGCTCACAGGCAACTAGGCCAGCCCTGTGTAACTCCATTTAGTCACTTGAAAAAACAGGCAACTGGTTGGCTTCTTGGCCCAGACACTGAGTTAGCACTCCCGTGGCTACTCCCTGTCTCTCAGCCATGAAGAGTGAAAAATCTTACTTCGATCTGGGATTCCTAATGCTAAGACCTGCATCAAGGCTTCTTTTAAGGCTTTAAAAGCCTCTTGAGCAGCTGCTGTCCATTTTAAGGGTTCAGTTTCTGGTCCTCTAGTTGCCTCAAATAGGGGTTTGGCTATTACTCCAAAATGGGGTATCCATATGTGCTAGAAGCCTGCCATTCCCAAGAAAGCCTTCAGCTGCTATTTGGACTCTGGGGGACTAAGACAACAAATTGTCTCTGTTCTCCTCGAGGACAGTTGTCTTTGTGCTGGAGTTAAAATATATCCCAGATATGTCACCTTTTGTTGAGGAATCTGGGCTTCCTGTTGGGACACCTTGTAACACCTTTTTCCTAGACAGTTGTAGATGAGGAGGTCATCTACACTGTAACAGGCCTTCCCTTCTGAATTGTAAGTCTCTCAGATCTTGAGCTAAGCCCTGTGGAAATAAATGGGGGCTATCTCTAAAGCCCTGAGTCAAGGCAGCCCAAATTTACTATTGATGAAGTCCTGTTTGGGGATCCTCCCATTCAAATGGGAACAAATATTGGTAGTGAGGATCCACAGGGATAGAAAAGACGCATCCTTGAGATCAAGACAGAGAAACCATTAGTGTCTCCTGGGATCTGAGCTAAAAGGGTATATGGGTCTGCTATTAATAGAAGGAACATGAGTTTGAGGCCAGCCTGGGCTACATAGTGAATTTAAGGCCAGCCTGGACTACATAGCAAGACCTTGTCTCAAAAACAGAAAGCAGAAACCCATGGCATTGTATTTCAGGCTGCCCAGGGGTGGTCACATGGCCCCAAGTGGATACATAAGCCATTTTTTATTACAGGTATATAAGATGGTCTTTCTGAAGGAGTTTAGTATGGAACTGTTTCTAGTGGGTGAGAATAGAATTAGAAGGAATAGATGAGGCATTTCCCATGATGGGTCTGTAGATAGGAGGGGTAGTAACTAGGTTTTGTGATCCTCCAGGCTTGTCTCTGGCTTAGTCCTCATTAATGGGGACCTAACAGGGCTCCTGATCCTGAGCTTTTCAGGCTCAGGGGCATGACCTGGTTAAGATGAATTCCTTGGGATTAGGTTGGAGAAGTTTTATAGAATCTTCTCCTGGGTTAGTTTCCAATGGAAACCTGACAGGGCATCCTCTAGATTATCTATTACTCTTTTCAGCGTATATCAAAGTGTCTCCTGATAAAGCTGAGCTCCCTGAGGCTGGATGTCTCCAGCCTTGCCCAGGCACATGCCACTTTCTCTGGGGAATCTTAGGTTCTCCCCTATGTCCACAAAAACTCCATACACAGAATAGAACTGGGATGCCTCACTGGCTGTGCATGTCTCAGCCAGTTTTGAAACCACCTAATATCCTGCTTTGGAAGGGGTAGCAATCACCTTGCTCAACAGAGTCCCAAACTTCGGAGAATTCCCCTGCAGAATATGGCTCTCAGCCCCTCTGGTAAAGAAACAGGCACTTCCACTACCTGGAGATCTAAAAAGGGAATAAGTCTTGTCCCTAGAAAAATGCTTATCTCACTAGATCAATCCACAAAGCATACACGTCTGACGACAGAACCTCAAAATAAAAGACAGGCACTATGTAAATCAGTCAGCAAGTACAGGTTACACATCCTTTTAGATAGGGGCACAAACTTAAAGCCACAATTATCACAATGAAAGCAAAGCTGTGTAAAAAAAGAGAGCAAACCAGCCCAGAAAACTAATCCGAGGCAACAGCGCTAGGTGTGCTTTAGGACCCAGAAGAAATTGAGCCAGCTAGAGCAGGCGGGGCTGCTGCTTTTCACTGGCTGCCTTGGGCAAAAGCAGCAGGAGCTTTAAAAGGGACAGATTTTACTGTTCCTGTGCCAAAAGTCACTGGACCTGTTAACTCTGGTTGTTTTGTTTTGTTTTTAGTTATTTAGAACCAGTAACTAAATAAATTGAACACTCTGATAGCTGCTGAAAGCCTGAGGGAAGAGGGAGGGATGAGTGAGGGAGAAAGGAAACGGTGAGACCTATGGAAAGGACGTGCTCATCCTGAGCCTGCTTCTCATAGGGTGCCACGACACCCTTGGCACTAAAAGTACTGCCCAAGACCAGGGCAAGTTACCAAGCACTCTCAGCACGTATGCTCATCCCAGAAGTCACTGGTCTTAATTATATTTATGAGATGTAGTGCATATTTATGAGCTTATAATGAGGTAGGAGTAGGGTAAAGGTGACCAAAAGGTCCAGCTAGGAAATCTGAAATGCATATGCTCTTGCCTAGAGCTTTAGAGATTTCCTAAACTTTTGTTATCTTATTATCCCCCTATTTGAGGACAGTGGAAGCAGAAATAACCAAAGGGTGCTGTTTAGAATTAAGTGGAGGGAAGGGAGTTACTCACTCAGCTCCAAAGGTTTTTTGTTTGTGTTTGTTTGTTTGTTTGTTTTGGATATTTGAGACAGGGTCTCACTATGTAATTCAGGCTGTGCTTGAACTCACTATGTATCCCAGGCTGGTCTCGAACTTGCAGTGATCCTCCTGCCTCAGCCTCCCAAGTGCTGGGATTACGGGTGTGCATCACCACACCCAGCTCAGCTCCATAGTTTCTAACATAGTTGACCAAGTGCTGGGTCATCTATTGTGCATGTCATTCCCATAATTCACTCTGTTATAATTGCATGTATGAGATGCAGTCCATATGCGTGAACCTTCACTGAGCTCCAGTGAAGAAAGGTTAGCACAGGTCACGCAAGGAGGTCTAGTGCATGTACGTTCTACTTTGGAATTTTCCAGGGTAGGCTCAGAGTCTTTGGTTTTTTATCTCTGTCTCTTGGTAGTTAGCCTTAGTTCAAGGGTTGGGAGTTTGGTCCTGAGTTATTGCTCAGGTATAGCCATGAGTGGAAGGAAGAGCCCTGTAGCCTCAACTGGACTTTCTAAATTACTTGGATATTACATACATCCCTGACCCTTCCCCTCTGGCACTGTTCCCCTGCTCTGCTTGCCAGCCACCATGAACTAAGCAACTTTTCTCAGCCACACACTTTCAGACTAGTTAATCTGGCAGAAGAAATTTCAAGGCAGTTGAATGTTGAGACTGTGGCATGGCTGCTTTGGGGGCTTTTAGCCAGATCTATGTTGAGAACCAAGAGCAAAGAGCCAAGCAGAATGATTTAAAATGTTGTAAGTGTGGCCAGAAAGGTAGCTCCATTAAAGCTGTGGACTGCAAAGATAGAGCTGAGGAGATCTGGTTGCTGAGAAGGAACAGGTGAATAGAAAAGATGGCCTGAGGGCATCACAAGAAGCAGAAAGTCTCCACCCTTTGCAGCCTCAAAGCTGCAAAAGTGAAAGACTTTGCTTTGAGGAAAAACCACAGAGCACCATGTTCCAGAATGGCAGCAGCATAGAAAATTTGTTCCTCAGAATTGAATTCAGAGTGCCCAGCGATCCAGGCACTCAACCTCTACAGCTAAGAGAGAAGGAAGCCTGGCTACTGCTCCAGCTGGCAGCAGACCTCGGCATCATCCACATGGTGCTGGTTTTAGCCACATGCAGAATGCAAGAGTTGTGGGGTTAAGAAGGCTTCCTCCCCAACTTCAGAAGGCGTAGGAGGCCAGGCAGTGTGCCTCTGAGAGGGCAGTATGTGAAGCTATGAGGGTGAAGCCGAAGTTGCTGTGGAGACCCCAGAAGTTTGGAAAAGCCAGAAATGTGGATCATCTAAAGGAAAGCTGCAAGGAGGGAGCAAAGCCGACCTAAGAGAGAAGCCATGGGAGCTACAACCACCAGAAGTGCTGTGGGGATGGAGCCATCCAACCCTTTGGAGCTCACAATTTGCCACAGAGTGTCTCAGATGCTACACAGGGAACCACAGGACTTAATGTTTGTCCTGCTGGATTTTGGACTTGCTTTGGTCCCAATGCTTTGTATTCCCCTGTTTGTAACTTTTGGAATGAAAATGCTTATCTTGTGCCATTGAATGTTGGAAGTGTTTAACTTTTCATTTGTATAGGGGCTTGCAGCTAAGAATTTGCCTTACATCTAGGAGGAGACTTGGGACTTGGACTTCTCAGCAGTGCTGAAACTGTTAAGGCTCTGGCAATTCTTAGAGATGGACTAAATGCCTTTTACATAAGGGGATATGAGTGAGTCTTTGAGGGGTCAGGAGTGGAATGTTATGGTTCTAATGTAATATAATGTTGATAGACTTAATACTGATTCTTAAGGATAGTTAAACCTGTGTTATAATGTTCAAGTTGTGAAATGATAAGAATAAGCATGTCTTTGTGTCTGGAAACTGGTTTAAAGAACTGTGTCTGGTTACCAAGTTGACAGGGGGTGGATTGTAATGGTTGATACATTGTGTCAACTTGAGAAGTCTAGCACTTAACTAAGTAACTCAGCCGTTCTACATCTTAGTGTATAGAGGACACCCCCTTGCCACTTTAGGATGGTGTTCATTGTGTCAACTTGAGAAGTTTAGAAGTTTAATTAAGTGACTCAGCAGGGGGCCAGGGTCCTCACTTTGTAAACATCCTGAGCCTGTGCAAGAGGAGGGCAGGGAGATGGTGTGAGTGCTACACCTGCCCTAGGGCATGTAGCCTGCTTACAATATAAGGGAGGAAAAGAGCCTTGTTCTCCCCCCTTTTTGCTCTTGTTGCTTTTGCTGTCTTCTGCCCCCTTAAACTGTTGCCCCTGTGCCATGCCACCCTGCCTTGGAGCGAGCTGATTATGGACTGACACCTGTACAAACTGTGAGCTTAATAAACCCGTCCTCCTTTAATTTTGGGTGTCAGGTATTTTGTTTCAGCAACAAGAGAAAAGTAACTAAGACAGCCCTGTAGCCCCAACCGGACTCTCTAAATTACTTGGATATTACAAACATCCCTGGCCCTGCCCCTCTGGCACTGTTCTCCTGCTTTGCTTCCCAACCACCATGAACTAAGTAGCTTTTCTCATCCACACACTTCCCTGTGGTGTTCCTGCCTTGGAGACAGCTGACCACGGACTGAATCCTCTGAAATGGTGAGCCAAAGTAAGTCTCCTCCTTTAAATTATGGGTGTTGGTTATTGTGTCCCAGTGACAGAAAACCTAACACAGTACCCATCCATAAAAACTTCAACCAGATCAATATACAGAGCATTTCTATATGTAAGCAAGACATCCAAAAAGGTTCCTCTTTTCCTCCACAGCCCATCCCTTAAAAGAGTAACCACTACTCAGAACGTTGATTGGCTTTGCCTCTTGATTTGGGCATCAGTGAAGTCATTCAGCATGTTATCTTTTGTGTCTGGTTTAATGCTATGTTTTCTCTCTCTCTCTCTCTCTCTCTCTCTCTCTCTCTCTCTCTCTCTCTCTTCTTTCTTTCTTTCTTTTTTTTTAGAGAGAGTTTTGCTATGCAGTTCAGGCTGGCCTTGAACTCACTATGTACCCAGTCTGGTCTCGAACTCATGGCAATCCTCCTGCCTCAGCCTCCCACATGCTGGGATTACAGGCATGTGCCACTACACCTGGCCTTGGAGAAGTTTTCTAAGGGGTTTTATTTCTGTGCTTCCTGTGGAGAGGGAAGCATGGTGAAGGGGGATGTTAGATAAACTACCAAGAGCCTAAGAGCTGGAGCCCTAGCAAGGTTACCCACATTATGGATCCAATTAAAAGCCAGAATCCTAGCACAGGTGCCCATCTAAGCCATGGTGGGTTGGGGGTCATTAGTGACTCTACTTCCCTGACCCTGAGCAGAACTGGACTCCTGCTATTTGAAGAGGAGCCTCAGATCTTCCAGAGGGCACAGGAGTAACTTTCTTCATTTGCATGGTCCTTTGCCTCAGACAGTCCAGGTGGGGCTGGCTTTATCCTGAAAGGTGAATCTCTCCATGGACTCCTGCCACCTTTACTGCAGTGGGTGTGGCAAGGCTCACTGAAAAGGGCCTTCTATTTTGGTTTTAATTGGCCTGTGGGAGTTCCTTGTATCCAAGTTTTAATGAGCACTTGCTCTCAGGGATGGACACTAGGTGATTCCCCTGGGCCAGGAGCTGGCAAGACTTTGCTTTCTTTGAGCAGCCTGTTGTACTTGGCTCAGATTAACAGACACTGTAAGAGTCTTGTAGTCTCTGGGTCCACTACTGTATCAGAAGATAGAAAGGTTCTCCCACAAGGCATCTCAAACGAACTCATATTTAGCCTGGTTTTGGGGGTGTTTAGAATCCTCATGAGGGGTATTGGCAATAATTATAGATAGCTAAGTCTTAGAAGTCTCTTGAAAAAGTAAATCTCTTTCTGGTAATGGAGCAGGACACCAGGGTACACTTAGAAACTCATGGTTGATTTGACCTTCGAATTGACATGTCAATACAGAAGTGTAAGAGCTCTGACTAGGGCTCCCCTTGACCCCAATTTTGGCTATAAACCTAGAGGAGGGTTTTCCATAGAAGGAAGTTAAAACAGAGTAAGCCACTTTTCTACCTATGAGGAAGTGAATTGAGTTGATTTACTCATGATGCCCAGGGTCAGCCGGGTTCCTCACAGGCGATGGAGATGTCCATGGACAGCAGCATTGCAGTTTGCCTCAGGCAGAGCAGGAGGTGAGGGTTGTGGCTGGCCTTGCCCCTCTCTGGGCACCGGAACAGTCAACCCTCCAGTACCATGGATCAGTCACAGTGGCCGCCTGACACCGCCTGGGTGGCCTAGTACAGTCGTGTGCCCAGCGTCCAGTTTCCTTGCATTTAAAGCAGAAACTCAGTCCTTGATTCACCCTGGGTTTTCCCATGGACAACCTGGGTGTGCTTAAAGCACAGTCAATTGCAAGAGCCTTAATTTTGGCTGCTTTTTCTCAGTTCCTCCTCTTTCCATCCTCTTTCAGATTCTGATTGTTGAACACAGAAAAGGCTTTGTCCAGCAATTAGGTCATAGGTGTCTTGGGCCCATCTGAAGTTTTTGTAATTTGTGCTGAATATCTGACTGATTAACTAATGAAATGTCCCATTCGATCCTTGGACGATGGGTCTAGATTTGTGTATTTACAAAAAGCTTCTACTAATTGGCTGTGAAAGACAATTTCCTCTTTGCCCTGGGTAATCTCTCACATTTTTGTAATTAACAGGTTTCTTAATGCATCTTTCTATTCCCACGGTAGGAGCAGTCATCATTTCAGACCTCGTGCTTAGCTCATCCCTGTATTATCGTCCCAGTTGGACTCTGTCAGAGGGACAGTAACCTCTCCTGGGTGATTGGCTTCTCTCTCAGCATGTTGCTCATCTGCGCCTCTCTTGGCCTCTGCTAGGAGTCTCTGCTTTTCATCGTGGGTCCAGCCAGTGGCCAAGGCAAATTGGACTTCTCCCCATGAGAGGTCAAAGTCTGAAACCCATCTGCAAACCTACTGGGATCTTCCAAAGATCAGCCTAAAAGTTCTTTGTCTCGTTGGGTATCTGCCACTGAAAAAGGAACCTGGCCTCGAGGCATCCCCTCCTCTGGGAGCTCTCTAAGGGCCCAGGGAGCTGTGAGTTGGGAGAGCAGGAAACTCCACTCAAGTGTGGTCTGCGGGGATCAAAGCTGTCTGGGGAGCATGAGGAGGGCTGGGGGCTGGGTCGCTCTGGGGAGCCGGCTGCTGATGGGGTTTCTGAGTCACTTGGAGAGGGCGGACTGATTCACTGCCCTGAAGACAATAAGGAGGAGGCTGGTGAGACCTCCCAGTGTAGTGGCCTTTTAAACAGGTGTGGAAACCCATATCCCCTGAGGGAGAGGTGGGGGTCTGAGGAGGGGAGCCCCAGCTACTTCTATCTCCTCTTTGGGGCTTCTTTAAGTACCATACCTCTAGGATCTTTGCAAAGGTGTAGTTTCTGATAAATAGCCGTGAAAGCCTGAACACAAGGGATTTCAGACCACTTCCCCTGACTTTTGCAGAAAAGATCTAGCTGAAGAACAGTACTATAATTTAGACCGTCATTCTGTACCCATCTCTCACCATTTCCTAGTTCACCCAAGTAGTATTTCAGTAGAAAATAAGCTGGGTTTTTTTTTCCCCCTCAGATTGTTAGGGTCCCATTGTTTCCAGTTTTGAAGGATCCAGCCTAGCCGTGAGTTGGTAGGACCTGTAGGGTGGTTCCCATTGCACTCTATGAGGCCTGTGGAGAGAGAGAAGACTTGGTCTGGGTCCTCTGCAGGCTTCCCCACAGAAGGACAGAGACCCGTGTGGCCCTGGGCCATCCCCTGTGAAACTCAAATTGCACTACCAGACTTCTCTGGCAACAGCAGAACCACTGGCTTTTCCCTTAGATCTCTCCATAGCCTGCAGCCCCCGTGACTCCTTAAAGATCAGAGTGGAGCCCCCTACTTGCTCTTTCTACCTACTTGAGAAAGAGCAGCCCTCCCATTTCTTGACAATAAAAGACTTTGGTAATTATTATTTCTTAAGGCCACAGAGATAGAAGCCTATTTCTCAGCATTTAAGAAGAAAGCCTTGGAAAGTTTCAAGTATAAAGACAGGTTACATTATCCTTTTGTTGTTGTTGCTTGTTTTTTGAGACCGGATTTTGCTATGTAGCCCAGGCTGGCCTTGAACTCACAATAATCCTCCTGTCTCAGCCTTCCAAGTGCTGGGATACAGGCCTGCACCACCCCATCTGGCTGTTACCTCTTGACTAAAATACTCCTGCTCTACTTCTGCATACTAACAACCTTTGGGTTGACTTTCATTGTCTGCTTGCTTTATTCCACGTAGGCCCTCCGGCACATGTTTCTAAATTACCTGGATTTCTGTTAGAAGGAAGGAGATCTAATCAGGTTTAGAGGGGGAAGAAAGGAGGAACCCCGCATGTTTTCCAAAGGCAGAGATCATAGCTATTATCTCCAAGGGTGAGATTTGCTGGTGTCCACAAGCATAGTTGGAAACATGGTGGAAAGGTGAACTGAGATGGCTCCCTGAGGTTTCAGGAATTGGGGCCCTGTTGGGGACCAGGGGGTATGAAATAATATCTTATTATGCTAGGGGCCAGGCTATGTGACTGGGGTCCTGTGGTCCAGAGGCTGGTGTGATCTTACTTTAGGAACAGAGAAGTATGCAGAAGGCTGCCATGCTTCCTGGCTGCGCAGGGAAGGCTCATAACCACGGCATTCCTAAGGTGAGATAACATCTGCTGAGGACAACCCTAAGGGTGCAGGTGTAGGGCCGGGGATGTAGCTCAGCAGCACAACAGCTGCCTGGCAAGCATGAGGCCCTGAGTTCGATTCTCGGTACCAAAAAAGGAAAAAAAAAAAGAATGAGGTGTATTGATATGGAGAAGAACTTGTTCTCTATTAACTTTTCCCTGTCTACAACAGTCGCTGTTCCAGGAAAAGTGTACCACTTCCTCCCTTGTGTTCCTTGCTTGCTAATAAAAGTGGGCCAACTGCAGAGATTGTTGAGCCTGTCCACCAGCGGCAAGTTCCTCCCGGTTCCCTTGTGCCTTGAAATTTGTCTCTTGTCTCTCTTTATTCCCTGCCATTCTCCCCTCAGGTATCTTGGGGTCTGATCAGCCCCCGGCAGGGCCCTAAAGCATATGACTCACTAAGGGTTGCTAGAGATAAAAGCCCAGCTAGGGGGAAAAGTGCAGATGAGGCTTTCATCCTGGTGAGCACAAAAAAGGCAGGCCAGGGTAGGCGGCTACACAGGCGGGAGACCAAGTTACTGATAGCTATTCTCCAAAAAAAGAATGACAAAGCTGAATAAAGTGTTGGGAAGAACAAAAGTATGGGAGCAAAGGAGACATGTTAAACTTCAGGTGCTACACACATGGAACATGCATGGTGTGATCGTTTTGTACCTGGCAGAGCATAGAATGATGTGTTCCACAGCCAGGTTAGTGGCAGATGCTCTGGTGGCTTTTAACTGTCTGATCTGTGTCCATAATGAGTGACAAAAATAACAAAAAAGAAGAGAGCAAAAGGAAAGAAATTTTTTCTCCAAAAGGGTCTTATCTCTGGGCTGACTCACCAAGAAAATGTTACCAGACTAGGCATCCCAGGGGAATTCTTTTCAGGAGATTCATGTTCTGAACAAAGAATTAGACAAGACATGCAGAAAATGTAATGGGGATGCACATTTATTGAAGGTGGAAGGGAAGTATGCTCTGCAGAGTGAGAGCGATGGTGAATAGACTCACAATGGCCATGAGGATAAGGGGAAGGGGTCTTTGTATCTGGAGTTCCTGGACTGGCTTCTTCCTCATGCAAATAAGGCATTGGGATGTTGTCCCATCAGAAACTTACCTGCCCTGGCACAGATTTAAACTGTCCTGTCAAAGACTTCTTGGCTTTGCACCAGATGTAAATGAAGAATTGAAAATAACGCCTTTAAACTGGGCTTGGTAGCGCACGCACTCAAGAGGCTGAGGCAGCAGGATCACTGTGAGTTTGAGGCCAGCCTGAGCTACATAGCAAGATCTTGTCTCAAAAAACAGAAGAAAACACCCAGCACTTTCCTGATTGTTTCCATGTACAGTGCTCAGGAGGGTGCTCTGCCATTGAGATGCATCTTCTACCAGGTAAGAATCCTGCTGTGCCCCCACCCAGGGTATTTTTGTCCCTTCCTTGTACGATGCGTGCAGACTGCAGGTCTACCTGGGGTCCAGGAGCCGTAACATGGACTGTTATAGGCAGGGCGTGCAGTGCCAGCAGATACCTGCTCTCCGGCTTCCTCTCCTTCCCTCTGGATGCCTGGCTCTGCCAGTCAATGGGGATGGCCTAACCCTTCACGATGGTGGCCACTGCACCCCATGTCTCCTTCCCAGGCTTTGCTACCCACCCTCTCTTCTCCCCAGGCCCCTGTGTTACCGTTCTATGATTTCGATAGATGAAAGTATTTTATTACAGAAGATAGTGATGCTCAGAGGAAAGAATGGAGGAAACACATGGCAATTAGAACCAATCAATACTCATACTGAAGGGGGAAAATTAAAATTTTAAATAAAAGCCTGCCCAGGATGCCCACCAAGACCAAGCGGACATGTCTGGCAGGCCTGCTAACAGAACACTTCTTTTGTAAACCTCTGTCCTTGCTGCCCTTGTGTAACTGATGACCTTACAATGTAACTTAAAATGTAACAGGACATATCTTCCTCTGAATAACCCATAAGGTCACCCAACCCTCCAATCATACGTGCCGGAATCTGCCTTTGTACCTCACTACTTATTTTCCCTTTAAAAGCCCTGAAGCCCTCCCAGGTGGGGCTCTGGCTTTTAGCAGCGATCCTAGTCAGAAGCCCACAGGTGTAATAAACTGCCTCCTTTACCTCCTTGGTGCCTTTTCTTCCCGTGTTTGGTCTATTTTCCGTAACAGTACAACCAGAGAGTGGAGGAAGACGGAGACAGAGCTTAGTCAGCTGCAGAACAAGTGACACCTATGGCCTCTCCAACTGTGGCAGGGCAAAAAGCAAACGAAGAAGCCAGCAGCCCTGTGCATCTTACAGTCTACAGAGCTTATAAATGGTCACATAGATAGCTATTAAAAGTCAAGCTCTTCTGTTACATAACAGACTTTCTTAGTCACAAATAGGTATCCTATCTTTGGTTCCCTTGTCTATCCAGGAGGACTGGGACTGTGATATGGCACAGGAAACTGGACTCATTGATAAATTAGTCTACGGTTTCCACACCGTTCAAGGATCTATATATCCAAAGCCAGCTCCTCCCTTACACCACTCTTAGATTCAGGGAAGGAAGGTTACTGTTGTGGGCTGATCCACGGCACGCCTCCCTCAGCACCCTGGGGCCTCCTCGGGCCATGCCTCTCCCATAAAATGATGTCAGAGGGGTCAAAGGGGCCCACCTTGCTCCCTAGGACTAGGGCTCCATGCCAATCAACAAAATGCTAGTTACTTATCAACAGTGAGCCAAGTATAGAAACTGAAAGCAAGCACTTAGAAACTTGTAGCAAAATTTGACTTGAAGCCAGGCACGCTGGTGCATATCTACAGTCCCAGCCACCCAAGGCTGAAATGGAAAGGAGTTCAAGATAGCCTGGGTAACCTATGGCAACTCTGTCTCAAAAAAAAAAAAAAAAAAAAAAATGGCTTTGCTGCAACATGCAAACTCCTGATCATTTTCCAGGATTTCATTTTTCATTGTATTTTACAAAAATTGTCTGTCACAGGGCTGGTGAGATGGCTCAGCGGCTTAAGCGCCTGCCCGGCAAGCGTGAGGGCCAGAGTTCGACTCCCGGAACCCACATACGAAAAAAGGGGCCGGTGATATTGCTCAGCGGCACGGGCGCCTGCTGGCGCGCGAGGTCCTGAGGTCGACCCCCCGGTACCCACAAAAAAAAAAAAAAAAAAAATTGTCTGTCACAGATTGGAATTTGTTTTTTGTTTGTTTTGTTTTGTTTTTTTGGTAGTGGTGCTAGAGATCAAACCTGGGGCCTCATACATGATAGGCAAGAGCTGTACCCCAGACTGGGAACTTTCACGGGAAGCACTGTTTTTCTACGTGCTAACATTTTCTGCCGAAATCACCCGAGTCCCCTTCCAGGGTCTGAACAGCCCTCTGCCCATGAACTGGGACCCCCCTCCACACCTGAGCGGGAAAGAGGGACGTGAACTGACAGTGCAAGCAGGTTTATTGCTAAACCTGAGAGGGACCTCTCTGTGCAAGCAGAACAGAGAAGGCGTCTTACAGGCTGAGAGACTTTTCTAATAGCGTCTTTTGGTGGGCTTTTGAGGAACTGGTTGGAGAAATGGTGGGCTTATGTCCTCCGGGCCTCTGTGACCTACTGACATGGCCTCTGTGACCTAAGTAGAATGAAACCTAGGTTTCTCTAAGATGGCAGTGTGCTCATTTGAACTGACGGTGCCCGTGTCCTGGCTCTGTCAGCACCCCTAACCCCAACAGGCAGCCAGGAACAGCTATTTGCAGGGTACAATCAGAGCTTGGGCGTGTGAGTTGGGGTGTCCACCTGTGTGTGTGTAGGGGCTCAGCAGGGTGCATCTGGGGGATGGGAAGAGATGGGCAGGCTGAGGGGCTGGGGAGCTGGAAGCCAAAGGTGGCTGGTTCTGAGTTCATACTTGGCCTTCCAAGCTGATATGAGACCACCTGTCAAGGCCGGAGGAAGGAGCGCACCTTAACAGCCTGCTAGCCTGACCTCGGGACCCCTCCACATCTAGACATAGGTATGTGAGCCGCTATGGGTCACTCACCCTGAGCCCTGTGAACCTTCTGGTTGCCTCTAAGGCACACCTGGACAGACTGCCCAGGAGCCTGTTAAATAGCAGGCACTTTGCACATGAGGTTTTTTGCAGGGGGAGGTGGTGCTAAATTGCCCAGTTTGAACTTCTAATCCTCCTGCCTCAGCCTCCCAGATAAGCATTTTATTGCATAGCTTTCACTGGATTTTCAAATGAGAACCTGAGCCAAAGCATTTAATAACCACTGACTAAGATGTTGCAGGAAATCTAACAGGGCAACTGACCAGTTCCATTAGCTTGTTCCAAAGACAGGATCACAGGCCACCTCTTCTTCCTCATGTAGGTGCGAGGGTGGACCTGGAGAAAAGCCATCATGTGCAACTATGGGGGAGGCCACCTGTGTTCTTCTGTTTTCCCTTCTAGCTCCATAGTCCAGACTTTCCACATTTCTAGGAGTCCTCCCTTCTCTTCTGGTGGAGAACCAACCCCCAAGCCCAAGCCCCATGGTTTCTCTTTACCCTGAAGCTCTGCATGTTCAGCAGTTCCAGTCCTGGGTAGCTGCACCACCTGCCCCCAGGGTTCTCTCCCTTCCTTCCTTCCTTCCTTCCTTCCTTCCTTCCTTCCTTCCTTCCTTCTTTCCTCTCTCTTTCCTTCTCTTTTCTTCTTCTCTCTTTCCCCTCCTCCTTCTCTCACCTCTCCCGTTTTTTGAGACTAGTTCTGGCTGTGTAGTTCGGATTGAGCTGGAACTTACAATCCTCCTGCCTCAGCCTCCCAGAGTGCTGGATTTTACAGGCATGGACCACTATAGCCTGCTTCCTGTAGGCTCTTGAGTAAACCCAAGCAAAATTTCCCTCCTAGTCCTGTTACACAGCTGGCTCTGAGAGGTTCTGTTATGGGGTAGCCTGCTTCTAAAAGTGGCCCGCCAACTAAACGTTACCTGGTTGAGGTTGCGCGCCTCTCCTTCTGGAGTTGGATTCCAGGTTCTTCTCGTCTTGAACAAAGAATTGAATGAAACAAGCAAAAAGCAGTGGCAAAGTTTATTCAAGAAAGCAGAAGTGAGAAGCGGGAGAGAAACTGGCTCTGCAGTTTGTTTCCCAGATGCAGCGTGTGCTTTATCTTTGCTCTTCCCCTCTTTCTACTTACTCGGCCCACGGCCCACGCTTGCTCTGCAGAATGACGAAGTGTCATTTTTTGATAGTCTGGAGAAGGGGCCAAAGATATTAGCAAGTCATTGACACTTAAGCTTCATTTTATAACCTGGTTAAACAGGCTGGGGTAAGAAATTAACAGAGTATTGGTGAACAATGGCTCCAAAATTGTGGGAGTCAGTACCCTTTGGCATAAGCCTTTTATCTTTAATGTTAACCTCTATTTATTGAGATGTTTATCCAAGTATAATAGGTAGAGTGTAAGAGCACGCTGACTCCTCCCTGTTTTGTTAATAGGAAATTTAATATTCTCCCATTTTAATTATAACTATGGCAAATGACTATACTAGATAAAATATCTGTGGTTGGATTTTTTCATTAAAATTTTTATTATAAGGCTCTATTTTGTGGACATGAAGACCTTTTTGTAAAGATTGGCTCCAGGTAATATAAATATATAAAGTCTGAATTAGATAACAGAAAGTTTATAACACAAAAGTAATAATGATTAGTAGCTAGCGTATTTATATTGCCATTTTTATTTTATAGGCACACCTATATAAGAAGTTAAATCTTTCTCTGAGAGGTACTTGAAGGTACACTCAAATAACATAAGGGGAATATACCAAGAGAGGGTGAAGGACATATTTTGGAGTAACTAGTGAGACTGGTAATAAAAACTTTATATGGCTGCAAGTTATATGTGCAGCTGGAGACTGCCAGGAGGGGCTGGTACAGTATTTGGAGCTCCTTTTTATGCCTAACCTGGCTTCTAAGTTAATATCATATAAATACATAGATATAGATATAGGAAATTTTGGTTGTACTTTTCTTTTTTTTTTTTGTGGGTACCGGGGGTCAACCTCAGGACCTCACACACCAGCAGGCGCCCGTGCCGCTGAGCGATATCACCGGCCCTTTTTTTGTATGTGGGTTCCGGGAGTCAAACTTGGGCCCTCGCGCTTGCCAGGCAGGTGCTTACGCCGCTGAGCCATCTCACCGGCCCCTTGGTTGTACTTTTCTGCTGGATGTTTAAAACTAAGTTAAAGTGAGACCCGTGTTAATCAAAATTAATCTCTGTATATATATTCTATTTGTCAAGGTCAGTTAAAGCTCCATGGGGGTCACATATGGGGTCATGGGAGGAGCCATGGTCATGGTCATGCTTGATCATATGGCTTCCCTGGGAAGCATGAGGGACATCTCCTTCTTTGGTGACCCTCCTGTTAGCACAGTGCACTCTGGTTGGCTCCTGTCCTCTGGGTCCAGCAATCTTCCTGTTCAGGAGGCTGGGCAACTCATCTGAATTGTAGGATCTTTTAGAGGGGTCTCCTCATGCCCTAGGTCCTGGTTGACCTTGGAGAGCCAGAGCCAAACTATTGGCTGTCCTTTGCCTAGTTACCTTTTTCAGCTTTGGCCTCCAAGCCTCAGTTGTTAAACACCCAGGAGGTCAGTTACACCAGAATCAAGCAGAAAAAAAGGAGAGCAGTAGGTTTAGCTATCATAATCTTATTTGGATATCAAGCACTTTGAAATATAAGATATGGCCAGAGAACTGCTATTTCTTTACCTGTCTCAAAACAAAACAAAACAACCAACAATGATAATGACATTACTATATTAGAAGCATTAGGATTTTGGTTTTTTGTTTGTTTGGTTTTTTTGGTTTTTTGAGACAGAGTCTTGCTATGTAGTTCAGGCTGGCCTTGAACTCACTATGTAGTCCAGGCTGGCCTCAAACTTGCTTTAATCCTCCTGCCTCAGCTGCCTAAGTGCTGGAATTACAGGTGCCTGGCTAGGATTTTGTTATCTCTGAAAAAAAAATTTTTTTTTTTTGTCCTTTTGAGACAGGGTTTCACTATGCAGTTTAGGCTGGCCTTGAATCTACAGCAATTCTCCTGCCTCTGCCTCCTGAATGCTGGGTTATAGGCATGCACCACCATGCCTGGTGTTAAACTCAAATTTACAGCTTAATTTTATAGCGCATTTTGTCTTTAGATGAATATACATCTCTAGTCCCTGATATACAGGGTGCGTTATAAGTTAAGATAGTAGATGTTAATTTAACTAATCATAACCTACTTACTGAAAACATTTTACAAGTCAACATTTAAATAATCTTTGTTTTTTTTGTGTGTGTGTGTTTGTGGGTACCGAGGGTCGAACTCAGGACCTTGAGTGCCAGCATGCGCCCATGCCACTGAGCAATATCACCAGCCCTTTTTTTTCATAGTGGGTACCGGGAGTCAAACTCAGTACCTCGCACTTGCCAGGCAGGCGCTTATGCCGCTGAGCCACCTCACTGGCCCTCTTTAACTGTTAAAACTCAGCTTTTTAAGTAACCAAATCCTAACAATGGAAAATGCAAGAAATTATCTTAGTAAAATATAAAACCTTTGCTTCCAAATCTAGTTCTTATAAGTTTAACCAAGAGTATTTTAATATCATAAAAAAGTTATTACTTTAAACATAGAAAACTTAACCTTTTAATTATAATATACATATATATATGACTCTGGGGAAAAATTGAAGAAGGATCTAAAGGGAAATTTGGAGCCAACAGAGAAAGTGAAGAGACAGAACTCAATGCAGAAAAAGGAGAAAAAGGAGGGGATAACCTGCATTTTCTCTGATCGCTGCGAGTTCAAGGCCAGCCTGGGTTACAAAGTGAGTTCAAGCCAGCCTGAACTGCATAGCGAAACTCTGTCTCAAAAAAAAGAAAATTCTACTGAAAGTAACACGCAGCAGAGTCAACCATTATAAAGATAGAATATCAGATCTAGAAGACAGACTTGTGGTTGGTGATCATCAAATTAAAGACTTCTTAAAAATAGCAAGGGAGAGCCGGTGAGATGGCTCAGTGGCGTAAGTGCCTGCCTTGCAAGCACAAGAGCCCGAGTTCGACTCCCGGATCCCACATACAAAAAAGGGGCCGGTGATATCGCTCAGCGGCACGGGTGCCTGTTGGCGCGCGAGGTCCTAAGGTCGACCCCCTGGTACCCACACACACACACAAAAAAAATAGCAAGGGAGACCAGCACGGTGGCACACTCCTGTAATCTCAGCACTCAGGAGGCTGAGGCAGGAGGATCGCCCACGAGTTCGAGGCCAGCCTGAACGGCATAGTGAAATCCTGTCTCAAAAAGACAAAAAAAAAAAAAAAAAGCAAGGGATTATGAAAATTCAATCCAACAGCTGCTAGATGATGTCAAGAAAATTAATATAAGATTAAATGGAATCAATGAAGAATGAAGAATCAGAAGATAGCACAAAGGGCATAAAAAACCTGTGCACAGAAGTAATAGCAGAAAACTTTTCAAGCATGGAAAAAGAGCTTGAGATACAGATAAGTGAGGCATATAGATCTCCAAATAGTCATAATCAGGAAAAAAAAACTACACCAAGGCATATAATAGTCAAGAACAGAATATTAAAAGCTGTTACAAGCCAGGTGTGATGGGGTACACTAGCACTCGGGAGGCTGAAGCAGGAGACCTGCAGGAGTTCAAGGCCATCCTGGACTACGTAGTGAGTTCAAGGCCAGGTTGAACTACATAGTGAGATGCTGTCTCAAAATAAAATAAAATAAAATAAAAGCTGTTAGAGAAAAGAAACAAGTCACCTATAAAGGAAAGCCCATCAGAACCACAGCATATGTCTCAACTCAAACTCTTAAATCAAGGAGATCTTGGAGTGAAGTATTTCAAGCCCTAAAAGAAAACAACCTCAAACACAGATTGATGTACCCTGCAAAATTATCTTTTAAAATTGATGGGGAAATAAGATACTTCCAGGATAAAGAACCTGAAGAAATTCATGACCACCAAACTAGCACTCCAAAAAGTTCTAAAGGATATTTTTTAAAAAGACGATGAAGACAACAATTCCAAGAATCCCAGTAGAATGAATCCACCAGGCAAGGAAAGCAATTGAAACAGAAGGGAAACAAAGGAAACCAACAACAGGAAAACAATATGGCAAAAATAAGTCAAAACATATCAGTTAGGGCTGGTGAGATGGCTCAGTGGCGTAAGTGCCTGCCTGGAAGCGCGAGGTCCTGAGTTTGACTCCCGGTACCCACATTTAAAAAAAAAAAAAAAAATATATATATATATATATATATATATATATATATATCAGTTATAACCATCAATGTGAATGGTCTCCAATCACCCATCAAAATAAATAAATAAATAAATAAAAGTTTGGTAGAATGGATCAAGAAACAAGATCCTCTGCACATGGTAGCACATGGCTATAATCCCAGCACTCAGGAGGCTGAGGCAGGAGGATCATCACAAATTCAAGGCTAGCTTGGACTACAGAATGAGTTCAAGGCCAGCTTGAACTATATAGTGAGACCCTGTCTCAAAACAAAACAAAAAAAATCCAAAAATATGTTTCTACATACAACAAACACATTTCACTCAAAAGGAAAATCATAGACTGACAGTCAAAGGATGAAAAACAATACTCCACACAACAGAAACCCCCCCGAAAAAAGCAGGAGTAGCTATTCTATTTGCACACAAAATGGATTTCAGGCCAAGATTAATCAGAAGAGACAAAGGTCACTACATACTTGTTAAGGGAACAATCCAAGAGGGAGAGATAGCAATCATAAATATATATTCACCAAATACCTGTGCACCCAACTGTATAAAACAAACACTAATGGATATGAAAAAACAGATGAGCACTAATACAGTTGTAATGGGGGACCTCAATACCCCACTGTCACAAATAGACAGATCAACTCGATGAAAAAAATCAACAAAGAAATATCAGAGCCAAACAAATGCTTTGAACAAATGGACTTAGTAGATATCTATAGTGTTCCATCCCACAACAATGGAATACACATTCTTCTCAGCAGCACATAGGACATTCTCCAAAATAGACCACATACTAACTTATAGAACATGCTTAAGTAAATGCAAAGAAAATGAAATTATCTCATACATATTATCAGATCATAGTGCTATGAAATTGGAAATCAATGGCAAAATAAACCACAAACATGACATAAACACATGGAAATAAAATAACACTCTCCTGAACAACCAATGGGTCACAGATGAAACTAAAGAAGAGATTAGACAGTTTCCATAATTGAATGATAATCCTAACATGACCTACTGGAATTTATGGGCTGCAATAAAAGCAGTCTTTTTTTTTTTTATGTGGGTACCGGGAGTTGATCTCAGGACCTCACACTTGCCAAGCAGGCACTTATGCTGCTGAGCCATCTCACCGGCCCAATAAAAGCAGTCTTATGAGGGAAATTTGTAGCAGTGAATTCCCACATCGGAAAAACAGAGTGAGCTCAAATAAATAACCTAATGTTGAACCTCAAGTTTCTAGAAAAAGAAGAGCAAGCTAAATCCAAAGTACACACAAGGGAGGAAATTATCAGAGCAGAAATTAATGCAATTGAGATAAGAAAACAATACAAAGAGTAAATGAATTGAAGAGTCGGTTCTTTGAAAGATTAAATAAAATAGGCAAACACTTAGCCAACCTTATCAAAAAAAAAAAAAAAAAGGAAAGAAAAAAAAGACTCAAATCATGCAATTAGGAATGAAAATGTTGAAATCACAATGGATCCTGCAGAAATACAGAAGATCATCAATACCTACTGTAATGGTCGATTGATTGTGTCAATTTGAGAAGTTTAGAAGTTTAACTAAATCAGCTCAGCCATTCTACACCGTAGAGTGTAAAAGACCCACCCTAGGGCGGCTCCTCGAATGGTATAAAGGGAAAATGAGGAAGGACTGACTGGCTTCTGTTCTTCGGAGGAGCTCTGGTCTTCACCTTCAGCTTGGACATTATCTCCTGGCTTCCAGTACAGATTCTTCAGCCTTCTGGCCTAGACCCATCAGGCTCCTGATACAGACTTGCACGGACACCACAGTGAACTCCAAGCCTTGGACGGAAGCCTTCACTCTCCACTGTGCAGACACCCTCTGCACACTTCCTCATCCAACTCTGTGGGTGACCATGGTAAGCGGATCTTTTTTTTTTTTTTTTTTTTTTTTTTTTTTTTGTGGGTACCGGGGGGACGACCTCAGGACCTCGCGCACCAACAGGCACCCGTGCCTCTGAGCGATATCACCGGCCCCTTTTTCGTATGTGGGTTCCGGGAGTCGAACTCGGGCCTTCGCGCTTGCAAGGCAGGCGCTTAAGCCGCTGAGCCGTCTCACCGGCCCAAGCGGATCTTATAAATTCTTATACATTTGTATATTTTGTGTTATATCTGTTTCTGTAAAACACTGACTGATACACCTACTTTGAGAATCTTACTCTAATAAGATGAAAAACTCAGAGGAAATGGACAGATTCCTAGATACATATGAATTATCAAACCTGAATCATGAAGATATAAAAAATTCTAAATAACTCAATATCAGTCAATAAAATTGAAGAAGTAATTTTAAAAGCCTACCAACAAAGAAAAGCCCCAGGTTCTGATGGTTTCATGGCTGAATTCTACAAGAAATAACAGGAGACATAATGCCACTATTCCTCAAACACTTTAGTGGAATGCAATTCTCCCAAACTCATTCCTGGAAGCAGGCATTACCCTGATACCAAAATCTGAGAAGGATCCAACGAAAAAAGAGAACTATAGGGCCGGTGAGATGGCTCAGTGGCTTAAGCGCCTGCCCGGCAAGCACGAGGGCCCGAGTTCGACTCCCGGAACCCATATACGAAAAAGGGGCCAGTGATATCGCTCAGTGGCACGGGTGCCTGCCGGCGCATGAGGTCCTGAGGTCGACCCCTGGTACCCACAAAAAAAAAAAAAAAAAAAAAAAAAAAGAGAACTATAGGCCAGTCTCACTAATGAATATAGATGCAAAAATCCTCAATAAGACACTGGCAAACAGAATGCAGGAAATCATCAAGATTATACAGGGCCGGTGAGATGGCTCAGTGGTGTAAGTGCCTGCCTGGCAAGCACGAGGGCCCGAGTTCGGCTCCCGGAACCCACATACGAAAAAAGGGCCGTTGATACCGCTCAGCGGCACGGGCGCCTGCTGGCGTGCAAGGTCCTGAGGTCGACCCCCCGGTACCCACAAAAAAAAAAAAAAAAAACACATTCAAGGATCAATGGAACAGAATGTAGGATGCAGAAACAACTCCAAGCACACTCAGCTACCTTATCTTTGACAAAGGGGCTAAACATCTTCACAGGAAGAAAGACAGCCTCTTTAATAAATAGTGCTGGAAAAACTGGCTTTCTACATGCTGAAAATTGAACCTACACCCATATCTCTCACCATGCACTAAACTAAAATCAAAATGGATCTCAGAGCTAAATATAAAAACAGAAACAATCTGCTGGAATAGGTAAAACTCTAGAAGACACAGGTGTAGGTAAAGGTTTTATGAACAAAACCCTGATCACAGAGGAAATATTATGAATAATCGACAACTAGCATCACATCAAACTTAAAAACTTCTGCACAGCAAAGCAGAGCACTAACAGAGTGAAGAATGGGAAAAAAATTTTACCAACTACTCCTCAGACAAAAGACTAACATCTAGAATATATAAAGAACTCAAAAAAATCAGACCCCTCAAATTTAAAGACCCAACCCAAAGATAGGCATCTGAAATGAATAGACACCTTTCAGATGAAAAAGTAAAAACAGCAAATAAATACATGAAAAAATACTCAACATCACTGGTCATTCGATAAATACAAATTAAAACAATGCTGAGATTCCATCTCACTCTAGAAAGAATCAATCAGGAAATCAACCAATAACAAATGCTGGCAAGGTTGTGAGGAAAAACAAACTCTTCTCCACTGTTGATGGGAGCATAAATTGGTGCAACCAATATGGGAATCAGTACAGAGAGTCCTCAAAAAACTAAAACTAGAGATTCCATTTGACCCAGATATTCCTTTTCTAGGTATCTTCCCAAAAGAGTTAAAAGCATCATACCGCACTGATACATCCACATCCATGTTTATAGCAGCACAATTTATAATAGTTAAATCTTGAAAATAGCCCACATGCCCACAAACAGATGAATGGATGTAGAAAATGTGGTGTTTATACACAACGGAGTACTACTCTGCCATAAAGAAAGATAAACTTGAATCATTTGTAGGAAAATAGATAATCTTACGTGAAATAAATCAGACACACAATTTAAGTACCCCATTGTTTCTCTTTCGTGAGAAGCCCAAAGGGTAAATAAGGAGTGTAATGGAAGATAAATATTGGGAAGTAGGAAGAACATGTTCAAATCGGAAGAGGAATGAGGGAGGGGGGAGGGAAGGAAGGAAAAAGGGAAAAAAGAAAATGGAAGAAAAAATGGAAATAAAGCTTTCGTAAATGGGGAGGGGAAGAAGGGTTGAAGGGAGGGGAGGAGAATGGGAAAAAAATTAAGATATATTATATAGAAGTACAAATTCCTAATGATGAATGTGATCATTGTGTGTGACAAATATGTACTAATAAAAAGAATAAAGTTTTTAAAAATTAGAAATTTAACTCAGTCAATTTAAGAAAGCAATCTTAAACCTTTATACATATTAATAATTTATGAAAGAACAGCCAGATGTGGTGGCACACACCTATAATCCAAGCACTCTGGAAGCTGAGTCAGGAGAATTGCCACAAGTTGAAGGCCAGCCTGCTGAAGGCCAGCCTGAATTACATAGCGAGAATTTGTCTCCAAAAAAAAAAAAAAGTACAATAGGCCAAAATATATTTTACAAGCTTTAAGAAGCCAAAAGCTGATGTGGTGGTGCACACCTGTAATCTCAGCACTCAGGAGGCCAAGGTAGGAGGATTGCTACAAGTTCAAGACAAGCCTGGACTACATAGTGAGTTCAAGGCCAGCCTGAAATACATAGTAAGACCCTGTCTCAAAAAAAAAAGAAAAAGGGCCGGTGAGACGGCTCAGCGGCTTAAGCGCCTGCCTTGCAAGCGCGAAGGCCCGAGTTCGACTCCCGGATCCCACATACGAAAAAGGGGCCGGTGATATCGCTCAGTGGCACGGGTGCCTGTTGGCGCGCGAGGTCCTGAGGTCGTCCCCCCGGTACCCACAAAAAAAAAAAAAAAAAAAAAAAAAGAAAAAACCAAGAAGCCAAGAATACTTGAATTTATATTTAGCAACTGATGACTTAGATGTTGTTATGAACATTTATACTTGCTTATTTACTTAACAATTATCTTAGAACTAAAGCATAGCATAGCTAACATTTTAAGCTATATAGTTTTAGAGTTATAACCTATACGGGTTGGGGGGAAAAGAGAAAAGCTATAAATTGCTAGATAGGATCTTTATTTTTCCTCTTTATCATAGAATTAAGTTTTAGGACTTGTCTTTTTATCTTTAATTTACATTTGGAGAAAAATCCACCTTTAAAATTCTCCATCTCGGCCAGGGGTATACCTCAGCGGCACAAGCACCTGCCTGGCAAGCACAAGGTCCTGAGTTAGATTCCCAGTACCTAAATAAATAAATAAATAAATAAATAAAATAAAATAAAATTCTCCATCTTAAATCAGTGCCAAGTTAATAAAATATAGCCCACAGCACTCGGGAGGCTGAGGCAGAAGGATTGCTGTGAGTTTGGCCTGGGTTACAAAGTGAGTTCAAGGCCAGCCTGAACTGCATAATGAGACCCTGTCTCAAAATAAAATAAAATAAAGCCCAAAGGTGATGTTTTGGATTTTTCCTTTTTTTAATTTTTTTAATTTTTATTTTTATGTGGGTACCGGGAGTCAAACTTAGGACCTCACGCTTGCCAGGCAGGCACTTGCCCCGCTGAGCCATCTCACTGGCCCCAAAGGTGATGTTTTGGGAACAATGAGTTGCCCATAATCTATTTTGTTTTGGTTTGGTTTGGTTTGGTTTGGTTTTGGGTTTTGAGGGTCTCACTATGTAGCCCAGGCTGGCCTCGAACTTGCAGTAATCCTTCTGCCTCAGCCTCCTGAGTATTGGGATTTCAGGTGTGCGCCACCACACCCAGGTGCCCATAATCATTTAAGACTGATTACATGCCTTTAAGATTTCACTTGTGTATTTTTGGAAAGAGTTAAAGACAGAAAAAAAGAGAGAGAAAAGATGAGATTGTATTTAGGTCCCTGGGTTAGGCTGCGTGAGCCACCTGCCTCATCTCAGGGTGACACGCATGCTGGGACCCCACCCCTCCCATGCCCTTTCTCCTGTCTCACTGTTACCCCAGAGTTGGAACTGCCCAAGGGGGCAGGCAGCTCAACTCTGTTTTCTTTCTTTTGTTTTCTGTGTTGACTTTATTTGTTAATTTGTTTTTGTTTTTTGAGACAGGGTCTCCCTTGGTAGTCCTGGCCAGCCTTGAACTCACTATGTAGCCCAGGGAGGCCGTGAACTCTGCTCTGCTTCGTCATTGACGAGTCCAGGTGTCCCTACTAATCTGCAGAAATCTGTTGTTCATGTGCAGAACAAGTGTCCTTGTTCCTGGCACATAGCTATTCCAACCTTCATCAACATATCAGCAAAGTAGGAAAAGGAGTTGTAGACAACAGCTGGACTTTGTTTAAAAATTTACCTCAAAGATCTTTATGTCTAGGGACCTGTAACATACACAAGGAACTCATAAATGGTCACTTAACAACTACAGATCACACGCCATTTTAGATAAGGAGATAAACTTGAGGCCAAAATTATTATAAGAATACTGGAAACAAATAAGGAGAAAGGAAGATAGCTAGCATTAGAGTAGCAACTAAGAGGCTCCAGGAAAATTGCCCATGGACAGGGCTGGGCAGGCTGCCTTAGGACCCAGGAAGGTCATAGTAAACAGCTGAGGAGGGCGGAAACGGAGCCCCTCCCACAGGCCGTGGGCCCCTCCCCTCTCCTACCAGCAGGAAACTACAGAGGCCACGTGCTTCCCCTCCCTGCTCCCATGTGGTGGGACACACTAGGAACTGTCCCCCTAGGCATGCCCCTGCCTGGGTCACAGTTACTGGGAAATAGTGGTGCAGGCTGCTGGGGTTTAATCATTTCTGCAAAGTAGGAGGCAGCACCATCTGCTGAGGGTAGGGTGGAAAGGAGTTGAGGAAGAGGAGGGAAAGAATGAAAGCCACCAGAGCTGCACAGCACATCCCGCTGTGCTGACATGGAGAGGGGAGCCATGTCCTGCATAGTGGGGTGTCCCAGCATTGGGGTGGCCCTGGGCAGAGCAACCAGGCATTACCCATCAGGCCGCAGGCTCTGAGCTGGATTGGGAAGCAAGTGAGGGCACTTGCACTGATAAATTCAAGGTTAGCCCAGGGAACAGAGTGAGACCCATCTCAAAAAGAAAAGAAAAAAAAAAAAAAAAAAGCTGGGTGTGGTGGTGAACATGTGTAGGCTAATGCTGCAGATCTTAATGCTCTGTAGGCTAAAACAGGAGAATCACAAGTTCAAGCCCAGCCTGGGTGATTTAGCAACTTAGTGAGAACTTGTCTCAAAATAAATTTTTAAAAGGGCTGGAAATGTAGCTCAGTGTGAGGGCCCTGGGTTCAATCTCTGGTACAAGAAAGAAGGAAGGGAAGGAAAAGCGAGAGGAGGGGAGGGGACAAAGGAACCGAGAAAAGAAAAGGGAGTGACCAGGCGTAGGGAGGAGGTCATAGTTTGTGCTGGGAGCCGGGGTAGAAGGTGGCAGAGCCCAAGGACCCTGGACAGGAAGACCCTGGGTCGCCTGGAGTTTTCCTGACAACCGCGGGTGCCCACACTCAGGCATTCACTCATTCATTCAAGTGAACGCACTCTGAAACAAGGAGGCTGAGGAAAAACCAAGCTGGGACGTCAGACCAGCAGGGCACCTATACAGCGAAGAAGCCACGGGGAACATGGAGGGATGGGGACCAGAAGACAGGAAGACCAAGGTGCCCATGTCCACAGTGAGTTCACAAAGGAAGGAATCAAGAGATGAAGGGTGCTGCCAGCAAGGAAGAGAAAGAGCGGGGAGTCTGCGTGGAGGAGAGTTGGCAGAGGCGAGTTTCTACAAACGGAAAAAGAAACAAGAAAGTCTGCAGGGGCCTTGAGAGTCCATGTGGTGCCGGCCTTCCTGGCAGCAGGAGCGGTTGGTCCACATTCTCTTGGTGGCTGTCACCCCTGTCCTCACTTGCATGTCGGCAGGGGGAAGAAGGTGGGGCAGAAGCATGGGCAGGATGGAGGCCCGGCCCAGGAAGAGGCTCATCAGCACTTGGGTTGGGGTGAAGGCTGGCAGGAACAACAAAGTTGGGGCTGTACCAACTTTAGGGTCTGTCTGTGCCCCAGGTGGTGGAGGGACCAAAGCTAGATGCCACTTGTAGCCTGGGGCAGAGCTCCAGGCCTGACCCAGTGTGGAGCAGGGAGGGGTGCCGGGCCAATACTTGCCCTGAGGAGGAAGCTCCCTATTTTCATGCCTTTTGCCTGAGGTTAGCATCACTTGGGATTCTGTTTCTGAGAAGAAGGGAAAATATTGCCCTGGGACAGAAGAGACTGGTTAGGACACAGAGGAAACCCACCTGGGGCAGGTCGGATCCTGTTGCTGGGGCCCTTGGCAGGAGCTGTGCTGCTCCATCCAGTCCACCACAGCCTGGCCCTAGCTTTCCTGTGTCCTCTTCCCTGGATGACCATGCACCTTATCCATCAAGACCTCCTCCCTAATACTTAGGCTCCTTGAGAGTCACCTGAAAAGCCAGGAAACTGTGAAGCTAGGAAACTGGTATGGGCGGTGGGGGGGGATCTTTATTTACTTTTTTTTTTTTTTTGAGTTTCACTATGTAGTTCAGGCTGGCCTGAAACTCATGATCCTCCTGCCTCAGCCTCTCAAGTGCTACAATTACAGGTGTGCACCACTATACCTGACAAGAGGGATTTTAAAAATAACTAAGTCAGATGCATTGGTGCATGCCTGTAGTCTCAGCATTCTGGAGGCTGAGGCAGGAAGATCATGAGTTGGTGGCCAGGCAAGAAAGTGCCACATGATGGGGGAGAAGGGAATTTGCTAATGAACTTAGCATTCAGTTCATAATGAAAGAAAATTACCCCCCTCCCTGGACTAAATCTCAGCCACCAGGCCAGGCTGATAAGACCAGAAAGTGAAGAAGAGGGACATGCTAGACACAGAGATCCCTCAGTGTCTTCAGGCTACGTGGGGACTGAAAGACGCGACTCCCAGCTCCACTGTACAGAGTCAAGGGTGTGGGGCAGCGCTGCTGGGCAGGCTGTCTGTGGCCGAGGCACTCCCACCTGAGTTGTACCCAGCATTTGATCTGGATGTGAATGAGCAGAGGCTCTTGGCCTCTTGTTCACAGCCCACAGGTGCAGGTGCATGCGGACAGGTGAAGCCACAAGAGCCTGGCCAGTGGCCCTAAGTATTTCCAGAGAGAAAAGGCTGGAAGTCCTTTTCTAAAGATCCCAGGCTGGCCGGTGATATAGCTCAGCGGCAATAAGTGCCTGCCTGGCAAGCGCAAGGTCCTGCGTTCGACTCCCGGTACCCACATACATAAATAAATGAATAAATAAAAATAAAGATCCCAAGCTCAGCAACGAGTTTAGGAAAGGGGCAGAGAACAGGGTTGCCCAGTTCAAGGTTCCTAAAATGTCCCCCTCATAGCTGTGCATGGGGAAAAAAAAATGCTACATTTATTTACCTGATATATCCCCTATACACACATATACACACCCATCCAGCATGTGTTAGGGACAAGTGGCCTGGATTGGGAACAGTGGCCTTTCAAGGCCCTAAGCCTTCAGCTGAACATAAGTCCCAAGGCTCTGCCTTCATCCCGCCCAGGTCCCATCTTCCCCTGAAGTTCAGACCAGGGGTGCAGAGGGGAGGGAGGCACTGTCCCCACCACTCCAGTTCCCCACCTCCCCCAGATCCACCCACTCAATTCCTTTTATGAGGCAGCTTCTGCCTTTACTTTTACCACCAGCCTAAAATATCAGAAAAGAGACAAATTACACACTTCTCAGAAATTGGAATTTTATAAAAAGGCATTTTTCTTTTATATCCATAAAATGATATAATTTTTGCAAGTATAGAAATGTGTCATAAATTATACAGAATGCTCCTTAATTACAGCTCAACGCAACTCAGTACTTTCCTCCCTCCCTAAAAAACGAGAGAGAACCAAAAAATAATATATATAACTGTATATATATATATATATTTATATATATATATATTTATATAATATAGACAAACCAAATATGAAAAAAAATCATTTCCTCTTTGGTATAAAAATCAGACTCTCACCTTGAGAGACACACAGACAGACATGATACTCAGTTTGTAAACTGTGGCCAAAAGGGGGTTTCCCTGCCAAGACTTCCCTGTCCCCAACATGCCTACACGAGCCCCACCTCCTGTGCCACTCCAGCTCCTCTGGGGCCCCTCCTCCCCCTATGACCAGTGAAGGTCCCTGCACCAAGTCCCAGCTCCCCCACCCCAACTACCAAAGAAGAGGAAAGGGTTCATCCCCAGGCTGATTAGGTAGCAGCTACTTCGGGCTGCAGGTGAAAGGACAGGCTGTGGCCAGCTCTGAGGGAGCCGTGTTCTGACCCCGCTGGGCCCTGAGCAGTCTCCTGGCCTACACCCAGTTCTGCCCTCCTCCTCTTCAACCCTGGACATGGACCCTGCCGGCTCCTCCCAGGCACTGGGCCCTGAGCGTGGGACCTTGTTCGTGGGGAGAAGCGAGCACAGCAGCAGCTTCCCCGTCAGTCCCCCTCAGTGGCTCAGCTTCCTGTCCCGCTCCTCCACCTCAGAGTCCTGGGGTGTAGGTGCAAGAAAGTGCCACATGAGGGGGAGAAGGGAATTTGCTAATGAACTTGGGATTCAGTTCAGAATGAAAGAAAATTACCCCACCCCGACCCCAACTAAATCCCATACTCGGCTTTCACTCACTGAGAATGATGGGGCCACTTTTCCAGGCTCCAGCCCAGTACCAGCAGGACTTATGGAATCCAGGAACTGATATATGTGCACTGGGGGAAGGAAACACTCCACTTTCAAGGTGAGGGGGAGGACCAAAGCCTGCTGTGTCCTGTCCCCGCACCCGGCTGACCGTGTCTCCCTCACTGGTAGCCCCTGTCCCATGAGGGAACCATGCCACCAGGTAGGCCTCCCAGTGGGTACTGGTCTCCTCTTCCCAGGAGAGTTAAGACAACAACCTAACAGAAAAGTCACATAAGTTCTCCTCCATCTGCCAAAAAAAAAAAAAAGACAAAACCGAACTGGATACAAACACAAATCAAGGAGACAGACGCAATGAGGGGCCCAGAGACCCCAGCAGGTCCCTGGCTTCCCGGCACAATACATTCTTGTGTAATTCAGGAACAGGGGCTTGAGGGCCCCTCTGGGAAATGGGAGTAAAAAAATAAGGAGATTAGAGTCTCCCTGTGGGCTCCCTGGCAAGGCAGGGGCAGATGCAATCTCTCACAGTTTTCCTCGTTTTCGGTTCCACAGCTGGTCCCTACGGGGCTTTGTCCCCACACCTGAGCCCCTGCCCTGCCCGGGCCACCCTTCCACCTCCCCCGTGGCCAGGCCAGCAGGACAGAGCTTCCCTGCAGGCAGGGCAGGCAAGGAGTGAGGACAGTAGTTCCCAGAGGCTGTCCCTCAGGGCCCAACAGCCTGCATGCTGCGCCATCGGCACAGGGCGTCCCAGTCCAGGTCTTCACCCCTTCAGGGGCTTCTCAGCCCCACCTCCAGGACTGCTGGCGCTGTCACTCTTCTTCCTGCGCAGGCTTTCAATCCAGCTGGAGCTCGAACGCGTGGTGAAGCTGGAGAGCGCCAGGGAGCTGAGCCGCATGTTCTTGCCAGACATGATGAGCTCCCCAAAGCCCTCCTGGTGGGAGAAGGCGTAGCCCGAGCGCCGCGACCCTGTGCGGCCCACCCGGCGCATGCAGCGGTGCTGAGCTTTCTGTTTCTTCCTCACCAGCTGCGTGTAGCGGACCTGGGGTGGGGCAGGGAAGGGGATACCATCAGCGTGACAGTGTCAGCCACTGCCACCGAGAACAACCAGAGAAGACCACCACCGCCGACACCCTGAGCAGTCGTGACACAGCCCAGAAACAGCCACAGAAGAGCTTGATGCAGAGCCTCTACTATCACTCTTGGTCCCCAGAGTGGACAGCGCAGCCCCTCACCGTGTCAGAGAGATCTGGCTTCAGGTTGAGCCTGAGGAACCGGAAGGCAACCACAGGCATGATGCAGACGACCGCGGTGAGTACAATGGTGAGCCACACCGTGGGCTGGGCCAGCGTGTTCTGGGCATTCCCTGGGGGTAAATGGGAGTCGGTGGCCCCAGAATTCCCAAGTGTCCAGGGCAGCAGCCCTGACTTCCTGAGTTCTATCTCTGGCAGTTCCACTTCCCCAAGCTCAAAACCTAAGGCAGCTCTGGGTTCCCTCTTCTCCATGCCAGACCCTGAAACGCTTTACATCTAAATCTGTCTCTGGTCCCAAACTCTCTCTTACAGCACAGAGCAGCTTTCTTAACCCCCTTAGTTGACACCTCTGTTGAATGTCCAGCAAGTATCAAGCTTCATGGGGGCCAAAGTGAGCTACTGTCTCCCCACCCCACATCTGCCCCGTGCCTTCAGGAAGCACTACCGCCTACCGCTGCTCCACTAAACCCGCCATCAATCTCCCTTCCTCTCTCTCTGCCCCACACCCCCATCTAACATGTTGGCTCCATTTGCACAATATCTAGGGAATCCCACCACCTTTCACTGAATTTCAAGCCACCTTAACTCTCACCTTGGGTTACTCAGTAGCCCCCTAACTGGTCTCCTCCCCATTCCCACCTTTGCTCCCATATTTTATTTATTTTTTATCCGTGCTGTGATGGAACCCAGGACCACACACATGCTAGGCAAGCCCTCTACCACTAAGCTCCACACCCAACCTCGGAAGTTTTTCACACTTGAAAACTTGAAAAGTTTTTCCTAGTTTTCTAGATATCCTATCTGTTCACCTGCAAATCACCTGTTTCATACATAAACCCAGGAGGAAGCAGTGTGCCTGTTGTTAGTGCTGCCTCCCCAGCACTCACAATAATGGGTGACACACGGTAGGTGCTGACAGGACAGCCATCAGCAAACACCAAGGCCTGCAGAAGCCGCCTTCACCTCCTACTCCCCAGCCAGCCCCTCCCTGCCACCTGCCGCGGCTGCCCAGGTACCTGTTCTGAACAAACTCACACTCGGCACAGCAGCTTCCTCACTGACCATGCCGGCAACCTTCACCCTTCTAAAGCAAACTTTCCATGTCCTTTGCCCCTCTTCTCCTAGATAAATGACTTCCGGCAAGCCCAAACCAAACCTGGCAGCCTGGCACTCTGGAGTCCATGAAGGCTGCCTTCCTAGCTTCTCTCTGCTGCTCCAGGGCGGCTCTTGTCTCACCCACCTGGAGCATTGTCCACTCCCCAGAACCAGTGGCCTCTTCACACTCCTGGCTCCCCTAGACTAGCCCCAGCCACCCCACGGGCAGTGTTTCTGCCAACCACAAAGCCACCCCAACCCGCCACAGCCTCACCACCTTCACGGATAAGGAGGCTCTGCAGGGGCAAGTGTGGCCTGGTCAGCTGCTCCTCGACACGGCACGGCACAGTGCAGAGCTCCTGGCACATAAGAAGTGCTGCTAAGCGCTCATGACCTGCGCACTGGGTGACCACCCTGCTAGTCCTAGAACATCTGCAACTCCTCACTCATTCATAAAAAAGCCACAGGCCCTCACCCACAAACCGGAACTGGTTCGGAAACATGTCAAAGAGCCCGTTGCTGTGCATGGCAAAAAGGATGGCAAAGTAAACTGCAAGGCTGCCCCAGATGAAGAAGTGGTTGATGGCCGTCCAGTAGCCTGTATCCAGCCCGATCTGCAGAGAGTAGGGGCTGTCATAGGAGGAGCTCCCAGCCACCCCTCCAGAAGCAGGACCACAATGCGCCCTGTAGCAGTCAGTTCCAGGACTGCCTCATACCTGCACACTGACCACAATGACCAGTGATGTGGCCACAGTGACTGCGAAGGACTGATAGTCAGCCAGCTGGGTGCCATCGTCCCGGGTGGCCTCTGCAAACACCCCATAGGGGATGAAGAACATAAGCACAGATGTGTAGATGCCCTGGGCGATGCAGATGAAGAACTCCCGCTTGTTGAAGAGGAGATTCAGCTGGCCCGGCTCATACAGCTTAGGGTACTCCATGCTCCGCTGCTCTGGGACATCCTGTGTGGGGAGGCCACATGGCAAAGGAGGCCACAGGACAGTCAAGGGCAGACCCTGTCCCCGTCTCTGACAGCAGCTCCCAGTCTTTGTCCAGCAACCCAGGGGTTACAGGTCAGCTGCAGCTTCCCTACTGCCCCAGCTGAGGAACAGCCCCTGCAGTGCCCATGGGTAGACACAAGTGTCACACACCCCCCTCTCACAGTGGGACGCACTGTCACAGCAGTGTTCCTCCCAACCTGCCTGAGTACCAAACTCCTCCATACCTGATCAAAGACCCCCATAGCCAGGACCGGAAGGGAGGTATACACAATGTTATAGAGGGTGATAAAATACTGGTCATACACAGTCTGGAAGAGAACAGGGGTGACAGAGTGAGTACTTAGCCTTTCTTGCCTACAAATCAATCACAGGAAGACAGTGAATGTGACACCCAGGGAGCTCTGTGAGACTTTCTCAAGCTTTCTGTCGACTCTTTTCAACAAACATTTCTTTTATTGCAAGCACCAGACAACAGGATTGGGCAATGAAAAGAACAGACACCATCTCTGCCCTTAGGGAGTTCACACAGAACACAACCCAAAAGATGGGAGCACTCGCTACCTGGGCCGAGAAGCCGCAGAAGAAGCCAAACCAGAAGTGGACCATGGTGAAAGCGAAGTTCTTGTAAAAGAAATAGCAGAGGAACTTGCACATGCGCAGGTAGGACCAGCGCCCATGCACCAGCAGGAGGCGCTGCAGGAACTTGAACTGGGAGAAGGAGTAATCGGAGGCGAGGACAGCCTGGATCCCTTCCTGCCCGCTGATGCCCACACCAATGTGAGCCGCTGAGAGACAAGAGATGACAGGAAAGTGAAGACAGCCACACAGCGCAGATCCACCAAGTGACGACCCCCTCCCACCACCCTTCCCCAACCCAAGACCTCAGTGGGCACCACCTGCGCCTGTCTACACGCCCACACACCTGCACAGGCCACACTCACTTTTGATCATGCTGACATCATTGGCCCCATCCCCAATGGCAAGTGTCACAGCCTTCTTGTACTTCTTCACCAGTTCCACCACCTGTGCCTTCTGCAAGGGGGTCACCCGGCAGCAGATGACAGCTTTGCAGGCACAGGCTGTTTCCAGAAACTCCATCTCCATGTCTGCCTCCAGCGCGTGGGCCTGGAACACAGGGAGACCTAAGAGAGGCACAGTTGTCCCCAGAGGAACCTGGAGCCTCAGCTCTTCCCTGACCACTTGACGACCACAGTCCCCTCTGTAGGAAAGGAGAATGAACACAAGGTAAGACATAAAGTCGTACTGAGACAAGTACTCTCATGTCCCCGGGCTAAGCATGGCGACACTTACCAGGCTGTGACCGTTGATGACAAGGGCGTATTCCCCAGCGACAGCCTCCAGGACAGAAGCCAGCTTGGAAGAAGACAGTTTCTCCTGGTAGGAGAAGCCATTGCCTACAGCGCGGGAGGAGTCCATCATCTTTTCCCGGGCTTTCCTGTGAAGGCGAAATGAAATGGTGCTGTCTTCCAGGTCAGCGCTGTGCGTCAGGATCCGAGCCTGCCCAACCTCAGGGCTCGTCACGGGGCACCCGCCTCCCTCAGGCTTTGTTTACCTGAGTTCCTCTCGCACCTCCAGGACAGTGTGGCCGGTGACTATGAACACCTCCGTCATGTCGTCCGTCAACATCTTGCAGGAGTAGCCAATGTTCACAGCCGTCTCTACCAAGAGAGAATGCAGGGGCTGTGCCGGGCGTCCGGCAAGGTCAGCATGCTCTCCTGCCTGATGGCTACGGCTCCACGCAAGGGCCAGGCAGGACTGCTCTCTGGAGCAGTTCTCTCTGCCCTGCCGGCTTCTCACCTTGCTTGTCTCCAGTTAGCACCCAAATCTTGATGTTGGCCAGGGTGAGGAGGGCGATGGTCTCTGGAACCCCCTGCTGAAGCTTGTCCTCAATGGCTGTCGCACCCAGCAGCTGAAATTCCACAAAGGTATTTTCCTGGCACAAGAGTAGCAGGCACAAGCCCTTCTTGCCCACCACAACCTACCCTGAGCTCTTACCATCATGTCACTCTCCACCTCCTCGTAGATGCTGGCCAGCCTATCTTCCCGGCTGTCCTGGGCCAGGCTGGCCTGCAGTCGTCTCTCAGCCCACTCCTCATAATACTCTTCATCCAGATCCTTATAGGCCAGAACCAGGGTCCTCAGCCCTTCCCCTGCATACTCCTGGAGGCAGAGTTTGGAAGGTCACACCCCAGTTTGTCTAGGGAGCTAATAATGCATGGCATGAAATTTTCTAGGTATTCTAAACACATACACACACACAAAAGTAAGTTGTTTGTGGTGCTGCATGCCAGCAATCCCAGCACTGTGGGAGGCTGAGGCAGGAGGATCACAAGTGTTTGAGCCCAGCCTGAGCAACTAAATGTCTTAACAAAACCCTGTCTCAAAATTTAAAAAGGGCTGCCATGTAGCTCAGTGGGGAGGCCCTGCATTTAATCCCCAGTAACACACACAAAAAAGAAGGTGACTGAGGAAGAATAGATGTGTTAATTTACTTGACTGTAGGAGTCACTGCATTATGTATATAAGTATTAAAATATCACGCTAGGTACCTTAAATAAGGTACTTTATAAGACGACGAAAAACACATAAAAAAGCAAGTCACAGTTCTATCATGTACAGATACAAATTCCCTATAATGAATGTGATCACTATGTATACCTAAAATGTACCAATAAACTTAATTAATTAAAAAAAAGAAAGAAAGGAAAGAAGGAAGGAAGGAAGGAAGGAAGGAAGAAAGTCAGTCACATCCCTCCCAGTGCCCCAACACCAAGGGCAGCAGCCCCAGCTAGCCTCCTTCCTCACACCTACATTCAGGTGGTCCATGGTGGCGCTGAGCAGTTCGTGGGTGGAGTGGTGGAGTCTGTCGAGCAGGATAGTGTCAGCTCCTTTGCAGTACAGTCGGATCTTCCCCTCTGGGTTCCGCACTATGAATGGGGCAGGAGGAGGAAGTGCTGGCAAAGACCCCCCACCTAGGTACACCAGGATGCCTCACCCATCCTGGGGTAGCAGGCCTGTGTGCTACCCCAGATCCCCCAGTGCCGCCATCCCGGGCTCACCTATGACTGACATGCGCTTGCGGATGTTGTTGAAGTCCAGGATGGCCAGCAGCTGGTAGGTGATGGCTATGCCCATCTCATGGACAGTGATCGTCTTGGGGGTGCGAGAGCGGAACACAAAACCAAAGTTCCTGGCTGCAGTGACCAGGGCGCCCTCGTCTGGAGACTGGGCTTTGTAGTACAGCTCTCCTGGGCAGAGAGGAAGAAGGCACATGGTGGAAGTGGCCATATGCTTGGCCACACCACTGCCCAGGAACCCCAGTCCAGCAGCACCACTGAGCAGAACCAAAAGTACAAGGGCTAGGGCTTAGCCAAGCCAGTTTGGGCTCACCTTTGTTCTTTTCTTCCGACATGACGGTGTGACACAGAGAAAGGAGGCGGAAGAACTCGTGAATGTGGGGGTCCCCCATCTTGACAGCCTCCAAGAGACTGGGGTCCCAAAACAAGAACTTCTTGTCAGCCAGAGGATTAAAGGAGAAGTCAACGGGTTCAGGCCTCTAGAACAGGTGAGAAGGCTCTCAGGAAAGGCTGGGCTGTTCAGCTGCGTCCCAGGAGAGAGGCTGCCCCTGCCTCGCACTGCTCAGCAGGACAGCCAAGATCCTGAGCACTGCAGACCCTGAACTCCCGCCCGCCACCTCTTCTTTAAAGCACGCATTGCTCCAGGCAGCTTCCATTTCCTGCCCAGACAGCACATCGCTCCCAACTATGTCGACTGTTACTGGTCAGGCACTTGACCAGAGCATACAATAATTTTTTTGTTCTTTTGTTTTTTGAGACAGGGTCTCACTATGTAGTTCAGGCTGGCCTCAAATTTGCAACTATCTTCCTGCCTCAGTCTCCTGAGTGCGGGATTACAGGCATGCAGCACTATGTCTGGCTCAGAGCATAGAACAATTACAGAGAGTGAATCTTACCTCTCCCAACTCAGCTTTGTGTCCTAGGACATCAAACACATCACCTGCACACAGCCAGGACAGAGGAGAGGGAACATCAGAGCTGGCGCTCTCTAGACCGTGGGGGAAAGCTTCCAATACAGAATCCCTGAGGCCCTTGGAACCCTCAGCCCCAATCACCAAGCAAATGTCACCATGCTCGCACTGCTGACTCAAGGGACGGGAGGCAACAGGCACCCTGGATCCCAGAAGCCAGGATCCTGTCCACAGGAGTCAGGGTGCCTACTGCTCATCACCCTATCCCCACCGCCTCCCAGAAGCTCGCCCCTTAGGGCAGACCCAGTTCTTCACCTCCACCCCCAGGGCTCCTAGGCTCCTCCAGGCCCAGCACACTCCAGGCCTACACAGCAGACAAAGCCTCACACACTGCCCGAGTCCAGGTTAGTACAGAAAGCAGGGCTCACACCTGCGTGAAGGTCAGCCCCACACAGCCGGCCAAGCCATCCCAGCAGCTCAGCCACAGGCCACTGCAACTGGGGAGACCACAGTCACATTCCAGAGACTCACAGGGTCACTGAGCAGCAACATGGGGAGAGTCTAGCACACCACCAGGGCAGCCAAGGTCCAACCTGACCAGGACGCCCAGAGGCCAGGGATTGGGGCTTCACTTCAAACAGGCAAGGAGCTCCCTGGTGCCTGGAGCTGAGACCAGGGCGAGGGCTTCAGGGAAGAACAAGGCAAGACTCTCTGTCTCTGCCGGCATGAGAACAGAACAGACCCTTCCCGGCCCCTCAGACCCAAGTGGGAGAGAAGTAAAACCCAACATCAAGACAGCTGTGCAAGCCCCGGGCCTGGGCAGCGCTGCCCTACCGTAGCTGTGGCCATTGATGGAGCACTTGTTGAAGACCATGATGTTCTGGGTGAGGGTGCCCGTCTTGTCAGAGAAGATGTACTCCACCTGGCCCAGCTCCTCGTTCAGGGTGGTGGTGCGGGCCTCCGCAGGCGTGCGCTTCTTCATGCAGAACATTTTCTTGTCCCAGTTGATGAAGTAGCTGTGGCCCAGACGGATGACCTCCACACTGCACAGGGGACAGGAGGTGAGGCTGGGGCAGGAAGGGGAGGAGGCGCCCCACCCACATGGGCCGTGGCTGCAGGCCCTCCACCTGGGGAGAACACGGAGAAGACATCTGGGCACGGGAACCTGGGCGGGAAGGATATCTGGGTGCGGGAACCATGTGCGGCTGGCAAAGGAGCTCCCTAACCCGACCCTCTGGACCTCTCGAGACACAAGGTGCACAGGGCCTGGGCAGATGGGACGGACAGCACAGGTAGAGGAGGAAAAGGAACTGTGGACGAGGCACTCAACTGGTTCTTACCTCAGGACTAATAATACAGAAACCATGCAGAGAAAAACAAGAGAAAGTGCAAGAGGGAAGGGGAGGAGAAAAAGAAAGAGAAATAATGAGGGTGCTGTGCATGCTGCAACAACACAGATACCACCTCAGGGGCTACACCGGGGAAAGGACACTAAGACGGCTCTGCAGCCGCTCAGCCCTCACTGCCCCCAAACAGAAGGGAGAGGGGCCTCGAGAATATGAGGCTAATCCCAAGTGACAATGGCAGAGTGCTGTCAACATCTCCCATTCTCCTTTTTGCTAATTGTTACCGGGTCATGAGTGTTTGCAGAAAGGGCCCTGTGTTTGGATTCCATACTACCAAGCAATGGTCATGTCTGGAACTCTGTTTTAGACCCAGATGAGGTGCCTATCAGGTTCTATTACCAAGCAGAAAAAGAAAGCTGGAAATGTCATCACCACCCTTTCCTCCTGCAGCTGACCAACCCTCCTGCCATCCCATCCTTCCCCGCATACACCAGCACCTGCTGAGACTTAGAAAGTAAACTTCCTCAGGTGAGGTAGCGACCAATAGCTTTGAGTCAACTGAGATACAAAACGGACAGCAAAAGTCCAAAGATGGGAGAATATTAGGTTGTAAGCGAGAAGATATTTAAATAGTAATGTAAAACCAGGCTTGCAATGATGACAGAAGTGCTACCACCTAATATTTGTGTAGTAATTCAGACGAGATCGGGCATGTTCAGGGTGGTATGGCTGTAGACATTTGTATAGTAATTCAATTTCTAAAATATATTTTCCAATTTCATGTCTTCTATCAAGACGTCCCTCAGAAGAGAGTGAAATGGGTCTCACAGCTCCCACTTTATATAAGAAAGCAGAAGTCACACGAGGCACCAAGTAATGGTAGATGTGCCTGGGGTCACACGGCTAGTGAACAGCACGCAGGACTGCCCTCCTCCTCGTGTTTTGGAAAAGCTTAATAGTGCCCTCTCAGTGCAGAAACACTGTACCCTCCACTCGTCATGAGCACTAGGGTCTGGGGCCAGTAGAGACAGCTAAGGACTATTTGGGGATCTCTGCCAACTACAGGTGGAAGACAGGAAGAGTTCTGAGCAGCTCCACATAGCAGCTCCTTAAAAAAGTCACAGGCCTCCTTACCTCAGGATCAAGGCACAAGTAGGAAAGAAAGCTCTCCTCTACATTCTCCTTTCCTTTTTTTTTTTTTTTTTCCTTTATGTGGGTACCGGGAGTCAAACTCAGGACCTCGTGCTTGCCAGCAAGCACTTGTGCTGCTGTGCGATATCACCGGCCCTTTTTTTTCCTTTATGTGGGTACTGGGAGTCAAACTCAGGACCTCACGCTTGCCAAGCAGGTGCTTATGCCACTGAGCTATCTCACTGGCCCTCCCTTCCTCCTCTTATGCCCTTCCTCTCTCCATTCTCACAGGCCCCCTCCCTGTCAAGGTCCTCCTAGATGTCCCCGCCACCCTGCAGCACGTGCTGCACACCACCGTCAACCAATACTCCCTAAAACACCCTTTAGATTTTCTTTTTTGAGACAGGGTTTTGCTATGGAGTTCAGGCTGGCTTTGAACTCACTACAGAGCCCAGGCTGGCCTTGAACTTGTGATGAGCCTCCTGTCTCAGCCTCCCAAGTGCTGGGATTACAGGCGTACGTCACCATGCCTGGCTAGATTTAAAACAAAACAATGCAACCTTTAATGGTTCGCCAAGCACAAGGCCCACAGGCAGACACCAGACTCCAATATCAGAGGTGGCTTCTATTTCCAGATCTCTTTCCCACAGCTCCTTGCTCATGCTCCAGGCCCCTGCCTAACTGTTCTCAAAGGCACTGCCAGTTCTGGCCCCCTTGCCTTTGTTTCCGGACTTCTCTTCCTCCTCTCCCTTCCAGCTCTGTCTTCACCCACCCCAGTGCAACTCCTCTGAGATGTCCTCCCTGACTACTTGCCTGGGGAGGGAGGTGCCTTCAGCCTCACGTCCTTGGTGCTTCCCACTTGGTATCTCAGCGCCTGCCACTGCCACGATCTCCCCACCAGTCTGCCACTTCTGAAAGTAGAAGCTATCTGATGCATTCCTGCTTTACACGAAACACTCTAGGTAGGATGACTTCTACCTTCTTCCTATTTTGCTTTACAATGTGCTGAGATTTTTCTTCTACTACCAGACTTAAGCTCCTAGGGGGAAGGAAATCCATTCCTGGTTCATCCTTGCATATACCACAGCACCTCCGTGATTCTCAGCACATGGAAGGCATGCAATAAACACGTGCTGAATAAATCAATATGACTGTTGTTCTAATATAGTCCTAAGTGCCAGGAAACTGTGGTAAAATTCTGCTCTGCACACGAAGGTAAAGAGGTAACAAAAAATGTTCACAGTACATGAAAAAGAGGGCCCCACATTCCTTCTCAAGGGTTTCACTTTCACAGAAAAGTCTGCCAACGAGCGCCCTACGGGAGACCCCAGGTCAGAGAAAGCACACACCTGACATACAGCGAGATGGGCACGACGGTGTTGAGGATGATGATGTAGGACCAGAAGGAAAGGAAGCCGGAGAAAAAGGCACTGTCCACTGCCTCGTCCCAGGGCAGGTAGACCTGGAAGCGTGTCCCAACCTCATGCTCCCAGATGGCATTGCCAATGGCTAGGATCACCCCCATGCAGACCAGGAATCCAAAAATCTAGGGAGGAATGAGAAGCTGAGGGTAGGCAGAGACTCAGGAAGCTCTCGAAAGCAAGTGCACCCCTGAGGACGGTCACTACTCTTCAAAGCTCAGGCATCTTTACACTGGCAGCATGCTCCACTAGAAAGAGCTCAGAACCAGTGACGAGATGTTATGATGAGGCCTTACAGGCCACGGGTTGTCACTTGGCCTTCTCTTTGAATGTGGTGGGGAAGCTAAAATAGCAAAGCAGCTCCCAAGCTGAAACACTCAGGAATCCAAAAGGTGTTAAGAGTTAAGCACCTGGTATGTGGAACTTTCCACATACCAAAAACACTCAGGTATCCACGCTGTTTTCACAGCTAGCAAAAATCCCATTTTACTGTAATGTCTTTATTTTATACACAGTGCCATTTTTTAAAACTAAGGAAACAAACTATTTTCATGAACAGTGATTTTTTTTTTCCAGTACTAGAGATTGAACTGAGGCCCTTCATATGCACTAAATCCCCAGCCCTCTTTTTAAATTTTGAAACAGTATCTTGCTAAGTTGAGAGAGCCTGCATTCAGGCTGGGCTCAACTTGCCATCCTCCTGCCTCAGCCCTCTACATTGCTGGGATTACAGGCACGTGCTACCATACTCGACTCTGAAGAAGGATCTTTTTTCAAAGAAAATGATTTTTATTGGTACCTTTTAGGTATATGTAATGATCACATTCATCATAGGAAACTTGTACCTATGCATGATATAACTTGATTCTTTTTTTTCCCCCATTCCCCTTCCCTTCCTTCAACCCCTTTTCCCCTTCTTATTGAGTAAGGGTCTTAAGAAAGTTTTGGTAATTGAAAGAAAATAATTAAGGCCACTATGCCGTTTTTTACATCTTGTTTCAAAGCTGCCTCCACTGTTGAGGCTTTGAAACAGGAACCACCCTATGCTCAAAGACCACCAGGGGACAGGGTGAGCCTTTGTGTGACAGACTTAACCATCCTCACTCTGGCTGGGTTTTTTTTTTTTTTTTTTTTTAATGAAAAAAATAAAACAAATTTTCATAACCAAATAAGTGAATAACAAAAGTTATTATCCTGTGTATCATTATCTTCAAAACAGTTACTCAGTCTAAAACATAAACCAAAAAGATTCTTTAAAAAAGAAACAACACAAACTTTTTTTTAACTAAGATAAACTATTAGTATAAATGAAACAAATTAGCATATACACTGAAATATTTTTAAAACAACAGAATATGTAATTTGGGGAGTCAGGCTGGGTTTCTGTGACCCCTTTACAGCCCGGGCAGAAACTGAAGAGAGGCTGGGCCCAGCCTTTGCAAGCTGGCACACAAGGGGCAGGCGGCAGGCAGCAGGGGCAAGATGGCTAGGAGAGCCAAACCAGGAGCTCGAAATTTCTAGCTTAACAAAAGAAGGATTCAGGAATTGCCAAAAATGAAAAGGGAAACTTTTCCTCCGGGATCCTCCATCCTTAGAAGTTGGGGGAAAGGACCCTGCTACCCAGCTTCTAAATGGAAATTTTTTTCTTAATTGCCTCTCCATCCCATGAAGGCCTCCTTGTCCCTGGCAGAAGCAAACATAAGGTCACATGCCATACTGGGCCATCATCGTAACTGGGAGACAGAGAAGGGATGACTTGTCTCAGCTTTAAGTTGTTGATTTATGCACGTTCCTAAAGTTTTTTAAAATAACATCTTTCCAGTCTAAAGGAGACTGAAATAAACACTGCCTTTGAGCAGCTGGCCTACCGGTGGCTTTACAGCCAAACCCCAAGCCTGTTGACCATGGAAAAGCAATTGGAGGAAAGAAAACCACCCAAGGAGACCCAGAAGGGCAGAGGTGGGAAACAGAAGGGAAGCTTACCCAGAGCACCAGTGTATTCATTAGCCGATCAATACTTGTTCTCTTGAACTTTGTCCTGCCACTGTTCTGCATCAGCTTAGTGTCAGGACCTAGAAAAGAATGTGAAGCCAAGTAACAAATCTGCCTCTAGACTTGTGCACTATCCACAGGCCGCAGGACCTCGGGAGGAATCAAGTCACTGGGTGGATGAGAGGTTTGTATTCAGGGCCAGAGGTTTCTACCCTACACATTCTACCAGCGTACACAGCTTCGTCCCACAGTCCCGAGGAAGGCCTGAGCCACTAACTCTTACTCTTCTTTCTCTGAATGCTAGAAGGCTCACCCGCAAAGATGACCAGCCCGAAGCACCACTCGGTGTTTCGAAGCACACAGCCCCGCAGCAGCATGTTCTGGTTGCTCAGCGGGAACTTGCTTTCCTTCCAGTAGAGGGTGCCACTGAATTTGTCCAGCTTATTATTGGGGGGTTCACAGATCACTTCACCTGAATGGGAGAGAGGAGTGCCGCTGCTCAAGGTCCAGGCTACATCCTGACCACAAAGCAGTAAAACAGAAAAAGCAGCTAAGGGAGAGGGTGTAAGAGTACAGGCACTGCTGGTGGCAATGTAAGTTGATGTAACTTCTCAGGAAAAGAATGAGGTACGTGTATTAAGAGTACACACACCCCCAAAAATGCTGGGCGTGGTGGTGCATGCCTGTAACCCCAGCACTTGGGAGGCTGAGGCAGGAGGATTGCCACAAGTTCAAGACCAGCCTGGGCTACCTACTGAGTTCAAGGCCAGCCTGAAATACAGAGCAAGATCCTGTCTTAAAAAAAAAAAGAAAGTACACCCATTTTTGGAACCACTGTTGGGACTCTAGGAACAGTATAGGGAACAGCAATTTTTATTAAAGCATTACTGGAACAGCAAGACTGAAAACCACTGAATAGTCAGGAAGTGGTTGAATAAACTGGTACATCAATTCTCGGAAATACTAGGGTTTTTTGTTTTTTGTTTTTGTCTTTTTGAGAGACAGGGTCTCACTGTGCAGTTCAGGCTGGCCTTGAGCTCACTTTATAGCCCAGGCTGGTCTCGAACTTGCAATGATCCTCCTGCCTCAGCCTCCTGAGTGCCAGCATTACAGGCATGCACCACCATGCCTGGCAATTCTTGAAAATATTAAGCAACTATTAAAGAATTAGATAAATTCTCTGTGTACTGATGAGGTGAGATACTTACGATCCATCTGCCAGGTTTAAAAAGGGTAGGCTGCAGACTTCAGCATAACAGAACTACGTTTAATTACATTTACATATGTTTCTATAAACAGATGTAAAAAGCGTAGAGGAGATGCGCATGGTAGTGCACACCTATACTCCCAGCATTCTGAGGCTAAGGCAGGAGGATCGCAAATTCAACCCCAGCCAGGGCCATTTAGTGACTTAGCAAGACCCTGTTTCAAAAAAAAATTTTTTTAATTAAATTAATAAAGGACTGGAGAGGGGAGGAGGGATTGAAGGGAGGGTAGGGGAATGGGAAAAAAAAAAAAGAATCAAGTTATATCACGTACAGGTACAAATTCTCTATGATGAATGTGATCATTATGTATATCTAAAATGTACCAAGAAAATCTGATTGGGAAAGGAAAAAAAAAAAAAGACTTGGGATGTAGCTCAGTGCAAAAGGCCCTAGGTTCAATACCCAGTACTGAAAAAAATAAAGTGTAGATGAATACACACTGAATTGTCAGTTAACGTGGCTACACAAGAAGGGCAGATACTGGAGGGCAGGAGAGACTACTGTATCAGCTTTTCTTTTACACGCCATAGTCTGTCTTCTGACAAGGAGCATAAATCATTATTCTGAGGTAATAAGCAAAAAGAATAAACTGAATTTCTCTCAACATGCACAGCCAAGTGGGAACTACCACCCACAAAACTCCCCTGAAGGGGCCGGTGAGATGGCTCAGTGGCATAAGCGCCTGCCTTGCAAGCGCGAGGGCCCGAGTTCGACTCCCGGATCCCACATACGAAAAAGGGGCCGGTGATATCGCTCAGCGGCACGGGCGCCTGCTGGTGCACGAGGTCCTGAGGTCGACCCCCCGGTACCCACAAAAAAAAAAAAAAAAAAACTCCCCTGAAATGATCATCGGCTCAAAAACAAGTGGCCCTCCCGGTTTCCCTCCACAAAATAGTGCAGGGAGCTATATAACCACAGCACTAAAGAGCCAACAGGAAAATGTACAAAGCCCAACCCACCTCCTCTACCTGAGGGCTGAATCTGCAGGATTACTCACCATCAAACTTGGCAAGCTTGCTGATGTCTCCCAACTCCGAGGTGACAGGAATCGCCTGGCGCACTTTCATGTTGGTCTCTCTGGAAGGACAGGACCCCTGAGTCCTGGCTCCCTCCCCGTCTTCTAGGGCACCTGGGGCGCCTGACTACAGGGTGCTACCGCTTATCCCAGCAAAGACTTCTACACAACCAAAGCCTTTCTGACCCCCAAATTTTACCAAAACCAACAGAGCTCAGACCTGAGAACCTCTTTCAAAAGGTATCTTTGTGCTCCTACGGAGGCAGAAGGAAAGGGCTAACACCGAGCGTGCCACTTACCCATCGAGCTCTGCCGTCTCTATGTAACACAGCCCATGGGGCTCACTGCTGGAAAGGAGCAGGAGATCCGCCTACAGAGAAAACATAATGAGAACCCCAAAGGCCCAACCCCACCCTCGGTGGGCTCTGATGATGGCTCTCCCACTAAGTACTCCCAGCTTTCTTATTCCAGGCAAAGGCTAGTCTCGGGTATCTTAATGGGATACAGAGGAAGCCTCCCGCTCAAGAAAGTCTCCTTTCATGGTGTTTGAAAGACAAAAGTAGGAAGGACTCATCCCTTTCTGCCCAGAGAAAAACAGCCCTCCCGACCCCGGTGGGGGGGTGCACCTTGTCCCTTACCGCCACAAACTGGTTATTTTCAAGCTTGATAATGTCACCAACGCAGACATTCATCCACTGCTCTTGCTGGAGGCTGCGGCAACAAGAAGACAGTGAAGAGGCTGTCAGTAGCTAAGGACATTCCCAGGGGACCCCCTTTCTCCATAGAGCTATCATCTCCAATAGGCACTCACATTCCATTGATCAGCACCTGAGACTGACGGTTATTCACCTGGTTATCACTCTTGTGGCGGAACTAAAAAGAAGTGAAACAAGAAAGGTAAAGTCCAGTTCCGTGCTCCAAGAGAACTGGACCACTGGTGAACTCGGAGCATGATGGGGAAGGCCTTGCATACACCTCTTCACAGACCACCTCTCCCTGGCCCCCCTGTTCCCCCTCAGCCGAAGTATCATGGACCTAGCTGGACCAGGTAAGGGATGACAAGGTCACCAGGGAATTGTGCTGGGTGAAGATGGCTTAAGTTGGGGGTGGAAAGAAATAGAACAAAAATAACTCACATAGTCATCAGTGGCATCTTTAACAGCTGTGATGGTGAGGACCAGAACCAAAGGCACAATGGTGGTGAACCAGGACAGGGAAGAGATCTGTGGGATCAACTGAAAAGAGGAAAGAGAAGCATGGTTCTGAGGCCCATCTAATGCTTTCTTGCCCTAAACCCTCCTCTTCATTGTCTTCATTTGACTTTGTGAGTCACAGTGGATACAACAGGCCACTCACCTGCAAAATGAGAAGGAACAGGAAGTAGGTATTGGCAACTTCCTGGAACTGCTCAAACAGGTTGACAGGCAGGAAGGTGAGAATATTGTACTTGGAGGTCTTGATGCAGTTGCTCTATGGCAGCAGGAGAGAAGATAATGAGGTGGCCCCTAATCCCAACCCAAAACCTGAGGCTGGCTCCTCTATCTTTACACTTCCCCAAACCTCTGCCCCAAACACCACCAACCATGGGGTGGAGTGGGAGGGCACCAGGAGGGTCTCTCCCTGGGTCAATGTATCCTGTTTCCCTGACCAGTGAAGGCCTGAAAAATTTAGCACTGTAGCAGACGGAGAGTAGCCAAGAAGGCTGCCTTCGCCTCCCCCAACCATCTCCCTTGTCAGCCTTCAGTCCCAGCCCAGGATGTTCCTGTACTTGCCCCTCCCACTCTGGAACAGGTGGTCTGGGGTCACTTACCGCATACTGGAATTTCTCATTGTATTCTCGGTTGTTAGCCCGCGCCCTCCTTTCTTCTTCTACAACAAAACCACACTGCAGTTAGGAGAAGCAAACCAAGGCGGGGACCCACACCTCAGCAGGACCATCCTATTTTGTAGAGGATCCATAGAGAGTCCTTGGTTCTGTTCACAGAATATGGTTCTACAGAGTTGGCGCCACTGACGTGCCTTTCAGTTCTCTCCAGTCCATCTCTCACCCACAGCCTGGCTCTGTCAATCACATCCACAGGAAAGCCTGTTTTCTTTTCCCTCCAAACAGTCAAGATCCTCCACTGGACACCCTCGCCACCTCCCCATCTGGAGAAGCCTTAGCCCCTAATGGTCATGGGAATCCCCAGGCCCTTGTGTTGTTACAATTAACGCAGCCATCATCATAAGCAAGGCACAGGGGCTAAAGACACAAAGCATCTTCCCCCTGGGGACTTTGGCACACCTAGCCATTGTACTACTCTCCCCCACACTGGGGAGGAGTGGGATGGGTGTTGAGATTAAGGGTCACCGTGCCCTAGAGCTGCTCTGCGGCAGCATCTCAGTCCCACGTGCGGTTCCTCCACAGGAGCCTCTGCTTGTCACATGTCACCAGCAGCAGCTTCTGACTGGCCAACAATGACATCACCTATTTCACAGCTCATCTTCAAGTAGGGAAGGTGGGGGCTCAGGGATATGGGTCACACAGACTGAGACAAATGTAAGACAAGAACAAGACATAACTGAAACAGCCGTTCTCTAACTGTGACCTTTCCTGTACCATCTACATACATTTCCCTTGAGTCACTCACCTGTCCCTCGGCTACGCCTATCCAAACCTCCACAGATCCCAGACTGCAGGCACCAAGTTTAGGTCCCATGACAGGGGATGTCCTATGAAGGGGTCCCCAACCCACGTCACTATGACCTCGGGCTGTAAAAGGGAGTAACTTAGTTGGGTAGCAAACCTGGTACCTTAAATCTGCCAAAGAGTCAAAGGCAGAATTCAGACCCCTCTCCCCAGGCCCCACACAGATCACACTACAGCAACACCCAGGCCACAGCATCCCCTGTCTACCGAAGCAGGACCACGCTACTCCCAGAAACTTCCCCAGAGGAGCCCCTCGCGTTGAGACACTGCGCAATCACCACAAGCCAAGCAAAGGAAGAAGGTAGGGATCTGCCCCTTCAAAGCCAGTACCTCCGGGTCTGGACAGAAAACCAGGGAAGGCTGGAGGCCGAGAAAAAGGGAATGTGGAGAATGGATGGGGAATTAGGGGTACGGAAGAGCTGCCTCTCATTACCTGTCCCCCAAGAGGGCTTCTTTCGGCTCCAGGAGGGAGGTGCCCCGGCCCGGGCCCACTTCTCGGGCATCTCCTTGGGGACCGTCATGGTCCCTGTGTGAGTGGGGAAGGGCGCACTGTCTGTCCTGGGCCTCAACAGCGCCTATCGCCTACGGGGTGGCCCAGAGGGGAGGCGCAGGAGATGCGGCCACTCAGAGGGGAGCCCCAGCCCTCCCAGGCGCACAACCCCCTCCGCCCAGGCCATCCTTGGGGCCGCGGCACCCGCCCACCGGACCGCCGCGAGCTCAGCGGCACCGCAGCCCCCGGGTCCCCTGCAGCCCCAGCGCGAGCACCCTGAGTGACCCGGGACGCCTTGCGCAGCCCCGGCTCCGCCCGCCCCGACTGCAGGGGCAGCGCAGCCAGCGCCGCGTAGGCGACCGCCAGCGGAGCCCCGCCTCCCCACCATGGCCGGCCAATGCGGCGAGCGGACTGCGCGTCGTCGGGGGCAACCGCGCTGGTCCCCCACCCTCGCAGGCGAGCACGCAGCACTCAGTGGGTGGAAAATGAGGGGAGGAGACGAGGGCCTCCCCAGGCCAGAGAGTAGGAGCTGCAGGTGCCTCCAGATAAGAATACAGATGTGTGGGCTGGGGGCTTGTGCTCACTGCATCCCACCAGGAAAGCCAGCTGGAGCATCAAACGGAAAAACTCTCCTAGGCTTCCCCCAGGAAGCGAGGGGTTTTAATCTCCCCTTCCCTAGCCGGGCGCGGTGGTGCACAGTCGTAATCCTGGCACTACTCGGGAGGCTGAGGCAGGAGGATGGCTGCGAACTACACGGAAGCCAGCCTGAACTACATAGCCAGACCCTGTCTTTAAAAAAAAAAAAAAAAAAACACTCCTTCGTTAGACCCGTACCAGTTACCCCTCTTCCCTTGACTCCCTGAGCCAGAACTACACCCACTCATGATGGTCCCAGGAATCTCCACCCCTTGCCTTTCTTACCTGGGGGGCGCTTTTTTGCACACAGTGCCATCTCACCCAACAAGGTCCCAGCAATCCCATGGGAGACCCTGCAGGAAGGTAACAGATGCGGGTGGTCACGAAGCAGAGGGTGATCCTTCATTCCCCTCATCGGACCCTCTAAAGTTTCCCTTCTCCAGTTCTGACCTGCCCTTGTCAGCCCTTTCCCGCCAGCTCCACCAACACTCTCCCCTTCTTGACGAAGGATAACAGAGAAAAGGGGCATCCCCTCTGCTTTGGGTGACATGGGGGGACTGGGCGTCTACCGAAGCCAAGACCCTTAGGGAAAGAGCCTCGGAGATGTGGCCAGATATTAACAAGGGGGCACAGGTCTCAAGGTATCCATCTCAGGGACAATGGATGCCCATGTACTCTCCTGGTGACAATGTGTAGTGCCTGTACTAGAAAGCAGCATTTCCCCCAAAGGGTGGGGTGGAGGGAACATAAACCAGGAAACACCTGGCAGGGCATCAGGAAACCGGTAGGCAGGCTCCGCCCTTCTCGAAATGCTCATAAGTCCCCCATCCCCACCCCTACTGTTGGGGATTCCATTATCACCTCCTCCACAGAGGAGCTCACATTAGAGGGCTGGCCTTCACTTCCTGCTCAGACAGTACCCAAACCACTTCCTCTCAATGTGGGCCAGCTTTCCTTCTGGGCTAGCAGCAGGGTCTTCCGAACCATGTCAGAAGATGCCCCCTTTCTCTCTTGCACCCTAAACCTAGTCCAGTCAGTGTAACACTGGGTTCAAACTCAGAAAGCATCAGACATCCTTTCATCTTCCCACATCCTTTCTTTCTTCTAAAAAGGCATAAAGCCTGAGCTGGGAGTGGTGGCATAATCCCAGTTACCCAGGATGCTGAAGCAGGATGATCACGAGTTCAAGGCCAGCTTGGGCAACTACCAAGACCCTGTCTTAAAAACATAAAAGGGCCGGTGAGATGGCTCAGCGGCATTAGCGCCTGCTTGGCAAGCGCAAGGGCCCGATTTCGACTCCCGGAACCCACATATGATAAAAGGGCCGGTGATATCGCTCGGCGGCCTGGGTGCCTGCCGGCGTGCAAGGTCCTGAGGTCGACCCCTGGTACCCACAAAAACAACAACAACAAAAAAAAAAAAAACATAAAAAAGACTGGAGATGTAGCTCAATGGTAAAGAGCACGCCTAACATGTGTGAGGCCTTGGGTTCAATCCCCAATACAACAGGGGAAAAAGAGAGGAGGAGAAGGAGGTGATCACAGAGCCTCTAGCCTGGCCCAAAGGAAAGAGCAGAAGGCCTTCCAACTCCTCCTGGGGCCCCCTGCCTCCAGCCTACTGGGAACACCCCACCAGCCTGTCAGCTCCGAGGGATACTAATTGCCTGTCTACCCAGCCTCTATAATTACAGACCCTGCCCATAGCCCAGTCAACCACATCACTTCTCCCTTCACCAGCAGACTCCCTCCCTGACCCCGGATCAGGCAACATTGAGAACCAGAAGTCCTCTTCCTCTCTGACCCTCCCCAAATGTGGCGGGCAAGGGTGCCTGGCTCAGGAAGAAAAAATTTCATCCACATTTTAGAGATGCCAAGTCCTCCTCCAGGGCCCCCAGCCAGGGCCTCCACCCAGTCTAAGTATGAGTCACGGGAGAGTGGGGTGGGGAGGCAGAGGCTAAAGCCGAGGATGCAGGGTGGGCATCGCAGATTCCCTGGCCAGCCCCACACCGGGAGGTGATCCAGAAACACTGCCAGCCCAAGTGTCTGGGTCTGTATCGTAAGCAAGAGTTAATGGAGGAGCTGGACAGCCATCGGGAGGCAGGAGTCCGGAACCGGACCAAGAAAGTTGTTTTACATCTAAGACAGCGGGGAGACTGAAGGAGGCTTGGCCCCAGATCCCATGCCCTGGGGTGGGGACAGTAATAGGAAGGGAGAGGGAGGGGAGCACTGGCAATACGGACCCCCACACTTACTCCTTCCCAGCCTCACACAGCCTGGGCTTTCTGAACCGGTCCGGCCCATCGGCCACGTCGCCTTGCCCTGTCACCCTGCCCCAGCCCCCTCTGCAGCCACATCTGGGATAAAAATAGCCAGTCCTGGGAAGGAGGCGATGCTTATGGAGGAAAACCGCTCCTCCTCTTGTCTGCCCCTGCTCCTTTCCAACCAAGACTTTCTTTCAGAGAAGGCCGGCAGGTCAGGGAGACAGGAGGAACCCTAACCCAAAGCCCCCAGGTCACCTGCCCATCACCACGGCCCCGAGTCCTCTTCGCGGGGCTAGAACAGGACCCAGGGCTCTCTGTACAGCTCTAAACCCCAGAGCTCCAACCCTGCTGGCGCAGAGACCTACACCTTCCAAAGACAAAGCCCACCGGCCCCAAAGTCCCTTCTCCGGGCCCGAAAGGCTCGGACTCGCTTACTCCCGCGCCCACCCCAACTCTCCACGACCCCTTCGGCCCCCCGCCCTCCCGCGCTCCCTGCGCACCGCCCAGGTCCCGGTCCTCGCGCCCGCAGCGCCCCTGGGCCGCCGCTGCCCCCCCGGGTCTCCGCATCTCCGCGCTCGCCTCCCGCGCCCGCCTCACCTCAGCGTTCCGCGCTCGGCGCCCGCCCCGGCCGCCCTGTCCGGCCCATGCCCGGGGCTGGGGCGGGGGGCGCTCGCTCGGCTCCCCGCGGGCTCCCGCCCCCCAGCTGCGGCCCCGCTCTCCCCCGGGCCTCGGCCGGCTACTTTGTGTCAGTTTCGGCCGCGGCGGGGCGGAAGTGACGGCGGCGGCGGTGCAGGGCGGGGGGCGGGAGGGGGTTTTGGGGAGGAGGAGGGGAGTGCGGGCGGGAGGCGCGCGCCGCCATCTTTGTGCCGGGCAGGGGGGGCTCTGGACCACGCGGCTCCCACAGCCGCCTCAGCGGCCAGCTCGCCTCTGGAAACAAACGACCGCGAGGCAGGGTGGCCCAGGTTATATTTTAATTTGGAAGAAAGGGAACGGTAGAACGCTGCTGCCCTCTCCGCAAAAAGAGCATCATGTGCAGGAGGGGCGTGAGGGCGGAGAAGTGGAGCTACGGGAACTTTCCTCCGCGTCTGTCTCCCCTCAGTCCCCTCGGAGCTGACCGCCCCCTGCGCCTTCGCCTTTTCTCCAAGCCCTGGCTAGTCTCGTGCCATTGTACCCTCTGCTGGGACGACATCGCCCGGCATTGGCTAGGTACTGTATAGAGCTGTGCCTCAGTTACTTCTCCTGGCTCTCCAGATCTCCAGGCCCACGCCGCCCCGCCGCGCCCCCGAGTGGACCTCCTTCCCCCCTCGACCAACCGTCGGGGGCCGCAGAGTCTCGGGGTGGCGCCCTGGAGGGTAAGGCGCGCGGCGCTGCTGCAACAGGAGCAGGGAACTGGAACCCGGCAGTGAGTCTGAGCTTTGGGGTTCCCAGGGTCAAGCCCCCTACCCCGTGGAAGGTCGGCACCCGCTCCCCGCGATCCTGGCAGCCTTTCGGAGCCGGCATTCAGGGCGTGCACCTCCTGGTGGTCACTGTAGGGAACTATTTTCTTAGAGGCTCGGAAGTTGAGAAAAGGCGCTTGGAGGGAGAAGGGGAGCATGACCTGAGCCCCCCAACCTCCTCCTCCGTTTTCCCCGTCCAGGCATCCTTCCCAGTTTAGGAGGAAGGGGTGCCTACGGGGTAAACAGGGTCTGCATACTCGTAAAAAATATGTCTTGCGGCAGGCTGGTCGTGGCTCTCGAATCCATGTGTGAGGTGGGTGCTATGAAAATCACAGCTTACTCTCCAGCATCTGAGGCGAGGCAGGTTTTGCCAAGTCTGAGGCTTTGTGCTGAGTGGAGTCCAGATCCTGAGCCAGCTCTAGTTCCTCAGGGTGGTGCAGAGCCACAAGCACTTCATATGTGATGGTGCCAAGGGTGGCCCCCACCAGAGGGGCCACCACCGGCACCCACCACCAGCTGTTCCCAGCACTGCAAGAGAAGGACAAAGGGGAGGTGGCAGGGATGGCTCGCTTAGCCTCCCTCTCTCCAAGGGCTGGGGACAGCAACAAAGGAGCTCTCTAAGGTAGATCCTGGAGTGGAGTGGTGGGCACTTGGAAGAAGGTGTCTTTACCCCAGTGCATGGCATTTAGGAAGGACACCAGGAGTGATCGGCCCAGCTGCTAGCCTTAGGGAATTATCTGAGTATAAGCATTTTGCTGATGAGGTTGCTAATGCCTAAAGAAGTAGTAATATACACCCAAGAGTATCTCTAAATTTTACTGTGTCTGTGACAACTGGGAGGGGAGATGAGAGAAAAGGAGAACATGGGGCTTGGCAAAGGAACACTGTCTAAGAGGCCTAGAGAACTGTATCAGGAGAGAGCTGGGGACCCAGGGAAAGAGCCACTGGCTCTTCCACCCAGGGAGATGAGTGGTGGTCCACACCGGGGAAAGCTATCTCCCACCTAAAGACTTCAGGGCCCCAGCCAGCCACGTAGGTGAAGAGCCGTGGTCCCAGGTCCCGGGCAGGGTTGAGTGGAAACCCACAGTTGACACCCATGGAGAGTCCAATGACCAGGATCAGTAGCCCCACCACCACGGGCTCCAGACCAGCAGGTACGCCCTTGTTGCGTCTGTCCAGGATGGCCAAGAGCCCCACAATCAACATTGCAGTGCCTATGACCTGGGTTTGACAGAGGCCGAGGGGACCCCATCAGCTGCTGAGGATACTGTCTGCCTCCCTTCCCCAGCCACTCCACGTCACCACTCCTTTCATCTGGCTTTGTCCAACACAGGCAGCTAGGGGATCAGGGGAGCAAGGTAGAACCACCCCCATACTCTACCACGTTGGGACTGCGGTCCCAAGGGACAGGGCAAAAGTTGGGACTTCCCAGGACTCCCTCTCACACCTACCTGATCCAGAAAGCCATTATTCAAGGATAGATAGGGGGCAGGGTAGGTGGCAAAGATGGAGGCTGTCTCCTTGGGGCCAGTCACTGTCAGGTTCCCGCCCGTGTAGTTCTGTAAGGCGTCTTTGAGAGGGGGACATCCAGCTTTTCTAATTTTGCTCATCCAGAGTCATTCCTAGGTACCCTTCCCCACACACAGTGCCCAGCTGTGTCCCCTGTTACCATAGTAAAGAATGTATGTAGCTCCTGAGGCACAGAAAGCAGCCAGCAGCTGCACCAAGCAGTAAATGGGGAACTTGGCCCAGGAAAAGCGTCCCAGGAGGCACATGGCCAGCGAGAAAGCTGGGTTCAGGTGGGCTTCTTCAAGGATCAAGGAAAGAAAACCAGCATCCATTCAGTGTCACTGCCAGACATTGTCACCAAGTAATGCTACTGCCCCTTCCCACAACTCTTTAAGACAGTGTGGTTTCCATGACACACATGAAGGAATTTAGGCTCCAAGAGTGCAAGTGGCTTATCCAGGTGACACACCAAAGCCCAGATTTGAACCTAGGCCTGCCTGCTCTTTCTGCCACAACACACTGTGTCTCAAGGCTCCAGCCAAGCACAGTGATGCAGAGTGTGTTGAGGGACAAGCAGGTGGGCCCAGAGCAGAGATGAGCCCTGAGCTTCAGTTGTGAGGCACAAAAGGCCAGTACTTAACCTCAGTGCCCTGCCATAGATTTTTGCCTACGTGACCCAAGGGTGTGAAGAGGGGGTATGGAGAAATACCGGAAGGGCAAGGGCTAGGTGATGCCAAAGGCATATCTCAGTCCAGGGCACTGGTTAAGCTCAAGGAGATAATGTCCATGAGTCACCAAAGGTTCTGCCTTCTTGCCATCACCAGATCCCCACACTCCCCTGCACATCCCACCCTATCCGATGCCCAGACCTGACATTCATCACCTGAGACGTTGCCAGCCACATAGATGGCTATCGTCACAGAGAAAGCACCAGCCAGAAACATGGTGAAGAAGTTCCCTTTGGTTTCTCCACTGGTGACAGCCTGGGCCACAGACCCCTGGGTGAGGAGCTGGTGGGGAGACAGGAGATGAGGAACAGGAAGCCCAGGAAACCAGCCAGAGAGAGAAGGTAGGGGAAAGAGCTGGAGAGCACAGACCTGAGGGGCCAGCAGGAAAGGAGAAAGGCAGAATAAGGAAAGGGAAAAAGAAAGGGGAGAAGAGAAAGAAGGGAGAAAGTGAGAGATAATGAAGGGCAAGAATCAAAAAGTAGGAGAGAGATGAGGAAAAACAAGAGAAGGAAAAAGAAAAATTTGAGAGTTAAAAGGAAGTAGGATGCCAGGAAACAGAAAAAAGGATACTAGAAAAAGCCAGAAATTTTGGCCCACTTCCTCCCCCTACCCCATTAGCTTGCCTACCAGGAGCACAAATACACCCAGAAATTCTGCCAGGCACTGTCGAGCCAGGAGGCTGCGGATCCGGAGTTGGGCCCTGATTCTGACAAGGAGCTCAGCATAAGCCATGGTGGGGACACCCTGCTGCTGATCACTGCTCCTGCTGTCTGCATAGGCACACAGCCACTGACTGCTAGGGGCAAGATAAGGAGGAGACTTTAAAACCAATTAGCTCAGCTGTTGTGCACGTGTGAGGGGCAGAGCATAGCTTTCTGTTCACGTGTGGAGGCCGGAATGTGGGGAGCCTGTCTGTGGGAAGGCTGCATGCTCAGGCAGAGCCTGGAGTTTGTCCCTGTTTCTTCTGTCCTTCATCCCCACTCTGCACGGGACTAGCCAGGATGCGGGGTACCCTGCTTCATATACGTTAGTTCTCTCGGTCCTGAGGACAACTGTGTAAGTAGTATTATTGCTCCCATTCACAACTGAGGATACTGAGCCCTAGAATTCCCTAAGATCACATAGTTAGTGGATGAGTGAATTCAAATCCATATCTTTTTTTTTTTTTTGAGACAGGGTCCTGCTTTGTAGTTCAGGCTGGCCTTGAACACATGGCAGTCCTCCTGCTTCAGCTTCCGGAGTGCTGAGATTACAGGTGATTACCACTATACCTGGCCAAATCCATGTCTTCTGACTCTCCACCTGGTATTCCACAGTGCCTCTCATCTGGAACATGAAGCCTTTCCTCAGACTATTTGGATAACTGAAGAACTCAACAGGCATCCGGAGAGACTGGGCCGAAGTCTACAGACTGTTGGAATGAAAGCCACACATTGAATGCTTGTACTTCTTTCGTGTAGTCTTACCTTGGCTGGAGAATGCTGTATCTGTGTGTCTGGTGCCATGGGTTCAGATGGGGACGCCAGACCCATTCCTCTCTCTGGATGCATGGCACTCTGCATAACACATACCCAGGTCCTCTCTTCATATCTCAGGTCTCCAATAAGACTCTAAACCTTGAGTCAGCTTCTAGATAATGGGAAACAATGATGACCAAAACACAGTCTTTGCCTTCCTAGGGCTTCTGATCTAGTTGGTGGACACAGCTAATGTACACATTTTAAAAATATAGATTATGACGTTCTTGAAATCTGGGACCATGATTTCTGTGACACTGTGGGCTCTAGCACAGGCCTGGCACCTCTGTGTGCAATAACACTTCTTCACCAGCTCTAACAGATATCACTCCACCCAGCTCTGCCATTCCCCAGCTACTAGGAACATCAGCTGTGAGTCCACACAGCTGCCACACAGTAGAGCAGTGCCCTCCACCACAGGAAGTTGCCTCACCAAGGCATGTGTCCCCCCTTTCGGGTCCGTGTCCAATGACTGGTTGATGCAAGGGCACAAAAGCCTGGCCTCTTACCCTCCATTTAGGACAGCTCTGCAGGGCCATTCCAGCTCCGGAGTTGCCCGTGAGGTCAGCTGAGGCCTTTCTTATATCTTCAGTGTGTACTAGTCTCTCCCTCTGCCTAGTGCTGCCTTCCTTACCTGCATATCTCCCGAGAGGGCTAGCAACCCTCAGTAAACCCTGCTTATACGTATCTTCATCTTTAAGTCTTTTCCAGAGAGCCAAATTTAAGATGATCGGTGTTGGGAGGGGTCCTAGTGAGTGTTTTCTAAAATGGGATTTGCATAGTGCATTGTTTCCCTGCTGGTGGACAATAGCTTTGTTCTGGGAAGCTTGGGGAAATATGGCCCACAATAAGGTAAAAATGCCAGAAGCAGTCATTTACACTGGTGACCATTATTGAATACCTTTTGAAGTTTTTGGAGAAAGGGTCTGAATTAACTTTTGTTCTTCATTAATAGCTGACAATACAAAGTTACACCATGGCCCCTCGTTAGAGTAGGAGTTTGGGGGTCCAGGTAGTAATCGGAGTCCTGGCTCAGGTCTGGTTCACAGTACATTTTCTGTGACCTTGGATACACCAGTTATTGCCCAGTATCCTGACAAATAATTGAAATGGATATCCTGTGAAGTTTCAGAAAACCCACTTTGGTTTCTTGACTCATGAGCCAAGTGACAAAGGCCAGTTGGAAGTCTGATGCTGCCCCTCACCAGGATAATAAATAAAAACCAATACCATATCCTAAGGGAATGAGGGAGATTCAGGCCATCTCAAGGAATACAGGGGAGGTGACCCCTGTCATAGAACAAGTTTAGCTCCTGTAAAAACTGGTTAGATCATGGCATGGTTACATAGTGAGACCCTTTCTTTAAAAAAAAAAAAGTTCAAAGCATTGCTACATTGGCAAAATTTTTAGAGGCCCAGTGGTCTAGATATCCTCTTAAAAGTAAAGGACCAATTACTGCATTTCGTGCCTCCTACCAGTAAGAAAGAAGTACAGTGCTAATATTGTTAGGATTCTGGAGCAATACTGACCCATTTACCAGACGTATGAGAGGGGCCTAGAGGAGAAAAGGCCTCTGTGGTCATGTGACCCAGCGGACCCTCTGGGACTAGAACTTCTGTGGTGGGAAATGATGCTGTGCGTGCTCTGGCAAGCTCTAGTATGAGAATCATAGTGTAGACTCCTAAGGTTCTGAGCAGATCCATGCCCAAGAGAAATGCACACCATTTGAAAAGCAGCTCTCAGGGTGCCACCAGGCTCTGGTAGAGACACCAAGTGGCCAAGTAGCCAGAACTGCCCACCATAAGCTGGGGTCTGTCAGATGCTCATTAGGAATGGTGGAGATAACAAAAAAACATATTGTAAAAAAAAAAAAAAAAAAAACGAAGTGGCATCTTCGGGATCAGGCATAAATGGGTCAGAGTACACAAACAAACTTTAAAGCAAGTGGTCTAAAGTTCCATTCCACTCACCAGTGTCATACTGGCTTCTCTTCCTCAGCTCCATCCATTGCCCTCTGAGGGGTTCCTTAAGCCAGCTGGCAGAGCAGGAAGCCTGAACTTCACCTACAGATGGGTTGACAGGGGTGAAAGCTAAAATAGAATACTGTTGCACTGCCACCCACTCAGGAGTGGCCCTGAAACAGTGTTGAGAGGAAATCCTCCCCTGGGACAAAGATTTGAGCAGTAGAGCTGGTCACTCATTTTGTGTGGAAGAGAAGAACCAGGAGGTAAGAATATACTGTCTCACTGGCAGTGGCAAATGCTTTGTTGTTTGGTCAGTGATTTGAAAAGAAAGTGGGAAGAACTGGAACAGAGTTCTGAGGGTAAGATGTGTAATGCCCACCAGAGAACACCTGTCACAGAGAGGCACCAAACAAGCAGATGGGATGACTCAGCCACTGTCTGTCACCAGCCACCTCAGTTCTGCACAATGGGTGCAGTGAATGGAGAACCCGGTGGAAAGGATAGAGGCTGTGCATGACCCCCACTCACAATTGCAAAGCCCTGACATGGTGCTACCCCTTGAGAAGAAGCAGCCATACATCAAGTTGATGACGTAAGACTTCACTACTGTCTTTTTTGTAGTACTGGTGAGTGAACCCAGGGAGCCCTGAGCTACACTCCCCTCCATTTTCAGGATTTTTTTTGTTGTGCATGGGGTCTCAATATGTAGTCCAAGCTGACCTCGAACTCGCTGTGTAGCCCAGATTGGCCTCAAACTTATGACCCTCTTGCCACAGATCCTCCCTAGTAGCTGAGATTGCAGGTGTGTGCCATCACATGCCAAGGTTTGAAATCTCACCACTTGACTGGAATTGACAATATTTTTATTATAGTCATTCCTCGGTACCCAAGATGGGTGTGTGGTGGCGCACACCTGTAATCCCCTCACTTGGGAGGCTGAGACAGGAGGAGCGCTGCGAGTTTGAGGCCAGCCTGGGCTACATAGTGAGTTCAAGGCCAGCCTGAACTACATAGCGAGATCCTGTCTCAAAACAAAAGATGCAGTTGAAGTGCCAGCTTCAAGATGGTACTCTAGGAAGATGAGCACCATCCTCCAGAACATGATACCTACCCTAAATTAAAGATCATTGTGTGATGTTATGTCCTCAGCAAGTAGATTGACCAGGAATTAAATTATGTGGATATGGGCTAGATATTCAAATGGCCTCATTTTTCCTTTACTCATGGTGAATCACTTGGGATTTTGATTTTGAAGGTCTAGAGATGCAGTGTTCCCACAGTTAAGAGTTCCTCTTGAACTGGGGTCTCTGTAGCAAGAGATAAGCAGGCAAGGATAGGAGACACCATGCTGGCAGTGGTAATAGTCTGTGATGGAGTGTGGAGGGTGCAGCTGCATGTGGGGCAAGAGTACTTGGGCACTCAGCTCACCCATGGGGATGTCTCTTGTGCTCCCATGTTCAGTTTTACAGTACACAGGATTATCGTGGCTACAGACTGAAAAGGGGATGGTAACCAAGAGCACGCTCAGGGGTGAGGTCTGTGTCTGCCTAGACTAGTTGAGGTGCTCACCAAAGGTGAAGAGAGTGTAGAAAGAATGGTACAGGAGAGGGCTGATGAGAGTGTTAGTGCCTCCAAAGCAATTGTAGCAGGAAAGGCTGCTACTTTTCCACTAATTCTGTCTTACCACCACCACCACCAGTACTAGAGATCCAACCCAGGCCCTTATAAGTGTTCTACCACTGAGCTACAAATGCAGCTCTTTGTAATTTTTTTTCCTTTGTAATTTTATTTTGAGAAAAGTTCTCCCTGAATTGCCAAGGCAATTGAACTCGTGATCCTCCTGCCTCAGCCTCCTGAGTAGGTTGAGGTAGGAGGGTCCTGAGTTTAAGATCAGCCTGGACTTCACAGTGAGTCCTCGTTTCAAAAAACAAACAGTACCGGTGGTACACACCAGTAATCCCAGCACTCGGGAGGCTGAGGCAGGAGGATCGCCATGAGTTCGAGGCCAGCCTGGGCTACATAAATGAGTTCGAGGCCAGTCTCATAGTGAGACCCTGTCTCAAAAAAAAAAAAAAAAAAGACAAAAAACTACTATTGGCAGGATTCTGAGAAGATAGTAGATCAAGTGAAAACATTTTTTTCTTGAATTGCTACATAAAAACAGAGCAACTAGATAACAAAATCAAAGACATTAAAAACATGGAGAACAAAATGATGAAAAGTGTGCTTTTGAACCCTTAGTACAAGTGGGTAGGATCAGTACCAGTAGCCATCAGTCTCGGACAGTATCAGCATATGTGCAAGAAGAAGCAGAGGATCAATGGGAGGATATAAAATCAACACAAAAATCAATAACTTTCCTATACACAATAATAAACCCACCAAGAAAGAAGTCAGAAAAATAATTGCATTCCAAGTAGCTTCAAGAAATAAAATATCGGACTGCCGGAAAAAGATAGCGGATCTGTAAGAAGCAGGCAGTGAACCTCTCCAAAAGTCGCCTTCTGGACACTGGAATATAGTGACTGGAGGAGGACAAGAAAGAGGGAAGTGGCTCCCCTGGACCCAGGAAAGATCTGAAGCGCATTTCGGGGCCCACGGAGAAAGTGAAGAGAGAAACTCCAACAAAGAAGAAGGAGGTGGCCACCAGCATCTTTTCCCTGTGTCAGGAATCCCGATGCCACAGAAGCGGTTCAAATCTGCGGACCCTGCGGTGACTGCCGGCGCCCCCAGGGGCCTCCATGGAGGAACACAAGAAGTGGCAGTGCAGAGAAGCAGCAGCCATGAAGGACACACTGACTGGCAGTGAGTGCTGACGCCCAGCCATCCCGCGCGTGAGAGAGTGACTAGGCAGGCACCATTGTTGGGGGGGCAGCAGCTAAACTTGGAACTCAGGGCAGCCGCCACTCCATCCATGGCTCCAGCGGGGACCTCCGCGGAGGAACGCAAGATGCCACGGTACAGAGAAGCACCGGCCGTGAAGGACACACTGACTGGTGCTTTTCATCCTGGTATTCCAAGACTGAGATTGTCTAAGGATCACAGAAAATACTGTGGCACAGTACCAAAGAACCAAGGACTGGGCCAAACAGGCAGCAACTTCTTATCTCCAACAAATTGAAGAGGTAGGATCTTGCAGCAGGCTCAAAACCCAAAAATAGGGCCGGTGAGATGGCTCAGCGGCTTAAGCGCCTGCCCGGCAAGCGCGAGGGCCCGAGTTCGACTCCCGGATCCCACATACGAAAAAGGGGCCGGTGATATCGCTCAGCGGCACGGGCGCCTGTTGGCGCGCGAGGTCCTGAGGTCGACCCCCCAGTACCCACAAAAAAAAAAAAAAAAACCAAAAATAAGCTACACCTGGAAGATACCTCAGAGAAGTAGCCATCTCCTAAGAGTTTGAAATACTAGCAATAAAGCAACCTACCATAGGCAATTTACAAACATCACCCCAGGAATTAAACTAAAGAAAGAAAAGAAAATGAGACGACACTTAAATAAGATGCAACCCCACACATCCAGTTCACCAAAGGCAAACCCAGGGGGCAACGAGGTGGGACAAACCGAAAGCCACCCACCTGCCATCTCTGAAGTGGTAACAACAAAGCAGTTGAATGCGGCTCGGGAAAAATTTAAATCAGAAATAATTTCTCAGATAACTGCAGAGATAATGTCCACAATGAAGACCATGCTTAAGGACGTTAGAGCAGACACAGACAAAAAAATAGACGAGCTGAAGAAAATGATGGAAGCCATGAATGCTCAGCATAGAAAAGAAATGGAATCCATAAGGCAGATTCAAGCAGATATCCAGGAGAACAAAAATTCCATTGAAAGTATTTGTAGCAGATTAAGCCAATGTGAGGACAGGATCTCAGATATAGAAGACAGGCTTGCAATTAGTGATCATGAAAAGGAAGAATTCTTAAAAATAGCAAGAGACAATGAAAAATCAATCCAGCAGCTGCTAGATGATGCAAAGAAGAATAACTTAAGATTGATTGGAGTCAATGAAAAAGTGGGAGATAGCATAAATGACATCAGAACACTGTTCACAGACATTATCACAGAAAATTTCCCTGGTAGAGAAAAAGAATTTGACGTTCAGATAAGTGAGGCTTATAGAACTCCAGTTAGCCACGATCAAAAAAAAATCTTCAACCAGGCATATCATAGTCAAGATTCCAGAAATTCAACATAAGAGTAGAATCTTAAAAGCTGTTAGAGAAAAAAACAAATCATCTGTAAAAGAAAGCCCATCAGAATCACAGCGGACTTTTCAGCACAAACCCTCAAGTCAAGAAGAGCTTGGAATGATGTATTTCAAGTTCTAAAGGAAAATAACTTTCAACCCAGATTGATGTACCCCGCAAAACTATCTTTCAAAACTGATGGAGAAATAAAATACTTCCATGACAAAGAACATCTGAGAAAATTTATAACCACCAAACCAGCACTCCAAAATGTTTTGAAGGACATTCTAGAAAGGGATAACAAGGGCTACAACTCCAGGAACCCCAACAGAAGGAATCCACCAGGCAGGGCAAACAATTAAAGAGAGGGAGGGAAAAAAAAAATAAAAAGGGGGAGCCAACAACAGGAAAATAACATGACAAGGATAAGTCAACACATATCAGTTTTAACCATCAATGTTAATGGTCTCAATTCACCAAGAAATAAAATATCTAGGAATAAGTCTAACCATGAAGGTGAAAGACCTCTATAATGAAAACTAAAATGCTGAGAGATAGAGAAGCATTGGAAAAGGGAAAGACTTCCTTTGTTCACATATTGGCAGAACTAATACTGTTCAAATGGCCATATTACCTTTGGAAATCTACAAATTGAATGCAATCCCCATCAAAATACTCACTTTTTTAAAAGAACTAGAAAAAAAAAAAACCCTAAAATTCAAATGGAAGCACAAGAGACCCAGAATAGCCAAAACAATCCTGAGCAAAAAGAGCTGTGCCAGAGGCATCACAATACCAGATTTCACATTATACTACAAAGCCATAGTAATGACATGGTACTGGCACAAAAACCAACACATAGGCCAATGGAAGAGGTCAGAAGGCAGACACAAACCCATGCACTTACAGCCATCTGATTTTTGACAAAGGGGCCAAAAATGTGCTGTAAAAAAAACAGTCTCTTTGATAAACGATGCTGGGAAAACTGGTTGTCCACATGCAGAAGATTGAAGCTAGATCCTTATCTCTCACCCTGTACTAAGATTAGACCAAAATGGATCAAAAACCTAGATTTAAACCTTGAAACTTCTGGAAGAAAACACAGGGAAACACAGCCCTAGGCACAAGCAAAGACTTCCTTCCTGAATAGTACCCCAGTAGCACAGGAGATAATATCAAGAATCAACAAATGGGACTACTTCAAATTAAGCTTCTGCACAGCAAAGGTAGCAATCAGCAGAGTGAGGAGACAGCCTGCAGAATGGGAGAAAATCTTTGCTAGCTACTCTTCTCTAATATCTAGAATATATTTTTAAAAAACAAAAAACCCTCACTGGATTTGGTGATCCAGACCTGTAATGCCAGCACTCGGAAGGCTGAGGCAGGAGGATCACTGTGAGTTTGAGGCCAGCCTGGGTCATGTAGTGAGTTCAAGCCAGCCTGGACTGAATAGCAAGACCCTATCTTATAAAAATAAAAAATAATTTAGAAAAAAACATAACACCAAAAAACAAAGACAGTTTTTTTTTAAAGCCCAATCAGTAAATGGGCAAGTGAATTGAATAGAGAGTTCTCAAAAGAAGAGTTACAAACGGCAGTGGCCAATAAGCATACAAAAAAAAAATGTGCAATATCTTTAGCTATCAAGGAAATGAAAACCAAAGCTACACTGAGATTCCATCTCACCCCAGTCAGAATGACTGTCATCAAGTATACAAAAAAAAATGAATGCTGGTGTGAGTGCAGGGCAAAAGGAACCTATGCTGTTGGTGCAAATATAAACTAGTGCAACCACTGTGGAAACCAATATGCTAATTCCCAAAAAGGCTAAAAATGGATACAGCGTTTAACCCAGGTATACCACCCCTTAGTATATTTCCAGAATAATTAAGGATGGCCTACTATAGTGACACAGTATGTCCATGTTTACAGCTGTGCAATTCATAATAACTAAGCCATGGAAACAGCCTAGATGCCCATCAACAGAGGAATGGATCGAGAAATCGTAGTACATACACATACTGCAGCATTATTCACCACAGAGAAGATCAGAATTACGTCATTTGCAGGAACATGGATGGAATATGAGGAGCAGGTTAGAATGTTTCCTGATCTGCTTTAAAAGGTGGATGATGACAGATCCAGCAATTAGAAACATTGTTTTTCTGTGTTATTTTGAGTTTTCTTTTTTCTTTCTTTTTTTTTTTTTTTTTTTTTGTCTTTTTGAGACAGGGTTTCACTATGCAGTTCAGGCTGGCCTTGATCTCACTTTGTAGCCCAGACTGGACTCAAACTCACAGCAATCCTCCTGCCTCAGCCTCCCAAGTACTGGGATTACAGGCATGTGCCACCACACCTGGCCTTGGAGAAGTTTTCTAAAGGGTTTTATTTCCGTGCTTCCTGTGGAGAGGGAAGCATGTTAAGGGGGATATTAGATAAACTACCAAGAGCCTAAGAGCTGGAGCCCTAGCAAGGTTACCCACATTATGGATCCAATTAAAAGCCAGAATCCTAGCACAGGTGCCCATCTAAGCCATGGTGGGTCGGGGGTCATTAGTGACTCTACTTCCCTGACCCTGAGCAGAACTGGACTCCTGCTATTTGAAGAGGAGCCTCAGATCTTCCAGAGGGCACAGGAGTAACTTTCTTCATTTGCATGGTCCTTTGTCTCAGACAGTCCAGGTGGGGCTGGCTTTATCCTGAAAGGTGAATCTCTCCATGGACTCCTGCCACCTTTACTGCAGTGGGTGTGGCAAGGCTCACTGAAAAGGGCCTTCTATTTAATTGATCCATAGGAGTTCTTTTTTTTTAAGTTTTAATGAGCACTTGCTCTCCAGGGTGGACACTAGTTGATCCTTTTAGGCCAGGAGCTGTCAAGACTTTATTTTCAAATAGTTGTTATAGTCAGGGTTTATAAAGGAAAAGATTTAATACAGGACATACAATTTATAGGATTATTTTATAATATTCACCCAAAGAGTCAAATGCAAAAGAGTGTGGGAGATCTGTCTACACACTAGAGACCCAAAGAATCCAGCTGAGGGCCTGGATCCCATGGCAATGTCCTGCACGAGTCCAGCTGAAGGCCTAGAACCCACAACAATGTCTCATGCAAGTCTGTATCAAGGATCTGCACTGGGAAGGCCCAAAGGTCAGTGGTGGAAGCTAGAAAGTCTGCACCAGCGGGATGAAGGGTCTGTGCCAGCAGGATGAGGGATCTGCAGTGGAGCCAGGAATCGACACTCAAGGTAAGGACCAGAGCTCTCTCAAAAAGAACCGCAGCCATCCTTAGCAACAGTCAGGACCCGAGCTCCTCTGACCATAAGAACAGCCTAGGGCCGGTGAGATGGCTCAGTGGCTTAAGCGCCCGCCTTGCAAGCGCAAGGGCCCGAGTTTGACTCCCAGAACCCACATACGAAAAAGGGGCCGGTGATATCGCTCAGCAGCACGGGCGCCTGTTGGCGCGTGAGGTCCTGAGGTCGACCCTCCGGTACCCACAAAAAAAAAAAAGAACAGCCTAGTTGATATCAGGAAAGCCAGTGTGATAAGCTTCTCCAGGAGAATCAACAGCACACCATCTTCCCCTCCAGTTCTCTTTTTATGTCGTTGGCAATAATCCTCAGGTGGGCCTTGCACACCCAGAACCATGCTGATTCAGTTCAGCTGGGTGTTAAAAACTGACCATTAGGGGCCGGTGAGATGGCTCAGCGGCTTAAGCGCCTGCCCAGCAAGCGCGAGGGCCTGAATTCGACTCCCGGAACCCACATACGAAAAAGGGGCCGGTGATATCGCTCAATGGCACGGGCACCTGCTGGCGCGCGAGGTCCTGAGGTCGACCCCCCGGTACCCACCAAAAACAAAACAAAAAAATTGACCATTAGTTAGTCCACCACAGTCCACCCCTAGTCAACTTGATAACCAGACACATTTCCTTAAACCATAGTCTCCAGTGGCAGATTTGTGAAAACTTAGCATGTCTTGATCTGTTCAGATTTACATTAATGTAACAATTACATATATACAATTCTTATTACACTCATTTACACACCAAAAGCATATATTCAAAGGATGCTCAAAATTCAAGATGAAAACTACAGTACTTTGACTAAATAACCTGATTATAAACACATATCTAAAAACATTAAAATTGTATTTAAGAGCGTTATTACAATCACAATCCTTGCTTCCCATTAACTTTTAACAACAGGGCAAGGCAACACTAAGAAATGCCCTAAGGGATCTCCAGCATTTCAAATACACTCTTCTGGTGAAAGGCTTTGGGTCATTTTTTCATTGTCCTGTTCCTTCTCAACAATCATGTTCTCCTCTGGTTTCATCCTTGCAATCCACAGCTCCACTAGAGCCTTCCCTCTGGCCAAATGCTTTGAATCATCCTTCTGGCTCTTCACTCTTAATTTCCAACATAGATCTAGCCTAAAGCCTTCAATAGTAACCATCCCAACAGTAGACTGCATTGAAATTTTTCTGCCATCCAGGAACTCTCTCTAAACAAGCAAAATGCAGACCAACTTCCTGGCAAAGCACAATATACACCACCTGGAATCCAGCAGCCAATGCAGTCCTCAGTAGAAGCCTCCTGAGCTCATCTTAACTGGCGGCATTTCCATCAATATTCTGATTTTCCAGGCTCTGACCAGAGTCTCCCATATAGTTTACAGTGTGTGGGGGCTGCCTCTTTGGCCAGTCTCTCAAAACCTTTCCAAATTAATTCCAAAGGCTCTTAAGCTACATGACCAGGCAATGTCAGGGTAATACCCCACTCCTGGTACCAATTTTGTTGTAGTCAGCGTTTATAAGGGAAAAGATTTAATACAGGACACACAATTTATAGGATCATTTTATAATATTCATCTTCCTCCAGGTCCTGATTGTTTTGTTTTGGTTTGGTTTGTTTTTTTTTGAGACAGGGTCTCACTATGCGGTTCAGGCTGGCCTTAAATTCACAGTGATCCTCCTGCCTCAGCCTCCCGAGTGCTGGGATTCCAGGTGTGGGCCTCCATACCCGGCAAGGTCCTGATTGTTGAACACAGAAAAGGCTGTGTCCATCAGTTGTGTCAAAGGAGTCTGAAACCCATCTGAAATTTTTGTCATTTGCACTAAATCTCTGGGGCTGATTAACTAATTAGCTATGAAAGACAACTGGATTTTTTTTCTTTGTCCTGTGTAACGTCTCTCACGTTTTCATAATTAACAGGTTTTTTGTTTCATTGTTGTTTTGTTTTGCTTTGCTTTTGTTTTTTGAGAAAGGATCTCACTATTTAGCCCAGGCTGACTTCAAACTTTCAGTGATCCTTCTGCTTCAGCCTCCTGAGTGCAGGGATTATAGGCATGTGCCACCATGCCCAGTTTAACAGGTTTCTTAATGCATCTTTCTATTCCCATGGTAAGAGCAGTCATCATTTCAGACCTCGTGCTTAGCTCATCCCTGTATTATCGTCCCAGTTGGACTCTGTCAGAGGGACAGTAACCTCTCCCGGGTGATTGGCTTCTCTCTCAGCATGTTGCTCATCTGTGCCTCTTTTGGCCTCTGCTAGGAGTCTCTGCTTTTCATCATGGGTCCAGCCAGTGGCCAAGACAAATTGGACTTCTCCCCATGAGAGGTCAAAGTCTGAAACCCATCTGCAAACCTACTGGGATCTTCCAAAGATCGGCCTAAAAGTTCTTTACCTTGTTGAGTATCTGCCACTGAAAAAGGAACCTGGCCTCGAGGCATCCCCTCCTCTGGGAGCTCTCTAAGGGCCCAGGGAGCTGTGAGTTGGGAGAGCAGGAAACTCCACTCAAGTGTGGTCTGCGGGGATCAAAGCTGTCTGGGGAGCATGAGGAGGGCTGGGGGGCTGGGTCGCTCTGGGGAGCCGGCTGCTGATGGGGTTTCTGAGTCACTTGGAGAGGGCGGACTGATTCACTGCCCTGAAGACGATAAGGAGGAGGCTGGTGAGACCTCCTGGTGTAGTGGCCTTTTAAACAGGTGTGGAGACCCATATCCCCCTGAGAGAGAGGTGGGGGTCTGAGGAGGGGAGCCTCAGCTACTTCTATCTCCTCTTTGGGACTTCTTTAAGCATACCATACCTCTTGGGCCTTTGCAGAGGGGTGGTTTCTGATAAATAGCCATGAAAGCCTGAACATAGGGATTTTTTTGTTTGTTTATTTTTGTATTTTGAGACAGGGTCTTGCTGTGTAGCCCAGGCTGGTCTTGAACTCACTGTGTAGCCCAGGCTGGTCTCAAACTGACAGTGATCCTCCTGCCTCAGCCTTCCAAATACTGGGGTTACAGGTGTGTGCCACCACATCCAGCCAGAATGGATTTCTGACCATTTTTCCCTGCCTTTTGCAGAAAAGAGCTAAGTGAAGGGTTGTCATTTAGACTGGACTTCTGTCTCCATTTCTTGACATATCCTAGTTCATACTGGACCCAAACAGTATTGCAATAGAAGATAAAATGTTGTTTTTTTTTTTTTTTTCCTTCAGATTGTCAGAGTTAAATTGTTTCCAATTTTGAAGGATCCAGCCTAATGATAAGGTTGCTGGGATCTGCAGGGTGTTTCCCATGCCACTTTCTGGGGCCTCCAGGATGGATCACCAAGAAAATGGTACTGGATGGCGGGTTCCAGGGGAATTCTTTGCAGCTTTTTGGTGTCTTGGACGAGAGACACGAAAAAGGTAGTGGAGATGTACGTTTATTGAAGATGGGAAAGAAGTACACTGCAGAGTGAACTGAGCCAGTGAACTGAGACTCACAGTGGCCAAAAAAATAAAATGCTGAGACACAGTCCCACTAAAGTCTCCCAGCTGACCTCAAACTTGCAATCCTCCTGCCTCCGCCTTCCCAGCAGCTTGGATTAAGGTACGTGTCAGAGTGCCTGACTCAACTTGTTTCTTTTTTACAGCTTCTACCATTTCTCTACCAATACTACGTATTTATTGAATCATTGTACAATGTTTTTCTTTATATCATTAAACATATTTATTAAATCTGCTTTGAAATCCTTGTCTGCTAAACTGAACATCTGGGCCTCCACAGAGGTTTTTTGTTTTTGTTGTTTTGTTATTTTGTTTGTGGTGGTGGTGGTACTGGTGATTGAACCCCAGGCACTTTACAGTGAGGTAACGTCTGCCTTTTTTTGTTTTTTTATTTTGAGACAGGTTCTCACTAAGTTGCTAAGTTGCTCAGGCTGAGTTTGAATTTGCAGTCTTCCTGCCTGCGCCTCTCAGAATGCCGTGAACACAGCTGTGTACCACCACAACCACAACCACAATGTCAAATTTGTATGTTTGTTTTTTGGTTGTTTTTGTTTTTTTGTGTGTGTTTTTGAGATAGGTCTTACTATGTAGTTCAGGCTGTGTAGCCCAGGCTTGCCTTGGACTTGCAATGATCCTCCTGCCTCAGCCTCCCCAGTGTTCTGATTATAGGCATGTGCCACAATGCCCAGCACCTTCAGCATTGCTCCGTTGTCATATTTTTTCCTTGGTTTCGTTCTCCTTCTCCTTTCCTTTTTTCTTTTGAGATGGGCTCTTATTATGTTGGTCAGTCTGGCCTTAAACTCCTGGGCTCACATGATGCTCCTGTCTCAGCCTCCAACAACCTGGAACTGCAGATGTATGCTATTGCACCCAGCTCTTAACATTTATATTTAACTGACAAAGAGCATATATTTATCATGGACAATATATTTTTTACATATAGACATTGTGGAATGGCTAAATCAAGCTAATTAACAAATACATTATCTCATGTACTTTGTGTGCATGTGTGTGTGTGATGAGAACACTTAAAATCTATAGTCTTAGCAAAAACAAAAACACCCAAACAAACAAAAAAACGAAAACCTTTTCTTTTTTTGTAATGGGGATTGAATTCCAGGAGTGCTGAGCTTTATCCTTAGCCCTTTTTAATTTTTTGGTTTGAAAGAGGGTATAGCCTCGTTGCTTGGGCTGGATTGCAATCTGTGATCCTCCTGCCTCAGCCTTACCAAGCTCTCCCAGCAATTTTTTTTTTTTTTTTTTTTTTGTAGGTACCGGAGGTCAACCTCAGGACCTCACGTGCCAGCAGGTGCCTGTGCCGCTAAGCGACATCACCGGCCCTTTTTTCGTATGTGGGTTCTGGGAGTCGAACTCAGGACCTCGCGCTTGCCAGGCAGGCGCTTATGCCGCTGAGCCATCTCACCGGCCCTTGTTTTGTTTTTTGAGACAGGGTCTTGCTATTTAGTTCAGGCTGGCCTGGAACTCATAGTGATCCTCCTAGTGCTTGAATTATAGACGTGCCCCTGGCTTCTCCCAGCAATTTGTAAAGACCCAAACACTACGTTGTACAACACATCTCTAGAATTTATTTCTCCTATCCTTTGACCAACTCTTCCCCAATGCCCTCATCCTTTGGCTCTGTATATCACCATTCTACTCTGAGTTCAAAATTTTTTTTTTTTAAGAGTAGGAAAATTTATTGGAGAATAGGAATGGGGAATGGGGAATAGGAATAGCTCCTGAGACAGGAGGGGTCCTGCGTGGGTTGCTCTGAGTTCAATTTTGAGATTCCACATAAATGAGCTCATGCAGAATGTTCTTCTGTGACTCATTTCACTTACTGTAATGTCCTCCGAGGTCCCATCCATGTTGTCCTAAGTGACAGAATTCCCTTTGTTTTTAATGCAAATGGGTGGTATTCCCTTGTAGGTATAGTTACTCATTTGTTGATACTTAATTTGACTCTGTACCTCTATTGTACATAATGCTGCCATGCTCTTGGGAGTGGGTATCTCAACACACTGATTTCCACTTCCTTGGATATGTGCTCAGTAGTGGGCTTGCTGCTTTTCCATTTTCTCCCCACTCTCATGCTGGGGATGAACCCAGGGGTGCTCTGTTTGAGATGAGGTCTGGCGAGGTGGCCAGGCCGGCATGGGACTTTTAGTCCTCCTGCATCAGCCTCCTGAGTGGCTGGGATTACAGGTGTGGCCGCTGTGCATGCCAGGCTCCATCCACTTTTGTTTTGATTTCATTTTGAGATGGGGTCCTGCTCTGTTGCCCAGGCTGGTCTCAGGTTCCTGGGTTCAGGTCATCTCCCAAGCAGCCAGGTGTGCAGCTGGCCCGCAGGCACAAGCCACCATAGCAGTACCATTATCTTGTTAATTCTTTTTTTTTTTTTTTTTTTTTTTTTGTGGGTACCAGGGGGACGACCTCAGGACCTCGCGCGCCAACAGGCACCCGTGCCGCTGAGCGATATCACCGGCCCCTTTTTCGTATGTGGGTTCCGGGAGTCGAACTCGGGCCCTCGCGCTTGCAAGGCAGGCGCTTACGCCGCTGAGCCATCTCACCGGCCCATATCTTGTTAATTCTTGTTGCTGTTTAAGTTTGATTCTGATTCCTTATCCTCCCGGAAGTGGTCTCTCTGTCTTAGACTTTTGTCCCTAAGGTTGTGAGCTTTCCCAAGATGTGTGTTGGAGTGATCTATTTAATTCCTTGTAACCAGCATGTGGGTCCTTTCAGGTTAGAAAGTAACATTGTTCCATTCTGGGATGTTTTCATTTATTTCACTGATGATTATATCTGTTTCCTTTATTCTTTTGTGGTTGTTTTTCTTTTTCCTCCACCCTCCTTTTTTCTTTTTCTTCACCTACTTTGGAGATTTCCTCAACTTTGTCTTCAAAAATCTTTTTATAGTTTTTCCATTTCTTTTTTTTTTTTTTTTGTGGGTACCGGGGGTCGAACTCAGGACCTCGCGCGCCAGCAGGCGCCCGTGCTGCTGAGTGATATCACCAGCCCTTTTTTTGTATGTGGGTACCAGGAGTCGAACTCAGGACCTCGCACTTGCTAGGCAGGTGCTTATGCCACTGAGCTATCTCACCGGCCATTTTTCCATTTCTGCTCACATTTGTTAGCTACCAAAAGTTATTTTGTTCTTTTTCATAGCATCCTGTTCTAGTTTTAAGGGTATGCTATCTCATTTCTAAGGACCATAAAGATTTGTGCTGTTTTCATCTCTCTGCATAGTTTTTTTTTTTTTTTTTTGGTGGGTACCAGGGGTCGAACTCAGGACCTCGTGTGCCAGCAGGCGCCTGTGCCACTGAGCGATATCACTGGCCCTTTTTTCATATGTGGGTACCAGGAGTCGAACTCAGGACCTTGTGCTTGCCAGGCAGGCACTTATGCTGTTGAGCTATCTCACTGGCCCTCTACATAGTCTTTTAAATTGCTTTTGTTTGTCTGAGTCTCCATCACTCACATTAGAGGCTTTCCTCAGATAGCTGGTGATTTTAGCTTCATTTATATTTATGGTGGAACTCCATAAAGCTGATCGGAAAAAAAATCACTATTATTCTTATATACTAGAGAAGTTAGGGAAAAACAAAAAGGTGGGAAGACTTGCTCTACTAAATACAATGCTGGGGGCCAGTGAGATAGCTCAGCGGCATAAGCACCTGCCCGGCAAGCACAAGGTCCTGAGTTCGACTTCTGGAACCCACATAAAGGGAAAAAAGGGGGCCAGTGATATCACTCAGCGGCACAAGTGCTTGCTGGCAAGTGCGAGGTCCTGAGGTCGACTCCCGGTACCCACATAAAATAAATAAATAAATACAATGCTGGTATTTAAAAGTGTGATATCACTGGTAGGCATGGTGGTGCACGCCTGTAATTTCAGCATTAGGGAGGCTGAAGCAGGAGGATCACTGCAAGTTTGAGGCCAGGCTGGGCTACATAGTGAGTTCAAGTCCAGCCTGAACTACATAGCAAGACTGTCTCAAAAAACCAAAATTTTAAAATATTTTAAAGATAAAAGTGTGAGATAGATCCCAGAACTCTGGGAGGCTGAGGTAGGAGGATCACAAGTTTAAGCCCAATGTGGGCAATTTAAAAACTTAGTGAGACTGTCTCAAAAAAGAAAAAGGTCTGCGGATGTAACTCAGTGTGTCAATGTGAAAATCCTGGGTTCAATTCCTAGCACTGCAAAAAAATTTAAAAAAGTGTGATATGGGCAAAAAGACAAGAAGATTAAGGGAAGAATAGAAAGATCCAGCACAGGTATATTTGTAAATGTTTATATAATCATTAATACATTTTTCCAAATGGAAAAGAATTAGTCCTGTGACTCATCTCAAAGATAAATTCCAAGAGAATTTAAAAACCTAAGAAAAACTGTCAAACATATCAGATAGGTAGAATATCCTTTTAACCTTGGATTAGAAGAGATTTGTTAAGACAGAAAGAACAGATAAATGTAGCTAATCAACAACTTCAGAGGGTAAGAGAGTAAGACGTTTCACTGCGATCATCTCTGTCCCTGGTTCCTATGACATGCCTCTTCGAAAGAACGTTTCATCGTCACATTAAGTGGTTTTCAGAGAAACTGGAAGTAAACAAATGTGGAAAGTCTGCCACTCCTCACAGCAGTGCTAAAACCATCTTTGTTTGAGACAGAGTCTCACTATGTTACAGGTAGACTTCAAACTTCCCGTGTAGCCCCAGACATCTGGCCTCAAACTGTCCATCTTCCTGGCTCAGTTTACTGGAGTTCTGGGATTATAAGTGTGCACCACCACGCCTAGCTCTGCAAACAGCTGTTAATGAGAAAAAAGATCTAGTAATGTTTGTGCTATAAATACTTTCCTAATAGATATGAAAATAAAATAGCCAGTAAGTTAAAAACTTTTTCAAATTATCTATCTGGATTTAGGGAAGAAGTTGTCCCCTGCTTCCTCCTACAAATACCCTCTTGGGGAATATGATGTATCCCTTTGTAGAAATGTAACTGAAATTATCTCTAGTTGTCTCTACAGTAAGAAAATCACAGTGGGGGGGCCAGGGGGTGGGGCAGGTCTCACTATGTAGTTCAGGCAGGCTTCAAAATTGCAGCAATCCTCCTGCCTCAGCTTCCTGAGCATTTGGATCACAGGTGTACACCAAGGAAAATCATTTTCTTCTGGTGACTTACTCCCATTTACCAAATCAGGTTTTTGAAGTGAAACAAAAATTAAAAAGAAGAATGTAAGCCGAGCTAATGGGGAAAGTCCTGCATGGTTCTGGAAAGCCTTAACAAAACCAAGACAAGACTCTTAGCATAAATAAAGGTTTTATTGGTCAGTCCAGGTTGAATGACAGACTGATGTAATCCCAGTTTCCTGCTCAACACTCCCAAGGCCCTGAGGTGGCAGAAGACACTAAGCTTGTTGATAGCGAACAAGGAGTGGGCCGTGGGAAGGACGTGAAGGCCTCTGTAGTTTAACAAGGCTACCGGGACCGGAACCAACGTCCTAAGAATAAATCAAGGATAGACAAGGCATCATCCAGAGCTGGAGGTCTTGGCGATTCTGGATCTAAGGAAGAAAGGCAGACACACAGATAGATGAAGTGAAAAAGATGAAGCAGAGGCAAAGGGAAGTGATAACATTAAAGGGCACAAAGGTCAGAGTTTCATTTCCTGCAGGAGTTAAGACATGGGCTTGGATCTGTACTTTTAACTCACCAGTTCTAGGACTGCTGTCTGCTTCCTGACGGGTTACTGTGGTCTCCTGCCGGCCCTCACTGTCTACCACGGTCCGGTGCTCCTCCACTACCTACAAGCAGAAGCCCCACGGTTCCTAACATCACTAAAGCTGAGTTCAGTGGTTTCTTTGGTTCTTTTGGGAAATACTGGGGATTAAACCCAGGGCTTCACACATGCTAGGTAAACACCCACCACTGTGCTACATTCCTGGCCCTTTTTTACTTATTTTTATTTTGAGACAGGGTCTCATTAAGTTGCCCACGCTGGCCTCAAACATGCAATCCTCCTGCCTCAGCCTTTTGAGTAGCTGGGATAACAGGTTTGTGGCACCACACCTGGCCAGTTCAGTGGTTTCTTTACACATGTCCCTCTTTCCAGGATGTTCCCTAGCCATAGTATCCTTCACCCCTCTCCCCCAACTCACTCCATCTGGCTTAGTGATCTTGGTCACAGAGATGCTCTTGAAGTAGGACTTGGGCTGGGGCTGTAGAACTGGGCCAAGACCCTCCTGGGAGACCTGTGAATCAAGATCTGGAAGGGCAGAGAAATTAAGAACCAGGAGAGTCTAAGGGAAAAGGAGACGTGTAGCAGAAAGACACTTCAGGGAGAGAGAACAGGTTCAACTGCAGGAGAACAGAGGGGTGGTAAATATCCTCCCCCTCCAGACTCACCATTGTCCTCTCTGGCTCTAGGATGGGGCATCACAGGCCATATATCATCAAACTGTAGAAGAAGCCACAGTAGGTGAAGAGACACCTTCCTCCAAACTGCTCCCAAGTTCCAAAACCCCTTTTCCTTGGGGCTCAATTTACTCAACCTTTCCTCCTTCCTGAAATAATACTGTCTTGTCCTCCCCAACAATCCTGCCTTATCCAAGAATCATCTAGACCAGTAGTTTGTGGGTCTTTGTTTTTAAACAAGATGCAGAACTCCATTTTCCCCAAAGAATATCCTGCAAGAAGCTTACTATAGAAAATGGGATGGGCATGTAGGTCAGTGGTAGGGGATGTAGGTGCTCAGCATAAACAAGGCCTTGGATTCAATCCCCAGCACAAGGACAAAAGAAAAAGAGGATAGAAAGAGAGAGAAGAAGAGGAGGAAGAGGAGGAGGAAAGGGAGAGAAGGAGGAAACATAAATACACTAAGAAGGAATTCCAACTCTAACTTATGAGATTTCACCAAGGACTGCAGTCATTACACTTCAGGCCAGATGGAGTACTCACCCTATCAAAAGGTCTCTGGGACCCCCAGCCTGGTGCTGACTTTGGGGATTTGGTTCCTGGATCACTCTCCAAGGCTCCCCCAAAGATCCTGGGCTGGTGACTATCCGGGTACTTAAGCATTGAGTCCCGAAGTGTTTGTCCCTCCTGCAGTCTCTCCCCAGGTGTCTCTGACTCAGGACCTGGAAGTTCTGCAGAAAGGTGGCAGGTGGATGCTGGAGTGGGATTTAAATCTCCCTGAAATCATCAGTCTCCTCACACTTTCCATCCCTCACTACTCCCAGCAGGCTCCTTCTTTCACCCACCAACCCACAGAAACCCATGGTTCTTCCCCAGGGAAACCCACACACCGGGAGGGTGAGAAGGCAAGGTCCAGGCCCCCATCTCGCTGAAGATGCTGTTGAAATCCCGAACTAGGTCATCAAAGCCAAAGTGATCCTGGAAATGCATCCCTCCTCCTGGGCTGAAGCTGAACCCAAAGCCAAATTCCTCCGGGGGCTGGGGACCATCAAACCTCCGATTCCCATGGCTCCATGTGGCTCCTTCTTCCTCTTCCTCATCATCCTCATCTTCATCTCGAGTCATCCCTCCAAAAAAGGGATCTCTGTGGCTGAAGGTGGAGGCAGGTAAACCACCAAGACTTCAGCACTACTGAAGGCAGAAAATCAATTCATGGATGGCAAAGTGGGGCAAGAGCAGGGGTCTGGAAAATTGGGGAGAAGTTTGGAGGACTGGTTGCCAAACGAAAACATTAACAGCTGACAGATTTTTCTGTTTCTTGTCTGTTTCTCTCAGTCCTCACCTCGAAACTTTTCCCAAACGCCTCCCGCTGCGTCTTCTCTGGTGTCCCCAGCCCCGCCCCTCTCCCGAAGTCCAGCTCATTGGCTCACCGTCCTCCTCCCCAAACCCGCATTGTCTTCCCGCTCGGGTCCCTGTTGCATCACCCCAGGATGGAGAAAAGCTTAGGCTGCTGTTTCTCCTTCTCTCTTAACGACCGCCTTGGTTACTGTCGCGGGGTGCGCGCTCAATGTTGTAACTTCTATCTTCTCCGCAAGAGTGGAAGGAGAAGGAAAAGTTTTTCCAAAATTAGGATGAAGGGGCCAAGTTCCCCGCAAAATACCCAGTCCAACTCAGATCTACTCTCACCTCCGAGGTCTAGAAAAGCCGAAAAAGCCCCGGAAAAGGTCAAAGAGACTCATTCCGTATTGGGACTGGAACCTTTGAAGCCCTCCCGTGGCCCCTTCGCACCAGGGAGCAGCCAGTTATGCGCTGTCGGAAATTGAGGGACGCGTCAGTCTACGCTGCCGAAAAGCAAGCCTGTGACCCGGCACTGTCGTAAAACGACTGTAAGACGGAAGAAGGCGGGGAAGAGGCAGGGACGGTGCTTCTCTAAGTGGAAAGTGCTGTATCTTTATCGCACCTTTTAGCTTCCTGTGAAAGCGTGGGCGTGCCAGATTCTCAATTTCTAGTGACCGCCTCCCAGCTGGGTCGATCCTCCTTCCCGCTTGCCTGCCCAGCCCACGGTGTTGTTGAGTGTTCACGCCGAGTGGTCCCCGTGGCCGCCAGAGGGCAGGGCAGCCGCACACGTGAACCTGCCCCGACCGCCCTCACCCGGCTCACCGCAACCCCGCGGCCCGGCCCGACGCGCAGGCCGCTGTGCCCCTGCCCGTTTCTAGACGGACCTGGGTGACGGCTAACATTAATGAGACGGACAGTGTTTACCAAGCATTTCAAGTACTGAACTCCCCAGGCCTGAATAAAGGACATAAGGAGGCATGAAATTCATCTCTCCACAGCTACAAGGGATTTAAGACATTTCCTACACTGCTCTGCAGACCGGCAGGATCAAGAATTCGTAGGCCAGCCAGGGAAGGAAAGCTAGTGAAAAATCCAGGAAAGGAACTCGGAACTCGGGGCAGTAAGAATCCTTTCCATCCCGGCATCGTGGCCTGCTGCCTTGTGCAGTCCCACCTACTCCGGGGGCTGAGGCAGGCCAGCCTAGGCAACAGGAGGCCCATCTCTTAACAGGGAAGGACTGAGGAGTGGTTGAGTGCCCCTGGGTTTGATCCCCAGTGCTGGGGAAAACGTTGACTTTCAAAGCCTCTACCTCTGCATTCTCCCCCACCCAGATCTTATGAACACTCCTTTTCAAGGGAGGAGTATTGCTAAACCACAGAGAAGCACGCAGGAAACAAGAACTACTAGGGAGGAAAGGGGCCCCAGCCAATGGAAAATGTTCCCCTCTGCCTCTTTTTTGGTTTTATTTGCCTGGACCCGTTTTAAGTCATGCTTAGATTTCATAAAGCCGCTTCTTTGAAATAATTTTAGCTAAGCTGGGGAATATAGCCCAGTGGCAAGGCGCCTGCCTGGCAAGCGTGAGGTCCTGAGTTCGATTTCCAGTTCTAAAGGGAGGGAAAAAAAAAAAAACCAGAAAGGGCAACTGAAATGAATAAACATTTTGTGCTCGCTTCGGCAGCACGTATATGAAATTGTTTCAGCTTCTCAACCCCCCTTTCCCTCCATCCTCTATCCCTCCACCTCACTGCCTGAGACCTGCACTTCTGGAAGAAATGCAGATTTGTAGTGGTTCTTTCCAGTCACATTATGCAATTCTTAGGGGTGAAGGGAAGGGAATCCCCTCAAGGGCAAAATACTAGCACATTAAGGTCAGAAGTTCTTAAAGGGCAAAGATTTCATTTTATTCCACTGCCTCCGAGGCCTGCAAGAGGAAGCCCAGTTGGTACGGGAATACTTATTCACCAAGCTGCTCATCGACGAGACTGAGGATATCCTAGACGGAGCAAGAACGGGCAGAGGCTGAAGGTAGAGGTTTTCTTTTTATATATACAAGACACATTAATCCATTAAATTTGAGGACACAGTACAAAAAAAAAAAAAAAAAAACACTTCAACTAATTCATCTGACAATGCTTTTCATATTCATAACGCTTTTTTGTTGTCGCTTTGTTTTCCTAATAATAAAGGAGGAGACTTAGGGCTGTTGGGCTGATATATATTTTGGGGGTCCCCCGTCCCATCTTACCCATACACCACCAGGGTGAACAGGAAGAAGTGAAGGAAGGGCAGGGCCCACAGCAAAGTTTCATAATCTTGAATGCAAAGGGGAGGAGAGGGGTGGGGAAGGAGAAAATACAAATCCTATAATACATACAACAAGGTGGGGATGGTATGGGAACGGGACAGATGTGAAGCTGAGGCATGGGGTGGGCCACTGGGATGGGGGTGCTGCACAACCCCCCAACATTCCTTTCTCTCTTTGATGATGTTTCCGTATTTTCCAGGCTGAGAAGCCCTCTCAGAAGATGGGACCGGGAGAAGAGGGTCAGGGCCTCAATTGGCCCCCCAGCTGTAGCTGTTGTAGGCAGACTTGTTGGTCTGGGGCTTCTGCGGGATGGAGCTGGTCTGGCTACGTTGCCCGCTGCCCGTCTGGAGGGAAATGGGAGGACGATGGGGAGGAAAAAGGTGTCTAGTTAGTGGGACAAATCTGTAACATCTTCAGATGGAGATGTGTAAACTGTCTTGCTTGCTCATTCCCTTTATGCAGAACCTACTGTGATGCTTGCTTCTCAACTATACACAGACAATGTAGTTTCCATAGCTGGCAGAGTTCCTCTCTTATAAACTACAAGGCATTTTTGACATTTCAATAGGGGAAAGATGAAAACAGGACCTTTGAAAATAAGAGTCAGTTCTACTCATTTTTAATGTTATTTTCTCTAACTCCCACCCAGTCTGAAAAAAAGGGGTTACTATGAAAATCATTACCTCTTGGAGATGAGTGATCATAATTCCATTTTCACTGATCTCCATTAAACCCCTCAATTTGGAAAGCTGTCTTTGAGAGCAAGGAAGCCTTTATTCTAGCTCCTCAGGCAGCTGCAATGGAGCTCTCCAGAGGTGATGCACCACCCCATGACCTACCCACTACTGAGTATCATATCGGTGAGCCCACTGTCGACAAAATGCGAGAGACCAACTGGGGCCCCAGGCTCCAGATGCTGTCCAGAATCTTTCCCTTCTAGTAACCAAGTGTTTTCCGGAGTTGACAAAAGGTACAAAGATAAAGAGGGTGTTGAGGAGGAAGGAGGAAAGGATGGGGAGGCCAGAGAGCTCAGCAAGGTGTTTGTTATGTTTGTGTATCCCGATTTGTGACCGCGCAGTCTTTTCAAGTTCCCTGAGACTGTAGAAGTGAAATGGGGACTGAGAAGGAGTGGGTTCAAGCATAGCATCATTCAGTTTCATTACCTGCTCCTCCTGCTGGTGCTGGCAACAGAGAATCATCTGCAAATATGGTAGCTGAGGCAGAACCAGGATATATGGAAAATAAAGGGACAAACTTTGACAATAGAACTCCACCATTAAAAGGGAAAGCTGTCAGGGAAAGGGGAAGGCTGGGAGAGGTATGAGGGAAGGTGTGACCCAGGTCTAATGGGATGAGGGCAGCTATGCCACGGGAGGTGGTGGTGAAGAAAGGCACCCAAAAAAGGGGTTTTAATCGGGCTCCTTCTTTCACATTTGCTTTTGCCGGCCGCTCGTGTTATGTGCGCTTGTGTATGTGCTGTGTGCCCCTGGCTGGCACTGGGGAGGAATGGGTGAGGGTGGTGGTGAGGAAGGGGGAGAAAAGGAAAGGGGAAGCAGTTTCAGGGGACAGGAAGGAAGAGGAAGGGAAAGGAGAGAGGGGAAGGACTATTACCTGGCCATCCTGCTGCAGATGATGGTGAAGGATCTGGGAGTGCGGCTGCTGATGGGGGGTCAGAATGTGCATAAAGGGGGCAGGTGGATAGGCAGCAGCTGTGGCCGGATTGATGGGCCCCCCACTTCCTAGGGCTGAAGGCAAGTTGAAGGAGGCAGCAGGAGTACCGGAATGAAAACCTTGTTTCTCAAAGGACTGCTATCCAGGACAGGGGGAGAAAGAGTACAAGGGGTGAGCAAAGGCTCCTGGGAGCTTCTGAGCCCGAGTCCCCCCCTCAGGAAGCAGCATGGTCAGGACAGTGCACCCAAAGTCAGATATTCAAATCTCAGCCCTGTTCCTACCCTTCAATAATCCTAGGCTGGCTTATGACTCAGTCTGGCAGCCTCGGTTTCCTCATCCATAAACAGGGATGCTACTGACCTCCGTTGTAAGGCTCAAACCAGAGACCGTGCAAGTGCTCTGTAACCTAATGTATATGAACATAGGGAAATGTGCTGACTAGTCTTGGCATCCACGCTCCTGAAGCTGGGTAGATATTACAAGTCCTTGGATATTAAAAAAAAACAAAAAACAAAAACGTGAGGTACCTCAAGTATTCAAGGCCTTAGCTATGAAGCACTCCCCAAATCCCCTGAAACTACAGCAAACTTTATGCTGATGAGGGGTAAAAAGCAAAAAAACACAGGCCTGTGGATAACTTAGTAACAAATGCCTCTTTTAGGAGGGAGTTACTAACTCCCTGGTTGTTTCTTGTCCCATTCCCACTCTTTGTTACAGATTTACTAAGAATGGAATGAGCTAGCATCCCTTCACCCGTCTCTGTTCTCTTGGAAATGTTACCAAGGTTATGAGTGGGTAAAGGATAAGGACAGCTACACAGTAAATCACATCACAACAGCTGGCCACACCTCACCTTCCCATTACAATTCTTTTGCTTCTAGGAGGGCTAAATTTAACTCCTGGAAAAACTAAAGCTAGACCTTCATTTAGAAAAGGCTGGGTCTGGCACCTTTCCTGGGGTTGTTCTTGGCCGCTGTCTTCTACCACTGCAGCTCTACCTCCTCTGTGTCCCATCTTTTTCCACTTCCAACTACAGCCAGGCACCTACCTGGGTTTTGGAGTACACAGAACCCGAGATATCTGGCACGCCCGTGTTACTGGAGGTGACTGATACACCTGGGGGAGGAGGAAACAGACAGGAGGATTAGCTCAGCTGGCTGCCTCACCTCCTTCCCGGGATGAAACGAGGTCTGCAGCCTTTCTAGCTATAGCACTGCAAGGGAATTCTGGTCTGTTTTTCCACCTTCAGGTCAATCCTGAGAGATAAGAATTCATGACAAAGGCTCCTTAAGGGTTCTTTTGTCCTTTCCAGATATATGTGGAATATCTGTGTGAGAGAGTGAGCTGAGCTGTTTGAGGCAAACAAACAGGGGATATACCTAGGGGATATAACCAAACCTTACTACCATATGGGACTTCAAAGCACATCTGTGCCAAAGTCAAATGATATAATACATTTTTAATGTAATAAACTTTTAATGTCTATTTCAAGTCAATCTACCCCAACTCCACTTAATTCTCCTGAAGATATGGGTAGTCTGGCTTTTTCTGTTCCTTAAGAGACTTTGGTCTCAAAACCCATACCTCACAACATAAGGTGAGTTCTGAGGAGCAGGCCCATTTATTCCTCAAGAACACTTTCACTCTCAGAACCTCAGCTCACACAGTCCTGCTTTGGAGCTCCTAAGCCCATGACGCCAAACCTTTCAGAGCTTTCAATGATACAAACAACCCACTGTGGCACGTATGTCATAGGTTCACCACCACTGTTCTAGGTCTTTAGGATGTGAAGGCTGGCACAAGGATGAATTTCCATTTACACACACTAAACGCAGTGCTGGGAGGGGAAGGAAGGAGGTGTAGGGGGAGGCTATTTCCTATAGCCTATGTCAGACACAAAAACTTAAATTTTCAGTTTACAACTTCATAAAATAAAAGCTCTAGTCTAAACCATACCCCAACTTGCATGTTTCTTGTTAAAGACAAAAAACCAGGAACTTGGCATTTCTCTCTATGCTCTCAGATCTTCCCCTTAGAGACACACTCCTGTCCCCTGCTGAGGAGCACTCTGACGGTGAAGTTCTAAGAAGCACATATTAGAGTGACCAAATTACAAAGACGGAATCCTTCATTCACCTACAATTCAACAGCAGTTCCCCTTCAAACTCCAGAACCCAAATCCTCCCAACCAATGGATACAACAAAGACAGGCTTTCTAAGTTAAGCCCACCTTGGAAAGTCACTTTAGATCTTCACAATGGAAGTAGCACCTTAACATGGAAAACCCTCCCACATCGTAAGTTCAGGCAGTTCCAGGGAGGAGCAAATACCAGCCAGGAAAAAAAAAACAAAACAACAAAAACCAAGCAAGAGAAAATCCTTCCACATCTCCAAAGTATCAACTATACACTTTGAAGGCACTGAAGTAAAAGAAGGGAATGATAGAAGAATTTCTTAAGGAGCTAATGGAGGTCGGAGGGTACGTTTCCCCTTCCCTTTTCAAAACCGGTTGCCCTTGCAGCAAAATACTGGGTAGCAGGCTTAACTGTAAGAACAATTCAGTTATGGAAAAGGTGAAAGCTAATAAGGTGTGTGTGCAAGGTTGAGACTGAAGATGGAATAAACAGGATATAAATAGAACACTTTAAAGATAAACCTAAAGAGACAATGATTTATCTTTACTAAGGCTCACACAGCTCACTTGGTCACTCTATGCAAAACAAAGCTAGGTTACCTAGGGAGGATGGCAGAAATGATTAACTGGATCCCCAAGCTGGGCGGCAGGGAGAAATGGAGTTCTAATATGCCCCTACCTGGTTTTTTTTTTTTTTTTCAGAGGCAGGGCTAGCTAAAAACCAGCTTCTAGTCCAGAGACCTTATATTAAATATGGGGTTGAAGGGACTAGAAACACAGGGGGAAAAGACCAATACTGTGTAGTAGCCATAATGGCCTCAGTGTAAACATTAGAAACCTTGAAAACCATGGATATTGGTTTCCCTATCTCTACACTACAATTATTAGAAAGATCCTCAGAGTAAAGTTCTCTTGTTTTGCTTCTAACAGCAGAATGTCCTGCCTGCCCCCCTCCCAAACAGTGATAATCATACCAACACAATGTGGATGGTAGGAAGAAACAAGAACCGATCTCGGCACAGCTGCCCCTGGGAAAGTTGGTCACACGCCACAGGATAAAATTACTCCATAGCGCTAGGGACAAATACAAGGAAAGCTGATTATTTTGGTTTTCCGAGGGTGATGCTCTCATTGTCCAAGTTAACTCTACAGACAAAGGGCGATGGTGTGCCAGTTCATGGGCTGAGTCGAGCTTAATGTCCAAAGTCAGGAGGACTGACCAAACCTCCCACACATCCTCAGCTATACCCACAAGTGCACATCGATTCATCATCCACAATCTGAGAAGCCAAAGGAGGACTAAGAACAATGTTAGGCTAGCAGTTTCCAGAGTCTGAGTCATCAACTAGCTGATCACAAATGACTATCAGATCTCAATCAGCCAGTGGGCCTTCAGGAATCAAATGTGGGAAGTACGCCTTGGAAGATACTTCCCTAACAACAGCTTTGAACACCATTTCTTCTGCCTCCACTGTGACATGACATGACATGACATGCTACACTTCTTTGTTTTTTCCCCCTCTGTTTATGTCAAAGGCAAGGGGAAAGATCTAAATGGAAAAGTGAAGCGATATAAGCAAGGGGAATCAGGGATATTTTACGAATAGATTTCTTTACCAACCAATCCGTAGGGGCCATCCCCCCACCTCCCACTTAAAAACAACCACACTGAAAAGTTAACAGCTCTTTGGCTATGCTGGGGTTTGATTGAAAAGGCCACCCTCCACCCTTCATTCTCAACACAACATTGGTTCCTAGTGTCCAGAAAGACATGCACGGAAAGAACGCCAGAGTTAGCTAAAGAAATACCACAGTTTATTGAAGACTACAAATATTTTTGTTACAAGTTGAAACTACATGCCTTCCAGAAATCAAAAGCAACAGCAGGTGTGTGCATTGATGCTTCGGAGGTGCTGCACCGCTTGAATTTGAAATGGGTAAGACAAGGTCTGACACATGGGGGAAAGGGAAACAGGGGAGGGCAAGCCCAGAAGGTATCCACCAACTCATTTCCCCAAGCCACGCAGGCATGGCCTCAGCTCAGCAGGCTCTCCTCAGTGGTCTGGTTTCTGAAACAAGACTTCAGTGCAAATTTATACACACACACAAAACACAGCCCCCAGCCTGGGCCAAATTAGCTCTCAGCCGTCCAGAAATGCTTGTAAGGGGGTGGATATTTTCTTCCTAAAAGGAATCAAATACATAAAAATAAATGAATTTAGAGGTTGATGAGTAATGGAATGACAAGAGCCCTCTGTGGGGTAGGAACTGGGGGTTCTCATAGGGCTGTTATAACAGGGTTCTTAAGGGAGGTGAGAAGCTAAGGCCTCCAGAATCAGATATGCCAACTCTCTTATTTTATCAGACACCTACTTCATATGCTCATACCTGGGCAAGATAAGGCATAATCTTCATGTTCTTGGAATGGGGACACGTCAAGTCCAGTTTATAATCCTCCCCCACCAAGGGTCAGGGCAGACTTTGCTCAGTGAGAACCACGGGAGCCTAGATATTAAATCTCAGTGGGGCTTCTCAGGATTTTTAAATTTAAATCATGACCCACTCTTATGTCGTGCAGCGCAGTTAAAGTTCCATCTGGTTGTTAATTTCTAGACTTAGTGCCTTTTGCGCTCAGCTTAGGCAGTTACCCAATTACTGAAAACCTTGGTAATTTAACCCCTGGAGTCCACACAAGGGTGAAGAACACTGATGCTGCTTCATCCAAATCACCACTAAACTGTAACTGAGCTGAGAGCTTTGAAGGACAACCCTCAATCCCAACTCCTAGCAAATGCAGCAACCTTCTTCCCAAATGTACCTAAAAGTCACTGAAAAAAGGCTTGTTTCATTCAAAGATGACTCCTTACTCCCATCCTCCGTAAGTGGAGCACAGATGTCAGGTATGGAAGAAAGGGATTAGGCTAAGTATCTTTTGGATCAGTATAAAACCAGAAGATTCCTATACTTCCCTGCCTGCTATCAGGTGTGCAATGGACCATGCATGAAGACCAGTCATACCAATGAAGGAACCTAAAGGTCCAACTCTCCCAGACCAATTCTCACTCTACTAAGGAGTCCAGATCTTACTCCTTTCTCTCCATATCTTAGGTCTTCCAGCTAAGGAATAAATAACAAACTTAAGCCAAACCTACCAGCTAGGAAAGCACTTACCCCTCCTCTCCTGTGAACATGTCCTCTTTTGTACTATCAGTGACACTTGCCTCCACTGATATCTCAGCAAAATCTTGGGGCCTTGCCCTACTTCTCACCCAAAGTTTAGGCCAGATGACATATTTTAATGGCCAACATATACCCTCGAGCATTCCCATCCTGAGAAGCAGATACATGTATTAGTATCGAGTTCCTCTGCTGGTGCTGCCCTAGGCACTCAAGTTAGTTAAGCATTAATAATCATACATGACAAGCAGCACACCCTTGCCAACCCAATTCTCAAGCACTAAGTCTTCCTCCTTGAAACTCACTCAGTAACACCCCAGAGACCACTAAGCCAGGGCCATGGGGAGCTTACCAGTGTTGTATCCATGAGACCCATATCCACTCGGCTGTTGGAAAGGGGTGGCCGATGCATTCACACTGACATTCACACCATGCTGCTTGGAAGAGGTAGGAGCCACCTGAAGAGCAAAAAGGCCAGAACTGCAGTGAAATGCGGCATTCACTGTAGGACTGTCAGACCAGTCCTACTCCAGAGCCCGGGCATTCAGGTGGCTACCTATCCTCATGTAGGCTGGCCATAGTTTTACTACTTAGTGAAATGGGATTCTTACTAGGTTTCCAGAATCTAGCTGTGAAGATAAGAGGTAGTTCAGAGGAAGGGAACGGGGCAGTGGAAGCAGGAATGAATGATGGGTCTGAGGGAAGCAAAGCTGTATAGCATCACGTTTTACCACAGACTAATTCTAAGACAGCTGATCCCTATTCTAATTCCACCAATTCCAGCTCCCCTCCCCTTTTCCAGGGCAGAAACAGGCCCACGGTGGAACTGTTCCTCCTCATCCATTACGAAAGAATCATATACTTTTGACAGCTAGAGTGTGGCCAAGGCTAGGACCCTCACCAGGAGGGGGCCGAGGCCAGGTACTCACAGGGAACACAGCAGGCCCATACTGGAAGGTGCTGGGGAGCCCCGGGACCCCTGTGTAGTATGGCAGGCTGGTATAACTGTAGCCAGGAGGCAGCGCCGGGTTCAGGAATGTCTGCTGCGTGGTGTGGTGAGTCTGCGTCTGGTTCTGTTGGGGTTGGGCCAAGGTTGTGGCCGGAGCTGGGGAGGAGGCATCCCCACGGCCAAACTTTGTGAGGTCACCTGTGACAGGAGAGGCTAAATGTACCTGTTTCTTCTACCCCAACACCAATGCAGAATTACCTCCTCTGGTACATGATTCCAAGAGGTCCCATTAAAGATTTTTAAAGTTTCATTCCTTGAATTACATTTCTTTGCAGCTTCATTTAGCTGAATGCTAATCAAGACTAATGTTGAAGAACTATACAATGCTGTAGCAGCAGCGGCTCCAGAAGAAAGCTGCTGTATATTTCCCTGCCCACTTGTTTTCTTTCCTCTCCACCCCTCTTCTTCCCTCCTTCTTGCTCCTCCCATGGGGAATACTCCAGACTAGACTTGAAAACCAAGTTCTATCAAATATGATCTGGTGGCACCGGGGCTGTAGCTCCATGGTACAGCATGTGCTTAGCATATGAGAGGCTCTAGATTCAATGCCCAGAACAAAATAATTAAATGTTTCATCTAGAAATCACTGGTAGGCAATAGAAAGTGGGATTTAAAGGAAAAAGCTGTCACATGCCCATCTTTAGCATGATGATGACTAAACCAAACCCTCGTTGCATCCATTCCAAACATCTATGGTGAAATCTTAATTACAGTGAGAACCAGGCCCCTTCTTGCTACTAATCTGGTTTCTGCCAATAATCCTTTTATTAAGCCCCAATCCAGGCCTACCGGAATAAGGGTTGCTGGCCAGGCTACCATCCCTCCCAGTCAGTGGAGTGGTGGGTGTGGGAAACGGGATGCTGTAGTAATCCTAGGGTGGAGACATAAGAGAGCAGAGAGTCAGTGCCACTCTTCCCAGCATGAGGACCACAGGGTGAGCAGCAGGAGAATGTTGGAGCCCTGCGATTCATCCAGCCACTGATTCAGCTAGTTAGAGCTGGCAGGAACTCCATATCGCTCTTGCATACACTGTCCCCCTTGGCTGACCATACAGAGAGCCAGGCAAGGTCTACATATATGCCAATGGGAGAATATGTTAAGGTCTGTAAATATTTTCAACTATCTACATAGTATCCCTAGCAGTTTACATCAAGCTTATTTTTAGAAAACAGATCTTTCTTAAGTTTCTGAAACATACAGAAAGCATCTTGAGACCTTTGGAGTACTCTCAGGCTATAAGAGATGAGGTTACAATGTGTATACACATTATCAAAGATATAACACCGCTGGGGGCATAGATCAATGGTGGAGTGTTTGCTTAACATGCGCAAGGCCCTGGATGATCCCTAGCACATACACAAAAAATACAAAAATCTGGGCATAGTGGCACATGCCTCTAGTCCCAGCTATTTGGGGGGTGGGGTATAGGCAGAAGGATCATTTAAACTCAAAAGTTCAGGGCCAGTCTGGGCAACAGAGTGAAACCCCACTCTCTCTAAAAGATGGGGAGGGAAGGGGCACGTGGCTGTCATTCAGTGGTAGAACACTTGCCTAGCAAGCATGGAGCCCTGGGTTTGATCTCCAGCACTACAATAAAAAAATAACCAGGAAATCGACATTGGTAGTCTATTTGGCTCAGGGGATATAGCTCAGTAGTAATATGTGCTTAGGATACAGAAGTTCCTGGCTTCAATTCCCAACACCAAGTCCCTCTATTCTAATATATGTTAAATCAAAGTACATGTACAGAGGGATGGGCTGAGAAGTATCTAGGTCTCTGACTTATCAACTGCACATTTAAGATAATCCTCCCAACATTAGGATCTTTTTTGCTGGACATGGTGGTGCACTTGTAATTCCAGCACTTGGGAGGCTGAGCCAGGAGGATCACCATGAGTTTGAGGCCAGCCTGGGCTACATAAGTAAGTTCAAGGCCAGCCTGCACTACATATCAAGACCGTCTCAAAAAAAAAAAAAAAAAAAAAAAAAAAATCTTTCTTTTCCAAAGCTCTACTTTACATACTCACCAAGGGAAACCTTGTCTGAAGCATTTGCAAGTCATCATAACCATACACTTGTGGCTGAAAAATACAGACATGTAGCAGTATTAGTTGGAACCAGTCAGGATGACAGCAAAACAAGGAGCCTAAAGGTAGGGTAATTCAATGAACATTCACCCTCATTTTCAAACAGATTCTTTCTTCCAGTTTTCTTTTAATGGGAAAAAAATTAAGTAGAACAGGTTAAATGACTGATGAAAGGTCTGGAAACTTTATTGGGGTTACATACTACTGATTCAACTAGGCTGGCCTCTGGGCAGCTGCAAGGTAGACACAAGGTCAAAGAATAGCTGGCTTTACTCTCTATACAACCAGCCTGTTTCTTACAGGCTTTAAAATCTGGCTTAAAATGTAACTCCCCCAGGAAAGAAAGATTCATATTTAACTCTCATTTTTTCCAATTTCTATATATCAGCATGTTATTGTTTAAAAATGTGTAACAAACAGAATAATAAAGGATGGATTTATTGTGGCTGAAAAATATAGACATGTAACAGTATTAGTTGGAACTGGTCAAGATGATAGCAAAACAAGGAGCCTAAAGGTAGGGTGTGGTGGTGCATGCCTGTAATCCCAGCACTCAGGAGGCTGAGACAGGAGGATCGCCTGAGTTCAAGGCCAGTTTCGACTACATAGTAAATTCAGAGCTAGCCTGAACTACACAGCGAGACCCTGTCTCAAAAAAAGGATGGATAAAAGAGGACAAGAGGCTGGATCTCTTGCAATAGAAAAGTGGTGCAAGGCAACAGGGGTGAGAGGTGAAGAGGGGAAAGGGAAATTAGTAGAATAAAGATATGCCATGTAGAGGAACCTAATAACCTCAATGAATGTAAACCCTATAGGCCATCATACTAACTAAGATTAATAATATCAACAAGAATGAAAATCAGGATAGGGTAATTAGAGGAAGGGGGAAGGGGATTAAAAGCTGTACTATGTACATGTATGCACTCAAGATGACAGTAAACTGCATGTACTACAAATATGTACTAGTAAAAAATTTTTTTTAAGTTTAAAAAAATGTGTAACGGTGCTTTTGGATGTTTCATCTGTATGTTTGCCTAGATTTTCTCTCCAAGGGCAAGAACAAATGTTTTTTAATAGAATTTTTATGAATTTCCTTTATCTTAATAGATACTAATTTCCTGAAGGTGACATATGGTATGCCAGGACAGAAAGCTACTACCATCAGCCATTTATTCTCAGAAAGTTCCAGACTGAGTCGAGGAGCTCTGTTTCAGCCAGGTTGGAGCCAGCAAAGATCCCAGAGGAAGGAAATCAATTCAAGTATAGAAAACAAAAGAAAGTGAAAAGAATTCCAGAGGATATCCTGCTCTGACACCTGAAGTCCAGAATTTGTATTTCACAGCAAGAAAACAAACAATAGAGTGCTTTACCTAGGCTTAGTCCTTCCTAAGTATTATTTTTTCCAAAACTACAAAGACTAAAAACCTGCCTGGCATGGTGGCACACGCCTATAATCCCAGCACTTGGGAGAGTGAGGGAGGAGGCAGAGGAAGGAGGATTGCTCTGAGTTCCAGGCCAGCCTGGACTACACAGTGAGTTCAAGGCCAACCTGAATTACATAGTGAGACCCTGCCTCAAAAAAAAAAAAAAAAAAAAAAAATTAAAAACCTGTTTGCTTATAGTAGCATCCACTCATTTATTCTGTATTTTATTTAATTTCTATCTTAAACCAGAGCTATAAAGAGAAGCTACATTACCCTACTGTTCTGGAGAAGACAGCCCTGCGGTCCCACTTACCGGGTAGGCATGTAACAGCCCTGGAGCCATAATATACGGATTAGGCAACAATGGCGGGACCCCAGGAGGGAGGTTGGGAGGAGCTTTTCCTGAAAGAGAAATAACATTTTTATGTTGTCACACAACTACTCATCTCCTCCATCCCAGAGGAATGCCATCCACTTATGTAAGGCTACCTGAAGTCGTAGCAACTGAGCTTCGAGTTGAGGCTGTGACGGTAGAGTTGCTGCCTAGGCTGAGGCCCAGACTACTGCCACTGTTGAGACTGGAAGAGACGCTGACCACTGGGGGAGGTGCAGAGACTGTGCTGGACGTGGTAGAGAAAGTGCTAGAGGAAGAATGGAGATTCGCTTCACTCTCCACACTTGTATGCTTCAAAAAGGGGAGCAATGGAAAAGAGGAGGAGGAAACAACAATTAGCAACAGAGATCAAAAAAGACAAATAATCTGACTGTACTGATTATATGAGCAAGCCAACTTCCCAATTAATAGGAGTAAGGCAGGTTACCAGACTGCCTCTGCCAAAGTAGAAAAGAATCTCTAGCTACATCTTCTGAAGATTCATCTGGCACCTGGGCATGGTGGTGCACACCTGTAATCCCAGCACTCTGGGAGGCTGAGACAGGAGGATCACAAGTTTGAGCCCAGCCTGAGCAAGACCCTATCTCAAAATAAAAAATATAAAAAAAAAAGTACTGGGGACGTAGCTCAATGTGAAGGCTTGAATTCAATCCCAAGAAGGAGGAAAAAAAAGAGAAAAAGAAAAAAGAAAAGAAAGAAGATTCATCTAGCAAGGATACTATGAGACTTACTGTATACCATCATCCTGCTCAAATAGCGAGGTAGGTGAGGACAAACACCCCAGAAACCAACACTGACTGGGCAGTAAGGGGATAAGGAAGTTGAGATGTGAAAAATGTTAGTCTTCTCTCCCACACTTTTCTTCACAACAGTGTACAAGCCTCATTTATAGGCTAGAAAAAGTAGAGGTTCTGACTTTAAACCTGAAATATTTGTACTTTTGAGGACAGAAAGACTCATAAGAAAGCCCTTACATCTTTTCCCAGCCTCCTGATAAACCTGATACCTTTGCCTAAAATAGCCCCTTCCTTTATAACTGTAACTTAATTCCACAAATAGAATCTATTAACCCCAACAATGAAATTATTTTACTTCATTTTCTCATCTGGCCTCACTTTCCTAGGGATGTCACATAACATTGACTATATTCAGGATTTAGGTTCAGCATACCCTAGGCTAAGAACAAGAACGGCTCTACCAGTTATGTATGCGCTTACAGAATTTATCAGAATATACAAGAAGCTCTGTCTATCCTCAAGTAAAAGAAGTCAGAAAGTCACTTTTGAGGTTTTTAGGAAAGGTCCAGACTCTTTCGCCTCTCCTGGCTTCCCAACATCCCTTTACTGGTTTTCCTTCAACTTCAGTTGAATGATTTTACCACCTCACGAAAAATTATCAAGAATTTCTTCTTAGGAAAATCCTGGGGTTTGGATAGTTAAAAGGATAAGAGCCACATTTCCTCTCAGCATCACACTTACCAAGAGAGTAGACGTTGATGTGCGCCCAGAAGATGTTGATGATGAAAGGGTATTCTGCTGCGTAGATAACGTGCTGTAAGGAAAAGAGGTTGCCAACAGTGCTGTGGTGACCTGAAGTGGCACTTCAGCCAAGAACATGATCAACAATGAAAGAACATAAAGCCAAGGAGGTCTGAGATCATATAGCAAGCAGGATGGCCAGCCAGGAACAGTGAGCAGTTAAGGCAAAAAGCAGACACTGGAAAGGGAAAATAAGTCTCCTCTGTCTTTACTTCCAACAGGTTTTAGGTCACCCACTTGCCACAAAAGCAGGGCTAATGTCTCTCCCAAAAAGACAGAATTAAAAAACCAGAAAACTCTAACACTGAAACTCATCAACCCCAACCTCCACGCTCGCCCAGATTACCTGCTGTGTTGCGTGGTGTTGGTATTTGGAATCTCCTCACTGTGGCTCAAGCCACCCAAGGAGGACGAGTGTTGATTGGTAGTTGTCAGTAAGGAAGCTGCAGATACCGTTTCATTGAGAGTGGGGATACTAGAAGTGGAAGGTGAGTCAGATTTCACTGCAGAGCCTGTAGCACCTGGAAATAAAGAAAAGAGAGCTGGGGATACAGCTCCACAGTACAACATTGTTTAGCACGCAGCAGGCCCTACATCCAATACCTAGCACCACCAAAATTAAAAAGCATCACCTTATCAGAAGAAAGTATCTACAAGTAAAAAGCGACTACAGTCCTATGGTGTACCAAAGACAAAAGAGTATGATTTATTTACTAATGGTAGAATTTTTTTTTTAATTTAAGGCATTTCACAACATGTATTTTGTTTGTTTCAGACAAGGTCTCGCTATGTAGTTCAGGCTGGCCTTGAACTCCCAGCGATCCTCCTGCCCAAACTCCCGAGTGCTGGGGATTACAGGTGTGCACCACCACACTCGGCTACAACTGTATTTTATTTTTCCAGTGAAGGGACCCAATAAAATTATCACCATTTTAAGACAGAGTACATGAAATTTAAGATGATTTGAGATTAACAGCAAGACAGAACCAAGCTAAGACTGTAGCTATAACCACATTTAATCATTGTGCCAGAGCTCCTTTCACTTTAAGAAATGCAAAAATACTGAGAGAAAAGTACATTACAACTGAGAAGATAAAGCCTGGAGAACACTAACCTTCAACAGATTGCGTGGTCTGTAACTGCGTGGCCTGCACCGAACTGAAGCCATTCTGGTACGAGAAACAGGAGCAAGAACAGACAAACTCACGTGAATGGGGAAGTTAGCACTGACTCAGCTTAATTTTGTTAATCTTTAGGAGAAACTGCTAGTTAACCAAAGGAGTAATACAATGAGGCAAACAAACAAAATAACAAAATCATATATACCAAACCTGTGCAACCATCTGAAGGCAACCCCTCAAACAGGGGATGACACAGGAAAGGTGCAAAGTCCAAACCCAATGACTATTGTGGAAAGGATGTTAGACCATGACAGCCAAGCCCCCCATCCCTGCTGGCTGCATCTAACAGTCACCCCATGTCTCTTCTGGCATATGCTGTCCCTCTCACCAAGGCAAGACAGAACCAGGCAAAATCTACTAACGTGCACCCCGAAGTCTAGCAATTAGATCTTCCAAGGGGAGAGGACAAGTATTTAAGATTGATTCTAATAAGGCAATGACTCTTCTTTTTTTTGTGGGTACCAGGGGTCAACCTCAGGACCTCGCGCGCCAGCAGGTACCCGTGCCGCTGAGTGATATCACCAGCCCTTTTTTCATATGTGAGTTCCGGGAGTCGAACTCGGGCCCTCGCGCTTGCCAGGCAGGCGCTTACGCCACTGAGCCATCTCACCGGCCCAAGGCAATGACTCTTTACTGCAATAGTTTTCTAGCTCTAAGTCTCCAGTCTTGCTAAAAAGAACTTTTATTTCAGCAACCACAGAAAAGTGCTTTTTTGAGCTTCTCAATCAGTACTTCCAAGGTTTCTTAGCACCACTTCCAAAGATGTCACTAATATTTAAGGGAATTTTCCCACTATTTTCCTAACCAATGCCCAAGGGGCTCACAAAGCCACTACCTTTGCCTGAGTCAGGTCCTTTTGGGGTGATGAAGAGATGGAGCTGGGGTACCGCCGAGTCTGTGTAGATCTCTGTTCGTATAGAGGGCCCTGAGCATTGTTTTGGGAGGTATAGGTTGTCGACTGAATTGGGCCGCTCTGATAACCAGACTCCTGACTCTGGTTAGATGAAATTGTAGATGAAGATTCACTGTGGGAAAAGAAAAGAAGAAAAATCTCAGAGAAACAAAACAGAGCAGACCCAGTGATACTGAAGAAATGGTAGAGATATAGTAATGGAATAAACAGATTTCAATCAGAAAGAAACTTTCCAGCAACAAAAGAAACTGTCAAGTGCTAAGGATCTGAATTAAGAACAGAATTTAAAAAACCTTTACGTCCAAAAACAAAATTCCCTTCTTCTCCTACGTTCTGTTGTTATAATTAAAAAGAAGCTAACACTGGGTATAGTAGTACATCCCTATTATCCTATCATTCTGGTAGGCAGAGGCAGGATCACAACTTTAAATCAGAGCAACTTAGCAAGACCTTGTCTTAAAAATAAAAAATAAAAAGGCCCATGGAGGTAATTCAGCAGCAAGGTCCTAGGTTTAATTTCCACCACTGCAAAACAAACATTTTTAAACAAGAAAAAGCTAACAGTCAGCAGAAAAAATATACTTCAATATATTATAATTTCAGACTTTAGGGCAGGAGAAGCCATCTTTTGTTCACTCATTTTAAGGAATTCTGAGCTCCAGGCTTCCTTACAACCTTATTAAAGATTACTGGTGTCCTGAGAGGAAGACTTAAAAATATTCATTATGTATTAGTGGCAGTAATGACTCAACAGATCTAGACTAGGGTCAAACACTTATATCTTCAAATTCCCAAGGACTGAGAAAAAATAGCCTATTACTCTGAAATTCCTACAGGATTTTCTACTTCCTTGATCATTACTAGGGGAGGTAGAAAAGACTCTTTTCATTTACTTTTAAAAGTCCTTTTAGGGCCAGTGAGATAGCTTAGCGACATAAGTGCTTGCCTGGCAAGTGTGAGGTCCTGAGTTTGACTCCTGGTACGCACATATGAAAAAAAAAGGGCCGGTGATATCGCTCAGCAGCACGGGCACCTGCTGGCACACGAGGTCCTGAGTTCGATCCCCGGTACCCACAAATTAATTAATTAATTAATTAATTAAATAAAAAATAAAAGTCCTTTTAAAGTCGGGTGTGGTGGTGCACGCCTGTAATCCCAGCACTTGGGAGGCTGAGACAGGAGAGGAGGATCACCATGAGTTTGAGGCCAGCCTCAGCTACATAGTGAGTTCAAGGTCAGCCTGAACTACATAGGGAAACCCTGTCTTATAGGGACCAACCCCAGAGTTTCTTTACCACTGAGGTAGATCCCCAGCCTTTTTTTTTAGATTTTGGATTTTGAGGCAGGGTCTTACTAAGTTGCCAGCCATGACTTGAAATGTGACCCTCCTGCTTCAGGCTCCCAGAGTCGTTGGGATTATAGGTGTGAATGCCTGTAATCAAAATTATCATGCCCAACTCCATAAAATTTTTGTAAGACACGAAGGCTATATCTTTCCTAGGAATTCAAAGTTATAACCTTCACACGCATAGTCCCACACCAAAGGACTGAAAAATGCCATAAGCACTTTTAGCTGTGGCAGATGTCAACTTATTTTCTGTCTGAGGTGTTGTACACACATTTCAAAACTGAGCTATAATGTTCTAGAAGTACCCAAGCAGCACATTTCTGTTTAAAGTTAGGGATAATGGTTGCAACAATATTTTAAAGCACTCAACAAAAATGCTAAGATTGATCACTATCCTCTCATCCAGTCAGAGCTCTAGAAATCAGCAAGAGAATGAAAAGCATTAAAAGAGCTCTTATGGCTCATGTTTCCCCTACCTGGCCGTGCTGGTATACAGGCTACTTGGAGCCTGGCTTGAAGAGGCGCTCGTGGTGGGAGTGGACTCATAATCAGAAAGGACAGGCTCTGACCCAAACTGCAATGCCCCAAACTGCAGATTTAGCCCTGAGATATCTGCTGAGCCAGGCATCTCCACAGCCAAAGCAGGAATCTATGCAGAAAGGTGAAGGAAAAGAGAATGTAGTGTTTTAATATAACCTTAGAATAATAAAAATAGACCTTAGAATAATAAAAAAACATTCCCTTCAACCTCAAATTAACAAGCATACTCTTAAAATCCAAATTCCCAAATCTCATACCTCCTTGCCGTTAAGACAGTATTACACAAAGGTTCAAGTACCTTAGAAGTCAAAGAGGCTTTTTTCTTCTGCTGTTTCAGTTTCTGCTGAGCTGGCTGAGGGCTGGAGGACTGGTTGTCTGAAGACCCAGGAGACATCTGTGGAGCTGAGGTGGATTTGCTTGGCAGAGGTGAAGAAGGGGGTGGAGGTGCAGCTGTGGAGGTAGCCACTGCAGGAGGCTTCTCCTGAAGGAACACCTCCATCATGGTTGAAGATGGGGTGAAAGCCTGGCGCTTTGTAAAGGGGCTGTGCACTGTTGAGTCATTTGGGTTCTTCAAATCTGTACAAGGAAGTCCATCATATATGAGGGCAGAGGTGCTGATGATTTGCAAGGAAATGCTATTTTCCTACACTAGTGCCATGAACAAGGCCCTCAAGAATCAGTCTTATATAAACAGGTCCTCTTTTGGGACTGATTTCATTGCCATGTGTGGCAATCATTTGATCCTATCTGTTCCTAAGTACAACCTAATCAAATCAACACCATTGCCTTTCCTATGTAAGACAGTAATCTACAAATTCCCCAAGTTTAAAGAATAAGGTCTTAAAATGGCTAAATCCATGAATTTAAAGGCACTATGTTATTTCTAAACACTGAAAATCTAAGGAGAATCCCCCCAAATTCCCAGATCAACAAAAAACTGCAACTATGTGTATGGCTAAATTTGACAACAAAGCCAGGTGTAGTGGCTCATGCCTGTAATCCCAGCACTTGGGAGGCTGAGGCAGGAGGGTTGCACAAGTTCAAGGCCAGCCTGGGCTACATAGTGAGTTCAAAGCCAGACTGAACTATGTGGCAAGACCCTGTCTCAAAAACAATTAAAAATAAATAAATAAATAAATTTGACAACGCATATACATTGGTATCTCAGTTCATGACCTTAACTCTTCCCATGATTCTGGTGGAACAAATTCTTCAACCAGAATTGTGGAAAGAATTAAGTTTGTGAACTCAGATACCACTATATAGCCTCAAATTTCTATTTTTCCCAAACTTCCTGACTCAGCCTATGTGGCTAGGAGAAATCTGAGAAAGCTACTCTTCTCTCTTCACTTCCCCCTGCCACACTCCCCCTGCCACATTATACAGTAGTTCTCCAATCCATAAAGGGCTCAAGTCACTTTCTATCTTCTTACCATACTGCACCAGTGATGGGGACTGTGTTGTTGAGCCCATGTCCCAAGAGGAGGTGGTCGTGCTTCCAGATTGAGAATGCTGAGCTGCCAATTGAGCCAGTGCCTGAGCAGTCTTGAACTGCTCCAAGAACTGGGAGCCTGTGGTACTGCCGCCTTTAGCCTCACCGACATCACCAAATCCCTTCCCTAACATGCTCACCTGTAGATCAGCAAACAGATGAAAATCTGCAGTCAATAACTTTGTTCAGCTATGCAGCAAGAAACTTACCCAGATCAAGAGCCAAAATGGATCAACCAAGTTAGGAAGACCACCACACCAGGGGCCGTGGACACATCGCCAGTCCTGGGTACTCAGAAAGATCACCTGAGCCCAGGGCGGAATGGGAAACGGTGAGACTCTCAATGCTATCAGACTGAGCAGACAACACAGTCCAGTGACAGCACAAGTCCTCGAGTTAGATTATGTAACGTTGGAAAAATGACTTTAAATCTCTTTGCCCGTTTCCTCACCTGAATACAGAATATTACTATACTTCAGCAAATCTTAGGAGGATTAAACAAACACTGTATTTGCAATGAACACATACACAGCATAGCACATAGTAAGCACACAAAAAGAGTAAGAGCTTCATGTGACCCACCTCTAGTGTGTATGATTTTTGATTTTTACAATTTTATATATCAATTTGGAAACTAATTTTTTGTTTTTGACACAGGGTCAAGGCTTGCCTTGAACTCACTACGTAGCCTAGGGCTGGCCTGGAATTCACAATCCTCCTGCTTCAGCCTCCCAACTGTTGGATTGTAAGTGTATACCACCACTTAAAGTTTTTGAGAATGACCCATGGGGGCAGGGGGAGAGCAAAGCATGAAAGCCATTAAAAACTTACACTATCACTATCATTCTCTCCTTTATATAAATAAAGCTCTGATAACTGGAGAGTGGCCCCCACCTCTGAAATTTTTAAATCAACCAATACATACTTGATTACTAAATTAACATGAAGTATGAAGATAATAAAAAATTTTGCTTTTAACCATTAAGGTTTTTTGCCCCTTTGATTAACTCAAAAAACAAACCAACCAACCTAAAAACAAACCAGAAAGCAAACAAGAAAACTAACTGCAGCCTAATCTGGATGTTGCTAATAACCAGGATAGGGGCAAAGACAAGCTATTAGGCCATCCCAACTTCTGTACTAGACAATCAACAAGTCATACAACTCCTGTCTCTTTGTGTATACAAATCCTACAGAGTGATCATTATATGACAACCAAGCAAAATTTACTCTTAATGCTTTTGGGAGATTCTCCCCATTTCCTACCACCAAATAAAACTATCATCCCAGTCAAGAAGATTAACCATGTGTGTGCCCTCGACCATCTGAAAAGAAAAAATACTCCAAGGCCCAGCACAGTGGTACATGCCAATAACCCCAGCTATTGAGGAGGCTACAGCAAGAGGATCACAAGTTCAAGGCTAGACAGGGAAACTAAGCAAGGCCTGCCTCAAAATAAAAAGCAATGGGAATATAACTCAGCATGAGGTCCTGGGTTCAATTTCCAGTTTAAAAAAAAATTTAACCTAGCATATCATCATCAAGTAGTGCCTTCTTACACAAAACTAGTCTGTCCAACTCAAGGTAAGACTTACTTTCTCCAATTTGTATCCCAAGATTATATAAACAAAACCCCCAAAAGTCTAGTTGGAAGTGAGGAACTGTAACAAGAACATCAAATATTCTGCCAAATGCAAAACATTAAAGATACAAGAAATTACCTGTGTTTGGTTTGATTTTGCACGATAATGGGGATTGAACCTAGGGCCTTAATTTTGTGCTACATCCACAATATCATTATGAATTTATTTGTTAAATTTCAAACCAGGGTCTCACTAAGTCACTAGGTTGCCCAGGCAGGGCCCCAACTTGTGATCGTCCTGCCTCAGTCTCCCAGAGAACTGGAATTACAGGAAGCACCACCATGCCTGGCTTGTTCACTGTATTATGTACAAAAGTAAAAAGAGAAACTCCCATGTTGACTACAGCTATTAAATTTTAAGAGAAATTAGTTCTCTAACATTTATTCTCAATAAAAAACTATATTAAATAATAATAATCAATACATACGTAACGAGGATTATTTTGACATTATCAGGCAATGTACATTAAAAAGAATGTAAAAAAAAAAAGTTATGTAAAGTGAAACCCCTGGCTGTGGTGTCACATGCCTGTAATCCCAGCACTCAGGAGGCTGACACAGAGGATCACAATGAGTTTGACTCTGGGCTACAGAGTTAGTTCAAGGCCAGCCTGAACTACACAGCAAGACCCTATCTCAAAAAAAAAAAAACTGACAGATTCTGAATTAAAGGTTAATTGAACAATTTTCTAGTTAATTTACTGAAACTGGAAAAATAAAATTATATGTATACACATGGTCTGCTTCTTACATCCCTAGTAATCCTACTAAAAACAGGTGAAAAGGGCTGGTGAGATGGCTCAGCGGCTTAAGCGCCTGCCCGGCAAGCGCAAGGGCCCGAGTTCAACTCCCGGATCCCACATACGAAAAAGGGGCCGGTGATATCGCTCAGCGGCACGGGCGCCTGCTGGCGCGCGAGGTCCTGAGGTCGACCCCCCGGTACCCACAAAAAAAAAAAAAACAGGTGAAAAAAAGAAAAACCAGTCCTTCGTAAGATTACTGACTCTAAGAAGATTGGTCCTTCCATCACCTTTGTCTAAATGATTCCTCTGGTACAGTAATGCCCTTTATTTTTTTTTTACTGTCATGTATCATTAAGTCATGTGTGATAAGTACTCTAGGTTATTTATAATGCAGCTATCATCACCAAATCTGTATACCTGGTATACATTATCTTATCTTCCTAAAGCCTTGTGATAGGAAGAACAAGCACTTTTTATACCCATTTCCAGACTGGAGACGTAGCTAATAAAAAGTGGCAGATTTGGGAAGACTAGGTTTCTGATGTCTGGTCGATAAATACACCGTTTAAAGAAATATATAAGGCAATTCTGCTCCATCAAGAAATGGGGAATTGGGCCGGTGAGATGGCTCAGCAGCGTAAGTGCCTGCCTTGCAAGCGCGAGGGCCCGAGTTCGACTCCCGGATCCCACATACGAAAAAGGGGCCGGTGATATCGCTCAGCGGCACGGGTGCCTGTTGGCGCGCGAGGTCCTGAGGTCGACCCCCCCGGTACCCACAAAAAAAAAAAAAAAAAAGAAATGGGGAATTGACAGGCATGGTGGCACACACCTGTAATCCCAGCACTCAAGAGTCTGAGGCAGGAGGATAACCTCAAGTTCGAGATCAGCCTGGGCTACATAGTGAGTTCAAGGCCAGCCTGAACTACATAGCAAGATCCTGTCTCAAAAAAAAGACAAGAAAAAAATAAAAAATAAAAAATGAAGAACTGCTATAATCTCTCACTAAAATTTTATTAGGATTGCAAAAGGATTAAAATTTGTTGACAACTTGATATTTATGGTTTTCTCTTCACAAGAAATAAATAGTATTCAGCACAATGAGTGTTTAGTAAACACTTTTTTTTTTTTTTTTTGTGGGTACCAGGGGGACGACCTCAGGACCTCGCGCGCCAACAGGCACCCGTGCCACTGAGCGATATCACTGGCCCCTTTTTTGTATGTGGGTTCCGGGAGTCGAACTCGGGCCCTCGCGCTTGCAAGGCAGGCGCTTACGCCGCTGAGCCATCTCACCGGCCCAATAAACACTTATTTTTATAAGATAATTCAGTCTGTCACAAGGTAAGTCTTCAAAAACAAAACAAAACAAAACAAAATTGCTGGTGTGTGGTGCTACAGGTGTGTGGTGGCGCACACCTGTAATCCCAGCACTGGAGGGGGGCTGAGGCAGGAGGATCACCACGAGGTCAAGGCTAGCCTGGGCCATAATAATGAGTTTAAGACCAGCCCGAAGTACAGTGCAAGACCCTGTCTCAAAAAGCAAAACAAAACAAAACAGCTAATTGTCTTCTAGAGTTACCTTCTACTACTAAAGTCAGTGCCCAAAGCTTTGTCCTTAAAAGAACAAAGATACTTCATCCTGCTACAAATCCTATTCTTGGCCTTAACTGCTACACAAAATTTGATAACCTGATGTAAATCAATCAGTTGTTTTTCTATTGTTTCATCTCCCACCTTGTCTTATAAGAAATGTAACTTTGAAACAACCAATACACTTTTTGTTTTGTTTCTGCTTTTTCTTTAAGCCCTTCTCTGTCTATAAAACCAATCTCTTCTGCTTGGACCATCAGAACACCTATTTTGTGAAATGAAATGTTGCAAATTCTAGAACTGAAAGTAAAGCCAAGTAAGACCTTTAGACAAAGTTGCTATAATTTTATTCTCTGACAGAAGGAATGACTTCATAAGTATCATGGGGTTAGGCAGGAAGTTTGATTAGGATAAACCATGTTTCCCACTTACCATACTGTGATGGGAAAACGTGTTCCCCGAAGCAGGCTGTGATATGGCACTCTGCTTCGAGTTACTGAACACCAGAGGCTGAGCCAGGGAAGGAGCCTGAGATGGATCCAGATTAGATGAATCATTCTCCATTGAAGATGGTGTCTTCCCCAGCAGAACAGCAAGGTCAATTCTAGTGGGATGAGAAAGGGATCTTGATGAATAATGACTAAACATTCTAGCACACCCCAATATCTGATTCAGGTCATGGTTGGATCAAAAGGAAACCACTTACTGATACTTCTTCTAAATGAACTCATAAACACAAAACTCTGAAAAGCTTAATTTACCAAAATAATTGACATCTAAGAATCATTACAGTATCTGGCTAACTTCCACAGAAGGCACCAACAATAATGGCTATATGACATTTTTATTTTAACGAAATTAATTTGATGAAATATCAAATATCATTTTATTTTTGGAGACAGGGTCTCACTATGTAGTTCAGGTTGGCTTTAAACTATGTAGCCCAGGCTGGTCTAGAACTCGTGGTGATCCTCCTGCCTCAGCCTCCTAAGTGCTGGAATTATAGGCATGCACCACAATGCCACGCCTCAAATATCAATTTTAAATAACAGCTCAGTAACTGGACCAAAACTCAGAAGTATTTATCCATGATTTTAACACTATTTGTCGTTATAATTTTTAAGATATAAAGCCATATACCAGAATGCTGGCATCTTCAAATGGCTTTAGAATGAGGAGGGTTTTTTGGTTTGGTTTGGTTTTTTGTTCTTGTTTGAGACAGTCTTGCTATGCAGTTCAGGCTGGCCATCAACTATGTACCCAGGCTGGACTCCAGCTTGTGGTGATCCTCCTGCCTCAGCCTCCTGAGTGCTAGGATCACAGATGTGTGCCACCACAGCTGGCAGAACAGAGTAGGGTTTTGTTTTGTCTGTCTTTTTGAGACAGGGTTTCACTATGCAGTTCAGGCTGGCCTCAAACTCGAAACGATCCTTCTGCCTCAGCCTCCCGAGTGCTGGGATTACAGGCGTGCACCACCACGCCCAGCTCCAGGGTAGGTTTTGAAAATTGTTTCCCACAATTTATAAAATTTCAAAAGTTAACTGTGGTACAACAAAAATATGGGGCTGGGGATGTGGCCTAGTAGGAAAGTGTGTGCCTAGTACACACAAGGTCCTGGGTTCCATCCCCAGCACCCCATCCCCAGAAAGGAATTTCCTGAACAACAGTGCCTTCTGTTACTCAATATAAGCTCCTTACAACCACATCTGAGTTTATACTAATGTGAGGACCCAGTGGGGGGCCCCTAGATAGTGTCAGGGTGGGTCTAGTCACTAGAAAGACCAGATCTGAGGGCTACAATATTCAGGTCCTCCCAACCCTTCCCATGTCCAAGGGAAGGGAACTGGCTACAAAGTTCAGTCACCAATGACTTAATCAATTATACCTATGTAATTAAGTTACAATTATGAAGTTACCCTCCAGCCATGATATGTGGAGAGATTCTGGTACCTGGAGAGGACATGGAAGGTGTGTCCCTCACACACACACCTTGACCTTGTACTTCTTGCATTTGGTTGTTCCTGAGTTGTACCTTTATTAACAGTAAAACGCTAGCCTGAATTGAGTCATTTCAGTACATTATCAAACCTGAGAAGAGGTCATGGAAACTTGTGAGTTTGCAGACCTCTGAAGTAGGGACAGTCTTATGAGACTGAGGCCTCAATTGTGAGGTCTGTGTCAACTCTGGGTATTTAGTGTCAAAATGCTGAACATATGCAGTTGGTCTCAGAATCACACAACTGATGTAGAAAAAGTACACATATTTGGTGTAGGGGGGAAAAAAAAAACTAGCTGTGGTAGTAACACTTGTAATCCTATACCTATCACAATTCCTCAGGACCTTCTGAGCAACAACTATCATGTCTAGGACTAGAAATAACCAGGAGGGCTTTTAGGGGATCAAAAGTATTTCCTGAAGAGTATATCTCCTACCACTGACCCCAATACCGAGGGGTTCAACTTCTAAAAACTTCATTAGCTAGAATCCCTTGGTCTCCATAATGTGCTGGTTCCCAGACCCCAAAAGATACCAAAATATGCAGATGCTCAAGAGCCTTATATAAAATAGTATTTGCAAATAACCTATGCATCGTCCTATGTATTTTAAATAATCTCTAGATTACTTATAATACCAAATGTAATGTAAATGCTATGTAAATACTTATTATACAGTATTGTTTAGAGAATGATAAAAGATACTCTTTTAAATATTTCCAAGCTAGGCATGGTGGCACGAGCCTATTAAGAACAGCTACTTGCGAGGCTGAGGCAGAAGGACCCCAAGTTTGAGGCCAATCAGGACAATTTACCAAGACCCTGTCTCAAAATAAAAAGGGCTGCGACATAGTTCAGCACTCCCTGGGTTCAAATCCAAGTACTGCAAAAAAAAATGTCCTCAATCTGCAGTTGGTTGAATCCATGGATGCAGAGTCCATAGATACAATCCATGGATGCAGAGTCCATAGATACGAAGGACTAAATGTTCTCAGTGGATTCAGAGGACAAAGAGTAGTACTATAAAGCAAAAGCAGCTACTGAATAGTTTTATAGAACTCAAAAATAAATGAAAACATTTCCACTTTCAGCTTGACTCTTCTTTCCCGCTCCTACTTCACTACCATTTTGAGCCCTGGCTTACTGACTTGTGTAATTAAAAGCCTATTTTTTGTGGGGGGGAAGGCAGGACAGGGTCTCACTGTGTAGTGCAGGCTGGCCTTGAACTCACTCATGTAGCCCAGGCTGGCCTCAAACTCACGGCAATCCTCCTGCGTCAGCCTCCCGAGTGCATGTGCCACCACACCTGGCTCTCCTATTTCAGGGGAGACTTGCCTTTAAAATTTTAACAGGTACTTTCATTCAGGATACTAATACCAACTATTATAAATCTCTCCATCACCTAAAAAGGAACAACATGGTCATCATTAACTACCACCACCACCAGAAGTTGTAGAGGCCATGCCACTGATCCTGACAGCTACCTCATCAGATCACTTTGGGAAAAGGTACTGAATTTCACTGCACACTTGCCTCTGACCAGCAGTGATTGTCACATTCTCCGCAGGCAGAGGCACTGAAGACACATTAGAGGCAGTGAAGATCTTGGTCTCAGAAAGCTGGAAAACAGAGGAATTAGTCACTTCTGGTGCCAGAAAAACTAACCAGAAATTTGGCACAAATAAAGCAAATTCAACATCAAGAGAAAGGAAAAACCCTATGAAAACTATCTATGCTAAGGAATTTTTTTTTTTTTCTTTCTGGTACCAGGATCAAACTCTTGACCTTGCACTTGCCAGGCAGGCACTTGTGAGCTATATCCCCAGTCTACCCTAAGGAATTTTGAATGTACTGACCTTCAACATGTTCTCAATGGTTTTATCCAGAGAAAGGGTAGAAACAAGGAACCCAATAAAACATTAAGGAGTCACATCTTTACATGCACGATAAACTCAAAAGAAGATTAATATACATGCTGCTGGTCACAAGAGAGAGAGAGAATCCTGTGTATTTTCCCATTACAGTTCCCAACTCTCACCACATGTATCTTTTAACACCCGCCCCCACAAAAGATAGATGGTGCCCAAGCTGAAGAAAGTTAATTCTTGGCTTCAGAGTATTAATGGCTCCTGTGCTAGTGAATTAAGGTCTTTTGAGCGATAATTTTAACTACATGCCTCTTCTGCCCTAATACTGACTTTATTATACTCTTAAAGCACCAAAATTAGGTAAGCAGTTACAGAGAATAACTTCTTACTATACAAAACTTAATTTGGACTTTGTTTTTTTATTCTTGATGAAAATCTCTCCTCTAACAAACAGAAAATCCATCCCTCCCCACATACATCATTCTTGAAAGTTGCATAAGCAGACAAGCCAGAAAGTAGCAAAATTCTCCCATACTGATAAAGCAGTCTATCTCAATTAAAACAAACAATCACCCCTTGGTACTGATGCATCTGAAAGCTTTAAAACCCAGGACTGGCAATCAAAACACCCTTCTTTTGTCTTGTTTTTGTTTTTGAGACAGGGTCTCACGATGCTGGCCTCAAACTCATATTGATCCTCCCTTCTCAGCCTCCTGTGTGACTGGACTACAGGTGTGTGCCACTACACCCAGCTTTTCAAACACTTTTTACATGTCATTTCCTCTTAATCACAAAAACTACCTTACCTGACTATATGTAAATATAGGAAAGCAGATTTTAAAATGTTAAAACATGAACTTACCCATGATAAATGAAAACCATAATTCATAGTTAAAGCTTAACTTTGACAAGGAATCAAAAAAATTAGTTTACTGAAGTACGGTGGTACCCTGGTTCACAAACTTAATTCTTTCCATGATTCTCATCATAAACCGAATTTAATGAGAACCAAATCAAATTCAATGGTTAGGTTCAATGTTGACCTTACAGGGAAATTTGATTCGGTTTTCGTCCAATTCATTTTGCAACCAGAATCGTGGAAAGAATTAAGTTTGTGAACTGAGGAACAACGGTAGTACTCATGGGAATTCACACAGCTGGCTTGTGTCATTTATGCAATTTCCAAGTTGAGTCAAGCTAGTAGATAGCAAATTCTATACATATTCATCTTACTTAAAATTACAAAGATGGGCCTCAAGTAAATAAAAGGGTTTTAGAGCCAACCAAATTGCAAGCTTGAAGATTTGGTACCATAACTCTTTGTATTCACTGTCAATCCATCACAGGACCTTACACCAAATAAAGGAATGGCTGGCTCTAGGTAGAGTCATGTGCTACTAGCAACTGTCAATATTCTATCTGCCTAACTCTAGTTCTGGTGTCCTCCCCAACCGCCATCTCTTCCCTGAGATAAATCCCAGGAAACCATGCAGTCATAGCTGGGGCTTTTTCAGAGGTGGCTGAATCCAGAGTATGCAATTGATTTATGGTGCATGCTAGGATTAAGGGTGCTAGGATTTAGGGTGGGGGATTACTCTACTGATTGGTTTGGCACCACCCTAATCCCAGTAGCCTACACAGAATACAAAAGGGACAGAAAAAAGCTGCTAAGGTCCCTCCCTCGCTTTTCTACCTTCTGCCCACCATGAATAGTTCCTCCTCTGCGATGCCTTCTCTGCCACGCTATCCTGCCTTGGAACTAGATTATGGACTGTAACCTCTACAAACCGTGAGCTAAACAAACCTTTCCTCCCTTAACTTATGGGTGTTGGGTGTTTTGCCCCAAGCAATGAGAAAAGTAATTAACACAGTATGTGAAATGTTCTGGCTCAGAACACTATTTTGGATGCAAAAGTTTTGAGTCAGAATCTTAAGGGTGCATTTCAAGGGGTAGAAACATATCCATTTTCTATCCCTAAACACTACTTAAGAGATAGAAGGCACTAATGAGGAATAACCTGGAAATACCTACATCTTCATTCCAATCTTCAGTTCCCCACTCCTCTGTTGCAGCCCTCCACGCACCTGAGAATAAAGGAAAAATAGAAAAATGATTTTTAAGTATCACTACAAAACTTATACAGAACACTAATGTATTAACATTTCTGGCAGCCAAAAGTATGACCAGAATATAGTAATCAGAAGGAGTTCTTAGGCTTCAGAGGTGAGTAAACTCTAGAGCAGCAGAGTTTTATTAAGATTATGATTTCAAAGCTACTTTCACTTTATACTGTTACAGAGTTGTAACTGGATGAGGAAAGGAGAGGTAGAGAGGGTGAGGCAGGGACACAGACAGACACAGAGAAGTGCACCCCCCACACACACCCCATCTCAACGCTCCAGGCACTGTTTTTAAGGTCCTTAGTTCTGACTTAATAGTCAATTCAGTGAAACGGCAGCAGCCAATTCAAATCAGAACATGCACACTACATCTATTTATTTGGTGTAAGACAAAAAACCTGCAGCAATCTCAAGAGGGATGCAGCAGTGGTAGAGATATATAAATACTTGGCACATGATGGTCCGTGACAGGGCAATAATAAAGAACTGGTTTGAAAGCCAAATTGAGGACACTGAGAAATATCTGCAATTGGAACTGAATAAAAAAAATGCACACTTTGCAGAAGTCAAATTCATAGGTCTTAAATGGTTTAACTAGATAACTATGGAGAGCTCCACAGACATTTTTTTTCTTTTTGGAAGACACTGGGTGAGACTGAAGAATCAAATATGAACAGTAACTATACTATTCCTTCTCACACATAACATGAAATCTGCCCTGCCAAGGTCAAGGCACAGAGGTGTACAGTTTTATAGGAAAAGTTCACTGGCAGTCAAGCCACTTTCCACATTCCCTTTTGCTTCAAAGATACATACAACTTCAGGAAGACAAAATGCTCTTAAGGAATTTAAGTGAGAATTTTTATGAGAACCAGGTTCTTCCCTACAACCAAAAGATCACACAGTAATAACTTATTTAGAGAAGGAACAAGAATGGCCCTTGTTTTCTTCTCTAGAGCAGCAGTATACTGAATAACTTTTGAAGCCTTTTCTTCAAAAGGAGAAAGCTTTTAAGAGTGCAAGTCAGGTCAGGTGTTGTGGTGCACCATTGTAATCCTAGCACTTGGGAGGCTGAGGCAGGAAGACTGCCTCAAGTTCAAGGCCAGCATGGGATAAACAGTGAGTTCAAGGCCAACCTGAACTATATAATGAGATCCTGTCTCAAAAAAATTTTTAAAAAAATCAAAAAAATGTAAAAACACTGGCAGGCTTTCAAATATTCCATTGTCACTAAAAATATTTTAACACCTATACAACCCATCTGAAATGCTTCTAAACATTTAATAATGGAAAATCTTTGAAAATACATCCACTGTAATGACCTTCCCAGGAAAATTTTAAAACTGAACCAGGGGAATTCCAAACCACTAAATGACAACGTCCTTCAAACCAAAGTCCAAAGTCCAATCTCACTCTAGACAAGTTCCAAGCTACATTCTTCTTCCTTCCCAGTGATGCCGCTCTTTTACCTCATTGACATCCATTACATCCTGGCTAAACGAAATGCAAATTAGTTAGTACTCCTACATAATCGAGTTAGATGTGACCTAAGAGGTTATCTAATCTAGACTCTTTCCGCAAGAATTTCCTTTTTGCACTCTGGTGACTTAGACTGGGACAGAAAAGAAGAATCTAAGATACCTTCTTCTAGATACCATACTTTCCTATACAGGAAGTATGGCTGTGGCTAAGACAGCTGTTGAGAAAGGAATAGTAAGATGGAAATGCTCCAAAAACAGAACAGGGTTTCTATTCCTTCAACATAAAGCACAATGTACATGCCAAATACAATTTAATGAACTAATTTTTAAGAAGGAAAAGTGGGCATAGGAAATGAAAGAAAAAGCAGAAAGATAGAAAAATTACATATCCACAGATATTTCCATTCATAAAAATCTTTAAAAAATATCCGGGGCAGTTAGGCACCTGGATGTATCATACCAGGAGCAGTCTCAAATTTTCGGGGATAATTTGACCCCTCAACCCCAATGAAATCAAGTCCTGAAACAAAAAAGAAAAGAAAAAACCACCAGTGAAATTTTGCTTTTGAATGAGAATGCCGGCCCCCATACATAGTTCCCATTGTACCTGTGGATATTTAAGGGTAGGTTTGAGTTTATTTTTAAATTAAAAAGGGAAGTGAAGTTGCCTATTATGAAAACACAAAAAGATACCACAGGAGAAGGTAGGTCACATCCTGAAGTTACACATAACACTTTCACACTAACAAGATGGCATCACGTATTATCTCAGTCCCGTACCGCTGATTTCTGATTCCGGACTTCCAAAATCTGCTTCCTTTTTTACTCAGTAGAATTAAATATTCACTCCACCATTCCCTATTTTTTCCAACCAAATCCTTGTTGAAGACACCTAAGGCTAAGGACTAAGACACTGTATCCAATTTTCTATTCCTAACCAAAAATAAATCCTTTCATTTCCACCATCTTTTCTGCCAAAGATTAAAAAGCCAAATATACCCAAGAACAAACTACAGCTCAAAAATAGTAACTTTTGCTATTGAGACTGCTACCATTGCCTCTACAAGCCATCAAGGAATGAAATGAATAAAGAACAATTCTAGTGCCTCTAAGGCAGAGAAAATTAAAATAAACACAACATTTCTTAGCCAAGTGGTAGAAAAATTTAACAAGATACCTATCCTGTCAATACTTCAATTTTACTCTCCACCCATGGGAAATATTAAAAATGAGTTTATGAGTGGGGCATAGTGGCGCATGCCTGTAATCCCAGCACTTGGGAGGCTGAAACAAAAGGATTGCTTTGAATTTGAGGCCAACTTGGGATACAAAGTGAGTTCAAGGCCAGCCTGAACTGCATAGTGAAACCCTGTTTCAAAAAGACCAAAAAAAAAAAAAAAAAGTTTATAAGATAGCCACTTGGAGAACAGAAAGCAGGCAACACTTGGGACCTAAGGTATAACATCCTGTGTGCCACAGATGAGAATCTGTGACAGTCTGTCCTAAAACTCCAGAGACAAAGATCACTGGTCTCTGAAAGGGAACCAAGCAAATTTAAGGGGCTACAGTATCGAAGAACCTATTTCAGGCCCTCCAATTAATCCAGACCCCTTTTATAAGAAAAGCCTCAGGCTTTCTTGTGCTGACCCAGCCAAGAGACAGATGTTCTCACAGCAGTCTAGAGCCCAGAGGCTGCCTTTACTAAAAGGATCACATGTATCTCTTACCCCAAACACATCTGAGTCTATCCCACAACCTAACATGTCCCTAAACATCTATACCCTATCTAGATGCAGGCACCAGAGCCAGCGAACAAAAAAAATTAATTTTATTCAAATCCCTTAATATTCTACACCAAGAAGGCTATTAACAGAATGCTAGGCAGGCTAGAGCTTTCCTTCTTACTCAGATATTGAGACTTCCCAAAAACGAAAGGAAAAAAAGGATTTTCCTATCTCAGTACCAGAAAACAAATCAACAATACGGACTTGGATTCTGGGCCCTATTTATTTCTACAAGCAGTGGCTTAACTGAGTGATTCTGGGTATCTTTCAAAAGGCAAAGCTACTGTAAGAAAAACACTAGGAAATATAGCACTTGAAGCTAACAGCAGTCACATGGTGTATTGGAAAGAGTGCAAGATTTTAAGAGCCCAACAATTTTATGATAATAAAATAGTAATGAGAGGCAGGGAATATAGCTCAGTGGCATGGTGCCTGCCTGAAAAGCATGAGGTCCTGAGTTCGATTCCCAGTTCCCAACAATAAATAAATAAATAAATAAATAAATAAATAAATAAATAAATAAAATAGTAATGAAAGCCAGGCATGGTGGCGCACATTTGTAATCCTAGCACTCAGGAGGCTGAAGCAGGAGAGCACCATGAGTTGGAGGCGAGCCTAGGCCACACAGTGAGTTCAAGGCCAGTCTGAACTACATAGTTAGACCCTGTCTCAAAAGACCAAAACCAAACAAACAAAAAGTGATGAAGATAATGTGAAATAACCCATATAATGTGCTTATAAGAATATGATAATTAACCAGTACACACAGTAATTTGTGATTCACTTCTCCCTTCATCTCTGTATCCAAATGCTATTCCTCTACTTTTCTAATGTAACTATAACTTCAACAAAATTATTTCTTACACTGGTGGTGTAGGTCAGTGGTAGAACACCTGCCTGGAATACACAAGACCCTGGGTTCAATTCCCAGCACCAAAAATATAAAATAATAATTTCCCTAGGTTCCCAGAGTCAAGAAATGAATAATAAACACTCACTCGTCCCATCATCTGGTTCAAAGTGGCCAGTATTGTTCCATGTATTGCCGCTACTATTTCCATAGTTATCATCAGTATTGGCTGGCTCTGCATAATCAGCTGGATTAAAAGTTCTGAAAAAAATAAAGCTTAAAAGTATCTCTGACCACTAAGCAGCTTCAGCAAATATTCACTTGAAGAAAACAATCAGAATCTTGACTATCTGCTTCCTAATACAAAATGATCAGCCCCATTCTGTAACCCTATATGCGGTCCACTTTTCTATCAGCCTATCCAAAATGTCATGGCATGTGATTATCCCTGAGAAATGAGCCCTAATTCTACATATTTTTCTGCTTAAATACTCTAGGATTCATTTTGAACACATTTTGTTAAAGCTATCTAGGGTGATTCTTGGGGGAAAAAAAATTAAAGTCCCTAGACTAACAGAACTTACCCCATTCCTTGAGCAGAAAACCTTCCTCCTCGCCTACCAGAGCCTCCTAAAGAGAGGGAGAGAGAAATATTTTAGCAGCTGATGTGAAACGACCTTGCCAGCTGAGGCAGTCTGGAATAGTAAGTGGTTGATACTATCAGATGTTCTCACAGTCCCATATAGCCCATCAGTTAATATAATACAGTAGGATAATCATTACTACTGACAGATTATTTCTTTGCTGCTCAAACTGCTGGGTCTTCAAGCAAACACAATAACATCAACAGTAAAGATGAGAGTTGACATCTAACTTCTTTCCCATTGTCCATTTCAGCAGGCTCTAGTATATCCATGACACCTCAACAATTTAGGTAGTAACCAGACTCCATACTAATTGATTTGGGGGGCGGGTACCAGAAATTGAACTCAGGACCTTGTGCTTGCCAGGTGGGCACTGTGCCATTGACCTATATCCCCGGCTCCCATACTAATTCATTTTAAATAAAGCAGACTTAGAGAACTAAAGAGTAACTTGCCCCCACCAGGCATGGTAGTGCACACCTACAATCTCAGCACTCTGGGAGGCTGAAGCAAGCAAATAGCAAGTTCAACCCCATTCTGGGCAATTTAATGACTTAGCAAGGCCCTGGCTCAAAAATTTAAAAAATAGCACAAGCGCCTTCCTGGCAAGTGCAAGGTCCTGAGTTCGACTGCTGGTACCAAAAATAAATAAATAAATAAATAAATAAATAAGTAAGTAAGTAAGTAAGTAAGTAAGTAAGTAAGTAAATTTTAAATAAATAAAAAGGCTGGGGATGTAGTTCAGTGTGAAAGCCCTGGGTTTAACCCCCAGTACAATGAATAAATATTAAAAGTAAAAATGGGCTGGGGGGAAAAAAAAAGGGCTGGGTATGAAGCACAGTCTGAAGGCCCAGGGTTCAATTCCCAGTACCACCAAAACGGAACAAATCAAAACAAAATAAAAACACAACCTGCCTATAAATAATCCATCCTCCCACAAACTGATCACCTCTGCCTCGGCCACGACCTCTTCTGCCTCTTTCTGTGCCTCTTCCAGAAGGCCCTCCACTCTTGGTGCCATCCAATCCATTTTCCTGACCCCGAACTGAAATACAAATAAACATGGGGCCAGACCAAGGTCAACAGAATATACATAAACATATACAGGTTACCCAATAGAGCGTTAGGGAGACAAAAAACTGAGACTATGAGCTGGAAGGACAGATGTGAGGGCTACTCAATGAATGGTGAGAAGCCACTGTATCAGACAACTGTATATAAAATAACTTTACAAATGACTACAAAGTTAATTTTATGCCAGTCTAGTGACTGTTGCTAGAAAAAGGTACACACAAAAGATGCTAAGGTCTCATAACACATGATGGCAAGAAAAGCAAAAGGTGATACAATGATTCCTAGGTCCTGCCTAGCAGGCCCTGACACAACCCTGGAATCTAGACATTACTGACCCACAGCTGGTTTTGATAAAGCCCCATGCATACACTCTCGTCCACGGCTGGCACCTCTCCCCCGTCTTGGTGGCCCACCGCGTCGTCGACTATAGTCTCTGTCCCGGTCTCGATTTTCTTTGCCTTCCTCATTGGATTCCGCCTGGCCACCATCCTTCTGTCCTGAGACTCCTTTCTTCTTCCCGACCATCTCCCAAGAATGCTAAAGGACAGTAGAAAAAACATGTCCAATCAATATGGTCCATAGGAGATAAAAGGTGGGATGACTAATTTATTCTCTCAGCATCTCAACACCCACACTTGCAGGTTTTGTTTTGTTTTGTTTTGTTTGCAGTACCAGGAATTGAACCCAGGGTCTTCACACTGAGCTACATTTCTAGCCCTTTTTATTTTCTGAGACAAGGTCCTAAGTGACCCAGGCTGCGCTCAAACATGGTATCTTCCTGCCTCAGCCTCCCAGAGGGCTAGGATTGTAGGAGTGCACTTTCACACCCAACATCAGTATCTATGTTTAAGACACTTGCATTAGTTTAATTTTCTGTTTAATGGAAGACAGAGACAGAACCTAAAATCAAATATTATACCTGTCAAAATTCTAGAATTTTTTTTTTTTGAGACGTTTACAAGAAATGGACTGCAGGCCGGGTGCAGTGGCACATGCCTGTAATCCCAGCACTTGGGAGGCTGAGGCAGGAGGATCGCTTCAAGTTCAAGGCCAGCCTGGGCTACAAAGTGAGTTCAAGGCCAGCCTGAACTGCATCGTGAAACCCTGTCTCAAAAAGACCAAAAAAAAAAAACAAAACAAAACAAAACAAAAAAAAACAAAACACAAGTAATGGATTGCAGAGATCACTTCCAAAAGTTCTCTAGCCAGGTTAGTCACTCAGTGGATTAGTCAAAGAATCTAGTTATTGGTCTATATCTAGTGTGTTTCCTGGGCTTAAAACGCTATCCCCCTTTGGATTCAATGACCTCTGACATTTTACACTGTTCATACCAAATAAAACAAAAAGGGAAACGTAAATACAAATTCAGGACAAATGAGCAACATTTGGGCTTTGGGCCTATTTACTAATCAAACCACCCATAAATTTAGGAGGAAAACAGCATTTATAACCACACACACAGCAATTTCACTTAAAAGAAGACCAAACAGCAATCACAGTCCTGGCCCTGGGACATCGCAATTTTTCCTTTTCTTTTTTTTTTTTTTCTGGAGACAGGGTCTGGCTATGTAAGGTGGGCCTTGAACTCGTTATGTAACATACCAATATTTTTTTTTTTTCTGAGACAGGGTCTCGCTATGTAGTTCAACTGGCCTTGAACTCACCATGGAACCCAGGTTGGCCTCAAACTTGCAGTAATCCTCCAGCCACAGCCTCCTGAGTGCTGGGAGTGCAGGTGTGTGCCACCACGCCCAGCAGAGGGACATACCAATTTAGAGGAAGCCTTTAATCTAGGTTTTATGCACTTTATTTTCCCTTGTACTTCAAAAGTGGATACAATCCAATTTAACTTCCCCAGGCAGAATACAGCCAGGTGTCTTTTAATGACAAGAATACTTCTGAGAAAAATGAAGCTATTTCACCATTGTGCAAAAATCATAGTACCACTTTCACAAACATACGGTATAACCTGACCAAACACTGTTAAGCGCAACATGACTACAGATACACACACATGCATACATACATACACACATACACATGGAGTCTGCCCAAAAAATCTATACACATTTCAGGAAAAAATAAAAACTGTGATGTTTTTTCAACAGATGGTGTTACCCTCGTATAGGGGACTCTTCTTGTGTATCACAGAAAACTCACCACACTGCTGGCCCTTAGAGAAGAAACTGAAAATGCATGTGCAGCAATCGCAATGACCAAGGTTACCCAAGCAGCAGTTTGCTGTACTAATAAATGCCTGGAAGCTAATGGCCACCACTTTGAGCACCTCCTGTAATTGTAGAGGTCAAAGGTAACTCATATTAACCTCATATTGTCTCAAATTTAGTATTAAAATATTTATATAAGTTTTTCTTTTCCTAAAGTGTATATACACGTATTTTTTTTTTTTTGCCAGACTCTGTATATATACCATTCCAAATTGCAGGAAGGAAAATTTGTGGTAAGAAAAATAAGCTAGTTGCTGGGTATGATGGCACATGCCTGTAATCCCAGCACTTGGGAGACTGAGGCAGGAGGATTGCTGGGAGTTCAAGGCTAGACTGAACTACACAGCGAGACCCCGTCTCAATAAAAAAACAAAAAAAACAAACAAAACATAGTGAGTTCAAGGCCAGCCTGAGCTACATAGTGAGACCCTGTCTCAAAACAAAACAAAACAAAAAACAAAACAAAACAATACAAGCAAATTCACAGAACATAGTAAAGGTTGCTAAGGTTTAGAAAGAGGAAGGAATGAGGAGTTTAACCATTTAATGCATATAGAATTCCTATTTAGAATGAGAAACAAGTTCTGGAAATAATGGTGATGGTTATACATACTATGAATATACCTAATGTCACTGAATTTAAAAAAACGGTAAAGCTTACATTTAGTTTTTTATGAAAAAAAAAGAAAAATAGATAGATTTAAGCTTAAAACAAAGATAAATACATGGCTGGGACAACAGCTCAATGATAGAGCACATGCAAGGCCCTGGTTCAATCCCCAGCATCTCGTCCCCAAAAGTAAAATTACAATAAAATCACATCATTAAAAAAAAAAAAAAAAAAAAAAAAAAAAAATCACATCAACATGTTCTAAAGAATCTATAATAATTTATTAAAGTAATAAGTAAGGCTGGGCATGGTGGCGCAGCCCCCAGCTCTCAGGGGGCTGAGGCAGAAGGACTGCTGCAAGTTCAAACCAGCCTGAACTGCACAGTGAAACCCTGTCTCAAAAAGACAAAATAAATAAATTAATAAAGTAATTTTTAAATACTTTATTGAGACAGGGTTTCGCTATGTTGTTGAGACTGGCCTTGAACTCACTATGTAGCCCAGGTTGTTGGCCTTCAACTCTAACAATCCTGCCTCAGCCTCCCGAGTGCTGGGATCATAGGCGTGCACCATCATACTCAGCCAGTGATACAGTAATTTTTTTAAAAAGATTAAATATCCAACCCAGGCATAGTGGCACCCACCTTTAATCCCAGCACTTGGGAAGCTAAGGCAGAAGGACTGCCCGAAGTCTGAGGCCAGCCTGGACTACATAGTGAATTCAAGGTCAGTCTGAACTACATAGCCAGACTCTATCTCAATAAATAATCCACCTAGAATTTAGCAGTTCCTTGCTACCCAATCTTCAATCCAAGTTTGTTCCACATTATAGTTAGGTATCACTTGATGCTCACCGTAACTTCAATTTATAAAATATAATAACCCTATAGTTAAATCTGTACCAGGAACACTGGAAACTATATTAAAAACAGCTTTTAAAATTTATACAAGCAAGTCTGTCTCAAAACCTGGCAATTTCCAGGAACCTGTCACTTTTCTCCCACCCCTACGTACACATTACCTGCTGGCAACCAGGTGGGTTCTACAAGGAAAAGAATTATGATCTTCCTTTAACACTGCCAGTTTTCTGATATGATCTCACCCACCTAAATCCATCCAATGTTCCTAGCAGCTGATTTTGCTTCTCATTGGTTTAACTGGTAACTGGGTTGTTTGTGGCCTAAGCCTACATTCTCTCACTTGTTTTCTTTCCTATTGTGGAAAGTCAGACTTACGGCACTAAACAGAAGATGCTGGAAAGGAAGACAAAATGTGACTTGTTAAAAATAAATAAATAAATAAAACAAAAAATAAAAGCAGATTTTTGAAAAGCATGAGAAGTCTTACCTCTCCCACCCCCCCATAAAAGTTCTTAAGACTGTTCTGGAATAAACCCAAATTAACCAAGGCACTGTGTATGACTGCCCCAGGCAGTGAATATCCAAATAAACCAGTAATATAAAATGCAATCTAGGGCCGGTGAGATAGCTCAGCAGCATAAGCACCTGCCTGGCAAGTGCAAGGTCCTGAAGTCGACTCCAGGTACCCACAAAAAAAAAAAAAAAAAAATGTCATCTAGGGGACCGGTGATATAGCTCACGGCATAAGCGCTTGCCTGGCAAACACAAGGTCCTGAGTTCGGTTCCCGGTACCCACACAAAATAAATAAATAAATAAATAAATACAATCTAGGAGTACTATTTTGAGGAAAATAATCCACAAATTTCAATTATTTTAAGGTTTTCTACTATGATTTCTCATTGTCTAAGGAAACTGACAAAGCTCCAGCACTTAGGTGAAGTGATACTGTGACATCAGAAAGGTTCTAAGGATGAACTCCACCTCAACCAAAGATCCCCAGTATAAGTAAATCTATGATTTCAAAGCAATATACTGTTCACTTAAGAAAAATAAAATTCTCACCAGGCACAGTGGCACATGCCTACAATCTCAGCACTTTTCAAGGTTGAAGCAGGAAGATCACAAATTAGAGCCCAGCCTAGGCAACTTAGCAGGACCCTGTCTCAAAATTAAAGGGTTGGAGATATAGCTCAGTGTGAAAGCCCTGGGCTTAAATCCTCAGTACCACAAAAAAAAAAAATAAATAAATAAAATTCCCTAGTAGGCACAGTAGGAACATTCCAAAGGTTAGTAAGACAGTGTCATGGTTCTTAAAAGAATGACAAGTTGGTAGAAAGACAAAACACACAGAAACAGAATTCTCATTAAGTAGGAAAAGGAAGTAAAAGCAATTTGCCTAAATTCCAGGGCAAAGAGTCCTCTAAGGTATCTTCTTGCAGCCCCTGGATGGTCACCAGGCTGTAAAACCTGTTTCTTTGCTACCTCAAGAGAGTTAAGTTCAACAATGGAACAGTATTGTGTGATGTAAAAGCGATATTGACTGAAATGTCCTGAAGTATATACAGTTCCTGACTTTGCTCAATAGCAATAAAAAAGGTTAGCAGAAATCTTCCATGATCAGTAACCAAGTATTACCACAAATTCAGATAACCCAAGCCTTAAAAACAGCACTAGCTCCCAGCACTCTGGAAGCTGAGGAAGGAGGATCGCCACAAGTTCAAGGCCAGCCTGGTGTCCACAGTGAGTTCACAGCCAGCCTGAACTATAGAATAAGGCCCTGTCCTGAAAAAAAAAAAAAAAAGTCACTAGCCTGGAATGAATACTTTATTCTAGGCCAATCCATTCACCTGCTTTCTCCTATGACTGTTATCCCCAAGAGGACATATTACACATAAATTTAGACTAAGATTTTTAGAAACCTATAGCAAACAATTTCCAAGAAAGCTTTGTAGTCTCCTTAAAGAAAAAGACATAACTTCAAGCTCACTATGTGGCCCAGGCTGGCCTTGAACTCCCAACAATTCTCCAGCATCAGCCCCCCAAGTGCTGGGATTACAGGCATGCACCAACATACTCAGTGAAAGTTTAAAGGAATTTACCCCACTTGGTATCTTTACATATTCCTAGCCTCCCAACCCAGGACCCCCATTCTGCAAATACTTTGTTAGCACTCTACCGTGTCTGGGTTTCCTTCCAGAAGAACATTGATTGCTCTGTTGACATCTCCATTGCAGTCATGCAAAGCAATCACACATTCATCCTGGTTCTTGCCTGTGATATCAATCAACTGAAAGAGAAAAATCAGCAACTATCATGAACAAGCTTGGAATCCATGAAAAAATGAAAACTAGGTAAAGGGAGGAGATACTAGCTAAATTTGGTACATAAGGCCTAGGTCTGAACTCCAGAATACCACCCCCACACATACACACAGAAAATATTCCCAAAGTAATTCAATAAACAAAATATGATTATGCTTGCTACTGCTATCTTTTCCCTAGCTTACAGCAAATTAGTGGTATACTCACTTGTTTCACCTTCTCCTCAAAGTCAGCATCATTATGGTCCGAAATCATCTGTGCAAGTCGAATTTGTTCCGCAGTGGCCTAGAAAGTGAGAAAAGATCAAGAAAGCATAATCAAGAGGCAAGAGTTTTAAAAAGTAACAGGGATCTAAATAGTCAATTCCTACCCTCCCCACCACCCTTGTTTCTTTTTCTTTGTTACAAATGACCAAGCAGAATAGGGTATGGTGGCGCACATCTGTCATCCCAGTTACTCAGGAGGGTGAGGCAGGAAGATTGAAAGTTCAAAGCCAGCCTGGGCAACTTAGCAAGACCCTGTCTCAAAACGAAATAAAAAGGCTGGGGATGTAGCTCAAAAAGGCACAGTGATTTCCTAGGATGTGCAAGGACCTGGGCCCAATCCCCAGTAATGCAAAATAAAAAACAACAAAAAGACCAAGAATTAAGTACTTTTTAAGATGCATAGATCAGCAAAATGACAAAAACAGAGTAAAGCTGTTAACTATTTCACTCTACAATCCCAAAAAAAAAAGCAGGGAGCTTTTTCATCAATTGTCACAGCCTGAAGGGGCTTTCATCTAGAAATTACAGCACCACTTTGAAACATCTGCCCCTTACTTGACATTAATGTGTTTGCAAAGTCATGTGTAAACCTGGTTCCTATTTCTTCAATATCCAATACCAACCTCTTATTTTAAGTATCACAAGATTTAGCCCAAGATTAAGATATCTTCTATCTGAGCAGATGTTAAAATATAAGACTTTTACTGCCCAACTGAAATTAAATACTAAAATTCTACTAAAAATTCACTTAGAAATACAGGTGAAAGAAAAATAGCTAGGGGGAAAATCCTACTCTTGTGTAGTCAACACATCTGACCAAGGTCAAATGTAAGTAATTCATTCACATTAGGTACCAACCAACACAGGTTATGGAAAACAGATCACATCTAAATCAAACTTAATACTCAAGAGGTTAATTTATTCCTTAAGATCTAAAACTGAGCAATGTTCTAGGGTGTCTCATTTGTTAATTCAGAAGAAACACAATGAAAATGTCAGTTTCTCATGGGAAAGAAAAATTCAGATAAGGCCTCAATAAAAGCTAAAAGGGAAACAGGAACAAACCCCCCCAGAATTTGGAAGAGGTGTCAAGGACAAAGGTTGGCTAGAGAGGTATCAAGGTAGGTCTAAAAAACAAGAAAGATCTAAAAAATACCAGCCCAGATGACAGAAGGAAAATGTTTTATTAGAGACACAAAAAGCACAGTATGCAAAATGAAGCACTAAACCTCATAATATAGTCTTAAACAACAAAAAAAGTAAGCATGCTGCATTACAGCATGATACTGACATTTATCAGGCCATAAGTAAAAAGAGCCATGAACTATTAACAAGACTAAGAAACCTAAACCAATAATACAAAGCACAGAATGATGCTATACTGCATGGAGACCACTGTAAACCAGTAAACTACTCACAGATCCACACCCTTTGGATTCTTTACCTGTGGTCGCTGCTTGTGCTGTGTCTGATTTTGGTTTTGAGGTTGTTCCCAGTTTCCCCGGGCTCGGTTAGTGCCCACTGATGTCATCATTTACAGTATATACAAATAACAGTATTTACAAGGTAGAATACTGAAAATTTAAAAGAAAAAAAGTTTAGGTGTTAAATGTGGGTGAAATGTTCACTTTTCTTTCATTTGCACATTCACCAACACTTGATATCTTCAAAGGAAAAACCAAGAAGATTCACCTATTCTTGACATGTCTTTTGATAAATTCCTTAAGGAACTATGGCTGTTAATCCATTTTTGTACAAGAAATGCAAAGCACAGGGATGCTGCTCAGTGGTAGTACTTTCTTTGCATGCACAAAGCCCTGGACTGGATCCCCAGCATTGCAAAAAAATAAAAATGTATGAAGCATGTGTAAGTGATGGCCTTTTGTAAAAAGGGGCATAGTATTGGTTACTAGTCCCCTTTAAGCAAGTTTTATAATACTTAGTTATCTTGATAGTAAACAAAACAATGCCCAAAAGCCTTCTATATAGCTGAAAGTATCTGAAGTCCCTTTGACAAAAGGAAAGATAATCAACAAAGCCAGGAAACAAAAGCTTTCCAGGAAGGGGATTAAACTATACTCTAAAGAAATAACAATTTAAGATACAGCAGAGGCTAGGAATGTGCTCAGTGACAGAATGCTAACCTAGCAAGATTTTGATCCCCAGCACCACAAAAAACGAAACACAATATTCAATCTACCTAAGAAAATAGCTTTATCTGCCTTACAACTATTTTATATAAGTTGCATATGACCTTTACCACTTATGAAAGGCAAGTTCAAGTCTAGCCTCTTTTCTCCCTCAAGTTTCATCTCTCAGCATGCTACAGGTTTTCTTAAACTATAGCATTCCACACTGCATGTAGCTCAAGTGACTGTCCAGAATCTCAACTCTCTAATGGTAATTCCAGAATAATGCTTTTCCAGCTGCTCCTGTTGGTCTCATCCACATTTTCAAACAACCAGAAATGCAATTATCTCTGCCACTCACCTTAATATATAGGGAATCCCAACTATGTCCCAAACCAAATGCATCTATCACAAAATTTTATTTGGAAGGGTTTCTAGGAAATCATTCTATATCTGAGACATTAATGTCATCCAAGATGATGTGAGTCTTTGAAGAGACATAACACACAGGGTTTTCTAGAAATGTATTTTTTAAGCTTTCTACTGAGCAAAGATCCTACTGAATTCAAGGTCCCTTCATTCATATTCTGTTTTATAATACAATCTCAGCTGCTGCATTTAGTAAACAAAGAGATCATTCATATGATAGATTGCTCAAAATAACAAGTTATGGCCTGGTGTGGTGGTGCATGCCTGTAATCCCAGCACTTGGGAGGCCAAGACAGCAGGATTGCCACAGGTTTGAGGCCAGCCTGGGCTACACAGTAAGTTCGAGGCCAGCCTGAACCACAAAGGAAGACCCTGTCTCCAAAAACAAAAACAAAAAAAGAGGTTATTTTGCATTGTTTTTTTTCTTTCCAAAGGGGATAAATTCTTACTTTTGGGCTCCATATTTAATTTTTTTTTCATTAATAAAAGGTTATATGGGACACTTGTATGTTACCCAAAAGATATAGCTGGATTTTGAGATTGGAAGGCTTCAAAACATATATGCAAGGATTAACTATTAGAAAAATGCATTTCACCTGTTTCTTTGACGTTAGAGCAAGCTGACTTCCCTGTGGATAAATTCTTCACCAAGATGTGTCAATAGGTTGCATGGATCTTTGGTTTGTTTTGATGTGGTCATTAAGAATTAAGAATTCCACATTCCCTATCACCAAGAAAGATTTTTTAAAGCAGCTTCAGTGCTAATTTTTAACCATTACCTCTCCCCGCTACATACACGTACACACAAAAGGCTATGAATATTCCACACTACTATAAGATTATTTGCTACACAGTAGTCCATCTTCCCAGACTGCCATTACAGTCAAGTTTTAACATTTTATAAAAAGTAAGTACTGTAGGCCCGGTGTGCTGGCACACACCTGTAATCTCAGCACTCAGGAGGCTGAGGCAGGAGGATCGCTGCAAGTTCGAGGCCAGCCTGGGCTACAAAGTGAGTTCAAGACCAGCCTGAACTGCACAGTGAAACCCTGTCTCAAAAAGACAAAAAAAAAAGACAAACAAAAGTTAATACTGTATTGTTTAACCATGGGCCCCTTCATCCAAATCAAGAGGGGAGGGAAAAAAAAAAAAAAAAATCAGAACTAGAGAAAAACTATTACGTTTTAAAATTGACTCAAAAGATGACGTTTTTTGGGCCGGTGAGATGGCTCAGCGACTTAAGCGCCTGCGCAGCAAGCGCGAGGGCCCGAGTTCAACTCCCGGAACCCACATACGAAAAAGGGGCCGGTGATATCGCTCAGCGGCATGGGCGCGCAGGCGCCCGAGGTTCTGAGGTCGACCCCCCGGTACCCACAAAAAAAAAAAAAAAAAAGATGACGTTTTTAATACAAAGTAGTCATTTCCAACCCACCCGTGTAACTTCACAAATACTGGCTGCTTTTTACTCCACTTATAAAGTCAATTTACAAGAATTAGTTATTTTGCAAATATAAGCTGCAAAACTAGATGATAGCCCACTGCACATATTTTACCAGACATAAATATATTAGAAAGTTATCTTGAAAGATGATTAAGAAGGAAAGAAAAAAAATCCTGATTATTCTTGCTATTAACTCCCAATACCCTCTTAGGAGTGCTTTCAAAGGTGTGACTAAGAGAATTTTACCACCTAGGTTGTAACACTGAGCAACAGGTCAAAACTAAGTGATTGGGGATGGATCACTCAAGGGCAAAGAATTAGTAGCTTTTTGGTAACAAGCAGGGACAAATTTTTAGTTATCACAGTGGGGGAGAAGAATCTTGTTACTTTCTTACAAAATTAAAATATTTAAGGGAAGTAGGGTGAGAAGTATTGCAGACCAAGGAAATAGTGCAGGAACGAATACAAGATTCAACACAGGAGTACCCTTGATTATTATATTTTGAAAACCAGCTACTTAAAAAAATAGCCAGAGAAATTTTACTGAAAAAAATAAACAACAAGTATTTATTGAGTATCTACTATGTGTCCAATACTTCAGAAAATACAAAAGCATTATGGCTTGGTTGCTGCCCTCAGGGAGCTTACAATCTAATTTGAAACACAATTCAGAAACTCTGAAGCTGGACTGGGATAGGTCAGGCTTGCTACCTCTAACAAAGCAACTATTACCCTAGATGCTTTGCTGAAATGACCTCCGTGTCCGTTTCCCCACCACCTTGAATCTATTAAGGGTACTTTCCAGTCAGGACACATTTAGCAAGCAGGGGCGTTAAAAATAAAAAACACAACAGTACATTTTTAGGCCTTTCATCACTGGTTTACATGCCAGCAATACTTCCCATTCACAACGGAAACAGTCCAATCTTAAAGGACAGTGGTGTAGGATCTCAAAGCAGTTTTATCAACTGATACATAGCCAAAACGTTTCAATTCTCTACTAATACTGGTTGTAACTGATACCCATCACCTCCCAGCAAATCACATCAGATAACCCCAAAGCAGGACATAGGAGATGGAAGATGGATGGGGAGAGACAAAAAAAAAGGATTTCTCCATTTAATAATCAGTGAGTCAAAGGCAAAAACGTTAACAATAACAAAAAAAATGCCTGTTACTGTGATGTTTTTCTTTCCATAACATCTTAGACCAGAAGTGGCTACATTTCAGAAATCGTGGAAAAGCAGTAGTCTGCTGTTTACGACACCAGTTTGCAAAGCCACGTAGGGGGTCTGTCCACAAGGTGAAGGGTCTGAAGAAATATGGAATTATTGTCCCATTATGAGAAGAGTGAAGAAATACCCCAGTGATTTAGTGACGTCCCTTAGGCATAATACAACCCATGGGGCCCTCCATGTCCAGCTTCCCAAATAACGTAATTGTTTGAGGTACCCAAAACTATAGTATAGACAACAAGAAGCTAAAGACAGCAACACAAATGTATTCCGTGAGCTGGGTCGGCAAGAAAGAAGGGTAATAAGAGGAGCTGACAAAGAGGCTGGAAACGAAGAGGGGACGCAAGCCCACGCGTGGAGGAGGGGAGGCTACCCCCCCCAGCGCCACATCAGGAGCCCACGGGGCCAATCGCCTCCCTACCTCCCACCCGGAACAAATTAATCCTCCGCACTCAAACTGAGGGCCACATGGGGGAGTTTAGGCAGCTCCACCCCATCGCCACCCCCCCCAGCCATCCCCAAACCAGGCCGGATCCGGATCCGAGGAGGCCCGCAGAGGGCTGGGCAGGGAGGAGGCCCTCTTCTCTGCGGGCACCGCCACAGCCGAGAGCGCCCTACCTCTGGCAGGGCCCAGGCCGCGCTCACCCGCGCTCTTTCTCGCTCTCCCCCTTCAGGTTGCAGCCGCATGCCCCCCCTCCGGCTGCCCCAGGCCCCGCCCCGGCCACGCTCCCAAATCGAGGCCCCGGCTCTGGCGCGGCCCACTAGGCCGCGAACCCAACCATAAACAAAACCTCGGGCCGCCGACTGGGTGGGGGGGCAGGGCTCCCACTAGAAGGGGGTGTACAGTGGCGGACACACGACGCGGGGGGCCTAGCAAGGGAGGAGGTACAGCGAGGATAGAGGAGAAAGGAGGGAGGGCAAAGGGAGGATCGCGGATTTAAAGGGGCCGCGGACAATACCCGGCCCCGCCGCGCTGCCGCTGCCGCCGCCGCCGCCGCCAACGCTGCTGCGCTCCCAACTTTACCTCAGTCTCCTCCACACTGACACCCCGGGCCGCGCCGCCCCTGTCACGTGATATAAGATTCCCTCCTCCCCGCCCCCTCCCTCCTTTTCCCTCTCGCACTGCTCTCGCGCCTTCCCCCGCCCACTTGCCTTCCTGCGTCCCCCAGCACGTGACGCAAAAAGGGACGCGCACGCCAGCGTGCGCGCGTCCCGACGCCACGAAACACCGCGTTCCGGCTTCGCGCTTGCGCCCCGCCCCCTCCAGGGCGTCCCCGCCTCCACGGTGTGACGCGCACATGGCCTCCGCTTCCTCTTGCAGGCGTAGTTCCGCGTTTCGGGGCGCTCGCTGCTCCCAGGTACCCTTGCCCGCCCGAGTCACGTGTCGGGGGGAAGCGGGAAGGCGCCGTTCTCCTGTACTAGCGCCCCCATCCGCCATGTTTTCCGGCCGGATCTGACTTGGTCTTCTCCCGTAAGGAAATGGCCGGAGAGCTCCAGGGAGCCCAGGCGCCGTTCATTCGGCGGCGCCTGGGCTGAAGAGGCAGAGCAGCGGGCAACCCGAGCAATTCTGCCCGGAGAGGGAGGCCATGGCGTCCAGCAGTAACTGGCTGTCCGGTGTGAATGTCGTGCTGGTGATGGCCTACGGGAGCCTGGTGAGATTCCCCAACCCCATTCTTGTTGTCGCGTGTGACCCAGTCGAGACCCTCTTGAGCCGTTCCCTGTCTTCATTCTCCACCCACTCACCTGCGCTTTTTCTGGGGTTTTTGACGCCTATCCCAGGAACACCTGGGAGCGCAGTCACAGACCCAGGCAGCTCCGCCCCTGCTGAGAACCCTCCCTCTAAGCGCTAGGGCACATACCCCACGCCTGCTGGCTTCTGGCTTCCCGAGATCCAGCCGCATCTTTGACGGTCTTGTTGTGCCCCAAGTTTTACCCCCAGGCCTCCATTTCTCCGAGCCTGAGTCTGGGAACTTTGAGTGAAGTCATGCTTTTTTATAAAACTTTTAAAATTAAAAGTTCTCATATCTCTTCGGACAGGTATTTGTACTGCTGTTTATTTTTGTGAAGAGGCAAATAATGCGCTTTGCAATGAAATCTAGAAGGGGACCTCATGTCCCTGTGGGACACAATGCCCCCAAGGTAGGTCCTTAGAGCATGAGGTAAATCTGGTTCTCCAGATCTTTTAGGTACAACAGTAAGATTTCCTTTGCCTTGTAGGGATGACTTTAACTCACGTGTTTCTGTGTCTAGTTACCCTCGGACTTTCCTTTGTAAATTAAGCTGTAATGGTCAGCCTTGGGACTTGGCTTACCTGCTACCTGCTATGGCACAGGATGTAGCTTACCCAAGAACTTAATTTGTCATCTGCTGAGTAAACGACTTGGATTGATGTTACCAATTCTGCTGTAAAATATTTGCCAATTCATCTTATTCAGCCGTTTTGTTTTGTTTTGTTTTAGGATGAGGTTGGTCATGGTTACAGTTATCCCAAGAGCAACAAGGAAGTGTTGTGTTTGAAGAATTTAGACTCATTTAAGGGCCCCATTGATCGTATAGTTCCGCTATTCATATTACAAACAAGCCTTAGAAAAGGAAGCAGTTTACTGGAGGGCGTATAAAAAGTGAATAAGCTAATGGTTTTTTACCTTTGATGACACTCTCTTTAGGAGATTACCTTCCTCTCCTTGGCTTTCAATGCCTGCAGATGAAATTTTATTGCAAGCCTTTTTCCTGCATTCTCTACTTACCTATCTAACTGCCTAACTGACATTTCCACTTAGATTTCTCCTGCCACCCCTATCCTGTTTCATTTTCGAGTCTTTGCCTTCTCAGTTAAAGGCACCTGCTGCCTTTACCAACTTTCTTTTGTATGGGTCTCACCCAGTCATTGAGAACCAGCTCCACTGTTTGAATTTTGCACCTTTGTACATTACTGTGACTTGGTGTAATCTTCACGTGGCTAGCTCATTCATTCTTTAGATCTTTGCTTAAGTGGTACTTCCTCAAAAGAGGAATGCTATTTCAAAGTAGGTTTATTTTCTCATAGCACTCTGATTTTTCCACATAACATTTGCCACGATTTTTTTATGTTTAATTGACTTTGTTTAAAGTGTGTTTCTCTTTTCCACTAGACTGTAAGCTTCAAGAATGCAGGCATGCCAGGTGTAGTGATGCATGCCTGTAATCCCAACACTCAGGAGGCTGAGGTGGGAGGATTGCTCTGAGTTTGAGGCCAGGCTGGGCTATATAGTGAGTTCAAGGCCCACTATAGTGAGTACTAGGAAGTGAGATTGTTTCAAGAAAAAAGAATGCAGGCACTGGGGCTGCAGGTGTAGCTCAGTGGTAGAACATCTGCCTATCATTTGTAAGGTCCTATGTACATGCAATCCCCAGCACCACAAAGGAGAATGAAATTAATTTTTGCCCGTATGTAATGGGACACGTGTAAGAATATAGTAGCATTGATCATAATGTTTTTTTAAACTGTTAATCCAAAAGTCCACTTTAAAATGGAAATATAGTATATATTCATATTCCGGAGTATGATAAAAGTGCAAATAAACAAAATGAATATACGAGCAGAAATGAGAGTCTCCGTACTATTTTGTATGAAAAAGTTGCAAAAATAAATGAATCTCAAAAATATGCCCAGTGAAAAAATCTAGAAGGTCATTTACAAGAATGTATAAACTATATGATTCCATTCCACTTACGTGAAATTCAGGCGCAAACAAAAGTATATCTTACCTGGGGTTGGGAGGAAGAAGGGTGACTGGATAAGAGTGTAAGGGGATATTTTGGAGTGAAGGAAATACTGATCGACAACCAGGCATGGTGTCACACATCTGTATCACAGCACTCTGGGAGGCTGGGCAGAATGAATCTCAAATTTGAGCCCAGCCTAGGTGATAGTGAGACCCTGTCTCAAAGGGAGGGCTGAGGATGTAGCTCAGCATGAAGGCCTTGGGTTCAATCCTCAGGACCACCAAAAAAAAAAAAAAAAAAAAAAAGACTAGCTCAGAGAGGTATACCTTGGAGGGGTTATTAAGAATTCACCCCCCACAAATCCAAACCTATTCTTACTAAACTCTTGAATCTTGCCAAGTAACTTCATTGGCTACATAAGGACTTTCTCAGCTTTGTCTTAGTTCACATGCTCTGCCCTATTTCCAGATTGGTGGGATGCAGCATATAGGGTAAATGATGGTGTATTCTTTTCCCTACATGCACAGGACTTGAAAGAGGAGATTGATATTCGACTGTCCAGGGTTCAGGATATCAAGTATGAACCGAAGCTCCTTGCAGATGATGATGCAAGACTGCTACAGCTGGAAACCCAGGAAAATCAAAGTATGTGGCAGGCTCTTGGAGGAGTCTTCCGTGAGGAGTCCCACAAGTTCAGAATTCCTTCACTTTCAGCATTGTCAGTAGCTGTTGACAGACCTCAGTTATTCCTTACTTTCTGGATATACGCTAGATGCAAGGAGCCAGCATATTAGGGAGGAGCTTGGGGGATCTTTGGAAGGTTATATCTGAGACTAGTCTTTTTCTCAACAGGTTGCTACAACTATCTGTACAGGATGAAAGCTTTGGATGCTATCCGTGCCTCTGGTAAGGGCCAGCTGATGGGGTCCATCCTGGGATCCTAAAAAAATTGCCTCGGGAACATTAATGTCCCTATTTAGTATGTTAGGGTATTCTGCATCCCTGGCGAGCTGGAAATTTCTGGAGTTTTGAGAGTATGGGTTACTCTTTTGCCTAAGGGGATGATGGAGGCAGAATATTTCTTTTCCAAAGAGTGTGGGAGGTTTTGTTTCTGATTTTTAAGGCTCTTCTGTTGAGACCTTTAGTTTCACAAATTAGATAATAGTAATTTACTTTCTTTGCACAAAAGACTGTGACTTCTGCTTTTTTCATTAAAATCAAAACAGATAGTTCTTGTGTTTTTTTCCCATTCTGTGTTCACTTGTCAAGTATGCTTTGTCTCTACTAAAACATAATTTCTATCTTAAAGCTGGGACGGGTAAGAAGGATAGTAAGAAGAATCCTAATGGTATCTTGTGCCATTGGCATAGCTTACATTTGTGTGACTACTCAGGCACAACTCTATACCTCTGGTCTTCTTAATTCTGTAAGAATTTATCTCTAACTGGTTTCATTAGACCTATGTCTAAGTTGGGAAATTAATTAGAAAGACCAAAAAGTGGGAAAAGGGGTATCATCATGCCATTATCTCCTTAGAGATCCCATTTCATGCTGAAGGCCGGCATCCTCGTTCCTTAATGGGCAAGAATTTCCGCTCCTACTTGCTAGATCTGCGAAACACTAGCACTCCTTTCAAGGGTGTTCACAAGGCCCTCATTGATACCCTGCTGGATGGCTATGAGACAGCCCGCTATGGGACAGGGGTAAGCTGGATGGCCAGTTTTTCCTTCAGGAGCTAACGGGATGTGCCAGACTGTGACCCTCACTCTTCCTTTCTCTTTCCTAAGGTCTTTGGCCAGAGTGAATACCTGCGCTATCAGGAGGCCCTGAGTGAGCTGGCCACTGTGTGAGTTGGAAGGGGAATGTGTCAGAGAGGCTAGTTAGAAGATTTAGAAGTACTGCACTGTCCCACAGTGAAATGACCTTCCTAAGGCAGTGTGAATAAAATCCAGAATGACATAAGAGCTAGCAGTTTCTAGACTATTAGCACTGTCAGTGGCACACACCTGTGGTCCTAGCCCTCTGGGAGGCTGAGGCAGGAAGATCACAGGTTTGAGCCTGAACTGCATAACAAAACCCTGTCTCAAAAAAAAGAAAAAAGAAAAATTAGTTACCATCCATGAAAAGAATGTATCTGTTTCCTGCTGTTCATTATGGCTCTGTCTCAGGTGACAGGGGGTATGTCTTTTCCTGTCTTCTTTGTCACTACAAATCAACTAGCAAAGACAAAAGGTCCTAATGAAGCCAAGCGTGGTGGTCTGTGCCAGTAATCCCAACTATCTGTAGGTTGGTTGCACAACTGTATTCGTGCTTAACACTGCTGATGTATACTTTTTTTTTTTTTTTTTTTTTGAGACAGTGTTTTTTCCTGTAATGCAGGCTGGCCTTGAACTCACTGTGTAGCCCAGGCTGGTCTTCAGCTGATGGTAATCCCCCTGACTCAGCTTCCAAGTGCTGGGATTACAGGTGTGTGCCACCACACCCAGCTCTGATGTATACATTTTTAAATGGCTAAGATAATAAATACTATATCATGTGAATTTTATTACACTTTTGAAAAAGAACTTTCTATGAGGCTAGCTTAGGCTACATAGCAAGCTCCTGTCTCAAAAAACCTAAATAAATAAATACATATCTTTCCCTGGGTATAGTGGTACAGCCCCTGTAATTGCAGCCACTCAGCAGATTGAGGCAAGGGGATTGCAAGTTTGAGACAAACCTGGGCAATTTAGTGAGACTTTGTCTCTAAATAAAAGTAAAAAGGCATTGTGATGCAGTTCAGTGGTAGAGGACTTACATAGCATGTATAAGACCCTGAATTCAGTTTCCAGTACTATTTTTAACTTTTTTTTTTTTTTTTAATTGAGACAGGATCTTGCTCTGTAGTTCAGGCTGCGCTTGAACTCACTATATAGCCCAGCTGGCCTCAAACTTGCAGACATCCTCCTGCCTCAGCCTCCTGAGCATTGGGATTATAGGCGTGTACTACCATGCCCAGATATTTCTTTAGTTTCAGTGGGGAATGTTCAGTGGGAATAGTGAAAGAGTATAGGCTTTGAAATCTGACATACTTGGGTTTGAGTCCCCAGTCTGTCACTTACTACCTTTGTGACTCTTTTAGTCTCCTATCCTGCAAAACCAGGTGATCCCACAGTATAGGGGATACTGGGAATGTTGGTAAATTACATACCAGTAAACCACCAAGTGTAATGTCCTAACACTATTTTTTGGTGTTTAGTTTTCAAGGGACTCTCTTCAGACTAGGGGTTGTTAGCTACTAACACATATTAGGTGAATTGGTAGAGTTAGAAGTTTTCTTTAACCATAGTGTAATGAAGGAAAGCTTGTGCCAGAGACAAGAACTCAGTGGAAATTAGTTTCCCTGCTATTTCTGTATTGTTGGATGGGACTTTAATAACTATAAGATCAAACAGGACCATTTGTGGCAGCATTTATAGAGTAGGATAAGCCTAGAATTCTAATCTTCCAGTCCTTATTCTATCCATAACCTCTCCTGTCTGTATTCTTCAGGGTCAAAGCACGAATTGGGAGCTCTCAGCGACAGCATCAGTCAGCAGCCAAAGACCTAACTCAGTCTCCTGAAGTCTCCCCTACAACCATCCAAGTGACATACCTCCCCTCCAGTCAGAAGAGCAAGCGTGCCAAGCACTTCCTGGAATTGAAGAGCTTTAAGGACAACTATAACACGTTGGAAAGTACTCTGTGATGGAGCCGAAAGGCTCTCACTGCAGATTGAGCCAGACAGTTGCCATTTGCAAGACAGGCTCCTTGAAGGATGCATTTGGGCAATCTGGCTCAGCAGCCAAAGCCCCCTGTTCCTGAAGGGTCATTCCCGACCCTTTCTTATAGGCATTTTCAGAACATAAGACTTTATTTTCCCACAGTAGCAGTTTTTTCTGGATTTGAATTCAGTTTTTCTGGATATGTCACTCTTCATGGGTTTTTGTCAGACCTTCCTTAAAATGTTTCACTTATTTTTGGCCAGAGTCCACCCACCCTTTTCCAGGGTGTTTAATCTCAAAGGTGAGAGTTGAGGTGAAGTATGTTCTCTGTCTACCCCATTCAATTGGATGGGAACTATTGGAGTTTAGGCTGTTTTAAAGTAACTGCTTGGTGGTGAAAGCAGATTGGATGCCAGGTGTGCTGGCTCATGCCTGTAATCCCAGCAATCAGGAGTCTAAGACAGGAGGATTTTGAGTTCAAGGGCACCCTTAGCTACATAACAAACTCAAGGCCAGTTTGAGCTACACACACAAAAAAATACAGTGACTTCAAAACAAAACAGACAGAAACTGGTGGGGAGAGGCTGTGAGGAAGTAGGTGGTTTGTGGAACAACTTATCCTGATGCTCCACTGTAAAGCAGGGTATGTTGGAACATTAACACAATTTTTCTGATAAGTAAGCATCTGCTCTCCTACTTTAATTCAGTTTACTTGTGAATAAATAAGAATGTTCTGATACCTGGCATAGACCAGGTATGGTGGCACACTCCTGTAATGCCAGTACTTGGGAGGCTGAGGCAGGAAGATCACTGCAAGTTCAAGGCCAGCCTGGGCTACATACTGATTTAAGGCCAGCCTGAGCTCCATAATGAGAGCCTGTCTCAAAAAATAATAATAATACCTGGTATAATCTATGCCATGATAGGAGTCAATGTGAAGGCATGGTTTCCCATAATTAGCCAATGGACTGGTTTGACTTAATAAATTAGTTATTTAATAAAATGAACTGTCAAAAAATAAAGCATGTGATTCATTGATTTACAGCTGTCTTTTAGTAAAACAGGCATATGATACAGTATATTTTCTGTACTTTCTTAACAGCAAGGTATAGAACATTGGCGGTAATCCTATGGCACACATGCCACAGCAGGCTGTTTGTATCATTGAAAGCTCTCAAAGGTTCTTCATCGCTGATATAGAGATGAGGCTTTACCTCCAGGGAATTGGTGGGACTGTGTGTGTTGCTAGACCTATAATCTCATAGATAGTCTCTGGGACCCCAACTGAAGCAATCTTGAAATAGGGACTGTGGCCCTTGCTTACAGGTTTGCCTGTGTCACTAATAGAAGCCCAGAGAACCAAGATTCTTTTCAGGTCTCCAGGGCAACAGGCCAGGTAACCAATCAGCTCTTAGGCATGGGGTCATTGTTGGAGGCCTGAATGTCGCTGTGGCTACTGAAACCTTGGTGACTGAACTAAACAGAAAGGAGAGCCTGCCTAGGCTCCTCAGAGTATCAAGCAAGGCTGTAGACATGTCTGTGGAAAGGATGACAAAAGTAGAAGAGGTATGCAGAGTTAGAAAGAGGGGCTGGGCTGAAAGAGTTTGTTTCCCTTGAGATTTCCAAGGCAATTTATCAGAAGTGTGTTTTTTGTTTTTTGTTTTTGTTATAACAGCACAATTCAGGAACAGGAGCAAGAATCTATATCTGCAGTATGTGTTCCACGCCAACTCCTTCATGCTTGCTTGCTTTCATCCACTCTAAAAAGAGTAGACCATTCCTTCTCCCGTAGGAAATTGACTATTTCCTTTGAAAAGTGGTCTACAGACTCCCACTGGGAAAAGGGTACTGGTAGGGAGGGTCTGGAGATGAAGGCAGATCAACCGAACTCCTTTTCTTGCAGAGTTTGCAAAGGGCGGTGAGACTTAAGAAGATGGTTAACAGGTAATCTCCGTTGTCCCCTCCCCCATCCTTCAGCTTGACCTTTCAACTTTCATGTTCTTAAGCCACCACCCAGCTCTGCTGTCTTGGGGGCTTAAGGGGAAAAAATGCTGTGAGTGGTGGTGCACACCTGTAATCCCAGGACTCTGGGAGACTGGGGTAGAAGGATCACGAGTTTGAGCCTAGCCTGGGCAACTTGGTGAGAGCTTGTATCAAAACATAAAGGAGAGGTGGTAGTTAGGGATGTAGCTCAGTGCAAAGGCCCTGGGTTCAATCCCCAGTACCACCAAGAAGAGAAAATATCAGGAAGGGGCAGGAAGCAGCCTTCTCAAAGCAGGTGAGAGCAGTCTCATTGTGCCTAATAGATAATGGCGTTTATTGCATCTGCTTCCCATTCTTATAGGAGCAAGGTTGTGTTTTGTTTTTTTTTTGAGACAGGGTCACTATGTAGTCCAGGCTGGCCTCAAACTTGTGGCAGTCCTCCTGCCTCAGCTTCCCAAGGGCTGGGATTACAGGTGTCCACCACTATGCCTGGTAGGTTTTTTTCCTTTTAGGAGAATTCAAGTATTTCTTGCCTGGCTTAGTACTAATTATAGTGGTACCTTGGTTCACAAACACTTGTTTGTGAACAGTTTGGTTCACAAGCATTTGGCAAAATTTTGTTTTTGTTTGCAAACTCCACATCTGGTGACTAACACAACAGTGGCCATCTTTCCCCCATGAACACGAATATGACCATCTTTTTCAGAATTGTGGAACGAATTAAGTTCGTCAGATACCACTGTATATGGTAGGTATTGCCATGTTTGTGGACTAAGTGAATAGTCTTATGTAGACAAGCATTCTGCCACAGATAAACCATCAGCCTAAGCTCTATTTTTTCTTTTTTATAGTGTGGAGGTTAGAATTACCACAGAGCAACACCCCAAGCCCTATTTTTATTTCAACCTCCCAAGTTTCTAAGATTACAGGTATGTGCCACCACCCTGTTTAGCCTTTTGCTTTAAAAAAGAAAAAGAAAATTAACAAAAGCTGGGCATGGTGGTGCACACCTGTAATCCCAGCACTTGGGAAGCTGAGGCAGGAGTAGTACCTCAAGTTCCAGGCCAGCCTGGAGTGCTTGAATTACAGGCATGAGCCAGCACACCTGGCTTTGTCCTTTTGTTTTTTTGAGACAAAGCCAGGTATGGTGGCTCATGCCTGTAATTCAAGCACTCAGGAGGCTAAGGCCAGCCTGGGCTACATAGCAAGACCCAGTCTCAAAAAAAAAAAAAAATAGATATACACACACACACACATGCACATACACATACACATACACATAACATATATATGGGCTGGGGAATGTACCCCAGTACCACAGTATAGCACCATTCATTCAATCCCCAGTACTGCAAATGAATACTACCTGGGTGTGGTGGTACCTGCCTGTAATCCCAGCACTGGGGAGGTTGAGGCAGAAGGATCATGAGTTTGGGGCCAGCCTAGGCTAAACAATGAGTTCAAAACCAGCGTGGACTACATAGTATGACCCTGTGTCCAAAATAATGGTTTCTTTTGTTTTTGTTTTTCTTTTGTCTTTTTTGAGACAGGGTTTCACTATGCAGTTCAGGCTGGCCTTGAACTTCGTAGCTCAGGCTGGCCTCAAACTCGCAGACCCTGTATCAAACATCCACACACACACTGTGATACCGGGTATTGAACCCAAGGCCTTGGAACTGAGCTACACCTTCAGCCCTTTTTTTATTTTTTATTTTTAGACAAGTTCTCACTAAGTTTCCCAGGCTGGACTTGAACTTGCAATCCCCCATATCAGCCTCCCAGAGTGCTGGGATTACAGGAGTGCACTAGCACACCCAGCCATCCTGTGTCCGAAATAAATAAGTTTATAAATAAAAAGCATTGATAGAGACATACATGGTGTGATAAAAAAACAATACAGTGAATGTTAACATTTTAAAAATTTACTATAGTAAAAGACCCATTACCATTATTCCCTCTCACAATACTGCCCTGCTTTTCAAACACATCCCATCCTCCTTGCCAAATTCTAGAGCAGGTCTAGAAGTCTGTCACGTCTTCAGTTGTACACTCATGACTGCATCTGTGTCCTAAATTGATTCAAAACATTGACCCCTAATGGTCATTGTGATGTTTAGGAAGAGCTGAAAGTCACACGGTGTCAGATCCAGTGAATTAAGGTGGAAGAGGACACAAATGCTTGTCTTTATGAATGTGCCTTCTGTTGGATGATACATAGCAACAGCATTCACCATGTTTTTAATCACCTCATTAAGACACAAAAAAGGACTTCCAGAACTGCTTCAGAAAATGACAACAAGATGGGCATGGTGGCACACGCCTGTAATCCCAGCACTTGAGGCTGAGGCAGGAGGATCGACTCAAAGGCCAACTTGAGCTACACAGTGAAACCCTGTATCAAACACCCACACACACTGTGATACCAGGTATGGAACCCAGGGCCTTGGAACTGAGCTACACCTTCAGCCCTTTTTTTTATTTTTTATTTTTGGACAAGTTCTCACTAAGTTTCCCAGGCTGGACTTGAACTTGCAATCCCCCGCATCAGCCTCCCAGAGTGCTGGGATTACAGGAGTGCATCACCATGCCCAGCTAGAAGAAGCCTATGTTTAAGATTTCACAGGCTATACCTAGAGCTAGTATAAGGACACAACACACACTTTAGTAAGGGTCTAGGTTGGTGCAGCCATTTATTTTGGGAGTTGTTTTGTTTTGAGACAGTCTTGCTATGTAGCTCAGGCTGGCCTTGAACTCACTGCATAGTACCTTGAACTCCCAGGGATCCTCCTGCCTCAGCCTCCCAAGTGCTAGGATTACAGGCGTGCACGATCATGCCCAGTTGGTGCAGCTGTTTTTACAAAAGCACTTTGATGAAATCTACCGAAATTTAAAACACTCACATTTTAAACTGACAACTCCACTTCTAGGGATTTATCTTACATATGTGTGCTTGCAAAACCAATAAAAGATATACATACAAGAATGCTCAAGCCAGGCGTGGTGGCGCATGCCTGTAATCCCAACACTTGGGGGCTGAGGCAGGACAATTGCCATGAGTTTCAGGCCAGCCTGAACTACATAGTGCAAGGTAGACTTGAATTACATAATGACACCTTTTCTCAAAAAAAAAAAACCGTTTATAAAAGTAAAACAAGCTAGAAATAACCTACCTGGTTAAATTACACAAAATACTATGAGCCTTAAACTGAATGAAGGGGGCTGGGTGTGGTGGTACATGCCTGTAGTCCTAGCACTCAGGAGACTGAGGTAGGAGGATACTGTGAGCGAGGTCAGCCTGGGCTACATAGAGTTCAAGACCAGCCTAAACTATATAGTGAGACTGTCTCAAAAAACAAGTGGGGCATGGTGGCACATGCCTGTAATCCCAGTATTTGGGAGGCTGAGGCAGGAGGATCATCATGAGTTCAAGGATAGCCTAGACTACACAGTGAGTTGAAGGCCTGCCTGAACTATATAGCAAGACACTGTCTCAAAAAACAAAAACAGGGCCAGTGAGATGGCTCAGCAGCGTAAGAGCCTGCCTGACAAGCGTGAGGGCCCGAGTTCGACTCCCAGAACCCACATACAAAAAAAGGGCCGTTGATACCGCTCAGCGGCACGGGTGCCTGCTGGCGTGCAAGGTCCTGAGGTCGACCCCCGGTACCCACAAAAAAAAAAAAAAAAACCCTGAATGAAGCAAATCTCTATGTGCTATTGTAAAAAACCCAAAGTGTTTACTAACACTGCTTATATAACTGTGTGATCTAATGTGTTTGACAACAGCAAAAGGCTGGGTTTTAGCTCATTGGCAGAGCACGTGTCTATGTCTGAAGCCCTGGGTTCAATCACCAGCATCACAAAAAAAAAAAAAAAAATGAAAAGTACATGTAAAAAGTAAAGATAATCAAGGTGTGGTGGCACACACCTGTAAAAGAAACTGCTAACTTTGTTGAGAAGTATGGGGTCAGGGCTAAGCTTTTGCCTTTATGTTGTTGAAGAAATATTTACTCAAAGAAAAAATAGGATTAGGGACAATGGGGTGAGACCTAGGTCTGCCATTAAGTGACCTTGGGTAACTCACAACTTTGTTTCCTTGTCTGTATTATGTAAAAATTAAAACCTGTGCCTCATGATTATTGTAATGAGTAAATGACATACTTAATATATACTAGGTTCCAAATCTGTTTTAGTTGTTAAGCCCCCTCTCACCCCCTACCCTGGGGATTGAAATGGCCTCCCACGTGCTAGGCAAGCACTCTCGTGCTGAGCTACTTCCCCGTCTGGATTTTGCAGTCTTCTGATAATAGCACAGGGCTTTGGGTAACTAAGCAGCCTCACTGATGGGGTTTTTGTCTCCACTCCTAATGCCAATCTGTTCAACTTCCTCCTGTATATACCTGGGGCAGGTGGCAAAAGTCACATACTCATTGTATGTGGCAGATGACACTGAGCCAGAGGAGAAACCCATATGCTATCCTAAGGATGCAAGACACCATGGAACAAGAATTGGTGCTGGCTAACAAACAACTGCTGATGGTGAGTTCTAGGAGGACATCTGGGTTTCACGCTTCACTGCCTGCACCTTTGTCGGCTGGGATTCCCAGCTCCTGGTCTCAGTCATTCCTACTGATCTCCTTCGCTTCCCCATTACACCAGAACAACTCTTTAACTACAAATGCCAAAGTTCTTTTTCAGTAAGTGGTTCTTTGCATCCAGCTTGCAAGTGATACATATTAAAGTCTTCTAAATTGCCTCTCCACGTACCTGCCGCACCATACTTTTTCTCTCCGTGGGGTCCCAGTTGCTGTCACGTCACCATCTTTATATCCTGTGCCTAGCAGAATTCCTGGTTCATGCTGGGGGTGGTGGCACATCCCTGTAATCCTAGCACTCAGGAGGCTGAGGAAGGAGGATCGCTGCAAATTCGAGGTCAGCCTAGGCTACATAGTGAGTTCAAGGCCAGTCTGAACTACATAGCCAGTTCAAGGCCACTCTTAAACTGCCCTGTCTCAAGAAAAAAAAAAAAATTCCTGATTCGTGGTATGTTCTCAGGAAATACTTGCTGAATATGAGGGTCCACCCAAGGAGAAAAAAATCAAAAAGTCTTCTCCACTGGTTCATTCTCTGCTACAGCTTTATGTCACAGCTAAGAACAGGACCAAGAAAGCACAAGTCATAGCAAAGCAAGCAGGGAAGAGGAGGAGAGAGGGTGGTAACAGAGGGCCAGCACCACACTCTCCTGTCCTCCCCACCAGGTCCGGCAAGCTGCCCTGCACCAGCTGTTTGAAAAGGAGCATCAGCAGTACCAGCAGGAGCTCAATCAGACGGGCAAAGCTTTTTATGTGGAGAGACTCTGACAGCCTTCGAAACACTGCTCTTCCATTCTCGTCAGACCTGTTAACTGAGCCTTGTTGAGCCTCTGCCACCTTGAACTACCCTCCCAAAACCAACCTGGGCCTCAGATTTAGAACAATGCTCATACTCTCACCTCTTCACTCTCTTACCAACCCCCTTGCCATTTAGGAAACAGTCCATAAAAAAAGATGAAAAACAAGAGTGACACCTTGTGGTCAGACTGAGCTACACGGTGTTGATGTCAGCAGGGGAAGGGACATGCAGTATTACAGATGAAAATCCTGCTTTGGTTTAACAAATAAAGTTGTGTCTTATATAAGGATCAAACTTAGACCACATGGCCCATTCCTCAGCCCTAAACCCTGATTTGTTCTTAACTTTCTGGATTTTATGTACCACTTCTCAGGTCTCTCACTAATCTTTTCTGCGTGGACAAATAGCTTTGAATATGGCTATTAATCTACAGGCACTGTGGTGCTTGAGTATCAGGAGACATGGATTTTAGGCTTTGAATCATCCAGTTACTGTGAAACCTTGGAGAAGCCTCTTTCTGCTGGACCTGAATTCCTAGCTCTATAAAAATGAGAGGGTTGTAAACTTAGGTGCCTCCAGGCATCAGGCAGGTAATGTAGCAAGTATAAAAAACAAGGAGTAGTGGCATTTGTGGGGCTTGGAAAGAGCATGTCCATTCTGAGGTGTTCAAAATACTGAAAAGTGCTGGTTGATCCTATGCACTCATAGGCCACAGAGAACTTTACTAGCTAAGGGTCCACTTTATATACGAGTGACATCTGGAGCAGCCAGTAACAGCTGTGGACTCACGCTGTTGCCCCCACTGTAATCCCACTCTATGTCACCTTTCCATAGTCTCCCCCCCTGCCCGCGGACTCCCCGAAGGTCACTCGTCCACTGTGATATACCCTTTGTTCTCTCCTCCCTCCAATTTGTCTCCATCTCCTCCTGAAACCCACATCTTTCATCACTTAGCTATCAGAGCTTCTTCCTTCTGCCCAGGAGCACTGAGAGGCAGCAGGATACAAAAAGAACAACATGAGGCAGGAGGGTCACCACAAATTAGAGACCAGCCTGGGCTACACAGTGAGTTCAAGTCCAGCCTGAACTACATAGCAAGACCCTGCCTCAAAAATTGTATATATATGGTATATATATATATATATATATATATATGGCATATATATATGCTGGGTGTGGTGGTGCACATTGGTAATCCTAGCACTCAGGAGGCTGAGGCTGGAGGATCACCATGAGTTCAATAGCCTAAATGACATAGCAAGGGCCTGTCTCAAAAAAACAAAAACAAAAACAAAACTAATCTGCCATTAACATTTAAAGCCTGCCTACCTCACCTGCCTACAAGCTTTTTGTCTTCTTTGGTGTAAGAACTCACAAGTAGTTACTGACTAAAGATTAGGGTCAGGGCCGGTGAGATGGCTCAGCGGCGTAAGCGCCTGCCTTGCAAGCGCGAGGGCCCGAGTTCGACTCCTGGATCCCACATACGAAAAAGGGGCCGGTGATATCGCTCAGTGGCACGGGTGCCTGTTGGTGCGCGAGGTCCTGAGGTCGACCCCCCCGGTACCCACAAAAAAAAAAAAAAAAAAAGATAAGGGTCAGCCAGGCGTGGTAGGGCACACGTGTAACCCCAGCAAGCACAATGTAACCCCATGCCTGGCACAATGTGTTTAATAGGAGACAAAACTATACACAGGTGGCCTGGATTTGACCATAACCCTAAGAGTGAGTCTCTTATTCCTTCTGTCTGTTTTCCTGCCCTCTCATCCCCAAAGGTCGGGTCTATCTCACTTCCCTTCTTTCATCTTCCCTTTTATTTGTCTCCCAGGCCACCACCTGCTTCTTATTCACAGGCAGGATTCACAGCCTGGAGTGAAGAGAACAGCTTTAATTCTGAGCAGACTGGGTTTCAATCCTGGCTCTGCCACTTACTTACTGGTTGCGTGGCCTTGTATGTGTTATTTTAATTTTCTGGGTTATTGTTCCCTCTATATAAACTAGAGATAATGACTACTTCGCTGAGTTGCTGTGGGATTAAATAAAGTGTATAGCAGAGAGCTGCACATAATGTCCATCGTGGTGCCCCACAGTGATGTTTTCCTGCCCCTATGATATCTTTTCCCTTCTTATTTTCACTGCATTACCTAGATGCCCCCTACCTCCAACCACACTCCCTCACCAACCTCTTCTATTTCTCTCTTCCTCTTTCCTCTCTTCATTTGGACCCAGAAAATGCCCCATCCCTTCTGCCTGATTCCTGACCTTGGCCCTTTACCCCAGGGCTTGTCACTCCCAAGCTGGCTCCAGTATTGGCAGGTTGATCCCCTACAGAGCCCATCTTCACTGACCCTCTCTGCATATTGTCTGCTCTCATCACGTCACCACATTGCACCCACCCAGCCCCTCTTCTCTTCTGTGGCTGGTGCTTTACCCAGTTCTGTGGCTCAGAAGGCCTCAGTGCTACTTGAAATGGCTGCCTAGGAAGCACTTCCAGGAGAGTTGAAGGGCTTTCACCAGAGGCCATGTGATGTTTCTGCATGTTTATGCCATTCAGAGTCTACTTCCAAGAGAGCTGCTGCTTCCCACACTGATACTCCCAGTCTGCCTCTGTTCCCCAGTGCTCCAGACACCAAAGTCTTTTCAATTCTTGCTGGGCTCCTTTCCAGCCTCTTTACCAGCAGCCTCTGGTTCCCCAGTGTGATCAGTTCTCAGAGAAGGGAACTGGAACTTGGGCAGTTAAGGATAAGAAGGGAGGACAAGAAGGTAAAAATTACACACGCACACACACACACACACACACACACACACATCCTCTTCACAGACCACAAAAACAAAGACATACTACACACCGCAGGTTCCTACTTGGATCCTGAATGCCCATTTGTTAGTCTTTCCCTGGAAGGAAGGAGCCACACAACAGGAACTGACTGGGCTTGGGACAAGCTATCTATCTAGATCAAGGTCAGTGTGGAGTTGGTGCGTGGGGGGAGGGTTGGTGTCAGGACTGATGGAAACAAGGACACAGGGAACAGGCCCGAGGCTGAAGCAGTGTCCTCTTCCCACCCCACACTTTCACTGGAGCCCCCAGCCCCCGGCACAGCTATAACTTGGGTTCCTTTCTGTCACAGTGGAGAGAAGCATCTGCCCATCTCATGACATCCACAGAGCCAATTCTGTCTGAAGGAAAAACCCCCCCAAGAAGGGAACCAGGCAGGAGTCCTATGAGGGAAGACCCTTGGAGATGCTAGCCTGGAAGTTCTTGTTTTTTTGTGGGTTTTTTGTGTTTTTTTGTTTTTGTTTTTTGTTTTTGTTTTTGTTTTGGATACTGGGAATCAAAGGACCTGGCACTTGCCAGGAAGGCGCTGTGCCGCTGAGCTATATCCTCAGCCCTTCGGGAAGTTCTTGTAGAAAGCCCCAGAAAAGAAGGGGAGTCCTAAAGACCGCAAGCAACTTTCTGGTAGAGGAGGATCCCTCTCTCACCCTCGGCCTAAAACCTTAGTTTCAACTTTCCCAGGCGAGAGAGACCACAGGTCTTATCTTCTGAAGCCAGGCTAGAGTCTGCCGGAGAGACAGCTCGCTCTCCCATTCTGCACATCTGACTGTGACTGTAAGGAGGATGTCTGGAGCACATGGGGAAAAGGTGAGAAGGGACAAGATAGCAGAAAGAAGAAAGTCAGCATCCTGGAAACGTCTCATGCTACTTATCACTAGCACCTAAGAGCAGGAGGGGGCAGAGACGGGAGGGGGTACTTGGGAAGGTTAGGAGTCTATTGGAAAAGTAAAGCTGGATATGCAAGCCTCCTACCCCTGTGCCCAGAAAGCCTTGGGGCTGCTGGAATGGCATTGAAGACAGCAGGTGGCAAAGCTGATGAGAAGCTGCTGACACAGCTGATCCTCTGGGCACTGGGGCCGTGACATAAGGGAGCAAATCTTCGTGCAGGAGCTTTGGGGAATGATAGGTGCCCGGATGTGGAGCTCTGCCCAGTACTCTTCCTGCTCTAGGCCAACGCGACCCAGCAGAGGCCAGGCACCAGGGCGAGAGACGTGGTGGCAGGGATGGCATGGAGGGCAGATGAGTTAGAGGGGAGGGCAGGAGTCAGTGCCCGCCAAGCAGGTGGCTCCACGTAGACATGAGTGGCCCCTGGTGTCTCTGCCAGTGCTTTGCTTGGCAGCGAGGAGGAAGGAGATGATCACCAAGCTCACTTGCCTGTTTCTGTGTGATATGTTTGATATTGGGTTGTTTAATTAGAAACCAACTAAATGTCAAACATATTCTTACAGTAGTAGGCGATTCAGCACCGCTAGCTCTTCTACCTCAACCTCAGGGGCTCTGGGGCTCTTGTCATTTTTACCAAACCACTTCTCTCTAGGACCCCCCCACACCCACCCAAAGGACCAGCAACCTAATGTGGATTTCATTCTTAACCTGGAGGACTGGTATGGGAGTGAGAGAGAGTTGGAATTTGGGGATCAAATCTCTATCTTGTCCCCTTGTTCTAGAATGGATATGTCTCTCTTCCTTCTCATATTTTTTTCCCTATCATCTTCCCCATTATGCACTGCCTCCTCTCCCTGGGACCTTCCACTGTTCCCTAGTCCCTTCTTCTGGCTAGTCTCCACGATAGAGGTCTTTGATTTCTCTGCTTCCCTTCATGAGTCCGCTGGTGGTCCATCTGCTTGGTCTACCAGTAGTAATCTACTACTACTAACCTATGACTAGAGCTCTCTGGATGGACTCCAGCTCAGTTCTGCCCTCTGCCCAATGGGTGTCTTAGTTCCCACATTGCTGAGGCTTACACTAACTAGCCTTGACATTATGACTAATTAGGTCATTTATATCCTTCCCTGATAGCTCTGGTCACCTTGAGCAGTGCCCACCGCTCCCCTGACATATTATTGGGTGTGTGGCACCAGTGGATGGGGATCACTGGCCACCTGTCAATAACAAGGCACCAAATGGAAAAATGAACATGGCCTGGAACTAAACTGGGAGAAGGGAGGTGGCAATGACGGTTATGATGATAGTGATGTGGTGGGTGGTAGCTTCACAGGGAGGATTCTTAAGAAGAGAGAGAGAAAGAACCACATAGAACCTTGGTACATGTGGTAGAAAAGTTCTATTTTAAGATCACTATGAGAAAACAGAGAGCGTGATCTTGTCTGGATCTTGCCTTCCAGATCCCAATCCTACCCTCTTACTCTATTCCCATGGCTCTTAGGGGAAAGGAATGATGTCTCCTTGCCAATTAGAGACTCCCAAAATAGTACAGCAATTTGATCTGGGGATCCAGGGGAATTGTCAAGGATCATGGCTGACCTCCCCCTCTTCACTGTTGCTCAAGCTCCCTGAAATCAGGAGATTAAACTCAACCCATAGAGTCTGATCAGCATCAAACACAGTCTAGGGGACTGCAAGGAGGGAGTCGAAGGGCAACCAGGACCTTCTGGATGAAAAATGCCATTCTAGAACTGCCAAATACCCTTCCCTTTTTCAATGCACTCCCCTCTTCTGTCCCTGCATTTTTGTTTTATTTTGAGAGGAGGTCTTACTCTACTGCCCAGGCTGATCACTGTCTCTGCATTTTTCAAACACCCAGAGAGCTGCTCAGAATGAGTGAGTGGCAACTTTCAGGGGCAGGGAGACCTCTCTCCTCCCCTACTTTCCCTTGTCTAAAATCAGCCTCAGCTGTTCCCCCATTTTTTTTCCTGCTGGTGATGTCAGTCCATCAGTGTGTCTCGCCCTGTGTTCTCCTGGGAGAACAATGATGGGGTAGAGAACACCATATTCGGAATGGGAGGTGGAGCTGTGAGCACAGATAAAGGCTCAAGCTTAGGGAGCTCCTGGGCACTCAGGCAGCAGCCCCTCTTTTCTTGCCCTGGTATCCAGTTCTCCAGTATTCACAGGTGAGCCCACCAGCAGCCACTGCCCATGATGGAGGCCATCAAGAAAAAGATGCAGATGCTGAAGCTGGACAAGGAGAATGCTCTGGATAGGGCAGAGCAAGCTGAAGCAGAGCAGAAACAGGCTGAAGAAAGAAGTAAACAGGTAGGCACTGGCATTGGTCTCTCTCACATGCTGGTGAATGAGACCATAAAATGGAAGGGGGTTTTTCAGGAAACAGGAAAAGCACTACTGTCAGCAACTTCTTTGGGTGGAGGGACTCCCCAGTCTCAGTGGATTAGTAGAGGAATCTAGGGTACTCAACCCAGACTACCTATGTGACCTTGGGAAAGTCAGTGGCCCCTTCTGGGCCACAATGCATCTGAAGTAGACCATATTTTAGAAGAACCCCTGACTTCTAGAGGACAAGGTAAGAGTTTAGCATGCACCATCTCTTTTAAATAGAATCACAGACAGATATCTACACCCTTAGATATTTCCCGCCCAAGGGTCCTGGATGAGAACTCAAGATGGCTTGGTCATATTAAGGTCAGAGATTAAAGAGTCACAGGTCAAAGCCGTAGCATACTGCCTGCAGCAGTGGGCAGAAAGTGGCTGGGAAGACTGGGCTTGGAGGTCTATCAGAGTCCAAGTCCACATGGTTGTGCATGTATGTTTTTGTGTGTGACTCTTGGGGCTCCTATAGCTGGAGGATGAGCTAGCAGCCATGCAGAAGAAGCTGAAAGGGACAGAAGATGAACTGGACAAGTATTCTGAAGCTTTGAAGGATGCCCAGGAGAAGCTGGAGCTAGCAGAGAAGAAAGCAGCTGATGTGAGTATTAGAGAAACGGGGGACAGGTTGATCTACACATACAGATCTTCCCCTTTGACTGCATTCCAAACATGCTTTGACATATACACTACTCACTGGTACACAGAACACATGTGTATGTACCCACATACATTTTTGCATATAACCACATGCTGATATTCCCTCGTGATGGCACATATTTTCTTTCTCAAAGACATGCTGGGGCCAGGTGCAGTGGTGCACACCTGTAAGCCCAACTAACTCAGGAGGCTAAGACAGGAGGATGGCAAGTTTGAGCCCAGCCTGGGCAACTTAACAAGATCCTATCTTTATTTTTTATTTATTTATTTTTTTATTTTTTTTGGTACCAGGAATCAAACTCAGGACCTCATGCTTGCCAGGCAGGCGCTTGTGCCACTGAGCTATATCCCCAGCCCTGCAAGATTCTATCTTGAAATAAATAATTTTTTAAAAGGTTGCAATGTACCCTAGTGGTAAAGTGCCCTGATTTTGATTTCCAGACCCCCTTTTCCCCTGCTAAACAATGTATGTTGGAGCTGGCGCTGGAGCTCAGTGGTAGAGCACTTGCCTAGCATGCATGAAGCCCTGGGTTCAGTCTCCATCACAGCAAGATAAAAATAAATAAATAAATAGCAGGCATGTAGAAGTCTCATTTTGATCCCCCACCCCCAGGAATTTATCTTTTTCAGGACCTGGACAAAGGGAGAGGACTCCAAGTCTGGCTATCATGTATCCCACCTCCTCCCCCAGGCCACATTCTTAGCTTTTGTGTACAAGGTTTGGCATGTGGACTTGTGTATTAATAGGGAATCTCTCATCTCTCAACTGACCAACAAAGCTAGCTCAGATTTCACAATAGGAAATGGAGGTCATGCTGACCCTGACCCTATATGGGTTTATTCTGTTGGCTGAAGTAGGCATCTAACTTTATGGCACTGAGATGTCCTAGGAACCACTACTCAAAGAGCACCAGAGGGGTCCCTAGAGCGGACTATAATAGAAACTAAAAAGGAGACTTAGGTGTGAAAGTACTACCACCAGACATCCCCCCATGACCCTGAGTAAATTACCCCGCTTCTGTAGGGCTGATTTCTCCATTTGGAAATGAAATAAGCACATGCCTGTAATCCTAGCACTCGGGAGGCTGAGTAGGAGGATAGTGAGTTTGAAATCAACCTAGGCTACATAGCTTTTCCCACCACATATTATCTTATAATCACCTACTTTCCTTCATCTTCAACCTTGAAATTTTCTTCAAAGATTAATGAAAAACTAGATAGGAAAGTATTTTTGGGGAAAAAGGTACCATAGGAATATATTTTGGTGGGTGTGTGCTGGGGATTCCACCCAGGAGGGCCTTGCTAAGCTACACACCCAACCATAGGAATCCTTTTTTTTTGTTTTTGTTTTTGTGGGGGTTTTTTGTTTGTTTGTTTTGGTTTATTTATTTATTTATTTATTTTTGAGAGATAGGGTCTCCCTATGTAGTTCAAACTGGACTAGAACTCACTATGTAGCCTAGGCTGGCCTCGAATTCTTGGTGATCCTCCTGCCTCAGCCTCCCAAGTGCTGGTATTACAGGGATGTGCCACCATGCCCAGCTCCCCATAGGAATCTTAACAGCAATGAAAGAACAGCTCAGCATGGATAAAAACACAGTCATTTTTCAGCAAACCGAGTTAACAGAAAAATAGGGCCCTGTGCCTGAAATGCTTAAAATCATGTTTGGTTTTGGAAAATAGCTAGGACTAAGTGGACCATTCACAAACATGGATTCTCACAGTCTGTCCGCCATCAGGTTTCTGATTTTCTCTTTGGTTTTTCATCATCTTCAATGGCTCAAGGAAGTGGTAAATTTGAATATGATACCAGAGGTTTGAAACACAAACTAGATAATATATATTACATACACTCATTTTCCGAAAATTTCAGCCATATCAAACTACATTCTCTCTTCTTGGAAATCTGCAAAACAAACAAACAAACAAAACCAAAAACGAAACCAAAAAAACAAACCCACATAAATTGTGGGTTTATGCCCAGGGATTTGGGCAAGTGCTCAGTGGCCTGCTGGAGTTGCCTATCCTAGATTACAGGTACAGCTGGCCAGGTCTGTCTGGTTCCAGTGTATGGCCAGGAGGACAGACATTTTCACAAACAAGTACATTGTCAGGTTAGTCACAATTTTGTGAGGTGTTGGGTAACAACTCCCTGGGAAGGTCTTGAGGCTGAAACAGTTAGTATGCAGGCTTGAGGAGACATGTCCCAGGAACAAGAAAAAGAACAAAAAAGTCTTACCTGTTCATGGTGCCACACACTTGTAACCCCAGCAATGGGGAGGCTGAGGCAGGAGGATCTTCACAAATTCAAGGCCAGCCTGGGCTACATAGTGAGTTCAAGGCCAGCCTGAACTACATAGTGAGAGCCTGTCTCAAAACAAAAAACAAAAAACAAAAAAACAAAAAAACAAAAAAACGAAGTCTAATGTGAGATCTTGGGAGAGGAGAGTAACAGAGGATCTAGGCAATACATCAGTATGATCTGGAAAATAAAGAAAATTCTTGAGCTGGTTGTGGTGGCGGATGTCTGTGATCCCAGTGCTTGGGAGGCTGAGGCAGGAGAATCTCCATGAATTTGAAGCCAGCCTGGCCTACACAACAAGTTCAAAGCCAGCCTGAATTACAGAGTGAGACCCTTTATAAAAAAAAGAAAGAAAGAAATTTCCTAGGGATGAATTTTGTCTGTTCTAAAATATTTTACACAAACATGGTCTACTCATTCATGTGGAAGATGCTTCCTCATATTTATACCAAAAACCATTAAAGATGTAAAGTGTTGGTTTAAAAAAATTTTTTTAAGTAGCGATTTTAAAAATAACTCATTTAACTATTCTGCCCTTTGTTAGTTTTCCTGCCAAGTCAATAAGTGCCCTCAGAGGTACATCCAAGATCTAGAAACCGGAGAGCAAGGCTGTGGCCACAGCCTGTTGGGCCAGGTTGAGATGGAAACAGGAAGAAATGTTTTTTCCTTAAATCACCACCCGTGGTGTAAATCCCACCATGGCTTGGGTTTGTAAATAAAGTTATTGGAACACAGTCATGCTCATTCACTTAAACATTGTCTACTTTCTCCCTAACAATAGCGTATTTGCCACAGAGACCCCATGACTTGCAAAGCCAGAAATACTTAGTTGATAGTAAGCTTTCAAAAACCATTCGCTGGCCCCCAGCCTCAAAGAGTCAAAGAAGGAAAGGGAGGTATTTATAGTAACCGAGGAAAGTGCTGAAAAAGGAGGAGTAAAATGGTTTCAAACAGTGAGCAAGGGTCGGCAGGATCTGCAGCAGATCTTTGTGGGGAGGGTGCTTTGTCCAACATGAAGGAAGTGGACAGCTCAGCTTTTGTCTTTGAGATTAATAAATAAACAAAAAGCTGTAAAGGGAAGAGAGGGTGGAGGGAGTCAATAACTAACTACATGTTTACATAGGCAGTTCTGATTATCTGAGGAGCTTTTATGAAAATGCAGGACTTGCCAGCACTGCCTGGACAAAGAAAGGGCAAGCTATGGCAAGGCAGCTGGCCGGCCTCAAACTCATGGGTGATCCTCCTGCCTCAGGCTCCTAAGTGCTGGGATTATAGGCTTGAACCATCACACCTGGTGTTTCCAAACATTTTTTCTTCCTTGGGTTTGTCTAATATTATTTTTAAAATTGTGGTAAAGTATACATACATGAGCCAGGCATGGTAATGTACATCTGAATCCTAGCTACTAGGGAAGCTGAAGTAGGAGGAGCAAAAATTCAAGGCCAGGTGGGGCAATTTAGGGAGACTCTCAAAAAAAAAAAAAAAAAAAAAAAAAAAGGAGGGGGCTGGAGATGTAGCTCAGTGGCACTGAGTTCAATCCCCAGTACCAGATATATACTTCACACTTGAAGGTGGTTTAAATGGAGATAGCTGCATTTTAACAGTTCTGTGGCAATAGGCAGATATTCACACTGTTATGCAACCATATCTAAGGTCCTCTGAATCTGAGATGAAATCAGAAGCTTTTTAGAGAGAAACAAGGGGATACGGGAGTACAAAGGTTAGGACAGAAAAGTCATAGCACCATTTTAAGGAGCAGGGGTTGGGAGGGATGAGTGAGAAGGGTAACAACAGAAATATACGCTTGTTGATATATTGGATTGTTTGTCACCAGGAAAACAGTAGCACTGGGTCCCTTGTTGCCTATCCATCATGCTTCTAAAGACTCTCAGGAATCAGCCCATCTGTTTCTGTGGATCAAGGGAAGATTATCTGTTCAAATCTGCCAGCCTCAGGAATGCCTCAGTGTGCGACTCTCCTTTAGTTTTGTCTCCGGCTTCTTCACTGGGGCTCAGGGAGGTGCAATAGCGCCCTCTGCTGATCAGCACCCGGATAACAAAATCTCATCCCACAGACCCTGTGATGAGACTTCAAAACAATTCAGAAAAAATCTTAGGCCATAAGGGCAGAGTTTACTGAGAGTCAGAATCCTGCTCTTCCCTCCCAATTCCTGATGCTGAGGGGCATCAAAGTGTACAGGTTACTCTACTGAGAAAAGTATTTGTCCAAGTTGTTTCTCTGAAATAGTTTCAGATTGCTCAATATTTCCAATGTGAGAAAGGCAAATCCTCTGGAGGATGCATCTTCAGAACCAGAACCAGACTTTGAGAGCAGCGGCTATCTTGCTAACACTTTCAGGGGTTAGGAGTCTTAATTCTACGTCCTGTTACATATCCTAATTCTCTAAGGAAAAAGAGAGATGCACCAGAAGAGAAACTTATCTTTATTACTTACTGAGAAGGTGGGAGGAATACAGAAAAGTAGAGGGAAGCTAGAAATTTCATTACCATTGTGCTTCCCAAAATCCTGCCTGATACGCCTGTAGGAACAGTTTCTAACTCATAAATAGTTCCTTGGGGTTCCCAGAGGCACAATTGGCAGTGAAATTGGTGAAAATCATAACACAGGATGGAGGTTCTAGTCCACAGTTTTTTTTTGGGGGGGGACCAGGAATTGAACTCAGGACCTCACACTTGCCAGGCAGGTGCCCTGCCACTGAGTATATCCCTGGCCCCTCCACAGTAGTTTTCTGGGCACTGCTATCACAAAAGATCTGGTAACAGGAATCTGTAATAAGGACTCCTTCCTTGATAGAATTCAGGCATTTTACTCATCTACAAATGGAATTTAAGCGATATTTGTTGTGTTTTGTTTTTAGAGACAGGGTCTCGCTTTGTAGTTCAGGCTGGCCTCGAACTCACAGGGACCCTCCTGCCTCAGCCTCCCAAGTGCTGGGATTATAGGCATGTGCCATCATTCCCAGCTGTAAGTGATATTTTAATTAACAAGATCTGAATCATTCCAAAGTTTGAATGGGCTGGCAGGTTAATTTACAGGCATACTGACTCTGAAAACAGGCAGTGCACGACTGTAATCCCAGGTATTGGGAAGGCTGTGGCAGTTGGATCAGAAGTTCCAGGCCAGCCTGGGCAATTTAGCAAGACCCCGTCTCAAAATAAAATTTTAAGAAAGGACTGGGGATGTAGCTTAGTGGTGGGGCAACCTTGGGTTCAATCAGCACCGGTGGTGGTGGGAAGCGACAGCAGCAAAGACTGATATTCTAAATAGAACACTTAAGTTTATAACTGATGCTAAGTAGAATGAGAACTTGGCCAACTTGCCTATTTCTTCCACCCCAGTAGTTCCCTTCGTTGACTTCCAGGAGATGGAAGAGAATCTACCTGAGCAGATTTTTAAAGGAAGCTGGAGTGAGGGTCTTTGAAACATGAGTCCCCGAAAAGTCTTATAGGCTTTTCTTAAGTTTTGGAGTCCGTGGCGGGGTGTGTGAAAGCTGAGGCTTGTAAGATGTTTATAGTGAAGAGGATACAGGATGCCCGGCCTAGAGGGTAAGTAGTGGCGGGAAGACAGGGTCAACCGCGAGAGCGTAATGGGTAGCACTATACTTGAAAATGGGCCAGCCATTGTGCGCAACCTGCCTGGCCCAACAAGCCAGACTCTGAAACGCCACCCAGTTACCATGGTAGCTGTCCATTTTCCCAACCCCACCCTCCTTTACTGGCCCGAGGAAAAGCTGGCCGGGAGCAGTCGCCTAGGGCAACTGGGGGGCCGCGCCCAGCGGTCAGCGGTCAGCGGTCAGCGTCCAGCGCCCAGCCGGCTCTTCTTCCCGCCTGCCTGGCAGTGGGCGGGCGCGGCAACGTCACTTCCGGGCGGGTGGGTGAGTTCCGGTATTTCAGGGCGGAGCAGGCGGAAGTAGGGGCAAGAAGCGGCTGCAGCGCCGAGCTGTGGAGGCAGGGAGCGAGACCTAGAGGCTGCTGGGTGGGCACTATGGCCGGGATCACCACCATCGAGGCAGTGAAGCGCAAGATCCAGGTTCTTCAGCAGCAGGCCGATGATGCAGAGGAGAGGGCCGAACGCCTCCAGCGGGAAGTGGAGGGAGAAAGGCGGGCTCGGGAACAGGTACGGACGGAGAGGGCGAGGCGCGTGAGGAAGCAACTAGCACCTGGAACAGGGTCCCTTTTCCTGTGGAGCTAGAAGGGCCGGAGACGAAGTTGGAGCCCCGAGGGTGGGTGGTACTCAGTTTCGAGCGGGCGAGAGGGTAACCGGAGTGCTCTAGTGTGCAGGCTTCACCTTTGAAGGAACGGAGCCTCGCGGGGCCCGGGGAGGGATTTTCCTCCTCGCAGCTCATTCATTCAATCCTTCGGAGCCGGGCGCGGCCGGGGGAGGGGCTCAGCGGCCGCTCCCTCCCCCACAGCCCTATGAAGGGTGGAGGCTGCGCTTTGGCTTGAGGTTTCCGGCCCAAGGGGTGAGCGTTTATAGTGGGTGCTCCTCTGGTCTGGGCGGGGCAGGGACTCTAGCTAACCTCCTGTGAAAGGCTGGGGGCTGCAGGGTGAGAACCGCCGGAAAGCCCCCGGCTTGGCCCGCTGGCAGCTTTTCCGCTCCCTCCTCCTCCTCCTCCTCAGGAAATGAGGCAGCAGTCGGCCAAGAGGAAGCGCGGTGCCCTCCCTCCCTGGTGGAGCTTGAGGCCACAGCACCGCCTCCCATCCTCCGGCCGGGGGCCCTTTCCTCTTACGGGGACTTCTTGTAACTGTTGCACCCGCACTCTAGCGATGCGAAGCGGGAGGGGAGACATGGTACTGCTCTCCCTACATGAGTGCAAATGCAGGTGCCGACCTAACTTGCCTTGCCTTGCCCATGATGACCTGGAAGGCAGAAACTTCTGCCACATGCAGACCTTTGTTGCTGAAGTGTGATCAGTGCAAGCTGAACTCGTTGAGAGGCATTTCTACCGGCAGAGTTGATAAAGGGAGTGTACTGCCGAGAATCACATGCAGTGCCAGCCAATCTCAAGGTTTCTGATTGAACTGGGCAGTGTGGTGTGGGCAGAAACAATAATGAGTTCTGCTTGAATCTAGTGATGTTCTTTTGCTACTTTCCCAGTTACATAGTACAATATCTTTTTTTTTTTTTTTTTAAGATCTGTATTTGTTCACCTGGTGGATAAGTGGTGATTCTTCAGATTTCTTGAAACCACTTTTTGTTTAGAAGTGGTTGACCAGTTTAAGTAAGCAGATCTCCTGAGTTGAGGCTTTGGGTTTTGGAGGATTTTAAGACTAAAGTAACCATTGCTCACATTTAAAGACTTGATGACGGAACTATTATGGTTTATTGGTGTTCCGTTTTTTTTTTTGTTTGTTTGTTTTTTTTTTTTTTTGTTCTCTTGGTAAGGTTTTTTTACTTTTATTTTTTTCTTTTTCCCGCTCCTCTGGACAGTGAATGGGAATGTTTTTAGTGGATGGGGAGTGGAGTTTGAAAAGGATAGAAAAGGTACAGCTGTCCTCCAGGTTAATACTCAGTCTTTGTTTGAGTACTTATTTTTATAACTGAGCCCAGAGATGCTAGAGCTTATTGTCTTCCTCAGTCACTTTTGTTCTGAGACAGAGTCTCATTATGTAGTCCACACTGGCCTCAAGCTTGTAATCCTCCTGCCTCAGCTTTCTAGTGCTGAGACAGGTGTGCAACCCCCACGAGTGCCTGGGTCATCGTATTCTAGGTGGCATTTTCCTCTGTTCGGTGTGTTACCAACTTCTGATTATTAGTTAAAGTGAGACTCTTCATAACTAGTGACATTTTCGCATCTCCTTTGTTCTGGAAACCAGATAACCTTAAAGGGGAAGACAGGATGTTGCAGAAGGAACTGGTTGTGTGTTGAGCTGCAGAATCTTAGGCTGCACATTTAAATAAGGGCCCCTGAGCAATAGTTCTAGGGTAGATGACCTGTGTGTCCATCCCGGGATTTGGTAGTTTTCCTTGTAGGAACACATGGCTTCAGTTTTCCCACTTTTGGTGACTCTGGGGTGATAGAATGAGCAGTTTCACGTGTTTTTCAAGCTACTTCCTTCCCTCAAAGCCTACCAAATTTGCTTATTGAGCTCTGAGGTCTAGTGAGGAAGTCCTCAGAAGGGGAAGTAGAATGGTAGTTAAATATTGGTGAAACCAGTATCTTCTGTTCCCCAGCTTGACAGCCCAATCTTTTGACTTTTTGCTCTAGTGAACTTTGAACCCTTACTGAGGAGCAGACAGCTGTGTGGGAATGGAGAGGCTGCTCTGTTATTCTTTTAGGGGTTTCTGGAATGTGGGTTTTGCTGGCTTCTTCCTCTGGATCTGGAAGCACTGCACTCTTTGGTCCTATCCCATGCTGTTTTTAGGACTGTTAATTCTGTTTTTTAGATTTCTTTATATGTTCATCGAAGCTGCTCTTGTTGCAAAGCTGGAGGAGACCAAAGCTGAAACACTGAAGTTCTGAAATCAGTTCTTTTCTGCTCTTGGCCTGGACATTGGGACATTGACTTTTTTTTTTTTTTTTTTCTTTTCTTTGAGACAGGGTCTTGGTATTTAGTTCAGGCTGGCCTTGAACTCACTATGTATGTAGCCTACGCTGTCCTGGAACTCACAGCGATCCCCCTGCCTCGGCCCCCCTAGTGCTGGGATCACAGGTGTGCACCACCATGCCTGGTGACAACATAAAGTTTAATGCAGTCTTTTCTTAATTGTTTTTTGGTGGTGATGATAAAAATATATATAACCTAAAATTTGTAACCTTTTTCTATTCCTTTTCAGGGGGGCGTAGGATCTAGGTTGGGCTTGAACTCTAGGGCTTCCTGCCTTAGCCTCCCAGATATGTACCTGGGACTATATGCAGGCACTGCCAAGCTGGGCTAACCATTGTAACTTTTTTTTTTTTTTTTTTTGGTGGTACTGGAGATTGAACTCAGTATAGTGAACTAAGTACATCCGTAGCCCTTTTATTTTGATATAGAATCTCAGTAAGTTGTCCAGGCTGGGCTGGAACTTGAGATCCTCTTGCTTCAGCCTCCTAGAGTGCTGGAATTACAGGTGTGCACCACCATGCCTGGCTTTGTAACTATTCTTAAGTGTACAGTTCACCTTAACCCCCCCCCCCATACTTCTCTCCTAACTTCCCTGGTATTTTTCTTTTTTCTTTTGCTCTGGTCTAAAAGCTTAGGAGTACTGTTGAGGGTGAGTGGCTTTGAATAGCAGTTTCTGGCTTTAATCCCATATTCCCGGACTCTGAGGTGGGAATACCTATGGTGTGGCTCTCCTGTTGTGTGCTGGAGCACAGGCACACGGGGAGAGGCAAACAGCCCTTTGCTCCAGTGCCTCCTCCTGGGCCCCACCTTTGTGTACTCTGGGCAGGGTGATTACTCTGCTCCCTCACAACTTGCCACCCTTTAGTGAAACTTAAATTCCCTAAGGACACAATGTCTAGCTCCCTGGGTAGGTAGATTTGTGAATACAGTCAACTCCAGCAGGGCTGCACTCCAAGCTCAAGGCTAACTTCTAGTATACTCTCTTCCCTTTGAATTCCATCTGTCTCTTTTATCTAAAAAGAGAAACCCCAGTGTGGCTGAGTGCCAGATTTAAGCTAATCCCCTTCTGTCCTTGGCCTTGTTCTGCCTCTGAGCACCAGCACCCTGTCAGCATCTCACAGTGAGAGCTATGGTGTAGTACTTGGGACTCTGCGTGGAGGATGGTAGCATTTAAAACAAACTCACAGCTGAGGCTGCTGTGAGCCATCTTCTAATTGACCACATTGCTGCTGCATTCCACTGCCCCCTCCTCACCCAAGATCTTCATCTCCTGGGCAGTTGAGAATCCTGTTATTACCGAAGGAAAGGACGTCAGACTGTCCAGGATGGGCAGAGGTGGGCAGGCTGAAGGGCCAAAACCACATCTAGGCGGGCATACTAAAACCTGGGATGATTACAGGAGCCCTAGGGGCAGTCTGGTCTGCCAGTGTAGCTTGTTGGATTTACCATATTGGTACTTCATTGCTGACCCACGAGGCATAGACATGGCCCTGGGTGGAGTTAAAAGTCAGGTTGTCTTCCTTATTCCTTTAGTAAAGTATCAGATGTTGATTCTGCAGACTTTTGTTTCTTTATAAAGACAACTGATTCTCTATGAGAGAAGGAAACAAACGAACAAAAAACAGCTATGTCCAAGGATGGACACCCCCTGTCCCTTTCTCTGAAGCTTTTGTAGAGGGTCTCATTTTGGAGTCTGCTTTTGGTTCGGGCTTGTTCTTGTGTTTATGCTCTTGCTCTCCTCCTCCCTTTTCAGCTTTGCGAAGAATTCTATTGTAAATGCTGGTTTGTGGGAGAAACTGCCAAGCAGCTTGTTGTCATGGGAACTGCACCCCCTCACCCCCAGAGCCTGTTATCTTCTACTTCAGTTTTGGTAACTACTGAGCTGGATAGAGACTTACATTTCATGAGCTTCCTCCAAATTTAGTTCCATTTTTCATCTTTTCATTTTAGGCATCTGAAAGAGGGTAAATCATTGTACTGTACTGCCAGTGTTTCAGAGTTCCTGATAGCCTGCCTTGCTTTTGACTGATTGGCCTTGTTGAATTTATGAGAAATCTGTGTTATTCTAGGGAACATCTGTTTTCCTGGAAGAGACAGAAGCAGAGAATACTTGTCTTTGTGAATGTTTTGATGTTTTGAATAGTTAGGGACACGAATTGTTTCTTAGTAATTCCAGCTTATGTAGACTACTTGATTTTTCTTTTCCTGTAGCCTGGTGGTTAGATTAGAGCTCCAGCTCCCTTCCCCCTTTCCCAGTTCCTTGAACCTTCTGTATATGTGGAAATTTTTGTTCAAATCTTGATAGATAGTAGGAGTCTTTTGGGCTGTATCCCTCTCCATAAGGCTGGGAAATTCTATAGCTGTCGCCACCCCTCCCTGCTAGGAGGAAATCAGGGTAATGGAATTCAGGCACAGTCTGGGCTGCAGAGGAGAGATCGTGTTTACCAGGCGCTTGGATAAGCATCTGAACTGGGTGGTGTGCAGGGCAGGTTAAATTCTTGTGTGGTTAAGGTAGTCACAGGAAGGAGACTTTTCTACCACATGCAAGCTGCCTCCTCCGTTCCTTGTTTCTCATTCCATAGCCAGTCCACTGGGCTACTCGGAGTCAAGCTTCTGTCTTGTTGCAGGATGAAGGCCAGGGAGAAGGTTGTCATAAGCTGTTCTGGAGGGTGAAGCTAAGAGGGAGACTTGAGAAGTAGAGAGGAGACAGTTCAGAAATTTGGAGGGGTGGTGGTGGGAATGGTGGAAACATTTTCCCTCCTTGCCTCCCTCCCTTTCTCAAAACCTTTCTCAGTCATAATGTCATCAAAGCATAATTTTAGTCAGAAGGAGCTCTTCTTTCCTCACCACCTCAAGGGAGCAAGAGAACATGCTGACAGGGTAGGGTATAGGTAACCCTGTGTTTCATTCTTTTGCTTTCCAGTCTGGAAGTCTCTTCTGGAAGACATTTCCCTTGGCTAGTTATCTCCCTGATGTAGTAGGTAAGGTGATCTGAAGGTTAACAACTTGAGTTAAACAGCAAATTGATAATTCACAACTTAACTCTTTAAGAAGCCTTGCTTATTTATTTTCCCATTTTATGAGACATTTATAAGAAAGTTGCTGAGCATGAGACAGCTCTCAGGCAGAGTGAGCCCTTCTTCAGCTGTCTTCTGTGACCCTGGTGTGTTCAGGAATTTGAGCTGAGTCCAGAAGGGGATGGTACTGTCACTGGTTTAGACAAGAAACTGAGTTTTAAAAGACTTCCTGACAACCCACAACATGGGAAAAAATGTTTGCCAGCTATTCCTCAGACAAAGGATTACTATCGAGAACAAAGAACTCGAAAAAATCAGACTTCCCAAATTTAAAGACCCAATCCAAAAATGGGCATCTGAGATGATTAAACACTTCTCAGGTGAAGAAATACAAATGGCAAATAAATATATGAAAAAATGTTCAACATCTCTGGTCATTCGAGAGATGCAAATTAAAACAACACTGAGATTCCATCTCATCCCAGAAAGAATGGCTATTATCAAGAAATCAACTAATAACAAATGCTGGAGGGGCTGTGGGGAAAAAGGAACCCTTCTCCACTGTTGGTGGGAGTGTCGACTGGTGCAGCCACTGTGGAAATCAGTGTGGAGATTCCTCAAACAACTAGGATTGGAGGTCCCATTTGACCCAGCTATTCCCCTTCTGGGTATCTTCCCAGAAGAATTAAAAACATCGTACCACAGTGATATATGTGCACCCATGTTTATAGCAACACAATTTGTAATAGCTAGATCGAGGAAACAACCCAAATGCCCATTGACCGAGGAATGGATAAAAAAGATGTGGTATTTTTATACAATGGAGTACTACTCAGCCATAAAGATAAACTGGAAACCTTTATAGGTAAATGGATGCAACTCAAGAAAATACTCACAAGCGAAATAAAGTGGATGCACATTTGTAAACATTGTATTGTCTCCCTAGTATGAAAATGCAATTTCACTGTGACTATTCCATTCCTTAGTCTTCTATTTTTACCTAGCTTTTACATGGCTTAATCTTATACTGAGTACTGTTTCTCTCCAAAAGGTATTTGTACATTCTCTAATGCTTGAGTCTGTTAATACAGGAGAATGTTTACTTGTGGTCTTTAAAAAATAATAATTATTAAAAAAATTAAAAAAAATAAAAGGTGCTTGCAGAGTAAAAAAAGTAGAAACAGCAAATAAATATATGAAAAAATGAAAAATAAAAAAAAAAGACTCTTCCTGTGGAACATAAGGGATTTGGATGATATATATGTAAAATTACATAAAGCACATTCTACCATATTAGACTGGCCTCTTCCCAGTCCGTAGTCAGCCCCATTCTTACTGTCATAGCTGGTCGTTTTCACCATGCTTCTACCTTCCTTTTCCATTCTTTCATTCAAATGTAGGCTGAGGCAGAGGTGGCCTCCTTGAACCGTAGGATCCAGCTGGTTGAAGAAGAGCTGGACCGTGCACAGGAGCGCCTGGCCACTGCCCTGCAAAAGCTGGAGGAAGCTGAGAAAGCGGCTGATGAGAGTGAGAGGTCTGTAGGGGAGCTTGAGGGAGTGGGATGTCTTTATTCCTGGCTCTGGGGATTGACCCTGGGGCCTTGTGAATGCTGGGGAAACCTTCTAGCACTGAGCTACACCCCAGTCCCTTTTTATTTTTTGAGCCACAGTCTTGCTAAGTTGCCCAGGTTGACCTCAGTCCTCCTGCCTCAGCCTCCCTAGTACCTGGGATTACAGGCATGTGGGTGTGTGGACTTAAAAGAAGTTCAGGCCACTGTATACTCTCTCTTTCACAGTGGTCCACTCTCACCCTGTGGAGTGTACTTCTTTTCCTTTTAGTTGGCCTGAACTTGCTCTACAGAGCACATTTCTTTTCTTTTTCATGTCTTTAATAAATGTAAAACCTCGATACCTTAAAAAAAAAAGTTCATGAACTGAGGATGTAACTCAGTGATGGAGTGCTTGCCTAGAATGTGCAAGGCTCTGAGTTCAATCCCCAGTACTATTTAAAAAAAAAAAAGGCTCCTACCAAGATTTTCCTTCCCTCCCTCCTCCCTCCCTATTTTGTTCTTGTTTGGTGCTAGGGATTGAAACCAGGACTTCAGACATACTATGGAAGCACACACTGTACCACTGGGTTGCACTCCTAGCCCCGGATCTGTTTTTTAAAATAATGACCTCTATATTACAGGATCTTCTTTCCTTCTGTTTGCGTATTCTCTCCCCTTGGAGAAAGAGATTGAGTACGGTTACCTGAACTTTGAGACCCTATTTGTCATTGCTATTTCTCTGTAAATTGATCTGATATCCCTTATAATGGGTCAACAGTCTGGCTTCCACTTTGTGAAGCATATGCATCCATTCGTGAGGTTAATCCCTCTAAAACAGATTCTCAAAGTCAGGTCCCAGTATAGAAGTATCAGCAACACCTGGGAACGGGCTGGAAATTCAAGTTCTCAGCTTCCATTTCTGACCCACTGAATCACAAACATTGGAGGTGGGGGGCCCAGTGATACACCTGTCAGTCCTGTCTGCTGCACTGTTAGAACCATGGGGGTAAGGGAGGATGGGATCTTGGATTCCACACCTGTTCACTTAGAATAATTGCAAGAGGGGTCCAGGCACTGATGTTTTAAAAATTCCCCAGCAATTTTAATGTGTGGCTAGGGATGAGAAACAAATCACAGCTCACCTTTGTGAAAACTGCTTATTGGTTTCTTGTCACATGTGAGGTAAACCAGAACAGAGATGCATAATAACTTGACTTGGCTTTTCAGAATTAAAAATCCCCTGCCAGGGGCCAGTGAGATAGCTCAGTGGCGTAAGCGCCTGCCTGGCAAGCGCGAGGTCCTGAGTTCGACTCCCTGTACCCACACACAAAAAAAAAAAAATGGAGAGGGAGATTTAGTTTTTTTTTTTTTTTGTGGGTACCAGGGGGACGACCTCAGGACCTCGCGCCAACAGGCACCCGTGCCACTGAGCGATATCACCGGCCCCTTTTTCGTATGTGGGTTCCGGGAGTCGAACTCGGGCCCTCGCACTTGCAAGGCAGGCGCTTACGCCGCTGAGCCATCTCACCGGCCCGAGATTTAGTTTTAACTTTATGTTCTTAGACAGTACACGTAAATTTTGTGTGTGGGGGGGTACTGGGGGTCGACCTCAGGACCTCGCGTGCCAGCAGGTGCCCATGCCGCTGAGCGATATCATTGGCCCTTTTTTCGTATGTGGGTTCCAGGAGTCGAACTCGGGCCCTCGCACTTGCCAGTCAGGCGCTTACACCCCTGAGCCATCTCACCGGCCCTACACGTAAATATTTAATGTCTTAATAAGCATGGGTTATTTTTAGTAGAAAAACCTTTGTGAGTGAGACTGGAATTTCCATTTGAGTGGCAAACAGAGGAATGGGCTTTCAGAGATGCAATTTTGAGTCTCCCGGAATGAAGCTGATGACAGACTCCTCAGAGTATCTGTGCTAAGTTCATCTTGTTTCTGGCAGAGGTATGAAGGTTATTGAAAACCGGGCCCTAAAAGATGAAGAAAAGATGGAACTCCAGGAAATCCAACTTAAAGAAGCTAAACACATTGCAGAAGAGGCAGATAGGAAGTATGAAGAGGTAAGCCTCCTTGTGTTTGTCCTTCTGTCGTCAGTGACATCAGGCCTCAGCCATCATGCGGGGTGGCTCCTTTGTTTCTCTGAGCTGTACCTGATCTTTTCCCATAGGTGGCTCGTAAGCTGGTGATTATTGAAGGAGATTTGGAACGCACAGAGGAACGAGCTGAGCTGGCAGAGTCGTGAGTATTTTGCTACCCAAGTCTTGTCAAACCTTTCTGTCCCTTCCCCTTCAGCTTGTTCACTAATATGAATGAACTAGCATTCCTTCAACCTTGTTAAACAGGGCCTGGGGGTGGGAGTCATCTATAACGCTTCTCTGGGGCTCTAAGAATGGCTTTGGGCTTCTTTCTTGACTAGTAACAGATGACAAATGAGGCTTGCTATTTCCTCCTGGGAAAGTTTACAAATTGAGGGAATATAAAACTGAATAGATGGTGAACGCGTTACTGGAAAGACCCTACTGGGTCCTTTTCTCCTTGAGACATGGAAGCGCCTTTACTGACTTGAGATCTGGTCAGTTTTTACTGTGTTGCCAGTCTGCTGGGGAACTTTAGGGAAGAGCAGACCTTAACTTCTCCCTGACCTGGCCTTGTGTAACGAAGTGAGCGCTGACGCATACTCATTTGTGCTTCCCTTCCATTCCCCTCCCCTGGACATGACATCCCATGACCATGATGGTGTTTTCTTACCATTTAAAAAAAATGTTCCCCATTATGCTGCTTGTTTCCTTGCTGTGTTCCTTTTTGACCTTTCTCCCTCCCCACAACCTGGCCTGCGCCATCCCCGTGACTGTCACTAACAGCCGTTGCCGGGAGATGGATGAGCAGATCAGACTGATGGACCAGAACCTGAAGTGTCTGAGTGCTGCTGAAGAAAAGGTACTAACCCTAAACCTGCAGGGAGGTTACATGTGTGGTGTGGTTTTGTTCGGTTTTGTCTGTTTTGCAGCTGCCTCCCCTCCACCGGTTGACTTGTTGAGTGCTTTCTCATCTCTTCATGGAATGCTCCATTCTTTCCACTACTTGCTCTTTCATGTCTTCTTCCTAGTTGCTTCCCTGCCTCTCCTCCGGGTCTCTCCCTCTTCCCCTGGGTGGTTTGGGGCCTGTTTGCATTGAGCGTTCCTTCCCTCCTCCGCCCCAGGTAGCAGTTAGGACTTACTCTGGGGAGCAATTTCTCGCAAGTGCTCTTTTTTTATTAGCATCCAGGCATTCTAAGCCTGGAGCTTCTAGCTCTTGACGTGTTCCCTGGTAGAGGGAGGAGGGTTGATGCTTGCTCAGGTTACCTAGGGCCTTCTCTTCCCCAATGTGCCTTCCAACCCTCTACATACAGGTTCAATTCACCTCTGTGTGTCTCTCTCCCTTTTTTTATTCTCTTCCTCTTCCCTTTCCTCTCCTGCGGTATTTAAAATGTTCACAGTAAGTGTTCTGAGCTGGAGGAGGAACTGAAGAATGTCACCAACAACCTCAAGTCTCTTGAGGCTCAGGCGGAGAAGGTAGGGGCTGGTTTGTGAAGGTGACAGGCTTTGGGCCTGGGCTCAGCCCTGCCCTTGATGAACAACTGGAGACACTCATTCCCTGTAGTCCAGTGAGAATGTCCTCTTCCTCCCCACTCACTCACTGTCCATTCAGATTCCGGGTTGAATGCTAATTCCTGTGTACTCTGATTGCCTTTGTTAAAATAGCTTCAGGGTCTCAAGTGCCTGGAGTCATGCTCCTTGGGCCGAAAGTGCTGTGCCAAAAGGCAATTACTAGGGTCCCTAATAGACATCTGGCAAACAGATGGGGACAACAGATGTATGTTTCTCTGAGACCTAATGAGCAGTCAAGAAAATGACTTCTCTATAGCATCACAGGGGAATGTTTAAGTGCTGTGGATGTGGGGTGTCACTGTCCCTGCTCACTAACCAGGAGAAAGGAAAAATGCCTACATAGGTTGATAAGAATATCAATGTTTAGGTCTATTGTATTTTATTTACTTATCTTTTTTTTTTTTTAAGAGTAGGAAACTTTATTGGAGAAAACGAATGGGGAATAAGAATGGGGGCATAGGGAATAGGAATAGCTCCTGAGAGACAGGATGGGTCCCAAATGGGTTGCCCTAGATCCATTTTAAAAATAAAAGTTCTAGCCGGGCTTGGTGGTATGTGCCGTAATCCCAGCACTCAGGAGGCTGAGGCAGGAGGATCGCTGTGAGTTCGAGGCCAGCCTGGGCTACATAAGTGAGTTAAAGGCCAACCTGCACTACATAGCGAGACCCTGTCTCAAAAAAGAAAAAAGGGTTCTGGAACTGGGCATGGTGGCACACACCTGCAATCCTAGCATTTGGGAGGCTGAGGCAGGAGGATTGCTACAAGTTCAAGGCCAGCCTGAACTATATAGAGAGAACCTGTCTCAAAAACAACAAAAGTGTTCTGGAGGAGTCTATCCCGAGGGCATGAGGACTCTAAAGAAATAGATGGACCCAAGGACCGGTTGTGCAAATGTAGGACTTGGTCTTACTTTTGGATCATTCAGCACATGAAATCCAAGAGGATATCCAGTGTGAGAATGAATGTAGGGAGGGGACATTGTCTGTGGGACTACTTTCTACTCTGAAAATTTCATTCTACTTCTCTTGTAGTACTCCCAAAAAGAAGACAAATATGAGGAAGAGATAAAGATTCTTACCGATAAACTCAAGGAGGTGAGCTGAGGGGATTATAGAAAAGGACTCAGAACATTGAGAGGCATATAAGGCATTTGTGTGGGCTTAGACTGGCTGGCTTTGGTTTTGGAACTCTAGAAGTAGGAAGGGGAGGAGAGACCCTTTTCTTCATCTTCCTCATTCTGACTGACTTTGTGTTCCCCCAGGCGGAGACCCGCGCTGAGTTTGCTGAGAGATCAGTAGCCAAACTGGAAAAGACAATTGATGACTTGGAAGGTACGGAGTCTGGTAGAGGGGTTCAAGTGGAGAAGTACAGAGGAGGACCTTGCCCTGGACCAGGAGTCCTTTTCCCTGTGCACCAAAGGGAATTGGGGGTAGCTTGTAACTTGTGGTGAGCCCCACCCTGTGCTACAGCCAGGAGAAGTGGATCCAACCCTGGAGTTGGATTTTAATAGACTTTACCTAGTATTTCTGGAATCTGCCTCTTCTCTTTGAGGAGCACGTTAATGGCTGGCTGTGCTTACACATCCAGTTTAGTCCTAAGTCGTCAGTGTGTTGAAATGGAAGCCATGATTTCAGAAGACAGCAAGGGTGAATGTTGTCACCCCATGGCTACTTTTGGCAGTCCTGCCCACCCTTCTCCAAGAAAAGAGCTGTGGTTACCATGGTCCAGAGCTGACCAGTGGCAGGTGCTGTGGACATCCTTCCTGTCCCTGCAATCTGGCACCTGCTTCTGCTTTGATGAGGAAAGATGTCTTGCTTTGGGAGCTCTGAGATGTGCTCCCTTCATGCACTCTTGGTAGCAGGATGTTCTTTGACAGATTTTGGAGAGGCAACCTATAGCACAAAGGAGCCGCCAGTAGTGGTCACACTTAGACACAGAAGTGTCCTATGGGTGTGCACTTTCTCCTTTTTCTATTTTTTGTTAAATTGTTATCACTGTTAGGAACTGGGTTAATTGGGTGAGAGTGGTATCCTTGTAAGCACCTGTGGTAACAGGACTATGCCTAGGTTCTCAACTTGCTGCAATTAATTAGAGGCATCACGAATTACACTTGGTCCTAGGGGACAGTGGATCTGAACATGGCCAGTCCTGGCTGCCAGAATAGACGTTTTCTGGTGTTTAGTCACATGCTCACACATTGCCTCATTTCTAATGATTCCCTCTCTTCATCTGCTTCTGATACCTTTCACTCTGACCCCCTCGTTCCTCCTTGTGGTTCCTGTGCCTGCCCAGATGAGCTCTATGCCCAGAAACTGAAGTACAAGGCCATTAGCGAGGAGCTGGACCACGCCCTCAATGACATGACCTCTATGTAACTATCTGACAGCAGAGTGGGGCTGGGCTCTTGGCTTGTGGGTGGGTGGGGGTACAGGCTATGCATAGCGTGCTTTGGTTTTGTCCTTTGGAAGCTAGAATCTTTACACTTATTTTTAAAACATTGGTGCTGGTTACTTGTTTGGCAAAGCTAATGAGGCATTTAATCTTGGATGAGTGGTAGATCCCTAATCTACATAAAATTTTTATACTTTGCATTTTTAGTCTTTACATTGTAACCTATGTTATTTGTTTCTCAAGAAGGGACACTGATAGAGGTAGAATCCATATAACTAAGAAAATAGGGCCATAGAGCAAGTGACGTGGGCCGTAACTCATCATAACAGAATTCAGACCCCCTGGGTGTATTTGATTTGTACCATTCAGGGGAAACACCCAAGATGGGAGATAAATCAGGCTGAGTCCCAGAAGCAAGCCAAGTTGTAAACAGCACCAAAAAAAAGTTGTTGGAAACTTCATCTGTTTGCTGTGGATCTCACCGATCCTTGATGCTAACCTACCTCTTCTTCCCACTAACCCTGAAAAGAAGCCAAATGTTGTAGGCTACAGTGTCTGGCTCTCTTTTTTATCCTTCCTACTACCACCTCTTTTTCCTCTTCCTTTCTCCCAAATTGCTATCTAGATTGATGCTAGTCCTTCTCACCTAGAATATCCTTACTTTTTCATACAGATAACTATCACCGCTTCTGCTCTGTTCTGGATCTGCCCCTTTCCTCGGGGAACCCAACGCCCCACTTGCTCTGGATTCCATTTGGGGTCAGCCTGGCTGGTCCCCAAGGCATTAGGATGAGGGGGGTCACAAAGCAACTTATGTATTCTTTTCCACCCCCACCCCACATTAAAATGTTAAGCTGCTGGAAGCCTTATGCCACCCTGCATTTGTGTCATTGACAAAGCTGTTGCTGTCCCTAAGAAGGACCCTTGGGCACATGATCTGGGGAACAACTATCATAGGCACCCCTTCCTCTGATTCATGTATAATCAAAGCCACTTTGTGTGTGTCTGGTTTTTTTCTTGACATTTAAACTTGGCTGGGGCTTGGACGGGGGGCGTAGCTCAGTGGTAGAGCAACTGTTTACACTGTTCAAAGCCTTGGGTTCCACCCCAAGTATCACCAAAAAAAAAAAAAAAAGGTTGTTTGGCTGATAGGAGAAAGGTTAAGTTCAGGCCCTTTGGAGTAGGAATTCTAGTGTTGTCCTCAAGCCAAATGAGACAGTCCAAGTCTTCCACTACCAAGTTCTTAACTCTGCTCCTTGGAGTGTTCACATTTTCTCTTTGGGACCTCCTTTGATACAGTCAGGTTGGGAGACCACAGAAGTGACTCTCAATACCTGTTTACCCTTTACCAGTTATTCAAATAATGCATTCTCAGAACACTGAGTGGACCCAAGTATATTACTGTTAAAATTGACTAATTATATCATCCTGAGTCACAGAAAAACATAATGGATGGAATTCTTAACAGTTTTGTATTTTCTTCTTTAAACCTTTCTTACAAATTTGAGGCTTGCCATCATTTGCCTGCTAGCATGTGCTAGTGGGACACAACACAAGTGGTAAATTACTTATTGGAAAAACTAAATCAATATTGCATATTTCAAATATTATGCACATAGTAAAATTGCCTCTGGTTCATGTTTTGGAATTAAATATCAATATTCTAGAAACTGTTCCAAGCTGGTGGTATGATGTGGTGCAGTGCTGTGATACCATGGTGCCACACACCTATAATCCCACCATTCTGGGAAGCTGAGGCAGGGGGCTTGTAAGTTTGAGCCTAGCCTGGCTATTTAGCAACTTCATGAAACTCTGTCCCCCCAAAAAAAAAAAAAATGGCTGGGGATGTAGGTCAGTGGGAAGGCCCTGGATCCAATCCCCAGTACCACAAAAAGAAATAAAGAAACTCCTATTCCAATTTATACAGCGAAGATCATTCTGGATAGCATAGCTGCCAGTTATATTAATCTAAGTATTCTTGCTTTTCCTTTAAATAGATGTAGCCAAGTAGAAGTTTTCCCTAACCTAAAACTTTAAATCTCATATCAAAGTCCGATATCTTTCTACCAATACCATTTTTTCAATCCACATAGCCTTTGAGGTTAAGGTGCAGATTGATTTTATTTAGCCAATATACAGTGTATTGGTATTTTCTAAATGTAGAGTTTTATGGGACAGAAATAAAGATGGAGGCTCCATCTCTCCAAGTTGCTCAGAATCTAGTAAGAGAAGAACATACGTAGAGCTAAAGGTCTCGTGTGATGAGTGTCACAAATAATATATCGTGTGGCAGTTCAGGAGGGAAAGAATCCAGTGGGGATGATTAGGAAAGACTCATGGAAGAAGACACTTAGTAAATAATAAACATGTTAGGACTTGGCCTCCTTCCCAGCTGAGGGAAGCTGAGGCAGTAGGATTCAAAATTCAAGGCCAGCCTGGGCAATTTAGTGAGGCCTGTATCATAATAAAATAACAAGAGCTGGGGATACAGTTCAGTGGGAAAAAACTGGCTTGAAATGTTTGAATCCCTCAACACTGGATTCAGTCCTCAGTACTGCCAAAAACAACTGAAGAAACCAACTTGCCTCTTCATTTTCCTTGGGTTTCAAAATATTGGTTTTGTTTGATTTTGTTTTGTTTTTTGAGACATCACACCATATAGTCCAGGCTGGCCTCAAACTCACTATGTAGCCCAGGCTGGCCTTGAACTTGCAGCAATCCTCCTGCATTAGCCTCCCAAGTGCTGGGATTACAGGCGCGCGCCACCATACCTGGCAAAATATTGGATTTTTGACGAGCAGAATTGAGTTGAGAGATAGTAGATATTGAGCATTCTGTTAAAGGGAAACAAAGTAGTAAGGCATAGATGGGAAAGACACAATAGCTGTAAAGGCAGATTTAGAGGAGGGGACAGGGGATGTGTACTAAAATCAGGCTGGTTGGTTTTAATTTTATTTGGTAAGTGACGTTGGTGCCGTTGGAAATTTTGAAAGAGGCATGCATTATGATGTAAATGCCAGATAAGTTTGAATCTGGTGGCTAAGTTAAGATTGTATTGGAATGGTAGCAAATTAGCAAAGCGATGCGCGAACATGTCAGCTCCCAAGTTTCGGCCATTGGCAAACCGTTTTTACCAGTGTTTGCCATATTTAGCTGCTGTCCACAATACTATTTTCTTCAAATCTCTTCTTTCTTTTTTTTTTTTTTTTTTTGAGAGGGTCTCATTGTGTAGTGCAGGTGTTTTTCTTAAAGTACATTAAAATGTATATAGCTATTTTATTTATTTATTTTTGCAGTACTGGGGATTGAGCCCAGGACCTTGCACGTGCTAGGCAAATGCTCTTCCATTGAGCCACATCCCCAGCTCCTATTTTTTGTTTAACTTCCCTGATATATACCACCTAAATACGCACTGTCCCTGTGGTCTGTACACATACCTCTGCATATGTAGTACTAGCAGCGTATGTTCCATTGGGAAATACTGCGTTAGTTATTGCAGTTTTCCAGGAGAGAGTAATCAAGGTCTGAACCAAAACAGTGGTAGTAAGGAAGTACCACTGAAGATGGGCATTTTGAAGTGCCTGGCCCCTACATGTGAGGAGGGAAAGTCGAGGTGACTGGTTTTGAGACTGGGAAGATGTAAAGATGTAGGGAGATCACATGGTCCCACTTTGGGGAATTAAGAAAGGAGAGAAACTATGCCTGACAAAAGTGGCAGGTTTCTAGGTGAAAACAAGATCTTAAGGCTTGAAGGGGAAAGGTTGTGTAAGAGATTTGGGAATCCAGAAGGATTGCAGGCGGTTTAGGGTGCAGAAGCACATAGAGCCATAAAGAAGTTAAATGTAAAAAGAGTTGAGAGGAAAGTCCTCTGTGGGAGAGGAAGCCACATGGAACTGGTTGGAGGGATAGGAGAAAGATGAGTAGTTCTGGTCCTTGGTAAAGTTCAGGGCTGGATGATTTCTAGTGGTTCTCAGCTTCAGCAGAGGTTGGAAAGGAAGATAACTGAAGGGGGACATTCAGTACTCTAATAATTTGAGGTACACTTTGAGCATTAAGGTGATAGCTGTATTCAAGGGAGAGAAAAGTGTATTGGAAAGAAAATAAAAGCATTAAAGGTAGGCTACGTTGTTATTTTTTGTTCATTTCAATTTAATCAGCCACATGTGGCTGTTAGCTACTGTATTGGGGAGTGCAGTTCTACATACTTAGTATTTTGAGCAGTTGGTTTTGTGCAGAGAAGGGCTTTTTAGAAAAGAAGAGAATAGAGGAAGATGGGGAGAAAGGGAGTGGTTACATCTCTGATAGCTCCTGTTTATACCATGGGCAGGACTAGTGTGGGCACAGAGACCTCTAAGCCAGGGTAACCAGGAACGTGAAATGTGTGCAGGGGCAAATGCTCCTTTGTCTCATGCTCTGTGCCTCTCAGGAGCCATCCTGTGTTACCTGGCCTAGCTGGAGGATGGGGCCATACATCGGAACAAAGCACTCAGCCCTGAATTTTTCCCCTCCACAATTCACAGGCTGCTGAGCGAGAACTTGTTCCTTTATTTGTTAAGCACTGTAGTGATGGGAAACAGTGGCTGGACCCAGGTTACCTGAGGAGCGGAGCTGACCCGTTGTGTTGGGCAGCCTTAGTGTAGCCCACCCCAGTTTCTTCTATTTACCTTCTTTTGGTCATACAGCTGCTCTGTGGCATTGTTCTGTAAACTAGTTGGGCATGACTGAAAAGAACATTGGACCTAATGGGTTCTCTGCTTTGCCTTGTTCTGCCCTGTTTTATTATTATCAGGAAACCAAGAACTTTAATGAGCTAGTATTTCATCCTGAGTTTTTAGTCATTAGAGATAGCAGAGTTAGAAGGTAAGTTCAAGGTGAGAAAACAACCACATTGGTCTTTGTGACCTTGTACAATTTTTTTAGGGAAGTCTGCATTCTGGTATTTATTTAGTCAGGCAATAAAATGCTCCCATTCCTCTCGTCTTTTCATTGCTTCCCTAAGTGGAATAAAGCCCTCACTGACCAGGCTATTTTGAGGGATAAGATCCTGATAATGCCCTTCTTTCCCAAGACAGGGGTAGTAATCACACAGACTAACTCGGATATAGATGAGATGTACATAGAGTAAAACATCAGGGTTTGAGAGAGAAGAGTTCCAAGATTGAATACCTACTCTTTAAGAATGCCCCAGGAATAAGATAGGCCCAGCCCCAGGTTTTTTTGGAACTTATAGACCTCATTGGGTCTCTCAATGGTGACCTTTGGTCATTTAGGGTAGGACAGTTCTTGGTCTTACAGAACAATCCTGCATATTGCTATTCCCTGGCCAGTAAATATCTATAGAGCTTTTGACAGTCAAAACCTACCTATCTAGCTGGGCACAGTGGTGCAGGCCTGTAATCCCAGCAGCTCAGGAGTCTACTCCGAGGCACGTGGACTGCAAGCTTGACGCCAGCCTGCGTAACATGGAAAGACCCTGTCTCAAAATTTTAAAAAAGGGCTGGGGATGTAGCTCTGTGATAAACTGTTAACTTAGCATGTGTGAGGCCCTCGGTTTAGTCCCCAACACTGGAAAGTTATGTGTGGGGGGCACTGGTTTTGCCAGGTGGAGTGCACCTATAGTCCCAGCTACTTAGGCTGAGGTAGAAGAATCACTTGGGCTTAAGAGATGGGGCCAGCCTGCGCCATGTAAGGAGATCCTGTCTCTACAAAAAAAGACAAATCCCAGCACTAGGGAGGCTGATGCAGAGGAGGGTAACTCCTAGGCCAGCCTAGGCTGCATAGCAAGACCTTGTCTCAAAACAAAAACCAAATAAAGCCAGTGGTTTAATGGGAAGTATAATTTCAAAAGTTAGTCCCAGGACAAGGGATGTAGCTCACTGGTCAAATGCCTAAAAAAGTTTGTCCTGGTTTCTGCTCTTAAATACAGCTAAGGTGGGTGTAGGGGTGCCCACCTGTAATTCCAGCACTTGGAAGCTGAGGTAAGAGGATTGCTTCAAGTTCAAGGCCAGCCTGGGCTACATAGCAAGACCTTGTCTCAAAAAAAAAAAAAAAAGAAAAGAAATACAGCTATTACATTCGATCATTCTCTCCCAGATTCTTTTTATATATAGGCTTTCTGGGTTTGGTTGGTTGGTTGTTTTGCAGTACCGGGGAGCTAGGGATTGAACCTAAGGGCCTTTGCAATGAACTATATTGCAGCTTTTTTTTTTTTTTTTTTTTTTTTTTTTTTTTTTTTGTGGGTACCGGGGGGACGACCTCAGGACCTCGCGCGCCAACAGGCACCCGTGCCGCTGAGCGATATCACCGGCCCCTTTTTCGTATGTGGGATCCGGGAGTCGAACTCAGGCCTTCGCGCTTGCAAGGCAGGCGCTTAAGCCGCTGAGCCGTCTCACCGGCCCTATATTGCAGCTTTTTAAAATTTCTTATTTTGAGGCAGGATCTTGTCAAGTTGCCCAGTGTGGGCTCACACTTGTGATCCTCCTGCCTCAGCCTCCCAGAGTGCTGGGATTACAGGTGTGTGCCTCCACGCCCAGCTGTGCTTTCTGTTTTGATTTTATGCACAAAGTAACAAGTATTGTTGGAGCCTCACTGGCTCTCAGCTTTGTGGTGGCACCAGGGGAAACCTCAGCTCAGATGCCAAGAAGCCTGAGCAGTGCCCACAGACGTAGCTGGTTTTAAGAGAGAAAAGTGTCTTTTTTGTGTTGAATTTCTGAGACCATTTTGAAAAAATCTATAAAACATAGAAATGTATTTCTTAACTTCAGACACTGATACTAGGAGTAGACCCAGGAATGAGTTTGGCTTTCCTGTCCCCAAACTTCTGTTAGCCCTGTGCTGTTAAGATGGGTCTAAATTCCTTGGGCCTCACTTCCTCCTTAAAGTGTACTCCCGACAGAAAACCCAGGTAAAGCCAGTGGATTTGAGCACTAAACTGCTTGTATCAGGAATGCTTTGAGATATAAGAAAAAGCTTAACAGTAGCTTAAATAAATATGGGACTTATTTGTATCACCTGATAGGTCCAGCCCTGATTTCTTTGATTCTCTTAGCCTTTTCTCTTCTGGTCCAAATACACAGCTCTAGTTATCACAACCATGTTTGGGGCAAGAAGGAAAGCTAATATTTTCCTCCGACCCCCTGCACACTGTCCCCCCTCATTGGCCAGATCATATGATCACGCTTACCTGCAAAGGAGGCTGGGGAACCCAGGAGAGTCTTGATTGGCATGTGCCAGCAATCGACCTTCCTTTAGACTGGGCACACTACTGACCCTCTCACAGATTTGGGGTTCTCTGAAAGTGTAGCATTTAGCTGGGCATGGTGGTACATGCCTGAAATCGTAGCACTTGAGAGGCTGAGGCAGGAGGATTGCTGCAAGTTTGAGGCCAGCCTGAACTACACAGCAAGACCCTGTCTCAAAAAAAAAAAAAAAAAAAGAGTAGCACTTAATGGGTGAAGATGTTTATCCCAATCTCCTGAGCATAATAATGCTTGTGTTGAATGCATTTACAGAAAGATGTTCAGGGGCCGGTGAGATGGCTCAGAGGCATAAGCGCCTGCCTTGCAAGCGCGAGGGCCCGAGTTCGACTCCCGGATCCCACATACGAAAAAGGGGCCGGTGATATCGCTCAGCGGCACGGGTGCCTGTTGGCGCGCGAGGTCCTGAGGTCGACCCCCCGGTACCCACCAAAAAAAAAAAAAAAAAAAAGATGTTCAACTGTTGAGTTTCTTTCCAAACCTAATTGTGAGTAGATTTCTTCTAAGCCACTGTATACCCCGCTTTGGCCTGCTTTACATGTCTCAGTTTCTTAGCCCAGGAAATAAATACTGTGAAAGGAGGTGTTTTTTTTGTTTTGTTTTGTTTTCTTCCTCAAAATGTTATCCTATCAACATAGCAGACTAAATTTCTTATTTTATTCCTCTGTTGGTCTTGCCACCAACTGGCTCTTGCTGCCCTCTGTCTGAGCCCTTGCATCCATCCTGCCTTACAGATGCATGATATGTATACCAGCTAGATGAAAATCTCGGATTTACTTCTGGTACTCTACTAACCTTTCCTTTTTCTCTTTCTCCTCCTCTTTCTCCTCTCCTTCTCTTGTTTTCCCTCCTCTCCGTTCTGCTGCAGAGCGTCTCTACAGCCAACTTGAGCGAAACCGCCTGCTTTCTAATGAGCTGAAGCTAACGCTGCATGATCTGTGTGACTGATGGGCAGGGCTCACTGATGCCCAGTAAACCGAGCTTACTGCTCACACCACTGACCTGGACCCCAGCAAAAAGCTGATTGTCTTTTTCAGTTATTATTTTGCCCTAAACAAGTTGCTTTTTACTTGGGGCAGTCAGAATACTGTTGATTTCCTAACAGCACTGTAAAGTTGAAATAGTTAAATACTGCATTTCTATCCCTTCATCAGAGATTATGGGTAACAAAGGAAGGGGCCCGAGTGGTTGTAGTGAGAAAGCTTGGGAGAATTTTCTGTTTTCTACCCTTTCAGTTGTGCACTGACTATAGGATATGTCCCCTTGCATGGATTTTTTTAACAATAAAAAGACTGACTTGATAATATGTTGTAACTGCTTTATCTTAGGCCCAGGGATGGGCCCTTCTGGCTGGGTGGAGAAAAGGGGAAGGGAGAGAAGGGTGCGGGGTATGAATATGGGCCTGTGTTGCCTACAGCTTCTCTGAGTTGAAGATTTAAGTATTTTCCTTCCTTCCCTAGAGCCGCCAGTGGTTTGCCTGCTAAGCAGTGCAGATGTTTCTTGATGTTCAGCCCCTGGTTTCTTTCTGATATTTTCCCTCTTGCTTCTTGATTTGATGTTTAGTTGCAAGTAACGTGTCACAGGCTTGATCTGGTTAATGGCTCTGAAAACAATCTCAAGGTTTTGTTTACAAGTACATGTTTGGTAGTATTCTTGGCTTTGTTTTTAGAGATTCTTTGGCTTAGTCATGAGGGCTTGTTTACTTATCCCACTGATTATTCTTTTCCCCTCTACTTTCTGGAGAAAGCTTATAGTAATACTGCATGAGGCTCTTCCTGTACTCTTTGCAAGCTGAGAGTCTACCCATAGAAATGTGCCCATCCTTGTTTGCAGTGGCCAAACTCCAGAGAGCCATTTCCAGTAGGTCCTGTCCTGGGACCAAAGCCTAGAAGAGTGAATGGCTGATGCTTCAGGCCTGCTCTTTTAGTGAAAGCCAGAAGCCTTGGCTGGGTGTGGGAGGGAGAGGAAATGGTTGATAAGGTCCTCAGCTCCCTCCCCCAGGAAGTACAGCAACTCTGCAACTTCAGTAGTCAAGCCAGAGGCCCTGCAGAACCTCAGTGTTGCAGTAGCTCACTTCTGTGGTTGAGAAGGCAGCTGCATTGTTAGTCTGCAGCTCCACTGCAACAGAAGCAAGTTTCAGAGAGTGGGCAGTCCTTGAAATTTACTTTTTATAACTTCTCTCCTTTACCCCCATTAGATAAGCTGAAATGCACCAAAGAGGAGCACCTCTGTACACAAAGGATGCTGGACCAGACTCTGCTTGACCTGAATGAGATGTAGAGCTCCCCAGTCCCGCCCTGCCGCCTGCTCCTCCCTTTGACCCCGACACCACCTGAGGCCAGCCTGCCCGAAGCTGACCTCAAAACTGAGGGCTGATCTTTAACTGGAAGGCTGCTTTCTCCTTTCTACGTCCTCTCTCCCTACCCCACCTCACCCCCCAAACCCCACCTTGTCTTTTTCATCAAACTGTCTCTGCCTCTTCCCAGAGATTCCAGCTGGGCTAGAAGCCGAGCACCTTTGGGAACAACATTTAAGGGAATGTGAGCACAATGCAAAGTGTCTTTAAAAGCATGTTGTGATGTACACATTTGTAATAACTTTTTTTGTTGTATCAACTATTTGTAAAAATTCCGAATAATTCCACAGCTCCAAAGCAGCAGTCTAATTCCTTTCTCACTTAGGAAGGTAGCTTTTCAGCCTAATGCACAGTGCTGTCTCCACAGAGGAGGAAAAGAAGTATGGGCATGCCTTACCGAGAGCCAGACAGAGCCCAGGGAAAGACTCCACTGTGGGAAACCTTACTGCTCTGTACCAAGTACCAGCCAAACCAGAAAGGTGATTCCAGGAGGAGTTAGCCAAAAACAAAAACCGTGCTTCTCGGGTTTTGAGTTTCAAGGTATCTTTGGACAACTTTTTTTTGTTACTTTTTTCATCAGAAGTGAGCAAAATACGATGGTGAGACCTCTGAGACTTTTTTTTTGTTTTTTGTTTTTGTTTGTTTTTTGGTGATGCTGGCTGGGGATTGAACCCAGGGAGGGTCTCATGCATGTTAGGCAAGAGCTCTTCCACCTGAGCCACATCCCCAGCCCTAAGACCAAATTTTTGTCCCATTTCTACCCCTTTCCCAGTTGCTCACTGAATGGATCATGTGTCCCTCCCTTGTTGAGGTGACCACTTAATTACTCTCCTGCCTCTTTGAAAGAAAAGGAAAATGATGTTTTTGCCACTGATTCAGCCATATGAAATTCATCTCACCCTTTTCTGAGTCTGAAGCTGCTCTCTCTAAAAGTGCCATCTCATTGTGTTTTGTATCAGTCAGTGCTGGAGAAATCTTGAATAGCTTATGTACAAAAATTTTAAATTGTATATTATTTTGAAATTTTGCTTCTTTAGGGTTGGAGTGCATGGCTACCCCATCTGGCTGTGAAGAGTTCTCTACAGTCTGTGGGCTGGCAGTGTGCTGATTTTTTGAAGTTTTTTCCCCCCACCCAATCCCCACTTTTAGGTGAGGTTTCTGTGAGGTCTGTTAGGTGTACATCCTGCAGCTTATTGGCTTAAAATGTATGCTTCTTTGTTGTGGTCTCTCTTTGGGGCCAGTCAGGAGAAAGAAGAACCAGTAGTGCAACTGTTTTGATACTGAATATTGAGAAGTGTCTTTTTGAAATAAAGAACCAGTCCCTCTAATCAGATCTACTTGACTTGTTTATATTAAACCAAATATTCTTTCTCCACAGGAGTTACAGAAGTTTGAGATCTTTGTGGATGGCAACAATATTTAATGTATAGTGTATACTTTAGAAGCAGCCCAAAACTAGGTTCAAAACCCAGTTCTTAAAAAAAAAAAAAAGGAAAAAAACAAAACAAAACCCAGTTCTTATATTCCTACTTGTATGTCCTGATGGGAAATCATTAGTGCCATCATCTATAAAATGGAGATAACATGTACAGGTTACTTAATGAACATTGACATCTTCAGGCTAACTACATTTTTCTTCTCTCTTTTCTTTTCTTTTCCTTTCTTTTCTTTTTTGAGACAGGGTCTTGTTATGTAGTCCAGGCTGGCCTTGAACTTGTGGTGATCCTCCTGCCTTAGCCTCCCAAGTGCTGGGATTGCAGGCCACCATGCCTGACCACATTTTTCTTTGCAACCATTTGAATTCTTTCTTTCTTTTTTGGTCATTTTGAGACAGGGTTTCACTATGCAGTGCAGGCTGGGCCTTGAATTCACTTTGTAGCCTAGGCTGACATCAAACTCGCAGTGCTCCTCATGCCTCAACCTCCTGAGGGCTGTGAATTCTTTCTTATAACTATGGATTTATGTTCCTTAACTTAACATGATGTTGATTACATCCTCCTATAAATATGTGGTTTTAGTAGATTGTCCTGAGATAGCCTTTCAGTTAATACTCGATTGGGGGAAAATATTCTATTGAGTATTTGGAGAAAACTAATACAAGTGCTTTCAGAACATTTGCTCAGAGGTAGGCCATACTGAGTGGATGGCTTTCAAAGCTGCCTTTGAGATGCTAGTGTCTGGCATTTCCTGCACTCTGGCCCTGGAGCAGGACATAAATCTGATTTCCTAGTGAAAATTACTGAGCTCCCTTGACAAAGTCCAGTTGTTGAGACTAAAGACTGGGAATTTTTCCCTTTATAGACATAGACCAATGCTGACTGGAAATTACTGCTGCCTACATCTCATGTTTAGGAAAGTAACCCTTTAAATAAATAGGTAGTTTCCTAAAATTTATGTCACGGAGCTTGCTAAAGGATTGTCTGAAAAAAATTCCCACAATTCAGGGCGAGGAAGGCCCCGCCTCCTGCTGATACTGTGCCTGTGGATTGGCCCGTTTTGGTGCTGGGGGTGTGGCTGTGGGCGCGCGTGAACCGAGACGCAGCAGTCGCCATGGCCAGCTCCGAGGCACTGCGGCCCCGCGGGTTGAGGCTGCGGTTCTGCTTACTTGTACTCAGTCTCTTGTTGCTCTTGCCGTTTTTCCTTGGAACCCAGGCCAACAAACTTAATGTGCCACAGGTGTTGCTACCCTTCGGCCGGGAGCCGGGGCGTGTGCCCTTCCTGCTGGAGGCCCAGCGGGGCTGCTACGTTTGGTGAGGGGGCGGGACTGTCCAGTGAAGGTGGGGGTGACCGCTCAGACCCCCCCAGGGGTGCTGTGTGGGCCCTCGGCGTCCTGCCGGGAGAGGACCCCGCCTTGGACCGGAGGGCCCACACCTTCCTTCAGCTGTGGTGTGCCCTGTTCAGCTGGGATGTCACCAGGTTGTGTGGGGCCCTGATGGAGACGCTTCTCACCATGGGTGTTGGAGTGATCTTAACAGCTGTTAGAGCAGAGGGGAGCCTTGTGTGGAGGCCGCCGGTACTGATGATCCCCAACGTGAGGGACTTACAGTGTAAACAGCTAGGATGAGGGAATTCCCTAGATCTGAGGACATTTCCTCAGGAGCAGGAAGACCTGGGGGGTCCCCACTAAGGCAAGCTATTCAACTTGAGAAAGTCCTAACACAACAGCTAGTTAGTACTTAACTAGCACTTTGCATGTATTAACTCATTTACTTTTTACAGTCTTGTGAAGTAAGTACTGTTAACTCTCCTAATTCATGAGGAAATTGAGGCTCAGAGACCATGAAGTGTAAGCATCTTGGAATAGGACAAGATTCACCTTTAGTGGAGATGAGATGTTTATGATACAAAAGCCCCCTTTATACCAGGGGACTCACCTACACTTTGAGGACAAGGGCTAGTGACCTGACTGAAGATGGAAAGACATGATTTTCTGGTGTGAGAGGACCCAGTGATAGGTTATGTCGTTACATATGTTGGAACTCAAGCTAAAGGAGCTCCAAGACACTGTCTTTCTGTATCCTCTCTCGTGTAGGTGTGCCTGTGTGTGTGTATGTATGTGTCTGTCTCTGTCGCTGTCTCTCTCCAGTACTGGGGAATAGCACAGGGCCTTCACACTGAACTACATTCCTAGCCCTTTTTATTATTTTCAATTTTGAGACAGGTCTTTCTGAGTTGCTCAGGATAGGTTCAAGTTTAGCATCCTCGTGCTTCAGCTTGCCATAGTGTTGAGATTACAGGTGTACTCCAGCAGGTACAGCTTCTTTACTATCTCCTAAGAAAAGCAGCTGGGCCTGGTGGCACATGCCTGTAATCATAGCACTTGGGAGGCTGAGGCAGGAGGATCGCCATGAGTTTGAGGCCAGCCTGGGCTACATAGTGAGTTCAAGGCCAGCCTGAACTACATAGCAAGACCTTGTCTCAAAAAAAAAAAAAAAAAAAAAAAGCAACAAGGTTTATTCAGTATGAGAAGTACATCTTTTATGAGGAAGTATAAGAGAAGTAGGCTTGTAAAATGACCCAGTGTGATGTACATATTTCCTGATCAAGAGGATGATGCAAGGACTTTTCCTAGACAGCTGTTCCTTCCACCTATCCAAAATTATTAATGAATTCTTTTGGTATTTTGAGTTGGACTCACAACTCTTAATTTAAGTAACTTTTCCACCTTAGAGAGCAGCCTAGTTTCTAGGATTAGAGGAAATCATTCTCAGAGTATGAGAAAATCCTGTCTCATTGGAAACAATCTGAATCCTATTTTTACATATGAAGAGAGGAATGTAACTATATTTTAAATTGAGGGAGGAATGTAACACTTCTGAGATTCTGCATAAGAGATTATTGGTAAAAGGTCCTGATCAGTCTCCCATTTTAACTGTGTTCCTAAGCAATGTTCTGACTTTAAAGCATATCTTTTAGGTATACCTGATATATAGTATGTGACATGGAAGAAGCATAGAAATACCTTTCAACAAGGTTAACTGTAACCCATGTATTTCATGCTCTCAAGTATTTTTTTCTGGCAGGCATTCCTCCCATGATGATGTAGTTACTGTTGAGCCTTTATATGAAAATGGCACCTTATGTTCTCAAAAAGCTGTACTCATTCCTGAATCTACCCAGCCAATACGCCTCAGCAGTGTTATTCTTGCTCGAGAAATAGGTATGTTGAGAGCAGCATATGTAACACTTCTGGACAGAATAATCTAATGACTTGTGTAATGATTAACACAAATGGTATTGGTTTGAAATGATAAGAGGTGAAAGATGGATTCCTGGATTCCTGCAATATAAGCCCTAATTATTATTAAGAAGTTATTTTGTTTCTGGTATATCCAGCACCTGGCATGGTATCATATACCAGGGAAACCAGTTGTTTGAATTAATAAAGCAAAGAAGGACTCATTCACCTAGAACTAATTTAAGTGGTAAGGTCTCAGGTTGGTGGGGTGAAGGGAAGATGGTATAAAGACTAGGACTTCTCAAAGAATGATCTGTGAACACAAATCATCAACACCCCTTGCATCACATGGGACTTGTTAAAAATGTAACTTTTTTTTTTTTTTTTTTTTTGTGGGTACCGGGGGGTCGACCTCAGGACCTCGCGCGCCAACAGGCACCCGTGCCGCTGAGCGATATCACCGGCCCCTTTTTCGTATGTGGGTTCCGGGAGTTGAACTCGGGCCCTCGCGCTTGCAAGGCAGGCGCTTACGCCGCTGAGCCATCTCACCGGCCCAAAAATGTAACTTTTAAGCTCCATCTCCAATATATGTATCAAAATTTCTGAAGTAGATACCTGGTTCTATGTTAACAAGCTTTCTCAGGGATTGCTTCCCCCACCCCTTCCAGCTAATCCTTTTTTGTGTGTAGCTATGTGGTACTGGGGATTTAATGCAGGGAGACCCTTTTTATTTTGAGACAGGGTCTTGCCAAGTTGCCTAGGCTGGTTTTGAAATTTTAATCCTCTTGCCTCAGGTTCCTGAGTTGCTGGGATTACAGGCATGCACCACCACAGCTGGCTAATTTTTTTTGTTTTAAAATTTATGTATTTATGGGCCGGTGAGACGGCTCAGCGGCTTAAGCGCCTGCCTTGCAAGCGCGAAGGCCCGAGTTCGACTCCCGGAACCCACATACGAAAAAGGGGCCGGTGATATCGCTCAGCGGCACGGGCGCCTGTTGGCGCGTGAGGTCCTGAGGTCGTCCCCCCGGTACCCACAAAAAAAAAAAAAAAAAATTTATGTATTTATTTTCATTCTGGGGATCGAAGCCAGGGCCTCAGACACATATACTAAGCACTGCTACATACACTCAACCCTTGGGCTGGGCATGGTGGCGTATAGCACTCAAGAGGCTGAGGTTGGAGGATCGCTGGGATTTCGAGGCCAGCCTGGGCTACATAGTGAGTTCAAGGCCGGTCTGAACTACCTAGCGAAACACTCTCTCAAAAAACAAAACATAATCTTCCCCTGAGCTACACCTTCAGTCCCCCAGGAACAGGTGATCTTTTTATTTTCTTTTCTTTCTTTCTTTCTTTGCATTTTAAAATTTTTATTGGTACATTTTAGATGCGCATAATGATCATATTCATCATAGGAGATTTATACCTGTACATGACATATCTTGCTCCTTTTTTCCCATTCCTCTAGCATCCCTTCAACCCCTCTTCCCCTCATTTACAAAAGCTTTGTATCCATTTTTTCCTTCTAGTCTCGTTTTTTTCTTGTCCCTTCTTTCCTTTCCCCCTACCCCTTCCCTTGTTCCCTTTCTCATTTGAACATTTTCTTCCTAATTCACAATATCTATTATACATTTTGGTCCTCATTTATACTTTTGATTTCTTACACCAGAGAAACTGATATTTACATATGTGTGTCTGATTTATTTCACTTAAGAGTATGGTCTCAAAAAAACAAAAAACAAAAAAACAGAGTATGGTCTTAAGGTACATTCATTTACCTAGAAATGTCTCAAGCTTATCCTTCTTTATGACAGAGTACTACTCCATTGTATAAAAAAAATCTTTATCCCTTCATCAGTTGATGGGCATTTAGGATGTTTCCAAGATTTAGCTATTACAAACTGCTGCTATAAACATGGATGTGCATATATTGCTTTGATATGGTGCTTTTAATTTTGGGGGGAAGATACCCAGAAGGGGAATAGCTGGGTCTAATGGGACCTCTAGTCCTAGTTTCTTGAGTAATCTCCACACTGATTTCCACAGTGTTTGCACCAGTCTGCACTCCCACCAACAGTGAAGAAGTGTTCCTTTTTCCCCACAGCTCCTGCCACATTTGTTAATTTCTTGATAATAGTCATTCTTTCCTGGAGTGAGATGGAATCTCAGAGTTGTTTTAAGTTGCATCTCTCAAATGACCAGTGATGTTGAACATTTTTTCATATATTTATTTGCTGTTTCTACTTCCTCATCTGAGAAGCATCTGTTCATTTCAGATGCCCACTTTTGGATTGGGTCTTCAAATTGGGGGGATCTGATTTTTTTGAGTTCTTTATATATTCTAGATAATAGTCCTTTGTCTGAGGAACAGCTGGCAAAAATTTTTTCCCACTTTGTGGATTGTGTCTTCACTCCGTTAGTGATTTCTTTTGCTCTGCAAAATCTTTTTAATAAGATAAGATCCCAGTTGTTGATTCTTTATGATAGTTCCTGTGTGATTAGGTTTTGTTCATAGTCTTTGCCTACGCCAATGTTTTTAAGAGTTCTACCTATTCTATCTTCCAGCAGACTTAGTGATTCCGTTTTAATATCTATTTATTTTGTTTAATATTTAGATCTTTGATCCATTTTTTTTGTACTGGGAATCGAACTCAGGACCTTGCACTTGCCAGGCAGGCACTTGTGCCACTAAGCTATATCCCCAGCCCAATCCATTTTGATTTTAGTTCAGTGCATGGTGAAAGATATGGGTCTAGCTTTAATCTTCAGAGTGTGGAAAGCCAGTTTTTCCAGCACCATTTATTAAAGAGGCTTTCTTCCAGTGAAGGTGTTTGGCATCTTTCTCAAAGATAAGGTGGCTGACTGTGTTTGGAGTTGTTTCTGCATCTCTAATCTGTTTCACTGATCCTTGGGTGTTTTTGTTTGTTTTGTTTTGTTTTGTTTTTTGTTTTTTTCCAGTACCATTCTGTTTTTATCACAGTAGCTTTGTAGTATAATTTCAAGTCAGGGATTGTGATGCCATTGCCTTGCCTTTGTTGCCTAGAATTCCTTTTGCTATTCTAGGTCTCTTGTTCCAAATGAATTTTAGGATTGTTTTCTCTAATTCTGAGATATGCTATTGATATTTTGATGGGAACTGCATTAAATTTGTATAACAATTTTGGAAGTATGGCCATTTTTCACTATATTGGTTCTTACTACCCAAGAACAAGGTATATCTTTCCATTTTCTGATACCCTTTTCAATCTCCTTTTTCAGAATACTGTAGTTTTCACTGTAAAAGTCTTTTACTTCCTTCATTAGATTGACCCCTAGGTATTTCATTTTTTTGGATGCTATTGTGAAAGGTGTGGTTTCCCCAATTTCTCTCTCAGTGAGTTTGTTATTTGTGTGTAGGAATGCTATTGAGTTTTTGTTGTTGTGTTTTTGAGGCAGAGTCTCACTATGGAGTGCAGGCTGGCCTTGAATTCATTTATGTAGCCCAGGCTGGACTTAAACTCATGGTAATCCTCCTGCCTCAGCCTCCCCAGTGCTAGGATTTACAGGCATGTACCACCACACCTAGCAGTGCTATTGATTTTTGAGTGTTGACTTTGTATCCTGCTATGCTACTGAATTTGGTTATTAAATCTAGAGGTTTGTGATGGAGTTTTGGGGTCTTCTATGTACAGTATCATGTCATCTGCAAATAATGGTAATTTAACTTCTTCCTTTCCTATCTTTATTCCTTTTATTTCTTTCTCTTGTCTAATTTCTCTGGCTAATGTTCCCAGAACTATATTAAATAGGAGTGGTGATAGTGGATATCCTTGTCTTGTTCCTGATTTTAGAGTGAAAGCTTTCAGTTTTTGTTCACTTAGTATGGTGCTGGCTGTTGGTTTATCATAAATGGCTTTTATCAGATTGAGTTAAGGACCTTCTGTTCCAATTTTCTGTAGGGTTTTTATCATGAATGGGTGTTGGGTTTTGTGAAATGCTTTTTCTGCATCTGAGATGATCATATAGTTTTTGTCCTTGATTCCCTTAATATGGTGTATTATATTTATTGATTTACGTATGTTGAACCATCCCTGCATCCCTTGGATGAATCCCACTTGGTCATGGTGTATAATCTTCTTGATGATTTGCTGCATTGTTTGCCAGTATCTTATTGAGAATTTTTGTGTCTATGTTCATTAGGGAGATTGCCCTGTAGTTCTCTTTTTTGATTGGATCCTTCTCTGGTTTTGGTATCAGGGTAATGCTTGCTTCTAGGAATGAATTTGGGAGTATTACTTCACTTTCAATTTCATTAAAGAGTTTGAGAAGTAGTGGTATTAGGTCTTCTCTAAATTTCTTTTAGAATTCAGCAGCAGTGAATCTGTCAGGGCTTGGGATTTTCTTTGTTGATAAATTTTTAATTACATCTTCAATTTCATTGATTTATATTGGTTTATTTAGAATTTTTATATCTTCTTGATTCACCTTTGGTATCTCATATATGTCTAGGAATCTGTCCATTTCTTTGTTTTCCATCTTATTAGAACACAGTTTCTCGAATTAGATACTGACATTCTTCTGGATTTCTGCAGGATCTGTGGTGATTTCACCCTTTCATTCTAATTGTATGGATTTGGCCTTTTTTTTTTATAAGGTTGGCTAAGGGTTTGTCAATTCTATTTAATCTTTCAAAGAATCAGCTCTTCGATTCATTGATTCTTTGTATCATTTTCTTGTCTCCATTGCATTTATTTCTGCTCTGATCTTTATAATTACCTCCCATGTATGAGATATGGGACCTACTCTTCTTTTTCAAGAAGCTTGAGATTCATCATTTGGTTGTTTATTTGAACTCACCCTTTTTTTCTGATATGGGAACACTGCTGTAAATTTCCCTCATAGTACTCCTTTCATTGCATCCTATAAGTTCTGTTATTTTGTATTGGCATTATCATTTAATTGTAGAAACTATCTAATTTCTTGTTAAATTTCATCTGTCACCTTTTTTTTTTTTTTTTTTTTTTTTTTTTTTTTGAAGAAAGGTATTGCTGTGCAGTTCAGGCTGGCCTTGAACTCACTTTGTAGCCCAGGCTGGCCTGGAACTCGCGGCAGTCCTCCTGCCTCAGCCTCCCAAGTGCTGGGATTACAGCTATGTGCCACCATGCCTGGCAGACCCATTGGTTTTTTAGGAGGGTGTTATTTAATTTCTGTGTGTTCATGTAGTTTTCGTGGTTTCTTTTGCCATTGCTTTCCAATTTCATTGTACTATGGTCTGATAATATGCGTGGAATAATTTCAATTTCTTTGCATTTACTTAAGCATGTTCTGTGAGCTAGTATGTGGTCTGTTTTGGACAGTGTCCCATGTGCAGCTGAGAAGAATGTGTATTCTGATGGTGTGGGGTGGAACATTCTATAGACATCTACTAAGTCCATTTTTTCAGAAGTTTGGTTCAGTTCTGATATTCCATTGTTCATTTTTTGTCTAGTTGATCTGTCTATTTGTGACAGTGGGGTATTGCAGTCCCCCATTATAATTGTATTAGCACTTATTTGATTTTTCATGCCTGTTAATATTTGTTTTGTATAGTTTGGTGTGCTGGTATTTGTTGCATATATATTTATGATTGTTATCTCTTCCTCTTGGATTGTTCCCTGTACAATGATGTGTTGACCTTCTTTGTTTCTCTTAATCAGTCTTGGCTTGAAATTCACTTTGTCTGCAAATAGAATAGCTACCCCTCCTTTTTTCTGATTTCCTGTTGCATGGAGTATTATTTTCCATCCTTTGACTTTCAGTCTATGAATTTCTTTTTGAATTAAATATGTTTCTTATATGCAGCATATTGTTGGATCTTGCTTCTTGATCCATTCTGCCAGTCTGGTTTTTTTTCTTTTTCTTTTTCTTCTTCTCCTTCTCCTTCTCTTTCTCTTTCTTTTTCTTTTTCTTTTTCTTCTTTGTACTGGGAATCAAACCCAGGGCCATGCACTTGCCAGGCAGGTGCTGTACTGCTGAGTTATATCCCCAGCCCCAGTCTGTTTCTTTTGATTGGTGAATTGAAACCATTTATATTGATGGTTATAACTGATATGTATCGACTTATCCTTGTCATATTATTTTCCTGTTGTTGGTTCCCTTTTCTTCTCCTCTGTTTAATTGCTTGCCTTGTCCAGTTGATTCATTCTGTTGGGGTTCATGGAATTGTAGTCCTTGTTATCTCTTTCTAGGATGTCCTTCAGAACATTTTGGAGTGCTGGTTTGGTGTTCATGAATTTTGTTTTTTGTCATGGAAGTATCTTATTTCTCCATCAACTTTTTGTTTGGTTATTGTTGCTTTAGTTTTTTGAGGCAGGGTCTCATCATGTAGTTTAGGCAGCCCTTGAACTCACTGTGTAGTCCAGGCTGACCTTGAACTCACTGTGTAACCCAGATTGGGCTCAAACTCATGATCTCCCCACCCTAGCCTCCTGAGTACTGGAATTATAGGCATGTGCCCAGTTGTTTTGGTGGGGGGAGGGGTGGGGTCTTGCTGTGTAGTGTAGGCTGGTCTTGAACTCACTATGTAGCCCAGGCTGGTCTTGAACTTGAGCCGATCCTCCTGCCTCAGCCTCCCAAGTGCTGGGATTATAGCTATAGACTCAGTGCTACTCAACAAATTTTTTTTTTTTTTTTTTTGTGGGTACCGGGGGGTCGACCCCAGGACCTTGCGCGCCAACAGGCACCCGTGCCACTGAGCGATATCACCGGCCCCTTTTTCGTATGTGGGATCCGGGAGTCGAACTCGGGCCCTTGCGCTTGCAAGGCAGGCGCTTACGCCGCTGAGCCATCTCACCGGCCCTACTCAACAAATTTTGATGTTCTTTTAATGTTCTACTATGTGCAGTCAGTGACAGCTGTGTCATGACTGCTGCCTGGCAGCAATAATTAAGATGCCTGCAACTAGCCAGGCATTGTGCTACACTCCTATAATCCCAGCATTCTTGGAAGCTGAGGCAGGAGGATTTTAAATTTGAAACCAAATTTGGGCAATTTAGTGACTTAGACCCTGTCTCAAAATGAAAACTAAAAGATAAAAGGGGTTAGAGGTGTACCTTAGAGCGAAGGTTCCATCCCAAGAAACACACACAGACACCCCCCACACACACACACATACACACATACACACAGAGCCATCAATTATAAGATGAATCTTAGGGCTGGAGGAGAAACTCAGTAGTAGAATGCCTGCCTAGTATGGCAAGGGCCTGAGTTTGATTATTAACACTGCAAAAACAAAACAAAACAAAAACCAAAGATAAATGTCTATTTCAGAGATCAAAAAATGAGTATGTAAGAATAAGCAAAATATATATAAAATTCTCAAAGATAATAAACTTTGAGGATCATGTCATATAAAATAGCTGCAAAGGATAGAGGGAGATATAAAAGTTAGAAAAGAAGGATTGATTGGTCACATATGCTATTTTAACTACATGAGTTTGTTTTGTTTTTAATTTTTGCAGTGCTGTGGATCAAACCCAGGCTCTCCCACATGCTAGGCAAGCACTTTAATACTGAACTACATCCCTAGCCCTACATGAATTCATTTTGATATCAAAAGATTCAGATTGGAGATGTAGCTTACTGTAGAGCAGCATGCAAAGCATATGCAAGTCCCAAGGTTCAATCCCCAGCACTACAAAAAATAAATTAAAAAATAAATTAAAAACTTGTAAATATCAAGAAAATATCAACTTTGGCTCTCAGATTAATTTCATCAGACTTTTGACCATTATCAAAAATTAAGTATCTTTAAGTCATCTGTCACAATTTTGCTATTAATACACTTGTGCATATAGACAAGGGAGACTCCTGGTGATAGACTCCAGGTTGAGTACCCTGCCGTGTGCATGTATTCCCACTAGGACAAAGACAGGCTGTCTGAATGGAAGGGAGTGAGAGAGGAGGCTTTCAAGGGAAGCACGTGAACAAGGAAATTCTGTTATTCTTTTGACAGATTTTGTTTTTTGGGGGAGCTGGGGTTTTTTTGTTTTTTTGTTTTATTTGTTTTGTTTTGTTTTTTGTTTGAGACAGGTTCTTGCTGTGTGGCTCAGGCTGGCCTTAAACTTACTATGTACCCCAGTCTGGCCTCAAACTCCCAGCAATCCTCCTGCCTCAGCCTCCTGAGTGCTGGGATTACAGGCATGTGCCACAATGCCCGACGAGTTTCCTGCTATCTATAAGGTGCCTACAAAGAAAAATCATTGTGGTACATCAGGGCAGCACTCGGGAGCCTGAGGCAGGAGGATTGCCACGAGTTTGAGGCCAGTCTGGGCTACGTAGTGAGTTCAAGTATGGCTGAACTACATAGCGACACCCTGTCTCAAAATAAATAAATAAATAAATAAATAAACACTATTGATATTTAGGTGCTTACAATTTTCTTTTTATCTTTTTTTTATTTTAAAGAGAAAAAAATAGAACAAAATTTCAAAACAATAGGAGGGTAACAATGGTTAATACATTCCATATTGTTATCTTTAAATTGGTTACTCAGGGTACAAGTTATCAGCATTCAATTGTCTAAACAATTTTTCCTTTTGAACAGTTTCCTCCTGTTTTACCATGTCTATTGTAGATTTTGGATCTTATTTACTCTTTCAGTTTCTCACACTAGGGAGACAACACGATGTTTACAAATGTGCGTCCGGTTTGTTTCACTTATGAGTATTTTCTCGAGTTGCATCCATTTACCTATAAAAGTTTCCAGTTTATCTTTCTTTATGGCTGAGTAGTACTCCATTGTATAGAAATACCACATCTTTTTTATCCATTCCTCGGTTGATGGGCATTTGGGTTGTTTCCACGATCTAGCTATTACAAATTGTGCTGCTATAAACATGGGTGCACATATATCGCTGTGGTACGATGTTTTTAATTCTTCTGGGAAGATACCCAGAAGGGGAATAGCTGGGTCAAATGGGACCTCCAGTCCTAGTTTTTTGAGGGATCTCCACACTGATTTCCACAGTGGCTGCACCAGTCGACACTCCCACCAACAGTGGAGAAGGGTTCCTTTTTCCCCACAGCCTCTCCAGCATTTGTTATTAGTTGATTTCTTGGTAATAGCCATTCTTTCTGGGGTGAGATGGAATCACAGTGTTGTTTTAATTTGCATTTCTTGAATGACTAGTGATGTTGAACATTTTTTCATATATTTATTTGCCATTTGTATTTCTTCATCTGAGCAGTGTTTATTCATCTCAGATGCCCATTTTTGGACTGGGTCTTTAAATTTGGGAGGTCTGATTTTTTGAGTTCTTTGTATGTTCTCAATAGTAATCCTTTGTCTGAGGAATAGCTGGCAAACATTTTTTCCCACGTTGTGGGTTGTCTCTTCACTCTGTTGGTGGCTTCTCTTGCTGTGCAAAAGCTTTTTAATAAGATGAGATCCCAGTTGTTGATTCTTTGTGGTAGTTCCTGTGCCATTGGGGTTTTATTCATAAAGTCTTTGCCTATACCGATGTCTTCAAGAGTTTTACCTATTCTATTTTCCAGGAGATTTAATGTTTCTGTTTTAATATTTAGATCTTTGATCCAACAATTTTGTTTATAATGTTTTTACTAATAGTATGGTAAAGATAATAAGTGGCTGTCTTAGTTATTTTTTCTCATTGCTGAGACAAAAATCCCTGACACCCAATGTTAAAGGAGGAAAAGTTTATTTAGCTCACAGTTTGTAGAGGTTGCAGTTCATAGTTGGCTGGCTCCAAGGCAGGGTGGCATGGCAGAGAGGTACCACAGAGGAGAAACAGTTCATGGCAGGCAGAAGGCAGCAAAGCATCCAAGTAGTGAAGAAGCAGCAAGTGACCAGCAGTGACAACAGCAGCCCTCTTTCTGTCCCCTATATTATATCCAGGCTAATAAGGCAGGTAGTATACTCACACCCAGGGTGAGGCACCCTTAATCCTAGCATCCATCATGAATTCCAGCATCACGTCCTTAATCCCAATATTACACACCCTAGATACAGCCAGCTATGAAAGGCCCCACCTATGACTGCATGAGGCTTTGGGGGGACATCTAGATATAAGACATAACAGTGGCTATATCAGAACTGATAGGTAAAGGTTAGAGGCTTGAGGCGGGCCTGTTCTATGTGGTAAGAATGCTAGATTTCTTTCAACTTTTCTTTTTGACCAGATGTTACCTCCATTTGGTAAAACATTGAAAGGATATAAAAGGTTATATGGTAAAAAGTAAATATTTCTTTAATCTCAGTTTCTAAGAGGCAAACTTTTTGTGTCCTAGGTTTATTATTTGTTTGTTTTGAATCTGGTGATTGAACTTAGGGCCTTTGCAGTGAGCTACATCCCCAGCCCTTTTTTTATTTTTTATTTTGATACAGGATCTCCCTAAGTCACAGGCTGGGTGCAGACTTGAGATCCTCCTTCCTCAGCTTTGCAGAGTGCTGGAATTACAGGCATGTTCCACCATACTGGCTAGTAATGCTTACTGATTGACTAGTTGCAGCAGTGCAGTATAATCAAGATCTGATTTGGAAGTTAGTATATGGGAGTCAAAAATGTTTACTTTTTTTGCTGTCTTTTCTTTTTCTTTTTTTTTTTCCTTTCTTTTTCAGTACGAGAGGTCAAACCAAAGGCCTCATGCATGCTAGATGCTAGGCAAGCTCTCCACCACTGAGCTACATCCCTAGCCCCCTTTCATTTTATTTTGAGACAGTTAAGTTGCCAAGACTGGCCTCAAACTTGTGATGTTTCTGCTGCAGCCTTCTGGGTAATTTGGATTATAGGCATGTACCAGCGTGCCTAGTTTAGCTACATTTTTGTCTCTGGCTCTGTATCTCTTTGGTTCTCTCAATCCTGGCTTCATATTCATTCATTCATTCATTCATTCATTCATTCATTCTCTCTCTCTCTCTCTCTCTCTCACACACACACACACACACACACACGCACACCTTTCCTTTTCCATCTCCCTAGGTACCAGTTCATTTCTCTATTTCATTTTTCTTTTTTCATTACTTGACTGCAGTATGGACCTGAAGTATTTTGAAGTTTACTTAAGGCTATGGCCTGGTGCAAATATTTGTTATAATATCTAATAAGATGGGCATGTTGGTGTACTCTTGTAATTCTACCCGCACTCTGGAGACTGAGGCAAGAAGATCATCACAAGTTCAAGGCCAGCCTGGGCTACATAGTGAGTTCAACGCCAGCCTAGACTATAGAGTGAGACCCTGTCTCAAAAAACCAACCAAACAAACAAAAAATCTGATAAAGTTGTTGGTTTACTTTTCATGTTAAAAGCAGGTAAGTAGGGCCGGTGAGATGGCTCAGTGGTGTAAGCACCTGCCTGGCAAGCGCAAGGGCCGGAGTTCAACTCCCGGAACCCACATATGAAAAAAGGGCTGGTGATATCGCTCAGCTCAGGCGCCTACTGGCGCACGAGGTCCTGAGGTCGACCCCCGGTACCCACAAAAAAAAAAAAAAAAAAAAAGCAGGTAAGTATAGTTTGTGACATTTTTTCCTAATTACTCTATATTTACTTGTAATTCATTCAAAGTAACTGTTTCTTTATGGACCATGTCCTTGTGTTGAAAAACTTGCTGCTAGTAATCAGATGAGTAGGCATTATGTGTACAAGAGTTTTCATATTTTTTACGTAAGGTCATGGCTGCTTCTGTTTTGTCATTGCCTTGCATATTTCTCCACTGAAGAGAGGGATTTAATTTCCCATTTATTACTGGATTATCTAGTACCTAATTATCTGGTGCATGTGTTATCTAAGCTCGCCCTTCCTTTCTCACTCCCTCCCCACCTCCCTTCCTTCCTTGCCATCCCTGGAAGGCTTCCTTAGTGGTAACTCAACCAGCACATCTTGTGAGATTTCAACTTCTCTTGGCTCTTGTCCATAGACCTAATGTTTTGCTCTTTAATTCTTTTAACTTCAAATTTCCTTCTTCAGTTTAAATATTAATCAAAGATTAAACATTTTAGAAGGACAGAAGAGTTGCTACAGAGACTTCCTATATACCCTTCACCCACTTTCCACCAATGGCCTGTTTTATTTTGTTTTTGTTTTTGCTCTAGGAGTCAATTCAAGATACTTCATTACTAAACTAAGTTTTCGTGTTTCCTTAGTATCCTCTGATCTATAATAAATTTTTCAGTCACTTTTGGCACTTTAAAGTGCATTAGGTGTCTTATGTATTTTCTCACTTTGGGTTTGTCAAACGTTTTCTCATGATTAGTGTAGGGAAAAAATACACAGGTGAAGAGCCCTTCTCATTGTGGTATCTCAACAGAGTACATGTGATTTATCACTGGCAGTGTTAACATTGATCCCTTGGCTGAGATGTCATCTGTCAGCTTTTTCCACTATGAAGTTCCTGTTTTCTCCTCCCCGTGCACTGTTCACTGTGGGTGATCACCAGGTGTGGTGGTATATCCCTGTAATCCAGCTTTTTGGAGGCTGAGACAGGAGGATTGTTTGAACCCACAAGTTTGAGACCAGCCTGGGCAACATAGTGAGACCCTGTCTAAAAAAAAAGTGGGTGGGGCATGGTGGTGCACACCTGTAATCCCAGCACTGGGGAGGCTGAGGCAAGAGGATCACCAAGAGGTTGAGCCCAGCCTGGGCTACATAATGAAACCCTATCTCAAAAAAAAAAAAAAAAAATCCCTGCCTATTGGTACCAACTAAGACTCTCCATACTTTTGGCATCATCTGGGCTAAGAGATCCAGCCAGCTTTGTAGGTGTCGGAAACCTTTAATTTATGATCCCCCTTATAGATCTCAACTCCACCAGCTATTTCCGCAGGCCTCCTAATCAGTTGACACATCGACATCCTTCTTGGTGCTGATTATGTACATAGAGATCACTTTTTGTACCACAGCCGTTGCCAAAGGGAAATCTTGTTTCCTGTAATGCACAGTCATTCAGGGATACAACAGCTGGTACCAACTCTGGAGGACCAGTCCATCCAGCAGCACTTAGGACCTGGTTGTATCTTTTACCACCTTGCTGAGTCTCTCTTTAATTTACATGCGTCTCTGTTCTGCCTCAGTTAGCAGACTGGCAATAAGGTCATCTCGCTCTGAAGACACTGAGCCTTGCTTGACTGATCAGATTGGACATCTGAATTTTCTTCTGCTCCTCAATCTGCTTTTCTTTCTTCTTATAGTACTCCATAATCTTCTTTTTTGGTTTTTTGCTTTGTTTGGTTTGGGGTTTTTTATTTCTTTTTTGAGACAGGGTCTCACTATGTAGTTCAGGCTGACTTTGAACTCACTGTCTAGCTCAGGCTGACCTCTCATGGCAATCCTCCTGCCTCAGCCTCCTGAGTGCTGAGATTACAGGCGTGCACCTCCACACCCAGCAGTATTCCATAATCTTGTCTTTTGGTTTGTGCAAGAGAATCTTTCCCAATGTTGAACTCTTCTGCTTTCATATCTGTTTCTTCTGCTTTCTCATTGGCTTCTTGTTCAGTGAAAGCCATCATACACTTAATCAGCTTTTTTTTTTTTTTTGTGGGTACTGGGGGGTCGACCTCAGGACCTCGCGCGCCAGCAGGCGCCCGTGCCGCTGAGCGATATCACCGGCCCCTTTTTTGTATGTGGGTTCCGGGAGTCGAACTCGGGCCCTTGCGCTTGCCGGGCAGGCACTTAAGCCACTGAGCCATCTCACCGGGCCCACTTAATCAGCTTTTGTATGTCAGCATTGCTGAGAGCCATGGTGAAAGCAATACTAGTCCTATAGGCAACTGGCTTGAGTTTAGTTTTGTAGAGTGTGGTAAAAGGAATGGGAAATGAGAGTCTGGCCAATCTTAGGCATTTTAATCTCCTGGCCCAGGCAAACAAAACAAAACCCTGACAAATAAATACTTTAAATATGATTTAATTTTATCACTATTTTATTTTATTTTATTTTTATTTTTATTTTTTTTGATACAAGGTCTTGCTATTTGTTCAGGCTGACCTTGAACTGGCAGCAATCCTCCTCCCTCAGCCTCTTGAATGCTAGGGTTATAGGCGTGTGCCACCACACCTGGATATCAATATTTTAAAAACTCCTATTTTTCTTATTTTTCCATGGATGAGTGAAAACATCATCATAGATGGATGTTTGGGAACTGTGGTCTAGTGTCTTGTTATAAACAGAAATTCTTAGACCTTGTCTAAGATCTTGCAGAGATTCTTAGATCTTGCTGTTTTCTTCACAGGTAAAAGCAGCTGTTACAGTCCTTTTTATTTTTTATTTTTTAATAATCTTTAGACACATGCCTAATCCCAGCACTTAAGAGGCTGAGGCGGGAGGATCGCTGTGAGTTCGAGGCCAGCCTGAACTACATAGTAAAAAAAAAACAAAACAAAAAAAACCTTTAGAATAAGCTTTGAGTATTTGAGACATCTAATAGATTTGTGACCTGTCGGATTCAATACTCAGCCTTTTTGTTCACTGTAGTGACTGACCATGAACTACGCTGTGATGTTAATGTTGATGTGATAAACAGCATTGAAATTGTATCTCGGACCCGGGAACTCTATGTAGATGATTCACCTCTGGAACTGATGGTGAGGGCATTGGATGCTGAAGGTAAAGAGTTTCACAGGATTCAACAAAGTGACCTAAAATAAAGTAATACTCATTTATCTTTAGCACTTGGAAACAGGAACTTTAGTGATAAAGAAGATTGGAAATAAGACTTATTTTTGATTTGGAAATCATGTTGATAAGGAAGTAATTATTTATTTTTTAAATTTTTTTTATTTTTTGCTTTTTGAGACAGGGTCTGCTCTGTAATTCAGGCTGGTCTTAAACTCACTATGTAGCCCAGGCTGGCCTCAAACTCACAGCAATCCGGGGCCGGTGAGATGGCTCAGCGGCTTAAGCGCCTGCCCGGCAAGCGCCAGGGCCCGAGTTCGACTCCCGGAACCCACATATGAAAAAGGGGCCGGTGATATCGCTCAGTGGCACGGGCGCCTGGTGGCGCGCGAGGTCCTGAGATCGACCCCCCGGTACCCACAAAAAAAAAAAAAAAAAAAAAAAAAAAACTCACAGCAATCCTTCTGCCTCAGCCTTCTGAGTGCTGAGATTTAAAACATTTAATTTTTTTGCCCTTTCTCTGTAAACTATTAAAAGTAATTTTTTAAATCTGAAAAATGAATTACTCTGGAATCTTATTTTATAAAAATGTGTGTTGCACCTGCCCAGCAAGTGTGAGGTCTTGAGTTCGATTCCTGGCACCCCCACCAAAAAAAAAAGAAATGTGTGTTAATGGGTTAAGGGTGCCTATAAAGGTGGCTTTTCTGTAAAAAGGAACAGAAGAAATGTAGCATACTTTTTGTCAACCAGAAGTTAATCAGCTTGACTCTTTTTTCCTTTTGGAACATTTGCACAGCCTGAGTACTTATATCATTTTGTAGGGATAGTCCTCATAAATATTTTGACTCATTAATAATAGTGCTTCTATTTGTTACAGAAAGAGACCTAACATAATTTTCTAATTAGATTTCCCTTTCTTGTTGCAGATAGCTGAAAATTTTTGAATATATGATTATATCTTATCTGCTTTTGGCTTGCTCTACAGGAAATACTTTTAGCAGTTTGGCAGGGATGGTGTTTGAGTGGATCATTGCTCAGGATGACAAGTCAGCAAGAGAAGAACTATCTTGCAAAATTAGGTAAACTTGAAACCAAACATAAATCACCTCACTTTGAAGGAGACCTCTGCCATTGTGTGGCACACTGAACACCTACCATTTGTGTGAACTTTGATAATCCTGCTGTCTGGACTTTTTGAAACAGTAAATTCACTGGGGAAAGTATCTTTGATAAAATGACATATGGTGTACATAGGTACCTTTACAGTAGCTTAATCTGAGTCTGAGCTCAGTACTATACAATTACTTGAGCCAGGTATATTTCCTGGCAGTTTTCCTGCTCAAGGAGTCTGCACATGATGCAATAGAATGAGTAGAATACTGTGAAATTTTGTCTTCAGTACCAAGGAACAGATCTCAGACCACCCCAGTATTAGTTCTACAGTTTTAGCCACAGGCATATTAAATACTTTTCTTATAGTCCTTGTGGAAAATAGAAGTTTTAAAACTACCTTGTATAGACAAGAAAGAAGAGGGAAACTATGTTTAAAGTCTTCTGGGGATTTTTATTATTTATTTATTTTGTTTTGTTTTGTTTTTTGGTTTTTTGAGACAGGATCTCACTGTATAGTTGAGGCTGCCCCTGAACTCACTATGTAGCCCAGGCTGGCCTTGAACTCATGGCAGTCCTCCTGCCTCAGCCTCCTGAGTGCTGGGATTATAGGCATGTACCACCACACCTAGCTTCTAGGGATTTTTGGAAGAAGACATTATTTGATTCTGCTAGAAACAAATTTTGTTTCATATCTTTAGGATTCTGAAATACTCTGAAGCAGAATATTCTCCCCCGGGCTATATCGTTGAGATGGAAAAAGAGGAGAAACGAGGAGATATGATTTTGGTGTCTGGCATTAGAACTGGTATTGCTGTTGTAAAAGTTCGAATTTATGAGCCATTCTATAAGGTAAAAAGTTCGGGCTATAAAATTTCATGTTTCATCTAATAATCTTGCCTCTATGGAAAATATGGTTTCTTATGTTTATGTACAGTAGAAGCCCTCTAACCAATAGTTTTGAAAAAGCCTTTTTTTTTTTTTTTTTAGACAGGGTCTTACAGTGTGGTTCAGGTTGGCCCTGAACTCACTATGTAACCCAGGCTGGCCTTGAATTCGAATCAGTCCTCTTGCTTCAGCTTCCAGAATGCTGGGATTACAGGCATGCACCACCATGCCCAATTTACTTCTGTTTTAGGCTTTTCATTTTGTTATTCTTAGTCTGACTTAGAAAGTTAAGCGATTTTGAAAGTTAACACAGTATTATGATTTATGATCACTTTTCAGGGTAAGTGAAATTATGACTTGTGATTAGGAAAAAGCATCTTTTTTTTTTTTGAGGATTCCTAGGATTTTTTAAATTAATTAATTTATTTTTAAAGACAACAAGTAAACATTCTCCTGTATTAACAAACTCAAGCATTAGAGAATGTACAAATACCTTTTGGAGAGAAACATTACTCAGTATAAGATTAAGCCATGTAAAAGCTAGGTAAAAATAGAAGACTAAGGAATGGAATAGTCACAGTGAAATTGCATTTTCATACTAGGGAGACAATATGATGTTTACAAATGTGCATCCGCTTTATTTCGCTTGTATTTTCTCGAGTTGCATCCATTTACCTATAAAAGTTTCCAGTTTATCTTTCTTTATGGCTGAGTAGTACTCCATTGTATAGAAATACCACATCTTTTTTATCCATTCCTCGGTTAATGGGCATTTGGGTTGTTTCCAAGATCTGACTATTACAAATTGTGTTGCTATAAACATGGGTGCGCATATATTGCTGTGGTATGATGTTTTTAATTCTCTGGGAAGATACCCAGAAGGGGAATAGTTGGGTCAAATGGGACCTCCAATCCTAGTTTTTTGAAGAATCTCCATACTGATTTCCACAGTGACTGCACCAGTCAACACTCCCACCAACAGTGGAGAAGTGTTCCTTTTTCCCCACAGCCCCTCCAGCATTTGTTATTAGTTGATTTCTTGATAATAGCCATTCTTTCTGGGGTGAGATGGAATCTCAGTGTTGTTTTCATTTGCATCTCTCAAATGACTAGTGATGTTGAACATTTTTTCATATATTTATTTGGCATTTGTATTTCTTCATCTGAGAAGTGTTTATTCATCTCACATGCCCATTTTTGGATTGGGTCTTTAAATTTGGGAGGTCTGATTTTTTTGAGTTCTTTGTATGTTCTCGATAGTAATCCTTTGTCTGAGGAATAGCTGGCAAACATTTTTTCCCATGTTGTGGGTTGTCTCTTCACTCTGTTGTTGATTTCTCTTGCTGTGCAGAAGCTTTTTAATAAGATGAGATCCCAGTTGTTAATTCTTTGTGAAGGAAAGAGTATCTTTTAAATCTTCATTAAATTTTTTTTTTTTTTTTTTTTTTTTTTTGTGGGTACCAGGGGTCGACCTCAGGACCTCGCGCACCAGGAGGTGCCCATGCCGCTGAGCGATATCACCGGCCCCTTTTTTCGTATGTGGGATCCGGGAGTCGAACTCGGGCTCTCGCGCTTGCCGGGCAGGCGCTTAAGCCGCTGAGCCATCTCACCGGCCCTTCATTAAATTTTTTTTTTTTTTTTTTTTTTTTTTGTGGGTACCGGGGGGTCGACCTCAGGACCTCGCACGCCAACAGGCACCCGAGCCGCTGAGCGATATCACCGGCCCCTTTTTCGTATGTGGGATCCGGGAGTCGAACTCAGGCCCTCGTGCTTGCAAGGCAGGCGCTTATGCCGCTGAGCCATCTCACCGGCCCTTCATTAAATTTTTAAAAGAAAATTTTAAGACATGAGATTTTAACAAGGAAGATGGCCTTAAGGATTTTGGCTATGTAAACATTTTCTCCCTCCTTTCTGTTTTTTTTTTTTTTTTTATTTTATGGAAAAAATAAAATTTCACAACAAAATAATAGAATAACAATAAATACATTGCATATTGTGAACTTCAAAGTAGTTACTCAGAGTACAAGACATGGGCATAAAAAATTCTCCAAATGATATTAGCGCAAACCTTTCTTTTCAATGAACTAAGAGAAACTAGTAGTATAACTATCTTGTTTTATTTTTTCTTTCTCTTTTAGAAAGTGACATCGGCACTGATACGTCTCCTTGTTTTAGAGAATATCTTTCTTATACCATCCCATGATATTTATCTCTTAGTAGGAGCATATATTAAGTACCAAGCTGCAAAAATGGTTCAGGGAAGAATGACAGGTAAGGTGCTTTATCTTTTCCCATAACTCACATTTCCCAAATCCTTCCTGTTGATAACAAAAACAAGCAACACTCTCATATACATGAAAAATACTTCTTGTTTTTTAAGATTTTATGACAAAGTACTTCTTAACCACTGTACTTGAACTAATACTGGAAAGAAATAGTCCCCATATCTTGATTCAGGTTCATGAGATATTTAGGCTACTTAGCTTCAGCACACATAGGCATCTGAATTCTCTATTAAAACAACCACCACCAGAAAAAGATGGTGGATCTGTAAGAAGCAGGCAGTGAACCTCTCCAAAAGTCGCCATCTGGACAGTGGAATATAGTAACTAGAAGAGGACAAGAAAAAAGCAAGTGGCTCCCCTGGACCCAGGAAAGATCTGAAGCGCAGTTTGGGGCCCACGGAGAAAGTGAAGAGAGAAACTCCAACAAAGAAGGAGGTGGCCACCAGCATCTTTTCCCTGTGTGGGGAATCCCAACGCGACAGAAGCCATTCAAACCTGCGGACACTGCAGTGACTGCTGGCGCCCCGGGGGCCTCTGCGGAGGAACACGAGAAGTGACGGTCCAGAGAAGCAGCAGCCATGAAGGACACACTGACTGGCGGTGAGTGCTGACGCCCAGCCGTCCCCCGCGAGAGAGCGACTAGCCGGGCGCCATTGTGGGGGGGCAGCAGCTGAACTTGAAACTCAAGGCAGCTGCCACTCCATCTACGGCTCCAGCGGGGACCTCTGCGGAGGAACGCGAGACACTGCAGTACAGAGAAGCAGCGGCTGTGAAGGACACACTGACTGGCAGTGAGTGCTGACGCCCAGACATCAGGCTCACGCGAGAGCAACTAGGAGGGCGCCATTGTGGGGGGGCAGCAGCTGAGCTCAGAACTCAGGGCGGCCGCCACTCCACCTATGGCTCCAGCAGGGACCTCCTCAGAGGAACGCGAGATGCCGCGGTACAGAGAAGCACTGGCCGTAAAGGACACACTGACTGGCGCTTTTCTTCCTGGTATTCCAAGACTGAGACTGACTGAAGATCACAGAAAATACTGTGGCACAGTACCAAAGAACCAAGGACTGGGCCAAACAGGCAGCAACTTCTTATCTCCAACAAATTGAAGAGGTAGGATCTTGCAGCAGGCTCAAAACCCAAAAATAAGCTACACCTGGAAGATACCTCAGAGAAGTAGCCGTCTCCTAAGAGTTTGAAATACTAGCAATAAAGCAACCTACCATAGGCAATTTACAAACAGCAACCCAGGAATTAAACTAAAGAAAGAAAAGAAAATGAGATGACACTTAAACAAGATGCAACCCCACACATCCAGTTCACCAAAGGCAAACCCAGGGGGCAGTGAGGTGAGACAAATCGAAAGCCACCCACCTGACATCTCTGAAGTGGTAACAACAAAGCAGTTGAATGAGGCTCTGGAAAAATTTAAAACAGAAATAATTTCTCAGATAACTGCAGAGATAATGTCCACAATGAAGACCATGCTTAAGGACGGTAGAGCAGACACAGACAAAAAAATAGACGAACTGAAGAAAATGATGGAAGCCATGAATGCTCAGCATAGGAGAGAAATGGACTCCATAAAGCAGATTCAAGCAGATATCCAGGAGAACAAAAATTCCATTGAAAGTATTTGTAGCAGATTAAGCCATTGTGAGGACAGGATATAGATATAGAAGACAGGCTTGCAATTAGTGATCATGAAAAGAAAGAATTCTTAAAAATAGCAAGAGACAATGAAAAATGAATCCAGCAGCTGCTAGATGATGCAAAGAAGAATAACTTAAGATTGATTGGAGTCAATGAAAAAGCAGGAGATAGCATAAATGACATCAGAACACTGCTCACAGACATTATCACAGAAAATTTCCCTGGTAGAGAAAAAGAATTTGACGTTCAGATAAGTGAGGCTTATAGAACTCCAATTAGCCATGATCAAAAAAAATCTTCAGCCAGGCATATCATAGTCAAGATTCCAGAAATTCAACATAAGAGTCGAATCTTAAAAGCTGTTAGAGAAAAGAAACAAATCACCTATAAAGGAAAGCCTATGAGAATCACAGCGGACTTTTCAGCACAAACCCTCAAGTCAAGAAGAGCTTGGAATGATGTATTTCAAGTTCTAAAGGAAAATAACCTTCAACCCAGATTGATGTACCCCGCAAAACTATCTTTCAAAACTGATGGAGAAATAAAATACTTCCATGACAAAGAACATCTGAGAAAATTTATAACCACCAAACCAGCACTCCAAAATGTTTTGAAGGACATTCTAGAAAGGGATAATGGCCTGTGAGATGGCTCAGCGCCATAAGCGCCTGCCGGGCAAGCGCGAGGGCCCGAGTTCGACTCCTGGAACCCACATACAAAAAAAGGGCCGGTGATATTGCTCAGCGGCACGGGCGCCTGTTGGCACGCGAGGTCCTGAGGTCGACCCCCGGTACCCATGAAAAAAAAATAAGGGATAACAAGGACCACAACTCCAGGAACCCCAACAGAAGGAATCCACCAGGCAGGGCAAACAAAGAGAGGGAGGGGAAAAAAAAAAGGGGGGGAGCCAACAACAAGAAAATCACATGACAAGGATAAGTCAATACATATCAGTTTTAACCATCAATGTTAATGGTCTCAATTCACCAATCAAAAGGCACAGACTGGCAAATTGGATCAAGAAGCAAGATCCAACAATATGCTGTATACAAGAAACACATTTAATTCAAAAAGAAATTCATAGACTGAAAGTCAAAGGATGGAAAACAATACTCCATGCGACAGGAACCCAGAAAAAAGCAAGGGTAGCTATTCTTTTTGCAGACAGTGAATTTCAAGCAAAGAATGATTCAGAGAGATAAAGAAGGTCACTACATCCTTGTAAAGGGAACAATCCAAGAGGAAGAGATAACAATCATAAATATATATGCAACAAATACCAGTGCACCCAACTATATAAAACAAATATTAATGGACATGAAAAATCAAATAACCACTAATACACTTGTATTGGGGGATCTCAATACTCCACTGTCACAAAAAGACAGATCAACTAGACAAAAAAATCAACAATGAAATTTTAGAACTGAACCAAACTTTGGAACAAATGGACTTAGTAGATGTCTACAGAGTGTTCCACCCCACAACATCAGAATACACATTCTTCTCAGCTGCACATGAGATGTTCTCCAAAATAGACCACATACTAGCTCATAGAACCTGCTTAAGTAAATGCAAAGGAATTGAAATTATCCCATGTATATTATCAGGCCATAGTGCAATGAAATTGGAAATCAATGGCAAGAACTTCCTAAACAAGGAACAAGGAACAAGAACTTCCTAAACACATGGAGATTAAATAGCACCCTACTGAACAACCAATGGGTCACAGATGAAATTAAAGAAGAAATTAGACAGTTTCTGCAACTGAATCATAATGACAGTACAACATACCGGAACTTATGGGATACAATGAAAGCAGTCCTGAGAGGGAAATTTATAGCATTAAATACCTATATCAGGAAAACTGAGCAAGGACAAATAAACAACCTAATGGTGAACCTCAAACTTCTAGAAAAAGAGCAGGCTAAGCCAAAAGCTCGTACAAGGGAGGAAATTATAAAGATCAGAGCAGAAATTAACATATTGGAAACTAAAAAAAACAATATAAAGAATCAACGAATCAAAGAGTTGGTTCTTTGAAAGATTAAATAAAATCGACAAACCCTTATCCAACTTTATTTAAAAAAGGAGAGAAAGTACTCAAATCCACACAATTAAGAATGAAAAGGGTGGGGCCGGTGAGGTGGCTCAGCGGCGTAAGCACCTGCCTGGCAAGCACAAGGGCCCAAGTTCGACTCCCAGAACCCACATACAAAAAAGGGCGAGTGATATCACTCAGTGGCACGGGCACCTGCTGGTGCATGAGGTCCTGAGGTCGACCCCCGCTACCCACAAAAAAAAAAAAAAGAAAGAAAAGAGTGATATCACAACGGACCCTGCAGAAATCCAGCAGATCATCTATACCTACTTTGAAAACTTGTATTCTAATAAGATGGAAAATGCAGAAGAAATGGACAGATTCCAAGATACATATGAATTACCAAAGCTCAACCAAGAAGATAGAAAAATCCTAAATAAACCAATAACAATCAATGAAATCGAACATGTAATTAAAAACCTCCCAACAAAGAAAAGCCCAGGCCCTGATGGATTCACTGCTAAATTCTACAAGAAATTTAGAGAAGACCTAACACCACTACTTCTCAAACTCTTTAATGAAATTTAAAGGGAAGCAATACTCCCAAACTCATTCATGGAAGCAAGCATTACCCTGATACCAAAACCAGAGAAGGACCCAACTAAGAAAGAGAACTACAGACCAATCTCCCTAATGAACATAGATGCAAAAATCCTCAATAAGATACTGGCAAACAGAATGCAGCAAATCATCAAGAAGATTATACACCATGACCAAGTTGGATTCATCCCAGGGATGCAGGGACGGTTCAACATACGTAAATCAATAAATGTAATACACCAGATTAACAGAACCAAGGACAAAAATCATATGATCATCTCAGTAGATGCAGAAAAAGCTTTTGACAAAGTCCAGCACCCATTCATGATAAAAACCCTACAGAAAATTGGAATAGATGGTCTTTATCTCAATCTGATAAAAGCTATCTATGACAAACCAACAGCCAATATCATACTAAATGGACAAAAACTGAAAGCCTTCTCTCTAAAATCAGGAATAAGACAAGGATGTCCACTGTCCCCACTCTTATTCAACATAGTCCTAGAAAGTTTAGCCAGATCAATTAGACAAGAGAAAGAAATAAAAGGAATTATGATTGGAAAGAAAGAAGTTAAATTATCATTATTTGCAGACGAAATGATACTCTACGCAGAAGACCCCAAAAATTCCACTAAAAAATTGCTAGATTTAATAAGCAAATTCAGGGCCGGTGAGATAGCTCAGCGGCTTAAGCGCCTGCCTTGCAAGTGCGAGGGCCCGAGTTCGACTCCCGGATCCCACATACGAAAAAGGGGCTGGTGATATCGCTCAGCAGCACAGGTGCCTGTTGGCGCGTGAGGTCCTGAGGTCGACCCCCCGGTACCCACAAAAAAAAAAAAAAAAAAAAAAAACGAAAAAAAAAGCAAATTCAGTAGTGTAGCTGGATACAAAGTCACCACTCAAAAATCAATAGCCTTCCTGTACACCAATAACAAACTCACTGAGAGAGAAATTAGGGAAACAACACCTTTCACAATCACATCTATAAAAATGAAATACCTAGGAATCAATCTCACAAAGGAAATAAAAGACCTCTACACTGAAAACTACAGTACTCTGAAAAAGGAGATTGAAGAGGATATCAGAAAATGGAAAGATATCCCTTGCTCTTGGGTCTGAAGAACCAATATAGTGAAAATGGCCATACTTCCAAAACTGTTATACAGATTTAATGCAATTCCCATCAAAATTCCAACAACATATCTCACAGAATTAGAGAAAACAATCCTAAAATTCATCTGGAACCAGAAGAGACCTAGAATAGCAAAGGCAATTCTGGGCAACAAAAGCAAGGCAGAGGGCATCACAATCCCTGATTTGAAATTATACTATAAAGCTACTGTGATAAAAACAGTGTGGTATTGGCAAAAAACAGACCTGAAGATCAATGGAACAGATTAGAAGATGCATAAACAACTCCAGATATACTAAGCCACCTTATCTTTGACAAAGGTGCCAAACACATTCACTGGAAGAAAGATAGCCTCTTTAATAAATGGTGCTGGAAAACTTGGCTCTACATATGCCGAAGATTAAAATTAGACCCATATCTTTCACCGTGCACTAAACTAAATTCAAAATGGATCAAAGATCTAAATATTAAAACAGAAACATTAAATTTCCTGGAAAATAGAATAGGTAAAACTCTTGAAGACATCGGTGTAGCAAAGACTTTATGAATAAAACCCCAATGGCACAGGAAGTATCACAAAGAATCAACAACTGGGATCTCATCTTATTAAAAAGCTTTTGCACAGCAAGAGAAACCACCAACAGAGTGAAGAGACAACCCACAACATGGGAAAAAATGTTTGCCAGCTATTCCTCAGACAAAGGATTACTAGCGAGAACATACAAAGAACTCAAAAAAATCAGACCTCCCAAATTTAAAGACCCAATCCAAAAATGGGCATCTGAGATAAATAAACACTTCTCAGATGAAGAAATACAAATGGCAAATAAATATATGAAAAATTGTTCAACATCACTAGTCATTTGAGAGATGCAAATGAAAACAGCACTGAGATTCCATCTCACCCCAGAAAGAATGGCTATTACCAAGAAATCAACTAATAACAAATGCTGGAGGGGCTGTGGGGAGAAAGGAACCCTTCTCCACTGTTGGTGGGAGTGTCAACTGGTGCAGCCACTATGGAAATCAGTGTGGAGATTCCTCAAAAAACTAGGATTGGAGGTCCCATTTGACCCAGCTACTTCCCTTCTGGGTATCTTCCCAGAAGAATTAAAAACATCGTACCACAGCGATATATGTGCACCCATGTTTATAGCAACACAATTTGTAATAGTCAGATCGTGGAAACAACCCAAATGCCCATTAACCGAGGAATGGATAAAAAAGATGTGGTATTTCTATACAATGGAGTACTACTCAGCCATAAAGAAAGATAAACTGGAAACTTTTATAGGTAAATGGATGCAACTCGAGAAAATACAAGCGAAATAAAGCGGATGCACATTTGTAAACATCATATTGTCTCCCTAGTATGAAAATGCAATTTCACTGTGACTATTCCATTCCTTAGTCTTCTATTTTTACCTAGCTTTTACATGGCTTAATCTTATACTGAGTAATGTTTCTCTCCAAAAGGTATTTGTACATTCTCTAATGCTTGAGTTTGTTAATACAGGAGAATGTTTACTTGTTGTCTTTAAAAATAAATTAATTAATTAAAAATAAAAATAAATAAAAAAAATAAAAAGTAAAACAACCACCAAAAATTTTCCAATTTTGGGGGGGCAAGTGAACGGACTTGAATGATCATTGATCTTTGCAAAAGTTGTCTCTCGAGCAGCTCAGTTCCTTAGCCGAAAGCTGAATCACTCTGTTGACCCCAGAAGTCCTACTGAGTTTGTAAAGTGTGCATTTGCTCTTTTCCTTGCTTATCTAACGGTGATCCCCTCTGCTATTTAGTTCACTAGTTGTAAAGAATACGAGCAATACCAACAGTCAACTCACATATTATCTCCTGTGCCCTGTGGCTCTCTGTAGAAATTTAGAGTGGGGAGAAGTCAGAAGCAGATCATACTCTATTTTAGGCTTGCTTCACATCATTCTCTTAAAATCCAGCAGTGACCACTGTCACCTGGAATGGCTGTTGCCATTACGTTTATGTATCTTTCATGTTTTACAGAGGTGAAATTTCCCCTGGAACATTACACACTGGAATTGCAAGATCATAGAGTTGCACATAATGGATCTTTTTCTAGCAAAGTGGCTTTACTGGATGAGAAAACGGCCACAGTGACTGCCTTCCAACTGGGTCAAACTAATCTTGTCTTTGTCCACAAAAGTATCCTTTTGTTCAAGTTTTAGCTGCCAATCAACCACTTCCCTGCATGTGCTAGATGTGTTTCTTGGTAAAAATAATTTATAGAGATTGATTATAATGCTACTACCCTGTTTTTCTATGTTTTTTTGTTTGTTTGTTTGTTTGTTTTTTTGGTGCTGGGGATCAAACCCAGGGCCTTGTACATGAAAGGCAAGAGCTCTACCACTGTGCCATATCCCCAGCCCTCTATGTTTTATTTTAAGCAAAGAACTATAAATTTTTCTTGTCATAACTTCTTTTTTTGTGTGTGTGGGTACTGGGGGTCGAACTCAGGACCTTGCGCACCAGCAGGCACCCGTGCCGCTGAGTGATATAACCGGCCCTTTTTTTTTTTCATATGTGGGTACCAGGAGTCGAACTCAGGACCTTGTGCTTGCCAGGCAGGCGCTTATGCCGCTGAGCTATCTCACCGGCCCCCTGCCTCTTCAATTATAATTAGGAGACTAGGGAAAATGGAGTTCGGAGAACATATATGAATTTTATTTAATTTCTTCTTTCCTGTTTTCACATGATAAATAATTGAGGAACATTGTCTGCAGTACATATTTAATATTTTTGAAATTGAGCCAACCATGGTGGTACATGCCTGTAATCCCAGTACTTGGGAGGCTGAGGCAGAAGGATCACTGAGTTCAAGGCCACCCTGGGTTACCTACTAAGTTCAAGGCCAACCTGAACTACGTAGCAAGACCCTGTCTCAAAAAATATTTTTAATGGAATTGAGAGTAATTTTTTGTATATATGTTTTGTTTCGTTTTTGTTTTGTTGTGTTGTGTTTTGTTTTGTTTTGAGACAGGGTCTCACTATGTAGCTCAGGCTGGCCTTGAACTCACTGTATAGCCCAGGCTGGCCTTGATCTCACAGCAATCCTCCTGCCCCACCCTGTCAAGTGCTGGGATTACAGGTATGCTCCACCACACCCGACTTGTATTTTCTTTTTAGTATATGTTTGTGATACACAGTAGTACAATATACAAATTGCTTCTTGGATTAGTACATACACAAATTGCATCTTGATCATTTTTACATCTATACCCTCTCCTCCGAGAGTGGAGAATAATTTTTAAATTCACTAAAACTGCTCCATAAGGATTGAACAAAGAGATATTGTACATAGAGCTCCATTAGTGTCAATGGAAACAAAATAGAATTAAGACTTAAATTCTCAGAAAATTGAAATATAATTTGGACTTAATTTCTTAGTATTTGATTTGGGGATATTTCCTATTTTTGAATATTTGAATCTGAAAAAAATCATTCAGCAAATATTAAGTATATTCCTACTGTATACTCAACAGTATCCTAAGTGCTGGGGATAACAGACTGCTGTAACCCATGATAGTCAGGGAAGTCCTCTCTGGTAAGGCAACATTGGAGGAATAAGCCATGCAGACATCTGGGTAAAAGAGCTCTAGGAAGAGGAGCAGTTACAAAGATTCTGAAGTAGGAACATGTTCGGCATGTTTAAAAGAGCTTGAGGAGGGCCGGTGAGATGGCTCAGTGGCATAAGCGCCTGCCTGGCAAGCATGAGGTCCTGAGTTCAACTCCCCGTACTCACGAGAAAAGGGTCAGTGATATCGCTCAGCGGCACAGACGCCTGCTGGCGCGCGCGAGGTCCTGAGGTCTACCCCCGGTACCCACACAAAAATAAATAAATAAAATAAAAGAGCTTGAGGAAGAAAGTGAAGCTGAAATGTAGTGAATCAAGGGAAAGTGGTAGAGGAGGTAGTAAAGTATAGGGAAGGGGTAAATTATAAAAGATACGGTATTTTTTTTTTTTTTTTTTTTTGGTGACATCACCGGCCCTTTTTTCGTATGTGGGATCCAGGAGTCGAACTCTGGCCCTTGCGCTTGCCAGGCAGGCGCATACACCGCTGAGCCATCTCACCAGCCCCAAGATACAGTATTTCTTGTAGAATAGTATTAGTTGTTTATATTATGTGTCTTACTCATATTAAGGAGGGCTATTGAATAAAGTTGTTCATTAGTAATTTTAAGGTGCAGTATTAGTCAGCTTTCCTGTTGCTGAGACACATCAACACCCACAATTTAAAGGAGGAAAAGCTTTTTTAAAATTGTTTATTGGTACAATTTACATACACATAATGATCACATTCATCATAGGGAATTTGTACCTGTACATGATATATCTTTTTTTTTTTTTTTTTTTTTGTGGGTACCGGGGGTTGAACTCAGGACCTTGCACACCAGCAGGCGCCCGTGCCACTGAGCAATGTCACCGGCCCTTTTTTCTTATGTGGGTTCCGGGAGTCGAACTCAGGACCTCACGTTTGCCAGGCAGGCGCTTATGCCACTGAGCTATCTCAACGGCCCTACATGATATATCTTGATTCCTCTTTTTTTCCCCTGTTCCCCTCCCCTCCCTTCAACCCCTCTTCCCCTCCTTATTTACAAAGCTTTGTTTTCCTTTTATCCTTCTTTCTTTTTTTTCTCTTCCTCCCTTTCCCCTTCCCCCATTCCTAGTTCCCCTTTCCTTTTGAACAGTTTCTTCCTATTTCACAATTTCTATTATACATTTTAGTTCTTATTTATAATTTCAGTTTGTCACACCAGAGAGACAATGTGATATTTACACATGTGTCTGATTTATTTCGCTTAAGAGTATGGTCTCAAGATCCATCCATTTAGCTATTTTAAATGTCTCAAGTTTATCCTTCTTTATGGCTGAGTAGTACTCCATTGTATAAAAAAACCATGTTGTTTTTATCCATTCATTGGTCGATGGGCATTTGGGTAGTTTCCAAGAGTTAGCTATTACAAAGTGTGCTACTATAAACATGGAGGAAAATTTTAATTCGGCTTATGGTTTCAGGGATTCAGTCCATGGTCAGCAGGCTCCAAGGCAGGGACATTGTGGCAAAAGGGTGTGGCAGAGAAAGATGCTTAGTTCACGGTGGCTGAGAAGCAGAAAAGGGAACAGTGCCAGAGAGGAAGGGGCGAGGGATTAGAGAGAAGGATTTATTAGGCAGAATTGAAAGTACAAACTCAAAGAAATAGAGTATGGACCAGAGAGGAAGGGATGGAGGGAGGGAGGGAGGGAGAGAGAGAGAGAGAGAGAGAGAGAATGAATGAATGGGAATTATAATCTGGAGCTGAGAATCTTTGTGTTTTTGGCCATGGAATTTGTGAATCTGTAGAAAGTTTGGGGTTGGTTTATAAGAGAAAAGCAGTGGCCCACCAATAGGAATAAAGATTATGGCTCATTCACAGGTAAAAGAATAGCCCATTTTACACAAGAAAATCAGGAGCCCAGTCTATTGTTTTTCTTAAGGTTACATTTCTGCCTTTTAAATTTATGGATTTCAAAAGTATCTTTTAGGGACTTTGGGTGTGATATGCCAGGAAGAAAAGAAGTGTAAACAAGCCTAGGGAGTACAGATAGATAACCTTGGGTAATTTTGACTGTGTCCTGAAGTTGTACTCTTTTTTTTTATGCTAAAGCTCTTGTATTATTATTTTTTATAAATTAAGTTTATTGGTACATTTTAGGTACAGTAATGATCATATTCATCATAGGGAATTTGTATCTGTATATACATATATTTTTTTGGGGTACTGGGGATTGAACTCAGGGCCTTATGCACACCGGGGCAAGCACTCTACTGCAGAGCTACATCCCCAGCCCAGTATCCATACATGATATAACTTGATTCTTTTTTTTTTCCATTCCCCTACCCACCCTTCAGCTCCTCTTCCCCTCCTTACTTACAAAAGCTTTGTTTCCATTTTTTCCTTCTTTTCTTCTTAAAAGTACAATTTTACTTTGTTTTGTTTTTTGATACAGGGTCTTGCTATGTAGTCCAGGCTTGCCTTGAACAAAAGTACAATTTTTAAATTATAATTTTGTCTCCTTTCTACCTATTTTACTTCTTCTATTCTACCTCACCCCCTCCACCCTGATTTTGATCCCTTATTGTTAAGGAATGAATAAGAGTCAAAGGTTTCTCCATGTTCTTATGGCTGCTTCATACTGAAGGGGGTGCTGACCATACCTAGCCAGGGATCAAAAGTCTCACTCTCACTGATTTGAAGGAGACATGGGAAGATGGGTTTTGTTCTTTGATGAGCCATCATCCTTTGGGAGTCAAGACTGTAGTCTGTCTTTTTTTTTTTTTTTTTTTTTTTTGAGACAGGGTTTTGCTATATAATTCAGGCTGGCCTTGAACTCCCTATGTATGTAGACAGGCTGGCCTCAAACTCATGGCAACCTTCCTGCCTCGACCTCCCAAGTATTGGGATTACAGGCATGTACCATCACACCTGGCTTCAAGGTTGTAATCTTAATGCCTCCTTTATGTCTGCTGCTGGCTTGCCATACAAATATCACCAGGCAGGACTCAGTGGTCCCCAAAGTGGAGATGGGGAGCCTTAACTCACCCCATACATGGGACAGGTTACAGGTTCACTGACTTCTATCACAGAAAAAGAATTATCAGGACATGTCAGTATGAGACATAAAGGGATTTATTAGGCAGAATTTAAAATACAGTCAAAGAAATAGAGTGCAGTTCCTCAAGGGAGAGGCACATTATAGTCTGGAGCTGAGATTATTTATGTGTTTTGGTGGTGGAAATTGTCCCCACAACTCTTTCACTTTGCATGCCTATAAAACCAGCATCACATGAATGATACAAAAGTCTTTTGCTAGCTCAAGCAGTAGCCAGGGCCCCTTGGACCATGGCTGTAGTGACCTCTGATTGCCTGGGTACCTGAACAGGGTGAAATGAATGAGAGGGAACCAGTTCTCTAGAAGTTCCTTCTTGAGCAGGGGACCCTATTCTCAAATGAAATGTACAGAATTTTTTTTGCCAGAGTGTAACATACATGGCTTCTAGTCCAGTTGACTGAAGTCTTTATTCCCAACTGAAACCTCCTGAGCCTAGGCTCATAGCCTAGGCCTAGGCCCTTAATGTCTACATTCTAGTCTTCTCAGCTTCAACCGTAATCATCCATCAGGCTATACTTACAGTATTCTATGGCTTACCTAGCCCACATTGCCAAACCTTTCCAAACTCCTCTTACAAAACCAGTTCCAAATATTTCTAAAGCATGTGGTCAGGTACAGTCACAGCAGTGACCCCACTCTTGGTGTCAGTGTTTTGTATTGGCTTTCCTTTTACTAAGACACAGTACTCAACACTCACAACTAAAAGAGGAAAGATTTTATATGGATCACAGTTTAAGGGGATTTTGTCCTTGGTTGGCTGGCTGCAAGGCAGAAGCATCACAGTAGAAGTGTGCAGCAGAGCAAAGATGTTTAGGTCAAAGGAACTGGGCAGCATACCAAGGGAATAGTGTCAGAGAGGGAAGGGTGAGACCAAACGTTGTACCCAAGGTCACACCTCCATGACACACCCAGGCACACCCAAAAATGTGCTTTTTTAAGCCCCATGTCATCTCCGAAGCCAATCAAGTTGAAGCTATTAAGCTTAACCACCTCAAGTGCCTAGATCAGTGGTGGAGAACTTGAAAGCTCTAAAAGGTTCACCATCTCTGGCCTAGACGATTTGTCAACAAACACAATAGCACCTACAAAATAAACTAAGTCATTCAGTATTTATTGAGTCCCACCAGTGTTGTCAGGCACATCCCTGAATTCCCTAGGCAGATATATATATATATATATATATATATATATATATATATATATATAATATGTATGTGTACACACACACACACATATATATATATGTATATATTTATTTATTTATTATTTTTTTTGTACTGGGAATCGAACTCAGGACCTTGCGCTTGCCAGGCAGGAGCTTGTGCCACTGAGCTATATCCCCAGCCCTATATTTTTCCATATTCTCAGGTAATAGTGTTCTTTATTCCAAAGTAGCAAATATTAAAAATATATTTGTCTATGTATGTGCCTTTCTTTAGGATATGGATGGTGACTATTCATAATCTGTCCAGTGTCCGGTAAAGGGTGGTTAAGTGATACTGTTCATGGAGATGGGGAATCTAAGAAAAGGAGTAGGTTTAAGGGGAAAGATAATGAATTCATATTTTCACATGTTAATGTGAAGTAACTGTATAACCAGATATCCAAACAGATATATTCACTGTACATCTAGGGAGAAAGATCCAGGATGAACATAGATATCTGAAAGTTATTAGTACATAGATAAGTGATAGTTGAAGCTTTTATAGATAAAATCACATAGTGAGAATAGAGAAGTTGGTCAAAGACAGCGTTGTATAATGCCAGCTTTTAAGGTTCATGTGGAAGAAAAGGAACTTGAAAGGAGGCTCAGAAAGACTGAGAAGTAATAGGGCTATTTAAAAAAAGTAATAGGGCTAGGTACAGTAGTGCATGGCTTTAATACCAGCTACTAGGGAGGCTGAGGCAAGAGGACCACAAGTTCAAGGCCAGCCTGGGCAACTTATGAAGCCCTATCTCAAAATAAAAAAATAACAAGGACTGGGATGTAGCTCAGTAGTAAAGCACCCCTGGGTTCAAACCCCAGTACCAAAAGACCCCCCCTCAAAAAAAAAAAAAAAAACAGGAAGAGGAGTTTCATGGTAACCAAGTGAGGAATTTACAGAAATGAGCAGGTAAAATCTGATAGGAATGTGAAGTAAGATCTAGACTGAAAGGCTGTAGTAAGTAGGAGGCAATGCGATGGGCCTTTTTTGTAGTTTTGTTTTGTTTTGTTTTTTGAGACAGGGTCTCACTATGTAGTTCAGGCTGGCTTTAAACTCACTGTGTAGTCCAGGCTAGCCTTAAACTCATGGCACTCCTCCTGCTTCAGCCTCCTGAGTGCTAGGATTACAGGCATGTGCCACCACACCCACCTCTGGGCCATTTTGTCAGTTAAAGCAGTATAGCTTTAGGCCAGGAATGGTGGCACAAGCCTGCAATCCCAGCACTCTGGAATGCTGAGATAGGAGGATCATAAGTTTATCCTAGCCTGGGCAATTTAGTGTTTTGATGAGACCTTGTCTCAAAGTGAAAAAGACAAAGGCTGGGTATGTAGCACAGGATGAAGGCCCTGTGTTGGTCCCCACTACTACCAAAAAAAAAAAAAAAAAAATTTAGGAATGTAGTTTAGCATTCCCTGGGTTCAATCCCCAGTACCACAGGCAAAACAAAACAAAAAACCCAGAATGGTTTTGAAGAAGAAAAACAAGGCACAAGTTTGAAAAGACCTAAAGAAAACTTTTTTTTTTTTTTTTTAAGATAGGGTCTCCTGTGTCGTCCAGGCTAGCTTTGAGCTCACAATGATCCTCCTGCCTCCTAAGTGCTGGGATTATAGGTATGTGCCACTACACCCAGCTTTCAGTTATGTATTTCTCAGAGCAAAAATAATTTTTTTCTTAGCTTTTAGATATAGTATATTATGAGAGGGAAGCATATTCCTAACTAGATTATATGTAAACTGATATTTGAATAGATTCCTATTTCTCCTAGCACTTAACTGAAGGGGATAGTGGGTAGTATGAAATGTAAGTGACCTAGAAGTATTTTTTGATGCCAAATAGAAAACATTTTGAGCCAGGCATGGTGGTGCATGACAGTAATCCCAGCACCCAGGAGACTGAGGCAGCAGGACTGGTGCAAGTTCGAGGCTAGTCTAAACTATACAGTGAGGGCCGGTGAGGTGGCTCAGCGGCATAAGCGCCTGCCTTGCAAGTGCGAGGGCCTGAGTTCGACTCCCGGATCCCACATACGAAAAAGGGGCCGGTGATATCGCTCAGCGGCACGGGCGCCTGCTGGCGCGCGAGGTCCTGAGGTCGACCCCCCGGTACCCACAAAAAAAATAAAAATAAAAATAAAAAACAAACTATACAGTGAGACCCTGTCTCAAAAAACAAAAACAAAAAAAATTTGGAATTAAATATTTGCTATAGATAATAGAAAATCAACTAGCAATTTCAGAACCATCAGTGGAGCTCTAGGCATGTTGCTGGGTGGCAGATGATGCCTCTCCACCTCCATCACCACCGTCCATCTCTTCAGCCAGAAGGTGTCCTGCTGCAGAGTGACACTGCTTTGCCCTGCTTTCCACGATGGATTCCTGTATAAGAATTTATTTGGAGAAAGAGCTTTGCAGCTAAATGAATTTTTAGAACACAGAGCATAATCATCTTTCTCCTATTCCATCTTCCTCAAAACTGAAATTCAAGAATACCTGACGCCTGTGATAACTAAGTGACCCTCAGACTTTTCTTAGAGGTGTACGTATTTAAATTTTCACTTTCCAGTGCCAGGCATGGTGGCACACACCTGTAATCCCAGCTCTCGGGAGGCTGAGGCAGGAGGATCACTGCAAGTTTGAGGCCAGCCTGGGCTACAGAGTGAGTTCAAGGCTAGCCTGAACTACATAGTGAGACCCTGTCTCAAAAAGACAAAAAAATTTAAAAATAAAAAATAAGTTTTCACTTTTCAAAGGAAATTCAAGACAGAATTTTTGTTGGTTTTTGTCTGTATGTTTGTTTTTCTTTTCTCTGGCAACTCACTTTTCCATATTCATCCAACTCTGGCTCGTGTGATTTCCTTAAGCAAAAATTAAGATGTCCACATGCGATCTGTATCCGTACTCCCAAATCGCACTATATATGTTGTAGACCCCGGATTTTTAGGTATATTTAGATAATGGTTTCCAGAAAGTTGAATAATTTAACTGATTTCACTAAAATGAGCACATTAGAAACTAGAGACCTCTCAAGGTCTCAGCTTTCATTTTGGGACTTAACTAACTTTGAATGCAACCTGACTTGGACATGTTTTCACTAATGGTTCTGGGTAGCTGTCTGCAACAGTGAAACATCTTGAAACATTGTAAAACAATATGAAAATACAAGTAATACAATCTTTGTGTTAGGAAATGAAACTTTATACAAGGAAAAGAGAATCTTAATATCCTCAGACTGCTGAAACATTCTGACTGAAAGACACTGAAACTTTTTGCCTGACACATTAGCAATGAGCCTGTCTACGCATACAAATGACAGTGTTTCTTTATAGCTGATCTGATCTAAATTAAACCAAGATTTTTTGGAACTTTAAATTACACAGTTGGATGCTGGGTGTGGTGGTGTACTCCCACTTGGGAGGCTGAGCCAGGAAGATCTCTGTGAGTTTGAGGCCAGCCTGGGCTACATAGTGAGACCTTGTATCAAAAAAAAAAAAAAAAAGTTTAAACAGCTTGAGAGGGCGGGTGAGATGGCTCAGCGGCGTAAGCTCCTGCCTGGCAAGGGCGAGGGCCCAAGTTCGACTCCCGGAACCCACATACGAAAAAAGGGCCGGTGATATTGCTCAGTGCCATGGGCGCCTGCTGGCGCGCGAGGTCCTGAGGTCGACCCCTGGTACCCACAAAAAAAAAAAAAAAAAAGACAGCTTGAGAGAAAAAACAGAAGATCTGCTTTGGAAATCATCTCTGCATTAGCAAGTTTTGCTCTTCAAATAGCTTTTTTAAAAAGCTTTATTTTTTACTTCATTATAGAAAAATGTTGGCATCTTCTAATGTTTGTCTCTTGGTTGTGTGTAGGTTTCACAGTCTCCCCTGGAGACCGGTGGAGTCTGGAGGTGGGACGGATATATGCCATTGTGGTAGAGGTGTTTGATAAAAGCAGCACAAAGGTCTACGTGTCAGATGTGAGTCTCTTGTATTTTCTTTCCTAGCTCCTTGTGTGGATAACCTCCCGAGCGGGCCATCTTTCTGGTTAGACGGCCCTCTTTTTCCTTTGTTCTAAGATTTTACCTTCAGAAATGAAGTTACTAGTTTTTTATTAGTATTAACTGATTCTGTCCTTGAGGAACACTAAGTCAGAAGTAAAAGATGGACAGAATTATAGAGGGGTTGAGAGCAGCAGTGATAGTGCTTCGGAGGGCATCCCCCACCACTTGCTTCGGAGGTGGTAAGCACGGTGTTGGCGTGGTGAAGAAAAGTATGACCACCCCGGGTAAAGTGTTGTATTCATTCACATTTCACAGGCTCCTTTTTCTTTCTCTTTCTTTCTTTTTCTTTTTTTGAGACAGGGTCTCACTATGCAGTTCAGGCTGGCCTCAAACTTGCAGTGATCCTCCTGCTTCAGCCTTCCAAGTGCTGGGATTACAGCCATGTGTTTATTTGCCTCTTTTCTTTTCTCTTTTCCTTTCCTTTCCTTTCCTTTCCTTTCTTTTCCTTTCCTTGTCTGTATGTCTTTCTCCTGAAAATTATTAACCTATGGAATGCCACAAATTGTGTTAAAATTTACATAAGTTCTGACTCTTTATTCCTGATACTTTTCATTAATGGATCTTTCAAAAACTAGTACCATTTTAAATTATATCTTGCTAACTCAGACCTTCCATGAGGGAAAGCAAAGGTTTTATACTCATTTCTTCATCCCCTGGCTGCACAACCACAGTCTTATATATGCTTTGGAATAAAGGTGGCTTTAGGGAAAAAACATATCTCCAGTTTTGTGTTGCTGTGGGGCTAATTTCAGAACCTCAGAATTACATACAACTTTCTAACGGAGTTCTTCGAAGAGCGACTAACTACTGTGAATGGATCTTACCATGTAGTAAAAGTGCTGAAAGCCGGTGTGGTGGAGATAAATGCATCCCTGACCTCCATTATTCACCAGGTAGGAATTAAAAGGATGGGCTTTATAAGTTAAAATAATGAAGAAGTTTGGCTGACCTGATTTACAAGCAGATATAATAGATACTACCCTTATCTTGCACAAAGTAAGAAAGAAACTGACAAACAGTAATCTTGGCAGTTTACACTTCTACAAAGTTTCCATTCCAAACTTTGTTGTACATTTGTGGTCACTGTGTATATCATTTCAAATTCCTTTATAAAATTATTTCAAGCCAGGTGTGGTGGCACACGCCTGTAATCCTAACACTCAAGAGGCTGAGGCAGGAAGATTGCCATGAGTTCAAGGCCAGCCTGGGCTACAGAGTGAGTTTAAAATCAGTCTGAACTACATAGCAAGACCCCGTCTCATGGGCCGGTGAGATGGCTCAGTGGCATAAGCGCCTGCCTGGCAAGCGCGAGGGCCCAAGTTTGACTCCCGGAACCCACATACGAAAAAAGGGCCGGTGATATCGCTCAGAGGCACGCGCACCTGCTGGTGCGCGAGGTCCTGAGGTCGACCCCCGGTACCCACAAAAAAAAAAAAAAAAAAAGACCCTGTCTCAAAAAAATTTTTTTCATATGCATATTTCCTGTCTGGTCCACCTAGGGTTCCTTTTATTCTAAAACTCTAAAGGGTTAGCTGGGCGTGGTGACCTGTGCCTATAATCCTAGCTGACTCAGGATGATTATAAATTCAAGCCCAGCCTGAGCAGCAAAATGATTTAGGGAGAACCTGTCTCAAGGTAAAAAATTTTTAAAAGGGCTGGGGATATTGCTCAGTGCAAAGGCTCTGGGTTCAATCTCCAGTACTGCAAATAATAAATAAATAAATAGGTAAATAAATAAATGCCTGCCAAAGGATTAATATGCCATTTTATTCAGCCCTGCCCCAAACAATAAACTTCATTTCCAGTTCTTTACTATTGTCATAACTGAGTATCTTTGTACATTCTTTTTCTTTGGTTAATTTTCATATGTCATAATACCAGAAGTGTTGTTACTAGGAAAAGGTATGAGGAATTAATCTGGTTTTCTTTCTTTTCTTTCCTTTTTTTTTTTTCATTATTTCATTTTACTTATTTATTTATTTAGACTGTTTGAGATAAGTTCTTGCTATGTAGTTCAGGCTGCCCTTAAATTCACGGTGATCCTCCTGCCTCAGCCATCTGAGTGCTGAGATTACAGCCATGTGCCACCATACCTGGTTTATAAATTTCTTCTTAATTGGGAAATTTCTTTTATATATAAATATAGGAACTTTCAAGATCTTCTAAAACATATGAAGATCTGACAACAGTTAGCTGGAATAGATAGTGGCTGCAGTATTTAGAATGTGCTTTTCTTCTTTTTTTTTTTTTTTTTAATATGCGGGTACCAGGAGTCGAACTCAGGACATTGTGCTTGCCAGGCAGGTGTTTATGCCGCTGAGCTATATCACGGGCCCTTCTTTTCTTTTTGTTTGTTTTTTGAGACAAGAGTCTTGGTTTGTAGTTCAGGCAGGCTTTGAACTGTGTAATTTAGGCTGGCCTTGGACGCAAAGCAACCCTACCTCAGCCTCCCAAATGCTGGGATTACAGGTGTACACCACAATGCCAGCTAGATTATGCTTCATAGTCAGCTATAGTTCGTATTACTCCCTGTTTGTTGTTGCTATTTGCTTTGTTTTTTTTTTAGACAGTCTCACTATGCAGGCCACACTGGCCTCAGACTCATGATTCTTCTGCCTCAGTCTCCCAAGTGCTGGGATTACGGGTGTGCACTACTACACCCAACTTCTCCCTGTTATTTTCATCCAGTTTAATAAACCAGTTTATGTTATCTACCTGCTACCTGTAGGCGTTTGACTCTGTGACTCTACCTAAATGATTGACCCTGGCAACTTTTCTACAACCTCAGGTTTTCTTTTTTTTTTTGTGGGTACCGGGGGTCGACCTCAAGACCTCGTGTGCCAGCAGGTGCCCATGCCACTGAGCAATATCACCGGCCCTTTTTTCGTATGTGGGTTCTGGGAGTCAAACTCAGGACCTCGCGCTTGCCAGGCAGGCGCTTACACCACTGAGCCATCTCACCGGCCCAACCTCAGGTTTTCTTACACTCTCTACGAACTTTTTTTTTTTTTTTTTTTTTTTTTAAAGACAGGGTCTCATGCTGTAGCTAAGGCAGGACTTGAACTCACTATGTAGCCGAAATTGGCCTCGAACTCTTGATGATTCTGCTGCTTTAGCCTCTTGAGTGCTGGAATTACAGGTGTGCACCACCACAACCAACTCTATGAACTTTTGGTTCCCAGAAAATGCCTTGTTCCTTTTTTTTTATTTTTATTTTTTTGTGGGTACCTGGGGTCAACCTCAGGACCTCGCGCGCCAGCAGGCGCCCGTGCCGCTGAGCGGTATCACCGGCCCCTTTTTCGTATGTGGGTTCTGGGAGTCGAACTCGGGCCCTCACGCTTGCCAGGCAGGCGCTTACGCTGCTGAGCCATCTCACTGGCCCCCTTGTTCCTTTTTGCCTCTAAGTTTTATTTCCATTTTTAAAATTTTATCTTTGTAAAAAAGAAATGTAGTTCCTTTTGTCTCTGGCACTCCCTGCTCAATGTACAGGACCATAATCATCATGTTTAATGTTATTATTTGTATCTTTCATTAGATTATAGACTTGGAGGTAATGACTAGGTCTACTTTGTTCATAGCTATTTCCCTGACATCTAACAGAGTGACTGACATATTTGGTACAAATAAGTATTCATTAAGTGAATTAATGATATTTGGGTTAGTTCAATCAAATATGACCCCAGCCTAGGAAGACCTTGTCTCAAAAAGGGGGGTAGGGTTGGGGTGGGAAATAGTAGAAGGTCATAGGTTCAATCTCCAGGACCATTTAAAGAAAGAGTTCCGGGCCGGTGAGATGGCTCAGCAGCTTAAGTGCCTGCCTTGCAAGCACGAGGGCCCGAGTTCGACTCCCGGAACCCACATACGAAAAAGGGGCCGGTGATATCGCTCAGCAGCACGGGCGCCTGCTGGCGCGCGAGGTCCTGAGGTCGACCCCCCGGTACCCACAAAAAAAAAAAAAAGAAAGAGTTCTATCCAGACATAGCATATGATCTGTACTCCCAGTAGATTCCTACTTTGTTCCCCTCAGCGGTTACCTAAAATAAATACTGTCAAGAATGATACTCTTTTTTGTTTGTTTGTTTTTTGGCTTAAATCAACACAAATTTATTATCTTACTGCTTTGGAGGCCAGAAGTTGAAAATGAGTCTCAGCTAAAATGTTCTTTTTTCAATTAAAAGGCTTATTTTTAGTTTATGATTTAGCTACATTAAGAGAGTGAGGAGAAGCTGAGTACAGTGGTGTACACCTATAATCCTAGCTACTTGGGAGGCCGAGGCAGAAGGATCACAAGTTTGAGGACATCCTGGGCAATTTAGTGAGAACTTGTCAAAATGAAATGGAGGGCCGGTGAGATGGCTCAGCAGCTTAAGTGCCTGCCTGGCAAGCGCGAGGGCCCGAGTTCGACTCCCAGAACCCACATATGAAAAAAGGGCCAGTGATATCGCTCAGCGGCACGGGCGCCTGCTGGCGCACGAGGTCCTGAGATTGACCCCCGGTACCCACAAAAAAAAAAAAAAAAAAGAAGAAGAAATGGAAAAGAAAGAGAAAAAAGCATGGCTGGGGTTGTAGCTCCATGTTAGAACACTTGGCTAGCATTTGGGAGGCCCTGGTTCAAACAGTAGCACCAAATACATACATAAGTACCTATGTACCTAAGAATATCAGGGCCATCACTACAGATGTGATACTAGTGTTAAATATTTCAGAGTTTCTTAAAAGAATGTTAAATAAATGATAGGTAGATATATTGATATATTGATTTTGCCTTCAAAGGGAAAATGTCAGCATAACCATGTAAGGACTTCGTTTTACCTGTACAGACTTTCACTCATACCATATCCTTATTTTTAAGTATGAGTGGAATGTCTTACCCCAGCACTTTTTTTTTTTTTTTTTTTTGGTCTTTTTTGAGACAGGGTTTCACTATGCAGTTCAGGCTGGCCTTGAACTCACTTTGTAGCCCAGGCTGGCTTCGAACTTGCAGTGATCCTCCTGCCTCTGCCTCCCAAGTGCTTGGATTACAGGTGTGCACTACCACGCCTGGCCACCCCAGCACTTTTAAATGTTCTCTTTTCTTCTAAGTAACTTGTAATATTTCTTTGCATTTACAGTTTATGAATTTAACTGATAGATACCTATTGTAATTCCTTTCCTATGTTAGTAAAACTTTTATTTCATGAAATTTTGAAATATTTCTCCTGATAGTGGTATTTAGTTTTAGCAAAATCCCTTTTATTATTATTGAGCCATAGTAGCTCTGCTTCTTTAATGAATATGAATATTTATTTTTATAAATAGAAAATGGTTGAAATATTTATTAGTGTAGCATTTTGCTGATGTTTTCAATATACATGAATGCACATCATAAAAACAGTGCTTATAAAATCTATTTTGTTCTTTTTTCTTGTTTCTATAGAATAACAGTATTCAACCTATCAAACTTCTGATCCAACACCAGCAAGAAGTGATTATTTATTTCCCCATTAAGCTTACACCTAACTTCCTGGCATTTCCTCATCATCCTCTGGGAGTGTTACATCACTATCAAGTACAGGTATGGTGTCCTAGAAGAATTCACAGACAAAAGTCAGTTTCTTGGATAGGTTAGTTTATTGAAATTTGGTTAATGTTAAATTTTATTTTCCCCAGTCTTTTCTTTTTGGGGGGGTAGGGGATGAGACATGTTCTCACTGTTCAGGATGACCTCGAACTCATGGTGATCTTCCTGCCCCAGCCTCCTGAGTACTGGGATTATGGGTGTAAGCCACCAGCCTGGCCTCTCCCTTGACCCCCAGTCTATTTTTTGTTTGTTTGTTTGTTTTGTTTTTTGTTTTGAGATAGGGTCTCATTCAGGCTGGCCTTGAACTCACTGTGTAGCCCAGGCTAGCCTCAAACTTTTGGCAATCCTCCTGTCTCAGCCTCTCAGTACAACCCCCAGTCTCAATAGTATAACTCAGTCTTTGGTAACCACCAAATCTTGCTCTTAAATGTTATCATCTATAACATCTGTCTGTCTTCCATATATCCTTTCCTTGTGAGTTTTATAAAGTTTTGTTAAGTAACCTTTTACCACATTTTTTTTTTCTTTTGTAATACTGGGAATCAACCCCTTTTTATTTTAAGACAGTGTCTCGCTAAATTCCCCTGGGGAAACTCAAACTTTCAATCCTTCTGCCTCAGCTTCCTGGAATGATGGGATCACAGGCATGCAACATCATGTCCAGCTCCTTGCACCCCCCCACTTTTGTTGTTTGATTTTTTTTTTTTTTTTTTTTTTTTGGGTACCGGGGGTCGACCTCAGGACCTCATGCACCAGCAGGCACCCGTGCCACTGAGCAATATCACCTGCCCTTTTTTTCGTATGTGGGTTCCGGGAGTCGAACTTGGGCCCTCGCGCTTGCCGGGCAGGCGCTTACGCCGCTGAGCCATCTCACCGGCCCCTGTTGTTTGATTCTAAGACAGAGTCTTCCTATGTAGTTCAGGGTGGTCTTGAACTCACTGTGGAGCAAGGCTGGCTTGGAACTTGTGGTGATCCTCCCGCCTCAGCCTCCTGAGTTCTGGGGTTACAGGCATGCACCACCCTGCCTGGCTACTTAGCAGTTTCTTAATGTGTACAGAAGTAACTTGTTATGTAGTTTTATTCTTTTTTTTTTTTTTTTTGTGGGTACCGGGGGGTCGACCTCAGGACCTCGCGCGCCAACAGGCACCCGTGCCGCTGAGTGATATCACCGGCCCCTTTTTCGTATGTGGGTTCGGGGAGTCGAACTCGGGCCCTCGCGCTTGCGAGGCAGGCGCTTACGCCGCTGAGCCATCTCACCGGCCCCTGTAGTTTTATTCTTAAACTTTCTTTCACCACTCAAGCCTTACATTTTCATTTAAATTCCATTTTTCCTCCTATAGTCATTGAATATAGGGTTATGCTTTCTCCCAGGTAGAGGGTGGTAGTGGCAACTTCACCTGGACCTCTTCTAATGAAACAGTGGCCATGGTAACCACCAAAGGAGTAGTGACTGCAGGTCAAGTCCGGGGTGACAGCACAGTGTGGGCCCAAGACGTACAAAATCCCTGTCGGTATGGGGAAATGAAGGTAAATGATTCTCCAAAGAAACCTCTTTACGTCAGAGTCACTGCTAAGTGTCTAAGTGTTTAAAGCTAAGTACATTACCATGTTTGAAAATATTTCTGGTCCAATTTTGCTATATAAAAATGTTGTTCAAAGTCGGTCTGGATGTATTACTTAAATATTTCTGAACCTGGGTTGAATTCTGCTTCACTTAATAACCATTTACTAAGCAGGGCATGATGGTGCATGCCTGCAATCCCAGTACTTGGTAGGCTGAGACAGGAGGATTGCTGTGAGTTTGAGGCCAGCCTGGGCTACATAGTGAGTTCAAGGCCAACCTGCACTACATAGAGAGACCTTGTCTCAAAACCAAACCAAACCAAAAAAAAAAAAAAAAAAAAAAAACACCACTTATTTAACATCAATGTCTTTTTTCTCCTCTCTAAAATGGAGATAATGGGCCGGTGAGATGGCTCAGCGGCGTAAGCGCCTGCCTTGCAAGCGCGAGGGCCCGAGTTCGACTCCCGGATCCCACATACGAAAAAGGGGCCGGTGATATCACTCAGCGGCACGGGTGCCTGTTGGCGCGCGAGGTCCTGAGGTCGACCCCCCGGTACCCACAAAAAATAAAAAAATAAAAAAAAAATAAAATGGAGATAATGTTCACATCCAGTTTAATAATCTCATAATAACCTGTCAGAATAAAATGGATAAATCAAACCAGACTATAATGTTTAACAATGTTTATAGTGCTTAACATATATTCAATAGTTAATGGTAGCTGTTTTTCTTATAATTATTATATGTACTGGGCCGGTGAGATGGCTCAGCGGCTTAAGCGCCTGCCCGGCAAGCGCGAGGGCCCGAGTTCGACTCCCGGATCCCACATACGAAAAAGGGGCCGGTGATATCGCTCAGCGGCACGGGTGCCTGCTGGCGCGCGAGGTCCTGAGGTCGACCCCCCGGTACCCACAAAAAAAAAAAAAAAAAATTTATTATATGTACTTTTTTGTTGTTGCTGTCTTTTTGAGACAGAGCTTTGCTGTGCAGTTAAGGCTGGTCTTGAACTCACTTTGTAGCCCAGGCTGGCCTTGAACTCACAGCAACCCTCCTGCCTCAGCCTCCTGAGTGCTGGGATTACAGGTGTGTGCCACCATGCCTGGCTCTATATAAACAACCTTTTTTTTTTTTTTTTGGAACCGGGAATTGAACTCAGGACCTCATGCTTGCCAGGCAGGTGCCGTGCCACTGAGCTATATGCCCAGCCCCTATATATACAATTTTCAAACGGCCTTTATAGAACCTTTATTTATAGTCTCACCTTTTGGTTTGTTAATCTGTTTCTACAAGACTGAAAACACCTTTTTACTCTATTTTATAACCGTTTTCCTATTTCTCTCCCACTTTCAATGTAATGTTGCTTTTCACTACAGGACTTAGAATTTTCCTGTTACTAGATAGCATAGGGTATTAAAAAATGTGTAACATACTGTCCCTATTTTAAAGAAGCTGAAGTCTAGGTAGGGAGATGTATTCACAGGAGAAGTTCCATAACATGTTAAGGAAGCAATATGTGAAGTATTTTATTTATGTTTTATTTTATTTTATTGGTTTTTGGTTTTTTTTTTTTTTTTGAGATAGGGTTTCACTATGTAGTTCAGGCTGGCCTTGAACTCACAGTGTAGCCCAGGTTGGCCTCAAACTCATGGTGATCCTCCTGCCTCAGCCTCCTGAGTGCTGGGATTACAGGCCTGTGCCACCACAGCCAGCAGTGTGAAGAGTTTTAAAGGAGTATATGACTGACAGCTGCTTGAATTGTAGAGAAAAGCACTATTTGTTTATGAAGGAAGAATCCTTTTGGATGGCACCACAATAGTTAGAGCCCGTCATGAAAGGTGAGAACTTGAATAAAACTCTGGAAGAAGGAAGCAAACCAAGCCCTAGGGCCCAAATCCAGACTGCTGCCTTTGTGGTAAAGGAAGTTTTGTCAGCACTCCCCTTCATTGTCTATAGCTGCTTTCAGGTCAGCTCTGTAGCTACAGCAACCTTGCAGCCTGTGTAAGTGTGTTCACTCTCTGGCCTTTATAGAAAGCATTTACCAACCCCATTATACCCAGTGGAGAGCAACAATGGTTTTTATACAGGCCAATAATATGGTAAAGCCTATGTTTAGAAAGATACCAAGCTGTTTTTATAATCAGACAAGAACAATAATTTTTTTTTTTTTTTTGTGGGTACCGGGGGGTCGACCTCAGGACCTCGCGCGCCAACAGGCGCCCGTGCCGCTGAGCGATATCACTGGCCCCTTTTCCGTATGTGGGATCCGGGAGTCGAACTCGGGCCCTCGCGCTTGCAAGGCAGGCGCTTATGCCACTGAGCCATCTCACCGGCCCCAAGAACAATAATTTAAAAAAACAAAACAAAACAAAAACCCCAAAAACAAGATAGCAGCTGGTGCTACAGACCTGTAGACCAGAGTGAACTGAAAGGGATAAGTGAAGGTGAAGAGTATTAAGGGCTGGGGCGTAGCTCAGTGGGGAGCGGCTGAAGCTGGAAAATGATCACAGGTGCGCTCCTGCTCCACTTCCCCGGTGCCAGTGCTGCTGCGGAGGAGATGGGCCAGCCAGAAAACAAAGAGCAATAAAGAAGCAACAAAGAGCAGCTGAGGTGGCTACATTATCTGCTTCCCCCCCACCCAACACCTAGCCCCAAGGCAATCCAAGCAATGGGTTGCTAGGCAAAGGGGTGTCATGTGACACCAACTTGCTACGTGTATAAATAAAAGCACTGCTTTGGTTGAGCAGTTCCTTTCCTCCCATCAGGAGAGAGGGCTTCACCTCATCCCAGCTGTTTGTCTCTTTTCTTTATTTCTCCATCCTCTCGCTGTCCTTCCCCCCAGGAACTCTGAGAGCTGCGCAGGATGCGGCAATTGATCTTGGGTTCAATCCCCAGCACTACAAAAAACAAAAACAAAACAAAATCCCAGTGAAGCCTAAACTAGTGAAATGGTATTGAGAATAAACAGAAGTAGACAAATTGAGGTTTTTGTTTTGTTTTGTTTTACAGGTAGACTTAATCAGATTTGATGCCTCATTGAGTGAGGGTTTGAAGGACTTAAAGCCAGAGACAATGAGGTTTCTAGTTTTGGTTGCAATATGGAAAGAAAATACAAGAAGGCATAGTAGTGCACATCTGTAATCCCTGGACTCTGGGAGACTGAGACAGGAGGATCGCAAATTTAAGCCCAGCCTGGGTAACTTAGCAATTTAGTGAGACCCTGTGGTGCTCGCCTGTAATCCCAGAACTCGGGAGGTTGAGGCAGGAGGATTGCCACAAGTTCAAGGCCAGCCTGGACTACATAGTGAGACCCTGTCTCAAAAAAAAAAAAAGGTGTGGGGAGGGAGAGAGAGAGATTAAATTAAGGCCGATGAGTTATCAGTGTATAGTTGGTCAATGAAGTTTTTTTGTTTTGTTTTTGTTTTTGTGGGTACCAGGGGTCGAACTCAGGACCTTGTGCACCAGCAGGCACCCGAGCTGTTGAGCGATATCACCCGGCCCCTTTTTTTTTTTTCCGTATGTGGGTACCGGAAATCAAACTCAGGACCTCGCATTTGCCAGGCAGGCGCTTATGCCGCTGAGCTATATCACCAGCCCGGTCAGTGAAGTTTTAGGACAATAAGATTTCCCAGGAAGATCATAAAGGGTCAGAAGAGAAGATAGACTCTGTGTAATGTGTCATTTTAAGGGACAAAGTCAGACAAAAAAGAACTAGCAGAAGAAACAGAAAGTGACAAAAATGACAAAATAAAATACATTATTTTAAAAAGTGGATGGGGTTAATGATGTGGCCCAGTTATAGACTGCATGCTTAGTATAAGCAGTGCCCTGGGTTCAGTCTCTAGTATTCCCCCAACAAAAAAAGGGAGAGTACTCTAACTGCATTAGTCTTTGTAGGTCATGTACACTCTAACTCATATTCTTTTTGTTGTGGTTGTGGTTGTTAATTTTATAGTTCTTTAAAAAATGTGAAAGCCATGGACTGGTGAGATGGCTCAGCAGCGTAAGCACCTGCCTGGCAAGTGCAAGGGCCCGAGTTCGACTCCCGGAACCCACATACGAAAAAAGGGCCGGTGATATCGCTCAGTGGCACGGGCGCCTGCTGGCTTGCGAGGTCCTGAGGTCGACCCCCGGTACCCACAAAAAAAAAAAAAAAAATGTGAAAGCCAGCACTGGGAATACAGCTCCATGGTAGGATGTTTGCTTCGTGTGGGCAAGGCCCAGGGTTCAATCCCCAGCACCACCAAGAAAAAACAAAAACCGTTCTTGCCTTACTATACAGACAGGTCATGTACTGGCCATCATTTACCAGATCCCTGCTGTATGATATCAGATGCCTTAAAGAATTAAGGAATGAAAAGAGAGATATATTCGGCACCTAATGTGTGTGTTTATGTGTATGGAAAATAGTATGCAGTCATTCCTCAGGGTGCACAGGGGATTGGCTCCCAGACCTCCCTCAGATACAAAAATCTGTGGATGTTCAAGTCCGTTACATAAAATGGCAAAGTTGTTGCATACAGCCTATGCAATCATTCCACATAATTTAAATCATCTCTAGGCTCATTATACCTACTACAGTGTCATTGCTGTGGGGATATTTGTCATACTGCACTGTTTAGGTAATAATGACTAGGGAGAAGATCTGTACATGTTCAGCACAGATGCAGTGTTTTTTTGAATATTTTCAACCATCAGTTGGTTGCATCCTTAGGAGCAGAACCCATCGATATGGAAGACCGACCAACCATATATAATATGAACAACGCATGTGTTTTTTATATGAAACACATACATATACATATATATGCACACATGTTCACGTGTGGGCATTTAAATGTTCAAGAGATGCCAATTGTTTCCCCACAGGTGTACGTCCTGAAGCTGAACAAAATGGAACTGTTGCCCTTCCGTGCTGATGTGGAGATTGGCCAGACTATAGAAGTCCCCATTGCCATGTACCACGTGAATGAGACTAAACAGGCTGTGGCATTCACTGACTGCTCTCATTTACCCGTGGACCTCAACATGGATAAGCAAGGAGTCTTTGTTCTCCTCGAAGAAGGTCAGACTAGTAAATAAATAAGTAAAGGGCGGGGGATGTGGCTCATCCTTGGGTTTGAAGGCCTCGGGTTCAAACCCCCCTGGCACAAGAAGATGAAGACGAAGAAGAGGAGGAAGAGCAAGAGGAAGAAGGGGGAAGAAGTGTACTTTTCATTTTCTCTTTTTGTCTTTGAATGAAGGGATGAAGCATCAATTTAGAAACTATTAAATATAATCTAAATTCACACAATTACTTTCTTTATAACAATTTTATTCATTCTGTCAACTTCCTTGAAGAAGGTATTGTTCTACTTAATTTATAAATGCAGACAGAAAGGCACAGAAGTTGAATAATGTTGTGGCTGGATGATATTAGGTTTCAGGTCCTAGTAAGATATTTTGTTTCCAGACTCAAGTTCTTGTCTTCTTTTTTCCTTTTTTCCTGAACTGGGGATTGAACCCAGGGTCTTGTGCCTGTTATGGAAGCATTCTAGACTAAGCTACATCCTCGGTACTTTAAAAAGCTTTTTAAATTTTCAGACACTATCTTGCTAAATTGCACAGGCTGGCCTCAAACTCATGAACCAGAGTACCTGGAATTATGGGCATGCACCACCATGTTTCCTTCTTTCTTTAATATATTCCATATTTCTAAGAGGAGAATAGTACCATTTAATGTCCATGTATAATTTATTTTAAAAAGGAGAAATATCTTTTTTCTAATAAAAAAATATTAATAACCTATTCATAAAGGTCAACATCCTAAACCAGGTTTTGTGGTGCACACCTGTAGTCCCAGCACTCTAGGAGACTGAGGCAGGAAGATTGCAAGTTTAAGTCCATCCTGGGTAGCTCAACAAGACTGTGTCTCGAAATAAAAAGTAAAAAAAAAAAAAAAATTGGCTGGGGATGTAGCTCAGTACAGAGGCCCTAGATTCAATACCAGTACTGAAAAAAAAAATTCTTTTATTTGTGTAGCTTAATTTCCTTGAGAACTGGCTGCATAATTCCTTACTGAAGTCATGTTTTTTGATTCAAAGGTGTTCAAAGACCTGGACCAATGCACTGCTCCAGCATACACATAGCAGCCAGATCTCTCGGCCACACTCTGGTGACGGTGAGAGTAAGTGAACACGAGGAGCACTTGGACAGCAGTGCCACATTTGCTGCTTATGAGCCCCTGAAGGTGCGATCTTCCATTGCTCAGCACCATCATTTCTTTTCATGGACCCAACTACATGCATCTAGAAGCTACCTAGCTATCTATGGTCTCTGCTCAAGATACACGATAATTTTGTGTCTTCCTTCCTTCCTTCCTTCCTTCCTTCCTTCCTTCTTTAGTATTTAGATGCTGGGGATCAAACCCATGGCATTATGCATGCGAAGCAAGCACTAAACTACATCTGTAGCCCCACTATTTTGGTTTTTTATTGTTGTTTTGTTTTTTGGGTGTGTGTGTTTTTGGTTTTTGGTTTTGGTTTTTTGGTTTTTTGAGATAGGATCTTGCTCTGTAGTTCAAGCTGACCTTGAATTTACTATGTAGCCCAGGCTGGCCTCGAACTCACAGTGACCGCCTGCCTTAGCCTCCCAAGTGTGCCACCACACCCAGCTACTGTTTTGTTTTTAGACCTAAAGTCTCTCATAAAAGCTGAGTTTCAAGGAGTTGACTCCCATATGCTCCTACCTTCTGCTTCTTGAATTAAGATATTCAGGAATATCTTCAATTTCATCACTAAATTTTAGCTATTCCTTTCTTCTTCTCCTCCCTCGTCCTCCTCCTTCTCCTCCTCTTCTTCCTCCCCCCTCTGTTCTTCTTCTTCCTCTTCCTTCTCTTCCTTTTTGTCTTCTTCATCTTCTTATTCTTGTGGCACTTGGGTTTGAACCCGAGGCCTTCTCTTACTTATTTTTATTTTGAGACAGGGTCTCACTAAGTCACTAAGTTGCCCAGCATGCTCTCAAACTTGTGATCCTCCTGCCTCAGCCTCCCAGAGTACTGGGATTACAGATGTGTGCCACCATGTCCAGCTCTCTCTTTTTTTTCACTCAGGTATATATGCTATGATATATAAAGTACTCTAATCTTTTTTTTTTAAGACAACAAGTAAACATTCTGATGTATTAACAAACTCAAGCATTAGAGAATGTACAAATACCTTTTGGAGAAAAATATTACTCAGTATAAGATTAAGCCATGTAAAAGCTAGGAAAAAATAGAGACTAAGGAATGGAATAGTCACAGTGAAATTGCATTTTCATACTAGGGAGACAATACGATGTTTACAAATGTGAATCCGCTTTATTTCGCTTGTGAGTATTTTCTTGAGTTGCATCCATTTACCTATAAAAGTTTCCAGTTTATCTTTCTTTATGGCTGAGTAGTGCTCCATTGTATAGAAATACCACATCTTTTTTATCCATTCCTCAGTTAATGGGCATTTGGGTTGTTTCCACGATCTAGCTATTACAAATTGTGTTGCTATAAACATGGGTGCACATATATCGCTGTGGTACGATGTTTTTAATTCTTCTGGGAAGATACTCAGAAGGGGAATAGCTGGATCAAATGGGACCTCCAATCCTAGTTGTTTGAGGAATCTCCACACTGATTTCCACAGTGGCTGCACCAGTCGACACTCCCACCAACAGTGGAGAAGGGTTCCTTTTTCCCCACAGCCCCTCCAGCATTTGTTATTAGTTGACTTCTTGATAATAGCCATTCTTTCTGGGGTGAGATGGAATCTCAGTGTTGTTTTAATTTGCATCTCTCGAATGACTAGTGATGTTGAACAATTTTTCATATATTTATTTGCCATTTGTATTTCTTCATCTGAGAAGTGTTTATTCATCTCAGATGCCCATTTTTGGATTGGGTCTTTAAATTTGGGAGGTCTGATTTTTTTGAGTTCTTTGTATGTTCTCGATAGTAATCCTTTGTGTGAGGAATAGCTGGCAAACATTTTTTCCCATGTTGTGGGTTGTCTCTTCACTCTGTTGGTGGTTTCTCTTGCTGTGCAAAAGCTTTTTAATAAGATGAGATCCCAGTTGTTGATTCTTTGTGGTAGTTCCTGTGCCATTGGGGTTTTATTCATAAAGTCTTTGCCTATACCGATGTCTTCAAGAGGTTTACCTATTCTATTTTCCAGGAGATTTAATGTTTCTGTTTTAATATTTAGTTCTTTGATCCATTTTGAATTTAGTTTAGTGCACGGTGAAAGATATGGGTCTAATTTTAATCTTTGGCATGTGTAGAGCCAATTTTTTCAGCACCATTTATTAAAGAGGCCATCTTTCTTCCATTGAATGTGTTTGGCACCTTTGTCAAAGATAAGGTGGCTTAGTATGTCTGGAGTTGTTTCTGCATCTTCTAATCTGTTCCATTGATCTTCAGGTCTGTTTTTTTGCCAATACCACGCTGTTTTTATCACAGTAGCTTTATAGTATAATTTTAAATCAGGGATTGTGATGCCCTCTGCCTTGCTTTTGTTGCCCAGAATTGCCTTTGCTATTCTAGGTCTCTTCTGGTTCCAGATGAATTTTAGGATTGTTTTCTCTAATTCTGTGAGATATGTTGTTGGAATTTTGATCAGAATTGCATTAAATCTGTATAACAATTTTGGAAGTATGGCCATTTTCACTATGTTGGTTCTTCAGACCCAAGAGCAAGGGATATCTTTCCATTTTCTGATATCCTCTTCAATCTCCTTTTTCAGAGTACTGTAGTTTTCAGTGTAGAGGTCTTTTACTTCCTTTGTGAGATTGATTCCTAGGTATTTCATTTTTTTGGATGTTATTGTGGAAAGGTGTTGTTTCTCTAATTTCTCTCTCAGTGAGTTTGTTATTGGTGTACAGGAAGGCTATTGATTTTTTTTTTTTTTTTTTTTTTTTTTTTTTTTTTTTTTGTGGGTACCGGGGGGACGACCTCAGGACCTCGCGCGCCAACAGGCACCCGTGCCGCTGAGCGATATCACCGGCCCCTTTTTCGTATGTGGGTTCCGGGAGTCGAACTCGGGCCTTCGCGCTTGCAAGGCAGGCGCTTACGCCGCTGAGCCATCTCACCGGCCCTAGGCTATTGATTTTTGAGTGTTGACTTTGTATCCAGCTACACTACTGAATTTGCTTATTAAATCTAGCAATTTTTTAGTGGAGTTTTTGGGGTCTTCTACGTAGAGTATCATTTCGTCTGCAAATAATGATAATTTAACTTCTTCCTTTCCAATCATAATTCCTTTTATTTCTTTCTCTTGTCTAATTGCTCTGGCTAAAGTTTCCAGGACTATGTTGAATAAGAGTGGGGACAGTGGACATCCTTGTCTGGTTCCTGATTTTAGAGAGAAGGCTTTCAGTTTTTGTCCATTTAGTATAATATTGGCTGTTGGTTTGTCATAGATAGCTTTTATCAGATTGAGATAAAGACCATCTATTCCAATTTTCTGTAGGGTTTTTATCATGAATGGGTGCTGGACTTTGTCAAAAGCTTTTTCTGCATCTATTGAGATGATCATATGATTTTTGTCCTTGGTTCTGTTAATCTGGTATATTACATTTATTGATTTACATATATTGAACCATCCCTGCATCCCTGGGATGAATCCCACTTGGTCACGGTGTATAATCTTCTTGATGATTTGCAGCATTCTGTTTGCCAATATCTTATTGAGGATTTTTGTATCTATGTTCATTAGGGAGATTGGTCTGTAGTTTTCTTTCTTAGTTGGGTCCTTCTCTGGTTTTGGTATCAGGGTAATGCTTGCTTCCAGGAATGAATTTGGGAGTATTGCTTCCCTTTCAATTTCATTAAAGAGTTTGAGAAGTAGTGGTGTTAGGTCTTCTCTAAATTTCTTGTAGAATTCAGCAGTGAATCCATCAGGGCCTAGGCTTTTCTTTGTTGGGAGGTTTTTAATTACATGTTCGATTTCATTGATTGTTTTTGGTTTATTTAGGATTTTTGTATCTTCTTGGTTGAGCTTTGGTAATTCATATGTATCTAGGAATCTGTCCATTTCTTCTGCATTTTCCATCTTATTAGAATACAGGTTTTCAAAGTAGGTATAGATGATCTTCTGGATTTCTGCAGGGTCCGTTGTGATATCACCCTTTTCATTCTTAATTGCGTGGATTTGAGTACTTTCTTTCCTTTTTTTAATAAGTTTGGATAAGGGTTTGTCAATTTTATTTAATCTTTCAAAGAACCAACTCTTTGATTCGTTGATTCTTTGTATTTTTTTTTTAGTCTCCAATACGTTGATTTCTGCTCGGATCTTTATAATTTCCTCCCTTGTATGAGCTTTTGGCTTAGCCTGCTCTTCTTTTTCTAGAAGTTTGAGGTTCACCATTAGGTTGTTTATTTGTGCTTCCTCTGTTTTCCTGATATAGGAATTTAATGCTATAAATTTCCCTCTTAGAACTGCTTTCATTGTATTCCATAAGTTCAGGTATGTTGTACTGTCATTATCATTCAGTTGCAGAAACTGTCTAATTTCTTCTTTAATTTCATCTGTTTCCCATTGGTTGTTCGGTAGGGTGCTATTTAATTTCCATGTGTTTAGCAAATGCTTGTGGTTTCTTTTGCCATTGATTTCCAATTTCATTGCACTATGGTCTGATAATATACATGGGATAATTTCAATTCCTTTGCATTTACTTAAGCAGGTTCTATGACCTAGTATGTGGTCTATTTTGGAGAACGTCCCATGTGCAGCTGAGAAGAATGTGTATTCTGATGTTGTGGGGTGGAACACTCTGTAGACATCTACTAAGTCCATTTGTTCCAAAGTTTGGTTCAGTTCTAATATTTCATTGTTGATTTTTTTGTCTAGTTGATGTCTTTTTGTGACAGTGGAGTATTGAGATCCCCCAATACAAGTGTATTAGTGGTTATTTGATTTTTCATGTCCATTAATATTTGTTTTATATAATTGGGTGCACTGGTATTTGTTGCATATATATTTATGATCATTATCTCTTCCTCTTGGATTGTTCCCTTTACAAGGATGTAGTGACCTTCTTTATCTCTCTGAATCAGTCTTAGCTTGAAATTCACTTTGTCTGCGAAAAGAATAGCTACCCCTGCTTTTTTCTGGGTTCCTGTCGCATGGAGTATTGTTTTCCATCCTTTGACTTTCAGTCTATGAATTTCTTTTTGAATTAAATGTGTTTCTTGTATACAGCATATTGTTGGATCTTGCTTCTTGATCCAATTTGCCAGTCTGTGTCTTTTGATTGGTGAATTGAGACCATTAACATTAATGGTTAAAACTGATATGTATTGACTTATCCTTGTCATGTTATTTTCTTTTTGTTGGCTCCCCCTCTTTTAATTTTTATTTTTCCCTCCCTCTCTTTAATCATTTGCTTTGCCTGGTGGATTCCTTCTGTTAGGGTTTCTGGAGTTGTAGTCCTTGTTATCCCTTTCTAGAATGTCCTTCAAAACATTTTGGAGTGCTGGTTTGGTGGTTATAAATTTTCTCAGATGTTCTTTGTCATGGAAGTATTTTATTTCTCCATCAGTTTTGAAAGATAGTTTTGCGGGGTATGTCAATCTAGGTTGAAGATTATTTTCCTTTAGAACTTGAAATACATCATTCCAAGCTCTTCTTGACTTGAGGGTTTGTGCTGAAAAGTCCGCTGTGATTCTGATGGGCTTTCCTTTATAGGTGATTTGTTTCTTTTCTCTAACAGCTTTTAAGATTCTACTCTTATGCTGAATTTCTGGAATCTTGACTATGATATGCCTGGCTGAAGATTTTTTTTGATCGTGACTAATTGGAGTTCTATAAGCCTCACTTATCTGAACGTCAAATTCTTTTTCTCTACCAGGGAAATTTTCTGTGATAATGTCTGTGAACAGTGTTCTGATGTCATTTATGCTATCTCCTACTTTTTCATTGACTCCAATCAATCTTAGGTTATTCTTCTTTGCATCATCTAGCAGCTGCTGGATTGATTTTTCATTGTCCCTTGCTATTTTTAAGAATTCTTTCTTTTCATGATCACTAATTGCAAGCCTGTCTTCTATATCTGAGATCCTGTCCTCACATTGGCTTAATCTGCTACAAATACTTTCAATGGAATTTTTGTTCTCCTGGCTATCTGCTTGAATCTGCTTTATGGAGTCCATTTCTTTCCTGTGCTGAGCATTCATGGCTTCCATCATTTTCTTTAGCTCGTCTATTTTTTTGTCTTTGTCTGCTCTAGCATCCTTAAGCATGGTCTTCATTGTGGACATTATCTCTGCAGTTATCTGAGAAATTATTTCTGATTTAAATTTTTCCAGCGCCTCATTGAACTGCTTTGTTGTTACCACTTCAGAGATGTCAGGTGGGTGGCTTTTAGTTTGTCCCACCTCACTGCCCTCTGGGTTTGCCTTTGGTGAACTGGATGTGTGGGGTTGCATCTTGTTTAAGTGTCGTCTCATTTTCTTTTCTTTCTTTAGTTTAATTCCTGGGGTGATGTTTGTAAATTGCCTATGGTAGGTTGCTTTATTGCTAGTATTTCAAACTCTTAGGAGATGGCTACTTCTCTGAGGTATCTTCCAGGTGTAGCTTATTTTTGGGTTTTGAGCCTGCTGCAAGATCTTACCTCTTCAATTTGTTGGAGATAAGAAGTTGCTGCCTGTTTGGCCCAGTCCTTGGTTCTTTGGTACTGTGCCACAGTATTTTCTGTGATCTTCAGTCAGTCTCAGTCTTGGAATACCAGGAAGAAAAGCCCCAGTCAGTGTGTCCTTCTCGGCTGGTGCTTCTCTGTACCGCAGCGTCTCGCGTTGCTCCGCGGAGGTTCCCACTGGAGCTGTGGGTGGAGTGGCGGGCGCCCTGAGATCTGAGCTCAGCTGCTGCCCCCCCCCCACAATGGCGCCCGGCTAGTGGCTGTCTTGCGCGCCTGACGGCTGGGTGTCAGCACTCACCGCCAGTCAGTGTGTCCTTCACAGCCGCCCCTTCTCTGTACTATGGCGTCTCGTGTTCCTCTGCAGAGGTCCCCGCTGGAGCCACGGATGGAGTGGCAGGTGCCCTGAGTTTCAGGTTCAGCTGCTGCCCCCCTCAACAATGGCGCCTGGCTAGTCACTCTCGTGCGCCTGACGGCTGAGTGTCAGCACTCACCGCCAGTCAGTATGTCTTTCACGGCCGCTGCTTCTCTGTTCCACCAAGACAAATTTAGTAATACACGAAGAGGGGCTGGGAGGTCAGTGCCTCAGGATGGGCAGAGACCAAGTACTCTAATCTTAAGTACTGTTTTTTACATATGTGTATATCTCTACAAACATGAAGACGTTGATTATTAGCATACTCCCTTTTAAAGAACACTGAAAGACTATGAAGGGAAGTCAGTTGTCTATTATCCTACATACTTAGGGATCTTCAGTAGAGTAGCCATTATTTTTAGCCCTAAGGATTGGTCCACTATAATGAAGACAGTATGACAAGTGATTAAGAATAAAAGTAGATAGAACTTGGCATGCTTTCTATATATTTGATTCTATCAGGAGCTAAAATTGATGTTTAAAAAATAAAGTAAAATAAAATAAAAATTGATGTTTACAAGTTGTTGCTTCTAGATACTAACAAATCCAGACTCAATGCCTCTTGGAATAAGGACTAAATTAACACTAATGAAAGAAGCAACATCAGTTATTAATTTTTTAAGGTTTTCTTTGGTACTGGGAATCGAACTCAGCACCTTGCACTTGCCAGGCAGGTGCTGTGTTGCTGAGCTATATCCCTGGCCCAGTTTTTTAAGTTTTGAGGTGTAGTTTGTTAGGAAAAAATAAAAATAAGAAATAATGCTGGGCATGGTAGTGCATGACTGTAATCCCAGCACTTGGGAAGCTGAGGCAGGAGGATCGCTTCAAATTCGAGGCCAGCCTGGGCTACATAAAGGATTTCAAGGCCAGCCTTAATAGTGAGACCCTGTCTCAAAACAACCACCACCACCACCACCACCAAATTAAGTGAAACTGCCTGGCTGTGGCTCATTGTAGTTCCATTAGGTCCTTCCTTCCTTTCTTCCTTCCTTCCTTCCCTCCTTCCTTCCTTCCTTCCTTCCTTTTTTCTTTCTTTTCTTTTCTTTTCTCTCTCTCTCTCTCTTTCTTTCTTTCTTTCTTTCTTTCTTTCTTTCTTTCCTCCCTCCCTCCCTCCCTCCCTCCCTCCCTTCTTTCTTTCTTTCTTTCTTTCTTTCTTTCTTTCTTTCTTTCCTCCCTCCCTCCCTCCCTCCCTCCCTCCCTCCCTCCCTCCCTCCCTCCCTCCCTCCTTTCTTTCTTTCTTTCTTTCTTTCTTTCTTTCTTTCTTTCTTTCTTTCTTTCTTTCTTTCTTTCTTTCTTTCTTTCTTGTTACTAAAGATTGAACTCAGGCCTTTCCACTGAGCTACCTCCCCAGACCTTTCTTTATTTTGAGACAGGGTCTTGTTAAATTGCCCAGGCTGACCTTGAATGCACCGTGCTCCTGGCTCTACCTTACAGAGTGTTGGGATTACAGGCGTGCACCACCATCCCCAGCTATGTTTTTTCTTACTTTTATCTTTAGTCTTATTTCATATTTACTGAGTGTCCACAAATTAGATCTCCCCTGAATGTAAAACATACTTTAAGAAAAGGAAAGGATGATTTCTTTCTCTACCTAATACTTTAGTTATGCATCTTTCCATTTACCTGCTTTTAAAAACATGTAAAAATATATGTATCTTGGGGCTGAGGGTGTAGCTCAGAGGTAGAGCACTTGCCTGGCATGCTCAAGGCCCTGGGTTTGACCATCAGCACCACAAGATTAAAATTTTTAAAAAGGAAAAGAAAAATATTGGGCTATACATCTAAGAAAAAGGAATAACCTCTATTGGGAGACCCTTCATGAAATCTTTGCTAGGTTCATTTTTTTCTATTTATTTCTGTAAAAGGCTTATATAGCACTCTGTATTGTGTCTCGTTTTAGTACTTGTACTCGTGTGTGTGTGTGTGTGTGTGTGTGTGTGTGTGTGTCTATGGTACTGGGAATTTTTTTTTTTTTTTTTTTTTTTTGAGACAGGGTCTTGCTCTGTAGTTCAGGCTGGCCTTGAACTCACTGTGTAGCCTAGGCTGGCCTTGAATTTAAGCAATCCACCTGCCTCAGCCTCCTAGTGCTAGAATTACAGACATGTACCACCATGCCCAGTTTATTTACTTTTTTTTTTTTTTTTTTGATATAGGGTCTCACTAAATTGTCCAAACTGGCCTAGAACTTGTGATCCTCCTGCTTCAGTCTCCTGAGTAACTGAGTAACTGGGATTATAGACATATACTGTGATGCCCAGTTTATGCAGTTATTTAAACAATACCTTTTAGTGTATGGCATTGTACTAAACCCTGCTGAAGAGAAAAATCCTTTAAAAAATAAGGTAGCTGGTCATAGCTGGGAGTAGTGGCACACACCTGTAATCCCAGCACTAAGGAGGCTGAGGCAAGAGGATCACCCAATTCAAAGCCAGCCTGGGCATTTACCAAGACCCTCTTTCAAAATAAAAGGTAGGGCCAGTGATTTAGCTCAGTAACGTAGCGCCTGCCTGGCAACCATGAGAACCTGAGTTCAATTCCTGGTACCCCCCCCAAAATAAAATAAAACAATTCAGAGAATTGAAACTTAAAAAAAAAAGTAAAATGAGCTGGGAGTGTAGCTCAGTGATAGAGTGTTTATCTAGCGTGCATGAGCCCCTGTGTTCAATTCCTAGTATCACACATAAACACCAAAAAAGATACTCTCTCCTCTTAAAGAATTTATGTAATGAATGGCAGAGTAGATAGTGGAGGATACCAAAGTGGTTATGGTTTGGAAAGACTGGAACCAAATTAACAGATTAGGTAACACATCAGTTAGACTTGAATTATCAATAGGATCTGCATTAGTACAGAGGTTGAGAAGTGTTCCAAGAGAGGGGCATTACATACATGTCTCTTAATTTGGGAAAGTCTACCATCAATCATTTCAGCATATTCAGATAACTAGTTTTTCACTAGATGTACTGGTGCACACCTGTAATCCCAGAACTCTAGAGGCTGAAACAGGAGGATCACCATGAGTTCCAGGCCAGCCTGAACTGCATAGTGAGGGCTAGTCTCAAAAAAACTAAACACAAACAAAAACTAGTTTTTCACTTTAAAAAATCATCGAGCCAGGCATCATGTGCATACACATAGTCCTGACCTACTCTGGAGGTTGAGGCAGGAGGATCCCAATTCTAGCAGTTCAAGGCCAGCCTGGGCAGTATAGTGATACCCTGACTCAGGAAGAAGGGAACATAAAACCACTGTTGAACTCCCTTAGCAGTCAGGGATTAATTTCTTTAAATGTCATCAGGCTATAAATCCTGTGGAAGTGGCGTTGGTGACGTGGCGTTCTGTGAAGGAAATGGTGTTTGAGGGCGGCCCTCGTCCATGGATCTTGGAACCCTCCCGATTTTTTCTGGAGCTGAGCACAGAGAAGACAGAGAAGATTGAAATAACAGAAGTCCGGCTGCCAGCTAAGAGGAAACAGAACCAGTACATATACCGAGTCCTGTGCCTGGATTTAGGGGAACAAGTAGGAAAATGGTCTTTTTCTAACATTTCTATATAATAACACTCCAACTCTTTTGTATTTCTAGCCACTCCTTTTCATATTCCAGTGGATTAGTTTATGAATTAGATAGGAAAATTGTAAGTATTGACTAAAGGATTTAAAAAACATTACTGTTCTTTAAACAGTGCCGGACGTGGTGGTGCACACCTGTAATCTCAGCACTCGGGAGGCTGAGGCAGGAGAATCGCTGTGAGTTTGAGGCCAGCCTGGGCTACATAGTGAGTTCAATTCCAGCCTGAACTGCATAGCAAGACCCTATCTCAAAAAACAAAACAAGCAAACAAAAAAAGAACACAAATAAATAAATAAATAAATAAATAAATAAATGTACCCAGGAGTTTCTTTTCAGTTTGCTCATCTGAGAATTCTAACAGTTCACTAACTAAACAGTTTGAGATCATTTTGCAGTGATGAGCTTATTTCACATTATTTTCAGTCATTTTATCACTATCGTTCATTTCCTTGTCTACACTAGAGGATATTTGGTTCCCTACTTTCAAAGAATTCTAAAAAGAAAAACTTAAGAGTGTCTTCTATGGTTAGCAATTTTGAAGAACCAGTTAGATCTGCACTGATAATAGGAATAAGAATTTTACCCTGTATCAGTTGAATTAGCTTTCTTTTTAGAGGTAGTTTCTCCACTTTACAACTATGAACTGCCCTTAACAAAACTAGTAACAAATGAGCCAGGCATGGTGGTGCATCCCTGTAATCTCAGCACTTAGGAAGCTGAGGCAGGAGGATCACTGCAAATCTGAACCAGGCTGGGCTTCATAGTGAGTTCAAGTCCAGCCTGAACTACATAGCAAGACCTGTCTCAAAAAAAAAAAAAAAAAAAAAAATGTTCAAAGGGATTTTCTACAGTGGAATTTAAATAATTCTGACACATTTATGTCGGCGTGACTGACATCAGATGTCTCTATCAACAGTTACCTCTTGCTGTGGTCTTTCTTTAAAGGTTCTCACATTCCGAATTGGAAATCACCCAGGCGTTCTGAACCCTAGTCCAGCTGTGGAGACTGTGCAGGTGCGTTTCGTGTGTGCGCACCCTGCCAGTGTGTCAGTAACACCAGTGTACATGGTGCCAGCTGGTGCCCAGCCATGTCCTCTGCCGCAGCACAGCACGCAACTGGTAGGTACAGGGTAGATTGTGAATTAGCTTGGCATTGTTATCTTTCATGCTTTAGAGATCAGAGATCTGAGATATAGCTCTTGTCTCATTAAAGTTAAAAGAACTATTTTATTTTTACTTATTCTCTGATCGTATCTGAGTTAGAACTGGCCATACGTAATGACATGACCTTGCTTACTGTACTAAAATACATAGCTTGTGATTATGGCAATAGACAATTGAGATCTCTCTAAGTAGCTTTCAAATAGTTTTGCTGATGCCTTTTCCTACTAAATCTTTTTTTTGTGTGTGTGTGTGTGCCGGGGGTTGACCTCAGGTCCTCATGCACCAGTAGGCACCCATGCCGCTGAGCAACATCACCGGCCCTTATTTTTTTTTTCATATGTGGGTACCGGGAGTTGAACTCAGGCCCTCGCGCTTGTCAGGCAGGCGCTTATGCCGCTGAGCTATCTCACCAGCTTTCTTTGAGAGAGATTGTCTCCTTATGTAGTCCAAGTCAGCCCTGAGCTCTCTATGCCCAGGCTGTCCTTAAATTCTTGGTCCTCCTGCCTCAGTCTCCCAAATGCTGTGATGACAGGCGTGCACCACCATGCCCAGCTCCTACTAAATCTCTTATTAGCATTATTAATAAGTAATAAAATTTACCTCTACTCTAAACATACTGTGAAGGACAGTGATAAGCCATAACACAGCTATTAAATAAGTAACAGGGACTGAGGAATAAATGAGTTGTCTAACATAGAAACTAGAACATGAGACTATACGATAAGCTTGAGGGTACAGAAGGCATTCTTTACCCTGTGCAGAATCCAACAGTAAATTTTTCCCATTTTACAGATAAGGAAATTGAGGCCTCTAGAAGTTGAGTGATTTTCCCAAAGTCATTAGCTAGATAATCGTACATTCTGCTATCTCACTCCAAAGCATGCTAACTTTGTGCTATATTGCCTGTCCTTGTAAAAGAACAGAATGAGATGTTATAGGCTAGGAACATATCTTTTTTTTTTCAGAATCATATTCTACATTAAATGTTATTACTCAGAGTTTATGAATGATTCACTTTTTGTTGTTGGTTTTTTGTTTTGTTGTTTTGAGACAGGGTCTTGCTGTATATTTAGGCTGGCCTTGGACTCTCTACAATCTCGAATTCAGCATCTTCCTGCCTCAACTGCTCAGTGCTAGGATTACAGGTGTACACCACCAGACCAGGCTATGAATGATTCACTTTTTTTTTTTTTTTTGTACCGGAAATCGAACTCATGACCTCATGCTTGCCAGGCAGGCGCAGTGCTGCTGAGCTATATCCCCGGCCCCTAATTCACTTTTTTAAAATACACCCATGAGCCAGGCATAGTGGTGCACAACTGTAATCCCAGCATTTGGGAGGCTGAGGCAGGAGGAATGCCTTGAGTTCGAGGCCAGCCTGGGCTACATAGAGAGTTCAAGGTCAGCCTGAACTATATAGCGAGACCCTATCTCAAAAAAAAAAAAAAAAACCCACAAAATAAAAACCATTCATGGGCTGGGGGTGTAGCTCTGTGGTAGTGGGCTTGCCTGGCATGCACAAGGCCCTGGGTTTGATCTCCAGCATCATAAAAACAAGAAATTAAATAAATAAAAAGTGAAAAGCACTCAGGGTGGAGAAGAAAAAAATTAATTCTGTAACACAATCCCATTATCATTCAGCGTCATTTTCTGTTGAAATAATTCAACTTTATAGAAAAGTTGCAAAGAAAAATATAACTTTTGGCTGGTGAGATAGCTCAGCGGCACAAGCGACTGCCTGGCAAGCGCGAGGTCCTGAGGTCGACGCCTGGTACCCACATAAAAAAAAAAAAAGAAAGAAAAATACAACTTTTCCCCCTTGAGCCATTTGAGAGTTTGAGACATGATTCTCCACCACCCCAGTCACACACATATGTTTCCTTTTTTCTTTTTTTTTCTTTTTTCTTGATATATAATTCATATATCATAAAGTCCACCCTTTTATTTTTATTTTTATTTTTTTGTGGGTACTGGGGGGTAGACTTCAGGACCTCGCGTGCCAGCAGGTGCCCGTGCCGCTGAGCGATATCACTGGCCCGTTTTTCATATGTGGGTTCTGGGAGTCGAACTCGGGCCCTCGCGCTTGCCGGGCAGGCGCTTAAGCCGCTGAGCCATCTCACCGGCCCAAGTCCACCCTTTTAAAGTGTGTAACTCAGAGTTATGCAACCATCACATTAACTCTAGATTGTTTTACCTTTCCCAGAGAGAAACTTCATACCCATTAGCCGTTACTCTCCATTTCTTCCTCCTCCCTGCTGCTGGAAGACACTAATCTACTTTCTGTTTGTTTTTATTTGTTTGGTTGGTTGGTTGTTTTTCATAAATTTTTATTTTTAATAGTTCCTGTTTGTTTTGTTTTTTGAGGCAAGTTCTCGCTATGTGGTCCAGGCAGACCATGAATACCCTGTGTGGCCCAGGCTGGCCTTGAATCCATGATCCTCTTGCCTCAGCCTCCCAAGTGCTAGGATTACAAGATGTGCCAACAAGCCCAGCCCACTAATATACTGTCCTCTCTATGGATTGTCCTAGTCAAATATTTTATATAAATCCCACAATATGTGTCCTTTGTGTCTAGGCTCTTTCGTTTGGCATGTTTTCAGGGTTCATCCATTTTGTAGCATGTGTCAATTCTGTATTCTTTTCTATGCTTGAATAACATTTCCTGGCATGGTGGTGCACATCTGTAATCCCAGCACTCAGGAAGCTGAGACATGAGGTCATCACAAGTTCAAGGCCTGTCTGGGTGCACAGTGAGCTCAAGGCCAGTATGAACTACACAGTGAAAACCTGTCTCAAAAAACAAACAAACAAAAATTTTTAACATCAACTGTTTACATGCTTACAATATCTGAAAAATAATAGCAGAAGCCGGGCGTGGTAGCACAAACCTATGATCCCAGAGCTCAGGAGGTTGAGGCAGGAGGATCGCCATGAGTTCAAGACCAGCCTGGGCTACACAGTGAGTTTAACCCCAGCCTGAACTGCCCGGCAAGACCTTGTCTCAAATAAATAAATAAATAAATAAATAAATAAATAAATAAATAAATAAATAAATAAAAATTCCTATGTGAACTACAATGACAATACAAATAAAACTCTGCCACATAAATAATCTTTGCTTCAATTATTATACATTGGATCATTCAGGTATATATGACCATTTTGTAGCATTTTGACTAGTCAAATATTTATTTATATTACTGTTTTCTTCCTCATCTGAATCAAGGTCTTCATTCAGTACTTCTCTATCTGTCATATCTCTGTCTTATCTGTCATATGCTGCTAATTTCTTTGGCTTACATGATCCAAGACATCATGGGTAGACAGATCACCTGATGACTCACTTTCAGCCTCCTCCCAAAGTTGTAAAAGTGGATTTTCGTGCAACGTTGTACTAAATTAGTCTAATACAAGAGCAACCTTTGTGTTCACTCACTTGATACAACGAATGGCAAGGTGTGCTTACACGTGTATCACATGTAAACAGGTGAGTTTTACCCATGTTATGTGCTGTTACATTTTTGTGTATTTATAATTTTTTTATCAAATGTTTTCTTTTTTATTTACTTGATGACTTAGATCATGTAAGCCAAAGAAATTAGCAGTATATGTCAGTTTCTCCTTCAGTTCTGTCAGTTTTTGCTTCATGTATGTCTTAGTTACTTTTTTCATTGCTGGGACAAATACCTGACACCCACACATTAAGAAAGAAAAAGTTTATTTAGCACATAGTTTGTAAGTTTCAGTCCATAGTCAGCTGGCTCCAAGGCAGGGTGGCATGGCAGAGGGACATGGCACAAGAGAAATAGTTCATGGCATGGAGGAAGAAGGCAGGAAGCAGCAAGCAGCAGCAGCAGCAGCAGCAGGCCTGCCTTCTCTCTGTCCCATCCAGGCTACAAGCCTATTGACTGGTGCCAACCACACCCAGATGGGTCTTCCATTATTCACCTCCTTAATCCCAGTATCATACTCTTTTTTTTTTTTAATGTGGGTACCAGGAGTTGAACTCAGGACCTTGCACTTGCCAGCAGGTGCTTGTGCCACTGAGTGATATCACTGGCCCATTTTTTCCTTTATGTGGGTATGGGAGTCGAACTCAGGACCTCATGCTTGCCAGGTAAGTGCTTATGCTGCTGAGCCATATCACCGGCCCCCCAGTATCATACTCTTAATCCACATTCACACACCCTAATCCAGCCACCTTTGAAACTTCCCACTTATGACCATGTGAGGCTTTGTCTAGATACAAGACATAACATTCTGCCCCTGGCCCCCAAAAAACTCATGCACATCCATTTATGCAAAAGGCATTCAGTCTATCTCTAAGAGTTGTGAAGTCCTAACAGTTTCAGCATTGCTGAAAAGCCCAAGTCCAAAGTTCCCTCTAAGATTTAAGGCAAACTCTTAGCTGCAAGCCCCTGTACAAACTAAAAGTTAAACACTTCCAACATACAATGGCACAAGATGAATAGTCCCATTCCAAAAGGCACAAATAGGGGTATGGAAAGGAATGGGACCAAAGTAAGTGCAAAATCCAGCAGGGCAAACATTAAATCCCATAGTTCCATGCCCAGGATCTGAGGTAGTCTGTGGCAAGATGTGAACTCCAAAAGACTTTTGTGGCTCTGCCTCTACAGCACTGCTGGTGGTTGTAGCTCCCATGGCTTCTCTCTTGGGCTGGCTTTGCTCACTCCTTGTAGTTTTCCTCAGACAATCCACATTCCTGGCTTCTCCAAACTTCTGGGGTCTCCACTGCACCTTCGGCTTCACTCTCATAGCTTTACACACTGTCCTCTCAGGGGCACACTGCCTGGCCTCCCAGGCCTTCTGAAATCTGGGTGGAAGCCTTCCTGACCCCACAGTTCTTGCATTCAGCATGTACTTAAAACTAGCACCATGTGGATAACACCAAGGTCTACAGCCAGCTGGAACTGTGGCCAGGCTTCTCTCTCTCTCGGCTGTAGGGGTTGAGTGCCTGGATTGCTGAGCAATGGATGAACCCATTCCCAAGGAACAAAATCTCTAGGCTGCCACCATGCTAGAACATGGTGCTGTGGGGCTCTCTTCTCAAAGCAGACAGTTTCACCTTGGCGATTTTGAGGCTGCAAAGCCTGGAATTCTGCTGGTTCTTGTGATGTCCTCCAGCCATCTTTTCTGTTTTCAGCCTCCAAGTTCTCCTCTGTTCCATCTGTGCAGGCCATAACTTTACTGGAGGATTTTTTTCTGCCCAAATTCAAAACTTTTTAAATCATTTTGCTGGGACCTTTGCTTTTGATTCTCAACATAGATCTGGCTAAAAGCCCCCAACAGCCATACCACAGCCTCAACATTAGACTGCTTTGAAATTTCTTCCACCAGATAAATTAGTCTGCCACCCTTAATCTCATTATCAGGCAAAGTCTCTCAACATGAGCAAAAAGCAGACAAATTTTCTACAAAAGCATAACATACATGATCTGGATTCCCATAGCCAATGCAATCCTTGTTCCTAACTGAAACCTCAGCCTACGCTTTACAGACTGCATTTCTATCAGCATTCTGATCTTCTGAGCCCTGACCAGAATCTCCCATCAAGTTCAGTTTACAGCATTCCAGGGCTGCCTCTTCTGCCAGCAGTTCCAAAGCTTTCCAAACTCTTGCTGCAAGCCAGTTCCAAAGGCTCCTAAACCACATGGTCAGGCAGTATCACAGCAATGACCCCACTTCTGGTATCAAAATCTGTCTTAGTTACTTTTTTCATTGCTGGGACAAAATAACTGACACCTACACATTAAGGGAGGAAAGGTTTATTTAGCTCACAGTTTGTAGAGTTTCAGCCCATAGCTGGCTTTAAAGCAGGGTGGCAGGGCAGAGGGGTATGGCAGAGGAGAAACAGTTCCTGGCATGGCAAGAAGAAGGCAGGAAACAGCAGGCAATCTCTAGGGCTATTTTTTTTAACTTTTTTTTCATTATTTTTTATTTTAATGCAGATTCCTGTATCAAGCCTAAGGGACACAGTGCTGGAACTTGCAGTGTTTGATCAACACAGGAGAAAGTTTGATAATTTCAGCTCACTAATACTAGAATGGAAATCTTCCAATGAAACACTAGCCCATTTCGAAGATTGTAAGTCAATGGAGATGGTAGCCAAAGATGATGGCAGTGGGCAGGCCCGGGCACATGGTAATGTGAAAATTACAATTTTCTTTTTCTTTCTTTTTCTTTCTCTTTCTTTCCTTCTTTTTTTTTTTTTTTGTGGGTACCAGGGATTGACCTCAGGACCTCGCGTGCCAGGCAGTGCCCGTACCGCTGAGCGATATTACCGGCCCTTTTCTCGTATGTGGGTTCCGGGAGTTGAACTTGGGCCCTCATGCTTGCCAGGCAGGCGCGTACACCACTGAGCCATCTCACCAGCCCCTTTCTTTCCTTCCTTCTTTCTTTCTTTTTAATTTTTCTTTTTTTCAGGCATGGTGGCACACGCCTGTAATCCCAGCACTTGGGAGGCTGAGGCAGGAGTATTGTTTTGAGCTTGAGGCCAGCCTGGGCTACAAAGTGAGTTCAAGGCCAGCCTGAACTGCATAATGAAACCTTGTCTCAAAAAGACAAAAAAAAAAAAAAAAAAAAAAGTTCAAAAACTAATTTCTTTTTTAAGATAGGGTCTCACTGTGTAGCCTAAAATGGCCTCAAACTCACAGTGATCCTACCTCAACCCCTGAGTGCTGGGATTATAGGCATCCGCCACTATGCCTAGCTACAAATCCTTTCTCATACTATGCTTTCTGAATGGTTCACACTAAGTATTTCCTTATAGATGAGGGTTCTACTTTAGATTTTATTATATATCACCTCTCAGTTTTTATTTTTGTATTTTTTTTTCCAGAAAACATACAGGTAGATTTCCTTGTTTGAAAAACTAGGACCTAGGTTCTAACATTTCTCTCATAAAAATATAAAATTTAAATTACTTTAAAATATGTTGCTTGCTTATTACTTCTCTAACATTATGGAAGTATTACTTATTATTAGCAAATATTTAATGAATGGCTACTATATGTAACACCCTCTGCTAGTCACTGGGACTATAATGGTGAGTGAGGCAGACATGGCTACACCCTTGTAGATTGACAGTCTGTCACTGGGGAAGCCAGACGTTAAACATTATAACTGTGTTGGGTAATGGCAAATTCAGGGTGCCCTGAGAGCTTCTAACAGGGGGACCTAGCCCAGTGGGAAGCAAAGAAGGCAACATATTTCTTTTGAGACCCGAAGGGGTGGTGTTTTGAGGGAACAGCAAGAATGAGTTGAAAAAGGCAAGAGTCTGCGATAGAGAAGGGACAAAGACATTAGACGGGGCAGCAAGACCCATGTGCAAGTACTTATCCAGCCTCTGTTTGTGACACATTGCTGATATCCCATCATTAAAAAAGGTCACCTGGCCAAACTAGAATCAAGGTGGGTGAGGACCACACAAGGGCATAATCTACTATGGGCTGTTAATAGAACAACCCTCCACAGACAGACTCTGAGGGTAAAGGAGAGACCATGAAAAGGGTGACTTCACTCTACAGAAGGAGAAACAAGAGTTAACCCATCCCTACCCACAGTCACAAGTACCACTAGTGTTAGCTTCTAAATATCCTTTGGCTTCTATTGATTGATTGATTGATTGATTGATTGATTGTCACAGCGATTCTCCTGCCTCAGCCTCCCAAAAACATGCTGAGATTACAAGCATGTTCTGCCACACCTAGCTATGTCTTTTGGTTTCATCCGTTCCTTTCCAGCTCTGAATGTCCTTATCACCTGTGTCCTGCATTACCACAGTAGCTGCCTAACACTAATATCTCGTCAGGTACCTCTCTTCTCCAATCCATCCTCCACACTAGTGCCCTGGATGATCATTCTAAAATACACTTCTGAATATCCCTCTCCTTCTCTCCTTCTCCCTCTCTCTCTCTCTCTCTCTCTCTCTCTCTCTTTTTTGAGACATGGTCTCACTGTGTAGTTCAGACTGGCCTTGAACTCACTAAATATAGAGATAAATTGCCCAGGCTGGCCTTGAACTTGCAGTGATCCTCCTGCCTCAGCCTCCTGAGTGCTGGGATTACAGGCATTACCTACTACACCCAACCTGAATCTTTCTCTTAACCATTTTTGTTCCTGTCTAATGACCTTTTCTGACTACATATGAGACAAACCATGCATAAACTTTCTGTATACACTTTCTCATGTAAACTTACCCATTTATCAAACGTGTATTTAGTTCTTACTATACCAAGCAGTCTTAGGACCCAAGATTACCATGGTAAATAGATGAAGCAGCTGGGCGTGGTGGCTCACACCTGTAATTCCTGCATTTGGGAGGCTGAAGCAGAATGATCACCGTGAGTTCAAGGCCAACCTGGACTATAAATTGAAATCCTGTCACAGAAAAACAAAACAGAACAGAACAACAACAAACAATGGTAAATAGATGGAGCAGCAAGCTCTCTGACATCACAGCCCATGCCGCAGGGCTTCCTGTGTACTCGGTGAAATCCATGTGCTATCAGCCAACACACCAACCCTGGCTTACTTTCTGCCCTCAGCGCTCACTGCCTACATATCATCTACATTTTTCTCACACTCAACTTTGGACCCTTCACCATGATAGGGCTCCCAGGCCTCTTCCTCTTGCATACATCCTGTGTTTTCTTTTCCTCGGACATGCTTTTCTGGCATCTTCACTGTGGTGAACCCTGTCTCTAGAGATTTTAGGAGTTTTCTTTCCCTCCCACCCGCAGTATAAAGTAAATATTTGTTGGGAATAGTGGCACTGCATGTGATCCCAGCATTTGGAAGACTGAGACAGGGGTTGTGAGTTTGAGGCCAACCTGAACTACATAGTAAGACCCTGACTCAAAAATCAAAATAAGGTGGGCATGATGGTGCACACCTGTAATCCCAGCACTGAGAGAGGCTGAGGCTGGAAGATCACAAACTCAGACCCAGGCTGTGCAACTTAGTTACCTACCAAGACCCTGTCTCAAGACAAAAACTGAAAAGGGCTGAAGATGTAGCTCAGTGGCAAAGCAACTATGGGTTCAATCCCCAGTACTGCAAAAACAAAAAAATTAAATAAATGAAAGTATATATACTCCTCCTTTGTGCTCAGACCTGCTCGGTATTCTGTAAACACTTTACGATGGCGTTTACTTCAGTCACCTCTCACTAAACTGAGGTTTTTTGGTTTTTGGTTTTTTGAGACAGGGTCTCTGTATGCAGTTCAAGCTTTCCTTGAACTCACTATGTAGCCCAGGCTGGCCTCAAACTCACCTCAATCTCCTGCCTCAGCCTCTCAAGTGCTGGGATTACAGGCGTGTATCTCCACACCCAGCTAAATTGAATTTGTCTTAAAGTAAGGATTGTTTTCTTCCTATACCCTGATTACCTAGGATGCTAACATCTCGAAGACTGTCAATAATCTTTGTGGAGCAAATGAATGAGTGTAGCATAAAGAGAAAAAGCTCCAGATTAAGGCATGGTCATCACACATTAAAAATAAAATAAGAATTGACCTAACTAAAGGGAAAGATTCACGTTTGTTAAATTAGAAAAAAGAGGCCAGGCATCATGGTGCACACCTGTAATCCCAGCACTCAGAAGGCTGAGACAGGAAGACCACCATGAGTTTGAGGCCAGCCTGGGCTGCATAGTGAGACCCTGACTTAAAAAAAAAAAAGAAAGAAAAGAAAAGAAAAGGAAAGAGGGAGTGAGGGAGGGCAGAAGAGAAGGAAGGGAAAATGAGTGGCTAAAACAGGATCAGATTATAGAGGCCTTCAAATACTAGTTTAAGGAGTTTAATTGACCTAAAAAAAAAAAAAGGATAGCCATGTGCGCTTTTTGAGTAACTAACATGATGTTTACACAAACAGAATAGTTCAGAAGAGTAAAGGGCCTGAAGGACAATCCCTTTATTGTCACTCCTATTTGTAAATTGGAAAATTCCCCGTATACTTGTTTCCAACTTACTAGGATTCATAAGCCATCACAAGTGATAAGAATTTTAGATTTTGCCTTGCCCAATTCCTCATTTAATAAAGGAACTGAGAGAAAAATTGGTTGCTCAGGATCATATAGGAATATAGTGACAGTGTCAGCAAAAAACCCACTATTGTATTTCCTTGTGTATTTCCCCCATTTAATGTTTTTTTGTTTTTGTTTTTTTGTGGGTACCGGGGGTCGACCTCAGGACCTCGCGCGCCAGCAGGCGCCCATGCCGCTGAGCGATATCACCGGCCCCTTTTTTCGTATGTGGGATCCGGGAGTCGAACTCAGGCCCTCGCGCTTGCCAGGCAGACGCGTAGGCCTCTGAGCCATCTCACCGGCCCTAATGTATTTTTTTTCACTGAAATAAAACACGATTTATAATGGTGAGCTTGGTGGCGCATGCCTGTAATCCCAGCACTTGGGAGGCTGAAGCAGGAGGATCGCTGCGATTTTAGGCCATCCTGGGCTACGTAGTGAGTTCAAGGCCAGCCTGAACTGCAAAGCAAGACCCTGTCTCAAAACAAAAACAAAAACAAAAACAATTTGGAGAAATTGTGGCAGAATGTAGTTTTCTGGAGACATTTTTGTATTCTGTTATTGTTTCTCAGAGTATCTTCCTGCATGTTTTCAGGTCATCAAGTCCTTAAAGTACATCAGATAAAAGGGACTGTATTAATTGGAGTCAATTTTGTGGGCTGTTCAGAGAAGAAAAGCCCAAAGGTGAGTGGAATCTGTGATGTAAGAAACATAGCCAAGCCAGGCATGGTGGCACACACCTATACTCCTAGCACTAAGGAGGCTGAGGCAAGAGGATTGCTTGAATTCGAGGCCAGCCTGAGCTACATACTGAGTTCAAGTCCAGCCTGACCTGCATAGCGAGAACCTATCTCAACAAAACAAAACAAAACAAAACAAAACACATAGCAAAACCCGGGTGTGGTAATTTATTGTATATGGAGCAGAAGATCACAGTTTGGAATCTAGCCTGGACAACTTAGCAAGACCCTGTCTCAAAACTTTAAAATGGGCTGGGACTATAACAGTGCAAAGACCCTGGGTTCAATGCCCAGTACCCCCAAAATTAAATTAGTGGATGTGGTGGCAAACAACTGTAATCCCGGCACTTGGGAGGCTGAAGCAGGAGGACCACTATGAATTCAAGGCCATCCTGGGCTATATAGTGAGTTCAAGGAAAGCTTGAACTGCATAGTGAAACCCTATGTCAAAAAAAAAAAAAAAAAAAATTAAATTGAAAAGTAAAATGAGCTGGCAATGTAGCTCTGTGGTCAAGTACCCCTGAGTTCAATCACCAGTGCCTGCCTAAATAAATAATTTTTTTCTTTTCGTTTTTTTGAAACAAGGTCTTGCTATGGATATGTAGTTCAGGCTGGCCTTAAACTCACTATATAGCCCACACTGGCCTTTAATTCACAGTGATCCTCTAGCCTCAACTTCCCAAGTGCTGGGATCATAGGTGTGCACCACCATGCCTGACAAGCTCTTCTTTAAAAGTTGTTTATAAGTAATGTAAATCTGGGCCGGTGAGATGGCTCAGCGGTGTACACGCCTGCCTGGCAAGCACCAGGGCCCAAGTTCGACTCCCGGATCCCACATACAAAAAAAAGGGCCGGTGATATCGCTCAGCGGCGGGCACCTGCTGGCGCGTGAGATCCTGAGGTTGACCCCCGGTACCCACAAAATAAAATAAAATGAAAATTTAAAAAATAAGGGGCCGGTGAGACGGCTCAGCGGCTTAAGCGCCTGCCTTGCAAGCGCGAAGGCCCGAGTTCGACTCCCGGAACCCACATACGAAAAAGGGGCCGGTGATATCGCTCAGCGGCACGGGTGCCTGTTGGTGCGCGAGGTCCTGAGGTCGTCCCCCCGGTACCCACAAAAAAAAAAAAAAAAAATAAGTAATGTAAGTCTGAGAACTGCGGCCCTCTGTGATTCTGTTATCTTTGGCACTTGAGTGAGTACAAGAATTTCTCCCACGGTGCTAAGGAATTAGAAGTTTATGTTCACCTTTGTGGGTTTCACTGCATTGCTAGGACATTTCCAACGAGCCCAGATCTGCAACCGTGGAGCTGCTCTTGGTGGATGACGTGACTGTGTTGCCGGAGAATGCTACCATCTTCAACCACCCTGACGTGCAGGTAGACACTTTATGGATCTAGTTAAGTGCAGTCATACTAAGAGAGAGGACTTTATATTTCACAGTATAACAATAAACAAACTCACTCATGTGTTAAAATAATCAGATACTTATACATATATGTATCACAAATATGTATAAAAATCAGCTATAGTATTTTTTTTTTAGCTACAGTATTCTTAAGAGTTACACTTTATTAATCATTTTGGTTTTTGTCCATTGACCTTAATCTTTTAATATCATACTGTTTTTAGACAGAAGTTTTCCTTTGAGCTGTTTATAAACTGAAGGGAATGTGATATTGTCGGTCTGCTTTTTCCATAGGAAGTATTTAGCCTTGTGGAAGGGTCTGGTTACTTTTCAGTCAGCAGCCAGGAGCAGGGCATTGCCACCATCACTTATAGAGAAGCAGAGAGCTCTGTGCAGGTGAGCAATAGAGATGTTCCAGATTGATGGTCTCAGACCAAAGCCCCTTCTTAGGAGAAGTGGAAAATTTGTCTTGTGTATAAAACTGGGTACAAAAGTAACATTTGAGCCCAGCCTGGGCAACTTAGTAACTTAGCAAGAACCTGTCACAAAACAAAAAAATAAAAAAGATTGGAAATATGGGTCAGCATAAAGACTGGGTTAATCCTCAACATCACAAAAAAACTAACGTTGGCCTCTCTTTTGGTCTTCAGCCTGCATAGATTCTTCAACTAAAATTGAGGGGTTTTCCTACAGCTAGCTACAGTACTGGGCAGGTTTTGCTCCCAGTTCTGTACTGCTCCCAGTACTGTTGCACTGATACAGTTATAGGAGACATGTAATTAGAAGATTTCCACTAAGTTTCATTTTTATAAATTTCAAAACACATAACTGTGTCAATATTTAAATGTACTGTTGCCGGGCGTGGTGGCGCATGCCTGTAATCCCAGCACTTGGGAGGCTGAGGCAGGAGGATCACTGTGAGTTCAAGGCCAGCCTGGGATATATACTAAATTCAAAGCCAGCCTGAACTACGTAGCGAGACACTGTCTTTAAAAACAAAAAACAAACAAACAAAAAAACCCACATGCTCGCTTCAGCAGCATATATACTAAAAATAAATAAATAAATAAATAAATGAAATAAAATACCAACACATAAGGCAGAAGGTTTGTGATTTCAAAATGCTGGGCCTTTACTATACACAGTGAGACTCTGTCTCAAAACAAAACAAAACAAAACAGGCCAGGCATGGTGGCAAATACCTGTAATCCCAGCACTTGGGAGGCTGACGCAGGAGGATCTCTGTAAATTTGAGTCCAGCCAGAACTACATAGTAAGACCCTAACTCAAAAAACAAACAAACAGGGCCGGTGAGATGGCTCAGTGGCGTAAGCGCCTGCCTTGCAAGCGCAAGGGCCCGAGTTCGACTCCCAGATCCCACATACGAAAAAGGGGCCAGTGATATCGCTCAGCGGCACGGGTGCCTGTTGGCGCGCGAGGTCCTGAGGTTGACCCCCCGGTACCCACAAAAAAAAAAAAGAAAAAAAAAAAAAAACAACAAAAAGCCATACATAGGGGCCAGTGAGATGGCTCAGCGGCTTAAGCGCCTGCCTGGCAAGCGCGAGGGCCCGAGTTCGACTCCCGGAACCCACATACAAAAAAGGGTCCGGTGATATCGCTCAGCGGCATGGGCGCCTGCTGGCACGTGAGTTCCTGAGGTCGACCCCCCGGTACCCACAAAAAAAAAAAAAAAAAAGCCATACATAATACAGAAGTTGTGTGTGTGTGTGTGGATTGACTTCCCCTTAAATTCAATCAATTTAAACTCTGTTCATTATCAGTTAATATTTGTTAAGGCGTTTATTTTTCCATACTGAAACATTATTTTCAGGCTACATACTATGCTGAGCCTGCACCATATAACCTGACCTCTGAGAGTTCCCCTCTCAAAAGAAGTAAGATGTAAGGGCCGGGGATTTAGCTCAGTGGTGCAGCACCTGCCTGACAAGCATGAGGTCCTGAGTTCGATTCCCGGTACCCAAAGGAAAAAAAAAGAAGTAAGATGTATGTTCTGCTTCAGATGAAAGCAGTTGCTATGACTCTGCCTGGAGCATGTTTTCTTCTTTACCAGCTGCCATCTTCCTTGTAGCTAGTTCCAGTACAGCCCGGATCTCTCACCTTGGAAGTCTATGATCTGTGCCTGGCTTTCTCTGGTCCAGCAAAAGCCCACATTGGGGTGTCAGACATACAAGAGCTGGAGCTCGATCTGATCAATAAGGTGAGAGACACTGCCTTCAACTCAGAAGGGAAGCCAGCTTCCTTCTCATTCCCCAGCATCACTTACTATATCTCAGCTCAACTACTGTGTGTGTATGCCAGGACTTTTGGTAAATTAGTGGGAGAACTTCCCTTAAAGAACAACATTCCGGTATTACACATGATGAAGATGAAGGTAAGTAAGTGTCAAAGGACAATTTAAAGCTGGGTGGTTGTGCATGCCTGTAATCCCAGCTACTCAAGAGGCTGAGGCAGGAAGATCTCAAATTCAAGGGCAGCCTGGGCAATTTAGTGAGATGCTGTCTCAAAATTTAAAAAATAGGGCCGGTGAGATGGCTCAGCGGCGTAAGCGCCTGCCTTGCAAGCACGAGGGCCCGAGTTCGACTCCCGGATCCCACATACGAAAAAGGGGCCGGTGATATCGCTCAGCGGCATGGGCGCCTGCTGGCGCGCGAGGTCCTGAGTTCGACCCCCCGGTACCCACAAAAAAAAAAAAAATTTAAAAAATAAAGGCTCAAACCAGGGAGTGATGATGCATACCTATAATCCTAGCACTTGGGAGGCTAAAGCAAGAGGATCATGACAAGTTTGAGGCCAGCTTGGACTACATAGTGATTTCAAAGCCAACCTGAATCATTGCCAGGCATGGTGGTGCACGCCTGTAATCCCAGCACTCGGGAGGCTGAGGCAGGAGGATTGCCTTGAGTTCAAGGCCAACCTGGGCTACATAGTGAGACTCTGTCTCAAAAAAAAAAAAAAAAAAAAAAAAACCCAAAGCCAGCCTGAATTACATAGCAAGACCCTGTCTCAAAAAACTAGAAATAAATACAGGCTGGAGGTGTAGCTCAATTGTTGAAGCACCCCTGGGTTTGATCCCTGGTACTGAGAAAACAAACAAAAAACTATTTAAAATACATAGTACACATATATTAGGTTCATTTGACCAAAGGCTAATCAGAAACATTAGCATGAATGAAAAAGTTTGCTGCCTGCAAGGAGTTAGACTGTCATTAGTGAGTGAGATGCCTCCATTACAATCTGTTTTCCTTTTTTTCAAACGGTAGGTTGAGATAGGCAAAACTGTGACAGTGACAGTGAGGGTTCTTGATTCTTCCAAACACCCATTCCGGAATAAATACTTCAGAAACATGGAGCTCAAGCTGCAGACTGCATCAGCCATCGTCACTCTGACGTGAGTACCGTGTCCATACTCCATTCTGCAAGTGCTTAGTATCATGGAACTCTCCCTCCTGGTAGGCCTGTCAGTGTCTTCTTAGCTTATTTCAGATTCTCTCCTGTTCTGTTACAAGACCTTTTACGTATACTCTCTTCCCATCTTCAGCTCTCCACAAAATGCACATTTCATGTTCTGAGCTGTCTTGGTTGGGGGCCAAATTGTGTGTGTCATTAATATGTATATTTCTGAAGTTTCTCCTTGGAGGAGACCTTTTAGGAGTGCTGCCAGCTAGAGGACCTTCTAAAGTCTATTGAGGGCCGGTGAGATGGCTCAGTGGCGTAAGCGCCTGCCTGGCAAGCGCGAGGACCCGAGTTCGACTCCTGGAACCCACATACGAAAAAAGGGCTGGTGATATCGCTCAGCGGCACGGGCGCCTGCTGGCGTGTGAGGTCCTGAGGTCGACCCCCGGTACCCACAAAAAAAATTAAATAAATAAAGTCTATTTAGAAGCGGAGGTACTGGTATTCTACTTTGAGAAAGGAAATATGCAAGAAGTCCAGTTTTGCCAGTCTGGGTTTCTACCACCCTCCTTCCTTTGTTGTCATAGGACAAGTTTCTCCCCTTGGGAGCTTCCTGTCATTATCATGCAATTAGTCTTGGCTCTTTCCCTCTAACCAGAGTTACAATGAGCAGAAAATGAAAAGGTGTCTCAAAAAGATGCCCCACTAACCACTCTCTTAACCAAGTTTTTCTCACCTAAAAACACATTGGCCCTTGCAGACTAATGGAGGAACAGGATGCATACTCTGAAAACTATGTTCTTCGGGCCGTCACTATTGGGCAAACCACACTTGTGGCTACCGCCAGAGACAAGATGGGGAGAAAATTCACATCAGCCCCTCAGCACATTGAAGTAAGGAAATGGCCTCATTCAGAATTTGCACTTCAACTTATTTAGCATTGTTCATCCTTTTATGTCTAGTTTGCACAAGTTTAAAAATCACTTGATCCAGGTGTGGTGGTGCACACCTGTAATCCCAGCTCTCAGGAGGCTGAGGCAGGAGGATCACCATGCATTTGAGGCCAGCCTGGACTACATAGTGAGTTCAAGGCCAGCCTGAACTACATAGTGAGACCCTATCTCAAAACAAACCAAAACAAAACAAATCATAAAGGTAATTTTAATGGTCCCTTTTGCTCTAGCGAGTTGATACAGTAATTATTTTTAATTTTTACCATTGTATATAAAATAAAAATACATATATTTGTGTAACTTCTTGGCACATAATTAGGAGTTTTCCTTAGAAACTAATGCCTCTCATTAATCATTGATGTCCTTTTGGTTTTCTCCTTTAAGGTGTTTCCTCCGTTCAGACTTGTTCCAGAGAAAATAACACTGATTCCAGCTAACATGATGCAGGTGATCATGAAAGTAGAAAGATAATGCACACCTTTTCTCTTTATACACACACACTCACACACACACATACACACAAACCTCTTCCTGCTGGCCTCCTCTTGTCTACTCCGTCACACCCAACCGGATCTGATAAAGGAAGCTTTGCCCTGACCTGCGACACACTTGGCATAAACTGCCTCTGGAATTCTGTGGATCAGTTGCAGCACTGCATTTCCTCTGTATTTGAGTCCAGGTGGGGTGTGGTGTTCAGAAAGCAGGGGACGATAAAGAAATCAGATTGCTTACACAAAATGTTGGGGGAAAGCTGCAACTTCTCCCTGACATTCTAGGCTCTTGCTGTGTGTTTTAATTCTAGGTGATGTGTGAAGGCGGCCCCCAGCCCCAGTCCATCATTCTCTTCTCCATCAGTAATCAGACTGTGGCTGTCGTTAATAGGAGGGGACAAGTTACAGGGAGAGTGGTTGGCACAGCTGTGGTCCATGGCACCATCCAGACTGTAAATGAAGATACTGGCAAAGTCATTGTATTTTCCCAGGTATCAGTTCTTCACTTTGCTCTGTGTTGTAGTCAGGGTTTGCAAGGGAAACAATACAATACAGGACACATAATTTATAGAGTTATTTTGTAATAGTCACCCAAAGAGTTATATAGAAAAAGTGCAGGAAATCTGTCCACACACTAAAGACCCAAAGAACCCAGCTGAGGGCCTGGATCCTACAGCAGTGTCCTGTATGAGTCCAGCTGAAGACCTAGAGCCCATGACCATGCCCTCATGAGTCCAGCTGAAGGCCTAGGGCCCACAACAATGTCTCATGCAAGTATATTTCACGGATCTGCACCGGGAAGGCCCAAAGGTCAGTGGTGGAAGCTAGAAAGTCTGCACCAGCGGGATGAAGGACCTGTGCCAGCAGATTGAGGGATCTACCCCGGAGCCAGGAAGCGACGCTCAGAGTAAGAACCGGAGCTCCCCCGAAAGTCACCACAGCCATCCTCAGCAACAGTGAGGTCCCGAGCTCCTCCGACGATGAGAACAGCCAAGTTCCTATCAGGAAAGCCAGCGTGACAAGCTCCTCAAGGAGAACCGACAGCAGCAACTCTTCCTCACCAGTTCTCCTTTTTATGTTGTTGGCAACAGTCCTCAGGTGGGCCCTCCACACCAGGCACCACGCTGATTCAGTTCAGCTGGGTGTGACAAGTTGACCACCAGTTGTCGATCCACCACACTCTGCTTCTGCTCTTCCATTTGGAAACCACATTGGGGATTTATGGAGGAAGAAGAGGAGGGGAGGGGGAGAGTGTCAGCAGTCCAGGAAAACCCTTTTAGAAAGAAAAAAAAGCTTTAGTAGCTAGATGTAGTGGACACTCCTATAATCCCAGCGCTCAAGAGGCTGAAGCAAGAAGATCACCACGAGTTGGAGGCTGGCCTGGGCTACATAGTGAGGTCAAAGCCAGCCAGTCTGAACCACATAGGAAGACCCTGCTGCCAAAAAAAAAAAAAATCCACCAGATGTGATGGCGCATGCCTGCAATCCCAGCACTTGGGAGGCTGAGGCAGAAGGATCACTGTGAGTTCAAGGATCACCAGACTAGTTCGAGGGCAACCTGGGCTTCATAGTGAGTTCAAGACCAGCCTGAATTACAAAGTGAGACCCTGTCTCAAAACAAAACAAAACAAAACAAAAAATCTAGTGAAAAACCCAGAGTAGCTGGCAGTGCTATAAGACATCATCCCCTATACAGAAACTAATAAAATATTCTCTAAATAGTGAGAAAAAAAAAAAAAAAAGGCATCATCCCTATCCTTAAGGAATTCTTTTAAAACAAAAGCAAAAAAAAAAAAAAAAAAAAAAGAAAAGAAAAGAAAACAAACAAACAGGAAAAAGCTGGGTGTGGTAGTGCACACCTGTAATCCTAGCACTTGGGAGGCTGAGGCAGGAGGATCGCCATGAGTTTGAGGCCAGCTGGGGGGTTACATAGTGAGTTCAAGGCCAGCCTTAACTACATAGTGAGACCCTCTCTCAAAGAAATAAATAAAATAAGACAAAAGCAAACATAACCCTCATGTGAGATTCTTTGCTGAATGCCAAAAACAGCACAACACACTAGTTGTCGTAGCATCTCTGTCCACCCCACAGAACTCCTTCCTAGCCCAAGTTTGCTCTGTACCCTGTCGAGCAGGATGAAGTGCAGATTGAAGTTGTTCGGCTAAGGTCTGTTAGGATTGTTGCAGCTACAACTCGACTCATCACAGCTGCTGAGGTCAGTACAAGGCTCTGTTCGGGTCCATGGTTCTGATAATGCTGGGTGCAGAGGTCAGACAGTACAATACCACTTATTCTCTTCAGATGCCAGTGTATGTCACCGGAGTGACCAGTACACAGAGCCCTTTCTCCTTCAGCAATGCCAGCCCTGGGCTTAGGTTCCACTGGTCCCTGAGCAAAAGAGATGTGTTGGATCTAGTACCCAGGCATTCAGAGGTAGGAATTTATTTGTTTATTATATTACCCTGACGCTAAATGTGTTTCATCATAAGTTCTTAACTAATTGACTTACTTTTTTTTTGGGGGGGGGTCTTGCTGTGTAGTTCAGGCTGGCCTTGAATTCACTTTGTAGCCTAGGCTGGCCTGGAACCCACAGCGATCCTCCTGCCTGAGCCTCCCAAGTGCTGGGATTACAGGCATGTGCCACCATGCTGGACCAGTGATTGACTCATTTTCTAAAAAATACGATGTTTTTCCCTAAACTATACAATGGTATTGAGTCCTTTTCCTTGTTCTTTGAACTCTGGAAACCTGAAAATCACATGAAGAATTCAAATTTGAGTACTATATGATTTTTAGTATTTTTTGCTGGAAAGAGCTCTCAAAAGCAATCTTTAATATATTGTTGTATAATATTGTATTTTGAGCCGATGACCACTATATGGGTAACACATTATGCAGTACAGAACTTAGGTATAGATTTTAGCATGTTGAGGCACAGGTCCAATCATTCACAGTCATGCTTGCCCTGCATGATGGGTATAGCCATCAGCAGTGAGAAAGATGGCTCTGGACTGTTCTGAAGGGCACCGCAACACAGGCAAGCCCTGGGCTGCCCTCCTGGAAGTGGGAACAGAACAGCTTCCCATAATGGGAGGGCAGAGACTGTGGTGCCACGGGGCTGCTGTGGCCACTGTTGGCAGCTGACTTTGGACAGGGTCCCTTAAATCAATGGCAGAGTTAAGAAGGTTGATTAATTACAATGGCCCTCTATGGTTCCCTTTCGTATCTGGTGGTCGCTGCCCCAGTTCAGCACCTGCTGTGTCTGGAACCATGGAAGCCCTAGGGATGGACTTTGAGGAAATCCACCAATGTAATTTAAGATTTTATGTTTCTGAAAATAGGCTTGATGTTTATGTGCACATAACATCAAGCCTCAAAAAAATAAAAATAGAGCCTGGTGTGGTGGTGCATGCCTGTAATCTCAGAACTTGGGAGACTGAGGCAGGAGGATTGCTGCAAGTTCAAGGCCAGCCTGGGCTACATAGTAAATTCAAGGCCAGCCTCAACTATATAGCAATAATCTGTTTCAAAAATACAAAAAACAAACACAAAGAATATAGGTGATGTTTTTCTGTAGCAAACAGCTATAATACAAATCAGACTGTTTACCTGATTATCAGTTTGCTGGAACCCACCTAGGGTGGTCTGAGGATGGGGGAGTCACCTCAGTCTAGGCTCTGCCTTAGGAAGAACTGTCCAATCTAGTTGTCACAATTCAGTGTCAACAAAAATAAAGAATCAGAGCTGGACCTCAGGAGAAAAAAGAGAGACCAAAAAAAGGAAATAGAATTAGGAGAATGTTTCTGGAGCCACCTAAGAAGAAAAGAGGAGAAATCTGGAAAAAGTAAAAACATCTATTTATAATCTTTCTAAATATATCCTAAATTTATAATTGGAGGAAATTGTTGGCCAGATCTTCCATCTGTCAGGGACTTCCCTATAATTGAAGAAAGACGGAACTGTACTTAGTTGGGAATAATTCAACATAGGGATTTGGCTTTTGCTCTTAAGTAACAAATAGAGGTTTTGTAGAAGTAGGGAATGGCTTTACCCTCTTTTCTATTTCTCCCTTTCTTTCATTTTCTTATCTAAAGCACTACTTTTTTTTTTTTTTTAATGAGACAGAGTCTTGCTATGTAGTTCAGGCTGGCCTCGAACTCATGACCAACCTCCTGCCTCAGCCTCCCAAGTGTTGGGATTACATGTGTGCACCACCAAGCCCAGCTAAAGCAACTCTCTTTTCTTTAGCAAAAGAAATGATTGAGAGCCAAAGGAATGCTGTCTTTTCCTGCTTCAGATGCAGCACAGCAAATTGGATGATGGAATGGGCAACAGAAAGGTCACCATGCCCCACAAAGTAGATTTCCTACACTGTGGAAATGCCATTTTTTAGAGAGTCACTTCAATTAAACTTTTTTTTTTTTTTTTTTTTTTGTGGGTACCAGGGGGATGACCTCAGGACCTCGTGCGCCAACAGGCACCCGTGCCACTGAGCGATTCAATTAAACTATTATAAACCACTCATTCTTTAGTATGGATTTTCTTCCAGACAGTTGATTGAGGTCTGCACAAAGGAAATGGGAGTTTTTATGTTGGGGAGGAGGAAAATGTGGTTTTGGAGGCTGAGACTCTACTTTGAGTCAAGAGAGTTTGCGCGGACCAAGCAGGCAGGGGAGACAGGAAGCAAAATGAGTGCTGAAAAGGTAGACAAGTGCCTGCTTCAATATAAATCTCCCTTAGTGTTGGCCCTCTCTTTCTTATTACCAGAAGTCTGTGTGCTCTAACCTTCCCTATCCAGTCTAGACTGGAATGGTGAGTAAGACACGAGGGGAGATGGCCAGTTTTAGCCTAAAATAAAAGCATCCCAAATAAATAAATAGGAAAATCAAGGGGCCAGGGGTATAGCTTAGCAGCACAGTGCCTGCCTGGCAAGTGCAAGGTCCTGAGTTTTTTTTTTTTTTTTTTTTTTTTTTTTTGTGGGTACCGGGGGGACGACCTCAGGACCTCGCGCGCCAACAGGCACCCGTGCCACTGAGCGATATCACCGGCCCCTTTTTCGTATGTGGGTTCCGGGAGTCGAACTCCGGCCTTCGCGCTTGCAAGGCAGGCGCTTACGCCGCTGAGCCATCTCACCGGCCCAGCAAGGTCCTGAGTTTGATTCCCAGTACCAAAAAAATAAAAAAGTAAAATCAGCCAGGTGTGGTGGTGCACACCTGTAATCCCAGCACTTGGGAGGCTGAGGCAGGAAAATCACTGCAACTTTCAGGCCAGCCTGGGCTACATAGTGAGCCTAAGGCCAGCCTGAACTACATAGCAAGACCCTGTCTACAAATAAACAAAGCACCTCTCTTTTTTTAACCTAACCCTTACTTCCACTACCCCAAATTCCATGAGTTGTAGATTTGCTTTATTTTTCTCCATTCTCAAATTCAACTGTGAACCTATTTTAGAAACCACTTCCATTGTTTCCATTTTTCTCCTATCAATAAATTGACTTTGAGGTAGTATAAGAAAGAATCCTAGATGCGTCCCACAATTAGCTGGACATTGCCAATAGGGGTTTACTTTTGTGGTGACCATACTGCCAGGAATAAGAAGAAAATACTATGAAAACAAGCTCTTGTACTCTAGTTCTTCTAGATAGCTATTTCCAACAAACATTCCTTTTTGTTACAAGGAAGGACATGGTTCTTACTTGTGAATATTTCTCAATCTATCCCTGCACTGTCTAGGTTTCTCTGAAGCTTCCAGAAGAGAATAACTTTGCCATGGTTGTTCACACGAAAGCAGCTGGCAGGACCAGTATCAAAGTCACTGTCCACTGTGTGAACAGTTCCTCTGGGCAGTTTGAGGGGAGTGTATTGGAACTCTCTGATGAAGTTCAGATCCTGGTAAGCTCCCAAACCTGTCTTCTTTCTCTGTATCAAGGAGAGAAAGCTATAATCTCATCATCTGTGAAGAGCTTTGACTGAAGAGAGAAATTGCTAGAGGAATCCCTAGAACAGGTTTGTAGTTCCCAGATCTTATCGTCCCTGCTAATTACTTCTGTAAGTATTGACTTTAGAATTTTGGCACATGTGCTCCTGTCAACTCCCACACTATAAACAGGCTCATTTCCAAGCCCCTTCATCTAACGGAGACATTATAATATATTCATTTAGTTCTGCGGTATTAATACTGCGGTATTCCCCAGTAGAATGAAATATTATCCTAACTTCTGGTAAGGTGTAAGAGTATAAATAGTTTCTACTTATGATCTCAGACTTAAAGGAACTAAATTACCCCCTTTATTGGTTGGTTGGTTTGATTGATTGTTTTTTTGTGTGTGTGGGTACCGGGAGTCAATCTCAAGACCTCGCGCGCCAGCAGGCGCCCGTGCCGCTGAGCGATATCACCGGCCCTTTTTTCATATGTGGGTTCCGGGAGTCGAACTCGGGCCCTCGCGCTTGCCAGGCAGGTGCTTATGCCGCTGAGCCATCTCACTGGCCCTGATTGATTGTTTTTGAGACAGAGTTTTGCTATGTAGTTCAGGCTGGCCTTGAACTCACAGCAATTCTCGTGCCTCAGCCTCCTGAGTGCTGGGACTACAGACATGCACCGCCAAGCCCGACTATTGTTTTGTTTTGTTTTGTTTAGCAGTGGCAAAGTTTATTTAAGAAAACAAAAATGAAGAGTGAGAGAGAAAGTGACTCTGCAGAGCGAGCTTGGACTGAGTAAATAGAAAAGAGGGAGAGAGCAAAGATAAAAGTACACGCTGCGTCTGGGAAACACAGCATGGGCTATCATGGAAAGTTATGATAGCCTATTGTTTTTTTGTGTGTGGGGGGATGGTATTATTTTGTTTTTTGAGGCAGGGTTTTACTATATAGATCAGGCTGATCTTGAACTTGAAACTACTGTCTCAGTTTCCCAAGTGCTGGGATTACAGGCAATTTTATTTTGTTGTTATTTTTGGTTTTTGGGGACAGAGTCTTGTTATATAGTTCAGCTGGCCTTGTACTTACTACGGAGCCCAGGCTGGCCTCGAACTCATGGCAGTCCTCCTGTCTCACCTGCCCAAGTGCTAGGATTACAGGTGTGCACCACCACGCCCAGCAATAATTACCATTTCTGAGGAGGAAAGTAGGTTTCTCTGCCTCTGAATTTGGGCTGATTTTATTCCCTTTATTTTGGTTGTAGTTCTGTAATTCAGTGTAAGGAAGAGGAAAGAACACTTTACTAGGAAATAGAATAACTGGATGGTGTCCCATAGTGATTTAATATTGTAGGCTTCTGTCCCCAAATCTCACTTCAGGTTACCAGAACCAAAATTAGAAATTGCAAAGTTATTTTATATCTAAGTAGTACAGAGGCTATAGTAAGTGTAAACTTTGCCACATGCTCAGTCCTTCAGTTAGAAGCAGGAAAAATAAAAGGCATGGTTGATATTATTTATATATTCTAGAGTACATTACCTAGATATGTTTCAAGTTCCTGGTTCATTTTGGAAAGGAGTATGGTGGAAGATTTTAGACTAATTACAGGTTAAGAAGACTGTTGACTTGTAGTTATCACTTATTTAACATTTTACTAAAGTCTATATGTGAGTAAAGGTCATAATTTTTCTCTTCCAGAAAGGAGGAAAACATTATTTTCTCATTATAGGTGTTTGAAAAACTCCAACTTTTCAATTCCGAGTGCCAGCCTGAGAAGATTCTAATGCCAATGAATTCTCAACTCAAACTTTACACTAATAGGTAAGGAAAAGGGAAAGGAATGGCCAGGTTCTAACTTTACATATCTTCAGTAAAAAAATTGCATGTGGAGTCACGCACAGTGGTACATGCCTATAATCCCAGCTGCTTGGGAGACTGAGGCAGGAGGGTCACAAGTTCAAGGCCAGCCTGGGCAATTTAGTGGAACACTATCTCAAATTATTTTAAGAAGTGCAGTGGGTGTAGCTTAGTGATAGAGTGCTTGCCTCGTACGGAAGGCCCTGGATTCCATATTCCCAATAATACAAAGAAAATCATTGCCCATGGAAAGAACTACCATTCCCTTTCTTTAGTTGAAGACAAATAATTCACATAACATAAAACTAACCTTTCTTTTTTTTCCATAAAAGGGACTGAACACATACATGTACGGCTTCCCACATGGAGGCAGGTGCTCCACCACTGAGCCACAACCCTAGCCCAAAACTAACCATTTAAAGGTGCAAATTCCAGGGTAATATTGCATAACTATCACCTCTATCTAGTTTTATTTTTGTTTTTGGTTTGATTTTGATTTTGGTTTTGGTTCTGGGGATTGAACCCAGGGCCTTTGCACTGAGCTACATCCCAACACTGTCTTATTTTTCATTTTGAGACAGAGTCTCTCTGAGTTGCTAAGTTGTCCAGGCTGGGCTGAAACTTGCGATCCCGCTGGCCCAGCCTAGCAGAGTGCTGGGTCTACAGGTGTGCACAGCCACTCCCAGCTTCTGTCTAGCTCTACAGTTCCTTCGCCACAAAAGGAGACTCCATATCCCTTAAACAATCATTCCTCATCCTCCCTTTCTCCCTGCCCTTAGCAAGCACTAAACTGCTTTCTGTCTTTATAGCATTAACTCTTCTGGATCCTTCATAGAAATAGAATCATAGGATAGCAACTATTTGTGTTTACCCCTTTCAGTTGGTGTGTTTTTGATGCTACACATTGTAGCATCTATCAGGATTTCATTCCTTTCGATGTCTGATCATTTTCCATCACAGGTATATGAGTAAACCACCTTCTGTTTGTCCATTCACCCATTCATGCGCAGTTAGGTGATTTTTACTTTTGGTGAGAGCTGGAGTACAGCATCTAGCTAGGTAGCCCAGGCTGGCCTTGAATTTACGATCCTCCTGCCTTAGCGCCCCAGAGGCCTGCTGGGTTTTAATGTGAACCACCATGCCTGACCTTATTTTTACTTTTTTACTATTGTGAACATTCATGTACAAGTATTTGTTTGAATACTTGTTTTCAATGATTTTGGGTGAATAAATTTTTAATGAAAATATGCAATAAGATTTACATTTTTCCCTCAGTACTGAGGATTGAACACAGGGCCTCATGTAATGCTAAACAGGCACTCTACCACTGATCTACATCACTGGCCCAGATCTGATTTTTTAAAAGATAAGCATGCCAAGGGTGGTGGCAGATGCCCATAATCTTAGCTATTTGGGAAGCAGAGGCAGGAGGATCACACCTTTCAGACCAAGCCTAGGTAATTTAGCAAGACCCTGTTTCAAAGAAAAATTTAAAAAGGATTGGGGGGTAGGGGGAGGCAGCCATGGTGGTACATGCCTATAATCCCAGCACTCAGGAGGCTGAGGCAGGAGGATCTCTATGAGTTTAATGCCAGCCTGGGCTACATAGTTCAAGGTCAATCTGAACTACAAAGTGAGACCCTATCTCAAAAAAACAAAAAATGGCCAAGCCTGGTTGTATACACCTATAATCCCACCACTTAAGAGGCTGAGGCAGGCCAGCCTGGGCTACATAGTGAGACCCTGTCTTAAAAATAAATAAATAAATTTTTAAAAATAAAAACATAAAAGGGAGGAGTGGGTCTACTACTGGGATGTAGCTCAGTAGTAGACTGGCTCTGGGTTCAATCCCCACCTATAGAAAAAAAAAGAGAGAGAAAAAAATAAAAGGAAAAAATATATGAGCATAATCAAAAGGGAGACTATTGCTGGGCTTGGTGGTACACACCTGTAATGTCAGCACTGGAGAGGCTGAGGCAGGAGGATTGCCAGGAGTTCAAGACCAGCTTGAGCTATATAATGAGTTCAAGGCCAGCCTGGACTGCATAACAAGACTCTGTCTCAAAAACAAAAACAAACCAAAAAAAAAAAGGGCAGATTTTTCTCTGAGGAACAAATAAGTATACAATGTAGAGAATGCCAAGTAGTTTCCTAAAGGACAGACTCAAATAGTGGTTCTGGAAATCTTCCCTCCTTTCCCTCTGGTCAGAAAGGGCCCCCAAGAGTTGCTCTTACTCCATTTGGCTTCTAGAGAGGGAGCGGCCTTAGTGAACGCTCGAGTTCTCCAGTGTTTTCCTAATTCATCCGTCATTGAGGAGGATGGCGCAGGACTCCTGAAAGCCGGCTCCATCGCAGGGTCTGCAGTGCTGGAAGTCACTTCTGTAGAACCTTTCGGAGTCAACCAGACAACCATCACTGGGGTCCAGGTGAGTTGAGGCACTCACTCAAAAAAAACAGGAGTCAGGTATTGTGGTACCCACCTGCAATCCCTGCACTTGGGAGGCTGAGGCAGAAGGATCACTGTAAGTTCGAGGACAACCTGGGCTCCATTGTGAGGTCAAGGCTAGCTTGAACTACATAGTGAGACCCTGTCTCACAAAAAAAAAAAAAGGAAAAAAGGAAAAACAGAAAGGGCCTGGAGGGATGGCTTAGTGGTACAGTGCTTGACTAGCAGGTGTGAAGCTCTAGGTTCAATCCTCAGTACTGAAAACAAACAAAGGAATGAATAAAAGGGATACTGTGGCCTTAAGAGGCAGATTTCCTTTTTTTAAGAACTAGGGAAAAAAAGAGACCTAGGAACTTCTCTAGCTGGGTGTGCTGTAATCCCAACATTCAGGAGGCTGAGGCAGGAGGATTGCCACAGTCCAGCTTGGGCTACATAGTGAGTTTAAGACCAGCCTGAACTATACAGCAAGACCCTGTCTCAAAAAAACAAAAAAGAAAAACAAACCAAGGGGATTGGGGGGCTAGAAACATCTACAGAAGCCAGAAGTGAACCTCTAAGAGAGGCCAGTCCTGCCATGGTTATAAATCATCAAATTTTTTAAAAAGCCAAATTAAAATGGACTTTAGAGCCTTTTATAATAAAAGAGATTAGCCTCAAATTGATACAGTTGTTGTTTGAGCAGCTTTGGCTAAAGGGTTTGTGTGGAAAAATAAAAATAAATAAAGGGTTTGCATGGAGGAATATGGAACTATTGTTATGGAAATCTGGCTTTGATATAGACTTAAAATTTTAGCATTAGAAATGGGCTTAGACTGCTTTTTGGTCTATTTTTTTTTTTTTTTTTTTTTGTGGGTACCGGGGGGTTGACCTCAGGACCTCGCGCACCAGCAGGCGCCCGTGCCTCTGAGCAATATCACCGGCCCCTTTTTCGTATGTGGGATTCGGGAGTCGAACTCGGGCCCTCGCGCTTGCAAGGCAGGCGCTTATGCCGCTGAGCCATCTCACCGGCCTGCTTTTTGGTCTTTTGACTAAGATCAAATATAGAAGAGGCCTCAGAGGTAAGTTAGTTTAATGCACATGAAAAAATGTTAGCCATTAAAAGTCCACTCTCTTCCAGCTACTATCTTGGTCCTTTTATATGTATTATCTCTTTCAACTACCATGAAACCACTTGAGGTAGGTGTTATTATCCCTGTTTAACTGATAAGACATCTGAAACTCAGAATTACCTGAGGCTACACAGTGCTGCAGTCAGGCACACCCGTGCTGAGTGCTGACTGCAGCCCATTCTGTAGAGCAGTCTTGTCTCCACAGGTGGCCCCAGTGAAGTACCTGCGGATGAGCAGCCAGCCCAAACTGTATACAGCCCCAGGAAGGACCCTGTCAGCCTTTCCCGTGGGCATGGCTCTTACCTTCATTATTCACTTTTACAATAGCATCGGAGAGAAATTCCATACCCACAACATTCAACTTTATCTATCTCTGAACAGGTATGATATGGAGGTCAAAGCAATGTTTCTGCTGGGTGTGGTGGCGCACAACTGGAATTCCAGCACTTGGAGGCTGAGGCAAGAGGACTGCAAGTTTGAACCCAGCCTGGCCAATTTAGTGACTTAGTGAGACCATGTCTCAAAAAAGGACTAATGTAGTTCAGTGGGAAGGCCTTGGGTTCAATCCCTAGTACCACAAAAAAAAAAAAAAAAAAAAAAAAATTGTTGTTGATACTGTGGTAGAAACCTTTCTTTATTAGGCTAGAGGCTCCAGTAACTTCTTTTACATTCAGAACTCAGAATCTGATCTTTATTTCTCTTGTAAGGATTAAAAACTGGCTGGGGGCCGAGCATGGTGGCGCAGGCCTGTAATCCCAGTACTTGGGAGGCTGAGGCAGGAGGATCACCTTGAGTTTGAGGCCAGCCTGTGCTACAAAGTGATTTCAAGGCCTGGCTGAACTACATAGATGACCCTGTCTTAAAAAGACAAAGAAAAAACAAAAAAAAAAAACCAACAGGCTGGGGATATAGCTCAGTGGCAGAGCACTTGTCTAGCATGCATAAGGCCCTGGGTTTGATCCCCAGTACCATAAAAAAATAAAAAGTAATATAAAAGGTCAGGCTTAAAGAATGGTTTAATTATCAATAAAGAAAAATTTCAGCCAGGCATGGTGACACATACCTGTAATCTCAGCACTTGGGAGACTGAGGCAGCCTAAGCTACATAGTGAGTTCAAGACTGGCCTGAACTACACAGTGAGACCCTGTCTCAAAAAACAAACAACAACAACAACAACAACAAAAAAAAAAAAAAAAAAAGAAAAAAGAAAGATTTCAGTAGATTTTGAATCTGTCAAGGCTTAATTCATAGACAAGACCCATAGGGAACTAAATAGAGTGAGTTTTTTTGTTTTTTGTTTTTTGTTTTTTGCTTGTTTTGGTTTGGTTTGGTTTTTGCATGGTTTGGTTTTTGGCAATAGGGTCTTGTTATGCAGTTTAGGCTGGCCTTGAACTCACTATGTAGTCCAGGCTGGGCTCCAACTCATAGCAACCCTCCTGCCTCAGCCTCCTGAGTGCTAGGATTACAGGCATGCACCACCATGCCAGCTGTGAATACAGTGTTATTAAAAAGCTTTATTGCAGGAAAATTTTTAAAGCCTTAATATTGAAAACTCACTTCTGTCATTCTCATCAGAATTGAGGGGTACTTGGGAGGCTGAGGTAGGAAGATTACAACTGTAGATATAGCCTGGACTATACAGCAAGTTCCAGGCCAGCCTGGACTACAGAGTTAGACCTCGTCTCAAAATAAACAAAACAAACAAACAAAGAACTGAGAGAGAAAAGGCTTACTGGAAACCAGGTATAGTGGTGCATACCTGGAGGACTGCAAGTTCAAGACTAGCCTGGGAAAACTTAGAGAGACCCAGTCTCACAATTAAAAATAAAAGCTGAAGATATAGGTTAGTGGTAAAGGCCCTCTGATTGAGTCCCCAGGATATACATAAATATACATACATGCACACACACTAAATAAATTAATTAATTGAATTTAAGTTTTTAAAGAAAGGGCTGAGGCCCGGGCGTGGTGGTGCATGCTTGTAGTCTGGACTACACAGCAAGACCCTGTCTCAAACAAACAAATAAACAAAAAGCTGGGTGTAATGGCACCTGCCTGTAACCCCGGCACTCGGGAGGCTGAGGCGAGAGGATTGACTGCAGTTCCAGGTCAGTCTGAACTACACAGCGAGAACCTGTCTCAGAACAAAACAAAAGAAAACCTTAGGCTGGGATGTAGCTCAGTGCTGGAGTCCTTGCCTAGAATCTAGCATGCATGAGGCCCTGCGTCCAAAACAAAAACCAAAGTAGGGAGCTGAGGATGTTGAGGCTGTAGTTCAGTATGAAGATACTGGATTCAATCCTCAGTAACCACAAAAAATAAATATACCATTACAAAAGTGAAAAGGGCTGGAAGCCAGGCATGACGGCACAAACCGATAATCACATACCTATAGTTGCCGCGTTCTGGGAGGCTGAAGCAGGAGGATTGCAAGTTCCAGCCCAGCCTGGGCAGCATAGCGACCTAGTAAGACTCTGTCTCACAATAAAAAATAAGGGCAGGGCAAGTAGCTCAGTGCTGCAGAGGCTCTGGGTTCAACCCCCAGTACCACACACACACACATACACACACACACACACAGGAAAGAGAGAAGAGAAAAAGGGTTTACTGAGCACAGTGAATGTGAAAATACTAGACTGATCTTGGGCCTATGGTTGCTTATTCTTGGTTGAAGAATTCCTTCTGAGCTTTTTTTTTTTTTTTTTTTTTTTTTTTTTGGGTACCGGGGGTCGATCTCAGGACCTCGCGCGCCAGCAGGCACCCGTGCCACTGAGCGATATCACCGGCCCTTTTTTCGTATGTGGGTTTCAGGAGTCGAACTCGGGCCTTCGCGCTTGCCAGGCAGGCACTTACGCCGCTGAGCCATCTCACCGGCCCTCCTTCTGAGCTTTTGAGATGTTGAAAATACAACATTGTAATAAGGTCTCCCCGCAAAAAAGAGAACTGTGTCATATCTATTACTCTTTTCAGAAAAAAAATTTTTTTTTTTTTTGGTGGTGCTGGGAATCAAACCCAAGGTCTCATTCGTGCTAAGCAAGCACTCTACCATGGAGCCTCATCCCTAGCCATTCTTTTCAGAGATTTCTGCCTTTCGTGTCTACTTTCAGAGATGACTTGCTGCTTATTGGACCAGGGAGTAGGAACTATACGTACACAGCCCAGGCCGTGAGCAGAGGAGTGACACTTGTGGGGCTCTGGGACCAGCAGCATCCAGGCATGGCAGATTACGTCCCCGTTGCTGTGGAGTATGCCATCGAGCCAGACGCCACACTGACCTTTGTTGGGGACGTCATCTGCTTTAGCACTCATCTCGTCAACCAGCATGGTCTGTATACCTTCCCTTTTCTCACCTCACAACTAAATGGTTCTAAGGATTTGAAATCAACTAATCCATTTTTCTATCTTTTCTCACTTTTCTTTACTTTTCCCTTCTTTCCTTTCCCCCTTTCCCTTGCTCCCCTCCCCCTTTGAACATTTGCTTCCTATTTCACAATACCTAATACATATTTTGGTCCCTATTTACACTTTCAGTTTCTCACACCAGAGAAACAGTGTGGTATTTATACATGTGTGTCTGATTTATTTCACTAAAGAGTATGGTCTCAAGGTGCATCCATTTACCTAGGAATGTCTCAAGCTTATCCTTCTTTATGGCAGAGTAGTACTCCATTGTATGAAAAAAACTACATCTTCTTTATCCATTCACCAGTTGATGGGCATTTGGGTTTCCAAGATTAGGCTGTTACAAACTGCTGCTATAAATATGGGTGTGCATATATCACTGTGGTGTGATGCTTTTAATTCTTTCAGGAAGATACCAAGAAGGGGAATAGCTGGGTCAAATGGAACTTCTAGTCCTAGTTTTTTGAGGAATCTCCACTGCTTTTTCCACAGTGGTTGCACCAGTCTACACTTCCGCCAACAGTGGAGAAGGGTTTGTTTTTCCCCACAGCCCTGCCAGTATTTGTTATTGGTTGATTTCTTTTTTTTAATGCAGGTACTGGGAGTCGAACTCAAGACCTCGCACTTGCCAGGCAGGCTCTTATGCCACTGAGCTATATCACCGGCCCTTGGTTGATTTCTTTTTTTTGTGTGTGTGGGTACTGGGGGTCAACCTCAGGACCTCGCATGCCAGCAGGCGCCTGTGCCGCTGAGCGATATCGCCGGCGCTTTTTCCGTATGTGTGTTCCCAGGAGTTGAACTCAGGCCCTCACGCTTGCCAGGCAGGCAGTTACGCCGCTGAGCCATCTCACTGGCCCCTTGGTTGATTTCTTCATGATAGCCATTCTTTCTGGGGTGAGATGGAATCTCAGAGTTGTTTTAATTTGCATCTCTCAAATGACCAGTGATGTTGAACATTTTTTCATATATTTATTTGTTGTTTGTATTTCTTCATCTGAGAACTATGTTGTATTCATCTCAGATGCCGAGTTTTGGATTGGGTCTTTAATTTTGGGGGGTCTGATTTTTTAAGTTCTTTTTTATTTTTTATTTTTTTATTTTTTGGTACTGGGAATCAAACTCAGGACCTTGTGCTTGCCAGGCAGGTGCTGTGCCACTGAGGTATATCCCCAGCCCCTTAAGTTCTTTATATGTTCTCAGTAGTAATCCTTTGAGGAACAGCTGGCAAACATTTTTTCACTCTGTTGATGGTTTCTCTTGCTGTGCAAAAGCTTTTAATAGGATGAGATCCCAGTTGTTGATTCTTTGTGATAGTTTCTATGTGATTGGGGTCTTGTTTATAAAGTCTTTGCCTACATCAATGTCTTCAACAGTTCTACCTATTCTATCTTCCAGAAGATTTAATGTTTCTGTTTTAGTATTTAGATCTTTGATCCACTTCGACTTTAGTTTAGTGCATGGTGAAAGATATGGGTCCAATTTTAATCTTTGCATGTGCAAAGCCAGTTTTTCAAGCACCATTTATTAAAGAGACTTATCTTTCTTCCAATGAAGGTATTTGGCACCTTTGTCAAATATAAGGTGGCCAAATATGTCTGGAGTTGTTTCTGCATATTCTAATCTGTTCCATTGATCCTCGGGTCTGTTTTATTGCCAGTACCATGATGTTTTTATCACAGTAGCTTTGTGGTATAATTTCAAGTCGGGGATTGTGATGCCCCCTGCTTTGCCTTTATTGCCCAGAATTACCTTTGCTATTCTAGGTCTCTTCTGTTTCCAAATGAATTTTAGGATGTTTTCTCTAATTCTGTGAGATATGCTGTTGGAATTTTGATCGGTATTGCATTAAATCTGTATAACAATTTTGGAAGTATGGCCATTTTCACTATATTGGTTCTTCCTACCCAAGAGCAAGGGATATCTTCCCATTTTCTGGTATCCTTTTGAATATCCTTTTTCAGAGTACTATAGTTTTCAAGGTAGAGGTCTTTTACTTCCTTTGTTAGATTGATTCCTAGGCATTACATTTTTTTGGATGCTATTGTGAAAGGTGGTGTTTCCCTAATTTCTCTCTCAGTGAGTTTGTTATTTGTGTACAGGAAGGCTGTTGATTTTTGAGTGCTAACTTTGTATCCAGCTATGCTACTGAATTTGCTTATTAAATCTAGAAGTCTTTTGGTGGAGTTTTTGGGGTCTTCTATGTAGAGAATCATGTCATCTAGAAATAATGACAATTTAATGTCTTCCTTTCCTATCGTTATTCCTTTTATTTCTTTCTCTTGTCTAATTGCTCTGGCTAATGTTTCCATAACTACATTGAATAACAGTGGTGATAGTGGACATCCTTGCCTTGTTCCTGAATTTAGAGTGAAAGCTTTCAGTTTTTGTCCATTTAGTATGATGTTGGCTGTTCATTTGTCATAGATGGCTTTTATCAGATTGTTCCTCAGGTGTTCTTTATCACAGAAGTATCTTATTTCTCCATCAATTTTGAAAGATAGTTTAGCAGGGTACATCAATCTGGGTTGGAGGTTGTTTTCCTTTAGAGCTTGAAATACTTCAGTCCAAGCTCTCCTTGACTTGAGGGTTTGTGTTGAGAAGTCAGCTGTGATTCTGATGGGCTTTGCTTTATAGGTAATTTGCTTCTTTTCCCTAACAGCTTTTAATATTCTATTCTTGTGTTGAATTTCTGGAGTCTTTTTTTTTTTTTTTTTTTTTTAATGGTACCGGGAATCAAACTCAGGACCTTGCACTTGCGAGGGAGGCGCTTGCGCAGCTGAGCTATATTGCCGGCCCAAATTTCTGGAATCTTGACTGTGACATGCCTGGCTGTAGATTTTTTTTGATCATGGCTAATTGGAGTTCTATATGCCTCACTTTTCTGTATGTCAAATTCTTTTTCCCTGACAGGGAAGTTTTCTGCCATGACATCTGTGAACAGGTTTTTTATATCATTTGTGCTTTCTCCTGTTTTTCATTGACTCTAATCAATCTTATATTATTCTTCTTTCCATCATGTAGCAGCTGCTGGATTGATTTCTTGTGGTCCCTTGCTATTTTTAAGAAATCTTTCTTTTCATGATCGCTAAGCACAAGCCTGTCTTGTATATCTGAGATTCTGTCCTTACATTGGCTCATTCTGCTGCAAATACTTTCAATGGAATGTTTATTCTTCTCGTTATCTGCTTGAATCTGTTTTATGGATTCCATTTCTTTCCTATGTTGGGCATTCATGGTTTCCATCATTTTCCTAAGCTCCTCTATTTTTTTACCTGTATCTGCTCTAGGGTCCCTAAGCATTGTTTTGATTGTGGACACCATCTATGCAGTTATCTGAGAAATTATTTCTGATTAGATTTTTTTCTAGAGCCTCATTCATTTGCTTTGTTATTACCACTTCAGAAAGGCCAGGTAGGTGGCTTTCAGATTGTCCCACCTCATTGCCCCTGGGGTTTGCCTTTGGTGAACTGGATGTGTGGGGTTGCATCTTATTTAAGTGTCTTCTCATTATCTATTTTTTTTTGTTTAATTCCTGGGTTGATGCTTGTAAATTGCCTATGGTGAGTTGCTTTATTGCTAGTATTTAAAACTCTTAGGAAATGCCTACTTCTCAAAGGTGTCTTCCAGGTGTAGCTGATTTTTGGGTTTTGAGTCTGCTACAAGATCCTACCTCTTCAATTTGTTGGGGATGAGAAGTTGCTTCCTGCTTGGCCCCTCCTCTGGTTCTTTGGCGCTGGCCCACAATATTTTCTATGACCCTTAGGCAATCTCAGTCTTGATATACCAGGAAGAACAGCTGGTTAGAACCATTATGTCACTTTGGCTAAAGTGGTACAATCAGCAATAACAATAGCATGAAACACAGCCTAGGGCCGGTGAGATGGCTCAGCGGCATAAGCGCCTGCCTTGCAAGCGCGAGGGCCCGAGTTCGACTCCCGGATCCCACATATGAAAAAGGGGCCGGTGATATCGCTCAGCAGCACGGGTGCCTGTTGGCGCGCGAGGCCCTGAGGTCGACCCCCCGGTACCCACCAAAAAAAAAAAACAAAAAACACAGCCTAGAAAATGATAAACTGAGGTAACCATTAATTTGCCAACTTTAACTGTATGAACTAGATTTGTGGTTATATAATAAAATCTAAAACAAACCAGAAAATTGTATGCAGTAAATAAGTCCTCAATATGCCAATTTTACCCTCAAGGGAAAAAATTTTAAAAGAGAGGAAAAAATAGAGAAATAGAAGAGGAAGAGATTAGAAGCAAGGCTGGAGGACAAAGGAGGATCATGTAAACTTTGGGAAACTGGTACAGAAAACAAAAAGGAGAGAGAGAAGGAAGAAATAAAAGAAACAGCCAAATGGAACAACAACCACAAAGAAACTAGAAACCACATTCACACTCATATAAAAACGAGATCAAACAATGAAGGAGGGGCCAGTGAGATGGCTCAGCGGCGTAAGCGCCTGCCTTGCAAGCGCGAGGGCCCGAGTTCGACTCCCGGATCCCACATACGAAAAAGGGGCCGGTGATATCGCTCAGCGGCACAGGTGCCTGGTGGCACACGAGGTCCTGAGGTCGACCCCCCGGTACCCACAAAAAAAAAAAAAAATGAAGGAGAAAAAAATGAAGCAAAACAAGAAAAAAGAGAGAGAGAGATGTCCACTTCTAGGTTTGTCTCTGCTGTCACTGGTAGACAATGTGTGGAGACATGTTGATTTATCCCAGCAAGTAACTTTATGGCAGGGTAGTAGATAATCTCAGCAAGCCTGCATCTTTATTTCTGCTGAAGTTCAGGCTTATTTCTGGCTGTGAGGTTGCTCAGTCTGCAGCTGTCGCATACCTTCTGTGAGCTTGAACTCAGCTGGGAGCCACTAGATGGACCCAGCAGTTGTTCTGAGTGCTGGGCTCAGTTGGCCCTTCTCTAAGATGGCTCTTGGCCAGTTGCTATCTCCTGAGGGACAACAGAGCCCCCAGCACTCACCCCCAGCCAGTGCAGTCCTCCATGTCCACCACTCCCCTCCACTGCTGCATCTCTCCATGGAGGCCTCTGGTGCCGACAGCAGTCACTGTTTGCAGGCCTGAACCACTCCTCCCACGCAGTGAGTCCTGACTCAAGGAGAAGGCTCCTCCTGCTACCTCCTCCTTCTTTGTTGAAGTTTCTCTCTTCACTATCTCCGTAGGCTTCAATTCTTGCTTCAGATCCTTGCTGGGTCCAGGGTACCCACTTCCCTCCTTCTCTTCCTCAAGTTGCTATATTCCAGTGTCTGGATTGCAACTCTCAGAGAGGCTCTTTCTCTGCTGCTTACCACTCCACCATCTTCCTGGATATCCTCAAAAGTAACTAATCCTTTAGAGGATTTACCCCCAAATTATCTAATATCTGAGGGCTCTACTGAGGAAGAAGATACTTTGGAGTGTTTATTTGTTGTGTTAACTGATAATTCTCAGTTTGGTTGGTCACTTCTCTCGGTAGTCAGCCAATCAGATGCCAGCCAGTATACTTAACAAGGGCCGACTGAACACATGGCCTGTGTTATACAGGGTATATCATATTATGGACCTTCATTGCCAGCTTTCTGAAGGACAGTAACTGCTAAACTGAAGGAAGAGAAGGACAATAAAGCTTTAGTTATAGAAACCAATTGTGTATATGCCATGTTGTGGACCACACTTGAAGGGCTAACTCCTAATATCTCATCTCTATAATAGGTTTGGCCTTCTACTGGGCTACACTGTATTCTTGATCAACAAAGCACTTGTGTTCTAAGAAGTACTATTGCATTCAGGAAAAACCATAGTGAATCAGTCCTTGGCTTGGAAATGTGAACTCTTTGGACTTGCAGCTAGCACACCCCATAGGGGTGCACACTGCCATCATCCTGCTAAGTGCAGCCAGGTGGAGTGTGGCTTTGGCTTGCAAGCTCTTCTGGGAATTATGGGTAAAGTGCTGAAATATAATGCTGGGCCTGATTTCACATTTACATGTTTTGGACATGATACAAAGGTGTCTCTATTTGGCCAAGATCAGATCCTTCAATCCTATAAAAATTGACTGCAGGCAACCACTATTAAGGATTCCAGGATCAGTAATCATGTAATTAGTAATGTAACCTAATCTTTTGCATTCATTTGCCACCTTGAGATTAAAGATAAAATAAACAAATCCTTCCTCTGCCAGTTATCACTTCGTGCTGGCTACAATCTGTAGCTCAAAGCATATTCATCCTTATAGCAAATGTAAAAGTTTAATCAGAAAGGTGTCCTTGCATGTAAAAAGAGTTTTTCTTTTTCCTAAGGAGAATAGTTGCATTCTCTGAGTAGCTTTTCTTGTCATTCTGGAAGTCTACAGGTAGGTCTTTATTTTGCTGTTATGGTATGTGAAGGGGAAACTACCATTCAGAAACCATTTGTCCTCAAAGCCATGTGCTCTTCTTGGAAAGAAGTATTTGCCTTCATGAGGACAGAATGGTCTTGACTGCTCTGCTTTAATGGAGTTTAAATAAGGGTAGAGTGAGCCAGGTGTGGTGGCACATGATTGTAATCCCAGTACTCAGGAGGCTGAGGCAGGAGGATTGCTGTGAGTTTGAGGCCAGCCTGGGCTACATAGTGAATTCAAGGTCAGCCTGAACTACATAGTGAGACCCTGTCTCAAAATAAATAAATAAATAAATAAATACATAAATGTACAGTATGTGATATGAAGGTTGCAACCAGGTGCTTTCTTTTGACTTTTTCCAGGTGAACCTGGGATATGGATGATTTCTGATGACAGTATTCTACAGATGGATATTGTCACTGGAGTTGGAGTGGCCAGGAGTCCTGGAACTACAGTGATTTTTCACGACATCCCAGGAGTAGTGAGAACATATCGAGAGGTAACCCTGATTAAACTGGGGCCAAAAGCCTGGAGTGGCTGTTTCCATACAGAAAACATCCTACAGAGAGATGCACCTCACAAGTACAAGCCAAATAGGAACTTTGTTAGAACACAAACAGTGCTCATGATTCTTCACCAGAAGAAGGACTACTCCAATTTGTTTTTTTTTTTTTTTTTTTTTTTTTTTTTTTTTTTTTGTGGGTACCGGGGGGTCGACCTCAGGACCTCGGGCGCCAACAGGCACCCGTGCCGCTGAGCGATATCACCGGCCCCTTTTTCGTATGTGGGATCCGGGAGTCGAACTTGGGCCCTCGTGCTTGCAAGGCAGGTGCTTACGCCGCTGAGCCATCTCACCGGCCCTCCAATTTGTTTTAAGAGATCACTGGTTACTAAGTGAGTCATGGGGGTACACGTCTATAATCCCAGCACTCAGGAGCCTAAGGCAGGAGGATCATGAGTTCAAGGCCAGCCTGGGTTACACAGTGAGTTCAAGACCAGCTAGGGACTAGGATTACACAGTGAGGCCCTGTCTCAAAAAAAAAAAAAAAAAAAAAAGCCAGATCACGGTGATCACTAGTTCATACTGATAGTAGAGGCAAGGGTAGAAGGTGAAAGAACATTTAGGAGTCTACTGCACTAATCTACATGAAATATGATGGTGGCCCAGGATGGTAGTGAGGAGGTAGTGAGAACGAGAACAGATTCTAGGTATATTTTATGGGTAGAGTCGATAGAATTTTCTGAAAGAGTATATTTAGATTATGAGAGAATCAAAAGTGATTCAAAGCCAGGTGTGATGACACATATCTGTAATCCCAGCACATGGGGCTGAGGCAGGAGGATCACAAGTTTGAGATAGCTTGGGCTATGTAGCAAGTTCCAGGCCAGCCTGAACTACATAAGGAGACTGTCTCAAAAAATAAATAAATAAATAAAAAATAAAAACAAGGAAGAGGGGAAGGGGCAAGAGGAGGGGGACTCAATAGCTAGGCAGCACAGTGTGCAGCCCTTGGGAGGTTGAGGCAAGAACAAATTAAAACAGTGAGATTTCATCTTACTCTAGAAAGAATGGTCATCATCAAGAAATCAAATAATAACAAATCATGGTGAGGCTGTGGTGAAAAGAAACGTTCCTACACTGTTGGTGAAAATGTAAACTAGTACAATCACTATGGAAACCAGTGTGGAGATTCCTCAAAAAACTAAAACATGCCAGGTATGGTGGCGCACACCTGTAATCCCAGCACTGGGGAGGCTGAGGCAGGAGGATCACTGAGAGTTCAAGGCCAGCCTCGGCTACATAGGGAGTGCAAGGCCAGCCTAAACTACATAGCAAGATGCTGGCACAAAAATAAATTGAAAAAAAAGACATCATGTTACAGTGATACATGCATACCCATGTTTACAGCAGCACAACTTAATAATAGCTAAATCTTGGAAGCAGCCTATATGGGCATCAACAGATGAATAGATAAAGAAAATGTGATATTTATACACATGGAGTACTACTCTGCCCTTGAGAGTAAATTTGAGTCATTTGTAGGAAAAAGGATGCACTTTGAGACCATAATATTAAGTGAAATAAATCAAACATACAAGTTTAAATACAATATGGTTTCTCTATATGAGAAATTCAGAGTATTAATAAATTAAAGAACAAAATAAAAGATAGATGAAAGGATACAGGGAGTTAGATCTTCTACAAATGGGGCCGGTGAGGTGGCTCAGCGGCGTAAGCGCCTGCCTGGCAAGTGCGAGGGCCCGAGTTCGACTCCCGGAACCCACATACGAAAAAAGGGCCGGTGATATCCCTCAGCAGCATGGGCGCCAGCTGGCGTGCAAGGTCCTAAGGTCGACCCCCCGGTACCCACAAAAAAAAAAAAAAAAAAGATCTTCTACAAATGGGAAGGGGAACAAGAGATGAAGAATAGGGGAAGGGAAGGGGATATAGAGAAGAATTGAGATGTGTCATGTACATGTGCCAGATACTTACAATGAAAGTAGTCATTATGTATCAGAAACATGTACTAATAAATTAAAAACAGAAGGAGAGCCACACGTGATGGTGCGTGCCTATAATCCCAGCACTTGGGAAGCTGAAGCAGGAGGATCACCATGAGTTGGAGGCCAGCCTAGACTACAAAGTGAGTTCAAGGCCAGCCTGGAATATGTAGTGAGACCCTGTCTCAAAAAGCAATTGAAGGGCCGGTGAGATGGCTCAGCGGCTTAAGCGCCTGCCCGGCAAGCGCGAGGGCCCGAGTTCGACTCCCGGAACCCACATACGAAAAAGGGGCCGGTGATATCGCTCAGCGGCACGGGCGCCTGCTGGCGCGCGAGGTCCTGAGGTCGACCCCCCGGTACCCACAAAAAAAAAAAAAAAAAAAAAAAAAAAAAAGCAATTGAAAAAGAAAAGAAAAGAACCAGTGAAGTAGAAGGCAAACTTAAAAGAGATATTGGTGTCCTAGAAGCCAAATGAAGACAGTGTTGGAAGGAAGGCAGGAGTTATTAACCATGCGGAATGTTATTAAGCAACCCTAAATCTGAGCTACGACAATGGCTTTGCAACTTGGAGACTAGTGACTTTGTGAGTAGCTTTGGTGGAGTCATAGGAGTGAAAGAATTAGAGAAAAAGACTTGGAGAAGATGAATATAGATAGCTCTTCAGTGAGTTAGGATTAAGAATTTTTGTGCCCCATGGTGAGTATAATTATTATGTACTGCAAACCCGTACCAATAAAGAGAAAAAAGAATATTCGGCGGCTAGCAGGGGTGTAGCTCAGTGGTGCAGTTCTTGCCTAGTATGTATGAGTGAGGTTCTATGCTCAGTCTCCAGTACCATCGTAAGAAAAAAAGAAAAAAAAAAGAATATTTGTGGATTTGTTTTCTGAAGATGGTAGGAATAAAAAGTTGGGAATGATTCAATAGAAAAGGAAAATTCTGTCCAGGAGTAGGGAGAACTGCTGCAGTGATACCCTTGATTAGGTGCAATGGATGAACAACTGAAGGGGTTGGTTTTTGTTTTCTTTTTTTTTTTGGTTTGGTTTTTTTGAGACAGGGTCTCACTGGGTGGCCCAGGCTGGCCTCGAACTCGAGGCAGTCCTCCTGCCTCAGCCTCCTGAGTGCTGGGATTATAGACACGTGCCACCATGCCCGGCTTGTTATTGTATTTGAGACAAGGTCTCACTATGCAGTTCAGGCTGGTCTTGAATTCACTATGTAGTGCAAGCTGGCCTTGAACTCTTAGCAATCCTCCTGCCTCAGCCTCCCAAGTGCAGGGATTATAGCCATTCACCACCATATTAGATTTTTTTTTTAATTTTATATCCCAGTACATCTATCATTTTTAATCTTCACAAGCTCACTGAAGGGGTTTTATCTTCTTCATCTCTGTATTTCCAGAGGCCAGCACAGTGCCTGGCACATAACAGGCTCTAATGAGTGCTAGTTAGGAAATACCTTTTTCCTTTATTGAGCTGTGTTTGTTTTTGTTTTTTGTTTTTTGTTTTTTGTTTTTTGAGACAAGGTCTTGCTATGTAGCCCAGGCTGGCCTTGAACTCAAGGCAATCCTCCTGCCTCAGCCTCTCGAATGTTGGATTACAGGTGTGTGCCACTATAATAAATTGGATTTTAAAGTTTTGTTTTCTTAGATAGCCTCTTTAATAAATGGTGCTGGAAAAATTGGCTCTACACATGCTGAAGATTAAAATTAGACCCATATCTTTCACCATGCACTAAACTAAATTCAAAATGGATCAAAGATCTAAATATTAAAATAGAAACATTAAATCTCCTAGAAAATAGAATAGGTAAAACTCTTGAAGACATCGGTGTAGGCAAAGACTTTATGAATAAAACTCCAATGGCACAGGAACTATCACAAAGAATCAACAACTGGGATCTCATCTTATTAAAAAGCTTTTGCACAGCAAGAGAAACCACCAACAGAGTGAAGAGACAACCCATAACATGGGAAAAAATGTTTGCCAGCTATTCCTCAGACAAAGGATTACTATCGAGAACATACAAAGAACTCAAAAAATCAGACCTCACAAATTTAAAGACCCAATGCAAAAATGGGCATCTGAGATGAATAAACACTTCTCAGATGAAGAAATACAAATGGCAAATAAATATATGAAAACATGTTCAACATCGCTGGTCATTCAAGAGATGCAAATTAAAACAACACTGAGATTCCGTCTCACCCCAGAAAGAATGGCTATTATCAAGAAGTCAACTAATAACAAATGCTGGAGGGGCTGTGGGGAAAAAGGAACCCTTCTCCACTGTTGGTGGGAGTGTCGACTGGTGCAGCCACTGTGGAAATCAGTGGGGAGATTCCTCAAAAAACTAGGGTTGGAGGTCCCATTTGACCCAGCAATTCCCCTTCTGGGTATCTTCCCAGAAAAATTAAAAACATCGTACCACAGCGATATATGTGCACCCATGTTTATAGCAACACAATTTGTAATAGCTAGATCGTGGAAACAACCCAAATGCCCATTAACCGAGGAATGGATAAAAAAGATGTGGTATTTTTATACAATGGAGTACTACTCAGCCATAAAGAAAGATAAACTGGAAACTTTTATAGGTAAATGGATGCAACTCGAGAAAATACAAGCAAAATAAAGCAGACGCACATTTGTAAACATCGTATTGTCTCCCTAGTATGAAAATGCAATTTCACTGTGACTATTCCATTCCTTAGTTTTCTATTTTTACCTAGCTTTTATATGGCTTAATCTTACACTGAGTAGTGTTTTTCTCCAAAAGATATTTGTACATTCTCTAATTCTTGAGTTTGTTAATACATGAGAATGTTTGCTTGTTGTCTTTTAAAAAAATTAATTAATAAAAAAAGTAATTAATAAAATAAAAGTTTTGTTTCCTTTTTCAGACAGGGTCTCACTATGTAGTTGGGGCCGGCCTCAAAGTCACAACGATCCTGCCTCAGTGTGCCAAGTGCTGAGATGACAGGTGTGTACCACACCAACTCAGTTCTCGAAAATTAAAAAACTATGGCCAGGCATGGTGGTCCACTTGAGAGGCTGAGGCAGAAGGATCGCCACAAGCTCAAGGCCAGCCTGTGTTACATAGTGAGTTCCAGGCCAGCCCCAACTACATAGAGAGATCCTGTCTCAAAAAAAAAAAGAAAAGAGAAAGTTAAAAAATATTTTTAGGGCTGGTGAGATGGCTCAGCGGCATAAGCGCTTGCCTTGCAAGCGTGAGGGCCCGAGTTCGACTCCCGGAACCCACATACGAAAAAAGGGCCAGTGATATCGCTCAGCGGCCCGGGCGCCTGCTGGCGCATGAGGTCCTGAGGTTGACCCCCAGTACCCACCAAAAAAATATATATTTTTTTTTTCAATGGCTCTTTCCCCCCGCTCCTGGTACTGGGAATGGAACTCAAGGGGTATTCTACCGCACCCACATCCCCAGCATTTTTTTTTTTTTTTTTTTTTAAGACAGGGCCTCACTTGCCCTGCAGGTGTATACCACTGTGCGGGGCTTCAAAGGAAATTTAAACTAGGTCGTCATAATGTTATCGGGTAGTTTGTTTCTAAAAAGTGGCCCTCCAACTTAATGTTACCGGGGTTTGAATAGCTTGCCTCTCCTGGAGTTGCATTCCAGGTTCTTTTAGCCTCAAATAAAGAACTGAACAAAAAGAGCAAAAAGTAGTGGCCAAGTTTATTCAAGAAAGCAAAATTAACAGTGGGAGAGAAACTGGCTCTGCAGAGCAAGCTTGGACCAAGTAAACAGAAGAGGGAGATAGCAAAGATAAAAGTACACGCTGCATTTGGGAAACACAGCGTGGCTGTCATAGAAAGTTATGATAACAAAGCTTTCATGGCGTGGATATGTCCTTTTATGCTATCTAAATCTCAAGGAAACCGAGAGAACTTCTACATAGCAGTCCTGAGGGGCAGTGCTGAGATCTCAGCCTCAGGCTGAGGTCCCGTCTAGGCCACACTATTGAAAACCTGCTCCAGTTCTGACAAGAAGTCCACGGTTAGCGCTTTGGGGACTGTTCTGCGCTTGTGTGCGGGATCTTGTAGTTAACAGGCCACACCTACTTCCCCAGCCAGTTTTTGCCACGCCCTAATCTCCTATCTCAGTAGGAAGGTATGGATGGACAAAAATTTCTTTCTAGATGAAACATTTTCAGACTGAGGCAGGAGGATCACTGAAAGTTCAAGGCCAGCCTCAGCCACATAGGGAGTTCAAGACCAGCCTGTGCACTACATAGCAAAAGCCTATCTCAGAAGAAAAAAAAAAAAAAAGTTTCTTCTCAGAGGTAAACAGGTTTTTTGGTTCTCAGAGATGTGAATTACTAAAAAGTCAGGTTGTATTTGTGTGAAAGATCTCTTTTGGTTAAATAAATTATGAAGGGTGGAAAGGGAGGGAACCAGGCTCTCTCTAGAGCACACAGACGGTTTTCCTTTGGTTTGCTGACAGGTGACAGTCAAGGCATCATCAAGATTAACATTCACGTATGACCTCAAGACTTCTCTCACCAATAGCCCCAATTCGACTGTATTCAAACTCTTCATCACCACTGGCAGAAATGATGTCAATATGAAAGGCAAGGACTCACTATAGGTCTGGGTGATTGTTTCCCCTTTCCCGTCTTCCCTGAGTTCACTTCCATGTTAGATTAGTAATACGGGCTTCCTTTTCTTTTTCTTGGGACAGAGTCTTGCTCTGTTCCCCAGGCTGACCTTGAACCTGTGATCTTCAGCCTCTGGTAGCTGGAATTGCAGGTGTACACCACATGTATGGCTTCTTTTATTTCAAAATTGACTCCATCATGACAAGTCATGGAGATCTGTGAGGCTTCGCATGTGCGTGTGTGTGTGTGTGTGTGTGTGTGTGTCTGTCTGTCTGTCTGTCTGTCTGTCTGTGTGGGGCTACTGGGGATGGAACATAGGGCCTTGCACATGCAAGACAAACACTCTACCCCAGAGCTACACTCGCAGCCTGGATTAAGTATTTTTGTTGCTTTTGGCTTTTTGGTGGATTCCTGGGGATTGAACTCAGACCCTTCACACTGAGTTAGAGCTTCAACCCTCTTTATTTTTTTTACTTTGAGATAGCATCTCGGTAAATTGCTGAGATCCTCCTGCCTCAACTTCCCAGAGTGCTGAGATTACAGGTGTGCATCACCACACTCAGCTTGCATGGTTTTCTGTACCAAAATGCCCCATATAATGGTCTCTCCTTTTACAAATTCCTAGTAACAGTCATTTACCTCTTTTCTGTTACTTAGGCTCTTGTACCCCAAAGCAGGCCTTGGCCATTACAGAAGTCCTTTCTCCAGAAACCCTTGTGCTGTGCCACGTACAGTTCAGTAATACTCTGCTAAACATCCCAGCAAGTAAAGTCTTCCACGTCCACTCAGGTTTCAGTGTGGAGAAAGGTAGGGCCCACTAGCTGCATACACTTTCCCCTTTTGTTTTCCCACTTGTACAGCTGTTACTTTCTTATTGGATTGTATTTATGCTTCTAGTTTTGTCTGATAAATAACCATGGAATCTTCCTCAATCCCCATCTTGGTTCAATCCATTCAACAAACTTAATACATGCCTCCTGAAAACCTGTGGTTTTCTATTATAATTTGCTTTATTTTCTGTTATTCCCCATTTGCTCAGTGTAGGTCTGTATGGTCTGTTCAGCTTTTGCTCATTTGTTTTTGTGGTTCTGGGGATTGAACCCAGGACCTCATGAATGCTAAGCAAGCACTCTACCACTGAGGCTCAGCCATTTTTTTTTTTTTTTTTTTTTAGACAGGGTCTTGCTATGTAGTTCAGGCTGGTCTTGAATTTATTATATTGTCCAGGCTGGCCTCGAACTCACAGCGATCTTCCTGCCTCAGCCTCCCGAATGCTGGAATTATAGGCATGCATGACCATATTGACCGAATGTTTGTTTTTGTTTTTGTTTTGTTTTGTTTTTTGTCTTTTTGAGACAGGGTCTTGAGACAGAGGATCTCAATGAGTTCAAGGCCAGCCTGTGGTGAGTCCCTATCTCAAAAAAGAAAAAAAAAAGTAATAACTGGGAAGCCAGGCATGGCAGCATGGACCTGTAATCCCAGTTGCTCAGGAGGCTGAGGCAGGAATGTGTGAGTTCAAGCCCAGCCTGGGCAACCAGTCTAGACAACACTGCAAGACCATGAGAATAAAAATTAAAAGTGCTGGGGATGTAATTCAGTGGTAGAGTGCCCCTGCGTTCCATCCCCAGTAATACAAAGAAAATAAATGAAGTAGTTTAAGGGCTGAGAAGGTAGCTCAGTGGTAGGACCCTTATCCAACATGAGTGAAGCCCTGGGTTTGATCCTTAGCCCTGCAAAAAAAAAAAAAAAAAAAAAAACAGTTTGATAAAGAAATGCTTAAATCATGCTCAACATGTCTTCACTCTGTATCCTCGGTCCCTCATCGCCAGCCTGTACATTATTTAACCCTCCCTGACATGTGGACGTAGCAGTAACAACACTCTAGACAAGTTCCGCATTGGGTTCCCAGGGACGCTTTTCTCTTCCTGTGGTACCCGCCCCATGGTGCCAATAGTGTGCGGACACTCAGTACTCAAAGCTGGGGTCACACTCTCTCTTGCTGAGTTCACACATCACCACTTCTCCTTCCTATCCTGATTCACTTTGCTCCTTAGAGCCTCTGGACCTGCCCGCTGCTTCTCCTCTTTTTCAGGTGTTTATGTCTGCCTAATCAAAGTTAGGCCACAGTCACAGGAGTTGCTCCAAGCCCTCAGTGCGGCCGACACCTCAGTGTATGGATGGGCCACACTGGTCAGCGACAGCACCAAGTACGGGATGCAGAGAATCCTCATTCCTTTCACCCCCGCCTTCTACATCAACCAATCAGAACTGTTTCTTGGCCACAAACTAGACACTGGTGTGATAAGAGTACAGGGAGTGGACAGAGTTCTTGAGAACCTAGAGGTATGTTAATGTCGGAACCAAAACAGTAAAGGAGACTAGAATTAGAAAAAGATTTTTTTATTTTATTTTTTTTTTGTGGGTACCGGGGGTTCGACCTCAGGACCTCACGCGCCAACAGGCACCCGTGCCGCTGAGCGATATCACCGGCCCCTTTTTTGTATGTGGGATCCGGGAGTCGAACTCGGGCCCCCGTGCCTGCAAGGCAGGCGCTTACACCGCTGAGCCATCTCACCAGCCCAGAAAAAGATTTTTCATTCTCATTCGTAAGGTAAAAGAATTTACTGGTGGACCTGATAAAAATCAGTATAGGAAACTGTTAAATGATAAAAACGTGTCCCCTTCACAGTGCCAGGCAGAATTAAAAATCTAGGTCATGAGTTTCTTGGTCTCTTTTTTTTGTTTGTTTGTTTGAGACAGGATCTCAGTAAGTAGTCAAACATCTTTTTTATCCATTCTTTTTTTTGTTTTTTTGTACTGGGAATTGAACTCATGACGTCGTGCTTGCCAGGCAGGTGCGGTGCCGCTGACCTATATCCCCAGCTTAATCTCTTTAAAAGAACCTTTAGAATTTTTCTGAAATTTTTTGTTTTGTTTTTTGTTTTATGGGGTTTTTTTGGTACCAGGACTCAAACTCAGGACCTTGTGCTTGCCAGGTAGGCACTGCGCCACTGAGCTATATCTCCAGCCCATTTTTTTGTATTTTTATTTTTTTTTATTGTTATTGTTTTTTTGAGACAGGGTCTTGCTCTGTAGTTCAGGCTGATCTTGAACTAGCAGCAATCCCCCTGCCTCAGTTTCTTGGGTCCCAGGATTACAGGTGTGAGCCACCACACTCGGCTTATTATGTATTTTTTATTCGTATATTTGCAATACATGATTACATTTATCATAGGGAGTTGGTATATGTACATAGCACATCATTTTTGTCCCCTTCTCCTCCCATGCCTGCCTGCTATTTCCAACCCTTGATCCCCCTTCCATTTGAAAAAAAAAAATTTTTTTTTTTTTTTTGTGGGTAGCGGGGTTCGACCTCAGGACCTTGTGCGCCAGCAGGTGCCTGTGCCACTGAGCTGTATCATCGGCCCTTTTTTTGTATGTGGGTTCCAGGAGTCGAACTCGGGCCCTTGCGCTTGCCAGACAGGCACTTATGCCACTGAGGCATCTCACCGGCCCCCCATTTGAAAAAATTTTATTTCCATTTTCTCTTCTTTTTTTAATCCTTTTTCCCTTCCTTCCCTCCCCATCTTTTTTTTTTGAGACAAGGTCTCACTATGTAGTCCAGGCTGGCCTTGAACTCACTATGTAACCTAGGCTGGCCTCGAACTCAGTGATCCTCCTGCCTCAGCCTCTACAGTGCTGGGATTACAGGTGTGCACCACTACACCTGGCTTCTTTATTTATATTTTGAGTTTCTTCTTGGTTTTTTTTTGAGACAGGGTCTCGCTATGTAGCCCAGGCTGGCTTTAAACTCGCAGCAATTCTCCTGTCTCAGCCTCCCAAGTGCTGGGATTACAGGCATGTGCCACCATGCCCAGCTTATATTTTGGGTTTCTCATGTAAGAGAAACCAATGTGATATTTAAACCCATGTATCTGATATATTTCACTTAACATTATGATCTGAAGGTGCATCCATCATCTTTGAATGCCTCAAGTTCATCCTTTATAGCATAGTACTCCATTGTGTATAAATACATTTTATCTATTCGTCTATTGACAGACATAGGCTGCTTCCCAAGACTTAGCTATTTTGAGTTGTGCTGCTATAAACATATGTATCCATGTATCTCTGTAATATGGTATCTTTTAAATCTTTTGGGGAGTTGGGCATGGTGGCACACACCTGTAATCCCAGCATTCGGAAGGCTGAGGCAGGAGGATTGCTGTTGAGTTCAAGGCCAGCCTGGGATACATGAGACCCTGTCTCAAAACAAAAAAATCTTTTGGGAAGATAGCAGGAAAGGGAATAGTGGAGTTGGATGGAATGTTTAGTTTTAGTTCTCTGAGGAATCCCCATACTGATTTCCATAGTGGTTGTACTAGTTTACACTCCCACCAACAGTGTACAAGGGCTCCTTTTTCCCCACAGCCCCTCCAGCATTTATGGATTTCTTGATGATGGCCATTCTCTCTGGAGTAAAATGGTATCTCAGTGGTGTTTTAATCTGGATTTCTCTGATTTTTTTTCATGTGTTTATTGGCCATTTGTACTACTCCTGAGAAGTGTCTCGCTTTGCTTGCCCACGAAGTCTGTTTTAGTCTCACAGCTCATTTTTTCCTGACCCTTCAATATCTCTGAAGTGAAAAGTCGGTGATTCAGTGTCCATTGGCTGCCTAGAAATCTAGATCTTACCAAGTCTGGTGCGTTTGAGACTGGAACACATTGTTCACTGATTTCCTCTTCCCACAGGTCTTCCCTAGCTCCCCGGCTCTGGTAGTTTCTGATCACCGGCGCTCCCCCGGCCTGGCTACCTACCCTGTCCTGGTGGTCGACTTCACTGCCTTCCAGCAGATGGCCTTCCCCGTGTTTATTAACATCTCCTGTGCACTCACTAGTCAGAGTGAGGCTGTGGTGGTGAGAGCTATAAGTAAATCTAATGCAGGTGAGCACTGGGGACTCAATAGTAGTCAGTAGTGTATTATTCACTATTTTGTCAATCGGAAGCATTCAGCCACTTGACCAAGATTGCTCAAAGTATCCAGGTAAGGATTTCTTATCTTGCAAGTCTACCCCAAGTAGAACCCTTAGGTAACTTTCCTATCACTAGCTAAATTTTATACTTTTAAATAAAGTTAGTTTTGCCAAGCGTGGTGGTGAATGCCTGTAATCTGGGGAGGCTGAGGCAGGAGGATCGCCACAAGTTTGAGGCCAGTGTGGGTTACGTAGTGAATTCAAGGCCAGCCTGAACTACACAGCAAAATACTATATCAATAAAAAAATTAAAAAAAAAAAATCACAAAAGAAAAAAATAGGGCCGGGAATGCAGCTCAGCCAGCACAGCGCCTGCCTGGCAAGTGTGAGGCCCTAAGTTCAATTCCTGGTACAAAAAAACAAAAACAAAAACAGGTGTGGTGGTGCACACCTGTAATCCCAGCACTTGGGAGGCTGGGGCAAAAGGATCGCCTTGAGTTCGAGGCTAGCTTGGGCTACATAAGCAAGTTCAAGACCAGCCTGAACCGCACAGTGAGAACCTGTCTCAAAAAAAAAAAAGGGGGGGCCCAGGGATATAGCTCAGTGGCAAGCGCCTGCCTGGCAAGCACGAGGTCCTGAGTTCTATTCCTCATACCCCCCAAAAAAGAAAAAAATAGCCCGGTCTGGTGGCACATGCCTGTAATCCCAGCACTTTGGGAGGCGGCGGCAGGAGGATCACTGCAAGTTCAAGGCCAGCCTGGGCTACAACGTGAGTTCAAGGCCAGCCCGAACTGCATAGTGAAACCCCGTCTCAAAAAGACAAAAAGAAAAAGAAAAATTTAACATGAATTTGTTACCTTTTAAGTACACTATTTATCCTATGCTAAATTTCTAAACAAATGTTTTATTTTCTTCAGCAGTATTTATCAGCCCAGGTATACTGGTGCTCTCACCTGTAATCCCAGTGTAGAAAGGTGTTTATTTAGCTAGCTTATGAGTAAGGCAGATACAATCTCTTTTTGTTTTGTTTTTTTTGAGACAGGGTCTCACTCTTGCTTTGTAGTTCAAACTCGCAGCAATCCTCTTGCCTCCTCAAATGCTGGAATTACAGGCAGTTGCCACCACACCGGGCTTGTGACTTCATTCTTTGATGTTTGCAGAATCATGAGCTCAGTACATATGGTATCACCAGCACTTGGGAGGAAGAGACTAGAAGTCTGAGGCTACACATCAAGACCCTATCTTTTTTTTTTTTTTTTTTTGACCATATTTAAAAAAAAAAGAGCCGGTGAGATGGCTTAGCAACGTAAGCGCCTGCCTGGCAAGCGCAAGGTCCTGAGTTCAACTCCCAGTACCCACATTAAAAAAAAAAAAAAAAAGCCAGATGTGGTGGCACACATCTGTAATCCTAACACTTGGGAGGCTGAGGCAGGAGGATCACCGCAAGTTTCAGGCCAGTCTGGGTTACATAGTACAGTCAAGGGCAGCCTGGAACACATACTGAGACCGTCTCACAACAAAACAAGAAAAGACAAGACATACTCAGCTGAACTTTCCTTATCAGGCAGTGGACAAATGTGACACTAGAACAAGACTTAGTTTTGCCAAGTCCTGATTCCAGGCATTAAAGAGTTTAGAAATGAGGCTAAATTAGGACAGGATGGGAACATAAGTCACGGAAAGAAGTGTCAGGAAAACCATCCTGCCTATACTGTACGTCTACTCAACCTTTCAAAGCAAATACTTCTCTTAATTACTGGGAGTGAATTGGGTGGAACCCTAGTGCATCTAACGGGAAAGGTTTGTGATGCTTTTGTAAGCAGCTGGAATGTACTGCTAAATACCCTGACCACATTTATTAGTTTTGTCTCAATTCTCAGAACTCTGGAGGAAGACACACACACACACACACACACACACACACACTCTCTCTCTCTCTTTCTCTAAAGCCAGCTTGCTTGCTTAATTTAGGTACTGGGGATTGGACCCAGGGCCTTCAGGCCAAGCTACGTTCTCAACCCTCTTTTTTTTGGTAAGACAGTCTTGCTGTGTAGTTCATGCTGGCCTCCAACTCACTATGTACCCCAGGATGGCCTTCCAAGTGCTGGGATTACGGGCGTGTACCACCATGCCTGGCCCCAACCTATTTCTTGAGACAGGTTCTCCATAAATTGCTAAACTGACCAAACTGGATTCAAACTCTCAACCCTGCCTCAGCCTCCCAGAGTGCTGGATTATCAGTTTATACCACCATGCTCAGCTAAGAGTGGTGCTTTTCTCGTATCTGTATGATACTGGGGCTGGAGCCCAGAGACCAATGAGCTCCATCCCTAGCCCTTTTTAAAATTTTATTTGGAGATATGTCTACTGAATTGCTAAGGCTGGCCTAGAACCTGTATCCTCCTGCCTCAGACTGCTGAGTAGCTGGGATCACAGGCATGCACCACCACACCCAGCAAGCTCCAGCCCTTTGAGACAGGGTCTTATCTGACTAAATGGCCCAGACTGGCCTTTCCCTTGCGGGTCTTCCTCTTCAGTGGGATCACAGGGGTGCACCACCACAGCTGGCTGTGCTTTGACACCATTCTAATGAAAAACTACCACTGGCACTCAAACTGCCTGACGTTAGTCTTGGGTATAAAAGGGACCAGTGGGAATGGTACAGCCTTGGCAGGTAGGAGCAGCTAGATCCAAATATCCAACCAGATCTTCAGCTCAATTCACGTAGCACCTGAATACTTATTGATACCTATCAGGCGTGCTCCATACTGCACAGAAAAATCAGATATAACATAGGACCTAGTTGGGTGGGGTGGTGCACATCTGTAATCCCAGCACCTGGGAGGCTGAGGCAGGATTGCCATGAGTTCAAGGCCAGCATGGACTCCATAGTTGAGTTCAAGGTCAGTCTGGATACAGAGTGAGAACATCTCAAAAAACTAAAAAAAAGGACCAGTCAGGCATCGTGGCACACACCTACGGCAGGAGGATCGCTGCAAGTTCAAGGTTAGCCTAAACCACATAGTGAGACCCTGTCTCAAAAACACCAAGACAGCCAGGTGTGGTGGTAGAGGCTGATGCAGGAAGACTGCCATGAGTTTGAGGCCAGCCTGGGCTACACAGTGAGTTCAAGGCCAGCATGAACTACACACTGAGACTGTTTCAAAAAAAAAAAAAAAAAAAAAGAGGGCCGGTGAGATGGCTCAGCGGCGTAAGCGCCTGCCTGGCAAGCACGAGGTCCTGAGGTCGACTCCTGGTACCCACATTAAAAAAAAAAAAAAAAAAAACACCAAGACAGGGCCAGGTTGGGAAGACAGAAGTTGGTTCAGTATAAAACCTCAAATTCTTCAGTGAAGCAGTTTGCAAACAGCATGACAGATTATGGTAAAAGTAAAACTGGCTGGAACCCAGAGGGTACAGAACACCAACTAGTTATGAGGATGTAGTAACCAACTTACTATGAGAAGGCCTGAAATTGAGGCCGTTTGGTGGAATAGACTAAGTACTGAAGAACCTGAAATGTAGATGCCAAATGTAGATGCCAAACATTCAAGTTTAAAATTTTATTAAAGTTAGCTACAAATGGGAACACTCCCTAGAAATGACATCCTGAGTAGGACAAGGGGTAGCTAAATTAAGAGGCCACTGGTGATCTAAAGTTTCAAGTTAAAGTGATTAAACTATAAATTGAACATACACTCACAAATTTGGTGAAGGGGAAACATACATGGGGCTATTAAAGGACACAAGACTGAGGCAGGAGTATCAACTTGAGTTCAAGACCAGCCTGAAGTGCATAGAAGAACCTGTCTCAAAACCCGCCCCCACCAAAGATATATCCATTTTAAGGTGACAAGCAACCTTTGTAACATGAGAGAACAGGTTCAAAAATTTTAGCCAAGCGTGGTGGTGCCTGTTAATTCCAGCACTTGGGAGGCTGAAGCAGAAGGATCACCATGAGTTCAAGGCCACAGTGGGCTACACAGTAAGACCCTGTCTCGAAAAAAAGAAAGTGTGGATTTAAAAAACTGCTGCTACTTTTATGACCCACCACATTTTCAAAGATAGCTTCTGCCATGTTATTAACCACTATAGCTAGGTGTGGTGGTACACATCTGTAGTCCCAACACTCGAGAGGCTGAGGCAGGAGGATTGCCACAAATTCGAGGCCAGCCTGGATTACACAGCAAGACCCTGTCCCAAAACACCAAAAAATAAAAATAATAACTACTATCTTGTTATGCCCAATAAACAGATAAATGTGAAGATTCAGGTGTCTTCAAGCAAATGATTGGTTCTTACCAGATCTTCTTTACTTTCTTTGTGCTGTTGGCATCCACCGCTTTCATCTTTCTAGGTAAGGCATCCTTATATTCAGCACTGTGAACTTTGACTATGTCACAAATCAATAGGGATGGAAATGAACACACGAGTTAGCCTTCCTAGCCCAATCACCTAAAGATCCTCAACTTACTACCAAGAAGCAATAAACTGATGCACAAACTGTGAGATACCACTCAAAAGGAGATCACTCATCTCGAGATAAAAAAGCTACTTTTTGGCCGGTGATATAGCTCAGCGGCCTAAGCACCTGCCTGGCAAGCATGAGGTCCTGAGTTCAACTCCCGGTACCCACATATTTAAAAAAAAAAAAAAAAAAAAAAAAAAAAAAAAGCTTTTGGCCAGGCGTGATAGCACATGCCTGTAATGCCAGCACTCAGGATGCCAAGTCAAGACACTGCCGAGTCCAAGCCCAGCCTGAACTACACAGCCTGTTTCAAAAAACTAAAGCTACTTTTGCTCCAATTCATGGCTAGAGATGATCCAAGTAATACAACACATTACTGTCTTCACCTGCATTCTCCCATCTTTTAATGAAATGTTGAAAGAAGATACTTAAGTGGGTTAAATAAAAATTTTTTGTAATAGTGTAACACTTAGGTCGTATGAGGTTGTAATTGTCCTGTAAGGATTGGTTCCAGGATATCCAAAAAGTAGTTGAAGTACCTGGTATAAAATGGTATGTATTTCCACCTACCTGTATCCTCTCATATTTTAAATCATCTCTACATTACTTATAATGCCTAATATGAATTCTGTTAATAGTCATCTGTTATTTTATTCAGGGAATGGCAAGGCAAAAAGTCTACACATTCAGTAAAGATGCATTATTGCTGTTTTTAATCCTTAGTTGGTTAAATCCATGGGTAGAGGGCAGACTAATTTGATGTTATTGCTTTTCATACCAATACTTGAGATTCATTCATCAAGGCCTTCTTCCATTGCGTATCACATAAGCCTGTGACATCTCTTCCTTCTAGCATATAATGCTTTCCTAAACAAGATACAGACTGTTCCAGTTGTTTATGTACCAACTGTAAGGACACCACAGCCAGGTAAAGAACCACTGTCCCCTTTCAGCCAGAACCACCATCTTCCAGTAATTTGCCAAAATGACAAACACAAAGGGAAAGGGGGGAACCCAGTAATATATTCTCTAGGCCTTTCAGAAAACATGAGAGTTCTTCTTTGGGCACATACATGTGAGTCTGCAAAGGGGGGTGATCAAGGGAATGAGTAATGCTCCAAAAGGAACCCCACGCAAATGTTACCCAGCATGCTGTTGGCATTGTTGTAAACAAGCATGGGCAAGATACTTGCCAAGAGGATTAATGTGCATACCTAGCATATTAAACAGTTGTTTCCTGAAACACATCAAAGAAAATCAGAAAAAGCAGCCAAAGAGAAAGGTACCTTGGTTAACTGCAGCACCCCGTCCCGCCCAGAGAAGCGCACTTCGTGAACCAATGGGAAGGAGCCCAAGTTGCTGGAACTTTTCCCTATGAAATCATGGCAAGCCAGGGATGTAGCTCTGCCACTCAGCACCTAATTAGTGGCTAAGTGTTCTAGGCCCTACTTAAAAATAAGTCCTGTGTTGTAAGGATGGTTTCCTTAATTGAACAAGTGTGTGGTACCTTTACCTCAGAAACAAGTATTTGGAGCAGATTCTCACTGTATCTAGTTAATTATGTCAGGTCTTTACTCTTCAGTGTTTTTCTTGCTGAAAGATTTTGCTGAGGTATTGTGCAAGTGTATATCCAAATGGCTTGAATATTTATACTGGCTTGAAGATCCTCTAAATCACCATGGAGGAAAGAAGTATCAAAATAAATGGAAATTACTGTATGTCATTTCAGTTAAATTGTTTAAAGCAAAAAAAAAAAAAAAAAAAACCCAAAAACAATAAAAACCCACCACTGTCGCGCTTTAAGAAGCTCAGTCAGTCATGTTTAATTTAATCCTTCAATCATCTCCCTTCTCCCTTTCTTTCTAGGTCTTTATACCTCCACAAATTCTCCCTCTGCCTTCACCAGCCCACAAACCCGGGTCCCCTGAAGCCAGCTTCCACGTTGGGTATGGAGTGCAAGGCACTAAACTAACCTGAGCTTGGATGAGTGCCCTGGAACTGTCAGGGAATGATTTCCAGCCCAAGACAGGAAACCCAGCCACATTCTCTACACTAAGCTTCTGAAACAAAGCTCTCAGAAACTTTAATCAAAGGGTTTTAAGCTGTTTTAATAAAAATGGTGTTGGACTGTGTTGTAAATAGTGTTAGTTCTTATCACTAAGAAAACAGAGGTGAAAGTAAACTCCCATTTATCCACTTACCTGCCCCACATGACTCTATTCCACTCTTCTAGTTGTCCCGAATACTAGAAGCAAGAACTTTCTAGCAATTAAACAAGACAATACACAGGATATATCCAAAATGTGTTTATTGGGATGGCTTCCCACTCATCTTGACTCAGGGTACTGTTAGTGCTGCTTCCTCCTGAAGGAACATCCTGGAACAAAAGAACTGAATGTAACCTGACACCACCCCCACCTGCCCTGCCCACTGCCCCACCTCCAGAAACTGGGGGCTGCCTGGTGATCACCCAGAACTTCTCCACCAGTACCTCCTGTCATTCCATTGGTCACTTCCTGTCAGCTTCTGCCTATGACACCTCTCTACCAGAACCCATCAATCCCTGCTTTAGACTCAGTGCTTTCAGATTCATACATGGTTTCTAGAAAAATGCTTTACTTAAAAAAAGTCCATGGAACCCAACCCTTTACAAAGCAGTCTCGAAATTTTACATTAAGAAACTTTTATTTAAAAAGTTAAAATGTTACACAATTTCAAAAAAGTTTTTGAAAATTCACAGTATGTTCTCTGGATAAAACACGTTAGCAACTGTCAGGAAGCAATCTTGTTCTTCTGATCTAACGACCAATTTAAGAGTTAAGGGTTTATTTTGTTTTTATGCCATAGTTTCACTATGCATGCAGTTCAGGCTGGTCCCAAAAACAATCCTGCCTCAGTTCTCAGACTACAGGTATGCGTCACCAAGACCAATAAGAGCTTTTCTTGACATTATACAGGATCACTCTAAGAAACAAAGCCAAAACCCACCAACATTGGTTATGCCACTTACCTTCTGTGAGCCTTGCTTTTCCTCCTGTAGGCTGGCAGAGGACAGTGGAGCAGCCAACACACAGAACTACCGTCTGTGCATGGCTAAAGACCGTGGTGATCTTATAGCACCCTGGGCAGGGGGGGAGAAATAAAGCAACGGGTCAGTAGCCCACGGTGACACACGACTGTGATCCCAGCGCTCTGGGTGGCAGAAGAGCTGAAATTCGACTACCGCCTGGGCGACTTTGCCACACCATATCTCAAAGTAAACTTTCTTTTGGTCTACACGTGGAAGCTTCTTTCATGGGAGACCACTCAATTCAAGCACTCCCACCATGGAAAATCAGCAACAGCATTCCTTTCCAGACTAAGAAACTGGGGCGCAAGGAACTTCGCGGTGCGGCCGACCTGTCCACTCAGTCCTGCCGAGGTCGCCGCCCGGGCCTCCGCTCACCTGGGCACTTCACGTCCATGAAGTAGGAATTGGGGCTCTGCACCAGGCGCTTCTTCTTGTGCTTCCTCTTCTCCTCCTCCGGAGAGGGATGAAGGAGATCTTTTGCGAGCTAAGAGGGGCCGAAATGGAGAGATTTAGAGAAGAGGGGCGCAAAGGGGCCGACCGAGAGCAGCCTCGCGGGCCCACACCCGGGTAAATCGCCCCGCGCCGCCCCGAGCGTCTGCGCAGCCGGCCCGCCATCTTAGCTCCGCTGCGCTCCCGACTATGTGGGGGCCCATGGCCGCCGCGCTCCCTGGAGTTAAGGTCCTGGTACGCACGCACGAAGGGTGAATAAGGACCCTCTACGGTCTGAGACCACCGTGCGGGGCGCGGGCGGACAGAAGAGCGGGCTCTCCGCCGCAACCCGGACCAAGCGACTCACAGGCATGATCTCGTAGGGAGATCGTCACCGCCGGAAAGGAGCGAAAGCGGAAATCCTGTGCCTTATATCGGGCACCCTTCCGGAAATGACGCACGCATTTGAAACCGCCATGTTGGAAAGGTCCTGCTCTTGTGGGTCTGCAGCGGAGAGAGTCCGAGACTGCCATTTTCAGAAGGTCTCTGCTAACCCTGCAACGTATGTGACTCCATGTTGAGAGAATTAGCGTTCTGATTTGAGTTCGGCGTTTATTCACTGTCAAGAGATTAATGAATATTTTTACATTTCCTGCGCGCCGGAAATGGGCGTGGTGGGCTGAGGCAAGAGGATCGCCACAAATTCAAAGCCAGCCTTCGTTACAACAGTGAGTTCAAGGCCACCCTGACCTACATGGAAAGACCCTGTCTCAAAAAATTCTAAATAAATAGATAAATAGAAATTTCCTGCTATACTTTGTTTGTTTGTTTGTTTGTTTAAGACGGGGGTCTCGTTATGTATTCCAGGCTGGTCTTGAACTCACTATGTAGCCCAGGCTGGCCTCAAACTCGCGGTCATCCTCCTGCCTCAGCCTCCTGAGTGCTGGGATTACAGGCCTGCGCCACCACGCCCCGCTGCTGCTATTTTTGATGGCTGAGGAAAATACCCGGGGGATGAGCCATATCTGGAACTTACTTTGAGTACTGGGGTCGAACCCAGGGATGCTCCACCACAAAACTCTATTCCCCAGCTGTTTTTATTGAATTTTGAGACAGGCTTTTGCTAAATTGCCCTGCCTGGTCACGAACTTGTGATCCTCCTACCTCAGCCACCAGAGAAGCTGAGATTACAGGAATGCGCAGCCACGCCTGGCTTCATTTTTCAATTATTGATATACTTTACTATTTTTTTCTTTACTGTTTTTCAATTGATTAAATTTACCCACATCTAACAGTTCTGCGTGTAAGTATGTATTTTCTTAAAGTTCCCCTCATACTTCCCTCAACCCCAAGTAACTCTAAGGGTTTCCTTTTGTTTTGTTTTCCTTTTTTGTCTTATTTTACTTAGGACAGAACCCAGGTGCTCTACCCCTAGCTACATCCCCAGGCCCCAATGTTAAATAGTTTATTGTGTTGTCTTCCATCCTTTCCCTCTGAACTGTAATAAAATCAAACACCTATGCAGCACTTCCCATGTGCATTGTTTTATTGCTTTACATATGCTAATCTTCACAACTCTGAGGTTGACATTTTTTGGTTTGGGTTTTTGTTTTTTGTTTTTTTTTTTGTTTTTTTTTTTTGTGGGTACCAGGGGGACGACCTCAGGACCTCGCGCGCCAGCAGGCGCCCATGCCGCTGAGCGATATCACCGGCCCCTTTTTCGTATGTGGGTTCCGGGAGTCGAACTCGGGCCTTTGCGCTTGCAAGGCAGGCGCTTAAGCCGCTGAGCCGTCTCACCGGCCCTGTTTTTTGTTTTTTTGAGTCAGGGTCTTGCTATGCAGTTCAGGCTGTCCTTGAACTCACTATGTAGACCAGGCTGGCCTTGAATTCACAGGGATCCTCCTGCCTCAGCCTCCCAGGGGCTGGGCTGGGATTACTGGTGTGCGCCACCACGCCTGGCTCTTTTTGTTGTTTTGAAATGGTCTCTCTTTCTAGGTAGCCCAGGCTGGCCTACAAATCTTGGCGATTTTCTTGCTTCAGCTTCCCGAGTACTGGGATTACAGGCCTGAGTTAGTTTTATCCTTGGAATAAATAGGAAATTCATTTGTTTCCCAAACACTTTACACACATAGCTTGAAGGGAATTTTCCACACTGTGTTCAGTGCACCTGTGGTTGTATTCTGTCACATGAGAGCCTTTTCTTAGAGCTTCAGGTCAGCACTCGAGGGTTCCAGAGTTAGGGGCATTTCCAATTTGGGGTTTTCACATTAAGGATGCTCAACCTGTACAAATATATGTATAGAGGACTGGCAGGTAGCTCAGTGGTCATGCACCAGGTTTGTTCTCTGGCACCATACACACACACACACACACACACACACTGCAGGCACACACAGTTATTTTTTTCTCTACACACACATGAATGTGCCTAAGTAGGAGCCAAGCATGGGGGTACACACTCACTCGTAGGCCCAGCACTCTGGGAGGCTGAGAGGGTAGCAGAACTGTAAGTTGGAAATCCCAGCACTGGGGAGGCTGAGGAAGGAGGATTGTTGCAAGTTCAAGATAACTTAGTAACTTAACAAGGCCATGTCTGAATTTTTTTTTGTCTCAAATTTTTGAAAAATTTTGAAAAGGAGTGAGGATATCACTCAGTACAAAGACCCTGGGTTCAATCCCCAGTAGAAAAAAACATACAAGGATGATAGGATAACGATAGATATAGATGAGCATGTACCCTTGCCCCTGCATTCATAGGAAAATCCCTAAGAGCATAGCTGCCTGGCAGATGGCACATCCACCAAGAGGCATGCTACACTGTCTTGCTGAAAGGTGGGCTGGGTACATTCCCAGCCCGCCCAAATTTCTACCAGCCCTGCTTTCCCAGTGCTTGGTAGCATCGATGTCATTAGAAAGGATGGAAATCAAAGCATCATGCTCTACCTAATGGCCAAGGGCGCCGGTGCGTCTGTGTCTTCAGGAGGAAGGAAGCTGGTCCCGGTGGCACTGAGGCCTGGCTAATTCCAAAGCAAAGAGATGAGGCAAGGTGAGTGAGTTCTAGTCTAGTCAGGAGCGTGCAGTGAGGATAGGGCTGCCGGCTCTCTGGAGCAAAGCCCTGACATGCAGGCTTCGTTCATTTTAGCAATATAAGTATTCCCGCCCTGGCTGCTTTCAAACAACCCAAGTGGCATTGTTGAACATTGTTAAGAGGTGCACGGAATCTAGCCTCAGAAGTCACTGACAACTGCTTCCAACACACTATTGATGGGTCAGGAGAAACTGAGGACGTGACCATTAAGCTGAAACCCAAAAGACAAGAGCCGACCATGCAGAGAGCTGGAGGGAGAGCGTGAGCATTCTAGTCTGAGGGGAAAACTTATGAATGGAAACCCAAGGCCAGAATGAGGCAAGCATAATTGGGCTCACAGGCACTGGTTTGGTTGGTTGGTTGGTTTTTTAATTTGTTTTGTTTTGTTGTTTTTTGAGACAGGGTCTCACTATGTAGTGCAGGCTGGCCTTAAACTCACTTATGTAGCCCAGGCTGGCCTCAAACTCACAGTGATCCTCCTGCCTCAGCTTCCCAAGTGCTAGGATTACAGGCATGCGCAACTACGCCCGGCCTATTTGTTTGTTTTTTTTAAAACAGAGTCTCCTTATGCAGTCAGTCCCAGCACTCAGGAGGATGAAGCAAGATCACCATGAGTTCAAGGCCAGCCTGAACCACATTAGTGATTCCCTGTCTCAAAAAAACAAAGAAACAGGGCTGGGCATGGTGGTGCACCCCTGTGAATCCCAGCACTTGGAAGGCTGAGGCAGGAGAATTGCAGTGAGTTGGAGGCCAGCCTGTTGAAACAAGATCACCATGAGTTCTAGGCCATCCTGAACTACATAGTGAGACCCTGTCTCAAAACACACAAATAAGCAAGCAAACAAAAAATCAAAATAGGATCTCACTAAGTTGCCCAGACTGGCCTCAAATTTGTGATCCCCCTGCTTCAGCCTCTCAGGCAGGATGTCAAGAGTACTGTCCCATAACAGGCCACATGAAGAATGATGGTGTCCTCACCCCCACTCCATTGAGCTACAACCCCAGCCCTCCCTAAATCACTAAATTGCCAGACTGGGCTCAAACTTTGATCCTCCTGCCTTGGCTTCCCTAAGTGCTGGGAGTATGGGGTGAGCTACCATGCTTGGCTAAGAATGATGGTTGTTTTCATGTGTGTGTCTGTAATACTGGGACTTGAGCCCAGGGAGCACTCAGCTACATCTCTAGCCCTTCTTATTTTTCATTTGGAGACAGGATCTGCCAAATTAGTTAGCCTGATCTTGAACTTGCCTTTCTCCTGCCTCAGGCTCCCAAGTAGCTGCGATTACAGGCTTTGCAACGCCACACCAGATTCCAAGAATGATGTTTTAGTCCCAATCTCTGCCTGCTAGAGCTTCCTGGTCAAAGAAATCACACACAGTGTCCCAGCCGGGTGTGGTGGTGCATGTCTTGTAATCCCGGCACTGGGGAGGCTGAGGCAGGAGGATCACCTGGAGTTTGAGGGCCACTTGGCCTACATAGTGAGTTCACGGTCAGCCTGGACTACATAGTGACACTCTAAGAAAAACAAATCTTACACAGAGTCCCAGAGAGAACAGTGTCCGCCTGGGCTCTCTGTGTTTATGTTGGGTGTAAGGGGCCTGATTCTGAACTAGAATTAATTTTAATTTTACTTTGTTCCACCAGGAGGCAGACGGACTCAGCAAATAATCTACTAGGGCCATCCCGCTTTTTTTCAAAAGGAGCAGGGTTCCGTCTAACTGAGGCCCTGGAGCACCAAGAGTGGGATCCTAGGTGAGGCTACCCCACCTCGATCCCCGGGGCCTCGCCCGCCAGCCTGGAGCCCAGCGCGCCGGGGCCGGGGCCGGGGCGGGGGCGGGGCCGGGGGCGGGCTCCTCTGCCCGGGCCGTGGGCGGGGCGGCCTCCCGAGTTCCCGGCCCTCCAGGAGCCGGGAAAGCGCTTCCTGGCCTGGGCCCGAGCCGGCCTCCGCTGCAGTCCCAGCCGGGCGATCCCACCCCGCCCGGCCTGGGTCCGCCATGGCCAAGGCGTACGACCACCTCTTCAAACTGCTGCTGATCGGGGACTCCGGGGTGGGCAAGACGTGTCTGATCATTCGCTTTGCGGAGGACAACTTCAACAGCACGTACATCTCCACCATCGGTGAGCCCGCCGGCCAAATCCCGCGCCTCGCGGCCTGTGCCCTCGTGCTCGGGCTGCTGGATCTCTGGGGACCCCACTGCACTCCAGACCCCCGTCCCGCCACTGCTGTGTCAGGCCCGCCCCCACCCATACCTCTGCACGGTGCCCAAACCTCCAGCCTCCTCCCAGGGCCCAGGTAACTTCAGTGGCTGCCGCCCCTGGTTTCCTTGGTGCCACCTTCCTGTCCTGCCCAAGTCCACGTGAGCCCTGTTTGCCCTCCAGCTCCTCCCCGCACCAGCCACCTGGAACTCGATCCACTCTCCACAAGTCCTGTGTCCCCAACCCAACGTCTCTCCCCCTCTCCTGACCTCTTCCTATCAGTGTCCTGCTGTGTCCCCCCCCACCATCTGCTGCCCAATCTCCCTCCCCCTCGACTTACTCGGGACCCAGAGGGTGGCACCCGGTCCTCGAGGACTGTGACCTTGAATATGCAATCGCTTGGTGAGGAAGGTGGGAACCAGGGGACTTCTGGGGTCTCTGAGTCAGCCTGGTGACTCAGCCTTCCCCCTGGGGCCCCAGCAGCTAGAGGGTGGGAGGATTGGGAAGGGGCTGCCCTGTCACCTCTCCTCAGCTTTCTTCGGTCCTCTGTGCCCTGGGAAATCAGACAGGGAGTCTCAGGACAGACAGTTCCGATTACAAAGAGGGATCTCCCTAACAGTCTCAGACTCTTAGGTCCAAGCCTGGCACAACATTACCTCACAGAGATTTGCACTGGCAGTCTTTTCCCTTACTCTACACTACATCCCAGCGGGATGGTGGGATACGATCAGTAAAGGGCCCGAAGGAAATTAAAGGAAAAAGGAATGTGGAAGTGATACTCCGGAGGAGATGGAAATGTGGGAGTTGTCAGCTGACCTGGCCTTAAGCCCTCTGCAAAACTTCCATCAGCTTCTGCCTTCTAAAAATCCATAAAACCCCAAGTAACAACACTGTACTTGCTATAAGCACAGTTTTGGGGAAACTCGCCTGGTCCTACGTGTCCAGTGAGGTTGCGCCCCAGTTGCCCCCCTGCAGTTATTGCACTGCCCCTGCTACATTGTGTATACACACACACACACACACACACACATACACATACATACACACACAGACCATCTTGACTTCAGTGCCCACCTTCTGCCCCTAGGAATTGATTTCAAGATCCGAACTGTGGACATAGAGGGGAAGAAGATCAAATTGCAAGTCTGGTGAGCAAGACTCAGGACACTTAACCACAGGTCCCCCTTCTCCTCCCACAGCCTTTCTGTCTTGTTTCATTTCTCTCCCTTTCCCAGCTGTTTCTTCCAGCACTTCCAACTTATTTATCTTGCTTACTCAGCAGTCCTTCTATCTCTCTTCTGCTCTCCCAGCCATTTTCAGCCTGTTTGTAATTCCTGTCCCCTGTGTCTGGAGCTTCTCGGATCTGGAAAACAAAGAGCTGTTGAGCTGTAATGTGGAAACAGCTTCTAGGTAGTGAACTGGTGAGTAGCGGAATCAAGACAGCTCCAAGCCTCACGCTGTCTTTAACGGAGGGAGAGCCCAGAGGGCCACTTACAGAGGCTGGACCTGACCATAACAAGGAAGCTGGAGACCAGATGTGTTCAAGGGCTGTGACACTCTTGTGGAGGCATTAAGATAGGACAGCCAGGCATAGTGTCACATGCCCAGAATCCCAGCAGAAAATAAAATCGAATAACAAAAAAGAGCAGACATGGGTGCAAATGCAAACCTGTCTCAAAAATATAGAGTGAGGGTTAGATAAAATGATGATACTTAGTGCTTGGCACACAGTAAGCCAGGCCCTTTGCATTCAGCTATAATCCCAGCCCTTTAAAATTTCTATTTCATTTATTTATTTATTTATTGAGACTGGGTCTTGCTATGTAGTCCATGCTGGTCTTGAACTCACTGTGTAGCCCAGGCTGTCCTCAAACTTGTGGCAATCCTCCTGCCTCAGCCTCCCGAGTGCTGGGGTTATAGGTGTGTGTTACCATGTCTGGCTACATTTTTAAATTTTGAGACAGGGTCTTGCTATATTGCCTAGACAGAGTTCAAGTTTGTAATCCTCCTGCCTCAGCCTCCAGAGTGCTTGGATTACAGATGTGTACCACCAAGTTTGGTTGTGGCTTCTCTCCTCCCCTTCCCTCCCCTTCTTCCTCCCCCCTCCCTCCCCTCGTCCTCCTCGTGCTGGCATGAGGTGACACGCATGCCCTCACACATGCTGGGTGAGTCCTCTACCGTGGAACTACACCTCTGGCCCTCTGCTGTGTCTCGGTGGCAGCCCCGCCGCTGTCTTATCCCTTTTCCTTTTTACTGTTTTCTGATCTGTTTCTTTCAGTGTCCTTGTGTTGTAGGAGCTGGATTCTTGGGGGAGGGTGACTCCCCTTGGAAACCCCTTACTTCTCTCCTGCCCTGTGAACCCTTCTCCAGGGACACGGCGGGCCAGGAGCGATTCAAGACGATAACTACTGCCTACTACCGCGGAGCCATGGTAGGCTGTGTGCCTGGACAGGGCTTTGGTGGGAGATAAGGGCTCTATGGGTACAAAGGAGATGAAGGGTTACAGTGTGTGCTGCACAGGGCCCCATTTGCAAGCCAAAGTGTTTTGTTTGTTTGCTTGGTTTTGTTTTGTTTCTTTGTTTCAGTGCTAAGGATGGAAGCCAGGGCCTCACATGTGCTAGGCCTCCCCACCCCGCAGGGCACCGCGTGCCGGGGTGTTCAGACCTGGGGACCGGGCTCTTGGAGTCCCTTCAAAGGGAAGGGGAAGCCTAGCCCTGGGAGTGGTCCAAGGTGAACTTTGCTGTCCCCCAGGGCATCATCCTGGTCTATGACATCACAGATGAGAAATCCTTTGAGAATATTCAGACCTGGATGAAAAGCATCAAAGAAGTAAGGATGCTCTGAGAGAGCGGGGGAGGAGCTGGATGGGCCCTGGAAGATGAAGGGGGCTGTGAGGATGAGTGGACCCAGCTCTGACTTCCCCTTCTGCCCAGAATGCCTCGGCTGGGGTGGAGCGCCTCCTGCTGGGGAACAAGTGTGACATGGAAGCCAAGAGAAAGGTGCAGAAAGAGCGGGCTGACAAGGTGAGGGCAGGGCTGGGCGCCAGTTGGGGTCACATTACGAGGGTGTGGGTGCCGTCCTTGCCCAACTCGCGTTTCCGCCGACCCCACAGCTGGCTCGAGAGCACGGGATCCGGTTTTTCGAGACAAGTGCCAAATCCAGCATGAATGTGGATGAGGTGAGGTCTGCCTTCAAGGAGTGCTGGGGCATGGACAAATAGGGACCCCCTCCAATCTGTCATGGCCTGTCTCCCCTATAGGCTTTCAGTTCCTTGGCCCGGGATATCTTGCTCAAGTCAGGGGCCCGGAGAATGGTGAGTCAGCTCTGCGGGGCTGGGTGCCCGTGCTGGGGAGATCCCCTGGGAGGGCTGGGTCCCCAGCCTTGCACCTGACCCCTCGGCCCTTCTCCCTGCAGGGAGACGGCAGCAAGGCCTCCAGTGCCGCCCTGCAGCCCTGCGACAGGAGGAACGCCAGCAAGTGCTCCCTGGGCTGAGGCCCTGTCCACCGCCCATCCTAGCCCTGGAGGCCAAGCGGGGAGAGACAGGGCTGAGGGCAATGGGGAGACACAGTGGGGACTCGGGATAGGTGAACAGGCTGTGAGGAGATGGAGAGAAGATGGAGAAGAAAGGGAAGGGGAGAGAAGAGGTGAGGAAGGCAAGGGCAGGGAGAAGGGGGAAGGGATAAAGGATGTGAGGGATGGATGGGGAAAGACCAGAGAGAGGGAGGCTGGGCAGCCTCAGGCCTCGGGCTGTCCCTAGGATTTCAGGACAAACTTAAATGTAAATTCGCTGGTTTATTCTGTTACTGACTGGGGTTCAAAGGTCCATTAAGAGAATGGCTGGGCACCACTCTCGGAAGACTTGTCACTTTGCATGGTCTTTCTCAGTATTAAAGGCCTCTTTTGGCACCAGTGTCCTCCATGTGGGTGACTGTCATTGTTGTTGGATGTCTCTCTACTCAGATGCCTCTCCACAGTGTGAGCCTGGCTGGTGCCCTGTCCCTCCCTAGCTGGGCAGTGAGGAAAACAAAAAGAAAAGCAGAAGGAAGGTGTGGCTTCCCTTCTGCATGGGCTCCATGGGATTGGCCTGGTCTTTGGGTTTTTTGTTTTTGTTTTTGTTTTTTTTTTTGAGACAAGGTTTTACTAAATTGCTCAGGCTAACCTCGAACTTGGGTCAATCCTCCTGTCTCAGCCTTTCAGAGGCTGGGATCACAGGTGCCCAGCTTATTATCTGCTTTCATGGGGGAGGAAAATGAGACACAGAGAGGTTCATTTATTCATGAATATTTATAAAGCAACTGCTGTGTCAGATATAGTAGTTAACACAGCCTTCGGTTGGTACTTAGAAGCAGCAGAATAAGCAAATTTTAACAAAAACAGCTTTTTTTTTTTTTTTTTTTTTTTTTTTTTTTGTGGGTACCGGGGGGACGACCTCAGGACCTCGCGCACCAACAGGCACCCGTGCCGCTGAGCGATATCACCGGCCCCTTTTTCGTATGTGGGTTCCGGGAGTCGAACTCGGGCTTTCGCGCTTGCAAGGCAGGCGCTTAAGCCGCTGAGCCGTCTCACCGGCCCACAAAAACAGCTTTTAATTCCTCACAAACAAAATTGACAAAACTGTTGATTTGCAAAAGAATACCACCAAAAAAATTCAGACTTGATACACTGCCCCCTTAACATATAGTCCCCTTTCATTCTCACTCAATATTTTTATTTTTAAATTTTATTAGTACAGGTTTGTAGTATATAATGATTGCATTCATCCTAAAAAGTTGATACATGTACATAACACATTTTAATTCTTTTTACTTTCTCTTCCCCTCCTCTTTAAAATTTTTTTTTAAAAGGCCAGGCTAGGCTACATAGCAAGACCTTGACTCAAAACAGTAACAAAAAGAATGTAGTTCTCAAAAATCTCTTTGCACCAAATAACATAGCTAAAAAAAAAAAAGAAAAAAGATGTGTAAGACAGGTGTGGTACATGCCTGTCATCCCAGCACTCAGGGGCAGAGGCAGGAGGATCTCTTCAAGTTCGAGGCCACTTGGCCCACATACTAAGTTCAAGACTGCCCTGAAATACACAGCGAGACTGTCTCAAAGAAAAGCTCCCAAAAATAAATACATGAGTTGGGGTTGTAGCTCAATACCAAGGACCTGGGCTCTGTCCCATGTGTGGCGGGGGTGGGGAATCAGTGGGAAGAGTGGAGAATCCCAGTAGTAATGAAATATGATTTGAGCCAGGCATGGTGGTACATGCCTGTAATCCCAACACTCAAACAAAATTATCTCACAAATTTGATCTTTTCTTAGGTTCAATGGAAGTGTCAGATTTGGTTTAAACAAAATGTTCCATTAGAAGTTTTATTCATGGAGGCTGGATTGTGATTCAGAGCTAGCATATACAGGGGCCTGGGTTTGGTCCCTAGCAATGAGAGAGAGAAAGATTGATTCATTGTGAGTAGTTGGAACATGTACATATCTTAACCCTTTTCATTTCCCCTTTCCCTCCCTTTCTTCCCCTCTCCCTCCTTCCCTAGACCCCCTTCCCATCTGCAAAAGGTCTACCTCCCTGTTTATAATATTTTATTTTGCTCTTTATATTACTTATACTTTGAGTTTTTCAGACAAGAAAAAACATGTGATATTTAACCTTCTTTGATTTATTTCACTTAGCATTGTGGTTTCAAAGTGCATCCATTTTCCAACAAATGACTCAAATTTGTCCTTCTTTATGCCTAAGTAGCCCTCTGTTATATACAATGGATATATAAATACCACATTTTCACTGGGTGTGGTGGTGCATGCCTGTAATCCCAGCACTTGGGAGACCAGAGGCAGGAGGATCACTGAGTTTGAGACCACCCTATGCTACATAGTGAGTTCAAGGCCAGTCTGCAATACAAAGTGAGACCCTGTCTCACAAAAAAAATTCTTTATCCATTCATCTGTTGCTGGGCATGTAGACTGCTTCCAAGATTTAACTATTATGAGTTGTACTGTTGTAAACATGGGTATGCATGTACCACTGTAATATGACCTCTTTCAGGAAGATAGCCAGAAGGGGTATAGCTGGGTCGAATGGAATTTCTAGTTTTAGGGTTTTGTTTTGTTTTGTTTTGTTTTGTTTTGGAGACAGGGTCTCACTGTGTAACCCAGGCTGGCCTTGAACTTGTGTGATCCTCCTGCTTCAACGTGTTTGAATGCTGGGATTATAGGTGTGCACCACCACACCCAGCTGTCTAGTTTTTTTTTTTTTTTTTTTTTTTTTTTTTTTTGTGGGTACCGGGCGGTCGACCTCAGGACCTCGCGCGCCAGCAGGCGCCCGTGCCACTGAGCGATATCACCGGCCCCTTTTTTGTATGTGGGTTCCGGGAGTCGGACTCGGGCCCTCGCGCTTGCCGGGCAGGCGCTTAAGCCGCTGAGCCATCTCACCGGCCCTCTAGTTTGTTTTTTGATGAATCCCCATACTGATTACTATAGTGATTGCAATAGTTAAGATCTCAACTGTGAAATAGGAAGAAAATGATCAAATGAGAAGGGGAAATAGGGAGTGGGGAGGGGGAAAGGAAGGAAGGGAAAAGAAAAAAATGAGAAAAGAAGGAAAAAATAGAAATAAAGCTTTTGTAAATGAGGGGAAGAGGGGTTGAAGGGAGGGGAGGGGCATGGGGAAAAAAGAATCAGGGTATATCACGTACAGGTACAAATTCCCTGTGATGAATGTGATCATTACGTATATCTAAAATGTACCAATAAACTTAATAAAAATAAAAGCTTTGAAAAAAACATTAGTTAAGATCTCACAGCTAGGGGCTGGTGAGATGGCTCAGCAGCATGGGCACCTGCCTGGCAAGCGCGAGGCCCTGATTTCGATTCCTGGCACCAAAAAAAAAAAAAAAAAAAAACACTCAGCTTGCTGCAAGGTAAGGTAGGATTATGGTAAGAAATAACAATACTAGCAGATTTCAACCAAAACTTTAATCATACCTAAAAACTAGGGTGTGAGGGAGACCACAACCTACTTTCTGTACCTTATAACTGTTTACACACACACACAATTTTTTTTTTTACACACACAATTTAAAGGAACAAATGCCGCACACCTGTAATTCTAGCGCTTGGAAGGCTCAGGCAGTAGGAGTGCCACAAGTTCAAGGCCAGCCTGGGCTACATAGCTCAAGGCCACCCTGCACTATATAGTCAGACCCTGTCTCAAAAAAAAAAAAAAAAAAAAAAGTTCAAAATTGAAGCTGAGCTCCCGTCAGTTTTATTTGCCATTGAGTGAACTTTCGACAATGTAGTCATTCTTGTTCTTGAGAAGCCAGCTTTAAGCATGATGTGATAATGAAGCAGAGGACAAATGGGATCCCAAACAAAGCCACTCAGACACAGGACAGGAGTAAAGGGCATCTCTGCAAGGGACTCACGTGTCCTCGAGAACTTCGAACAAAGCTCTGTTCCCACTTCTATATTGTTTCTTCTCTAGTGGTGATTTTTCATTGGAAATCAGTGTGAAGCGAGGTTACAGAAGCAGAGCAGTGATTAAGGGGGTGAACAGTAGTCAAGGGAGAAGGGAGAGCAGGGAGTTCTGACGGAACTTTCCAAGCCTGTTGTGACGTTAGATTATAGACACACCTGTACATAGCCAGGGTCACAACCATCAGTTTCCTCAGGGAACTTAGCTGCATAGTTAACATATAGTTGCCTAGTTTCACCCAGGAGGTGGTTTCCTCTCTCATTCTCCTCTTTGAGGCTTTGTTGAAGAGCCTCACCTTTTATATCAATTTTCCTCATCGTGTTCTGTTTTATCAATAGCCATGTTTACATAGCCTTCCATGGATTGATACCCTTTAGCCCACATAATACAGGAGGTTATTTTCCGGTCTATGAACTCTATCATAGAGTTCAAGACCTGCATTGCCCCTGGTAATGGGATAATTGAGCAGATCCCCACAATAGTAATGAATCCTCCCATCATGGTTTTTAAAACACCTAAAGTTGAGAACCATCTTCCAAACATTTCTCCCGGATTCTGTCCTTTCCAGGTCTGGACTGGTACATGGGCTAACTCCTGCATCCTTTTAGTGATTTCTTCTATCACCCATCCTTGATCATCTACCTGAAGGCAGCGATTGGTCAAATCGAACTTCCCGCAAACTCCTTCTTTAGCTAGTATGTAATCTAGTGCCAATCTATTTTGATATACTGTATTTTGAATTTTTTTTTCTCCTCTGTTGTCTCTTTTTTAAAATCAGATTTTATGGGTACATTTTAGGTATACATAATGATCACATTCATCATAGAGAATTTGTACCTGTGCATGATATAACTTGATTCTTTTTTCGCATTTCCCTTCCCTCCCTTCAACCTCTCCTCCCCTCCCCACTTACAAAAGCTTTGTTTCCATTTTTTCCTCTTTTCTCACTTTTTTTTTACTTTTCCCTTCTTTCCTTTCCTTCTCCTCCCTCCTTTGTTCCCCTCCCCATTTGTATTTTGAATTTTTGTCTGTTGGTTAGCTAAGAGATTCAGCCCACAAGCAGTTTCATTGGTTATGAGTTCTAGTACAGCTTGTACTCTAATTATTCTATTTAACATATAAATGAGAGTTCAATATCCCCCACATCCCATCATCAGCCCAAGTAGCTAGCCCACAGTATTGGATTATTTTCTCTGGTGGTCATTCCAGTTACCCATGGTTATACTCCTTTTCTCATGGGAGCGAATATGTATAGGGTAGCCCAACAGTTCCCCTTGGTGTAAGGGCACGAGGAAGAAGGATGGTTTGACAGTGCCCAAGATGCACCTTCTTGCCCAATTTGTTAGGAGCTGAGCATAGGCTGTATTTCCACATATCCAATATAACCCCTTGGGAGCTGATGGAGGCAGTTACGTTTTCCCATCCGGGGCTCAAGTCCGGCATGGCGTCCAGCTTGAGTTCTACCTTGACTGGGGGCTGATCTATGGCCAGGCCAGGCAGGTTGTCTTCCGCCCAGACTTGGGGCCATTGTCCAAGCAAGTCCCTGTCTCCCTCAGGGGCCTTTCAGACTGGCCTGTCTTGAAGCCTCCATTTCTCCTCCCAAGGGACAGTCAGGTTTATAATCAGCCTCAGCAGTGGCAGTTCAAGATGCATTTCTCCATCCCTTAAGTCAATTTTTGCTCTTAACTTGGCCAAGAAATTTCTCCCCAAGAGGGAAACTGGGCAATCTGGCATGTACAGGAACTGATGTATTACTTCATGGCCTTCTATCTTACAAACCCACAGCTGGCAAAAACCTGTGGCTTTAGATCGCCCTGTGGCCCCTTTGATATCAACAGTCCATCGACCTAGGGGCCCTTAGGAGACGTCACAACAGAATAGTCCGCCCGTGTCCCTCAGGAATTTTATTGGCTTGTCCCTCACCTTCGAGTAGACCATGGGCTCTGTGGGGGATCAGGAACCCAATCCCTGTCAGTCCTTAAAGAGAGAGTTTTCTCCTACTGTGAAAGCAAAGCTGGTCACCTCTGGGTCCTTGGTGTTCTCAGCCATCTTTAGCTTTGGGCACGCACGCTTGTGATGGCCCTTTTTCTTGCAATAGGTGCATTGGTCCTTCTCCAGGGGTGAACGTGGCTTGCAGGTGTGGCTCCCTTCCTTCTGCTTTCCTGTATGTGTGTCTGTCGATCTGCCTACCAGGGCCGCAGTGCTGAAATTGGCCTTTTTCTTTATCCGTCATTCAGCCTTTCTGCATTCTTCCACGTCTCAGTTGACAAATTCCTTGTTGGTGACTTCCAGAAGCTGGGCTGTATTCACACCTGCAAAGCCTTCCAGGGCCAGTGAGATGGCTCAGCGGGGTAAGCACCTGCCTGGCAAGCTCGAGGGCCCGAGTTCAACTCCCAGATCCCACATACGAAAAAGGGCTGGTGATATCGCTCAGTGGCACGGGCGCCTGCTGGCGCGCGAGGTCCTGAGGTCGACCCCCGGTACCCATAAAAAAAAAAATGCTATTGCATAGCAAGAGAAACAATCAACAGAGTGAAGAGACAACCCACAGTGTGGAAAAAAATATTTGCCAGCTGTTCCTCAGACAAAGGACTACTATCTAGAATATATAAAGAACTCACGGGGCCGGTGAGATGGCTCAGCGGGGTAAGCGCCTGCCTGGCAAGCATGAGAGTCTGAGTTCAACTCCCGGAACCCACATACGAAAAAAGAGTCGGTGATATCGCTCAGCGGTACGGGCGCCTGCTGGCGCGCGAGGTCCTGAGATCGCCCTCGGTACCCACACACACAAAAAAAAGCCTTCCAGCTTCTGGAGCTTTCAGCGGATGTCCTCAGCACTCTGGCTCATAAAGGCCATGTTGATCATCCTCTGGTTTTGGGGGGCCCCTGAGTCAGTGGGTGTGTAGGTGTGCCTCACAGAGTTCTAGGAACATGCTCAGACTCATCTGGTCTCTGGAGGGTCTCTCCTACCTTGGCAGTATTGGTCACTTTCTGGCCTCCATGTCGCAGTCCTTGTAACAGGGCAGTGCAGTAGTCTATCAGCTATTTCATCTGTTCAGGGACATTGGGGTCCCAGTCTGGGTCCTCCGCAGGGAGCTGCTGTCTAGCATAAGCACCTGGATAAAGGGTGCCTGTGGGGGCATTTTCTTCCAGCCACTTAGTAGCAGTGCCCAGAACACACCAGTGCTCCTCAGTACTGAAGAGAGTAATCAGAAGCTGGTGGCAGTCAGGCCAAGTGGGGTTATGAATCTGGAAGATGGATTGGAGCCAGTCGATGAGTGCTGTGGCCTCTTGGTGTACGAGGAAGTATGATGTTTCCAATTCAGTAAGTCAGTGGTGGTGAAAGGCTGATAAATGAAGGTAGATCACCCCAGGGCCCTGAAACCTCTGGGTGGACCGTTGGAGGCTCCCTCGATACTTCCTGGGGAGGGAGCTGGAGTCCCGACTCAGGGGAGGTACAGTCAGAAGACGTCTCCGTTGTTTGTGGAGAGGCAGACAAGCCTGGCAATGGGAACTTGGGGCCAAATCACAAGCCTGACCGGGTGTGTGGTAGAGTGGGGGGCACAGGATGACTCAGAGGACCACGGCAAGGGTGGATAGAGAGATTTTGGCACTTTCTGGCCAGACAGGTCCTGGTCTGGCGGTGGGGCAGCCTTAGGGCTGGATGCCAGGGGTGCTGAAGGTCTCTGGCTCTGTAACAGAAAATGGTCCCCCCAGCCAGTATACTTCAGTCTATTGGTTGTCCAGGTAATAGTTCCTGTTCCATTTCCGGTTGCTTCTGTCTCTTAGAAGCGGCTGGTCACTGTGATGCATAGCTGGTCACTATGATGCACATTGTATAAACCAATCCCCAATTGACAAGCCATTCTGCTTCTATATTTCCTGCTTGCTTATCTCATATAAGCCCTAGACCACCGGAGATCAGGGCCTGATATTCTGTCCCAATCATGCCCATCGACGTAAAATAAATCTGCCTCCAAATTCTGGGTGTTGTTTTGGTGTTCTGCTTGCCGTTGCAGCTCCAGCCTCAGGCCAGTGTTCTCTGGGTTTGAGGGGGTGGCTGCACTAGAAGGGGGCCCTCTGGGTCCCCTGCAAGAACAGGTGATGTTCCTTTGCGGGGCCATTTGAGCGGACCACAGAGGGAACCAAAACTCAGGAAAGGTGCTCCCTCGATCAAGGTGGGAGGGGGGGACAAATAACTAGCTGCAACCATGAATCCACATGGGGAAACTGATCTGGGTGCCTGGGATCTCCTGCAACAACCTGCCAAACCTTGTGGACCAGAGCCCTCTCCAATGAACACTGGGCCACCCAACCTGGAAGGGTGGAGTTTCACAGAAGGTCTGGAGTTTCCCAGGAGTGAGTTTCTGTCCATAGTCTCCATTAAATCCCTTTTTTAAATTTTTGATCATAACCTCTAATGGAGTGGATTTGTTCTGACTCCCTCCCATGGCTCCTGGCACCCACAGAGAAAGACAACAGAAAGAGATACCAATAGCTTTGTCCGGTCACCAGCCAGTCTCCTCGAGGAGATATCTCAGGTCCCTTTTAGCAATGGCAGGCCAGTGATCCTGGCTATCACTGCAGTGCTGCCCTAAGCCATATGAGGATGGCCCTAGAACCGGGGTTCGGGACTCTGCACCTCACTTTGGCCCTGTGCACCCCAACCGGAGTCTGGAGTGCATTGTCTGTCTCATCACACACACATTCCACAAGACTCCCACCTGCCAGTGGCAGCCTGAAGTGTTCTGGTGTCACTGCCCTTCTGGCAGCTAGTTGGGGAACACAAGAGGATGATCAGTCCTCTCTGGAGGCCCCTTCTGAGAGGTCTCCCTCCAAAGCGGAGATCCTGTTCCAGATCCCCTTCTAAATCGAGGCCCCTGTCCTTACTGTGATTCACACTTCTGCCAAATGACATTTGGTCCTCTCTGTGCGAGCCCTCCTCAGACAGCCAGCTGATGCTCTTGGCTGACAGTGCAGGGAGGCCTCCCACAGGACAGGAAATCTGCTGGTGCATGCTCAGCAAGAGTTCGCCATCTGGCCGAGCTCCCCATTCTATCTATGGGGGAGACAGTCAGCCATGGGTGGTTTTGTCAGATCCCTATGCTTCCCGGTAAGGGAACCAAATGAAGCAAGAGACAAACGGGACCCAAAACAAAGCCACTCAGACACAGAGTAGGAGAAAAGGGGGTCTTTAATTTGCTGGGGTCTGTGCAAGGGACTCACGTCTCCTCCAGAGCTTCAAACAAAATTTTGTCACTACTTTTATATTTTTCTTTTCTACAGGGCTATTTTTCATTGGAAATTGGTACTAAGTGAGGTTACAAAAGCAGAGCAGTGATTAAGGGGGTGAACAGTGATCAAGGGAGAAGGGAGAGCAGGGAGTTCTGACAGAACTTTCCAAGTCTGTTATGCTTTGCTGACGTTATATTGTAGATGCACATGTACATAGACAGGGTCATAACCATTAATTTCCTCAGGGGGCTTAGCTGTACAGTTAACCCATAGTTGCCCAGTTTCACCCAGGGGGTGGTTTCCTCTCAATATGAGGCAAATAGGATTTATGAAACATGCCACCATTAATCCAAAAATAAAGTGCTGTAATGCTTAGGGCTTCAGGGAAAGGCAGTAGCAGTGATATTTGAGAAAGATATTTTGAGGGGGGACTGTGGAGCCACGTTAACAAGGAAAAATACTGAGATGGCTCTATGATCTTGAGAGGCAGGGTTCAGATTGTTTTATTAGGGCTATGTATATGAAGTTTAAGTACCTCTTTACGGAGCATCTAAGAAAGCCAAACTAGCCTGGCATGGTGGCACATGCCGTAGTCCCAGCACTCAGAGTTCAAGGACATCTAGGGCTACATAGTGAATTTAAGGCCAGCCTGAACTAAATGGAGAGATTTTATCTCAAAAAACAAATAGCTGCACTGTGCCAGGCATGGTGGTACATGCCTGTAATCCAGCACTCTGGAAGTTAAGGCAGAAAGATTGGTGTGAGTTTTAGGGAGATTGGGCTACATGGTAAGTTTAAAACCAGCCTGAATACATAATGAGACCCTGTCTCAAAAAAACAAAAAAAGAAGCAAGGTGTGGTGGCACATGCCTGTAAACCCAGCACTTGGAGGCTGAAGCAGGAGGATCGCCATGAGTTTGAGGCCAGCCTGGACTACATAGTGAGTTCAAGGCCAGCCTGAGCTGCATAGCAAGACTCTGACTCAAAAATCCAAACCAAAACAAACCAACAAATGAAGGAAATTTGAGGTAGTGCATGGGAGTGTAGCTCAATGGTAGAGCACTTACCTTGCATAGGCAAGTCTCTGGGTTGATCCCCAGACACAGGGAACAGGAGGGAGTATGGCAGAAGGCAATATTATTGGGAAAGAATAAAGTACTTTCATTCACATTTCCTTTGCATCTTACAAGTAGTAGACTAGCCGGGTGTGGTAGGGCACACCTGTAATCCCGGCACTCAGGAGGCTGAAGCAGGAGGATCACCATGAATTCAAGGCAGCCTTGCACTACATAGTGAGTTCAGGGCCAACCTGAACTACAGGGTGAGGCCCTGTCTCAAAAAAACAAAAATTTTAATTAAAACAAAAAAAGTACTAGTGCTATGGCAAACAGAAACACGGAAATGACACCCAGGATTTGGACACAGATTTATTTAACGTCAGATGGGCACTGACTAAGAATCAATTGTTCCTCAAAATGTCAGGCCCCGATCTCTTGTGGTCTAGGGCTTATATGGGATAAGCAAGCAGGAAGTACAGAAGCAGAATGGCTTGTGAACTGGGGATTGGTACTTACAATATTCATCATAGTGACCGGCTATGCATCACAGTGACCAGCCGTTTCTAAGAAACAAAAGTAACAGGAACTGTAAGCAGAACTATTACCTGGGCAACTAACAAACTGAAGTATACTGGCTGAGGGGGCATCTTCTGCTACATTTCCCCCCTCTTTTAGTTTCCCCGGCAAATCTTTGCTGGGCATGTTTCATGTGATCTTCTGAGACAAGGCCCAGCTAGAAGCAGTTCTGTAGCAGTACTCTGAAAAGGGAGTCAAGGAGTTAATCTGATCTAGGAGAGTGTCCAGTGTGCCTTGGATACTCATCAAACCTTAATCATTTGTAAGGGCCTTACTGGTTATTTTCTATTCTCTTGGGGCAATCATCCACAGAACTAAGGCAAAAACCACAGCTAGCAGGGGGGTGGGGAAGCAATGACTGGGGTAAGCAGCCTGAAAAGACACAAAAATCAAGAGGAATAGGTATGGAGCAATCCTGTGAACGGTGTCCTCAAGCCTCAGCTGTACGTGGACTTGTCAGCATCCAGAGTGACCAAAGCAGGACTTTGAGTGCATTGTCTCTTCAGAGTGAGCCCCAGAGGAGCTGTCCAGGTAAATTCTCCAGCAGATCTAAGGCTGGATTTCGGAAATTTGTAGACGTAGTTAATATGCACCTGGGTTATATGTGTGTGCAGGAATGTCTACAGGTATAGCTGGTCTTTTAACTGGTTCCAAGCTATTTCTGTAGGGTTATATTTTATTTCTGTGTGATCTATCATGAGGTCAGGGCCAGTGACACAGGCACTGAAGCCTGAGCTGGCTGCAGGGGTACAGGTGCCAGCGCTGTGGCTTGAGCTTGCAGAACAAATAGTGGGGGCAGGTCTGGCTCTGATCTTCTGGGAGTTCTGGGTAGTCTTTCCGGCTGGGGTTGATGTTTCAGTCAATCAGATCCCTGGAGGGGGCTTAGGCCTCTGGGCTGTATTGTTTTGAGCACAGGTTTGGCCAAAATAGCTTTGTCCAAGGTGACCACAGCATATCTAGCCTGTCGGACTCCATTCCTAACAGAGCTACTTCCATCCATAAACAGGGTGTACTCAGTATCTGTCAGGAGGTTCATTTTTTAAGTCTGATTGGCTCAAGAACAGTTCATCAGTTCAGTGCCAGGCAGTCATGGTCACCACAGAGTCAGGCAAGGATTTTTGCAAAAGAGTCCTTGGTACTGGGTGAGATCCAGCATAGCATGTGGCACCTGGATAGTTAGGTCTCGGCCTAAGGTGAGCTTGTCAGTTTTCTTGATCAAAAGGACAGCTGCTATTAGAGCAGGAAGGCAAAGAGGGGAGGCAGCCCTTAGTGACCAAATCCAAGTATTTGCACAGGTAGGCCACTGGGCACTCCCAGGGGCTGACAGTCTGAGTAAGCATCATTGTTTTTGTGAACTCAAGGATCCAGATTCTACAGAAGCCAGCAGCTCCAAGAAATTTGCGGAGTTTTTTCTTTTAATGAGTTTCTGCTAGATATTACAACAGAGCTTTTGTCCCTTTCCAGCAGGCAGCTTGGGTGTCATTAATCAGAAGTGTTTTTTAAAGAGGAAATAAGTTTTTGAACCTCTGGGAGGTTGAGTGCAGGTCAGTTGCGAAGAGGGGCTGGCTGACAGGAGTCAATCGAAGGCAGAAGAACACATTCTTTAGGTCCAGGCAGCTGTACCAGCAGGCTATGGGTGGCAGAAGGCTGAGGCAACATATACGGAGAGCAATCACAGCAGCATTGGCAGCTCGGAGATCTTGAACTGGCTTTACAGGCAGGAGAGGTGTATTTTAGCAGTTTGACAGTTTACACTGTCTGCTCGGGGGAGCATGAAGGAGCTGGAAGGGACAGAGAAGCAGGCTGTCTTGGAGAAAAGGTGCTGGTGGCTTGGCCAAATCTGTTGTTAGAGCCTCCCTGAGAATAATGGGATAGTTCTTAACCCCTTGCGGCAATTGAGTCCAAGTGAGCTGGCTTTTTGTCTCAGGATCTTTCCAGTTGAAGGGGCTTATGGGAGCAAATGGCAAGCAGAGGAAGGCATCTTTTAAATCTAGACATGTAAATCAGGTGGCATCTGGAGGTAGCAGTCCAAAAAGGTTGTATGGGCCAAGAACTGCAGAGTGCAAGGTGATGGCAGGAGCATGGTTGGTGGTCAGGCCTGGAGGCGAGTCTTGGCTCATACCTCTGGGAGGAGATTTTTCATTTATCTGTCTGGATTGCAGTTATCTGCCTCAGGCTGATGCAGGCATCATCTTCCTCTCGAGGAACAGTCAAAGTTGAAAGTGCAGGGTTAAACGAGAGGAAGGCTGACTGGTGTGGTGTAAAGGAGACAATGACTTCTAACTTGAAGAGGAGGTCTCTTCCCAGAAGCAGTATGGGGACTGGCTCACACAGGAGATGTCCTCCCAGGCTGCAAGTTTGTGCCTGGCAGTAGGGATGAGAGGCAAGAGTCCTAGTTGCCCCAGTGATGGTACTGTAGGCTCCCAGTGGCCCAGCTGTAGAAGGGAGCCTGGTCTGGCCTAGTCTGAGCCTGTCAGACTGCTGAAAGTGTTGTCATCTGATCCAGGTTGAAGCTTTTGAGAGTTCTTATCTTTTAATCTGAACGGGCATTTATTTTTAGTATCCATAGTCCTTTTATCCGGCTTCTGGGTAACAGTAGTAACTTTTGACATATTGTTGAGCTTTTTGTCCTTGTCTTTGATGTCTTTGAGAAGCACTCAACTGGGTTACTCTAGGTGAGGTGACCTTTGGAAAGGCCATGGCAACTCACTCGTCGCTGACAGTCCAATTATGCCTCAGTCAAAATGTGGAACTCAGAAGGAATTGCTGACAGTCACCTCAGGTGGGCATTAGATGACGCCATCTGACCAGGACAGGTGTAGCCATGAAGCAGAAGTTTTGGGGGGAGGGCCTCTATGGCCGAATACAGGCAATGGCTAGCTGGAACCAGTTCAATTGGCCGGAAGTAGGAGTCAGGAGTGGGGAGTGAAGCTATGGGTGTTGGCAGCAACTGCGGCAGCCCACGAGGGTGCCAAGGCAGAATTCTCAGGAAGAATGGGACTCTTTTTTTTTTTTTTTTTTTTTCTTCGAGATGCATGGAGCAGTTTGCTTTCATTTTTAACTCCATAAAAGCCCTTTCTCCTGCAGTCGGGGACTGTGGGTTTTGACTAATTAATTCACATTTCTGGCTCCCTACATGTGTGTTGTGTACCCTTGAACAATGGCACAAATGGTAGGTGCCCCTCAGAGAGAGAGAGAGCATTCAGATACCTGCCTGGCTGTGCCCCTCACAGGGACTTAGGCACAACTTAGCTAAGAAGGGTTCGAGGCCTCCATTATGCTATATGTCGATTGCCACAGAACTGCAGTTGAGGGCCCAATTAGCCACTGTGACCAGTGCTTCCCAGTGTTGGTGCACAGATGGAGCAGCCTATTGCTCATGCTGTCCGTTCCACTCACTCACACATTCATTCAGCAGACACTCAGAGGTTAAACATTCCAACCTCCTTCCCTCGAGGGTGGTCCTAACAAGAGGTGATCAATCTCTCCCTCTGCTTGGGCTGAGCAGGACTGACAGACTAACTGGGGTGCCCCCAGGGGTCTTACTGGAATCAGGCAGGCAGGCAGGCAGACAGACAGACTGCATCCTCCTCCCTTTGGGGGGGTCTAATGTGAGCTGCTCAGTGAGGAGCCAAGACTCCTCCTCCAGATCTCCAAGGGGACTCGAGAAATCTCGAGGGTGCAACTTCCTGTCAGGACCTGGAGAGGTCTTTGTCCATCCTCAAGGACCATGACTGATGACCGAAGAGGTCAGCATGGTCAGTCTTCCCGGCCCACACACGAGATGCTACAGCAAATGGAAACACCAAAACAATACCCAGGATTTGGACACAGATTTATTTAACATTGGACAGTCACTGACTAGGAATCAATTGTTCCTCAAAATGTCAGGCCCCAATCTCTGGTGGTCTAGGGCTTATATGGGATAAGCAAGCAGGAAGTACAGAGGCAGAATGGCTTGTGAACTAGGGATTGGTTCTTACAATATTCATCATAGTGACCGGCTATGCATCACAGTGACCAGCCATTTCTAAGAAACAAAAGTAACAGGAACTGTAACCAGAACTATTACCTGGGCAACTAATAGCCTGAAGTATACTGGCTGGGGGGGCATCTTCTGCTACACCAGACTTCACATTTGCATTTCCATTTTACACAGACCTGAGAGCTAGAAACTATCCTAAATTCATGAGGCTAATAAACATTTGAACCCAGTCTCAGTACTTTTTCAGTTTTTATTAGTCCATGTTTGCAGTGCATAATGATTACTTTCAATGTGGGGAATCAGTACATGTACATAATACATTTCAGTTCTTTTATTTTACCCTTCCCTTCCACTTTTTTTCATCAGCATCAGATTCATTTATTTATCTTATAAATCCTTATAAATGGCTGGGTGTGGTGGCACACCCCTGTAATCCCAGCACTCAGCTGAGGCAGGAGGATCACTGCAAGTTTGACGCCAGCTTGGACTACATAGCAAGACCCTACCCCCCCAAAAAAAAGCAGTGGCAAAGTTTATTTGAAAAATTAAAAGTCAACAGTGAAGAAGAAACTGGCTCTGCAGAGTGGGCTTGTGCTGAGTAAAAAAGGAAAAAGTAAGATAAAAGAATACCCTGAAGAGGGGCCGGTGAGATGGCTCAGCGGCTTAAGCGCCTGCCCTGCAAGCGCGAGGGCCCGAGTTCGACTCCCGGAACCCACATACGAAAAAGGGGCCGGTGATATCGCTCAGCGGCACGGGCGCCTGCTGGCGCGCGAGGTCCTGAGGTCGACCCCCCGGTACCCACAAAAAAAAAAAAAAAAAAAGAATACCCTGAAGAAAGCAGGGCAGGCTATTGTGAGGAAAGCTACCATAGCAAGCTTTTTGGCCTGTGTCCTTTGATACTGTCCAAATCTCAAGGAAACCCAAGAGAACTCCTACATATGGGTGCTGAGAGGCAGTGCTGGGATCCCACTCCCTAAAGCTGACCTTAGGTCTAGGCTATCCTACTAAGAACCTGCTTGAGATCTCATGAGAAGTCCATGTGCAGGGCTTTGGGAACTGTTCTGCACACGTTTTCCAGGATCTTGTAATTAACAGGTCATATGTACTTCCCCAGCCAGCTTTGCCACGCCCTAATCTCCTATCTCAGTTTCACTATGGAGTTCAGGCTGGTTTTGAACTCACTATGTAGCTCAGGCTGGTCTCAAACGCACAGCAATCCTCCTGCCTCAGCCTCCTAACTGCTGAAATTATGGTTTGTGCCACCATGACCAGCTGAAATACATTTTTTTATTCATTCATCTGTTGATGGCCATATAGTCTGCTTCCATGCTTTAGCTATTATGAATCATGCTGCTTACAAACATGGGTATGGATGCATCACTGTGGTATGATGTCTTTTAACTCTTTTGGGATAATGCCTAGAAGGGAAATAGCTAGGTCAAATAGAATATCTGTTTTTAGGAATATTGAGGAAGCCCCCTCCCCTCTGGCATTTGTTATTGGTTGATAGCCTTTTTTGTGGGGGTGAGATAGAGTCTCACTTTGTAGTGCAGGCTGGCCTTGAACTCATGGCAATCCTCCTGCCTCAGCCTCCCGTGTCCTGGGATCACAGGCGTTGGCCACCACACCTCGGTTATTGGTTGATTTCTTGGTAATAGCCATTCTTTCTGGAATGACATAGAATCTCGGTATTAATTTGCATTTCTCCAATGGCCAGCAATGTTGCACACTTTTTAATGTATTTATTGCCTGTCTGTACTTCTGAGAAGTGTTTATACATTTCAGGTGTCCATGGGTTTTTAAATTTTTGGGTAGTCTCAGCCCTTCTTGGAACGCCACATCTCCTTCTTTCATGTCCCTATTTATTATTCCCTTTGTAGGAATAAGAGTTGAGGACATCTTAAGACTTTATCTTCAGAATTAGTTCTGCCAAGCTGACTAGCAATTTACAAGAAGGGAAGTGACACAGTTCATCTGTGTAGGGCGGAGTGGGAGCACAAAAACAGGAGCAAGTTTCACGTTATCAGGGTGTCGGGGATATTGCCGCTTCTGTGAGAAGGATAAAGTGTAGCTTCGTCTCCATCCCTACACCGCCAAGTAGGTGCTCTACAGGGCGGACGGGGGCGGGGAAGGGGGGATGCGGGAGGAGTCAAGACGCTAAAGGTCAATGGTGAACCTTGAAGCTTTAAGGAGGGCCCAAAGTCCTGGCAGAGCAACCTACTGTCCCTTTTTTTTTTTATCCGTCTTCCCGCTCACCTAGCTCAGAATCTGCAAACAGGCGACAGGCCAGGGAACAGGGAAAGGACACGCCACGCAAGTTCCAGCAAACACTACCCGGCCCATAATGCCACAGGGCTCCGAGCCAATGGGCTTCATCTTGCTGCGCAAACGCAGGGGCCTCCAGTTCCCACGGAGCACGGGCGGGAGTCCACCGCGGAAGACTACAAGTTCCAGCGGACCACGTCCCAGCATCCTTCGCGGGCAAGATGGCTGCGCCGAGAGCAGCTGCTGAGGTGAGCTGGAGCTAGGCCTGGGGCGCCTCGAGACCCTAGCCAACAAATGCAGATGAGCTCTGCTCGCGGTGGCCATGGAGTCGTCCTGATAGAACCTGTGCCCTGATAGACAACCCCGGAGTTTTGCCGCCCTGGGCTGGAACTTCCGGCAGGGCTGCAGAGTAAGCGCTGGTAGAGCAGCTCCTGTTCTGACAGGTGCGACCCTGACTGCTCCATGCCTGCGAGCAAGGGGAGGCGGGGCCTCGCTCAGGGCCGTCACCTTTGCTGGTTGCTGTGTGCTGTCACCTTAAAGCTCTGGTAAGGAGGGAAAAGAGGGTGGGCGAGGACCCACCCCCGGGGATGGGGGACACCTTGTCTTCGGACGACGAAGGGGGGGGTGCCATGTTTTCTAGATTCTAACGTTTGCTCCCTCCCCTTTCCGCTGCAGCCAAGCAGAGGCTCCCGTTCAGGAGGAAAAACTATCGGGTGAGTGATTTTCTAGGAACCCGAACCCCTATAATTTTTTGTTTTTAATCTCTTCCTCGTACACCAAGAGCACAAGTGAAAGGGCGGCAGCACATGGGACGAGGGCGGGAGCTTTGATGTGGATGAGTAGAATGTTGGAAGAAATGTTTTCTGAATGTTCTGGGTGGGCAGGGCTGGCATTTTTCTCCCCGTTTAGTGATCACCTCTACTTTGCCATGCTGGCTGGTAGAAGAGTTTGTGGTGGCAGAAGAGTGCGCTCCGTGTTCTACTTTCCAGGCTGTAAGTATCTGCTTTCTCTCCCTTTTCCCCACATCAAACCAGTCCCCAAGTGTCATTAAGTACCCTTTTGCATTGTCTTTTCTTGTCTTTGCAGTCTCAGTGGATGTCCAGATAGGAACTTGTTTCTTCCCCTGAAAATATGCACCATTCTTTCTATGTTCTGTTTATTCTCAATATAGTGGGCTCTGGAATTTATCCTTATCTCTCCTAATCTCCTGCCCTTTCCAACACACATGCCTAATCACACAACTACCGCCTACCCCGTCCATATCAGAACTCTTTATTATCTCTCTTTATTAGCTCTGGCCATCGCAGTTAGGTACCTGCTTCTGAATGGCAGCCCCTCTGCTCCTGCTGCCTCTTCCTAACACAGGCTTTGGTCCTTTTCTGCTGACAGAAAACCATCCCCGAGTGTGGTTCTACAGGATACATAGAGAAAATCACATGCAGTGCATCTAAGAGGAATGAGTTCAAAAGGTAAGGATTGTTTCTCTTCTTTGAAAATACTTCCTGTGATTCTGTGGCTTAGGTAAACAGTCATGCCTCTTTCTCCTGGTCTAAGGGTGGTGTGCTATGTATTGGAAATAGGAAGGTCTTTTTGAAATAGGGTGTTGCTGTTTAGTTCAAACTGGACTCAAAACTCAAGGCAATCCTCTTGCCTCAGCCTCCCAAGTGCTAAGGTTACAGGCATGCACCACTGCACCCAGCAAGGAGGGCTTTTGGAGCCTAATTACTTAAATTCAAGTCCTAGCTCTACTCCTCAGCACAGTTATTGGCTACATTTTTTCATCAATAAAATTGATTAATGCTGGCTCAACAAGGACTGTTTGTCACCAAAGACTATAAACACATTATACAGCTGACTTCTGTTTTCCTTTGGGATATTACCTTCATTAGGCAGAAGTAGAAGGGAGATTAGAAAGAGAAGCTGTCTCATCTTCCCTGAAAATAACTGTTCCTTCCTACCCCTAGCTGCCGCTCAGCTCTGATGGAACAACACTTATTCTGGAAATTTGAAGGGGCTGTAGTGGGTGTAGCCTTGATCTTTGCTTGCCTGGTCGTCATTCGTCAGCGACAACTGGACAGAAAGGCTCTGGAAAAGGTCCGGAAACAAATTGAATCCATATAACTACACCACCCTTTATCCTGGGTCTTGCAGACCATGTCTCAGCAGAAAAAGTGGGATGGACTGGTTTGTGCCCTTGCTTCTTTGGAGTCTGTGGTGATATACCCTTTCCCCATCTTCCTTTTCACATCACTCATGAGCACAATAAAAAAAAAAGTAAAATAACTTCCTTCCCTACAGTAATCTGCTTTGGAACAGGAAGTGATGGAAGCAGAGAGGACAAGGGGATGGCAATCTACCAAGTACATATCTTCCCTGTCTTTTACTGTTTACTTAAAACATCTGGGACACAATTTTAGCTAGAAAGTTTATTTTTCAGTCAAAACTTCTATTTCCCTCAACCCTATCCCCAAAGAAGTAATAAAATCACAGATACATAAAGTATTTGAGATGCCCTCTCACTTGGGAAGACTGGGCATCAGGATACGACATCTAGGGCAGTAGTGGGGAACCTACGGCATGCATGTGGCAGCGTGCTGTTTATCACTGAAAACTCTAAAAGGTTCACCGTCACTGTCCTAGGGTGTTCTGAAGTGATTCGGATCCCTAAGGAAAGAGACACTGAGTGGGAATTCCCGGCGGAAGCAGAGCCTGAGGGGTGCCCTGGATTCCTTATTGTGACTGGGAAGTGGGCCAGGAAGGTCTCTGCCCCAGCTCACATCTCATCTGCATGCACAGTTCTGAGGCGCCCCCTGGATCCGGTCTTCAGGCCCATCTTCTCTGGTGGGATCTTTGAGCCATTTGTCCTCTGGGCTTCCGGTGACTCCCCCACTTTGGACTCTATCACTGGAGGCTCCAGACTTCCTCTGTCCTTGTGGATCAAGATATTTCTGGAAATCACTGAGGGGAAGGAAAAAGCAACAGTAGTACCTCAAAAGTACCTGTCCAGTACTTGGTACTACCCCTTGGGCAGGGGACCCTACACAGGACAGACCTCTCCCATTGCTTTTTCTCCCTTTTTTCTCTTCTTTTTTCCTTTGTTTTCCTGAGATAGTCTTGCTACATTGCCTATGCTGGTCTCGAACTCCAGGGATCAAGTCATCCTTCTGTCTCAGCCTCCAAACAGGTAGGCCCTCAAGTATACCACCACACCAGCCTCCCCCACTTGCCCTCTGTGAACAGGGTCTTCCTCGCAAGGGAGCCCCCTTGCCCTCGCCTCTCACCTCCGTGAGGCTGGTATTCCTCAGGCCCAGCTTCCTGTAGTTCTTGAAAGGGGCTGAAGCTGGGCAGGATGATGAGAGCCAGAGAAAAGAGAAGGATCTGGAAGGAACCAAAAGGATACTTACGCTGTGGGGACAATAAAGGAAGGGATCAGAAGGAATGGACGACAGTTGGAGTTGTTAGGGGAGAAAGATAAATATGAGTAGGTAGTGGGGAAATCAGGATGGGAGATGGTGGAGGTGGGGAGATGGGAAATGGGCTGGTGGTACCAGAATGCAGGTGCTGGTCTGGACAGCTTTGTTGGAGGTCTGAGCAATGAGCATCTGCAGCTGGCGGAGCTGAGCCACCAGGGAGCTGGAAAGGAGTGAAGAGTTAGTACATTCGGGAGCCCCAGCCAGCGATGGGGCTTTGTGTGCTGCACTCTCCCTGCCTCTGGTGTGCACACACCCTGCTGCACTCACATGTTATGTCTCTCCAGCTCCTGGACTTTTTTCTGCAGTTCCTGGTTCTGTGCAGAACAGGCTGCCACCCTAGGGAAGATGGAGAGGTAGGACAAGCTTGGCAATCTCAGCCCCTTACCTTCCCTGCCTTGGTGAGGAAGGGGGTTCGGACATGGCCCACAGGATGCTGGAAATGGGAGCTAAACGTACCTGCTTTCGAGCCCATCGATATATTCTTTCTTCCGCCGCCGACTGTCTTGAGCTGACTGCTTATTCCGGATTTTCCTCCTGACCTTTTTGAGGACCTTCTCCTCTGCCTGGAGGACCAGGCTGTGTCAGGCCTGTAACCTCCCACAATTTCCCACCTCTTCCCTGGGATCGTGGCTCCTCAGAAGCCATGGTTGGATCCCAAGTCTGGGGTAGCCTTTGAGGAGGAGTGTTACCTTGGTAAGGGGCAGATGAGAGGGCAGAGAAACCCCTTCTTGCCCCAGCAGACGCTTCTCCTCATCTGTCAGGAGCAGAGTTTGGCAGGGCAGCTGTGAGGTGGGGCAGGAAAAGATGAGAGGCTAGCAGGGAGAGAGTCGTTCCAGTCCCGCCCTCCCCGGACCTCTAGAGTGCTGAGGTGAGGTCAGTGGTAGAGATGGCCTCTGCATCACACCCAAGGGGTCTCCTGAGGCTGAGAAGGAAGAGAGCTGTGGTTTTGTTGAATCTTTTGGCTGCAACCTTAGGGCCTTCATATTCTGAGCAAACTGGGGAGGGTCTCTCTTGGTTCCTGTCTCCCAGGACCTTAAAGACATTTGAAAAAGACTCAGGAACTCATTGTAGTGAAGTCTGCTTTTCCTCACAGCAGGTAAATGATTTGCCATGAACTTCCACTTGGCAGAGTATGCTCTACTTTTCAGGCTCTCCTGCCTGCGACAAGGAACTCTCCAGGGGCAGCCAGACCTCATGGCTTCTTACAGCAAAGTAGATGGGGAGAGGAGACAGTATCTGTGCTTAACCTGATACTGAGCCCATCGACTGTAATTTGATGGAGTCACTTGCCTTCCCTTTAGTATTCCTTTTTGAAAGCTTTTGGTTTTTTGGGGGGGGCAGTGCTTTGTTTTGCTCTACTAGAGACAACCCAGAGCTTCACATATGCTGTGTAGCTGCTCTACCACTGAGCTAAGTCCCCAATCTGTTTTTGTGTTTGTTTTGGTTTCTTTGAGAAGGTCTCACTATGTAGTTCAGACTGGCCTTGAACTTGCTTTGTAGCCCAAGCTGGCCTCGAACTCACAGCAATCCTCCTGCCTCAGCCTCCCAAGTGCTGGGATTATAGACGTGCACCACTTCGCCCAGCTTTCCCAGTCCTTTTAATTTAATTAATTTGTTTATGTAGTTCAGGCTATACAGTTCAGGCTGGCCACGAACTTGTGTGGACCCTCCTGCCTCAGCCTCCCAAGGGCTGAGATTACAGGCATTCACAACCATGCCTGGCTTTAGAGTCCTTTTTATTTTTGAGACAGAGTCTCCTAAATTGCCTGGGCTTGCCTCGCAGTCCTCCTGCCTCAGTCTCCAAAGTAGCTAGGACTGTGGTGTGAGCCACCATGCCCATCTCCTTGAAAGATACATGCTTCATTTTGTGCCCAGCTTGGGCAATTTAATGTCTTACCCTGTCAAAGAAAAGATGAAAGAGGGAGGAAGAAAGAAAGGACTGGAGATATAGCTCAGTGTGAAGGCCCGGGGGTTTTTATTTTATTTTTTTGTGGGTACCGGGGGTCGAACTCAGGACCTCGCGCGCCAGCAAGTGCCCGTGCCGCTGAGTGATATCACCGGCCCTTTTTTCGTATGTGGGATACTGGGAGTCGAACTCCGGACCTCACGCTTGCCAGGCAAGCGCTTATGCCACTGAGCTATCTCACCGGCCCGTTTGTTTTGTTTTTGAGATAGGGCCTCACTATATAGTGCAGGCTGGCCTTGAACTCACTATGTAGTTTAAACTGGCCTCAAACTCGCAGTGATCCTCCTGTCTGAGCCTCTCAAGTGCTGGGATTATAGGTGTGTGCCACCAAGCCTGGCTCCTAAATTTTGTTTTGTTTTTTTAGACAGGGTGTCACTTTGTAGCTCAGGCTGGCCTTGAACTCACTGCGTAGCCCAGGCTGGCCTCAAACTCTCATCGATCCTCCTGCCTCAGCCTCCTGAGTGCTGGGATTACAGGTGTGTAACACCATGCCCAGCAAAAGCATCAGTTTTTTTTTTTAAGTTTTCAGCCTGAGATTCTAAGATGCTTGGCTTGGATTTTGGTACCAGTTTCAACCACAGATTTAAAGGAAGCAAGGCCCCATTTCCTGCCTTTTGGGTACAAGGAACACTTCCCAGGGTGAAGGGAGAAGAGTGACCAAAGCAAAGTCCCCCTGATCTCCACATAGCACAGGAACCAGGCTTGGGAAGCCATCTGTGTGGACACTGCCCCAGCCCTTGCCAGCTATGTTGTAGTTGTCATAGTAGAGACACAGTTGCAGCTCCTTGCCTTCTCTGCCCTGTGCCCACTAGCCAGTTGGACTCACAGGCGTCCTGTCCCAGTTCCATGTCCTGACCAAGGCTGAGATGATGGCTCTGGCTGAATACACAGCGAACACAAGGTCTGGGCTTTCACCAGATTCCCTCAGCTGAGTCATCACCACCCGACTCCAGGGCTTCTCTCTGCCTCGGACTTTCCCAGCTCTTGAACCTGTTCATGTCACCTTGCTCCCCAGGCCACAAAAAGCAGGGCAAAGACACAGTTCCAGATCAGCTGCCCTTCCTCCCCTTGGTCTCCCTCTGTGTGCAGATCCATGTGCATACCGGGGCACTGGTTCTGACTAAAGCCCAGACTCACCAGGGTGGCCGGAGGCAACGAGGCCATGTCAGTGGGCAGGATGTGGGCGTGAGCATCAAAGGGCAGCTCCTGGACCACACGGGCATCAGGTACCACCAACTGTGGGCTCCACTGATCTGGAGGAAACATGGTGGCTAGAGGTCGGAGAGAGAGGACACCTTATGGCAGCAGGGTCTGGGGAAGCCCCTCACCCTCTTCCCACAGAACACTGACCTAGCTGGATAGAGAGAAGCCCTAAGGTTGGCTCAGCTTCCCCCTGCGCTCGCTGAAGAGCCCCTGCTTCATAGACGACCTCATAGAGGGCAGGAGAACCGGGTACCAGTGGGCCCGGAGGGCTGTCTGAGCGGCCAGGGTCCTCCGAGATGCCACTGTCGCTACCAGGAGATGCTTCAGAGCAGTACACCTCATTGGGGTCGATGAAAAGCTTCAGGAAATCCTCAGACTCACTTTCTCGAAGGCCCTATAATAGGAGAGGGTATAGGTATGGGCCAGGAAGAATTTTGAAAGTCCTACCTGACATAAGTGTTGGATCCCTCCTGCTTCAATTTCAGTCCCTTCTGTCCTTGGTCATAGAGATACATAGTTACACCTCGCGTCTACTTTGGTATCTCTGTTCTGGGACTTCTTTCTAAAGGGGGCTTTTCATCAGAGGGGCTTTTCATCACCCCTTCTCTGGCCACCCACCACACCAGAACAGCCGTGGCCCCCACTGGGCTCCCAGTCTCGCCGCCCCTGTTCTTGGAGCCTGGTCCCTGGAACCTCCGGAGGGGAACAGGTGAAGCCCCGCTCCAGGAAGGACCCTGCGGAGAATATATCTTCTGGGGGCTCCAGGAACACGTCCAGCAGGTCGGAGGACCCGAGATCCATGCTTCTGCAGGAAAGCACGCAGGGCAGTCATCAAGGAAGGTGACGGCTCTTCCCACCCCACAGCGTCCTCCTTCCACACCTGCCACAGCTCCTCACCGGCCAGGCCTTCTCGCTGAGGGTCACAGACCCAGCCCGCGGATCAGCCTGCCCAGGACGCCCCAACACTTGTGCCTTCTTTCTCCAGGATCTGCATCCTGGTCCTGCCCAGCTAAGCTCCGCCCCGCGCCGCGCACCTGCAAGGCCGGCTGCACCTTGCCAGGGCCAGTGTAGGGGCGCTGAGTCTGGGAGTAGGGGACTGAGACTCGGAACTGCATCTAGGGGAAATATAGGCAGCCACGCCCTTCCTGCCTCAGTTTCTCCTTTTTGCCTTAGTTTCTCCTAGCGATAGCTGTTCCTGAGGGTTTGGTGTCTCCTCAGGGAGAACCAGAGGTGGCCGTGACTGGAGCACTAAAGGCGTGAGTGCCTGATCTCCAGCCAACCCTTGTACGAAGGACCGTGACGGCCTTAGGAACAAAGGCGACGGGGTTTCTAGACCTGCCTTCCCCCACCGTTAGCGCTCTTCCCATGCTTGAGTCCTGATTGGAAGCCATAGATTTAAGGGTTCCGAGGGGCATGCTATGGAACCAATGGAATCACCCACTCGAGGCCAACTCCTTTGTAATTGGTCAGAATAGGGGCTTCTAGCCAATGGGGTTGCAGTATTTGTCAGGCGGGGATTGCATTCCGTGGGACTGGAGGTCGCGGTGGCAGCCAGAAAGTGGATTGGAAGGAAGTTGGGCGAAAGTTTTGGGGATGTGGGCAGGGCGGATTGCATTTGCTTGCCACGCGACCCCGAAGGTCTTGGTTGCTGTCTAGGTGGGAAGTAAACAACTTGTTGACCCAAGTGAAGCTCCAGGGCTTTGACTCAGAAGCCGGAAGGTTGCGCAAGGACGGGTTTCCTGTCCGTGACCCGCGCGTTATGCTGCGGGTGGACGGCGCTGGGACAGTCACTGACCGAGGGGCGGGGTCTACAAAACTGGGGCGAGTTAGGAAATCTTTAGCGTTAGGTGTGGGAATATTTTTCTTTTTTCTTTTCCTATTTCCCTACCCTCCCTACAACCCCTCTTCAGGTGTGTGTGTGTGGGGGAAAAAAAAAAAAAAAATATATATATATATATATATATATATAAATAATATTTTTTTTTGGTGGGGGTACTGGGAATCGAACTCAGGACCTTGCACTTGCCAGGCAGGCGCTTGTGCCACTGAGCTATATCCCCGGCCTGGGATTTATATTTTGAGACACGGTCTCATTATGTAGTGCAGGCTGGCCTTGAACTCGAAGTGATACTCCTGCCTCAGCCTCCCAAATGCTGGGATTACAGACACATGCCACCACGCCTAGTTTTGTATTTGTATAATTTATTTTTAAAGTTTTATTAGTATATGTTTGCAGTGCCTAATGATTACGTACATTATGGAGAGTTGGCATATGTACATAACATATCTTAATTCTTTTCTCATCCCCTTCCCCTCCTCTCTCCGCATTTTAAAACTGTTCTCATAAGCCTCATTCCCTCACTTAATTTACAACTGCTTTGAGGCACACCCAGGAAGACAGAGAGGAGTGGGAAAGAGCTCATGGCTAGAAAATAGTATCCATGACTAGAATTTCAAAGTTCAGAACTTTTCCTCCCTTGATCTCATGTCTGATGGCCCAGGAATTTGCTTCTAGTAAAATAATGGAGGCACACTGATAAAGATAGCTATGGTTTCCATTTGCCTGCCCTTCGTAGAACTTCAAGTGAGGAAAGTAGCAAAGTTTAGGGTGTGGAACCAGCCTTCAAACTGCAGCTGGTCTTGTGGTGCACACCTGTAATCCCAGCACTCAGGAGGCTGAGGCGGGATGAGGATTCATATTCAAGACCTGCCTGGAGTACATAGTGAAACCCTGTTTCAAAAAACAAAAATAAATTAAAAAATGAAAACAAAAAAAACTTGTGAAAATGGTTTGTTGCTCTCTTGACCCAGAAAACTCCATAAAATCATGCAAATCAAGAGGTTCAAACCAGGCATGGTGGCACACACCTACAATCCCAGCACTTGAGAGGTGGAGGCAGGAGGATCACTGTGGGTTTGAGACCAGCCTGTACGATATAGCGAGACCCTTTCTCCAAAATACCAAAACAAAACAAAACAAGAGTTTCAGATCTTCATGTTCACTTTAAGAATGCTGGCGAAACTGCCCAGGTCATCAAGGATATGTACAGAATATGTATATCTGAAAGCCACCAAGTGTCTGAAGGATGCTCACTTTATTTATAGTTTTTTGAGACAGAGTCTCACTATGTAGTTCAGGCTGGCCTTGAACTCACTATGTAGCCCAGGCTGGCCTTGAACTTGCGGTGATCCTTCTGCCTCAGCCTCCCAAGTGCTGGGATTACAGGTGTATGCCTCCATGCCCAGCTTTGTGACCATTTTCATGTTACTCACATAAATCTTGTAGCAACTCGAAGTAGCTGAACCAAAATTTGGATGCCTGAGGTGTTTTTGTGATCTTTCTGAGAGCAAGAAAGGAGGTGAAATGTATTTCAAGGGTCTTTCTGTAGCTGTCTGGGTAGAAATGATTAAGTGGAAGGTAAAGTCAGCTTCCCTTAATGTTAAAACTTGAAAATCTCCGCCATCACCTGCTAGTTTAACTCCTTCCCCTGAATTGCAAGCTCCACAGGGGGAAAATAACTTCGTTGTTGTTGGTGGTGGCACCCAGGGCCTTTGTACTGAGCCATATTCCCAGCTCCTCTTTTTAGGCAGGTCTGGCTAAATCACTAAACCTCCCAGACTAGGCTCAAATCTGTGATCTTCCTCCCAAGCATTTGGGATTATAGGTATGTGACACCATATCCAATTTTTTCTTTTTAAAATTAACAATGAGTTTAGCCAGGTGTGGTGCCACATGCCTGTAATTCCAGGACTCGGAAGGTTTAGGAAGGAGGATTACTTGAAGGCCAGCCTGAACTACATAACAAGACCTTGTCTCAAAATAAATTAAGTTTAGAGCCAGGCGTGGGTAGTGCGTGCCTGTAATCCCAGCACTATGGGACACTGAGGCAGGACAGACCCTGTCTTTAAAAAAGTTTAGAAAAGCAATTATTAATTAGTAAATGATGGCCTATTTCACTTATATCCTGCTCTGTCCTATACATTCTTTCCCCTAAACCTCCTTCCTCTCCAAGTTTGCACATTCTCCCCTTCACTTAGAGAAGCTGCCAGCCTCCATTTCTAGAGCCTTTCCTGAAGCATTCCTGTTTTTTTTTTTTTTTTTCCCCTGAGACAGGATCCAGGCTGGCCTTGAATTCACTATACAGCCCAGGATGGACTCGAACTCGAGGCGATCCTCCTGCCTCAGCCTCTTGAGTGCTGGGATTACTTGGCTCCTTCTTGATCGTGGGTGTGGGCGATATGTCCTGAGAAGGGAGCGCACCGGTAGGGCCTTAGCGTCCCCTAAGGGTCGGGAGTTTGGGCCAAGAGAGGGCAAGGAGGGACACCCCGCGTGCGGGGCTTCTAGCTCCCACTCTTTACTTCTCTGTCCGATTGCAGGCTTTGTAGCCCGGCCAACTCAGGCCCATCGAACTCCACTACTGCATCCCGGCCCGCAATTCTCAGTTCTTCACCGGTCGCCTCCCAGGCTGCGCTCAACTCTCCCGGCCGCCTGCCCCGCCCTCTCCTGCTCCACGCCTCTGATTGCTCCTGGATCACGTCACTTCCAGCCAGGATCCGCCCACCGGCGCGGCCATTGGCCGTTGGCCGGCTTACACGGCGGCCGCGGAGGAGGGGGCGGTTTGGGGAGGGGGCGGGAATTCCCGACGCGGAGCCGGAACCCAGCGGACACCATGGAACTAACTCCTCGCGAGGTGAGTGCGGATTCCCGGGAGCGGGGCCTAGGAGCCGGGTCCCAGCTTTCGCATTCTTCGTCTGCTTTTCTCGACGCTGGCCACCTCCGACCCCGCCTCCCGCACCCCGGACTTGGAGACCCCGGAGGCAGTGTCGTCCGGTCCAAGCCCGGGACCCCCGGCCCCGAATCGTCGGGTCATCGGCCCCGACGCGAGGCGCTCGCCTGCTCTTCGCTTTCCGGGGCCCGGCGTGGGGCGAGGGGAGGGGAGAGGACCTGGCACCCACACTTGGCCTGCTCAAGTGGTCCACAAAGCACTCTCCTGGCCCGACACCCTTCGCTGAAGCCACTTGTGCCGAGTGAAGGGGCTTCACTCCTGCTTGCCTTGGGGACTCCAGATCCTGTTTGGAGGCTGTCCCCGGCTCTCCGGGGGCTCGGAGTGGAAGGGTGACGAGACATCCACACTAGCCTCACCGTAGTTTCCACTTTCTTGGCTACCTGAACGGGTCGTTTGGGAAAGATAAAGTCTGAGGAGAAACAGAAACGCTCCTGGTATGAGTGGATGAGTCACCCCCAGTGGGGAAGCCATGGAGCGGCTAGGGTGGGGAACTGCACTCCGCTGACTAGCCTTCCCCTGCTGTGGCCCCGTCTTTCTGCGTGACAAACTCCCCCTCCTTCCTAGGTCTGAGAGTCACCGGAGCTACCTTAGCCACCATGGGGCCCTGGGGGGAGCCCGAGCTCCTGGTGTGGCGCCCAGAAGCGGTGGCTTCAGAGCCTCCGGTGCCCGTGGGGCTGGAGGTGAAGCTGGGGGCTCTGGTGCTGCTGCTGGTCCTCACACTTGTCTGCAGCCTGGTGCCCATCTGTGTGCTGCGGCGGCCTGGAGCTAACCATGACCCTGAAGGCTTGGGTGAGCGCCACTCTTCCCTGCCCCTGGAGACGCGCGTGGGGTAGGGAGGTCTCTGCGCCTGGGGGAGGTGACCTAAGGAGGAGGAGAGGACAGGAGTAGCCTTTGCTTGGGTCGGGGTAGTGGGGGTTCATTTACTCTGCGTTGCATTCTTGCCCAGCTTCCCGTCAGAAATTCCTGAGCCTAGTAAGCTGCTTCGCTGGAGGTATCTTTTTGGCCACCTGTCTCCTGGACCTGTTGCCCGACTACCTGGCTGCCATAGATGAGGCCCTGGCAGCCCTGCATGTGACCGTGAGCACTGGTCCCAGCATGTGACCCCGGGGGGTGGGGACGGGTCAGTTGCACACATGGCTTCTTAGATCTGGCAACTCCATAACTATGAAAGGCCCTTGGCATATGATCCTATTAACTGTAACCTTCAGTTATAGAGCAGAACTCTATCTGTGAGTCCCTTTCCCTCACACCAGTCTCTGACGGCAGCGTACCTCTTGAGACAGTGAGGAAGCCCACCAGGTGTGTGACCTACTCTGCATCTCTCCATTCCAGTCACCAGGATGTTAACAGTGCTCCAAGAAGCTCTCATTCCCTTAGCATTTGTCAAAGGGCTGGAGATAAAGTTCATTGCAGGACTGGGAAGGATAGGGGGCATTTCCCAGGGACCTAGTGTTGCTGATCAAAAAGGCTTTAGCGGGCCAGTGAGATGGCTCAGCGGCGTAAGCACCTGCCTTGCAAGCGCGAGGGCCCGAGTTCGACTCCCGGAACCCACATACGAAAAAAGGGCTGGTGACATCGCTCAATGGCATGGGCGCCTGCTGGCGCACGAGGTCCTGAGGTTGACCCCTGGTACCCACAAAAAAAAAAAAAAAAAAAAAAAAGGCTTTCGCGCAAGGAATTGGGATGTGGGCAATGATCAAGTCCAACATGTAGGAAATCTCATAGGAAAAACTGAGACAGGTGGGTAGTGGTGTAGGGAAGTCATCCCAAACTTGAGCTTGATCTTATTTGTGTGTGTGTGTGTGTGTGTGTGTGTGTGTGTGTACCCGGGTTGAACTCAGGATCTCGCGCTTGTGAGCAGGCGCTTGTGCCGCGGAGCAATATCACCGACCCTCTTTTTCCCTTATGTGGGTCCTGGGAGGTGAACTCAGGACCTCGCATTTGCCAGGCAGGTGCTTATGCCGCTGAGCTATCTCACTGGCCCATCTTATTTATTATTTTTTTTCCCCAAGACTGAGGAAGAACATGGGTTATAACCTTCTGTATATCTGTGACTGAGTGAGCTGTCCCCTCTGTATGAATGTCCCCATGACAGTGTGTCTCTGTCCCTGTGACATTATATGGCTCTGTGTGTGAGCATTTGGGAGAAAGGGCCCATGCGCGACCCTGTTTTCTCATGCCTATATATGATACTTAGGTATGTCTCTATCAGTGACTCTCAACTGGGGTGGTTTTGTACCCAGGAAACATTTGATAATTTCTGGAAACATTTTTAGTTGTCACAACTGGGTTGGGAAAGGGGTATTATTGTTCTTGTTCCTGGCATCGTGTGGGTAAAGGTCAGAGATGCACTACAGCTCTCTGACAAAGAATCTTCTGGCCCAAAATGTTAACAGGGCCAAAGTTGAGCCACTATGGTTTACATGTAGCACTGTGTGTGACACCATAATGTGTGATTTATGTATCCTTCTGTGTCTCTGACCAAGTCACTTCATCGTTGTGTGACCAAGATTGGCTCTGTGTGAGACTTACGTTTGTAACGGCCTCCATCAGACCTTGTCCTGTCTCCAGACGCTTAGCTGCCACCTCTGCCCACAGCTCCAGTTCCCCCTGCAAGAGTTCATCCTGGCCATGGGCTTCTTCTTGGTCCTGGTGATGGAGCAGATCACACTGGCTTACAAGGAGCAGTCCGGGCCGCCACGTCGGGAGGAGACAAGGGCCCTGCTGGGAACAGTGAACGGTGGGCCACAACATTGGCATGACGGGCCGGGATTCCCCCACACAAGAGGAGCTCCAGCAGCCCCTTCGGCCCTGCGTGCCTGTGTACTGGTCTTCTCCCTGGCCCTGCACTCGGTGTTTGAGGGGCTGGCAGTGGGACTGCAGCGAGACCGGGCTCGGGCCATGGAGCTGTGCCTGGCTTTGCTGCTTCACAAGGGTATCTTAGCGGTCAGCCTGTCCCTGAGGCTGCTGCAGAGCCACCTTCGGGTGCAGGTGGTGGCTGGCTGTGGAATCCTCTTCTCATGCATGACACCTCTGGGCATTGGACTGGGTGCTGCTCTGGCAGAGTCAGCTGGGCCTCTGCACCAGTTGGCCCAGTCTGTGCTGGAGGGCATGGCAGCTGGCACCTTCCTTTATATCACTTTCCTGGAAATCCTGCCCCAGGAGCTGGCCTCTTCTGAGCAGAGGATCCTCAAAGTCATTCTGCTCCTAGCAGGTTTTGCCGTGCTTACTGGCCTGCTCTTCGTCCACATTTAGGGGGCTTCAATTTAGGGGACAGGGGAGGTTGCCTACCAGGTGCTTCTAGCCTTCCCTCCCCCAGTGTGTAGAGAACAGGAAAGAATGAGGAAGGGAGGTACGAGGACAAAGAATTCTCTGGGAGATAGGAACAGAGCCTTTCGGATTATGTCTAATGAGAGAAGTGGGCAGGCCCAAGCAAGGGGAGGTAGTCAAGTCACTAAAGATTTGATCAGGGGACATTAGCATTGAAGCAGACCCTGACTGCTAGGGTCAGATGTCACACACTACTCACAGGGACAAACTGACACCAGGGAGGCTGGAGGTGGGTGGGCATCCCACCACTGTGGGATAAAAACATGGAGAGGGCAGGGCCCAGAGTCAGCATCCTGTTGGTTGTAGCCTATTTTGGCACCCTGTCACTTGCAGTGGACCCTTCCTACTTTTCTTACCTCCTACACATACCTCCTCCTCTTCTCCCAGGGGCACTAGTGCCAAATGGTGTCTCCCTGCCAATTTTGGTACCTTCTCTGGTCTTCCTAGTTCCACTCACTCCTCTATTTTTAAAGTGCCAAACAAATCCCCTTTTTCTCAAAGCACAGAGATGTGGCAGTGGGCCCTGCCCAACCCCTCAGTGGAGGCGACCTACTTGCTCTGTTTTGGTTCTATATTTTGGGTGGGGCAAAAATCTCGGCTGGCCTGGCTTGAGGGGAGACCTGCGACCAATCACTGCTGCTGCACCCTAGGAATAGGGGAGGGACACGGACATGGTATCCCATACCCAGATGGTAAACACAGAGCTGCCAAACAATTTTTATACCTGATGAGCCCAAGGGGAGGGAAATGTCCACCCCCGGGGATATTTTTGGGGAGGGAGGGCTGTGTATAGGCTGTATTCTCTATAATCTATTTTACTAACTGACTTGTTTTGGGACATATTAGCCAAATAAAAGATGTTTCTATACATCTCCTTGGTATCGGCTTCATTTGTCTTGGGACAGGGGTGGGCACGTTGCCAGCCTGAGAGGACTTGAGTCCCAGGTGTTCACTGCTGTTTTTTTTTTTGTTTGTTTGTTTTGTTTTATTTTGGCCTTTTTCAGACAAGAGTCTCACTATGTAGTTCAGGCTGGCCTCGAACTCGCAGCAATCCTCCTGCTTCAGCCTCCCCGAGTGCTGGGATTACAGGCGTACATCACCACGCCCTGATTTCATTGTTTTCACACAGCCCCAACAATGCCCTTTCCTGAAGATGACCAAATTTTCCCTCCTTTGTCTCTTCCTTATTCCCTACCTGTCTCCACCCCTTCCCTTCCCCTTCTTTCCCTCCCTCTTCCTCTGCTCTCCTAATCCCGCTCCCCGTTTGTCGGTTTGGCGCGGATTTGGAACTACTACTCCCAAGCTGCCTTGCGCGGGGAGGGGGCTGGGAAGGGAGAGTCCCGGCTAGCGGCGCCCGGGGGCTGCCGGGAAGTGGAGTCCGCTTCCTCCCCGCGTTGCGTGCCCACGGGCGTGAGGGGGTCACGTAAACAAACTACGGGTCCCGGCGGGCCGCGCGCCACGGGTCCGGGCTAGGTTGGGGCCGAGCCGCGGGGCTCGCGGAGGCGGCGGCGGCGGCGGCGGCGGCTAAAGCTAAGGCTGTGGGAGCCGCGCCGGGGCCGCGGCGGAGGCCGTGGCCTGTCCTGGGAAGGTGGCGGGGAGGGACGCGGGAGGAAGATGGCGACGTCGGGTGCAAACGGGCCCGGCTCAGCCGCGGCCTCGTCTTCCAATCCTCGCAAGTTTAGCGAGAAGATCGCGCTGCAGAAGCAGCGTCAGGCCGAGGAGACGGCGGCCTTCGAGGAGGTGATGATGGACATCGGCTCCACCCGGGTGAGGGGCCGCGCCGGGTAGCAGGGTGTAGAGGCGGGGCGAGGGCGGGGGCCGCGGCCAGGAGGCGGAACGGGCAGGTCTGGTGGGCTCAGCGGTCTGGGAGGCGCGGGTTGAGAGCCGGGGGCAGGAAGGCGGATTTTGCCGGGAAGACCGAAACTCGGGAGAGATTGGGTTGGGGGCCGAGTCCGTGCGGCAGGAGTGGGCCGAGAGGAGAATGGGCCCTGAAGTCTGGCGGAGATGGGTGGTCCCTGTGCATCCCTGGCGGAGTCCCCTGGAGTACTGCACTAAAGCATCCCTGGTCAAGGATTGTGGTCTGGGGAGGATGGCTTGCTTGTCCCTAACCTGCCTTCTTTGAATTTGTGATCTTCTCCAAATTAGTTCCTCTGCCCTGTTGGGCCACTCTTGGCGCTTTGGTACCCACGGGAAAGGGCCCTTTGAGTGGTTTGAAGGAGCAGTGCTGGGTATAGCGGGCCAGGAAGTCCCCTCCTGCGTCCCGTCCCTCTGCTTCCTTTTTCAAATACTTCTGTGGTTTCCTGACGAGAAGGTGAGGTCCACTGCTCACACACTGGTACTTGGTGTTTAGCCCTGGCCGCTTTGAAGGAAAGGTAGAGCTTCGAATCACAACTGGGTAACCAGTTTGCTCGGAACCCTACATGTAAGTTCGCTGAACCTTCTAGGGAGATAGATGCTTTGTATGTCGATTTCTGGAGTGTCTTTGAGAGTCCTTTATGTGTTGGAGATATTCATTTCTAGGAAATTTGATAAAGAACTTTCAGGCCTCTGCCAAGCTGCTTCTGAAACCCCTCTGCCCTTGATTTCTTGCTTTCCAGAACTGGATGTTGGAGGGAGCCAGGGCAGGAGTTTGCTCAGCTAGTAGGCAGTCCTAATTTAGGGACACATTATTCTCTCAACAGCAGGTGAGGATATTGCAGTGATCCCTGTACAAAGAGATGGGAGGAATTCAAGAGGAGATGGTGGAACGTAAATACATTTCAAGGCTCTTTCTGCTGGGCTGACTGATTGCATCTATGACTGTAATTCTGGTTGTGTTTCTGTGTGTATCTCCCTTGACTCTGTTAGTCTTTTTTGTATTTTTCTCCTTGGAGTCTCTAGGGGCCACATGCCCTAGTTTGTGGGAGTCAGAACAGAAAAAGGTGGGGAGGCAAATCTGGCTTGTGTGTGTGTGTGTGTGTGTGTATGCATGCTTACACACACTCTCATAACCCGCTCTAACCACCGTGAGGACTGTGATCTACCTATTGACTGCTCCCTTTAGGAGCTTTTTCATCATGGTGGGACAGAGACAAGAAGATGGAAGAGAGGCCAATCTCCAGCTGACAGCTTGAGGGCTTGCCCTCTGGACTGTGATTTTAGCAGAGGCATGGTGTGATCCTAAGGGCTTGTATGTACAAACTGACAAAGGCTGTGAGAAACTCAAAGCTGGGCTTCTATCTTTATGGTGCCTTTGTTTGTCGAAAGCCATTACCTTTCCTCTACTGCTTAACTTCTCTCAATACAGAAAAGCATAGTAGACATAGCTGGCAGGGCTTGGGGCTCCAAAAATCTTAGCTGGAGATGAAAGACCTGGAACTCAGTCTGTTGCATGGCCAGCTGGGAGGGATCATTTGAGGCAGAAATGGCTATAGGGGCCTATACCATTGGAAAGTTGGGGTTGCCATATGTATAATATTAACATTAGTCATGAAGTAGCCAGAGGCCATTGGCCACTGAGCTCACTGAGCTGACCTGCTGGAACAGAAAGTCATGTCTGATGTTGGCTTATGTGCAACAGTGTGACCTTGGAAACTCAGAACTTACCCCTCCTCAGCTGCCCTCCCCGCCATGGCCTTGCCCTGGGTCTATTTGGCTTGTGATAGTGGCTGAACCTTGGAAGTAGCTACTCACCTCTCATCAGGAACAAGAGAGCTGCAGACAGACTAACTCTTGTTAGGCTAAGGGTTTGTGTCTCACTTCTGTGCTGGACATATCTCCCGCAAACAGGGATGAGGCCAGGGGATGGCTCTGGCCCAGCCTGGAGTGGGTTTCTGTACCCTCCCCCACCCCCATTCTCCAGGCTTCCCTGCTAACTGAGAGGCCTTAGCATCCTGGAGAAAATGCCCCTTGGTTTTGGCACCACTTTTCTAGCTAGGAGAGCCACCATCCCTTGGATCTTCTGGTTTGAGAGGTACAGGTTTTGTGGAGCCTTCCTGAGAAACCTATGCTGTCCAGAGTATGAAGGGGAGAGGTTGGCAATGATGGAGCTCTTCTAATTCATGCTGGGCACATTTCGAACTGAAAGCAGAACTGCCCAGGGCACCCATCCCTGTGGCTAGCCTCTGGTGGCCCCCAGGGACAGCTTAGACTGATGCTGCCTGAGGCAGGGCCTGAGCAGTGCTGGGCCCTACCTGGAAGGGTGCTATCGGGTGCTAGTGAGCTCACGAATGCAGGGAGCCTGCAGAGGAGCTAGGGTGGGTGGTTTGCACCAGGTTTTGGTGGATCTTTTTTGTTTTTGTTTTTGTTTTTTGTTTTTTGGGTTTTTTTCTTTTTTTGGTACTGGAAATTGAACTCAGGACCTTGCGCTTGCTAGGCAGGTGCTGTGCCACTGAGCTATATCCCTGGTCCAAGTTTTGGTGGATCTTTATTCCAGCCCTGGGTTTTTTCCTGTCAGATTAAAACCAGTAGCAGTACATCCTGTTGCCAGGAATGACAAGGATAGCCAAAGGATTGGGGCTCAGAACCTTCTCTGATATTCCCATTTGTCCCTCGTGTCTCAGTTGCAGGCCCAAAAACTGCGGCTGGCATACACAAGGAGCTCCCATTATGGTGGTTCTCTGCCCAATGTTAACCAGATTGGCTGTGGCCTGGCTGAGTTCCAGGTGAGTGGACACGAGGCTGGGATGGGCAGAGGCTCTCGGGTGGCTTCCCCTCTGACTCACCTGTCACTTTGGCAGAGCCCCCTCCATTCACCTTTGGATTCATCACGGAGCACTCGGCACCATGGGCTGGTGGAACGGGTGCAGAGAGACCCTCGCAGGATGGTATCCCCACTCCGCCGATACCCCCGCCACATATCCTTCCCAGAGGCTGTGGGAGCTGTGCTGGGGGCGGGGAGGGGTTCTCCAGGGACTCAGAATGTCACCCAGTTCCATCCTTTTCTACTAGCTCACCTTTATCCAGGCTCCCTGGAAAGTGACTGCAACCTGTGCATCTGTGCTGGCTGCCATGACAGGGAATTGTTGTGCCTGAGGCTGTGGCCTCCCTTCTGGCTGGCCCTAGCTGACCTTACTTCAGCTTACTTTCCTGTGCAGGCAGAGCTGCCTGATTCATCTCCTGTTAAGTGAAGTGTGATCCCTTCTCACATCTGTTATTAACTTTCTTTCTTTTTTTTCTCCTCTATCTCTTTCTTTCTTTCCTTTTTTTTTTTTTTTTTTTTTTGGTCCAGTACTAGGCATTGAACCCAGGGCCTTTGCGCTGAGCTACATCCCCAGGCCCTGTTTTTATTTTTAATTTTTGTTGTTGTTTTTGAGGCAGGATCTCAATATGTAGTTGAGGCTGCCCTTGAACTCACTTTGTTGCCCAGGTTGGCCTCGAACTCATGGCAATCCTCTTGCCTCAGCCTCCCAAGTGCTGGGATTATAGGCATGCGCCATCCCCCCTGGTTTGTTGTCAGCATTCAATCTCAGAGACTTACAGACTTGTGGCGTCTAAGCCCTGCCCAGTTTCATAGATTGTTCCAGGCCTGATTCCATTCTTTTTTTGTGTGTGTGTGTTGATGGGGCTGGAACCTAAGGCATTGTGCATGTTAGGCAAGCACTGTACCACTGAGATACACCTCTAGTCCTTTCTCTTCTATTCTTTGACCCTATTGTTGTACCTTGTAGAGGAGAAAGGTATGTGTTTCCTTCCTTCCTGTTTTTCTTTCTTGTACTAAGAATTAAATCCAGAGTTGTTCTACCAACTAAGCTACATCTCCAGCTCTTTTTAACATTTGTTTTATTTTGAGACATGGTCTCCCTAAGTTACCCAAGTTAGAGTTGAACTTGTGACCCTCCTGCTTCAGCCTTCCAAGTAGCTGGGATCACACATCTAGCTCCAGCTGTGTTTCTTGAGATAACTATCTTCTGGCTGTATTAGTCTTTTCATCTGGTCTCTATGCCACCCATCTCCTCTGTACTTCCTTCCTTAACATGTGCTTTTCACATCGACAGTTCTCCCTACAGCCCTGCCTACTTGTCTCCTCCCCCGGAGTCCAGCTGGCGAAGGTGAGTCCAGGGCAGGCGAGTCTCCCAGCCACTCTGCCATGTTCTGTAGGGACTGGGGCAGGGACTGAGACACAGGACTTCCTCCCCTACGGCAGTGGAGTAGATGGTCAGAGTCCAGTCTGGGCTGTGTTGACATGAGTGGCCCAGCCTCCCAGTCCAGCCAGAGCAGGGCCAATGGAACTATAGCCAAGCTGGGGTGTGTGGTAGGTGAGAACTGTTACCCACTGCCAGGATGGGTGCCAGGGGTAGTACTGGGACACTATTGGCTCTCTGACCCCTCCCCTATCCATCTGAGCCCCAGGATTCTTATCCAGCAGAGCTGCTAGGCTCCAACATTCCCATTCAGCTTGTCCCTGCAGAGAGGACTTGAGGCATTTCCAGATCTCTTAGACTGACTGGGAAAAGGGATTCGTGGGTTGCAGCATCAGAAGACACGAAAGAAAAAGGCATGATCCCATGGGGCCGGTGAGATGGCTCAGCGGCGTAAGCGCCTGCCTGGCAAGCGTGAGGGCCTGAGTTTGACTCCCGGAACGCACATACGAAAAAAGGGCCGGTGATATCGCTCAGCGGCACGGGCGCCTGCTGGCACTCAAGGTCCTGAGGTCGACCTCCGGTACCCAGAAAAAAGAAAGAAAAAGGCATGATCCTTGATGCCCAGCCTGTCTACTTTTACTTTGGTTGCCCCAACCCCCATGCTGCCTTCCTGTCCATTGCCAGCCTTTCTCCTTCTCTCGACTTTTTTTTTTTTCTTTCTTTCTTTTTTCTTCTTAATTTTTAGCAGTACATGCTTGGAGTACATAATGATCGTATTCATTGTGGAGGGTTGGTACATGTACATAACACATCTTAACTCTTCTTACTTCCCCTTCTCCCCCACTTCCCCCTATCTCCTGGTCCCCTTCCCAACAGCACTCAGGAGGCTGAGGCAGAAGGATCCCTATGAGTTCAAGGCCAGCCTGGGACACAGAGTTCAAGGCCAGCCTAAACTACAAAGTGAGATCTTGTCCCCAAAACAATAACAACAAAAACATATAAGACAACCAATTTGCAAAAGATCTATCTTCCTTTTTCCTATTATCTATCTTCCACTTTGCTCTTAGGCTTCACATATAAGAGAAACCATGCCATATTTCAGCTTGTGTGTCTGATTTATTTTACTTAATATTATGGTCTCAAGGTGCATCCATTTTCCTACAAATCACTCAGACTTATCCTTTATGGCAGAATAGTACTCCATTGTGTAATGACTTTGCTTTCTACCCCAGGACGATGCCCTGGGGCAGTTTCCCTGCAGAGAAGGGGCAGCTGTTTCGACTGCCTTCTGCACTTAACAGGTGAGGCCCTTGCCTTCTTTAGGCCTGTCTCCTCTCATCCTTACTTTCTGGGGTGCTACTCTTCCATCCACAGCCAATTCTGACACAGCCGGGCAGGCTTGGAGACTTAGAGGACTCTCACTGCTGCCAGTTCATGTCTGCTCCCTACAGGACAAGCTCTGACTCTGCCCTTCACACAAGTGTGATGAACCCCAGCTCCCAGGACACTTATCCAGGCCCTGCACCTCCCAGTGTCCTGCCTAGCCGCCGCGGGGGTAAGTGGCCGAGTTCTCTGGCTGGGGTGCCCATGGAAGGCAAGTGGGCACCACAGCCAGCTCTGCTCCTCCCTGCAGGTTTTCTGGATGGTGAAATGGATGCCAAAGGTATGTGCTCTTCACCTCCAGTGGGCATCACCCGCCCGCAGTTTCTGGGCTGCTGTGGGGACAGGGCTCCCCCTGCCTGCCTCTGCTTCCAGTCCTGGCCCCGACCCCTGCTCCAGCCTCCCCATCACCAGTCTTTCCATTTCAAGTCCCTGCCATGGAGGAGAACCTGCTAGATGACAAGTATCTGCTGAAACCGTGGGACGCCAAGAAGGTAGATGTGGACCACCACCATCTCCCATGCCCCTCGTGCCTCCCGGGTGCCCATGGAGCTCTACCCTCATTCCTACATTGTTCCGTCTCTTCTCAGCTGTCCTCATCCTCCTCCCGACCTCGGTCCTGTGAAGTCCCTGGAATTAAGTAAGTGTTCCTGGAAGGTTGGCTCAGAAGTGGGAATGGGAATCTGAGGAGACGAGGAAGCTCCGTCTCTGCTCGCCCCACCCACCGCTCCCCGGCATTTGCCTCTGTATTTCTCTGCCCTCCCTCCAGCATCTTCCCGTCTCCTGACCAGCCTGCCAATGTGCCTGTCCTCCCGTCTGCCATGAGCACGGGGGGCTCCCTGCCTGACCTCACCAACCTGCACTTCCCCCCACCGCTGCCCACCCCCCTGGACCCTGAGGAGACAGTATACCCCAGTCTGAGTGGGGGCAGCAGCACCTCCAACCTGACGCATACCATGACCCACCTGGGCATCAGCAGAGGTCTGGGCCTGGGCCCCAGCTACAATGTGCCAGGTGAGTGGCCATCCTGGCTGTGTGCCCACCAGCTGAAGGGGAGGGAGGCTTGAGCCAGGATCCTGTGACCGGCACAAGCCACCAGCCCTGCATCCCAGGATCCCCTCCCTGCCTTTCTCGGCCTGTGAGAATTTTGGTAGGTGTGGCTTTTCCCAGAGGGCAGATGGAAAGCAGCCGCCAGGTGGGCAATCTTGCTGTTAGGGACAGAGTAGGGAGGACATCATGTTGCCACCTCCATGGTCTGCTTACTGCTGCCCCTTCTGGGCAGAGAGGGCCCCACTTCTCATCGGTAATGTTGGCATCTCTGGTTTTTGTCTGTGCCTGCAGGACTTCATTCACCTCTCAACCACCCCTCCCTGCAGTCCTCCCTGAGCAATCCCAACCTCCAGGCTTCCCTGAGCAGTCCCCAGCCCCAGCTCCAGGGCTCCCACAGTCATCCCTCCCTGCCCGCCTCCTCCCTGGCCCGCCACCCACTGCCTGCCACCTCCCTGGGCCACCCGTCACTCAGTGCCCCGGCCCTCTCTTCCTCCATTTCCTCTTCCACTTCCTCTCCCATCCTGGGTGCCTCCCCTTATCCAGCTTCTGCCCCTGGGGCCTCCCCCCGCCACCGCCGTGTGCCCCTCAGCCCCCTGAGTTTGCCCGCGGGCCCCGTGGACGCCAGAAGGTCCCAACAGCAGCTGCCCAAACAGTTTTCGCCAACAATGTCACCCACCTTGTCTTCCATCACTCAGGTATGCGTGGCTGCCCTCCCTGTGTCTGTCTCCCTACCCTGCTTCTGCCCTGTTCTCTCCTTTCCTCAAATACTTCTCCCCTTACTTCCTGCACCCCTCGTCTCACCCATCCCCATCCCCGTCCCCTATCAGTGCTCTGTCCTTCACCTGCTCCACCTTGTATCCATCTTGCCTCCTTTGCTTGTGGGTGCAAACTCTAGGGTTAAGCCCTCTGGTTTTAAATCTTGGCCCTGCCTCATACTAGCTGTCTCCTTTATTTATTTTTTATTTTTATTTTTTTTTTTGTGTGTGGGTACCGGGGGGTCGACCTCAGGACCTCGCGCGCCAGCAGGCGCCCGTGCCGCTGAGCGATATCACCGGCCCCTTTTTTGTATGTGGGTTCCGGGAGTCGAACTCGGGCCCTCGCGCTTGCCGGGCAGGCGCTTAAGCCGCTGAGCCATCTCACCGGCCCTAGCTGTCTCCTTTAAAAAGTTATTTGATTTCTTTCTTTCTTTCTTTTTTTTTTTTAAGTTATTTGACTTCTGTGAGCCTCACTAGTATCATTTATGAGACAAGGATAGTTTTGTAGGCATCCAGTACAATAATATACATAAAGTACTTAGAAGCTAGGTGTGGTGGCACATGTCTATAATGCCGGCACTCGGGCTGAGGCAGGAGGGTCACAAGTGTGAGCCCAGTCTAGGCAATTTAGTGCATCCCTGTCTCAAAGAAACGGGGTCCTGGGGATGTAGCTTAGTGGTCCCTGGGTTCAAACTGCAAAAATAAGTACTTAGCACTATGCTTAGCATAGGTGCATGTTCAGTAGACAGCAGTTTATCCTTTCTCTTTTGTCTTTTTTCTTCTTCCTTTCTTCCCTTCTTTCTTTCTTTTTCCTTTTTTTTTTTTTTTTTGGTGGTGCTGGGGATTGAACCTTTGCTGTTTTTTGTTTTTCTGTTTTTGTTTTTTTAAATCAGATTTTATTGGTACATTTTAGATATATATAATGATCACATTCATCATAGAGAATTTGTACCTGTACACGATATAACTTGATTTTTTTTTCCCATTCCCCTACCCACCCTTCAACCTTTTTTTTTTTTTTAGATAGGTTCTAAGTCACTAAGTTGCCCAGGCTGGCCTCAAACTTGTGATCCTCCTGCCTCAGTCTCCCATAGTGGTGGGATTACAGGCATGCACCACCATGCCTGGATTCCTGTCTTTTCTTGTCTTGATTTTTATCCCTGGGCCTTTGTCCTGTCCCATCTTGTCTCCCACTTCCCCTCCTTCTTTCATAGAATTCATAGTGTCAAAGACTCTCAGACCATGGAGCCCAACCCCTGTATAGTTTAGATGAGGAAACAGGCCCAGAGGGAAAATTATCTCCCCAAGTTTACACAGCAAATTAGGAAGACTTGGGGTTGGAACTCCAAACTCTTTAACTTTAGGGGTATCTTCCTTAACGCTAAATGCTTAGTTCTTTTCTCCCTCCCTATTCTTTTTTTCTTTTTAAAATTTTTCCTTCTTTTTCTTTTGCCATTGCCTCTCCCATTCCCCTTGATCCTCATGCTCTTCATCCTGATGTCCTGCTTTCTCCTCCTCCTCCTCCATCTTGTTCCCTGGAATGTGTGCTCTGTGTTCCATCTTATCCTCTCCTGCAGGGAAGACTGAGGCCAGGCCAGTGCATACTCTGCTCCCCTAGAACCTGGAATAAGGGAACTTCCCTTGCTCCTTTCCTGCTTCCCTTCCTTCATCTCCCACTCCCTCTGGCCTCTTTGGGGCTTCAGGACAGCAAGCAGCCCCCAGCTGCACTGTGGCATTAGCAGGCATGAGTGTTTGTTACTGGCCACTGCTTGGGTCCCACAGTTGACGAACAGCTGTGTCTGGAGTGGATCCGTTTCCCTGCATTGGCCTCACTCAGCACTGTTTAGTGACTGCTGCCAACCCCAGGGCCAGGGCATTGGGGATCATATCATGTTTGTGTTTAGAATGAATGCAGCTTAGAGAGTGGGAAGCCCTGATTAAGAGTTTTTTTTAGGGGAGCACACCGAAGGCTAAGTGTCCCCCTTTTTCCTCACTTCTTTTCAGGGAGTCCCTTTGGACACCAGTAAACTGCCTACTGACCAGCGGCTGCCCCCATACCCATATAGTCCCCCAAGCCTGGTTCTCCCTACCCAGCCCCCCACCCCAAAGCCTCCACAGCAGCCAGGGCTGCCCTCTCAGGCCTGCTTAGTGCAGCCCTCAGGTGGGCAGCCCCCAGGCAGGCAGCCTCATTACGGGACTCCATACCCCTCTGCATCCAGTGGACGCATGCAGCAGGCTTACCACCGGCCAGGGAGTGACTTCAGCCTGGGGAACGTGAGTACTCAGGGTCTGCACTCTGAGGCAGGGGGAGAGGAGCAGGTCTGGGGGCCTGACTGGGTACACTGCAAATCAGGAGATCTGGGGGAAGGGTCCTCCCTCGCCCTAGGTAACAGCACTGCCAGCTTGGGGCTCCTGTCCTCCTGCGTTTGACCCCTCCTCCTGCCCCTCTGTTTCTGCTCAGCTTGCTCTTTGATGACTCCCGCCTTGACCCGTTCTCTTCCTGGCATGCACATGCTCTGGCCCAGCAGGTACGGTGCCCACATGTACTTCGGGCCCCGTGCTTGCTTCTCTTGCTTTGCTTGCTGCCACCTCCCTCCGTCTGTGCCTCCATTCTTGGGGTGGATGAAGATGGCTGGGCAAAGGGGACAGACATGTCAGGAGACTTTTTCAAGGTCTCTCTGTGTCCATAGCCAGAGACGTTCAGCATGGAGACTCCATCAACCAGCTTGGTGCTGGATCCCTCTGGCTTTTCCGAAGGGCCTGGATTTTTAGGGGGCGAGGGGCCAGCAGGTGGCCCCCAGGACCCTCACACCCTCAATCACCAGAACTTGACCCATTGTTCCCGCCATGGCTCAGGACCTAATATCATCCTCACAGGTGAGGTGGTGTGGGGTGATGGGTAGTGGAAGGAGGCAGTGATACCTTTGCTGACCTAGTAGGCGGTTGAGGGCTCTTGGGAGACCACAGGGCATGGGGTCCTCATCCTCCTCTTCTACCTGCAGGAGACTCCTCCCCAGGTTTCTCAAAGGAGATTGCAGCAGCCCTGGCTGGAGTTCCTGGCTTTGAGGTGTCGGCAGCTGGGTTGGAGCTGGGGCTGGGGCTAGAAGATGAGCTGCACATGGAGCCACTGGGCCTGGAAGGGCTAAACATGCTGAGCGACCCCTGCGCCCTGCTGCCTGATCCTGCTGTGGAGGATTCCTTCCGCAGTGATCGGCTACAGTGAGGGGGCCTCACCACCATTCCTCTTGACCCCGCCCCATCACTGTCCCTTTCCTCCCTTCCCCTGGCCAGTAGAGACTCCACTCTCTGCCCCCAGATTCTCTTTCTGACATGAATGAAGGATTCTAAGATTGAGAAACGGCAAGGGGTTTGTCCAGGTGGCTCCTGGATTCCACATAATGGATGGGCCTGGGGGAGCTCAAGGGAGGCCTAAAGCACTTGTAACTTTGAAAACCGTCTGTCTGGAGGTCAGAGCCTGTTGGAAAGCAGAGGGTATTGGGAACCCTGGAGGCAGGGCTTGTCCGGATGCCTAGGGGTGGGCAGTGCCAGCCCCTCCTCGCCACTCTTCCCCTTGCAATGGGGGAAGAGAGCCAGAGTGGATATTATTTTTTATTAAATATATTATATGTTAATAAAAAAATCCTGTTAAAGCTTTGGTGTGGTTGGCTACTGTTCGGCATATAGCTGAAGATCCAGGGAGTTCCTGGGCCATGGGGCCTTTATCTGTCAAGCTTTTTGCATCTTTCCAGTACTGCTGTGGTTTGTGGAAGCCCCGCCAGCCTCAGAATTTATACTTCAAATTGTACGGTGGGACCACAGGATGGAGATAGCTTTCATGACAGCAGGATGTCATCTCATGTGCCTTCATGTTTGGGGCTCTGCTGTAGACAGCATCGGGGACAGAAGCCCTGGCTGGCCAGATAAGTTACTCTTCCTCAGCCCCTGGTCTGGCTTCTGAGAAGGGATTTAACAGCTGAACTCCAGGAGAGTCTCGCCTGACTCCAGGTTATGGTCCCTTATACCTCAAGGACCTAGGCAAGCCTCAGATCCCTTCCTGTTTCAGGGAAGCCCTCCCACGCCCTCATCCTCCACCTCATCCTCTCTACTCGTTTTTCTGAGTTTTAATTCAGCGGTTCCTGCCTACCAACCATGTTGTGAAGAGGGTTCCTCCTTCTGCCTCAGTTTGCCAGCCCTTTGGCTGTGTGGGCCTCTGCTTTTTCCCCAGCTGGCCCTCCTCAGCTACCCCACCTCCGTGCTGTTCCACTCTCTACTGTCCTGGCTTCTCCTCTCCCTCTTTCCAAAGCGCTTGTCATTTTCAGAAAAGCTTCTAGCTCTGGCCTGAAGGGAATGCAATGTGCCCTACACCTGAAAATAGGGGGAGCCACCTGGGACCCCGAAGTCTAGGCCTTCAGGCCTCCACTGTGGGCCCAGCTTGCACACCACGTCTGACCGTGGGACCCAGGTTGGACGGGACACGCCTCAGACTTCAGGGCCACCTGGGGTCAGTGTGGGGGGGGCATCCACTGGGCGGTGGGGAAACCCGCTGGGTGCAGGGGGCCCTCCCAGCCGCCAGGGGTCGCGCTGCAGGCGGCTGGGCGCTGGGCAGGCGCTAGCCGGGGTCACGGCCGGCGGCTGAGGTGGGGGGGTTGGCGGCGCCCGCGATCCGGGAGGGGGGGTGGGGGGAGTACAGAAAGCCGGGCGCGCGGAGGAGCGCCGGGCCCCCAGCGCCGCCTTAGCGGGGAGGACCGCGCGGCCTCAGCTCGCGGCGCGGCAGCACAGTCCCCGCGTGGCGTAGCGCGGCGGGGACGCTGGGACCGCCCAGCTCTCCCTTCCCGGCGCCCCGCTGCCCTCGGCGCCTCTTCTTCCTCCGCTCGCCGCTTGGGCGGGCGCGGCGCCCGAGCCGGGGGCGCCATGTCCGGGGCCGGGTAGCCCCACCGCCCGCTGGCCCGCCAGCCCGCCCTCGAGCCCCCCGCCGCGGGCCGGCCGGCCGGGGAGCCGCGGGGCAGGCAGGTAGGGGCCGGGCCGGGCCGGGCCAGGCGGGGAGGGTGGGAGGGCGGCCGGCGGCGGCAATCCTAGCTGTGCCCCAGCGCGCACATCTGGTTCCGCTTCCTTCCTGCTGGGGAAGTGAAAGTGGAGGGGAGGGCGCAGACCGAGCGAGCCCGCGGCCCCGGGCACCCCGCACCCCTCCTGCCTCCGCGGGTGCGGAGCACGAGCACCTCGCGCTGGGTCACGCGCCGCCCGCGCCGTGCCGTCACGTCCTCGCGGCCGGCGCGCCCTCAGCCCCAGCCCCAACTTCCCTCCGCCCGGCACGTGGGCGTGGGGACCCGGGTTGGCCGAGCGCTGCGTGCCTGCCCCAAGGGGAAGGGCCGCCCCTGTAGGACCCTCCCCCGCCACAGGTCCGGCCGATGGGGCCACCAGCCCGCCCTTGGAGCGGTTCCACCTAGTCGCCTCTGCGTGCTGCCTTGGGCACTGGACGCCCATTCGCTTCCAGCACATGAGGGTGGGCTCTGTGCCGAGTTAAATCCGGGGGCTGACGCTGACTCCTGGCTTCACCTCCTAGACGCGGAGGTTAAATTTAGCGGGGCTTGGGGCTCGTGTGTCCAGGGGCCAGATTAAGCGGAGAGCCCGGCTCCTGGAGATGCCTTTGCTCCCGGTTTCCTGGGGAGCACCTTGGAGACATTCGCAGTCTCTCCTTGCTCAGGTCCTCTGGTCTGAGGTCCTGGCTGGGCAGTATGCTGCGCTGGCACCTTCAGCTGCACCACCCCCTCCCCAGCCACCACCGCGCCGCCACCACCACACACACCCATAGGCGGACTTCTGCCGAGCTGTAGCTTCCCCTCACTGTTTCAGGAAGTCACCTCCCTTCCCCTCCGAAGCACCCCCACGCCTCCCAGCCCCTGCTGCAAGCCACCCACCAGGCTCTTTCCCAGCTTCTGCACCCCGGGGCGCCTCAGGACCCTTGGGGCTCCTACTCCCCGGGTCGGGCCATGGAGGCAGGTGAGAAAAGTTACTTAGGGGCCTGTTTCTCTGGGAGCTCCGCCGCAGAGGGAATGGGATAACTGGAACTGTCGCCCACAGCCATTTCGGTCCTAACGGAGATACCTAGAGGTGGGAGGGTGGGCCCTGGTTGTTTCGCCAGGCTGGTGGAGTTAAGCTACAAAACAAGAAACTTAAGTCCAGTGAAAAGAAACTGAAGCTTGGGTTTTGTGAGCTTTCCCAGAAACCTGTGGTGTCCTCTTAGAAATTTAGGAGTGGACTTTTTAAAGAGCATTAAGTGGGTCGGGAGGTCCTTATAATGTCATAAGCAGAGCGGGAAAGCCAGAAACCTTTAAAAAACACTAAGATTGGTATGATGTCATGGCCAGCATGGGTGATGTCATTACAGAAAAGACTGGTCACAGTGACATTTTAACTTCATATGTAGGAAGTGAAGAGGTGTGGGGCCTTCGAAAGGGATAGGCAGTAGGATGTCAGAACCCTGTTGGCTGTATGTGGTGGATTGGCGTTTGGGTCCTTTGAAGAGGTACCACTAAGTGGGAGGGACCCACTCTCTTTAAGGAGCTGAAGTAGGGGGTGAGAGCTTGTGATGTCACAGGTGGGGGAGTTCAGGATTGGCTGACCACTTATGCCGCCTTTCCTTGGAAGAACCAGGAAGAGGAAGGCAGGGGGAAATAGCACTGGTTGCCATGGCAATACCAGACTCCTTTGCTCCATCTCTCCCCTACTTGACCATTTTAGATGCCGTGAGTGAAGGGGGTATCATGGCGGAGGAGCGGCCCCCCCGGCTGGTGGATTATTTCGTGGTTGCTGGGCTTGCAGGGAACAGAGCACCTATCCCCGAGGAGACGTGGATTCCTGAACCCAGTGGGCCCCTGCGCCCTCCGCGGCCAGCTGAGCCCATCACAGATGTTGCAGTCATCGCCAGGGCACTGGGCGAGGAGGTGCCCCAGGGCTACACCTGCATCCAGACTTCTGCTGGGGGCCACCCTTTGGAACTGAGTGCTGGGCTTCTGGGTGGAACCCAGCCGGTCATCTGCTACCGCAGGGGTCGTGACAAGCCACCCCTCGTTGAGCTGGGGTGTGTGCCCCTGCCTATGGTGGCACCAGGGGAGGCTGGGAGGGACTAGGATGAGAGAGGGAGTGGTGGGAGGGGGATGGGGTGAGGGGAAGACACAAGAATGGAAGCAGAGTGGGCCCGAGGCCAGGGCTTTTGGGGCTGAGGCTGCATGGGCTCCATCCTCTCAGGTTTGGAATCGCATGAAAGTGCTGTTGCTGGCCAGCCATCTGGTCTTGGCTGGGTTATGGAGACCCTCTGAGGGGCCTGCTTGCTCATCTGCAAGACGGGTGTACTAGCCAGACATGGCGGCACATCTGTAATCCCAGCTGTCTGGGAGGCTGAGATAGGAGGATCACAAGTTTGAGCCCAGCCTGGCAACTTAGCATGACCCCATCACAAAAAATATTAAAAAATAATTTAAAAGAAAACAGAAACAAAAGATCTGGGGATATAGCTCAGCGTGAAGGGCCCTGCATTCAATCACCAGTACCCACTCCATATGGGGCAGTTGAGAGATTAAATGGGGTACCCGTGACATGAGGGATTTAGCCCAGGGTCTGCCAGTGCTTAGTGTTTATTCAGGAGTATCACCGCTGTGGGTGGCCTGTGGGATTGTGACTGACCAAGACGTGGAGCCAAGGGCACAAGGTGGCACAGGATCCTGCAGGGCAGAGTGCAGAAGAGGTTGGCTCTGGGATCAGGGTGTGAGGCCAAGGGTGAGGGTGGGTTTAGGGAGCTAGGTAGGCAGTTCTGGCAGGGCTGGGGTCTTCTCTATCCTGAGCTCTTGACATCTTTTTGCTGTCTGTGCCAAGGGTGTTTTATGAAGGGAAGGACCGACCCAAGCCTGGCTTCCAAGTGCTTGACACAACACCCTACAGCCACTCGGCCAACCTGGCCCCTCCGGGCCCTGGGCATCCCCGCACCTACCTCACTTACCGGCGGGCAGCAGAGGGGGCAGGGCTGCATGCTCTGGGCATCACTGACCTCTGCCTGGTGCTGCCCAGCAAGGGCGAGGGTACTCCTCATACTTATTGCCGACTGCCCCGCAACCTCAACCCTGGCATGGTGAGTGGGGCTGTGGGGCCAGGAGCTGAGACTGGGACCACTAGTGTGAGGGTGTGGATACTGGCACAGAGGGCAGCCTGGGACCAAGGCCTCGTACCGGGACCAGGCCAGAGGGTGACTCTGGGCTTGGAGGACAGGATTTAGTGGGACTCTGAAGACAAAGGACCACTTTGGGGTGGGAGAGGAAAGGGACCCAGAAACCTTGGCTAGCTGTGTGTCCACTTGTCTCTTGCCATCTCTGGGCAGTGGGGCCCGGCAGTGCACCTGTGCTACAAGGTGGGCCTGGCCAAGGCCAACACGCTGGTGTATGAGGCAGGTGAGTGACCCTTTGTCCTTCCATGTCGTGGCTGATGCCTTCTCTGGTATCCCCTGGGTCCTCTCCTGGGGTCTGATGGAACCCCTCTTTCGGTACTCCTCACTCTGCTGGGGTGCAGAACTGCTGGGCCGCTACCCAGAGGAAGACAACGAGGCGTTTCCACTTCCCGAGTCAGTGCCCGTCTTCTGCCTGCCCATGGGGGCCACCATCGAGTGCTGGCCTGCCCAGACCAAGTACCCTGTGCCCGTCTTCTCCACCTTTGTGCTTACGGGTGCTGCTGGTGATAAGGTGGGTATGCTGAGTGTGGTTAGGGGTCTGGGCTCTGCAGGGCCTCCTGACCACTCCTTTGCGCCCTGCCAGGTGTATGGTGCCGCCCTGCAGTTCTATGAGGCGTTCCCGCGAGCCAGGCTGTCGGAGCGGCAGGCACGGGCACTAGGCCTACTGAGTGCCGTGGAGCGGGGCCGGGCACTGGGGGGCCGGGCTGTGCGCAGCCGTCGGGCCATTGCTGTGCTGTCCCACTGGCCTGCCTTCCCTGCCTTCCACGCCTTCCTCACCTTCCTCTACCGCTACTCCGTCTCGGGCCCCCACCGCCTACCCTTGGAAGCGTGAGCAGGGTTCCCCCAACACTGGGAAGGAATTATGGGGGGGTGGGGGGAGGTGCTGGGGAGATTAGGGCGGGGAGATTAGGATGGGGATGCCTCCCTGGGCACAGAGGTAGAGGATAGGCTGCTGTGTGTGATTGGACAGTAAGTGCATTGGGAAAAATTGTTGCTGAGCTGGGCTAGGTGGCACATGTCTGTAATTCCAGTGCTCTGGGAGGCTGAGGCAGGAGGATCACAAGTTCTAGCCCAGTTTAGGCAACTTAGACTCTGTTTCAGAATAAAATATATAGGGCTGGTGAGATGGCTCAGCAGCTTAAGCGCCTGCCCGGCAAGCGCGAGGGCCCGAGTTCGACTCCCGGATCCCACATACAAAAAAGGGGCCGGTGATATCGCTCAGCGGCACAGGCGCCTCCTGGCGTGTGAGGTCCTGAGGTCGACCCCCTGGTACCCACAAGAAAAAAAAAAAGATAAAATATATAAAAAAGGCCTGGGAAAGTAGCTTAGTGAAAAAGCCCTAGATTCTGTCCCCAATACTGCGAAGAAAGAAAAAAAAGTCATTGGCTGAGAGGTGAGGGGATCCTGAAATCGAGCCTATACTTGTGATTTGGGTGCTGGCAGGGCTGTTTATGCCCAGAGGGGACCTGTCTTTTGATTTGCACAATTATTATTTTTTTTGGGGGGGTGGATAGGGTCTCACTGTGTAGTTCAGTTCAGGCTGGGTTTTTTTTTTTTTTTTTTTTTTGTGGGTACCCGGGGTTGACCTCAGGACCTCGCATGCCAGCAGGCGCCCGTGCCACTGAGCGATATCACCAGCCCTTTTTTCGTATGTGGGTTCCGGGAGTCAAACTCAGGACCTCGCACTTGCCAGGCAGGCGCTTACGCCACTGAGCTGTCTCACCGGCCCCCTTCAGGTTGGTTTTAAACCCACTATGTATCCCAGACTGGCCTCAGACTCATGGTGACCCTCCTGCCTCAGCCTCCCAAGTGCTGGGATTATAGGTGTGTGCCACCACACCTGGCTGCACAAATTCTATGATGGTTGATGCAGATCTCAAAGTGGGAGGAGTAAGGTTCTTGAGGACAAGAGGATTCGGGAGGGTGATAGGAGAGGCTGGGGTATCTGCCTCACCACCTTCCCTCTCCCCCCAGGCACATCTCCCACTTCATTCACAACGTGCCATTCCCCTCCCCACAGAGACCCCGCATCCTAGTACAGGTGATGCTTGCGTTTGGGGCTGGATGGGTGGGTGGGTGGAGGGAGCTGGCAGGGCTGCCATCAACATCCTGACCTGTGGCTCCTCTGCCCTCCCAGATGTCTCCCTATGACAACCTGCTCCTCTGTCAACCTGTGTCCTCGCCCCTGCCCCTCAGGTATACGCCCAGGTTGGGAGGGGACCTTTGATGCCTGGGTCCTGGTAGGTGTTGGGCAGGTGGACGTTACTGTTGAGGTCTACACTGTGCCGGTGTCTGGAGAAGAGTCTCCAGATGACCCACTCCCCACCCTGTCGTTTTCTACAGTGGTGCCAGCTTCCTGCAATTGCTGCAGAGCCTGGGCCCTGAGCTGGCTGTCACGCTGCTGCTGGCTGTGCTCACAGAGCACAAGCTGTTGGTCCACTCTCTGCGGCCAGACCTGCTCACCAGCGTCTGTGAGGCCCTCGTTTCGGTGAGTGCCACACTGCCCGGTCTACCTTCTGCAGAAGCGCTGCTCTTTCCATCCCTGGACTCTTCCCTGGGGAGGGTCCTTAGTCAGAGACAGGGGTCCTCCCTTCTTGTCCCCTGCATCCCCTGCTATTGCCCCACCCTTACTCAATGGTTCTTCCTCCCTGGTGATTCAGATGATCTTCCCACTGCACTGGCAATGCCCTTACATTCCGCTGTGCCCCCTGGTGCTGGCAGATGTGCTGAGTGCCCCTGTGCCCTTCATCGTGGGCATCCACTCCAGCTACTTCGATCTGCATGACCCACCTGCGGATGTCATCTGTGTTGATCTTGACACAAACATGCTCTTCCAGTAAGAGGCAGCTGGGTGTCGTTGGGGGCTGCAGGGGTACGTGTCGGCATGTGGGCTGCTGTTGGCTCAAAAGGAGTATCAGGCAAAAAATGGGAGAGGCTCTCGAGGAGTCTTGTCATCCTTGTCCCTGTGTTTGTCTCTCAGGACGGAGGAAAAGAAGCCCCTCTCCCCTCGGACCCTGCCCCGCAGACCCTACAAGGTTCTGCTGGCCACACTGACAAACCTGTACCAGCAGCTGGACCAGAGTGAGAGCCCTGGGTGGGCTGGGAGGCAGGAGGTGCCATTACTCAGACCTCCAGCGTGGGAGCCCCCCTTGAGGCCAGAGGAATGAGGATCTGGTAGAAGAGAGGGGATTCAAATTCCTAGTGAAGGGGCCAAGGATATAGCTCAGCGGCACAGTGCCTGCCTGACAAGTGCAAGGTCCTGAGTTCCATTCCCGGTACCAAAAAAAAAGAAAAGAAAAAAAAAAAAAAATCCTAGTGAAGCTACAGGGCAGGGCATACTGCATTGCTGAACACTTCGGGAAGGTCCAGTTTGTCACTGGGGAGGCACGAAGCTGTTACCCGGAGGTGATTTCTTAGCTGCCATCCTCATAAGGGCAGTCTGGAGGCTGGAAACAGGGATGGAGACTTCAGCATGAAGAGCAGGCTGGGGCGAGTGCTGTGGGCTGGGCCCTGACTCTCGGGCACGCTTGGCCCCCAGCTTATACAGGACCTGAGGAGGAGGCATCCCTGGAGTTTCTGCTGACAGACTATGAGGCAGTGTGTGGCCGTCGGGCTCGCCTGGAGCGGGAGGTCCAGGGAGCCTTCCTGCGCTTCATGGCCTGTCTGCTCAAAGGCTACCGGGACTTCTTGCGCCCGCTCACCCAGGCCCCCTCCGAGGGTGCGCGTGACGTGGACAACCTTTTCTACCTTCAGGGTAAAGAAGGCTTGTCTGCTGGGAAGAGGCATCTTGGGAGGGGGCGGCCAGGGGCTGGACGAGGACTGCGGCAGGGACTGGGAACCACTTGGTTGGCTTCTGTCCTCAGTCAAGGGGGCTCTGATTGGCACCTCCTCCTTTGAGTCTGAGGAGCCAGATGTGGCCCTTCTGTCTGAGAGCTTGGCCATAGGGTGCATGTAGTGACCCAGGGCAAAGCTCTGTTGAGGGAGCTGCCCTTGGAGAACTCCTGGCCTGTGACAGTGGGTGCAGACAGGCTGAAGGGAGGGACTCTGAGGGAGCATGGTGCTGGGGGAGCTGAGCTAGTCACTTGGTCTGTGGGGCATTTGTGCAAGTGGGGCCAAAGAGATGGCAGCTCTGATGGCCCTGGGTCCTGAGGAGATAGGGAAGGGATGGCTGTGGAGAGAGTCCTGGTGACACCCTCTCCCCACCACATTCTTGTCCTCACAGGTTTCCTCAAGTCCCGAGAACGTTCCAGCCACAAGCTGTACTCCCAGCTGCTACACACACAGATGTTCTCCCAGTTTATTGAGGAATGCTCTTTCGGCTCTGCACGGCATGCTGCCCTCGAGTTTTTTGACTCTTGTGTTGACAAGGTATCAGGCATTGTCCCTTCTGTGTGTACCCAGTGCCTTCTCCCAGTTGTTTCTGTTGCCCCTGGGCCACTGTAAGTACAACTCTGCGATGCAGCTGGGGCAGGGATGGCACCCCCGGAGTTATCTAGAGCACAGCCCACACAGCCATGCTCGACCTGCTTCACAGTCCCACTGTGCCCATTCCTGGCTCCATCTCCCAGCCGTGTAGCTAGGACTCCTCCCTGCGGATGTGCTTTCCTGGGGAACCCCATCTCCTGGACACCCTGGCTCACTCTGTGCCCAACTCACACCACCTTGTCCAGGTCCACCCAGAGCAGGAGAAGCCTGAGCCCACACCCTTAGTGGAGCTGGAGGAGCTGTCAGGAAGTGAGCTCACTGTCTTCATCACGCCCCCGGAGGAACCCCTGGTACCAGAAGGCAGTGAATCCACTCCCCAGTACTGGTGAGAGTCTCTTGTCCCTTCATGGCTCTCCAGGCCCATGGCCTTGTCAAAGTCCAGTTACTTGGCCATGTGCAGACAGCCCCAGATGTTGTCTCTCTCCATTCCTGCAGCTATGATGGGTTCCCAGAGCTACGGGCTGAGCTATTTGAGTCTCCTCAAGAGCAAGCGGGGGCCCTGCCTGTGCCAGGGCCGACCCGTAGTGCCCCCAGCAGTCCTGCCCCTCGTCGAACCAAACAGGTAAGCAGCAGGTGGGCCCCACAGGGCAACCTGGCTCAGGCTGAGGGTTGCTGCTTCAGTTTTTTTGTCTGCAAAATGGGGGTAATAATGGTACTCACATCATAAAGTTGTTTGGACATAAAAAGCACGTATACACATTTGCCATTGCTACCATTGTCATGGTTACCATCATCATCACCAGCTTTGTTTCCTGAGCACTCTAGGGATCCAGGGGCTGGCTGCCTTTTCCTGGGCACCTGCCTATGCTGAAGGGCCTTTCTGCCCAAGGCCCCCGGCAGGGCTACACCCTATGCAGGACCACATCCCCTGCATCGTCAGAGCACAGGCCCTGCACCAGGGAAGCTGCTGCTTCTCCACATGCTTGCTTCTTTTTTCTTTCCTTCTTTCCTTCCTTTCTTCCTTCCTTCCTTCCTTTTCTTTCTGTACTGGGAATTAAACCCAGCCCCTTTGCACTGAGCTACATCCTTAGCCCTGTGTATTTTTTATTTTGAGACAGGGTCTCACTAAGTTTCTAAATTGCCCAGGCTGGACTCAAACTTTCGATCCTCCTGCTTCAGCCTCCCAGACTGCTAGGATGACAGGTGTATGACACCTCCAGCTTCCCCAAGCTATTTCAAGACCTGCCCCAGCACTGTCCTCACCCTGGCGTGTCCCTGTCCCACCTAGGAGATGAAGGTTGCACAGCGAATGGCACAGAAGTCAGCGATGGTGCCCGAGCTGTGGGCCCGGTGCCTGCTGGGGCACTGCTATGGGCTGTGGTTCCTGTGTCTTCCTGCCTATGTGCGCTCAGCACCCTCCCGAGTTCGGGCACTGCACACAGCCTATCATGTGCTGCGCGAGATGGAGAGCCGCAAGGTGGTGCTTCCCGACGAGGTAGGTGACCCTGCAGTGTGTGGCCCTGCCCACGCCTGGTCCTGGTGGGGCTTGTGCAGCACTGCAGCTATGAGAGGGAAACTCACTAGCAACTAGGGAAGGCAGCAGGGAACCCGGAGCAGAGCACATGTAAACATTCATGCAGTGAATGAGTGTGTTCCGGACCTCAGGTGGCAGGGTCAGCAGGAAGGAGCTGCTGGGGCCGGGGAGCTGGGGAAATTGTAGGGGGCAGGGCTTGCTGAGACTTGAGGATCTGGGCTGCAGGGAGTCTCTGTCACCTTGTGCCTCTCTTGGCCCAGGTGTGTTACCGGGTATTGATGCAGCTCTGCTCACACTACGGGCAGCCTGTGCTGTCTGTGCGGGTCATGCTGGAGATGCGGCGGGCGGGCATCGTGCCCAACACTATCACCTATGGTTACTACAACAAGGTACCTCTTTTGGGGCAAGGTGGGTGTGGGGAGGACACTGCTCTTGGTGGTGGTGTCTGTGCGGTTCAACTAGGTCGTGTGCCACTGGCATCCACTGTGCTCCTAGGGTGCCTGAGCACTGACATTTTAAAATTTTTTTTGTTTTTACATGTTTGCCATCCTATCTCTTTTTGTTATTTTTTGTTTTTGAGACAGGGCTTTGCAGAGTCACTAAACTACCTACGCTGGGTTTGAACTTGCAATCATCCTGCCTCAGCCTCCCAGAGTGCTAGGATTCTGGTTGTACACCACTGCACCTGGGCTGACAGGTTTTTTTTTTTTTTTTTTCATACTTGGCTACTTCCTCACTCACAATGACCCTGACTAGAGCTAATAGTGTTAGTCAAAGTGTCAGGCACTGCTCCTGCACTGCACTGCACGATGTAGATTATTTTATCTCCACCGTGGCCCATGGAGTAGAATGATCCTCCCTGTGTTATAGATGAGGTTGCAGAGAATTTATGACTGGCCAAAAGTCCCACAGTGAACAAGTTAGATAGAGCGTGAGCAAAGGCAAATTTGTGTTACCTGAGTTCAGCTTCTGTTTGTTTGTTTGTTTAGAAATAGGGTACATATGTAGTCCAGGTTGGCCTCAAACTCACAGGATCCTCCTGCCTCAGTCTCCTGGGATTACAGGCATGTGTCATCACTCCTGGTTTTGTTCCTCACCACCCCCCGCATCAGTACTGGGGACCAAAGTCTCTGCCACTGGGCTATATCTCTAAGAGGTTTTTTATTTTTATTTTTATTTTTTGAGACAGGGTCTTTCTAAGTTACGCAGGCAGGATTTGAACTTGGGATCTTCCTACCTTAGCCTCCCAGAGTCCTGGGATTAAAAACATGTGCCTAAGATGAGGAAACTTCATGATCAAAATCTGAGATCATTTCTATAAAATCCTATAGTTTATTTTTATTTTTACATTTTTCATTTTTATTATTTTTAAGCCCTATAGTTTATAAGTAGTAGCGTTTAGATGCAGACTTTCTCCATGACTCCCAACTTCTTGTGGTCCTCAGGGGCAGAAGCTGGTATCTGCCTCTTCCCTTTCCTGGCTGAGCCATGGCCACAGTGCCAGGCAGGCTGTTTCGTGGGGAAGGCTCCTGGACTCTGAGACAGGAGATGGGCATCTAGTTGGGTCAGGAGTGGCAGCCACCCTGATGGGTGCTGTGTCTGGCAGGCTGTGTTGGAAAGCAAATGGCCATCAGGTACACCAGGCGGACGCCTGCGCTGGGCCAAGCTCCGGAATGTTGTCCTGGGGGCTGCTCAGTTCCGCCAGCCCTTGAGAAACAGGCAGCAGCAGCAACAACAGCAGGCGGCAGTTCCCCAAGAGGCAGGCAGCTCCCAGACAGGTGAGCAGGGACTGGGGAGATGGGCAGGGAGGGCTGGGGCTGGCCTACTGGTTGGCATGGGCTGTCTACACTGTAACAAAAGGGCACGTTCTGCCCAGAGGACCCTACAAACCCAGGTCCACCAAGGAGCTCTTCTTTGGAAGAGGGGGTTGGGTTTCTAGCTAACACCTCAGCCCTCCTCCCTCTCTCCCTGTCTCCCACAGAGTCTTATCTGCAGCGCCCTTCCCCCACCCGGCCGCTTCAGCGCCAGACCACTTGGGCTGGGCGAAGTCTGCGGGACCCGGCCTCACCCACTGGGCGCCTGGTGAAGAGCGGCAGCCTGGGCAGTGCCCGAGTGGCGCAGCCCACTGTGGAGGCTGGCGTGGCCCACAGTGAGTGCCCTTATCTGGTCTGCCCTGCTCTCCCCAGTTAGGTCTCCTAACCACCTGCCTGCAAGAGGGGAAGACCAGGGCCAGGGTGGAAGGGTGGCACTTGGTGGTGCAGACTGTATACTCTGAGGGGACCTTGCCCAGAATGTCGTGGTTATGGAGGGGTTGTGGAGCCAGAGTTTATGCACCCAGGAATTGTGTTTGCTTAGGAAGGGGCAGCTGGAGGAGAGGCAGGGCTCCACCTTCCTCCATTCTCTGATTCTCCTTTGTCCTGCAGTGATAGAGGCTTTGGGAGTCCTGCAGCCCCGGCGGTCACCTGTGCCCTGGCATGATGGGAGTCTTTCAGACCTGAGCCTGACAGGGGAGGAGCTGGCACCTGGAGGCAGCCCAGGGGGTTCAGGCTCAGCCCTGAGTGCCCAGTCCACAGAAGCCCTGGAAGGGCTGGGTGGACGAGGCCCCAAGGCTGGTGGGAGCCAGGATGAAGTGGGCACCCCCCGACGAGGGCTGGGTGCCCGCCTCCAGCAGCTGCTCACGCCTTCCCGCCGCTCCCCTGTCTCCCACGTCCCCCCGCCAGAGCTGCCGCCTGACCTGCCTGCCCCAGCTCGCTGCAGCCCCAGGGACAGCCTCCTGCGGCCCCGGGAGCGCCCTGGATCCACTGCCTCTGAGGTAGCCCATGAGGGGAGGTCCAGGAGCCCTGGGGAGGGCTGCTAACTGGGGTGCTGCCAGGATGGGGCCCTGAGGGACCCGAGGGGCTGCTGGAACCAGCATCCTGGGTGGAGAAGAGCATGGCGCTGCTGACTGAGCTTTCTCCTTTCATAGCAGAGCTCAGCCTCTCTGGGCAGTGAGTGGGACCTCTCAGAGTCTTCTGTCAGCAGCCTGAGCCTCCGTCGTTCCTCAGAGCGCCTCAGTGACACACCTGGATCCTTCCAGCCTCCTTCCCTGGAAGTGAGGATAACTCCATACACAGCGGGGATATCAGAGGAAGGGAGTGAGGGGAGGGGGAAGGAGGCCCTGCTGGGGTTCGGGGATGGAAGAAGGGCTTGCGGGGGCGGGCCCTGGAGGCCTGGCTGGACCTACTTGCTGCCATCTCCTTGCCTGTAGATTCTGCTGTCCAGCTGCTCCCTGTGCCGTGCCTGTGACTCACTGGTGTATGATGAGGAGATCATGGCTGGCTGGGCACCTGATGACTCCAACCTCAACACAACATGTCCCTTTTGCGCCTGCCCCTTTGTGCCTCTGCTCAGTGTCCAGACCCTTGATTCCCGACCCAGGTGTCCACAGCAGGGTAATGCTGTGGGTGGGACAGGGAGGTGGCAGTCCAAGAACTGACCCCCTCTGCTGTCCCCCTGCAGCGCCCCCAGCCCCAAGCCTGCCCCTGCTGGCGCTAGTGGCAGCAAAGATGCTCCTGTCCCTGGGGGTTCTGGCCCTGTTCTCAGTGACCGCAGGCTCTGCCTTGCCCTGGATGAGCCCCAGCTCTGCAACGGGCACATGGGGGTAAGGGCTGGGTTACAGGAGTATGAGGAATGGGAGTCTGTTGCTCTTTGAGGGAAGCTACAGAGGGCAAAAGATGGGCATTGAGAGCAAGGGGCATCCCGGGAGGTGTTGGACCTGACAGCTGAGTGGGGCAGGCTCTGAAAATGGGCCCATGGTACATGTCCATTTGCTGTGTGCCTGACAGGGTGCCCCCCGGCGGGTCGAGAATGGGGCCTGGGCATACCTGAGCCCCCTGGTGCTGCGTAAGGAGCTAGAGTCACTGGTAGAGAACGAGGGCAGTGAGGTGCTGGCATTGCCTGAGCTGCCTGCTGCCCACCCCATCATCTTCTGGAACCTTCTGTGGTATTTCCAACGGCTGCGCCTGCCTAGTATTCTACCAGGCCTGGTGCTGGCCTCCTGTGATGGGCCCCCACCCCCCCAGGTTAGTGTCCCCATGTAGTCCTTGCTTCCTGAAGGCCTCCTCCCTGTCTCTCAGCTCTTGGTCTCTTAGTCCTGAGTGTCCCTGGCAGTGCAGAAAGAGCCCAGGTGTGGAGGCTGTTGTGCCTGGTGTGACTCCAATGCTCTGAGCCTCAGTTCTGTCATCTGTAAAATGTCATAAGTACTGACTTCACAGTGCTGCAGCACAGATACATGCATGGTGGCTGGTGCCTACAGAATGATGTGTTAATGTCTGTCTGTTCATCCCACCAGTTATTTATTGAGCATCTTTTAGGATGCAGGCAATTTTCAGGGACTAGGGGTGTAGCAGATTATAAAACAAAGTCCTTGTTCTTACGAACTCCCATTCTCTCCTTTCCCTCTTCTTCGCTGTGTGCTATAATGTCCCTCTGTATCTTTGGACATCACCTCTCCATTTCTTGTTCTCTGCCCCCCACTCTGTGAGCCCATCTTCCCTTTCTACTCCCGCAGGCCCCATCTTCTTGGCTTGCTCCTGACCCAGGCTCTGTGCAGGTGCGGCTGCTGTGGGATGTTCTGACTCCAGACCCCAACAGCTGCCCACCCCTGTATGTGCTCTGGAGGCTCCACAGTGAGTCTGGTGTTTGGCCTAAGGATGGGAGGGGTGGGTCCCATGCCTAGAGGGCTCAGGGATCTTGGTGACTTTCCTTCCTTCCCAGGCCAGATCCCACAGCGGGTGGTCTGGCCAGGCCCAGTACCCACATGTCTTGGCTTGGCGTTGTTGGAGTCAGTGCTGCGCCATGTCGGACTCAATGAGGTGCACAAGGCTGTGGGGCTCCTCCTGGAAACTCTGGGGCCCCCTCCCACTGGCCTGCACCTGCAGAGGTATGATGCTCCTGCCTGGGTGCTCCCTGACCTTTCCTGGGCTTGGAACTCTCCTCTGTCCCTCACTCCTCTGACTCTGCAGGGGCATCTACCATGAGATCTTGTTCCTGACATTGGCTGCTCTGGGCAAGGACCATGTGGACATAGGTGAGGGAGCAGGCAGGGGCTGGGGAGTTTAGGGACTTGGGACCAGGTATGAGAGGCCAGAGTCCTGATGCATTGGTTTCCATTCTCTTCCCTAGTGGCCTTTGACAAGAAGTACAAGTCTGCCTTTAACAAGCTGGCCAGCAGCATGGGCAAGGAGGAGCTGAGGCAACGGCGGGCTCAGATGCCCACTCCTAAGGCCATTGACTGCCGGAAATGTTTTGGAGCGCCTCTGGAGTGCTAGGGACCCTTAAGCTTCCCTCTCCAGCCTGGCTGGGGAGGTGAGGAGAAAGGAATCTAGAGATAACAAGATCTCTTGTCCCCTTTACAGAGGAGTAGGGAACAGGCTGGGAAGCCTGTTCAGCCACAGGCCCCAAGCGTGGGCAGCAGGAAGAAGGACCCACTGTTACCAAAAGTCACAATTTGCTATCTCTGCTCTGCCCAATTTGTTCATGCTGATGTTGGGGGAGCACTGGGGGAGTTGGTACGACTCTGTTCCTCTCCTGTTCTATTCCAGGAACTGCTCTTCAGGGTACCCACAGATCGGCACTGCCCTGGTCATTTTAGAAGTTTTTGTTTTAAAAAACAACTGGAAAGATGCAGAGCTGCTGAGCCTTCTCCCTGAATGGGAGCAAAGGATCTCATTTCCGACCAGTGATGGTCCCTCATCCCCGCATTGCTGAAGGAGCCCACGGCTCTCCATGCCTTTCTACCTTAGTGTTTGTATTTTATTTTAAATTATTTATTCTGGAGCCACAGCCCCCTTGCTTCTGAGGTTTTTACAGAGTAAGAAAGAGAGGGAAGTGGGGCACCATGGTTTGCAGCTTCTTGAAAGCTGGGCAGCGGGAGCTAGAGAGGTAGCAAGCTCTCCTTGGAAGAACTGGTGCCTCTTTGGTCCTTCTGTCCACTCCATCTTGGGGAATGCCTCCCCATCCAGGGCCCTGACCAGTGCAATAAGGATTGTTCCCTGTGAAGTTCTGTGGGATGTAACTATAGTAAAAGCTGCTTCTGTCTTTTTCCTTCTGCCTCTTGTTCCTTGGGTCTGGGGTAATAATGAAGGATTGGGGGGGCTCTTGTTTTCTCCTGGCTGCACATCCTCTTTGCCAACTTCTTGTCCTTTGCAGCCTTCAGGTACATTTTGCTTTTCTCGATCATGTGTGGCCCTAGCCCCTTGGGGCAGGGGGAGTTCTTGGAGCCGGAGGGGTGAATTTGGTACTGACTGTGGCAGTGCCAGTCTGTGTGGGACTTCCGGTCCTCCCACACAATCACCCCCTTGTCCCACATCTGTACCCCATACAAAGGCTCCATTCTCTGGGGGCCCTGAGCTCATCTTTGCCTTATTTCCTCTCCCTTGGTGTCCCCCCCAACTTCTCCAGCACCTCCACAGAGATGACAGCTGTCTCAGTAGCTGGTGTTGGTGGCCTTCACGTGTCCTGGGAGCCCTGGCCATCACCCTCCTCCGTTACTCTAGCTGCAGATGGTACTGATCCACCCAGCATCTCAGGCTGGGAATAACACTGAGAAGAAAGGGGCAAGGAGCGAGAGGCCTGCTGTGTGTGAACATCAGGCAGACGGGCATCATTCCTCCAATCCCTTTGGCCCACTAGAAGTTCTTTTCCCCTGAATAATGAAATCAACACGGGAAACAACTCCTAACAGAGCTGCAAAACCAATTACTGAAGGGAATTAGCTAACAACAGAAATGCCTTGGGGAAGGAGGGTGAGAGAATCAATGAAGCGAATGGCTTACAGGAATTTTTAGTGCCAATTCTGGGGGCACAATTCATGGATGAAGAGAGAGGTCCTACTTCTGATCGCTGAGATCGTCAAGCCAAAAGACCATTCCCCATCTGCACTTGAGCATGGTAGGATGCTTTTTCAGAGTCCTAAAGGAGCTGCAAAGAAACCATGGGACTCAGGAAATGCTGTTCATCTGCCTTGCTAGGAGATGCACTCTTCAGAGGTGACCCCCATGTCACCCAGCTTCTGATCAGACCTCACTCACCAGACTCAATCTCCCTATCTTATCCCTAAGGGGGTCTGTCATCTTCCTCCCTCTCCTCTATTCCTCTTCCTGTGCCTCCTCATCTCCTTTTTCTCCTCCTCCTCCTCCTCCTCCTTTGTCTTTTTCTCCCTTTTCTCCTCCTTTCTCTCCCTTCTTTTTTTTCCTTAGCCTCTCTTTCCTTCTTTTCTTTTTCTTCCTCTTTCTCTTCCTTTTTTTTTTTTTAACCTTCCTTTCCCTCTTTCTCTTCTTTCCTTATTATTATTTTTTTTTTTGTACTGGGAATTGAACTCAGGACCTTGTGCTTGCTAGGCAGGCTCTGTGCCGCTGAGCTATATCCCTGGCTTTTTATTTGTTTTTTGAGACAGGGTCTCACTATGTAGTCCAGGCTGGCCTTGAACTCAATATGTAGCCTGTGCTGGCCTCAAACTCTCAGTGATCTTCCTGCCTCAGCCTCCTGACTGCTGGGATTACAGACATGTGCCACCATACCCGGCTTCTTCCTTCTTTCTTTCCCTCTTTCTCTCCTTCCCTTCCTCCTTTCCTTCTTTTCTTTCTCCCTCCCTTCCTTCCTCCCTTCCTTGCAGTACTAGGGATTGAACCCAAGCACTTTGGACTGAACTACAACCCCCAGCCCTTTTTTATTTTTTATTTAGATACAGGGTCTCACTAAGTTGCTAAATTGCCTGGGCAGGATTTGAACTTGCGATCCTCCTACCTCAGCCTCCCAGAGTGCTGGAATTATAGGTGTGTGCCACTATGCTTGGCACTCCGGGGTCTTTTCCAAGGGACAACTTGCCCCTGCCCCCTGTGCTAGGGATCAAACTCAGAACCTTGTGCAAGCATTCTATCACTGAGCTATGCCTCCAGCCCATGATGGACCTGCTCTTAAAACAAGTTTTATTTATTTATTTATTTGGTACCAGGAATCAAACTCAGGACCTTGCGCTTGCTAGGCAGGCGCTGTGCTGCTGAGCTATATCCCCAGCTCCCTGTTTTGTTTTTTTTGAGACGGTCTCACTACGCAGTTCAGGCTGGCCTTGAACTTACATGTAGCTTTGGCTCGCCTGGAACTCGCCTCGGCTCGCAATCCTCCTGGCTCAGCCTCCTGAGTGTTGGGATTACAGGTGTGCATCACCATACCCGTCTTAGTTTCTGTTGTATGCAGTGTGCTCAGCACTGAACCATAGTAAGAATTTTTAGGGTTCAGTCCCTACCCCAGTAGAGTGGGTCTAGAGTCCCCTTTGGTTCACAAAGGTAATGATAATTCTGCCTTCCAGCTTTTGCCTCTCAGTTTTGGTCTTCCTTTTAAAACCCTACAGTCACTGGGCCGGTGAGATGGCTCGGTGGTGTAAGGCCTGCCTTGCAAGCGCGAGGGCCCGAGTTCGACTCCCGGAACCCACATACGAAAAAGGGGCCGGTGATATCACTCAGCGGCACGGGTGCTTGTTGGCGCGCGAGGTCCTGAGGTCGACCCCCCGGTACCCACACACACAAAAAAAAAACCCTACAGTCAGGGGTCTAGGGATAGCTCAGCAGCACAGCGCCTGCCTGGCAAGCGTGAGGTCGTGAGTTCGATTCCTGGTACCAAAAAACAAAAACCCTACAGTCAACCAGGCATGGTGGTACATGCCTGTAATCCCAGCACACAGGAGCCTGAAGCAGGAGGATCACTGCGAGTTCAAGGCCAGTCTGGGCTACATGGTGAGTTCAAGACCAGCCTGAACTATATAGTGAGCCCCTGCCTCAAAACAAAAATTAAACCCTACAGTCAGATGGAGAACTACAGAATTCCTTAACCACAAGAATATCTGGTGTGGTGGCACCTGTAATCCCAGTACTCTGGAAGGCTGAGACAGAAGAATGACAAGTTCAAGTGCAGCCTGGGCAATTTAGTGGTTTAGTAAGACCCTGCCTCAAAATAAAAACAAACAAAAAACAATAAAAAGGTGCTGGAGATGTAGCTTAGTATGAAGGCCCAGGGTTCAATCTCCAGTACTGCAAAGAAAAAAAAAAAAATCATGGGCCGGTGAGATGGCTCAGTGGCGTAAGCACCTGCCTGGCAAGTGCGAGGGCCCGAGTTCGACTCCCGGAACCCACATACGAAAAAAGGGCCGGTGATATCGCTCAGCGGCATAGGCGCCTGCTGGCGCGCAAGGTCCTGAGGTCGACCCCCAGTACCCACAAAAAAAAAAAAAAAAAAAAAAAAATCAGGGAATTCCAATAGCAAAGTACACAACATGACAGCTGGCGTCTGTCCTGTGGCCTAGGGAGTGTATGAGGAAAGGACAGACCCAAATAAAGTAGACCCTTGACTTATGAACTCAATCCATTCTGAGGGCTGGTTGTAACTCAGGTTGTGGATGGAAGGCTCCGGCTCCTCTATACAGCCTTCAAAGTCTCTCTCCTATGTACAGGCAGATCTCAGTGTCCTTAGAGAGACACTGGCTCAGGATTTCTCAGCTCCATACAGGAAAGGATGTTGCAGTGTTCCTGCCAGAACTCTTTAAGGATTAAACCTGTATCTGAGACCATCTGGAAACACAAGTGGCTGGCATAACTCAAGACTTTGGTCATAAGTTAAAACTAAAATTCTGGGGCCGGTGAGATGGCTCAGCGGCGTAAGCGCCTGCCTTGCAAGCGCGAGGGCCCGAGTTCGACTCCCGGAACCCACATACGAAAAAGGGGCCAGTGATATCGCTCAGTGGCACGGGTGCCTGTTGGCGCGCGAGGTCCTGAGGTCGTCCCCCTGGTACCCAAAAAAAAAAAAAAAAAAAAAAAAAAAAAAACACTAAAATTCTGGTCATAACCCAAGTTGTTCATATGTCTGGCCAGTCATAACTCAAGGGTCCACTGTACCCTGACTTAATTTCTTTTCCCAGTAGAGTGTCCAGACTCAATTATAACAAATATGAGTTAACTTGTGTCTCTGCCACTTATTTTTTTTTTTTGGAAGGCAAATGTTTATTACGCTAGCGGGCTGGTGGGACCAAGTCCAAATCACCGCTGCGAGTCAATTTTGGGTTTAGCTTTTATAGGTTTGCAAGCAGGAAGTACAAAAGCCATTAGCGAATCAGTTTATGTGAGGTCATATGTTGTCAAGCAGATTTGCTACAGGCAGGTTACTTAAAAAGGAATTGTTTATCATAAGGCAGGAGAAGCTAGGGAGGGAGCTGGGGCTGAAGGGGTGGTTGAAACTAAGCATGTCCTTGACTAGTTTATCTTGGTTGGGCAGTCCTTGTAAATAGAATATGTTTATATGTCAGACAGTACAGGCAGTCCAGATGGATGTGGTCAGACTGAGTCAGGTCGGACTATCTCTAAGTTGCAGCTGAGGTGGTTAGTCAAGGCTAACTGAGTCTGACGGTCTAACTTTGGAGGGCTGGGTGAGCACATCTTGTCTTAACAGAGCATCAGACTGTTGATTTTTAACTTTTCTGTCACAGAAGAACTTGCCAAGTTTTTGGAACTGAAGAGAAGTGGTGGGGGGAGAAGTTTGGAAGATCTTAGAGTTCTTATAAAAATATTAAGAGTTCCAACTTTGTCCTAATATCAGTGGAAACCACAGAAGGATTTTAATCAGAAGGGGCATATCAGGTTTTTATTTGATATTCTCTTTGCATCACCTTGTGATAGTCATTCTGTCCTTCAGAAATTATTATTCTTGACTACAAAGTTTTTGTCTTTCTTTACATTTTATTTTTTATTAGTACAGATATTCCTTGTTTAACGAGCTACCTGTTCAGTGATGTTCAGACTTGGACTGAGGTGTGCTGTTCAGACTTAAGAATTGCCACTCTTGGGCCGGTGAGATGGCTCAGCGGCGTAAGCGCCTGCCTTGCAAGCGCAAGGGCCCGAGTTCGACTCCCGGAACCCACATACGAAAAAAGGGGCTGGTGATATCACTCAGCGGCACGGGTGCCCGTTGTCTGCCACTTATTTAAGGATGTCAGACAAGTTATTTAACAGCCGTGCCTCAGGTTTTCCTCATCTCCAAGTGGGAAGTCATACAAAGATTATACAGTCCATTTGAAATGCTAAGCACATACAATATATATTTGCTTCAAAAAGGAAACAGGTTGAGCCTGGATAGGGCAGAGGTCATGTGTTCACTACAGTCTTGCCCTCATCTGTCTTTCTTAGTGCATGACCATACAATGTAACCCTCACCTGTCTTCCTGAGAGCTTGATCATTCCTGATTGAAAGTCCCTCTTCAAGACCTGAGTTTGATTTTGTTGGAAGACATTTTCTCGGGTCTTGCAGTATCTTTTTTAGGCTGGTATCTTCCACTACTATTTCTCATGTTTTCTCAAAGCCCGGAAGGATGGCTTTCAGCTGGCAAAGGATTTATTTGGACTGATGATGGACAAAGCAGTAGTTTAGGAAAAGAGGAACATATGCTCTGTGACTGTGACAGCTTTGTCCCATTCACTGCTATATCCCTGTCACGTGAAGAGTGTCTGATAACATAAGAGGTGCAGACCAGGCAGGGTGGTGCATCCTGTAATCCCAGCACTTGGGAGGTGAAGCAGGAGGATTGCTGCAAGTTCGAGGCCAGGCTGGGCTACACACACAGTGAGACCCAGTCTCAAACAAACAAACAAACAATCAACACAAAAAGACCATAAGAAGTGCTTTATCATGTATATTCAATAACTGAAAAGCCCAGTGCAGTGGTGCCTGTAATTCTAGTACTCTGAGAGTCTAAGGCAGGAGGACTGAAAGCTTGAGCCTTGCCTGGGCAATTTAGTGGCTTAATGAGATCCTGTCTCTAAATAAAAAGTAAAAACAGGGCTGGGGATTAGACTCAATGAGAAGGCCCTTGGTTCAATCTCCTGTTCTGGGGGAGGAGAGGAAGGACTGAAAAGAGCATTGACACGATGGAGTTAGTAGAGAAATAATTTTCAACATGGTACAAAGTAAGTGCTATGTGTAGAATACTAAAATAAGCTGAATTTACAGCTAAGAGGGTGAAATTATTGGAAAAGCAAGGGAAATATTCCTAACCGTTATTATTTATTTATTTTTTATTTATTTATTTATTTTTTGTGGGTACCGGGGGGTCGACCTCAGGACCTCATGCGCCAACAGGCACCCGTGCCACTGAGCGATATCACCGGCCCCTTTTTCATATGTGGGATCCGGGAGTCGAACTCGGGCCCTTGCGCTTGCAAGGCAGGCGCTTACGCCGCTGAGCCATCTCACCGGCCCAGTTATTATTTATTATGTTTATTGAGTACTTACTTCCCTTATACATTTAAAATATACTAGGGCTGGGGGTGTATACCTCAATGGTAGAGTGCTTGCCTAGGATGTGCAAGACCCTGGGTTTGATCCCTAGCACTGCGAAAAATAAATAAAATATATTTTACAATCCTCACAATTATCTTACGAGGTGGTACTCTTAACATTCCTATTTTACAGATGGGGAAAATACGTCATAGAAAACAGAGATTATGTAATTTTGAAAAAAGGGCCGGTGATATCACTCAGCGGCACGGGCACCTGCTGGAGCGCGAGGTCCTGAGGTCGACCCCCGGTACCCAAAAAAAAAAAAAAAAAAAAAAAAAAAAAAAACAAATAGAGCCAAAGCTCAGTATCATAGTGTACACTTGCAATTCCAGCATTGAGGACTGAGGGAGGCTGAGCCAGGAGTTCAAATCCTGCCAGGGCAATGTAGGGAGACCCTGCCTCAAAATAAGAAAATAGAAGCCGGGCATGGTGGCATATACTTGTAATCCTAGCACTCGGGAGGCTGAGGCAGGAGGATCACTAAGTTCAAGGCCAGCCTGAACTGCATAATGAAACCCTATCTCAAAAAAAAAAAAAGAGGGTTGGTGAGAAAGCTCAGCGGCATAAGCGCCTGCCTGGCAAGCGTGAGGTCCTGAGTTCGACTCCCAGGACCCACATAAAGGCAAAAAAGGGCCAGTGATATCGCTCAGTGGCACAAGCGCTTGCTGGCAAGCACGAGGTCCTGAGGTCGACTCCCGGTACCCACATTAAAAAAAAAAAAAGAAAGAAAGAAAAAAAAAATAGGGCTCAGAACGTAGCTCAGTTCTAGGAGAGTCCCTGGGTTTGATGCCCAGTACCTCAAAACAAACAAAGCCAAGATCAAACTCTAGCACTTAACTCCAGAGACCACGTTCTTTACCTGGCCACTATACTAGCATAGAAATTACTTATTTAGTATTGGGGTTGAACCCAGGGGCTTTGCATTAAGCTACACCACCACCCCTGCTTTTAATTTTTATTTTGTGACAGTATCTAAGTCAGTGAATTGCCCAGGCGGGGTTTGTACTTGCAGTCTTACTGCGTCAACCTCTCAGTGTTCTGGTGTGTGCCACTGTGCCTGTACGATTCTTTCTTTCTTTCTTTCTTTCTTTCTTTCTTTTTTTTTTTGTGGTGCTGGGGATTGAACACAGGGCCTTGTGCATGCAAGCCAAGAGTTCTACCATTGAGCCACATCCCCAGCCTGAGATTAGGTTTCTTTCATCCATGTAAAGTAAGAATTAGGACATGTCTTTGTGAGTGTGTATGATGTGTGTGTGTGTGTGTGTGTGTGTGTGTGTGTGTATGTGTTCAGGGCATACTCATATCTTCATTTTTCTACCTAAATCTTTTTTTTTTTTTTTTTTTTTTTTTTGTGGGAGGGGTGTGTTGGAGACTGAAACCATTTACCTAAGTTTTTTTGTGGTCATATCTTCCATTACCCGCACAGCATGACTAGGTAATGGCACACTTTTAAATCATTTCAATATACTGTATGTTGTAGTGCTTCTGAAACCAGTTATGTATTTCTAGGTTCAAACCACTGCTTGGTTACTAGCTGTCTGACCTTAGCAAACGACTTAATCTCTCTGAGGCTGTTTTCTCGTTTTTAATTTCATTTTATTTTTACTTTACTTTTTGAGACAGGGTCTCACCGCTATGTAGTTCAGGCTGGCCTCGAATTCAAGCGACCTTCCTGCCTCAGCCTCTCCAGTACTGGGATCACAGGCGTGCACCACCACGCCCAACCAGAGCCTGTTTTCTCTTATGCCTGGGTTCAGATGTCAAATTTTCCACTTAACATGTTACTTTGAAAAAGTCATTTGTTCTGTACCTCATTTTCCTCATCTGTAAAATAGAGGTAACACTACCTGCCTTACAATTTATAAGGAATAAACAAGATAATCCACAGTGAGCACACAGCTCAGTCCCCAAAATGTTATTTTCGAATACTGAACATACTGAACATACCCTCAACATACTAATTCTGTGATACCTGGTTCCTGTCCTTAAGGTGCTCAACAATAGTACTTGAGACAAGTGCTTCAGACAACAGAGAGTTTAGGAGGGGCTCGGCGCTGTGAGGAAGGAGGGAGGCTAGTAAAAGCGGGCCTAGAGTCGATAAGGTGGAACAAGGTAGGCTGTGAACCTAGCCAGACCAGAATACACGAAATAAGGCGCTGCGCTGGCCCTACACACCGTAAATTCTCACTAAATTTTGCTAGCTGCCTTTTTTTCTGCTCTCGTGGTTTAGCCAAGGCAGGACCAGGCAGGGTGGATGGACACCAGGAAGTCTAAGGCCTTGGGCAGACGAAGACAGGCCACGCCCCAAATAGAGAGCAAGGCCCAAGCGCCTAAGGCCAAGCTAGTTCTATCGTGAAATTCCTGGATCCTGTCGCGATGAAACAACGTCCGCCACAGAGCACACCACCGTTCGACAGGCTCCATCTTTAGAACTGAAAGAATGAAAGCTGGCCAAAGGGGAATCCCGATTTTGGGAGCCTAGGGTACGGCGGCTGCCTGGGGACCAAAACGTCTCTAAGGTAAAGTTGCAGCCTGAAGCGATTTTTTGACCCCCGACACTTAATGGGTTGTCGAAGACCCGGATGTGTCTGGGACTGGCTGAGGTACCCATTAGCGCGCCCCCGCTAGACCATCCCCCTCCTCCGTTTAGCATTGGGTCTTCAATACGCCAATCATCACTTCTCCTACCACTCACTGTTCAAGGGTGGGGCGAAGCCTCAGTGTTCCGGATTTTATTGGTAGGTCCACGAAGAGGAGGGCGGGGTGGCCGGTTCAGGTCGTCCAGTGGGCGTCGTGGCGTGTGAGTAAGGCGGAGCCGAGGCGCTTGGCAGCTGCCCAATCAGCGTCCTTGTTTGTGTGGTGCCGCCGCCGCCGGTGCAGCCGCCGCCGCCGCCGCTGCCCCCGTCTGTACCGCAGTGTCTGCTCCGCCCGCCCGCCCCGGTCCGGCCCGCCCCCTCCCCCATCCCCGCCCCTGGTCCCGTCCTCGGGGTCCGGAGCCCACTGTGCCGTCGCCTCTTCCTTTTTCGACGCCTCCGCCACCGCCTGAGGAGGCGAGCTAGCCGGGAGTTATACCGCCACCGCTACCGCCAGGTGAGGAGCTTTGGCCTAGGCCAGCCTGGCCGCTCGCCCGCCCGGGGGCGGTGAGGAGCTTGGAAGAGAGGGAAGCCTGGGAGGAGGCGGTGGTGGCGGAGGTGGGGGAAGGGAAAGGTGGAGGGCGGGGGGAGGGGAAGCGCCCGCGAGCCGACGCCCGCCCGCGCGCCCCCGCCTCGCTCCCCTCCCCCAGCCGGCACCGCGCGCCCCCGCCTCGCTCTCCCCTCACCTCTTCCCCTCCCCCTCCGCGCGCGCCCCGGCCTTTCACTCCGGCCTCGCGCGCCCCGGCTCGAGTCCCTGCGCGTCTTCCCTGGCTCGCTCTCCCCTCCCTCTCGCCCCGTTTCCCCGCCATCCCTGCTTTCACTCCCTGTCTCTGCCCGCCATGCTCCCCTTCTTTCCTCTCCAGCGCGCCCACTTTAACTCTCGCCGCTCCCAGGGGTGCCCTCGGGGTGCGGGGGCCGCTCCCAGTGCTCGGTTTCGCGCGTGACGGTGGACTGGACAAATGGGTCTGCAAGGGGGAAGGAAACAGAATCGTTATTTTTATTGAGGTGAAGGGATGAGGAGCGCGGAACCTGACCCCTTTATTTCGTAGTCCACTGTTCTCTCGTTCTCCCGTACGAGAACGCAGTTGCTCCAGCCTGTATGGGTACTTATCTTGGGTAGCGACCAAAGACTCTGGGACACACGGGGTCTGTTCCCGAGTTCTGCGCCTGAGGATTGATGGGGCTGGAACTTACCCTTCCCGAACAAACCGGGATTTAAAGTACTTTTTGCATCCCTGCTCTCAGTTACACTAAGGAGCTAACTACTACTTCGAGTGCCATTAGAGTGCCCTTCGCGACCCGGGTAGTTTTCCCCGTTCATAAAGGTATTGTAGCCTCTTTGGGTTCTTCCCCAGCATCAACTTCCCTCCAAACACGAGGTTAGACTGTGGGGCTGGTACTGAGGTGGAGATGGAGGCATTAATGGTGGGTGGCATGTGGATGCTGAGCTATCTTTTCTTCTGTTCTCTGGAGAATCAAGTGGTCTCCTGGGAACCAGTTTTTTTCATTTGATAAATGATTGTTTGGAGGGCTTTTGTGTGTGTGAAGAGGTGGGGATACTTAACATGTTTCAGCAAAGGAAAAGAGCAGTGTTTGCAGACCAGACTGCAAAAGGGGAATTTGGACTGGTAGTTGATGGAGTAAAAGTTGAGTTTACAGATCTGTGTTGGAGAACAGCTGATGCTGTTGTACTTTTAAGACATTTTCTTTTCAAAAAATTTATATTTTGAAATGGCAATGCATGCATATGGTGCAAAGTGGAAAAAAAAACTTCCCTCCCACCTGTATCCTCCAGCCATCCAGTCCCTGCCCCAGTGCGCATGACTGTGCTGTTTTCTGGGCAGTATGGTCTGTATGTTGTTGGAAATTAACCTGTTGGAGAGGTTGCTATTTCTTTGATACATGCTTCCCCAAAGTCTTATAACCACTCGGATTCATAGTTTTCATGCTGAGGCAATCTTAATAGAGTATTGTGATAGAGTCTTGCTATAGAGTAACATTTCTGTTGGTACTTTATTGGGAAGAAAGCTACTTCTGGAGGTGCTAAAGGAGGGCCTATGGAGGGGTTCAGTATATTAAGGGAAGCCCCACTCTATTGGAAGTGGTGCTGGTTTTTTTTGGTGACCAGTCCCTGGGTGTTTGGGCATAGGTTGGGTCAGGGATAGGCTTTCCTTGGCCTTTTTTTTTTAACCAGATAGGTTATATGAATTGGTCTGGTCAGACTATTACTGTTTTTTTTTTTTTTTTTTGGCCTTTTTGAGGCAGGGTCTTGCTCTGCAGTTCAGGCTGGCCTTGATCTCACTTTGTAGCCCAGGCTGGCCTGGAACTTGTAGCGATCCTCCTGCCTCAGCCTCCCGAGTGCTGGGATTATAGGCGTGCTATTATTAGTTTTTAGAGGAATGTGGTTTTTAGTTTGGAGGCAGTGATAGTCATCATGGCATGAGGTAGATAAGTATTTTTTGTTTGTTCGAAACAAGATCTCGCTGAATATTCCAGGCTGGCCTTGAGCTTCTCTATGTAGCCCAGGCTAGCCTCCAACTTTGATCCTTCTGCCTCAGCTGAGTGCTGGGAGTGCTGAGTGCTGGGAGTATTAATTAGCAGGAATCAGAAAGCTAGATTTATAGGTCGAAAGACCTGTAGACTTATAGGTCAAAGGACTGACCCCTTTTTTTTTTTTTTTTTTGAACCCTTTTGAGACGAGGTGAAGTTTATAGATTTTTTTTCCTCTTACTCCTTAGTTGAGAACATTCTTGATGAGATGAGTGATTTGTAGTTGACAGCAACATCCATCTTTAGAACACAGTGGTTTGGCTGCCCTGTGTGTGACGTCTGTTAACTTCCTGTTTAGAGGTAATCAAAGGGTCTGAATAGAGGCTGAGTTCAAATACTTGTCTAGAAGCAATGTTAACCAGGTTCTTTGATCAGCTCTTCAAATTTGAGTTCTAGCAGTAACTTCTGCTGTGTTTAGCCAAAGGCCACAGGATGGTGAGAGAGGTGTGAGGCATTTGCTCTAAATCTTAGAGCCTTGAAATATTTTCAAAAGCTGTGTACTGTTCCCCCCCCCATTTGGGGGGATTTCCCCTCCCCCTTTCTGGTTCCACCTGGGCTAAAGTGGACCAACTGGTTGGGTTTTGGTTAGAACAGCAGCATGGAAGAGGTGTCAGTTTGTCAAAGATGCTGCAACCACTGGGTTCATCCTAGCTTTTGGCAGTGAGTCTTGTATGTTATATGTATTTTTTTTTTTTTTTTTTGTGGGTACCGGGGGGTCGACCTCAGGACCTCGCGCGCCAACAGGCACCCGTGCCGCTGAGCGATATCACCGGCCCCTTTTTCGTATGTGGGTTCCGGGAGTCGAACTCGGGCCCTCGCGCTTGCAAGGCAGGCGCTTACGCCGCTGAGCCATCTCACCGGCTGTATGTTATATGTAAAGCAAGCCTCTTGTTTTAATTTATAGACACTCTGACCCCTCCGCCCAAAAGCTGGAAGTGCATGTGTAGGGAAACAGCCGCTGTGTTGTCCTGGTTTCTAGACTGGAGCATGTTCCGTGTTAGCCAGTCCATTGGGAGTCACGCTGACAAGCAGCTCCTCTGCACTTAGCTCTGAAGGTTCATGTTGCTTGTCTCATTGAGAAAAGCCAAACCAGCTCTGGTTTATTAAAACAACTTCTAGAGAAATCATAAGATTTGGGCCATCACTGGGACTGAGGGACTTTCTTTTTCAGACTTTTGCAGTATTTAAATCCCTGTATCATTGCATATCAAGGCATAATAACCAGGCATTTCCTGAGGTAGTTTGGAGGAAAGAAAAATAAATAAAAAGACACATGCTCAAATTGACTGTAAATCTACTCCTGGCATAAGGCTGTCTACCTCTTGATTGGGAAAAATTCAACCTATCAGACAATGCCACACAAAGTTGCAGTTCCCCTTCTGTTGGCTAAGCATGGAAAAGACACATAAGGAAGTTCTGTTTCTCTTGAAAAGGACTGGTTCTTGGGTGAGAAAGCATCTATTAGCCCTGTTATATGGTTTTATTCTTAGTGACCTGTGAAACTTTTTTTTTTTTTTTTTTTTGAGACAGGGTTTCTCTGTGTAACTCAGGAGGTTAGTCTTGAAGTTGCTGTGTAGCCCAAGCTGGCCTCAAACTTTTGATCCTCCTGCCTCAGCCTCCCAAGTGTGCTTCGATTACAGGTGTGTGCCACCAAGCCTGGTTATATCAAAGCTTTTCTATAGGTACTGGTTAGGGGTTTTGGTGGCTGTGGAAGCAGTAAAACAGGGACGTTCTGTTTGTGTAGTAGTGATGAAAACCTCTGAAGAACAGGTCTGATCTTTCATGTGTTTGTTTTGGTACTGGGGATTTAACCAAGGGCCTTTTATTTTTGTTTTTTTGAGACAGGGCCTTGCTGTATATTTAGGCTGGCCTTGAACTCACTGCATAGCCCAGGTTGGCCTCCAACTTAATGGTGATCCTCCTGCCTCAGCCTCCCAAATGCTAGGAAAAGAGGTGTGTGCTCCCATGCCCAACTAGATCTAATCTTTCTAACCCAGCAGGTTAACCCCTTTTGATGTTCCATCTATCACCTTGTTTGTGGATATCTGAAGTATTTCTACACAGCTTGAGTTGATCAAGTAGGAGAGGAGGGCCCATGGTCATTAATCTGAGATGAGTAGATGGTGGCTAAGTAATGTTTAGTGTCTCCCTCAGAATTCCCTAATCTTTGACATGGCCTTACATTGTTATGGACTGGCAAGATGCTTTGAAGGGTTTGGGTTATAGTAGTACCAAAAGTAAAAGATGAATAACAATATATATATATTAATTTGAGATATGAAATGTTCAGGTCCTAGATCTGAGTCCTAATAATTGCAGAAACATCTTCGGCAACATGTGAACTTAATAGTAACCAGTAGGCTGGTAAGGAATTAAGGAACATAATGTTAATTCCATATTCTTGAGGCATTGTCTTGCTTTTCTCACATAATATACATTTTCTAAATAATTTGGGCTGCTGTTACTTGAACCTGACTGTCATATTTTAAGTCTTCTAATCAAAGCTTCTTTGATCTTCTCTTTTCTTTTTCTTTCTTTTTTTTTTTTTTTTTAATGTGGGTACTGGCAGTCGACCTCAGGACCTCGCGCTTGCCAGCAAGCACTTGTGCCGCTGAGCAATATCACTGGCCCTTTTTTTCCTTTATGTGGGTACTGGGAGTCGAACTCAGGACCTTGCACTTGCCAGGCAGGCGCTTTTGCCACTGAGTTTTTCTCACCGGCGCTCTTATTTTATTTCATTTATTTATTTATTTATTTATTTATTTTGAAACAGGGTCTCACTATATAGTCCAGGCTGGTCTTGAACTCACTGTGTAGCCCAAGCTGGCCTCGAACTCACCTGCCTCAGCCTCCCAATCTCTTACTTTAGGGAAAAGTAGAATTTGTAATCTGCCAAAATACAGGCTGGAATGTAGGGATTTATATTAGACACCAGGATTAATAAATTCCTATCATGAGTTCTAGTATTGCAAATGTTTTATTTTTATTTTTCTATTTTTTTGGCTTTTTTGTGACAGGGTCTCACTATGTAGCCCAGGCTGGCCTCGAACTCGCAGCAATCCTCCTGCCTTAGCCTCCCTGGACTACAGGCATGTGCTACCACACCCAGCTCTAGTATTGCAAATGTTAACTGGAGAGCTTGTGCATCTTCTACCTAGAAAATATTTATGAAGTTAAGCTTTTTTTTGTGTGTGTGTGGTAGTGTTGGGTATTGAAACCAATACCAAAGGCTCAGGGTCTTTGCACTGAGCTATATACCCAGCCCTTTTTATTTTTTATTTTGAGACAGAGTCTTGCTAAGTCTGGCTTCAAACTTGTGATCCTCCTGCCTCGGCCTCCCAAAGTGTTGGGATTACAGGCTTGTACCATTATGCTCGCCCTTTTTTTTTTTTTTTTTTAACGTGGGTACCAGGAGTCGACCTCAGGACCTCGCGCTTGCCAGCAAGCGCTTGTGCCGCTGAGCTATCTCACCAGCCCTTGTCTTTTTTTGTTGTTGTTGCTTTTTTTTTTTTTTTTTTTTTTTTTTTTTTGGTATTAGGAATTGAACTCAGTACTTTGAGCTTGCCAGGCAGGCATTTGTGCTGCTGAGCTATATCCCTGGCCCATTCATCTTTTTTTCTTTTTGGAGATAGGGTCTCACTTTGTAGTTCAGGCTGACCCTTCAACTCACTGTGTAGCCCAGGCTGGCCTCAAACTCATGGCGATCCTCCTGCCTCAGCCTCCCGAGTGCTGGGATTACAGGCATGCGCCACCACACCTGGCAAAAATTAGCTTTTTGAGAGTATTTAAATTCATATTTTCTGAAAGGGAGGGAGTAGACTAATAAGCGGCATATTGGAGTAGCGCAACAGAGGTACAGAGAGCCTATAAGTCCTGGATCAGATCTTGACTTTTCCATATGTTAGCCATATGACTGGATAGGGATGGATGGATTTTATTTATTTATTTATTTATACTGGGAAGTGAACCCATGGTCTCATGCATGCTAGGCAAGCACTCTACCACTGAGCTACCTAGGGAAGACAGGGGTCACCTCAGGCTTGGGATCCTTCTGCCTCAGCCTCCCAAATAGCTAGCTAGCATCATAGGCATGCACCACTGTACTCTGCTGGTTCCTAATTGTTGAATTTCCATTTCTTTCAGAGTAAAAGTGCTTCGAGTAGCTTGAAGATCTTCTATAGTCTGCCTCTCACATCTCCCCTTGACTTATTGTCATCCTTTGTCTTGTTTCTGCCATTTTAGCCACAGTGACTTGTTCATTAAGTATATCAGTCACACTCTTTATCTTAGTTATTTTGGACCAGCTATTCCTGATTGTAGGAAAATAATTTTCTCCATCGAGATAATGAATATGGTTTATTGCCATACCTCCTTCAAGTCTTGCTTAAATGTCATCTTTTCAGTGAAGGCTTATTCTGTCCCTCTATAGTAAAGCTGTACCTTCAGTCTCCATCCCTCACTCCTAGTCCTTCCCTGCCTTATTTTTTTTCATAGCACTTAACTTTATAACATGTTTATTTATTAAATTTTATATATTATTGGTGTTTTGAGGCAGGGGCTGGCCTTGAACTCACTATGTAGCCCAGGCTGGTCTGGAGCTCAGTATGCTCCTGCTTCAGCCTCCTCCTGAGTGCTGGGTTTAAGGAATGTGCCACTACACCCAGTTTATTTGTTACATTTATTGCCTACTGGCTCCTCCCCTATGATATAAGATCTTTGAAGGGATGGATTTCTATCCATGGTATTTATTTTGGTATTTTGTTTAGTGTCTAATACAGTGCCTGGAATGTAATAATATTTGTTGATCATGTAGAAATAATTGTGTTCCTAACCTCATGTTTATTTACAACAAAGTATGAAATTTGATAAGCATAACATGGGATTTTTTTCAGTATTGGGGATTGAACCCAGGATCTTGTGCATGCCAGGCAGCTGCTCTACCACTGAGCTACATCCCAAGCCCGCAAGATGTTTGGGGAACTTTAAAGCGTTATACAAATAATAGTAATAAAATGATTGCCTTCTCATTGAAATGGTAAATTATAATTGTTGAAAAAAATCTTCATATATATTTACATATCACATCTCACCCAAAGTCCAGCTCTTTGATTCCAGTTATCTGTAGTGTATGCTATCTGGTAGTTCACACTCAGCATTCTTTTTTTTTTTTTTTTTACTTTTCATAATTCATTGAATAATGTAAGCCAGAAATGTGAAAATCTCTTCTCTTTTCTTTGCTTTCTGAATAATTCTGAATGTATATTTGTTTCATTTGTATTTCTACTGTTAGCTTGCATACAATAACTCTTACTTGGAATATTGCCATGATATCCTGCGGTTTTGTCCTCTTTTAAACTCTCTCAGTATATTGTCTTCAGAATGATCTTTCAGGTAGTTGTTTGACTATTCATTCTCCTTCTTAAAAGTAGTTAATAGTTTACAGTCATTAAAAAATAAAATTTAGGGCCGGTGAGATAGCTCAGCGGCATAAGCGCCTGCCTGGCAAGTGCAAGGTCCTGAGTTCAACTCCCAGTACCCACATACGAAGAAAGGGCCAGTGATATTGCTCAGCGGCACGGGTGCCTGCTGGTGCGCGAGGTCCTTAGTTCGACCCCCCAGTACCCACCAAAAAAATAAAAATAAAATAAAATTTAAACTTTGTATAGTATTGAAGACCCTCGATCTTGTCCTTTGCCTTCCTCTCTAGCCTTACTTCTCCACCTCACATTCAGCTAACATGTGAGCAGATACTTTCTCATAATTTCCAGATCAACTTCCAAATCTTACTTTAAATGCTTCCTCCTCTGGAAAGCCTTCTTTTACTTACCCCAACAGATTTAGGTATATTTCCCTTTTTGATATTACTATATGGATATTGTTTGTCCCCTCTTCAGTGGACTCTGAGCATCCGGAAAGCAAAAGATAATGTATCTTTTTACCAGTGTGTCTCCAGTGCTTAGTGTGGTGCCTGTCACCTAAAAGACATTCAGAAATATTTGTTGAATAAATGAACTCTTATAGGTTGAGACAATTCTGTATACATTTAGAAGATGTCTCTTCTGTGGTGTTGTGGAGCAGAAGGACAAGGTTGGAGTCTTTTTTTTTTTTTTTTTTCTTTGAAATGAGGTCTTGATGTGTAGTTCAGGCTGGCCTTGAACTCACTGTGTAGCCCAGGCCAACCTGGAAATCCCAGTGATTCTCCTGCCTCAGCTCTCTAGTGCTGGGATTACAGGTGTACACCACCACACCCAGCTCACAGCAATCCTTCTGCCTCAGCCTCTTGACTGTTGAGATTACCGGTGTGTGTCACCACAGCTGGCCCCAGTAATGTTTTTAGAAAGTTAATACTTATGTATTTTTGTGGAACTGGTAATTGAAGCCAGGGATTTTGCTGTAAGGTATATCCTGTTCATTTATTTGCTTTTTGGTTTTTTGAGACAGGGTCTCTAGTTCAGGCTGGCCTTGAGCTCACTCTATACCCCATGTTGGCCACAAATTGATGATAGGCCTACTGCTTCAGTCTTCCAGAGTGCTGAGATTTTAACACGCAGTTCACATGTTGGTCTTGCAATGGAAACTAAGAAATTTGTTGTTTCTCTCTCTTTTTTTTTTTTTTTAAGGCAGGGTCTCACTATAGTGCAGGCTGGCCTTGAACTCGCTTATGTAGCCCAGGCTGACCTCGAACTCACAGCGATCCTCCAGCCTCAGCCTCCCAAGTGCTGGGATTATAGGTTTGCGCCACCAGCCCAGCCCTGTTCTTTCTCTTTTAAAGACATAAACATCTGGGGCCGGTGAGATGGCTCAGTGGCATAAGCGCCTGCCTGGCAAGCGCGAGATTCTGAATTCGACTCCCAGAACCCACATAAAGGAAAAAAAGGGCTGGTGATATTGCTCAGTGACACAAGCGCTTGCCTGGCAAGTGCAGGGTCCTGAGGTCAACTCCCGGTACCCACATTAAAAAAAAAATAAATAAATAAAATAAAGACATAAACATCTGAATGATATTCACCCCGGGTTCCAAACTTTCACCTAATAGGATGTAACTTTCATCTATCAGTGAAAAACATTGAAAAGACTTTCCCAATAAGTTAGTATTTTTTTAGGGAGTGGTACTTTTCCAGTCATTCTGTAATATTCATGTGGCTAGGTTGATGTGTTGCTATCTAAGGGATTGAAACAATTGGTTGTGTGCTCGGCTACCGCCATGGACAGGTTGTGTAAAAGGATGTAGAGGTATTGAGCTACGGTGATATCTTGGTACTCGTTAGTCATTTCCAGGAGGCACGATGATTACTAAAATGGCAAATACCTAACAAATTGTTTGGCTAGAAAGGTAATGAGCCACGAAGCAGTTAATACCGACAAGTTCCAGCTTGCAGCTCCGGTACTAAATAGAGCACAGGGACAGAATTTTTATAAGTACCAAATTCAACAAGTTTCAAAGCAGTCGAGTACCAAGGTATGATTGTACTAGGTTCTGTGGGGTTTGATATGAATAGCATAATACACTTTCTAGGAACTAGAATTTAAACTATAGTGTTCATAAATAAATGTGTTGTGACTGGGTGTGGTGGCACACGCCTGTAATCCTAGCACTTGGGAGGCTGAGGCAGAAGGAGTGCCATGAGTTCGAGGCCACCCTGGACTACATAGTTTAAGGCCAGCCTGAAGTACATAGTGAGACCCTGTCTCAAAAAACCAAAAAGAAAGCCAGGCGTGATGGTGCACGCCTGCAAACCCAGCACTAAGGAGGCTGAGGCAGGAGGATCACAGTGAGTTCAAGGCCAGGCTGGGCTATATAGTGAGTTTCCAGGCCAGCCTGTACAACATAGTGAGACACTGTCTCAAAAAACAACAAAGAAAATAACCCTCCAAAGAGACAGAATCGGGCTGGTGAGATGGCTCAGTGGCATAAGCGCCTGCCTTGCAAGCGCGAGGGCCCGAGTTCGACTCCCGGATCCCACATAAGAAAAAGGGGCCGGTGATATCGCTCAGTGGCACGGGTGCCTGTTGGTGCACGAGGTCCTGAGGTCGACCCCCCGGTACCCCAAAAAAAAAATAAATAAAAATAAAAAAATAAAACAAAGAGACAGAATCTGACTATGTAGTTCAGAGTGGTCTTGAACTCAAGGTGATCCACTTGGTTCAGCCTCCCAGAGTGTTGGAAATATAGGTATGTGCCACCACACCTGGATAAAAATTTGAGATTTAGACTTAATGAGTTACAGTATATATATGTATGGTAAACTTGTATCCAAAAAAAAAGAAACTTAAAAATGTCTCTAGTTATGTGTAAGTTTTGTATTGTGTTCCAGACTTAGTCGAGGATATGAGAAGAATGAGTAATGAATTCCATTGTTGTTAAGGAAGGTATTGGAGTAGGAAAGTGAAATTTCTACCCATTTCTTTTCTTTTTTTCTTTTTTTTCTTTTTAATGTCGGTACGGGGAGTCGAACTCAGGACCTCGCGCTTGCCAGCAGGCGCTTGTGCTGCTGAGCGATATCACTAGCCCCGTTTTTTCCTTTATGTGGGTACTGGAAGTCGAACTCAGAACCTCGCGCTTGCCAGGTAGGCGCTGATGCCGCAGAGCTATCTCACCGGCCTACCCATTGCTTTATGAATTAAATGAATTTGTCTTTGGAAACTGGCATTTTATTATTTTATTTTTGATTTTTTAAATTGTTTATTGGTACAATTTAGATACACATAATAATCACATTCATCGTAGGGAATTTGTACCTATACATGATATATCTTGATTCCTCTTTTTCCCCTGTTCCCCTCCCCTCCCTTCAACTCCTCTTCCCCTCCTTATTTACAAAGCTTTGTTTCCATTTTATCCTTCTTTTCTCATTTCTTTTCCTTTTCCCTTCCTTCCTTTCCCCCTTCCTCCTCCCTAGTTCCCCTTCCCATTTGAATATTTTCCTATTTCACAATATCTATTATACATTTTGGTTCTTATTTACACTTTCAGTTTCTCACACCAGAGAGACAATGCGATATTTGTACATGTGTATCTGATTTATTTCACGTAAGAGTATGGTCTCAAGGTCCATCTATTTACCTAGAAATGTCTGAAGTTTATCTTTCTTTATGGCTGAGTAGTACTCCACTGTATTAAAAAAAGAAAACATCTTTTTTATCCATTCATTGGTTGATGGGCATTTGGGTTGTTTCCAAGATTTAACTATTACAAACTGTGCTTCTATAAACATGGGTTCACATATATCACTGTGGTATGATGCTTTTAATTCTTTTAATTCTCTTGGGAAGATACCAAGAAGGGGACTAGCTGGGTCCTGTAGAATGGGACCTGTAGTCCTAGTTTCTTGAGTCTCCACGCTGATTTCCATAGTGGCGGCACTAGTCTACACTCCCACCAGCAGTGAAGGGTTCCTTTTTCCCCACAGCCCCGCCAGCATTTGTTATTGGTTGATTTCCTGATAATAGCCATTCTTTCTGGGGTGAGATGGAATCTCAGCATGGTTTTATTTTGTATCTCTCAAATGACCAGTGATGTTGAACTTTTTTTCATATTTATTTGCTGTTTGTACTTCTTCATCTGAGAAGTGTCTATTCATCTCAGATGCCCATTTTTGGATTGGGTCTTTAAATTCGGGAGATCTGATTTTTTTTTTAATACTTCATATGTTCTAGGTAATAGTCCTTTGTCTGAGGAATAACCAGCTAAAATTTCCCACACTGTGGGTTGTCTCTTCACACTGTTTACGATTTCTTTTGCTTTGCAAAAGCTTTTTAATCAGATGCGATCCCAGTTGTTGATTCTTTATAATATGGAAACCAGTATTTTAAAAATGTTAATTTTTGTTCGTGTGCTGTTTAGCACATTAGTTTTTTAATTTTTCTTTGCTGGTGGTGCTAGGGATTGTGTCCTGGGCACCATGCACTCATGAAGCGCTCTGCAGTACCACTGAGATACATTTCCCAGCCCCACCCCCCTTTTTTGGCTGTACTAGGAATTGAACCCAGGGCCTTCACACTGAGTTACATCCCCGGCCCTTTTTTTTTTTTGTGGGTACCGGGGGTCGACCTCAGGACCTCGCGCACCAGCAGGCGCCCGTGCCACTGAGCGATATCACCGGCCCCTTTTTTCGTATGTGGGATCCGGGAGTCGAACTCGGGCCCTCGCACTTGCCAGGCAGGCGCTTATGCTGCTGAGCCATCTCACCGGCCCAAAAATATATATATTTTTTGAAACAAGTTCTCCTTAAATTGATAAATTGTCTGAGCTGGACTTACACTATCTATCCTTCTGCCTCAGCCTCTCAGAAGGCTGGAAATGTTACATGCTACCATGCCTAATTGAGCTTTTTATTGGTTGTCCTGAAAAGCTTTGTGTGTGTTGTGTCTTTCTTACTCTTAAAGAATCCAGCATTTTCAGTGTTGTGCATGAAACAGGTTAGTATTGGTACTATTCTTAGTGGGTAATTTTTACTTAATTCATTTTTTATTTTGGTAGTACTGGGGATTGACCTGAGGGAATACTGAGCTATATCTCCAGGCCCTTTTATTGTTTTAATTTCAAGACAAGGTTGTGCTAAATTTCTAGGCTGGCCTCACACTTGTGATTCTCCTACCTCAACCTCTAGGATAGCTGGAATTATAAGCATTTACCACCATGACTGCTATTCATTTAATTTTTCTCTTTTTTTTTTTTTTTTTGGTAGTACTGGCGATTGACCCCATGGTATTCACATAGGGCTATATCTCTAGCCTTTCATTTTTTATTTTGAGGCCATCTCGCTAGGTCACTAAGTTGCCCAGGTTGGACTTGAACTTGCCATTTCCTACTTCAGCCAGCCAGAGTACTTGCAGGCATGTGCTACCACATCCCGCTTACCCAATTTCTTGGAAGCTTTTTGGTAGTTAAACTAAAATCCTCCCCAGCCCCTATCCCCCATGGTTCTGGGAATTGAACTCAAGGCCTTCACTCTGCGCAACATTCCCAGTTCTTTTATTTTGAAAGTATGTATTCCTAAACTGCTAACTTGCCCAGGCTGAGCTCTAATTTCAGATCCTCCTGCCTTGGCCTCCCAGAGTGCTGGGATTACAGGTGCACACTACCTCACCTGGCTCACAGAACATTTGTTACACCTCATATATGAAAAATGTGTGTGTGTATTGCAGAGAGTATGAAGATAAATCTTCATATCTTCTGAAGATATAGTTAGTAGAAAAGATGTTAAAATAATTACAGTACTAATGGAATATATTTAGAGAAACAAGGGTCTATTTACTTATTTATTTACTTTTTGTGTGTGTGTATTTGTGTGTACCGGAGATCAAACTCGTGACCTCATGCTTGCCGGGCAGGCACTGTGCCACTGACCTATATCCCCAGCCCAACTTTTTGGTTTTTTGAGACACAGTCTCAACTTTGTAGTTCAGGCTGCCCTTGAACTCATTTTGTAGCCTAAGCTGTCCTTGAACTCATTATGTAGCCTAGGCTGTCCTTGAACTTTCAGTGATCTTCCTGCCTGTAGCAATTTCAGGAGGAAGGAGATGTAGGTTTCCAATGGATTGTTCATATGAAAGTTTTTGTGAATTCCACTAGTAGAGGCAAACACTGCTGGATCTGCAGGTCATACTGTTTTCAGGGAATGGGTATGTTAAGAATAAGATCAAATTTCTTACAAGACTTAAGTTTCCTCACTGACTAGGTTTTTATATTTTACTCTAATAGGTCACTTATTAGGTTTCTTTCTCATTTCTTTTTTTTTGACACGGGGTCTCACTATGTAGGTCAGACTGGCTGGCCTTCAACTTGCTGTGTAGCCCAGGCTGGCCTTGAACTCACAGCAATCCTCCTGCCTCAGCCTCCTGAGTGCTAGGATTACAGGTGTGAGCCACCACACCTGGCTCTTCTTATTTCTTTGTTTTTAGGGCGAAAATAATTTGTTTTATTCAGTAGATTGTTTTGCTTCTAAAGAACAAAGCTTTTGTCAGTTTCTTAAATGCAGATTACTAAAATATTTCCTTTTTTTGATTGATCAAAAAATTTAGCCCTAAAAAACATTAGCTCTTGTGCTATTCTTTCTCTTCTTGCTGCTTGCTGGTGGTATTTGGAAATGAAGAGAAGAAGCTGAAAGCTTCAGTTGTCTTATCAACTGGTTTGTTGTGTTAGCCCAAGTGAAGGCAACTGCGAAGTGGGTTTTAATTCTAAAATGTTGAAGCTTAAAGAGTCTGGTATTTGGAGTAAAATTTATTCCTGAGGTTTTCTTTTATTTCTCAGTGTAACATTTTTAGCTGGGCATGGTGGCACATGCCATTGCTATAATCCCAGCAACTTGGGAGACTGAGGCAGAAGCATTGCAAGTTCTAACCCAGTTTAGGCAACTTATTAAGACCTTGTCTCAAGATAAAAAATAATAAAGGGCTGGGGATGTAGCTCAGTTCGAAGGTCCTAGGTTCAGTCCCTCGTAGTGGGGGGAAAACAGTTCATTAACAGTTAAACAGTTAATGAAGGGGAGTGGATTTCTTTTTCATTTGTTTAAATTGATGGCATTCCCCACCCCCCCTTTATATTCTCTGTTTTGGATAAAATCAAGGCTAGTCCTCCAACCCCCCAAGCTGGGAATTGAACCTAGGGCCTCAAATGCTAGGGAAGCACTCTACCACTATGTCTCCACCCCCCCCAAGGTTCTCTAAGTTCTTTGGGCTGGCCTTGAATTTGGTGATCCTCTTGCCTCATCTAGGGTGACTCTTAAGGGTTCAGTTGGAAAAGGATGTACTGTAATTATCAATACTGTACAGAGAAAGTGCTAGTGTCCATTAGAGTAAACTATGGAGAGAAGAATTTTGGCTCATTTAATGTTACATTTCTTACACTTAGAAAAAATGCCTGTACATAACATGTAACTAATTTGTGGAGTGAGCAGAAAATAGAAAATGAATTGTCTTATTACTCATGGTTTGCATTCTATCTACCATTTAAGATGAATGGTCTACAGCAGTTACATTTATCAAATGGGATAAATATCAGAGGTGATACTAAAAGAGTTAAAAAGGGGTATATGTGATGTTTATTTGCAGTACTTTAAATTGAACCAAATGCCTTCACATTGAACTACAACCTCAGCCCTTTTCTTTTCTTTTCTTTTTTTTATGTGGGTACCAGGAGTCGACCTCAGGACCTCGCACATGCCAGCAAGTGCTTGTGCCGCAGAGTGATATCACCGGCCCTTTTTTTTTCCTTTATGTGGGTTCCGGGAGTCGAACTGAGGACCTCGCGCTTGCTGGTCAGGCGCTTATGCCACTGAGCTATCTCACTGGCCTCCCTTTTTTTTTTTTTTTTTTTTTTTGTGGGTACCGGGGGTCGACCTCAGGACCTCACGCGCCAGCAGGTGCCTGTGCCGCTGAGCAATATCACTGGCCCTTTTTTCGTATGTGGGTCTGGGAGTCGAACTCGGGCCCTTGTGCTTGCCAGGCAGGCGCTTACAACGCTGAGCCATCTCACTGGCCCTCCCTTTTTATTTTTGAGAGGTCTTGCTAAAATACTGTTACCCAGGTTGGGAATGAACTTGCAATCCTCCTCCTGCCTCAGCCTCCCAGAGTGCTGGGATTACAGGTATGTGCCACTGTATCCAACTGCTTTTTGGATATTTTATTTTTATTTATTTTTTTTTTAAGAAAACAAGTAAACATTTTCCTGTATTAACAAACTCAAGTATTAGAGAATGTACAAATACCTTTTGGAGAAAAACATTTCTTAGTATAAGATTAAGCATGTAAAAGCTAGGTAAAAATAGAAGATTAAGGAATGGAATAGTTACAGTGAAATTGCATTTTCATACTAGGGAGACAATACGATGTTTACAAATGTGCATCTGCTTTATTTCGCTTCTGAGTATTTTCTCGAGTTGCATCCATTTACCTATAAAAGTTTCCAGTTTATCTTTCTTTATGGCTGAGTAGTACTCCATTGTATAAGAATACCACATCTTATTTATCCATTCCTCGGTTAATGAGCATTTGGGTTGTTTCCACGATCTAGCTATTACGAATTGTGTTGCTATAAACATGGGTGCACATATATAGCTGTGGTACGATGTTTTTAATTCTTCTGGGAATATACCCAGAAGGGGAATAGCTGGGTCAAATGGGACCTCCAATCCTAGTTTTTTAAGGAATCTCCACACTGATTTCCACAGTGGCTGCACCAGTCGACACTCCTACCAACAGTGGAGAAGGGTTCCTTTCTCCCCACAGCCCCTCCAGCATTTGTTATTACTTGATTTCTTGATAATAGCCATTCTTTCTGGGGTGAGATGGAATCTCAGTGTTGTTTTAATTTGCATCTCTCGAATGACCAGCGATGTTGAACATTATTTGCCATTTGTATTTCTTCATCTGAGAAGTGTTTATTCATCTCAGATGCCCATTTTTGGATTCGGTCTTTAAATTTGGGAAGTCTGATTTTTTTGAGTTCTTTGTATGTTCTCGATAGTAATCCTTTGTCTGAGGAATAGCTGGCAAACATTTTTTCCCATGTTGTGGGTTGTCTCTTCACTCTGTTGGTGGTTTCTCTTGCTGTGCAAAAGCTTTTTAATAAGATGAGATCCCAGTTGTTGATTCTTTGTGATACTTCCTGTGCCATTGGGGTTTTATTCATAAAGTCTTTGCTACACCGATGTCTTCAAGAGTTTTACCTATTCTATTTTCCAGGAGATTTAATGTTTCTGTTTTAATATTTAGTTCTTTGATCCATTTTGAATTTAGTTTACTGCACGGTGAAAGATATGGGTCTAGTTTTAATCTTCAGCATGTATAGAGCCAGTTTTTCCAGCACCATTTATTAAAGAGGCTATCTTTCTTCCAGTGAATGTGTTTGGCACCTTTGTCAAAGATAAGGTGGCTTAGTATGTCTGGAGTTGTTTCAGCATCTTCTAATCTGTTCCATTGATCTTCAGGTCTGTTTTTTTCCAGTACCACACTGTTTTTATCACAGTAGCTTTATAGTATAATTTCAAGTCGGGGATTGTGATGCCCCCTGCCTTGCCTTTGTTGCCCAGAATTGCCTTTGCTATTCTAGGTCTCTTCTGATTCCAAATGAATTTTAGGATTGTTTTCTCTAATTCTGTGAGATATGCTGTTGGAATTTTGATTGGAATTGCATTAAATCTGTATAACAATTTTGGAAGTATGGCCATTTTCACTATATTGGTTCTTCCTATTCATGAGCAAGGGATATCTTTCCATTTTCTGATATTCTCTTCAATCTCCTTTTTCAGAGTACTGTAGTTTTCAGTGTAGAGGTCTTTTACATCCTTTGTGAGTTTGATTCCTAGGTATTTCATTTTTTTGATGTTATTGTGAAAGGTATTGTTTCCCTAATTTCTCTTTCAGTGAGTTTCTTATTGGTGTACAGGAAGGCTATTGATTTTTGAGTATTGACTTTGTATCCAGCTACACTACTGAATTTGCTTATTAAATCTAGCAGTTTTTTAGTGGAGTTTTTGGGGTCTTCTGTGTAGAGTATCATGTCATCTGCAAATAATGATAATTTAACTTCTTCCTTTCCAATCATTATTCCTTTTATTTCTTTCTCTTGTCTAATTGCTCTGGCTAAAGTTTCCAGAACTATGTTGAATAAGAGTGGGGACAGTGGACATCCTTGTCTTGTTCCTGATTTTAGAGGGAAGGCTTTCAGTTTTTGTCCATTTAGTATAATATTGGCTGTTGGTTTGTCATAGATAGCTTTTACCAGATTGAGATAAAGACCATCTATTCCAACTTTCTGGAAGGTTTTTATCACAAATGGGTTCTGGACTTTGTCAGAAGCTTTTTCTGAGATGATCATCTGATTTTTGTCCTTGGTTCTGTTAATATGGTGTATTACATTTATTGATTTACGTACGTTGAACTATCCCTGCATCCCTGGGATGAATCCAACTTGGTCATGGTGTATAATCTTCTTGATGATTTGCTGCATTCTGTTTGCCAGTATCTTATTGAGGATTTTTGCATCTATGTTCATTAGGGAGATTGGTCTGTAGTTCTCTTTCTTAGTTGGGTCCTTCTCTGGTTTTGGTATCAGGGTAATGCTTGCTTCCAGGAATGAATTTGGGAGTACTGCTTCCTCTTCAATTTCATTAAAGAGTTTGAGAAGTAGTGGTGTTAGGTCTTCTCTAAATTTCTTGTTGAACTCGGCAGTGAATCCATCAGGGCCTGGGCTTTTCTTTGTTGGGAGGCTTTTTTTTTTTTTTTGTGGGTACTGGGGGTCGACCTCAGGACCTTGCGTGCCAGCAGGCGCCCGTGCCGCTGAGAGATATCACTGGTCCCTTTTCTCGTATGTGGGATCTGGGAGTCGAACTCGGGCCCTCGCGCTTCCAGGCAGGTGCGTACACCGCTGAGCTATCTCACCAGCCCGTTGGGAGGCTTTTAATTACGTCTTTGATTTCATTGATTGATATTGGTTTATTTAGGATTTTTACATCTTTCTGGTTGAGCTTTGGTAATTCATATGTATCTAGGAATCTGTCCATTTCTTCTGCATTTTCCATCTTATTAGAATACAAGTTTCCAAAGTAAGTGTAGATGATCTTCTGGATTTCTGCAGGGTCCGTTGTGATATCACCCTTTTCATTCTTAATTGCGTTGATTTCAGTACTTTGTTTCCTTTTTTTTAATAAGGTTGGATAAGGGTTTGTCAATTTTATTTAATCTTTCAAAGAACCAACTCTTTGATTTGTTGGTTCTTTGTATTGTTTTTTTAGTCTCCAATACGTTGATTTCTGCTCGGATCTTTATAATTTCCTCCCTTGTACGAGCTTTCGGCTTAGCCTGCTCTTCTTTTTCTAGAAGTTTGAGGTTCACCATTAGGTTGTTTATTTGTGCTTGCTCTGTTTTCCTGATATTTAATGCTATAAATTTCCCTCTCAGGACTGCTTTCCTTGTATCCCATAAGTTCCGGTATGTTGTACTGTCATTATCATTCAGTTGCAGAAACTGTCTAATTTCTTCTTTAATTTCATCTGTGACCTATTGGTTGTTCAGTAGGTTGCTGTTGAATTTCCATGTGTTTAGGAAGTTCTTGTGGTTTCTTTTGCCATTGATTTCCAATTTCATTGCACTATGGTCTGATAATATACATAGGATAATTTCAATTCCTTTGCATTTACTTAAGCAGGTTCTATGAGCTAGTATGTGGTCTATTTTGGAGAATGTCGCCTGTGCAGCTGAGAAGAACGTGTATTCTGATGTTGTGGGGTGGAACACTCTGTAGACATCTACTAAGTCCATTTGTTCCAAAGTTTGGTTCAGTTGTAATATTTCATTGTTGTTTTTTTGTCTAGTTGATCTGTCTTTTTGTGACAGTGGAGTATTGAGATCCCCCAGTACAATTGTATTAGTGGTTATTTGATTTTTCATGTCCATTAATATTTGTTTTATATAGTTGGGTGCACTGGTATTTGTTGCATATATATTTATGATCATTATCTCTTCCTCTTGTATTGTTCGCTTTACAAGGATGTAGTGACCTTCTTTATCTCTCTGAATCAGTCTTAGCTTGAAATTCACTTTGTCTGCAAAAAGAATAGCTACCCCTGCTTTTTTCTGGGTTCCTGTCGCATGGAGTATTGTTTTCCATCCTTTGACTTTCAGTCTATGAATTTCTTTTTGAATTAAATGTGTTTCTTGTATACAGCATATTGTTGGATCTTGCTGCTTGATCCAATTTGCCAGTCTGTGCCTTTTGATTGGTGAATTGAGACCATTAACATTGATGGTTAAAACTGATATGTATTGGGCCGGTGAGATGGCTCAGCAACTTAAGCGCCTGCCCGGCAAGCGCGAGGGCCCAAGTTCGACTCCCGGAACCCACATACGAAAAAGGGGCCGGTGATATCGCTCAGCGGCACGGGCGCCTGCTGGCATGCGAGGTCCTGAGGTCGACCCCCTGGTACCCACAAAAACAAAAAAACAAACAAACAAAAAAAAAAACTGATATGTATTGACTTATCCTTGTCATGTGATTTTCTTGTTGTTGGCTCCCCTTATTTTTTTTTTCCCTCCCTCTCTTTAATCATTTGGTCTGCCTAGTGGATTCCTTCTATAGGAGTTCCTGGAGTTGTGGTCCTTGTTATCCCTTTCTAGAATGTCCTTCAAAACATTTTGGAGTGCTGGTTTGGTGGTTATAAATTTTCTCAGATGTTCTTTGTCATAGAAGTATTTTATTTCTCCATCAGTTTTGAAAGATAGTTTTGCAGCGTACATCAATCTGGGTTGAAGGTTATTTTCCTTTAGAACTTGAAATACATCATTCCAAGCTCTTCTTGACTTGAGGGGTTTTGCTGAAAAGTCCGCTGTGATTCTGATGAGCTTTCCTTTATAGGTGATTTGTTTCTTTTCTCTAACAGCTTTTAAGATTTTACTCTTATGTTGAATTTCTGGAATCTTGACTATGATATGCCTGGCTGAAGATTTTTTTTGATCGTGGCTAACTGGAGTTCTATAAGCCTCACTTATCTGAACGTCAAATTCTTTTTCTCTACCAGGGAAATTTTCTGTGATAATGTCTGTGAACAGTGTTCTGATGTCATTTATGCTATCTCCTGCTTTTTCATTCACTCTAATCAATCTTAAGTTACTCTTCTTTGCATCATCTAGCAGCTGCTGGATTGATTTTTCATTGTCTCTTGCTATTTTTAAGAATTCTTTCTTTTCATGATCACTAATTGCAAATCCCTGTCTTAATCTGCTACAAATACTTTCAATGGAATTTTTGTTCTCCTGGATATCTGCTTGAATCTGCTTTATGGAGTTCATTTCTTTCCTTTGCTGAGCATTCATGGCTTCCATCATTTTCTTCAGCTCATCTATTTTTTTGTCTGTGTCTGCTCTAGCGTCCTTAAGCATGGTCTTCATTGTGGACATTATCTCTGCAGTTTTCTGAGAAATTATTTCTGATTTAAATTTTTCCAGAGCCTCATTGAACTGCTTTGTTGTTACCACTTCAGAGATGTCAGGTGGGTGGCTTTCGGTTTTTCCCACCTCATTGCCCCCTGGGTTTGCCTTTGGTGAACTGGATGTGTGGGGTTGCATCTTGTTTAAGTGTCGTCTTCTTTTCTTTTCTTTCTTAAGTTTAATTCCTGGGGTGATGTTTGTAAATTGCCTATGGTAGGTTGCTTTATTGCTAGTATTTCAGACTCTTAGGAAATGGCTACTTCTCTGAGGTATCTTCCAGATGTAGCTTTTTTTTGGGTTTTGAGCCTGCTACAAGATCCTACCCCTTCAATTTGTTGGAGATAAGTCACTGCCTGTTTGGCCCAGTCCTTGGTTGTTTGGTACTGTGCCACAGTATTTTCTGTGATCCTTAGACAATCTCAATGTTGGAATACCAGGAAGAAAAGCGCCAGTCAGTGTGTCCTTCAGGGCCTGTGCTTCTCTGTACCTCAGCATCTCGCGTTCCTCCGCGGAGGCCCCTGGGGGCTCCGGCAGTCACCGCGTGTCTGCAGATTTGAACCGCTTCAGTTGCGTCAGGACTCCCAACACAGGGAAAAGACGCCGGTGGCCACCTCCTTCTTCTTTGGAGTTTCTCTCTTCACTTTCTCCGTGGGCCCTGAACTGCGCTTTAGATCTTTCCTGGGTCCAGGGGAGGCACTTCCCTCTCTCTTGTCCTCCTCCAGTCACTATATTCCAGTATCCGAACGGCGACTTTTGGAGATGTACACTGCCTGCTTCTTACAGATCCGCCATCTTTTTCCTGACCATCTTGGATATTTTAATCAAAGGAAAATAATCAGCTAGGTAATTCATTTTCATGGAAGTTTCAAAACGATTGCTCAGTAGTAGTCTCCACTTGTTGAGTAAGTCTAAACCTAATGCATTTTCTCCCTGTGAATCACTGTTGCTGTTCATGATTCTAATTTTACCTTGTATGTTTGACAGTATTACATACCTACCAAAGAACCAGGCATGGTGGTATGCACTTGTAATTCAAGCATTTGGGGGCACTGAGGCAGGAAGATCCCAAGTTTGTGGACAGCCTAGGGAATTTGGTGACTCAATGAGACCTTGTCTCAATAACGAACAGAAAGAACTGTATTAGGGGACTGGAAATGTAGTTCAGTGGTAGTGTGCATGCCTGAGGCCCTGAGTTTGATCCCCAGCACCAAAACCAAAAACAAAACTGCTGTAGTTTTCAAAGTCATAGCCATAGTATTCTTTAATTTACTGAAAGTGTTTGTTTAATCATTTTCTCTTTCTAAAAAATAATTCAAAAAGGAATCTTTGTAAAGTTGCCTTGGATATAAGAGAGGCTAGGTCTGATGATGCATGCCTTGTAAGTCTAGCTACTTGGGAGGCTGAGGCAGGAAGATCATGAGTTCAAGGCCAGTTTGGGAAACTTAGTGATCCCTGTTTTAAAATTAAAAGTGTTGGCATAAAGTTTAGTGGCAGAGTACTTTCCTAGAATGTGCAAGGCCCTGCTTTTAATCCCCAGTGGTGGGGGAAAAAAAAAGAAAAAGGCAGTGAACAGGGACTGGGAATGTAGCTCAGTGCTAAAACTCTTGCCAGGATGCACATGGCCCTGACCTTGATCCCCATCACCTTCCCTCATAACTAGATGAAGTGATAAACACAAAATATCTAGGCCTATGATATTTGTTTTCCGTGAGAGATTTAGGAATGTGTACGTAGAATATTATGTGAAATTTTTTTTTTTGAGACAAGGTTTTGCTGTGTAGTTCAGGCTAGCTTTGAAGTCACTATGTAGCCCAGGCTGGCCTTGAACTCTAGGTGATCCTCCTGCCTCAGCCTCCTGAGGGTTGGGATTACAGGTGTGTGCCACCACACCCGGCTGGTATTAGTATTATGTGATATTCTGAACTCCCCTGTAAGTATTTTAGTCAATATTGGGAGTTTCTTTCTTGGTCCTGAAAATTTTCCCATCTTTTTTTTTTTTTTTTTTTTTTGAGACTGGTCACGTTGTGCAGGCTGCCCTTGAACTTGGAATCCTCCTGTCTTAGCCTACACAGTTGCTGGGGTTACAGGTGGCTACTGCTGTGCCTGACTTTCTAACCACTCTTACACTCCTAAAGGCACTCAAGCTATTCTGGTTTTATAGTCTCTTCTGCTTTCCATTTTGTTTTAGATTATCCTCTTTATTTGCCCTACTTGTTGGAATGTAGAGTCCAGTTCTCGTTTGGTGGTATTTTTGGGAGATAGACAACTATCTAGTATTAGGAGCCAGTATCTGTTTCATGCCTGATTTCCATAATACTGTTCAGAGAGTTCCTTTTGGGGGCGGTTTGAAGATCTTTTCTCACTTCGAAAGTCAAAGGTATAAAAGTCTAAATAAATGAATAGGTACATGACCCTGACTTCTGATGGGATTATCAAACTTAGAAAACTTTATAGGTAAAAAGGACCTGGGGATTTAGAGTTGAGTGAATAAAGGAAGGACCTGAATACTGCCAACTTCCTCGAATTCAACGGTAAATGATTACACTATCAAGAAGTGTTTGGTGGCTTGCCTTTCTACTCCTCAGATGCCACTGTTCTGTACTTCATTTCCATCAGTAATTGAGGAAGGGAAATGCACCATTCTCCTGCTTACCAATTTTTGTTAAACTTTTATTCTCTGAGGTATAATATGGGGGAAAAGGTTTTATAGAATGACCCCCTAGATAAAGAGTATCTTTACCTAGAAGTCTTTCTCATGCTCCCTCCTAGTAATTACCATTCTCATCTCTAAAAGAACCATTATTCTAACTTTCTCTGGTAGTATTTGTGTTCACCTCCAAGTTTGAGACTGTTGAAGCTAAAGTTGTTTGGTGTTAGTTAACATAGTGATTCTTGGCCGGTGAGACGGCTCAGCGGCTTAAGCGCCTGCCTTGCAAGCGCGAAGGCCCGAGTTCGACTCCCGGAACCCACATACGAAAAAGGGGCCGGTGATATCGCTCAGTGGCACGGGCGCCTGCTGGCGCGCGAGGTCCTGAGGTCGTCCCCCCGGTACCCACAAAAAAAAAAAAAAAAAAAAAAAAAAAAATAGTGATTCTTAGCTGGGAGGATGAGTTTTGATTCTCAGAACTGGAATTGTTAATGCTATTGGCATTTGTACATAGAGGTCAGAGGTGCTGCTAAACATCTTATAGCGACCTACAACAAAAAATTATATGGCCCAAAATATTTGTAGTATTGAGATTGAAAAACTCTATTAGCTGTGACCCATTGAAATAGTAGCAGCATTAGGTGATATATTAAATTGTTAAAACTCATTCTGCTTTTGAAACTTGTGGGAAACCTTCATCAAAAATCTCTAGTTGAGCTGGGCGTAATCCCAGCAGTGAGGGAGGTTTGAAGCAGGAGAATTGAAAGTTCAAGTGTAGCCTGGGCAATTTAATGAGACCCTGTCTGAAAATAAAAAAATAAAAAGGGCTGGGGAGGTAGCTCAGTGGTAGGACCCCTGAGTTCAATCCCCAGTTCTGCAGACAAAACAAAATAATCTGTGGCTGGGCCTGGTGGCACATCACTGTAATCTTAGTACTCTTAGCAACTGAGGCAGGAGAATCACAATTTTGAGTCTTGTTTGGGCAATTTTAGCAAGACCTTGTCTTTAAAAAAAAGGCTGGGGATGTAGATCAGTGTAAAGGCCATGGGTTCAACCTTGAGTACCGCAAAGAAAAACAAATGAAAACATTCCCTATTTGTGCTGGTTATGCTGGCACATACCATACATGCCTGTAATCTAGCTACTGTGGAAGCTGAGGCAGGAGTGTCACTTGAGCCCAGAAGTTTGAGGCCAGCCTGGGCAACATAGGCCACAGCAAGACTCTGGGGTTTTGTTGTTGTTGTTGTTTGTTTGTTTGTTTGTTTTAACCTATCTGCGTGGAACTTTTAGGGGGTAAACTATTTATTTTTAGGGTACTGTAGTTGGGATTGGACCCAGGTCCTTCTTGCTGAGCTATGTTGCCCACTCTTCCTTCCCTCCTTTCCTTCTTTTGAGACAGGGATTGCTAAATTGCCCAGGTTGTTTTTGAATTTGAGATTTTCCTGCTCACTGTCCCAGTGTATTGGGATTACATGTGCGCCCCACCATGCCTGGTTAACAGTAAACTTTTTAAAGTTAATATTCACGACTTGGTAAATACTCTTGCTGGGTATGGTGGTGCATGCGTGTAATCTTAGCACTCAGGAGGATCACCATGAGTTTGAGGCCAGACTGGGCTCCGTAGTGGGTTCAAGGCCAACCTGAACTGCATAGTGAGACCCTGTCTCCAAAAAAAAAAAAAAAAAAAAAAAAAAAAAGACAATTCTGTCTAATATACTAAATCTGAGTCAAAATTTTGTCTGCTCTTTGTCACTAAATTGAAAGGTAACATCCTATTCCTGTAGGTTCTATGTGCTTCAGCCAGTAAGCAAATTTCAGTTAATAGTCTGCCAGATGCTCCCTCTAGGTGAAATGCAGACCAGGCAGTTTTTTTCTCTTGGAGTTTGTTTAGGTATAACTTCAGAGAGCATGATCCACTCCTGCATAAGTATGTTCTTCATTTCAGTAAAGAAGGTTCCTTGCAAGCTTGCTAGGTAAATAATGTTGGATCCATTTTGATGACCAAATTCTTATGAGAATTTGGCTGAATGAGAATGATAAATGTCCAGAATTCCCCATTAGAACATCTAGTCTATCTAGATTTTAAACTTAACTATTTATAGGTTAATAGGTATGAACAGATATGTATTAGTGTAACTAATCTTGTACATTCTTAGTACTTCTAGGTGAGTAATACTGCTTTGATTCCCAAAGACTTTTTTATTAATCAGTATTTTTTTATCAGCTAGATTATTGTCTTAGTTACTTTTTTTGTTGGTGAGACAAAATACCCAACACCCAAAGTTAAAGGGAGAAAGGTTTAGGGCCGGTGAGATGGCTCAGCGGCTTAAGCGCCTGCCCGGCAAGCGCGAGGGCCCGAGTTCGACTCCCGGAACCCACATATGAAAAAGGGGCCGGTGACATCGCTCAGCGGCACGGGCGCCTGCTGGTGCGCGAGGTCCTGAGGTCGAACCCCGGTACCCACAAAAAAAAAAAAAAGGGAGAAAGGTTTATTTGGCTCACAGTTTGTAGAGGTTTCAGGCAATAATCAGCTGGCTTCAAGGAAGAGTGGCTTGGCAGAAGGGCAGCAGTTCATGGCAGTGGGAGACAGCAAACCCAACAAGGGGAAGACAAGCCTCTTTCTGTCCCTTATATTGTATCTAGTCTACTGGGATTAGGATGGTACCAATCCAATTAGTAGACTGATTTAGTAATCACCCACCCTTAATCCTAGCACTGCACCATGAATCAATCTCACACTGTAGATTCAGCCACCTCTGCAAAAGCCTTATATATGACTGGATGAGTTTTTGGGGGGACATCTGAACACAAGCCATAACATTCCACCCCTGGACCCTCAAAGACTCATACATATCCCTTTATGCAAAAGGCATTTAGTCCATCTTCAAGAGTTGCTAAAATCCCAGCAGTGTTAGCACTGCTGAAAAGTCCAAGTCCAAAGTCTCCTCTGAGATTTAAGGCAAATTCTTAGCTGCAAGCTCCTGTACAAATGAAAAGAAAGTTAAACGCTTCCAACATTCAATGGCACAAGATAGACATTTCCATTCCAAAAGTTACAAATAGGGGGATACAGAGGAATGGGAACAAAGCAAGTCCAAAATCCATCAGGGCAAACATTAAATCCCACAGTACCACTTCCAGCATTCCTGGCAATCTGTGGCAGATTGTGAACTCCAAAGGGCTTGGGTGGCTCTGCCCCTATGGCACTTCTGATGGTTGTAGCTCCTGTGGCTTCTCTCTGGGTCTGGCTCTGGTCCTTCCTTGTAGTTTTCCTCAGACAACCACGTTCCTGGCTTCTCCAGTCTCCACTGTACCTTCAGCTTCACACACTGCCCTTTCAGGGGCACACTGCCTGGGCTTCAGGCGTTCTTCTGAAATCTGGAGGGAAGCCTTCCTGATCCCACAACTCTTGGATTCTGAATGTATCTAAAACTAGCACCATGTGACTGATGCCAAAGTCTGCTGACAGCTGGGGCAGTAGCCAGGCTTCCTTCTCTCTTGGCTGTAGGGGTTGAGTGCCTAGGAACCAAATCCTGAACAACTTCCCTAGGCCACTGCCATTCTGGAACATGGTGCCCTAGGACTCTTCTCAAAGCAAAGTCTTCATTTTTGCGATTTCAAGGCTGCAGAGAGTAGAATCCTGCTGCTTCTTGTGTTGCCCTCAGGCCATTTTTTTAAATTCTCCTGTTCCTTCGCAGCACTCAAGATCTGCTCTGCTCTATCTTTACAGCCCACGACTTTACTAGAGCTTCCTTTCTGGCCAGGCTTACGTTTTAAATAATCCTGCTGGGCTCTTTGCTCTTGATTCTCAACGTAAATCTGGCATACCACTACCTTAATATTAGACGGCCTTGAAATGTCTTCTGCAAGATTAATTAGTCCAAAAAAAAAAAAAAAAGTATTAATTAGTCCACCACCCTTAATCTCAGTCTCAGGCAAAGTTCTGGATATGAGCGAAATGCAGATAACTTTCTGCCAAGCCATAACACACATTGTCTGGAGTCCAGCAGCCAATAGAGTCCTTCTTCCCGGCAGAAACCTCCTGAGCCTGGTCTTTACAGGCAGGATTTCTAATCAGCCTTCTGGTCTTCTGAGCTCTGACCAGAATCTCCCATCAAGTACAGCCTAAGATGTTACAGCTCTGCTTTTTCAGCGAGCATCTCCAGACCTTTTCAAACTGTTCTTATAAGCCAGTCCCAAAGGCTTCTGAACCACATGGTCAGGTACAGGCACAGCAACAACCCGCTTCTTGGTATGACATTCTGTCTTAGTTACTTTTCTCTTGTTGCTGAGACAAAATACCCAGTGCCCAAAGTTAAGGGAGGAAAGGTTTATTTAACTCACAGTTTATAGAGATTTCAGTCCATAATTGGCTGGCTTCAGGGCAGGGTGGCTTAGCAGAAGAGAACAGTTCATGGTATGCAGACTATAGCAAAGCAACAAGGGGAAGACGAGCCTCTTTCTGACCCTATATTGTATCAAGTCTACCGAGATTAGGGTGGTGCCAGTCCAATCAGTGATTTGGTAATCACCCACCCTTAATCCTAGCATTGCACCATGAATCAATCACACACTCTAGATTGAGCCACCTCTGAAAAAAACCCAACCTATGACTGGATGAGGCTTTGGAGGAGGACATCTAGACACAAGCTATAACTATTATTTTTCGTAGATCTCTGATTTTTAGCCTTTGAGATGTCTTTATTAAAGTAGCTGTTGTTTATTAATGTACCTCTTCAGTTTTGCTGGTGACTCATGCCTCTTTTGGCTAGGCCCTTATTTTCATTGTGTGTATCTGTCTGTCTGTCTTCCTTTCTTCCTCCCTCTCTCTTTCTCTATTTATTTAGAGAGAGGCTTTCACTATGTAGTTCAGGCTAACCTCGAACTCACTATGTAGCCCAGGCTGGCCTTGAACTTGTAGTGATCCTCCTGTCTCAGCCTCCCAAATGCTGGGATTACAGGCATGCACCACCACGCTCACCTTATATCTTTTAATAAATGGTAAGCTTGATCATTATTTTAAAATGTTATTCAGGTTTTTTTTTTGTTGTTGTTGTTTTTTCCTTCAAGACAGGGTCTTACTATGCAGTTCAGGCTGGCCTTGAACTCATTGTATAGCCCAGGTTGGCCTTGAACTCACAGCAATCCTCCTGCCTCAACCTTCCGAATGCTGTGATTACAGGTGTGCATCATCATGGCTGGTTTGGATGAATATTATATACTTACAGTATAGAATTTACAATCAGAGAAAAGGTTTACAATAAAAGAATACCTCCTTCTCTGGGGGCAGAACATTTTTGTTTCTTGGAATCTTTCCATTGATAATCTAGACATTGATAAACTTAGTGACTTTTCTACATTTAAAAATGTTTTTTGGGCCGGAGAGAGAGCTTAGCGGCATAAGCACCTGCCTGGCAAGCGCGATGTCCTGAGTTCAACTCCCAGTATCCACATACGAAAAAAGGGCCGTTGATATTGCTCAGTGGCCCGGGCGCCTGCTGGCGCGCGAGGTCCTGAGTTCGACCCCTGCTACCCACACAAAAAAAATGTTTTTTATTGTTAAGAATTTCAAATACACACCCAAATAGAGCATAAAGTAACTTCCACGCATTCACCACCAAGGTTAACAAATTTTTGTCATTTAAAATTTCTTATTGAAGGGGCCGGTGAAATAGCTCAGTGGCATAAGCGCCTGCCTGGCAAGCACGAGGTCCTGAGTTCGACTCCCAGTACCCACATACGGAAAAAGGACCAGTGATATCACTCAGTGGCACGGGCGCCTGTTGGTGCACGAGGTCCTGAGTTCGATCCCCGGTACCCACAAAAAAAAAATTTTTTTTTTTTTCTTATTGAAGCCGAGCGTGGTGGCGCACACCTGTAAGCCCAGCACTTGGGAGGCAGAAGGATTGCTGAGAGTTTGAGTCCAGCCTGGGCTACACAGTGAGTAGCCTGAACTACATAGCAAGACCCTGTATCAAAAACAAAATAAATAAAATTTCTTATTGAGTATAATTGGCAGATAAAATATTTAAGGTGTACATCATTATGTTTTTTGTTTTTGTTTTTTTTTTTTGTGGGTACCGGGGGGTCGACCTCAGGACCTCGCGTGCCAGCAGGCACCCTTGCCGCTGAGCGATGTCACCGGCCCCTTTTTCGTATGTGGGTTCCGGGAGTTGAACTCGGGCCCTTGCGCTTGCCGGGCAGGCGCTTAAGCCGCTGAGCCATCTCACCAGCCCACATCATTATGTTTTGAGATACTTATACTAACACAAGTTGAAAAATACACTTAAGGGCTGGTGAGATAGCTCAGTGGCATAATCGCCTGCCTGGCAAGCACGAGGTCCTGAGTTCAACTCCCGCTACTCACATAAAGGAAAGAAAGGGCTGGTGATATTGCTCAGAGGCATAAGTGCCTGCTGGCAAGTGTGAGGTCCTGAGTTTGACTCCCAGTACCCACATTAAAAAAATATGTATGTATGTATATATATATATATATATATATATTTGAACAAAAATGTGCTTAGCATCACACGCCCAGAGGTGTTTGCCATTCTTTTATAGTTAATTTTAATTTTTTTTGCAAAGTTTTACTAAAAGCAGAAAAAGAAATGCTCTGCCAAGTAAGTTTAGGCCAAGTAAAAGTAGGAAAAGTAGTGGCCAATTTTAATGTTAAAAATACAGAAAACATCAGCTAGGTTTGGTGGCTTATCTCTGTAATCCTAGCACTCTGGGATGCTGAGGTAGGAGAATTGCAAGTTCAAGCCCAGGCTGGATAATTTAGTGACTTAGCAAGGCCCTGGGTCAAAATAAAGAAAAATAAAAAGGGCTGGGATGCTGCTTATTGGGAAGGTCTTGGGTTCAGTCCCCAGTACTGCATAATGATTGAATTAATATTTAAAAAATAAAAGGGGTAGAGCGTCCCTGGGGTCCAATCTCACGTACCACAAAAACAAATTTCCCCCTACTAAGAATTGAACCCAGGGCCTTCACATTGAGCGACCTCCCCAGAGCTTTCTTGGGTGGGGGGCAGTTTTGAGATAATGTCTTGTTATGTGGTTCAGGCTGTACTTGAACTCACTGTGTAGCCCAGGTTTCCCTCAAACTCCAGATGATCCTCCTGCCTCAGCCTCCTGAGTGCTGGGATTACAGGCATGCACCACATCTGGCTCCGCTTTTTTTTTGTGTGTGTGTGTGTGTGTACCAGGGGTCAACCTCAGGACCTTGCGCGCCAGGAGGCACCCGTGCCGCTGAGTGATATCACCGGCCCTTTTTTCGTATGTGGGTTCCGGAAGTTGAACTCAGGCCCTTGCGCTTGCCAGGCAGGCGCTTATGCTGCTGAGCTATCTCACCAGCCCGCTTTTTATTTTTTGACAGGATCTTTCTGAGTCACTAAGTTACCTGGCTGAGCTCAAACCTGTGATTCTCTTGCCTCAGACTCAGATGGTGAGGACTATAGATGTTTGTTTGTTTATAAACAGGATCTCTGTGAGTTTATTGGGCTGGTCTGAAATTTGTCATACTACTGCCTCTGCCTCCCCAGTAGCTGGGATTGTAGGTGTATGCCATCACACTTTGTAGAGAACATATTTTGAAAAACATAAATTACAGTAACATGAATGTTTCAAATTTGAATACCACTTGTGTGCCTCTCCCCGCCCCCCTTCCCCCTTTTCCAGTGCTGGGGATCAAGCCAAGGGCCTCTTGTGTGCTGAGCAAGAACTCTGCCACTGAGCTACATCACCAGCTCCCAGATGTTCCTTTTTATATTGGCTTCTATTTTTCTCATTAGTATAGTGTGAAAAGGTAATGTGTGGTTGTCCTGAAATTCTGGTAACTGGATGCCTCATTTATTTACCCAGGTTGTTATAGAAATTTGAATGAAGTAAATTATGAATTTTCTCAGTGAGGGTAGTGGGCTCTATTCCAGAGAGATTTTTATTGTATATTTGTACTCAATAGGTAATTAAATCTGTTTCTTAAAAAAATAAATAAATCTAGTTCTAGCATAGCCTGCTGCACATAGGAAGACAGTGTGGTAATTGTTAAACTGGAGAACAGATTAAAAGACTTACGGATTCAGGCCAGCCTGGGCTACATAGTAAGTTCAAAGCAGCCTGAACTACAGAGTGAGTCCCTTTCTCAACCCCTTCCCTCCCCACCAAAAAAAAGATTTATGGATAGCATTAACTGTAGATGTGATGATTTATTTTCTTCTTCTTCTTCGTCTTCATCATCTTCGCCTTCTTCATCTTCTTTGTCATCATCTTCGTCGTCTCCTTCTTCGTCTTCTTCATCTTCTTCTTCATCGTCGTCTTTGTCGTCGTCTTCGTTGTCGTCTTTTTGTTGTTGTTGTTGTTGTTCAGTACTAGGAGTAGAACCCAGGGCCTTGTGTGTGGTAGGTAAATGTGTTACCACTGAGTGACATCCCCAACCTTTTTCATTTTGAGATAAGATCTCACTCAGGGCCGGGGATACAGCTCAGCGGCACAGCACCTGCCTGGCAAGCACAGGTCGTGAGTTCTATTCCCAGTACCAAAAAAAAAAAAAAAAGAAAAAGATCTCACAGAGTTGCCCAAGCTGGCCTCAAACTTGGGGTCTTTCTGCTTTAGCCCCTCAAGTATTATTTTCTTTCTTTCTTTTTTTTTTTTTTGTGGGTACCAGGGGTCGACCTCAGGACCTTGCGTGCCAGCAGGCGCCCGTGCTGCTGAGCGATATCACCGGCCCTTATTTTGTATGTGGGATCCGGGAGTCGAACTCGGGCCCTTGCGCTTGCCAGGCAGGCGCTTACGCCGCTGAGCCATCTCACCGGCCCCATCAAGTATTATTTTCTTATCTTAAATTCCTTTTTATTCTCTTGTGCTTGGAGGTGCTTTTAAGTCAGCGATTGACTAAAACATCAATATATAGAGGGTAGCTGTTTTTGTTTTTATTTTTGCATTGTTTGTGACTTCAGAGAGGATAAAGATAAGAGCAACCTTCACAGCAGAAGTGAAAGATGATAGGAGCTTAAGGTAGAGTGTCTGAAGCTCTGAATGAAGCTGTTAAAAGACTGAGAGTTACACTCTTGAAAAGCTAGAGAGAGGCACTGTAGATACGGTAGTAACAAAAATGAGAGGTCAAAGTAGAATTCAGGTGTTTATAAAATCTGTGGCAAAGCAGATGGATATGACTATGAAAAATACTTTTCTCTATTTCCCGTCTGGTGTTTAGTTGATGGCAGGTGTTAGCACATTTAGATGTTTAAATTGAATTTAATTGTTAGATGAATATGAATGTTTGTGATTTGCCTGAAAATGAACTTGGTGCCCTTACAAAGGCAGAAGAAATGTAATACTTAATGAAATCAGGTCAGCCATGAAGTATTAAGAAATAAGATATTTCAGCTGGGCATGGTGGCGCAGTTCTGAAATCCCACCACTCAGGAAGCTGAAGCAGGAGGGTCGCTGTGAGTTCAAGGCCAGCCTGGGTTACATAGCAAGACCCTTTCTTAAAATGAAAACAAAAAGAATGAAAAGAAATGAGGTATTTCATACCTGATGACTCAGAATCAATAGCGTGATGCTGATACTCAAAAATGAGTATAAATTAGGAATTTAGGATTATCCTACTTAGGTGTCTTCTGGACCTCATTAGTTTTGCTTTGCCATTCGGAAAGGGTGAATTATAATTTTGTCATTGCATACAAATATAAGACTGAGGGAGGAGGATTAAAAATTAGAGGCCCAGGCTGGTGAGATGGCTCAGCGGCGTAAGTGCCTGCCTGGCAAGCGCGAGTCCTGAGTTTGACTCCTGGTACCCACATACGAAAAAAGGGCCAGTGATATCGCTCAGCGGTACGGGCGCCTGCTGGCGTGTGCAAGGTCCTGAGTTCAACCCCCAGTACCCACACACACACACACACACACACAAAAAAAAAAAAAAAAAATTAGAGGCCGGCCTGGACTACATAGTAATACATGGTCCCAAAAAACCTTTTCAGGGCCGGTGAGATAGCTCAGTGGCCTAAGTGCCTGCCTGGCAAGCGCAAGGTCCAGAGTTCGACTCCCGGTACCCACATTAAAAAAAAAAAAGAAAGAAAGAAAGAAAGAAACTTTTAAAAAACTAGTGATGTAAACACCAGGCATAGTGGCTCATGCCTGTAATCTCAGCACTAGGGAGACTGAGGCAGTGGGATCACAGAGTTTGAGGCCAGCCGTGTCTCAAAAAAGCCAAAAACCAAAATCAAAAACAAAACTAATGATGTAAATGATTTTCATGGTTCTGTTTTTGGAGTAGATAGTGGAATTCCACAGTGCTCTTAGGAAAGTAAACCATGCTCACAGAGAAGACTGGTCTAGAAACATCTTGAGCCATATGAAAGATGAAATTGTTGATGTGTTTTTTTCTTCCTATAGAGCACAATTTAAAAAAAAAAAAGGTCTCACTGTGTAGTTCAGGCTGGCTTTGAATTTGCAGCAATCCTCTCGCCTCAGCCTCTAAAATGTTAAGATTACAAGCATGTGCCACCGTAGCTGTCTTAAGAGTATGATAGTTTTTATGCTTTCTGTCAATATTTGATTTAGTAGGAGTCTTTATGGTCTGTACAACTGTCTTAAATCCTGAAACTCTTAATGAGTGGCTACTTTTAAGGAGTACTACTGTAACAAAAACACTACTTATCTATTAACTTACTTATTCAAAGTGCCGGGGATCAAACCCATGGACTTGAGCATGCTAGGCAAGTGCTCTACCATTGAGCTTCATCCCGAGTCCTTTCTAAATTTATTTTTTTTTTAGTTTAAGTTTATTGATACAATTTAGGTATATATATTTTATTTTATTTTTTTATGCGGGTACCGGAAGTCGAACTCAGGACCTCGCACTTGCCAGGCAAGCGTTTATGCCGCTGAGCTATATTGCCGGCCCCCAATTTAGGTATATATAATGACCACATTCATTATAAGTAATTTGTATCTGTACATGATATATCTTGATTCCTCTTTTTTTTTTTTTTTTTTCTCCATTCCTTCCCAAATTTAAATGATGTCTCAGAACTGGGAATCTCATTTCCTCTGGTATCTTTGTAAGTCCATATTCTGCTTTATAAGACACTATACTTAGTTTTCATTTGATTTTAACCAAAATTTTGTAAGTATAGTGGTAGACTGATCGTTCAGTTACCAAATGATTGAAAACTGACCCCCCCCGCTATAGAAATGATTCCCTTTTAGCTAATGAGCAAAAATCACCTTATCAAGCTGAGGCAGGAGACTACATCAGTATATTGATTTGGATATAATTTGTTTATTGGCATGGGAAAGGAAAACAGTTCTTTGTATTACTGCTTTATTGTGTATTCCATCATTTTTAAATATGTAGAGAGAAACTCCCATCTCCCAAAAATCGACCTCTCCATTTGACTAGATGTTCTACACTTAATGAAAAAAACCTCTAGCTTATTGCGTATAAGTGGTTTTGCTGTTCTGTGATCTGATTTGTTGATATAATAGTAATTTTATTTTATTTTATTTTTTTAATAGTAATTTTAAAATACCATGATCTGATTTCTCCAAATGGACTTGGCCACTCAAAATAAACAGGACTATAGGAAGATAGTAGAAGACTAACAACTAGATGAAGTTTTGGTTGGTTTTTTTTTTTTTTTTTTTTTTTTTTTTTGTGGGTACCAGGGGGACGACCTCAGGACCTCGCGCGCCAACAGGCACCCGTGCCACTGAGCGATATCACCAGCCCCTTTTTCGTATGTGGGTTCCGGGAGTCGAACTCGGGCCCTCGCGCTTGCAAGGCAGGCGCTTACGCCGCTGAGCCATCTCACCGGCCCGTTTTGGTTGTTTTTTGAGGGGTGCTGTGAATAGCTTGTGAATTTTATACAGACTAATTTGTGTAGGCTAAACTCTTAGCCATATTTCAATATAAAGTTGGCTTTTTAAAATATGGCTATTTTTCAGCCCTAGCAATAGTCGTAATTGTAATCCACTTGCTCTTAGCATCCAAGGGTATATGTTTAATTTGACATATACCTGAAATCCCACCTCCTGGAGAACCTGAGGCAGGAGCATTGAAAGTTAGAGGCCAGCTTGGCAACCCAGTGAGACCCTCTCTCAAAAAATAAAAAGGGTTAGAGACGTAGCTCAGTGGTAGAATATCTGCTGGGTTCAACCCCCAGTTACCCCCTCCCAATCAGCATAAAAACTTTAGCAAGTTACTTAAAAAATTTGCAAAGAGCAGAGTTGGGGGTGACTGTGGGTTTTGCCAGTTTTTTGGGGGGGAGGGGAGCTTTTAAAATTTTTTATTAGTACATATTTGCAGTAAATAATGACTACATTCATCCTGAGGAGTTGGTACATGTGCATAGCACATCAATTCATTTTACATTCCCGCCTCTCCCCTCCTTTCCCCTTTATTGTCTAGTTTTTGTTTTAAAAGTGTTTGGTTCTGTGAACTTCATTTTTCTTCCAGTTTTGGGTTTTTGTAGTGCTAGTGATTGCACCCAAGGCCTCATGTTAAGTAAGTGCTCTACCCCTGAGTGACACCCCCAGCCCTGACACTGAGAAACTTTTAATATATCTGTTGGCCATTTATGTATCATTTTTAGGGAAATACCTACTTAAATAATTTGCCTGTTTATGCATTTATGTGGTACTGGGTATGAAACCCAGGAACACTACCATTGAGCTACATCTTCACCCCTCCTCCCACATAATTTTTTTGGTACAGCACTAGAGATTGAATCCAGGAGGCACTGAGCTACTTCTCCAATCTTTTTTTTTTTTTTTTTTTTTTTTTTGAGACAGGGTCTTTGTGATCCTCCTGCCTCACCTTTTCAAGTAGCTGGGATTACAGGTATGTTCCAGTGGGCCAGCTTGTTTTTATTTTTTATTTATTTTTGTGGTTCTGGGGATTTAACCTGGGGCCTTATGCCTAGTAGGCAAATACTGTACCATTAAGCCGTGTTCCCAGCCCTTTATTTTTTGAGACAGAGTCTTACCATGTTGCATAGGCTGGGCTCATACTTTCAATCTGCTTTATCTTCCAAGTGGCTTGTGGTTTCGCCTTTTTCTTTTTTTTTCTTTTTTTTTTTTTGGTGCAGGAGACTGAATCCAGGGCCTTGCGCATGCTATGCAAGCGCTTCTCCACTGAGCTACATCCCCAAGCCCTCAAGTGACTTGTGAAACATATCTAGCCCCTGCCCATTTTTAAATTGGGTTACTTGAGTTTTTCCTGTTGAGCTGTAGTTCTTCTTATAGTCTAGATGTCAGTTCATCAACAGATACATCATTTTCAAACATTTTTTTCCAGTCTCTGGACTGTCTTTTTACCCCAGTGCTGAGGGTTGAACCCAAGCCTGCACATGCTAGACAAGTATTTTACTATTGACCTGTACTCAGCCCTAAAGAACATAGCTTTTTGTGTTGCTGGGGATTGAACCCAGGACTTGTACATGTTGGGCAAGCACTCTGCTACTACTGTAGCACTTCTTACTCTCTTGGTAGTGTTGTAGAAAGACAGAAGTCTTTTATTTTATTTACTTTTTCATTTTATAATTTTGATAAATTTCAATTTGTCTATTTTTTTGTCTGTTTTTGGTGTTAATGTCTTAAGAAATAATTGTTTAATCCAGGATTACAAAGATTTACTCTTAAACCTCCAAAAGCAAAACTCCAGTGGGGGGTGACTATTGTATCATCTTAAAGAGTGATAAAAATTGCCCAGTGTTTAAGTGTAGTCAGATGTATTCCACAGACTTAAATGGGCACTCTGAATGGGTGTTAGTAATAGGCAGTTTTGCTTGGTGCTGTGGTGCACACCTATAATCCCAGATCCATGTTAGGCTGAGGTAGGTGAACCCTGAGTTCAAGGCCAGCTCAGGCTACATCATGAGATCCTGTTGCAAAATAAGAAATAAAAAGGGCTGGGGATGTACTTAGTATTACAGTGCCCCCAAGCTCAACCTCAGGTACCCCTTTACCCCACAAAAAAAGACAGTGTTCTCTCATTGATATGGAGTTAACTGCTGTGGTGAGCTTCAGTTTGAGCTTTAGTTGGTCTCTTGTGGAAATGTGATGAACAAGAGGAAAATACTCTATTTTCCTTCCCCTATTTATCATTGACATGCTTTCTGTATCTGCTTAAGTGATAGTAGTATCTACATCTGGAGACCTCTGATGGGCTCCTGTTAAGTGCACTTTACTGTGACTGAGATGGTACAGTATCAGCCACTTGAGCCTTAGGTTGGTGTAGATGCAGTGTTTTCCTTTGTAGTTTGTAAATTTCTGAATGCCTTATAACAGTGGCCATATTCAGACTTAGCTCATTATTAGTCTCCAGGCTGAGTCCCGCTCCCTACCATCTCCTTGGTGGTGATCAAACCCAGGACCTTGTACTGCTAGGAAGGCACTCTAGCCCCTTGTTTTCTGAAAATTAATTTTTTTGTTTTGTTTTGTTTTTCGAGACAGGTACTTGGTATATAGTTCAGGCTGACTTTGAACTTACTATGAAGCCCATGCTGGCCTCGAATTTGACATGATCCTCCTGTCTCAGCCTCCCAAAGGTTGGGATTACAGGCGTATGCCACCATACCTGGCTGACGTTAATATTGCCCAGAAAAACTTTAATTTACAAATTAAAGTCTTTGAGTAAGTTGTAGTTTATTTCTCTATGTTCTTGAAGTTTTACTATTTGGGAGAAGTAAAGACTTTGTGAAAGATTCTAATGGAGGTATTATAACTGATTCAAGTTGCAGAGGTTCAAATGAGACAGGTATTGGGGTAGTACATATCAGTAGGAGATACCCGCTGAAAAGTGAGAAAACCTCTTCCCCTCTGTTATTCTTTGTTAGTGTTTATAAAAAGTTAGTTCCTCAGTTAGATAAAGATCCCAGAGCAAAGATCCTTAATAAATCGCCATTAAAACAATTCCAGTAGGCCGGGCGAGGTGGTGCATGCCTGTAACCTTAGCACTTGGAAAGCTGAGGCAGGAGGATCGCTGAGAGCCTGGGCTACATAGTGAGTTCAAGGCCAGTCTGAACTGCATAGTGAGATCCTGTCTCAAAAAATCAAAAATCAGCCGGTGAGATGGCTCAGCGGCGTAAGCGCCTGCCTTGCAAGCGCGAGGGCCCAAGTTCGACTCCCGGAACCCACATATGAAAAGGGGCCGGTGATATCGCTCAGTGGCACGGGTGCCTGTTGGTGCGCGAGGTCCTGAGGTTGACCCCCCGGTACCCACAAAAAAAAAAAAAAAATCAAAAATCAAAACCAAAAAAACAGTTCCACTGCCCTTGCCTCTCTTTGAGTTTTTGCCGTACATTTTCTGCCCCTTACCAGTAGTTTTTGGGAAATGAAATCTCCTTATGATTGAAGACAGTTGCTTTGAAACAGAAAAAGGAAAGTTAATCAAGGGACCAGACTCAGATCTGTCTACCATCTAGATCTGCCTGTAGAATGACATGGGCTATGTGTGGTAAATGGTATGTGGCGGGTAAGAAGGTGCTAGAATGCAGAAGCAAGAGTATTCTAGCTGTAGTATAGGAAAGTGGCATAATATTGCAACCATACAATGGCTGGTCGTATGTTTAAACATTTTTTAAAATTGTGTTAACAAAGGCCTAAGTCATTTTTAGAGTATGTGTGGGGCTAGAGATACTCAATGGTAGAGTGTGTACTTAGCATTTGGAAAGCTCTGGGATTGATTCCCAGCACAACTTTAAAAAACCAAAAACAACAACAAAAAGAAAACAAAAGAATGTATATATATTGTTGATGCTACTTTGCTACAATTTGTGTTAGTTGTGTAATTCACTTGCTCTAAATGGCATCAGCTGATAGGGCTGAATCAGATACTACCTGTAGGACTTCAGGAAAAAAATCTTTAATAAACACACCTACTGTCTTACCAGTACCTGTTCCATAGCACTAGTGATAAGGGATAAAGAAAAGTGGGTTGGTAGGCACTACGTCTTTGTTTTGTTGTAACTTGGGGTATGCTTTGGTATTGTGTGATTTCCTGTCTTGGATGTTGGCTTTGGAAACTAAACAGTTAAAGGCATCATGATTTGAGAGGAAACTAGCTCTCATGAATGAAGGCAAACTTTGGCACTAGACCAGGATAATGGGGGGATAGTTAGGGTGGGGAGACTGACTTTTGGACCACAAACGACTTTTAAAAATTAAGAGATAATTTCATGTCCTGAGGTTATAAACCGGCTACAACTGGTTTTCCTCCTCCCCCCTCCCCCGCTAGGCATCATGGGTAAAATAAGCATCCCCCCCCATTTCTTTTGTTTAATATAACAGTACGCCATGTGATTGGCAGGGCAGTGCCCGCTTGGAGACCAGGTTTGTGCAGGTCTCTTAATGGGGCTGGCATGCGTGTAACCCCTGTGCTACAAAGCTTAGCTTCTCCTACGATAGAAAAGAAGCACGTGATAGAAAAGAGAAAGGGACACTCCCCCCAAAAAAGACCCAGCAACAAAACAAAAAATCCAACAAACTGAACCCCTCTCTTACTCCTTTTTATAAATTTTTTGTTTTCCCCTTTCTTGTCTCCAGTTTTTATGGCAGCTAGACAAGGCAGCAGGAAAATGTATACCTATACCTAGTAAGTACTTTTAACTGTTCCCCCCCCATCATTTTTATCTAAAAACAGAAACTCAGTTGCTTTGAGTTCTTCAGAGCAGTTTCCTGACTGTGGGTAGAAAGTGCTCTCCTGAGGTTTCTGATGAAATTGAAATAAACACTTTTGGTTTTTAAAATGTTATAGAATAATTGTTTCTCATACCAAGCTCCTTTCATTTGGATCTTCCTTCCCTCTGCTTTATCCATTTGCTGTAATGGTAAGAGTCTCTGGCTTCCAATCTTTGAGCTATTTTACTAAGGCTCTCTCTTTCTCTCACTCTCCTTTTTAAAAATTTCTTTTGTCTGTAGCAATGATGGTTTTAGCTCTCCCTTCCCACCCTTACTACTCCCCCTTTCATGTCAGCTCCAACCCTGCTCTGTGAATGGAATCAACCAGCTGACTGAGTGCTGGCATCGTGCCAAGGGCTGTAAAGCAGTAAGAATGTGCGCGCGCTCGTGTATGTAAGTGTGTACAGAACACAAAGGGAAAGGCCTGCAGTCTAGGAAATCACAGGCTATTATATAAGGATGTCTACGTCATGTTCGCTTGCTTGCTTGGCTGACGGGCAAGGGGAAGGGGGAAGCTTAGAGCAAGAAAAATACCTTTTTGATGCATGCTTTTTTCTTTGCTGTCTTAACACACACACATATTTGTGTTGCTGCAAATGACAGAGCACTTATGTGTACAAATTGTAGAGACTATATTCCTAGCAGAAGTCGTAACTCTTGGGATATAAAGCAGTTTGTTCTGGGTCTCTTCCTTCTGTTCTTATTCTGAGGTCCTGTACTTGAGGAGAAGGGAGTAACTAGAAGAAAAATACCTTCTATACTTAACAACTATAATTTGTTAAAATACCTTTGGGGGCTTAAGGGCAAGCCATACTTTTTCTAATCATTCAGAATTACTGTGGGTATGAGGTGAGTGAGAGGGATTGCTTTTAATGAGAAGCAAAAAGCCAAACAATATAGCATGTAATATCTATTAGCTACTTATCTGAATTGCCTCCATCTTTATTTCTTCTTGTTTAGTATGATATTATAAAAATGCTGTATTCTTCCCCTGCCATCTGCTGCAGATTTAAGAGTTGTACAAAAGAAAAGTCAAATAGCACGTGGAAGGAAGGAAAAATTAGAGTGTTGTAAGTATCCAAACATTTCAAGTGTTACAATTTTGGGGTTCAGTTGGAATGATTGTATCCTTCATTGGTTATTTGGAGCTTTACATTTATTTATTTATGGTTTTTTGAGACATGGTCTTGCTGTATAGCTTAGACTGGCCTTGAACTCACTATGTAGCCCAGGCTGGCCTTGAATGTACGGCAGTCCTCCTGCCTCAGCCTCTTGAGTGCTTGGAATTATAATTTTGCCGTTCAATTTATTGTGGTGCCTTTCTTCTCAATTCTCTTTATGTGCTTCCTAAGTGTGGTACATATATGAAGCAGCATTGTGTTAAGTGGAAATGAGAAGATGTATTAGTGAATAGGTGAGTAGGGAGAGGGTTATACAGTTAAAGTTATCTGTTTGTACTGGGGATTGATTCCAGGGCTTTTGCACTGATCTACATCCCTGGCCCTTGTTTATTTTGAGATAGTGTCTCAGTAAATTGCCCAGGCTGGCCTTGAACTTGTGATCCCCCTGCCTCAGCCTCTTACAGTGCTGGGATTATAGGTGTGCATCACTACATTTGTTTTATAGTTGGTTTTATGTTTTTACTTTTGCTTTTTTGGTTGGGAGTGTTTATCTTTTTGTTAAAGTCTATGAATTTGTGTTCTTGCCACATACTCATAAGCCAACAATTTAAAAAAATTTTTTTTCTTTAATGCTGGAGATTAAACCCAGGACCTTCATGTATGCTAGCTAAAAACACTCCACCACTGAACAACACCTTCAGTCCTTTCTACTTTGAGATAGGGTCTCACTCAGTGGCCCAGGCTAGCCTGGAATTCTAGATCCTCTTGCCTCAGCCTCCTGAATAGCTGGATTTATAGTCATACAGCATGATGCCAGGCTAAGTAGCAATCTTTGAATTTCTGTAATTTTTGGTGTGTGAGTTTGGTCTAAATCTCTATGTGTCTTCTTTTGTGCATATAAGATTATATTCTTAAGGATTGCAGGAGCGCTGCCTGTTACCTTTTAAATGATTAAGGAAGCTGGGCATGGTAGCCTATGCCTGTAATCCCAGCACTCAGTTGAGGCAGGAGTATTGCCGTGAGTTTGAGGCCAGCCTGGGCTACATAGTGAGTTCAAGGTCAGCCTGAACTACACAGTGAGACCCTGTCTCAACCAAACCAAACCAAAACAAAAAAACCCAAAAGATTAAGGGAGATGTTTCCCAGTTGATGGAATACTGGAGGAAAAGAGCACCAGACCAGCCATTCACAAGCTGGAGACTAGATATTCATGCAAAGCTGTCGTGGCACTTCCTACTTCTTCTAAATAATAATTACCCCATTGAGTTATTACTCCTTATAGTGTTGTTTGGTAATACTCTCTGTGGGAATCATCCAGTTTGTAAGTGTGCATGTGTGATTTGGGGGGGGCGGGGGTTGGGTTGGGTTTGGTTTTGGAGACAAGGTCTCACTACATAGCCCAGGCTGTCTTCCAACTCATGGCAGTCTTGCTGCCTCAGGCTCCTGAGTGCTGGGATTATATGTGTGTGCCACCGTGCCTGGCACAATATCAGTGTGTGATATTGTCATGTTTTACCTGTGAGGTTTTTTATACTAAATGTAAGGGAAGAAAAGATAAGATGTAAGGCTTATTTCATTCCTTATCATCTTCGGCCTGTATGATAGTTATTGATTTGAAAGGTTTCAAAGAAGGGCTTTTGTGTATGCTTAAAAAAAAATATGTTTCTCTTGCTTGCTAGGACCAGATTAGTAAAGATAATCTTGGTGATTATATAAAATCATAATCAGTGAAGCATAAGCTAGCACATTCTATTAATGGATAGACTTTTTTGTTGTTGGTTGGTTGTTTTCGTCTCTCATAGACCCTAGGTTGCTATTTAGGAATGTCTGAAGAGTAGTTTGTGGGTTGTTTTGTTTTGTTTTGTTTTGGGAGTTGAACCGAGGGCCCCATGCATAGGCAAATGGTTTATCACTGAACTACGTCTTTAGCCCTTTTTTTTCTTCCTTCCTTCCTTCCTTCCTTCCTTCCTTCCTTCCTTCCTTCCTTCCTTCTCTCTCTCTCTCTCTCTCTCTCTCTCTCTCTCTCTCTCTCTCTTTCTTTCTTTCTTTCTTTCTTTCTTTCTTTCTTTCTTTCTTTCTTTCTTTCTTAATAAATTTTGAGACAGTGTTTCTAAGTTGCTCAGGCTGGCCTCAAACTTGTGATCCTTTTGCCTTGTAGGAGGAAACACTGGATGTGGTGGCACATGCTTGTGGCAGTGCACTCCAGAGGCTGAGGCAGGAGGATTCCCATGAGTTCAAGGCCAGCCTAGACTACATAGTGTGAGACACTATTTAAAAAAAAAAAAAAGTTGCAGGAATTACAGGTGTGCCACCACACTCAGTTTGAAGACTAGTTTTGAACTATATGACCACCTTTGTTCCCTTCATTCTACTACTACCAGTTCTAAATGGTGTCTGGCAAATTTCCTTTTGGATATGTCAGGACTTTTGTGCTAATTTATTACTATAAGGCGATAGTAGAAAAGAGCTACTTACCCACTATTCATTGGTCTGAAAAGGCTGCACATCCTAGTATGTCACATTTAAACATTGTCAAGAATTAGTCTGCCTATCAGCAAGGCTAGGAAATGTGATGCATTTGAAAAAACATGTGGCCAGTACTTCACCACTATGAAAGATAGGGAATTTAATTTTGATGGGCAGTGAACAACAGTATCATGAAGACACTGGGAGAATGAACACTTTGATAGGATTAATAAGGGAATATGTTTTATCAGATAGACAGTTATTTATGTGGAAGTGTGACAAGGGAAGATGATGGCATATGCAAATGTAAAAGTGAGAGAATTTATAGAACATAGGAACAGACTAGCTTGGTCTGGGAGGCACAGTAGTGGAGGCCAGGCAATAAGAAATGATGGGAACTGTTTTTGCTTTGTTTTGTGTTGCATGTGTGTGTGTGTTTTGTTTTTTTTGAGGAAGGTCTAGCTATGTAATCTAGGCTGGCCTTCAACTCACTACATAGCCTAGGCTAACCTTGAACTTGTGGCAGTCCTGCCTCAACCTAAGTACTGGGATTACAGGTGTGTGCCACCATGCCTGACTTGATAGAAGCTATCGTAACACCTTGAAGGAAAGTTTTATTAAGTTTTATTTAGTAAGTTGAAATAGCAAAGAGAAGCTAACTGAGAAGCTGTTCTTTCCTGTTGTAAGGGTTTTGAGGTTCTTCTTTGGTGACATTCTGCATGGTTATTTTCCCACTCTAAATCGTAGTCACAAAAACCAGTAAGATACTTGCTGGGGTGTGGTAGTGCACACCTATAATTCCAGTACTTGTGAGGCTGTGGCAGGAGGATTGTAGGAAGTTGAAGGCCAGTCTGAGCTACATAGTGAGTTCAAGGCCGGCCAGAACTACATATCGAGACACTGTCTCAACCCTTCCTCTCAAAAAACAATGAGAAATTCATGTATTTTTGTTTGTTTTTTCTTTTCTTTTTCACCAGTACTGGGGATCAAACCCAGGGTCACTCTGACACTGAGCTACATCTTCAACCCTCCCCTCTTCAATTTTTTTTTTTTTTTTTTTTTTGTGGGTACCGGGGGGTCGACCTCAGGACCTCGCGCGCCAGCAGGCGCCCGTGCCGCTGAGCGATATCACCGGCCCCTTTTTCGTATGTGGGTTCCGGGAGTCGAACTCGGGCCCTCGCGCTTGCTGCGCAGGCGCTTAAGCCACTGAGCCATCTCACCGGCCCTCCCCTCTTTAATTTTTGAGACAGGGTCTTGCTGAGTCTCTGAGTTGCTTGCCTAACATGGGTTTGAACTTGCAGTCTGTTTGCCTCACCAGCCATTTGTTTGTTTGTTTTTTGAGATAGGATCTCACTATGTATTCCTGGTTGGCCTTGAACTATGTAGCCTAGGCTGTGCTCACAGTGATCCTACTGCCTCAGCCTCCCCAGTGCTGGGATCACAGGCATGTGCCACCATGCCTGGCTATTTATTTATTTTGAAGCAGGCTCTTCCTGAATTGCCCAGGTTGGCCTCAAATTTGTAATCCTCCTGGCCTCAGCCTACTAAGTAGCTAGGGTTATGGGCATGTGCCACAGATCCCAGCTCCATTTAAGGACTCTTTGATTCTTTGGAATTAGTTACTCAAATACGGTTTGTTTGTATGTCTGATCCATAGCTGATCTAAACAGATGTCTGGTATGTGAGAAAAATAAGAAAAATAAAGTAGGGTTTATGTGAAAGGGTTAATGAGCCTTTGTTTTTAGTGATCAGTTTGAGACATACAGTAATTCTGTCTCCTAGGGTCACAGACAAATTCTAATTCACTGCCCTGTAATTTTTGCAGCTTTATTTTGGAGAAGTACAATTTGGTTGAACAGTTTGTGAAGCGAATTATACTTTTCTCCAGACCCCAGTTTTTTTCTTTGCAGGCTTGATACCTTACAATAACTCAGTGGTATTCATAGTAATCTGCAAGAGATTTTTGCAATATTGGGGATTGAACACAGGGGCTTCTCAATGAGCTACATCCTCAGCCCTTTGTATTAATTTTTTGGAAAAGAATCTCTCACTAAGCCCCTGAATTCCCCAGGCTGTGCTCGAACTTGTGATCCTCCTGCCTTAGCCTCCCAGAGTGTTAGGATTACAGATGTGCACCACCATACCTCCCTCTCCCTCCCTCTCTCTGCTTTTTTTTCTCCCTTTCTTCTTTCAGTCTCAGGGCCTCGTGTATGTACTCTGACACCACGTTAAATTTCCATCATGCCAAATATTTTTCTAACCTCCTAACTGATATCCTTGCCAGGTATATATGGTATAATGAACACTCGTGCATCTGAAGTGTTACTGTTCTTTGCAGATGTCAGGGTGATGTCATCTGTTTCCATGTTATATAAATCTCTTATTGAGATATAGTAGAACTCATATCTCACACAAATGCCATGTTCTTCTCAAGCCCTTGTCCATATTTCACTCTGACAACTCTCTCTCTCTGTATTCAAAAGATGTATATTTTTACCACTGTATAGAAACAACCTCAAAGTGATCCCATTTAATGATACATTTGGACACAATTCACTTTGTAACATCTAAAATGAAACTTGTTCTATAGCCATTTTGCTTTCCCTTAGGGGCTTTTCTACCCACATTTGAGGAATTTTTTTTTTTTTTTTTTGTGGGTACCGGGGGGTCGACCTCAGGACCTCACGCGCCAACAGGCACCCGTGCCGCTGAGCGATATCACTGGCCCCTTTTTCATATGTGGGATCCGGGAGTCGAACTCGGGCCCTCGCGCTTGCAAGGCAGGCGCTTATGCCGCTGAGCCATCTCACCGGCCCGAGGAATTTATTTTTGAAGTTTGGTTTGTATGTATTTAAATTCCTTTAAGGAAATGAAATGGAGAGGTTACATTCTTGGGAAGTGCAGAGTTAACTGCTAGAATGATTGGCAGTAGGAAATACTAGGTACCTTGGAAGGAGCTTAGCTATCTGGTTTGTGTTAGGGTAGGTGGGAGATGGTGCAAAATGGACATTTTTCTGTGATCTTTGGCAGGACCTGGAAGTGCATTTCACTTCCAGTTTGTTAGGAAGACACCTGGTCTTTCATTCATCTGTAAAGTTACGAGCAGAGGATACAGGCCTATCAATCACTGAAGCTCCATTGGAGATAGAATTTGGGTAATTACGTTTGCCCTTGTAGAATACATGAATTGCCATTAGAGAAACTTTATTAAGATTTTACCTTTGTGGAATAAGTATCGAACTAGGGTGCTACTGGATTTGCTATTCTCTAACATTCTCCCTTCTCTACTATGACAAATTTAGTGTGCAGAGTATTAATAATTTCTGACAGATATTCTGGAGAAAAAAAAATTTTTTTGGGAAACAGGGTCTTACTATGTAGTGCATGCTGGCCTTCAACTTGCTGTGATCCTCCTGACTCAGTCTCTTGAGTGCTGGGATTACAGGCATGCGCCACCATGCCTGGCAATCTGGAGAAGTTTTTGTGAGAGTTTTCTAAGATTTAAATAACTGCTCTTTCTCTGTCGTGACCACCTTCCTGCTCCTATTTTTCTAAAGTGCACAACATTGTTAACCTCATAGGCCACTGCATTCAAATACCTCTCGCATTAGTTTGAGTATGAGTTATATAGTAGTTCCATGGTTTATATATATGCTGCTGTCTTCGTATGTTTCTATGGCAGACGATAATTGATTAAAAGTTTTATTGAGGGGCCGGTGATATAGCTCAGTGGCATAAGCACCTGCCTGGCAAGCACGAGGTCCTGAGTTTGACTCCTGGTACCCGCATATTTTTAAAAAAAAGTTTTATTGATAGAACAGAATGTTATAGGTGACCACCATCAACAGCATGACCATCAACTGGCTAAGAGTTGAAACTCACTTATCATTCTTCAGTGTGATAGAACAGGTATGTTCAGGTCATGATTTTCTTGTTTGTTGTGTGATCTTGGGCAGACTTATTTAGTATTTCTGAATTTCATTTTCTTTTTTTATAGGATGGGGACATTATGAAATTCATTAGGAATGTTCTGAGAGTTAGGTGAAGTGATTTTTCTATGGTTTTTAGCCCTCAGTTTTGGTGTTTTGCATTCACTCAAATGTTGATCTCCTCTCCTGTTTCCTTGTCCCCATACCCCATTCTCTTGGTACATTTCTGTTGCTTTTTCTCTATTGGAGTGCACTTGCCTCAACTGTTCTCAGACCTGTATGATGAATATGTTACTTGGAAAATGGTTTTTCTGACAAGAGAAAGTCGTCCTGAGTGTGTAGCAGAAAATGCTCCCCCCCAGCCAGTATACTTCAGTTTGTTAGCTGCCTAGGTAATAGTTCCTGTTCAGTTCCAGTTGCTTCTGTCCTTAGAAACGGCTGGTGACTGTGATGCACACTGTATGAACCAATCCCCAATTGATAAGTCATTCTGCCTCCATACTTTCTGCTTTCTTATCCCATATAAGCCCTAGACCACTAGAGATCGGGGCCTGATATCCTGGGAATGATCCTGATCAGTGCCCATAGATGTAAATAAATCTGCCTCCAAATCCTGGGTGTCGTTTTCGGTGTTTCTGCTTGCCATTGCATCTGGTGCATCGGCCGGGAAGACCAACCATGCTGACCTCTTTGGTCACCAGTCATGGCCCTCAAGGATGGAGCAAGGGCCTCTCCAGGTCCTGACGGGGCACGCCCTCAAGATTTCTCGAGTCTCCTCAGAGGTCTGGAAGTGGATTCCTGGCTCCCCACTTGAGTGGCTCACATCGGACCCCAAAGGGAGGAGATGTAATCTGTCTGTCTGTCTGCTTGCCTGCTTGCCTTCCTGATTCTGGTAAGACCCCTGGGGGCACCCCAGTTAGTCAGTCAGTCCTCCTCAGTTTGAGCAGAAGAAGAGCTTGATCTTAAGGTCACCCTGAAGGGTACGGGGATTGGAATGTTTAACCTCTGAGTTCCTGATTGTGTGAGTGAATGTAATGGACAGTGTAAGCAATAGGCTGCTCTGTCTGTGCACCAAGACTGGGAAGCACTGGTCATGGTGGCTGATTGGGCCCTTACCTGCGGTTCTGTGGCGATCGACTTATGGCAAAATGGAGGCCTCACACCCTCCTTAGCTAAGTCATGCCTAAGTCCCTGTGAGAGACGCAGCCAGGTGGGCATCTGAATGGTCCCTCTCTGAGGAGCACGACCCTTTGTCTGTGGCATCATCATTCAAGGGTATACAACATACACCGTAGGGAGATAGAATGGGTGCAAGCCAGAGTAAACCTACGGTCCTTGATTGTATGTTAAAAAAACTTCAAAAGAGGATTTCCTGAGATTACGGAGTTAAAAATAAAACCAAATCACTCTCTGCGTCTCAAAGGAAAAAGAGGCCCATTCTTCCTGAGAATTCAAACCAATTGAACCAGTTCCAGCTAGCCATTGCCTGCATTCGGCTATAGAGGCTCTCCCCCCGAACCTTCTGCTTCACGGCTACACCTATCCTGGTCAGATGGTGTCATCTAACGCCCACCCGAGATGACTGTCAACAATTCCTTCTGAATTCCACAGTTTGACTGAGGAAAAATTGGACTGTCAGCCCTGACAAACAAGGTGCGCCCTGTTGGGCCTGAAGAGATAGGACAGACCAAACTCTATCAAATTGGGCCCCTGAGAGCCTGCAGTCATTAAAAAGTCAGGGGCAAACCTGTTACTTTCCTGGTAGACAGTAGAACAGAACTCTCTGACTTCAAAAGTTCCCTCTGTCAAAAAGTTACCGTCACCAGAGCAGCTGGGACTCTTGCCTCTCATCCCTTCTGCTAGGCACAAACTTACAGCCTGAGAGGACATCTCATAAAACATAAATTCCTGTATAAGCCATATTGCTTCTGGGAAGAGACCTCCTCTTCAAGTTAGAAGTGATTGTCTCATTTACACCACACCAGTCAGCCCCCCTCTCGTTTAACCCTGCACTTTCAACTTTGACTGTTCCCCGAGAGGAAGACAGATAACCGTAATCCTGAAGTTCTGAAAACTCTCCTCCCAGTGGCCCTTGCCTCCAGGCCTGGCCATCCACCATGCTGCCTCACTGAATGAAGCCCCCCATCGCTGTAAGATGTTATGGGAAGCACAGACAGGCATCCAGTCACACATCAGCCTGATAGACTATTAATCACCTTGGGCAAGATCTCCATGCCGTCAACAATACAGCCATCACCTTGCACTCTGCAGTTCCCAATCCATACACCCTTTTTAGACTGTTATAGATTTAAAAGATGCCTTCCTCTGCTTGCAAGTTGCTCCCATAAGCCCCTTCAACTGGGAAGATCCCGAGATAAAAGACGCACTCATTTGGACTCAATTGCCACAAGGGGTTAAGAACTATCCCACGGGAGGCTCTAATAACAGATCTGGCCAAGCCACCAGCACCTTTTCTCCGAGTTTTCTCTGTCCCTTCCAGCTCCATCACAGTCCCCCGAGCAAACAGTGTAGACTGTCAAACTGCTAAAATACACCTCTCCTGCCTGTAAAGCCAGTTCAAGATCTCTGAGCTGCCAATGCTGCTGTGATTGCCCTCTGTATACATTGCCTCAGTCTTCTGCCACCCATAGCCTGCTGGTACACCTGCCTCTACTTAAAAAATGCCACCTTCTGCTTTTGATTGGCTCCTGTCAGCCAGCCCCTCTTCGTAACTGACCTGGACTCAATGTCCCAGAGGTTCAAAAATTTGTTCCCTCTTTAAAAAGCACTTGTGATTAATGACACTTCCAGGCTGCCTGCTGAAAGACACAAAAGCTCTGCTGCAATATCTGGCAGAAAATTGGTTACAAAAAAGAAACTCTACAAATTTGTTGGAGCTGCTGGCTTCTATAAAATCTGGACCCTTGAGTTCACAAAAACAATGATGCTTCCTCATACAGTCCCTGGGAGTGCCCAGTGGCCTACCTGTGCAAATACTTGGATCCAGTCGCTAAGGGCTGCCTCCCTGCTTTGCCTTTGTGCTCTAAAAGCCCTTGTCCTTCTGATCAGAAACTCATCTTAGGCCAGGACCTAACTGTCCAGGTACCACATGCTGTGCTGGACCTCACCCAGTACCAAGGACTCTTATACAGAAATCCCTACCTGACTCTTGTGGCGATAAAACCACTCAATCCAGCCATGTACCTGCCCACAGAGCTGGGCCCAACAGCCCATGACTGCCTGGCACTGTCTGATAAACTATTCTTGAGCCGATCAGACTTAAAAAATAAACCCCCCTGACAGATGCTGAGTACACCCTGTTTATGGATGGAAGTAGCTCTGTTAGGACAGGCTAGGTATGCTGTGGTCACGTTGGACAAAGTTATTTTGGCCAAAACTCTCCTGCTACAGCTTCCTGCTGCTGTTTGGAAAAGCCTGCCACCAATGACGCAGAACCAGACCTGCCCCCACCATATGTTCTGCAGCTCAAGCCGCTGCACTGGCACCTGTACCCCTGCACCCCTGCAGCCAGCTCAGGCTTCAGCGTCTGTGTCACTGGCCCCGACCTCCCATTCCCTACCTGCACTGAGAAGACAATAAAAGTTTGTAGGGTCCTGCTGTAAAAAATCATCCCTAGATATGGCCTACCCTTGATCATTGGCAGCGACAACGGGCCTGCATGTGTAGCACAGATAACTCAAAAACTAGATTAAATAAAAACTACGTACAGCTTGTAACCAGTTAAAAGACCAGCTATATGTAGACATTCCTGCACACACATATAACCCAGGTACATATTAACTACCTCTACAAGTTTCAGAAATCCAGCCTTAGAGCCACTGAAAAATTTACCTGGATAGCTCCTCTGAGGCTCACTCTAAAGAGAGAATGCACACTGACCAGTCCACACACGGCTGAAGCCTGAGGACATTGTTCACAGGATTGCTCCATACCTATTCCTCTTGATTTTTGTGTCTTTTCAGGCTGCTTACCCGAGTCTTTGCTTCCCTGCCCCCTGCTAGCTGTGGTTTTTGTTAATTGACCTGGGTTCTGCTTAACCCACTCCTTGTTTCCCTGCACCCTGCTAGCTGTGTTTTTTTGCCTTAAACTCTATGGAAGGTTGACCCAAGAGAATAGAACAATCAATCAAACACTTGACCAAGATTCAGTGAGCGTTCAAGGCGTGTTGGACACTCTCCTAGGTCAGATTAACTCCCTCACTATCTTGCCAGAGTAATGTTACAGAACAGACAGGCCTAAATTATATCTACTGCTTCTAGTTGGGCCTTATCTCAGAAGATCATGTAATATGCCCAGCAAAGATTTGCCGGGGAAACTAAAAGCGGGGGGAAATGTAGCAGAAAATGCCTCCCCCACACCCAGCCAGTATACTTCAGTCTGTTAGTGCCCAGGTAATAGTTCTTGTTCAGTTCCGGTTGCTTCTGTCTCTTAGAAACAGCTGGTCACTGTGATGCACATTGTATAAACCAATCCCCAATTGACAAGCCATTCTGCCTCTGTAATTCCTGCTTGCTTATCCCACATAAGCCCTAGACCACTAGAGATCAGGGCCTTATATTCTGGGAATGATTCCGATCAGTGCCCATTGACATAAATCTGCCTCCAAATCCTGGGTGTCGTTTCGGTGTTTCTGCTTGCCATTGCAAGTGTATGTATTCAAAATGTACCTGGGAAAACAGGGTTTTCAAAAGCAGTGCAAGAAGCCAGATGCGATAGGACACGCTGTAATCTGGGGACTTAGGAGGTTGAGGCAGGAAGATCACCACAAATGGAATAGTTAGAGAGTTCCTGTCTCAGAAACAAAAAACAAAACCAGAGTCAGCCGGGCATGGTGACGCACGTCTGTAATTCTGGCACTTGGGAGGCTAAGGCAGGAAGATCACTGCAAGTTCGAGGCCAGCCTAGGTTACATAGTGAGTTCAAGGCCAGTCTGCACTACATAGTGAGACCCTGTCTCAAAAAAACCAAACCAAAACAACAACAACAACAACAAAATGTGAAAGGTCACAAGTGTTGAGTGTGTGGCTCTGGTAAAACGCTTGCCTAGCATGTGTGAGACCCTGGATTTGATCCCCAGCACTGTGAAAGATCACAAGTGCTAAGTTCTGAAGTCTTCTAACACTTATTGTTATTAGTATTATGGCATAAAACATGAGAAAGAATTTTTTAAATTTAAAAAATGTTATTTAAAAATCTCCATAAAGAAAGCCTATATCTGTTCTACGTTAGATGAAAAAAACATGTCTTGTATTTTGGGTGTTTTTGTGGATTTTTTTTTTTAATTTTTTTGTGGGTACCGGGGGTTGAACTCAGGACCTTGCGTGCCAGCAGGCGCCTGTGCCGCTGAGCGATATCACCAGCCCTTTTTTCGTATGTGGGTACCAGGAGTCGAACTCAGGACCTCGCGCTTGCCGGGCAGGCGCTTACGCCGCTGAGCCATCTCACTGGCCCTTTGTTTTTTTTTTTTTTTTTGGGTACCGGGGGGACGACCTCAGGACCTCGCGCGCCAGCAGGCGCTCGTGCCACTGAGCGATATCACCGGCCCCTTTTTCGTATGTGGGTTCCGGGAGTTGAACTCGGGCCTTCGCGCTTGCAAGGCAGGCGCTTAAGCCGCTGAGCCGTCTCACCGGCCCCTTTGTTTTGTTTTTGAGGCAGGGCTTGCTGTGTAGGTCAGGTTGGTCTCAAACTCACTAGTCGTCCAGGCTGACTTTGAACTCGTGATGATCCTCCTGCCTCAGCCTCTTCAGTGCTGGGACTACAGGTGTGTGCCACCACACCTGGCCAAAAAAACATGATTTTTATAAATACTGCAAATGATTGATTGAAAAAATATAGCTAATTTCTATTCCTTTAATTAGGTACTTGGATTGTATACCTGCTTATTTCTTTTGTGAAAGTTTAAAGCAGTAATTTTTTGTACTGTGTAATTCCTTTATTTTCTGCATATTAGTGCTTTACAAACACTACAGCCATAAAAACATAATTCTAATTACTGTCCTGTACTTTGTGGTTTTGGGAGGTCATAGTCTACAGACTCATTTACTTATATTAGACAAGATTAACGCATTCAAAACTTACTGTATTTTAAAAATTCATATAAATGAATAAAGTGATACAACTGAACAAAACTTCATAATCTTGTTTTTTCATAATCCTTTTTTTTTTTTTTTTTTTTTTTTTTTGTGGGTACCGGGGGTCGACCTCAGGACCTTGTGCGCCAGCAGGCGCCCGTGCCACTGAGCGATATCACCGGCCCTTTTTTCGTATGTGGGTTCCGGGAGTCGAACTCGGGCCCTCGCGCTTGCCAGGCAGGCACTTACGCCACTTAGCCATCTCACCGGCCTGCATAATCCATTTTAAAAATTCTTAGGTAACTTTTTCTGCAGGCTATAATTACTTGATCTGTAATTGCCAATTGTGATAATTGAACCTACCAATTGTTATGGTTCCGTTTAATTACATCAGTTACAAACCTTTTATACCTTCGATAAATAATAATTCTTAAAACTATACAGTACCAAATAACTACCAAGAGAGTATGGTAAAATGTAGGTTCCTTGGCCCTGCCCTGAGTAATTTATTACTGTTAAGTGGACCCCAAAAGGTGCATTTAAAACACATGGCTAGGGGCTGGTGAGATGGCTCAGCGGCATAAGCGCCTGCCTAGCAAGCGCGAGGTCCTGAGTTCGACTCCTGGTACCCACATACAAAAAAAGGGCCAGTGATATCGCTCAGTGGCATGGGCGCCTGCTGGCGTGTGAGGTCCTGAGTTCAACCCCCGGTAACCACAAAAAAAAAAAAAAAAAACCATAGCTGAAGTATTTCTGATGTAGGTGGCCTAAAATGGCTTTTTTTTTTTTTTTTTTTTTGGTACCAGGAATCAAACTCAGGACCTTGCTCTTGCCAGGCAGGTGCTGTGCCGCTGAACTGTATCACTGGCTATAAAATGACATTTAGGGAAACTCTGGTTTAAAGTAAAAGAAAAATGACAGAACTGAATGTATTGGGTACCATCCATGGGTTACATGTTTGTCTGCATTGTCCATAGGATGATAATTCTCCAAACCTTCTGAGGTGAAGGATTAGAAATACTATGATAAATATAGAAGAATGAACTACTGTGAGAGAGAAAGAGGTACACAAAAGCCAAGCCCAGTTTTTGTTTATATTATTTTTTTGTGACATGATGTCACTGTGTTGCCCAGGCTGGTCTCTAAAGTTCTGGGCTCATGAAATCCTCTTGTTTCATTCAGTCTCTCTAGAAGCTGGGATTACAGGCCTGTACCACTGAGCTAGCTCTCAAATTCAGTATTTTTTATTGTTGAATCAAGAGGCATAAATTACTTTGTCAAATTAACATAGAAGTTTATTGCCAAGTGTGGTGGCGCATGCCTTTAATCCCAGCAGTTGGGAAGCTGAGGCAGGAGTGTTGCCGAGAGTTTGAGGCTAGCCAGGCCTGTATGGTGAGTGACTTCAGCTACAGAGCCTGAACTGCAGAATGTGCCCCTGTCTCAAGAGAAAAAAGAAAATTAACATAAGTTTCTAAACGCTTACTTTTTTTTTTTTTTTTTTTTTTGTGGGTACCAGGGGGTCGACCTCAGGACCTCGCGCGCTAGCAGGCGCCCGTGCCGCTGAGCGATATCACCGGCCCCTTTTTTCGTATGTGGGTTCCGGGAGTCGAACTCGGGCCCTCGCGCTTGCAAGGCAGGCGCTTATGCCGCTGAGCTATCTCACCAGCCCCCACCCCAGTTTTACTACTTCACCTGTCTTACGGGGTGTTATGAGGCTCACATAAGATATTTTAACTGAAACAAACTAATGAAAGCTATATTAATCCTCACAAACATTTATTGAAATATTGAGCAGGGACACGTTAGCAACTGGGGTGGGGAGGGTGAAGATCTATGGCAAGGAGCTTATTATTCAGATATGTATTTGCCACAAGGTTGACAATATGCAGAGCTCATTAAATTTGTTTCATAAAATTTTCCATGCCTTGTGCAGTCTTTCTCTGAAGTTCAGTGATGTGTTTTAAAATATATAACTTAGTGATGTTTCTTGATAATGTCTGAAATGAGAACTTTTAGAAAGTATGTATTATGTTTTTCAGACAGTTAAAGCTTCTGGGCACCTGTAGTCCTTTTCACTTGAAGTTGCTGGTACTCCTTGTGGGTCTTTTTTGTTACTCATAGAGAGATTACTCCATCTCTCAACTGACATCTAGCCTCATGCTAACTCCGTAGTCTTTGTCTCTTCTACCTAGTTCCTCTGAGTTTTGCAGGAGACGGGTTTGTGAACTGGGAATTGAACTCATAGCCTTCACACTGAGCTACACCCCCAGGCCCCAGCGGTTTTTTTTTTTTTTTTCTTTCTTTCTTTTTTTTTTTTTTTTGTAGACATTGTCTCGCTATGTAGTGCAGGCTGGCCTCAAACTCATGGCAGTCCTCCTGGCTCAGCCTCCCAGGAGGCGCCCCTGCCGCTGAGTGATATCACCGGCCCCTTTTATCCATATGTGGGATCGGGGAGTCGAACTCGGGCCCTCACGCTTGCCAGGCAGGCGCGTACACCACTGAGCCATCTCACCGGTCCCTTTTTTTTTTTTTTTTTTTTTTTTTTTTTGGTGGGTACCGGGGGGTCGACCTCAGGACCTCACGCGCCAGGAGGCGCCCGTGCCGCTGAGCGATATCACCGGTCCCTTTTTCGTATGTGGGTTCCGGGAGTCAAACTCGGGCCCTCACGCTTGCCGGGCAGGCACTTAAGCCGCTGAGCCATCTCACCGGCCCCTTTTTTTTTTTTTTTTTTTTAAGTTAAGTTTATTGGTACATTTTAGATATGCATAGTGATCACAGTCATCATAGGAAATTTGTACCTGTACATGATACAACTTGATTCTTCTTTTTGCCCTATTCCCCTACCCTCCCTTCAACCCCACTTCAACCCCACTTTCCCATCTTATTTACAAAAGCTTTGTTTCCATTTTTTCCTTCTTTTCTCATATTTTTCCCTTTTCCCTTCCTTCCTCCCTCCCCCCCCAGTTCCCCTTCCCATTTGAGTATTTTCCTATTTCACAATATCTATTATACATTTTGGTTCTTATGTACACTTTTGGTTTTTCACACCAGAGAGATGGTGAGATATTTACATATGTGTGACCGATTTATTTCACTTAAGAGTATGGTCTCACAGTCCATCCATTTACCTAGGAATGTCTGAGTCCATTTACCCTTCTTTATGGCTGAGTAGTACTCCATTGTATTTTTAAAAAAACCCACATCATCTTTATCCATTCATCGATTGATGGGCATTTGGGCAGTTTCCAAGATTTAGCTATTACAAATTGTGCTGTTATAAACATGAGTGTGCGTATATCACTGTGGTATGATGTTTTTAATTCTTTCAGGAAGATACCAAGAAGGGGATTAGCTGGGTCAAATGGGACCTCTAGTCCTAGCTTCTTGAAGACTCTCCACACTGATTTCCACAGTGGTTGTACCAGTCTACGCTCCCATCAACATTAGAGAAGTGTTCCTTTTTCCCCACAGCCCCACCACATTTGTTATTGGTTGATTTCTTGATAATAGGCATTCTTTCCTGGAGTGAGATGGAATCTCAGAGTTGTTCTAATATGCATCTCTTAAATGACCAGTGATATTGAACATTTTTTCATATATTTATTGGCAGTTTTTACTTCTTCATCTGGGAAGTGTCTGTTCATCTCAGATGCCCATTTTTGGATGGGTCTTTAAATTTGGGGGTCTGATTTTTTTTGAGTTCTTTATATATTCTAGATAGTAGTCCTTTGTCTGAGGAACAGCTGGCAAACATTTTTTCCCACACTATGGGTTGTCTCTTCACTCTGTTGGTGTTTTCTCTTGCTGTGCAAAAGCTTTTTATTTTTTTTTTTATTTATTTTTTTTTTTGTGGGTACCGGGGGGTCAACCTCAGGACCTCAAGTGCCTGCGCGCCCGTGCCGCTGAGCGATATCACCGGCCCCTGTTTCGTATGTGGGTTCCGGGAGTCGAACTCGGGCCCTCGCGCTTGCCGGGCAGGTGCTTAAGCCGCAGAGCCATCTCACCGGCCCAAAAAGCTTTTTAATAAGATGAGATCCCAGTTGTTGATTCTTTGTCATATTTCCTGTGCAACTGGGGTTTTGTTCATAAAGTCTTTCACCAGTGTCTTTAAGAGTTCTGCCTATCTATTTTCCGTCAGATTTAGTGTTTCTGTTTTAATATTTAGACCCTTGGTCCATCCATTTTTATTTTAGTTTAGTGCATGGTGAAAGATATGGGTCTAGTTTTAGTTTTTGGCATGTGGAAAACCATTTTTTCCAGCACCACTTATTAAAGAGGCTATCTTTCTTCCAGTGAAGGTGTTTGGCTCCTTTGTCAAAGATAAGGTAGCTGTGTTTGGAGCTGATTCTGCATCTTTTAATCTGTTCCATTGATCCTTGGGTCTGTTTTTTTTTGTTTTTGTTTGTTTGTTTGTTTGTTTGTTTGTTGCCTGTACCATATTTTTATCACAGCAGCTTTTTTTTTTTTTAGGTACTGGGAATTGAACTCAGGGCCTAACGCTTGCCAGGCAGGCGTTGTGCTGCTGAACTACATCCCTGACCCTATCACAGTAGCTTTGTAGTATAATTTCAGATCAGGGATTGTGATGCCTCCTGCCTTGCCTTTGTTACCTAGAATTGTTTTTGCTATTCTAGGTCTCTTCTGGTTCCAAATTTTAGGATTGTTTTCTCAAATTCTGTGAGATATGTTATTGGTATTTTGATTGGGATTGCATTAAATCTATGTAACAATTCTGGGAATATGACCATTTTCATAATGTTGGGTCTTCCTACCCAAGAACAAGGGATATCTTTCCATTTTCTGATATCCTATGTGATCTCCTTTTTCAGAGTAGTTTTCAATGTAGAGATCTTTTACTTCCTTTGTTAGATTGATTCCTAAGTTTTTTTTTTTAACGCTATTGTGAAAGGTGTGGTTTCCTCAATTTCTCTCTCAGTGAGTTTGTTATTTGTGTATACGAATGCTGTTGATTTTTGAGTGTTGGCTTTGTATCCAGCTACACAACTCAATTTGGTTATTAAATCTAAAAGTCTTTTGGTGCAGTTTTTGGGGTCTTCTGTGTAGAGTATCATGTCACCACAAATAATAATTTAACTTCTTGCTTCTCTATCTTTATTCCTTTTATTTCTTTATTTTGTCCTATTGCTCTGACTAATGTTTCCAGAACTATATTGAATTGGAGTGGTGGTAGTGGACATCCTTCTCTTGTTTCTAATTTTAGAGTGAAAGCTTTCAGATTTTGACCATTTAGTGTGATGTTGGCTATTGGTTTGTCATACATGGCTTTTATCAGATTGAGATAAAGAACCTCTATTCCGATTTTCTGTAGGGTTTTATCATGAATGGGTGTTGGACTTTGTCAAATGCTTTTTCTGTATCTGTTGAGATGATCATGTGATTTTTATCCTTGGCTCTGCTGATATGGTATATTACATTTATTGATTTGTGTATATTGAACCATCCCTGCATTCCTGGGATGAATCCTACTTGGTCATGATGTATAATCTTCTTCATGATTTGCTGCATTGTTTGCCAGTGTTTTATTGAGGATTTTTGCATCTTTGTTCATTAGGGAGATTGGCCTGTAGTTCTCTTTTTTGGTTGGATCCTTCTCTGGTTTTGGTATCAGAGTAATACTTGCTTCCAGGAATGAGTTTGGGAGTATTGCTTCCCTTTCAATTTCATTGAAGAGTTTGAGGAGTAGTGGCATTAGATATTCTTTAAATTTCTTGCAGAGACCAGGTGTGGTGGTACATGCCTGTAATCCCAGTATTTGGGAGGCTGAGGCAGGATTGCCTTGATGAGTTCGCAGCCAGCCTGTGCTACATAATGAGTTTAAGGCCAGCCTAAACTACATAGTGAGACCCTGTCTCAAAAAAAAAAAAAAAATTTTTTTTTTTTTTCTTGTACAACTTAGCAGTGAATCCATCATGACATGGGCTTTTGTTTGTCGGTAAGTTTTTAATTATATCTTCATTTTCATTGACTGATATTGGGTTATTTGGAATTTTTATATCTTCTTGATTCAGCTTTGGTAATTCGTATATCTAGGAATCTGTCTATTCTGTATTTTCTATCTTATTAAAATAAAGATTCTCGAATTAGATATTATCTTCTGGATTTCTGCAGGATCCACTGTAATTTCCTAATTGCGTAGATTTGAGTCTTTCCTTTTTTTGATAAGTTTGTCTAAGGGTTTATCAGTTTTATTTAATCTTTCAAAGAACCAACTCTTCAATTCATTGATTCTTTGTAGTGTTTTTTTTGTTTTTGCTTTTGTTTTTTGGTCAGGAATCTAACTCAGGACCTTGTGCTTGCCAAGCAGGCAATTCTTTTTTTGTGTGTGTGTGGGTACCGGGGGGTCGATCTCAGGACCTCGTGCGCCAGCAGGCGCCCGTGCCGCTGAGCGATATCACCGGCCCCTTTTTCGTATGTGGGTTCTGGGAGTCGAACTCGGGCCCTCGCGCTTGCCGGGCAGGCACTTAAGCTGCTGAGCCATCTCACCGGTCCAAGCAGGCAATTCTTTGTATTGCTTTCTTAGTCTTAATTGCATTAATTTCTGCTCTGATTTTTTGTTGCTGTGGTTGTTGCTAGACCTGTCTCGTTCTTTTTAAACCCAGATTCAGAGATCATACATTGTATTTGGTTAGGTCTAAATCTCTCTTAAACTAGAACAGTCTGTATGCCCCCCGATATCAACTTTTTGAAGAGACCAGGCTCACTGATTTAAAATATATGGTATTCTTTGATTATAGATTTGTTAGATTGGTTTTTTTTTTGGGGGGGGTACTGGGAATGGAACTCAGGACTCTCACTTGCCAGGCAAGCACTGGGCCGCTGAGCTATATCCCCAGCCCCAGTTTTATTTGTTTTTGAGATAGGATCTTGCTATATAGCTCAGGCTGGCCTTGAACTCACTATGTAGCTCAGGCTGGCCTCAAACTCACAGTGATCCTCCTGCCTCAGCCTCTTGAGTGCTGGGATTACAGGCATGTCCCACCACTTCCCAGTACCAAAAACAAAACAAAACAAAAAACAAACTTCAATTTTTATTGGTGCATATCAGTGCTATAAAATGTTTATTTATTTCATTTACTTATGGCAGCACAAGGGATTGAACCCAGGGAGCACTGAGCTATATTCTCAGACCTTTTTATTTTTAATATTAAGACAGGCCAGGTGTGGTGGTGGCACATCCTGTAATCCTAGCACTCAGGCAGCTGAAACAGGAGGATTCCCAGGAGTCTGAGGTCAGGCTGAGCTACATAGTGAGTTAAAGGCTTGCCTGAACTACAAAGTGAAATCCTGTCTCAAAATAACAAACAAACAAAAAAATTAAGAGGAGAATGGCTAGCCAGGCATCTTGGTGTATGCCTCTAATCCCAGCACTCGGGAGGCTAAGGCAGGAAGATTGCTACAGGTTTGAGGCCAGTCTGGACCACACAGTGAGATCCTGTCTCAAAAAACTAAAAAAAAAAAAAAAAAAAAAAGAGTATGGCTAAATTACCCTGGCTAGCCCCGAATTTAGGATCCTCATGCTTTAGCTCCCTAGTAGTTGGGATTACAGGTATATACCACCAACCCCGTCAACAAACTCCCTTTTAAATTCGTAACTAGCTGAATCTGAAAGATGAAAATTCTCAGGGATGACAAATGGAAACAAAAATGATCAGTGTGCCAGTGGTTTAATACTATGGGAATTGTGAGTGCTTTGCGAGTCTCAGTAACCTAATGGCTTAGTTTTAATGCTCACAAGGGGTTCCAGAGAAAAAGTTTTGGGACTGTATGAAGCAGTTATGAGAGTCCCCTTAGAAGGCAGTTAAGTCTTAAAGGCTTGTAAGAAAAAGGTGAGACCACAAAAAATTTCATCTTACTAGTTCAGTAAAACAAGGAAACTTTCCTTGGTTGATGGGCATAAGGTCTAGCTATTACAGATTGTGCTGCTATAAACATGGGTGCACATATATTGCTATGGTATGATGTTTTTAATTCTTCTGGGAAGATACCCAGAAGGGGAATAGCTGGGTCAAATGGGACCTCCAACCCCAGTTTTTTTTAGGAATCTCCACACTGATTTCCACAGTGGCTGTACCAGTCGACACTCCCACCAACAGTGGAGAAGGGTTCCTTTTTTCCCCACAGCCCCTCCAGCATTTGTTATTACTTGATTTCTTGATAATAGCCATTCTTTCTGGGGTGAGATGGAATCTCAGTGTTGTTTTAATTTGCATCTCTCGAATGACTAGTGATGTTGAACATTTTTTCGTATATTTGCCATTTGTATTTCTTCATCTGAGAAGTGTGTATTCATCTCAGATGCCCATTTTTGGATGGGTCTTTAAATTTGGGAGGTCTGATTTTTTTGAGTTCTTTGTATGTTCTCGATAGTAATCCTTTGTCTGAGGAATAGCTGGCAAACATTTTTTCCCACATTGTGGATTGTCTCTTCACTCTGTTGGTGGTTTCTCTTGCTGTGCAAAAGCTTTTTAATAAGATGAGATCCCAGTTGTTGATTCTTTGTGATACTTCCTGTGCCATTGGGTTTTATTCATAAAGTCTTTGCCTACACCAATGTCTTCAAGAGTTTTACCTATTCTGTTTTCTAGCAGATTTAATGTTTCTGTTTTAATATTTAGATCCTTGATCCATTTTGAATTTAGTGCATAGTGAAAGATATGGGTCTAGTTTTAATCTTTGGCATGTGCAGAGCCAGTTTTTCCAGCACCATTTATTAAAGAGGCTATCTTTCTTCCAGTGAATGTGTTTGGCACCTTTGTCAAAGATAAGGTAGCTTAGTATGTCTGGAGTTGTTTCTGCATCTTCTAATCTATTCCATTGATCCTCGGGTCTGTTTTTTTGCCAAAACCACGCTGTTTTTATCACAGTAGCTTTATACCATAATTTCAAATCAGGGATTGTGATGCCCCCTGCCTTGTGTTTGTTGCCCAGAATTGCCTTTGCTATTCTAGGTCTCTTCTGGTTCCAAATGAATTTTAGGATTGTTTTCTCTAATTCTGTGAGATATGCTGTTGGAATTTTGACCGGAATTGCATTAAATCCGTATAACAATTTTGGAAGTATGGCCATTTTCACTATATTGGTTCTTCCTATCCATGAGCAAGGGATATCTTTCCATTTTCTGATATCATCTTCAATCTCCTTTTTCAGAGTACTGTAGTTTTCAGTGTAGAGGTCTTTTACATCCTTTGTGAGATTGATTCCTAGGTATTTCTTTTTTTTTTTTTTTTTTTTGATGTTATTGTGAAAGGTGGTGTTTCCCTTATTTCCCTTTCAGTAAGTTTGTTATTCGTGTACAGGAAGGCTATTGTTTTGTTTTGTTTTGTTTTGTTTTGTGGGTACCGGGGTTCGACCTCAGGACCTTGTGTGCCAGGAGGCGCCCGTGCCGCTGAGTGATATCACCGGCCCCTTTTTTCGTATGTGGGTTCCGGGAGTTGAACTCGGGCCCTCGCGCTTGCCAGGCAGGCTCTTACACCGCTGAGCCATCTCACCGGCTCTGGCTATTGATTTTTTTTTTTTTTTGTGGGTACCGGGGGGTCGACCTCAGGACCTCGCGCGCCAACAGGCGCCCGTGCCGCTGAGCGATATCACCGGCCCCTTTTTCGTATGTGGGTTCCGGGAGTCGAACTCGGGCCCTTGAGCTTGCAAGGCAGGCGCTTAAGCCACTGAGCCATCTCACCGGCCCTGGCTATTGATTTTTGAGTGTTGACTTTGTATCCAGCTACACTACTAAATTTGCTCATTAAATCTAGCAATTTTTTAGTGGAGTTTTTGGGGTCTTCTACGTAGAGTATCATGTCACCTGCAAATAATGATAATTTTCATAGTCATTTTGACTTTAGGGAGGAACCAGAAGTTGCTCAGTGCCAGATCCAGTGAGTAAGGTGGATGAAGACACACCATCATGTTTTTGCAAGCCATTGGATGATACTCGGCAGGAGCATTCACTGTATATTTTTATCATACCTTGTAAAGGCACTCAAGAAAGATGGCTTCCAGAACTGCTTCAGAAGGTGGCAAAAATAGGGGTAGGGATGTAACTCAGTGGTGCAGCCACCTGCCTAGCAAGTGCAAGAGCCTCAATTTGATTCCTGGTACCAGAAAAAAAAAGAAAGTGGCAGAATGATGAGACAAGTATGTCTGAAGTGAGGGGGAATATTTTTTTTTTTTTTTTTTTTTTTTTTTTTTTTTTTGTGGGTACCGGTGGTTGACCTCAGGACCTCGCGTGCCAGCCGGTACCCGTTCTGCTGAGCGATATCAACAGCCCCTTTTTCGTATATGGGTTCCTGGGAGTTGAACTCGGGCCCTCGTGCTTGCCAGGCAGGCACTTATGCCGCTGAGCCATCTCACCGGCCCAAGGGGGAATATTTTTAAGGAGAGTTAATGGCAATATATTTTACTGTAAGTTTTTAAATTTGAAACATTTATCATATATTTTGATCTTATGTTCAGTAGAGCTGAGAAGAGAATTAAGAAGAACAGAAGGGGATATTACACAGAATACAGGATAGAAATACAAAAGAAAAGAAAAATAGGAAGAAAATAAAAGGTTGAGATAGAAATTAGAATGAGAATGGTCCAGGATACATCTTGGAGCTGTTCTAGGATAGAAGGAAGAAAATAGAGTGTAGCAGCATTCAAAGAGGTAAGGGATGAAAATTTCTTAGTATATGAACTATCAACTTTAGGGAAAATACGACTTCTGAAAGGATAAATTAACTATATTAGTGATTCTGTAGATTTGTAGCACACTAAAGAGTTCATTAAAACAACCAGAGAGATGAAAATTCGACTTAAACTTCTCAACAGCAACAAAAAGCCAGGGAAATAATAATTTCAAAAACAAAACAAGGCAGTTAGAACTCCTTTTCCTGCTCATTTTGGAATAGAGCTGAAATGAAAATGTGTTCAGACTTGTATGTGTTTACCACTTATGTATTCTATAAAAGAATTAAAGGAACTGGACGTGGTGGCACACCTAAAATCCCAGCACTAGGGAACCTGAGGCAGGAGGATTGCTACGAGTTTGAGGCCAGCCTGGGCTACATAGTAATAGTAAGTTCAAGGCCAGCCTGAACTACGTGGTGAGACCCTGTCTCAAAAAAAAAAAAAAGGATGTATGTCAGAAAAAAGAATAAGATGTTAGCGAAATTTTAAAATTGTAGATAAACTTAAATTACCTTTGACTATATATAACACACTATTGATAATGCCTGATTTGATAGGAGTTAAAAACAACATAGGACTGAAGTAAAAGAAAAACTTCGTAATCCAACAGAAGGTATAAAATAAAAAAAACACAGCAAGCAAATAGAATGAATAGAAGATGGTGGAAACTAAATATATTAACATTCCTCGTAAAAATATATTAATCCTGTAGAATAAAATGGCACAGAAGTTGAAATTGTTACTGTCCTCTTTTTATATTGTTTCTAATGAAAATCTAGTTATTTTTATGTTAATTTACCTTTTTATCCCTCCCCCTTCCTGATTTTGAGATTTCATAGTAGTTTGTAGGATTTTTTTTACTCATTAATTGTTAAAAATACTATTTTGTAAGGATTGTTGTCTCTTCTAATTACAAATACTGAGAACTCTTCATAAAATAACATAAGCGTCTTAGGATCTTTAGACTATTGCAGCTTTTAAAGTCATTATATATGTGTATATATTATAGACTTAAATTTCATGATTCCTAAAAATTTTTATAATTTACCTAACAATTTTCATTTTTCTGTTAATCTTCTCATGGGGCTAAATGGAAGAACAAATATAAAGGACTGTATATTGCTCAGTACAAGGCACTGTAGGACGCTCAGTAAATGTTAATTCATTTTGTTCACTCTCTCCATCCCCTCATTCTCTGCGTCTCTGACACCTCTGTCTAAACCACAGAACTGGTTTTGGTTTGAAGGTGAGGTGACAACTTGACACACATGGGTCTAGAGCTGTTTTTCATTTGGCCATTTTTGTTTCTTATAGTAGTCAACAGCAAATTTAAAGCTGGGCCTTTTCCCTCTGCATTTGCCTGACACTGTTAATTACTGTCTTTTTTTTTTTTTTTTTTTTTTTTTTTGTGGGTACCGGGGGGTCGACCTCAGGACCTCGCGCACCAGCAGGCGCCCGTGCCGCTGAGCGATATCACCGGCCCCTTTTTTCGTTTGTGGGTTCCAGGAGTCGAACTCGGGCCCTCGTGCCTGCCAGGCAGGCGCTTACGCCACTGAGCCATCTCACCGGCCCAATTACTGTCTTCTTAAAACTTTAATTTGTTGATAGGTCTTGCGCTCTACTTTTTTTGTTGTTGTTACTGGAAATCAAACTCATGACCTCACGCTTGCCAGGCAGGCGCTGTGCTGCAGAGCTGTATCCCCGGCCCTTGCTCTCTACTTTCATTCTACCTCTTTCTACTAGTTTCATCTGGCCAGTTAAACATTAAACCCTTTTCTTTTTAACTGTATATCATTCTTTCTGTGTAGTTTTGCCCATCCCTACACATTACTTCAGTTACTCCTTTTCCTGCTCAAATACACATCCTCAGAGTTGGTCTAAACTGTGGCTCTTTTGTTTGTATCCAGGTGTTAAACTGTTTATTGAATATCTACACCTTGATTTCATGTTGGGATTTTTGAGTTTTCTCCATTAGGATGTTTTCATTTTACGTACAAAAATCCGAGTTCATACTAGCTCAAACATTCAGAGAGTTTATTGGCCTCCATAACAGGAATGTAGGCTCTAGCTTCAGACTAGTTTGATATATGTACAGTCAGCTCCAACTGTACTCCACTGTAGTCCACAGTATCTTCTTCATTTGTTAGCAAGCTGTCTTTCCTAATGGTTACAAGATGGCTAACTGACACCAACACACCAGTGCTAATATTTTGTCTTTGCTTTCACAGGAAGAAAATAGAATTGATAGGGCTTAATGACCTAGAATTTTGAGAGTCATAGAAAAATCAAGGATGATTCTCAGGCTTCTGCTTTGCCTTGGAGTATATTGAGTTGTCTTTCCTGAAATAGTGAAAAGCAGAATACAGATGGTGCCTAACTTACAATAGTTTAACTCAGGATGTTTCAACTTTATGGTGATCTGAAAACAATATGCATTTAATAGAAACCACACTTCCAGTTTTAAATTTTAGCTAGATATTGTAGCACATGCCTGTAATCCCAGCTACTTTGGATTGCTGAGGCAGGAAGAGTACAGGTGCAAGGCCAGCCTGGCAACTTGGTGGGGCCCTGTCTCAAACAAATTAAAATGGACTGGGGTTATAGCTTGGCAGGTTTATCTCCAGTACTGCAATAATAGTAATAATAATTATTATTAGTATTATTATTTCATCTTCGGAGCTGGGCGTGGTGGCACACACTTGTGTTAGCTCTCAGGAGACTGAGGCGGGAGGATTGCCACAAGTTTGAGGCCAGCCTGAACTAGTCTCCAAAAAACACAAATAATAATAATTTGGTCTTTTATGCTGTTGGGCAGGGACAGCCAACCATGACTTCCAACCAACCACATGATCACAAGGCAGTCAGTACTCTACGGTGAACTGTGGTGCTAAGTTATCATGTTTGGTAGGTGAGGTATAGAGACACAGGCTCTCATAGGTAGTTCAGGGTGGCCTCAGACTCTGGCAATCCTCCTGTCTCAGCCTCCTGAGTGCTGGGGTTATAGGTGTGTGCCACCATGCTTGGCTTGGATTTTTAAAAAGATTTTATTGTGGTAAATATATCTAGCAAGGGCCAGTGAGATAGCTCAGCAGCATAAGCGCTTGCATGGCAAGCGCGAGGTCCTGAGTTCGACTCCCGGTACTCACATAAAAAAAATATATAGCAAAAAATTATTCACCATTTAAACTCTGTATGTGTACAATTCAGTGCTTTAAATACCTTCACAGTGTGAAGCAACTATCACCACTGTCCATTTCCAGAACGCTTTTTTCTCTAAGATTCTTTTCCCCTGAAACAATGACTCCTTATTCTCTACTCACCACCCCCAACAGCTGATAACCTTTGTCCTACTTTTTTGTTTCTAAGTACCTCATATAAGTGAATTCATACAATATTTAATGTTCTCTGTGTCTGATTTACTTTCTTGTCATAATGATTTCAAAGTTCATCCATGTTACATTGGATTTTGAGCAAGACATGGCTGAGTGCATAAAGTTGACCTTTGAGATCAGAAAAAAGTAGTCATGGACAGATTGGTCAGGGTTCTCAAGCCATCTGTTGGGAAGGTTTACTTCAGATATTCAAATATCTCAGTTCTAGTTTCCCGCAACTTGCAGTGTCAGCTTCCTTCTTGTATAATTTGAAATTTTTTTATTTTTTTATTTTTTTTGAGACAGGGTCTCACTATGTAGTGCAGTCTGACCTTGAACTGGCTTATGTAGCCCAGGCTGGCCTCGAACTCATGGTGATCCTCCTGCCTCAGCCTCCCAAGTGTACCACCACACCCAGCCCCTTCTTGTATCATTTGAGTATAGTAAAAGCAAATGATTTGAACTGCTTTCAGCTGTTTTTCAGATCATTTAACTCTGACTTCAAGAAGCCAGCATAATGATAGCATCCCAAACTCCCTTCCATCCCTAAGTTACTGTTTTGTTTTATCATAGATTTTCTATGCTTATGAATATAATTTATGGCAAAATTTAGAACACTAGTATATTAATTTACATTAGTATATCTTACTGTGTGCCTGTTATGGCTTGTGTTTGGATATCCCCCCAAAGCCTCATGTGGTCATAGATGGGGCTTTTCAGAGTTGCTGGATCTAGGGTGTGTGATGCTGGGATCAAAGGTGTATGATTACTAAATTAGTCCACTGATTGGTTTCTGCATAGTTCTGGGTGTGGAGCATGGGAAGGTCCACCCTGGGTGGGTTGGTACCACCCAGGGGGCAAGTAGCCTGGATGGAACATAAGGGACAGAAAGAGAGCTGCTGCCGTTGCTTGCTGCTGCTGTTTCTTCTGTGCCATGAGCTTTTTCTCCTCTGTGATGCTCCTCTCCATGCCACCCTGTCTTGGAGCCAGCTGACTATGAATTGAAACCTCTACAAACTGTGACCTATAATAAATCTTTCCTCCTTTAACTTTGGGTGTCAGATATTTTATCTCAGCAACAACAACAACAACAAAACTAAGATAGTGCCTTTCTAAAGTATTTCTTATATGTAAGTATATAATCAGTTAATGGCAGACTTTTCTCATCCTCTGTAATTACCTATGCTATTCTTAGTTATACCCTCAGTATGTAGTATTGATTGAGTTACCTAAGACATTGTTACTATGGAGTTAGAGCTTAACTTTTGGTGTTCCGTAGCATTCAACTTTGCAGTCGCTGCATCTAGAAGTATTTTTCAGAGGTAATCAACTCTAGCAATAACAAATGTCGAAATAACAAGCCTTTGAAGAATCTGTAGATAAAGAATGTTAATATGTGAAAAAAAGAAAAAAATAATAATGTTAATATGTGGTATAATATGTCTCATACCTAAAGCTGTTAAAGGAAAACTAAGAGGATATGGAGAAATTGGAACCCTGATATACTCCTGATGGGAATGCAAAAATGGTGTAGCCACTTTGAAAAACAACCTGGTAGTTCAGTATTAAACAGCATTACCATAGCACCCAGCTGTTCTACTCTTAGGTACATACTCAAGAGGACTGGAAACATTTTCTCCACACAAAAACTTACCCACCAATGTTTGTAGCAGCATTATTTATAACAAAAAAGTAGAAACAACCCAGTTGTCCCTCAGTTGATGAATGGATAAAACAGATATGATCATACAGTGGACTATTTTCAGCAGTAAAATAGATAGGAAGGTCTGGGAGTGGCTCTCAGTGGGAAAGCATTTACGTAGTGTGTCTGAAGCCCTGGATTCAGTGCTCCAGACTTGGGGATGGGGCTGTGTATGTGCTACCAACATGAATGAACCTTGAAAACAATGCTGAGTGAAAGAAGCCACTCAGGAAGAACCACATTTAGGATTCCATTTCTGTGGAGTCCAGGGTAGGTGAATGTAGACATAAAAAGTAGACTTGTGGTTTCTTAGGGCTGAAGGTGAGGAACAGAGACTGAGGAGCAAAGGAGAGTGACTGCTAATGTGTGTAGGGATGGGGGGCCAGGTTGTGATAAAGAGTTCTAAAAACTGGTGATAGATGCAAATTATACTAAATGTAAATTATACTAAAAACTTCAAATTTTTTTATTAGTGCATGCTTGTAAAACAGAATACTGATGCTTGTTTTGGGAAATTGGTACATGCGCATAACATGTCTTGATGATTTCCAACCCCATTACTCCTTTCTCCCTTCCTTCCCTTTCCCCCAATTCCCTGAATCATATATGTTAAATCTTTTGTGTGTGCATGCATGCACATGTGTACTCACTAGAGATCAAACCCAAGGCCTTATGTATGCTACGCAAACGCTCTACCACTGAGCCACATCTCCAGCCCCAAAATTGTACACTCTAAATAGGTAAATTGTATGGTAAGTGAATGACATCTTAGTAAAGCTATTCCTAAAAAAAGAAATAAAAGGGCCGGTGAGGTGGCTCAGCGGCGTAAGCGCCTGCCTTGCAAGCGTGAGGGCCCGAGTTCGACTCCCGGAACCCACATACGAAAAAAGGGGCCGGTGATATCGCTCAGCGGCACAGGTGCCTGTTGGCACGTGAGGTCCTGAGGTCGACCCCCCGGTACCCACAAAAAAAAAAAAAAAAAAAAAAAAGGAACTAAGAAACGTTACTCACAAATTCAGAGTTTGGGGTTCTGACTTTCTCTGGTCTCTAAAAGATACGTTCCCTTTTGTTGGAAGTCTTTTTCTTCCCATTATAACCAGAAAAAAAAAAAAAATAGATATCCCTTATTTTGATGATGCCTTAAGCACATACATAATTTTCTTTGCAAGAGAACCAATTGATATTGATAGTCTTTTCTCTCCTATTACTTGACTCTGAATTATTGAAACTAATTTCATACTTAGGTCATGGCCCTAGTTTATAGAAATTTAATTTTGTTGGGCATCTTTTAGCACCTCATATTTACAGGTGAAATTGTGACTTAAAGAGGTAAAGTGACTTATTAAATATTTGACCTGGTAAAAGTAACAGTTTGGAACCTGTGTTACCATTACTCAGAAAGTTTTCTTTCCAGTTCATTACTGTTTTCTATCAGGACAATAGCCCTAGATTTGAAGGTGTTAGAGAAAATCCAAATCTGCCTTTAGATTTTACTAGTGTAAAAAAAAGTAAAAAAGAAAAGTAATGATTAGCTTGCCTTTAATAATTTTGCTTCACGGGTAGGAGAAAATATTCTTATCAGAATAAACCACAGCATTTCTTTATTAAGAATAACCACATATCATGAGATTTTGAATCTGTCTGTAGAATTGAGAGCAGGTAACAAGCTCTTCTGCAGTATCTAGACAACTGAGGCTTCCTATTAAGTGTCCTTTTTCTGGTTGGTCTCGTACTTCTCCACTCTTGAGCCAATTAATGATGTGCTTTTGAATGACCTAAGGAATTTCCCAATCACAGAAGGGTCTTTCCCAGGAGAAAGATTTTATATGAGCTAAAACAGAAGCATTTGACTTTGAGCATGCATGTACAGTCACTTTGAATGTTTATTTTTTTGAGGGATATAGCATCCTAATGGACCATGCTGGTGAGTGTGGTGTTTATTCTTTTGTAGTAAGGGACTGGAAGTATTTGAAGTTTGCTTTTTTGCTGAGGTTGACTGGATAAATCTCCTTTAATATAGATGTTCTAGAACAATAAAGTTTGGGAGGTTAACTCGGTTAACTTTGGGGGGGTTAATAAAATGATTGTTTTACTTATTTTTTCGAGACAGGATCTCAATATGTAGTACAGGCTAGCCTCAAACTCACTACAGTGGTATCTCAGTTCACAAACAGTTCTTTTCAAGATTCTGGAAAATAGGGGCCCCAGTTGTGTTCATCACCTGATGCAGAGTTTTTGCAAACAAAAACAAAATTTTGCCACACACACACTTCTGTTTGCAAACCACATTGTTTCCAAACAAAAGTATTCCTGAACCGAGGTACCACTGTATTTAGCCCAGGCTGGCCGCAAACTCACAGTGACCTTCCTGCCTCAGCTGCCTGAGTGCTGGGATTACAGGCATGCACCACCATGAGCCCAGCTACATGATTCTTCTTAATAACTTTTTTATCACTGTGCTTGCTGTCTTTCCTGTGGACTTTTAAAGGGACTTCATTCTGATTTCATTTGTGTTATTCCGGTAGGATGGATAGAATGACAGAAGATGCTCTTCGTCTGAATCTATTGAAAAGGAGCTTGGACCCAGCAGATGAGCGAGATGATGTGCTGGCAAAACGACTCAAAATGGAGGGGCATGAAGCCATGGAACGTCTGAAAATGTTGGCACTGCTCAAAAGGAAGGATTTGGCAAATCTTGAGGTGCCGCATGAGTTACCCACCAAACAGGATGGCAGTGGTGTCAAGGGTTATGAAGAGAAACTCAATGGGAATCTCAGGCCTCATGGAGACAACAGGACTGCTGGAAGGCCAGGCAAAGAAAACATCAATGATGAGCCAGTGGATATGAGTGCTAGACGGAGGTATGGCTCAGGTTGACTGCGTCCAGGGATAGTGTCTTATAGACTAAGCCTATGACAATGGAATTAATTCTAGTGAGAAGAGGGTATTTTTCATCCTAAAGCTTCTTGAAGAAGATGCATCTGTATCATCTGGCTTAACAATGAATTTCTCTTCTCTCTGAATGAAACTGTGTGCCTCCAATTTGCTTAGCATACTGAGAATTTCAGTGTCTACCCTTAAGATGCTGGAAAAAGGGGGCTCTAGAGGACTGGTAGTCCAATTAATACATACCTTCACCTTAATCTTAGACCTATCGTACTTAGGAGAGGAAACACAGTCTTTCCTTCAAATCATTCCAGAAGTTTTAGGATCTATTTATTATGGAGTCTCATTTTTTTTATTACATCAAAGAGAATTAGCCTAACTTTTTTTGTATCAGAATATCTTGATGTAAGTCTCTAAATTCTTGCTTTCTCCATGCCATTTCCACCAGCCCTTGCAATATGTGTGTACTCATTCATATTCACGCACACACACATGCATCTTCCCAGGCCTTTTAAAAGTATTTATCAAGGGCTGGTGATGTAGCTCAGCAGCACAAGTGTCTGCCTGGCAAGTGTAGGGTCCTGAGTTTGATTCCCGGTACCAAAAAAAAAAACGGTATCAATTTCAAGCACTGTACTTAAAACGGTGACACACACACTAAGGTACCTGAAACTGGCTGAGGGCTGAGAGAGGTTGGTCAGTGAATCACAGTATAGAAAATCCTAGTTTGAAGACCATTTAATTTAGTGATAGTTCAAAAACAGCTGAGAAGCATGAGAATTACGCTTCAGTGTTTACTTGCCCAACAGCTGATCTTACTGACTTTGTCCTAGGGCTGATCCAAAGCAGAATGGTTAAGAAGCTGGACTAATGGAAAGAGAGGTATGGGGTACTGGGGATTGAACCCAGGGCCTTGTGCATGCAAGGCAAGAACTCTACCACTGAGCCACATCCTCAGCCCAAGATCCTGTCTTTTTAAAAAAAAAAAATAAACTTCAAATAAATTCCATAGTGGTCCTGGAAGAAAATAAAAATTCCTTGGATGCTATGGGTAGTTACCAGCAGAACATCATGTGAATAGATTAATCCTTAGATGCATTGGAAGAAAAGGAATTGGGTGAACGAGATAATGCATCTGAGCAACCCACTCGCCCCATAGTCATCCTTACCCTTCTGGAGCAGGTTACAGAACCTACATTTGGGAGGAAGAAAGAAAAGGGGAAATTGGACCGTAAGTGCACTTATTATTCGTAGGTGCACTGTTAGACATTCTGGAAGACCTCTATGCTGTTGGAATTGTGCTGCATTGTGGTATTTTGTAGTTTAAAAAGACGGGTGGGGTTGCTCAGTTTTGGAGTGCTTGTTTAACCTATGGCAGGCCCTATATTTGAGCCCCAGCACTATGTACCAAATAATGCCAGACTGTCCTGAACCCTAGTCAGTGTGTTTAATTATATTTGGGGTTGATGTGCTTTTGAAACACAAGCCTCTAGAAACCAGGACTCCAGGGTGCTCACACCCATTACCTCTTGAAACCAAGCTGTTTCATAAGAATGAACAAGATTAGTAGGCTCCCAGTAAGTAGACCCATGGTTCTTTGAGATAAAAGGAAGAAAAAAGGTGGAAGCAGAAGGAAGGTGGAGTTTTTAGCATGAGAGCTACTGTCATAATAGCCTAAATATCTTACTTTGCCCTCAAGTTGGGCAAGTTATGATACCTGTGGTACAAGGTATTTATGAAACCAATCCTAGTAATTTGGAGTGCTAGAGAAACACAGCACTTCTCTTTCTGTTCAGTTGTTTTTACTACTGGGATACAGTCTCAAAGTATGACAGCTTCTGGGAATATTCCAGACTGAGTTGCAAGCGATGTCAACAGCAAATTGGGCTTTTAAAACTCTATAGAGAAGGTTTCATACTTTTGAACCCCAAATATTATAAATCATGTATGTTTGGGAAAGGAGCAAAGTAACTTCTTTCTGGAATGTTATTCGTTCCTGGTCAAAAGTTTAAAAGAAAATTGAGGAACAGGACTTGACTTATACTTTTGCCTTGTCTGTCTAACGTGAGTCTGAGTGTATCTGGAAATAAAATATCATTTAGAGTTCTTGGATGAAACTTCCTGATAATGTCATACAGTTCCAAAATCTCCATCTCAGAAGTCTCTGCCCTTCTTGGTACTAAGCAGTTCCTAAGTAGCAGATGGCACTAATTTGAACATGGAGGAATTTTACTACCTTAGAAATAGTCTTCTGTAATGCATGTAATCCACCCAGGACTAGAAATTTTAAATCTGAGCTGGGTACATTGGTACATGCCTATAGTCCCAGCTGCTCCAGAAGTTGAGACTAGAAGATTGCCTGAGTTTAGGAGTTTGAGACCAGCCTGGATAACATGGTGAGGTCCTATCTCAAAAAGGGGGTGGGGTAGGACCCTGACTAGTAATGTAAACATTGGTGAGTCAAGGAGAGAATGGGAAATTTTCCAGACCTTAAAATTGTTCACCCATACAAATAAATAAATCACACACACAAAAATGAATTCAAGCACTTTGTTTAGGCCTGACCGTCATTCCTGGAACTTAGGGTTACAGAATGAAAGGCTCTCTTCTCCCTCTAGTGGCTTCTTTTTGTATAACTGCACATTCTTGATTTACTATATCTGTGACCAGTGGTTGTAGAGCAATCCTGACAAACTTAATAGTTCACGGGATAGTCATTCCCCTTATTCTGTTTCCTCAGCTCAACTTGGGTGATTTTAGTAACTCAGATTTACCTTGTTGAGAAATTAAATGCCTATCCCAAGTATCAGGGCTGCCTTGATCAAAAGATTTCCATGGGTTGAGGGTTTAACTCACATTGGTAGAGTGCTTGCCTAGCCTGCAAAAGGCCCTGGATTCCATCCTTGCACCACCAAAAATGACAAAAAGACTTCTGTACACCAAAACCAACTGAGATAAGAAATCGTGAGAAATGGCAAATAAGCTCTCATGAATAATGATCTGTGAACATTAAAATTTTAAATTACACATTCAAGGAAGATTTAAGAAAATACTGCCCTAACATTTGTAAACATCGTATTGTCTCCCTAGTATGAAAATGTAATTTCACTGTGACTATTCCATTCCTTAGTCTTCTATTTTTACTTAGCTTTTACATGGCTTAATCTTATACTGCGTAATGTTTCTCTCCAAAAGGTATTTGTACAGTCTCTAATGCTTGAGTCTGTTAATACAGGAGAATGTTTACTTGTTGTCTTTAAAAATAAATAAATTAATAAAAAAAAAAATAAAGAAAGAAAATACTGCCCTAGACCCATAGCCTTTCAGCTATCCTGACCGTGTCAAAAAAAACTGGATCTGGGAAAGTATCTTTGAAATCAGTGAACTCATGCTTGTAACCCCAGCACTGAGAAGTCTAAGGCAAGAGAACCACCACAAGTTCCAGGCCAGCCTGAACTATGTAGTGAGACCCTGACTCAAAAAACAAAAACAGCCAGGCATGGTGGCACATGGCCTGTAATCCCAGCATTTGGGAGGCTTAGGCAGGAGGATTGACACAAGTTCCAGGCCAGCCTGGACTATAGAGTGAAACCCTGTCTCCAAAAAAAAAAAAAAAAACACAAAAGAAATCAGGGGAGAGATATGAAATAATCATTTATTTGGGAACCTAAGACAGTTTCTGGGATTCATTTACATTACAGAAACAAAGCTAGCCCAAGAAATACCAAAATAAGTGTTGTCTAATAAATAGATTAGGGAATAAGAGGAGTCAATAGTGGTAGATTTAGATGTCAAAGTAATTTTTCTTTTTTGCTATGTAGTCCAGGTTGGCCTTGAACTCACTGTGTAGCCTCCTGAGTTCTAGGATTACAGGTGTGCACTACCACGCCTGGCAAATGTCATAGTAATTTCTGAGCAGTGTCTTTTAAGGGAAGATACAAGATAAAACTCTGGCAAGTTACCAGGCATGGTGGTGTACACCTGTAATCCCAGCTCCTCAGAATGCTAAGGAAAAAAAATCAAAAGTTCAAACCCAGCCTGGGCAACTTCATGAGACCCTGTCTCAGAATAAAAAATTACAAAGGGCTAAGAATATAGCTCGGTGCGAGGTCCTGGGTTCAATCTCCAGTATTGCCAAAAACAAAACAAAAAAAAACCACCACTCTGGCAAATTGATATGACTTAAGTATATTTACTTCTGGAGGTTTAATCCTTTTCCAGAAAGCTGTAGCTGGCTCTTTATAAACTGGCACTGTCCATTTTTTTTTTGTGTGTGTGTATGTGGGTACCGGGGGTTGACCTCAGGACCTTGTGCACCAGCAGGCACCCATGCCACTGAGCGATGTCACCAGCCCTTTTTTCATATGTGGGTTCCAGAAGTCGAACTCAAGACCTCACGCTTGCCAGGCAGGTGCTTATGCCATTGAGCTATCTCACTGGCCCTGCCTGCTATTCTTTACTACCTGCTCTTGACAGGCTAGACTGTCATAGCAGTTGTCACATAGTCTTCTTTCTTAAAAATTCTTAGCCAGGACCTTTTTTTTTTTTTTTGAGACAGGGTCTCACTGTGTAGTCCAGACTGGCCATGCCTGGCTAGGACCATATTATTATTGTTATGATGAGCTGCTGCTTAGTGGATGACTAAGCTTTACTGCCTTTGCCCTTTCTCTCTTGTAGAACTAGTTATTTTCTTTCCAAGCCTCCACATAACAATGACAACCCAGTGGAGTTATAAAAATCTGTGATAAGAATAGTCATCTCTTTATTCTTTTTTTTTTTTTGTGGGTACCGGGGGGTCGACCTCAGGACCTCGCGCACCAGCAGGCGCCCGTGCCACTGAGCAATATCACCGGCCCTTTTTTCGTATGTGGGATCCGGGAGTCAAACGCGGGCCCTCGCACTTGCAAGGCAGGCGCTTACGCCGCTGAGCCATCTCACCGGCCCCATCTCTTTTTGTTAAAGCTAATCATTATTTTGTATATTTATGCCTATTTGCTTTGTAAGGACTTCAGGGGAGAAAAACATCTTGCTGAGGTTTTGCTATCAGATCTTGGTGTCATCTGTATCATAAGACTTGAGTGTTTGTCTTTCCCTGGGTGAATCAAAACAGACTTAAAGTCCCTTAATTTCCTTGTTCAGTATGGGGGGAGAAAAATAGGCCAGGTGTGGTGGTGCATACTTGTAATCCCAGCATTCAGGAGGCTGAGACAAGAGGATCACTGAATTTGAGGCCAGCCTTGGCTACAAAGTGAGTTCAAGGCTAGCCTGAACTGCTGTCTAGTGAAACCCTGTCTCAAAAAGACCAAAAAAAAAAAAAAACCTTCTTATGAGCTTTAGTGTTGGAAATAGTAATTTTTCTTTTTCTTGCCTAGTGAGCCAGATCGAGGAAGGCTAACTCCTTCCCCAGACATCATTGTTCTGTCTGACAATGAGGCTTCCAGTCCCCGTTCCAGCTCCCGAATGGAAGAAAGACTCAAAGCAGCCAACCTGGAGATGTTCAAGGTAAAACATCTTCATTTATGTTTCTTCTATTTTCTTTCATTTCTTACCAGCCCTAGTACTGGTTTTTTTGTTGTTGTTTTGTTTTGTTTTTTCACTATTTACTTTTTGTAACTACATATCAATGAAAACTCTTTAGTGATTCTCAATTTCAAAGCCATGCCCTTTTAAAAGGAGCTATTAGCCAGGCGCAGCTGCTCACACCTGTAATCCCAGCACTCAGGAGGCGGAGGTAGGAGGATCTCTGTGAGTTCAAGGCCAGCCTGCACTACATGGTGACCCTGTCTCAAAAACACCAAAAAAAAAAAAAAAAAAGAAAGAAAAAAGAAACCATTAGAATTTAGTGGAGCAGATAGTTTAAAAATGCACATAAGGCTGGGTGTGGTGGTGCATGTCTGTAATCCCAGCATTCCAGAGGCTGAGGAAGGAGGATCATCATGAGTTCGAGGCCTGCCTGGGCTACATAGTAAGTTCAAGGCCAGCCTGAACTACACAGTGAGACCCTGTCTCAAAAAAACAAAAGAAAAGAAAACGTGTACATTGGGAAGCCAGGTGTGATGGTGCATGCCTGCAATCCTGACAATCCAGAGGTGCATAGATTGAAGCCAGCCTGGGCTACATAGTGAGACCCTGTCTCAAAAAACAACCACCACAACAAAACGCATATATAAAAGTAGTCACGTTCTGTCTAATTACGTTCAACCTCACAACTCATATCACATGAACTCTTAACTGCAAGGATACCCTCTAACTCTTGTCTAGAGTCTCAGACTACAGATTCTTCTTTTTAAAAATATGTCTGTGCAAATAAATATATGAAAAAATGTTCACCATGACTGGTCATTCGAGAGATGCAAATTAAAACAACACTGAGATTCCATCTCAACCCGGAAAGAATGGCTGTTATCAAGAAATCAGCCACTAACAAATGCAGGAGGGGCTGTGGGCAAAAAGGAACCCTTCTCCATTGTTGGTGGGAGTGTAGACTGGTGCAACCTGTGTGGAAATCAGTGTGGCGATACCTCGAAAAACTAGGATTGGAGGTCCCATTTGACCCAGCTGTTCCTCTTCTGGGTATCTTCCCAGAAGAATTAAAAACATTGTACCACAGCAATATATGTACACCCATGTTTATAGCAGCATAGTTTATAATAGCTAGATCTTGGAAACAACCCATCAACCAAGGAATGGATAAAAAAGATGTGGTCTTTTTGTTTTTTTAATGTGGGTACCAGGAGTCGACCTCAGGACCTTGTACTTACCAATAAGCGCTTGTGCCACTGAGCGATGGAACCGGTCCTTTTTTTCCTTTATGTGGGTACCGAGAGTCGAACTCAGGACCTCGCACTTGCCAGCAGGTGCTTGTGCCACTGAGCGCTATCACCGGCCCTTTTTTTCCTTTATGTGGGTACTGGGAGTCGAACTCAGGACCTCGCACTTGCCAGCAGGTGCTTGTGCCACTAAGCGATATCACTGGCCCTTTTTTTCCTTTATGTGGGTACCGGGAGTCGAACTCAGTACCTCTTGCTTGCCAGGCAGGTGCTTATGCCGCTGAGCTATCTCACCAGACCCCGAGTAACTAATTTAAAGATAAAAATACACAATGTATTAACCATTGTTACTCTCAAAATACCTTGTTTTGAAATTTCTTTTTCTTTAAGATAAAATCTTAAAAAATACATTCATCTCTTACATTACAAAAAGTACATATATGTATACATGTATACACACACAGTCCACCAAAAAACGTATATATGTTTCAGAAAAGAAAACCTCGTGTAATTAATACTAAATTTACTGAGACACCCTGAGATTAATACAAGTTATCCTTGGCCTCTACAATTGCAAGAGGTGCTCAAAGTGGTGGCCGTTAGCTTCTAGACACTTAGTAGTATGGCAAACTGCTGCTTGGGTTACCTTGGTCATTGAGATTGCTGCACATGCATTTTCAGTTTCTTTAAGGGCCGGCAGTTTGGTGGGTTTTCCATGATACACATCTTCTAGGGTCCCCCATACAAAGGTAACACCATCTGTTGAAAAAACAGCATACTATTTTTCCTGAACTGTGTATGCATTTTTTTGGTGGACTCTGTGTATATAACACCCCCCCCCCAAATGTGGCTTTTAAAGATTTAGAAACATTTTATTTTAAAAAAAAAAAAAAGGCCGGTGAGATGGCTCAGCGGCTTAAGCGCCTGCCCGGCAAGCGCGAGGGCCCGAGTTCGACTCCCGGATCCCACATACAAAAAAGGGACCGGTGATATCGCTCAGCGGCACGGGCGCCTGCTGGCGCGCGAGGTCCTGAGGTCGACCCCCCCCGGTACCCACAAAAAAAAAAAAAAAAATTAAAAAAAAAAAAAAAAAAACAGTACTGTACCTCCTTTGATCATTCTGTTTCACCAGAAATCTGACTGAGTAGCATTTATATGTGGTCTCTTCATTTGATAAGCACTTTTTGAGTACTTGTTGAGTTCCAGGCTCTGTATCACTTCTTATGGATGTTGAAGGTTTAGACCTAAAATGTACAGATGACCTCTCTCTGCAAAGGATTCTGGGTACATGCTGCTACTGTACCTGATGGTCTCCATGTTTCCTTAGGGGAAAGGCATTGAGGAACGACAGCAGCTTATCAAGCAGCTGAGGGATGAGCTACGATTGGAAGAGGCTCGACTGGTGCTATTAAAGAAACTGAGACAGAGTCAGCTACAAAAAGAGAATGTGGTCCAAAAGGTAATGTACTCCAGAAATAAGCTAGAGGAAAAGAAATAAAACTGGTTTTAGAGTGGCTGTCCCAGGTAGATTAAGCTTTATGGCTCATTTTTCTCTGATTCTATAGTTTTTTAGTTTCTAGAAGTAGTGTGTTTGTTTTTTTTTTCTTTTTGGGGGGTGTGTTTTTGTTTGGTTTGGTTTTGGATTTGGTTTTGGTTTTTTAGACAGAGTCTTGCTGTGTAGTTCAGGCTGGCCTTGAACTCACTGTGTAGTCCAGGCGGACCTTGAACTCTCAGCTATCCTCCTGCCTCAGCCTCCCAAATGCTGGGATTACAGATACGTGCCACCATGCCCAGCCGATTTTTTTTCCCCTCCCCCTTAAATCTCAGACTTTAATCAAGAATACTTTAATCCCATTTTTCTACTTTTCTTCCTGGTCAACAGGAGATTCACACTGACAAGAAAATTTAAAAGTTCAGGGATGTACTGAAGTCCACTTCTGATTACTTGCATTTTCTACAGTCTAATTTTCTCTTCCTTCTCCCAGACTCCAGTTGTACAGAACGCAGCATCTATCATTCAGCCATCTCCTGCCCATGTGGGCCAGCAAGGTTTATCCAAGCTTCCCTCCCGGCCTGGAGCCCAAGGGGTTGAACCTCAAAATTTGAGAACATTACAGGTTTGTGATCCATACTGGGATTATAATGTTCAAGGGCCCTATGTATCCTTTGTTTGGCAGCTTTTGTAAAGAGTATAGAAGAACCTAGCCATGACAAAGGTGCTGTTACAGGTCCTTCACGGCATGATTTAGTCTGCCATAGAAAAATTAATAACCTCCCATTATAGTATTTCTTCTCTAGAGAAGATTTCTAGATTCTCTAGAGAAGGGTTATCTTACACCAATGACAAACCTTTTAGAGCTTTCAGTGATAACAGACAATGAGCTGTCACACACGTGCCATAGGTTTACCACCACTGGCATATACCAAAAAGGCCAGGGACTTGCTAGCTACTCATCAACATTTAGAGTGCTGGTAGATTCATCCTATCAGACAAAATGTCCTATTTCATCAGACAAAATGATGAAGTCTGACTGTGTTCTAGTGTTTCTGCTTAGCTGTACATTAATTATAGGTAGTATTTTCCCTTTTGCATTTTATATACCATTATAGCACCAGGGACTAGTTTTTTCTCTCTTTTTCCTCTTCAGGGTCACAGTGTCATTCGTTCAGCGACCAGTACCACCCTCCCACACATGTTGATGTCTCAGCGTGTTATCGCACCAAATCCAGCCCAGCTACAGGGTCAGCGGGGCCCGCCTAAGCCTGGCCTTGTACGCACCACAACACCCAACATGAATCCTGCCATCAATTACCAGCCAGTAAGAGAGACCCCTACTGTGGAAAAAGAGAAATCCTTTATTTACTTTTCTTGCTAAAAGGGACAAAAGTTTTAAGTTTTTGTACATACAGAAACTAAGACAATATGGATGATTTGGGTGGAGTTTTGTTACTGTTGTTTTTGGGGGAAGGTTTTTGTTTTGTTTTGCTTTGCTTTTTGGCTTTTTGGAGACAAGGTCTCACTATGTAGTCCTTGTCTGAGGCTAGCCTTATAGCAATCCTTCTGCCTCAGCCTTCCACATGCTGGAATTACAGGTATGCATTTTCACACCCTGATAAACTTTTTGGTGTTTTGTTTTGTTTTTTGGTGGTGGTGTTTTTTGGGGTTTTTTTGGAGAAAGGGTCTTGCTGTGTAGGTCAGGCTGGTCTCAAATTTGCTATCCTCCTGCCTCAGCCTCTAGAGTGCTAGGGTTCCAAGCTTGTGCCACTACACCCAACTTTGGATGGAGCTTGAGAGCATTCCCAAAAGTGGAAGCGTAAGGATGTAGGACAGAAAGCATCCCCAATGTTTCAGGTTTTTTTTTTTTCCCCCTCTTTCCTCTTAGCAGTTCCAACAGTTCTTTTTTCATATGTGCTAGAGTTCTCTTTCAGTGAGCAAGTTGGATACACCCTATTTTGTGGAAGCTAAATAGTCCAAATTAGGATCAGATAGTGTTCTCTGCTAAAAGACAAGAATTGGTGTTTTTCCACAGGTCAGCTATGAGTGACACCTATTCTCAATCTGTTTTAGCAGTCAAGTTCTTCCGTTCCCTGTCAGCGCACAACATCCTCTGCCATCTACATGAACCTTGCCTCACATATGCAGCCAGGAACTGTGAACAGAGTGTCCTCACCACTCCCTAGCCCCAGCGCCATGACTGATGCCGCCAACTCACAGGCTGCAGCCAAATTGGCTCTTCGCAAGCAGTTGGAAAAGACGCTCCTGGAGATCCCACCTCCAAAGCCTCCCGCTCCCTTGCTTCACTTTCTGCCCAGTGCAGCTAACAGCGAGTTCATCTACATGGTAGGCTTGGAAGAGGTCGTGCAGAGTGTCATTGACAGCCAAGGTGAGATTAGTTTTTGGGGTTTTTGTTTGGTTTTTTGAGGAAGGGTCTTGCTATGTAGTTCAGCCTGGCTCTGAATTCACTGTGTAGTCCAGACTGGCCTCAAACCTGCAGTAATCCTCCTGCCTCCGCCTCCTGAGTGCTGGGATTATAGACATGCTGCCATCATGCCGTTTGCTAATACTAGTTTTTGTACTAGAGGTTACCAAGGTGTGATTGCTATGGGAACAGTATCACAGACTACAATGTGGCATAAATAACCTCTCATTATTGCCAATGCTTATTTCTAGGTAGTTTGGGAACAGAGTATCAGAGTTTTGTAACCAGGCATGGCGGTACATATCTATAATACCAGCCACTTGGGAGTCTGAGGCAGGAGAATCATAAGTTTAGGCCAGTTTAGCAAAACGCTGTCTCAAAAAAATAAAATGGGCCCTGGATTCAATTCTCAGCACCACATTAAAACCCAAAAACGGTGGCTAGGCTGATGCATGTATAATTTGGTGAATAAAACTTGTTTTTGTGTTGAGTTTTTTGTTTGTTTGTCTGTTTGTTTGTTTTTTGTGGGTACCGGGGGGTCGACCTCAGGACCTCGCACGCCAGCAGGCGCCCGTGCCGCTGAGCAATATCACCAGCCCCTTTTTCGTATGTGGGTTCTGGGAGTCGAACTCGGGCCCTCGCGCTTGCTGGGCAGGCGCTTAAGCCACTGAGCCATCTCACCGGCCCTTGTTTGTTTGTTTTTGAGACAGGGATCTCCCTATATAGTTCAGGCTGGCCTTGAACTCATAGAGATCCTCCTGCCTTAGCCTCCCAAGTGGTGGGCTTATAGGCATGCGCCACCATGCCTGGCTGTGTTGAATTACTGTTTTCAGTTTCTGCCCTTTGAGTGCTTACAGGTGAGAAAATACGCATGCTGATATCTATAGATAACTAAAATGATCACATTTTATAGTTGTAAAGCAATACTGAACCAGACTATTAATACCATACAGTCTAAAAGAAGGTATTAGAGGGGCTGGGGATATGGCACAGTGCCTGCCTGGCAAGCACAAGGTCCTGAGTTCAATTCCTGGTACCACCAAAAAAAAAAAAAAAAAAAAAAAAGGTATTAGGCTTAAATTTCCAAACATACTAATGTGTTCCATAGGAGCATCTTACAGTAGAGGCAAGTACTTAGAGGACTCACTGTTGGCTATAAAAAGATCACAAAGTGACAGATTGATAACCAAAAGTTATATATAAAAGGAATAAGGAGTCAGGCATGGTGGCACATGGCTGTAATCCAAGCACTCGGGAGGCTGAGGCAGGAGGATCACCGGGAGTTCAAGGCCAGTCTGGACTACATAGTAAGACCCTGTCTCCAAAAAAAAAAAGAATAAAGAGTGGTGTGAGGTAAGCAGATGCTAAGAAGCAAAAGTACTGGTTGAGTTAGATGGGAGTCCTTTGATTTTGAGTTGACCCAGTATTTTCTCATTGTGATACAGTAGGAAGTCAGAAAACATGGATTCTTGTTCTAGCTTTGTCAGTTAAAGGAACTTTATAGTTTCTTTGATGTAAATGATAGTGATACTGTTACAATCAAGTGAGATAAAAATACTTTTTAAATAATAGAGGATTTTTGTTTTGTTTTTATGGTAGTCTCTTAATTCAGCAGGGGAAACTCCTGGAAAAGATCTATTTAATGAAGAGAGACAGAAGAGATAGGAAATATGAAGCCACTGATAATTCTTTCTGTTGGCATGTAGGCAAAAGCTGTGCCTCACTCCTGCGGGTCGAACCCTTTGTATGTGCCCAGTGCCGCACAGATTTCACCCCTCACTGGAAACAAGAAAAGAATGGTAAGATTCTATGTGAACAGTGTATGACCTCCAACCAGAAAAAAGCTCTGAAAGCTGAACACACCAACCGGCTGAAAAACGCTTTTGTTAAAGCCCTACAGCAGGAACAGGTAAGAATTCTGACTTCTACACCCCAGCCACCTCTATGGGTTTGGTTCTACCAAAGGGTTGTTGCCTCTAGATCCAAGGAGTTACCTACTATGTGGTCTCCACAGACCTCTGCATCTGGAGACCTAGGTTATTTTTCCTCCTCCTTTATTATTCTGTCTTTCCCATTTCCATTTGATATTTTTTTTTTTTTTTTTTTGGTGGGTACCGGGGCGTCGACCTCAGGACCTCACGCACCAACAGGCACCCGTGCTGCTGAGCGATATCATCGGCCCCTTTTTCATATGTGGGTTCCGGGAGTCGAACTCAGGCCCTCGCGCTTGCAAGGCAGGCGCTTACGCTGCTGAGCCATCTCACCGGCCCTCCATTTGATTTTTTTTTTTTTTTTTTTTGTGGGTACCGGGGGGTCGACCTCAGGACCTCACGCGCCAGCAGGCGCCCGTGCCGCTGAGCGATATCACCGGCCCCTTTTTCGTATGTGGGTTCCGGGAGTCGAACTCGGGCCCTCGAGCTTGCCGGGCAGGCGCTTACGCTGCTGAGCCATCTCACCGGCCCTCCATTTGATTATTTTTGATTGAATAAAAATAGTAGTGCCTGGCAATGTGGCATGTGCCTGTAATTCCAGCACTCAGGAAGCCAGGATCACCATGAGTTGGAGGCCAGCCTGAGCTACATACCAAGACCTTGTATCAAAACAAAACAAAACAAAAACATAGTAGCATGTATAGCTGAGGTTAAGAGAAAGGGATAGAGGCTTAAGACTCTTGGTTTTTTGCTGGGTGTGGTGCCCCACACCTGTAATCCCAGCACTTGGGAGGCTGAGGCAGACGGATTGCCATGAGTTTGAGGCCACCCTGGGTTACACTATAACTTCAAGGCCACCCTGCACTACAAAGCAAGACCCTGTCTTAAAAAACAAACCAAAAAAAAAAAAAAAAAAACCTTCTGGTTTTTCCGTACCACTGAAAGAATTCCTCTATTCTCAACTTTATTTTCTCTTCAAACAAATGGATTTTGGTGGGAGGAATTAGTATTCATACAAGAAATCTTTGAGAGAAGTAATTACCTATAGTCCATACTTAACAAAGAAACAACAAAGGAAAGAGTAGATTATAAAGTAGCTCAGTGTCACCATGAGTTTGAGGCCGACCTGGACTACAAAGTGAGTTCAAGGCCAGCCTGAACTGCATAGTGAAACCCTGTCTCAAAAAGACCAAAAATAAGTAAGTAAAAATAAAAAATAGGATCGGTGCTATGGCTCAGCGGCATAAGTGCCTGCCCGGCAAGTGTAAGGTCCTGAGTTCGACTCCCGGTACCTACATAAAGGAAAAAACGGGCCGGTGATAATCGCTCAGCGGCACAAGCGCCTCCTGGCAAGCACGAGGTCCTGAGTTCAACTCCCAGTACCCACATAAAAAAAATAAAACTAAAAATAAAAAATAAAGTAGCTCGGTGAAGTGCAGTGTGCTACAGTGTGTGAATGTCTCCTCTAGTAGTTACAAAATGAGAATGTCTTGAAGAGGGGAAAATCTCTTGGGAAGTTTCAGTCTTTTTCTGTATCCCAGTTTCCCATTCCACCACTTTTCAGAGTCCTTTTTGGGTAGTTTCACAAACCTTCTAGAAAATAGGAAAGCATTAAAAATAGAACCTCTCCAGGTACAGTGACACACATCTATAATGCAGTTACTCAAGAGACTGAGGCAGGAGAATTGAAAGTCTGATCCAGCATGGGCAACTTAGCAAGACCCTGTCTCAAAATAAAAAGGACTGGACTGGGCTACATAGTGAGTTCAAGGCCAGCCTGGAATACATAGCAAGACACTGACTCAAAAAAAAAACAAAGAAATTTAAAAGTGCCGGCTGGGCATGGTGGCACATGCCTGTAATCCCAGCATATGGGAGGCTGAGGCAGGAGGATTACCATGAGTTTGAGGCCAGCCTGAACTACACAGCAAGACCCTGTCCTCTGTGCATCACCCCCGCCAAAAAAAACGGTGCTGGGAATGTAGCTCAGTGCTCCCCAGGTTCAATCCTTAGTAGTACAAAAAACTAAAACCTCAACACAGTTCATCAGCCTTAATTGTATTAGTCAGCTCATTGTCAGCAGCCAGCTTCCTATAGCCATTATCTAAGAGCCAGCTCCCTCCAGCTAACTAGCAGTATTAGAGGTAAAACCTCTAGGCTTATGGCTTAAGAAATTGGTTGCTGCCAGAGTGCTGGATAACAGGCATATGCCACCATGCCTGGCTGTACCAAGCGTTTAAAGATGAATTAACCAGAGTCCAGAAAAAGATGGCGGATCTGTAAGAAGCAGGCAGTGAACCTCTCCAAAAGTCGCCGTCTGGACACTGGAATATAGTGACTGGAGGAGGACAAGAAAGAGGGAAGTGGCTCCCATGGACCCAGGAAAGATCTGAAGCGCAGTTTGGGGCCCACGCACAAAGTGAAAAGAGAAACACCAACAAAGAAGAAGGAGGTGGCCGCCGATGCCATTTCCCGGTGTCGGGATTCCCGACGCGACTGAAGCAGTTCAAATCTGTGGACACGTGGTGACTGCCAGCACCCCCGGGGGCCTCCACGGAGGAACGCGAGAAACAGCGGTGCAGAGAAGCAGCAGCCGTGAAGGACTCACTGACTGGCGGTGAGTGCTGACACCCAGCCGTCAGGCGCGTAAGACAGCCACTAGCCGGGCGCCATTGTGGGGGGGGGAGCAGCTGAGCGCAGAACTCAGGGCGGCCGCCACTCCATCCACGGCTCCAGTGGGAACCTCTGCGGAGCAATGCGAGACGCCGCAGTACAGAGAAGCACCAGCCGAGAGGGACACACTGACTGGCGCTTTTCTTCTTGTATTCCAAGACTGAGATTGTCTAAGGATCACAAAAAATACTGTGGCACAGAACCAAAGAACCAAGGACTGGGCCAAACAGGCAGCAACTTCTTATCTCCAACAAATTGAAGAGGTAGGACCTTGCAGCAGGCTCAAAGCCCAAAAATAAGCTACACCTGGAAGATACCTCAGAGAAGTAGCCGTCTCCTAAGAGTTTGAAATACTAGCAATAAAGCAAGCTACCATAGGCAATTTACAAACATCACCCCAGAAATTAAATTAAGAAAGAAAAGAAAATGAGACGACACTTAAACAAGATGCAGGGGCCGGTGAGATGGCTCAGCGGCTTAAGTGCCTGCCTGGCAAGCGTGAGGGCCCGAGTTCGACTCCCGGAACCCACATACGAAAAAGGGGCCGGTGATATCGCTCAGTGGCACGAGGTCCTGAGGTCGACCCCCCGGTACCCACAAAAAAAAAAAAAAAAAAAGACAGGATATATTTGGGCCGGTGAGATGGCTCAGTGGCTTAAGCGCCTGCCTTGCAAGCGCGAAGGCCCGAGTTCGACTCCTGGAACCCACATACGAAAAAGGGGCCGGTGATATCGCTCAGTGGCACGGGTGCCTGTTGACGCATGAAGTCCTGAGGTCGTCCCCCCGGTACCCACAAAAAAAAAAAAAAAAAAAAAAAAACAAGATGCAACCCCACACATCCAGTTCACCAAAGGCAAACCCAGGGGGCAATGAGGTGGGACAAACCAAAAGCCACCCACCTGACATCTCTGAAGTGGTAACAACAAAGCAGTTGAATGAGGCTCGGGAAAAATTTAAATCAGAAATAATTTCTCAGATAACTGCAGAGATAATGTCCACAGTGAAGACCATGCTTAAGGACGCTAGACCAGACACAGACAAAAAAATAGATGAGCTTAAGAAAATGATGGAAGCCATGAATGCTCAGCACAGGAAAGAAATGGACTCCATAAAGCAGATTCAAGCAGATATCCAGGAGAACAAAAATTCCATTGAAAGTATTTGTAGCAGATTAAGCCAGTGTGAGGACAGGATCTCAGATATAGAAGACAGGCTTGCAATTAGTGATCATGAAAAGAAAGAATTCTTAAAAATAGCAAGGGACAATGAAAAATCAATCCAGCAGCTGCTAGATGATGCAAAGAAGAATAACTTAAGATTGATTGGAGTCAATGAAAAGGCAGGAGATAGCATAAATGACATCAGAACACTGTTCACAGACATTATCACAGAAAATTTCCCTGGTAGAGAAAAAGAATTTGACGTTCAGATAAGTGAGGCTTATAGAACTCCAATTAGCCATGATCAAAAAAAATCTTCAGCCAGGCATATCATAGTCAAGATTCCAGAAGTTCAACATAAGAGTAGAATCTTAAAAGCTGTTAGAGAAGAGAAACAAATCACCTATAAAGGAAAGCCCATCAGAATCACAGCGGACTTTTCAGCACAAACCCTCAAGTCAAGAAGAGCTTGGAATGATGTATTTCAAGTTATAAAGGAAAATAATCTTCAACCTAGATTGATGTACCCCGCAAAACTATCTTTCAAAACTGATTGAGAAATAAAATACTTCCATGACAAAGAACATCTGAGAAAATTTATGACCACCAAACCAGCACTCCAAAATGTTTTGAAGGACATCCTAGAAAGGGATAACAAGGACTACAACTCCAGAAACCCCAACAGAAGGAATCCACCAGGCAGAGCAAATGATTAAAGAGAGGTAGGGAAAAATAAAAATTAAAAGAGGGGGAGCCAACATGAAAATAACATGACAAGGATAAGTCAATACATATCAGTTTTAACCATTAATGTTAATGGTCTCAATTCACCAATCAAAAGGCACAGACTGGCGAATTGGATCAAGAAGCAAGATCCAACAATATGCTGTATACAAGAAACACATTTAATTCAAAAAGAAGTTCATAGACTGAAAGTCAAAGGATGGAAAACAATACTCCATGCGACAGGAACCCAGAAAAAAGCAGGGGTAGCTATTCTTTTTGTACACAAAGTGAATTTCAAGCCAAGAATGATTCAGAGAGATAAGGTCACTACATCCTTGTAAAGGGAACAATCCAAGAGGAAGAGATAACAATCATAAATATATATGCAACAAATACCAGTGCACCCAACTATATAAAACAAATATTAATGGACATGAAAAATCAAATAACCACTAATACAATTGTACTGGGGGATCTCAGTACTCCACTGTCACAAAAAGACAGATCAACTAGACAAAAAATCAACAATGAAATATTACAACTGAACCAAACTTTGGAACAAATGGACTTAGTAGATGTCTACAGAGTGTTCCACCCCATAACATCAGAATACACATACTTCTCAGCTGCACATGGGACGTTCTCCAAAATAGACCACATACTAGCTCATAGAACCTGCTTAAGTAAATGCAAAGGAATTGAAATTATCCCATGTATATTATCAGACCATAGTGCAATGAAATTGGAAATCAGTGGCAAAAGAAACCACAAGAATTTGCTAAACACATGGTAATTAAATAGCACCCTACTGAACAACCAATGGGAAACAGATGAAATTAAAGAAGAAATTAGACAGTTTCTGCAACTGAATGATAATGACAGTACAACATACCGGAACTTATGGGATACAATGAAAGCAGTCCTGAGAGGGAAATTTATAGCATTAAATACCTATATCAGGAAAACAGAGGAAGCACAAATAAACAACCTAATGGTGAACCTCAAACTTCTAGAAAAAGAAGAGCAGGCTAAGCCAAAAGCTCGTACAAGGGAGGAAATTATAAAGATCCGAGCAGAAATCAACGTATTGGAGACTAAAAAAACAATATAAAGAATCAACGAATCAAAGGGTTGGTTCTTTGAAAGATTAAATAAAATCAACAAACCCTTATCCAACCTTATTAAAAAAAGGAAAGAAAGTACTCAAATCCACGCAATTAAGAATGAAAAGGGTGATATCACGACAGACCCTGCAGAAATCCAGAAGATCATCTATACCTACTTTGAAAACTTGTATTCTAATAAGATGGAAAATGCAGAAGAAGTGGACAGATTCCTAGATACATATGAATTACCAAAGCTCAACCAAGAAGATATAAAAATCCTAAATAAACCAATAACAATCAATGAAATCGAAGATGTAATTAAAAACCTCCCAACAAAGAAAAGCCCAGGCCCTGATGGATTCACTGCTGAATTCTATAAGAAATTTAGAGAAGACCTAACACCACTACTTCTCAAACTCTTTAATGAAATTGAAAGGGAAGCAATACTCCCAAATTCATTCCTGGAAGCAAGCATTACCCTGATACTAAAACCAGAGAAGGACCCAACTAAGAAAGAGAACTACAGCCCAATCTCCCTAATGAACATAGATGCAAAAATCCTCAATAAGATACTGGCAAACAGAATGCAGCAAATCATCAAGAAGATTATACACCATGACCAAGTTGGATTCATCCCAGGGATGCAGGGATGGTTCAACATACGTAAATCAATAAATGTAATACACCAGATTAACAGAACTAAGGACAAAAATCATATCATCTCAATAGATGCAGAAAAAGCTTTTGACAATGTCCAGCACCCATTCATGATAAAAACCCTGCAGAAAATTGGAATAGATGGCCTTTATCTCAATCTGATAAAAGCTATCTATGACAAGCCCACAGCCAATATCATACCTAATGGACAAAAACTGAAAGCCTTCTCTCTAAAATCAGGAACCAGACAAGGATGTCCACTGTCCCCACTCTTATTCAACATAGTCCTGGAAACTTTAGCCAGAGCAATTAGACAAGAGAAAGAAATAAAAGGAATTATGATTGGGAAGGAAGAAGTTAAATTATCATTATTTGCAGACGACATGATACTCTATGTAGAAGACCCCAAAATCGCCACTAAAAAACTGCTAGATTTAATAAGCATATTCAGTAGTGTAGCTGGATACAAAGTCAACACTCAAAAATCAATAGCCTTCCTGTACACCAATAACAAACTCACTGAGAGAGAAATTAGGGAAACAACACCTTTCACAATCACATCTAAAAAAATGAAATACCTAGGAATCAATCTCACAAAGGAAGTAAAAGACACCTACACTGAAAACTACAGTACTCTGAAAAAGGAGATTGAAGAGGATATCAGAAAATGGAAAGATATCCCTTGCTCTTGGGTCGGAAGAACCAATATAGTGAAAATGGCCATACTTCCAAAACTGTTATATGGATTTAATGCAATTCTGATCAAAATTCCAGCAACATATCTCACAGAATTAGAGAAAAAAAAATCCTAAAATTCATCTGGAACCAGAACAGACCTAGAATAGCAAAGGCAATTCTGGGCAACAAAAACAAGGCAGGGGGCATCACAATCCCTGATTTGAAATTATACTGTAAAGCTACTGTGATAAAAACAGCGTGGTATTGGCAAAAAAAGAGACCCGAACATGAGTGGAACAGATTAGAAGATACAGAAACAACTCCAGACATACTAAGCCACCTTATCTTTGACAAAGGTGCCAAACACATTCACTGGAAGAAATAGTCTTTAATAAATGGTGCTGGAAAAATTGGCTCTACACATGCCGAAGATTAAAATTAGACCCATATCTTTCACCGTGCACTAAACTAAATTCAAAATGGATCAAAGAGGGCCGGTGAGATGGCTCAGCGGCTTAAGCGCCTGCCCGGCAAGCGCGAGGGCCCGAGTTCAACTCCCGGAACCCACATACGAAAAAGGGGCCGGTGATATCGCTCAGTGGCACGGGCGCCTGCTGGCGCGTGAGGTCCTGAGGTCGACCCCCCGGTACCCACAAAAAAAAAAAAAAAAATGGATCAAAGAACTAAATATTAAAACAGAAACATTAAATCTCCTGGAAAATAGAATAGGTAAACCTCTTGAAGACATCGGTATAGGCAAAGACTTTATGAATAAAACCCCAATGGCACAGGAACTACCACAAAGAATCAACAACTGGGATCTCATCTTATTAAAAAGCTTTTGCACAGCAAGAGAAGCCATCAACAGTGAAGAGACAACCCACAACATGGGAAAAAATGTTTGCCAGCTATTCCTCAGACAAAGGATTACTATCGAGAACATACAAAGAACTCAAAAAAATCAGACCTCCCAAATTTAAAGACCCATCCAAAAATGGGCATCTGAGATGAATAAACACTTCTCAGATGAAGAAATACAAATAGCAAATAAATAAATATATGAAAAAATGTTCAACATCACTAGTCATTCGAGAGATGCAAATGAAAACAACACAGATTCCATCTCACCCCAGAAAGAATGGCTATTATCAAGTCAACTAATAACAAATGCTGGAGGGGCTGTGGGGAAAAAGGAACCCTTCTCCACTGTTGGTGGGAGTGTCGACTGGTGCAGCCACTATGGAAATCAGTGTGGAGACTCCTCAAAAAACTAGGATTGGAGGTCCCATTTGACTCAGCTATTCCCCTTCTGGGTATCTTCCCAGAAGAATTAAAAACATCATACCACAGCGATATATGTGCACCCATGTTTATAGCAACACAATTTGTAATAGCTAGATCGTGGAAACAACCCAAATGCCCATTAACCGAGGAATGGATAAAAATGATGTGATATTTCTATTTAATGGAGTACTACTCAGCCATAAAGAAAGTAAAACTGGAAACTTTTATAGGTAAATGGATGCAACTCAAGAAAATACTCACAAGCGAAATAAACCGGATGCACATTTGTAAACATCGTATTGTCTCACTAGTATGAAAATGCAATTTCACTATGACTATTCCATTCCTTAGTCTTCTATTTTTACCTAGCTTTTACATGGTTTAATCTTATACTGAGTAATATTTTTCTCCAAAAGGTATTTGTACATTCTCTAATGCTTGAGTTTGTTAATACATGAGAATGTTTACTTGTTGTCTTTAAAAAAAAAAAAGAAGGAAAAAAAAAAAAAAAAAAAAGAGAAATTGGTTGTTGTCCTGCCCAGCCTGATCTGATGACTCCCAACAGGAAATTGAACAGCGATTACAGCAACAGGCAGCGCTTTCTCCTACTGCGGCTCCAGCTGTGTCCAGTGTCAGTAAACAAGAGACCATCATGAGACATCATACACTTCGGCAGGTAAGGAACTTCCCCCTCACCCTGATTTCTCTTGGTTTGTCAACCATGTATCCCAGTTTGTCCTTTCTTCTGTGACAACGTACCTCTCTTCTGTATTCCTGTGTCTCTGCCTCCCACTTAACCTTCCGTCTTGACAAAGTTTTATCATCTGTCTTCTCATATTTGCAGGCTCCGCAGCCCCAGAGCAGCCTCCAGCGTGGCATACCCACCTCTGCTCGCTCCATGCTTTCAAACTTTGCACAGGCACCCCAACTGTCTGTGCCAGGCGGCCTCCTTGGTATGCCAGGTAAGAGAAGATGATCTGCAAACTTATCACAGGGGTCAGCTGGTTAGTGCACAGTTCTTTAGTAGCCCTTTTAGGTTAATTGTTCCTTCCTTCACTTTCTGTTCATTCTTTAGGGTGTACAGTATTTCCTTGCTCTTTCACCAGATGTTTGCTTGCTTGTTTTGTTTTGTTTTGACGTTTGAGACAGGGTCTTGCTATATAGTTCAGGCTGGCCTTGAACTTGCAATCCTCCTGCCTCAGCCTTCCAAGTGCTGGGATAACAGCCTGGCAGCAAATGTTTGCTAAGTTCATATTACATACCAGCCACAGTGCACTAGGGTTTTAGTGGTGAAAACACAGCCCTACCATTATAAATGTAGTGATAAATGTGCCTTCAGTGGGCCTGTGGGTATTGCTCAGGCCCAGCCTGTCCTGACTTACACAGCACGCTCACCTATCCTGTTTGAATTATCCAGGAGTGCTTCTCCAGTCTTTGGCCCTTAAATCAGAACAGATTCAGTGATTACATCCCATTGTCTTTACCATTTTTTCTCACTATACCATACTCTCTTTACCACATTTCTTTCACTGTGTTCATTATTCCTGGTAGGATTGAAATTTCAGGAAGACCTCTTTCTCTAAGCTTGGGAGTAGAAGGGTAGTAGCTGCTGAAACAGAGCTAGCTACTGTTTCCACCCCATCCACTGTGCAGCCCCAGAGTAGTACAAAAGGTAATGTCATTTCCTCTTTTAATACCTCTCCTCCACTTTTGTCTTCTTGGTCTAGGTGTCAACATTGCATACTTGAACACTGGCATCGGAGGACACAAAGCCCCCAGTTTGGCAGACAGACAGCGCGAATACCTTTTAGACATGATCCCTCCTCGGTCTATATCGCAGTCCATCAGTGGACAGAAATAACGCCTGGTCCACTTGCACCGCCCCAACCTTGAATCCTTTATCCCTTTTCTCTCCCATTGCCCCAACTTCCGTCGCATGCAGTGCCTGTACTGGTGCCTACCATACACGGAAAGCAAAACTGAAAACAGAAGACAAAAAATAGAAATCAACGAGAAAACGACACCCTGTCCCGCCATCTCCCCTTTGTTCACACTGCTGCAATCTGTTCTCCTGCCGCTTTATCTTCTCTTCAGTTTTCTTTGACAGTGAAGTGGATCTTTGCCTCTGATAGAGGTGAGGATGAGGTTCTGGGAGAATCTAAGCCCTTTGACATGTGTTTCTAAAGTTTGTTTTATGCTATAATTATTATCCTTTTTAATTATATTGTATGTCCTCCCTTCATTCAGTGGACGGTTAAGTCTTTTTTCCCCCAATCTTTTTCTTTTTTCTTCCTTTTTTTCTTTTTAAATGTAAATGACATTCAGTTCAATGATAGGAGCGTTGCAGATTGCAGTAGGGTCTCAGCGCCAAGCAGGACATGACTGGGAGTGTTAGGGGCAGAGGTTCGGAATGCACTTAACCTGAGCTGTTGGGTGGATGGTATCAAAGAAGGAGGAGCAGCACCTCAGCTGTGGGTGTTTTGGGGCTGGACATTTGAGAAGCCGTGTTCTAGTATTAAAATCGGGCTCTAAGAATGAGGGGAAAGAGCCTAGAGGAAGAAGCTTTAAACAACCACCCTGGAATTGACCCGTGGAAGAGGGGCAGGAAGAGGTGTGATGGGAGCATAATGGTGAGCCAAGGAGGACTGAGGCTGGCCCCTGGCCTTCCGGATGCAGAGTGAGACTGGTCTCCTGATGCCAGTGGATCTACTCCAGGCCCATTAGCCCAAATTGTTTCATCTTGTTTTCTTGGCAGAATTGTCCCCCACCCCACTCTTACTCCCTTTTGAAAAATCCCAGTGTTCTCCCCTTTAACCACAGCCCCATATATGACACAGAGCAACGGCTGTTCCAGGCTGAGTTTGCTGGTGTTCTAGAAGCTGGAATGGGCATGAGTGAGTCCAGTGACCAAAGGAGGAAGTAGGGGAAGAAGTTCTCTCTCAGCAGCTGTGGTTCTCCTGTCTGTCTGTCCCTTCTCCCTCTGGAGAGGCTGAGAGAGAGGCGCAGAGAATCGGGGTGCAGTCTTGCCCAGACTTGAGGCACTGACTGCAGAACCAGCCACCCAAGGCCAAACACTTCATGTCACAGCCAGCTTTGGACCTCTGCTACACAAATGTTGTCTTTCCGCACCCCCAGAATTCTGTTAATTTTGATTCTTGTTTTCCTTTATTTTTATTTTTTTCTCAAGTGCTACTAATGTAGAGAATGAATTGTGCAATGTTGCTGTTCTGGGAACTAGGGAGATTAGCACCCCATTTGCCCACGCTGTGGGGGAGGAGGGAGGGCACTAGGCTGTTCTTGAGGTAAGGGAAGCCCCCTAAAGGGAAGGGTTTCTGCTCTCAAGCGTGTGGAGAGCACCTACCTGCCTCTCAAGCTCTACAAGCTGTCAGAGTGCACTGGGGTTACTCTTAGCAGAGGTATGAATTGTTTAATGTTTTGCCCTTGAAAGCCACCTGAGGAAGTTCCCTCATTTTTATTTTTTAAAAATTAAATAATTTTTTTAAAGTAAAAAGGCACTTTTAAAATTAACACACACAAACTGCACATCTTCCTCATAAAATTTGGGGGTATGGTGGGAGGAGGAGCTGAAATTAGGCTTAGTTCCCCCACTCTGGCCTCTACTCCCCACACCCCAGTCCCACTGTGGGTGATTATACTGGCCCTACGGGCCTTCTTGGCTTTTTTTCTTTCCTCCCTTCCCCCAAATTCATTGAGCACTTAATAAAGGAGCAGAGATGCAACCAGTGTCTGGGCTCCCCACGTGGTGAAATGATCTGGAAGCTAGACACTAGTAACAAGTAGTGATCGGGTCGTTTCAAATATTTTTGGGGAATGTGGTACCCCTGACTGTAAGTGGGAGAGGGAGGGGGGTTAATGGAACTGGGTCTGGGGTTATTTTAAAATTATATATATATAAATATATATATATATAAAGATATATTCTTACATCTTTTCTTTGCCCTCTGTGCTTTGAAAGCACTGGATGAATTGTTTGGTTTTGCTTTTCTCTCTTCCACAAAATTGGAAGCTTTTTTTAAATGTTTTTCCTACAAGTCATCTTGCCTTGTGGCATGTCTGTCTAGCCTCCCCCTCCCCGTGATAAAGTGCCATTTCTGTTAAGTCTCCCTGACCCCCAGCTCAGAGGTGCTCAGAGGTACAAGGTGCCCAGGTTTGTCAGTTGAGATTACAAATTAGGAACAGAGAATGTGCAATACCGTCTAGCTGGGGGCTCTCCCTGCCCTGAGCTGAGTCCCTTCCCTGGGAGCCAGGCAACCTTGAATGGGATTTGGAGGTAAGATTCGTAGAGGGGGAGTGATGGGGAAAGAAAGCCCGCAGTATAGTGCCTGCTCAGGTGCTGAGGGCCTAAGGGAGAGGGCAAATCTTCCCTGTTCTTACTCCTTAGGGTCATTTCCATGGAAGCTGCTCATTGACTGGTATAGCTCTGTGACCCTTTGCTCAATCACTGAGGCTTAATTTCTTACTGTCCTGTCCTGGTCTTCATACCCTACCCAGGGATTAGTGCTGGGGTGAGGGCTTCTTAATCATGATAAAGTGTTAGCCTCCCACCTCCTCCCATCCCTGTCTCTCCCCTTCCATCCTCCTCTAGTTTCCAATGTCCGCCTTGTGTCCCTCCAGGTCTGTTGTCACTATCCTCTCTAGGCCTTGAGCCCTGTAGACACTAATCCTCGTGCCCTAAGGATAGGAAGGAAGACCATGTCTTCAGAGTCCTTTGTCCTAGAGCTCTGATTCTTGGGATATTGAGAGAGTGAGGGTCCCACCAGTTCAGCCTGGCTTCCTCCAGACCCTGAGTCACTAAAATAGTTACTCATGGGTGCTGTCTTACTTCCCGGAAACCTGAAGTGGGTGGACTAGTGGTAAGGCTTGGGTAAAACTGGGGGACAGAAGGCTGTATTTGTCAGTTTTGTTACAGCATCTGGACTCTCCATTGCTGGAATATTTTTTCCCACTTTTTTTTTTTTTTTTAAGACAAATAAATGTTTTCCTGCTTTGGTTACCTTTCCTTTCCCCTTTAAAAGGAATTAGCTATAGAACTGCTTTGTAAAGATGCTTCTTGGTATTTTACTTTTGTTCCTTTCCCCCAGCCATTCCCTTTTCTCTCCATTCCTCCAGAAGGCATAACCCTCCTCACACCCCGCCTGCCCCAGTGCTAGGCTCCCTTCCTTCCATCACGAGATCTTCATTAGCTTATGATACTTGCTGCCGAGATGTTATAACAAGGACTCATTTGTGTATATAAGCTATTTCTTGATCCATTTAAAAGGAATTGTACATTGTGTAGAAAAAAAAAAAAAACTGAAAAAGAGAAAAAAAAAAAAGCCCTAGCCATGGATATTGTGAAACTGTGTTACGTCATTTTGTAATGTGCCCGTTTGTGTATGATCCGTGCAAAAGGGTTTCTGGGGAAGGGGAGGGGTAGGGAGGCAGGGCTGTGGAGGGTGGGCAGGGGAGTGGGCCGGGCCCAGCACACTGAGACTGGCAGCTGCTCCAACCCCATCCCTCCTTAGAGATGCCACCTCCCCCACCACCCACCCCTAATTTGTGCCTTGCCTCCCCACCCTGGAGTAGTCCCTCCAGGTCACCAGCACTGCCTTGGCAGAGCCCACTCCCTACCCTAACCTGCCCACCCTCCCTGCCCCCCAGCATTTTATATTGATACTGTGGGGAAGTGCTGGGGGTTGGGAGGTAGCCGAGGAATGGGGCAGTTCCCGGGGGCATCGAAACCAAGTATTATGAATTGTAATTGTATTTGCACTGTTTTTCCCCTCTGATTGCATCAGCATATATACAATATACCTATATAACAAAATTCAGTGTGAAGCTTTCTTATGCAAGGAATTTTCCCCACCCCACCCTCCTAAAGAAGAACGAACCTAGTCTTGTGGGCCTTTGAGGGTGTATTGTCAGGGGATGGTAGAAAGGTGTTTACTAAGTCATCATAAGGAGGTCTCATTAGCGAGAGCCCCAGCTATCTGCACCATCAGAAGCTGCACAAATTTAGGTGAGGCTGGGCTCCTGGCCCAGGACTGGAAAAGAAAGAACCACTGGTACAAAGGGGCACAATTTGGAGATCAGAGGTCTCCTAATATACTAGTGTTATCTTTGGTACAATTTATTTTCTGGGTCGGCATTTTTCTCTGATCTGTAAAGTGAGGTGAGTGAGACTATGAAGTCACCTGGCCATTTAGTTTAAAATTCTGTGCGTGCTTCCCCACCTTCTGAAAACAAAATACAGCTTGAGATGAAGGGAGTATAGGGGTGTTGAAAAATCGGGGAGGAAATGAACTAGTGTAAAATGGACATATATGTGCCAGTGCCCTACTTTAACCTGGACTTGGGAGAGGTGACAGTAGTGTTTAGGGTGTCAGACCAGTCGCATCTTTGTCCGCAGGTTTCTAGCCATCTGAGGTCAGGGACCAGGCCTCAAGCCCACCTCACCACCAGTCACAAAGCCTTTTACGTGTGGTCGACCCATGAAATGCCCCAGTTTGTGGTCTAGTTATTACCTTTGTGAGCTACAGGATGTGGAATTTCCATCATCTTGGTGACAAAATAGGAGAGTTCAGATATATCCCACATCTCTCCTTCCCCTAGATCCCATCTGAACCCCCAAGACAGCTGTTTCACAGTCTGTCTCCTTCAGGGGCCCAGTTTCCCCACTGCCTGGGCTGAGTACTCCCACTCTTGAGGTTCTTGGCTGGTGAAGCCTGGGGAGGGTGCAGGATGTGGGGCGAGCCCTGGCTGAAGGGGGAAGGATAGAGGGGTTGGGTGGGGAGCAGGGAGGTGGGATGGGGAACGGCCTTCCCTGAACAGGGTGGGTGGGTGGGGAAACAAGACCCTTTTGCACAACTCTAAGTTTCCTTTTTCTTTGCTTTCTTTTTTTGCTTTCTTTTTTAACTCATTCTGATTTTCTGCATTGTGTTTGGGAAATAAAATGAAAAAACTAAGACCAATAGAAACTGGTTTTCAAAAAGGCAAATACACTCCCATCTGTTTCAGATACTGCTGCGCATTTCAGCAGTGAGATTCTAATAATAAGCTAATTTTTGGAGAAAGGATTAAAAGAAAAAAAAACTTTGTAATATTTATCACTTGCAAGCTATGTTTAATAAAGAAAGGAATGGTTTCTAAACTTTCCTGTGCCTCGTGCTTTAGTCGTGGCATTGCTGGGGGTGGCAGTTTGGTGGGGAGAGTTAGGGGTGGTTGGGGGCCTCTCTGGTTGTACTCCCTGCAGTGGTGCACTGATGGGCTGCTTTTGGTTTGATCCTTTGGTGGTGGTGGTGGTGGTGGTGGTGGTGTAAAGTCTTTCCTACTTTTGTGTCCTTATTCCCCTCCACTTCTAGCGTTGAGAAAGCCACTGGCCCTACTTTAATTCTCTGACAATTTTAAGGCCTAAAGATACCATGTAGGGGACTGGGCCTTCATTCTCCTTGGGAAAGGTGTCCTTTGCCCTTTTCATTGTGCTGTGCTAGACTCTAGGAAGAGTCCTTTCTCTAGATGGGGCCTTAAGACAGTCTGGGCTCACACCACCCTCCTTTTAGCAAACTGCAAGCTCTAGCTCCTTCATCTGAATGCAGCACCCCAGAACGACCTTGACCTGCTCTTTCTCACATTGTATCACCTTTCTCCCACAGGTTTTCCTTTCAACCCCAGAGCATTAACCAGATCCTAGTTATTTTCCTTTTCCATTTTGGTTTTTTATTTCCAGCAAAGCACTTACACCAGGCCCAACCAGAACAGATGCCATTTCCTCGAGGGGCCGCTCTTAGCTGCTGCCATGCTTGCATAGAGGAGCTGTGGAGGAGCAGAGCCCAGCCTCGTGTTGTCATTGGTACCAGCGATATGCTATAGAACACAGAGAAGATGGCATTGCCTCTCCGCCCTGGGCTTTCTTCCCCCTTGGCACACAGTGAGAGGCTGACTGAAGGAGGCAGAGGACCTGAATGAGGGATGCTGAGTGCCACAGGCTAGCAGAGGGAGGAGTAGGTAAGCCATGCTCCTTGGGCCCCTGAAATTAAGAAGAGAGAGAAGGGGTGCCTCACTGCCTCTGTGCTTGTTCTACAAGGATTCAAGGCCACTAAAACTGTGAATTAACCTAACCTCTTAAAAATACAAATCAAGCTGGGCATGGGGGCGCACACCTGTAATGTCAGCACTTGGGAGGCTGAGGAAGGAGGATCACCGAGAGTTTGGGGACAGCCTGGGCTACAAAGTGAGTTCAAGGCCAGCCTGAACTACATAGTGAGGCCCTGTCTCAAAAAGACCAAAAAAAAAAAAAAAAAAAGGCTCCTGAAAGAGGAGCCAGTGCTTTGGATCTGGGAAGGGGGAGATGAGATTTGTTTACTCGAGAAGCAGCTCATTCAAGCTCACCTGTTAGGTGATGGGGAAGGGAAGGGAAATAACTCGGCTTCCCTTTCCCCCGTCCACTCACGCCAGGAGTGTAGGCTGCCAGTGTAGGCCCTGGTCAGACTCAGCTCGGGCACAAGGGGACAGATTATAGCTGTGAGAAGGACGTGGTGACAGAGCCCCTCACCCTGCCTCCCACTTTGGGAGGACCCTTAAAGCTATAAATCTTTGGGTAGGTTTACATTTGGATCAAGTGGGCTTACGAGGCAGGATAACTAGGTAGGGGAACTCCCAGCTCAGCTTGGTTTAGTTTGAGGTTATTTGGTGTTTTTAGAGGGCACAGATTCTCCCATTTCTGGATGTGGGAGGATGAACAGAGAAATCCCACCCTCTTCTCTTCCACAATGGCCAGGCCTGCCCCTTCCCCAAAGGGCTGGGGACCTTTGGTTCTTTCCTGACTCCAGGGTGACAGGGACAGGTGAGGTAAATTCTTTGGTAGTCCAAAGGTAGTGGCATCTGGGAGGGAGCCAACTTGGAGGGCCTAGGCTAGTGGCGGCTACTCCTAGATCACCTGAGGAGGAGTAGTTAGGCCTGGGTCCCAGGGTCTCTCAAACACAGCTTCCCCGCTCCCTCCCCACCACCTGAACCCCCTCACCTGGGCACAGGGCTCCATCTTCTCCTTCTCCACTCTGGGCCTGGTCCCCAGCTGTGGCCAAGGCAGGCTGAGACACTGCCCAGCTTTCTTAGGACCCCCACCTGCAAAAAGCCTGCATGGACAGGCTCAGTACCACAGTGGGTCTGGGGCCTCCGCCTCAGCACTGCCCTGCCCTTCACCCTGTTACACACTGTGGGCATGGAAGGGGTGGCTCTTCTGCTGCTGGATGTTGGGAGAACTGGCTCTGTCCACTCCTGCCACCTCCGTCCTCTGCCTTGGGAGCCTCAGGCCTTTCTGCCCTCCTCCCACCCCTGGTACCACGAAGCTCTGAAGAGAACTGGAGCCCCTGCTTCCCCAGTCTCCTAATATGTAACACTGATTGTAATGGAGGAGCGCTCTTTCCCATTCTCTTGGTCCGGTACCACAGCGATGCACACTCTGTCTGCAGCAGTTTTCCACATTAACCCTTACCTATGTCTCCAGCCAAGGAAGAGGCAGAAGAGGCAAACCATGAGGGCAGACAGGCCCACGTGGATGCCCACCACAAGCCCAGGCAGGGAGCTGCTCTCCCCCTGGCCACAAGAGCACCCAGCCTGACGCTATGTAGACAGAAAGCCATCTGTCAGAAGACCAAGGTTGGAGGCCAAGTCCAGCCCTGCCTCTTCCCTGAAGACTGGCAGCCACGGGCCTGTCAGAGGGGCCTGCTTTGTCCTCCTAGTGGACCCACTCACCAGGGGTGGCCAGAGGAACATCATGCAGAGAGACAAAGTGGGCAGTGCTGTTTCCGTCCCCATTGCTGTGAACGCCTGGAGCTAGATCTGATGGAGGGCAGCTGGCTCTGCAGGGAGCAGGGCAAGGTGAAGAGAGCCAGCCTTTCTGGGGCAGGAGTCTCAGTGTGTGGATTGAGATCACAGTGGAAAAGGGGACCCATGTGTGGCCAAGAGTGCTCAGGAACTCCAGGTACAGTGGCACACACTGGAATGGAGGGAGGGAGCGAGAGAGGGAGGAAGGTGGGAGAGAAGAAGGAAGAAAGGAGAAGGAAGGAAGGAAGGAAGAAAAAAAGGAAGGAAGGAAGGGGAAAAAGAAGGTTCAAGGCCTCACCCGGGTCTGCGTAGAGGAAAGAGCTGACATTGCAGGCCAGAAGCAGGAGCCCCTCCAAATGGGCAGCTGGCAGCCTGTGGTGGAAAAGTTCGAAGGCTTGAATGGCCCCTACCTGGGACAGCAGCTCCCAGGAACTTCACAGAGGTGGCATTGAGCACTTTGGTGGAGAAGCCCAGGGTACCAGGGGCTGCAGAGGAAGACAGGTGAACTGGTTGGCAGCCTCTGCCCACTTGAGGCCAAGGGCTCCCCAGGGCTGGAGTGGTTGTCACTCACCGCTGCCCAGGGTGGAGGTGAGGATGGAAGCAGAGTCCTGACTGGTGCCCTCTATAGAGTAGGCCCGCAGGCATATCATGTAGGCCGGAGCAGGCTCCAGGTTGGAGAAGACATGCTCCAAGTTGCCTCTGCTCACAGCCCCTGGGAGCTCTGGGCCAGCTGGGGGAGGAACATAGCAGCATGCAACTCAGCGTCTTCTCTCACCAGCCCCATAAAGTGGGGACAGAGCCCTTCCTGGTGCCTGGCTGGGCCAGCTGGACCTCCAAGGAGATCAGGGAACATGCTTCAGGAGTTGGAGCTGGGCAGAGAAAGGGACCTCGGATGTCAGGCTAAAGAGTAGTGCAAAGCACTGGGGACCAGCCCAGAAGACCACAGGGCCTGAAAGCCAGGGTCACCGAGCAGGCTGGGGCCTAGACTGAGAAGGACTGGCAGGCACCACAGTGGGCTGAGTGGGCTGGAGCCAGGGACACCTGGCCATGCCAGAAGTCCCACACCCTCTTCCCACTGGCTGGAGGTACAGCACATAGCCAATGACGGCTCTGCTGGACAGAGGTGGATCCCAGGTCACTCCAATGGCAGAAGTGAAGAGAGCAGTAGCCCACAGGCCCCTGGGGCAGGGCCCCCTGTCAGAGCCAGGCAAGCACTGGCCTGGTTGGAGCCCACGCTGTTTTCTGCCACACATTGGTAGATGGCTTCACCCTCCATAGAGACCTCCAGCAGCATCAGCGTGCTTGAGAAGCCAAACACAGCTGTTGGGAGACCCTTCCCAAGCCTGTGAGAGAATGGTGTGGCCCCCGGGGGAGGCGGCCTGTCTCAAGAGGGACCTGCCCCGGCGTCCCCACTGGCCCAAGGTGTAGATGAAAGCAGAGACGCGCCGAGCGGGCTGGTGCTAGAGTGGGCGCCGCACCGAGTCAGCCGGACAATGTCCCCAGGAGTCAACAACTTCCCGTTCTTCAGCCAGGCCATTCGGGGCTCAGGGACACCCTGGGCCACGCAGGTGAAGATTGCGCTGCTGCCCACGGGCTTAAACCAGGACTGTGGCCACTGGACAAACTCGGGGGCAGCTGGCGGCAACGGTGGGAAGGCAGGCTCCTGAAACCGTCCCCCCACCCCGCCGCCGCCCGCCGCCCGCCGCCGCCGCCCGCCCCGGCTCACCCTGCACCAAGAGAGGGCCCGGCGCCGTGCTCCGGACGCTCGTGCCCGGCCGGTTGGCGGCGCAGACGTAGACACCCGAGCGCTGGAGCGACACGTCGATCATGATGTTGCCGGTGCCCAGGACCTGGATGCCCTCCACGCCGATGGAGCGGCCGTCTGCGGGACAGCGGGAGGGTCCGGGCACGGAGCGGGCAAGGCCGGGGCCGGGGCGGGGGCCGGGCGGGTGGCTGCGCTCCCGGCGGCTCCAGGAGACAAGCGGCCGCGGGAGGCCGGTGACTACGCCCTCCAGCACCGCGGTCTGGTGCACCGTGAGCGTCAGGTTCTGGGGCCCGGACAGGATCTCCGGCTCCTGCTGCAGCCGCGGAGGTCCCCCTGGGCGAAGAGACGGGAGGGAGAGCGCCTCAGCGGGGGACAGGAGATTTGCGACCCCGGAGCTGCGCTTAGCGCGCCATCCCCTACTTTCAGAATTAAAAAGAAAGCCTTGGCTAAAGCCCCTTGGCAGTTTAGCTGGCGAAGAAGCCTTGGCGGACAAGACGTATCCAGGTTACACAGGGTGGGAGGAGAGAGTAGCTCACAGCAGCTGCCTCGCTTCCCCTTGAAAGACTCCCGGGGTCCCCCAGAAAGAGCCTGGGCAGATGTGCGCCTGGCGCTGGTTGAAATCCCAGCACTCTGGACAATTTAGTGACCTAGAGAGACTTTGTCTCAAAACTAAAATAAGAAAGGGTTGGGCCCTGGGCGTGGTGGCGCAGGCCTGTAATCCCAGCAACTCGGAGGCTGAGGCAGGAGGATCACTGCGAGTTTGCAGCCAGCCTGGGCTACAAAGTGAGTTCAAGGCCAGCCTGAACTGCATATGAAACCCTGTCTCAAAAAGACCAAAAAAATAACGAAAATGGGAATATTGCTCAGTGTGAGGGCCTGGGTTCAATCCCCAGTACTATGCCTGGGCAAGATGGGACAGATGTAAACATTTTTCCAAAATACACTGCCATTTTGAATCTAGATCACATGTTCATTTTATGTCCCCGCCCCTTCTTCATTCCTCCATTCAACAAACCATCAGGAAGCTACTGTGTGCCAGGCACTACCTCAGCTGGAGGGCTGCTGTGAGCAAAACGGTGTAAAACAGACTTGCTGTTGTCAGCCCCATTTTCGTTTTTGCCATTTTTGTTTTGTATTTTCTGAGCCTTTCTAATACATCTTCAGCCTTTTGTAAATGCCCTTTATTAAGAACATCTTAGGTAAAATGTTATGTCTCTAAAATGAAAGTTTTGAAGCCAGGCATGGTGGTGCACACCTGTGATCCCAGCATTCAGAAGGCTGAGGCAGGAGGGTCTCGAGGAGTTTGAGGCCAGCCTGAACTACATAGTAAGACTCTGTCTCCAAAACAAAACAAAAAAGTTTTCAAGGACTGGTCCTGCACACCTGTTCTAATCATGCTGGGGCTAGAACAGGATTTCCCGCCTTTGGTCATTGACTGAGGGCCTGCTTTGGGCCAGCACTCCGTAGATGTAGCTCACAAGCTGCATCCAGTACAAACTGTGGCCTGTCGTGGAATAGCCTGGCCTGGTCCTGCCTGGTCAGACTTGGGGGTAGGGGCCGGACCATAACGTGACCCTGCTCACCTGCAGCACTGGCTGAACCCATCCACATGCTGGGCACTGTAGGGGGAGCCCCCGTGCACCGTCCTAGCCTTGTAAGGTTTGCTTACTTCCCCAGCTTACACGTGCGGGACAGGTTAAGTAACTTGTCCCCTGACAGAGGGACTGACAGGGCTGACAGACCTGGGGCTGCAACCTGGATTTGGTGGCCCTGGGCAGCTGACAAAGAGCACCTGTCTCCAGCCACTGTGAGCGCCTTCACAGTCCGGGAAAGTCTCCCCTGGTCCCGCCCAGGGAAAGCGCCGCCCCGGCTCCGTGCCAGGTGAGTGCGTAGGGGTGAGCGGTTCGAGCCTGGTGTCTCTCATCCCCTGGGGAAAAGTCTACCCTGAGCTGGATGGCCCACTGCCCCGATAGTCTCCGCTCCTCCTACTGACCTTCATTCATTCATTTCCCTGGCTCCCCCGGCGGCAAGACCCCGTGCCCGCCCGTAGTAGCCCGGCACTTGGCCAGGAGCACCGACACGCAAGGCCTGGCGCCCCTGCCCGCCTGCGGGACTGCGGCTGGGCGCGGGAGGAGGAGGCAGAGGACCCCGCGGAGCTTCTCTCTGCTCCTGGGGAATCCCGACCCTCACTCCTTGCTTTGAGTTTCTAAGTCAGTTCCACATCAGAGACACAACAATTATCTTCCCCTTTCAATCTTCAATTTTAAAAACATGTATTCTTCCCTTAAATGTTGAGAGAGATGCTTTGAAAGTTTGTTCCATCGATATCCCCTGCTTATCTATACCGTGGAGCCCCCTAGTGGCTGATTCGAGCATGGCGTCCTCTCGCAGCAGCGTCTCGCCTTTAGGCAGGGGCCTAACCTCGGTCTCCTGGCCTTGCACCGGCTCCTCCTAAGCTCCGCTGCGGTCCTCACTTTGGGCACAAGACTCTCCTGCCTTCAGGTGGGTGATCTGGGTCTAAAGCTTTTCACCCTTACCCCAAGTAGGAAGTACTGCAAAGGTGCACACACACATCCTTCCACACACACGTGCACACACAAGTGCAAGCATGTGTACACACGCATGTGTCTGACACACAGTCTGAGTCCTCACACCCGTCGAGGGCTCTGCATCAGGTCTGACCTCCTTTCCCGGAAGGCCTAGCCGCCTCTCCTACACCAAGTCCGTCTCCCTGAATTCCACCCATTCTGTGGTCCGGCAGCCCCGAACTGCCTGAGAGCAACTCTGGTCTCGCTCCTGTGGACTTGCATGGGGAAATGTTTGCTGCACACCTTGATGGTGGCCTGCTGCTCTTCCCTGCAGCACCGGCTGGGTGTAGCCTAGCCAGAAGCCCCTGACTATCCTGGGCCCCAGCCCAAGTCTGCACGCAGTAGAGCAGTGCCTAACACAGAGCAGGCGCTCACATTTACAAAGCATCTCACCACAAACAAGCTCCCTCTGCCCAGAGCCCACCCCAGTCCTTGCTTACTACTCAGGGTCAGCTGGGTGTCCTGGCTGTGGTGGGTGCTGGCCACATTGTGTGCCACACAGTGGTAGGTGCCCTCGTCGGCCTGGCTCACGCTGGTGATGTGGAGGGTGCTGCCCGGCAGCAGCATGACCCTGAGGATGCAGAGGTCACTCGTCTACAGCCTGTGATCTGCCCCAGCCCCCAGCCCACTGCCCCGTTCCAGTCCCATCTGGTGCTCACCGGTGGTCGGTGGTCAGGGCGGAGCCGTTGTGCTCCCAGGAAATGGAGGGCTCCGGCACACAGGGATCAAGCACTGGAAACGTGCAACTCCACCCCACTCCACTTCTAGGGACTCTGGATGTCAGTGGAATCTGGACAGACCTAGGGCATGGGGGCCATGTGAGCACCCAGAGTGGCCCCAGGCTATGGCCCTGGCAACCAGTCCTGGGCGGCCCTGCCTCTGCCCACATCTGCTGCTTCCTGCTAACCGGGTCACTTGTGTCTCCTGCCTGTAACGGTTCTCCCTCTGAGAACCCCCTCCCAGCAGCCTTGCTCTGAAACCAGCAGCAGAGACAGAGGACTCTGAGTTCAAGGCCTGACTCTCACCAGCCTGGCTTTGGGCTGTGTCCCTCACCCCAGGAATTTGCTCACCTGTAAAAAGGGAAGAAAGGAGCCAGGTACAGTGGTACATGCTATAATCCCAACCATTCTGGAGGCTGAGGCAGGAGGATTGCGAGTTCAAACCTGGCCTGGGTAATTTAGCAATTTAGCAGGAACTTATCTCAAAAAGGGGGGGTGGGGGAGTGGGGCTGTAGTTCAGTGAGAAGTTCAACCCCCAGTACCCCAAAAAATGGGGGAAGGATAAAGATAGGGGCCTAACTTTCAGAATTGTGAGGATCAAATGAAACACCTTGTTTTGTAAAGGACAAGCACTTTCTCTTTTTTCTTTTTTTTTTTTTTTTTTTGTGGGTACCGGGGGGACGACCTCAGGACCTCACGCGCCAACAGGCACCCGTGCCGCTGAGCGATATCACCGGCCCCTTTTTCGTATGTGGGTTCCGGGAGTCGAACTCGGGCCTTCGCGCTTGCAAGGCAGGCGCTTAAGCCGCTGAGCCGTCTCACCGGCTTCCTCTTTTTTCAAAGGACAGCTTTTTTTTTTTTTTTTTTGGTGGGTACCGGGGGAACGACCTCAGGACCTCGCACGCCAGCAGGCGCCCGTGCCACTGAGCGATATCACCGGCCCCTTTTTCGTATGTGGGTTCCGGGAGTCGAACTCGGGCCCTCGCGCTTGCCGGGCAGGCGCTTAAGCCGCTGAGCCATCTCACCGGCCCAAAGGACAGCTTAATGGAAATAATTTACATAGCAGAAACTTCACCCATTTAAGGGATACAATTCAAAGGCTTTTAGTATATTCAGAGTTGCACATCCATCACCATATGCTATGTATGTATGTATTTATAGTGCTTTTTGGTTTGAGTTCCTTTCCTTTTCCTTTTTTTCTTTTATTTTTTTTCTGGTGATGGTTCCAGGGATCCAACCCAGGGCCTCAAGTGTACCAGGTGATCCCTCAACCCCAGAGACTTGGCTCATCCCAGCCCCGTGATCCTCAGCGCCCCCATCTATTTTATGTTGCCATCACCCCAAAAGACTCTTTCACTCCCTACCTGCCGCTCTCAGCCCTGTACCACCAATGTGCTCTGTCTCTGGGCCTCTGAATGCTGCAGTCCCGTCCTCCTGTGTCCGCTCCTGAGGCTTGGCCATGTGGCTCACGTCACAACCTCATTCCTGCACACTGGTCCCCCTTCTGTTTACCTATTCAGGATGTCTGAATTATCCCTCCTTTTTGTCTAGTATGAGTAATGCTGCTATAAACGTTACGCATAAGTTTTTGTGAGGATGAGTGTTTTCCACGCTCATAGGCACACATCTAGAAGCGGGGTTGCTGGGTCTTGGGTAACTTGGCATCTTGAGGAACTGCCAAACTCTTCCACGGTGACTGCAGCATTCTACAGTCCAGGCACACGTGTGTGGACATGTGTGGATGTGTGTGTGAACCTAATGCCTTGTGAGTGCTGGGTGTCTTAGTTACTTTCCTTGTTGCTGAGACAAAAACCCCAACACCCAAAGTTAAAGGAGGAAAGGCTTATTTGTCTCACAGTGTGCAGAGGTTTCGGTCCATAGTCAGCTGGCTCCAAGGCAGGGTGGCCTGGCAGAGGAGAAACAGCTCATGATGGGCAGAAGGCAGCAGAGCAGCGAAGTAGCAAGCAATAAGCAGTGCCCACAGCAGCCTCTTTCTGTCCCTTACCTTCTGTCCAGGCTACACACCCTTAGGGCAGGTAGCACTCACACCCAGGGTGGGGCACCCTTAATCCTAGCATTGCAGTGGGAATCAGTTTCCAGCCTCACAAACTTAATCCCAGCCCCACACACTCTAGATCCAGCCACCCCTGAAAAGCCCCACCTGTGACCACATGAGGCTTTGGGGAGACATCTAGACACAGCCATAATAACACTAGCGAGCGGTCTACCACCGAGGTCCATCCCTAGCCCTTTTTATTTTTTACTCTGAGTTAGGGTCACTAAGTTGCCCAGGCTGGGATTGAATGTTCGATCTTCCTGCCTCAACCTCCTGAGTATCTGGGATTACAGGTATGTGCCACTGTGCATAGCCTGAGAACTTCTTTTTATAACTTTCACAGTAGAAATTAAGGGTTTTGTTTTTTGTTTTTTGTTTTGTGGTATTAGGAGTTGAAACCAGGGCTTTTGCATTGAGCTACATCCCCAGCCCTTTTTTATTTTGAAATAGGATCTTGCTAAATTCCTAAATTGCTCCAGCGGGACTCAAACTTGTGCTCCTCCTGCCTCAGCCTCCTAAAGGGTGAGATTATAGGCATGTGCCACTATGCCTGGCTACAGGAGTTAACTTTCTGTAGGTTCCAGGGACCCTTTAAGAACGTGGTTAACAGCTCTGCTCCACCACGGGGCATCCCTTTATCCCCACTCTTTTGCAAACACCAGATGGGAGGAGCCAGCCCAGGGATAGCCCAGGACCCTTGATGCTCAGGGTTCCGGCTGGCTGGACTCGCTGAGCACGGCTGACTTCTCCTGAGCATTACCTCTCCCAGGACTCACTCTCAAGGCCTCACAGCTGCCCCAGGCTCTCTGCAACAAAGTCACAGCTGACAGGTGAATCCCACCAGGACTGTGCAGCTCAGGGGGACACAGTGCCCCGGCACCACCCCACCCTGTCCACTCTCCCTGCACCTTTTCTCCCTATGCCACCATCCTCCATCTCCATCTGCCTCTCATCTGTGGAGATTGGTGTCCTGACCCCAGAACCTAGGGACATGGTGGGTCACACAGCAAGGGGAAAAAGGGCTGCTCACTAACTGGACTTCACATAAAGAGATTATCCAGGATCATCGTGTGGCAGTGTGACCACAGAAGTCTTCCAAATGTCAGGAGAGCCGAAGGACAGCATGGGGAGACACAACCACAAAGGAGTCAGAGGGGCCTGATGTGAGCCAGCTCCACCAGCACCACAGGCCTCAGGCTCCCCAGAGCCCGACCAAAAGGCAGGAAGCCGCTGTCCCCAGAGCCCAAAAGGGATGGGGCCATGCTGACCCTGCCGGCTGTCACAGGACGCTGCCTCTTGTCCTTCTTGTGTCCCCTCTGCTGGAGCGTGAGCTCTGCCAGGGCAGGAACTGCACTGCGTCCCGTGCCACATGGCAAAGCCCGAAGCAGAATCTATGTCAGGGCAGGGCAGCCAGCTGGCCTTGCAAACCCACACCCAGCACTTGCCTGTGCTGGCCCATGGTCTTCCTCCTTTCCTTGTCCTTCCCTTCTTTTTGGCACTGGGGATGAACCCAGGGCCTCATGCATCTGTGCATTCGAGGCCAGTGCCTTACTCCCGCCCGAGCTGTCCCCAGCCCTAACACTGCCCCAGGCTGGGTTCCCACACACCCAGCCCCGGCCCCCACACCCCGTGGCCCCCACTGGCCACCTGAGGCTTTGCAGGCAAGGTTCCCTCTGGTAGGGCATCTTCCTTTGTTTTTCTCTTCCTTTGCTAAAGCATTTTCAAGTAAATCAAGGACATCACATCGTTTCACACCTGTATACTTACGTGTACCTTTAAACAACTATAAGCCTTTTATTCACAACCATGATGTTGTTGTTCTAGCTAACAAATTTCACAATTCCTTATTATCATCCAATACCCAGTGCACGATCAGATTTCTCTGGCTGTCTCAAAATACAAAGTTTTTTTCTGTGGTACTGGGGCTTAAACCCAAGGCCTTGATTGAGCTACATTCTCAGCCCTTTTTTTTTTTTTTTTTGTGGGTACCGGGGGGTCGACCTCAGGACCTTGCGCGCCAGCAGGCGCCTGTGCCGCTGAGCGATCTCACCGGCCCCTTTTTCGTATGTGGGTTCCGGGAGTCGAACTCGGGCCCTCCCACTTGCCGGGCAGGCGCTTAAGCTGCTGAGCCATCTCACCGGCCCTCAGCTCTTTTTTTAATTAAAAAGTTTTTTCAGGGCCGGTGAGATGGCTCAGCGGCATAAGCGCCTGCCTTGCAAGCGCGAGGGCCCGAGTTCGACTCCCGGATCCCACATACGAAAAAGGGGCCGGTGATATCGCTCAGAGGCACGGGCGCCTGCTGGTGTGCGAGGTCCTGAGGTCGACCCCCCGGTACCCACAAAAAAAAAAAAAAAAAGTTTTCTCAATCAGATTTTATTGGTACATTTTAAATATACATAATGATCTCATTCATCACAGAGAATTTGCACCTGTGCATGATATAACTTGTTCTTTTTTTCCCCCTCATCTCCCCTGCCTTCAACCCCTCTATTTTTTTAAATTTTGAGACAATGTTTCACTAAGTTGCTAAGTTGCCTAGGCTGGGCTCAAACTTGGGATCCTCCTGCCTCAGCGTCCCAGAGTGCTGGGATGTCAGGCCTGCACCACCACACCCAGCTAAAAATGTCTTTTTCTATTGTTTTCTTTCTTCTTTCCCTCCTCTTCTTCCTCCTTCTTGAATCAAGGACAAGGCCCAGTGCTAGGAGTCAGTCTCTAGCTAATGTGTTTCTCTTCCTCTCTCCCCCATGTGTCTCTCTCTTTAGTATCACTAGAAATTCACACTTTTAAAATTATTATTATTACTTATTATTATTATTATTTTGAGTCGGGGTCTGCTATGGAGCCCAGGGTACCCTTGAAGCTGGATCCTCCTGTCTCAGTCTCCCGAGCCAAGCGTTGGCCTCACAGGTGCGCACCGCCATGCCCGGCTTCATTTTAAATTGCCCTCTCAGAGGCCGGTGGGAGTCCTGTGTCCTGTGCTTGCGCTCATGCTGGCACAGTGTGTCCCAGGTGCATTCTGAGACTTCCTGCCCAGACTGGAATCGAACTTCCATCTGAGAAGAGAGGTCCTGGCAGATCTCATGGCTGTCTGATTGTCCTTTGTGTCTAGGTTTTTTCAGTAATGTTTTATGGGATCCTCTACCCCAGGGCTGGAGCCCCACACAAGCTAGGTAAGGATTTTGTGAGAATATTTTTATTTTTTATTTTTTATTTTTTATTTTTTATTTTTTTGTGGGTACCGGGGGGACGACCTCAGGACCTCACGCGCCAACAGGCACCCGTGCCGCTGAGCGATATCACCGGCCCCTTTTTCGTATGTGGGTTCCGGGAGTCGAACTCGGGCCTTCGCGCTTGCAAGGCAGGCGCTTAAGCCGCTGAGCCGTCTCACCGGCCCAGAGAATATTTTTATTTTTAAACACAGTCTGCTATGTTGCCCAGGCTGGCCTCAAACTTCTGCCCCCAGGTGGTCCTCTTACCTTAGTCTCTAGAATGGCTGGGAGTACAGGTGTGCGCACCTATGACCAGTTTAACCAAGGATTTTTACTTATCTTGTACTTGTGTAGTTTTTCTTTTGCTCTGGAAATACTGACTCCCATAGAGTCGAATATTTGCATCAAGCCAGCATGGTGGGACATCTGTAATCCTAGGGCTTGGGAGGCTGAGGCAGGAGGATTGCAAGTTTGAGCTCAGCCTGGGCAACTTAGTGTCTCAAAATAAGAAATACAAAAAAGGGCTGGGGGGGCCGGTGAGATGGCTCAGTGGCATAAGCGCCTGCCTGGCAAGCTCAAGGGCCCGAGTTCAACTCCCAGAACCCACATACAAAAAAAAGGGCCGGTGGGCCGGTGAGATGGCTCAGCGGCGGAAGCGCCTGCCTTGCAAGCGCAAGGGCCCGAGTTCGACTCCCGGATCCCACATACGAAAAAGGGGCTGGTGATATCGCTCAGCGGCATGGGTGCCTGTTGGCACACAAGGTCCTGAGGTCGACCCCCTGGTACCCACAAAAAAAAAAAAAAAAAAAAAAAGGGCCGGTGATATCGCTCAGCGGCACGGGCGCCTGCTGGCGCATGAGGTCCTGAGGTCGAACCCTGGTACCCACACACACACACAAAAAAAGATAGAGGACTAGAGTCCAAATAAGAAAAAACAAAAACAAAAAACTTTTACAATTCAATGATTAAAAAGGCAAATTCCCAACAAGTAAATAATCTGAATAGACATTTCTCCAGAGATTTAGAAATAGCAAATAAATGCATGAAAAGATAACTCCACTCCATTAGGCATCAGAGAAATTTGAGTCAAAACCACACAAGAATCAGGCATGGTGGCAAACGCCTGTTATCCCAGCATTCAGGAGGCTGAAGCAGGACGATCGCCAGGAGTTCAAGGTCAGCCTGAACTACATAAGGAGACCCTGCCTCAGAAAAAAAATAAAAATAAAAAACAAACAAACAACCCCCCCCACACACAATAGGTAGGGGAAGTAAAACTAATTAAGCTGTGTTATGTACATGCAGCAACTGGCCACAAAAAATGCAATCATGTACTCCCAGCACGGACCAATAAAAGAAAAAATAATAGGATACACATCACAGTCATTATGGCTAGAGTAAAAAAAAAAAAAAAAAAAAGACAAGACAGCCAGGTGTGTGGTGACTCATCCCTAGAATCCCTGCACTCAGGGAGGCTGAGGCAGGAGACCTGCAAGTTCCAGCTGAGGCTGGAATAAGAAAAAAAAGGAGGGGGACAGATAATAACAAATGTTCATGGGAATGTAGAGAAGTTGGAACACTCAGTCACTGTTTGTGGGAAGGCAAAATGATACAGCTGCTGTGGAGAAGAGTTTGGCAGATCCCCCCAAAATCCAACTAGATTCACTATTTGACCTGTCAATTCCTTTCCTGTACCCAAGAAAACACAGCTCTACACAAAAGCTTGTCCATGGATGTTGACATCAGTACCACTGAAACAGTCGAAGGTACAAATAGCTCAGATGTTCAACAGGTGGGTGAATAAACAAAGTTCTATGCATCCAGGAGAATATTACCCAGCAGAGAGCGACTCACTGATACAGCATACATCATGTGTGAGCCTGGAAAAACTGTACTAAGTGAGAGAAGCTGTCAGGGAAATTGAAAACGTAAAGAAAATCTTAAAACTTTTAAAATTTATAAGTCTGCCACTATACTCAAAGACAAAAAAGTCAGGCACAGACTTCTCCCTTAATTAAAAAGTGGCAGGGCCGGTGAGACGGCTCAGCGGCTTAAGCACCTGCCTTGCAAGCGCGAAGGCCCGAGTTCGACTCCCGGAACCCACATACGAAAAAGGGGCCGGTGATATCGCTCAGCGGCACGGGTGCCTGTTGGCGCGCGAGGTCCTGAGGTCGTCCCCCCGGTACCCACAAAAAAAAAAAAAAAAAAAGTGGCAAAGCTCAGCTGGCCTTGGCATTGCAAGGCCAGCTGCAGCATGTAAGATAAAATACACCTCAAACAAAGTGCATCTTGTTGCATTAACCCGTTCTAAGGTTTCAAGGAGTTATCACTCCGAGACAGCCCGGCTCATCTAAGAGAGCAACTGATTCCTCCTGCTCACACTAGCCTTGACCTCCCTGTTATAGGATAGAAAGCCCCCAGTTAACTTGCCTGAACCAAACCTGCCCAGCAACGTATGACGAGACAATATGTAGCCAACTATAGAGTATCCTGTTACCAGCCTTTCATATTTACTGCTAACAACATATATAAGTGACTGTTTAACCTCGAGACGAAGCTGGTGATTTGGACCCCTCAGTCCCCCAGCCCGCCAGCATTAATAAAGATTGCCTTTCAAGTTCCTCGGTGCTAAGTGTCTTCCATCTGGCTGGGACCTATTTATTTTTCCCCAACAAAGCCAGTTGTAAAAGGTCGCACTTTCTATAATTCTAAGGAAGTGTCTACAATAGGCAAATGCACATGGAAAGACCACAGATTATCAGTCGCCAGGGACTATGTTAGTGACTGCTAAGGGTTCTGGATGTCTTCCTACAGTGATGAAGATTCTAAACCAGATACTGTGGTTGTGCAACATTGTGCATATACTAAAAACATTGAATTTTACAATTTTTTTCTTTTTATGTAGATACCGGGAGTCAAACTCAGGACCCCACGCTTGCCAGCAGGTGCTTATGCCGCTGAGCAATATCACCGGCCCTTTTTTTTTCTTTATGTGGGTACTGGGAGTCGAACTCAGGACCTCGTGCTTACCAGGCAGGCACTTACGCCGCTGAGCCATCTCACCAGCTCTGAATTTTACAATTTAAAAGGTGATTTCCTCGTTGTTGTGTTTTGTTTGCAAAGGGGTTTTGCTATGTTGCCTGAGCTGGTCTCCAACTTCCTCTTTTGTTTTTTGAGACAGGGTCTCCCTATAAAGGTCAGGCTGTCCTGGAAGTCACTATTTAGCACAGGCTGATCTTGAACTTGGAGCCTCCTGCCTCGGCCTCCACAGTACGAGAATTACAGGCATGCACCGCCACTCCTGGCTTTGGTCTCCAACTCCTGCCTTACTCTCCTGAGTAGCTGGGACTACAGGCCTGTGCAAAACACCTTGGGCACAGCTAGGTAGTTCAGGCTGCCCTTGAACTCACTATGTAGCCCAGGCTGGCCTCGAACTTGCAGAGACCCTCTAGCTTCGGTCTCACAGTGAATAATCACATTCCTCGTGGGGTGTTGGTGTATGCTCATAACATAACACATCTGCATTCTTTTTGCGTCCCCTTCCTTTCCCTTCACCCCCGTTCCAATTTTACACTTGCTCACGCGCCTTTCCCGGTAAGTGGGCGGAGCAGCTCGCCCCGCCCACACAGGATGACTCCTCCCACTCCCCCTCGTATCTCCTCCCTTGGTCCCCGGTCTGCGCCTGCGCCGAGGAGTCTCGGTTTACGCATGCGCGCGCTGCTTGTCCTGCGGAGACTCGCGCGGGTATCGTGGTGTAGGCTTGAGGGGTTCCAGGCAGCGTGCGGCCGGATCTTTCTGGCAAGTTCCCCATTCCTTCCCTTCTGTATGTCCAGGACTCGTGGCTAAAGCCCTCCCAGGAGGTGCTGCAGAGTTGAGAACATTGCTCTGAATTCTTATTATTATATATTTATTTCTCACAGTAAAAATACTTTCCACCTCTGGTTGCTGTAGTGAGTTGTGCTGCTGCAGTTTGTTTTCTGTTTAACAAAAGATCAAAGCCAAGAATCTGTAAGCCCAGCATTCTGGGAGGCTGAGGCAAGGGGATTACAAGTTGGAGTTCATCGAGATCCTGTCTCAAATAAAGGGCTAGGGATGTAGTCCAGTGCAAAGGTCCTGGATTTAATACCCAATACTGGGAGAAAAAAAAAAGTTTTAATCGTGATAAATGGAAAGCTTAATTCTTTCAAATCAAAAGTCGGCCCGCTTGGAAGTTTTTTGTTTCTACCACTAGTTCCAGCCTCTACCAGAACAGCCATAGCTCAAGGCAAAGCTGGGCTTGAAATCCCAGCACTCCGGAGGCAGAGGTGGGAGGGTGGCCACGAGTTTGAGGCCTGCCTGAGCTACATAATGAGTTCAAGTCCAATCTGAGCTACAAAGCGAGATCCTGTCTCAGACAAAACAAAACAAAACAAAAACCACATAGCTCAAGGCAGAACTGGAAAGCCGGAGCACGCAGACATGGGACACGCTACACTCGGTACTCCAGGGTTTGTAGAGGCTGGGTGGAGGCCAGCACTGTTGAGTAGAAATCCGTGAGCCAGGTGTGCAACTCTGCGTGTTGTAGCAACCACGTCTAAAGAAGCAGCAATGAGATTAATTCCAATGTTTTAACTCAGTAGGTCCAAAATAGCTCAGCATGTACAAACAATACGGAACAATTATTTATCGATTGTTAATTTTTGAGATGGGTCTTGCTGTGTTGCCTTGAACTCGTGGGCTCAGGTTATCCTGTAGTTGGGACTATAGATACCTGCCACCACACCTGAGAGTAAAACAATCATTAATGAAATATATTAATTTTTTTGACTAAGGCTTTGATGCCCGTGTGTATTGTGTATTCACAGCACATCTGCGTTTGACTGGTCACACTTCAAGTGCTCAGTAGCCACGTGTCACCAGCAGCTCCGACATGTATCAGACAGTGCTGATTTCAACTAAATGAAACAGGAATTTCGGGGAAAGGAGCTTGGCGTGGGAATTCACAGGGGAGGAGGTGGTTGCTCAATTCCTGGAGCTGCAGGCCAGCGATCTGCCCACCCTGCATGGGCGCACTCTTCCTCGGGCAGAGTGAGCCAGATTCGGGGTGTACCGGTCAGTATGAGGGCGTCCACAACATCTAGGTTAGCATGTGCTTAACTGTCACAGGCTGACAGGTTGAATTGGGATTGGTGGATAGGGGACAAGTTGCAAATTATGGAACAAGACTGGTGATAGAGATCCAGGCTTGGTGGTGGGGTGTGTCCTCTGACTTTTCATGTGGGGGAGAGGGCCTGGAAGCAAAAGATAACCCAAGGGAAAGCAGCAGAACATGACAGGTATGGTGGTGCACATCTGTAATCGCAGCTACTCAGGAGGCTGAGGCAGGAGACCTACAAGTTTAAGGTCAGCCTGAACAATTTAGGGAGAACTTGTCTCCAAATAAAAATGGCTGGAGGTGCCCTTTGGTAGAATGCACAGTATGTGTGAACTGCTGGTTCAACTCCCAATACTACCTTTTTTTTTTTTTTTTGGTACTGGAAATCGAACTCAGGACCTCATGCTTGCCAGACAGGCACTGCACCACTGAGCTAAATCCCTGGCCCAATACTACCATTTAAAAAAAGAAAAAAACAAAACAGAACAAAACAAAACAAAACGAACAAAAAAAAACCCCCAGCTCCTACAGCGCAAAAAGAGGGACATTTTAGTGTCCTAAGAATTTAATCTTCTTGTTTTTTTTTTTTGTGGGTACCGGGGGTCAGGACCTCGCGCCCCAACCGGCACCCGTGCCGCTGAGCGATATCACTGGCTCCTTTTTCGTGTGTGGGATCCAGGAGTCGAACTCGGGCCCTGGCGCTTGCAAGGCAGGCGCTTATACCGCTGAGCCATCTCACCGGCCCTCCTTTTGTTGTTTTTACAGTGATGGGATCACACCCAAGGGCACTCTATCCCTGAGCTACAGACCCAGCTCTTTTTATTTTTTGAGACAGAGGCTCCTTAAATTGCCCAGGTGGGACTTGAATTTGTAATCCTCCTGTCTCGGCCTCCCTAAGTGCTGGGGTTACAGGTGCGGGCACTGTGCCCAGCTGGGCGCTCCATCGTTTAAACCCTGCAAAAGCACAGGTGGCTCGAGGATTCCTTGTGAAAACAGCATTTTTCCTCTCGGCGACCGCGGCTTTGGATTGCGCGGTGCAGTGGTCGAAGAAGCAACCTAAAACGGCCGTGTCGTAAATCCACAGGCCGGAAACCGCTGCCCCACAGGCTGGCCAATAAAACTGCGGGACAAGCGCGCCCTCTGCCGGCAGGGCGGAGAAGCCTTGTCACTGCTGCCCATACCGTGGCTCTGGGAGAGATTAGTCGTGGTTACCGGAAATCCACCAGGCTTCTCATCCGGAGGCTGCCTCTGCAGAGGTTGGTAAGCGATTGCCCAGGATTGCAAGACGGCTCAGGAGATGCAGAGAGGACTGCTGACATTCAAACTTCTCACTACTGTGTTTTTTTTTTTTTTTTTTTGTGGGTACCGGGGGTCGACCTGAGGACCTCGCGCGCCAGCAGGCGCCCGTGCCGCTGAGCGATCTCACCGGCCCCTTTTTCGTATGTGGGTTCCGGGAGTTGAACTCGGGCCCTCGCGCTTGCCGGGCAGGCGCTTAAGCCGCTGAGCCATCTCACCAGCCCTCACTACTGTGTTTTTGTTTGTTTTGTTTTCCTTGAGACAGGGGCTCGCTATATAGTTCAGGGTGACCTTGCACTCACTATGTAGCCCAGGCTGGCCTGGAACTCCCAGCAATCCTCCTGCCTCAGCCTCCCTAGTGCAGGCGTGTACCACCTCACCGTGCTTCTGATGTTGAGGACTTGTTGGGTAACTGTTAAGGTGCTAGAGTTGATAAATGTGTACAGGGTGCTTTTGCAGAAGAACTAGTTATGACCTGATGCAGGTGTTTAATGACTGGGGCTGTTCGGTCTATCAGAAATCCCTGCGATAGATGTGGGCTTTTTCAAGGCTGAAGATACAAAGTCTTAACCACAGTGTGACTTACAGTTTCCCAGAAAGAAAAGGACACCTGGAAGCTGTAGCATGCACTGTGCATTTACAGTAGCTATTTTATATATTGTAGTGTCGCTATTTTAAAATTAAATGTTTTACATTCACGAGTGCTGGGGAGTCTTGTGATTAAGGTGCGTGTAATTTATGCTTTTATGTTTTTTAGATTTTATTGGTACATTTTATATATACGTGATCACATTCATCATAGAGGATTTGTACCTGTACCTGATACATCTTGCTTTTTCCCCCTCCCCTCCCTTCAGCCCCTCTTCCCCCTGGTGCACATAATTTAGATCCAGTTGGCTTTCTCCTAACTAGAGCACACTGCTGTCATAGCAGTGAAATGCTCTGTGGATTCCTTGCATAAATCCTCATTCTACCACCTTAACCAGCCCTCCAGCTGATCCTGCTCACACTAACTGGGAGGTTCTGTTTATAAGGGCTCTAGAAGAACAAGTTATTCAGAACAGCATTATCGTTACTAATGTTCTCGTTAGTGCAGCTTTTCATTGTGTCGTGGTTGACCTTATAATTAGGGTTTTCTTCTCTGCTAAAAGGAAACAATACCGAGGTGCGTTCTCTCCTTGTGGCTTTTAGTGTGAACTTGCTGGGGGGAGCAGAGCAGTGCTCCACCTCTTGGAGCTCTGCCTTATGATGGTGTTGGGTTAGGGCTCATCTGGTTGTTGCCCTGGGGAGAGACAGCCTTCCAAGTGATTTAAAACATTTATCCTATTGAGTTTTTAGGTTAATTATATATGTGCTGACTAAATTTACAAATAAACTTGTTCATCAAAACAAAACAAAACCCCTTTCAGGTGGTAAATTTCCTGGCCACCTCATTCAGGGGCCAAGGAGCAGTCTCCTTAGATCCCAGTCCTCCCTCCTGCTGCCACACACAGGCACTTGGAGCCCTGCTCCAGGAGGGGCTGTTGTCACACCCTCCCCTCTGGGACCATCTGACCAGGGCTCCATAGGAGCAGGAACCCTGGATCTGGAGGCCCAGGGTTCTCTACCCTTCCCCTCATCAGCTTCTCGGAGCTATGAGGGCGAGGACCCTAGATCCTCAATTCCCCCAAATCTAATGCTTCTTTTACCCGGTTGAGACTCATGTCCAGGCCCCCGCCACACCTGGTGCTATGAAGTGGGCAGACCCAGGGGGCAGTGCTTCTGGGGCTCTCCAGCTCCCCATAGAGCAGTGGGGGCCCTATAGTCAGGGAGAAAAATGGGATGGGATATACACAAGCCCAGGTAAGCATCAACCACGTGGCTCTCCAAGACAAGGCCCCTGAGAAGACGGACAGCAAGGTCTAGACACTGGGCCCTAAAGTCAGGGCAGAAATGCAAGGGCCTGTGGCTCAGAGGCAAAGCAGCTCCACACACACTCAGAAGACTTCAGGCCAGATCAGATAGACATAGCCAGGTCAGCTTCAGCATCATTTATTATAAAACAATGAAAATCAACGTATAAAAGACCCTGCCAGCCCCGGGTACACCCGCAACAGCCCGCAGCGCTCAAAGGCCCTCTCTCGGGGCCTTGGGTATGGAAGTTCTCAGATTCGAAGGTCTCCAGCCAGAAGGGCACTGTACCGGGCAGGGGTGAGGGGCAGGTAGGCACCCGCAGTCTGGTCCAGGACATAGAGCGGGTCAGACAGTGTGCTTGGGTTAAAGCCTTCACTGGCCATCCGAACCTTCTGCTGTTTGAAGGTCTCGGTGGTGGCCAAAGACTCCTGGGGAGAGGGAGGAGGTCAAAGGGAGTCAAAGGAAAAGAGCTTTGTCATTCGGTTCAGCTGAGGGCAAGTTGCTTATATTTTGCTAAGGGGCAAATCTGGGGTAAGGGGGCATTAGCAGAGGTCAAGGGGAGGAGGTGGCAGGGAAGAGAAGGCGCCAGGCCAGAAGGAGGGAGGCAGGAAAGGAGGCAGGAGAAGCATGTCTGGGGAAGAGCTATTCTTTTCCCTCACATTAGGTCCTGTGGAGCTGGGACACAAGGCTCAGGGCCTTGGCCAGTTACCTGCAGCCGTAGGAACCGAGGCCGGGCATAAGGCGGCAAGTTCTCAAACACGTGGGTGTAGAGCTGCGCGAGATCCAAAGTATGCGGGGGGCGTAGAACCAGGGCTGCCATTCCAGCCCTGCCTTCGTGTCCTGGTGAGTGTGGGGGCAGTGTGAGCCACTCTGGCTGCCACCAGGAAGGCCTCATGCTCCTTGTGTCCCAGCATTATCGATTTGGGGTGGTGGGCTGGACGCCTCCCCCACTTCCGCGCCTAGGCACCTGGCACAGTGACTCCATAGATGTTCACCTCCTGAAGAAAGTCCAGGGCCTCGAAGACTTCTGCCACCTCCGTTGTGGCCACATTCTCCCCCTTCCACCTGTCAAAGAGAGCAGCGATCTCAAACTAGGAGTCAAGGACTAAGGGCTTGGGAGCTTGGTGGGGAGAGGTCAGAGGTCAGGGATTAGGTATGTAAGAGGTCTGAGAACGAGAATTTGGATGAGGACTTGGGAGGACTGACCAGGTGGGAGATGAAGGAGTTGAAGTGTTTGAGGTTTGGGTCACAGACATCAGATGTCCAGAAGAAAGAATCAGAAAGTTATGGGGAGATACCTGAAGGTGTCCCCTGTCCGATCATGGAAGCGAAGAAAGCCGTGGTCATCGCAGACCAGCAGGTCCCCCGTGTTGAAGAACATATCCCCAGGCCGGAAGACATCCCGCAGCAGCTTTCCCTGGGCCAGCTCTGGGCCCCCCGCATAGCCCAGGAATGGGGACTGCTGGCTCACTGGGGCTACCAGCAACCCTGGCTCACCTGGCAGAGTCCCTGGAGTCAGGAGGGGGTGCCCACCTCACCCATAGCCTCCCAGACCCCACCTCACTGAATTCCATAGTTCGAACCCTCCTTTGCCTGCTCCGCCACCCCCACCCATTGCACTGAGCACAAACCTGGAGATGTGGCCACACAGTGCCCCCGGGCATCCCGAACTGGCTCCCCTGAGGTGACATCATAGCGAATCAAAGAGAAGGGGAAGAGGTGCTGGGGAAGGGAGAGCTGTGCTGGGTCATTTCGGCTTCATGAGCCCATCCCCACCAACACCCCACTGTTCCATGGGTTCTCAGTTTCCCCTCTGCCCCTCACCTTGTACAGCCAGGAAGCACGCCCCACAGCACCCCGCCGTCTGGTGTAGTTGAAGGTGGCCACGTTGCCCTCAGTCAGGCCATACGTCTCCAACACCTGCAGGGGCCCAAAGCGCCGCACGAAACGCTCCCAGGTATCTGGGCGCAGCCCACTGCCAACTGCCAGCCGGATCTTATGGCCACGTTCTGCCTTGTTCTGTACGGGAGAGAGGGTGCAACACGAGGAAGCCAGCTCCCCAAAGTGAAGCTGCATTCTCCGTTCCCCAGAACTGCCCCCATGCAACCCCCTTCAGCCACTGTGTCAGAAGGGGCCTCACATCTTGGGCTCCTGCACCAGGCTGTCATTTTCTTCTCCTTGCCTTTCCCTCTGGATCCCAGACAATGGTCCCAGTGTCCCCCGTGCCCACATCGGTCCCCCTGACCTAGCCCTTCATCAGTAACTGCCCACGTACTGGAGGCTGGTTGACAAGGTATCGGCACAGCTCCCCGATGTACTGGAACACTGTCACCCTGTGCTGCTGGCAGTCCTCCCAGAACTGGCCAGCAGAGAAGCTAGACTTCAGCACCACTGTGGCCCCTGCCAGAAGGGGACAGGGAAGGTGAGGTCAGGCGCTCAACCTCCTCTTTCCAGCCACTGGCCTTTACTGCAGAGCAGCTCCCTGGGAAGGACTTGCGGGAGAATCACCCCTGCCAAGGCTATGGTGGCCCTCCTCCTTCCCCACCTGTACCTTGACAGGCCAATGTCCCTTCCCTGTGTCCCAGCCCCAAATATTCTATCCCTTTGGTCTCACTCTCAAGTCCCCCCTTTCCTCTCTGTGGGTCTCATTTGCCTCTTCCTGGAATAATACAACCCTCTCTTCACTTTGGAGTTCTGGGAAGGGCATCATCTCTTTGGTTGCCTGAGTAACATTTCCAGCTGTACCAGGAGCTCCTAGAGAGTAGCCCTGCTTCCCTCTTCCTCTGCACTCTCCACCGGGAAGGACTCAGGACACACCCCCAGGGAAACACCCTTTGCTGAAGGAATAAGTAAGGCGGGGTGGGGAGACTGACCAATGCCCAAGCAGCCCACGATGCCCAACAGGGAGCCGGACATGTGGTAGAGGGGGAGGGCGAGATAGATCACGTCTTCCTGGTGGACACCGCACAGCTGGTAGAAGCCCTGGCACTGCAGGACCTTCAGATGACTGATCCGAGCAGCCTTGGGGAGGCCTGTGGGGTGGTGGGATGGGTCAGGGGAAGAGTCTGAGCCTAGATCCCGGCTGCCTGCCGGGTTTCCCACAGAGAAGCTGAGCAGGATAGAGGTCAGTCTGTTTCAGGAAGCGGGTAGGTAGTTGGGGGTGCAGGAGAAATGAGGAGAAAGCAGGAGATCGAGGGAGAGAAGATGCGTCGCTGCGATGGGCACCCTCACTGGGATATCTGAAGGGGTGGCCTGGGAGCTGTCAGCCCTCACCCGTGGTGCCAGAGGTAAAAATGTACAGGCACGTGTCAGTTATGCTGCTGGGGGCGGAGAGGTAGCCTGGCACCGGCTCATCCGCTTCGGCTGCCACCTCAGCCAGCACATCGTGGATTCCAGGAACGCGGGTTTCAAGGCCTGCAGCCCACAGGTGGAGCCCCAAGGATCTCAGGGCTGGCAGGTCTGGCTCCAGGGATTCCAGGAACTCTGGAAGGGTTGGGAAAGCCCAGCTCCACGGCTCTGCCGCTACCCAGAAGCCCTCTTCGCCCCTGGCCTCGCCCCCTCCAGACTGTTCATGGTTTCGGGTGACGGGCACGGCATCACAGGTCGAGGAACCCTTGGGAAAGCAGGCTCAGCACCAACCCTTCGCAAACCCAGGGATTCCTACCCCAAGCACTGCTGAGCCCCAGGGAAACAGTTCGGCGGCCTGCCCGTCGGCCCGTCTCAGACCTACCTGGCGCCAGCACCAGCGCGCGCGCGCCGCAGCTGCGGAGGCAGTGGAGCAGGGCGCCCCGGCGCAGGGCGGTGGGCACAAAAGCCGTGCGCAGGCCGGCCTTGGCCAGCCCAAACCAGAGCCACAGGAATTCCGGGCTGGAGGGGAGGAGCAGTGCCACAGTCGCCCCAGGTGCCAGCGGGGCCGCGGCTGTACCTCTGGCCGCCCCATCATCTCCACACTCTGCAGGCGCCGCGCCGCTTCTGGCCGCCACGTCCCCCGCGCCCAGCGACGCCCGCTCTTCTGCCCCGCTGCCCCCCGCGCCCCCGCCGCCGGGCACCGCGTGCCAGCCCCGCGCACGCAGGAAGGCGCGCGCCGCCCGGTTACTCGCGCGCTCCGCCTCCACGTAGCTGAAGCGCCGCGCGCCGTGGATGAGGAAGGTGTGCGTGGGACGCTGCCGAGCCAGCTGTGCGAGGCGCCAGGCCAGGCTGCAGCCCCCCTCGGGACCCTCCGGATCGGCTGCTGCCGCGGCCAGCGCGCGCGCTCGCAGAGCCCTTTTGCAGCGCACGGCGCGCACCACGAAGGCCAAGTCTGCCGCGACCCAGCGCAGCTGCGGCCAGAGGCGCAGCCTCAGCAGCAGCAAGGGCAGCAGTAAGAGCACGGACAACAGGAGGAGGGCGGCCATCGTGCTGCCTCCCCCAGCCCGGCCGCCTGACCGGCCCCCCGCGGGCACGCTGCAGTCTCCTCCGAGAGGTCGGCCCCTCACTCTCGCCGGGAGCCCTCTCCTGCCTGGTCGCGCGCGGCGGACCCCACCCCCAGGAGCGGGGGGAGGGCGGCCGGGTCTCCCGCCCTGCGCACCCGCGCCCCGCCCCGCCCCGCGCTCTCCCTCCCTCGACGCCGTGAAGGCCCCGGGTCAAGTTTTGGGCGGTGCCGGCGCCTGCCTTCAACCCCCGTCCACACCGACTTTTCAAGTTCTCTTCTCCGGTGGTTCAGGCCTCTAGCCTGAGCCGGCGCGTTAGACTCCAGCGCATCTCTCCTTCAGTACCTCTCATTTTGAGCTGTGATGGAGGAGGGTACCACGCTCCTCCAGAGACGAGGTTTTTTTTTTTTTGGAGACGGTCTTGCCGTGTAGTCCAAGATGGCCTCGAACTCGCAGCTCTTCTGTTTCAGCCTCCCGAGTACTGGGGATTACAGGCGTGTGTTACCATGCCCGGCCCCATTTGGTTCTGCAAGTCCCAGCTCGATAGCCAAACCCATAGGGCATGGGCAGAGTTAAGTAGGGAGAAGGTGGAGGCCCAGACAGGCAGACTTCTGGAGGGGCCCTGCGGCAGAGGCCCCTCCCTTTGGGCAAAGGGACAACCATTGGGACCAGCCAGAGAATGCTTTCCAGCCTGGTTTTAATTGGGCAGAGGAAAAGGGAAGGAGAAGGAAAAAGAGGCCTGCGAGGCCTCTGGTAGTTTAGATTTTCAAAGGAAGGAGGGAGAGGACAACCCAGATTCTGTGAAAAGGCAAATTTGTAGGCGCAATCAGGAGCCATGTGCAACGCACCCAACCTTCACTCCTCTTCGCAGCTGGCCCACAATCGGGCAGGAGGGGAACAAAAACCCAACCTAGCAACACTTGTGGTGGTACGCGTGGACCAGCCAGTGGAGCAGCCCCCGACCCTGCTATCTGAACTCTTTCCCCGGGCAGACATCTGCCCGAGACCTGGGCCAGTGCGTCCCTGCCAAGCAGCTCGCCTCAGTAGTTGTTAGCACGTGACTGACGTCAGAGGATGGCTGGACTGCGTCTTGGGGAGCATTGGGCAGAGAGATGGTGCCAGCATCAACTTGTGCGCAGACAGGTCAGTGACTGGCTCTCATCTCCATGGTACAGGAAGGATGGGGAGGGCAAAGCCAAGTCCCTCCTGGCCTAGATAAAGGGGACGCTGAGCTGGGACGAAAGGGGGAGACGCTGTGAGGCCACAAGTAGGGGCGCCAATGACACTGGAACCATCTGTACATGCAGGCAGCGACTCAAGACACAAAAGATGCTCTGGCTTGTTTTATTGTCATTTAAAACCAACTTTTAAACCGCGATTATCTCTGGGAAAAAAAAATAAAAATAAAAAAGCAAAAACAGAACCAAGGAAATGGGGCCATTTCACAGTTCTGAGGAGCTTGCCTCTGGGATGCCCCGGACTCTGGCCCAGCTTGAGGTGCCAACCTCAGGCCAACCCTCGCCTCTGGCAGACACCCAGTAGGGCCTCCCTTTCAGGTTTCTTCCCAAAGGCTGTGACATCTGCCCAGATGGGACCAACCACGTCAGGTCCGACGCCCAGTTCACACTGGTGTGTGGAGGGTTCACAGCGAATCAACACAGCAGGGGGAGCGGGCAGAACCCACACTGAGCACTGCCCTTATCCTGGCCGCCCGCCCAGCAGCTGCTCTGTCATCGCACTTCTCTGCTGAAATGGCTCTTGAGACTCAGGAGGGGCCCCAAGTGCAAGTGGAAGCAGCAGGACAGGAGGGTGGGATGGGGGCTGCACGGCAGCTTCTCAGGCTGGGTCCCAGGAAGCAGCTCATGCTTCCCACTGGGCAAGCCTGGGAAGGAGAGGGTGTCCCCTGCATACCCCTGGCCCCAGCACCCTCTGATTTATCAGGGAGGAGGGCAGTCCGACTGGGGGTGGGACGGGGACGTGAGGCCTCAGTCACTGTCAGAGCCCACTGCAGAGGACCCCTTCCGTTTCCGTTTGGTGGGCTTTGGTTTTGTGTCTTCTTCCTCCTGGAAGAGGCGGAAGGGGAGGGGAAAATCACTAGCCTGGGCAGCAGCTGGCCCCACTCCACCTGGATCTGCTGCCCCTTCCTCCCTCGCACTGCACTGCCTGGGTCTTACTGAGGCGCTGCTGGAGCCTGACTCCTCTTCAGCATTGGGGGGCTGAGTGGCATTCTTCCGACTCCGAGGGCTGGACAGAGCTGCCTTCCTCCGGCTCTTGGGTGGCTTAGTCGAAGAGTCCTCATATTCCTCAGCCAGGGAGAAGAGATCACTGAACCTATAGGCAAGAACAAGCTCTCAGTGCTGGCATCCTGGCTGTGCGCCACCTCCCTATCCCCTCCTCTGTCCTTGTCAACCCATTATGTTTGTGGCCCCAGCAGGCTTCCTCTCCCCTAGGCCCTCTCCCCACCACTTCTCAAGGCCAAAAGCAGAAGGAGCCTTACTTCATCTTGTGGGCTTCATCACAGCTGGCCTGGACATGCTGCAGTGCCTGGAGGATTGGGGTCTGGCTAAAAACTAGAGGGGGAGAGGAAGGAGAGCAGGGAAGAAAGAACAGTGAGATGTCTGGGAGCCCATGGGATGTCTCCGAGACTGTGCTCTCCCAAGGGTCTGGGTTCCAGCCCTGGGAGTCCCGCCCTGCCCCAGCCTGGCTCTGAGAGGGGTCAAGCCAGGGCAGCACTGTCAGGCTAGAGCCGGGGGCAGGCATACAGTTCTGCTTGGTGTTGGTCAGGTTGAGGCGCAGGTTGTCCAAGTGCTCCAGGATCTGCTCCAGGGTCAGCTGGGCCAGCTTGCTGCTGGAGCTCCTCAGGCTGTGTGGGGAGGACAAGAGAGCCACTGAGCTCATGGGGAGGGCTCCCCAACTGTGAGATGCCCTCCACTCCACCAGGGCAGAGGCAGCCTGTGCCAGGGGAGAGGGGTGGGCTAGGGTGGCCTAAGGGAAGTGTGTGGCTATGGGGTACTAGGAGTAAGGGGGCAGCAGGAGCCACTGAGGTCCTGCATGGGACATGGCTTCAGAACACTAGATGTCACCGACAGACCAGGCTAGGACAGCACTGGCAATCAACCATCCCTAGGCACGGGTCACTGCAGAGCGCCCTGGAAATGGTCTGCTGACAGCGGGCGGGAGACAAGGACTAGGACCACCTCTGCCTCTTCCGAGGGAGGCTGTTGTTCTTGATGAGCAGGGACTTGATGTGCTCCGCCAGCAGCTCGTCGTGCTTCATGCACCAGTGCCGCAGGATGCTGGTTGTGAACTGGTCGTCGGGATGGCAGGGCCGGCTCAGCACCATCTTTACCATCTCCTCACTGGGCCTGGGGGCGAGATAAGTACTGTGCATAGCCAGCCGGCCTTGGGAACTGCTGGCTCTCTCCCACTTACCTGCCAAACCCCAGCCTCCACCCTGCTTGAGTTCCCCTGTGGCTTCCTACTCTCATATCCTTCTCCCCTCTCCCTTTAGGGAAGGAATGCCTGGTTGCATCCTCTGTGGAAGCCAGGAAACGAGAAGTGAGATTCTTCCATTTCTGTGGTGGTAGAAGTTGTGCACATACGTTGGGGAGGAGGCCCGCCAGATCCCCCAGCCTCCCTCAGAGCAGTGACGAAGGCCGGCCTGTGGTGTGCGGATGTGCCCCACCCTGCCTGCTCAGCTGTGAGCCTCTCTGGTGTCTTGCCCGAGGGAGCAGCGAGAAAGGGGGCTGTGAAGCCACAGTTCCCACACAGCCCTCGCACTTCCCACTTTCTCCAGGGCGCTGTGCTAGTGTCTCAGGGAGAGAAAGGGAGAAGAAAAGGTTTGTGGGAGGCAGGCAGGCGGTAGGAAGGAAAAGATACACAGCTGTTGCCTCATTTACCTGGGCAGGTTGCTGACATGCCCACAATGGAAAGGGGGCCTTCTGCCTCTCACCCATTATGCCCCATCCCTGGCAGGGAGCCCATGGGCCCACTGCTCTGTTTGGGGTGGGCTGCGGCAGGGACGGAGTGATCTCTGCACTCTGACCCTTCCTCCTCTTGGATTAGCCTGTGGTGTGCAGGAGTGTGGGGGAGGGGAGCAGGGGCCACCAGGATTAGAACTGCTGTGGCAGCAGGAAATAGAGATGTCCGGTCCCCACTTCCTCACCTCCATGGGCAGCTCCTGGTGGGCAGGGGAGCAAGAGGAAGCCCAGATCCCAGGAGAGCTGCTTGTTTCTAAGTCATACTGGGTGAAGGGCAGAATAAGCAGACATCAACAATAGGAAAAGGAAAAGGGCAAAAGGAATAGGACAGAAGCCCCTTATAACACACTTGGTTTGCTGGTACTGACACCTAAGGAGCCCTGGGGGTAGAACTCACTTCTCTCTTCGGAGCTGAAGCAGCAGGCAAGACAAGGCCTCTGGGTGCTCTGTGGGGGAAAGGAAGAGGCTGTTCAGGGGAACACATCATTCCATGAAGGAATATGGGCACCTCTCCTATCCCCCAGCCAACAGCCACTGGAAGAGCAAGCACAGCCTTAGACCAAGAGCCCGGAAGAATCCCGTACCTGAGCCCCAGCCCGGTGCTAGGCTCAGCGTGGGCCTGCAGGGCTCATTGCTGAGCCTGCTCTCTGCACTGTGGTGTTGGGGAGCAAGGCACTGCCACTGCCTCATCCTAGAAGCCTAGAGGCCTCAGTTTTGCCCCAGGTGGACTGCGATGTCCATTCTCCCACACTCCCAAGCTGCAACCCTACTCACCCTTGTACTTAAGGTGCTGCAGGATGGGGATTATGGTCTCCAGGGGGATGTTGTGGGCCAGGAAGAGCTGCCAGGCGCAATACTGCTCAAAGGTTTCCCAGTCCAGACTCTGGACTGAAAGAGAAAGAAGAAGCCTCTCTCATGCTCTCTCTCATGCACATGCCCCGCCCCCAACACAGCAAATCCACTCAGGACCAGCACCCCAAGCAGGGATGGCACAGGGGTAGTGACAGTGGCCCCAGATTTGGACCCTTTTCCTTTCCACATGGCACTTATTTCCAGAGTCTTCATAGGGCTTCCATGTTCCCATCAGCCCTGAGGTTGGAGGGACCAGGTCAAACCTTTCCATTTTCCAGAACAAGAGAGAGAGAGAACCAGCCCATGACCACACAGCAGGGTGGATGGCATTCTACTCCTTCACTTCTCAGCCCAGAACCACCCTTCCTGTTACTGGAAAACACACAGGGCCACGCCCCTCTCCTCTCCCAGGGACCTAAGAGGTCTAGCCACTTACTGAGTATGTTGAGGACTGAGTCCTTCCGAAACATGACCAGGTTCCCCATCATCACATGGCAGACCAACTCCTGGAGCTACGGAGGGGTGGGTGAAGAGCAGACTTGTTAGCTCGAAAAGGCCTGTGTAGCGGGGAAGGCACAGCGCAAAAGCTGCAGTTTCTGAGGGATGAAGGGGGCTGGTAAAATACTAGCAACAGGTCTAACTGGGAACCAGTCTATGTGGACCAAAACAGTTATGAAAAACTGCCAACACCTGGTGACAGAGGGTGCCTGAGCCTGAGGAGCAGGGTGGACCTGGGAGGCTAGGCTCCGAATTGGGGTGGGCAGGGAAAGGCAAAGGCAAAGAAAGGAGGTCTCTTCAGTGCTTGATTCCTCTTCTGAGTGGGGACTGAGTGGATGGGAGAAGACATGGGGACCCAGTCCAGGCCTGAGTTGGACCCAACCAAACTGCAATCTTTTAGGGCCTATGCACGGTAGAAAGGTCAAGTGGAAATGACCCAACTGTTTTTATTCTGAGCCCAGGGGAAGGTCAGGTGAGATCTAAAATCCAGCTACTTCAGCTATCCCTGTGGAAGCGAGTGTCCAAAGAATATGGAGGCCGGGTGTGGTGACACACGCCTGTAATCCCACCACTCAGGAGGCTGAGGCTGGAGGATCGCTGTGAGTTGGAGGCCAATCTGGGCTACATAGTGAGTTTAAGGCCAGCGTGAACTGCATAGCAAGACCCTGTCTCTAAACAAAAAAAAATGAAACAAAGAACATGGAGGACAAGGGAAACTCGACAGCACTGAGCTGACCCCAGCCTGCCTCCCCTGGGCTCACTTTTCCTTCCTGCCCCCATGGCCTAAAGTACACCTGACTGTAGCCAGGAGGCGGGGACCTGTGCAGTCTCTGCTCCAGTCTGCAGGTCCGGAGAGAAGGCAGAGGCCCCAAATCCCCTAGCCCTGTCTTCAAGTGTCCAGGATGACGAAACTCAGGATTCACCTGTGCAGAGTCAATGACAGCCACGATCATGTTCAGCAGCTCCCCACTCCTCAGGGTCTCATCTGGGAACTAGACAGGGAAGGAGGGAAACTAGGGCAGGAGTTCAGCGCTGACCCTTCAGCTTTCACTGCTAAGCCCACCCCTTCCCTACCACAAGCTCAGGTCTGGCTGGGCCAGAGGAGGGGTCCTGATGTAAATCCCTCAACAGAGATTCAACAGCTGCGAAGCTAGGACTCCCACCCTGGAGGCCCCACACTTGCTGTCTGTGTGTGCACACGATGGTGTGTGCAGGAGAGGAGCGGGGCTTCGAGAGGGAAACCCAGAGGTGACAGCACTGGTTGACAGCTGGGTCTCTGTGGGAGTGGCCATGAAACATTACATGCCTGGCAGCAAAGAAATCCAATCTGTGGAGCCTCTCAGCCAAAGAAAAGGTGTGGGGAGTGTGTCTGGGGTGTGGGACAGGCACCTGCACCCTCCCCGCTCCACTGCTTGGCTGAGATCACAGTTTTTCAGTCAGAGCCACACCCTGGCCCTCACTTCCCTCTTCCTGGGAACTTGTACCAAGAAGAGGAAGAGTGGATGCCTCCTCCTGTGTCCCAGTTCCAAGGGAAGACTGCAAATAAACCAGGGGAAATGAAAGTGAGTCTCCACCACAGGAGGCCTGGTGAGTGATAAGAAGCCAATAGGGGGCTGAGATGTATGAACTTGGACTTGGTTTGGGGGCCCTGTCCTGGGCTCAGATGATGGGGCCAAAGCTGAGTTCATAGGTCTAGGTCCCAACTCACACCACAATGAAGCCAAAGAATAGGAATTCTGGGAACTTCAGAAAACCTTTAACCTTTAAAATAAGAGGTGGAATGCTAGGCATGGTGGCACATTCCTGTAATCCCATCCCAGCTCTCTGGGAGGCTGATGCAGGAGGATTGCAAGTTTAAACCCACCCTGAGCAACTTAGTGAGACCCTGTCTCAACAAACAGAACAAACAAAAAGGACCAGGGATGCAGTGTAAAGGCCCTCAATTCAAGCCCCAGTACCACACACACACACACAAAAAGCTGTAAGAAAGGAACAGCTATGGTATGGGAGGCAGTGGACACCGAGGATGATGAGGGCTGTGTGCGCCGGGGGCTGCCTCCTGTGAAGCCCCGGGCTGGCGTGGAAGAGGCACTGACCTCAGTATAGATGGAGGGTGTGAGGTGACATAGCAGCCGCACGTCGTCCTCCTGGCAGGCCTTCATGTCCATCATTAGGCAGGTGTGCAGATCCCCCAGCTGGGTGGCCTGGGCGAATGACTCGTACAGGTTCATCTTCCCCGCGGCAGCTTTGCTGCAAGACCAGTTGGGCCTAAGCCAGCAGCCTGACCCCAGCGCCAGAGCTTCAAAGGGCCCAAAGCAGGCTCCCCTCCTGGACAGCCTTAGTCTGCCCTGTGCTTGTTCCAGACCCTTCCCTCCTCCCCCAAGGGCTCCAGAGCCTAGGAACTAGGAGATACCCTTCCTTCTCCCCATCCCTCCCCAGTCTGAGGTGCAGACTGGGAGAGAAAAACAGGCGAGGAGGGCTCAGGGCAGGCTGTAGGAAGCCTGGTCTCATGCTTTCTGGGCTCTAGCCTTGAGGGAAGTAACACCTCAAGCCATATTCAAAACATTAACTCAAAATGGCTCACAGGCTTAAATGTAAGCATTAAAGCCATACAACTCTTAGAAGAAAACACAGGAGCAAATCTTGATACCAAAAGCACAAATGACAAAAGGAAAAACAGATAATTTGACTTCATAAAAAATGTAACATTTTTTAAAGCTGAGTGTGGTGGTGCACACCTGGAATCCTAGCACCTGGGAGACTAAGGCAGGAGGATCAAAGTTTGAGCTCAGCCTTGGCAACATAATGACTTAGTGAGACCCTGTCTCAAAAGAAAAAATAAAAGTAAAATAAATGAATGAAAAGGACTCAGAGGGCCGGTGAGATGGCTCAGTGGCGTAAGCGCCTGCCTGGCAAGTGTGAGGTCCTGAGGTTGACTCCCGGTACCCACATTAAAAAAAAAAAAAAAAAAAAAAAAAAAGGACTCAGGATGTAGCTCAGTGCAAAGGCCCTGGGTTCAATCCCCAGTACACACACATGCACACATGTGCTTTAAAGAGTGGCGTTAAAATAGTGACAAGTCAGGCTGGATTGTGGCTCAGCAGTGGTGTCTGTGCTTAGCATGCTTAAGGTCCCAGGTTCAATCTCTAGGAGGGTTTCTTTTGGGGTAGAGTGCTTTAAATTAGACAGCAATGATATTTACATAACTTTGTGAAGACACTAAAAACCACTGAACCACTTTTTGTTGTTTGTTTTTTTGAGACAGGGTCTCAGACTGGCCTTAAACTCACTATGTAGCCCAGGCTGACCTCGAACTCAAGGCATTCTTCTGCCTCAGCCTCCCAAGTGCTGGGATGATAGGTATGCGCCACCTTAACTGGCAGAACTGTACAATTTAAAAGGTCAATTTTATGAATTATACCTCAACAAAGCTGTTAGCTTAAACAACTAAAACAAAACAAAAAAAAACACTTGCTGGGCTTGGTGGTGCATGTCTGTAATCCTAGCACTCTGGGAAGCTGAGGCAGGAGGACTGCAAGTTCAAGCCCAGCCTGGACAATCTAGTGACTCAGTGAAATCCTGTCTCAAAAAAGGAGGTGGGGTGGTGGTGGCTTGTGGATGTAGTTCAGTGAAAAGGCCCTAGGTTCAAGCCACAGTATCACAACAAACAGATACCTAGCATGCACCAGGTCCTGGGTTCAGTCCCTAACACCAGAACAAACACAAGGAAGGTACTGGTAATGACAGCCAAGGGTGGGAGTCAGTGTGCAAGAGGAGAGGCTGGCTCTCCAGGATGCTTCCTGACACCTGGTGAGACATGGGCTCCTCACCTACCTGGCCCTCAGATAGTAGAGCAGGTGGTAGCCAATCTTGGGCTGCTTCTGATACAGCTCAGAGAGAAGGTCCAGAAGCAGAGAGAAGCTACTGTTGTCTTCCTGCATCTGGCACAGGTTCCTGGAGGGGCAGGGAGAGGTGTTACCCATGGCAGGCTCTCTGGCCACTGCATACTCCCTCCTGTCTGGAAAAGAGGGCCCTGCGATCCAGGACAGGGAGTCGGGTATGCTGTTAGGGAGGATAGAGGACAGCAGTCTCTCCCACGCTGGGTGCTTACCGAAATATGAGGTAGAGAGGCTTCCCTACAGACTCTTCCAGGGACCTGCAAATGGACAGACACATGTGAGAGTTCACGTGAGGGGAAGGTGGCTCCAGGCAGATAACTGGGGTGCCAGCGGGGGAGGGAAGTTTGAGGCACGTTGCCTGCCTGCGTTTTTAAACCCAAAGGGCAAATATGCTGCTGTTCCAGAGAAAACAGGTTCCTGACATGGAACCATGATCTGAAACTGTCCTTCAGCGTGAAGGTGAGACTCTAGCCCTGCAGGGACAATTCAGGCCAGGGTCCAACCCCATCCGAAGCAAGGCTGGAATGCCGGTCCACCACCCCAGGAGAGGGTTCAGCAGACAAAAATAAACCCTGTTTCAGGGAATCAGTATGTGTGAGAATCAAACACCAAGTGAATAGATTCTTCTTTCTCAAATCCACAGCAAAGTGCCTCTTGGACTCAGGCTGTAAGAGTACGTTTCTGGCTGCTAGGCCCAGGGGTCAGGGAAGATGAGCCTTACTCCTCGGTAACCTCCTCAGGCAGCACCTCCCCACGGAAGTGGGCCTTGAAGAGCTCCTGCAGGCAGGAAGCCAGGACAGACAGCTGCTCAGAGTCAAAGTCTTCCTGGGCGGTGAGAGAAGGGAGGAGAGGGGGTAATCACGACTTAGACCCAAGCCTTACTTACTGCTCCCACTATCCCAGAACCTCTGAGCTTATCTGCTTCCACCTTTGGGATCAGCAAGTACCCTGTCCCCCATCAGATGGGACTCATCTGGGGGAGGGAAAGGAGGCAGTCAGACTCTAGGCGACACATTCACGGGGAGCTAGCTCTAAACTGGGCAGCCAGGGCTGCTTCCTCCTTGAGGGATTGGGTTCCTCCTCACCTCCAGGACCTGGTCCACGATTTCCTGCATGACCTCACACTGGGCCTCCGTATCACTGCAGTACAGAAGTGAGAGGAAATCCCAGGGACATAAATGATAGCAGAGGGCAGGACACACATCTAGCACAGTGTGCACTAACACACACATGCACAGACAAAACAAAGGAGCTCTGTATAAAACCCTGGTGGGTGGAGGAGGCTATAAGGAAGAAAGAATCTGCTGCTCTCTGGGTAGGTCTAAAGAACAGGGAAACCCCCATCCATCTTTCTTTGGTTCTCAGAGGCTTTTATCACCAAAGTCTAGGGAGTGGGAACCCAAGTGGTTAGGGAACAGGGCAACCCCACTCGCAGCCCATATCCCCCCAGCATCCCTCTATCACACCTCCCTCCAAGCCGTAACCCTGCCACACCCACTGGGCACCAGGGAGAGCCTGGGCTGGACCTCCCGAGGTGGGGAGCAGGGTCTGCACGCACCTCCCCTTCTGGAGCTGGAGTACTTTGTCCTTTAGGGACTCATCCAACTGGTCAAGGTAAGGGGTGATGTCAACTGGCTCCTCCACAACTGTCTCCTTGATGGGATGGAAGCGAAACTCTCTCTTCTTTCCTGAAGGGAGTGATTGAGGAAAGCAGTCAGTCTGCCCTGACGCCAGCCAGCCCAGAGACCATCTGTCTGAAACTTGCCATCCCTTCTTCACAGCCTTCAGTGGGCCCCTGCTTACTCAGTGCTCTGTGAGTATCTGAATGTGCACAGGTCCTAGCTCTTCCCCGCCAACAGGCAGGAACCACGTTTTTCACCCTTTTGCCTTCAGTGTTAAGTGCACAGCTCTGCACCCTTGAGTCTCACCCAGTAACCCTGTTAACAAAACTAGCTCACAGGGACACGGCTGCTCCCATGAACCAGTCCTCCTGGTGGCCCCGAGCCATTCCTTCTGCGGGCTTCACCTTTACTGTTGAGATCCTCCTCATCGTCACTGAAAGCTGCCTCTGCATTGTCGTAGCAACTCTCGTCCTTATCAGACATATGGTTGTCCATCTCCATGGAAACCGGCTCCTCAATTTTAACTTGGGAGTAAAGAGAGAGGGGCACTGATTGCCTCCTGTGCCCTCCAGTCTGCCCCATGCTTCTGGGAAGGCGAGACAGGAGAGCACAGAACGTATGACCTAAATGGAGCACCGACCCTGGCCGGACAGATCTCATCCTCACGACTCTCCGTGACGTGCTGGGAGATGTCACCAGGTACAGGACGAGCACAGGACACAAGTGCTCCCTGCTTATCTCAGGATGAATGAGTATCCTAAGACTATGGATCGTCTCTTGTGCTCGTTAATTTAAAATCAGTTGTAAAGCAGTGCGTGGCTTAAGCCCTTATCCCTAAACAAAAGAGCAGAGGTGGGAGGAGGTCAGGGAGACGGTAGTCTAGAATCAGGAGCAAGATCTGAGTCCCATTGTGACAACCTCTCGTCAGTGGCCAAGGTCAAGGCTGCAAAACAATGAAGCGATGGGCAAAGTTAAAGTATGATAAATTACCATTCCTTGAAAGCCTTCTACTCACTGAGAAGAGGTTAATATGAGAAAAAAATACGTGAACAAGAAAGATGAGTGAAAAGACAAGATTACATGAAGAGAGGGAACCCGGGAAGACAGCACAAAAGTGAGTAAAAACAGCCGTGTATGGTGGCGCACACCTGTAATCCCAGCACTCAGGAGACTGAGGCAGGAGGACTGCCGTGAGTTCAAGGGCAGCCTGGGCTACATAGTGAGTTTAAGGCCAGCCTGAATTACAGAGCAAGACTCTATCTCAAAAAGCAAAACAAAAAACAAACAAAATAATAAAAAACAGAAACTCCCCAGGGGCAACATCCTGAACAGGGCTCCATCCCTCTTCTGACACAGTGACAGTGTGAGAGGGCTTCCATACCTTCCACAGGTGGGGAGGGTGAGCTGCAGAACTCAGGAAATTTCTCTCTCAGCATGGCCCGCAGTTCTTTATCCAATTTAGGGTTGTCAAATAAGGGAGCCAGGTGTCTGACGGGGAATACACATGAAGGTTAGCATCAGAGGTCCTTATTCCTAACTGAACATGAAAATAAGAGGCAGGTCTAAACCCCTTCGGTATAACTGGGTCATTCTCAGACCCTTCAAAGGAGTCAACAGGAGACAGGAAGGCATTTGAAGCCTTTGTAATATAAGGGTATGGGCTGGGGATATAGCTCAGTGGCACAGCGCCTGCCTGGCAAGCACGAGGTCCTGAGTTTGATTCCTGATACCAATAAATAAATAAATAAATAAAAATAAATAAATAAATAAATAATATCAGGGCATGAGGGAAAGTCCTCTAAGAGTCAAGAGGACACACACCCAGGTGCAGAGGTAGAGCTGCCGCTTTTCACAGCTGTGGAGAGAAGGGTCAGAAGTGGATGGCCATGTCTGCACATGCCTGACCTCAACTTTGAGCACCCCCCACCTCCCCACACGTGAACTCCTTACGCCAAGACCCGTTTCTCCACAATGTGGTTGAGGGAGGAAAAGACACCCTGCCGCACGTGGCCTTCCAATGGTGGGTAGAAGTTAGGAATGATCTGGAAGTGAAGAAGCAGACAGAATAAGCACAGAACTCTCCATCCAGAGCATTCTGCCATACCAGATCTAAAAGGCTGCTTTGGCTTTGGTCGGGGACACTGAGGACTGGAGTGCTCCTAACCATTCCCGGGTAGGACCTGGCCACTCCTCTAGGAGACAGAGTCCACCTTGAGTCATCATCCTGTGGTTGAGAAACTCCATGGATACAAGGATAGCTCAACTCAAGACAGTGAGGACATGGGGGGGACGTATTCACTAACTTGGGGAGTGGGATCATGACAACTTCTGCTCCCACAGACAAGACACACAGGGGGGCCCAGTCAGAGGGAGACGAGTGGGAGACAGCTAACTGCCCATCCAGGGACGGCAGAGAGGTCGGGGTGCTTACTCGGCACATGAAGTCCAGGAGTGTGGCAGTGATGGCTGGGTGGGGCTTCATAGAGTGATGCATGACCAGGATGGCTGGCTCTAGAGGATGTGGAATTAAAGGGTCCCCCCATCAGACACTGTTTACACCTCCGCAGAATGGGATGTCAGCATACTGAATGTCTCTCTACCCCAATGCCACCGAGCAGACTCAAGAGTAGACAGACCCTCCAACTGCTTCAGCACTCAGCTTGGAGAAGGGAGGCAGGAGTGGAGAAGCTAGATGTGGCACAGCTTTCTCCTCTGCCTAGGCCCTCCCCACCTGGAGCCCAAGCATAAGGCTGTGGGAAGGGGTGCAGTCATTGCTTGGCCTCATCAAAGCATTCTTCTTTCTAGGTCAAGGGAGAACTGATGAGGAACAACGGAACTGCTCCCAGATAAGCGGCCTCCACTCCAGGCTGCCTGAGATTTATGACTGCTGTCACTAGGACAGGCAGTGGGGGATGAGGGTGGGGATGTGGTGCTGCCTGGTCTCCGTCACATACCTATGTTCATAATGCTATCCTTGTCTGGACTAAAGAACAGCCAGTCGTAAAACAAAGCCAGCTTGGCATTAGAAGCAGCAACATTGGACTAGAAAAGAGAGGGGAAAAAAAGCTAATTTCATTAACCAACTCCCCTCCCTTCCCTTCAGAGGCCCAGGGCAGCTTCCAGGGCCCACCTGACTGCTCCATACATGCAATTCAATTCCCTGTGAACCTGGTGGAACCCTCACGGGGTGAGGGACACCTGAGTCTGTGTTACATGAGTGCCTCGTGGTCTTCCCAACCAAGCGGTGGTGGGGACTGGCCTGGGCTCTTCACACACCCGGTGAGACACATCCCTGGTCCCCATAAGGAGAACACAGGGCTGTGGGAGGCTACTGATCACCCTGAGTTGAGGCAACCTTCAGGTGAACCCTGGGCTGCCCTGACTGGGTTTCCCAGGCACATTCCTGAAGACAGACCCCCAAGAACAGCCTGTTGACACATTCGAGTCAGCACGTGCCCAGGACCTGGTCAGATGGGAGAGGGGGACCCTATCAGAAAAGGACAGGGGTAGCTGGATGCCAGAAAAGAGACTCCCAGCACAGGGAGAAAAGTGCTGGAGAAAAAAAACGGGTCCTTCATGGACTCACTACATTTGGTGATGGGAAGTATCCAAAGCTAATGCCAAAAGGCATAGAGGTGAGGATCTAGGGGGGAATCAGAGGAATAACTATAGGTGGTTTCTAGAAGCTAAAAAGAAAAAGGTGGGGATACCTCAGAAAGCCAAGCTTTTTTGGTTATTCAATTCCAAACCCAGATGAGAAAGAGTGAGTGTAAATGTAAGTGTAAGTAAATAGTGAGCGTGACAGACACAAAGGGAGGTGGGGCAAAAGCCCGACACACTGAGGAGGACTACAGTGGAAGAAGGCCCTGAGGGCTCAGATGACCCTGGAGAATCAGGAAGAGGCAAGACTGGGACACAGGAACCCTTCAGCGCCTTCAGCCCACAGCCCAGCCCCTTACCGTGCATGTTGTCAAGAGCCAACCAATGATTGCCCATCGCGGCAGAATGTCTGAACTCAGCACTTCATTAGAGGGGTGGACTACTCCACAGATGTAGCGAATGAGGTCACAGCGCAGAGACTGACTGTCTGGGGTGGACAGATACTGGCGCTGGAACCAATCTTGGTACCGCTTTTGTTGACCAAACCGTACCTGGGGACAGGGGATGTTGGAAAAAGAAATTTGGAAGGGAGGGTAGGATCCCTGAAGAGAGGAAAATGAGTAACATTCACCTCTGGGCTGGACCTAAACCTTCCTTTCTTCCCACATCTTTGTTTTGTTTTTTCATACAGGGTCTCACTACATAGTTCAGGCTGGCCTTGAACCCACTATGTAGCCCAGGTTGGCCTCTAACTTGCAGCAATCCTCCTGCCTCAGCTTCTTGAGTGCTGGGATTACAGTTGTGCACCACTACGCCTGGCTCTTCCAGCATCTTATTCATTAGTTCACACTGTCCTTCGAGTCTCCTCTTCTTTGGAGGAACTTCCTGACTTTAAACAATGCTCAGTCTCTGTAGCACGCCTTGCACATCAGTGGTACAGCAACGGCAACCGCAGGTCGCTCTTGGCTCCTCACTCTTGCACTGCTCACTGACTCTGGTCATACACATAATCTTATCTCGTGCTTGAGCCACTGGGAAACAAGCAAGGAATGTTCCTTAAGAGCAAAAGCCAAACCTGTTCCCCACGCAGCACTGACTGAGCACTTCCTGACGCTGAGGGACCTAACAGGACCCTTATCCAAGGCACAGACTCTCCAAACCTTCTTGCAGCAAGTCCTCCCCCTAAACAGACCCCAAATGGTCATACATAACAACATTAAAAAGGAGGATCTGGTTTCCTTTTCTATTCCCCTATCAAAAGACATCAAAATATGCAAGGTCCTGAATTCAATTCCCGGTACCAAAAAAAAAGACATCAAAATAGCCAGGCATGTTGGCACAGACCTGCAATCCCAGCACTCGGGGGACTGAGGCAGGAGGATTGCTGTGAGTTTGAGCCCAGCTGGAGCTACATAGTGAGTTCAAACCCAGACTAAACTTACATGGTGAGACCCCGTCTTAAAAAACAACAAAAAACAGCGGAAAGCTAAACAAAAAGCAGAAAGATGTGTCATCTCGACCAACACTCATCAACAGAACTTTCTGTAGTGATGGTGGCCATTCAGTACTTGAAACGTAGCTACTGTGACTGAGACACTAAGTTTCAAGTTTTACTTAATTTGAACTAACTTAAATTTAAACTGCAACACATGGATACTGGCTACCCACCACCAGGCATAGCACAGGTCTTTTTTTGTTTGTTTTGTGTTTTTTTTTTTTTTTTTTTTTTTGTGGGTACCGGGGGGTCGACCTCAGGACCTCGCGCGCCAACAGGCACCCGTGCCGCTGAGCGATATCACCGGCCCCTTTTATCATATGTGGGTCCCGGGAGTCGAACTTGGGCCCTCGCGCTTGCAAGGCAGGCGCTCACGCCGCTGAGCCATCTCACCGGCCCGTTTGTTTTGTTTTTTGAGACAGGGTCTCATGTCTAGGTCAGGCTGGCCTTGAACTCGGAGCAATCCTGCTGCCTCACTCCCAAATGCTGGGATTAGAGGCATGCACCACCACCTGGCTCTCACAGCACAGGTCTTTAGAGCTCTGAGTGACACGGGAAATCTGAAAGCTGCCTTTCAGATTCTCTAATGCCAGACTGGCTGCTGAGAACATGCCTGCAGAGTCTGCTAAAAGCACAGATCCCTCAGTCAGATTCTTTTTTCTTTTTTGGTACCGGGAATCAAACTCAGGACCTTGTGCTTGCCAGACAGGCGCTTGTGCTGCTGAGCTATATCCCCGGCCCTCCTCAATCAGATTCTTTGGGACACTGGACCCAGAAAGCTGCACAGTTCCCCTGGAGCTGCACATTTTCACTCTACCTATTTATTTTGCAGTATTGGTGACTGATTTTTTTTTTTTTTTTTTTTTTTTGTGGGTACCAGGGGGTCGACCTCAGGACCTCGCGCGCCAACAGGCACCCGTGCCGCTGAGCGATATCACCGGCCCCTTTTTTTCGTATGTGGGATCCGGGAGTTGAACTCGGGCCCTCGCGCTTGCAAGGCAGGCGCTTATGCCGCTGAGCCATCTCACCGGCCCCATTTTTTTTTTTTTTTTTTTTTGAGACAGGGTTTCACTATGCAGTTCAGGCTGGCCTTGAACTCACTTTGTAGCCCTGGCTGGCCTCAAACTCACAGCAATCCTCCTGCCTCAGCCTCCAGAGTGCTGGGATTACAGGCATGCACACCATACCCGGCAGTATTGGTGATTGAACCCAGGGGCTCACACATGCTAGGCAAGCACTCTACCAGCAACCACTCTGCCCTGTCACAGCACAGTTCACACCTGTAAATATTATTTGTATAGAACTATTAGAATAATGACTCCTTTAGATAGGCTGAAAGCTTCGAGAACTGGACTTGCATCTCTTTTATTCAACAATGCACCCTAATTCTTAGCACAGTACACAAAGTGTAGGCATAGAATGAACAAAGGAGGGCCAGGGATATATAGCTCAGCGGCACAGTGCCTGCCTGGCAAGTGCAAGGTCCTGAGTTCAATTCTTGGTACCAAAGAAAACCACAAATGAACAAAGGAAAGTGGCCACCACCCAAACAGATAAGAGACACCACGCATCAGCACTCCACCTCAAGAGGTGACAAGTCTGCAAACAGAAGCGAGAGGCCCCACGAGCATCTGCAGTGCCTCTTCCCACTGCAACAGGTCAGCTTACCCTCGATGTCATGAAGAGGAGCTTAGTCTCCATGTCTGGTGTTAGACGACATGCTAGGAATTTTCGAGATGTTCTTGACTGAAGAAGCTGTAGGATACCTGAATCAAGTGCAGAAGGGAGGAGAAAGGAGAGTAGCCTGAAGACCAGAAGGAACAGAAGGCAGGTGGGGAGCTGGAACCAGGCGCTATGACCGGTGGTCTTGCTCATGGGGTAATTCTAAGAGAAGACCGCAGAGCTCAAGCTTGGGTACATGTGGGTATTCTAACTAGCATTTGTATGTCCTGTTCCAACTAACCACATCCCAGCCACATTAATTCCTTTCTTCTGCTTGCTTTCTAGAGCCTCCTCCCTATCCATATTATTGTAGTGGGCAACAGATGGGGAAGTTAAGGGGAGAACATGGGAAACCTAGTTTTCCTCCTGTAATCGGTGTAATGTGGCATAACCAGAAGCGCTGGAGTCAGGAAGACTGCCTCTGTCACTTACTAGCTGTGTGGTTTGCAGCAAATTACTTAATCTCTTTGAACTTCAGTTTATTTGTGAGTGTGGGAAGTAAAATGCCCATCTTATAAGGATGTTTCGGAGATTAATTGTGCTAATAAACATGTGACTAACACAACGGAGACAATCAAATAACCCGATACATGTTCAATATAAGAGAAGTGCAATCATCAGGTAGCACCAGCACCTTCTTCTTTCCTCAGTTCCCACATGGACAACTCCATGTGTGCTCGTGTGCGTGCACGTGTTGGAAGTGGGTGGGTACAAAGCTGTAGCTACTGGCCAGACCACTGAAAAATCCTGGGAAAGGGAAAAGGACAGGAAAGGACCTTGTCGGGGAGCCACATGGAGACTCTCTTTAAGTAGGATTTAGGTCAAACAGGATCCCTGGAGCTAAGAGGCAGGGCTTCCAGGAAGGGGCCATCTCTTACAGGACTAATTCCAGCCCCTCTGCTGACTCAGCCTCATGAGTTCACCTCTGACCCCTTCCAGACCCAGTGAGGCTGGAGACTGGTCATGAGTTCACCTCCTGAGCCAAGGAGCTACAGGGAGGGAAGAGGATGGGTCACAGTTCTCTCTCACTTTTAGGAGTAACGACAGCTGGAGTCTGCCAGGGAGGGGCTGTCTAGGAACCTGATGAACAGCTCCATGCCTCTGCCATTCCTATATCCAGCCGTACTTGGCAAAGCCTACTGTCTCGAGCTTCCTCTGACTGCCCAAGGCTCTCCTACCCAACCTCTGTCCTCTTGATTCATTCAAGACATATATGCTGACCTATGGGACAGGATATCTAGGCACTTACCTGTGAACTGAGGACTCAAGGCCTGAGGGTTATGGATAATGTCTTTCCAAAGCAGTTCAAATTCTGGTATCCTAGCAACATTCTGAAGTAGTCTTACGAGGTCTCGGCCAATCATCAAACATTCCATGAACTTGGAACAAGGGGGGAGAGACAGGAAAGAGTAAAAACATGGATTGTTTACCTTTTGGAGGGAGGACAAAGGAACGACATGTTCTAGGGAGGGAAGGGAAGGAGGTGGGAAGGACTATATGAGTTCTTCTGGAAGCAAGGGACTGGCTCCTAGCTTCCTAGGGAAGAGCTGAATGTGGGGGCTGATATCAAGGATGAGAGCTCCCTGAGAAGTGAAGTCCTGATGACTTTCGCATTAATCCTCTCCCCTCTCAGCCCAACTGTTCTGGTCCAGTTCAAGGGAGACTAAAATTCCGAAATGATGGGGCCGGCAAGCCGAGCCCTGACACACTGCCCCAAACTCATTCTGTCCAACGGAACGCTTCTTGGTGACAGAAATGATCTATTTCTGTGCGGTCCAAACAATACCCACTACCGACATGTTGCTTATGCAACTAAGGAACTGGATTTTAAAGTTTTATCTGATATTGATTTTAATTTAAATTACCAAATAGCCAGGAACTACCATATTAGCATAGCTCTAGGATTCTCTCTCTTGGGAAGTCTGATAGTAGACAACCTGTAATCCCCACCTGACACGGCAATCATTCAGGTGGGTAGACTGGGGGACAATGTAGCAGCGGGCACACAGAGACGGCCTGCATCCACTGTACAACAGTGTCCTTGAAACTGACCAGAGGCCAGGCGTGGCGGCGCACGCCCGTAATCCCAGCACTCAGGAGGCTGAGGCAGGAGGAGCACTGCAAATTCGAGACCAGCCTGGGCTACACAGTGAGTTCAAGGCCAGCCTGAACTGCATAGTGAGACCCTGTCTCAAAAAAAGAAAAAAAGAAACTGACCAGAAAAATCCCCAGGATGCCAGCACAAGAGGTGCCATTCTGGGAAGTAGGGCTACTCCACTCTGACTCCCCTCCACTCTATCATCACCTAAGGATGTTGGAAAACACCAGGCCTTAGGCATCTCAGGCCCAGGTACACAAAACCTATACGGGTGTCCCGTCCTGGGTCTCATTTCCCTGGCACTGATTCTGCCCTACTCCCTCACCCGTTCCCGAAGCAGTGAGATGCAGAAGTCCACTTCCTTCTGCCGCAGGGCCTGGAGCTGGGCGGTCCCGTGGTGGTCAACGATGAGGCGGAGGTACGTGTAAACAGCCATGGCGATGAGGATGCTGCTCTTCAGCACCCATTCCCTGCAGGGCAGGAAGACACTGCACCTACACCCTTCCTAGACCTATTACCCTTCTAATCCACCCGCCTGGACTTGGCTTCAGTGTCTCAGAAATGTCTGATGATCAGACACCGGGAAGAGGCTCTTTTTTTTTTTTTTTGCTTACTTGCTCAGGCTGTATGATCTATCTCAAACTATCAACCAGCTAGCGTAAGCACAACTTACTAATTTTCCCTATGAGGTACCCAAAAAGACGGGTGCCGAATGAAAGCAATCTCTTTTTTTTTTTTTTTTTTTTTTTTTTTGGTCTTTTTGAGACAGGGTCTTGCTATGCAGTTCAGGCTGGCCACGAGCTCACTTTGTAGCCCAGGCTGGTCTCGAACTTGCAATGATCCTCCCGCCTCAGCCTTCCTAGGGCTGGGATTATAGGCGTGCGCCACCATGCCCTGCTTAGCAATCTCTTCTTACCATGTAACTACTTATGTAGGCTCTAATAAAATAATTTTGTTTGTTGACTTACTCATTCAAACATTTACTGATGCCCACTGTGTGCCAAGCAGTGTGTGAACTCCTAGGGACAGAGATAAGCCATAGCCTCTCTCCTATGAGGAAAAGTATTGTAGGTCAACAGTTCTCAAGTGCAGTGCAAGGATCTCTGGGGAGGCCCCAGATCCTTTCAGCACCTGGAGTTCTTAGAACACACTGTGCTAGCCCTTCCATCAAACCTGTCATTAGCAGCCTACCATGCCATGAACCTTTCCCTGGCTCGCTCTCTAGCTGCTGGCCCCACCCTGAGACAATGAGTCACTTGCCCTAAATCACAATCTGGAAAAAGAAAGAAATGGCAAAGTCTACTTTCCCAGGAGTTTTAGAATTTCCCTAAGGAAAACAGGGGTAATCAAAGAATTTATTTTCTGTTGCTTTAAAAGGGGGCCGAAAGACAGATTCCTAAAACTAATGCTACTGCCATGTGCCCAAAACAGGAGCAGTCTCCCTCAAGCAAATACTCTGTAATGGATTTGGCAGGCCTGCTGGAAGGCAGGGAACTGGAGGAAGAAGACAGGGAGTTTAATTAATCCAACCAGGCAACATCCTGATTCCGGAAAAGTATTCAAGCCACTTAATTAAAAGACTGGCCTTTTCCTTGCACAGAATGAAAACACTTGGCAAGGACATGAAGTGTGGGGGTGGGGCGCCTCACCTATCTGCTACCTTTTATCCTTTCAGCCTCAACAACACTTGGAAGGCGAGAAGGGTACTGAAGAAGAAAGAGGACACAGTTCAAATTTCGAGGTACTCATTTTCACCAAAAGATGAGTTTTCAGAGGGTAGAGGGTAGGGCAGTTACCTGGCTACTAGTTGTCAGCTTTAAGGTATAGGGACAGGAGATATCTGGCACCAGGAACAAAATGAGAAAAATCATATTTTAGGAAGATTGCTGGCAGAGGTGATGACCTTATCTGAATCTTGAAATGGCATAATGAAGAGAAACAGAGAGAAGAAGTGAGCCCTCTGGCCCAGGACAGCAGAGAAACAGCCTTAAGCGAGGCAGAGATCTGAGAAGACAGCCAGGCTTTCCACGTGGGTAACACAGTGCCAGGCCCAGTGCAGCTGCACATCCGTGCCCGCAGCACCAGGTGGCACTGCACAGCAGAGCTGCACGGCTCTCAGACCTGGGCAGAACACTGCATGCAGCCATGGTTTTTCTCAACCCTGAATAAGGAGAAGAGGTGTGTGTGCGTGTTTTGAGACAGAGTCTCCCTATGTAGTTCAGGCTGGCCTTGAACTCACAGTGATCCTCCTGCCTCAACCTCCCAAGTGCTGGGATTATAGGCATGCAGCACCACGCCTGGCGAGAAGAGGTTCATTCCTGCAAACCGTAGATAACATGGACACTATCAACCCTCTTTATTATCTGACTACTGTGGTGTCCTTACCTAGAGACTCTGAAACTAATACAAAGAATGGGATCACAGGACCAAGGGGAAGATCTCACCCCCAAATACAGCCCTCATAAAATTTCTGGCCCTTTAGTTTGATGAAGGGAAAGATGCAGCAGAAAGCCCAATACACCCTGCTCACGCACTCTCCCTCCATCACTGAAGCCTCAAGCCCTAAGTGAAGACGAGCAGGGTGCCCTGGTCTCTCCTCCCTGCTCACCCGCCTTGTCCCTGCACTGGCCATGAAGAGCACGTGCTGGCCTGAGGCTTGAAAAGAAGAAGCGGTACCTGCCAGGCCTGGGTGGCTGCCCAGCCCCACTCTGCTGAGCTCATTCCCTGCCCCCAACTTCCCCCAAAGATAAACATTCCAAGGAGGTCTGGATCAAAAATAAACCTTTATCAGATGAAACAAGTTTTTCCTGGGCTCTGAGATATTTTAGCAAGGACCTTCTTTCCCACTCCTTCTTCATCCCTTGGGCTATACCATGGCATTCATTCTTCCATCTACTACTACCACGTGTCTCTCCCTCCCCTTGCCTCCTGCTCCCTAATTTAAGGTCTTTCTGGGCCAGACAATCCTTTCCTCCCCGTATCCCATACTCACAGCCCTCATGGCCATATCTGGCTCTTGCCCCACCCTTCATGGTAGACTCTACCTCTGCTCCGTCAGGATATCCAGAACACTTTCTGCCAACCAGATATTTTTGGCTGTCACATCTCCACCTGATTTTAAAGGGGGAGGGGGGAGAATCAGAATACAGCAACTCAGCAAATCCATCTCTTCATTTGTCCTGCTAGTCCACCCTGCTGTCCCATCACTGCCGTCCTAAGCGCTGGGTAAACTACCTTCTCTTCTGTCAGGCTTTAAAGTTCCCCCCTTTGCCTCCAGAGAGAAAGGAAGGAAATATCCTGGAGTTTTCCTGAAAACAGCTGCTATTTTTCCACAGTTGGGAGTCAGAGTGGGAACACTTTGGTCCTAGAAAAGGAATGTCTGAGACAAGGAGACATGAGATGCCCACACTCTGGAAGCAAGGATATCTTAAATAGGGCCTGAGAAAGAGAGGTGGCTGGCAACTGCTGGAGTCCAGCATCTGGAGGTCCCAAGTCCTACGCTCGGGCTCACAACAGGCCACAGACATCCAAACGGGAATAAATGTTATATAAAGCCCTAAAGAGAGGCAAGGCAGCAATGGCAAATGGTGAGGTCGAGCAGCTGGGTCATTTTTAAACAAAGACATGCAATCTTGAGAGAAGAGGTAGTAGCCCAGGCAGGCCTCTTTCGTATTTGGTGGCTCAAACCAATGTCACCAATGCCAAGATGATAATAAAACCTGAATGTCAGGGTCTGTTCTGTAATATCATTTGTCCCTCAGACTGGCCCCATCACAGGCCATAATTATTAAGGAGCAATTATTTAAAACATAAGGATGGAGCCAGGGAAGATGTCTAGGTTTTCTGAAACATAAGGACATGGGAACAAATTATTTGCCCTCGCTTCTCTCCCCATACCTTTCCGATCCAGTATGCCATCAAACCCCAAAAAGAAGACTGGCTAAAATACTATCAGGAGTTGGGTTTGGCAGGAAAAGAAAACAAGGCAAGATTTACTATTTTAAACCAGGCGTGGTAGTGCACACCTGTAATCCCAGCACTTGGGAGGCTGAGGCAGGAGGATTGCTGTGAGTTCAAGGCCGGCCTGGACTACATAGTGAGTACAAGGCCAGCCTAAACTACATAGTGAAAAACTGTCTTGAAAAACAAGAAAACAAACAAACAAAAAAAAGATTTACTGCTTTAAGAGTTGGGCAAGGTGGCACTTGCCTATAATCCTAGGAATGTGGGAGGCTGAGGCAGGAGGATCACAAGTTTGAGGCCAGCTTGGACAACTCAGTGAGATCCTGTCTCAAAGATTTAAAAAAATATAGTAAGGGCAAAGGATGTAGCTTAGTGGCAGAGTGCTTCTCTAGCATGCATGAAGTCCTGGGTTCAGTCCTCAGCACTGGGGGTGGGATGGAGACATTGCTTCAAAAGAACCCCAGTGAGTTTTTAATCACTTTCTTCCTGTAACACACGTGGCCAAACATCTACATCAGAAGGAAAGTCAGGCAGCCCAGGAGCTGGGTCCCTTAGTTGCTTAACCACTCTTCTCTGCCCAGACTTCAGTCTCTGGGCTCCTCTCCTTGCTCTCTACGCTCTACCCTCTAACTCACCTGCTATCTGTTTCATGAACGTCATGCAAACACCGTCGGCTCCCAGAACCCCGCTCTTCACTAGTTCCCGAACCAACCACACCAACTAGAGAAGAGAGGAGAGAACACGAGGAGCAGGGCTGTGAGTGTAAGGAGCCAATTCAGTCACACACGATTTGGGTACACAGTGGCGGGGTGTGTTGGCCGCGATTCCTCCCTCCCTCCCATCTCTGGGAGGATCAATCTTCACTGACCTGGATCCTCTTTTTTTTTTTTTTTTTGGTGGCGGGGCAGTGTTGGGAATCAAAGCCAGGGCCTTGTGCACACTAAGCTCACATTCTGCTCCTGGATCCTCTCCTTTCTCTTGGCCTTACCTGAGTACGGCAGGTATCCTGCAACTTCAGGTACTTCTCCATTAAAATCTGGTTGATTTTATTCAGGACAATATTCATGCCGTCACGACTCACCAGAGCCAAGTCCCGGTAACACTGTGGAAAGGGAGGTATGTGAGCGGCCACTAAACTGAGAAGGCTTCCGACTCCACCCAGAGTAGAACTCCTGCCCCTGACTCTTAAACTTAACACTAAGGGAATAAAGAGTGGCAGTGGAACACTTTCCATTCCAGACACTTCCTTCCACAGGGCTTCTCTATCCCAAACCTACCCTTGCTCTGTCGCACAGGGTGGGGTAAAAGACCAATCTCTTCTTTTTTTTGGTACTGGGAATCGAACTCAGGACCTTGCGCTTGCCAGGCAGGTGCTGTGTCCCTGAGCTATATCCCCGGCCCCCAATCTCTTCTTAAACAAGGGAGGAAAACCTGCTGGACAAAGTACCTAGTCCTATCGCTGTGCCCTGCCTCCCTCCTTAGGAAGTGTCATCCCTGTTTGATGCCACAAGCTGAGCAAAACCAGGTGGAGGCCATCTGCTTTTCATCTGCCAGTAAAAGGTCATTCCGAATGAGTTTGGCTGAAGAAGTCAGAAGGAACCCAGAGGTGCTCTGACCCACTCTGACCCAGCCTGATGCAGCAAAAGGAACATCAAGAGATCAGGGCCACAGAGAGAAAGGACAGAACCAAAATAGAACTATCTTAACCTAATGTCTTTTTTCCTCTGGGATGCCTTTTGCCTCTGCCAATATTAGAGGAAAAGGGTCCTTTAGTGTCCCCATCCCTTGGGGATGGTGAGGGAAGGCACTGCTCCCTCCCCAAGAGCTTTCCTCACCATTCTCTGTGAGAGCAAACCCCTGGAGAAGTACCTTAGGGGACCTCATTAGCAGCCAACTTAGCCTGCTGAGTTCTAGCCTGTCAGGGTCTCATCCAAAAAGGTAAAAATCAGGTACAACCACTGAAGGCCAGTTGGATGACATCCAGAGTAAGACAACAAACAGCCTTACACATGCCTGTAATCCTAACACTCGGGAGGCTGAGGCAGGAGGATCACTGCAAGTTTGAGGCCAGCCTGGGCCACATAGTGAGTTCAAGGCCAGCCTGAACTACATAGTAAAACCCTATCCAAAAAAAAAGGAAAAAAAGAAAGCTAAGGGTGGCCCAGTCGACCAATGCCAATGTGGTCAGCAAATTGGACAGTTAAACCCTGCAGACTCCCAGAGGTAAGCTACAAGATAGGCAGAGAGGATGAGAGAGCATAAGGAAAATCTGTGTCAGGCCAAAGACACAGAGGAAGCTTGTCTGTTCACATGAGAGCAGAAGTATCAGAAATGTACAACAGACCCAGGACAGGGAAGGAGGACAAGTCTCCCAAGATACACAGGGTCAAATGAAGACAGCAGACACTCCCTAATTCCAGGCTCCATCTGGGACTTCTACCAATCTTAACTGCTGGAAACACATGGCAGCTGGGTACCAAGAGTATCATATTCTTGATGCTGCCAGCTGTCTTATTAACCTCGGTGCCAGCTTGTTGACTGGCTTGGGCAAGAAGCAGATGGGAGGGAGAAAACTCAGTGAGGACCAGAAAAGAAGCAAAAGGGCTCAAAGAAAGGAAGGGTGACAGGTGACACCAAGATAGCACATCTGTCCGGACCTTGCTGAGTACAGACATTCCTCAATTAATGACCTACCCACTTAACAGTCAACTATTCGGACTTAAGAGGTGCACTGTTTAGACTTACGAGCCACTGCTCAGACACGTACGGTTCTGTACACCTTGTTTATAGAGCCTCAGTGTCTTTTTCTGGACAGTCTACCTTGTTTATATAGTACTGTAATCTTTGCTGATTATATTGTACAGTACAAAACTGTAGTTTTATGTTGTTATGCATTACATATCCACATGTAAGAGTTATGCAAATAAAAGTAAAGTCATCAAGTTGGAGTTTCCTTTGACCGTTTCTTCATTCTGGATAATGTAATGTACATACTATCTACAATTCCTCATTTAGCGACCGGGTTCAGTTAATGACCTAGTCAAGGACCTAGTCGCAGGAACAGAACTCGGTCGTTAAATGAGGAATGTCTGTAGTGATATTCCAGCCTAGGCCCCCAGCCCCTAATCTTCTTTCGGAGCTGCCTCCAGGGTGAAATACCTACACCGAGAATGCCTGGGCCTGGGTCAAGGACCTTTGTGGGAGAGAGACCTTGGCACTACTGTGAGACCCCTTCCAATTACCTTCGTCTACTGACTCCAGGGTCTACACATTTTAAACTTCCAGCTTAGCCTCCTCCTCACCACAGTTTCCCAGACAGGCCTGCTCCAGCTATTTAGCTCAGACACCAAATAGGAAATAAGTAACTTAAAAAAATAAATAAATAAACATTCATAACAGCTGCCAAGAGGGCAGATGCAAATCAAGAAGGTTCAACTGAGCCAGGTGGGATGGTGGATGCCTGTAACCCAGCTACTGTACTTGGGAGGCTGAGACAGGGACACTGCAAATTCATTGCCAACCTGGGCAACTTAGAAAGATCCTGTCAAAAAATGAAGAGGGCTGGTGTTGTAGCTCAGCAGAGCACCCCTGGGTTTGATCCCCAGTACAGGAAAAAAAAAAAAAAAAAAAAAAAAAAAAAAAAGATACAACTAAGCTGGGGGTATATAGTTTAGTAGTAGACCTCTTGCTTGGTATGCAGCAAAGCCCTGAGTTGGATCCCCAGCACTATAAAAGGAAAAGGAGGAGGAAAGAGAGGGGGAGAGGAAAAGGGGAGGGAGAAGAAACAGGAGAGAAGGGAAGAAGAGAAGAGGGGGAACAACTAAGACAAAAACCTACCCTAGGGCCGGTGAGATGGCTCAGCGGCATAAGCGCCTGCCTGGCAAGTGCGAGGTCCTGAGTTCGACTCCTGGTATCCATATTAAAAAAAAAAATCTACCCAATGCAAGCCAGGTGTGGTGGCACACACCTGAAATCCCAGCACTAAGGAAGCTGAGGCAGGAGGATTACCTTGAGTTGGAGGCCAGCCTGGACTACACAGTGAGTTTAAGGCCAGGCGGAACTATGTAGTGAGACCCTACCTCCAAACCAAATCAAACCAAACCAAAAAATCTACCCCATGCATGTTCTTCTATCAACATCTGACCTTTTGCCTCACCTGTGTTCTTGTACACCTTTTAATCCACTCTAGCTTCACAATAGTGCTAAGGGGTTTCAGAAACCTGATCCCAACTCCTCAGATCTGTCTACCAGTACTGGCAGAGGCTTCCCAACTCATGCATTCCCCAGGCAACTTTCTACTACTACCTTCTCTACCATCCAGCCTTTTTGGGCTTATGGAGATTCAGGAATAACTGAATCTTTTTTATTTTTCCTTCAATCAGATTTTATTGGTACATTTTAAATGTACATAATGATCACATTCATCATAGAGAATTTGTGCCTGTACATGCTATAACTTGATTTTTTTTTTCCCATTTCCCTACCCTTCCTTGAACCCCTCCTCCCCTCCCCATTTACAAAAGCTTTGTTTCCATTTTTCAGGAATAACTGAATCTTAACTCCATCTGGGGATTTAACAATTAACTCCAAATAAACACTTAGAAAATACTTGTTTTGCTTAAACTGAAACCTAAAACAATACATTAAGATCATCCTTATCAGTAATTCCCATCTAAAGCTTCTGTAGGACAGAAATGTCACAAGCTGATCAGCTGGCGATGTATCTCCGTCCTTTCAGGGAGAAGGATCAAAGCTCTAGATACATCACTAATTCATACACTCTCTGACCCAGCTCAAGGGTCTTCAAATGAGTCACTACTGACAACTCCATACTCAGCTAAAATTGTGTTTTCCTAATCCCTGCAGAGGGCTGACCTGAGTACTCAGTCTAAGAGGCTCAGAGGTAGGGATTCACTTGGAAACTTTCAGCACATGAGCAGGAATCTGGTGCAACCATCAATCAGTTATGAGACCCAGGGTGAGATGTTTTCCCTCCCCAGAAGGCGTGGTCTGTCCTCTCAGGGCTGTCACAGTGCAAATAGAAGTGTGCTCGAGGCTTTGCTGGGTCTGGACAGCCAATCTCACGACCAAACAAGAATTTACAAGGCAGAGCCCAGTCGCCTCTCACTGCCAAACCAGGCAAAGAGCCAGAAATACCACACATCCTGCCCCCTTGGCTGAGATTTACTCTGGCTGATTCAGATCTACCCAGAAACAAACAAACCTTTTCAGCAGGCATGGCTAATTTGCACTGAGATGACTAAGATTTTGTTTTGTTTTTGGTGTTGACAATGGAACTCAGAGCTGTACACATACTGGGCAAGTGCTTTACCACTGAGCTATATCCACAGCTCTTAAATGAGATTTTAACTGTAGTATTTTAAAACTCCACATGAAAAGCCAGGCTTGGTGGCTTATGCCTATAATCCAGTAGTCTGGGAGGCTGAGGCAGGAGGATCATAAATTTGAGCACAGCCTGGGCAACTCAGTGAGACCCTGTTTCAAAAGGGGGAGGGAGGGTGCTAGGAATGTAGCTCAGTGAAAAGGCTCTGGGTTCAATCCCTAGCCGCCCCCCAAGAAAATTAAACCTTAACCCCCACCCACCCACCCTTATCTTTGCCAACAATTTCTTTTAAATCAACAGGATCATACTATTGCTTCATGCTACCAAACTGGAGACATTTGCTTTCAGGGATCTTGACGATATATTCTGTACGAAGATGAAAGCAACTTTACTTGACAAGTTCCCAATTGCCTGGAGTCTTTCAGAAAACCAGAGATTTGTGAATACTTGCTGCCCCACCATCCACCCTCACCTCAGACCCTATCCAAGCTGGTACCAGAGAAATATAAACACATCAGGTTCCCATGCTCATAAATCCTGCCCCTGAGGTTCACTCAAGTACTGTAGCTATGCGAGAGAATCCGAGGATCATAAAGGTCCTGTCCTTAACCCTGGGAATGAGTTTCTTTTGCTTTTCCCTGGACAAACAAGGACATCTCTTACCTCCAAATTACCTCACAGGTAAACTGAGAGTAGTCTTGGGGGAAGAAATAAAACCATCAAACTTGTATCAAGATTTTCTCTGCATACAGCCCAATAGAATACTAGGCAAGGAGCACATTTGCCTCTTTCCACACTACCCTTGTTCAGGGAAAAGCCAAGGAGAACACTGAGTTTTCCCAACTCAGTGCTCTTCTTTCGTTCTTATATCATTTATTTGAAGCCAGATTCCAGACACAAACTTTAAATCATCCTGGCAACATACAAAGGACACAGAACTGCTATAAATTAGGGGGAAATCTGGGAAAGACTTAATTTTGCTACTTTATTTTATTTTTATTTTATTTTATTTTATTTATTTTTTTTTTTGTGTGTGGGTACCAGGGGTCGACCTCAGGACCTCGCACGCCAACAGGCGCCCGTGCCGCTGAGCGATATCACCGGCCCCTTTTTCGTATGTGGGATCCGGGAGTCGAACTCGGGCCCTCGTGCTTGCAAGGCAGGCGCTTACGCCGCTGAGCCATCTCACCGGCCCAATTTTGCTACTTTATTACCAAAAAAAAAAAAAAAAAAAAAAAAAAATCCAAAGAGATCATCCTGCCTTGTACCTCACTTCCAAGAAAGACCTACTTAAACCATTCCACAGTCTCTTTGGTCTGTAAGAACTGCAGAACAGGTTTCCTGCATGTTCCTTGGGGAGTCAGACTCCAGTATTTTCTTAATCACTGCTACCGTATCAATTGTGTCTAATCTAAATTGCACTTGCTGCAATTTTAAGCCTGCTTCCTATTCACCTGCCAATGGCAGAACCTACAACGCAGAGGTCATGCTCTCTGGGATAAAAACACTCACAGATCTGGCACAGCTGTTCTTTCCCTTAGGTTAATCCCATTCCCCTAAGCCTTGCCTCGTATATCCAAAACTTAAATCTGTAAGTGCTTTTTCACTCTCACAACAGCCTTTACTTACCTTTTAGCTCCAGAATCTGAGGATAGAAAAGATTTTAGTCACAGAATAATCAGTTCACTGAGAGTAAAATGGGAGCTGAAATTACATTTGGAGAACATGCTTCAGCTCTAGTCAAAGGGTCTGATGGGACTCCAGTTAAATGGTAAATTCCACCATGTCCAGAGCCCATCTGAGGAGCCTGTGGGTCCACAGCAGGTGTCTCACCTTCTGGGCTTGGGCAGGTTCCATGAGGACAAGAGTAAAGAGGCCCAGGCAGATTTCCTCATGCTGGGGGGGGCCTTTGCATACCTGGAATGAGAGGGAAAGAAACTAGTTGTTACAAGTAGTAAATTGGAGCAGTTTCTCCCATAAAATTGGGAACTCCCAAGTAACATGCAGTGGGGAATAAGCAACATTTCCTTCCTTCTTTTTCCCTTTCTTGCTCTTTGAGGTACTGGGGATTGAATTCAGCTCCTCACATACGCTAGGCTAGTCCTCCACCAAAGTTACACATCCAAGGATCAACTCTTTTTTTTTTTTTTTTTTTTTTTTTTTTTGGTGGGTACCGGGGGAACGACCTCAGGACCTCGCGCGCCAGCAGGCGCCCGTGCTGCTGAGCGATATCACCGGCCCCTTTTTCGTATGTGGGTTCCGGGAGTCGAACTCAGGCCCTCGCGCTTGCCGGGCAGGCGCTTAAGCCACTGAGCCATCTCACCGGCCCCAAGGATCAACTCTTAATCTTAAATCTTTTAAGTTTTTTCAGACAGGGTCTCACTATGTAGTTCAGGCTGGTCTTAAACTCACTATGTGTACAGGCTGGCCTCAGCCTCCCAAGTGCTGGTACTACAGGTGTGCACCACCACGCCCACCAACTCTTAAATCTTTTTTTTTTTTTTTTTTTTTTTTTTTGTGGGTACCGGGGGGTCGACCTCAGGACCTTGAGCGCCAGCAGGCACCCGTGCCACTGAGCGATATCACCGGCCCCTTTTTTTTTCGTATGTGGGTTCCGGGAGTCGAACTCGGGCCCTCGCGCTTGCCGGGCAGGCGCTTAAGCCGCTGAGCCATCTCACCGGCCCCAACTCTTAAATCTTTACGATTCCCTTAAGAGATGACCAAAAAAAAGGAAAAAAAAACCACAGAGAGAGAGAGAGATGACCGACAGTTGGGCATGGTGCACAATGTGATGTACATCTGTAATTCCAGCTACCTAGGAGGCTGAGGCAGGAGTATCACAAATTTCAGGCTAGCCTGGGCAACTCAGCAAGACCCTGTCTCAAAAAGAAATGGCTACAGATGTATACAGGTGCTGGGTTCAATCCACAGTATCACCAAAAAAAAAAATAAATAAAAATAATGTAACTGTTGTAAGAGAAAGATGGAAGAAAGGGAGACCTTCTTGTTGCTTTTTACAGTCACTTGAAGTAAGCAAAGAGTGTTTAAAATGGGAAAAGCAAAACCAAAAAATCCTTCTACACCTTTATCAGACCTTAACAACCATTCATAGACAAGAAGCTGGGACGAGCCAATCATGAAATAATAAGCATATCAATTAAGCTATGACTGTGGGCAAATCACTGAACCTCTAAAGCTTCTAAAGGGAAGACAGAATAAGAATAATATATAGTAATAAGCAGGTAATACTTTGAACATTTGCTTTGTACCTGAGATTACTCTAAGTCCTTTATATGTACTATTTAAAAATCATTTCACCCACACAGATTGATGGAAATGACAAAGTTAAAAAATGTGACAAAGAAAAAAACTACTACTGAATTGAGTTTTTTAAAGATGCCTAAGGCTCGAAGAGATGGACTCCCACAGTAAAAAAGAAGAGTGGGGAGACCTGGATTAGGGAGGTGAGATGTCAATCCCCTAGTTCCTAGCTGCTTAATGTTTCCATCTTTCTAGTTGTAGCTCGGAGACTTCCCAGATGCAGAAACAGGTGTGATGAGTGATACTTACATAGGCATTGAGGGCATCATTGGCTTCTCTTTCAGAGACACCAGTCGTCATTGATGTCACAAGGCTCATACACCTCTCCAACCTCTGGGGAAGAGTGAGAACAGCGTGTGTCATTACACAATTACACAACTTATGAAGTATTTCTGAAAAAATACAAATCTGACTATGTCTCTAGTTCTGTCTTAAAAAAGAAAAGCTCTTTCTTACAATAGAACCAACCAATAAATGTAAACAGGCTGGGTGTGGTAACACACTTATAATCCTTAAAGGGCTGAGGGAGGAGGATTGCCGTGTTTGAGGCTAGCCTGGGCTACACAGTGAGTTCAAGGCCAGGCTGGACCACACAGTAGGAAAACCTGGTGGGCACCACCTGAACCAAGTGACCAAAGTTAGTATCACCAGCCAGGCATGGTGCCACATGCCTGTAATCCCAGCACTCAAGAGGCTGAGGCAGAAGGATTACTGTAAGTTCAAGGCCAGCCTGGGCTACATAAGTGAGTTCAAGGCCAGCCTGTACTACACAGTGAGACCCTGCCTCAAAAATAACCAAAACAAACTAACAAAGTTAGTATCACCAATAGTGAGACAAACTGACACCATGTGCCTCCGATAAAATGCACTGAAGATAGCCAGGTATGGTGACGCATGCCAGCTACTTGGGAGGCAGATGAAGCAGATGTGATTTCAGGGCTAGCTAGAGCAATTCAGAAGGCCCTTTCTCAAAATAAAAATAAAAATAAAAAAGAGCAAGAGGTGGAATTCAGTGGCTGAGCACTTGCCTAGCAAGCACAAGACCCTGGGTTCAATCTCATGTTTCATCAAAAAAAAAAAAATCATTGACAATAACAGCCAAGTGTGATGGTACATGCCTATAATCCCAGCAGTCTGAGAGGCTGAGGCAGGAGGATCAAAAGTTTGAGACCAGCCTGGGCTACTTAGCAACTTAGTGAGACCCTGTCTCAAAATAAATAAAAAAGGGCTGGGGATATAGCTCAGTCCAAAGGCCCTGGGTTCAATTCTCAGTACTGAAAAAAAAGAATAAATAACATTGTTTAGGTTTTCTTGCCAAAATGCATAATCTCAGTATAATCATGAAGCAATTTCAGAGAACCCAAATTGGGATACATAGTCTACAAAATAACTGACCTATCAAAAATGTTTAAGGTCAGGAAAGACAAAGATAAACTATAAATGTGTTCCAAATTAAAGAATAAAGAGATATGACACCTAAATGCAGTATGAGATCCTCGACTGCTATAACAGACATCACTGACACCACTGGTAAAATGTGTCTAGGGACTATAAATCTGATACAAGGAAGGATCAATGTTAAACGATCCAATCTTGACAACGGAAGAGTAGCTATGTGAGGGAAGACCCTTGTTCTTAATAAAAGCAGCATACTAAAGAGATACCTGCACGCCTGTGTGTAATTCGGCCCTCTACACAACAGCTAAGATATGGAATCAACTTGGGTATCCATGAAGAGGTAAGTGGGTAAAGAAAATGTGACATACATACATAAAAGATTACTATTGCATCATAAAGAATGAAACCCTGTCGAATAATGATAGGAAAGGAAGAAGTTAAATTACCATTATTTGCGAATGACATGATACGTTACATAGAAGACCCCAAAAATTCCACTAAAAAACTGCTAGATATAATAAGCAAATTCAGTAGTGTAGCTGGATACAAAGTCAACACTCAAAATACAATAGCCTTCCTGTACAAGAATAACAAACTCACTGAGAGAGAAATTAGGGAAATAGCACCTTTCACAATAGCATCCAAAAAAATGAAATACCTAGGACTCAGTCTCACGAAGGATGTAAAAGACCTCTACATTGAAAACTACAGTACTCTGAAAACGGAGATTGAAGAGGGTATCAGAAAATGGAAAGATATCCCTTGCTCTTCAGTAGGAAGAACCAATATAGTGAAAATGGCCATACTTCCAAAACTGTTATACAGATTTAATGCAATTCCAATCAAAATTCCAACAGCATATCTCACGGAATTAGAGAAAACAATTCTAAAGTTCATGTGGAACCAGAAGAGACCTAGAATAGCAAAGGCAATTCTGGGCAACAAAGGCAAGGCAGGGGGCATCACAATCCCCGAAATGAAATTATACTATAAAGCTACTGTGATAAAAACAACGTGGTACTGGCAAGAAAAAACAGACCCGAAGATCAATGGAACAAATTAGAAGATGCGGAAACAACTCCAGACATACTCAGCCACCTTATCTTTGACAAAGGTGCCAAACACATTCACTGGAAGAAAGACAGCCTCTTTAATAAATGGTGCTGGAAAAGCTGGCTCTGCACATGCCACAGATTAAAATTGGACCAATATCTTTCACCATACACTAAATTAGAAATGGATTAAACATCTAAATATTAAAAAAAAATAATTAGGGCCGGTGAGATGGCTCAGCGGTTTAAGCGCCTGTCTTGCAAGCGCAAGGGCCCGAGTTCGACTCCCAGAACCCACATATATAAAAGGGGCCGGTGATATCGCTCAGAGGCACGGGCGCCTGCTGGCGCGCGAGGTCCTGAGGTCGACCCCCCGGTACCCACAAAAAAAAAAAAATAATAATAATAATTAAAACAGAAACATTAGGGTGGCTGGGGATATAGCTCAGCAGTGCAGCAGCTGCCTGGCAAGCATGAGGTCCTGAGTTCGATTCCCAGTACCCCCAAAAAAGAAAAAGAACAAAAAAACGGAAACATTAAATCTGCTGGAAGACAGAACAGGTGAAACTCTTGAAGACATTGGTGTAGGCAAAGACTTTATGAATAAAACTCCAATGGCACAGGAACTATCACAAAGAATCAACAACTGGGATCTCATCTTATTAAAAAGCTTTTGGACAGCAAGAGAAATCACCAACAGAGTGAAGAGACAACCCACAATGTGGGAAAAAATGTTTGCCAGCTATTCCTCAGACAAAAGACTACTATCTAGAAAATATAAAGAACTAAAAAAAAAAAAAAAAAAAAAAGACCTGCCAAATTTATTTTATTTTTATTTTTATTTTTTTTGTGGGCACCGGGGGTCAACCTCAGGACCTCGCGCAACAGCAGGCGCCCATGCCGCTGAGCGACATCACCGGCCCAGACCTCCCAAAGTTGAAGACCCAATCCAAAAATGGGCATCTGAGATGAATACATACTTCTTGGATAAGAAACACAAACAGCAAACAAATATATGAAAAAATGTGCAACATCACTAGTCATTCAAGAGATGCAAATTAAAACAACACTGAGATTCCATCTCACCCCAGAAAGAATGGCTATTATCAAGAAATCAACTAATAACAAATGCTGGAGGGGCTGTGGGGAAAAAGGAACCCATCTCCACTGTTGGTGGGAGTGTCGACTGGTGCAGCCACTGTGGAAATCAGTGTGGAGACTCCTCAAAAAACTAGGGTTGGAGGTCCCATTTGACCCAGTTATTCCCCTTCTGGGTATCTTCCCCGAAGAATTAAAAACATCATACCACAGCAATATATGTGCACCCGTGTTTATAGCAGCACAATTTGTAACAGCTACATCTTGGAAACAACCCAAATGGCCATCAACCAAGGAATGGATAAAAAAGATGTGGTCTTTTTATACAATGGAGTACCACTCAGCCATAAAGAAGGATAAACTTGAGACTTTTATAGGTAAATGAATGCAACTTGACACCATAATCATAAGTGAAATAAACTAGATGCACACGTGTAAACGTCGTATTGTCTCCCTAGTGTGAAAAGCTGAAAGAGTAAATAAGGTCCAATAGATATTGTAAAATGGGAAGAAACTGTTCAAAAGGAAACAGAACCTGGTATGGGGGAAAGGAGAAAAGAAGGAAAGGAAAAGAAGGAGAAGAAAAAAATATATATATATATACACATGAGATAATTAAGATAGTTATACTACTAATTTCTCTTAGTTCATTGAAAAGAAAGGTTTGTGCTAATATTGTTTGGATAATTAAATGCCTAAATCTTGTACTCTGAGTAACTAATTTAAAGATAACAATACGCAATGTATTAACCATTGTTACTCTATTATCTTGTTTTGAAATTTTATTTTTTTCTCTTAAAAAAAAAATGAAACCCTGTCATTTATAGTAAAACAGATGGAACTAAAGGACATTATGTTAAGCAAAAATAAGCCAGACACAGAAAGACAAGTATGGAGGAGAGGGGAAGGGGACATAAAAAGAATTAAGATGTGTTATGAGCATGTACCAATTCACCATGATGAATGTCATCATTATAAATATCACTAATAAAAATCAAAAAAAGACAAGTGCTACATGTTTTTTCATATGTGAAAGCTAAAAAACAACAGACCTGTGTCTAGAATAGTGCTAGCAGAGGTTGTAGGGGAGGGGGTAAAGGGAGGCTGGCTTTGCTAAGTATGCATGTATGAAAATACCACACTGAACTCTATTACTATATATAATTAAGTGTTAATAAAAAAGTGTTTTGTTTTGTTTTGTTTTTTTTGAGACAGGGTCTCACTGTGTATTCTAGGCTTGCCCTGAACTCACTGTGCAGACTAGGCTAACCTCCAACTTGAAGCAATCTTCCTGCCTCAGCCTCCTAAGTGCTGGGATTACAGGTGCATGACACCATGTCTGGCTAATAAAATATTTTTAAAACATCCTGCTTGCTGGGCATAGTGGTGCACACCTGTAATTCCAACCTCAGGAGGCTGAGGTAGGAAGATGACTTTCAGTGCAAGGCCAGCCTAAACTACATAGCAAAACCCTATCTTAGAAAACCAAAGGAAAAAAAACCATCCTATAATCCCAGCACTTGGGATGCTGAGGCAGGAAGACAGTTGTGAGTTCAAGGCCAGCATAGGCTACATAGTGAGTTCAAGGCCAGCCTAAACTGTACAGCATGACCCTGTCTCAAAAAAAAGCAACAAAAACCAAAAAAATTTAGGATAATCAAAAGCATTTTGATTGGGAAATGGGAAGAAAATGTTCAAATGAGAAGGGGAACAAGGGAGGGAAGAAAGGAAAGAAGGGACAAGAAAAAAAAAATAGAAGGAAAAAAATAGAAACAAAGCTTTTGTAAATAAGGAGGAAAAGGGGTTGAAGGGAGGGGAGGGGAATGGGAAAAAAAGCAGCAGCAAGATATATCATGTATAGGTACAAATTCCGTGTGATGAATGTTATCATTGTGTATATCTAAAATGTACCAATAAAATTTTAAAAATGCAAAACAAAAGCAATTTGAATACTAAATATTGATTATATTAAGAAGTTTTGTTTTGGCACAGTTATGATAAAATTAATAAGTAAAAAGAAAAAGCAGCAGTCATGAAGGAAAAGAAAGACAAGCAGAAAGATGAGAACCTGGCTGGGTGTGATGGCACACACCTGTAATCCCAGTACTAGGGAAGCTGAGGCAGGAGGATCGCCATGAGTTCAAGACCAGCCTGGGCTACATAGTGAGTTCAAGGCCAGGCTGGACTATATAGCAAGACCCAAAAAAACCAAAAAACCAAAAACAAACAAACAAACCAAAACCAAAACCAATGAGAGGGTGAGGAAAGAAAAGGAGTGACAGCAAAAGGCCAAAGTAAAACATGCCACACTCTCTAGTTAAACAAAGGTGGGGACAGCTGCACTGACACTTACTTGAGGGCCACTCTGGTTTCCAAGGCCGACCTAACATAACATGTGTTCAGCCTTCTAATGAGACAGACGTGGTGGCGCACATCTGCCATCCCAGTGCTCGAGAGCTGAGGCAGGAGGATCACTACAAGTTTGAGGCCAGGCTGGGCTACATAGTGAGTTCAGGGCCAGCATGAACTACTCAGGGACACCCTGCCTCAAAAAAAAAAACGAAGTAAAACAAAACACCAAGAGAAAAATAAATAAATAAATAAAACACCAAGAGACCCTGTCTCAAAAAAAAAAAAAAAAAAAAAATTCTAACGAGATATTAGTCACTGGTCTCTGTTCTGAAGAAGCAGTTGATACTAAATATTGATAAGCTTTTGACAAAATGTGTATCAATCATATTAAGCCAGAGAGCCCTTCCATTATCAACACCTAAACTACTCTGCAAGTCCTTTAAAACTTTACCATGAAGACTAACTCAAAAAGTGTTCAAGGTAAACAAATTCCCAGGGACAGTGATGCTGGCAAAACCTGGACAAAGGCAGGCTGGTTCACTTCCACCTGGTCTCAGATCAGCTCAAAACACGGCGCTGGGAAGTGGTTCTGTAGCAGCGACATGAGGAACTGACAGTAAGGACAAGGGGAAAGAGATCTAAGCCTGGAAAACCACCATGTTTTTCCTTTGCCCACCATCCTGAGATGGTGCATGTCCACCCAGTGTGAGAGCATTAAGTGGCAGAGGGTAGAATTTGTTCTAAAGCAAGAAGCTCTGATGGAGACAAAACTTCGACCTGAAGCCCAACACCACCAAGGCTGAAGTATTATAACTGTCTGCCAGCACCAGGTGTATCTCCCAAATTAGGTCAGACCAGCAGGCTCAACCTTAATAAACAGCACCTGCGCACTTGTGAAAAGGCGCTGTGAGATCACATGAAAGCTGAGCTGTGACTCTCACATCCCGCCTTCTGACAAGCTCTGAGATCCATCCCACCTAGTCCAGCTCCTATAAAAAAACCTCAGGGTTTTTTTTGGTTTTGTTTTGTTTTTTGAGATAGGGTCTTTAGATACAGCCCAGGCTGGCCTTCAACTTGCCCCTATCTTTCTGCCTCAGCCTCCTGAGTGCTGGGGTTACAGGCATGCGCCACCATGCTCAGCCAAGGTTTATTCTCTTTTTAAGTATCATCCCTTTTATCAGGGACTAGAAGGTCAGCTATCACAGCTGCTGGATCTGGACTATTCTTGTAGGGACCCATGCACCCAGTGTAGGTTAACAAACAGATTCAGAGCGCAGGGAGATGGTAAACAAGCAGAGGCACAGCATCCTAAAATTCTAGTATTGCTTCTTCTCAAAGAAAAAGATTTCTGCTGAATCAACAGAGGGGAAGCAAGAAAAGTCACACAAGAGCTAGCTAACACAAACTGACAGGAAGCACAGGATAGAAGGAACCCACCCCTTGCTAGCTAGCCTTAGGCTCATCTTGGGCCAGTTACTTAGTTTCTCTAAACCCTGGTTTTCTTATCTGAAAAATATCATCGGGCGTGGTGGCACATGCCTGTGATCCCAGCACTCGGGAGGCTGAGGCAGGAGGATCACTGCAAGTTTGAGGCCAGCCTGGGCTACACAGTGAGTTTAAGACCAGATGGAGGGCTGGTGAGATAGCTCAGCGGCATAAGTGCCTGCCTGGCAAATACGAGGTCCTGAGTTTGACTCCTGGTACCCACATATGAAAAAAGGGCCAGTGATATCGCTCAGCGGCACGGGCGCCTGCTGGCGCATGAGGTCCTAAGGTCGACCCCCGGTACCCACAAAAAAAAAAAAAAAAAAAAAAAAAAGACCAGCTGGAACCATATAGCGAGACTCTGTCTCACCCCCCCCCCAAAAAAAACCTTATGAGAAATAGAGGTTATACGTATCTCAAGGCTGCTCGATGATTAAAGAACATATGAAGCGCCTGGCATACAGCCTTAGTTGAATGAGAACCTCTTCAAGGGCCAAGATGTTGCTCAGTGGTACAGCACCTGCCTATCCCGTGTGAGGCCCTGGATTCAATTTCCCAGTATGGAGAGGTGAGGATCTATTCAGTTTAAAGAGAAGCTCATCAACTGCACAAACCTAAGCCTATAAACAACAGATTCCCCAACCTCCTATCACTTCTACTGGCATGTAAGAATCCTGAAATCTACCACCTTCCCTACAACATTAAGTACCTGACCAGGCTGAAGAGCTCTCTCTTACTTAACCTTGGTAAGCTTTTGCCTTCTAGGAGAGGAGAGGGAAGGGGAGGGGAGAGGAGGGGAGAGGGGAGGAGGCCTGACAGAGCGACCCTGTACTAAGATCCTGGAGAGCTGGCTACACAGCCCTGGATGATGGCTGCATCTTTGGCTGTAATTTAACACTCAGAGTCCTTGGGTTGAATAAAGTTTCTTGAGGCCCCTCCCCGATATTCTAAGCTCTGCTCAGAGGTCTGAGTCAATTCTATGGGTCAGTGCCCAGTCAAGAAGCAAAGTGTGGGCCGGTGAGATGGCTCAGCGGCATAAGCGCCTGCCTAGCAAGTGCGAGGTCCTGAGTTCGACTCCCAGTACCCACATACGAAAAAAGGGCCGGTGATATCACTGAACGGCACGGGTGCCTGCTGGCGCGCGAGGTCCTGAGGTCGACCCCCGGTACCCACAAAAAAAAAAAAAAAAAAAAAAAAAGAAGCAAAGTGGCCTCTCATAACAGGGAGGCCCAGCTAAGGATGTAGAAAGTGGGAGGGTCCTAAATTTGGATGAGTAGATAAAGGCAACAAGAAATGTGATAGACACCCCTTTCTAGGCAGAAGTATAAATAATACCACTCTTCCTGAACTATAGAAATTACTTGTCCAAAAGGGATGGGAAAATTAACTATGAATCATTCAGGGTGAAAAAGGATCATGTCCCCTCAAAGAGAGCCAGCCCGATTCCTATAATAAAGTAACAGTACCCATCTTCCCATCTCCAGAGGCTCTTAGTAAAGATGAAATCATACATGCAGCTGCCAACGACTGCTGGCAGAATAGCTCTGTTCACAACAAACTCTCTGTAACAGCACTTCAGAGAGCTGAGTAAATATTTATCATCTCCAGGAGCTCCTGAACTAATTTTTCTAGTACTAAGAGTACCTGACCATGACTACCAGAACAATAGTAGCTGAATTTTTAGACTCAGGTTAGAGAAATCCCTAACTTCTCCAATTCCTTTCCTCAGCCAGTCTGATTAAAAAAAAAAAAAAAAAAGTATACTATATACTGTTCCCGTATGTGAAGTTAGTGGCCTTGAAGGATGAAATTCTAGTGTCTTCAGAAAAGCAAGATATGGTCCAACCTGCAAAATTCCCAAGGACACATATCAGTAAGGAGTTGTTGAACAAGCTGGGTTCCAAGTAGAGGCAGCCCTTCTTATCCACGTGTATGGATGTCTGACTTAAGGGCCTTGAGCACTGTGGATTGTGGCACTGTCTGTTGGACCTAGAACCCAATCCCCTGAAGACACCGAGGGACTATATTCTACGACCAAGAGTTAATGTCAAATAATGATTAAAAAGAATAGAATGTACTCAAAAACCCATTCCTTGAAGATTCTTTACAGATAGAATATGAAGTATTCCTTGGGGAAAAGCAACCAGGGACGTATCTCTAACCAAATGCAACCCTGATTATCTACAGCATCAGGAAGAAGTTCTGGGGCCAGATAGAGTGCTTGCCTAGTATTTAAAAAAAAAAAGTTCTGCCTTCTTTGGGCCACAGATCTGGCTTTCAAAGAACTGGTCCCTTCCGGCAAAAAGAATAACCAGGAGCTGTGACGGCACATGAAACTAAGAACTACATGTTCTAAACTCCTCCAATCTCTGGCACTATTTTTATCTCATTCCCTACCCAAACTGGGATGGGGATAGGCAAGAAGACTTCTGCCTTCACAGGGAGGAATGCTGCCAAAGAGAAGAAAGGATACAACATTCCCTAGGGTAGAAGAGTTACGGCCCCTGACTGGGATGTTCTTGACGTGTGCTTCATATTCCAGGCCTCTAAAGGGCCTTTCCTAATCACAGCCAGCTATATAACTCCAGCCTCTTCACTATCCTTATCCATTTGTTTTTTTCTAACTGTTCTTCTTCTTTTTTTTTAACCTCAAGTCTTTAGCTGATAAACTCTGGAGAGCAAAAACTTGGGGCTCCCTCATCCTTATTTTTCTATCAGACTCAACACACAGTGAGCATACATGGTCAGAAAGCTACCTCTGTGTTCCTGGGTAACAGGTAGACCTGTGACGGAAAATTACCAAGCCAGAACAGGCAGAGGTCTGTCGGTCAACACCAAGTTTTGATAACTTCTGTGTGCAGAGATCTGTGGGAAGACCCAGAGGAAGAAGCCAGTAAGTCTTGCCCTTAGAGACACCCTGGTCTAAAGGGATGAAAAAAAACCCCAAAGAACAACCCCCCCCCCCACATACATACACAGGGGAGAAAACACTGTGACAAGGCTTACTGGAAAATTCAAATGTAAAGGACAAAGGGCAAAGAAAGGAGGAGTAGGGGGCAGGGCTTGAGACACACTGGAAAACAACACCAAGAAGGAAATCACAAAGAAAAAAAAAAGAAGAAACCTTCCCTGTCTCTATGTCTTGGATACAGTTGAAAGTTCATTTTCAGTCTAAAAAAGCAAGAAAATAAATGCTTCTCCCTTATGTGTTCTCCTCCTGTATCATTTCGTTGACTGCTCAGGATGCTGTACTATCCTGAGGTAGAAATTAAATCAGAGGCACAATGATCCCTACAGGTACCAGGATAAGGAATAAACAAATTTCCATTCAACTCTTGGAGTCCTTTCCCCTCCATGCAAACTGGTGGAGGAATCAAAGGCAGTCACCTTATAGACCCTCTATAACCCTAGCACTAGAACACAGGACTCAACATTTTCACAATGAAAGTGCCATGTCTAAAAAAATAAAGTGGATAATACAAATTGCTAGGCAATCCTAAAATCTTTTTTTCTTTTTTTTTGGTGGTACTGTGGGATTAAATCTAGGCGCACTCTACGTGCTTCATCCTCCCTGAGTGTACCATTGCACCCAACTCAGTCATTTTTGTTGTTTGTTTTTTGAGAGAGGGTCTCACTATGTAGTTCAGGTGGCCTTGAACTCATTATGTAGCCCAGGCTGGCCTTGAACTCACTCACAAGTGATCCTCCCGCCTCAGCCTCCTGAGTGCTGGGGATTACAGGTGTGCACCACCATGCCTGGCTCATTTTTAAAGTCATTTTTGTTTTGGGAATACATTAATTTTAGAAGTATTGTTTACATTCTTAATTATATCTACCTTAGTTGACAGAAACAGAAAACTAAATATTAATTTTGCGCTACAGAATTATAAAGCATGATGGGAAGAAAATGAGAATAGACCCTCACAGAGTTATTTGGCCATCTTGATTCACAAAGTTCATTTTTGCATATATATTCCACCATCTTGTATCTGACCTAACCTTTTTTTCAAATAAACTGTGAGTTTCACCTATCTGCCTGCCTACTCTGTAATATTTGATAAAGGATGTGACAAAGTTAGAAGCAGGGTAATGACCAGGGAAGAGCCAGGGCCTCTTAATTTACTCATCCTGTCCCTGGATAACCACTGAGCTGAATGTATTAGGCTTTCAAACAGTCTAGCAGTCATGCCTCAGCTCTGAGTCAGATACTCCTAAGGAAGTACCCTTGGGTGTAGTAGTGGAAAGGGATACATAATCAACTCTGGACTGGGGATGGGGACAAGAACAAAAGAGGGAAGGAAGGGACAATTTTCAAGTCCTCTAAAGTCCCCATTTAGGTCCATGGCATTGCCTTGACTCCACCCTCTTCTCAGCACCTATGTGTTCTCTCCTTTGTATGTAGGCTATCTGGTGCTGAAGAGGGCAGTTCCCTTTGTCCCAGGTTCACACCACTGCTAAGGCTGATGTTACCAAACTGAATGCTACTCACTTTTCTTTGTCTTTACTCATTCTAAATGCCTAGTTAACATCACTGGCAACTGGCTGTTGTCTACACAAAGTCGAGGAAACCATCTAATAGGACAGTTCAAGGTCTGCTGCAGGCTCCTATCAGCCCCGATACCTACACAAATACATTATTTCTCAACTTAATGTATGACCTAAGTCTGAAACAGGGTGGATAGGAAAAACAGCTGCCATGTGTACGATTAAAGGAATAAAAATAAATTCGGTAACTCTCCATGCTGTATCCCTTCCTTCATCCCCCCATTTTCATACTAGTGGCTGCTGTTACTATGACAACCTGTCCAGGAAGTTGGCCCACACTTCCTCCAGGAGCAGGAAGCTAGAGCCGGTCCGTACTGCCTTCCAAAAGGCGTGGAGGCCTCTTCCCCCCGCCCCCATCCAGTATCCCTCCTCAGCCCAATTCTTAACTCCCTTTCCCACCCCCCACACCTACCTCCTCTAACTCATCCTTGGCATCCAAACTGGTGGAAAGTAGCAGCCTCCCCCCTCCTGGGGCTCCTGCTCCCGCTCCTCCACCTGCACCTCCCGCTGCTCCCGAAGCAGCTGCTGCTGCTGCTGCTGCTGCTGCCCCTTTTCCTTTCGGTAACTCCATGGCTGCAGCCAGGAGACAGGAAAGGGTCGGGGAGTGGATGGATGGAAAGTTCCTGAAATGGGGAACTCAGGGACTGGGTTGCCAGAGACGAGGAGCAAGAGGAACCAGCGGGCAGGGAGGGCGCGGCCTGGATCGGCCCCAGGCGCTGCCCGTGGTGCAGCAGCTCTAGGAAGAGCCGTTAGCTAGCTCAGGAGGGCGCTGGGCAGCGGTTTGCGCCCCGACAGCGGGGAGGAGTGGCGTCCGCCTCTCAAGCTCAAGGGGAGCCCTTTCTGCCTTCAGACCCTTGAGGAGGGAAAACGCTAAGTTTCTGCCCCTAGAAGTGGGGGAAAAAGAGCAGTCCTGCCCCTGGAGGAGGTAGGAAACCTTCCTGGCTGGTGCCCCAAGGACTGGGGAACGAGGCTCCTATGGATCCGGACCCTAGGGGGTGGGGATGAAGCAGTAGCGCTATAGGAGGACACGGACGACCAGCTTCTCCCCACACCACACAGAGGCAGCCATGGTGGAAGGGCTGGGGGAGAGAACGCTGAGGCGAAGGAGGGGGGAGGGCAGGACCGTCGCCGCCCGCGCCGGAAGTGAGCCGATGAGATCCAGGCCTCCGCCAATAGCGGCTTCCGCGGTGGCGCGGGGCCTCCAAGGGGCAGGCAGACGACAGCGGGCCGACCTTTCCCCAGCTGCCAATGGTATTGTGGAGAAGCGAGCCTGGTCTGATGGGCAACAAGTGCGCCCAATCGTGTCCCTCCTCTCCTATCAGGGGCGAGGCAAGCTACACCAGAGCTAGTGTGCTAGTGCGGGGCGATCAGGAAGAAGCGAGTCTGCGCTTGCGCGCACTAAGGCGCATGCGCGTTGTCTCCGTAGACTGCCTTTTACCTCCCATTCCCACCTGAGCTTGGTGGCTGTGGGAATGGGTCGCTCTCCCTGGGTGGCCTTGTGAGACACGAAGTCCAGTCGTGTGCTGACAGTGCAGGAGAGGAGGCGGAGCCACAATCCCCAAGCAGCCATGCCCAGAGCGACGCCATCGGGTGGTATGGAGCCAGCCCTCTGAATTTAGCATCACACAGGAGCTTCTGAAAGTGCGATTGTCAGACTGCAAAAAATGAAGTGCATTGACCTACTTGGGTAAACGAAATAATTACGGTCGCTCTAGCGCTGGCTCAAACAACTTGATGATGACTGAACCATCTTGATCTTCCTTTTGAGTCTGAGACTGACCCAATTCGCTGACATCATGGTTCTCTTCCCCATTATTTGGTGAAGAGGGTTCTAATCTGTGGTAAACTTATCGTGGTCTGATCGTGTGTGAATCAATCTCAACGTCTTGGTTCCCCATCTGTGTGTCTCAGTAGAGTTTTCGAAATTTCTAGGAGCACCTTGCACAGATCCAAAGACAGCAAATTTGGCACACACACCCCTCCCCGCAGGGCCTAGTTCATGCTAGGCAAGCACTCTACTACTGACCTACATCCATACCCAACACGAATTTCACTCTTTTGTTTTTTGTTGTTGGGCTGAGAATTGAACCCAGGGCCTCATGCTTGCTAGGAGAGTGCTCTACCACTGTGCCAGACCCTCAGCCCTTCCTTGTTTTTTTAATTTTATTTTTGTTTTATGCACATGTCTCACATGTTTGATATTTGATCCACATCAAGTCGCATGTTTGTTTTACTGTCTGTAAAATGGAGACAAGGGCAACCTGTCAGTCTGGAGAGGATTATGTAAACTAATGTGTGTGAGATCACTTTTGAAAAATAAACTGAAATACGATGTATAGACACTAGTTATCACTACCCTACAGGCTGACCTATTTTGTAATGGTTTATTTTATTGAATACACTTTTTTTTAAAGAGAAAAAACAAATTTCAAAACAAGATAATAGGGTAACAATGGTTCATACATTGTGTATTGCTATCTTTTTTTTTTTTTTGAGACAGGGTCTCAATATGTAGTTTAGGCTGGTCTTGAGCTCACTATGTAGCCTAGGCTGGCCTCAAACTCGAAGCAATCCTCCTGCCTCGGCCTCCTGAGTGCTGGGATTACAGGTGTGTGCCACCATGCCCAACAACTAATACATTTCTTTATTGTCCTTTTTAATTTATAAAACTATGGAAGGCTGAGGCAGGAGGATCACAGCGAGTTCAAGGTCAGCCTGAACTACATAGGGAGACCCTGACTCAAACAGCAACAAACTATAAATAACTTTATCAGAATGCTGTGAATGCTCTTTTAAAATGGCCCACTTTATTATGTATATTAACTGTAAGATGTCAGACAAGTCATTCCCCCATCCCCACCCCTAGGTATGGGCCCTACTCTTCAGTATCATCCATTTTCAGGACTTATTGGCAGGTGAAGCGTTATATGCTCCATAGAGGATTGGGACTTCCATGACCACTGCCTTGCTAGGCAAGTCATGTTGACCTGTGTGTTAGCTGTCTGGCCATTTTTTTTTTTTTTTTTTTTTTTTTTTTTTTTAGCACTGGGGGCCTTTGCAATGAACTACGTTACCACCCCTTATTTTTAAATTTTTATTTGAGAAAGGCCTTGCTAAATTACTGTTTCCCAGGCTGGGCTTAAACTTGCCATCCTCCTGTATCAGCCTCCCAGAGTGCTGGGATTATAGGTGTGTGCCATCACGCCCTGCAGCTGTTCTCAAAATACCTTTCAGAATTTAGTCTGCAATTCAACTGTGTATACTTTTCATTCTTTCTAGGTGGAAAGCATGGATTTAGTCACTGATAAATAAAATTTAAATCATTACAGGAAATTACTCTGTGTAAGTGTAAACAGATGTATTAGATAAAAAAAGTAAAGTGTAGCCCATCATGGTGGCGCATGCCTGTAATCCCAAGAGTTGGGACGTTGAGGCAGGAGGATCCCTGTGAGTTCGAGGCCAGCTTGGGCTGCATAGTGAGTTCAAGGTCAGTCTGAACTACATGGCAAGACCCTGCCTCAAACAAACAAAAAAAAGTGAGGTGTAAAACACTGTATATTACGCTTCCATTTGTGTATGGGTTTTTAAAAAAGAAAGCTGGGAATATATATATGTAAAACATAGACTGTCTTTGGAGCATACACAAAACCATGTGATATTGGTTGTCTGTAATGGGGAACTGGTTGGATGGGAAGTGGGGTGGCAGAGACATTTACATTTTACTGATATTACTGTATATGCATGCCTTGATTTTTTGTTGTTGTTTCGGGTTTTTATTTTGTTTTGTTTTGAGACAGGGTCTCACTGTGTAGTTCAGGCTGGCCTTTAACTTACTTATGTAGCCCAGGCTGGCCTTGAACTCATGGCAATCCTCCTGCCTCAGCCTCCTGAGTCCTGGGATTACAGGTGTGTGCCACCATACCCAGCGATTTTTTTTTTCTTTAAATGGTACAGATTGCAAAAATCCAGGGTCTTGAATGTGTTAGACAAGCTCTCTGATACTGAGCTACCTCTCTGTCTCTTATTTTATTAAAAAAAATTTTTAAATCCCAAATGCTGGGATTACTTGTGTGCACCACTGTACCATGCTTGATGATTTTTGAAATAAACACCACGTAGGGGCTGGGAGTATAGTTCAGAGGTAGAGTGCTTGCCTAGCATAGGTAAGTCTCTGAATTCAGTTCCCAGCATCATCAGAAATAAATAGCCAGGCATGGTGGTGCCTGTCTAAAAAAAGAAAAAAGGGCCGGTGAGATGGCTCAGCGGCGTAAGCGCCTGCCTTGCAAGCGCGAGGGCCCGAGTTCGACTCCCAGATCCCACATACAAAAAAGGGGCTGGTGATATCCCTCAGCGGCACGGGTGCCTGTTGGTGCGCGAGGTCCTGAGGTCGACCACCCGGTACCCACAAAAAAAAATAAAAAGAAAAAAAGAAAAAAAAATCTGATTTAAAAAATATGTTTATAGTATACTTCTGACTTCCCTAAAACTTATACTTTCATCAAGCTGTGTGTGTGTGTGTATATATATATAGATATATATATCTATATATATGCATATAAGTCACTAAGTCACTAAATTGCCAGGCTAGGCTCAAACTTTTGATCCTTCTGCCTCAGCCTCCCAGAGTGCTGGAATTACAGGTATAGGCCACCACACCTGATTTTTATATATGTGTTTATAAATGACAGCTTACATTTATCAAGGAAGCATTCCAAATACTTTACATGTTTTAATTCATTTACTCTTTGAGTTAAGTATCATTATTCACCCCCTATACATGTGATGAAACTGAGGCCCAGAGAAGTTCAATAATTTGTCTGGTCTGTGGTTAGGAAATGTCAGAGCCAGGATCTGAGCCCAGTGGGTCTGGCTCCAAAACAAGTACACTCTGCCCCTACATCATTCTGCCTTTTTGTTAACACAAGGTGGAGGGGGTGCAAATAAAGAATGTGAACAATAAAACAACAAAAAGAATAAAATGAGCCTGGCATGGTGGCACATGCCTGTAATCCCAGCACTTCAGGAGGCTGAGGCAGAAAGATTGCAAGTTCAAACTCAGCTTGGGCAATTTATTGACTTAGAGAGACACTGTCTTGAAATAAATTTGTTTTTTTTTTTTTTTTTTTTTTTTTGGTGGGTACCGGGGGGTCGACCTCAGGGCCTCACGCGCCAACAGGCACCCGTGCCGCTGAGCGATATCACCGGCCCCTTTTTCGTATGTGGGTTCCGGGAGTCGAACTCGGGCCCTCGCGCTTGCAAGGCAGGCGCTTATGCCGCTGAGCCATCTCACCGGCCCTGTTTTGTTTTGTTTTTTGAGACAGGGTCTCACTATGCAGGTGTGGTGGATTGACAACTGGTGGTCAACTTGTAACACCCAGCTGAACTGAATCAGCGTGGTGTGGAGGGCCCACCTGAGGATTGTTGCCAACAACATAAAAAGGAGAACTGGAGAGGAAGAGGTGGTGCTGTTGGTTCTCTGGGAGGAGCTTGTCACGCTGGCTTTCCTGATAGGAACTTGGCTGTTCTCATCGTCGGAGGAGCTCGGGACCTCATTGCCGCTGAGGATGGCTACGGTGACTTTTGGGGGAGCTCTGGTCCTTACTCTGAGCGTTGCTTCCTGGCTCCGGGGCAGATCCCTCAGCCTGCTGGCACAGATCCTTCATCCCACTGGTGCAGACTTTCTAGCTTCCATCGCTGACCTTTGGGCCTTCCCAGTGCAGATCCATGAAATATCCTTGTATGAGACATTGTTGTGGGCTCTGGGCCTCTAGTTGGATTCGTGGAGGCATTGCCATGGGCTCTAGGTCTTCAGCTGGACCCATGCAGGACACTGCTGTAGAATCCAGGCCTTCAGCTGGATTCTTTGGGTCTTTAGTGTGTGGACAGATTTCCTGCACTCTTTTGTATATGACTCTTTGGGTGACTATTACAAAATAACTCTATAAGTTATGTGTCCTGTATTGTATTGTTTCCCTTGCAAACCCTGACTACAACAGCAGGTCAGGCTGGCCTCAAACTTGCAGAAATCCTCCTGCCTCTGCTTCCCAAGTGCCGGTATTACAGGTGTGCAGCACCACTCCCAGCTGTGAAATAAAAAAATTTTTAAAGGGCTGGGGGTGTAGCTCAGTGTGAAGGCCCTAGGTTCAATCCCCAGTACTGGAGGGGGGGATGGGGGAGATTAGGAACAACAGGAACGAGACACTGGGTGCACATGGCATGTACCTGCAGTCCCAGCTGCTCAGGCAGGAGGATCAGGCAAGCCCAGGATAGGATCCTAAGCCAGTTTTAGCAGTGTAGCAAAACCTTGTCCCCCGCAAAAAAGCAAACCTGGGCCAGTGATATGGCTCAGTAACATAAGCGCCTGCCTGGCAAGCACAAGGTCCTGAGTTCGACTCCTGGTACCCACATAAAGGAAAAAAAGGGCCGGTGATATCGCTCAGCGGCACAGGCACCTGCTGGCAAGTGCAAGGTCCTGAGTTCAACTCCCAGTACCCACATTAAAAAAAAAAAAAAGCAAACCTTCTGGGGTGTACCTCACTGGTAGGGTTCTTGCCTAGTTGAGCTCTAGTCCTTGCTGGTTTGATCCCCAGAATCCTCCCCCTGAAAAAAAAGTTATGGATAAATGAAATGAAAGCATGTGTGCTGTAAAAATTCCAAAATGGTGATAACACCTTTCCCTAACTCTAGTTCTGTAAACTTACCCATGTGAAACTTTAAATCTAATAGATTATGAATTAAAGTAAATAGACATTTGGGAAGTGTTGATTCATGGATTCATTATTAGAGAAGCCCTTCCAATTGCTTTACTTGTGAGGGGCAGCATTACCCCTACATGAGGGAAGGCAACACAGGCTACCCCAAGATGCACTTCCTTGGCATAGTTCAAGATGGCCTCCAGAGGGGCCACAGACATGGGATAGCTCTGAAGTGCTGTCCTTTTGCAGGGGAGACTTGCATCTGTAGCAGAAGTAAACAGCAGCGCAGCAGGTTTTCTCTGAGGCCTTCCCTTTGTCTAGGAAGGATCTTTTCACTGGAAGAAGAGGCTGGGCTCTGACCCCTGCCCAGATGGAGATTACACAGATGACCTTCTGACCATCCGTGTCTCTCACCTGGGAGACTTTATCTGGAGCCTTAAAGACAACCTTTGTTCAGTGTGCTGGGCCGACCCTCATCCTCTCATGGTCTTTTGGCACCTATCATGAGGAGCCTTAAATTTCTTTTTGTAGAGTACATAAATTTCAACCATTAAGCTCTTCTTTAAGTCTCCTACCTTGTACATGGCTGCTGTCTTCCCCCTGCCCTCTTGGGTTACTGAGGGGGGTTAAACCCAGGGCCTTCACACTGAGCCACATCCCTACCTCTTTTTTTTTCCTTAATTTTTATTTTGAGACAGTTTCCCTAAATTGCTAAATTGGGGTCAAACTTGTGATCCTCCTGCCTCAGCCTCCTATAGTGCTAGGATCACAGGCCTATGCCACCACAGCCAGCTTGCTCTCTCTCTCTTTCTCTCCTTCCCCTTCCTCCTTTTCTCCCTTCCTCCCTTCCTTGTTGGGCACTGAACCCAGTTCCTATCACATGCTAAATGCTCTACCCCTGAGCCACACCCCCAGCCCAGTGTTTTAATGTTAATCAACTCATACACTTCTTTCCCTATTAATCTGTCTCTTGCCAATTTATTTCATAGATTAAAACTGGAAATTCAAGGGAAAAACAAAACACTAATGCCGAAGATTATTTTTGACATTCCCCCTTTTCCTCCTCAGATTCATTCTTGACTTTTTTTTTTTTTTTTGAGACAAGGTCTTGCTATACAGTGCAGACAGGCCTTGAACTCGCTATGTAGCCCAGGCTGGCCTTGCATTGGTGATCCTTCTGCCTCAGCTTCTCAGGAACTGGGGCTACAGATATCTGCTAACATGTCCAGTTTTTTCTCTTTCTCTGTCTTTTTTTTTTTTTTTTTTTTTTTCCTCCAGTACTGAGGATTAAAGTCAGGGTCTTTTCCCACTGAGTTACATTCTCCCCCTGCCCCCCATTTTTTTTTTTTTTTTTGAGACAGGGTCTTGCTATGTATCTCAGGCTGGCTTTGCACTCACCATGATCATCCTGCCTCAGCCTCCTGAGTAATGGGACTATAGGTGTGTGCCCTAGCCCTTTTTTATTTTTTATTTTGAGGCAGGGTTTCACTAAATTGCCCAGGCTGGGTTTGAATTTGCAATGCTCCTGCTTCAGCCTCCCAATTTTTTCCTCATCTTATTGGATTTTTTCATTTAAAAGGTGACACATGTTTACTATAGTATGTAATTTAAAAACCAACAGAATATGTTGTCGTGACCCGTGGAGGCTCCGACCAGCAGAGCTCCCAGGGGCAGGAACGCGTAGCCCGAGAGACAGTATGGGGATGAAGAAAAACACACACGCAGCTTGAAGGCGAGAGCGAGAGAGAGAGTTTATTGAGGAAGTGCCATGGCTTATATATCTTTGGGGGGAAGTGGGAGGGACCGCTAACTGGCGTGGGCAGGGGTAGCGCATGCTCAGAAGCTGGGTCCTTCATGGCTCTCTACATATGCTCCTTTTTCTCCAAAAGAAAATATTGCCGACCATGAGTGCTTGTATGACCCTGAATGTGGCCTGTCTTAGGTTGTGGAGGTTACTGCAAGTCTTTTTTAGTTTTTATGCATTTGATTTTTCAGGCCTTACCTGTCATCGAGCTGACCACTAGCATCGCCAGCGTCCCGGCGAAGAGTGGGGCTCTGTCTTAGGTGGTCCTGAGAGTGCTAGTGACTTGTGACTCCATCTTACCCGTCCTTGGCCATCATTCTATGTGCTGGGGCCTCGATATCATCATAGGGTTCGGCTTGTTTGTATTCATCAGCGTCTGCCATGGCTAGACGCTGATAATGAACTTGGAGAGGTCTTTCCCACACAGGAGCAAGGGCCGTTTTGACGGAGACGATAAGTCTCCTAAATAGGAGAGGACCAAGAGCCAAAGTGAGGACCAAGATTATAAGGGGGCCCAAGAAGGGGGCAAGGTAGGGGAGAATAGTTGAGAACCAAGTGTTGGGGAATAAGGCCTGTGTTCTGGCTATCTCTCTCTTTTTTATGCCATCCTTTAATTTATCCATAGCGTGTAAGACTACGCCAGAGGAGTCGGTATAGAAACAACATTCTTCTTTGAGGGCTGCACAAAGGCCACCTTCCTTGAGGAAAAGAAGATCTAAGCCGCACCTGTTTTGGAGAACAACTTCAGAGAGGGAGGTTAGTGATGTTTGTAGGGCGTGAATAGAGGTTTCAACATTTTTAAGGTCCTGGTCAACAGCAGAGAGTATGGTGTTATATTGGGTTTGTCCGAGGGCCAAGGCCGTGGAGCCAAGGGCAATTCCTGAGGCGGTACCGAGGACGAGAAGAGACACGGTGGTGGTGAGTTCACGTTTGAAGCGAAGTAAAGTCGGGCTTAGAGGTGGATCCCTAGGGTCAGGGTCAAGAGTAAAGGGGTATGTGGAAGGGTGATAGGAGACACGAGGGAGGACCGCAATGAGCACACAGAGGTCCTGTTGTTCTCTGAGGACTTTAGTAGAGAGGATGCGGGTTAGTCCTGCGTGACGGCATAGCCAATGATAGCTCTCTGTGTATAGGTAGATGTTGGATGTATTGATTGGATAGAAAGTGTGACAGGGTCCATTTTTTTTGATTTGTTGATGAACCATTTACACAGATGCTTTTACCCTGGACGGAAGAGAAGGATACAAAAAGGGAGAGATTGGATGGGGAATGTCCTGTGGTGGGTTGCGTAGATGAGATAATAGAGACGTTGGAGATGGCATAGGGATCATAGAATGGAGGAGAAGCCTGAAGGCAAAGCCAGCAGGATGGGGCAGTGAGATTAGGCTGGGAGGCATTAAGCCAAAGAGCCATAGATTGGACCATTTTAATGAGGTCGCTGGAGGAAGGGGTGAAGTGAGGAAGGGAGGGTGGTGGAAGGGTGATAGTGGTTATAGGACGAGTATGAGGGGATAAGGTGATATTGGGTGGGGAAGTATGGGGTTTGGATGGGGCCTTAGAGGCATGAGTCTTGCTAGGGGCTGTCTTTATTATGTGGAAGAAGGTCATGGTATCAATCCCTGGGGAATACAAACGTAGTCCCCGTGTTTTCCCCTGAAACCATGTAGGGTCATCAGGGTTGGTAATGGTAACAGTGAAATTATCGCAGGAGTCTGGGGTGCACTTGTACTTATTGCACCCTGGGCATTTAGCTTTGGCCTTTTGTTCTCCTTGGAGACACCATGTGCAACTTCTAGGGATAATTTTGATATCTGGGTCTGGAGAAGGAACTTTCCACCAATTTTCTTCAATGTTTGATTCACATCCGCATTTTGGGCAATAGGCATGAGAGGGGTCAGCACACCAGGCGCAGCCTCGGGTACCGAGGGGGCATGTATATACAGGGTGCCAAAATTCAAGATGGTCTTGGGGGAATAGGCCTGTCTGGTGACGGTATGACTTTAGCTTACAGGATAAGGTGGGTTGTCCAAGGCCCGTCCACTGGCTTAATTTTTGATGGTCTCCCCAACGACTGATTGTCCATGTGAATACATCATGGCGATGATTGGCGCCGATCAATGGGAGTATCATGAGAATATACAAGATGATTGTTGAATGCATCTGTGAAGAAAAAACATTAATCCTCAGGGGCGCCTCCCTGGGTAGATTTGTTAAATTGTTTTACAAGGCGCTCAGGCAGCCAGCGTGCATTATGGTCAGCCTGGGAGTAGATGCAGACTGAACCTCTTCCCCATATGAGAACGGGGTCAGGACCGTTCCAGCGGTTGGTAAGGGGGTCCCTCCAAAGTGCTGTGGCGAATGAGGTGGCTGTAGAGGGGTGCCAAAAACGGTCGGCAGCAGATCATTCATTTTGATCCAAGGAGAGAAAGTTAAGGATAAAAAGGGCATGATTGAGAGTGTTGCGGGGGGACCCCACGGTGGGGTACCAAGACACTTCTGAGAGCTTAGAGATGGTTAGCTTAAGAGTGTGGTTAGCTCTTTCAATGATGCCTTGGCCTTGTGGATTATAAGGGATCCCAGTAACATGACAAATGTTGAGACAGTGACAAAACTGTTTAAAGACTTTGCTTGAATAGCCGGGGCCATTATCAGTTTTAAGTTTTGTGGGGCAACCCAGGTGGGCGATGGCAGTAAGCATATGAGCAATGACATGTTTAGTGGCCTCCCCCGATTGAAGAGAGGCAAAGATATATCCACTATATGTATCTATGGAGACGTGAACAAATTTGAGCTTACCAAATGAATGTATGTGGGTGATATCCATTTGCCAGAGGGCATTGGGAACGAGACCCTTAGGGTTAACGCCAAGATTAGGAGAGGGAAGGTGGGTCACACAGGCTGGACATTGTTTGACAATAGCTCTGGCTTGCTCTCTAGTTAATTGAAAAAGGAGGCGCAAGGTATGGGCATTAAGGTGATGTAGGTCATGTGCGGACTGTGCTCGGCGAATATTGAAGGAAGGGGAAGCGAGGGGAGGGGAAAATATGGCGTGAACAGAGACCGAACGGGATAGTTGGTCCGCAAGTGCGCTGCCTGAAGCTAAGGGTCCAGGAAGACCCGAATGGGCACGAATATGGCCAATAAAATACTGATGAGTACGAGCATGAATGAGTGTTTGAAGGCGAGTAAATAAGGGAATGGTTGTTGATTGGTGGTGAAAGCAGGAAAGAGTTTCTAGAAGCGGGACAGATGTGGCTAGATAACGACTATCGGTATATATGTTGAGAGGGGCCTCGGGAAAATCTTGGAAGACCTGGACAATAGCCTGAAGCTCAGCGTGTTGAGCTGAAAGTCCGGGGGTAGGGACAACAACCAGATCATTACCCTGGCAGACATAGACAGCATTACCTGATGAGGAGCCATCTGTGAACACTGTTGTTGCATGGGCAATGGGAACATGGGAGGTAATTTTTGGGAAGATATGGGGGTGATGAGAAAAGAAGGTTAGAAGCTTGTCGTGAGGGTATTGGTGAAGCAATCGACCAGGAAAGGCAGCAAGTGCAAGGGACCATAAATCTGAGGTTTGTAAAAGCCATGTAATCTGTTGATCAGAGTATGGCAATATTATGGTGTCAGGTTCTTTATGATAGTAACTTTTGGCTTGTCTGCGTCCCAGCAAGATTAATTGAGCCACAAGGTCATAATAAGGGTTTAGGACCCTTTTTGGGGAGATAGATAGGTGGACCCATAGGAGAGGGGCTTCTTGCCAGAAGAGGGCGGTAGGTTGTATTGGGGAAGGGAGGACAATGTAGAGGAGGGGTTGTGTATAGTCTATGAAGGTAAGCATGTGGTTGTTGATGGCAGTTTGAACACATTGGAGAGCTTTATGGGCCGAAGGAGTGAAGTGTCGAGGTGAAGAGGGGTCTGGATCACCACGAAGGATGTCATATAAGGGTTTAAGTGTAGACTTTGGGATTCCTATATAAGGGAGGAGCCAATTGATATCACCAAGGAGTTTTTGGAAATCATGAAGGGAATGAAGAGTGTCAAGTCTAAGTTGAGGTCTAGGTGCTCGAATATGGGTGTGTGTCATCTGAAATCCTAAGTAAACATAAGGGTCGGTAAGTTGAATTTTGTTGGAGGCGATACATAGGCCACAAGTTTTTAGAAGGCTTTGTAAATGAGCATAACTTTGAAGAAGTGTACATTTATCAGGGTGTGCTAGAAGAATATCATCCATATAATGGAATAGGTGAACATCAGGCCATTGTTGTCTGAAAGGTTGTATCGCTTGGGCCACAAACTGTTGACATAGGGTGGGTGAATTGGCCATACCCTGAGGGAGGACAGTCCATTGATAACAGGAGGCAGGTCCAGAATGACGGGGCATAGGGACAGTGAAGGCGAACCTCTGTTGGTCTTGAGGATGTAGAGGAATGGAGAAAAAACAATCCTTGAGATCAATGATGATTTTATGAGTGTTTAAAGGGACAGCACTTGGTGTTGGCGTACCTGATTGTAAGGGGCCCATAATGACCATAGTTTTGTTGATAGCCCTGAAGTCTTGTAGCAGCCTATAACCTTTATTGTCCTTTTTTGGAATAACAAAAACAGGAGTGTTCCATGGGGAAGAGCTGGGGGTAATATGTCCCTCTGTAAGTTGTTCCTGTACCAACTGCAAAAGGGTGGAGTATTTGGGGCCTATGATGGGCCACTGATCAACCCAGACAGGATCATCTGAAAGCCAGGTGATTTTTTGTGCATGGGTTACAGGAGGATCAGTGGTCCCTATTAAAAATTTTGAGGATCGGGGGGTGATGTGAGGGGAGGATTGTCGGTATAACCGAGGCCTTGGCGGGGAACAAGAGGCCGGGGGTGAATGGGGGAGGTAATGCCCGAGGAATGTTTTCCAAGGCCCTGTTTGGGGAGATAGCCTTGTTTGAGCATCTGTTTTGTGACCTGTGGTGTTAGGGCTATGCATGATGAGTTGCATCTGTGAGAGAAGATCTCTGCCCCATAGATTAAGAGGAAGACCTTGAACGACAAAGGGTTGGAAAGTGCCCAAATTGTTTTCAGAATCATGCCACGTGAGAGGGGTGGCGCTCTGGTGAGGTTGTTGGAGGTATCCCAAGCCCTGGAGGTGGGTGGCTGAGGGACGTAGGGGCCATTGTTTAGGCCAATGTTGGGAGATGATGGAAACATCGGCCCCCGTATCAATAAGGCCTTGAAAGGGCTTGTTATTGATGAAAAGGTTGAGCATAGGTTTTTGAGCAGAGATGGTCTGTGACCAGTATGATTGGGAAACACCGGGGGGCAAGGGGTGACGATGGGAGAAAAGGGAGGGGTTATTGGGTGTTGGGACCTGAGGAATAAGTAGGAGTAGGGCTATGGGGGGTGACGTGGGTATTAGGGTGGGGCTGTCAGGAATTGAGACGAGGAGGTGGATGTGGCCTTGGAAAGTGGGATCTATGACTCCTGGGTGAACATGGATACCCCGAATAGTGGAGGATGCACGGCCCAACACGAGGCCCCAACATCCGGGGGGTAGTGGTCCTCGGACGTTGGTTGGGATCACATGTACTGGAAGAGTATGGTCTAATACTGTTGGGAAGGAGGCACAGAGGTCCAATCCTGGGCTAGTGGGGGTCGCCTTGAAGAGGTCTGAGACAGATTGAGATCGGGCTGTGTTGGAGTATTTGACTCCATTGTCCCCTGAGTCAGTTGTAGGCCTGGAAGTAGGGCCAGGGGAGGGCCCCGCAGGAACTTTTTTTGAATGGGGGAACCTTCAAGAGTGTAGCGAGACTTACATTCATTGGCCCAATGAAATCCCTTCCTGCATTTGGGACAGATGGTTTTGGGTAGGGGGTGGTGGATTTGGGGCTGTGTATGTGTGGATGAGGTGTTGGTGGGGCAATTTTTAGAAAAGTGTCCCGCCTGACGACATTTAAAACAACGAAGTGATGAGAGTGGATGTTTGTAAGTTGGTTTGGGGTCCTTATTGTGATCTAGAACTTTTTGAGAGTGTCTTCTAGTGCTGAGGCAAGCATGACGCCCTGATTATAGGTGGGGCCAAAATCTGCGCATAGGCGGATAAGTTGTTCAATGGAACCTGTGTGTCTGTGGGGCCTAATAATGTCTTGGCATGCAGAGTTAGCATTCTCAAAAGCAAGTTGTCGTATGAGGGTATTGTTATTTTCATGTTCCCCAAAAATTCTGTCTGCTGCTTCGGTGAGTCTGCCAATGAAGTCAGAAAAGGGTTCGTCTGGGCCCTGTCGGATTTTGGTTAGAGAGGTGGGGCCCTCTCCCTTAGATGGGAGTTTACGCCAGGCTCTGCTTGCTGCCAGGGAGATTTGAGCAAACGCTTGAGGGTTAAGACCAATTTGTTGTTCATCGGTACAAAAGTCACCCGTTCCAGACAACATGGCGAATGTAACCGGGTTGGGGGGTTGTCTTTCCTGATTTTGTTTGGCAATTGTTTCGCATTGATCCAAAAAGTTAGATTTCCAGAGCAAAAAATCGCCTCCAGAAAGGGCAGCTCTCGCTAATTCTTTATGTTCATTTGGAGTAACCCATCCTTGGGAGAGGCTATCATGTACTGCAAGGGTGAAGGTAGCAGTGGGGCCGTATTGAGTGACCGCCATTTTGAGCTCTTTGAGAGAGTTTAAGGGGAAGGGAACTCTGGCTCGTTGAGGGGGAGGGGCCGGTTGTCCCTCAACAGTGGGGGCCTGTTGGACTTCCGTGATGGGGAAGGCAAGCCGGGGCTTGTTGGGAGGGGGATCAGGTGGGTGTGATTGTTGAAGTTTGAAGGATAGGTGTTTGTGGTGGACCTCTTGTTCAAGTGCAGCAATGCGAGACAGAAGACTCCTCAAGAAAGAGTCATAGGCAGGAGTGGCGGGCAGTGGGGGGTAAAGGGGGGGGGACTGAACTTGAAATGCTGGTGCTGTAAAATGGGGCAGAGGAGCGGAAGGCAATGAGGAAGATGGTGGTGGTGGGAGAGTAGGATAAAGCGAGGGGGGGGGCAGGTATGTGTTCAGAACAAAATGGTGGCTTAGCACAAGATGGTGGCTCATTGAGCGAGTGCCCACAAGATGGAGGTCCGTCATCATGTGGGGAGGCGGAAGCAGACAAGGATGGAGCGGGAGAAGGGCAGCCATGTTTATCTTCAGGCATGTCAAGAACCACAGAGGCTGGGGGACTGTTGTCGGGGGTGTTGGAGCGCATGGAAGCTTCTGCATGAGCTATAGTCTGTGCTATGTGGGGATCAGAAGGGTGTTGTTGTAATAATTCTGAGATTAAAGTCCAATAAGCAAAGGCAGTTACAGGAACCTTTTCAGGTCCGAAGACCCGGTAGTAGTCTTGGAGCGCGTCACCCACATGGCTCCAAACCTTAACATTGATCGTGCCCTCCAGCGGAAACCAAGGGCAGACTTTATTTATAAAGCTAAAGTAATCGGTTAAGTCAGTCTTTTTAATTTTGACTCCCCGGGCTTTAAGAGATTTGGAGAGCCCTGAGACAAAGAGCTCATGTTCACTGAGGTTTTGTCCCATGTTATACCCTACAATATGAGTATGCTTACCGTGATTCAGACGAGAGACGAGAGAGAAGTCTTCATGCGGATCACTGAGGGAAGGTCCTCTGGAAAAATTTCATCTAGGTCAAAGGCTGGCCGGGCAGTCTTTTAAACCTTTGTAGGGTGATCCCTCATAGAACCTGTCGTTCTCGGGCCCCACGTTGGGCGCCAAAATGTCGTGACCCGCGGAGGCTCCGACCAGCAGAGCTCCCAGGGGCAGGAACGCGTAGCCCGAGAGACAGTATGGGGATGAAGAAAAACACACACGCAGCTTGAAGGTGAGAGCAAGGGAGAGAGTTTATTGAGGAAGTGCCATGGCTTATATATCTTTGGGGGGAAGTGGGAGGGACCGCTAACTGGCGTGGGATTGGCGCGGGCAGGGGTAGCGCATGCTCAGAAGCTGGGACCTTCATGGCTCTCTGCAATATGTAAAAATTAAAATTAGCCAAATCACCACTCTGTTGGGTGAGGTATTGGGGATTGAATACAGGGCCTTTGCATTGCACTATATCCCCAGTCCTTTTATTTATTTATTTTTAATTTTTTTTTTGTGGGTACCGGGGGGTCGACCTCAGGACCTCGCACGCCAACAGGCACCCGTGCCGCTGAGCGATGTCACCGGCTCCTTTTTCGTATGTGGGTTCCGGGAGTCGAACTCAGGCCCTCGCGCTTGCAAGGCAGGCGCTTACGCCGCTGAGCCATCTTACCAGCCCTATTTTTAATTTTTGAGACAGGTTTCCTAAGTTGCCCAGGCTAGGTTCAAATTTGCAGTCCTCCCACTTCAGCCTCCAAGTGCTGGGATTACATAGGTGCACCACCACACTTGGTTAAAATACCAATAACAGGGGCCGGGGATATAGCTCAGCGGCACAGCACCTGCCTGGCAAGCATGAGGTTGTGAGTTCAAGTTCTGGTACCAAAAACACCAAATAAAATAAAATGAAATAAAATACCGGGCCGGTGAGATGGCTCAGCGGCGTAAGCGCCTGCCTTGCAAGCGCGAGGGCCCGAGTTCGACTCCCGGATCCCACATACGAAAAAGGGGCCGGTGATATTGCTCAGTGGCACGGATGCCTGTTGGCGTACGAGGTCCTGAGGTCGACCCCCCGGTACCCACAAAAAAAAAAAAAAAAAAAAAAAAAAAAAAACGAAATAAAATACCAATAACATTCTTTTTTTTTTTTTTTTTTAAACAGGATTTTATTTATTTATTTTTTTTTTTGTGGGTACCGGGGGGGGGACGACCTCAGGACCTCACGCGCCAACAGGCACCCGTGCCGCTGAGCGATATCACCGGCCCCTTTTTCGTATGTGGGTTCCGGGAGTCGAACTCGAGCCTTCGCGCTTGCAAGGCAGGCGCTTAAGCCGCTGAGCTGTCTCACCGGCCCACCAATAACATTCTTAATGGACAGGAAAAAAAAAAAAAAACCTTTGAAAATTTGTACAGAACCAAAATGACTTTGAAGAGCCAGAGCAATTCTGAGCAAAAGGAACAAAGCTGGAGGCATCATACACACTACCTTACTTCAGAATATTATGCAAAGCTGTGGGTTCTAAAAAGGCATGGTGACCCATCAACAGATGACTGGATAAAGAAAATGTGGTATCTATATATAATGGAATACTACTCTGCTATGAAGAATGATAAATTTGAGACATTTGTAGGAAAATGGATGCACCTGGAAAATACAATTTTGAATGAAATAAATGAGACATACAAGCTTAAATACCGTATGGTATCTCTTATTTGAGTGAGGCAAAGTACAAAGAAAATGATAAAGGATGGATAGAAAGGGACAATGGGATGGATCTCTTGCAATAGGAAAGTGATCTAAGGGAACAAGGTCGAGGGTTTGAGGAAGATGGGAAGGAGAAATCAGAATAAAGACATGCCATGTACAGGAACCTAATAACCCCAATTAATGTAAAGATTACATGCCATAACATGAGCTAAGACAACTAATGTCAAGAATTAAAACTGGGATAAGGGAACTGGAGGGAAGAGGGAGGGAATTAAAGAAAGAAACATGCTGTAATGTGTACATGTAACCATTCCCCAAGACAACTGTAAACCACATGAACTGTAAACACATACAAATAAAAAAATTTTTAAAAAGCATGGTGGCCAGGCCTGGTGGCACATGCCTGTAATCCTGGCGCTCAGAAGGCTGAGGAGGGAGGATTGCCAAGATTTTGAGGCCAGCCTGGGCTACACAGTGAGACCCTGTCTCAAAAAAAAAAAAAAAGCTACTGAGAAAAAAACAAAAAAGAGTCCGTACTCTTTTTTTTTTTTTTTTTTGTGGGTACCGGGGGGTCGACCTCAGGACCTCGCGCGCCAGCAGGCGCCCGTGCCGCTGAGCGATATCACCGGCCCCTTTTTTGTATGTGGGTTCCGGGAGTCGAACTCGGGCCCTCACGCTTGCAAGGCAGGCGCTTAAACCGCTGAGCCATCTCACCGGCCCCCGTACTCTTTTTTGTATGAGACAGGGTCTTGTTACACAGTTCAGGCTGGGCTCAAACTTGCAGTGATCCCCCTGCCTCAGCCTCCCAAGTGCTGGGGTTACAGGGGTGCACCGCCATGCCTGGCTAGAGTATCTCATAGAAGTGGAGAATAGAAAAGTGGTTGCTTAAACTGGACCTGGTGGTGCATGCCCATAATCCCAGCACTCAGGAGGCTGAGGCAGGAAGATCTTGGTGAGTTTGAGGCTAGCCTGGTCTACATAGTGAGTTCAAGGCCATTTTGAACTATGTAGTGAGACCCTGTCTCAAAAACGAACAAACAACAAAAACATGAGACAGAAGAGTAGTCGCTAGAGCTAGAGAAAGGTAGAAGGGAGGGGAATGAGGAAATGAGGGTTAATAGGTACAGGAGTCAGTTGGATAGGAAAAATAATGTTCTCTAGCACAGTAGGCTAAATATGGTTAACAATAATTAACTGAATGTAGGCCGGGCATATAGCTCAGTGCACAGCGCCTGCCTGGTAAGCATGAGGTTGTGAGTTTGATTTCTGGTACCAAAAAAAAAAAAAAAATTAATCCAATGCATCAAAAGAGTTAGAGAAGATTTTGAGTGTTCTCATTATCAAATATTCAATGTCTGAGGTGATAGATATGTCAATTATCCTGATCTGACTATTATGCCTTGTGTGTATTAAAGTATCGTATTGCACCCCATAAATATGTGTAATTACTATGTGTCAATTAAAATATATTTTTGTCAGGTGTGGACTAAAGACAAATACATATATATATTGAAAGTAACATATTTCTATGTAAATTCCCCCCCACTCAATGCTGTGGGTCAAAAGCAAGTTCTCAAGCATGCTAGGCAAGTATTCTGCCATCGAGCTATACTCCAACTCTTTTTATTTATTTTATTTATTTATTTATTTTATTTTTTTGGTGTGGGTACCGGGGGTCGACCTTAGGACCTCGCACGCCAGCAGGCGCCCGTGCTGCTGAGCGATATCACTGGCCCCTTTTTCGTATGTGGGTTCTGGGAGTCGAACTCAGGACCTTGCGCTTGCCAGGCAGGCGCTCACGCCGTTGAGCCATCTCACCGGCCCTCTTTTTATTTTTTTATTTTTAAATTTTTATTTATTTATTTATTTATTTGGATTTTTGAGACAGGGTCTTGCTATGTAGCTCAGTCTGGCCTTGAACTCACTACATAGTGCAGGCTGGCCTTGAATTCATGGCTATCCTCCTGCCTCAGCCTCCTGAGTGCTGGGATTACAGGTGTGTACCACCATGCCCCACTTCCAACTCTATTTATACTTAAATATATTTTTAAGAAGAAAAATATACCCAAGAAATAGAATCTGAAAATTCCTGGAAATGAGTATATAGCCATCTTTTATCTATATATTTATCTATAATTTTTATCATAGGTAGTGATTTCTCTTGGTTTTTTTTTTTCACCTTATGATATACTAATATTACTTTCTATGACAATAGAATGTGATATTCCACATCTTTTTTTTTTTTTTTTTTTTTTTTTTTTTTTGAGACAGGGTCTCACTATGCAGTTTAGCTTGGCCTTAAACTCAGTATGCAGCCCAGGCTGGCCTCAAACTCACAGCGATCTTTCTGCCTCAGCTTCCCTAGTGCTGGGATTACACGTGTACACCTCCACACTCTGCTTTGCAAAGATTCTTGCAGGGCAACCAGTCAACCACTCACTCAAATCAGTTGTATGTTATGAAAAATGGGTGGGTGGGATGAAGTGGTTTCCTGTCTCCTGCCTTCCTTTTCCTGGTGGAATGGAGTCAGGGAACAGGCATGGGTGTGGTCTCATGTTCTTCAAAAGGATCCTTGCCTCTGCCCTTCTGCCCCCTACCCCAATCTTTTTGAGACAAGATCTCACTATGCAGTCCAGGGCAGTCTTGAACTCACTTTGTAGCCTAAGTTGGTCTTGAATTTGCAGCAATCCTCCTGCCTCAGCCTACTGAGTGCTGGGATTACAGGCGTGTGCCACCATGCCTGGCCTGCTATGCTTTGTTTTGTTTTGCATGCTGGGGTTTGAACCCAGGGACACTCTACTAGTGACCTACTTCCCTAACCCAGCTCATTATGTAGTCCAGGCTGGCCTCAAACTTGTGGGAATCCTCCTGCCACAGCCTCCCAAGAGTGGGATTACAGGCATGTACCACACACTCAGCTTATTTTTAAATTTTGAAACAGGGTCTGGCTAAATTGCTGAGTTGTCCAGGATGGGCTCAAACTTTCAATCCTCCTGCCTTAGCCTCCCAGAGTGCTGGGATTATAGGTGTGCATCACCACTCCTGGCAATCCCTAGTCCTTTTCATCTTTTATTTTGAGACAGGGTTTTCTTTAAATGCCCAGGTTATCCTCAAATTTGTGATCCTCCTGCCTCAGCCTGCTGAGTAGCTGGGATTGCAGGTGTGTGCCACTACACTGGCTTTGCCTCTGATTTTTGCAATACCAAATTTATCAGCATCCGGACTGACGCTTTATCCTGATAGTAAACATTCGGCCTGGAATCTTACTTGTGTTCCAACCCAGTGAGATTAAATCTCCCTAGACAATATTCATTATTTTTACTTTTTTTTTTTAGTACTGGGAATCAAACTCACAACTTCGTGCTTGCCAGACAGGCACTGTGCCGCTGGGCTATATCCCCGGCCCCTCATTATTTTTAATAGTTAATTTATTTTAAAATATTTTATAGCTCCTGCAATTTAATTTGAAAAGATGACTTTCAGGATGCAAAATTGGCCTCTGCTGCTAATTAGAGTCCATGGATCTGTACTGACAGGTATAAATCTTTTTTTAAAAAAATTACTGCCGGTGAGACGGCTCAGCGGCTTAAGCGCCTGCCTTGCAAGCGCGAAGGCCCGAGTTCGACTCCCGGAACCCACATACGAAAAAGGGGCCGGTGATATCGCTCAGTGGCACGGGCGCCTTCTGGCGCGCGAGGTCCTGAGGTCGTCCCCCCGGTACCCACAAAAAAAAAAAAAAAAAAAAAAAAAAAAAAAAAATTACTAAATGTACTGCTATGATAAATAAATTACCCAAGCTCTTTGACATAGAGACAACCGGAGCTAGGGGTGGGGGGAGGATATTTGCCTGCTTCCTTCGGCTCTATTTTTTCCAAGTCCTGGCCTTGAGAGCTGGTTGGCCTGGGGTTCTCTCTGTCCACAGCTGGACCTCAGCTCGGCCGCCCCCACCTTCGGTGTCACATGGGCTGATGAGATAATGTATGCGAAAGTCCTTGTCAACTGCAAGGCACACTTGAATGCCAATTATTACTTGCAGTTATTCCTCTTATCACACTCTAGGGAAATCCTGCTGTTCCCCACCCTCCACCCCAAGCCTACTAGGCAGGACAGCTGAGACTCCGAGGCTATTGCTCCCACACGGGCAGAGGCTCCTGGCTCACGCGGTTCTGCCCCCCTTCCTTAGTAATGTCTTTCCCAGGTCTTCCCGGCTTCAGGGGCCTTCCTCCGGAAGGAAAGCTCCTCAGTTCTAGTGAAAGTTCTCGAGCTGCTCAAACCATCGACTCTTTGGGCCTCTCCCGGGCCCACCTCCCAGCCCCCTCCCCTCCTAGTGCCCAGTGGAGCCAGCTGCCCCGGAAGGACCTGACCGGCGATTTCCTAGAATTGTCTTGCTGGAGCTCCTCGGTCATCCAGCTCCCCACCCGCCTTCTCCACCTCATCGCACAGCCTCGCTTCCCCGAAGCCCAAGTGCCTCTAGATGTCCCAGCCCACATCCTGCTCTGAACTTCTCAGGGCCCTCAGTTTTCTGTCACAACCACTCTCTTTTGGGGCTGTCTACCACTCCTGGGAGGAAGAATTGGGGCAAGGGAGTCAACATGGCCACCAGGGCCCACAGGAAATTGAGTATGCTGTGGTTGCCAGGACAACCATCTTTCCTTAGGCCTCCTCAGTGTTTTTCATCCTCAGCTTGGCTGGTGAGAAGGACGTGACCACGAAAGCTCCCTCTCCCAATAAATCAAGTCTGACATGGGCCAAAAGGGGCGGATAGGAAGCACACAGGATCCAGAAGAGACTGGACGGGAAGGAAAACAAATTATCCTTTCTTCATCCTCCAACCCACCACTTGTGTATAGGGGAGCATGCCTTGTAGCCCACCCCTACCTCCAGATCCACTTGGCATGGACTCCAGGAAGAGGCTGGGAGGTCAGGGGAGAGGCCTGTCGGCACTTGATGGATGGTACTGAAGAAATGTCTGGCACTTTCTTTCCCCATGGGGGAGGTAAAGCTACAGCCACCTCTCCCCCGCATTCCTGCCTGCCTGCCTAGAAAGGGGGTTGGGTTGGGTAGCTGGAGCAGGGCAAGGAGGGTCCTGAGCCCAGCAGAGAGGCATTTTGCAAACTATCACATTTGCTTGCACTAACATAGGGAATGGAGGGGTAGATAGACAATCCCCAAATCTCAACTGAGTTTAAAATGGACCCACATGTTCCCACTTCCTGGCTCCCAAACCTCTCCAATTTGGTGCACACTAATTGTGTTACCCCTGTAGTATATGCCAGCCCGTGGTAAGGGAACAGTTCTCTGTGTGTGCACTGCATATCCCACAGAGTCACTTGAGGGGTAGTGAAGGTAGAGGTCAAATGATTTGCATGTAAGACTAGCACATTTGGCTTTGTGGGTGTGTTGACAATGGTATGGCAAGTGTAGAAGCAATGGGGTAACCCTGCCAAGTCCTTCACCTAACATCGAGGTAGTGGTAAACTCCTTGCCCCACTCTCCCCTACCACATGGTGAAAAGGGCAGTTTCTCTTAAGAATGTCCTCGATATAGCAGTAAAAAATTAATACGTAATATATTTATCATTGTTATCGTAAATGAATTAATAAAGATTTCTTCTCTTTTGGTAGTTGTTCTAATTTCTAACACACCAACTTGGACAGATAGATCCCACACCAACAAGGGCTCCTTAGGGCTCTCCACGAAGTCTCCACTACGCTGTGCTATGGTCTCCTCAGAGTTGAAGATGACTGCAGCCCTTTCCAGACCGCGCATTCCCAGCTTGAGAAATGGTCTTTTTGAAGCAAAGGGGTGGAGCACATGGCTGTGTTCGCTGGCAACCTTCTCCTTCAAGAGATGCGGTCACTGGAATAAAGACTTGAATGGTCTCTTGGCACAGGAGCAGCAAGGCATGCAGGTCCAGCTTCTCCCACGTCTGTGTCCACCGCAGGGTGGAGGGTGGGTGGTGGGGACAGGAGGGGGTATCTGCGGCCCTCGTGGGCTGGTGCCAGATCTGGTTTCCCCCACCTCCTCTGTTCACCTCCTAGTCTCTTTTCACAGTCCCACTCAGGTGCTAATTTCTCCTCCCGGCAAGTCACAGGTAGCAAGGCTGAGGAGGAGGATCAGGACTCTGCGTCTCTGCCTGGCCCCAGGCAGAGTGAGGTGAGGGCACGTGTTCCTGCGCACGGCCACAGCGCCGTGTGTGACTGTGCGCTTCAATCAGGCCTGTGAGCTCCAAGTTCTCCCCCACACCAGTCCTCTCAGAGGTCACATCTGGTGCCTCCTCTGGGGTCAGCAGAGCTGAGCTGCTCAAACCACTTTTCCAACCCTTCAGCTGCTGTGGAAGTGGGGGGACCCAGCCCACCAGGAAGGTGGGGAGGGACAGCAGGGTGGCAGGTCAGCCTCGGGTGCTACTCCCCCGCTCTCCCAGGAGCCAGTAGGTGCGAACCTTGCCTTTGCCCTGGAAGGAGAAAGAAGAGGAAGCTGGGGTGGCAAGTGGCACACCTGCCTTCCCAAACCAGGAAGAGGCCTAGGGATGGGAGTGCTTTTGGCTGCCTGAGAAGGGTAACCCCCGGGTCCCAGGGGTGAGGCCAGAGCTTCCTCTTCTACCTTCATTTCTACATCTCCTCGAAGCTCCAGCTCAAAACCATCGAAGTCCTCCAGGACAGCCTTGGTCTCAGAAGACAAGTGGATCTTCAAGGCTGGGTAGGACAGGGGACAAGGCAGTGAGGGAGGCCTGGGATGGAAGCAGCAAAGTGCAGAAGGGACTAGGGACTCTGTGGATAGATAGATGCCTTCCTCCTTCACCTCCTCCACGTAATGTGTGACCACACTGGATCCTTTAGAACTTGAGAGCCGTGCTATTCAGTACGGTAGCCACTAATCACATGTGCCTGTGCCTAGTTAAAATTAAATACACTTAAAATTCAGTGCCTTAAACCAGGCATGGTGCCATGCACCTGTTTCTCAGCATTCAGGAGGCTGAGGCAGGACTGCTTTGAGTTTAAGACCAATCTTGGCTACATAGCGAGTTCAAGGCCATCCTGGACTATGTAGAAAGACCTTGTCCCAAAAAAAACCCAAACCAAAACAACAAAACAAACAGAGAAAAAGAAAAAAGAAAAAAATTCAGTGACTGAGTTTCACTAGATATGTTTTAAGCAATCAACTATCACATGTGACTAGAGGCTACAATACTGGACAGTACGGATTACAGAGCATTTCCAAAACTGCGCAGCTCTGCAGTGTCAATGTCAACCTGCTCCAGGGGCGCAGGACAGCCCAGTGGTAGAGGCTTGCTGTGTGAGTCTTGCTCCGCTTTGGTGCGCTCCCAGCTTGGACACCAGCTTGGGCGAGTTATATAAACTGTGCCTCATTTTCCTAATCTGTGAAAGGCTGATAGCACCTATTTCGGTACTACTGTGAGAATTAAATTTAACATTTGGGCTGGAGAAGTAGCTCTGTGATAGAGTGTCCGGTATGCACAAGGCCCTGGGTTTGATTCCTCAGTACTGCAATAATAATAATAATAATAATTAATAATAATATAATCTGGATTTGATCACCAGCACTGCAAAACAAACATTCAAAAAGTATATAAACAGAATGTGGCACTATGTAACTTGTTGCTATCACTGTTATTTTTACTTGACTCAGTAGTCTCATTTTACAGCTGGGGAGCTGAGTTGAGGGTGGGTGGTCAGTGATGGAGAGGGGCCCTCTAGCCCCACACCCTCTTCAGTTTCTCTCTGAACTCATGACCTTACTTCTGAGGTCTGTATCACAGCAGCCTTGTGTTGCTGAGCCATTTCTGGGAATGAGCTCCTAGAGGAATGTGAGGAATGGACCTCAGCAGGAGGCTCTCCTACCCCAGCCCCAAGATACAAGGCCCAGAGAATATCTGCTGAGCCAGCTCCCCTTGAGTGCTGACTCTAAAAGTAGCCCTTCTCTCCCAATGAGCCTGCGATGGGGTCCACACGAGCTCCTCACCTAACTCTGTGCTTGGCACTTAGTAATTGTTCAATAAATATTTACTGAACTGAAGCTGGACGTGGTAGCACATACCTGTCCCAGAACTCAGGAGGCTAAGACAGGAGGATTGGCAAGAGTTCAAGGCCTGTGTAGGATACATACTGATCTCCAGGCCAGCCTAAACTACATAGCAAGATCCTGTCTTAAAAGAAAAAAAAATTACTGAATTGAACTGGGTCAAAATACAGGAGGGTAGACAAGAAAGAGTAAGCAAGGCCAAGAAAGGGGTCAAGAAAGGGGTCAAAACAAACACTGACTAATACCCACTGTATGCCAAAGATTGTGCTAGGGTTTGTTTTTTTGTTTGTTTGGATTGTTTGAGACAGGTTCTCACTATGTAGTGTAGGCTGGCCTCAAACTTGTGATCCTCCTGCCTCACCCTCCCTAGAGCTGGGACTACAGGCATGTGCCAGCATGCCCAGCTCTATGCTAGGTTTTTACAACTCTGATATAGGGGTCACTATGGGGAAAAGAGGCTCAGAAAGGTGAATGACAATTACATTCCGGGCATTTTAGACAGCGTTCTCATGTCACCTTTATGAGGCAGCTATTTTACCCTCTTTACGGAGGAGGAAAACCAAAGCTCTGTGAGATCCAGCAGATGAGCACATGGCTGGTGTGCAGAGATGCGCAGGTGAGTGGCCAGCTCTGAAGCCGCCTCTCCCACACCACAGCTGGAGTGGTGAGCCTTGGATGTGGGACTCCTGCTGAGAACTGCTCAACACTGGCTTGCAAACACTGTAAAACCTTTTGGCAAGACGAGGGGTGGTGGTTTCTACCATTCAGGACAATGTGCCAGGGTGAACTGCAAGTCCCTGATGTACCAAGTTCCAATTTAGGATTTTCTGTTTGTGTAAGTATGACAGTGATGCAATTCAACAAGCTATTGATTTTTTTTTTTTTCCAGTACTGAGGATTGAAACCAAGGCCTTTGCTACATCCCCAGCCCTTTAAAAAATGTTTTTATTTTGAGACAAGGTGTTACTAAGTTGCTAAATTGCCCAGGCTAGGCTTGAATTTGTGATCCTCCTGCTTTGGTCTCATGCACCACCATGCTGGCTGAATTTTGATCTTTTCCTGGGCTAGTGATGGGCTAGTGGGGTACTCTCCTGTGATTCTGGGCAGCAGCAGTCACCATGCAGGCAAACAACTGGTCCTCTGGATTGTACTGTGTTGTCCGCGTTTTTCTGGACATAGTGTTTTGTTTCTACCTCCCATCATGTCTACAAAACACCCATCTGTGCTTGTATGTGAAATGTTCGACACTTTTTTTTTTTTTAAAATAGGCTCTGCATTGGATGGTTTTGATCATCAGCTGGTGGCAGGGCTCTGAGCACACTTAGAGTAGGCCATGGTGTTCTGCAGGTAGGTGTAAGAATGTGTTTGCAACTTGCAAGGTAACCCCATAAATGGAGCGGCACCTGCACTAGAGAAGGGAGCTGGGGAGAGCAAGCATAAGCCCTTGGCTGCCTGGCCCTCCTCCTCCCTCTAGGAGGGAACCCTACCTTCCCCATTCGACTCCATTCTTGAAGCCGTGTTGACTGTGTCTCCAAAGAGGCAGTAGCGGGGCATCTTCAGGCCTACCACGCCAGCACACACGGGTCCTAGAGGGCAAGGCCAGGACACTGCCCATCTTCAGCAAGGGAGGGCAGCATACAAGTTCGATGCCCCCAGGAGGGGCAGGAGGGGGACGGGAGGTCCCATCTGTGTTAGGAGGCACTGGGCCAAGGGACAATTCCTCCTCCCGCTGGTCTCAGATCTATGGAGGCCTCACCTGTGTGGATGCCTATGCGCAGGCGCAGCTGCTCCTGTGGCCGGTGTCGGATGTGGAAGGAGCGCACAGCCTCCAGCAGCGCCAGGGCCATGCGGGCCACCTCGCGGGCATGGAGCCGCCCATTTCGAACTGGGAGCCCTGAAACCACCATGTAGGCATCGCCAATTGTCTCTACCTGGGGTGTATGGGTGGGGGGAGCAAGATGAGGCAAGAGCAGGGCTGGAACTCTTCCCACAGCCACCTGCCCGCTGCACCATGTACAGCGTCCCCATCCCCCTGCTGCTGTCCGTCCTCATCCCCCATCCCCGTGAATTCTCTGCCTGTGTCTGGGTCCCCTGGGTCACTGTCTCTGCCCACATACCCTGATCTCCTCTCTCGTTCTGCCTGCTCCTCACCTTTTTCTGACTCTATCTGTGCCTCTGTGTCTGTCCCTTCTGCTCCCTACTGGTTCCCTCACCTTGTAGACATCAAAGTTGTCTATGACAGCATCAAAGCAAGTGTACAGGTCATTGAGCAGGGTCACCACCTGGAAGGCAGAAGCCAAGAGGGATGGGGAGTTAGGCCCTCACCTGGGGCTGGAACCTGAGGGACGGATGCGGAAGTGGCACAAATCAACTTGCCTGGGCTGCCAACCGTGGCTGAGCCCCGGCTCACCTGCATGGGCGTGCTCTCTGCCGACAGTGCAGTGAATCCCACAATGTCACTGAAGTAGATGGTCACACTATCAAAAGCTTCCGCCTCGACGGTCTCTCCACGCTTTAGCTGCTCAGCCACTGAGCTGAGGGGCCAGGGTAGGTGCAGATGAGAGGGTGAGGCAAGGTGGGGACAGGGACTGCACTGTGCAGGGGCTGTCCCTGGTCCCCAGCGCTGGGCACTCACTGAGGCAGAATCTGGTAGAGCAGGGCCTCAGCCTTGCGCTTCTCCTCCAGGTATGCCTGGGTGCGCTCCTCCACCAGCTCCTCCAGGTTGTTGGCGTACTGCTCCATGCGTGACAGCAGGTTGTCCAGGATATTACTGCTATGCTCCCTGTGGGTGGGGCATGGGTGTGAGAAGGCCCACACCTCTGCCCTGCAGTGCCTGCCTGGGCACAGTGGAATAGGGGGAAAGGACAGGAAGAAAGTTCAATTTGTGTCTGAGACCCCGGGTCAAGTATGGCATTTCAGATACAACCACATCTTGCTCATGATTGTTGAGCACTAGAGAGTTAGGAGGAGGTGAGGAGGGACAATGATCAGCTGAGGACGAAGTGACAGGAACACAGGCAGCAGAGGGCTTTGTGGGAGAACTGGGCCCCAGGCAAGGGGCACACTGGGAAAGGGAGGCCAAAATCAGGGTGGGAGCTCATGGGAGGCTCTGGAAGGAGGTAGAGGCCAGGAGTGTGAGGCCAAATTACTCTGCATGGTCTATGGGCCAGCGCTGCAGGAAGGGTGTGGGGTGCTGATGTGGGGGGCTGGGGGAAAGCTGGACGAATGGTAGGGGACCGTGGGGACAGCCAAGTCACAGAGTATTTGCAAAGGGCTGTGAAGAGACTGTGTGGGCTGGAGTGGGCTCCATCTGCTGCTGTAGGGACAGACTTTCGGAGGCTGTAGTGCGGAGAGGGTGGGGTCTGTGACTAACACCAATGACCTGTTAAACTTGCGCAGCGTCAGGCGGATCTGCTGGAAGGGTGGTCGCTCCTGTGGGTCCTCCGCCCAGCAACGCTGCATCAGATGCCCCAGCTCCTCCAGGTGGCTCTGCAGGACCAGGGAGGGCCGGAAGGGGGGCTGCTCACCCCGGGTCACCCGCTCAATGATCTCTGTTGTGGGGAGAGAGGGGTTGAAGAGTGGGGTTAGCCAGAGGCCTGGAGGGAGACAGGGACACCAGCTGGGGAGGACTGGAAAGTCTAGGACCTGGATAGGGGGTGGGGAGCAGAGGAGGATGGTCACTGCAGCAGTGGAGCAAGCTGGTGGCTGAGCCCCATCTAGAAGGAAGGGGTAAAGGTGCTTCCAGGAGTGTCCCTTTCCTGGGGCCGGGGTTGGTCCCATAGTAGGGCTAGGGGACAGTGTGGTTCTCTCACCTTTGGGGCTGAGATCCAAACCTTCCACGTGGAAGACCCCACTCCTCAGGGCTATCTCCTGAAGGATGATGCCAAAGCTGTACACGTCACCAGCCTGGGAGCCCCGGGCAGGGGGAGAAGCCATTCGAAGGAACTCAGGGGCTGTCCACAGCTTTTCTGGGGGTCAAAGGTCAGGAGTCACAGGGCAAGGAACCCCAGAGTTAAGGGATAAAGGACTTTACATCCTACTGGGAAAAAAACTCGCAAGTGAATATAATACCCTGTGGCAATAATAAAAATCAGAATGATGTGATAATGGGGAGGGGATTTAGGTGGGGAGGGTTAGGGAAAGCTTTGAAGGAGATGTGGCTAGGACAGGTCTGGACCTTATCACCCAGTGCTTAGAGCAAGAAGAGGTTGCGAGACCCGTAGTCTGGCCCCTCCCTTTTTACCAGTGAGAACTGAGCCTGGAATCAGGACAGGCAGGCCAAGCCCATCAGAGGCCAGGCCTCAGTCTCCCTCCCGGGCTGTGCTGGGCTCACTGGCATAGAGGGTGTGTCCTTGCTCAGGCTCTGGGTCCCTGAAGCTCTCCAAGCCGTAGTCAGTGATCTTAAGCACAAAGCGCCCATCTACCACGCAGTTGGATGACTTGAGGTTCCCATGGGAGCAAATGGCCCCATTGTGTAGAAACAGCATTCCCTGGGAAATTCAGGGAGGCAGAGTAGAACCTAAGCCATGGCCAGGAGAAGCAGGCTCAGTCCTCCCCGCTACAGCCCACGGGCTCCTCTGGGCCCACCTTGACAATGTCATTGGTGAGCGAATACCGGAACATCCAGTCCAGGGTGATGCTCTCGTTCTCCAGAATGTCCTGCAGGGGCCGGGAGGTAGACTGTACCCTGCAGACCCCTGGGAGTGGGAAGAGGGTGGAGGGGCCCCACAGAAATAAAGTGGCAGAACAGGGCAACACTTTGGGTTTATTCCAGTGCCATCGTCACCCCCTGCTTCCATTTTACAGAGGGACCAGTAAGGTCAGAAAGAGGGAGCGGCCCAGGCCTGTCCCTCTCACCTGCAGGCTCCCTCGAGGACAGTACTCAGTGAGGATACAGATGTTGGGAGGGTCAGTGCAGGCACCCACAAACCTGGTCAGGTGTTCATTCTGCACGTCTCGCATCTGCGGTGGGGGGCAGCATCAGGGACCTGACAGAACTCATGCCTCCCCAGGCTTCCCTCTGGCCTTAGGGCCCCCCCCACTCTTAACTCCCTATTTGTAGACATCACTGGGACTTACAGTGTGACTCCCACCTGTGTTCTTTAGCTCCCCCAGCCCCCCCAGGAACATCACGTATGGACCCTCAAGCACCTTCCTCCAGGTTCTCCAGTGGTCTCTTGTCTCATGATCAATTCCTCTATCCCAAGAGCCCATCCTGAGCCGGCAGACCCTGGTTTCCCAGAATACCAGGAGGTCCCACTATAGCCAGCTCTGTTAACCAGACCCCTGGTCTCCCCATGGGACCCTTCCCCAGACCACCACCTCACTCCCCTACATTACATGCTTTAGTTCAAACAGGACTTTCCGTGTCAGCTCAATGCGTTTACGGTTCACGTGTTTCACAGCCACGAGATTGCCCTGAGCAAGAAATACCCAAAATGTAAGCCAAAAGCAAAATAGAAGACAGATAATAGGAGTTAGGGAGATCTTTTTCAAATGGGAAGGGGAGCAAGAAATGGAGGGAGGGGGAGGAAAGGGAGGGAGAAGGGATGAAAAAGGATTGATATGCATTGTGTACAGGTCCCAATTCCACACAAGGAATGTCATCACTGTGGACTGCAAACATTTGCTAATAAAAAAGAAAAACTGGAAAAAAAAAAAAAAGGAAATGGAGACAGCCACTGAGCCAAGCACCACCCGACGCCCTGGGAGTGCCTACTGTTCTGACAGCCCACATTGGGACCCCCCCCAAGTTCCCCCAAGAGCACGCCACCACCCCAGTCCTGGACACCAGCAGTCCTTCCCCAACCCACCTTGTAGTACGCTGTCTTGGCATAGACCTGGAACTGGCCCTCTGTGGTTAGCAGGGAGCCATAATTGGAGCCTCTCTGGAGGGTGGAGAGCAGGAGGCATGGTCAGCCCACAGCCCCCGTCTGCATCCCGGTGAAGCCAGAGGTCTTTTATTTATTTGTTTATTTCGAATAATGGAGATTGAACCCAGGGTCCTCACACTTTTTACTGTTTATTTAGAGACAGGGTCACACTAAGTCACTAAGTTGCCCAAGCTGTGCTTGAACTTGCAATCCTCCTGCCTCAGGCTTCCAGAGTGCTGGGATTACAGGCAGGTGCCACCACGCCCAGCAAAGAGCTCTGGTTCTTTACCACCCTGGCTTTGCTCTGTATCATCCTCCTTTGTATTCCACAGCATGTGAGCCTCTCATTCGCTTGCTTTGTATTTGTGTTTTCACATATACTACTCCTGTGATCTCTGCAAGCGCCCTGTGAGGGAGGCTCTGGAGCTGGAGTTGTCATCTGAGACTGCCTCAGAGAGGGGCTGTCACACAGCAAGTGAAGGCAGGGCTGGGTGTAGGACCCTGCTCTCTCCCCTATCCACCAGGCACCGCCCTGGGCACCCAGGTCTCCCACAGGCATGTGCTCACCCCGCTCAGGGTCAGCCGGCTGCCTGCGCTCCGGAGGTGCCTCTCCATGCTGCTGGGCTGCACGTCCTCCCAGCGCACCCGCCACAGCTCCGAGGCCAGCTCCTTCTCCAGCTGCATCTTCCTGGACATGAAACCTGCAGCTAAGCTCATGTCTGAGCCCCAGCCCGGGGGTGTGTTGCTGAGGAGCCCCTCAGGGCCCTAGGACCATGCCATGTGCTAAGATGAATGGGGATGTCTCTCCCCTGGGCTGTGAGTCAGGAGGCTGGGGTGAACTCTCCCACTGGGGACCCTGGGGTAGTCTCCTCCGTGTCGTCCTTTGGAAACCAGGGGCATCCATAACCCTTTCCCCTTGAGTCCCTATCATCCTGGTTGTTCTCCCAGACTCGGCCTGTTTTATCCAGGGTTCTTGTAGACGTCCTGGCATAGTAGGGTAACCATAGAAGCAGCAGATGTCCTGGCAGTGTTAGAATCCCTTCCCTTCCCTTTCCCTCCCTTTTGAGGTACTGGAGATTGAAACCAGGGATGCTCTACCACTAAGCTATAGCCCCAGCCTTTTTATCTTGAGACAGGGTCTCACTAAATTGCCCAGATTGGTCTCAAACTTGTGATCCTCTTGCCTTTATGCACCACTGTGCCCAGCTCTAATTCATTCCTATTACAGGAATAAAATGAAATACTATGTGTGACAGGTATGGTGGGACACGCCTGTAATCCCAACACTCAGGAAACTGAGGCCAGGAGGATCACTCTGATTTTGAGGCCAGGCTAGGCTACACAGTGATTTTAAGGCCAGCCTGAACTACATAGTGACAGCCTGTCTCAAAATAAAAAATTTTTGAGACAGAGTCTAACTTGCTAAATTTCCCAGGTTGGGCCTGAATTTGCAATCTTTCTATCTCAGCCTCCCAGAGTGCTGGGACTTCGGGCCTGCAGCCTCACGCCTGGCAGGTCTAAGGTCTGAACCACTGCCTCCCATCTGGCCTGCAGGAGCACAGGGAAAACCAGTTCTAGACCAGAACCCACTACTCTGCTGTCACCCCCAGCTTCTCTGCTCCTTCTAGCATCTCCCCAACCTCCCAGGCCCTGCCCATTCTTATCCCGCTCCTCTCATCCCATTCCCTCCTCCTGCTCCCTCTCTGTGTCCTAAGGCTTTTCCCCTCCTCCTGCTGGGTCCCTGCGACCTCCAAGTGGCCCCAGCCTCCCTTGAATCTCCTGTGCCATAGCTCACCTGTATACAAAGAAGGAGACAATCAGAATGCTGAGCATTGAGAGACTTCCCACCACCACCAGCACCTCCAGGGTGGAAAAGTAGCCTGCAGGAGAGTTCAAGTTGTGGCAAGAAAAATGTGGGTGAGCATGAGAGAGAAGTTCTAATAGCCAATCAGTAAACTGAGATGACTGATGGAGAGAAAAAATAGGAGGAGGCACTGTCTGCGCAAAAGCCTCAAGAGGGGACAGGTCCCCCACTGGACTCCCCCTTGGGGAGGAGCAGCGTCTCAGTTGGGGCAGTCACCTTGGCTGCAGGCTGGGTCCTCGTTTTCAAAGCCACATTTAGGGACATCAGGAGGAGGGTAACCCAGGGGCCAGTATAATTCACGCCCTGACTCGGCCACCAGCTTCTGGGAAGTCCCGTTGTAGTTCAGCACAACCTATGGGAGAGCAGGAGTGGGTGTAGGCAGGGCCTGGCTGCAGTCTCCTGGGGAAGAGGGCACAGTCCCGCCTCCCACCTCATCTTTGCTGTCTGGGAGACTAGGTATTGTCCACTCCTATGTGACGCATGCACACAGGCCTCACACTCACGCCCAAGGGTCTCAGAGCCACTTTCTGCAGCTTAAGCTGTGAACACTGCCTGGGAAGCCTTCACTGGAGGATCTGGTCCTTGCTGCCTTTGGCCTCAGTCCCTTCTTGTCCCCACCGCATGGACAGAGCTGAGCTGACACAGTCCTCCTGGCCCTGAGCTGCCCTGATTCTGCTGGGAGGGGGCCTGCCTACCCTACCCCTCCTCAGACATCGGTTCCCCAAGGGTGATGCCTATCATCCTGGTTGTGCTCCCAGACTGGATCTCTTGCATTCAGGGCTCTCATGGGTACACTGGCATGGCAGGGTGACCACAGAACCAGTGGACGCCTTGGCAGGGCTGCGAGGGTCTAGGGAGGTGAGATAATCTGAGCTGGCACTATCTGCTGTGTGCATGAACGCACCCTGAAGGCGCCAGAGTCAGGATCCATATTCCAGAGGGAGAAGTCGGTCTCCCGGTCTCCACTGCTGTCGATTTTCAGGTATCCTGTCACACCTGTGGGCATGGGGGACAGTGGCTGTGTTCTGAGAGAATGGAAGTTCAGGGATGCCCATTTCCTCGCTCCATCCCTGGCCTCTAGACACACACATGTACAGAATGGCAGTGAAAGGGACAGCTGTGTAGGCTGCAGGAAACACCGCGGTGAGTGCACAGGATGATCTGATGGAGTGTGGAGATGGGAGGAGGGCTGGATGATGCTGTGGAGGTCCCTCGGAGAAGCCAGGAAGACAGTAGTGTGGGCGAGGGGCTACCTGTACCACAGGGCTACTCATGGCCTCCTGCTGGGGCACCTGGGATTCACTGTCCCCTAAGACAGCCCTTTCCTGTTGCCTTCAGGCCCTGACCTGGGAAGCTTCGGTTCCACATCCTCTGAGTGATGTCTTCCCCGCTGGTGACAGTTCCCCCGTGTGCCAGAGTCTCCGTCACTGCCTGGACATAGAGCAGGAGACCATCGTGGAAGGATGCTGGGATGATGTTCTCCTGCGGGGGCAAGCGGAGCTCAGTGAGGGGATGAAGGAAGGGCCCTGAGTGGGGTCGCCTCAAGGAGGACATGGGGGGCAAGGCAGAAGCTGACACCCACACCAGAGAGTTGGGGCTGCATTACCACTGATCTCCACCTGCCTGCCAGGCAGATCAGGCAGGACCCATCCTCCCAGTGCCACTGGCTGAGCTTGCCACTGTCCCCTCAATCATCGGGAGAGATACGGGAACAATGGGAAGGGAGAAAAGGGGAGACCCTGGAATAGGGTCTGAGAGGACAGGATAGAGACCTGCAGAGGGCCACACTGAAGGGTCCCAGGACCCCCTCCTACCAGGCCGTCCTCCATGGTGAAGTTGAACTGCTCATGGGCCAAGAGTTTTAGCTGCTTTAGGAATTCCACGTACTCAGGGTTATCCGGTTCTTTATACGTAATGATCTTGGCAGCCTGAAGAAGGGGTTGGTGAAGAGCTGACTCCAACTCTCCAGTACCCTGAGGACCCACCTCCTGGGCCTGCCTTTCTGCTTAGGCCAAGGTCCAACTGGACCCCATGTTCAGCACGAGGGGGTGCCTGCTCTTGAGCAAGGGATTCAAGTCCTGTCTAGTCTGAGACCTTAATGTCCTCCTACTTCAAGCCTATGCCATATCTTTTAGCCTCCTGGCTCTGAACCCTGCCCCCCCTTCACTGCTTAACTCCCTATGAGCATCAAGAGCCTCTTTTCAGCCAGGCATGTTGGTGCACTCTGGGATGCTGAAGCAGGAGGATCTCAAACTCAAGCCCAGTCTGGGAAATTCAGCAACTTAGTGAGACCCTGTCTCGAAAAAATAAGCCATGCGTGGCAGTATTCACCATTAGGCCCAGCACTCAGGAGGCTGAGGCAGGAAGGATCTGGCAAGTTCAAGGCCAGTGTGAGCTACATAGTGAGTTTAACACCGGCCTGAACTACATAGTGAGAACCCGTCTTTAGGAAAAAAACGTCGTATCTTTTTTTTTTTCAAACTTGGTTGGCACATCTCTCTTTTTTTTTTTAAGCCAGATAAATAAATAAATAAGCAAGCAAGTGCTGGTTATGAGCCAGATTAAATCTCTCCTTAAAAAAAGGGGGTGAGGGCTGGTGAGATAGCTCAGTGGCATAAGCGCCTGCCTGGCAGTGCGAGGTCCTGAGGTCCACTCCCGTTACCCACACTAAAAAAAAAAAAAGTGGGGGGGGGTGATATTTTGGGCATGTAGCTCAGTATGAAAGTTCTGGGTTCAATCCCCAGTACCAAAAAATTACAATAAAATAAAAAAGAACCTTTTTTTCTGGAATCCTTTCAGATACTTGGGGCATAGTGCACAAAAACAATGGCTACCAGCTGAGTCCCACAACCAGGGCTCCAAGCTGGGCACTCACCTGAAAGGCCTGGCGGGCACTGATGTCCTGCCCATCCCCTCTCTCCCAGGGCCGGGGATCAGGGGCCTGCGCCCCTCGCAGACTGTGCCCAAAGACATCCAGGTGGAAGAAAACATAGTCCTCCCCACTGAGGCCCGCGTCCAGGGCCAGAAGCATCAGGGTCCTGAAGGCATCCGGGGAGCTGCAGATGTAGATGACTGGAGGAGAGCGAGAGTCAGAGAGGAGGGTAGGGGCTCCGGGAAAGCGGGGCAGAAGGTCCGGGGCAGCGGGGCAGAAGGGCAGGTGGTTAAGCGACAGCTCCGGCTCAGCTAGCAGGAGAAAGACAAGGGTGGATAGGAGGAGGAGGTGTGGAGAGTGGAAGGGGAAGAAGCACATCTGGGGAGAGGGAGCGGAACTTGGGGCAGGTGGGGCCAGGCAGGGAGGGAGAGGGAGGGAAGGTCCAGATGGAGAGGGAAGGGGAGAGAGGGGTGTGGGAGCAAAGGGAGGAAAGGCTGAGAGCGCGAAAGGCGGAAAGGCTGAGAAAACCGAAAGAAAAGGGAACGAGAACGCAGCTGAGGACAAACTGGGCGCCAGAAGCGCGTGGGAACTTCTCTGTTCTGTTAACCCAGGACTGTCGGGAGTCGGAGAAGTAGGATGCCAGTGGAGAATGCCGGAGGTGGGGGGAGAGAAATGGAAACTCTGGGGTAGGAAGGGCCGGGGAGGCCGAGGTAGGAATGGCGCAGACTCGCCCAGTCGAGTAGGGAGAGGAAAGCCCGCGCGCAGGAAAGGCGCGGGGTGACGGCAGGCGAGCGCCTCTCACCTCGAGCTTTGCGCTGCACGGTCCTCAGCAGCCTGGTGTAGTGGTCGTGGTTGTCCTCGGCGAACTCCACGTGGTCCACCGTGATGTTGAGGAGGTCGCGGACGCGCATGTACAGCCCCTCCACCACGAAGAAGCAGGGCTGGTCGTCGTCGGGCCGGTAGGCGTAGGCCATGAGCGCCCTACGCTCCCAGCCCAGCCGTCGGTGCAGCGCAGCCACGAAGTTGCCGAGCTTGGCGTGGCTGGGCCCGGCGCGCGTAGTCAGCGCGTACTCGTCCTTGACTCCGAAGCCCAGCGCCGGAGCGCCGGCGGTCAGCAGCGGCACGCGCCAGTGCGCTGTGAAGCGGCCCACGGGGGCGGCCGCGTACACACAGCCGGGGCCCAGGAACAACGCGGGGTCGTGCTCCCATTTGAGGTCCACGGCGGTCAGGGGCGCGGCGGTGTCGGAGCAGGCGCCCTGCGCGTTCTCGCTGCTGCCCAGCACCGTGCGCACCTTCCAGCCCGGCAGCAGGTCGCGCCGCGCCTCCACACGGGCTAGGGCCAGCGCCACGGCGGGCCCCACGCGCGCCCACGACCACGGGTACGAGGTGTTGGCCAGCGGTAACACCACGGCGACCGTCAGGTTGCCCGCCTGGCCGCCCCGGAGCAGCAGCAGAGGCGTCAGGAGCAGGAGCAGGGCCTGGCGCGCTCGGGCGCCGGCGGGGCGCGGGGGTCCGGGCATGGCTCAGCTGGCCGGCTCTCCCTCCATGGTCGCGGGTGCCCGGCTCGGCGGGGCGACCCTGCGCAGGAGCGGAGCGCGGGAGGCTGGCGCGCCGCGTAGGGCGCTCTGGGCAGGTGGGGGTGGGGAGGGGTGAGGCGGAGACCCCGAGGGCGAGCGAGCGGAGAGAGCACTAGGAACGAATAGCTCTGGAGCGAGGGGAGCGCGTGTTCGTGGGCGCGCGCAGGGGCGGCCGATCGGCCGGCTGGCTCAAGTCCCCGGCTGTCCGAGGGGGGGCCCAGGCGGGGACCAGAGCCAAGCTGCGAAACCTCCCTCCCTCCCGGCCGCTTCCCGTCCCAGGGCCGGGTCTTTAACTCCTTCCCCGCTGCCCAACCGCGCGCTCTCGCGTGGTCCCTCTGCGCGGCTCGGCGGCCCGACGGTTCCGCTCTGGGGCAGCTCCACGCGCGGGGCGCCCTCGCCGAAGCGGGAGGAGGCCGACGAGGGCCGCGTGGAAGCGGCAGCGCCGTGACGCTTCGCTCAGCCCTCCTCGCTTACCTGGTTCCCTCTGGGGAGAGCGAGAGGCGCTGGTTTGGGATCTCGGCTGGGAGGTGCGAGTGCGTGGACGCGCGTGTCCGGGGTGGGGCGGGAGGGTGTTGGGACCCTGGGAAAGGCGTTGGAGCCGAAGGCAAACGAACCACAGGCCCGGTCACCCAGCCCATCACTGATCTCCCTCCCCCTTCCTCCAGACCGTGAGGATTCGCGGAGCAAAGGGACCAGGTGGGAGGTGGGGTTAACTCTTTAGGCCCCACACGATTGTGGGAACGTGGAGGCAGCGAGTGCGTGGCCGCGGTCTGTGCGCGCGTGCAGGTGTAACCTCAGGGCCTCTCACAGAATGTGTGTGTGGGGTCTGTGGTGGCGGTGGGAGATGGCGCTGGAAATGACCCCTGGAGGTGCAAACTGGGGAGAGAGTTCCAAACCCCTGCGACCCTGGTCCTCAGCGCTGTGGAGTCAGTCTGCCCTCTAAGGGTCAGCGGGTGTCATTGACCGCGTTGCGCCGCCAAACTCTCCAACCTTGCGCCTAAGCTGGTCGGGTCTTAGGATCCGAAAACTGATAAGCAGATATTGTCAGAGCACCCTCTGCACCCCCTGGATTCCGAGGGCGTAAAGACAAACGGATGCAGTCCTTGCCTGTGCAGACAAATAGCCATAATGCAGTATGCTTTAAGCGCTGTTGCGGAGACGTGGATAAATTGCTGAGGGTCCCACATAAGCGAGTATTAATTCTGCCTGGATTGGAACCAGGAACCTCCAAAGAGAACTCGACAATGGTAGAAGAAAAAAACCAAAAACAAAAACAAACGTAGAAGGATGAGAAAGATATTTTGTGGTGGTGGGGGGAGCGCTCAGAATATTGAAATAAAATTCTATATATGGAATTTTTGGAGACATTTGACTGTTCTTACTATCTAGGGCTTGTAGCCCCAGGGCCAGTTTCAGATGGCAGACATGTTTTATTTGCCTTGTGTTCTCTCTCTATATTTTATTTAATTGCCCGTACTTAAAATCAGTACATGGGCCAGGTATAGTGGCCCACACTTGTAATCCCAGAACGCTGGGAGGCTGACGCAGGAGGATCACAAGTGTGAGCCCAGCCTAGGCAACTTAGTGACTTAGTGAGACCCTGTCTCAAAATAAAAATACAAAAAGGCTGGAGATTTAACTCAGTGTGGAAGCCCTGGGTTCAATCCCCAGAACTGAAAAAAATAAAGAATCAGCAGATGATACATGAATATTTGGATTTCTGACCTTTCTTGGAATGTTGGAAGAGCAGCAATACAGGTCCTGCACACTGGACAAGTATCTGTGACCTTCTTGAGATGAGTCTGGTCATCATGGGTCCTGCCCTGCCTGCTTCACTCAGGGGCATGACCTGGCTGGATGTAAAGGGGTTTGTTGTCACCTCGGATCTGGGAAGCAAGGTGTGTGCCTGCAGGGACGACTGGAGGAGAGGCAGGTGAGCAGACTGGCCACCAAAGCTCTTGTAAGTGACAGCATAGTGTCTTGTCCTATAGAGGGAGGGGGCCAGATGGGAAATGGGGAGATGTTTTTTCAGGAGAATTTGGGGAGGGAGGTCTAGGTGACTTTGATCCTATTAGTGGGAAAGCTGAAGGAGTCTTGGGAGAATGATAGTTTTAAATTTTATTTATTTGGGGGGCATACTGGGAATCGAACTCAGGACCTTGTCCTTGCCAGGAAGGCACTGTGCCACTGAGTTATATCCCCGGCCCTGATAATTTTAATTGATTGAGTTTGAGGTGCTTGTAGATACCCAAGTAGAAGTGTCTAATAGGTCTCTAGATTAGTAGAGCTGATTGGACAGCAGAAATGATTGGACTAAAAATACAGTTTAGCAATTGAGCTCCTCTCAGGAATAAACTAACTCGGGAGCTGCAGACCACTAAAAATAATGGATTTCTTTTTTCTCAGTGCTAGGGATTGAATCCAGGGCTTTGTGCATGTGTAACTACTAGGGAGCCATATCCCCAGCCCAGATGAAAAAATATTATTTATTTACTTATTTATTATACTGGAGATTGAACCTAGGGAGGGCTGACCCATATCCTCACCCCTTTCTAAAATTTTATTTTGAAGCCAGGTGTGGTGGCACATGCCTGTAATCCCACCACTTGGGAGCCTGAGGCAGAAGGATTGCCACTAGTTTGAGGCCAGACTGGGCTCCATAGTGAGTTTGAAGCCAGGCTGGACTACCTAGTGGCACATGGTTGGCCTTGAACTCACGGCAGTCTTCCTGCCTCAGCTTCCAGAGTGCTGGGATTACAGGCATGCGCCACCACACCCGGCAAAATAGGTAAGACTTTTGAAGTCATAGGCAAAGACTTTCTGAACAGAACCTCAGTTGCACTGGAAATAGTACCGACAATTAACAAATGGAATCATCAAATTAAAAACCTGCACAGCAAAAGAAACAACTGAGTATATTTATCTAAAATACATGAAGAACTAAAAAAAATTAAACCCCCAAAAGTAAAAGGCCCAATCAAAAAATGGGCAAATGAAATGAATAGATACTTAACAGTAGAAGAATACAAATGGCCAATAAATACATGAAGAAATGCTTAACATTGCTGGCCATTAGAAAAATGTGAATTAAAATAACACTGAGATTCCATCTTACTCCAGAAAGAATGGCTGTCATCAAGAAATCAAATAAGGGGCCGGTGAGATGGCTCAGTGGCATAAGCGCCTGCCTGGCAAGCACGAGGGCCTGAGTTCGACTCCCGGAACCCACATACAAAAAAAAAAAAAAGGGCTGGTGATATCGCTAAGCAGCACAGGCACCTGCTGGCGTGTGAGGTCCTGAGGTCGACCCCCGGTACCCACAAAAAAAAAAAAAAAGAAATCAAATAATAGGCTGGGGATATAGCTCAGTGGCACAGTGCCTGCCTGGCAAGCATGAGGTCCTGAGTTTGATTTCTGGTACCAAAACAAAAAAAATCAAATAATAAAAAGTGCTGGTGAGGTTTTGAGGAACAAGAAACCCTTCTGCATTGCTGATGGGAATGTAAACTACTGCAACTACTATGGAAATCAGTTATGGAGATTCTTCAAAAAATTTAAACTAGAAATTCCATTTGACACCGCTATTTCCCTTCTAGGTATCTTCCTGAAAGAGTTAAAGATATCATATTATCACATTACAGCGACACACACACCCCCATGTTTATAGTAGCATGATCCAGAATAGCTAAATTCCGGAAGCAGCCTGTATGTCCATCAACAGAAGAATGGATAAGGAAAATGTCTTAACACACAATGAAGCTGGGTGTGGTGGCAGGGCTAGGGATGTAGTTCACTGCTAGAGTGCTTGCCTATTATGTGCATGGCACTGATTTCAATCCCCAAGTAAGCTAAAAATAAAATTTAAAAAAGAATTTAAAAAGTCAAAGAACTAATCAGGTAGTGAAGACTTCACCCGAGAACAGGGAAGGACAGGAAACAGAGGGGTGAGTTTACCCTTGGGTCATTTGCTGATCCACAAGTTCTGGCAGGAAATAGTTGGGCTAGTCAGACAAAAATTGAAGTCCAGCATCCCCCAAGGTTAGGAACCCCGACAGATCACCTTCCTGGTTTGGATTAGGTTCTCCAAAGGCGGGGTGTGGCACACTGCTGTAATCCCAGGCTGAGGGAGGTGGATCCCTGTGAGGTTGAGGCCAGACTGAACTGCACAGCTAGCCCCATCTCAAAAAAACAAAATAAGGGGGCTGGGAGAAGGATAAACCAGGCATACATAGAAAATCTAGTCCCCAAATATTTAGAAACAAAAGTTAGGCCGGCTCACACTGTGGTGTCTCACGCCTGTAATCCTAGCACTCGGGAGGCTGAGACAGGAGGATCACTGTGAGTTCGAGGCCAGCCTGGGCTACAAAGTGAGTTCAAGGCCAGCCTGAACTGCATAGTGAAACCCTGTCTCAAAAAAGACAAAAAAAAAAAAAAAAAAAAAAAGTTAATCGATGTGTTTAACCACGGATTAGACTGGACTGAAGAGCCAGTTGTGAATTGGAAGAAAGGATGGAAGAAACCACCTGGAAGGGAACATGGGTAAAAAGGGACAAAAAGCATAAAAGAGAGGGTGAGAGAACCAGAAGGCACTGGGAGAAAGTCTAACATTTTTTTCTGGAATCTGAAAATAATAAAACTGGTATTTGAAGAGATAGTGGTTGAGAAATTTTAAAAACTAGGTGACAGACACAGATTCAAAAGGTCCAGATGTCAGGCCTGGTGATTGGAACCTATAGTCCTGCTACTACTCAGGCTGAGGCAGGAGGGTCCAGAGTTCGAGGCCAGCCTGGATTACATAGGGACACCCTGTCTCAAAAAAAAAAATTTTTTTTTAAAGTACAGATTAGCTTTTTTTTTTTTTTTTAAGGCAGGTTCTCACTGTATAGTTCAGAATGGCCTTGAACTCACCATAGATCCCAGGCTGACCTCGAACTCGTGGCAATCTTCCTGCCTCAGCCTCCCAAGTGCTGGGATTCCAGGCATGCACCACCGCACTCAGCCAGATTAGCTTTACAAAAAGGTATCAATTGTTTTCAAAGAAGCAACAATTAGTTTGACAACTTTTTGTTTTTTCCACAATAAAAGTAGAAGTCAAAGTCAATGGAATAATATTGCCAATATTGCTGCAAGAAAATAACTTCCAACCTAGAATTTCCTAGTCAGTGAAGAGTTTCTTTCAATACAAAAATGGAAGAGCTGGGCGTGGTAGTGGTTGGAATCCCAGCACATCAGAAGCTGGGGCAGGAGGATTGCAAGTTCAAACCCAGCCTGGGCAGTTTAGCGATTTAGCGCTACCCAAAATATAAAAAGGGCTGGGGATGTAGCTCAGTGAGAAAGCCCAGAGTTCAACTCCCCTTCCAAGGAAAAAAAAAAAAGAAAAAAAAAGAAATGATTCATGAAGTAACTATTAACTTAGTAAACATTAATATATATGTATTTAAATTCGAAACACCTACCCAAGTGAAATGAACGAATACATCGCAAGGACCTTTGCAGGAGAATACTCAGAGCAGTGCAGGTCACAATGGGCCAGACTCACACAGCCAGATACATGTGTACGTGTGTGACTCAGGGAGGCCCCGAGTTCAGCAGCAGCAGGCCGGATACACAAACTGACGGATGTCTGCAGTGGAATGCGACTCATAAGTAAGAGACTGCTGATAAATGCGAAGCATGGCAGAATCTCAAAGCGGGACAAGCGAAAGGAGCCAGACATAGAGTATTAATGTATTTACATGAAGTTAAAGAACAGACAAAAGTAACCTGTGACAGTGGGAGCCAGATAATTATTGCCTCTACTAGGGACAGGGCAAAGGAATATGAGTAAATTTATGGAGGTGATAAAATATTCTCTATTTTATTTTATGTTTCTTTATTTTAATCTGGTTGGTTGGTACATGGACAGAATATATAATACTTAAAATCTATGTTTAAACCGAGCGTGGTGCATGCCTGTAATCCCAGCACTCTTTCGGAGGCTGAGGCAGGACGATCACCATCATTTTTGGAGGCCAGCCTGGGCTACACAGTGAATTCAAGACCAACCTGGACTACACAGCTAGACCTTGTCTTCAAAACAAAACGAACCCCCACTTTTTGCTGTAGTAAGCAAATTAAAGTACTTTAAAGAATTACACAGCAATAGAAAATAATTATGGAGAGAGTAATGGTGATAAGTAGAATTAAATTATTCCTGGGTTTTCCACAAGCATGGTGGAAAGTAGGTCTTGCTAAGTCAAGGGTGCATGTTGTAATTTTTAGGGTAACCGCTACAAGTAGAAAACAATTGCAATGTCTTTCAATTAATGGGGCAGCGTGGAATAAGAAACCCCAACCACTGCTACAGGATGTAGAGGGGAGGAGAGGGAGCAGGAGGGACGAAGGCACGGAGCGGTGTGACGGGTGAGTGGAAACCGCGTGGGCGAAGGTGTGGGGTGTAGAAATCATCCAGAGTTTTCGAATGAGCAGCGAAGAATTGGAGGCCGACTTGGCAACATCCACAGGTTGGGTCCTCCTTTCTCTGCCGCTTCCCTTGCTGCTGTTTTGTGCTGCTGTTTCCAAATGCTATGTTTCAGTTTCCTCGCCATTTGGGTTTTTGTTGGTTTGTTTCAGATAGAGTCTCACAAACCAAACCAAACCAAACCAAACCAAACCAAACCAAACCAAACCAAACCAAACCAAACCAAACCAAACCAAACCAAACCAAACCGGATAGGGCCTCACCGTGTAATTCAGGCTGGGCTCGAACTCGCAGTGCCTCAGCCAGGCTCCCTAGTGCTGGGGTGACAGGCACGCGCCACCCATTTGGTGGTTTATTCCTTGAGACAGGGTCCTGTTATGCAGTTCAGGCTGGCCTTGAACCTACTAAGAGCGCGGGCTGGCCTCGAACATCTGATGGTGATCCTCCTGCCTCAGCCTCTGAGCGCTGGGATTACAGGCGCACACCATCCCGGCTGGCCTATTCGGTACTTTTAGTACCTATTTAATCAATAACCTTCCCTATCTGAAGTCGACTTCATCCTCGGGCTTCTAGACGTGTAGTGTTCATTGCTGAGTCCCTTTCTAATCCCTTCCATGTGGGCTGATGGTGGGAAAAACAGCTGTGAAAGGTTAAATTTTTAAGGAAGAAAATAAGAGGAAAGCGGCATGAATCTAGTAGATATGTATTACCCATAAATTGGTCTTGGGGACGAAACAAAAACATTGGCACTCCGATAGCAGAGGATGGTTTCGATCCATCGACCTCTGGGTTATGGGCCCAGCACGCTTCCGCTGCGCCACTCTGCTACCTGCCGTAAAAAGGGTTCAGAAGTACTATAGAAAGTTCTTTATGTGTTCATAGCACTGAATTCTGTCTCTGGCGCCCCCTAGTGTCTGATCAAATATTGTCATTAGCGTTAAGCCTGTTTTTATTGGCTAGTTCCTGGCTTAGTAGGCGTTCTTAATTGGTTCCTAAACACAGTTTGACAAAATAAGCCAATAGACACAGTGGGCGGAGCAAGGCGGAAGCCAATCGCGCCTGGTTTTGTTAGGACGCTCCGGTGAGACACTTCAGTTGCCTCCTTCTCTAAGGGAAGGGGCGGTTATTGCGGCCTCCATTGTTCGGGATTAAGGGCGCCATGAGGTAAGGGGACTGATGTGCTCCAAAGGTTTGTCGGGAAACTGTGGGCGGGTGGGCCAAAAGGAGTCGGCGGACCAAAGGCGGTATATCGGGCGCTGGCGAAGGACCGTCGGCGGCGGCGAGGGCGTGTCCTGGCCGGGGGAGCCGCTGCCTGGCGGCGAGGCCGGGTCGCCCTCCGAGCGCCGCCGGGCAGGATGTGGCCGGGAAGGGTTGCGCTGTGGTCACGGGTAAGGGGCGCTGGCCTGGTTTCTGAAGCGTTCGTTACGGGTTCCTTCTCGTGGGCTGCCTATGTAGCCCCGTCGTTGCCTGGTGGGAGCTTTGAGTCCAGAGCCAGATGTTCCTGGAGCCAGGCGCCGTGTGGCTGCCGAGGGACGGGAGGCGCGCGCGTCAGTGACATCTCTGCTTTCCAGGGGCGACAGAGGCCGCGGTCGCGGGGGACGCTTCGGCTCCCGAGGAGGCCCCGGAGGAGGGTGAGTGCGGGCTCGGGCGCCGCGTGGGAGCGGGGCGTGCGCGGGGCGCCTGGGTGAGGGCCAAGGCGGCCTGGAACTGTGTCTCCCGCTGTCCTGCCGAGGGCGTCGGGCCCACCTTGCAGGATGGCAGCTTCGCCGACTGCCCCGCTCTGCAGCCAGCCAGCCAGCCAGCCACTAAGGGGATCTCTCCAGGTCAATAATCTGCACTGTGTTTCTTGTAGGTTCAGGCCCTTTGTGCCACACATCCCATTCGACTTCTATTTGGTGAGTACCTGGAAGTTAATAGGGCCCTCGTGCCCACTGCTCACATACAGATGTAGAAATGGAGGCCGGGCTCTCCTTGTAGATTATTTGCTCGTGGTCGGAGTAGGAAAGTTGGGATTAAAAAAAAAAAATCTCATTTAATTATTTTTGGTGCTGGGGATCGAATCAAGGGATACAGGCATGTATTGTACATATTAATGGGATTTAGTACACATGCGTCCAGCCTGCACTGATTGAATCCAGCCTCCCTTTATCCACCCTCTTCCCCCTAGAGTCTGGGTTTTGAGTCAGCTGGGGGTTGCTTTACATACAAAAACAGTGTAAGCTAGTAGAGCAGATCATTCCTGGGCTACATGATTGTAATCTTTGTTCTGTAGATTATGTCTACCTTTTCCTTTAATATAAAAGTAGTGGGAGGGTTGGTGAGATGGCTCAGCAGCCTAAGCGCCTGCCTGGCAAGCGCAAGGGCCCAAGTTCGACTCCCAGAACCCACATACGAAAAAAAGGGCCGGTGATACCGCTCAGCGGTACGGGCGCCTGCTGGCACGTGAGGTCCTGAGGTCGACCCCAAGTACCCCCCAAAAATAAATAAATAAATAAATAAATAAATAAATAAATAAAAGTAGTGGGAGTTAAATTATGGCTCAACTACCTTGTATCTCATCTAACCGTAGTTCAGGCTGGTCTTGAACTCACTATGCAGCCCAGGCTGGCTTCCAACTCGCAGTGATCCTCCTGGCTTAGCCTCCCCAGTGGTAGCATTGCAAGCGTGCACCACCAGGCCTTGGTCATGTGTATTATTTTTGGTAAATGGTATATAGTTGTTTATTTCTGCTTCAGTGTGAAATGGCCTTTCCCCGGGTCAAGCCAGCACCTGATGAAACTTCCTTCAGTGAAGCCCTGCTGAAGAGGAATCAGGATCTAGCTCCCAATTCTGCTGAACAGGTTTTTTTTTTTTTTTTTTTTTTCTCCTTCATGAGACATCACTAAGGAGGTTTGAAAAGAAAATAAGTTTATTTTCCTTCATTGTTGGGGATTGAACCCAGGGCATTTGTACTGAGCTACATCCCCAGCCCTTTTTGTTTTTTTCAGACGTCTCACTAAGATGCTCAGGCTGGGCTCAAACTTGTGATCCTCCTGCTTCACCCTTCCTTTTAGTGAGGCTAAGAGTATTGTGTGGGCTGGGAGTGTAGCTCAGTTACAGAGCACTTGCTTAGCATGGGTATGGCTCTGGGTTTGATCCTCAGTAAGTTTTTTTTTTTTTTTTTTTTTTTTTTTGTGTGTGTGTGTGTGTGTGTGTGTGTGTGTGTGTGTGTGTGTTTTAAGACAGAGTCCTACTCTGTAATCCAGGCTGGCCTCAACTCCGGAAATCTTCATGCCTCAGCCTTCTAGGGGCTGGGATTACAGGCATGTGCCATTACACCCAGCTTTTAATCCTCAGTGTTTTGACAGAGTCAACACCACAGAGAATTTAATTGTTCTCTTCAGTTCTTATTGTAGCTAGAGATAGATGACTATATGAACAAATTACAGATGCACTCTTTGTTACTGGGAAATCTGTGGGATCAAATAATGCTCTTCTGATATATTCAAGGCTAGGAGAGTTGAAGTGTTTTCAATATTGAGTTTGCTTATATGGAAGGCATTAGGGAAAAATAATCAAATTCTGAGAAGAAGCTTGTAATTTTTGAGCTTAGGGTATTTTTGTTTCATAATGTTTTTCAGGCTTCTATCCTCTCTCTGGTGACAAAAATAAACAATGTGATTGACAATTTGATTGTGGCTCCGGGAACATTTGAAGTGGTGAGTTTTTGATAACTTAGTTCTAAGAAAGGACAGCCTTGGTAGTATGGGACTTTGTTTAGGCCCTGTCTCAATTTTTCAGATGCCTCTTACCCAAATCCAAATCTAAAATGGAATAGTTCAGTGAAATTAAACTCTAATTCCTTTGTAATACTGATCTTGGGGCAAGATTTGTATTGTTGTCAGCTAGGCTGTGATGTGTCAGGCTTTTATGTAATTGTTTTTGGGATGATTTTATCACTGCTACTTACAAATCTGGGTCATAAGAAGCTGTATTGTAACAGTTCTGAGGAAGTAGGGGCGTCTTTTTTCTTCTACAAATTTTTTTTTAAATCCCTTCTTTACTAGCAAATTGAAGAAGTCCGACAGGTAGGATCATATAAAAAGGGAACGATGACTACAGGACACAATGTGGCTGACCTAGTGGTCATACTAAAGATTCTGCCAACATGTAAGCGTACCTCTTTTTTTCTTTCTTTTCTGGTGGGGATCTAACCCAGGCCTTGTGCATGCTAGGTAGGTGCTGAGCTACATTGCTAGCCCATCTCTCTATGGAAATACAATATAACAGTTGGGTTTGGGGCCTAGGAATCTTTAAAAGCCAATTTTTTTGTGTGTGAAAAATGGTGTCTGGGATACAAATAGGAATTATTGGGGGGGGCAGTACTAGGGATTGAACCCAGGGCCTTCACACTGAACTACATTTCTAGCCCCCACCCCCCCACCCTGCCCCTTTTCAGTTCATTTTGAGATAGGGTCTTGCTAAGGGCCCAGGCTGGGCTTGGACCTGCAGTCCTCCTACCTCAGCCTCCAGGAGTACTGGATTGCAGGCGTGCGCCACCATGCTGGCTGGAAATTTATTTTTTAATGTGTGTTGTGACGATAAGGGACAACTCTGTAGTGTGTATCTGAAAAAATGTATGGCCAGTATGTGAGGCTGTATTTCTCAAATGGAAGGTATTTTGCTCCCAGGGGACATTTGGTAGTATCTGGAGACATTTTTGCTTGTCACACTTGGGGAGTGCTATTGGCATCAAAAGGGGATAAGACTTACTGGATGCAGTGGCACATGTCTGTAATCATAGCTACTCAGGAGGCTGAGGCAGGAGGGTCACAAATTGGAGGCCAGCTTGGACAACATAGTGAGACCCTGTCTCTAAATATACAAAAAGGGATGCAGACTCATGTGCTCCTGAATGCAGTCCATACTACTACAAAAAGGGGGGTGGGGACAGAGGCCAGGGATGTTGCTAAACACTACAGTGCCCAGGACTGAGTCTTTCTTCTGTGAAGAATTAACCAGCCCAAAATGTTGAATGCCACTGACTGGCAGAACTCTGCTATGGTTTGAACATGAGGGAGAGGGGAGAGTGCTAACTAGCGTAGAGGTACAGAGAAAGTCTGCATAAACCGATTATAGCATGTTATCTCCTTTTCTGTCAATCTAGTGGAAGCTGTTGCTGCCTTGGGGAACAAAGTCGTGGAAAGCCTAAGAGCACAGGATCCTTCTGAAGGTTTGAGTTCGTTGCTGAATACCTAGTTGTTTGCAATAGGAGCAGGGTCTTGTAGTTGTAAACATACTTGCAACAAAGTCAAGTCGGGCTCCATGGGAGTCAGTGTACTTTTATGTTGTGAAAATTTTTAGTAGGGGCCTCAGTATTCAGAATCCTTTTGATCTTCCTTCTAAATGTTTATGCTAAATTCTGTAAATTCTCGTTCTGAACTCTTGTTTTTAAAAACTCATGTATTCCCCTGACCATCATCCATTTAAACCTTGGTTTTCTAATGCACATGTGAATTACAGCTTTTAATTATTTTGTTCTTACAGTTTTGACCATGCTGACTAATGAAACTGGTTTTGAAATCAGTTCTTCTGATGCTACAGTGAAAATTCTCATTACAACAGTGCCACCCAATCTTCGAAAACTGGACCCAGAACTCCACTGTTAGTCTTTTTTTTCCATTTCTGGGAAATATGGGGCAAATCCAAAACATGGTATTGTTGCTGTTGAGTTCAGTTAGCTTTTTGCTGTTCTGTATGAAGCTTTCTGAAAACTGAAGGACTTGGTCTGAAGTTTGCTCTAACTTTACCAACTTCCTAGTGAAATTTTCAAAGACAGGATGACTAAGAAAACAGTTGGGAGACTGTAAAAGGACAATGAACATATTTATGGAAGGGGGATAGGTTTTTGGAAAAAAATCATGGATCTTGCATGCTCCAACATTTGGTTTGAAGGAGGAATACTAATTTTTGGACAAGTCATTTGCCGGTCTGAGGAACACAGGGTAGTTAAAAGAATTGCTAAATTAGCCTGTCCTCCTTCCAGGTTTTTACACCATGGCAATGGGACTGAATTGCATGCTTATTAATAATAGAAACATTTAATTTTGGCCTATCATACTTGTCTTCTAGTGGATATCAAGGTGTTGCAGAGTGCCTTAGCAGCCATTCGACATGCGCGCTGGTTTGAAGAAAATGCTTCTCAGTCCACGTGAGTCTCCCTGATCATTTGTATTACGATAACCTTTCTTAGCTGTATTGAATAGCAAGATGCCCCCATACTTCTAACAGCTGTTTTTAAAATATTTTTATTAGTACATGTTTATAATATATAATGTTTATCTTCAGCAGGGAGAGTTGTTACATGTACTTATCACATCTTAATTCTTTTTATGTCCCCTTTCTGGTTGGTTGGTTTGCTTGTTTGTTTGAGATGGGACTCTATGTACTTTAGGCTGTCTTGAACTCAGTATGTAGCCCAGGCTGGCCTTAACCTTGTGGCAATCCTACCTCACCCTCCTGAGTGCGGATTTACAGATGTACGCCACCATGCCCTGCTGATCTTTTTTTTTTTTTTTTTTTTTTGTGGGTACCAGGGGTCGACCTCAGGACCTTGTGCACCAGCAGGTGCCTGTGCCGCTGAGCGTTATCACCGGCCCTTTTTTTTTTCATATGTGGGTTCCGGGAGTTGAACTCAGGTCCTCATGCTTGCCAGGCAGGCGCTTATGCCACTGAGCCATCTCACCAGCCCCCCTGCTGATCTTATTACTTTTACTTGGGTTTTTCTTACTTTCAGAGTTAAAGTTCTCATCAGACTGCTGAAGGACTTGAGGATTCGTTTTCCCGGTTTTGAGCCCCTCACACCCTGGATCCTTGACCTACTTGTGAGTAAAGTGCAGTTCCTAAGCATCTCTGTTTAATAGTAGTTCATCTTATATCTGGTGAGGCTTAAAAGAAATTTGGTGGACAAATTGAGGGCTTCTTCATTGGATTTTGGAGTAGTCCATTAAATAAATAGTGTGCCTTTGTGTTTTCTTTTTTTTTTTTTGGTGGGTACTGGGGTCGACTTCAGGACCTCACACGCCAGCAGGCGCCCATGCCGCTGAGCGATATCACCGGCCCTTTTTTCGTATGTGTGTTCCGGGAGTCGAACTCGGGCCCTCGCGCTTGCCAGGCAGGCTCTTACGCCGCTGAGCCATCTCACTGGCCCTCTTTGTGTTTTCATTGCTGCTGTCATTTCATTATTGTGGTAACTTGGTAGAAAATGACCAGATGAAAAGCTACCCCAGAATTTCTTCTGAAGGTGAAAATTTTGGCTTAGACCTTAAGTAGTTTTTCTCACAATTTGAAGACAGAATTGCCACTTCGGAGGTAACGCCTAACAGAGCAATTCTTTTCCAGGGGCACTATGCTGTGATGAATAACCCCACCAGACAGCCTTTGGCCCTAAATGTGGCATACAGGTACTGCATGCTTCTTTGGGTTGGGGCCGGTTGTAAGCTCTTCTGTGCATTTTTAATACCTTCCTGTGTTTTAGGCGTTGCTTGCAGATTCTGGCTGCAGGTCTGTTTCTGCCAGGTTCAGTGGGTATCACTGACCCCTGTGAGAGTGGCAACTTCAGAGTACACACAGTCATGACCCTGGAGCAGCAGGTATTGGGAAAGCTATGAAATGGTCTGTTTTGCCTCACTTTCAGATGGTTCTAGTCAAAAAGCTCTAGTTCTCAAAGATTTTGGTCCTCAGGTTACATTGGTCCTCATTTTTCTTTTCTCAAGAATGTTAATCAAATAAGGTACTTTCTCTTTGCTAATTTACCTTCAGTGTTGCTCTCCCTCAGGACATGGTGTGTTACACTGCTCAGACTCTGGTTCGAATACTCTCACATGGTGGCTTTAGGAAGATCCTTGGCCAGGAGGGTGATGCCAGCTGTGAGTGCCCACTGTGGGTTGGGTTTTTCATGGTACTGTGTTCTACATGTCTTGTTTGCTGGCTGTTTGTCTGGAATAAGCTTTTTTGTCTTCTAGATCTTGCTTCTGAAATATCAACCTGGGATGGAGTGATAGTGACACCTTCAGAAAAGGCTTATGAGAAGCCACCTGAGAAGAAGGAAGGGGAGGAAGAGGAGGAGAATACAGAAGAACCACCTCAGGGAGAGGAGGAAGAGAGCATGGAGACTCAGGAGTGACCTTCTTTTTATTCCCTTTCCCCTCCCCAAGGAGAAGACTGGAGCCTAAGCTGGCTGCCACTGGGCTTTATACGGTGGCATCTGTTGGGTAGGGGAGACAGCAGGAAGAACAAACTCCAGAAAGACATATCATTCTGCTAGGTTGATACTGGCCTAGCAGCCAAAATTCTCCCATTTATGACTTACGCCACCCATCTATAATGCAGCAGGATACCAGCATTTCTTCCTAATACTCTAGAATCCCCAATACCTGACAACCCCTCTAACCAGTACTTTGTTGTTGAAATGTTGTGAACTGTTTTAAATGTCTGGAGACTTTTTTTCTAAGAAAAACGATTAAAGTACTTCCTAGGAGGGCTCTTGGTTTTGTTCTTCCTTGGTACCTGGTAACCTTTTTATGCTTTCTATATTCTACTTGAAAATGGTACATGAGTCTTTCCTTATGAACACTAAGATCACAATCTGAAATTATCTGAATTAAAATAAGACTCCTGGAACCTTTCCATACAACCAAAGTAAACTAGAATACTGTTTAAGCATTTATTGAATTAAATGGTTCTAGCTTTACTGCTACTGTATTCAAGCCAGTGCCATCAACAAGAGGGCGGACAGAGCCTATCCTCTGAATTCTCAGTGTAAACAAAGGAACAAGAAGCCACAGGGGATGTGCTGCCCAGTGCTCAGGTCTAAGAAACCAAACGTAACAGGATGCTCCACTGGTTAACTAGGCCTGAAAAAGGTGAGCCTGGGATATATAGACTGGAAAGATGTAGAGGCCTCAGCTTATTCTTGGAAGGAAGCAAAGAGTTGTAGTTTAAGTCCTTTGGGAGCCCAAGTGTTACTGTACATAGGTTTCTTAGGGTCTGTACATGAATGAGTGCTTCAAACAAACCACAGGGATGCCTTTTTGGTGTTCCCAAGGTCTACACGGATTGCTTCCGGAATCTCAAATCTGGAGACGAGGAAGCTGGGGATGCTACTTGTGCTACTCAGGTCACATGCCCATCTTCTGTGCTGTTACTTGCTTGGGGAGCCAGGGGGATAAACTCCAGAATCCAGCATTGCCCTCCTGCGGGCTGTTTCCTTGGCAACGCTATGGTTCAGCCTCCGCAGCCGTTCCTACAAGACAGGAAGATTTTGACCTGATTGCTGTGAAAGGCTTCAAGTGGTTTAGTCAAGTACCTACTGAGAAATATCTTAGAGTTAATGTATCTCAGTGTCTTCCAGAGTATAGGTGAGAATGTAAATGACAGCAACTGGATATTGAGAATTTAGTTTATTATGGCTGACATTAGAAGACAACTCCCTTGTGTTGAGGACCTACAAAGCATGGCAAAGAACTGGTTTTAGGAAATTCTTTACCTGGGCATTCTGTAGAATGTTGTTAACCAAGACAACTCGTCGTCTGGCATTAAGCAGCTTCTTAACATACGGATCCGGATCCAGATCCAGGGCCACCTTCTGATCCTCATTGATTCGGCACAGTTCTAGGGATGGAAGAATGGTGCAACAAACAATGGTTCACCTTTGGTTCTTAGGGAAAGTGGGTTAGATTAATGGGGTGGAAAACAATCGCGTCCACAGTCTTTCCCTTCGCTCCCTTTCACTCCTTTTCCTAAGACATCCCTGGAAGGAGGAGTCCATTGGCGGCCCTGATGTTCTGGCAGCAAGTAACAAAACCTAGCCCAGAGATGAGCAAGATACAAAGCTCCTGAACAGGAGGTGGAGGTTTTGCGGTATACGAGCTGCGCACTCACCTGTAGCGAGGTTGTCAATCTGTTCTCGGAGCTCTACCTGGCTCTCTCTGCAAAGAGGTATAAGGCCTGAACTGTCAGTTAATGGAACTCAGAGAACCAAGTCTACAAACAATATTGCCAAGTACCCAGACAAGCCACCCTTCAACAGCCCGGCCGCAGCCTTCCGCGGGTCCTCGCCCGCCTCAGACCAAACACCTACGTTTCTCCCGGGTCTCGCTTCCGCCTCTCTTAGCCCCGCCCCACAAAGCCAGGCTGAGGCCCCGCCCAAAAGGGGACCCCACGGCGCACCTGACGGCGTGGACGTGGGAGTCGAGCTGCTGCACCGCCGGCCGCAGGAACTCAAGGAGCCCCTCCGCGAAGAGATCGCGGCCTGTGGGGCCCGCCACCGGCGTCCCTGCCCCGGACACGGCAGCGGAACCAACGCCCGCCATCACGAACAATGCGGACGGGCGGAGCCCGCCGCGAGGGCCGCCGGGAACTGGAACCCGCGGAAGTCCGCCGCGAGGGGGCGCCGGAGAGACGCTGTGCGGCCGACGCTGGGAAAAGGCGAGGCGAGCGGGGGGCGGGGGCAAGGCCGGGCGTATAGACCCCTGGGAATTGTAGTTCTTGGGCCTTGAAAGGGCGGGCTTTGAACATCTCTAGGCTTCCGGAGCCAGAGAGGGACCAATTTTCATACTGGATACTTTTTGTAAAGTAAGTGCTAATATCCCCAGTTGTCCTTCCCATGTTAAGTTATTTCTTTTTTTCCCCCCCATGTTAATATATAAGCAAAGCAGAGTATGCTCATGCTATAGTTCCATATTTCTGCTTTTTTGAGACAGGGTCTCGCCATGTAGTTCGGGCTGGCCTCAAACTTACAGCGATCCTCCTGCCTCAGCTTCCCAAATGCTGGGATTACAGGCGTGTGGCAACAACCTGGCTTTATAGTTCTGTATTTCTAAAGAGTAAATTTTTATTTTATTTTATCTTATTTATTTTAGTTTTTTTTTTCCACCTCAGGATATTTGAGCCTGTTTTTAATCAAGTCAGGGCCACTCAAGTATAGCACATACAAATATGACACACCATAATAACTCATTTTATTGTGTGTGTGTGTGTGTGTGTGTGTGTGTTTTGAGACAGTCTCACTGTGTAGTCCAGGCTGGTCTTGAACTCAATATGTAGCCCAGGCTGGTCTTGAACTCATGGAGATCCTCCTGCCTCAGCCTCCTGAGCGCTGGGATTACACGCATGCGCCACCACGCCCAGCAATAACTCATTTTAAATAAAAATGACAATTATGATTTCCCTTCTCCAAATATATGTTGTCTCAGGTAGTCCATGTGAGCATCCTTGGTTGACAGTACCATAGAGTTCCACTCAAAGTGAGGAATCTGGATTACACGAAAGCCCCAAATTTCTAAATGTCGTTTTTTCATAGCAAATTTTCCTTTTAAGTGAGGAATATTTCTACAAAAATCTTTTGAGGGCCGGTGAGATGGCTCAGCGGTGTAAATGCCTGCCTGGCAAGCGTGAGGGCCTGAGTTCGACTCCCGGAACCCACATAGGAAAAAAGGGCCAGTGATATCGCTCAGCGGCACGGGCGCCTGCTGGCACGCAAGGTCCTGAGGTCTACCCTCCGGTACACACACACACACACACACACACACACAAAAAAAAAGCTTTTGAATCCAAAAGTTCAAATGCAACCAAATTCAGCTCTGGGTGGAAGAATTGGTCCTGATGTTTGATTCTCCGTACATTCTTGCTGGTTTTCTGAAAGTTGTATTATGGCTTCCATAAGAAAGAGGTTTTTTTCTTTTATACAAGATACATTAAAAATCTACTGTATGGTAATAAGGCGAAAGAACAGAGGCTTTTAAAAAATTGGGTCCTCCTAGTACCTGTGCTAGAATTTTATAAATCTGCTGTTGTGCTCCGTTCATGCTGCCAATGTCTTTATTATACTGTTATGGGCAGACGCAGTCATGAAACCGTGGAATCTGAAACTCAGGGCACTCCAAGCAGACAGCTCTGTTCAGCTTCGTAAGACAAAACTGGACCCTGCTACTCAGAGACGAAGTTAAAATTTCAAGTTGCGAATCTAACCCGATTCTCGATCTAAGAACTGGATGTTAAAAATTGCCTTTAGCAGATCTTCTGGGAAATATTTAAGTATGGCCAAAGAGAACAAAGAAACACTAACATAAGAGGATCCAGTGTATCTAAGTGAGAATGAAGGCATTGCATGCACGTTCCAAAAACTCTTGCCTTTGAGGTGGGTCATAGTTCAAGATGCTGAATGGAAGAATAATAGCAAGGATTGAAAAAGATTGGAGCCTTTCAATCTGCTGAACAACCACTGCTGCTATCCTATGAAGTACAAAGTATTGAGGTAGTTAGTTCTAGAAATAAAAGCAATCCTTGCAGCATTTGTATAATTAATTTTGTCTGTCAAATGCTGCAGAACAGCAGTTGTTTCTTCCAGAACTAATTCATGAAACCAGTCTCCTTTTAAAAATTTAAGTTTCTCCCATAAAGGATGCAAATTGCTGCATTGTTGTAATCTCCGACCACCATAGTGATCTAGTTTTTGAAATAGTTCCCAGTAATTCTACTCAGATACATGTGATCATACTGAATTCATCTTAAAACAGATGTGGCAAAATCATTCAGGCCACTGAGGTCACACGGGGTAAAAGTGCGTCAATTTGGGACATCACAGCTCCATCCAGGTGAGCAGAAGGGAGCATGGACATGGCACAAACCAGGCTGGTAATCTCGCTCAGTCAGACACTGACTTTCAAGTAACTAAATAGACCGGGTGTGGTGGTGCAGACCTGTGATCCCAGCACTTGGGAGGCTGAAGCAGGAGGATCGCTGTGAGTTCGAGGCCAGCCTGAACTACATAGTGAGACCCTGTCTCAAGAAACAACAACAACAGCAACAATAAAAATAACAAATCAAGTAACTAAATAGTAATTCTCTGAGTTTCATGAAAACATCTTTACTTTGAAAATGTAGAAAGATTAATGCTTGAGTTACCCTCAACAGCTCTATTGGTTTATAGTCTTCCAAATTTTATGCAGAACTGAAGCAATTTTTCAAAATCAATTCTGAATTTCTGCTTTCCATTTCTTCCATTGCCACTGCCAGGGCTTGCTGGCTGGTCAGCTCCTCCAAGATCAATAATATAGTTGATTTAAGTTGTTTCTTTTTGTGAGGTCCTACCACTGCTCCCAACGCAATAAACAATTTTACAAAGCTCTCAGGGTGATCAAACAAAGGAATCATCTCAGTGAGCTTCTTTTTAGCCTTTGAAATAAATTCGAGAGCAGTTAGACAAGAGAAAGAAATAAAAGGAATAACAATAGGAAAAGAAGTTAAATTATCATTATTCGCCGATGACATGATACTCTACATAGAAGACTCCAAAACTCCACTAAAAAACTGCTAGATTTAATAAGCAAATTCAGTAGTGTAGCTGGATACAAAGTCAACACTCAAAAATCCATAGCCTTCCTGTACACCAATAACAAACTCACTGAAAAAGAAATTAGGGAAACAACACCTTTCACAATAGCATCCAAAAAAATGAAATACCTAGGACTCAGTCTAACAAAGGATGTAAAAGACCTCTACATTGAAAACTATAGTACTCTGAAAAAGATTGAAGAGGGTATCAGAAAATGGAAAGATATCCCTTGCTGTTGGGTAGGAAGAACTAATATAATGAAAATGGCTATACTTCCAAAATTGTTATACAGATTTAATGCAATTCTGATCAAAATTCCATCAACATATCTCACAGAATTAGAGAAAACAATCCTAAAATTCATTTGGAACCAGAAGAGACCTAAAATAGCAAAGGCAGTTCTGGGCAACAAAGGCAAGGCAGAGGGCATCACAATCCCTGACCTGAAATTATACTATAAAGCTACTGTGATAAAAACAACGTGGTACTGGCAAAAAAAACAGACCTGAAGATCAATGGAACAGATTAGAAGATGCAGAAACAACTCCAGACATACTAAGCCATCTTATCTTTGACAAAGGTGCCAAACACATTCGCTGGAAGAAAGATAGCCTCTTTAATAAATGGTGCTGGAAAAACTGGCTCTGCACATGCTGAAGGTTAAAATTGAACCCATATCTTTCACCATGCACTAAACTAAATTCGAAATGGATCAACGATCTAAATATTAAAACAGAAACATTAAATCTGCTGGAAGATAGAACAGGTAAAACTCTTGAAGACATTGGTGTAGGCAAAGACTTTATGAATAAAACCCCAATTGTGCAGAAACTATCACAAAGAATCAACAACTGGGATCTCATCTTATTAAAAAGCTTTTGCACAGCAAGAAAAACCACCAACAGACTGAAGAGACAACCCACAATGTGGGAAAAAAGGTTTGCCAGCTGTTCCTTAGACAAAGGATTACTATCGAGAACCGAAAGAACTCAAAAAAATCAAGATCTCCCAAATTTAAAGACCCAATCCAAAAATGGGCATCTGAGATGAACACACACTTCTCAGATGAAAAAATACAAACAGCAAATAAATATATGAAAAAATGTTCAACATCACTGGTCATTTGAGAAATGCAAATGAAGACAACACTGAGATTCCATCTCACCCGAGAAAGAATGGCTATTATCAAGAAATCAACCAATAACAGATGCTGGAGGGGCTGTGGGAAAAAAGGAACCCTTCTCCACTGTTGGTGGGAGTGTAGACTGGTGCAACCACTGTGGAAATCAGTGGGGAGATTCTCAAAAAACTAGGATTGGAGGTCCCATTCGACCCAGCTATTCCCCTTCTGGGTATCTTCCCAGAAGAATTAAAAACATCCTACCACAGCAATATATGTGCACCCATGTTTATAGCAGCACAATTTGTAATAGCTAGATCTTGGAAACAACCCAAATGCCCATTAACCGAGGAATGGATAAAAAAGATGTGGTATTTTTATACAGTGGAGTACTACTCAGCCATAAAGAAGGATAAACTGGAGACTTATAGGTAACTGGATGCAACTTGAGACCATAATCATAAGTGAAACAAACCAGACTCACATGTGTAAACATTGTATTGTCTCCCTAGTGTGAGAAGCTGAAAGAGTGAATAAGATCCAAAATGTACAATAGATACTGTAAAATGGGAAGAAACTATTCAAAAGGAAAAAAAAAAAACTGGGATGGGGGAATTGAGAAAAGAAGGAAAGGAAAAGAAAAAAATATATATAAAAGATAGTTAAGATAGATATACTACTAATTTCTCTTAGTTCATTGAAAAGAAAGGTTTGTGCTAATATTGTTTGGACAATTGAATGCCAGTATCTTGTACTCTGAGTAACTAATTTAAAGATAACAATACTCAATGTGTTAACCATTGTTACCCTCCTATTATGTTTTGAAATTTTGTTCTATTTTTTTATCTTTAAAATAAAAATAAAAAAAAAGAAATAAATTCAAAACTATAGAGCTGTAGAAACTGCTGCATACAAGTATGTTACTGATGGAATCCAAATCAAGGTGCTTCACATTGCTTAAAAACACTTTTTCACTACTTTAATAGTGGGTAATGACTACATTTAACATTTCCAAGAAACTATACTATTTTTCTTGCAGTGTTGACCTGAGAAGAATCTATGGTGTCAAAAAGAAGTTCTGTTTTCTTCACTAACTTTTCTTGAAAATGTGATATTAACAAAGATATGTTGGGCTGGCAAGATAGCTCGCGGCATAAGCGCCTGCCTGCCAAGCGCGAGGTCCTGAGTTCGACTCCTGGTACCCACGTAAAAAAAAAAAAGATACGTTGATCATCAAGACAGAGAAAGACCTTAAGTCCTGTAGAGATTCCAACTTCCTCTTTACAATATCGGCTATCTTTCCCATTAATGGATGGCAGTACAAATGTTGATTGCTGGGCAGTGTGTAACATGTTCACCAGGGTATCATCATTCATTCATTTGATTTTATCTGTGGTTAAATTATACAGAGTAGGAGACTGGGGGTGGTCTCTGACACGCAACATTTTTTAATGAGCTTGTGTTCTGCCTTTGAAGCTGCCAAAGTACATTAAATGCATGTCCCACTTGTTTTTCCGAAAGTGTGGCTTTGTTTCTTTCAGTGAGATCAAATATTTCCTCTTCATCTGTACACTTATACATCTGAATAATTAGTAGTTCACAACTGAAGAGTTGAAACTGAAACACTTTCCAGAGGAATGGACAAGTAGATCTTAGACGAAACATATTTATAGCTGTTGAGTCTAGTATCCTTAGGTAAAGAAAGCCATCAGTAACTAGTAGTCAGGTGCAATGTGCTGGCATGAAAATAACTTCATGGTTTTGTTTCCTTTATGATGACTCTAAATCCATTCCAATATGCAGTTTTGGCAAGTTCTTCCGTCAGTGTCTGCCAACTTCTCAGCAGGATCACGGAGTAGGTGGGTTTTGACGGCTCCAAAGTCAGGGTTATCCCTGGTACCCAGCAAGGGACAAAACAGGCATGGTTCTGTCGCTCACTCCTCACATCCCAGTGTTCTTAGCCTCTCCTTGAGAGACATCACCTTCCCCGGTGGGCAGTCTGTTCCCAAGTTGCAGATGTGTGCAGGTCGAGGGCAGTGTGCAGGGCAAAGGCATGCACTACACCTTTTAGTTTTTTGAAACAGGGTCTCGCTATGCAGTTTATGCTGGCCTTGAACTCACTATGTAGTCCAGGTCGGCCTCAAACTCGTGGCAATCCTTCTGCCTCAGCCTCCCAAGTGCTGGGATTACAGGGATGTGCTACCATGTCCCACTCATTAAATATGTACAAACCTACATGTGCCTTGCAAGCTTCTTGCCTCAGCTTCCCTAAATTCTGGGATTACAGGCATGCAGCACTGCACCCTGTTCATTAAAGCTGTTTTTTAAAAAACCTCTCCTATTCCCTTTTATTAGTGATTTTTCTGACCAAGATTTTAAGTGATAATAAGTGATGTGTGTAGGACTATAGACTGATAGAATTCTAAGATTATCCTAAGAAACTTTCAAAATCACATAACACACTTAAAGGCCTGGCCACTTCTTGTCAAAAATTGGTTTGATAAGCCCAATCTTATTGCTAGCTGCCTTTAGCAAATGTCTTTTCTTTAGACTATGACCTATACTTCTTAAACAAATAAAAAGTAAAATCTCTTAAAAAAAACAAACAAACTACATATGCGTTAGAAAGGAATACATTCAAGAATGAAGTTCTGACTTGGGAGGCTGAGGCAGGAGGATTGCTGTGAGTTCAAGGCCAGCCTGAGCTATATAGTGAGTTCAAGGCCAGCCTGAACTACACAGTGAGACCTTGTCTTGAAAAAAAAAAAAAAAAAAAAAAAAGAAGTTCTGGCCAGGCATAGTGGCTGGTGCACATCTGTAATAGTAGCACTCTGGGAAGCTGAGGCAGGAGGATTGCAAATTCGAGCCCAGCTTGGACAATTTAGTGGTTTAGCAAGTCCCTGTCTCAAAATAAAAAGAGCTGGAGATGTAGATTAGTGTGAAGGCCCTGCATTCAATCCCCAGAACCACACACACACACACACACACACACACACACACACACACAAATCAATCAATCAATCAATAAAAATGAAATTCTGATACAGTCTTTGACATAGATAAACCTTGATGATATTATGCTAAGTGAAATAAGCCATCCAGCAAAGGCTAATGTTATTTTTTTATTTTTGTTTTTTTTTGTGGGTACCGGGGGTCGACCTCAGGACCTCACGCGCCAGCAGGCGCCTGTGCCCTGAGCGATATCACTGGCCCCTTTTTTCGTATGTGGGATCCGGGAGTTGAACTCGGGCCCTCGCGCTTGCCAGGCAGGCGCTTACACCACTGAGCCATCTCACTGGCCCCCCAAAAAAGGCCAATTTTAAAACAGGGTCTCACTATGTAGTCCAGACCAGCCTTTTTTCCCTCCCTCAGTACTGAAGTTTGAACCACCAAGGCCTTTGCACTGAGCTACATCCCCAGCCCTTTCAATACTTTTTAAATTTTTATATTGCTAAGTTGCCCAGGCTGGGCTTGAACTTGTTATCTTGCCTCAGCCTCCCAGACTGTTGGCATTACAGGCATGCACCACCATGCTGGGCTAGAAGGACAAACGTATGATTTTTGCCTACATGAGATGAAATGCAGTAGAGCAGTTGCCTAGCATTCATGAGACCTTATATTGATCCCTAGCACCACAAAAGGAAAAAAGAAAATAAAAAGTAGATCAGGGATTGGAGAGATGGTAGAATGGGGAGTCATTGTTTAATGGGTACAAAGTCCCAGTTTGGGAAGATGAAAAAACTGTGGAGGTGGATAGTGGTAATGGTCTCACACAATACAAGTGTACAATGCTGCTGAAATGTACACTTAAAGGTAGGGAAATTTTGTTGTGTATTTAACTACCATAATACAATCTAAGACGTATATGTGTTTTCATATTCTGTCACAACAGGTCTCTTAGTTTTGTTTTCATGGTTTCTCAATGAGTTTACATCTATCCCTTAAGCTCTAGTGTGTTCTGGTGGCTCACAGTTTGCTTGGTCACAGGATAGATACGCGTTGGTGCATGTGTGCAGAAATGCTGCTGGAGGGCAGGTAAAGGGATCTGCACCAGAACATTCAATCTCAAGATTCATCTCCAAGGGCCGGAGAGATGGCTCAGCAGCGTAAGCGCCTGCCTGGCAAGCGCGAAGGCCCGAGTTCAACTCCTGGAACCCACATACGAAAAAAGGGCCGGTGATATCGCTCAGCGCGAGGTCCTGAGGTTGACCCCCGGTACCCACCAAAAAAAAAAGATTCATCTCCAAGAAAAAAGAGAATAAGGCATTTGAATCACATGGGAAACAGTGGTCAGCAGGTATAAACCCAAGACCCCAGTTGTCATGATTTTTTAAAGTCTTCTATACTTTTTGTTGTTGTTTCCCTATAGCATTTTCTTGGTGATTAAAGTTAACATTCTCATGAGAGGTTGGGCGCTTATTTTGGAAGTAAGTAACAAGGAAAGGAGATAGTTAAGGCAAATGCAACCTGCTTCCCAGCCAGGCCTGGGGGAGAGGAAGCCCGCAGCTGGGAAGTGAGCTGTGGCTGGCCTGGGCTGGGCAAGGGCCTTGAGGTGGATGCCAATTTCTGGACAGGAAGCCTCTGAGTTAGGTCCTCACAGATCAAAGTAGGGTTGCTAGGCTTAGAAATCAGATCAAACAGGGCCAGTGAGATGGCTCAGCGGCGTAAGCGCCTGCCTTGCAAGCGCGAGGGCCCGAGTTCGACTCCCGGATCCCACATACGAAAAAGGGGCCGGTGATATCACTCAGCAGCACGGGCGCCTGTTGGCACGCGAGGTCCTGAGGTCGACCCCCCGGTACCCACAAAAAAAAAAAAAAAAAAAAAAAAAAAAAGAAATCAGATCAAACAAAATACGTGGGACACCAGTAAATTTGAATTTCAGATGAACAACTTTAGTATTTTATCTGGTAATCCTACTTCAAAGGCTGGGTATCTTAAGAAAAATCACTGTGGTGCATTCTCCTTTTTACTCCTTATCATTTAGCTGTTATTTCTCATGAGGCTATTGCAATAGCTCCTGGCTGATCTTTGGGCCTCTAGTCTCTCCCTCTTCCAAGTCCAAGTGCATTCCGTACTAGTTAAGAGCCAGGGGTGGTGGCACATGCCTACAACCCCAGCTATCCAGGAAGTTGAGGCAGGAAGATAGCAAATTCAAGCCCAGCCTGGTCAATTTAGTGAGACTGTGTCTCAAATTAAAAAATAAAGAGCTGGGGATGTAGCTCAGTGCTCTCTGGGCTCAACTCCTAGTACTGAAAAAACAAAACAGAAATAAAGAAAAAATTTCTAGATTACAGTACATAATATCTCATGGAAAATTAATGCCAAAAGGGTGTTTTGTTTTGCTTTGTTTTCACTGTCACAGTTCTCTTTATTGTTGCTCTGTCTCCCCCAGGAGGATGGGAGCCGGGAGAGCGGGGAATCTTTGATCCTAATCAGTGCCCAGTCCTGGCACCAGGAGGTGAGCTAGAGTCCAGGCTGATGCCCCCTGCTCCCCAAGCTGCAGGTGGGGTGCAGAGTGGCTGCTCTGAACCCTCTCCTGTGCTGGGGCGCGGGTGACTGTGCTGTGGAAGCAGAGTCGCAGAGTCGCAGAGCCGCGCCCAATGGACATGGGGGTGCAGGGAACCTCCTGGTGGGGCCTTGGGATGGGGGTGTGGGCACTCAGAGCGCAGTGGCCCCCAGCGGCAGCACCAGTGTCCAGGCCACCAGAGATAGCGAGAGGTGGGTGGTGGCACTGCTGTGGTCTCTGCTGTGGTTGATGCTCTGGCTGGCCCGCAGGTCGCAGGTGGTGTAGGGCTTGAGGCAGCCAGCGACGAAAGGGGTTTTAAAATCCCTGTTAGTTCCTTGGACACTGGTGAAGGAGTCTGGGCAAGGTCTTGCAGAAATCCTGAGGTCTGATAATAGGTTGAAGACCTGTTATCAATTATTCAACTATTCTTTTTATTTTTTGAGACAGGGTCTTACCATGCAGTTCAGGCTGGCCTTGAACCCACTATGTAGCCCAGGCTGGCCTCAAACTCATGGCAATCTCCTTTCCTCAGCCGCCCGAGTGCTGGGATTACAGCATGTGTCGCCATGCCTGGCTCTGAATACTTATTAAAGTCCAGGCATCATGTATAAGGTATTTGGCACAAAGGTCCCTCCTCCCAACTGGCATCTGTATCATACAGCAGTGGTCCTCCTCAGACCTTGGCTTTCAGCACAGACTGAAGAAAACGTAGGTCATAAGAACATCCCCTCACCCAGACACCAAACACACCACTCCCATGCGGCTTGTATCAGCTGGGATCAGGAGAGAAAGAGATGACACAGTAGTACTAACAGAGAGTTTAATATAAAGGATGATTAAATATAACAGGATTGTAATAATGAGGGGCAGGGGAAGAGCAGGTGTTTAGAGCAGGCACATAGGGAAGAGCTGCGCCCCGGGTCTGGGATGCAGCTATTGTTGGAAAGGGTATAGATGTGGCATACTGAAGGGCAGCGAAGTTGCTGTGATGCCATGCTAGTGGAATGTGCAGAAAATCTGCCTTCCAGAACTTGCTGGAATTCGCCCACATTTGGGGCAGCTGTCTATGGGAGCCAGCCCACTGAAGCATTCTGCTGTGGAATGGGCTGAGGGGAGGCTGCTGGCTACTGGGTATTGCTGGCTGCTCTGCTCCCTGGACCTGAGGCCCAGAGAAGCCAAGTTCTGGGGAAACTACCAGAACCAGAAAGCCATGGTTCCTCCTGAAATGCTTCTCCAGTGTCCTCTACTGCCAGCTGGCAAAGGGAAAATATTTAAAGGGTCCAGAACCATTTCCTAGAGCACACAAGGATTTAGAGCTGTGTGGTTTTCTTTCTGGTTGTCCAATGGCTACAAAGTTTACTAGTCTGCTCCTGCAGAAAGCTCTAGATCTAAAAGATTATTGTATTCACATGGGTGCATGCCACAGGAAAATGCTGGTGTCCCCACCTCCCAGGCCCGATCCTTAATGTCTTGTTTTCCAAATTTCCCATTTTTAGTTCCAAGTGATTGGTTTTCTTAGGTAGAATTGTATCAAATGTAAAAGGGAGAGGGCACCTGAGGTATGAGGAAGGGAGAAGAGGACAGGAAGGGACAGAATTACTGGGAAGTTGTACAGGAAAATTCAGACCATGATCCTCCCGTATCTCAGAAATCACCTTCTGTAGGAGGCCTCTGGATGGTGTGTCTTAGGTTCCAATTGCCCCACAGTGCTCCGGCTTAGGGGATTTGCAGCTTACAAATATGTTCACTTCTGAAATCTGGTTGTCAGCAGACTGATGCCCTGTGGGCACCTTGACTTGCAGTCCCACAGCTAGGACAGCAGGAGCTGAGGATAACTGGGTTCCAGCGTGGCTTGTGGCTCGCAGCCCTGGCCAGCATCAGTAGTGGTGCCTGGTGTAGGTAGCCGCATCTCCACCCAGCTGGATGTGGGTGATGATCTGCTGTGGTTAATCTAGCTGCCAGCCATTCACAAAGTTGAGGCAGAAGATAGGTACTGCTTGCCAGTCATCACATTGCCGGCAGCCTCTGCTAGTCCTAGGTGGCAAAGGGGATGGAATTTAGGTGACTTTCACTTATACTTCAGGTAGGCCTCAGCTGTCTCTCAAAACCCTTTTCTCCCTGGCTTCAAGACTCAAGATCCTCTATTCAAGCCACCTCGTCTGAACATCTTCCTCGTGTCTCCATGAGGAAAATGTTCATAGTAGCATTACTCACTTCCTGCACTTGAGGGCTACATGGGACCATCCACCACCGCCAACCCTCGTCACACTAGAACCCCAAGAGCAGTGTTCTCTTGGGGTGCTATCAAGATTTCAGTGCATAGGTCTTCCTAGTATAGCTTTTAGGGTCTGTTCCCATCTTCTGGAAGCTCTGGCTTTGCCCTACTTCTGAGGCCTCCTTTTCCAACTTCATTTCCCCCACTTCCCGGGTAAGGCTTAGGTTGACATGCCGTCTCCTTGCTGGCTGCTGTAAGATGGGTCTGGGGAAGGTCCATGAGATAGCTTTGCAGGAACACACAGGCTGGCTCAGGAAGCAGTCCTCTGCCTGGAGGCCAACTGCACCCTGTACCCAGGACGGAGGCAGGGTGGAGTAAAGTGGGTAATCAGGTTTGGCAAAGTGCCTTTATGTGAGAGGAGCCACAGTTATGGCTCTGCCTGGGGAGAGGGCTCAAGTCAGACTTCCTTGGGCCTCTGTCATCTAAGGACGGGGACAGGGATATTCCTGGTCCACTAAAGGCCAGCTTGTTTGGGGAACTCTACAGTTTCAGTGAAGGAAGTGAAGGTCAGTGGGGGATGTGATGGACACAATGCTGGGCAGGGTTAGGGCAGGAAGGCAGGAGCCTGTGGTGCTTGCTCCTGGAGGGCTGCCATCCCATACCCCAAGGAACTTTGTCAGACTCCATGACAAAGTAGACTCCTACTTATTACAAACAGGTCAGAGTTTGCGGGTGGGGGTGGGGTCTGGACTTGGCAGTGCCGTGGAGGGACCTAGGGAACTTCTCATTCACTTGTCTTTCTCATCTACCTTTCATCATTTCCTTTCATTCTAGGCCTGGCTTTCCCCCAGAAATTAGCTCTTGGATCCAAAGGGGATGGCTTGAGGTCATTTTGGAGGAGCCCCTTTCAGCCAATACTTCAGCTTTTTCTGTCCCTGATCCATGCCTATGGATGTTTGTCTTGGGTTGACAATCACCTTAAAGTGTAAGTAAATTAATATAAATAAATAAAATTTAAATGGAGAACAGTCAATCCCTTACAAAGGTTTCCTGGGCTGGCTCTCAGGCCTGGTGGCCTGCCTGCCAAACATGATGAGGCCCACAGCTGGGGCTGGCTGCCACCATCCATGGGTTCCTTTCCTCAGGCCCCGTGCTACCTTTGCTTGCCCCCACTTTGAGCTGGTCTGGTGCTGCTCAGTTGCTGGGAGATGGGTATTAATCAGAACTGCCTAACGAGGCCCCAGGGAGCCTACAGGGTACGAGTGTACCTTGTATCCAGTGGGAGCTGGGACCTTATCTCTGCAAACCATCATCTCTCACTAGGATTGTGTCAATCATTAGATATGCTCTGCTAAAATATTTCAGTCTCCCCACTGCCCAAAGCATGACATCTACGATCTTTACCAGGAAACAGGCTCCAGAACACCTGTACAATTTTGAGTTATGTCACATCTTGGGGACCCACTATGCATTTTCCTGGCATACATAGCCTTTTTGATCATGGTGCTTGTATACCTATTCCCTCTGCTTGGAGTTTTCCCGTCTTCCAACTTTCCCTTGACTTTCAAGATCCAGCTCAACCTCTCCTGTGCTCCAAGTACCATTCTATGAAGTGGTGATGCCCTATGTGGGGAGGGCTTATGACAAGCCCTCGGCAGACGGCAGCTCATTTGGTGAAAGGCTAACCCGAGTCAAATTTACACTTTGCACCAATCTACCTGGGACATTTACTATCTACTGAGGATGGCAGAGGTGGGACCAGACCTCAGAAACCTTGAAACCCATGATAAGTAGCGGGGGGGGGGGGGGCTGGAGGGCCCATAGCTGGCAGAGTTCAGTTCCCTGTGCCTTTCTATTGGGATTTTTTAATTTTCTTTTTTGGTGATACTGGAAGTGGAGCCCAGAGCCTTGCATGTGCTAGGCAAGTGCTCTACCAACTAAGTTACATTCCTAGTCTCGGGTGAGGGTGAATTCTTTTATAATGTAGGATACAAAGGAGACAGGAAAAGAAAGGGGCTCCCAGTGCAGATCACCCCTAAGCTAGAGTGGGTCACCTCCTCTGCTGGGACTTTACCTTGAGCATAGCCTCCTCCAAGTAGAGGATCCCAGGATCCTGCTCTTGCTGGAGTTGTGCTGGAAGACTAGCTGGGAGGCGAGTCCTTGCATTTCAGCACTGACAAAAGATGGAGGAAGCAGAGCTAGGGGATTTAGCTCTGCTGAGCCACTGTCCAATACCTAGGTCTTCGGCTAACCCCACTATTTCCTCTCAGATACCTCACCTCAAACAGGTAAGGATTCAGGGCTGGGAATGTAGCTCAGTAGTAGAATGCTTGCTTGGTGTGAGGGAGGCCCAGTTTGGTCCTCAGCACAATAACCAACAGACAGGTAAAGATTCAAGTTCAGGTTGTTACAACCAAAATTTCCTTCCTGGCTCCCACTGCAGATCACCCCTCAAGTTCAGGGTACCAAGTAAGCCAATGCAACTGACTAGGCTAGGGTGATCAGGTTCTTCTCCCTTAAACACTACAAGGAAAAGCAGTGCCACGGTCCAAGGGCCACCTTACTTTAGTTTTTCACTGACCAAAAAGGGTCTATTACTGTGTAAGGGGAAAGACCTTTCTGTAGGCTTTCATCAAAGGAGGGTAAAGTTGTCATCTTCCACCCCCAAACCACATTTCCCTCAGAATCTTTATATAACCTTGAAGGACTCTTACTTATACAAGGGGTATATTAAGACACCATTAAAGTGGTACAGCATTTCAAAGAAATAAAAAGAGAGTCCTGGATGGATTTGAGAGAACAATTTGTTGTAATGAGCCAGAAATACAAGATTCCACTGAAACTGCAACAACTGACAGATTATGGTTGAACTTAAACCTTTAAGGGAAAGAGGGTCAAATAAAGCCATTAAGTACAGAAACCCAAACAAACATGAGGGTAACGGGATTTCAACATTGAGTAGCTCCGGAACCCTCCACCCCCCTTCAGCAGTTAAGTTTGTCTGCCACCACTCTCCCATTCCTTTCTCCTTCTGCTGCATCTACCAAACCAACTGTCTTCTTTTTCTATGGTCTAGGCAGAAGTCAACTCAACCTCTTTGGACATGATACAAGGCCCAGGGGAAAGCTTTAAAATCTCAGTTGAGGGTACAAAGTACACATATTCAACTCAGCACACTGGTTATCATCTATGTGGTGTCAATGAACATGGTAGTCATTTCAAAGCAACTGAAGGTGTTACCTGTAATGTGGCCCTGTAGCAAAATCAATGTTCCTACATTATCAACACAGCTGAAAGCATTTTTGAGCTCCACATCTTCCTAACACTAAGTGCCAAGTAAAGAGGATGTACAGCAGAATTCCAACTCAGAAACCAAGGCATTAGGCAGGAACACTGGCTCTTTCTGGGACCTTTGGGTGGGGGCACAGAGACAAACACAGGAAACATTAGAATATCAAGACTGTATGGCAGGAGAGAGAAGGCAGAGGTAGGGTAAGTGTTCTACCCACAAGGCCAACATATTCATGTTCAAAGAAGTCTGGGTGAAGGGAAAAACAACAAAAAACACCCAACCAAATCAAAGGAATAAGGGTTTTCATACAACACAGTATCAAAAGTAAAAGGAACACACTAAATGCACAAACTGATGACAGGTAACTCCACAGCCTGTTATGATAGGTCCTTCTACCATCAATCAGGTTTCTTCTCATTTGTCATCCCAAGGTTATTTACAGATGTGGTAACTTTTAACAAGAGTCTCACAGAAGGGTTGGCAGGCAGGCTTCAATCAATCATTGGTTTCAGGATCTGTCTGTGCCATGTAGGCATCCAACTCAGCATCCAGGTGTCCTTTAGTTTTCGACATGTAGGCATCCAATTGGTTGTCCAGCTGCTCCTTGGTCAATACAGGGCGAGTAAGGGCACCTCTTCCCCGTCCACGTCCTCGGCCTCGGCCTCCAAAGCCCCCTCTTCCCCGACCTATCATACCCCGACCTGGCCCAAGGGGGAAAAAAAAAAAAGTTACAAGTAGTTTTAATGACTGCTATAGGAAATGCCCCTTAGAGTAGTGGGGCCTAGCTGAGAAAAGCTGAAGGGCAGGGCAAAGAGGAGAGATCTGGAAAAATGAGAAACACACTGGGCAGAAAGCAACACATGGAAAGCACACATAATGAATCCCTCATTACATGCTCATCTCTAAATGCTACTTAGAATTTTTTATTCTATGAACAGAGAAAATAACTAGCTGACGGATATAATTAAAAAAAAAATTTCTCCCTGGAGTTTAAGACCCCCTATGAATTCATAATTAAAATATATTATAGATAACCCATTTAGTAAGATAGAGAGGCAGTTAAAAGGGCACAGAAAATCAGGGGTGCGAAGGTAGTTTTCAAAGCAAGCTTTAGTAGAGACTCTGGTAAAAGTTATCTCATCTCTCCTTAAATTTATTAAGTCTAGCAAGGTGACTCCATGTGTCAGAAGACTGAGGAGTTATCCTGACACAGGAACAATGTAGGAGATGGGAAAAAAGCATTCTGAGTCATCCCAGCCATTTCTGAGTTTAGTCACCTTAGGACAATTGTGGTTATCTGAGAGGCAGTTTCAGATCATTTAACAAAATACATCCAGCTTTCTGAAAAGCTCCTTTAGTCTTTCCCACCCCTGTGATGTCTCTCAGAAACCAAGTCGACAATTTGGAAACATTCTATTTCATCCTGAAACCTAAACTAGCTCACACTCCACTCGATAAGCCAAGTGGTGTTCAATGGGAGAGAAGAAAATAAGTCCTTGCGTGTTTTTTTTTCTGTTTCTTTTTTTGGAGACAGAGTCTTGCTATGCAGTTCAGGCTGGCCTTGAACTCAAGGTGATCCTCTTGCCTCAGCCTCCCAAGTGCTGGGATTACAGGCATGTGCCACCACACCCAGCTAGTCCTTGGTTATAAATGTTGTTTCCTAACAATACTCCTTGGCCAACTTCAGGACTGTAAATTATGAAGACTCACCACACACTTTAAAAGGACCAGAGCAGATATACACAGGGGCTATAATAGATTTATTCCCCCTGAACAGGTGGTGTTGGGAGTTTCTCACTAAACTCTTAAAGCTCCCATGAGATTTGGCATTAAACAATCCAGCACTGAACTCTTTTCCAATCTGGATCATGAGGTCAAAAGACAAATATCGGGGCCGGTGAGATGGCTCAGTGGCATAAGCGCCTGCCTGGCAAGTGTGAGGTCCTGAGTTCGACTCCCAGTACCCACATACGAAAAAAGGGCCGGTGATATCGCTCAGTGGCACGGGCGCCTGCTGGCGCACGAGGTCCTGAGGTTGACCCCCGGTACCCACAAAAAAAAAAAAGACAAATATCAAGGTGCCAAAGGTAAGATTATTAACAAGGGTCAGTTATTTAACTGACAATAACACTATCTTACTTTCTACCCTGATGAGAAAAACCATCTCTGGTTCCCCATAGGCATACAATTTATGTTGAATTTACTTGGTTTCAGAGCCAAGGCCCAATTCCAATTCTCACCCTCCCTGCACCTGCCCTGGTGCTGGGGACTGAACCCAGGGCCTCCTGCATGCTAAGCATGTGCTGTTCTATTGCTGAGCTTCAGACAGCCCTCTTTAATTCTGGTTCATCTTTGTACATCTTTCTCTTTTCTAATCTTTTTTTTTTTTTTTGTGGGTACCGGGGGGTCAACCTCAGGACCTCGCGCGCCAACAGGCACCCGTGCCGCTGAGCGATATCACCGGCCCCTTTTTCGTATGTGGGATCCGGGAGTCGAACTCGGGCCCTCGCACTTGCAAGGCAGGCGCTTATGCCGCTGAGCCATCTCACCGGCCCTTTTCTAATCTTTTTTGTGGTGCTGGGGACCGAAGGACCTTGAGCATGCCAGGCAAGAACTCTGCCCTTGAGATGCATCCGCAGACTTTCTTCACTATTCTTATCTGATTTAAATGAGAACTTACTACGGGGTGGGTGTGTGGTGGTGGGGATGGGCAGAGATAGAAAAAGACAAAATCCCTAACTCACCATTTTGTCATTTTAACAATTTAAATTTGTAAGAGCCTGAAAGACTGGATAAAGATATGGCTCTGTAACATGTACCTGACTGATTCTTGGAAAAATTATGATGTCTTTCCCTCTACCAGCATGTGAAGTTAGAAAATAAGCCAGTTTCAAAAAACAAAACAAGACAAACAAACAAGCCTGCCTATGACTTAAAAGCTATGCAGAAAGGTGGCTCTGAGTTTTTAAGGGAGGGAAATAAGGGGGAGCTACTCTCTGAAGTTGGTAGCTGACTAACCTCTACCACCGATTCCGCCACGACCCATAGCTCCACGCCCTAGGCCCCCTCTCCCAGGACCTCCACGACCTCGAACACCACCTCTTCTTAAGCCCATTCGGGGAGCTACGGCTCGTCCACCTCGAAGCAGGTTTTGACCTTGGAGAGGAGGCATACAATGTATATGCAGGTAAATCCAAGAGAGACAATAGATTCTAACCAAAGGAAGGCAGTGAGGGTTAAATGAGAGTAATTCAATTAATTTTTAGGTTGGATGGGGCAAGCTTCACACTGGGTGCGAACAGATTAAGCTGCTCTTCATTCAAATCAATTCAACAATTCTGACCACAAATCCATCTATGGAAGAAGCTGGGAGTTAAGTACGTTCATTTAACAAATACCTAGTGAATAATCACATGCCTGGTATTATGGTACACTTAGAATTAAATGCTATGGTTCCTGCTCTCAATAAATTCTTGTAGGGGAGAAAGAGGTACACAGGAAACAGTTTAACAGTGCCCAAAATGTAGGATATTGGTGAGTGCTATAGGTCAGCTTGTCCTTTCTTCCAGATATTAATAGTGTTTCACTAGCACCGATTATAATATATGCCAAAAGATCCATAAATTTCTTTTTGGTGCTGTGGATAGAACTCAGGGTCTTATACATACTAACCACACATTTCTTAGGCTTATTTCTAGACTTGAATGTGCTTTGATTCAAGCAGCAGCAGGGTGTTTTAAAATGGAATGGAGATGACATGAATTACCTGTTGTTACCCAGGTTGTAACCTTCCAACTATTGCACATTATCAGAAACGGAATGGTATTGGTAAAAGACATGCAGCACTACTAAAAATATGTGATTCCAAGTTATTAATTATATTAATATAAATTCAGAATTAAAGATGTTAAACGAATGTGTCCATAAGCAGCCCAGGAGAAAAGGGAAGGGGACAGGGCCCAACGATTATCAGGGACATACAGCACTGACCTCGGAGGGACATCCCGCCCCTAAGCAGGGTTCTGGTGGTGCGTCCCCCATGCAGTCCTCCTCTGGGCAAGCCTCTCTGGACTATGGGCAGGCCTCGTCCTCCAATGGCTCCCCTGGCCAGGGCCCCTATGGGTCGGCCTAACCGTGCCTGGATGTTACTCTTACCCAGGCGCTGCTTTAAGCTCTTCTGGAAGAAAAGGTGTTGGAGGATTGAGATCAAAAAAGCAATTCAGTGAGATTTGGCAATTCCAAGTGCGGAGAGAAAAAAGCAAGTGAGATGCCTGGTATGTTGGGAAATAAACCTGCTGTGGATATCATAAGGATCCCAAACCAGAAGACTTTGTGTTTAACTTAAAAGTAGAATTCTAATCCAGAGCAGAAACTTTAAGCTTCAGGAAGGTTCCATGGATTTGACATAACCACAATTACCTCAATAATTTGGATATGGAAGTCACATACAGCAAGTTGGAACTTAGGTTTTAGTACACACACAGTTTTTGAACCAAAGGTTGACAAGGACATGACTGAATTCATACCTGCCCAAGGACTACCACTGTCTTCAAAGGCTTACTCAAACACCATAAGAAGTTCATCACACTGGGCAAAATTTAAAGTACAAGTTCATTTGAATTCTCGTGATTAAGAAAAAAATCGATTTTTCAAAGAAGCCAGTGTCTCCATTTTTCCTTTGAGTATCTATATCCAGACGGTCCATTTTTGACCTTAAGATGCAAATAAAAAAGTCAAACTTCCTTTCATTTCTTAAAAATCTCTAATTCCACCATGTCTACTTTTGCAAACAGCTCCCTGAAACCAGTATAATGACCTTTAGTTAAAAATGAGTCTATAACTCAAACATACTTCCACAGCCAGTCAGCCAGCCAAACTTGTTAGAATTAAGACAGCTGAGCTACAACCACAAGGGCCACATGTGAGGACAAGGATATACTGCTAGATTTCTGATATCTAGTCCTCAGAGAAATCTCTAACATCTCAGACAAATTTCTTCAAAGGAAAAGAGGATAGTGTAGCCTTGAACATAACCAACACCCTAGCAAGCTTACTTTTATATAAAACTATTGGTCAATATGAATGAATATAAATCTTGTGTCCTTAGGTTCCACTCACAAGTGACTACTAATGACTAACTCTCAAAAAGATGCTGTGTGGCATTATTAGCTAACTCAAAATCACAAACTGCTACTTACTAATCAGAGAGGAAAAATTCTGAATATTATGCATCTAACACAGGCAAGTGCAATTAACTATAAAAGCCTGTCCTGGTTACTCTGATTAGCACACAATTACTACTTTCTTTTCCCCTTCAGTGCTGGGACTAGAATCCATACGCTCATGCATGCTAGGCCAAGTGCTGTCCCACTGAGCTACACCAGCCCCAGCCCCCAGGACACAACGAAGAGGCAGGACATTCTAAAAGTCCCTCATATTCATTTATCCTGAGTATATTCATTTCCCTGAGGCCTACGCTTTGGAGCAGAACTGTACAATGCTGAGTTCTCCCACCCCCATCCCCAATGAACCAGTCCTACTTTCCAAGTTGAGGATACTGAAGGATATAAACTATACCAACCAGTTTGCACTTTAGAGCTGTGCTGTATAGGTCGTCATCAGCCTCATGTGGCTATTTAAATTAAAAAGTTTTAAAAATTAAGCTCAATTGCACTGGCCACACTTAAAGTTCTCAATAGCCACATGTGGCTAGTGGCTACTATGCTGGACAGCATATATAAAACATGTCCATCACTGTAGAAACTGCTGCACAGCACTGCCCTAGATGCTACTTTCTACAGAGCCTATACTTAAAGCTCCTTGTTAAAAGATCCTTTGGAATATGTAGAGACTTTAAGCAATTTTTATTGATGCTTTTTGTTTGCTGATTTCCTGAGTCAGGGATGAGTCTAATCACTTCAAGGCTTAAGGCAGCTGAAGCTGAAAGCCTTGTTTATTTTTGGTCAGTGAGCCCAACGGTTCAGAGTAGGAATGGGAAGGTGTTATATTTAACCACTGAATTTACGCACAGCCATGCAGTGCTACCAGTTAAAGTCCTTACAGTTGCATGGCACCGCCCTCCAGACGCCCAGCCACAGCTTGGACATATCCTTCCACAGGCACTGTCCGGACTTGCATATAAAGTCTATGAATAATAAAGAGCAGGTTTTATTTCAGGTCTGAATAGAATGATTTCTTACTGGAAATGTGAAAGAGAACACACTAAAAATCACTCTGTACTCTTGTTCTACCATACTCCAAATGCTGTGGAACTGAGTGCCACTCTTTATATTTTAGCACTGGAAGACTTTTGACTAAGGCCATTCACGACTCCCCGATGCAGGGAAGAATGAACTTGTTTCTCTAGTCTGTAAATCATTTAACAGAGAGTAAAGGATGCTTTGAAGGTTTTATCTAAAACAGAAACAGGGTTTTTTTTTTTTTCCCCCCAATACTAGGAATGGAACCCAGGGCCTTGTACATGCTAGGCAAGCTACACTCCCTAGCCCAAAACAAAGTCCCTTTGTTACGAGAAAAAAAAAAAAAAAAAAAAAAAAAAACCCAACAACCACCACCCATAAATCTACTTTAAGGATAAAGGATGAAAAAACAAGAAATTAATCCTCACTGATAACACAAGCAGGCCACAAAGATGGTAAACTCCCTAAAAGAGAAAGATAATAAAAAATTACTTATAAGTACCTGCCAAAATTAGAATTCGCTGAACTCTTTCAGAGAAATTTCAGCTTTTGCCCTGATCCGCCTTGTAATCATGCATCTCATCCTGACAGCCTCAGTGGACTCACACAGCTCACAGCTGCTCCAGGAATATTAAGACGCATTCTCTCACCTGCTTAAGTTTTAATGCTGCCTGGACAGAGGGTCTATTCTCCATCTGCTGGGCCAGTCTTCTGTTTCTGGCACTGGCTAGCTGCTGTTGTTGCTGCATCGAAGCACGAATATTCACTGGCATCGGCTGTTTGTTCTTCAGCATATTAGTAAAGCTTCAAGGTCGAACAAAATGGATGTTTAAACAAAAGCTTTATTACAAAACATTTATGGGCATTTTCATGGCTTGCTAGACCAGGAGCTTCAGATCCCATGAACTTTTAAGCAAAGTGGTACATTTAGATCATGGCTGACGTGGGTTAGACTCCTCTTTTTCCACAAACTTGCAAGAATCAGAAACTTAGAAATGCAGCTAAGGGCAGCACATTCAATCAAAAGTGATAACAAGGGCTCAGGTAACAGGTAAAAGTGGAAAGTATGAAAAACACGCAATAAGCAGATATGATGACAAGAAACAGAAGATGAAGTTTCAAACACAAACGAAGAAAGCCTGAACCTCGGGGGACTCAAGAGTTCATTCTGAGGGCAAATATGAGGTCTAGAGCACCATCGAAGCCTGTGGAAATACACCCACATAAATTATAGGAGTGCATCACATTTAAAAGTATGTCAGTAACGTGAATGCAACTAGAGTAATACTTCCTAAGAGATAAGAAGTATATACTTCAGAAGCAAAAACAGACATTATCTTTCTTAAAGTACTAACTACAACTTGATAAAATCATTGGCCAAGGACACTGAATGAACAAAGCACTCAAGGTTAGAAACTGTTTTTAAATACCTTAATTTTTTGTTTTGTTTTTTTTTTTGGTGGGTACCGGGGGGTCGACCTCAGGACCTTGCGCGCCAACAGGCACCCGTGCCGCTGAGCGATATCACCGGCCCCTTTTTCGTATGTGGGATCCGGGAGTCGAACTCAGGCCCTCACGCTTGCAAGGCAGGCGCTTATGCCGCTGAGCCATCTCACCGGCCCAATACCTTAATTTTTTGAAGTCCCAAATAATCATTTTTTTTTTGACTCCAAGTGAGTAATTTTTAGTTCAGTAATTAACTTATGAAGTTGTCCCGCTACTATTCCCACTATAGTTAAGCTTAGTGGAGTGAAAGAGAAGAACATTTAACTGTTAAAAGAATACAAAACAAAAACTAAAAAGCAGAATTGGAAAGAAAGTGAAATGGAGCAAAGCAAGTGCCTCTTACAAGGCCCAGGAATGACATTCAAGGGCCTTTGGACATATTCACGGCTTGCTACCTGCCTCTTACAGGCCAGACACAACATCGCTGGCCTTGGACTGGGCAGCAAGCCTATTGCAGCTGGGGTATACCATGCTACCATGCTGCACCACCCCTGTATCAATGTAAAAAAACTGAAGAAAAGAGAGGGTGTCAGGAGTCCTTTCAAAATACATCCCACCAGACAAACACTTCAGACAGCTTAACATAAAAATCTACTGATAAGGGGTTTTGAAACAACTGCCCAATTTGTTTTGTGTATCACATGAGATGCAACTAGTAACAGAGGTCTGTAGCCTTCTGTTGCTATTTAGCTTACAACTGGTTTTTGTGCATTGGACCCCAGGGCCAATTTAAGTAATGTTTTCTTAGGAAGGAGCTGAAGTTGCTGTTGGCTGTCTCACCGCTCATTTAGAGACATCTTGGTGGTGCTTTTTAGCACAACTTTCGGCGCTGACTGGGCAGCCATCTTCAAATCCCGAGGATCTACAAAGGACAGTAAGTAGGATAAGCAAATCAGAATAATGGGCACTTCATTTCCACCAGGGGCAAGGCCCAAATAAGCAATGAATAAAACGGCCTGTATCACTCTAAACATTGTATCAAAATTCATTTCAAGTGTTTTTTCTTTTTTTTTTTTTTTTTGTGGGTACTGGGGGTCGACCTCAGGACCCCGCGCGCCAGTAGGCGCCTGTGCCGCTGAGCGATATCACCGGCCCTTTTTTCGTATGTGGGTTCCGGGAGCTCGGGCCCTCGCGCTTGCCAGGCAGGTGCTTACACCGCTGAGCCATCTCACAGGCCCTCAAGTGTTTTTTAAAAAAATTTTTTTTGGTCTTTTTTTTGAGACAGGGTTTCGCTATACAGTTCAGGCTGGCCTTGAAGTCACAGTAATCCTCCTGCCTCAGCCTCCCCAGTGTTGGGATTACAGGCTTGGGCCACCACACCCGACTCAAGTGCTTTTATTTTATTTTTTTTTATTTTTATGTGGGTACTGGGAATCGACCTCAGGACCTCCCGCTTGCCAGCAAGCGCTTGTGCCGCTGAACGGTATCACAGGACCTTTTTTTCCTTTCTGTGGGTTCCAGGAGTCAAACTCAGGACCTCGCGTTTGCCCGGCAGGCGCTTATGCCGCTGAGCTATCTCACCGGCCCTCAAATGTTTTAAATTGATAGGACAGCTACCTCTAATTATTAAAACTGCAAAGCTGCAGGGCAGAAAATATGTCATCTCTAAAGGGGCAGAAATGGGTACAGCTAAAGTGTAAGACCCTGGCTTTTAATCTAGAACTGTCCTTTTCAACCTTGGTTGAATATGACTTAGCTAGGAAATGTTAACAGATGCCTGGTCGCAGACCAATCAAACCGCAATCTTTGGAGGCGAGGGCCGGGGATCAGCAATTGGAGGGAAAACAAAAACCTCCCTAGGTGCTTCTCGTGTAGTTAAATTTGAGAGGCACGATCTAGAAAACACAGGCATGCCTAGTTCTAAAATTGAGTTTCATTTCCAAAATCAAATAGGGGGGCCTCGGCAAGGGACTAGGACTTAAGGGAGAGTAGCTTAGTACTTTCCTAAATGGGCATTCACCTGGCAGTTAGCTCTTGGACAGCCCTCTTCAAAATTTAACCCTAACGGCGCTGAGAAGTCCTGTAGTCTTTAACCTCGCTACCATTTAAAAAAAAAAAAAAAAAAAAAAAAAAGGTACTGGGATTGAACCCAGGGCCTTCAAATTGAGATACATCCCCAGCTCTTTTTTAATGTTGAGACAGAATCTTGCCAAGTGGTTAAACTGCTCAAGATGGGCTCCAACTGCCATCCTCCGGCCTCAGCCTCCCGTGCGCCGCCACGCCCGGCCTCCCAAACCACTTTTTTATTTTTTGGTACCGGGAATCGAACTCAGGACCTCGCACTTGCCAGACAGGCACTGTGCCGCTGAGCTATCTCCCCGGCTCCCAAACCACTCAAAGTAGCGACACTCTAGCTTCAGCCTCGTGCGCTGGGACTACTGACGCGCGTCCCCAGCCCGCGGAGCCTCCCTCAGCCCGGCGAGACCCCCGCACCCGGGCGCTCCCGCCGCGGCGCCACTCGGTCCTCCCCGCGGTGCCGGGCCCCGCCCCTCCCGCGCCCCACGACACCTGCGCACCCGCACCCCGACTCCTCACCACGGGAACGCACCGAAGGAAACGGACGCCAGTGCTCCTCCCGGGGCTGCCACCACGGCTGCGGCAGGCGGGCCGGGGACCGGCCGAACCCGAGTGGACGATGGAGAGGCTCGGGCTGACTAGGTGGGCGGTTGGTTTGATGCGTAAGTGGTAGATGGCGAGGTTCGCTCGTTGGGGGTTGACTCTCTACTCGCTGGCCGATCCGCCTGCTCGCCCCGACTGCCCTTTCCTGCCTTTCCTCTGTAACACCACGGTTCCGAAGCGAACTCCCGCTCGATGTCCAAAACAAAATGGCCACCACGTCCAATGCGGAATGGGACCGGCTAAAATGGCGCCGACGCACGTACGTCAGGCGTCAGATGCGCGCGCAACTAGGGGAGCGGGAAGATGTGTGTACGCTTGCGCAGGAATCAGACAGGGACCCTTCCGGACCTCCTCGCAATGCTCCGCCCTTAAGGGGCGGGCAGTGGCCTCACAGGTGAGGCGCTTGGGGGATTCGTTTTCCAGGTTCGGTTGTGGTGCAACCTGCTGGAGTTTCTCATGATTTAGGCCGCAGAGAGCGGCTTTATCAGGATAAAAAGTGTTCGTATTCCCTCGGCCGCCATGAAAAAATCTTTATGCAGGACTTGCCTCGGTCTCTTCCCGAGTACCGCAACTGGGTGGTTCCTTTGGCTCCCTCTTCCCTCCCCAGTCGCGTGTTCACGGTCGCGAGTGGGTGAACCGGAGGCACGTGCGGCATTGCACCTGGCGGGTCCTGCACCAGCCACTGCCGCCGTCCGCGTTTTCCTCTTGTCTCTCCCCCACCTTGGCCTGGGTACGCTTGATCCTTCTTTAGGGGGCCCTTGGCCTGCCTGTTCCCTTCTGCGTCTTCCCCCCCACCTGGCATCCACGTGGATTTGGAGAGATGTTTTGTGAACGGTGGGTGCTCAGTGAGGTGCTTAGATGTCTGCGGGGTGAATGAATGAGCACGCTGTCAACCTGTCCCCCGCCGCAGATGCGATCAGGACCCTGTCACTCATTTCCTTCCTGGTGTGTGTGTCTGTGTGTGTGTGTCTTGGGGGTGGTGGTCCCATAATATTCCTTGTCTTTACCCAGGTGAGAGCAAGTGTGGTGTTTATTTTGCATACTGCTGTATCCCCACTTCCTACACAATGTCTAGCACGTGTAGGACTTCTGTAAATACCGGTCGAGGGTTGAAAGCAGTCTTTCTTCTGGTTTTATAGTTGTGAAGCTGACACAAATGGAAGTCTCTTCCATTTCTAGCTGGAACCTTGGGGCCCACATTCTGAGTGTTGAGCATTCTCCCAAGTAGGAAGATGCAATGCATGTGAACTCTCTCCAAAATAAGAGGAGCTGGGAGCTCGCAGCCTGCACTTCTCCACCCACTCCAGATCCAGGAGGAGACAAACACCCGTGGCTGGCGAGAGGAGCCTTTAATGAAGATAAGTTGCAGCTCTGGACTGCTGCGCCTGCTCCTTGGTGTGTGTGGAGGGGGTAGGCAAAGGTGGGAGTGTGGGGAGTCAGCTGGGGTGAGGCGAAGCAGGGTGGAGGGGAAGGCGCTGCCCTGGAGATGTCTGCTCAGCTGTTCTCCCAGAAGAAGTTGTTACAGGCCACGGTGAGAGCAGCCACCAGCACCACGTACTCCTGGAAGTCGACCTCCCCGTCTCCATTCTCATCTAGCTCCTTCATCACCTTGTCCACTGCATCTGCATCCTTCTGGGCCTGTGAGGGAAGGGGGAGGTGTAAGGGGAGGTGCTGTGACTAGGCCAGCAGGAGGGGGTGGTTGAGGAGAGGCAGAGATGAGTAGGAAGGGGAATGGGCATCCACTCCTCTGTGCCTTTTCCAAACACTCTGGGCTTCTGTTGCCTATAGAACAGACTCCTTAGCCTGGCAGGGTTAATAATAACATCAGTCACCATATCAATGGTCGTGAACCTATGGTACACGTGCTGTAGCAGGCCATATCATTGAAAGCTCTAAAAGGTTTGCCATCACTGCCATAGGTTGATTGTCTGCAATGTGACAAGTACTACGCTAGCAGCCTTATGGGCACTGTCTTTTTTTTTTTTTTTCTGCAGTACTAGGGATTGAACCTAGGGGCTTCATTCTGAGCTACATCCTCAGCCTGTTTTTTTTTTTTTTTTTTACGTGGGTACTGGGAGTCGAACTCAGGACCTCGCACTTGCCAGCAGGCACTTGTAAAGCTGAGCAATATCACCGGCCCCTTTTTTTCCTTTATGTGGGTACTGGGAGTCGAACTCAGGACCTTGTGCTTGCCAGGCAGGCACTTGCGCCACTGAGCTATCTTACCGGCCTGTGTTTTGTTTTTTTGAGACGAGGTCTCACTTTGTAGTTCAGGCTGGCCTTGAACTCACTATGTAGTCCAGGCTGGCCTCACGGCAATCCTCCTGCCTCAGCCTCCCAATTGCTGGGATTACAGGCATGTGCCACCACGCCCAGCTTATTTGTTTTTTTGAGACAGGGTCTCATTATGTAGTTCAGGCTGGCCTTGAACTCACTAGTAGCCTAGGCTGGCTTTGAACTTGTGGCAGTCCTCCTGCCTCCGCCTCCCAAGTGCTGGGATTACAGGTGTGTACCACCAAGCCTGGCTACTGTCTAATTTAACTCTAGTATGGAGTTGGCTGGGTGGGTGCCATGGTGCACACCTGTAATCCCAGCCACTTGGGAATGAGCCATGAGGATTGCGTGTTTGAGGCCAACCCGGGTAACATAGTGAGACACTATCTCAAAATAAAAAAGGCTGGGGAGCCAGCCATGGCGGTGGACACCTGTAATTCCAGCATTCAAGAGGCTGAGGCAGGAGGATCCTCTCAAGTTCAAGGCCAGCCTGGACTACACAGTGAGTTCAAGACCAGCCAGAACTACATAGTGAGACCCTGTCTCAAAAAACTAAAACAAAAAAAAAAAAGAAAAAAAAAAAAAAAGAGAAAGGGCCAGGGTATAGCTCAGTGGTAGAGCACTTGAGTAGTATAAGTGAAGCCCTGGGCTCAATACCCAGCACCAAAGTGGGGAAAAGTATGGGGTTGTTTTCATTATTTCCATTCTAGAGAACAATGAAATTGATGGTTCATGGTTAAACACGTGTGCTCAGAGTCACACTGCTGGAAAGTAGCAGGGCCAGAATTTGAACACAGTGCAGTAAAACTGCAAAGGTGGACTTTCTGCTGCATCCCAAGGCTTCTCCTTTATGCGGCCTCTCAGTATTTGCAGTCTGTTTCTCTGCATCCTCCTGTCAAATGGAATTACTGGGCATGCTCCAAATTCTTGTTCTCACATATTCTTCCTAAGATGTCCTCAGTGACCCCACCATCCCAGTGGGAGCATGTGGCTCCAGTGCTGCCTTTTCAGGGAAGCCAGCTCACTTCCATCAGGTCACTAGTCCCTTGGCCTTTGTGGCACTTCTGTGAAGGCTCCGTGTGCTTCCTGGAGTCATGGTTTACTTCCAGGTGCCATTCTTTCCCTTCTAGACTGCGAACCTTGTTACTGAGGAGTCTGCTCAGGGCCTAGTGCTTACCAGGTGATCAGTAAACGAGGGTATCTTGACCTGACCTGGGGAGGGTAGAGGAGCCTGGGCGAGGAGGTTGATGATTAGGCTGAGCTGGGGGTGGGGTGGGGAGGTGGCAGGGAGGTGCCCACCCTATCCTCCCACCCCTCACCCACACCACCGTGTATCCCCATTCTGTGCTCACGTCCAGGAAGCCGGAGAGCTCGGTTTGCAGCAGCTCTTTCAGCTCCTTCTTGCTCAGCTTGTACTTGTCCCCCTCCTTGCCCGAGTGGGCGTGGAACACGTTGATGAGGGTCTCCATCGCAGTCTCCAGCTCAGAGCCCATTGTGGCAGCGCACCTACCTTCCCCACCACGGAAGTGAGCTGGGGACCAGGTGAGGGGATCCCTCAGGCTTGGCACTGGTTCCACAGTGCAAAGATGGGAGCCCTACTGTAGTTTGTCTTTCAGTGAGGTTTTACAGTGGAAAACTCCAGTACAGCTAAAGCAGGCATGTGCTCTGTGCCCTCAACCTGTACCCAGCCACAGGAAATCAGGGTTGGGCATGGAGAGCGAACAGCCTGAGCTGGGCTGGCTCCAGAGGCCCACAGTGGATGTCTGCAGTAGCTCCCCTGGCAGAGAAGACGGGGAGGGTGGGGCTGGGAGGTGGTCACAGGACCAGGATGGCTTCTTCTGGCTCTATTTTTACCCTGGACCTTGCAGGCCTAGCACTGCCAAGCTACTCTGTTGGGCATAGTGGGCCAGGTCTCTACAGCCTTGGCTCTGCTGCCCACCCCAGCACAGAGTTAGTGAGGGGTCCTTGGGGAGCCTGATAGAGAGATGGCAGCCTGAGTGGGGGGCTGTGGCTTCTGGGGAGGGGAGCCCCACTGTCACAGACCTTCCTGTCAGCAACCTGGGGGCCTCATTTGGTCCTTTAAGTCCCTTCTGTCTTTAAGATGTCATTGTGACTTTGGTGGGGTGCGCCTCTCATTGCCTTCAGTTTGTTTGTCTTTGCAAAATTATCCCCTCCGTCAGGTGGGTGGGAGGAAGGAAGAGAGGAATGTCTGTGCCCTGCCCCTGGAGACAGAGCTCCCAGGGAGGGGGAGAGGAAGCCTGCGGGCGTGGGGTGTGGCTGCCCACTTGACTGATGGGGTACAGCGGGAGCAGGGGGTCGGGCTGGTATGTGTTGGGGGAGATGAAGGGCCTAGTTCCTGAGGTCCTTTGGGTTCAGGGGGCTGGGAATGTGCAGGAGAATGGAGGGGTGTGTTGAGAAGAGGAACCTGCCAAGCCAGGGGGACTCACTCAGTCAGGCCCTCCCCGGCCCCAGGGGGAAGCTCAGGTATCTCAGATCAGGTGGCCCCATCCTTCTCCAGGCCTGGGGGACTGGACAATGAGCCCTGATGATCGGATGACATCCCAGGTCTTCAGTGGGGCCCTTGTGAGTGTCACCTGAACTCTGGACATGAGAAGCCGTTGTCAAAGAGTCATGGGGGAGATGAAACCCAAGTCGGGGCTGATGGAGGAGATAACGGGGTGCTCCAGGGAGGGGTGCTGGTGGCTCAGTTACCAGACCCAGCCAGGAGGGGCACCTGGAGTTTGCCCAGAGCCCTCCAGCAGCCTGAGATTTTATATGGGGGCAGTTCTGGGAGGGCCTGGACAGTGGGAAAACAAAGAGGAAAGAATTTGGGGCAAGAGGAGTGGGCAGGGGTCTGGGCCGAGGAAGGGGAGGTCCCATGAAGTAGAGTTGGGAGGGGCACAGACCCCCGGGGCCCCTCTTCCTGACAGCAAATGGCTCATGCTCTGCCACTACCCCCAGGCTTCCTGGGGACCTGGCTCTTGGCAAGGATGGAGGCGCAGCAGAGACTGAGGCTGGCAGGGGGCAGGAACAGCTGTTCTGCTCTCTTATTCTTACCCCACTGTCAGCAAGGCCAATACTGAGGCCTCTCCTCAAACCTGGGAGACTGGGGGAGCCTTGGCAGGGGACTCGGTGTGTGAGGGGAGGGCCTAGTGTCCTGGGAGCCAGGTGCCAGGTTCCCCACTGACCTTCACTTGGCTCCCCTTGCCACCTCCCAAACTGTCTTCAAACTGCCCCTACTGCTCCCCGACCCTCAGGGCACCCCAGTGCCTGGGCTTTTGGGGGTCCCCCCCGCCGGCCAGGCTGGGGCCCCAGCCCAGGTGGGGCCGCATAATACTTACAGTCGATCTGGACCTGAGGTGGGAGCAGGTTCTGGGTGGATGGCGGAGACAGCAAGTGTGGCTCTTGGAGCTAGCTGTGTGAGACCTGTCTTTAGGGGCCCTTCCCCTCCCCACCCCCCAGCTCCACCCCTTCCTTCACAGACAGACACCCAGCGAGGCCAGGGGCCAAGAGTGGACAGAGGCGCCCTCTGTCTCCTGGGCTGGAACAGGGTGCCCAGTGTCTCTTCCCGCCCCACTGGGCACCGCAGACAGGAGGGAGGAGGTGGGAAGGGAGATCTGGGAGGGACGGAGATGTCTCACCCAGCTCTGCTCTGCGAACCCTGGAGCCAGCTGTGCCGGCTGAGCAGGGGAAGGGGAGGATTCGCTGAGGAGTCTTAGCCTGGGAGTCTTCCTGAGGGGTTTCATTCTGGGGACTCTTCTGTGGTGGCTTCAGCTTGGATCCCTCTGTTTGTGGCAGCCCAGCCATGCAGCTGGGGTCCCCAGAGGGGGTCTTGGTCTGCAGGGTGCACTGAAGGGTCTCTGGTTTTCAGATTAAGCTCTCAGGTGCTTTTTCTTTTTTGGAATTGAACCCAGGGTCTTAGCACTGAGCTACATCCCATGCCCTTTTTTATTTTTTATTTTTTGAGACAGGGTCTCACTAAGTCACTTAAATTTCCTAGATTGGGCTTGAATTTGGGATTTTTCTGCCTTAACCTTCCAGAGAGCTGGAATTATAGGTGTGCGACACCTCTGCTGGCTACCTTCAGTTGCTTTTTTAAAATTAGCTGTTGTGCCTGGCTTGGTGGCACATGCCTGTAATCCCAGCACTGGGGAGGCTGAGGCAGGAGGATCAGTGAGAGTTCGAGGGCAGTCTGGGCTATATAGTGAGTTTAAAGCCAGCCTAAATTACAGAGCGAGACTCTGTCTCAACAAAACAAAACAAAACCAAAACAAAATTAGCAGTTTTCTCTCATCATGTCCCTGTCCCTTGTCCCCAGCAGACACTCCTGATTAGCTCTGGGGGTGTAATGGGCCAGCTGGTCCCAGTACAGTATTGGGAGTGATAAAATCCTAGAACCCCACCCCGCCTAGCAGTCCACCCCACAAGTGGACCAGAGCCGTGATTGGGCTGTTGTTCCCTCCCTTTGTAATCGTCTGTGGAAACTTGATAGCCCTGGGCTGGGGAGTGGCTCTGCTTTCCCTCCTGGCGGCGCGGTGCTTATAAACCTCAGTCCAGAAGTTGCTGCTCACTGTGCCCATCTCCTTGCCTTGGTGAGTTGTCCCTGGAGGGAGTCTGGGGATCCTTTTTGGCACCTCCCACCCCACTAGCTGGCTCAAAGAGGGACTCAGGAAGTGGCTTTGGGAGAGCAGGCGGCAGTCCCTGTGGGAGTGTGTGTGCCGCCATGTGTGGGGAAATAAGGGACGGTGGGCATGTCCCCTTCCCCCAGTCTTTCCTCGTGCCCCTGGGGACTGTGAGTGTCCTGACCAAGCCCTCCGTGGGCTTGGGGAGCCAGAGTAGTCCCGTGCCGGGCCCCTGTCATCCGGGGACAGGAGCGTGTGTGGGGGTCTGTGGGGTCCTGTGCTGAGCACTCTGTCCACCTGCCCTCTAGAATGAGGGTGCAGAGAAGGTGGATCTGGCCAGACTGAGCCAGCCCTGACCACAGCTGGGCCTCTGCCAGCCCTCGCGTCTCTGCTGGGAAGAGCGGCCAGTGTTTGGGCAGGCGGAGACCCAGGTCCCAGTGTAAACAGGCTTTGGAGACAAACAACCTCCTGACACTTTGCGGTTGTGAGGAACAAGGAGAAGGGGCTCTTGGGACAGAAACCCCACAGGGGGCCCCCAGACTGAGGCTCCAAAGAGGGGCCACCAGATGAGGGGTCTTACACTAGGGCCACCAGAGAGGGCCCCTAAAAAGGACCCCTAACTGTAAAACCCACAGAAAAAGGAGTTTCTGGAACTGAACCTAAACTGAAATACTATTGCCTGGCCCATTCTCCAAACCCAGCTCCTGTCCCCTTCTTCTCTGCAGAAGCCTGAGGCGACACCAACGAGGCCTTCCTGTTCCCTCCCTCTTCCCTGCAGAAGCCTGAGGCAGCACCAAGGCGTTCCTGGGTCCTGGGCTCCCTGACCATCTGCTCTGTTCCTTGCGCGTCCTGCAGGTCAGCCCTGTGAGGACGTCATCTCCAGCCCCTGGATCCTAATGGCAGCCGAGCCACTGACTGAGCTGGAGGCTGCCATCGAGACAGTGGTCGCCACTTTCTTCACCTTTGCGGGGCGGGAAGGCCGGAAAGGCAGCCTGAGCATCAGTGAGTTTCAGGAGCTGGTCACCCAGCAGCTGCCTCACCTGCTCAAGGTTGGTGGTAGTCTTAGGGGCTGTGAGTTTGTGGGCCGGGACGTGGCACACAGTGCAGGTGAGGTGATAATGCTGAGTAGGTAGTGAGACCACAAGAAAGCTTGAGAGTGAACAGGTGTAGATGGTTCTAGGTTTTCTTGCCTAGACTGAGTGTGTGTGTGCACATGTATGTGTGTGTGTGACTAGGGAAGAAAAGATGCTGTGGGTGTGCAAGTGGGAGGGTGTATGTGCTTGGCCTCTGTGCTCCCTTCAGATGATGCTATTGGTTCTCGCGTCCACCTGAGCCTCTATGGTCTCATTTCCCCAACATAGGACTGGACCCAGAGCTGGACTCCAGGAGATCTACAGACCATACGTAGAGCTAGAAGGAGGCTGCCCAAAAGCAAATATGGCCCAGACTCCTCATGCTCGCCTGTAATCCCAGCACTCAGGAGGCTGAGGCAGGAGGATTGACATGAGTTTGAGGCCAGCCTGAACTATACAGCCGAGACCTTATCTCAAAAACAAAAAACAAAAAACAAAACAAAACAAAACAAACCATACCCTAGCAAGCAAATTACTTAAATGTGTTTGCAAGAATCAAATACTCTGTGTGGAATTGAAAACAAAGAAAAAAAAAAAAAGCATTGGGCAGAAAATTAATTAAAAGACAAAAACTTTGATTGTTATAAAATTACAAATACAAAAAGCAACAAATTATAAACACAAATTACAGGTTTCAGTGACATTAGTAACCAGAACATAACTCATGAGTTACTTAATCATCTACTATCTTAACTAATTTGTGAAGGAATAGAAGCTGATGATTAAGCCAAAGGATCTTCCGCTCCTTTCCCTGCGAGGAAATCTGGACCACAGCTTTCCAGTAACTTCCACAAGCTGGTGTTGCTTTTCTTAGAGAAAACCAACAGGGAAGCGTGTATTCTGGCTGTCCCTCTGTGCCTTTCTTTGTAATAAATTTTAAAAAATTTAAACATTCATCATGTTTTTCAACTACGCCTTGCATAACCATAGCTGGATGTGGTGGCGCACGCCTGTAATCCCAGCGCTCTGGGAAGCTGAGGGAGGAGGATCACAAGTTCGATCCCAGCCTGGAAAATTTAGCTGCCTAGTAGACCCTGACTCAAAAAACAAATGCAATTTCCTTCTCTCCTGGATCAATAGTATCAGATTACAAATATGCTGTAATGTTACCGCCCAGCTGGTGGGTTCTTCTCTCAACCCAGAAAGAATTACAAGACACAGAGTCAAGAGAGAAGCAAAAGCATTTATTGGAGAGTGAAAGCAGAAAGCTCCCAATGGCAGGAGAGGACCCGGGCAGGTTGCCACAGGAACTCTTTATCTAGGAGTTTCGATACACAGAAATGACTACGTTGCAGACCACTTCGGGACAAAGGCACTCTTCAGAGGAGTGTAAATAGAGGCTTGGTGGGGCCTTGTTTTTTTATCACATTCCTGGACAGGAAGATTTTCCTAGTTTAACAAGGGACCCTTGCCACTGTGTTGCCATCCTGGGGCCTGGCTCTTTGTTATCCCTCAGTCCCAGGCTTCCTTTTATCTTGTCCTTCCCTAGCTCATCCTGACTCCCTCTGGGCTTGGCTTTTCCCTGGCTGCCTGACCTGTCTGTTGACCTCCCTCTGCCCAGCACCCTCCCCTCTCTTCATGGGCTAGCATCACTCTGGAAATCACTCTTTTCAGGGAAATGATACCTAAGCCTTAAGAAAATGAAACCTAAGCCCAACCGTGCGATTGCAGACGGCTCCCAGTTCGCTCCCCCAGGTCATCTGCTGTTTCCCGGTTTCATGTAATATCTCCCATCTTGAAAAAAAGAAAAGCCAGGCTTGGTGGCACATACTTGTAATCCCAGTACTTGGGAGGCTGAGGCAGGAGGTTCACTAGGAGTTTGAGGCCAACCTAATCTACATAGTGAGACCCTGTCTCAAAAAAAAAAAAAAAAAAAAAAAAAAAAGGAGAAACAAAATTTCCCTTCACTTTTTAGCTCCCTTCATTCATACCATTTATTTTTGCTCTCCTGTATAGCAAAACCCCTCAAAAACAATGAGAAAAAAAATTATACTTATTGTCTCCACTTTTCATCTCCTATTCCTCTCCTTGATATTTTCTAGGTTTATTCCTCATGTAATTCAAATTTCTGCTCAAGTGGCAGATTGTCAGCATGGTTTTCCTTCACCACTGAACACAAAAACCAACTCTGTTGGAGTATATCCCGTTACCCTGCAGAACGCAGCCGTCACGCTCGACCTCCATTATGTACTGACATGTTCTCAGAAGTGCTAGTCTCCCGAAGGGAGGGAATCTGCTCACTGCTTCATCTCCAGCATTTAGGATGTCTAACTCCTAGTAGGTGTTCAATAAAATATTAAGTGACTGTCTTAATAAAGAGCTATGATGGGCCGGTGAGATGGCTCAGCGGCATAAGCGCCTGCCTTGCAAGCGCGAGGGCCCGAGTTCGACTCCCGGATCCCACATACGAAAAAGGGGCCGGTGATATCGCTCAGCGGCACGGGTGCCTGTTGGCGCGCGAGGTCCTGAGGTCGACCCCCCGGTACCCACAAAAAAAAAAAAAAAAAAAAAAAAAAAAAGAGCTATGGAAGGAGGGGCTTATAAACATCACAGTTTATTTCTCACAGTTCTGGAGAAATAAATGAAGATCAGAGTGCCAGCAGGGCTGGGTTCATGCGAGGGCCTCTTAGGGGCTGCAGATGCTGCTTTCAGGTTGTGTCCTCTCTTGCAGGGAAGAACTAAAATGCTCTCTGGGTTCTCTGTTGTAAGGGGACTAACTGTATTCCCAAGGACTCAACCCTTGTGACCTTAGTCATCTCCTAAAGACCCATCAGATTTCAGGGGTAGGCTTTCAACATGAATTTTGAGAGAGCAGATATTCAGTACATATGAATGAGTGAATAAAATTGTGAAAAAAGAAGTGAAAAAATGTGACTGAGTAAATGAACGAATACATCCTACATACTGTTCTACAAATAGCTTTTTTGGTGCATGGGTCAGTGTGGGAGTTTGAGACAGAATCTCATTATGTATTTAGGCTGGCCTTGAATTTGAGATCCTCTTGCCTCAGCCTCTCAAGTGCTGGGATCACTGGTGTGTGCCACCATTCCCAGCTGTACAAATAGAAGCAGGAGGATTGAAAGGTAGAGGCTAGACTGAGCAATTTAGTAAGACCCTATCTCAAAATAAAATTTATAAAGGGCGAGGATGTGGTAGAGCGCTTGGGTAGTGTACACAAGGCCCAAGTAATAATCCATAGAGGATATTTCCCCATTTAAAAAAATGATGCATTGGGTGTGGTGGTGCAGACCTGTAATTCCAGCACTCTGGAAGGCTGAGGCAAGATGCTCATGAGTTGCCAGCCTGGAGAATTTAGTGACTGAGACCATGTCTCAAAATAAAAAAATAAAAAGAGGGCTGGGAATGTATAGCTCTGTGCAAAGGCCCTGGATTCAAAGCATTGTATTCCATTGTATAGTTTAACACATTTATTTATTTATTTAGCCAGTCTTCCATTGATGGACATGTTTGTTGTGTTCTTTTTTTTTCCGCCTTAGCAAACATTCTTTTTTGTTGGAGTCAGGGTCTCTCCATGTAGCCCAGGCTGGCCTTGAACTTGTGGCGTCCTGCCTCAGCTTCCCGAACACTGGGAATACAAGCACGGGCCATCATGCCCTGCAGTGAACGTTCTTGTTTGTGTATCTTTACATTCTTGAAAATAACTACATAAGGTCAAAGAGCATGCTTTTTTGTTTGCTTGTTTTAAATTTTTGTGGGTATAACCAATTTGCTGCCCAACAAGGTTGGGCCAGGTGACGTGGCCACTCACAGTGCATGAAAATGTCTGTGTCCTTGTCCAGTGTGGCATTATCGAGCTTTTCATTTCTGTTAATATAATATGTAAAAATAGTATCTTTTTTCTATTTATACTTCTTTAATTCTGAGTGAAATGGAATATTAAAAGTATTTTTGGGGCCGGTGAGATGGCTCAGCGGCGTAAGCGCCTGCCTTGCAAGCGCGAGGGCCCGAGTTCGACTCCCGGAACCCACATACGAAAAAAGGGCCGGTGATATCGCTCAGCGGCACGGGCGCCTGCTGGCGCGCGAGGTCCTGAGGTCGACCCCCGGTACCCACAAAAAAAAAAAAAAAAAAAGTATTTTTGGTGGACACATATACTGCCTTTGCAGTGAGCTGCTTATTTATTTCTTTTTTTTTAATGTGGGTACGGGAGTCAAACTCAGGACCTTGCGCTTGCCAGCAGGCACTTGTGCCACTGAGCGATATCACTGGCCCTTTTTTTTCCTTTATGTGGGTACTGGGAGTCGAACTCAGGACCTTGTGCTTGCCAGGCAGGAGCTTGTGCCACTGAGCCATATCACCGGCCCTATTTATTTCTTTATCAGAGAGTTCATTATAGTTTTTTGTAGAAAAAAGAAATTAGCCTTTTGTTTATTATAAGTTGCTACAAATGTTTTTTCCTAATTTGCCCTATATCCTTTGAGTTTATGTTTTAGGTATTTTTACCATACAGAATGTAAAAAACTTTCATATAATTAAATCTATCTGATTTCTCCTGACTAGCTTCTATATTTTGTCTTCTCTCTTCCCTTCTTCCTTCTTTGGACATGCTAAGCACCCTTGTGTATGCTAAGCACATGCTTTACCCCTGAACTGTACCCCAACTCATAGCTTCTGTGGTGTATGTCTTACTTAGAAATATTTTCCCCATTTTAACATATTAAAAAAACACAGTTTTTATTAATGTTTTCCTATTGGGAAATACCAGCTTTATTATTTACTCAGTTTCCATGTGTATATTGAATGTGTATTCCATTTCATACATCTGTTATTTATCTAGTAACAAGCTGGCTTAATTACTCTAGGTGTTATTACTCTATAGTTTTTTTTTTTGTACTGGAGGTTGAACCCAGGGCCTTCACATTAAGCTATGTCTCGAACCCTTTTGAAATTTTCCTGATTGGATTGGCACTGTGTTTTTTCCACCAGTATTTATTGAGCACTCCCTCTGTGCTGTGCTGACGCTGTCCTCGACTTGGGTTACAGTGGTGAACAGGTTACCACTGTGTGCCAGGTATTCACCTTGGCACTAGGATTATAGTGGTGAACAAGACGGACGGGGTCTCTGTGCACATGAAGCCTTTTCTCTTAGCAAAGTATGAGGATCAAAGGAAATAAAGCGGGCCCGTGATATCGCTCAGCGGCACAGGCGCCTGCCTGGCAAGCGCGAGGTCCTGAGTTCGACCCCCGGTACCCACAAAAAAAAAAAAAAAAAAGGAAATAAAGCATGTGATGTGTTAGCATAAAGCCTGAAATTATGAAATCAGGCATGGTTACACTAGCCACCCTTGCCTCCTGCTGGCGGTGCTTATGGTATTTTACAATTAGGATGATCACAGCTTTTAAAAGAGTCTGGTTGGCTCTTCTGTAAATGAGCTTTGTGCCTTCTTAGTATGTGGCAAGTCTTCTTTGCCTTCATTCAAATATTGATTCCCAATGTTCAGCAACGAGCTCTGCCTGAGGCCACCAGTCTGGCACTGACTCATTGTTCACCCATGGCTTTTTTTTTTTTTTTTTTTTTTTTTTTTTGTGGGTACCGGGGGGACGACCTCAGGACCTCGTGCGCCAACAGGCACCCGTGCCGCTGAGCGATATCACCGGCCCCTTTTTCGTATGTGGGATCCGGGAGTCGAACTCGGGCCCTCGCGCTTGCAAGGCAGGCGCTTATGCCGCTGAGCCATCTCACCGGCCCTCACCCATGGCTTTTTGACTGTGGTCTTTTTGCTCGCAACACCCTTCCCCCTTTGGAAGTATACTGAGGATGGAACCCAGACAGGGCTTTACAAATGCTAGGCAAGCACTCTACCATTGAACTACATCCCTAGCCCTTTTTATTTTTTATTTTGAGACTGGGTCTTACTAAATTGCCCAGACTGGCCTTGAACTCTCTGCAATCCTCCTGGCTAGTCTCCTGAGTGGTGGGATTACAGGCATGCGCCACTATACCTGGCTAAACTTGTGTGTCTTATTTATTTCACTGAAAATTATGGTCTCGAGGTGCATCCATTTACCTACAAACAACTCAAGTTTATCCTTCTTTGTGGTAGAGTGTATTCCAGTGTATATAAATACCACATTTTCTTTTTTTTTTTGTGGGTCCCGGGGGTTGACCTCAGGACCTCAGGCGCCAGCAGGTGCCTGTGCCGCTGAGCAATATCACTGGCCCTTTTTTCGTATGTGGGTTCCGGGAGTCGAACTCGGGCCCTCACGCTTGCCAGGCAGGCGCTTACGCCGCTGAGCCATCTCACCGGCCCCCACATTTTCTTATCCATTTATCTGTTGATGGGTATATGGGCTGTTTCCAAGATTTAGCTATTATAAATTGTGCTGCTGTAAACATGGGTGTGTACATATCACTGCAGTATGATGCTTTTAACTCTTTTGGGAAGATGCCTAGAAGGGGAATAGCTGGGTCAAATGGAACATCTAGTTTTAGTTTTTTGAGGAATCTACATACTGATTTCCATAGTGGCTGTACCAATATACACTCCCACCAACAGTGGAGAAGGGTTCTTTTTTCCCTGGCAGCCTCATCAGCATTTGTTATTGGTTGATTTCTTGACGATAGCCATTCTTTCTGGAGTAAGATGGAATCTCAGTGTTGTTTTAATTTGCAATTCTTGAATGACTAGTGATGTTGAACATTTATTTTTTTTTTTTGTGGGTACCGGGGGGTCGACCTCAGGACTTCGCGCGCCAGCAGGCGCCCGTGCCACTGAGCAATATCACCGGCCCCTTTTTTGTATGTGGGATCCGGGGGTCGAACTCGGGCCCTCGCGCTTGCAAGGCAGGCGCTTACGCCACTGAACCATCTCACTGGCCCCACATTTTTTATATATTTATTTGCTGTTTATACTTTTTCATCTGAGAAGTGTCTATTCATTTCATATGCCCATTTTTAGATTGAGTCTTTGAATTTCGGGCTCTGATTTTTGTTGTTGTTGTTGTTCTTTATATATTCTAGATAATAGTGCTTTGTCTGAGGTATAGCTGGTAAAAATGTTTCACCATTCTATAGGTTGTCTCTTCACTCTGCTTGGTGGTTTCTTTCGCTGTGCAAAAGCTTTTTAATTTGATGTGATCCCAGTTGTTGATTCTTTGTAATATTTCCTGTGCAATTAGGGTTTTGTTCATAAGGTCTTTTCCTATACCTACATCTTCAAGAGTTTTACTTATTCTATCTTTCAGCAGATCATTTCTGTTTTTATATTTAGATCTTTGGTCCATTTCAATTTTAGTTTAGTGCGTGGTGAGAGATATGGGTCTGGTTCAATCTTTGGCATGTAGAAAGCCAGTTTTCCCAGCACCATTTATTAAAGAGGCTGTTTTTCTTCCAGTGAAGGTGTTTGGGGCCAGCTTCTACCTGCAGGCCAGAACAGATTGTGTACACATCTTCCCAGCTCTGCATTCAGTGATTCATATTTATAGTTCATGATCAGCCATGTGGGAGTATTTATACCCTGCCAAAAATTACGAGTCAGGCCTTCCTGCCTCCCTCTGTGGGTGCCCTTTGGAGTCAGGACCACAGGGAAGGGCAGTTTGGAGCTGCAGCCTCCTCCTTCAGGCAAGAGCAAGTGTGGGTGTGTCTGAGGGAAGGGCCCCCAGAGAAAGGCAGCTGGTGATTCTTCCCTCTCCCTGTTTCTTATGCCCTCCCTGGCTTTTTTTCCCCAGTACCAGGGATTGAACCCAGGGCCTTTGTACTGAGCTACATCCCCAGTTTTTTTTTTAATTTTTGTTTTGAGATATGGTCTTGCTAATTTGCTAAGTTGCCCAGGCTGGACTTGAACTTGTCATGCTCCTGCTTCAGCCTCCCAGAGTGCTGGGATTACAGGTGTGCACCACCATGCTGGGCTAACAAGCCCCAATTTTAACCCTTTCTTTCTCTTTTGTGTCTCCTCAGGATGTGGGTTCTCTAGATGATAAGATGAAGAGCTTGGATGTGAATCAGGACTCGGAGTTCAAGTTCAATGAGTACTGGAGACTGATCGGTGAGCTGGCCAAGGAAATCAGGAAGGAGAAGGCCCTGGAGATCCGGAAGAAATAAAGTGCCTGCTGGCTGGGCAGGGCCAGGCAGAACCCACAACCCCCAAATAAAGCTTCCCTCTTGAAACAAATGTTTCTCATTCACATTCCATCCTGGTTTCTTCTCTTGAGACCAGCGGGTAGGAAAGCTCTGCCGTGACCTGAGGGTGAGCGTGAACACTATGAGTTCCTTGAAGAGAGGGAATACTGTTTATCTTCAAATATTGTGCAGTGTCTAGCAGCAGGTCTTGTACTGAGTAGGTACTCAATAAATGGTTGATGAATGAACATACAAAAGATAAAGGAAGTGAGGACAGGTTAGGTAGCTTCTGTTTCACTAGGTGCCTCCTGTGGCTGAGTTCCAGTTTCCCCATCTTATTCTTGGAGTTGTCCCTGGTGACAGTGACAGCATGGAATGTGTGTCAGAGGCTTACCATATCAAGCACAGGTTAAACATGTTACCTGCATTCAGCTGGGTGTGGTGGTGCATGCCTATAATCCCAGCACTTGGGAGGCTGAGGCAGGAAGATTTCTACCAGTTTGAGGCCAGCCTGAACTACATTGCAAGACCCTGTCTCAAAAAAAAAAAAAAAGGAAAGCAAAACAAAACAAAATAAAAAAAAACAGGTCCCCCAAAACATATTATCTGCATTATCTTAGTTAATTCTCACAGCCCTGAATGATAGGATTTTATATTTTACTTTTTTTTTTTTTTTTCGTGGGTACCAAGGGTCGACCTCAGGACCTCGCGCTTGCCAGGCAGGCGCTTACGCTGCTGAGCCATCTCACTGGTCCTATTTTACTTTTTGTACTGGGGATTGATCCTAGGGCCTTCTCACTGAGCTCCATCCCCAACCCTTTTTATTTTTTTATTTTGCGGTAGGGCCTCCTAAGTCACTAAATTGCACAAGCTGTGTTTGAACTTGTAATCTTTCTGCTTCAACCTCCCAGAGTGCTGGGATTACAGGTCTGTGCCACCATGCCCGGCTCTGGTAGGTAGGTTGTTTTTCTTTTGTTGTTTTTTGAGATAGGGCCTCACTATGTAATTCAGGCTGGCTTTGAACTCGTGGAGATCCATCCTGCCTCAGCCTTCCAAGTGCTGGGATTACAGGTGTGCCCCACCACACCCAGCCCAGGTAGGTAGTATTTTTAAGACCTATACTGAAGGTGAGGAAATAGATTTTTAGATAATCCACAAAGACAAGAATAACTGGAACTGGGCTGAAATTCCAGAGCCACTGACTCAACCCCCTGCCCCCAAGGATACTTGGGAACACAGGACCTCCTCCCGTGCTCCCTCCCCAGCAAGGGTGAAGCCAGAGGAGAGGGACGGTGACACTCTCTTCAAGGCATGGTGCTTCAGGAATCAGCACTGGTGGGCATGGTGCTGCTGCCCTCCTTGTCCTTACTGGCTTGAGGACGTGCAGTTTGCAGGGCCTGCCACCAGAGAGAGCAGGGGTGGGGCAGGGCTGTCATCGCTGTCATAGCTGTCTGTGGCCTTGTGGGCAGCAAGGAGTCCAGAGGAGCTCGGGGCTGAGACAAGCCCCGATCATACACCATGGAAGCGTCCCTAATGGAGCTGCACCACCCACTGAGGGCCCCCAGACAGTGACCTCAGAGTGACCCCCAGGCTGGGTGCTGTTGGTAGACATTCCAGAGGGGGTTCCACATAAGGAGGGACAGATCAGTGAGACACCCTGGTCAGAGACTGCTCAGAGGGGCAGCCGGCCAAGCCAGTCTCTGAGAAACCCTCAGATGCGAAGACCTTTGCGGGGGGTAGGGGGTGGTCCCCAAAGTGAAGCCCTTCACAGAACTCTCAGACTGAGACCCTTGTGCACAGAGGCCTCTGCAAATGGAGACCCAAAGTACAGGAGAGCCCTACATGTGGGACATATGCTCTGATCTCAGAGTTCAGGAAGGCACCCAGGAGCTTTGGCTCTGGGCCCCACCCATCCTTGCCCTGATCCAAGCTGGGTACTCCACTGAGCCTGGGCAGGTGAGGAGGCCACTTGGGTTAGCACAGTCCAGGGTCCCCAGGGTGACACCCTGGGCTCTGGATTGGAGGGTGGGTGTTGCAAGCTGCTGCAAGGTTAGGGAAGACATGGGACTCAACAGAGGCAGGCACTTGTAGCCCGACCAGTTTGGAGAGGTTGTCAGCTGCCGAGTGATTCATCTGGGCCTTGAATGTGTGCACCAAGGGCTGACGGAAAGTCAGGTCTGAGCTGTGTGGCTTCCTCTGCCAGGCCGAGCTTCTCAGGCCCTTCCTCCCCCATTCATCTGTCTGCCTTCAGGATTGGGAAAGGCTCTGGGGTCTGGATAGGCTTGAGTGTCACTATTTAAATTGGCCCTGGTCAGGAGGAGAGAGAGAGGGGAAGAAAGAGAGCGAGAGAGGGCGAGAGAGCCATACAGAGGCCTCTGTGGTCCTCTTTCAAGTCTGTCATCCTCTTCTGTCCTCAATCCTGCTTTTCCTTCTTTCCTGGTTACTGAATCCCCCTCTGCTTCACCACAGTATCTCTAACCCCACATCTTGCTCCAACCTTCCTTCCCTCCTGTTCCTGTGATTCCATGGGCTGATCTGGGGCCAGGGGCATCCCAGCCTCAGCCCTCCATGACTCCTTCCTCCTGACAGGGGTAGGACAGGCTCTGAGCTCTGGCTGATGGAGGGTGGGGCCCAAGCTGCTGGCTCCCAGCCTGGGCAGGCGCAGCCAGAGCAGGGGTGGCTGTGGGATGAGGCCCAGCCCGCCCTCCCCGCCTCCCCTCCTTTCCCCCAGGTATATGAGCTGAGCCCAGGTGAGCTGGCTCCTCCCGTCCAGTCTCAGCGGCTGCCAGCAGGTAAGGAGACCCAGGGCTTTTCATCTAGAAGCTCCCAAACTCCAGTTTATTTAATTTAATTTAATTTAATTAATTAATTAATTTATTTTGTGGGTACCGGGGTCGACCTCAGGACCTCACGCGCCAGAAGGAGCCCGTGTCGCTGAGCGATATCACTGGCCCTTTTTTCGTATGTGGGCTTCGGGAGTCGAACTCGGGCCCTCACGCTTGCCAGGCAGGCGCTTAGGCCGCTGAGCCATCTCACCGGCCCCCAAACTCCAGTTTGGAGTCATTATGTCGTCCAGGTTGGCAGGTGTCCAGGGGGCACCTGCGCCTGTGCTTCCTGTGTCTTCTAGGGCAGAGCTGGGGACTGCACCCTGGAGCTTGGGGTGTGTGCATTCTGGTGACTCGGGGAGGTGGGGGGAATGAGGCTGAAGTGAGTGAGGCCCAAGGGATTCCCTCTACATGGGCGAGGCCTTAGTCCTGGAGCTTGGGGAGGAGCCCATGGGGCTCCCAATCCTGCTGCCTGGAGCCTGGGGCTGTATGGAGTTGGCTGTGACACCTCAGGTGAGGTGGAAGGGCTTGGTAGAGCCAAAGGGGGCCACTGAGAAAGAAGGCTGACCTCCCCCTCACCTCAGGGCTCCCCTTCCTCTAGGCAGACCATGAGCCATCAGCTCCTCTGGGGCAGGCTGTAGGACGACGAAATTCTCACCAAAGGGCCAAGTGCCGGGGCAACATGGGACAGTGTCGGTCAGCCAATGCTGAGGTAGGCCCCTCACTCCTGGCCTGTCTTTATATCTCCACACTCCTCCCCTCTGTTCTGAGAGTGTATATCCCCCAGGATTTTGCCCCTCACTTTGGCCTTGCCCTGCACCCAGACCTTGCCAGTGAGGCCTGAGTCCTCTCCCTGACCCCCACACAGGGTGATACAGATGGAGTCCGGGGAAGATGTCTGGACAGGTGCAGGGACCTGTTCTGCCTACTGCTGGAGGTGGCCGGGAGGGAGGCCTTGCCCAATCTGTGGCTCAAGTCAGGGGCCACTGTGGCCTAGAAGCTGGGGCAGGGGTGAGGTAGAGGGGCTGGGTTCTGGGCTCTGGCGTGGGCATGGGTGGTTGCCTTCCAGCTGGTTTCTGCTCTGTGGCTTTGCCAAGGCTCCTAGGGAAGCAGTTTGTCTGTTGCGGGGTGGGTGGTGTGCCCCTGACGTTCTGTCTCCTGCCCTCAGGATGCCCAGGAATTCAGTGATGTGGAGAGGGCCATCGAGACCCTCATCAAGAACTTCCACCAGTACTCGGTGGAGGGTGGGAAGGAGACACTGACCCCTTCTGAGCTCCGGGACCTGGTCACTCAGCAGCTGCCCCACCTCATGCCGGTACTAAGAGTGGACCCCACCCCCACAGTCCCCTGACTTCCCAAGCTAGTGCTCCAAGACTCACCCATGCTGGGATTGGCAGCCCCAAGCCCTTCTCCCTTGCCGGTGCCAGGTGGCTCAGGTCCACCTGCCTGCTCCCAGGCAGGGTGGGGTGGGAAGATCTGAAGGTGCCACCTTGCTGAGCTATGGTGTCTTCCCTTCCCTCAGAGCAATTGTGGGTTGGAAGAGAAAATCGCCAACCTGGGCAACTGTAATGACTCTAAACTGGAGTTTGGGAGCTTTTGGGAGCTGATTGGAGAAGCAGCCAAGAGTGTGAAGCTGGACAGTCCTGTTCCAGGGAGTTGAAGACCCCCTCCTGGAATTCTTGGGGTGATGTTGGGGAGAGGGCATCTTAGAAACTGTGGGCTTGGAAATAAAACTTCTCTCCAGCGCTACTTCCCTATTCCCCAGCCTGCACCTCCTTGTCCTTGTAAGGTTCGGGTTTATAACTGCCTCCCCCAGGGCTGGTGTACTCTGTCCTGGGAGTTCCAAGGAGCTCATGGGTCCTCACTGAGGGAAGTGCAGGGGGGAGGTTGGGGCCTGGGAGGGAGGGTACAGAGGGATAAGGGTGGTGTAAGGGCCAAGTGATTTGGTAGTAAGGGAGGACAGAGAGGAGCTGGGCAATGGGAAATGATCAGGAAAATGGGCTGGGAATGTGGCTGGACATTGGTACTGAAAGGGGTGCCTGAGAACCTACCCCTCTTTGTCTCCTCTCCAAGCTAAACTATAGCTGTCTGTCTGGTACTATCCCTTCCTATGTCCAGCCCTGCCCTGGCCTCCTTCCTGGACTCTGTCCCTGGGCTGCGGGGGGGGGGGCGGGGGAGAGAAGGGGAGCAGGCTCAGAGAAGAGGCTGAGGAAGGTGTGATTTTGGGGTGGGAGGATTTTGGGGTGCTTGGACTTTTACAGAATGATGATTGTTTTGTATCATTTGATTAATAAAAAAATTGAAAAAAAGTAAAAGATGTCTTGATTGGATGCCCTCAGGGTCCCTGGGTGAAGGGCTCTTGGGGACTGAGTCAAGAGTTCTTGGGTGGGTCACGTGGAGCTTGGGCAGTAGAAGTGACTGAGAGCTCACTTTCTCCATGGATTTGGGTTGAGGGTTGTACAGGCCCAAAAGGTGGAAGAGCCGGTTCTTTCTAAGGGCCCTCAACAAGAGATGGAGATGTGCATGTGTGTGCACCTGCATCTGGGGGAAAGGACGCGAGTCCAGGTGTCCTGGGGGCTGGCTGACTAATGACAAGGGAAACATGGGGCTGAGGAACAGGCTCACTGGCATTTTGAATCCTCACTCTACCACTTGCATCTGTGAAGGTCTGGGTATGCTCTTGGAGTATGTTACTTATAAAGTGGGGGTGTGGACAGTCCTGCCCTTGTAGCTGTGCTGGGAGGGTGACATGGCTCATCCCATGGATGGACACAGCCAGGGCCTGTGGCCATCGCTGGGGGAGTGGGGCAGGGATCCTTTCTGGTTTGTCGTGGTCCTGCTATGGGGAGGTGCATCTGCCATTTTCTTGGGTACCTGAAGGAAAGCTGGGAGTGGGAGGTTGCAGAGGAGTTCTCTGCTGTGTACAGGGGGGTTGGGGAAGGGCCTCAGGGGAGCTCAGGTTGGGTTGAATTGGAGAGGGAAGACCAGAGCCAGCTTCGGGTCCCTGGGTGTCCACAGAAATCAGGTGTTACTCCTAAAATCCCAACAGCTAGGAAGTTTCTGTGGTCAGCTAGCCTGGCCTGGAATGCTAACTGAACTTGTCTGTTGGGGGCCCCTGAAACTGGCCTTCCAGTGACCCAGGAGAGAAGGACAGGTGACAGTCCTTCCCTTCCTTCTTCCACCTTGTCAGGTTCTGCTCAGGCCCTGAGGGGTTAGGAGGGTGGAGTTGGGGAGGGCCAGCTTCCACCACTCAGTCTGGTGTGGGGGTAGAAGGGTGTTTAAAAAAGGTGTGTATCCCTTTAACAAGGGCCCAACCCCAGGGCCAAGGCAAGAGGGAGCTCAGTCACTACCTCCCTACAGCCAGCTCAACCAGGCAGGCCCGAGAGGGAGTGGGACAGTCTGGGAGTGCAGCGCGGCCGGGAGGAGTCCTGGCTGGGCTGAGCTGGCGAGCTGTTTAGCAGTGCCAGAGCCTGGACCCCAGAGCCTTACTGGGCAGGAGGTGGACCGAGGAGGCAGGTGAGCACCCCAGGCCCAGCCTGGGAGGTCTGGGGCTGCCAGAGGGACCCTGCAGGCTTGGGAGACCAGGAGAAGGGGTGGTAAAGGGACCAGGGGAGAGGGACCTGGCTGAGACTGGAAAGGAAGATTTTGTTAATTATTAACTTTCCCCAAAGGCCAGTTTGGGAATGGGAAGTCCTGGTGAGATTGGGGGCTGGGTGGAGCTTCCAGAGGAATGGATGGGGGTGACAAGACCCTCTGCCTGACCGACAGATGACTGGGCTCCTCTCCAGGGACTGGGACAGTGGGCAGAGCACCCCGGAGCTTTGCCCGCAGCTGCCAATCCTTCCCAGACAGAAAAGGGCAAGTGTGCGTTGGTGGGGGTGGGGGGCTATTCAGACCTTGGACACAGGCCTCACTGGGCTCTAGGGGCTCTGTCCTGGGGTAGGTAATGGGGCCCAGGAGGAACCGAGGGGGCCCAGGGGGCCTGAGAGAGGAGGCAGGGGCTGAGGTGGCTTCTCTTCCACCTGAAGACCGAGGCAGATCCCAGACACAGGCCCCTCTGTGCTTAAGGAGCTGTTCCCTGGGAGGGGCTTGGGTGAGGCCCTGGGGAGAAACCTGGGAGCTCCCTGGGAGAGGGAGAGAGAGAGGGAGGAGAGCTGGACTTGGAACTGGCTGCTTTTCCACCTTAGGACCCAGGCAGGTCCTTGCTTGACTTGTTTTGCCTTTTCTGGGGGAGCCACCTGCATTATGTGAGCCTTCCTCCATCCAGCCCAGCCGAGGGCAGGGTGATGTGGTGGGGGGCACAACATTTCCTCATGGACTAGTAAAGAGCTGTCTGAGTGCTGGTCAGGCTAGCAGTACTCGTGTGTGTGTGTGTGTGTGTGTGTGTGTGTGTGTGTGTCTGTGTGTGTGTGTGTGTGTGTGTGTCTCCCCATATCAAACTCCTCCAATTTCACTTGTTTGGAAAAAATTTCAGAGGAATACACCTCTTCTTCTGAAAGTGAAAGTGGGTAGTAGGTAAAAGGGTTTTTCACACAGAGGGGATAAGGAATGGTGGAGTTCTTTCCTCTGCATGTGTGCATGAGAAACTTAGTCCTTTGAGGTGGGGAAGGGTGAGGCAGGGGCACCTGTGTGAACAATTAGCCTTGTGCAACTGGGAAAAGCACACAAGGAGTTGGGCATGGTAGTGCATGCCTGTAATCCCAGCACTTGGGAGGCTGAGCCAGGAGGAGGGAGAGTACAAGGCCAGGCTGTGCTACATAGTGAGATCTTGTCTCAAAAAAACCAAACAACTGCCAGGCGTGGTGGTGCACGCCTTTAATCCCAGCACTTGGGAGGCTGAGGCAGGAGGATCATTGAGAGTTTGGGGCCAACCTGGGCTACATAGTGAACTCAAAGGCCAGCCTGAACTACACACAAGACCCTGTTTAAAAAAGAAAACAAAACAAAGCAACCAACCCACCAGTTACTCAACCAACCAAATGAATGAACAAAAAACCCAAAGCATGTGCAGGAGCAGAGAAGGGGTCTGTTGAGGATGGAGAGATTCTTTTGAAACAGGCTTGCAGATAGAGCTTGCATTGCCAGCCCAGGTCAGATTGCACCTTTCCGTGTGTTGAAGACAGTTGGGCCAGATGAGTGAATTAAGAAGGCAAGGATTGAATGCTTTAATGCACAAGTAAGAGAATGAATGAGAGTGAATAAATGATTCAGGGAATGAATGTGTAAGCAAGTGAATGATGAATAATGGACTTGAGGTAGATAGAACAGACAGAGAATGTCAACCTTAAGTCTGAAAAGGGCTAGGCTCCAGTGAGGACAGTGACTAAGAGGAATAGGATTCTAGGGACACAATGAAAGACAAAAGATGAAAGACACTTGTAGGGTTGGAAAAGGCGAACTTTGGAGGGTGCAGCAGATGTTCAGGATGTACACTGAAGGGCACAGAGAGTTGGGGCGGTTAGCAGGCACTCGAAGAGGGTGGAAGCCAGAACCTGGGGGTGGGAGGGGAGGCCTGTGCTGGCTGAGACTCAGGGGCATGGTGTCAGGGCAATTTGGGCTTTTGGAGAAGTCAGCAAGCTGGGCTCAGGTGGGTGGGGGGAGGAGCCTCCTGTTGCTCAATGATGAATCAGCCTTGAGGAGATGATGAGAACATTGGGGGAGGGGTAGGGCCTGAGGTGAGCGGTCCCTTTGAGGGACAAGCGGTCCTCCTGTTCCTGCTTGTTGGAAGGCTCCCGTGTGTGCTGTTCGCCTTCCGCTCCCCACTCTCAGGCCCATATCTGCTGGTGGCAAAATCAAAACAGGAATGACCTCCTGGCCTCGCTTCTGGGATGGAGCTTATGGGACAGCACACCTGCCCTCCCTCCATGCTTGGGATCCTCATGCCTGACTGCTGACAAAATGGGGTGGCTGTGTGGTGGGTCGGGTGGTTGTCTCCTGGCTTCCAGGGAAGGCTGGAGAAAGAGAGTAATGACACCTGCCTGGCCTGCTCTGCCCTGCCTTCAGAAAAACCTCTGGAAAAGCAGTCATTCAGGTGGTTATTTCGGTGGCCATTTTGTAAGAAGCAGGTGTGGAGAGGCAGATTCCTGGGAAAGCCTGGGGATGGAAGACCAGGGACACTGAAGCAACTTCTCTGAGTCACCCAGCACTCCTGAGGGCCGGGAGATGAGCTGGCTTTTGGGTGTTCTGTGTGTCCAGAGGCCAGGCAGGTCTTCGGATGGGTTGAGGAAAGGCAGGTGGAAGGAGAGGTGACTGGCCTGCTGGCAGAGCAGCAGAGGTGCAGCACTCAAAAAACCCATATTTTTGCTTCTTCTCTTCCTCTTCTAGTCTTCTTCCCCATAGGATCTCTTTCTGAAGGAACAGGTCTGGGACGGTTAAGGTGGGGAGAAGCCTCCAAATTCTCTCCCTCTCCCAAGGCTTGGTGCAGAATGAGCTTGGCGCAGTCCTTCCCGAAATGGGCACAGTTTCCAGAATCACCAGAAATGCTGGTCACGGGCCTGGGCCACTCTGTCCCCCTTCAAGGGCAGCATAGCAGACAATCATGGGATGAAAAAAATTTCTCCTCCTTATTTGTTAAAAGAGGATTTGTGTAAACATCTGACAAGGCACAAAAATTGAACTACACATTTGCACACTTAACAAATAAAGAGTATGGAAAGATTATGGTTTCTGGCAGTCCCGGTGTTATATGTCATCCTTCCAGCCACAGACCAGAGTGGTCAGGCTGCTGAGGGACAGGAGGTCAGGGTTTCCCAACAGAGAGGCCCCAGCCTGACCCCTCTCCCTTTCCAGTGTCCTTCCTTTTTGCATCCTGGCCTACCTACTTCCTCCTGGTCACATTCTTCCTTAAGAAAAAGCTCCGTTCACAAGAGAAAGCTTAGCAAAGTGGTCAAGGGCCTGGTGTCAGGGCTGAAAGGAGGTGAAATATTTCTAGAATACCTCCCTTAAGCAAGGCACTGGGCCAGGGGAGACCCAGAGACTAAAAGGAAGACAGTCGAACATCCAGGATTTAGAGGTGTCCTCAAGTCCGTGAGCTTTACAGTTAGGTTCAGATAATACAGTGGCCCCAGTAGGTGCTGATGTAGGGCAGACGGACATGTTTGTGGGAGACAGGGAGGAGTGCACTGAGGGCAGAGGTCAAGGCAGCCTTCCTACAGGAGGCATGGTTTGGGGAGGGCCAGAACCATGAGAAGGTTTTTGCTGGGTGGAGGAGGCACAGCAAAAGGCCTGGCAGTAGGAATGACCATGGAGGGGAGCAGAAAGCAGGTGGCAGGGGCAGGAGGTGGCAGCAGGGCCTGGCAAAGGGGATCTCCCTTCTACATCAGACCGCGCGTGTGCAGGCCTGTACAGCAGGAGGCTGTGTCCCTGCTGTGTCCACCTCCCCTTGCTATGACCAGCTGGGTGAAGGCGACTGGAGCTCATTCCTTGGCTTGAAGGCGGGAGGGGAGTCTGATTTGCCAAGGTTGACTTGGGGGGGCTCTGGGCATGGGCGGCGACTCACACAGTAGATCCGCCTGCTCCCCTCATATCCTGTTATTCAGAAGGCTATATCCGCTTGGAATGTAAGTGCCTTTTGTCCTGGGTTAGAGGGTGACAGAGTTGCAGCTGCTGTGTCCGGGGTCTGTCTCCAGCTGTGGCAGAACCGGGCCTGGCTCTTCCTTAGGTAATGGAATAGGGGGTGTCCTTGTGTCCTGCTGTCTATCTGGGGTGGGTGGGGTGGTGGGGGGCTAGCAGAGTGTGGGTGTGGTGCACAAAATCTAATTCATTGGGTCAGGGCCTTGTCCTTTCCTGAAGAAGGGTAACCATGGCCTAAGCCCCTGGATTTACTGCCTTGGAGCCTGGAGAAGGGGTTGGGGTTCTCCTAGGCCCCTAATTCCTCCTTTGTTACCTGGGGCTGGGGTTTCTGAAGTCCTGAGGGTTGGAGACAGAGCCCCACAGCCTTGGCCCCCAACTGCCTTGTCCCAGTCTGCCATGGCCCATCCTAGCAATTCCTAGCTGTGCTTGCTCCCGGGACCCTGGGTCACCAGGCTAGGTGCAATCAGCAGGCAGGGCTGGGCAGTTCCCTCCTCCTCTTCCCATAGGAGCCTCTTGCTCTCAAGAGCCATCAGTGGCAGCCCAGAGCCTGGGGCTGGGGAAGGACCTGGAGAACCTGTCCAGGCAGTTGAGCTGGGAAGCATCTGGATTAGAGGAACCACATAGCTGTCATTCCAGGGCCACCCCCACACCCCTGTGTTTCCCTTCCCCACCCCTTGCTTATTCCAGAGGATGGGTTGTCCTGGGCCCTGTGAGGGCTCAGGGTGGACGCCGGTTAGAGGCTTGGCCTATGGAGTCTCTTCTCATCTCGCTCTTTATGATGCCCAGGCCAGTGAGGAGCTGAAGGAGGAAGATGGCGGACTGCTACACGGAGCTAGAGAAGGCTGTCATCGTCCTGGTGGAGAACTTCTATAAATATGTGTCTAAGCACAGCCTGGTCAAGAACAAGATCAGCAAGAGCAGCTTCCGCAAGATGCTCCAGAAGGAGCTGAACCACATGTTGACGGTGTGCCCCCCTCCTGCGGGCCTGGCCTCTCCCCTTCCCACCCTCTCTGGGTGCTCTTCCCCATGGAGGCCTCTGTCCTTCCTGTTCCTCCCACTGCAGGATTCCCTTGGCCTCCCACAGGTCTCTGTCTTCTAGGGTGCCCAGGCTGAGCCAGTGAGGGCTCTGTTTGCCTTTTCTCAGGAGATAGCTGCCCAGTCTCCATTCTGGGACTCTGACTTGGGTCTTTCCCAAGGGGGCTTTCTGGGGCTGCTGCCCCCAGTATTGCTGACCCCTGGTTCCCCTGCAGGACACAGGAAACCGAAAGGCTGCTGACAAGCTCATCCAGAACCTGGACGCCAACCATGATGGGCGCATCAGCTTTGACGAGTACTGGACCTTGATAGGTGGCATCACCAGCCCCATCGCCAACCTCATCCGCGAGCAGGAGCAGCAGAGCTAGAGGCCTAACCCCTGCTGGCCTGGCCCTGGTGTTCGTCCCAGCCTCCCTCAGTCTCTGTGGTCCTTCCAGCCCCTTTCCTCCTTCTCCCTCTGGAGGTCTCTTGACCCTTGCTCCTGACAGTGGAGGGCAGATATCAGGGTCCCTTGTGAATGTCTCAGTCTGAGGATGCTTTCCTTAGGGTCTCAGTCCCTGGAGCCAGCAGACCCTCAGGGCTCCTCCATGAGATCTCAATGCTGTTGGGGACCCCCAAAATTTCCTCACCTGTTCAGTCCATTTACCCTTCCAACACCTGATGTTCCTGTCTGGTTCCTGCCTGATTCTGGGTCTGTCTTAACACCCAGAGGCGAGTTTACTGATGAGGTCTCCCTGCTCCCAGTGGCAGCAACAGAGACCTCGCCCTTCCCCTCAGCCTTTCCTGGGGTGTGGGGTGGGAGAGAAGCACCTTCAGGGACTCCCCTCCAGCTGCCTCTGGGAGTGAGCTAAGCAGGGCTGAGTGCATCCCTCTGCTCAGCCACTGAAATAGTGGCAATAAAGGCTGGATTTGGAGTTTGCCTCCTCTGTCTGGTCCCTTTGTGATGCTTGTTAAACCTTTAACACTCTTTGGAAAAGTCTTCTGCCTTCATGGTCTTTGCCCTGGACCTTAAGGCCAGGAGGAATCTCAGAGAAGGTAGAACAAGATGGAGGCCACAACTCCTGGATCCCAGGAACTGTTGCCATCCCTGGACCAGCAGCTCCTTCCCTCCTGCTCCACGAAGGGCCTGAGGCCACATGTCACCGTCTCTAGGCCCTCATAATGCAGACTTAGATTCATGGTCAGGCACAGAGTAGGTCTCATTTAGTCCTCACTGCTCTTCTATAAGAAGGGCCATGCATAGCACAGAGGCTCTGACAACTCATCAATAGGTTATTCTAATACCCAGCGGAGTTGTGGGATAGGGAAGTAGGGGTACAAGGGAGAAGAGTGTGGGAGGCCAGAGGGAAAAAGGAAATGTGACTTGTAGCCACTGGAGGGGACAATGCCTGTTTCTCTTTCTCTCCTGCATTTGCCAGAAGGAACATAGCAGGAAACAGCCTTCAGCACTTTGGATTAGGGGTTTTCAGATGGGAGCAATGTACCCCAAGTTTGAGTTCCCAAAAGATGCACAGGCACACTTACGCATCTTCAGCCTTCTAAAACTAGTCTTCCTTGGCATAACAGGCTGGTTGTCCAGGTGTTGCACTGGCCTTCCTTTTCCACCTCCCCAGGACAATAACCTTTCCCCAATTAAAAGTGAAAGGCAAGTCTTTTATGTGTTACTATGCGGCCCTGAATCAGTGGTAAAGAACCTGTTCACGTTTGTGTGTGTGTGTGATCTTCCTACCTATCTATCCATTCATCCAGATCCAACCATCCATCCATCCATCCATCCGTCCTTCTGTCTGTCCATCTGCCCAGCCACTCCATCCATCCATCCACTTATCCCTCTGTCAGTCCTGTCTGGCTGTACATCCATCTGTATGTCTGTCCATCTGTCCACACACCCACCCATCCATGCATCTATCCATCCATCCATCATGGCAACAAAACCCCCAACAACATAAATTTACCCTACTTTTAAGAGTACATTACAGTATTATTAACTATATGCACACTGTGGTTTAATTTTTTTTTTTTTTTTTAATTTAAAGAGCAAGGTTTACCCACACTGACCGTGAGCTCCCAGGCTGATGTGATCTGCAGCCTCAGGCTCTGGACTATCTGGGGCTACAGGCTCTGTATGCACATCATAGTGTGCGGCAGCTCTCTGACACTTCATCGTCTTCACAACTGCGACTCTATACCTACTGAACGGCCCTGTTTCCTCTCCCCCAGTAAGCATCATTCTGCTTTCTGTTTCTATGAGTTTATTTATTAGGTATGATTAAAAAGTACAGTGAATGCTTAAGTTAAAAATTTGTACAGTAAAAGACATATTATCATTAATCCCCCCAAAATATTCCCCCTCACTTCAGACACAATTATCCCATTATTCTTTCCACTTTCTGAGGCAGTTCTGGAAGTCCTCTTTTGTGAGTGTTTTTAGTTGCTCAGTTGCAGATTCCTCACTGTTCTGAATTAATAATATTTATCTTCTATGATCATTTTGACTTTGAGGAAAGGCCAGGAGTTCATGGTGCCAGATCTGGTGAATAAGGTGAATGAAGACGCACTTTAATGTCTCTCTTGGTTGGCACTTGGCAGCAGCATTTACTGACTGCATTTTTTTTTATCACATCTGGTAAAGGCATTCATGCGAAAGAACTTCCAGAACTGCTCCAGAAATTTATTTTACTTTTTCGAGAAATCTTCATACTGTTTTCCACAACTTTGCACCATTTTAAGTTTCCACCAAGGGTGTACGAAGACTCCCCTTTTTCTTTTGGGATTACAGGCATGCGTCTCCACACCCTGCTTTACAGTGCGATATTCTGACCCATGTATGCAGTGTACGATGATCAAGTCAGGGTAACTAGACTATGTATCACTTCAAACATTTATCATTTCTTTGTGTTGGGAACACTAAAAAAATCTTCTCTTTTAGCTATTTGTTTTTTTGAAACAGGGTCTTGCTATATAGTTTATGCTGGTCTTGCCACGATCCTCCTGCTTCAGCCTCTCAAATGTTGGGATTATAGACATCTGCCCCCGCCTGGCTTTCTTTTAGCTATTTTTTTTTTAAAGGGAGGAAAAGTTTATTTAGCTCACAGTTTGTAGAGGTTTCAGTCCATAATCAGCTGACTCTAAGGCAGGGTAGCATGGCAGAGGAGCAACTATTCACAGCGGTGGAAGATACCAAAAGCAACAAGAGAGGAGGAGGAGGAGGAGGAGGAGGAGGAGAGAGAGAGCTCTTTTAGCTATTTTTGAAATATACTATAAATTACTGTCAACTATAGTCACCCTACTGTGCTGTAGAACTCTCAAACTTAATTCTCCTATCTAACTCTATTTTGATAACCATTAACCAGTCTTCCTTTATCCCCCTTCTCCCCTACCCTCCACTGTGGTTTTGACTTGCATTTCCCTGATAAGGTGATAAGGTTGAGTATCTCTTTATGGCTGTGGCCTTTTGTGTATCTTCTTGGAGAAATGTCTCTTTAAGTCCTTTACCCATTTTAAAACCTGGGTTTATTGTTGGTGGTGGTGAATTGTAAGCATGTAGTACATATAATGTGTGAAGAAGAATTCACATATTTTTTTTTTTTTTGTGGGTACCGGGGGGTCGACCTCAGGACCTCGCGCGCCAACAGGCACCCGTGCCGCTGAGCGATATCACCGGCCCCTTTTTTGTATGTGGGATCCGGGAGTCAAACTCGGGCCCTCGCGCTTGCAAGGCAGGCGCTTATGCCGCTGAGCCATCTCACCGGCCCAGAATTCACATATTATATGTATTAGCTCCTCACTCAATATATGGTTTGCAAAATGTTTTCCCCCATTCTGTAGTTTGCCTTTTGACTCTGTTGACTGATGCCTTTGCAAGAAGAGGTTTTTACGTTTGATGTAGTCACATTTGTTTGTCTATTTTTTCTTTTTTCTTTGTACTTTTGGTGTCATCCAAGAAACCACTGCCAACCCAGATGTCATGAAGTTTTCCCCCTATGCTTTCTTCTAAGATTTTTACAGTTTTAGTTTTTTTTGTTTTTTTTTTCCCCAGTACAGAGGATTGAACCCAGGGCCTTTGCTATGCAATGAGCTATATCCCCAGCCTCTTCTATTTTGAGGCAGGATTGTGCTAAATTGCTAAGTTGCTCACACTAGGCTCAAAACTTTGTTCCTTCTGACTCAGTCTCCCAAAGTACTGGGATTATAGGCATGCACCACTGAGGCAGAAGATTAGGGTGTGGCAAGTTGGCTGGGCAAGTGGGCTTGACTCGTGAATCACGGAGATCCAGAACATGTGCAGAAAAATAGTTCCAAGCCCTGCACCTGGGACCAATCAGAAAGTACTATCTTCCGTTTTCCTGGGGAGAACTCCAGGTTTTTGATAGGATGGTCTAGATGTGACATCAGCCCTGGGAGTGGGAGATGCAAAATGGCGTCATTGAGCTCTTGGCCTCTGTGCTGTCTCTTTCACTGTGGTCTGCTCTCATCCTGGAGAGTGGACTTCTTTTCCTACTTTTAATAAATGTAAAAACTTGCTACCTTTTGGGTATCCAATTCTTTGTTTAGGACAAGAAGAGCCGAGAAAGAATCTCTGGAAGGAGTTCTTAGCACCCCAGAACCTGGCAACACCATCACACCCAGCCGTAGTTTCAGATCTTATTTTCGGATCATAAGATAAAGGTCTATCTTAATTCTTTTGCATATTTATATCCAGTTCTTCTAAAACCATTTGTTGAAGAGAATATTCTATTTTTATTGTATAATATTGGCACTTGGCATCCATGTTTAATATCATTTCAGGATATACATGAGAATTATTTCTGGTCTTTCTATTCTGTTCCATTGGTCTATACATCTGTATTTATGCCAACATAATTTTTTTTTTCTTGAGGCAGTGTCTCACTATGCAGCTCAGGCTGGCCTTGAACTCATAATCCTCCTGCCTCAGCCTCCTGAGTGCTGGCACTTCGCCTGGGTTACTATATTGTTTTGGCTACTATAGTTTTGTAATACATTTTGAAATAAAAAATATAGGCTTCCTGCTTTGTTCTTTCTTAAGATTGTTTTGACTATTTTGGGTGCTTTGAAGTTTTATATGAATTTTAGAATTTTTCCTATTTCTGTAAAAAGTCACTAAAATTTTGATAGGAATTGGACTGAATCTGTAAAATTGCTTTAGGTAGTAAGGACTTTTTCTTTCAGTACTGGGGATTGAATCTGGGGGCACTCTACCACTGAGATACATCCCTAGTCTTTTTTATTTTTTCTTTTGAGACAGGATCTTATTAAGTTGCCCAGGCTCCCCCTGAATTTTTTTTTTTTTTTTTTTTGTGGGTACCGGGGGGACGACCTCAGGACCTCACGCGCCAACAGGCACCCGTGCCGCTGAGCGATATCACCGGCCCCTTTTTCGTATGTGGGTTCTGGGAGTCGAACTCGGGCCTTCGCGCTTGCAAGGCAGGCGCTTAAGCCGCTGAGCCGTCTCACCGGCCCCTCCCCCTGAATTTGTGATCCTCCTGGTTCAGCTGCCTGGGATTACAGGTATCTGTCACTGTGCCCAGCTAGTAAGGACATTTTAATGATAGTAAATCGTCCAGTTCACAAACATGGGATTATTAGCCATTTATTTGTGTCTTCAATCTTCAATCCCTTTCACAAAGATTGGTAGTTCCTAGTGTACAAGTCTTTTCTTCCTGGTTAGATTATTCCTAAGCATTTTGTTTTTTTTGGTGATTATAAATGGTGCTTCTTCTTAATTTCCCTTTCCATTGTTCATTGTTAGTGTATAAACATACAACTGATTCATCAAAATTAATTTTGTATCCTGTAACTTTGCTGTGTTTGTTTATTCATTCTAACAGTTTTTTTTGTGGATTCTTTAGGGTTTCTAAATATAAAATCAGCTGGGTGTGGTGGAGCACACCTGTAATCCCTGCACTCGGGAGGCTGAGGCAGGAGGATTGCTGCAAGTTGAAGGCCAGCCTGGGCTACAAAGTGAGTTCAAGGCCAGCCTGAACTTCATAGTGAAACCCTGTCTCAAAAAACAATAACAAAAACAAAACAAAACAAAACAAGCCAAAAACTAAATATAAAATCATGTCATCTACAAAGAGATAATTGTACTTCTTCCTTTCCAACTTTATACATTTTATTTCTTTTTCTTGCCTATCTGGTCTAAGTAAGACTTTCAGTACCATGTTAACTAGAAGTGGTAAGAGCAGGCATTCTTGCCTTGTTCATGATAAGAGGAAAAACTTTCAGTTTTTCATTGTAGAACATAATGCTAGTTGTGGACTTTTCCTATATGATCTTTATTATGTTGAGGTAATTTTCCTGTATTCCTAGTATTTTTATCATGAAAGGGTGCTCGATTTTATCAATGCCTTTTCTGCATTAGTTGGTATGATTATGTGTTTTTGTCCTTTGTTCTGTTAATGTGGTGGTCCTACTCACCGATTTCCGTGTTGAACCATCCTTGTCTTCCAGGAATAACTCCTCTTTGGTTTTGGTGTATTATCCTCTTACTGTGCTACTGATTTGTTGGTATTTTGTCAATGAATTTTGCATTAACATTCATCAGCGATTTAGTCTATAGTTCTTTTGTTATATCTTTGACTTTGGTATCAGAGTAATGGCCTCATAAAATGAGTTCAGAAATGTTCTCTTTGATATTTTGGAAGGGTTTGAGAAGGATTAGTGCTAATAATTCTTGTTGTTTTTCCTCCTGCTCTCCTCCTCATCTCCTCCTCCTCCTCTTCTTCCTCCCTCTATGTGTGGTACTGGGGATTGAGCCCAGGGCCTTTGCCCTGAGCTTTATCTCTAGCCCTTTTAAAATTAATATTAATTAATTATTTATTTTTTTGAGACAGGGTCTCACTATGTAGTTCAGGCTGCCCTGGAATCACTACATAGCCCAGGCTGGCCTTGAACTCATGGCAGTCCTCCTGCCTCAGCCTCCTGAGTGCTGGGATTACAGGCATGCGCCAATACAACCAGTTTGGAGACTTTCTACATAACATTTTTTTTTTTTTTGTGGGTACCGGGGGGTTGACCTCAGGACCTCACGCGCCAACAGGCACCTGTGCCGCTGAGCGATATCACCGGCCCCTTTTTCGTATGTGGGATCCGGGAGTCGAACTCAGGCCCTCGCGCTTGCAAGGCAGGTGCTTACGCCGCTGAGCCATCTCACCGGCCCTCTACATAACATTTAAAGAAGAATTAACATAGCCAAGTATGGTGGCCATGTCTATAATCCTAGCCCTCTGGGAGGCTGAGGCAAGAGTATTTCAAGTTTGAGCTTAGCCGGGGCAACTTAGTGACTTAATAAGACCTTGTCTAAATGAACAAGCAAACGAACAGGCTGGGTATATACCTCAGTGCAAAGGCTCTGGATTCAATCCCCAGTGCCACAAAACAAAATTAAAAGTCTTCAGTGACCCTATCTGATCCTGAGCTTTTCTTTGTGGGGAGGTTTTTGGTCAGATTAAAATCACCTTACTAGTTATTAGTTCTTGCATTTTCTATTCCTTTATGACTCAGTCTTCGTAGGTGGTACTGTATGTTTCTAGGAATTTATCAGTTTCTCATAGGTTATTAAGTTTGTTGTCACATAAATTATTCATTATAATCTTTTGTAATCCTTTTTGTTTCTGTAGCATCTGTTATACTGTTTCTGTTTCAATCTTGATTTTAATTGATTGAATCATCTTTCCTTTACTTAGTTTACCTAGCTAAGGGCCTGTCGATTTTGTTGAATTTTTCAAAAAAATTCACATGGTTTTGTTAAGTTTTTCTCTTCTTTTTCACATATTTCTGCTCTGGTCTTTATCATATCCTTCCTTGGGATCAGTTTATTCTTTTCCTAGATTTTTGGGGTGCAAAGGTAGGTTTTTGAATTTGTTTGGTACTGGGGATTGAACTTTCTCACTGAGCTAGATCCTCAGTCCTTTTTATTTTTATTTTTATTTAATTTTATTTTTTTATGTGGGTACCTGGAGTCGACCTCAGGACCTCGCGCTTGCCGAGCAGGTGCTTATGCTGCTGAGCTATCTCACCGGCCCTTATTTTTTTAAAGTTTGAAACAGGGGCTTACTAAACTGCCAAGGCTGGGCTTAAACTCTGATCCTCCTGCCTCAGCCTTCCAGAGAGCTGGAATTACAGGTGTGCCCTACCATGCTCAACTCCTTGATTTTTTTTTTTTTTTTTCTGTAGGTACCGGGGATCGACCTCAGGACCTCGCACGCCAGCAGGTGCCCGTGCCGCTGAGCGATATCACCGGCCCTTTTTTCGTATGTGGGCTCCGGGAGTCGAACTCAGGACCTTCTGCTTGCCAGGCAGGCGCTTATGCCGCTGAGCTATCTCGCTGGCCCCCAGCTCCTTGATTTAAGATCTTATTCTTTATTAAATGTAGCATTTACTAGTATAAACTCTTCTCTTTGTACTATTTTTGCTGTGCACCATAAGTTTTGGTATATTATGTCTTCATTTTCATTTTGTCAAAATATTTTCTAGTTTCTCTTGAGATCTGTGCCAGAGTATGTTGCTTAATTTCCACATATTTGTGAATTTTCCAGTTTTCCTACTACTTTTTATTTCTAACTTCATTCCTTGTAATCAGAAAAGATACTTGGTATGATTTCAATCTTAAATTTGTTGACATTTTTGTGACCTAGCACGTGGTCTCTCCTGGAGAACACCATGTGTGTGTTTGTGAGGCATGTGTATCCTGCTGCTGTTCGGTGGTGCGTTCTGTATGTGTCTGCTGTGGTTTGAATTTAGCTGTGTCCTTTGTGATTAAAGGCTTGAACCACAGAGTGTGGTATCAGGAGGGGATGGAGCATTTGGGGGTGGAGTTTATAGGGAGGTCTTATGGTTTTGGGGGCATGAGGTGTTTCTTTTATGACCCCTTTGGTTGTTTTTGGGAGAAGAGTGTTCTGAAAGGAGCAAGTCTGGTCCTTCCCCTGTTCTTTCTCCTCTTTGAGATGTAACTGCTCCTTTGTGAGCTTCTGCCAGTATGCACTGCCATCTGCTGCCCTCCCCAGCTGCCAAACAAATGAGCCTCCTTCACCTGATTTTAAACTTTGAATCTCAAAAACTGTGAGCTGAATGAACCTTTCCTCTTTACAAAGTTAGCTGCTGGCAGGTATTTTGTTATAGTAATGAAAAGCTGACTAATACAATGGCTGTCAGGTCCAATCGGTCTATAGTGTGGTTCAACTCCTCTGTTTCTTTATTGATCTTCTGTCTGGTTGTTCTCTCATAGGTTTGTATATTTTAAATTCACGATGTTTAGATTCCATCAAACACACACTTAAAACAGTGCCTTAATAGCTTTATTTTATTTTTTATTTTTTAATTTTTTTGTGGGTACCAGGGGTTGACCTCAGGACCTCGCACGCCAGCAGGCACCCGTGCCGCTGAGAGATATCACCGGCCCTTTTTTTCGTATGTGGGTTCTGGGAGTCGAACTCGGGCCCTCGCGCTTGCCAGGCAGGCGCTTATGCCGCTGAGCCATCTCACTGGCCCAATAGCTTTATTTTAAAATGTTGCAATTTCTAAAGTACTTCGTAAACCATATCCTTTGTAATGATTTAAAAATGATGAAACATCTTGGCAGTCAACTTGAAAAATGTGCAAAGCATTACATAGCTTTTAAAAATTCCCTTTGGGTCACTGCAATGTAGGGTGGGTGCTACCTAGGAAAGCTTCCTGGAGGAGAAATGACCTGAGCTGGAACAGAAAGCAGTGGTGAGGCAGGCCTGGGGGACAACAGGAGGGAAGAGGGACACAGCTCTGCTTGGAAGACAGGGCAGGGTGATGGTGGGTGTCAAGGATGGGGAGTGGTAGAGGAGGTGGATCCTTGTGTTGTCAGCATTCCATTTCTGTTACAAAATACCTGAGATAGTTAACATATAAAGAGGAAAGTTTCACTTTGGCTCACAGTTTGCAAGGTAACAGTTCGTGGTTGGCAGCCTCATTGTTTTTGGGCCTGTGATGAGGCAGCACTGCATGGAGTGCACATGGCAGAGCAAAGCTGTTCAACTGCTGGCTGTGGTGGCACACACTGGCAATACTGGCTACTCAGGAGGCTGAGGCAGGAGGACCAAAAGTTCAAACCAAGCATAGGCAACTTAGCAAGACCCTGTCTAAATAAATGAGTAAATAATTACATTTTAAAAAAGGGCTGGTGGGCCGGTGAGATGGCTCAGCAGCTTAAGCGCCTGCCCGGCAAGCGCGAGGGCCCGAGTTCGACTCCCGGAACCCACATATGAAAAAGGGGCCGGTGATATCGCTCAGTGGCACGGGCGCCTGCTGGCGCGCGAGGTCCTGAGGTCGACCCCCCAGTACCCACAAAAAAAAAAAAATAATAAAATAAATAAATAAAAAAGGGCTGGAAAGGCTGGGGATGTAGCTCAATGGTAGAGGGCTCCTGGATTCAGTCTCCAGTCCTGAAACAAAACAAAACAAAAAATCCTGTTCAATTCATGGGAAGAATACAAAGGAAACAAAGTGGAAGGGGCTAAGGTCATATAATCCCCACTAAAGGCATCCCTAAAACCTTCCACTAGGCTCCCCCTCTTAAAGCTTCCACCAATCTGGGGACCCAGTCTTTAACACATGGGTCTTTGGGGAACATTCTAGATCCAAACCATGGCAACCCTTGAAGCCCAAGGCATGGGGAATCTCATGGAAAATCCCAGAGGCAATTCAAGATACAGCTGCACTTCTTGCCTCTCCCTGCCAGCAACCAGCTACACAGTCACTTCCCAACATTCCCCAAAGTACTCACTCCATGTCCCCCACCTGGCATTCCCATCTTTCCTTCCAAGGGAAGCGGGAAACTGGTGGTAGGGGGAAGAGCACTGCTATCTCTGTGTCTGAGACCAGAGAGAAGGAGTCTCTTAGGAGGCGTGAGGGACAGGTCAACCACTCCTCCCTTGGAGAGGAAGGGCTGGCTTCCTTCCCAGGGTAGGAGCCCAGCTTTTCCACCTCACCAAGACTTTAGTACAGCTGGCAGAAAATGGGTGCATATGTGTGCCCCAGTAAGAAGCCTGTTGCTGGGGCGTTTTCGAAACTTGGTGAAGGTTGGAGAATTTTAATGGCAGACAGGGCTTCAGCATCAGATCTTGGAGCCAGAGAGGTCCCAGAGGAGCAAAACCAGCCATTACAGAGTCAAGTGGCTCAGCCGGAGGCTTCTGGGGGACTGCTGGGTTGGGGGGGTGTTGTGCGACAGCCTGAGCTGAGCAGGGAGAGAGAGCCAGGCCAGGCTTCTGTTAGCGGGTCTTCTCAGGGCTCTGTCTGGGTTCTCACACTGGCCTGGCCAACTTGGGAGGGTGGTGGGGGTGCCTAGTAAGTTGTACCTGAAATCTATCTTTAGACTTGTCATTTTTTAGAGTGACAACCTGGCTTCTTTTGTCACATGAGGGTAAAGAACCTAAAACCAAGCCAAGTGTGTTGGTGCACACCTGTAATCCCAGCACTCTGGAAGGCTGAGACAGGAGGATCACAAATTTGAATCCAGCCTTGGTAAATATATAAATATATGTATGAGCTGGTGATGTAACTCAGTATGAAGGCTCTGGGTTCATTTTTTTTTTTTTTTTCTTTTGAAACAGGGTCTCACTATGTAGTGCAGGCTGGCCTTGAACTCGCTTGATGTTGCCCAGGCTGGTCTCAAACTCACAGCAATCCTCCTGCCTCAGTCTCCCGAGTGCTGGGATTACAGGTATGCACCACCATGCCCAGTATGTGTCAGGTTTTGTACTTCCTATAAAGTTGATTTTGTTTTCTGTTTACATTCCTAGTAAATTTCTTCAAAAAGAACTAAACAAGGCTGGGGTGGTGGTACATGCTTGTAATCTCAGCACTTGGGAGACTGAGGTAGGATTTGTGTGAATTCGAGACCAGTTTGGGCTACATAGTGAGTTCAAGGACAGCTTGAACTACATAGCAAGACCCAGTCTCAGAAAACCAAAACAGGGGCCGGTGAGATGGCTCAGAGGGGTAAGCGCCTGCCTGGCAAGCGCGAGGGCCCGAGTTCGACTCCTGGAACCCACATACGAATAAAAGGGGCTGGTGATATCGCTCAGCGGCACGGGTGCCTGCTGGCGTGTGAGGTCCTGAGGTCGACCCCCGGTACCCACCACAAAAAAAAAAAAAAAAAAAGAAAACCAAAATGAAACAAACAAACAAAGAAAGAAACAAACAAGGAAACAAACAAAAAAAAACCCAAAAAGCAAAAAACAATCCTTTCTGGTGTGGAATGTTCAAAGTTTGTAAAAATCACTTTTGCCTTCAAGGCTTATCATCTCCTCTGACAAGACTATGAGTCAGGAATCAGCGCCCGCATTTCATGGCTGACCATATCAGGACTCAGAAATGTGATGTTATTTACTAAGCGCTCACTGTTGGAGGCCAGGAGACCCGAGTCTCAGAGCCCCTCTTTTACTAACGTGTAGACCACCTGAAGAGCAGGGGCACTTGTCCATGTCTTGGCCCCCACACAACAGAGGGCCAAGAGTGTCTCCTACGGGCCCTGGAGGGTGGCTGTGTTGCTTTTGCTCATTGCATAAGAACACTGTACTGTGTGTTCCAGACTCAGCAGAGGCCGCAACGAAAAGAGTGAGAGGTGTTTCTTCATTTTATGGGGCTCGCAGATTAGAGGAGAAGACAGTAAGTAGCCCCCAGATCACACAAACAAGTGGATAATTACAGACTGAGGAACCCCCCAAAAGATCTGATCTGTAGGACTTTTCAACAAAGCAACCTGGCTTAGCCTTGATGTATTTTTGTGAGTATCCTTGTGGAAGCGGCTGGCAGGGAGATGTAAAAAGGGACTGATCAGTGAGCTACACTGTGGAAAAATGGGCCTTGAGGACTAAGTGGGTCTGGTGGACCAGAGAGAGGAAGGTGTCTGGGAGACTCCATGTGTCTGGCTTGTCGATGGTTCCATTTATTGGCCCAGGTAACACTGGGAGAGGCCCAGACTTTTTTCCCCTGGTTGGGGAGAGTATGTGGATATTACAATTAATTTTAGCCCTGTGGTGATATCAAAAAATAAGTTGTCCTTCCACTTCTAGAGTTCAGAGGGAAGGGCCGGCTTGGCAGTTGGAGAGTCAGAAGCGTTTAGATGGTCACCTAGGTGCTGAACATGGAAGCTTGCTGAGGCACCGAGCATGGAGTGAGGAGGAAGAGGGTGTGTCCAAAAGGCATCTCCAATTTATGGTGTCCAAATACAAACTCCTGATAGCCCCCTCTGTCTTCAACCTGCTCCTGCCACCCTGTTCAAGGTCAACTCCCGTCTCCTGGCTGCTCAGCATGGAAGCCTGGAGCCACCCCCTTACCTTTTGTGTATCTCACATCCCACATCTCGCCTGATTTCAAGTCCTCTCAGTTCTGCCTTCAAAATTCATCCAGTATCCATTCCTTCTCTCCACTTCCATATTGATCAGAGTCGTGGTCATCTGTCACTTAAACTTCCAAACTAATTTTTAAATTATTTCTCCGTGTCTCCCTTTGTCCTTTGGAAAGATTATATGCCACACCTCAACCTTATTACCCATACAGCAGCCACAAGAGTTATCTTTAAAATGTACAACAGGGCTGGTGAGATGGCTCAGCGGTGTAAGCGCCTACCTGGCAAGTGTGAGGTCCTGAGTTCGACTCCCGGTACCTACATACGAAAAAAGGGCTGGCGCATGAGGTCCTGAGGTCGACCCCCGGTACCCACAAAAAAAAAAAAAAAAAAAAAAAGTACAACAGATCATGTCTCTCCTCAGCTCGGAATCTCCCAGTGGCTTCCTTTTTCCCTCAGAGCAGAAGCCAAAGTCTTTCCAGTGCTCTGAGGTCGCCCCCAGCTCTCCGCTCCTCCCTTAAGTCTCCTCACTCGGTCCTCTGGTCCGTGAAGGTACCTTCCACAGTTGTCTTTCCTGCGGCCCTCTCCCCCAGATACGTTTACAGAGCCCCTTCTTACCTTACTTCAGTCTGTGGTTGCTCAAGTGTCAGATGCTTCAGTGGGACCTTCCTTGACCATTTTATCTAAAGTAGAACTTTCCTTAGCTCAGTGGTACAGTGTTTACCTAACATGTGAGAGGCCCAACATAGCACTCATAACCGTTTGTTTTTCCTTATACAACACAAACTTCATGAAGGAAGATTTCGTTTTGTCTTTTCACTGTGGTGTCTCCAGTGCCCAGCACAGTCAGGGCTCAATAGTTGTTGAATAATGAACTCACGCAGAGATATTCCAGAATCTGAAACTTCCAGAAACAAACTCCTGTTTCTTCTCCAAATCTTCGCTCCTACTCCCTGTATTTTTGCTGTCTTATGCGTGATGCTACCAGCTGCTCAGTTGGGAGTCTTAGCTGGGTGTGGCAGCACATGCTTGTAACTCTTTCAGAGACCAAGGTAGGAATAGTGAAAGTTTGAGCCCAGCCTGGCGAGACTTAGCGAGACCCTGTCTCAAAATAAAAAAGGGTTGGGGACGTGACTCAGTGCGCAGGTCTTGGATTCAATTCCCAGTACTGAAAAAAACAAATCCTAGGAGTCTTTCTGGGTTTTTCCTTATCCCTCATTCTTTGTGTCTGGTTGATCAGCAGATTCTGTTGATTCTACCTCAAAAAATAAATCTCAAATCTACTTCTTTCCTTCTCTAATGCCCCTCATCCCATTTCAAACCACCATCTCCCGCCAGTGCAAAAGACAGCACCCCCACCCCGTGCTTCTAAGGTGGCTTCCTGCTATCTGTTTTCAGGAATAACTGCCAAAATCCTGTTTTCTGCTTCTTTTTTGCAATGTCTGTGACCCAAATCCATTAGCAGCAACAACATATTAAGCAATGCAGCAAAGTACAGAGAAGAAAAACAAAAAGATGACTAGCCCACCATCCAGAAATAATCATTATAATTTGGTGAACATCATTTTGGTACCTCTCTGTGAGTACACAGTTGATCCTCCATATACGAGTGTCCCATTTCCTTGGATTCAGCTAATCAACTATGGACCAAAAATATAAAAATTTTTTGAGAAAGGGTTTTACTATATAGGTCAGGCTGGCCTTGAACTCACTATGTAGTCCAGGCTGGCCTTGAATGTGTGATGGTCCTCCTGCCTCAGCCTCCTGAGTCCTGGGATCACAAGTGTGTGCTACCATGCCTGGCTAAAAAAATTTTTGCCTGTATTGAATAGGTACAGATGTTTCCTCCTCTTGTCATTATTCCCTAAACAATACTAAAAGTTGTCATTTGCATGGAATTTGTGTTGCATTATTATTGGTAATCTAGTGATGATTTAAAATATACGGGAAGAGATGTGTAGGTGATACGCAAATTTGATGCCATGTCATAGAAGCGACTTCAGCATCTACAGTTTTTGGTACCCTCAAAGAGTCCTGGACTACCCCCCACAGCACACACAGGAGACCAGAGGTGGCTATAGACAGCTAGGGAGACTGAGAGGTTTACAGAAAAGAATCACATACGTGGGACCATGGTACCTGTTCCTCATTAAACAAGTACTATTTAAATTTTACTTGTATTTATCCAAAGGAAAAATAAGCAAATTACTAAATTTCAGTTTTTTTATTATGAGAAATATTAATTCCTAAAAGATCCTACAGATAGCCGGGCGTGGTGGCGCACACCTGTAATCCCAGCACTCGGGAAACTGAGGCAGGAGGATTGCTGTGAGTTTGAGGCCAGCCTGGGCTACACAGTGAGTTCAAGGCCAGCTTGAACTGCATAGCAAGACCCTGCCTCACAAAAAGAGAGAGAGAAAAAGGATTCTATGGATAAAAACCAATCACTTACCATATGTTAATGTTTTAGACAGTTATCTATGCATTCTCCTTGGAGAATAAGGAAAACAGTACCGTTACACTTACCCCGACTTCCCCTCCTTCAATCTACCTTTTTCTGACAATTATACTATTTAATTTTAAAATGTTGGTGTGTATACAATTTACCTTCTGTTTTGTAGCAGTGATTTCCACGTACAATGAGCCTTAGTTCTCTCAATTCAGTATTCACACAAAGATCTGTTAGCCTAGCTGCTTCACTCTGGCATCCTCTGTTTGATTGTTTTGTTAGTTGGATTTCAAAGGGCTTTTGGCTTGTGGATTCCCTGGGTTCTTCCAGCTTCACGCAGTGGTTGCTGGGCAGGGAATACAATTCTCGGGTCTCTCCTTTCTCTGCAAGCCCTGCAGATGTTGCTCCACTTCTATGTACCATGGGAAAATTGCAGGCTAACCGAATTTTTCTCTCTTAGGTGAAACTTATTTTCTCTTCATGGATGCTCTTTCTTAAATTCTTTTTCTTTGCCTACTTTTTTTTTTTTTTTTTTTGAGAAAGGGTCTCGTTGTGTACTTCAGGCTGGACTTGAACTCACTATGTAGTGAGGCTGGGCTCAAACTCACAGTGATCCTCCTGCCTCAGCCTCCTGAGTGCAGGGATTACGTGCGTGCTTCACCATTCCCAGGTCTTGACAACTGTTTTAATGATGTAATATTTCAAGTGTACGGGAAAGTACAAAAAAACATAACATCCAAACATTAGCTTTCTTGAACTTGAACATTTTTCTGCATTTGTTTCAGATTACTTAAAATAAATAAAGTTACAGATTCAATTAAGTGCCTCTGTGCACAGTCTTGCATTGTACTCACCCTTTCCACAGCTGTAGCCATATCCTGAATTATGCGTTTGTGATTCCCCTAATTATTTTTTCCTGGGCATGGCAGCGCCCATCTGTAATCCCAGCTACTCAGGAGGCTGAGGCACGAGGATCAAAAGTTCAAAGCCAGCCTTGGCAACTTAGTGAAACTGGTGTCAAAATAAAAAATAAAATATGCTGGGCATGTAGTGCAGTGCAAAGGTTCTGGCTTCAATTTCCAGTACTGAGGAGAAACAAAAACAAAAGCACCAAAAACAGGCCTGGGGATATAGCTTGCTGGCAGAGTGCCTTCAAGCAGGAGGCCCTGGATTCGATCCCCAGAACACACAAAAAAATTTTTTTTGCATTACATAGATACCTATTCTCAACCAATGTATTATTTAGCACTGCGTGTTTTTATACTTTGCATAAGCAGTCTCATAATGTATAGGTCCTCCTGTATCTTCCTCTCCTGTTTAAAATGAGATTTATCCGTATTGGTAGAGTCTATTCATTTTCACTACTCTATTTCATTGTATAAATATTGTCTGGATTTTTTTTCTTCATCCTATTGGTGGACATTTGGGCTGTTTTTCCTTTTCTTTTTTTTTCTTTCTTTTTTTTTTTTTTTTTTTTTTTTTGAGACAGGGTCTTGCTATGTAGTTTAGACTTGCTTTGAACTCACAATGTAGCCTAGGCTGGCCTCAAACTCACAGCAATCCTCCTGCCTCAGTCTCCCGAGTGCTGGGATTACAGGCGTGTACCACCACACCCGGCCTTTGGCCAGGCTGTTTTTAATTTTGAGGGGGTATTTGCTTTTTCTTTCTTTTTTTTTTTAAGGGTCTCTCTATGTAGCCCATGCTGGCTCTGTACTTGTGATCCTCCTGCCTCAGCTTCCAAAATTCTGGGATTACAGGCATGTACTACTACACCCAGCTAGGTGAGTGATTTACTTAAGAGCTATTTAATTATCTATTAATTTAATTTTTTTTGCATTATAGTAGAAAACAATATATACTGATGAGTCTTTGGATCTTTTCAAATCTTCTTTTGTGACCTTGAACATATTCAACATTACATGACCCATGTATGCCGAAGATAGTCTGTTTCATCCTTGTTGGGTGTGGAATTGCACATATACCAGTAGCTTGAATTTACCAATGATATTATTCAGCTATTTCATTTAAAGTTTTTTTGGGGGGGAGAAAATCACCTTATTCTAATTAACTCACGAGCAGTAACAGCACAAGGGCTGTTTTAAAAAGGGCACACAAACATTTTCCCAGTCCCAAATTCTATACCATCTGTCTTAGTCACTTTGTCATTGCAGGAACAAAATACAAACACCCACAACTTAAAGGAAGAGAGGTTTATTTTAGCTCATGGTTTCACTTCATGGTCAGCTGGCTCCAAGGCAGAAATAGGACAACAGAGGGGCCTGACGGAGGGAAAGATGCTCAACTCATGGCAGCCAGCAAGGCGGGGGGTGAGGAGCTGGGGATAGGAACACACCTTACAGGCCAACCCGCTGTGACCCACCTACACCCAGGCCCCATCTCCTGACAGCACGCTTGGCTATGAATTTATCAATGCATTAATCTACTGATGAGTTTAGTGCCCCCATGACCCAACTGCCTTCCATACACAGGAAAATTTGAGGGACATTTTGGATCTAAACCATAGCCTTATCTCAATGAACTGTACAGTGAAAGTGCCCTGTCACCTGGCCATTCAGAAGCATGGAAGCTATTAACAATAGAGAGAAGATGGTTTTACTCTTTATACTTTATACTTTTTACTCTTTATACTTTCACTGCCAAGTAATTTTTATGCTACAGTTATTTAGTCATGAGAGTCAATTTTCCATTTCTTCAAGTTGAACTTTGTTTTTCTTTTTGGTGATACTGGGGCTGGAACCCAGGACTTTCACACTGAACTACATCTTCAGCACTTTTTTATTTTTTATTTTGAGGCAGTATCTTGCAAAATTGCTTGCCTAGGCTGGGCTTGAACCTGTGATCCTCCTGCCTCAGGCTCCCAGAGTGCTGGGATTACAGGCATGCACTACCAAGCCCAGCCAACAGCATCTTCTTGATTAGACGAATCCATTTGCAGCCTGCACTGTCTCAACGTCTCACTGCAGCCTTCACAGAGCTTAATGTCACCCTGGTTCTGGGTACACTCCAAAAACTGTTTTCTTATGCAAGCATGGGCCACCAAACTGCTGCTGCTGCTGTGCTGGTTTCCAGGAGGCTCCTGCTAAGTGCTGTCAGGCCTTGACATTTCAGCATCACTTTCTCTACTGAAGTCCCAGGGATGGTGTGACCCAGCTCCACCTGATGTGGAGCCATAGCCATGCCAGCTGCAGGGGTTGCCCTCTGGGCCAGCACACCTGGCTGCCAGAAAACAGAGCAGGTGAGCCCACTACAGATGGTGGGGTTGCTGGTGGTGGCTGAGTGGCTGATGCTGGCCAGGGCGTTGCTCTCCTCTGAGGGCCTTGTGAGTCTTCAGCTTCCATGTGATGTCACAAGTGCCTGAGGGACCAGTGTCCAGAAGAGTGAAACTCCGAGAAGACCTTGGTGGCTTCTGTGAACAAGAATGGAAGCTATATAGCTATTTTATACCACTGCTTGTTTTTGTCTCCTTGACCAAACAGTTTCTGAGAGGGGTGTGTTAAATTCTCTATGATTAATTTATTTCTCCAAAAAGGTTTCTCAGTGCTATATATATATATTATTTATATATACACACACACACACACACACATATATATATATATATATATATATATATATATATATATATACTTTTTTTTCTTTTTCTTTTTGAGACAGGGTCTGACTATGTTGTTCATGCTGGCCTTGAACTCACTATGTAGCCCAGGCTGGTCTTGAACTCATGGCAACCCTCCTGCCTCAGCCTCCTATGTGCTGGGATTATAGGCATGCCCAGTTTATCTTATATATTTCAAGGCTATATTAGTAGGTGCTTTTATGTTCATGGTGTTTGTATTTTCTTGCATATGTCTTTCTTGGTATTTTATATATATATATATATATATATTTTTTTTTTTTTTTTTTTTTGGTGGGTACCGGGGGTCGTTACTTCCCTGATATTTCTTTAGGTTTATATTTGCCTGGTGCATTTTCACCTACCTTTTTGCTTTAAATATTTGAGTATTTCTTTTTCTTTTAAATGTTTCTTTTGTATGCAGTATATTGCTTCACTTATTTTTAAAACTTAATCTGGGAACCCTTGTCTTTTAAAACATGTATTTACAGTGGTACCTCATTCATGAATGCTTTTGTTTGCAAACAGTTTGGTTCGCAAACAGAAGCATTTGGCAAAATTTTGTTTTCGCTTGCAAATTCTGCACTGGCTGGCAAACATGACTATGGCCATCTTTCCTACACAGACACAAATGTGTCCAAAATTGTAGAACAAATTAAATTTATGAACTGAGGCACCACTGTACTTTGTTCATCTTTATTATAATTACTATTATTATGTTAGGACTCATTCTGCCACTTAATTTTGTGTTTTTCATACGATGTGCTTTTCTTATTGTCTTTTTTTTTTTTCCCTTTCTTAGTGTCCACAAGATACAGTCAACATTCTTATGTGTTTTTCCCCCCAGTACTGCAGATTGAAGCCAGATTGCATGCTAGAAGGTACTCTGGTGCTGAGCCACATTCTCAGTCCTTTTTATTCTTTTTTTATTTTGAGACAGGGTCTCAGTAAATTGTTCTGAGTGGGCTGAACTCTTGATCCTCTTGCCTCAGCCTCCTGAGTAGCTGGGATTACAGATGTGTACCACTACTACACCTGTCTCAGAGAAATCTTTTTTTTTTTTGTGGGTACCGAGGGGTCGACCTCAGGACCTCGCGCGCCAGCAGGCGCCCGTGCCGCTGAGCGATATCACCAGCCCCTTTTTCGTATGTGGATTCCGGAAGTCGAACTCGGGCCCTCGTGCTTGCCGGGCAGGCGCTTAAGCCGCTGAGCCATCTCACCGGCCCAAACTTGTCTTTTGTCCCTGACACGGTGCTTTTTTTTTTTTTTTTTTTTGAGACAGGGTCTCACCATGTAGTACAGGCTGCACTTGAACTCACTATGTAGCTTAGGCTGACCTCAAACTTATAGTGATTCTCCTACCTCAGCCTCCCAGGATTACAGGCATGCACTGCTATACCTTGCTTTTTTGTGGGGGAGGAGATACTGGGGTTTAAACCCATGGCCTCATGCTTGCTAGGCAAGTGCTCTACCAATGAGTTACATGCCCAGACCTGATCAATTTCTTTAATGGTTTTAGGTCTTTAGATTCTCTCTTTCTTAGTCATTGTTGGCCAGTTATATGTTTTATTTTATTTTTTTCCTGCAAAGCTGCCTATCTTATGTGATTTAAAAAATTTCAGTCTCAGCTTTATCTAGGAGGAACTTGGTTTGGGTTAAGGCTATCGGCTTTCAAAGTAATTTTGCTTTTGCTTTTGCCCGGTGCCCCATGGTCATTACCAGCTTAGCACTACTTTTTACTCAAGTTTCGTGGCTGGAGATTTTCTGAACCGTACCAACCATGCACATGAAAATCCCAAATCTGCATGGAGGCAGGCCCATGGCTAAAACTTTTCCTCATCCAGAGTCCAGGCCAATAAAACAGATCTCCTTGCAATCCCACATTGCTGGAGGAAAATTTCCTCTTAGGCCTCCGGAGCCCTCTGAGGATTCTTGCATCACGCAGGGGCTTTCCAGCTACTTGGAGACATCACACTCAGCTCTTCTCTCCACCGGCCCCAGAAAACAGAAAACGGGAGCCCTGTTTCCCAAACACTATAACGACCATCCCCTCCCGAAGCCAGCTGTAGCATTAACTCCTGCTTCCCTGTTCTCATGTGCTTTGGGCCTTGATAATTTCCTGTACTTTTCTGTGAGCTTAACTATGAGTTTAAAAAGTCCATCAGGTTTTACCCAGGTGGAAGTGGGAGTCTGGTTCTTTTTCCTTAACACAGTCACTTCCTCAGAATACATCTTGGCTGTGTTAAATCTGAATCAGTTTCTTTTCTTGGAATATGGTGTGTTCATTAGGCCTGAGGAATGTAGTATTTATTTTAGATTATTTTATTCTGTTATCTTATGCTTAGTTCTCTTTTTCAGGAATACCAAATACATATTGTTAGTCTTTTTCTATTTTTGACACTTCTCATTTTTCCATAATATATTTATTGTTATGTTCTTCCACATGTTTCTTTTTTTTTGGTATGTGGTACTGGGGATCAAACCCAAGGCCTTATGGGTTTGATACACACCACTGAGCTGTACCCCCCAATTTTTTTCATTTCATTTTTATGATTTTTCTAAGCTTATCTGTTACATTTCTTTCTTTTTTTTTTTTGTGTGGGTACTGGGGGGTCGACCTCAGGACCTCGAGCGCCAGCAGGCGCCCGTGCTGCTGAGCGATATCACCGGCCCCTTTTTCATATGTGGGTTCCGGGAGTCGAACTCGGGCCCTTGCGCTTGCCGGGCAGGCGCTTAAGCCGCTGAGCCATCTCACCGGCCCCAACATTTCTGATTTTGTTTTCCAGTACATTTTTTTCTGTGTTAAATATGGTCTTCAATTTGTAATGTTTTAGTTTTCCTCTTATATTTCTTTTCTTAAATTTGTTAATTCTCCCTTCTGCGCCTTATTTGGATACACACACACACACACACACACACACACACATATATATTTCCTTTCTTTTGAAAATTTGCATCTTTTAAAAATTTGTTTAAAACAACGTTCACTAGCTGGGCATGGTGGCATGTACTACTGGGAGGCTGAGGCAGGAGGACTGCTTGAGCCCAGGGTTTGAGCCAACCTGGACAATGTAGCGAGATCCTGTCTCAAAAAAGAAAAAAAAAGGTCATGTTATGTGAGGAATTATTTTTTTTTACGATTATGGAAAAATATGTGTCAGATTCTTCCTGAATTTTCTTGAATATTCTTTTGATAATTGTACTTTATTTTTTCTTATATTTCTTTCCTTCATTTTTGTTTTAATTTTTTATTTTTTAAAATTTATTTTTATTGAGTAATCAATAAAATTATATTCATAATATAAAATAAAATCATATATTTAAGGTGTACAACACGTTTTAAAATATGCATATGTTGTGAAGTGATTACTATAATCAAGCTAATTAACATATCTATCGTCTCACATAACAACTCAATTTCTTCTGCTTAGAAATATTTTATAATAGCACAAGTCAAGAAGTACTTTCTTTTTTCTGAGACAGGGTCTTGCTATGTAGTTCAGGCTGGGGTTCAACTCACTATGTAGTACAGGCTGGCCTTGAGCTTGCATCGATCCTCCTGCCTCAGCCTCCCAAGTGCTGGGATTATAGGTGTGGGCCACCACACCTGGCATGTCTATTTCCTTTATTCTTCAATCTATCTGCAAGGTCTAGTGCAGTGTCTGTATTTTAATCAATATTTACTGAGGGTATAAGTAATGAATTTAGGTTGTTGTGGCAGTCTACAGTCCCCATCTACTCAGGAGGCTGAGGTGAGAGAATTGCTTGAGCCTAGGAGATTGAGACCGGCCTCGGCAAGAGGGTGTGATCCCATTTTAAAGCAAAGTAAAGCAAAGCAAAGCAAAGGTAAGAAAAGAAAAAATAAAGAAGTGGAGCGTTGTATTTTTGAGAGCCCCACTAAAGGGTTTAAATGAAGGGGCGGTCAGTGGAGAGACCCAGGCAGCTTTTGGGCAGGCGAAGGCAGAAGGGATGGATGGCCCCGACGGTAACGGTGGAAGAATGGAGAACTGGGGTACTGGACACTGGTCAGGAGGTTGCTATGTCAGGACCCGCCGGGGTGAAGACAGAGGAAGAGTCAGCTCAACAGCTTCCAGGGAAACCCAGTGTGTGCTCGGGAGGACCCGGGGGTGGCCTGGGCTTGGTCGGATCTGGGCTTCCACAGAGCCGGGCGGTGGTGCCTGCGCCGGCGCTGGAGGAGGAGGGGGCAGCGAGGCCGCCGACGGAGCCTGGGGAGTGGGGAGGGGAGGGCAGAGACCGAGTGCAGGTGCCAACCCTTTGATTTTAGGAGCCGTCCACACTAAGGGTGGTAATATTGTGAGGAGAAGGGGAAGAGAGAAAGGAGACAGAAGGAAGCAAGCGCGAGAGGACAAGTTAGAGGACCGATGTGAACCTTACCAGCTGGGGGAGGGAGGGGGGAAAAAGGAGGGGGAGGGAAGGGGAGGGGAGGGGAGGGGGAGGAACCGGGCCAGAGAAGAGATTTGGGCAGAACAGTGGCAGAGCCAGGGTGGTAGAGGCAGCCAAGCCAACCTGAGTTCAAGCCTTGGCTTTACACTTTATCCCCTGAGCTTGTTTCCTGGTCTGTTAGTCACTGACCTCCCCGCATTATAGGGGTGGTTGTGATGATTAAATGAGATAATATATGCACAGTGCTTAGCCCAGTGTCTAGGGTCAGCACCCAGCAACCTTTAGCTTTTCCTGCCTTCCTCTTGGGAGCACAGGGTCATCTGGATAGAAGCTGAGCAGGTTCAGGAGGTCATTCTTCCTCCCTTCACTCAGTGGTGATCTTGTTCTGAGAGGCTAATTCTGGCCCATCCTTAAGCCTGCACGGTAAACTGGAACATTCCAGGGATTAGCTCAGTTTCTTCCCGGAAGAAAAATGCCTTTGAGAATCCAAATTCGAGCTGGAGGCTGGTTGATGGTTAGGGAGCCAGGTAACCGGAAGTGGATAACCTTAAAGTGTTGCACAAGCTGGATGACGGTGTGCGTGTTAGGGACTCGGTTTCTTATTTTTATTATTTTTATTTATTATTTTTATTTTTTGTCTTTTTGAGACAGTGTTTCACTATGCAGTTCAGGCTGGCCTTGAACTCACATTTTAGCCCAGGCCGGCCTCAGACCCACAGCGATCCTTCTGCCTCAGCTTCCCAAAAGCTGGGATTACAGATGTGCACCACCATGCCCAGCTTGGTTTCTTATTATGAAAGGGGCATGGGGAAGTACTGGATTAGATCAAGCTAGGTTGTCACCAAATGACACTATCTTTAAAGCTGGACCTAAGTATTTTGATAATTATGATGGGAGAAATATGGTTCTTTCTACACTGGAAAATAGTTAAGCAAATGAACAAATATTTTTCATTTGAAGTTTTTCTTAACTTTTTTTTTTGAGACAGGGTCTCACTATGCGGTTCAGGCTGGCCTTAAATTCACTATGTAGCTCAGGCTGGCCTTGAGCTGATTCAGGACATTGAGTCAGCAATCCTCCTGCCTCAGACTATGCCCAACTCTTTTTTTTCTTAAATTGTTAACATTTCATACTAGCAGATGACAAAAAGAAGTGTGAAAAGATAAATTAATATTGATAGGGAAACCAGAAGTAGATGAGTGTTTTTGTGTTTTAGTAGATACGTTGGGTTTGATCATGGTTTTGTGTTGCTGACATGTAAAATGGTCTCATCTTGGCCATGACATTGGTTCTTACTATACGTCATGGTTTCTTCTTCTATTCTACATCTAATGACATTCATTGCTTACTATGTACTTTCTGTGCATTATCTTATTCGTCCTGCAAGACAGGCAGTAGCATCTTTGTACTATAGAAGAGAAAAGTGAAGTTTGGAGGGAGTTAGCGCTTGTAAGATCACACAGTGAGTGTCTTTTATTTTTGGTACTGGGAATCAAACTCAGGACCTCGCACTTGCCAGGCAGGTGCTGTGCTGCTGAGCTATATCCCTGGAACACAGTGAGTGTCTTGACTGAGGTAACTCACTTCTTTCCCTTAGGGAGAGACCTGGACCATAGGGCTGAGGGTCTCATCCACAGTGGCCAGTCATAACATCCTGTTTCCCTCATGACAGAGATTGGCCCATGGCAGAGTACATGAACCAAGCAGAACCAATCAGGTATCTTCCCTGGATTGATATGAGATCAAAGTACATGGTGAATGTTTCAATAAAACATTTATTGCATAAAAGACACATTGTCATTAATCTCTCTTAAAATACTCCACCTTGCTTCAAACACATGTATCTCACGATTCTTACTACTTTCTCAAGCAGTTCTGGAAATGATCTTTCATGAGTGTCTTTATGAGGTGTGATCAAAAATGTGGCGAATGCTGCTGCTGGGTGTCATCCACCAGAAAGGCAGGCTCATAAAAACGTGGTGTTTCCTCATCTGCCTTATTCACTGGATCTGGTACCATGCAAATTCTGGCTCATCCTCAAAGTCAAAATGACCACGAAACCCAAATGCTTTGAACTGATTCAGGACATCGAGTCAGCCACAACAGCGCAACTAAAGACATACATGAAAGAGGACTGCCAGAACTGCTTCAAAAAGTGGCAAGAATGATGGGATAGAACCAGGCGTGGTGGTGCATGCCTGTAATCCCAGCACTCAGGAGGCTTGAACTATGTAACAATACCCTGTGTTGAAAAAGAAAAGAAAAAAAAAAAAAAAAAAAAAAGCATGATGGTGTGCTTGGTGTTTGAAGCAGTGGGGAGTACCTTGAGGGGATTAACAGCAATGTCTTTTACTATAAAATTTTTAGGCCGGGAATATAGCTCAGTGGCACAGTACCTGACTGGAAAGTGTGAGGTCATGAGTTTGATTCCCAGTACAAAAAAAAGAAAAAAACACTTTTTTTTTTTTTTAAAAACATAAGCATTCCCCACAGCTTTTGGTCACACCATGTGGTTTTTGATCATATCATGTAGTGCATTATATGGAGAGGCCCTGCTGTGCTGTAGTCAGGTAGAGGCTAACATGCAAAGAGAGAATCAGCATGCAGACAGAAGGATGAATGGGTGAATGGATGGATGATGAATGAATGGTGTGGGGTTTTCTGTTCTGGTCCTCGAGGCTGTTGTTAATTGAATTATCACAATAACCTTATGCTATATATAATACAACACCCTTTTTTTTGTGGGTACTGGGGGTCAAACTCAGGACCTCACGCTTGCCAGGCAGGCGCTTATGCTGCTGAGCTATCTCACTGGCCCTACAACACCCTTTTTGCTTCAGTGAGCTTGAGTAGAATTTCTGTCTCTTATAGTTGAAAGATCTTGATTAATATAATTAGAATATGGTGGAGTCAAGATCCAAATCCAGAATCCAAAGTCTTAACTCCTCTGCAATAACTGTTTTGTAGTATTATGTGTTGATCTCTTAAAAGGTCTTTCTTTAAACCACTTCCTTGTGAGCAATGCCCCATAATTTTTTAAATCACTGCTTATTCTCATGAGTCACCTTGCTTTTTCTGAAGCTGCCCTCCCTTTGTGAGAGTTAGGCAGCTCCCTGATTTATCAGGACATACAAGAACCCAGCTCTCGAACTGGGTGTTTCTGGGAAGGTTGTTTATCACTTTGATTTCTGCAGATTTCTGTTAATACCAGTTTCACAAGTGACATTGTCCATTCTTGGTCCTCCGTCCTGCAAATGGAGGAGCCTGGCTTCTGACTCAAGCCTGACACCCAGGCCCTTGTACTTGCTGGGATTGCAGCCAGCCTCTGGCTGTGGGAGGCGATGAGGAATTGGCAGCCAGGGTAGAAGTTTCCTGGGCTTTCGAGTCAGGTGTAGAACTCAGGACATGTGGGTCTCTGTGCACTGACTTTGTGTAAGAAGTTTAACCCTGATATCTGGCAGTGCAGAAAGTGGCTGTGCTCCTTTTGTGCCTTACCTTCCTCTTCTTTCTCCCCACCTTCTTCTCAGCCATGCAGATTTAATCTGACATTGAAATATTGAAGTTTAACTGGTTTTAGTCTAAGCTAAAATGTATGCTTTTCTTGGTGACATTGAAAAGTAATAAATAATCCTTCCATGCATACACAGGTTGACTCTGATGTATGACATAGAAAACTATATTTTATGGTACAGTTTTAGAAATATTCATTAAATTTTTTTTTAATGTGGGTACTGGGAGTCGAACTCAGGACTTCGCACTTGCCAGGCAGGCGCTTGTGCCGCTGAGCTATCTCACTGGCCCTTTTTTTTTTTTTTTTTTTTTTGAGACAATGTCTCACTCTGTAATTCAGGCTGGCCTTGAACTCATGATGTAGCCCATGCTGGCTTCAAATTTGTGATGATCCTCCTGCCTCAGCCTCCCAGGTGCTGGGATTATAGGTGTGCACCACCATGCCTGGTGGAAATATTCATTAGTTATGTGGCAACATGTATATTAGATTCTAAGTGAGTGGTGGTAAATGAGTGGTGAATCCCAAAGTTTAGCTAAAAACAAATCCCTAAATTTATTTATTTGTTTATTTTATTTTTTTGAGGCACGGTCTTGCTAAGTCATGAAGTGGCCCAGGTTTGGGTCAAATTTGTGATCCTCTTGCCTCAGCCCTCCAGAGTGCTAGGATTACAGGTGTGTGCCACCATTCCTGGTCACAAATCCCTAATTTTAAAGAAAGTAAGGAGACAAATGGGTTCCTGGAGAGAAAATTAAAAGAAAAATATTATATTTTTTAGAAGTATAGAAATGTGAGCAGGCAGATGGATATTGACATTATACTAATGTACACAATTTCACTCTTAAGATGCAAATAAAAACAACACTGAGATTCCATCTCACCCCAGAAAGAATGGCTATTATCAAGAAGTCAACTAATAACAAATGCTGGAGGGGCTGTGGGGAAAAAGGAATGCATCTCCGCTGTTGGTGGGAGTGTCGACTGGTGCAGCCACTGTGGAAATCCGTGTGGAGACTCCTCAAAAAACTAGGATTGGAGGTCCCATTTGACCCAGCTATTCCCCTTCTGGGTATCTTCCCAGAAGAATTAAAAACATCGTACCACAGCGATATATGTGCACCCATGTTTATAGCAACACAATTTGTAATAGCTAGATCGTGGAAACAACCCAAATGCCCATTAACCGAGGAATGGATAAAAAAGATGTGGTATTTTTATAAGGCTGGAGTACTACTCAGCCATAAAGAAGGATAAACTGGAAACTTTTATAGGTAAATGGATGCAACTCGAGAAAATACTCACAAGCGAAATAAACCGGATGCACATTTGTAAACATTGTATTGTCTCCCTAGTATGAAAATGCAATTTCACTGTGACTATTCCATTCCTTAGTCTTCTATTTTTACCTAGCTTTTACATGGCTTAATCTTATACTGAGTAATATTTTTCTCCAAAAGGTATTTGTACATTCTCTAATGATTGAGTTTGTTAATACATGAGAATGTTTACTTGTTGTCTTTAAAAAAAAAATAAAAAATTAAAACAAAAAAATCAATTTCACTCTTTTTTTTTTTTGTGGGTACCGGGGGGTCGACCTCAGGACCTCGCGTGCCAACAGGCACCCGTGCCGCTGAGCGATATCACCGGCCCCTTTTTCATATGTGGGATCCGGGAGTCGAACTCGGGCCCTTGCGCTTGCCAGGCAGGCGCTTACGCCGCTGAGCCATCTCACCGGCCCCAATTTCACTCTTAAATGAAAATATAGGCAAGGGAGTGTAGTTCAGTGGTAGAGTGTTTTCCTAGCATGTGGCAGGCCCTGGGTTGGCTCCCCAGCACCACCAAAACCAAACCAAACCAAACCAAACCAAAAACTTAGATACTGTAGCCAAATTCATAGCTGAGTATACCTTGCTTTTAAGGAACAAAAAGTCAGAATGCTTTGAGGCTACTTGATGTAGCTTGGAGAAAACAGGCCCTTGCATGCTTTGATTGTAGTTAAATTATAAAATAATTATATTGATGCTTTTAATCATGTTTAGTTTTTAATGTATTTCCATTTTTTATCTATCTGTCTATCTATCTATCTATCTATCTATCTATCTATCTATCTATCTATCTATCATCTATCTACAGTACTGGGGATTGAACCCAGGGCCTTTGCACTGAGCTACATTCCCAGTCCATTTAATTTTTTTTTTTAAATTGGAGACAGGGTCTTACTAAATTGCTAAATGCCCAAGCTGTGCTCCAATTCATGATTCTCCTGAGTGTTGCCATTTAAAAAAAGGTTCCTTCCTCTCTCCCTCCCTTTCTCTCTCTCTTTTTCCTCTGTTTCTTGAGATAGGGGTCTAATCCAGACTGGCCTCAGACTCATGATCCTCCTGCCTCAGCCTTCCAAGTAGCTGGGATTATAGGCATGTGCCTGGCTATGTATTGCCATTTTATTTTATTTTATTTTATTTTATTTATTTTTTTATGTGGTTACCGGGAGTTGACCTCAGGACCTCACACTTGCCAGCAAGTGCTTGTGCCACCGAGCGATATCACCGGCCCTTTTTTTTTTCCTTTATGTGGGTTCCGGGAGTCGAACTCAGGACCTCGCGCTTGCCAGGCAGGCCCTTCTGCCGCTGAGCCATCTCACCGGCCCTGTATGCCATTTTAAAACCCTGAGACAGCTAACATTTAAATAAATTTCCACGAGAATTTGGGAATGATGTCTGAATGACTGATGATGTAAACATATTTGCTAATTTATGGCATTTTAAGATTCTAAATGCCACAGCTATTTAATAGCTTATAGTGGTTAATTGGTATTTGAAATAAGTGTAATTTTCTTTCTGTGTAGCCCTTTGGAAAAAGTGCACTGAATATCATTTTTAGTCATAAGTTACTTTCCTAACTTGTATTAGGAAACATTTAAAAATCTTCTAGTCAGGAGAGAGTTAATTAGTATTTGAACCAAAAATCCAGCAGATCTGACTTATTCTCTATCCTCATTTGCTTACTTGCTCATTTATTTATTTATATATCTATTTATTTATTTTTGAGACAGGCTCTTTCTTCCTTTCTTTCTTTCTTTCTTTCTTTCTTTCTTTCTTTCTTTCTTTCTTTCTTTCTTTCGCTTTTAGTTTTCTTTTTTGAGACAGAGTCTTGCTTTGTAGTCCAGGCTGGACTTAAACTGAAGATACTTCTGCCTCAGCCTCCCAGGTGCTGAAATTACTGACATGCTCCACAGCACCTGGCTGTCTTGGTTTTCATGTTGACATCATAACCATTATTTCCCGGCAAAATTCCCACTTAGCCTGTCCAAGATCAATGTTATGGAAGTTCTCTGAAAGGTTCAGCCATACTTTGGTGTCTCTGAGCAGTTGTAGCATTCTGTACATCTGCTTTTCCCAGGCTGGGTGTTTCATCTAGCGGTTTAAGGAGAGGAACAGCTGTTGAAAAGGAAAAGAGGATTTTTTTTTTTTTTTTTTTTAGATACTCAGTATTTTAGGGTTAAGTTTCTGGACAGCTTTTTCCCCGATGTATGTGTGAAAGGATCCAATTTGTTTAGTGGGACAGCAGATAGCCTATTTTTACTTTCAACCTCAAACCTCCTTGGTTTTTTTTTTTTTTTTTTTGTGGGTACCGGGGGGTCGACCTCAGGACCTCGCGTGCCAGCAGGCGCCCATGCCGCTGAGCGATATCACCGGCCCCTTTTTCGTATGTGGGTTCCAGGAGTGGAACTTGGGCCCTCGCGCTTGCAAGGCAGGCGCTTACGCCGCTGAGCCATCTCACGGGCCCAAACCTCCTTGTTTTAAAAGCAATTTTTGGAGTGGTGCTTCCTAGTCTGTGACTCTGTCCTGGGAATAAGTGGAACATAGGTTTTGTAGACATACATTCTTCACTTTTTTTTTTGTTTGTTTGTTTTATTTTTTGCTTTTTTGAGACGGGATCTTGCTGTGCAGTTCAGGCTGGCCTTGGACTCACTATGTAGCCCAGACTGGTCTCGAACTCATGGTGATCCTCCTGCTTCAGCCTGCTGAGTGCTGGGATTACAGGCATGCACCACCACCCCTGGCTCTACGCTTTTATCTACTTCAACATCCACCTCCTCTTTATCAAAATTCTTTGATTCTCCCTGTCTCTCTCTCTCCGGATTGAACCCAGGGCCTTTGCACTGAGCTACATCCCCAAATTTTTTAAATTTTGAGACAAGGTCTTACTAAATTGCTAAATGCCCAATTTTTATATTTTGAGACAAGGTCCACCAATTTTTAAATTGATCAGACCAGGCTTGAATTTGCCATTCTCCTGCCTCAGTCCCCAGAGTGCTGGGATTATAGGTGTGTACCACCACACCAGCTAGAATCTTTCCTTTTTGATGGAGTTCATAGTGGATTTAACAAAGCACATGGTTTAGAGGCTTAAACACCAGCTCTGTACCACACATAGACAGTGGATTTGCATTGGTGGGATATCTTCCAAAATCACCATTGTTATGGCTTGTGTCTGGATGTCCCCCCAAAGCTTCATGCAGTCATAGGTGGTGTTTTTCAAATGTGGCTGGATCTATGGTGTGTGCTGCTGGGATCAAGGATGTGATCTGGGACTGATTCATGGTGCAATGCTAGGATTAAGGGTGCCCCACCCTGGGTGTAAGTGCTCCCCACCCTAAGGATGGGTAACCTGGAAGCTGGAAGGATATAAGGGACAGAAAGAGGGTGTCTGCTTGTCACATGTTGCTTGCTGCCTTCTGCCTGCTCTGCTTTGCGATAGACTGTTTCTCCTCTGTGATGCCCCTCTGCCATGCCCCCCTGCCTTGGAGCCAGCTGACTAAGGTCTGAACCTCTATGGACTGTGAACCAGATAAACTTTTCCTCCTTTACTTCGGGTGTTGGATATTTTATCTCAGCAATGAGAAACGTAACTAAGACAACCCTTGACTGTGAATCCATTTCCATAATTTCTTACTTGCCTGTGTTTTCTGTTCAGAGAGAGGCAAGCATTTGGCACCAGTCTTCTGAGCTTCCTCAAAAAGGCTGTCCATGAAATATTCACAGTTCATTTGTTGATTATCACTAAGAGGTTGGTTGTGAGATCCTGTCTCACAAAACAGCCATTTATTTATTTATTTATTTATTTATTTATTTATTTATTTATTGTGGTGCTGGGAATCAAATCCAGGGCCTTGCATGTGCTAGGCAAGCACTCTACCACTGAGCTACATCTTCAGTTCCCATTCTTCTTTTATACTTTCTTTTATACTTTTTTGTTGTTGTTGTTTGCTTTTTTTGACACATGGTCTCACTATGTAGCCCAGGCTGGCCTTGAACTTGCAGCGATCCTCCTGCTTTAGCTTCCTGATTGCTGGGATTACAGGTGTGCACTTCCGCTGAGTTTTAAATTCTCCTTTGCCTTAGTTTATCAGTTTACTGTAGAGGGTACTACAATGGATGCAGATGAACAGCTGCCTAGAGTGAGGTATGAAGGAAGGGTCTGGGGTTTCTGTGGCCTCCTTCTAGGGGCTGCTAGGTGTCCTTTTATCTGGAACCGGCACTTGGCCCCTTCTAACCTGCTTTCACCGGGACACAAATGGTGGTTTGGGTGGTTAGAGGTTGGGGGCACAGGGACTTGTTTCTGACCAGATCCCTCTGAGGAAAATTTGGTTAATGGTGTAGACGGTAAATAATAGAGGGGTTGAGAAGGCAGAGGGCTGAGTATTGGGGGCTCTGAGGGTGTTAATTTTCCATACATTTTTCTCTTGAGTTCTCAGAAAAAGAATTCAAGTCAGGCTCCAAATCACAGTCAAGGTCAGAGGATTTAACTTGGAGCTAAGGACAATAAGATCTTCATATTCCTCTCCTGTTACTTCCCAAACGGGCCTTCTCACATCTCACAGATGGCAGCACCCCAGCAGCAGGCCCCTGGGGAAGGAGGGGCTCAGTGGGACTGGCACAGGCTGGTGGGAGGAGCTGAGGGAGCTGCTCCAAGCCTTCGCACCACTCAGCTCCTTGGGGGTGGCGGAGGGAGGGAGAGGGGGCTGCTCTCGCCCCCTCCCCAAAGCAGGGCCATCGCAAGAAGGAAGTTTCCGGTGACATTGAGAGAGCTGCTTCCGTACAGTGGTAGCAGGTCAGTTTCCAGAAGGTTTGGGGGTGAAGAAGGGGATTGAGAGTGGGTATCTGCAATACAGAAGGGAAGGGAGAGGATGGTGGCTATCAGGGACAGCACTGTCGCTATATCAGCCAGTCACACACGCCTGCCCTGGGTGTGGGGAATTCACAAAACTTGGGGTCTATTTCCCAGGAGTCCAGTCACGTGAGCTTCATGATGAAACCTAAGAAATGATCTTAGGGCAAGAGAGGCTGCACAGGTTTCAAGGAGGAGCACCTATCTGTGAGTGCGAACACACGCACATGTGTGTGCATGCCTGTGTGCAGGTGCACATTCCCATGCTTTAGGATGTGGGGAGGCTTGGAAGTGGATTCAGAGATGATCTTGAACTGAGCTGTAAGTGTGATCAGGAGACTGGCAGGTGGCCCAACAGGACGGGATTTCCAAGAGAGGGCCTGGCCTAGGCAGGCTGGGGGCACAGCTGGACTTGCGTGTACCTCAGCAGAGCGGGTGTGCCTGGGATGGAACGCTGTGCTCAAGGCTGCTTCCTGAAGGTGTCTAATGTGGAGAGCGACATGCTCAGTCGTGAATCTTAGGAAGCGCACCCTGGTGGCAGAGCTGAGGAGGGGTTTGAATGGGAGCCGAGGGAGAGGTGGAGAGGAGTCTGGGTGTGTGTGGAGCAGTACAGATGACTGGGGTGGGATCTAAGGCAGAGGGCACGGAGCACTGAGCTGTTTGGAAGGCTGAAACAGTGGGCTGACTGATCAGACATCCGGCCAGCAGTTGGAGCACGCAGGAGGCTGGGAGGGCAGCTAAGGTTCTGGCTTGGGTCCCTGGGTGGAGGGTAGTGTTCTTTGTGGCATAGGGAAGCCTAAGGGAGGTGAGAGATAAAGAAAGTTTTTTGCAGCTTACTCTAAATCCAGGCTACAGGGTATTCAAGAGAAAAAGATGCCAGAACCAGAGACTGAGGAGATGGGCTCCTGGGCACCAGGTGAGAGGTGAAAATGAGACTGATGGGCTGGTGTGGAGTGGGGTGGGATGTTAGAGCCCCCACGGATCACTGATGATTGGAGTTCACAGAAGAGGTTTAATACTGTTAAACATCTGTGTTTAAGTGTTTATTCTTCCCTAATTGACCATGAGTTTGAACAGACTTTTCTCAGCCTTGATTTCCTCCTCTGTATTGGGTAAGATTATACTGACTTCCTGTAAATTAAGTGGGATAAGCTACAGAAAGCGTGTGGCACACAGCAAAGGGAATGCATGAGCTCAGTAAGAACGGCAAACCCAAGCCAGGTGTGGTGGTGCACACCTGTAATCCCAGCACTTGGGGAGGCCAAGGTAGGAGGACTATAACTTCCAGCCCAGCCTGGGCAACTTAGTGACTTAGACTGTGTCTCAAAAGAAAAAATAACAAGGCTGGGGATGCAGTGAAGGATCAATCCCCACAAGTGTGCACATTCATATGTACACACGCACACACACACACACACACACACGCAGAGGAGCACCAAGCCCAGCCTGATGGGAACCGGGTGTGAGAATGTGTGTTCACTCATGCTGAACATGTATCGGGGGTAGTTATGGGTCTGGTGAATAAAACGGGGGCCATATCAGTTCTTAGCCTTTTGGCTAAGATCAAGTATAAAACTGGGGTCATAAATGATTTAATAGTTTGTAACAAAATATTTCAAAGCTTATTTTGGGGCACAGGGGATGATCCCTGTGGTGAAAATGTTTGAGTTTGGAGCTGAGGTACAGCTCACTCAAGGCCAGAGGCTGAGTCAGGCAGTGCCATAACTTACACCTGGCGCCTGCACCTGGTGCCACTTTATTGTGCACCGCCCCAGGGACAGAGTAGGTGGACTGACCTTGGCAGTGCCCAGGGTCTCACGTCTGACACCTATTTCCCTCCTTCCCAGGGTCCCTGGGCTTTTGAAACAGCTTTCTGGTGTTTAGCTCAGGCAACCTGGGCTTCTCAGCAAGGGTTGTGCAGGAAACCCCTTCTACACGAGGCAGGGGAGGGTGTGGGAAGGCTCCCTGGAGATGAATCAGCACTGTCTCCTCCTGGGTGAGTCAGGAGCCCGGCCTGGGAAGGGCTGGAGGACTGGGGAGAGAAGGGAGCGGGGAAGATGGAGGGAGAAAGCATGTATCAGCCACCAGAGGGCAGAAGACAGGCAGGCAAAACTGGCACTTGTACAGTAGCTGGGGAGGGGGTGGACAGAATATGAGGACCCAGCTTCTCAGGCTGGGTGTGGGCATAGTCCTTGCCTTCGATCTCCCCGCGACCCGCCGTGTCCTGGCTTCTCTGCTTTGTGGAGAACTGAAGAACCAGAACAGGAAGGGACAACAGGCCTGTCCTCCCTTGGGGATGCAGTGGCTCCAGGCTGCACAGCAAATCAGTCTCGGGGACATGGCCATTGGATGGGCACAGTCCTGGCCTCAGTCCCTGAGATGCGACACTTGGCTGCGGACAGGCCTCCAGATACTGCTGGCTCTGCACAGCTCCCCTCATCTCTTTCCTTTCTCCCTGACCCCCTCTGTCTGCTTCTCCTTGATGTCTCTCCCCACTGCCCTTTCATAGCTCCTTGGCCGCTCTTCCTCTCCGGCTTTTCCATGACTGCCTCTTTGTTCCTTTTTGTTAGCCTCCTGTCTCTGTCCCTGCCTGCCGGGGAGTTTGCTCAGCCCCTTCACTGGGTCCCGGGGGTAGGATGCTTCCTGCAGTCTCTCCTCAGGGACTGGTAGCTCTATTTTCCACCCGTGTCTCAGTTCCACTCCTGGGAACTGAGAAGCTATTCTTTGCTAGCGTAATCAGTGACGCGATTTCAGGCAGTGAGAGGTCTCCCCGGCCCCTGGCTCCTAAACAGTACCCGAGTGACCCCTGTTGCCATTCAGCAGCCATAAACACTGTTGCCATCTGGTGTGGACGAGACCCTTTGCTCATGTAGAATGAATAAGACCAGTGCCTGGCTGGTGAGCTCACCACTAGGGGTACACAAGTGACTCAGTCTAAAAGGGATTGCCCTGAGGACATAGGGACACAAGGGTGCTTTGTGTGGGACAGAGCAGGTAGAAACTGGATCTGGTTGGGGCATGGGAAGGCTCCATAAAGTGGCTGGCATTTAACTGGCCTTTGAAGGGTTGGTGGGATTTCTCTCTACCTCTTCCTCTCCCTCTCTGGTACTGGGGATTGAATGTGGAGCCTTTGCACTGAGCTACATCCCCAGATCTTTTTTGTTTGTTTTTTGAGACAGGGTCTCACTATGTAGTTCAGACTGGTCTTGAGCTCACTTTGTAGCCCAGGCTGGCCTCGAACTCACAGTAATCCTCCTGCCTCAGCCTCCCAACTGCTGGGATCACAGGTGTGTGCCACTATGCCCGGTTCTGAGACAGGTTCTTCCTAAATTGCTAAATTGCCCAGGTTGGGCTCAAACTTGTGATCCTCCTGTCTCAGCCTCCCAGAGCGCTGAGATTACAGGCATGAGCCACGATACCATGCAGCAAGGTGAGATCTCAGCATGAGATGTGGTGTGGCTGTGCACGGTCACATTCTGAGCAGAGTGACCAGCATAAGCCAGGGGTATCTGCCAGCCAGGCCCACGCGTGTGTCCCTGTGTGTGTTCCAGGAACAGCGAACCAGGCAAGCAGGGAATGTGAGGGAGGCTGGAAAGCATGTGGGGACCAGAGTCTGGAGGACGCTCTGCAGTTAAGAGGGACGATCACTGGGAGCAGCAGTACGCTGCACTGCTGTGGTCCTCACCCCCAGTGAGAAGGGCTTTTATTGAATTCTACCTGAAGAAGATTTTGATGGAAGGGAAATAGTATGAGGAGGTCAAGGGCCTTGCAGAGGCGGGGACACTGTGTGCCCATGCAAAGATATAGAAGAGGACACTGGGGCCCCAAGACCCACTTCACATATGCCACTCAGTCTGCCCTCCAAGTCCCAGACTGGTTCATGGTCTGATCTTGCAGGTGTCACCTTCCCCTTGCTTGGGTCTGTAGCCAAGGGTCTCCCACCCAAGTGCACTCACACTTGGGTTTCTGGCTGCTGCTGCTCTGGCCCTGGGGAGCAGGGCATGCCGCTGAGTCACTGCCTAGGCATCTGGGCCTGGAACCACGGGTGAGTCACCTAGGGTGGGGGGAGGGGGGGAAGCTGCTTGACATATGGAGGGGGGAGGGGAGCTGGCCTACAGGAAGGGTGGTGCCCAGCTGGGGTTGGGATAGGCAATGAGCAGAAGAGGGCCTGGGAGGGGACAGATGAATCTTCTTCCCTGGAAACCCCTGCCTGGGCTGGGTTGGAGGGTGTGGTGTTTGCCCTCCTCTGGTATGAGGAGGACATGAGGGAGGTTGGGGACGGTGAGGCAGCACACCGGCTGGTGCCCCTGCTTCAGGCCTGGACTCCTGACTTGAGAGCTGTCCAGCCCCCCATTTTCAGCTTGGGGTAGTGTCCTCCCTACCCACCCAGGTGGAGGAGAGGAGACCAAGGTTTCCTGCTCTCCCTGTAACCCCTCTGGAGGCTCCCTTCCCCTCCGTGCCGACAGACCACAGTCGATCACCCCAGCTGTGGCTGCACACAGAGCAATCCCCATTTCTCACTGCAAGGAGTTGCTAACCACTCCCAGTGACCTTGTTACCTCATTGGAAGGCATTCTAGTGTGGGCCACTAAAAGTGACTTTATGTCCCCCATCTTCTGACATTAGCCCTGCTGTCCTCCTCCTGATGTGCCCCATGAAGCCCCCAGCTGCCTTCTCTGGCCCCCAGCTTTCTTTTTTTTTTTATTTTAAAGAGAAGAAAAAACAAAACAAATCAAAAAAAGAACAAATTTTCAAAACAACATAATATGAGGGTAACAATGGTCAATGCATTACGTATTATTATCTTTAAGTTAGTTATTCAGGATACCAGACATTAGCATTCAATTGTCCAAACATTATTGGCTCAAACCTTACTCTTCAATGAACTAAGTAAAATTGGTAGTGTATCTATCTTAACCATCATATATATATATATCTATATATCTATATATATATAGATATATAGATATATAGATATATACACAATTATTTTTTTTCCCTTTCCCTTCTTTCTTTTCCCTATTCCAGTCTCTCTTTCCTATTGACCAGTTTCTTTTTGATTCACCGTGTCTATTGTACATTTTGGATCTTATTTACTCTTTCAGTTTCTCATACTAGAGAGACAATATGATGCTTACACATGTGCATCTGGTTTATTTCACTTATGAGTATTTTCTCGAGTTGCATCCATTTACCTATAAAAGTCTCCAGTTTATCCTTCTTTATGGCTGAATAGTACTCCATTGTATAAAAATACCACATCTTTCTTATCCATTCCTCAGTTGATGGGCATTTGGGTTGTTTCCAAGATCTGGCTATTACAAATTGTGCTGCTATAAACATGGGTGCACATATATCACTGTGGTACGATGTTTTTAATTCTTCTGGGAAGATGCCCAGAAGGGGAATAGCTGGGTCAAATGGGACCTCCAACCCTAGTTTTTTGAGGAATCTCCACACTGACTTCCACAGTGGCTGTACCAGTCGACACTCCCACCAACAGTGAAGAAGGGTTCCTTTTTCCCCACAGCCCCTCCAGCATTTGTTATTAGTTGATTTCTTTATAGTAGCCATTCTTTCTGGGGTGAGATGGTATCTCAGTGTTGTTTTAATTTGCATCTCTCGAATGACTAGTGATGTTGCACATTTTTTTGTATATTTATTTGGCCCCCAGCTTTCTAAAGATGGCTTCAGACTGCTGCACATACACACGTGTGCAGGGGTGTGCATTTCCCCTGCTCTGTGTCCCTGCAGACCCAGGCGTGGGCTGTTAACTCACAGGTATGTCAGAAGACTGAGGCCTGGCACAGGTCCCCAGGTCCCAGAACAGGGCTGCTCCCCTTCCCCTGGCCAGGATTGCCCCTTCCCCAGGTCACCTCCCTGTGGCCTCTGTGGCCTGGGTGCTTCGGGGAACCCTTGTTCTGGGCCCAGAGTCTTCCTTCAGCTGGTGGCTGAGCTGCAGTCTGGAATGAGGGAGCGGAGAGGGAGTGGGTGGGCGGCAGGAGGCCAGGCCGTGGCAAGATCAGGTTAGGGCAGGTTCAGCCGGTGGAGACATAGATTTGGCGGCCAGGAGACTGGTTTATAAATCCCCAGTCCCAGTGCCTAGACACTAGGCTCCCCTCCTGGATCTCTTTGCCACCTGGTTTGGTGAGTGCCTCTGTTTGTCTGAGGGCCTGGACTCATCTTTGTGCCTCCATCTTGAGCCCGGTCTCCACACTTCTTTCTCTGGAGTCCTTGGTTGGATCAGACCCCAGCCTCTCTGGGTCTCTCCCACTGGGGGAACCCTCTGTGACATGTCACATCGAGGGGTGTTTCTCCAGGTTCCTCTGTGAGGTCTCATTTGGGGTTGCTCTGAGGCTGTTTCTTGGGTCAGTTTGGGGCATGTTCCTCTGTGGGTTACTCAGGGTGTCTTAGCCAGGGGCCCTTTTTGGGGGTCTAGACCTGTATTCTAGTAGGTGATGGATACGAAAGAGCTGCTTTAACAAGACTCCTGAGTTTGTTTGCTTTTTGCTTTTGCTTTGTGCAAAGTCTTGGACTCTAGCAGTACTAAGGAGCAAGAGGCAGGGCTTTCAAGAATCTGGCCCCACCTGGGTCTGGCCCTGAGTAGTGGCATAGCTTTGCCCAGGGCTGCTCCCCACGCTTTCCTGCCTGGGCAAGAGCATGGCTGGCAGGGTGTGGCTGGCAGGGTGTGGCTAGTGGGCTGGTCTGCGGCTTTCCCTGCATCTGGCATCAAACTAGGATCCTCTGGCCTCAACTGGGGTCTGCCCAACCTTTCCAGGCTGATCCTGGCACTCTCAGAGGCAGGGTCATGGAGAAGATGACCTCTGAGGTTGTCCTTGTGTCCCCAGATTCCACCCTGGTCCCAAGGTTCTGGATGTTTAACTTCTTTAATGTGATTTTTTTGAGACATAGTCTCACTACGTAGCCCAGGCTGGCCTCAAACTCACGATGATCCTCCTGCCTCAGCCTCCCAAATGTGGGGATTACAGGCGTGTGCCACCACGCCTGGGTAACTTCTTTAATATGAATGCCTACAGGATCTTTCCTGGTGGGGAGGCTGTTCAGCCCCCCATCCCTGTCTGCATGGAGATAGCATCCCATGACACAGGGCCTCTGGGGTGAGGGGAAAGCACCCTTCCCCAGCATCCCTGCCCAAGGGGGAGCTTCCAGTTAGATGGCAGAGACCCTGGCTCTAGCAGCCCCTGATCTGAGGAGGGAATGACTGGTCAGGGAGCCCTGCCCTGCTAGGCCTCAGCCCAGCCACTGCCAGACAGCACAAGGTGCCCGCTGAGCCAGCCTGTCGTGTGCCTGTGCACCCGCTGCTTGGTGCAGACAGGAGTCAAGTTGGGACTCAGGTTACCCTGTCATTTCCATTCCCATAAGCACCAAAACGTGGAGCCCTACCCTAGGAGGTGTCCCTAGTGTGACCAAGGGAGACACAAGGCCCTGCCCTCAGTGACTCCCAGATGCAGGAAGGGGTTAGTGTCTGCCTGTGGTGTAAGGCAGAGGCCAGGGCCTGTCTTTGGGGAGCCACTGTCCCTGCTTTCCCATTCTGAGAGGGCTGGGTGGAAGCGCAAGGCAGGGGTGGCCCCTGCAGCCTGGGATGCACATCTTGCTGGTGTCTGTCAGCCCCAGATCCAGTATGCCAGTCCCCTGGAGCAGGCGCTGGGGAAGGTTGTCTCCACCCTCTACAAGTACTCTGGGTGAGATGAAGACAAGTTTAGGCTGAGCAAGGGGGAGATGAAGGAACTTGTGCAGAAGTTGCTGCCCAGCTTTGTGGGGGTGAGTGGGGCAGCCTGGGGGGCGTGCAGAGTCCTGAGGAAAGCGTGGGGCCATCATCTCTTCTTCCACTCCTGGGTGCCTGCTGATGCAGATGTGAGGTTCTTCCCCAACAGTTTTGCTTCCCAGTCCCACTACAGTGGGAGCGAGGCCCTCTTGTGAGTGTCCTATGAATTCCTGAGGACCTTGTTCTGTCAGGACCCCCAGAGTCCATCTGTCTAGTTCTCTCATGGGAGAATTGAGCAACCCAAAGCCCAGAGAGGGGAAGCGACTGACCCAAGATCATACAGCTTGCCATGTACTCCCTACTACTCTTACTTTCCGTATTTATATGCCAGACAAAGAAGCTATGTAGGGAGAATTAAGCCCAACTAAGACATGCACCCTGGGACACTTTGCCAAGAAATTCAGTCAGCTCTCAATTGGCTCCTTCCCTGTCCCTAAAGTCAGGTCTCAAGCTTTGAACATAGGAGGCAGGTCCTTTCTTTCTTTCTTTCTTTCTTTCTTTCTTTCTTTCTTTCTTTCTTTCTTTCTTCCTTTTTTTTTTTTTTTGAGACAGGGTTTTGCTATGTAGTCCACACTGGCCTTGAACTCCCTATGTAGCCCTGGCTGGCCTTGAACTCATGGTAGATTCTCCTGCCTCAACCTCCCCGATGCTGGGATTATGGGTGTGCACCACCACACCTGGCTCTTGTTTTGTCTTTTTTTTTGTTTAAAATTTTCTAATCAGTGATGGTGAACACCTGTAATCCCAGCAATCAAAAGGCTGAAGCAGGAGGATTGCTGCAAATTTGAGACTAGCTTGAGCTACATAGTGAGTTGAAGAGCTGCCTGAACTACATAGTGAGACTCTGTCTTAAAAAAACAAAAAAAAATTTTTTTCTAATCATTTTGGTTGGTATTAAAAATGTGTGAGAAGCTGAAAGAATAAATAGGATATTATAAATATATATTAATTCTGGAAATAAAGTCATCTTAGCCTTTCAAAGATTTTTCTTCCTTTTCATAATTGTTTTAATGATTTCAAGTCTTTTGGATTTTCATAGAAAATTGTTATCTTCAAGTGTTTCACCTTAAAATGTTTCTTGAAATTTTTAATTTCTCTATAATGTTTTCTAGTTTTCTGTATATAGGTCTTGTAAATTTTGTGGTGAGATTTATCGCTATTTTATATTTTAATACTCTTTTAATTGATGTGTTTTGTTTTCGCTTGTTACCATGAAGTGGAAGTATAGTTGCTTTTCAATAAACATTAAAAAAAAAAAGCCTGCCTTTTCTGAGGAGAAACAAGCCTCAGTTTCCTCACCAGCAGAACAGGGCCACGATGCCATGCTGGGCTCCAGTTGAGTCCCACCCCCCACAGGGCAGCTGGAGACACTCACCATTCAGTGCCTGGGGGCCTTCCTTGCATGGATTTTGCTACTGAGGGAGGGATAGCTGGGCACTGACTTACGTGTGGGGTTTGGGTGTGGGGGTGAGCCCATTCCTCTCATTTTCAGAAGAAGTAGAGGAGGAGGGGCCGAAGAAGCTGATGGGTGAACTTGATGAGAACAGTGACCAGCAGGTGGACTTCAAGGAGTATGCGATCTTTCTGGCCTTCGTCACTGTTATGTCCAATGACTTCTTCCGGGGCTACCCATGCCGGTCCTGAAACAAAGCTTTTCACTTCTTGCTGCAGGTCTCTTGAGCCCAGGAAGACTCTCTATCCTTTTTAATTTTATACTCAATAAACTTCTCTTTCATGTGTTTATAATAGAGTAATGGCTCATTGATCCCTATAATCCAGCTGGGTCAGGTAAAGGGCTGGAGACTGAGGACATTCTGGACCCCACCCTGTCCTGCACCTCGACTCTTTTTCTTGAAATCTCCCTGAGGCTAGAGCTGTGCCTCAGATCCTAGTTTTTGGAATTCCAGACACAAATAAAAAGTTGGAAATTAAGACAGGTTTGCAACATTTTATTTTGCCAAATAAAGATACTAAAAAAGGCAAATACCATCTATCATCATCATCATCTCATAAAAAGGGAACATTTTAATTCCAGCAAAGAAGGAAGGGTATGATCTCAGAATGGAAAAACCTTAATATTCAATACTGCGAACAAGTGGTATTCGGTTTTTCACCAGAGATACAAGCGAGTCTAACCCACCCCATAAAGCCTTGTTTCAACTACTCCTTGTCAGATTATAGGCCATAGGCAGTGTACTAGTTTTTAGAGAAGCTGTATTTATTTTTATATCTGCTTCCAGATTGGCTAGTTCTATTTTGGGTTCATTCCTCCCCTGTTGATTTCCGATAAAAGCTCCTAGAATCCAGCTCATGCCAAATTGTAATTTCTTTCTGCCATTTTCCTAAAGCTGTATCCTAGGCTGCCTTATATTCTGCAGCCTAAGGTACATCCGCTGACAAGTTGACCAGATACTTTGTCCTGTCATAAGAAAGGCCGTCAACTTCCCAGCCTACAAAGGCTAGATCCTCATATTTTCTTTTTTCTTATCTTCATCCAATCTCACATTTTAGGTTCTTTCTCTTGATGGATCCCACTTCTTGTTACCAAATTCTCTACAAGTTAGAAATGTATTCAGGTGTCTGTTACGGGCAGTGGCTTAAGTAAGTTGGCACTGAAATATTTGACACAATAAGAAGTCCGGGCTAACTAGAAGACATTCTCAGATACCAAGGGGTTAAGAAAGCATATTGACCAAGACCCTTCCCTGAAAATTTTGCTGAATGATTTACTGCAGTCAACAGAGAAGTCTGGGCTAGCAGCTCAGATGTGGGCCAGGGGCTCAGAGGTGGCGGCTTAAGATATAAATTTGTTATCTCTCTTGGATTTGTGGGTAGACTGGGCTTAGTTGATATCTCTCACTTGGGGTACCCATGCAGTTGCAGATGAAAGTTGAGTCTGGAGTCATTTGGAAGTTCAAATGAACACCCAAGGGCGCTCACTCATTATGCCTCATAGTTGTCACTGGCTGTTAGCCAGGAGATCAACTGGAACCAGCAGCTGGAGTGCTAGCTGTGGCCTCTCTAGGTGGCCTGGGCCTCTCAGAGCATGGCAGCTGGGTTCTGAGAGGGTTCAAGAGACCCACATGGAAGCTGCAGATCATCATAAGAGTTATTTCAGAAGTCCCAGGACATCATTTCTGCTGTATCCTGCTCATGGACTAGTCCGTGGCTCAGAGTCTAGGGGAGGGGAATTAGACAGCCCCTAATGTGAGGCACAGAATGCATGACCTTGATGGTGACCATCCTTGGAGACTATACAAGGGGTGATAGAAAATATGGTGAATGTTTAAATTTTAAAAATATATTACAGTAAAAGACACATTGTCATAAATCTCCCTCAAAATACTACCCCCTGCTTCGAACACACTTATCCCATTCTTCTTGTCACTTTCTGAAGCAGTTCTGAAAGTCCTTTCTTGAGTGTCTTTACAAAGTGTGATAAAAAATACAGTGAATGCTGCTTCCATGTGCCATCCAATGGAAAAGCAGGTTCGTAAAAACATTATGGTATGTTCTCATTTACCTTATTTACTGGATCTGGCACTGTGATTTCTAACTCTTTCCTAAAGTCAAAATGATCATGAAAGGTAAATATTTTGAATGAATTCTGGTCATAAAGGGAGCCATGACAGTGCAACTGACACTCATGAAAGAGCACTTCCAGAACTGCTTCTGAAAGTGGCCAGAACGATGGGATAAGTGTGTTTGTAGTGAGAGAGTATTTTGAAGGGGATTAATGGCACTATGTCTTTAACTATAATAATTTAAATTTTTAAATTAAATATTTAATTAAATTTAAATTTAAACATTCATCATATCAGATTTTTTGATCATACTGCACATATCATAGTCTATTTCCTTTTCTTTCCTACTTTTTTTTTTTTTTTTGAGACAAGATCTCTCTATGTAGCACAGGCTGGCCTCCAACTCACAGCGATCCTCTTGCCTCAGCCTCCCAAGTGCTAGGATTACAGGTGTGTGCCACCATGCCTGGCTCTGTAGTCTATTTTCTAGCAAGAATTCACATCCTTTCCATGTTCAGAAGAGACTCATCTCCTTCCCAAGACCCACAGAGTCTTGTCTCAACAAGGCACTGACTTGAAGTCCAAGATCTTGTTATGTAAGCTAAGTCCAGCTATAACTGAGCTTCCTTGAGTGCAGTCATCCAGTGCTGCTCCTCACTGTGGTTCCTCGTGACCCAAAGCCCCAGGAAGAAAGCGTTCCATGAGACAAAGGTAGACACCTGCAGTAAACTCTCCTGTTTGAAAGGGCGGCAGTGGTGGTGGGGGGTGGTGTAGTATCCGAGGCACAAGCGCTTACTGGTCTGTAGCAGTTCTGAAATGGAGGCAGATACATGTCCTTGATCTGGGCTTGGTTCTGCTCTATAAAATGGGTCTTCATGGCTTTTGGCTTCCTGTTCAGAATTAAATCTTTCTTTTCCTTAAGAAGTGTCATGTTTGTAGCTAAGTACCTTCCTCAGGCTATTTCCTTTTTTGGCCTTAAGTATGTAACAGGGCTACTCATACCTGTAACCAAGTGTTTTTAGCTGGGCATGTCGACACCTTGAAAGAAAACAAAAAGTTTTAATAATAAAGAAAGGGGATGGACAGTGAGCAAGCAGGAACAGTGCTTTTCTGAATTGTTTCCTCATTTTTCTTACTTCTCTGGAAACCCTTATACTTGGGAACCACTAACAGCGTCTCCAGTAGAGTTCTCAGAAGGGAAGGAGCTGAGCGGACGGCGCTGTGGCGACAGTGTTCTCTCACCATCCGGCCTTCACTGCACATGTGGGGCCAGGCAGGCCCTCAGGACAGCTGCTCTCTTTTCATGCCAGCAAAGAGAGAGAAGCCCACCTTCCTAGCAGCTCATCGGAAAGGAGCCAGTAAATGCAGGTCAGGGATCCATGATGATGGTGAGTAACATGCCTGCAGCAGTTCTCAGAGCTCCTTTCATGCACACTGTCATTTCAGCCTCCTGGTGACCTGAGAGGAGCTGTCATTAGGGCCCTTCATGGAGCAGCCCCTCTGGCCAGGTGCTCTGCCATCCCGCTCAAGTACCATCTCGTTCATCCTTGCAGCAACTGGATGAAGGGTGTGCTGTTACTCTCCACGTGTCACAGATGAGGAAATAGAGGCTGAGAGATGTTAAATAAGGTCCAGCATCCTGACTTGGCCTACATCTGTGAGAAAAGTCCTCACCCTCTGGGGACCCTGGGTGGTAGTCTGGGTCTCCTTCCACTTCTCACAGTCATCTCCAGAGCCTCGGGCCTTGCGTGAGGTTCAGGGGAGCTTGCTGAACAGAATTCAGACGCCCTTGGTCTCCCCACCTCGAGTCAGTGGGGATCCAGGCCACTCACTGGTGGTTGGATTAGGGCAGTCGGATTTCTCTGGGGCCTGAGACTCATAGTGGGTCCTGGCTTCTCTGTTCTGGGTTCTAGGACTCTTTTGGCTGGTGGATTCTGGCCTCAGCTGGCTCCCTCTGCACTTGTCCCCAGTAGAGAGTTCCAAAAGCGGCTAATGTTTTTTTCTGGGTGTTTGACAAACACCAGACTTTTCTAACTGGCCCCAACAATTCTTCCTTCGCTTCATGCTGAGGTAGGGAGGAGGGTCTGGAAGTAGCACTGTCCAGGATCTGTTGGTAGGTTCTTTTCCATTCCTCTTGGAATTGCTGCTGAGACCAGAGTCTTAGGAACCTCATCTGCTGCTGTTATAGGAAAGTAACTCCCAACCCATTAGATGTGTGGAGTTTGTGCTCCAAGACACCAAAGAATGGAATGGAGTTGAGGACAAAGGAGGTGAGAGTAGGAAAATTTTATTAAGAGAAACCACCTGAGAGGCAGGAAGGGGCCTGAAAGTCAGTTGCCACTGAGCTCTTTGTCTAGGGAGTTTTTATACAGTAAAATCACATCACAGGCTATGTTGGGTCAAACTACAGTCAACCTATAGGACTACGAGCACAGTCACTTAGCTAATATTGATTTAATAGGAAAACAAGGTACCTAGCAAGGGTACCTAGATGGAACAACCCACAATGTGGGAAAAAATGTTTGCCAGCTGTTCCTCAGACAGAGGATTACTATCGAGAACATATAAAGAACTCAAAAAAGTCAGACCTCCCAAATTTAAAGACCCAATCCAAAAATGGGCATCTGAGATGAATACACACTTCTCAGATGGAGAAATACAAGTGGCAAATAAATATATGAAAAAATGTTCAACATCACTAGTCATTTGAGAGATGCAAATTAAAACAACACTGAGATACCATCTCACACCAGAAAGAATGGCTATTATCAAGAAATCAACTAATAACAAATGCTGGAGGGGCTGTGGGGAAAAAGGAACCCTTCTCCACTGTTGGTGGGAGTGTCGATTGGTGCAGCCACTGTGGAAATCAGTGTGGAGATTCCTCAAAAAACTAGGATTGGAGGTCCCATTTGACCCAGCTATTCTCTTTCTGGGTATCTTCCCAGAAGAATTAAAAACATCGTACCACAGCGATATATGTACATCCATGTTTATAGCAACACAATTCGTAATAGCTAGATCATGGAAACAACCCGAATGCCCATTAACCGAGGAATGGATAAGAAAGATGTGGTATTTTTATACAATGGAGTACTACTCAGCCATAAAGAAAGATAAACTGGAAACTTTTATAGGTAAATGGATGCAACTTGAGAAAATACTCACAAGAGAAATAAACCGGATGCACATTTGTAAACATCGTATTGTCTCCCTAGTATGAAAATGCAATTTCACTGTGACTATTCCATTCCTTAGTCTTCTATTTTTACCTAGCTTTTACATGGCTTAATCTTTTTTTTTTTTTTTTTTGTGGGTACCGGGGGGTCGACCTCAGGACCTCACGTGCCAACAGGCACCCGTGCCGCTGAGCAATATCACCGGCCCCTTTTTCGTATGTGGGATCCGGGAGTCGAACTTGGGCCCTCGCGCTTGCAAGGCAGGCGCTTACACCGCTGAGCCATCTCACCGGCCCGACATGGCTTAATCTTATACTGAGTAATGTTTTTCTCCAAAAGGTATTCGTACATTCTCTAATGCTTGAGTTTGTTAATACATGAGAATGTTTACTTGTTGTCTTTAAAATCAATCAATCAATAAATAAATAAAATTAAAAAAAAAAGGAGTTTGAGTTTGTTAATACATGAGAATGTTTACTTGTTGTCTTTAAAAAAAATAAAGTTTGGGAAAAAAAAAAGGATACCTAGATGGAGAAGAGCAAGGGCATTTCTGGAAGGGATTGAAGTGAGGGTCAGAGTGTTCTGGTCACCTATCTGCTTGTCTGTTGCACTGTTTCTTGTGTTTGTTATATTGCTTAGACTCACTGTACTGGATGGTGCTTGTTACAGTACAGCTTTGGACTGTTTGTCTCCATGGAGGTGCGCAGGCCTGGCCATAGTGTCTCCATTTTAGGCTCTAGTTTTTATCAACTTAGCCCTTGACCATAGGTCTGGTTTGCCTCATCTTTGCTCTGACTCTATCTTGGGCCTTGTCCCTTTCTAACTGGCTGTCATTCTCTTAGCTATCTGCAGTACTCTTAGGTCCTACTGTCACTTTGGCCTTTTCTTCTTTGGGTCAACCCCATTAACCCAAGTCCATTAACTCTCCAAGAAAAGGGAGACCAAAGGTAAAGATGGGTTTGTAACTAAACCCAAGTCCGTTTACTCACCAGTTGAAAAGGGGTAGAGTGAATTGAGGTCAAGTTGTTGGGGCAAGGGAGAAGAATTATTTGAATGCCAGCAAAAGAGGAAATGGTGGGGGGCCGGTGAGATGGCTCAGCGGCTTAAGCGCCTGCCCAGCAAGCGCGAGGGCCCGAGTTCGACTCCCGGAACCCACATACAAAAAAGGGGCCGGTGATATCGCTCAGTGGCACGGGCGCCTGCTGGCGCGCAAGGTCCTGAGGTCGACCCCCCGGTACCCACACACAAAAAAAAAATAAATAAAATAAAATAAAAATAAAGAGGAAATGGTGGGCTAGTACCCTGGGGGGAAAAAAAAAAAACTCCTCTTCTAACTCAGTCTAGGTTTCAAACTCTTTTTTATTCTTAGAAAGCGGGGCTTAGATTAGAAAAGGACTGATGAATGGACACTTCGAGTTGCCTCTCCTGTGGTGTAGACCCAGTCATTGGGAAACCTGGTGGCTGGTATGCACATAATCACAAGGTCACGATGCTCCTACAAATCCTGAAAGTATCTTACTACTCTTACCTTAATGTTATCAACCATAATGAAAGAGGAGAGAGATTGGGTAAATTTGGACAAATAGATCTTGTGCTATAGTCTGGGACAAGTATTCCTTAAGTAACTAACACATCTACACACAGAATTGAGCAGAGATCTGACCTAAAGGTCGAGGTAGCACAGGACACAGATGCAAGATGGAGGCAGGGAGGGCAAGCTTCTTCACCCTTCTGGAGTCACCCATTGGACACTTTCGCAGGTCTCAATAAAGAGTCTGTGCTTTCACCCAAAGCAGCCTTCAAGTTCCTGAAAAGTAAGGTGGCAACTGCTGTCATAACCCACGGGTCATAGTTAAGCTAGTGGGAGACTATCAATCAGCTGCACAGCCTCCAAAATTAGTGACTTTTAAAGTCAAGTAAAAGCAAGTGAAACTAGAGGATTATTTAGCCACCCACCACCCCGTTACAGGTTCTGAGACAAGGCAGTGCTTAACTAAGACCCCTTGCTTCCTTTTGTAGGTCACTGGATCCCTTCACTGACTCATTGTTCTTGTCTGTGCAATGGACACGATCAGCTGTTGATTTTACAGTCAAAAAGGTAGTAGGTCTGAGTTTTGCAGGACCTCCTGGCCCTCAGTTCAGATCCTCATCGTACCTCCTGCCCCAATTCTGTAGCAAAGGCATCCTTGGCTCCAGCCCTAGCTGCAGTAACCAAAACCCCCTTCCCATGCTTTCCCTATACTTGGCTCAGAAGATGAGAAAGGAAGCAATCATTTGGCTAAGTACATTGGCCCCATGGGTCTGTGGATTGGGGCAGGTCATCCTGTGCCTGGGGCCCAGGCCCTTTTGGCACAACTGTGCGGAATGTCCAGGTGCATAGGACATTTCATTTTATTTTGGCCAGGGGTGCAGGATGAGACATTGGCCTTTTAGGGTGACCATTGATGGTGGTGATAGGCAGAGACAGAGGAGGAGGAAGGAGAGAGGGGGAAGTCAGTGCTGTAAGAAGTCCTGCCAGATCGGATAGCATCTGCTCTCACCCTTTGTTCACCCGCTGCTGTTCCTTCAAGGAGAGAGTGCCCTACTCCAAATGTGGTGCATTCCTCCACGGTCAACTCCACATCTGTAGGGTGGGAGCTTGGGAAGGTGAGAGGCCGATGGTGCTGGGCTCAGCTCAGCCGGAGGGCCTGAAGGGAGGAGGATGTCTGTTGAGGCCTTGGGGGACAGTTCATGTGCTATGCACTTGGAGCCACTGCAGAAAAGGGGGTTCAGGGGAGAAGCTAGAGAACTTCCAGGAGTGCAGGGTGATTTCAGTCACTCTAAAGAGAGTTTGAGGGAGCAAGGGAAGAGAAGTTACATCTCTGTCTTCCATCTGCATGGAGGCAGAAGGCTGAGCAAGATGATCTGGTGAGGAGGAGGTGGCCCCCGCCCAGGCAAGCCAGAGCGTGTCTGCAGGTGGACTCAGACACCACTGTCCTGACATTGTCCACGGGAACAGCCAGTGATATAAAGCACCCTCAACTGGATTCTTAGGGCAGGAATCTTCCAAACCTATTTTGGGGGCAAAGAGATTAGGTGCTAATAAGGCAAGTGGCATAACGTACTAAGGTCAGGTGGGGAAGAGTGGTGGAGCTTCAGTGAGGGTCCAGTTAAGGTTTCTTTCCATGATCATCTCCCAACCCTGAAGGAAGAGTCTGTTCCAAGCCCTCTCTCTTTCCCCAGCTGCCTTTCGAGTATGGTGTCCCAGAGCATGTTCCTGTCCCTCTACAGTCTTGGTCTGGTCTCTTCCAGGGAGCAGAGGTGCTACATCCCAGGGAGGTGTGGCTGTGCCCAGCAACATTAAAGGATGGTGGGTAAGGACATGGGCTCTGAAGACGAGCTGCTGGGCTCTTCCTGACTATGCATATAAAGCAGCTCCTCACCCACACCATTTTCTTTCCTTCCTTCTTCCTTCTTCCCCTCTTCCTTCCCTTCCTCCCTGCATTCCTTTATCCCTATATTACTCCTTTCTACCCTTTCTTTTGTGCAGTGCTAGGGATTCCACTCAGGTCTTCACACAAGCTAGGCAAATGCTCTACCACTGAGCTACATCCCCAGCCCTAACCAAAATCATTTTTTTCTCTTACCTCTGTTTGTTTTTCCTCATAGCACTTATATCATGAACCTATTGAACATTCATTTGTTATTGTCTATTTCCTCCACTAGATTGCCGTCTCCCTAGAGCAGGCACTGTGTCAGTTCTGTTTATGGGAATACCCTCAGTAGATGCCTTTAAATATTTATATAAACAACCAATGGCTCCTGATGCTGCCACTCACTAGTTATGTGACCTTGGGCAAATTACTGCCTCTTGGTTAACATTTATCAAGCCCTTACTATGTGCTAGGCACTATTTACTCCACAAGATTTGTATGTTAACTCATTTAAGTCCCACAGCAATGTTATGAGGTGGTTATATTATTACCCTCTATCACTGACAGATGAGGAAAATGAAGCCCTGAATGACTGATCTAGGATGGAATTAATTGCTGGCCCACTCCAGTCCTGATTTCTGCTGTGCCCCTGTCTTCCGATCCCTGTAACTCCTGACCTTTAAAACAGGGTTAATTACAGCTCTTCCTTCTTTTGCCCCATTGCTCACTCCTCTCACCTGTGGGGTGGGGGTCTTCAGGCTCAGGCAAGGCTGTGTGCTGGGCCCAGGGAGAGGTCATGGATCTCTGGGCGCTGCCACAGGCATTAGGGCTTCTTCATAGGCCTGGAAGCCAAGCTCCTGTTCCCCTCCCACAATCCTCCTGACCTTAAGTTCCTTCAGTGACTTGGGGAGTCTTAAGATTAGGCATAGACTAGAGGAGTGGGATGAAGGGATTTACATTTCTGGTAATATGGTGGACTCTGTCTACTCCAGCTAAAACAGGAAATGTTGGCTAGAATTAAAACACTCTTTTTCAAAGCATCAAAGAGTCTTGTTAGACAGGAAGGAATGAGTCAGTCAAAATCTAAGTGAAAGCAGAATCAGGAAGTAAGCAGGGCACCAGGGCCCCTCATGCCCTGAGGACATTGGCCAAACCAAGCCAAACCTGGGCTTTAGCTTCAGCAGTTTAGGGAAGCTGCAGCCCAGGGCTCATCCAAGGAAGGGACACGAGTGGGAGACACCCCTCATCACGCTGGGACCCCAAAGAGCTACTTGTTAATCTAACAGGCAGAGGGAACCCCGCCCCTATGTCCCCAGGTCTACAAGGAGAGTTAGAGTTGCCTTGGTGCTGAACAAAGAAGGAAGAGGAAAACAACCCGAAGGGATGGCAGCCACAAGCCAGCTCTCTCTGGAGTCTGTAGCCCAAATTCATTCACATCACTTGGGGTGGAGAGGCAAGAAAACTCAAGTCCAGACTGCTGGTAGCACACCTAGGAGACATAGAGTAATTTCCTCTTGCGATACAGACAGTTCATAGCCAAAAGCTACCAAGCACCCAAGTGGGTCTGGGAGTCCATGGCTGGTGGCAGAGCTAGGATAGCCTCAGTCTTCTCATCTGTAAGTGGGGGTCTGAGCCAGGTGCTCTCCAAGACATTCCCACATGAGCTACAACCTACTTGAGGGTGCCTCTTCAGAGAGAAGAAATGTGGCGGGGGCTGTGGTGTGAGCCAGGCCCGTCTCCTCCAGCCGTGCTGTAAGGGTGGGGCAGGAGGCTGTCTCCAGTTCCCAGTCCCGGGTGAGGGTACAGCGGGAATGATGACTGGTGTGTGAAGCCCAGCCTGGATCTTTGATGTGTGCGTGGATAGGTGGGAGGGTGGACCTGTAAAAGGGGCTGCTGAGGAAAGGAGGCAGGGGAGCCCCTGCGGGCAGCCTCGGCGTTGACCTACTTGGACGCCCATAATTGCCCCTTTCATTCCTAGGGAGGCTACAAATAGGGACGCCAGTCTCTAGGCTCCCACAGCTGGAAGGACAACACCAGTGGTGAGTGCTGGCTGCATGGGTCCTGCCCTGGGTTGAGTGTCATGGCTGCTCAGGGAGACTCCTGACACCCAGTCTGTCTCCTGACCAGGGTCAGGGCATGGGAGCAGGGAGATGACCACTGCGGGTGACGGAGTGAGGGGAGTGAGCTATGGTGGATGCAGGGATCCCCCATACAATAATGAGGGCTGATGGGAAGTTTGGGCTGGGGGTGTGCAGAGCCGGGGTTGGCCCCAGGGTGGAAGCCATAGGCTAAAAGTTCTGGTGTTGCCTTTAGTTGGCTCCCTGCCCTCCTCCTTTCCTCCCTGCTTCACTAGGGGAACAGGTTGGGACAGGCCAGGACTGCAGGGGAAGAGAGGATTCCCACCAGTCCCCAGGTCCTGAGCTTCGAAACAGCAACAAAACTGGCACAAGGGAGGCTGGCAGGAGCCTGGAAGGACATGTTGCACACCTTTGGAGGTTCCAGACTCTGGAGAACAGGACTCTTTCCTCTCCTGGGAGCATGGACCTCTTGCTCCAACCCTGGGCTGACACAAAGCATTAGGCCCTAGCAGTGCTTGGCACTGCTCCACCCCCTTCCTTGTCCTACTTCCCCACCAGCCACACCACGCTGGCCATCCCCCTGCTGGAGCAGGAATTGCTGGGGAGAGAGTGTTGGTCCTGGCTGCCCTACTCAGCAGGACTTTCATCCTCTGGGGCAACCAGGAGTGGCTCACTTGGCTCACATGGAAGCAACTCTTACCTTTCTGGCTGCCCAGGATTTCCCCAGGCTGGAGGCATCAGCCCGGCAGGGTGTGGAATAGGCCAGTGGAATTAAGGGAGGGAGCAATTCCAGGAAATGTTCTCCTCCACCAGAACTGGGCCTTCTGCACAGAGCCCCCTATCTGAAGACCCCTGGAGGCCAAGAGGGTGGCCTCAGTGGGGGTAGGGAGTAGAGTGGACAAGTGACAGACTGGTAAATCCCTGAGTTGGCTGCCTCTCCAGAGGCCTCTGGCTCGTGATCCTGACTCAGTCTATGAGGGGGATTCACCCTTCTTTCAGAGAAGACATCTGAGTCCCAGAGAGGGAAATGGCTCACCAAGGGTTGCAAAGCTAGCAAGGGGCAGAGGATATCAGTTTTTCCCGTGGCTGCAGCATTCTTGAGTTCAGCAAAGGGGGCCAGGTGAGGTGGTGGGGGTTTCCTCTCAGGGCTGACCCACCCTGCTAAGACCCAGGTCTGTCAAGGACCTTCTGCAAGTTCCCACTGGAAGGAGCTCTGGGATCCTAAAGGGGAGGGGACTTTTAGGACCAGGGGCTGCATCTCTAGGTGGTGTGGACCACCAGGCCATTCCTGGGGGTTGTGGGGGTGAGAAAAGGTGGGAGAGAGTTGGAGTCCTCAGGGAGCTCCACTATGGGGGTGAGGGTGACGGGGTGGGGTATTCTGTCTCTGAGGAGTTTGCATCGATGTTGGGGAAACAAGACCTTGTCCAGGGAAATCACAGTGAGGACTCTGGGAGATGAGCCAGGAGGACTGGTGTGGTCAGGAAGGGCTGCTCAGAGGAGGGGCGCTTGGGGGAGACAAGACAGGTCTGTGAACAGCCCCTGGGAAACACGGGGCAGAGGTGAGCAGAGGGGCTGGCCTTGCTTCTGCCGAGTCACAGACTTGTTCCGTGACAGTGAGGATGACTCAGAACCTGGAGCAGGCATTGGTGACAATTGTGGTCACCTTCCAGCAATATTGCCATCGCTCTGGAGACAAGCACAAACTCTGCCAAGCAGAGCTCAAGGAGCTGCTGCAGAAGGAGCTGCCCACTTGGACCCCGGTGAGCACCCTGGCTGCCCAGTGGGATGGCATCACCCGGACTCTGCAGAGTGACTTGGGGACAGCATAAGCAGAGGGTAGCAAAAGGCAGAGACTACACTGTGGTGAGGGGATGCTAGGAAGGGACTGAATGAACTTCAGCTTCCTTTTTTTTTGGTCATATTTTTGTATGTCGAGACAGGGTCTCATTATGTAATCCAGGGTGGGCTAGAACTCATGATCCTCCTGCCTCAGTCTCCCTAGTGCTGGGATTAAAGGTGTACGTCACCGTGCTTGGCTTTCAGTTTCCTATGTGTGAAGTGGGATGTCAGTCTCGCTCTTTGGCCTCACAGAGGTTGGGAAGATTACGGGAACCCCTGTGAAGAATGCAGGACTCAGGAGCAAAGAGCAGGTGCTCCGCCAGTGCCCTGAGAAGGGGGATTTGGAAACTGGATTGAAATCATATTCTCAGATGAGGCTGACCCCCAGGAGAGTGTGGGGTGGGATGGGTTGGTCCTCCCAGAGGGGAATTGCCGTGGAAATTTGTTCTGCCCTCCTCAGCCTGCCTCCCCTCCCTCCTCACCCCTCCCTTTCACAGACGGAGTTTCGCGAGTGTGACTATGATAAACTCATGAGTGCTCTGGACACCGACAAGGACTGCGAGGTGGACTTTGAGGAGTATGTGCACTCACTCGCCCGCCTCTGTATCTTCTGCCATGAGTACTTCAGGGGCTGCCCTCCGGAGCCCCCCTGCCCTCAGTAGCCTTTGCTCCAGAGGGGTGCTGGTCTGGAAGGCAGGGTCTGCTCCAGGCTACTCCGTGTCTGGCCCTGAGGGGATCCTGGGCTCGTCTGCCTCACTCTCCCTACCTTCTCTTCCACATCTCTTTCAATATGGAACACCCCCTGGGTTTGCCCCTCCTGTGCCAACACATTTTACCTATGAGATCTTCCCAGCTGCCCAGCTGGTGAGGGGCAGAGCAGCTCCCACCTCCACTTCCTCTCTCTGTGGGTGGGAGGAGGTGGGGTTCTGCCATGAAGGCCCGGGAGGCCCAGCAGCGTGTGTGTAAATGAGGCCATGGTGGAGGGGGCTGTGTAACTCCTAATAAACACATGGCAGCAATATGGCTTGTTTCGCTTCTTCTGAGTGGACATGCTGGATCTCGGGGCGGAGTCCTCCTTTCTGGCCTTTTCCACAGGAGGAAGGAGGCTGAGGGCAGGAGCCAGAGCTCCCCATGGACCCTGAGAGCGGTTTCAGACCCTGAGACGCACTTGTCTCAGTGTTGAAGTGGGAGGGGTGGGGTTGACAGGAGGAGTCCAGGGGAGGATGGCAGACCCCCCCGCCCCCTCTGCCCATCGCTCGCTCTCTCTGTGTCTTGGAGGGAGAAGCCCCACTTTGGTCTGTCCGGAACAGCTGGACGGGGCTGAGGACTTATCTCAGTGGCAGCATACTGGCCTAGCATGCTTGAGATCCTGGGCTCAACTTCCAGTACTAGGAAAAAAACCAAACAAACCCAACCAAAAAACAAAAAGAATGGGGGAAGGGTTCTCTGGGGACAGAACTCAGTTCACATGACCGGATGTTCTGGGGATAAGGGTAGACCGTGGGTGGGGTGGGGCGTGGGTGTGGGAGCCCAGAGAGCAGCACTAATAGGATTAGAGCCTCTGAGGTATTTGCTGGAAGCCACGGAGGGGTGCTCTGTGTTGGAGGGGGTCAGAATACCTTGGGGCAGGCCCCACCCCTGAAGCGGCTGGTCCCAGCCACTCCCTGAGGGTTTTAAACCCCACTTTTGACCCTCACTCATCTCTGAGTTCAGACCCCATCCTGAGAGGTTAACCCTGAGCCTGACTCCCCTACTTTGTGCCATTTCACCTCTAATTCTCTACCCTAACCTGGGTTCTTCATTCCTGACACTCATCTCAACCCTAAATACCCATCCTGACAGCCTCTCTTACACTTTCACCTGTCCCTGAGCCCTCACACCTTGTTCTACCCCCCTCCCCTGCATCATTAGCTCTCCAGGACCTTTCTCCCTGACATTCCTGGGGGGAGTCCCAGAGCACCTCCTGGTGCCCCCAGTCTCCACCCCAGGCCTTAGTGGGCATGGGAGGATACCCTCTGGGGAGGGAAGAAGGGCTGACTGAGCTGTGCCATAGCACAGGCCTGGGATCCCCTCTCCAGCTCTTGGGCAGCTGCATTTCTGGGGCAATTTCTTACTTGTCATCCACCAGGGCACCTCCTTTGCTATCTGCCTGGTGGGACTTCTCCCTCCCTGGTCCCCATGCCCCCACCTCAGACTGCCCTTTCATCTAGCTCTCTAAACTTAGGATGATTTGTGGACTCTGGGTGGTGCCCACCCCATCGAGGTCCCTGATGATGTCCACAGGGTTCACCCACTGCCTGTCTGCGTCTGCTTGGGGATAGTAGGCTTGGTTTCCAGGCTGGGCTGGGGGGGTTTGGGCTGTGGCGCTTACAACATTGGCCTACAGCAGGAGGGCAGTATCCGCTCTTCCCATCCCCTCCTGGGCAGGGCCTCCCTGGGTATAAATAGGTCAGACTGCTGGGCTCTCCCCAGACCTCCCTGCTCAGCACTTCCTCTCTCGATCTGGTAAGTTGTGCAAGGGCGGTCAGAACCCAAGCTGGCACAGTGGAAGAGGAGGCTGTGGGGGCCAGATGTGCTAAAGAGATCCAGATGTGAGGCTGGTGTGGAGGCTCTGGGGAGTGTGTATATGTGTGTAAGAAAATGAAAAACAGAAAAGTGTGCAGGTGGCTGGAGTTGAGCTCTACAAGAGCCCCAAGATGCTGGATTTACATGAGCTGTTATAGTGTGTGTGGTGTGTGTGGTATGTGTGACCTATGGTGGGCACACGGGCTTGTGTTTGCTGGCTGCACAAGCTCATGTGTGCCCACTTGGGCATGGGAAGCAAAGTGAAAGCACCTGTGGGCTTTTGACTGTTAGAGCCCTATGAGCCTCGGCCAGCTACCCAGCTCCTAGCCCAAGACAGCCTGGCCTCCCCACCTTTCCTTCACACTTTGGTGGCTGTTTTTTTCCGCTGCAGGGCCCTGGGCAAGCCTCCAATAGCCTCGCCCTGCACTGGGAGGGAGAAGAATGGATGAGGGCAGGGCGGGGAGCTTGTGGCTGAGCTGTGGGAGTGGTTGGATTTAGTGAGAGTGGAAAAATGCTGTTGTTGAGGCGAGGCCTGAGGGAGGCCCAGGAACTGGCTGCCTGGATCTCCAGGGCCTGTGCAGTGGGCCCTGCAAATGTTTGCTGCCTGCAGCTTGTGTTTCCTACTGTGCACCCCTCCTGCCAAGAGCTGGACCCACTTTTCTGGGCTCCCTGGTGGTGGGACCTCAAGGATGGGGATGGAGTAAGTCACTCTGAACTCATCGCTGGGGATGGGGGATAAGGGTGCCTCAGTGTCTGCTGCCCCCAGGTTGGAGGCTGCCATGGCTCTTCCTCTGGAGAACGCCTTGGATGTGATGGTGTCCACCTTCCACAAGTATTCGGGTAAAGAAGGCGACAAGTTCAAGCTCAGCAAGTCAGAGCTGAAAGAGCTGCTGACCCGTGAGCTGTCCAGCTTCTTGGGGGTGAGTGGGTTCTGCCTGGGAGCGGTCCTCTCATGCGGCCTTCCCCAGGGAGAGGGTGGGGCCTGGGAGGCACTAGGTCTTGTGCAGAGCACAGATGCAGTTGGAGCTATCACTGAGGTCAGGAGATGAGGTTAGAGAGCAAGAGCTGGCTGCTTAGTGTGGAAACACAGGGAGCACCTAGCACTCATGGTCTCCAGCAGAGGGCTAAGAATGAACGGTCACAGGCCAAGTGTTCTGCTAGGTGCTTTGAGCAACTTAATTGATGAGAACACTAAAGTTCAGAGAGCTAAGTGACTCCCCGAGGGAGTCAGTGTACAAAACTGGGTGTAGCCCAGTGGTAGAGAACCATACTTTCCTCACATGCACCTGACATGGTGGGGTCCAATCCCCAGGCCACAATACAAACTGTGATCCAGATCAGGACTGTCTGACTTTCACCATCAGCCCTACAGCGGGCTGTCTTTGAGTTTCTTCCATGTGTGAAGACACAGTTTGAAGACATGTACACCCCTACAGACTCCCCCTGCCCCAACGATAACATCTTACTGTAGTTAATGCATTGCTTTCATGACCTTCACTTAATTGGATAATTAAAACAAATGTGGGTGAAGATGTGGCTCCATCATTTCCTGGGGTCACCAGGTACTCAGCATTCTTCACCCTGGCTGAGTCCTGAGGCTTGGAATTCCAAAGCCATTAGCTTTCCTGAGCTCTGGCCTGGAGGCAGAAGCCTGGGTGTAGTCTCAGCTCCAGTCCCCCAACCCTTGGCTTCTGTGTTCTACCTATAGCTTCTTCTGCTTCCAGAAAAGCACAGATGAGGCTGCATTCCAGAAGCTGATGAGCAACCTGGACAGCAACCGGGACAACCAGGTGGACTTCCAGGAGTACTGTGTCTTCCTGTCCTGCATTGCTATGATGTGCAACGAGTTCTTTGAAGGCTGCCCAGATAAGCAGCCCCGGAGGAAGTGAAGGCTCCTCGCATGCGATGGGGTGGGAGTGAGGTCTGCGGCTGGGTCCTTCCAGGCGGCAGTGAGCACAGTGCCTCACTCTGGCTTTTTTAGATGTGTACATGATGCTGAGCAAATTCAATAAAGAGTTTTGGAAGCTACTAGGCTGACGGGCACACAGACCCTGGAGGAGTGTGTTGGGGCTGAGGAATATGTCATGGGGCGATGGTGGGGAGCACCAGGAGTTGAGCTGCAGTTTTGTGGGGAGTAAATTAGTGAAGACTGAGAGGGATGTGAAGTTATTGAGGTTGTGTGTGTGCGTGCGTGTATGCGAGTGTGTGCGTGTGTGTGTGTGAAGCAAAGTGGACTCTGGTGGGGATGTAGACGAGGAACAGGGACCACCAGGACCTTGGAAAGCCCCAGCTGTGGGCTGTTAGCTAGCCCACCACCTCTCCCAGCTCTCTCCAATCCTGTCTCTGGCAGGACCTCAAACAGGCTGGAATGGAATTGAAGGTCACATCTGCTTTTGGTTGGGGTTTGGAGGGAAGACAATAGGGCTAAGTCACGAGGAGGGAGTTATGGGGACAGAGTGGGATGGGGAGGAGGCTGTCACTCAGTCCTGACATTTATAGTCCAGGCCTTGACCTGCTACCCCTTTCAGCTCACTGGCTTCATTCCACAGGAATGGAGTGATCCTTTCCTGCCCATGGCTGGATCGGGGGTAGCAGTGTAGAGGGGGATCTTTTGCAGCAGCATGAGATGGTTATTCTCTCTGTCCATGGGTTCCTGGGATGAGATCTGTTATGAGGAATTGTGTTCTTTCAGAGGAGGACAATGGTCTGAGAAGGGATGAGTGAGGGATAATGGCTGGTGGGAGTGAGGAAGATGATGGCAATAGATTCAGAGACAAAATTCCAGACACATGATCTGTAAGCGATGTAGAAATCCTCCCTCCTGAAAGTATGAAGCATGATGCTGCTTCCGTTTAGAACAGGTTAAAGGCTGTGGCTCCAGAGTTCAAGGCCATGCCTGGAAGGCATGGGGACTTTTAAGGAAGGGGTGCATAGATGCCCAGCCAGGAGCCAGAGCGCTTGGTTCCCTTGACCTCTCAAGCTTCCCTTCTCACTACCCAGAGCTTTTCTCTCCAGCTTCAGAGGAGTAGGGTAGATGATTCAGATGTTCCCTGGAGTTGGACGCTAGAGACCTTGGTGCAGGAAAATTTGCTGTTTCCCCTTCTCACTCCCAGTTAGTCTGCCCATCTTCCATGGGAGTGCCCTCCCCCAAGGCTCATCCTGCATCACTCTCTATTGGAAACTCCTGTTGCTTAGCAACAAGTCCCTGCTGCCTTGCTAAAGTTGCAGCTGGGAGTAGGAGTAGCATGAGGGCAGAGAGGAGGATCCAGGCAGGCTAGGGTGGGACTGCAGCAGGGATGGGTACTAAGTCCCTAGCCCACTTCTGTCCTCATACTTGGTCTTCTTGGTGGTGGAACAATGTCTGGGATATGGGGAACTCTCCCGGACACTTACGTATTTCATTGTGTGTACCCTGAACCTGCCCCCACCCATCCAACCTCTACCCCATCCCCAGTCCCTAGCCTTTCCCTGGAACCTTCGCCAGTCACTGATTGTCAGTCCTCTTGTCAAGAGTCTCAGACAATTCTTTCCTATGAAGGTTCAGAAAAATTGTGGTGCATGCCTGTAATTCCAGCACTCAGGAGGTTCCAGCTGAGTAATTCCAGCTGAGGCAGGAGGTTCACTGTGAGTTCAAGGCCAGCCTGGGCTTCATAATGAGTCCAAAATCAGCCTAAACTACATAGAGAGACCCTATGTAAAAAAACAAAACAAAACCAAAAACCAAAAACCATTCCTTTAAAAGCCCTTTAAAAACCTTTGACTTCATAGTAGCTAATGACCTTGACTATGTCCTTGGCAGGAAATATTCTCTCCCACTGACCGATGGAGATTTGCTGGAGTGGGTGGGAGGGTCTCAATGGGCAGAGTGGCCTAGAATGTGGGGAGGTGCCCTCTGTTTGGCCCACATGCGCCTCTCCTCTTCTGCCTACTGCTCCATCATGTAGTGAGTTCTGATTTTTGACTGAAAAAGCAAAGTTTCTGGAGCTGAAGACATGTGTACCATGGTGAACTCAGTGTGTTCTCTGCCCATGTTTGTAAACAAGGATGGTGAAAGTGGCAGGAGGTTTCTCCCCTGCCTGCTTCCGGTGGCTCTGCTGGGCATCCTCACATCCCTGACCCCTTCTCATTGGCCCTGTCTCTCCCTGATCTCCTGGGAACTGGGAGCAAGGGAATAAAGGCAGAGAGCAGTGGGTGGGAGGACGTTGCTGCTGCTTGGCTTCTTTGGGTTTGCTCCCTCCTTGGTGAGTCCTTCCTTCTGATCTCCCTGTTCATCTCTGCTGGGCCACACAGGGTGAGGAGGCCAGAGGGTGACAAGCCACAGTCACCTCCACAAAGAAGGCCCTGCCCTGCAAGTGGGTGTGTGCTCAGGGAAGAAGGAGCAGAGTTTGGAAATGTGACCATAAGAATTTCCTGCTAAGTGGCTCTAGATGGAGATGGGGGGCCAGAACTGGCCAGGATGCTCCTGCAGATGCCCAGAGGCCCTTGCTTTGGCGAGTGGTCCTGGCTGAATCTCCTCAAAGTGGGGAAAGCGGAGGATTTGGGGTGTGGGAGATGAATGATGGTCCAGTTGAAGAGTTGCATGGTGGGCTTTGGGCCGGAGGTGGGAGCCAGCACCTTTTGCCTCCTGGCCAGGACTCCCCACAGGATCTACCTGTAGCACTTAAATTCTGTGGGTGTTGTCTCCTTCCTTCCTAAAAGGATGTGGTTTTCAGGTCTGAGTCACACAAGCTCCAACTGCCTCTTCTCTATGAGGGTGGCTCTGCTGACAGAAGTGAGGCCCTCACTCAAACCCAAGCTCTGGATTCAGGTCTCAGAGGCCCCCGCCTCCTGGCCAGCCTGTGGCTGCAGGTCTTGAGCAGTTCTTGGGTCTGTGACTGGAGATGAGCTGCCAAGTCCTGCTTCTTGCTGAGATCTTATCTCCCACTTCCAGCCCCAACCCCCTCGGAGCCCGGGACTCTCTCGTTGCCCCATCCCCCACTTTTATAGCAAGGTACTCCTGGATATCAGCTGATGGGTCACTGGGGAAAAGTGGACGACTAAGGTGGGAACTGCCTCTGGAAAACCAGTGTCCAGCTGGATGGAGCAGAGAGAACATACTGACCCTATATCTTCTCCCCATCTGCCACCAGTTCTTTCTGGGAGTCGTTCTGTGAACTCTGCTCCTGGGCCCTTTGTCAACACCTCCTGAGCAGAGGAGCCTTCTTTCGGGGCCGAGCATCTCACTGTGCTGGTCGCTCAGCACTTGCCTCGGTCTCATTAGAACCTCTCTGGACCAGGACGGGTCCTCTTGTTGGTGGACTTTGGCCTCACCATGGGTTCCAGTCCCGAAGGCAGGGTTTAGGGGTGGGATAGTTGTGACTGGGAGCAGAAGGTCTGGCTTCCTGAGGACTGTGGTGTTCCCCTTTACCCACTCCAGAGCTGAACGCTGTGATGGAGACTCCTCTTGAGAAGGCTTTGACCACGATGGTCACCACTTTTCACAAATATTCAGGGAGAGAGGGCAGCAAACTGACCCTGAGCAGGAAGGAACTGAAGGAGCTGATACAGAAGGAATTGAGTCTTGGGGAGGTAGGTGACCATTCCCTCATCTCTACCACGCAGTCTGAGTGGCCCCTTTGAGGGACACACACGTATCCTCGGGTACTCTGACTAGGGGCAGGTTGGCAGAAGGCTACGTCCAGAGGCCAAAGGAAGAGGGTGGACATCTCAGGTCAACAGAGCTCTCAGCCTCTGTTCTGGGGATGAGTCGGGGTCTCACTGAGAAGGAGCAGGGCTGAGTCTGGGGGTGGACTACAGCCTGTGTAAGGCTGCAGAACCAGAGGAAGGAGAATTTGACGGCCAGGCCAGGTGTCATAGTGGTGGCAGAACCTGTGCTAGGGAACTTGGAGGAGGTGAAGGGATCTGGGGTGTCCAGGTCAAGTTGCGCACAACTCAGGGGTAGGGACCTTGCCTAATTCTCCGTGTGCTTGGCCACAGCCCTCAGATGGTGTTGACCTGTGAACTAAGAGGTTAATCTGTGAACAGAGGGTAGCAAGGAGACAGAGCGGATTCATAGGCGATAGAGGTGGTGGGAAGGAGGTCACCAACAGAGGGCAAGGCCCACGAGGTAAACACGACATTATTTTTACAGTTAAAAAAACCTGAGGCTCAGACATATTAGTGAACTTGTCCAATAAAAGGCTGAGCTGGACAAGTTCCAGGCCTGTGCTCTTTTTCCTTCACAGTTCACCCTGGGGGGAGACTTTTCGCACACATCCTGAACCCTGGTGGACCCTCAGAGAGAAGGTCCCCATGGTGCTTCCATGGGCAGGGGATGAAGCCAGGGGTGAAGAAGGACTGATCTCTGGACTTCCTGCCAGGCTCTTGGAGTTAATGAGGGCAGAAGGAGGGGCCACCAGCCCCTGAGGGCTAATTACTGGGGCCCAGGGGCCCAGGGGAGGGCCTGGGCAAAACAGGAGCCCAGCGGGGGACTAGGATCTTGATGCAGTTTCCATCTCCATGTGTCCCAACATCCTGGATTCTAGGAAGACCCGGAGCTGAGGGCAGTGAAGAGGCCCTTTCTCCTGATGAGGGCTCTGTCTCTTTTCTCCTGGTGGAGCCAGGGCAACAGGGCAGGGGAACAGACAGAGTACAGTTGAATGCCAGGCTGTGCTGAGCTCCAGTGTACTGTTCTCAGGGAGAGACATAATGTCTGGGTCCCTTCTCAAGCAGCCCTAGAATGTGATTCCTTTCGCTGGGGCAGGACGTTGGGGAGGGAGGTCAGGCTGCCCTTCTCACTGTCATTCTGTGCCGGGTGTGGGCTGGGACTAGACTCTGGGGTGGAGGTGCTCACAGTGGGGACACCCTCACCTGCCTAGCAGTGGGTGGTGGAGCTGGGCCCGGAGGGGCTCCCGAGCTGACTCTGAACTTGGGTCTTCCCAGAAGATGAAGGAGAGCAGCATTGATGACCTGATGAAGAGCCTGGACAAGAACAGCGACCTGGAGATCGATTTCAAGGAGTACTCGGTGTTCCTCACCACACTGTGCATGGCCTACAACGACTTTTTCCTGGAGGACAACAAATGACCTGGGCTGCCCTCTGTACTCCCTGTCACCCCCTCACCTGTAAATGCTGTAGCTCCTCTCACAGACCCTCTTCGGCCCCATCCCCTCCTCTCTGATGGATCCCTCCAGGAGAGGAAATAAAGAGTTTCCATTCCGAGCGCTGGGTGGTTGCCTGGTCCTGACAGTGTCTTATTCACCTTGGCACTGGTGGGGCATCCAAGCAGAGGTTCTCCCTGCCCCAAGATGTCACAGGCTCCCACCCAATGCCGTCCTTCCTTCAGGTCTACTTTGCTCTGCTGAACAATGGGGAAGCTGCCCTGGCTTTCACATGCCTCCTAGGAGTTGCAAGGAGGCAAAGAAAGTGGAGCAGGAAGTGCTTTGAGCGTTCAAAAGCGGGGTGACTGGGATGTGGCTCCCAGGGCAGTGGGGTGGGTGCAGGTCTGACCTGGGGCCAGCTTACAGGAGGCGACTGGTGCCAGGGGAGCCTGGCCTCCACACAGCCCCCTTCACCTCTCCTCCATCACCCTTCAGCAGCCCCAGCCCCAAGAGTCTCTGCACATCTCTGCGTTTTTTTTCTTTCCCCCTCCCTCTTTCAAGAGACCCGGGCTGAAAAACTTTTCACTAAAGGGTGAATGACTAACGATGCTTGCAGGGCAGAGCTCAGGCGCTCTCTAGGTGGAATTCAGGAGGCAGGGCGAAGGAGTGAGTGGAACCAATAGCTGGTGGGGACTGGCATTCAGATCCCTTCCATACAGCGTTGTAGACCCCGGGCTCTCCAGTCCCTCTTCCGAGTTGCTCCTGACCATCTCTGAGGGGTGAGGCGGTGGTGCCAGGCGTCCCATAAAGTCCCCGCCCCCTCCCGACGCTGACCCTGCTCTAAGCTGTGGCCGGCAGGTGGCTGAGGAAGAAGCAGGTGGCCACACCTACCTCCCGGTGCCCAGTGCCTGCCAGAAAGCACAAACTTAAGTATGGAAATTAGGAAAACTCGACGCCGTCCGTTTGCAGTGGTGTCCACCAGGTCCCCTTGTCCTGCCTTCCCTGGTGTGCGCAGGGTGGGGACTCTCCCGAGCCCGCCTTCCGGAACGGCCCATATAAGGCCAGCCTGGCCCAGCGCTCCACCCCTCACCACCGCCTCGCGCTCTGCTCTCCGCTGACCGGTGCGGTGAGTTCTGGCGGGGCGGCCCCGGGTCCGCGCAGCCCCGTCTGCGCTCGCTGGCTCGGTGTTCAGACACCGTGCCTGGGCCCAGCCTGGGCTACCCCGGCGGCAGGCTTCGGGTCCACACTGAGGAGGGAGAGCCATGGGCGGAGGGCCACGCCAGGCATGCCCCAGACTAGGGCATCCCAGTGGGGTGGCTGTCCTGCTGCTCTTTGGGGGCGCTGCAGGGTGTGTCCTGGGTGTGCCTCTGCCGCGGCCCCTGCCCTATCATATTCTCCACCTTCTCCTGGAAGCCAGCCCTCACCCTGCTCAGAGCTGTCGGCCCTAATGGCTCCTTGGAGCCTTTTGATCCACTGCTCCTCAGCTCTGGTGCCCTGGGCCCTGCTCCCTATCAAAGGGAGTGGCGGGTGGTGAGGACAGAGCTGGGGTGTGTGCTGAACAAGAAGTCCTGTTGACTGGGCTCTGACCAGCCCCTCTGTCTCCCTCGTAGCCCAGCTGGCAGCCATGGCAGCCTCTCTGGGTGACACCATCGAATACCTCATCTCGTGTCCCTCTTTCACAAGTACTCTGGCAGGGATGGTGACAAGAGCACCCTAACAAAGGAGGAGCTGAGGGATCTGATCGCTAGGGAGTACCCCTGGGTCCGGTGAGCAGTTTGCTCCCAGCCCTGCTTCCCACCACTTGTCCATTCACTGCCTAACCCATCTACTGCTTGGAGGGGGTGAGGGGCTCTCAGCCAGGTGTTCACTCCATCCGAGCAAGGAGCAGGGGCGGGGGAGGAGTAAAATCAAGGTTGAAGCCAAGGGGAACAACCATCCTTAGTGACAATGAGTGGAGTGGCTTGTATTAGAGAAAGTGGCTACAGGGGAGGGAGGAAGGAGAGAACCTAGGATGCTCGGCAGCAGAGTCTCCTCTTCCCATTCTAACACTTTAGAAGCTGCGTGATGCTGAGTTTGGAGCATTGGTGCGTGACTTGGACAAGGATGCCAGTGGCATGGTGAACTTCCAGGAGTATTTCACCTTCCTGGGGACCTTGGCTAGGATCGACCGTGGAGCCCCCAGGAAGTAAAAATAAATTGGGAGATGCCTTCTGGGGGGGGGGCTTGAGTCAAATCCAGCTGTGTGTAATTGTACAATAAATTTTTTCTGGTCAGATCTCTTGTGTTCCGCCTTCTCAGTGACTTCTGATTCCTCCTTGGCCTTGTGCTGTGCCAGCCATTGAAACACTGCTTCACAGTTGACCTCTGAGAGTCAGTCATTGACTCTCCGGGCCTGGGGACCCACTCTTAATATCACAGGGAGCCATTACCTGCATTAGAAAAGATGCTCCTCTTGGCAAAAACAACTTAAGGAAAGGCTGAAGCATTCTTGAATAGAGAGGATCTGGGCTGAGCCTGGAGAAGGAATGATGCCTGGGCTGAGTCGTTATGGGATGCGGGGTCCCTAGAAGTGTGGCCGATGGTCCTGGCAGGCTCCTGGAAGACATGTTTGGCTCTGGGTGTGGTGAGCAGGGATGCATTGGACAGTCCCTGGGGTGGGGCGATCCACTTTCTCACCACAGAGGGGTGGAGTAGAGCGGGCATGTGTGAGATGCCCAGGGCTTGGCCCCAGGAGTTTTTGAGATCACTGAGGACATGGGCTGATGGAGTTTACTGTAGCTGCCCATGCCCCGTTGTGTGTGGGGAGGCACACTGGAGGAGACAGTCCCTACATTCAGGGATGGCATACTTCCTATTAGGGTAGTGGTGTGAGGAGCACCGCATCATGGGGGTCCACAAAAGGGGAGTAATGGCGGTCCCTGGCCAGGCCAAATGTCCAGGATTCAAATGTCAGGGAAGAGGGGATCTTTTGTCTTTCAGCAATCAACCCCAAAATAAAGCAACTCAACTTTGTCTTGGACACATGCACTATAGGCAAGTCGAGAAGGGAAGGTAGTGTGCAAAGACAAAAAGAATCGGAGCCCTGCCCCCTCCCTTGCCCCTCCAGGGGCTAAAAGACCTTCGTGTAAGCCAGTGCTGACCCAAGGAGGATGGAGTTATTTCAGTGGACAGAGGCTGTAGGGTTGCAGAGACAGCCGCTCTGGCAAGGCCATCAGCCCTGCACTCCTAGGGCAGGTGGGAGGGATGAGGAGAGGAAGGTAAATGCACAGTCCACCTGATGAGTAAACAGGCCTATGCTTAGCTTCCGCTTCTGCAAGGGTACAGGGCGGGGGGGGGGGGAGGCTAACAGGAATGCAGATTTAAGGAATAAAATAGAATCCCAAACAAATAGCAAGTCTTCAGTTTGCACAGGGATATAATTTTTAAGGGTTTTTCTTTTGCGTGGAGGAGGGGAGAGAAGCAGGATTTGCAGTGGAATCTGATGGCTGCAGCAGCAGAGGGGTGGCATCAGGTGTGGTCAGCAGCACAGACTGGTTATTTTTATTGCTCCAACAGATTTAAAGTCAGGATTGAACCCTTTGAGCTTGCTGGTGAGCAAGATCCGGGCTGCACGAGAGGGAGACGTTCAGATGGAGCTGGGACCTTCACACTGGGTTCCATTGCTGGGGATGACCCAGGCTGCTCACCTTCCTCTTCCTGTGGTTGAGTGTGCCTCTCTCCCCCTGTGTAACTGACATCAATCCTGTCATGCAGTTACCCCTACACCTGGGAAGCAGAAACAGCAGCACTGTGGGGGACCACCTGGACGGCTGTCCTTGAGAGAAGAGCAACTATCTCCATCTTGGCTGAACCTGGCCCTAATTCCACCTATTGATATGTACAGAGCTGGCTAGGACTCTTCCTTATCTCTTTAATTGGCTTTAGGCAATGCAAATAGGTCCAGCCGAGGTCCTGATGTGTAGTCTTTGAAGCAAAGCAACAGGCCTGTGTTTCCCCGCCCTTTTGCTCCCAATACATGGTTGAGCCTGGGGGGATGGAGAGCCGTGCTCCACACTGTGGGCTGGGATCGAGCCTCGAGAAAGATGCTATGACTTCCGAGGGCATAAAAGATTATACATCAGAGCTGAAGCACCGACCCCAAAACATTAGATACTATCTTGAATTGTGTTATGCAGATTACTCCTTTTGCATATACTTCCCTCTGCATTTGCAAAGGTGATTTTCAGGCCTAGGCCAGCTCATGAGACCCACCACATACTTCCCGCCACTCTCACAGTCACTCATCCCCGAGCCACTCCCCTCTTTCAGAATTAATAAAAACCCGGGTTTGGCCCTGGGTCGGGGCCTTTGTTCCGATAACCATTATTTTGGTTGGACTTAGGACCCCTTGGCTCCCCACAGCTATAGATATGTCTTAGTGTCTTTATTCTCGCCTTGGATTGCATTGGATGTGGTAGATTGGAATTAACTCGGTAGAATTCCAATAACTTCTTTTTGGGTTTACAAATCTAACTTCCTGGACCAGGACGAGGACCAGGAAGGGCTCGCTATACAGCACCACAGTCTATTTCTAGAAGCTAGACCGGGCCCCAAGTGGGGAGGGGCTTTAGGACTGAGTCAAAGTATTTAGCTGCCTGTTCTCCACCAAGCTGACCTGAAATTGTCCAGAATAACCCCACCACCTCACACCATAGAGTACAGCAAGGTGCTATTTGGAGAAGGTGCTGTTGTACCCATTGTCTCCTCATCTTCAGAAGACTTATGTGTGGTGATGTTATGGTTTGTGTCTAGATGTCCCCCCAAAGCCTCATGCAGTCATGGAGGTGGGCTTCTAGAGTTTATGACTGATTCGTGGTCTAATGCTGGGATTATGGGTGTGAGTGCTACACCCGTCCTGGGGCGGGTAGCCTGCATGTAATATAAGGGAGGAAAAGAGGCCTGCTCTCTCCCTTGCGCTTACGCTCCTCCTTTTTGCTCTTGCTTGTTTTTGCTGCCTTCCGCCGCCATGAACTGTTGCCCTCCGCCACGTGCCACTCTGCCTTGGAGCCAGCCGAGTATGGACTGAAACCTCTACAAACTGTGAGCCAAATAAACCTTTCCTTTCTTAATTGTGGGTGTTGGGTATTTTGTCTCAGCAACGAGAGAAAAGTAACCAAGACATGTAGATAGTATTAACCCTACGCAACAAGTGAAAGGACTGAGTAGTTACAGAAGTTGGTACCCCTACCCAGATAAAACTCCCAGATAGGAAGGGTCCCCAGGCTTCTCATCGCAGGCCAGCTCCTGGGTGCTTACCTCAGCCTGTACTGCCAGCTTCATGATGTACTCTGGCCACGTCTTCTTTATCATTTCCTCTAAAATGTTTTAATTAAATATGGGAGGATATTCAAGCAATTTATAGATTACATCTAAGACATATCTTTTAACAAACAGGCAAAAGAAAGATTTATTAGGGGAAGATATAGGATGCACTCAAGCAGGTGCTCAAAGAAATGAGGCACAATGCAGTTGAGAACTGGGGATCTTTTATAAGTTTTAGGAGGTGGAAATCTGTGGAATTTGATAATCGATAGTCTTTGTCTCAGTGTCTGTAAGACATATTAATAACATAAGACTACTCAGTTTAACCCAGTTAAGAAAGGAATATTACATTACCTTTTAACCCCGACTTGTCTTTCCATCCTATTTCTTTCCCTTACAATGAATCGCTGTTTGGTCATTGTGTTTATCATTTCCTTTGCTTCCCTAATAACTTTTACAAATGTATGTTCATCTCTAAATAAATGTGGATTTGCATCATTATAATTTTTTTTTTTTTGTGGGTACCGGGGGTCGACCTCAGGACCTCGCGCGCCAGCAGGCGCCCGTGCCGCTGAGCGATATCACCGGCCCTTTTTTCGTATGTGGGTTCCGGGAGTCAAACTCGGGCCCTCATGCTTGCCAGGCAGGTGTGTAGGCTGCTGAGCCATCTCACCGGCCCTGCATCATTATAATTTTTGAGATTCACCCTAATTATTGGATGTAGCTCTAATTTAAGTTTGTTCCATAATAGTTCATCTTATGATTGTAATATAATTTATTTATCTTGCCTATTGCTGATTTTAATTTTGGGTTGTTTTCACTTTTCCCATTTCAAACAGTGCTTCTATGAGCCTTCCTGTGTTAGTCTGAACTACTAGGATATTTGTGCCAGAGTTGCTTGCATTTATTTCAAGCATGCATGTCTGACTTGTTATATTTTCATAAAAATCTTTGATACCTGGTAAGGCAAATCTCTGCCTTGCTTTTCTTGTCCAGAGATATTTTGAATATTACTGGTCTTCTACTTTAAAATATACACTTCAGCGTGAACTTGTCAAGTTCCACAGACAATTTTTTGTTTTGTTTTGGTGGCATTGCATTGATTCTGGAGAGCAACTTGTAGAGAATTTTGAATCTCCCAATCCATGAACATGGTTTATCTCTCTATTCATTAAGGTCTTCTTCAATGTCTTTGAATAACAATTACTGTCTTAGTTACTTTTCTCTTTGGTGAGACAAAATACTCGACAGCCAAAGTTCAAAGGGGAACATTTTATTTAGCTCACAATTTGTAGAGGTTCCTGTCCCTAGTTGTCCGGCTTCAAGGCAGGGTGGCACACGGCAGAGGGGCAACAGTTTATGGTGAGAGAAGACAGCAAAATCAACAACCAAAACCTTAACAGCATTTTTTTTTTTTTATGGGTACTGGGGGTTGAACTCAGGACCTCATGCACCAGCAGGCGCCCATGCCACTGAGCGATATCACCAGCCCTTTTTTCGTATGTGGGTACCGGGAGTCAAACTCAGGACCTCATGTTTGCCAGGCAGGTGCTTATGCTGCTGAGCTATCTCATTGGCCCTTATTTTTTTAAAGTTTGAAAGAGAGGCTTACTGAACTGCCAAGGCTCGGCTTAAACTCTGATCCTCTTGCCTCAGCCTTCCAGAGAGCTGGAATTACATGTGTGCCCTACCATGCTCAGCTCCTTGATTTTTTTTTTTTTTTTGTGGGTACCGGGGGTCGACCTCAGGACCTCGCGTGCCAGTAGGCACCCATGCAACTGAGCGATATCACCGGCCCTTTTTTCGTATGTGGGTTCCGGGAGTCGAACTCAGGACCTCGTGCTTGCCAGGCAGGCGCTTATGCCGCTGAGCTATCTCACCGGACCTTAATAGCATTTTTTTGTCCCTTTTATTCTCTATCCGGGCTGCTGGTATTATGGCGGTGCCAATCCAATCAGTGGACTGATCCAGCAATCACCCACCCTTAATCCCAGCATTGCATCACCAATCAATCACACGCTGTAGATTCAGCCACCTCTGAAAAAGGCTCATCTAAAACTGCATTAGGCTTGGGGGGGCATCTAGACCCAAACCATGACAGTTACCACTCTCATTATGTTTCATGATCTCAGTCCACTTTCTGTTACTGTAACAAAATTCCATCTGGGCATGGTGGTGTGTGCCTTAATCTCAACACTCTGGTAGGTTGAGGCAGGAAGATCGAAAGTTTGTGCCTACTCTGGGCAATTTAGCAAATTAGTGAGACTCTGTCTCAAAATGTAAAACTAAAAGAGGGCTGGGATGTAGCTCAGTTTGAAAGCCCTGAGTTTGATCCTCAGTATTATGAAAACAAAAACAAACAATGAAAAGGACAACAAAACAGAGCTAATCAACCAAAAAAGAGGAAAGGTCTACTTTGGTTCCTAGTTTTTAAGGTTTCCATTCCCGGTTCGTTGGTCCTGTGGCAAGGCGGAGTGTGCAGTGAAACCAGTCACCTCATGGCCAAGCTGGGAAAGAGAAGAGGAAGGGGTGGGGCCCTAACATCCCCTTTAAGGGTGTGGCAGTTAGAGACTCCTAAACCCTTAGAAAATGAGTGTTTTCCATAAAAGCACCAAAGACAAGAGGCACTGTTCTCTCTAATCAGAAACGGAATGAGACGTCAGGAGGGACTCTCCAGGACATGCAGTGGCCTCACTAGGAGTTCCTTTAAATTAGCATTCATACCCTGGTCCTGGGTTAGATGGGACTTTGAAAAATCTTGCTTGTCCAGGAAGACACAAAACAAGGATCCATTTTCTTGAGGAAAGTTTCTCATGCAACTGCAATGAGAATCCTGAGACATAGTGGAGAGAACTGGTCTCCAGGTCACACTGGAGAAAGCAGTGTCCAAAAACATGCGCACTGTAGGTCGTGAACACTTTACCCTGAGGGAGGTCCTCTAAATTGCTCTTTTGATCCCCCCTCTCAGCTGAAGGGTGTAAGCTCAGTCTGCCTGACGCCACAGCTCCCCTCTTTGGGCGTGTGGGAATATATCCTAAGCCATGTGGATTCAAGTGGTCGTCTAGGTGATAACTGACACTATCCATGGGAACCTGGGAGAGTCCATGGGGTTGACTGAGAGGGAGCCCAGTGGTTTACATTTTTTCTCTTCTCTCCCCTAAGAAAGCCCAATCCACTTCTTGTTCCTTCTGTCTCACTCTGGCTTTCATCTGCCAGAAAACTCTTGTGTGTGTGTGTGTGTGTGTGTGTGTGTGTGTGTATGGCCTCTGGTTTCCCTCATATGTGATCTATAGTTGCTCAGTAACATCTCTGGACTTTGAAAATCTATGAGTTCTATATGTGTGGCGCACATATATATCTTTGGTACACATATAGATCTTTGGTAAAGATCTTTAGGGTAGATTTTTGAGTAAAATCCAGCTCTTGTGTACAACTCCTTTTCCTGCTTTCTTGAGCAGTTAGTAAAGGTTGGAATAGCAGTGTGCCAGGAAGAAGGGCACTTGTTCCGGGCATAAACTACAGTTTTCTGTGTGACTAGCAGGGAGGCCTGGTCTACTCAGTAACACTAGGGCGTTCAGACTCTGGAAAATGATCAGGCTGTACATGCAGCATGAGCTGGTGTTGACAGCGGGCACATATGCACTGACCTGATTTAGGCCTCATCCGGGGACCTAAATAGGCTCCATCTTTTTCTTTTCCTTCTTTATCTCTTTTCAGAAGTACTCAAGGGAAATCTTGAAGGCAGGTGGTGTGGCTTTCTGGAGTATGGGTAACTCAGCATCTACCGCTGAAATGTCTCCTTTAGGTTGTATTTTGCAAAATTGGGGCCACTTTAAAACAGAAGATTTAAAAAAGAAAGGGATGATTTTCTTTTGCAACTCAATATGGGGTCAATACAAGTTAGAAAGTGGGGAGGCACGGCCTCTAATGGGACCCTAAATTTTAACACCATATTCCAGCTTGATTTATTCTGTAGGAGGGAAAATGGACAGAAATCCCATATGTGTTTCTATGGCCCTATATCAAGACCCAAAATGAGGAGGGTCTTGTACAATCAGTTATGTCCATGTACCAATAGGACCTGTTAAAATAGAATTAAACCCTATGAAAGTTGAACTCTTGAGTGCCCCAAACAGTGAACCCCAGATGCCCATGGCACTAGCAGCAATGGTGGCAAAGGCCCCTGAGGAGAGCTCGGAACTATTATCAGTGTTGCAAGAGGAACCACACACATACAGCAAATGGCTCGATTTATTTTATCTGGTTGCAGAAGTCTGATATCGTGTATGATGGCAACAGCTGGCTGGAGGAGAAGTTAAGTTTATATAGGGTTTGGGAATGGGGTTATAATCCCAAGGAATCTGGGTGGAATGTTTGGGGTCAAAGCTCCCAGGTCAGTCATTGCAGGTGTGCAGATAATACTGGACTTTCTGGCGCCGGGGAGATTGTACGTCCTGTCCTAAATTTTCTTTTGGCCATCTGTTCTGTTTGCCGAGGGCAGCATGGCCCTTTAGTGTTTTCCTGTTGTTTGTGGAGGGCAGCATGTTTGCTGAGAGGGTCTGTCTTAGGTTAGGCATGATAGGAACCTAGCTCAGCTACTTCCTCTACCCCTCTTCTCCAGGACTACTGCCCCCATCCCACATCCTTATCAACCTATTTACCCTACTACCAACAGACTCCGGCTTGCTGATGTGACGAGAAGTGGTACTTCTTATCATCCCAATGATTCAAAAGTTAATATTTCTCTACCTCAAGATGTCTTTGGATGGGGTTGGGGGAACAGGGTGTTATAAATGCATGTACCCTTCTCCACGAGTGATCTGTCACAGATTAAACAGAAATTCAGATGGTTCTCATAGGATTGAGATACATTCATAGATATATTTCAGAGTTAGAATATCACTTGTATAACCTATGATTTGACATGGACAGATTTTTATGTACTGTTTTCTACTTGCTGCATCTCTGAACAAAAAACCTGTATATTGGCAGCAGCACAGGAGAAGGCCAAAAAAGTTCGTGCCCAAAATCATGACGAAGATGTGGGTACAGTTGCAGTGCCCACAGGGCACCCTGATTGGAAATACCAGATTGGAAATAAGGGCCCAAAGAAACGTGATGAAATGATTACTCATTTGCTTGATGGAATGAGAAAAATGCTTGATTAAACCAGTCAATTATGAAAAGATTAGGGAAATCAATGAAGACATGAAAGAAAAGCCTGCTTTACTTCTGGGGTGCTTAATTGAGACTCTGTAATAAACTAATAAACTAATATTGACCCCAACTCATGGCAGGACATACTTTGGGGGACCATATTTTATTAGCTGGTTTAACCCAGATATTTGTAAAAAGCTTCAAAGCAGCCTACAGGTCCTTAGAGCCCTATTAATGAACTTTTAAACTTGGCCTTGGAGGTTTTCAACAACCCAGACAAAGTAGTGGTAAATGCCAAGGCCCAGGGGAGATGACAACAGGCATAGGCACAGGCCCAATTTATTGCTTTTGCATTAAAAACAAAGCCCTGCCTCCTCAGAATGACTCAGACTCCACTCACAGAAAGGGAGAATAAGACCTCAGATGGCTGTCACTGCTGTGGAGAGCCCAGGCAGTCACAAAAGGACTGCAGTAAGCAGGCCTTTCTTCACCTGAGATGTGCCTCCTCTGTAGAGAAGGAATACACTGGAAGTGACACCGCCCTCTCCTCTGAAGGGAGGAGAAGCCACCTGCTCCCATTTTGGTGCCCTGGAAGATTGTAGGTGCCTGAGGCCTCTCCAAGCCCCTCTCAGCAAAGTAGACATCACCCTGCAGGAGCCTTGGACAGCTCTCAACACAGCAGATAAGAATACTAATGTTTTGGGGGCCGGTGATGGCTTAGCGGTGTACGCGCCTGCCTGGCAAGCATGAGGGCCCGAGTTCGACTCCCGGAACCCACATACGAAAAAAGGGCCGGTGATATCGCTCAGCGGCACGGGCACCTGCTGGCACACAAGGTCCTGAGGTCGACCCCCGGTACCCACAAAAAAAAAAAAAAGAATACTGATGTTTTTTGCTGGATACTAGAGCGTGAATATCAGCCTTTGTTACATTTCCTGCAACTTTCTAGTAAGTCCTGTATTGTGATTGGTGTTGATGGTATCTCTAAGGCCAAATGCTTTACAATGCCTTTGACCTGCAGATTTGGGGAACTAATTTTCTCTCACATAATCCTAGTTTTCCAAGAATGTCTTACCCTGTCATTAGGAAGATATTTTTTGCCCCTTTAGGGGCACATCTTTATCTGGCACCAAAACGTTCATCTCTTTTTCTGGGACCATTAACATCAGGCCCACTAGAAAATATAATTAGAGATAAAATTGGAAAATTTTATCAGGGGTAGATGTACAGTTCTCAGATACTAAAAGCCCAGGAAAGGCAATTCATACCCAGCCTGCTGTTATTTCCTTAAAAGACCCAAACAATTATCCCCATAAATCATGTTATCCTATTAAGCTGGAGGCCTGCTAGGGGTTGTGGCCTCTATTTTCTAAATTCCTCAAACATGGTCTTTTAGTCCCTTGCCAGGCCTCATGCAATACCCCATCCTTCCAATGCTAAAGCCAAGTGGGAAATATCAGTTAGTCCAAGATTTGTGGGCTATTAATGAAGCTATAATTCCACTCCATGCTATAGTTCCTAACCTGTACACTATCTTAACCTAAATACGAAGAGGAACTACATGATTTACTGTCTTCGATCTTTTTTTTTTTTTTTTTTTTTTTTGCTTTTTTGAGACAGGATTTCACTATGCAGTTCAGGCTGGCCTTCAACTCACTTTGTAGCCCAGGCTGGCCTTGAATTTGCAGCAATCCTCCTGCCCCAGCCTCCCGAATGCTTGGATTATAAGTGTGGGTTACCGTGCCCGACTCTTACTGTCTTAGATCTTAAGGATGCCTGCTTCTGCATCCCAGTGCATCCTGACTCACAATATCCATTTACATTTGGATGGACTTATCGTGATATTTTGAAAACTGCCCAATATACTTGGACTGTACTTCCTCAAGGGTTCAGAGACAGCCCCTACTTATTTGGAAATGCTTTGGCAAAATAACTAAGCCACTAACTTTAAAAATGAGGCACCAGAAAAGAGAAGTTATGCGGAGAGGAAAAAGATGGCGGATGAGTAAGAAGCAGGCAGCGAAACTCTCTCTAAAAGTTACCGTTGGAACACGGGAATATAGCGACCGGGAAAGCGCAGGAGTGGGGGGAGATGCCTCCCCGGAACCCAGAAAAGTTCTGAAGCGCAATCTGGGACCCCCGGCACCAGTGAAGGGTGATTTCCAACAAAGAAGAAGGAGCAGACCGCGCGCGTGCACCTTCTACCATCCCAGGAATCGCAGCGCGACAGAAGCTCAATTCTAGGGACACACGGTGACAGCTGGCGCCCAGGGAGCCCCCACGGAGGATCCTGAGACAGCGGCGAGGCGGGGGAGTGGTGGAGAACTGCGCTGGCGGGCGGTGAGTGTCTCTCAGCCACAGCTGCCCCGCGCCAGAGAGCGACCGGCCGGGCGCCATTGTGGGGGGTGTGGCGAAACTCAGAGTGGCACGAAAGAAAAACAGCGCTGGACACTCGTGCTCCAGACAGGGCAGCGCGGGGCCTCTCAGGCCCACGAAAGTGTGCTGAGGTCAGCAGGCGAATGAGACTGGTCTCTCAGCCACACCTGTCCCGCGCCAGAGAGCGACTGGCCCGACGCCATTGTGGGGGGCGTGGTGAAAGTCAGAGCGGTGGGAAACCAGTGCAGGGAACCCGCGCTCCGGACAGTGCGCTGCGCCTCTCAGGCCCAGGGATAGTGAAAGGGCACTGAGAGCGGCAGGCGAGCTAGACTGGTCTCTGCCTGAAAGTATGGGCCTCTGCTCACCGCCCGCCAGAGGGCCGCTCCTGGCTTACTGGGACCGACCTGCACGGAACAGGACTCTGTCACCACACGGTGCCTGCCTACAGCAGAGTCAACACCTGGAACTGATTCTTTTTATTATTTTCTTATTTTTATTTTTATTTTTTTCTCACTCATTTGTTTTTTGTTCTGGTGAAGGGTTTTTTTTTTTTTTTGGTGGGGTTTTATTTTTGTTTTGTCTGTTTTATTGTTTTTATCTTCGTTTTTGTTTCTCTATGTGTATTTGCTCTTTCCTTCATTATTCTCTCTGGTTTTTTATATGAGTGTAAACAGCGCCTCTAACTTCTTTGTGATTGTGGTTGTGATCTGTTCTTCCTTTTATCCCTTCCTTCTCTTTTTACCACCAGTCCTCTGCACCAGTGTCCCAATTTTAGTGGGATCCCTCTTGGTCCTCTAACCTTACATCTAATTCCTTCCTATTCTCCCAACACTCTATTTCCTCCTTAACTCATTTTAAATTTAAACTCCTCAGGGAAAAATTGACATACATAGGACTTGTATACTGCATATAATTTTTCTGGTGTGTTTTAGATTTTGTTATATAACCGCAACTCTATACAGCTAAAAGTGGTAAATAACTGGTTAGCTCAGTCTGTCATTTTCTAGGCTGTGTTTGATGCTTTAGTTAACATTATAGCCAAATGTGAAATAATTGTTCTAAACATCTTTCCTTCCTGATATTTCGTGATTGAGATTGACTAAGGGACACAGAAAATACAGTGGCACAGTACCAAAGAATCAAGGACTGGGCCAAACAGGTAGCAACTTCGCATACCCAACGAATTGAAGAGGTAGGATCTGGCAGAAAGCTCAAAACCCAAAAGCAAGCTCCACTTGGTAGATACTGCAGAGAAGTAGTCATCTTCTAAAGATCTTAAACACTAGCAATAAAGTAACCATACCATAGGTAATTTGCAAACATCACCCCAGGAATTAAAGAAAGGAAAAAATGAGACGACATTTAAACAAGATGCAACCCCACACATCCAATTCACCAAAGGCAAACCTAGGGGGCAACGAGGTGGGACAATCCAAAAGCCACCCACCTGGCCTATCTGAAGTGGTAACAACAAAGCAACTGAATGAGGCTCTGGAAAAAATTAAAACAGAAATAATCTCACAGATAACTGCAGAGATAATGTCCACATTGAAGACCATGCTTAAGGACACTATAGCTGATACAGACAAAAAAATAGATGAGCTTAAGAAAACTATAGAAACCATGAATGCTCAGCATAGGAAAGAAATGGAATCCATAAGGCAGATTCAAGCAGATATCCAAGAGAACAAAAATTCCATTGAAAGTATTTGTAGCAGATTAAGCCAATGTGAGGACAGGATCTCAGATATAGAAGACAGGCTTGCAATTAGTGATCATGAAAAGGAAGAATTCTTAAAAACAGCAAGGGACCATGAAAAATCAATTCAGAAGCTGCTAGATGACTCAAAGATAAACAACTTAGGAATAATTGGAATAAATGAAAAAGCAGGAGATAGCATCAATGACATTACAACCTTGTTCAAAGACATTGTCAGGGAGAACTTTCCTGGAAGAGAAAAGGAATTTGACACCCCTATAAGTGAAGCTTTTAGAACAGCAACTAGACATGATCAAAAAAAACTTCAGCCAGACATATTATAGTCAAGATCTCAGAAATTCAACAGAAGGGCAGAATCTTAAAAGCTGTTAGGGAGAAGAGACAAATCACCTATAAAGGAAAACCCATCAGAATCACAGCTGACTTTTCAGCACAAACCCTCAATTCAAGAAGAGCTTGGTGGGCTGGTGAGATGGCTCAGCGGCGTAAGCGCCTGCCTGGCAAGCGTGAGGGCCCGAGTTCAACTCCCGGAACCCACATACAAAAAAAGGGCCGGTGATATCGCTCAGCGGCACAGGCGCCTGGTGGCGCGTGAGGTCCTGAGGTTGACCCCCGGTACCCACAAAAAAAAAAAAAAAAAAAAAAAAAGAAAGAAGAAGAGCTTGGAATGATGTATTTCAAGCTCTAAAGGAAAATAATTTTCAACCCAGATTGATGTACCGTGCAAAACTATCTTTCAAAATTGATGGAGAAATAAAATACTTTCATGACAAAGAACATCTGAGAAAATTTATGACCACCAAACCAGCACTCCAAAATGTTCTGAAGGACATTCTAGAAAGAGATAGGAACCCCAACAGAAGGAATCCACCAGGCAGGGCAGATAATTAAATAGCAGGAAAGGGGAAAAACAAAGAGTGGGAACCAACAACAGGAAAATATCATGACAAGTATAAGTCAATACATATCAGTTTTAACCATCAATGTTAACGGTCTCAATTCACCAATCAAAAGGCACAGACTGGCGAAATGGATCAAGAAGCAAGATCCAACAATATGCTGTATACAAGAAACACATTTAATTCAGAAAGAAATTCATAGACTGAAAGTCAAAGGATGGAAAACAATACTCCATGCCACAGGAACCCAGAAAAAAGCAGGGGTAGCTATTCTTTTTGCAGACAAAGTGAACTTCAAGCCAAGAAGGATTCAGAGAGATAAAGATGGTCATTACATCCTTGTAAAGGGAACAATCCAAGAGGAAGAGATAACGATCATAAATATATATGCGTCAAATACCAATGCACCCAGCTATATAAAACAAGTACTAAAGGACATGAAAAATCAAATAAGCACTAATACAATTATATTGGGAGATCTCAATACTCCACTGTCACAAAAAGACAGATCAACTGGACAGAAAATCAATAATGAAATAGTAGAACTGAGCCAAACTTTTGAACAAATGGACTTAGTAGATGTCTACAGAGTGTTCCATTCCACAACATCAGAATACACATTTTTCTCAGCTGCACATGGGACGTTCTCCAAAATAGACCACATACTAGCTCATAAAACCTGCTTAAGTAAATGCAAAGGAATTGAAATTATCCCATGCATATTATCAGACCATAGTGCAATGAAATTGGAAATCAATGGCAAAAGATCTCACAAAAACTCCCTAAACACATGGAAATTAAACAGCACCCTCCTGAACAACCAATGGGTCACAGATGAAATTAAAGAAGAAATTAGACACTTTCTACAACTGAATGATAACAACAGTCCAACATACCGGAACTTATGGGATACAATGAAAGCAGTCCTAAGAGGGAAATTTATAGCATTAAATACTTATATCAGGAAAATAGAGCAAGCGCAAATAAACAACTTAAGGGTGAACCTCGAGCTTCTAGAAAAAGAAGAGCAGGTTAAGCCAAAAGTCCGTACAAGGGAGGAAATTATTATAAAGATCAGAGCAGAAATTAATGTATTGGAGACTAAAAAAACAATACAAAGAAGCAATGAAGCAAAAAGTTGGTTCTTTGAAAGAATAAATAAGATTGACAAACCCTTATCCAACCTTATTAAAAAAAGAAAAGAAAAGACTCAAATCCATGCAATTGAAAATGAAAAGGGTGATATCACGACGGACCCTGCAGAAATCCAGAAGATCACCTATACCTATTTTGAAAATTTATATTCTACTAAGATGGAAAATGCAGAAGAAATGGACAGATTCCTAGATTTGTATGAATTACCAAAGCTGAATCAAGAAGATTTAAAAATCCTAAATAAACCAATATCAACCAATGAAATTGAAGATGTAATTAAAAACCTCCCAACAAAGAAAAGCCCAGGCCCTGATGGATTCACTGCCGAATTCTACAAGAAATTTAGAGAAGACCTAACGCCCCTACTTCTCAAACTTTTCAATGAAATTGAAAGGGAAGCAATACTCCCAAATTCATTCCTGGAAGCAAGCATTACCCTGATACCAAAACCAGAGAAGGACCCAATTGAGAAAGAGAACTACAGGCCAATCTCCGTAATGAACATAGATGCAAAAATCCTTAATAAGATACTGGCAAACAGAATCCAACAAATCATCAAGAAGATTATACACCATGACCAAGTTGGATTCATCCCAGGGATGCAGGGATGGTTCAACATACGTAAATCAATCAATGTAATACACCATATTAACAGAACCAAAGACAAAAATCACATGATCATCTCAATAGATGCAGAAAAAGCTTTTGACAAAGTCCAGCACCTTCTCATGATAAAAACCCTACAGAAAATTGGAATAGAGGGTCTTTATCTCAATCTGGTAAAAGCTATCTATGACAAACCAACAGCCAATATTATACTAAATGGCCAAAAACTGAAAGCCTTCCCTCTAAAATCAGGAACAAGACAAGGATGTCCACTGTCCCCACTCTTATTCAACATAGTTCTGGAAACTTTAGCCAGAGCAATTAGACAAGAGAAAGAAATAAAAGGAATAATGATTGGAAAGGAAGAAGTTAAATTATCATTATTTGCAGATGACATGATACTCTACACAGACGACCCCAAAAACTCCACTAAAAAACTGCTAGATTTAATAAGCAAATTCAGTAGTGTAGCTGGATACAAAGTCAATACTCAAAAGTCAATAGCCTTCCTGTACACAAATAACAAACTTACTGAAAGAGAAATTAGGGAAACAATACCTTTCACAATAACATCCAAAAAAATGAAATACCTAGGAATCAACCTCACAAAGGATGTAAAAGACCTCTATACTGAAAACTACGGTACTCTGAAAAAGGAGATTGAAGAGGATATCAGAAAATGGAAAGATATCCCTTGCTCCTGGATAGGAAGAACCAATATAGTGAAAATGGCCATACTTCCAAAATTGTTATACAGATTTAATGCAATTCCAATCAAAATTCCAACAGCATATCTCACAGAATTAGAGAAAACAATCCTAAAATTCATTTGGAATCAGAAGAGACCTAGAATAGCAAAGGCAATTCTGGGCAACAAACGCAAGGCAGGGGGCATCACAATCCCTGACTTGAAATTATAGTATAAAGCTACTGTGATAAAAACAGTGTGGTACTGGCAAAAAAAACAGACCTGAAGATCAATGGAACAGATTAGAAGATGCTGAAACAACCCCAGACATACTAAGCCACCTTATCTTTGACAAAGGTGCCAAACACATTCGCTGGAAGAAAGATAGCCTCTTTAATAAATGGTGCTGGAAAAACTGGCTCTACACATGCCGAGGATTAAAACTAGATCCATATCTTTCACCATGCACTAAACTAAATTCAAAATGGATCAGAGATCTAAATATTAAAACAGAAACATTAAATCTGCTGGAAGGTAGGATAGGTAAAACCCTTGGAGACATTGGTGTAGGCAAAGACTTTATGAATAAAAACTCAACCGCACGGGAACTATCCCAAAGAATCAACAACTGGGATCTCATCTTATTAAAAAGCTTTTGCACAGCAAGAGAAACCACCAACAGAGTGAAGAGACAACCCACAATGTGGGAAAAAATGTTTGCCAGCTGTTCCTCAGACAAAGGATTACTATCGAGAACATATAAAGAACTCAAAAAAATCAGACCTCCCAAATTTAAAGACCCACTCCAAAAATGGGCATCTGAGATGAATACACATTTCTCAGATGAAGAAATACTAATGGCAAATAAATATACAAAAAAATGTGCAACATCACTAGTCATTCGAGAGATGCAAATTAAAACAACACTGAGATACCGTCTCACCCCAGAAAGAATGGCTACTATAAAGAAATCAACTAATAACAAATGCTGGAGGGGCTGTGGGGAAAAAGGAACCCTTCTTCACTGCTGGTGGGAGTGTCAACTGGTACAGCCACTGTGGAAGTCAGTGTGGAGATTCCTCAAAAAACTAGGGTTGGAGGTCCCATTTGACCCAGCTATTCCCCTTCTGGGCATCTTCCCAGAAGAATTAAAAACATCGTACCACAGCGATATATGTGCACCCATGTTTATAGCCGCACAATTTGTAACAGCCAAATCTTGGAAACAACCCAAATGCCCATCAACTGAGGAATGGATAAGAAAGATGTGGTATTTTTATACAATGGAGTACTATTCAGCCATAAAGAAGGATAAACTGGAGACTTTTATAGGTAAATGGATGCAACTCGAGAAAATACTCATAAGTGAAATAAACCAGAAGCACATGTGTAAGCATCATATTGTCTCTCTAGTATGAGAAACTGAAAGAGTAAATAAGATCCAAAATGTACAATAGACATGGTGAATCAAAAAGAAACTGGTCAAAAGGAAAGAGAGACTGGAATAGGGAAAAGAAAGAAGGGAAAGGGAAAAAAATTGTATATATATATATAAGATGGTTAAGATAGACACACTACCAATTTTACTTAGTTCATTGAAGAGTAAGGTTTGTGCCAATAATGTTTGGACAATTGAATGCTAATTTCTGGTATCCTGAATAACTAACTTAAAGATAGTAATACGTAATGTATTAACCATTGTTACCCTCGTATTATGTTGTTTTGAAAATTTGTTCTTCTTTTGATTTGTTTTGTTTTTTCTTCTCTTTAAAATAAAAAAAAAAATAAATAAAAAATGAGGCACCATTCTAGTATGTAGATGATGTTTTTATCTGTAGCTCCACAAAGATGGACTGTGATGAAAATACTGTTAGAGTTTTAAATTTCTTAGGGGCTACAGGGTACCCACAAAAGCCTCAGATATCTGAGCAAAGAGTGAAGTATTTAGGACACATTTTAACCCTGGGGAAATGAACTCTTACCAGTGAAAGAAAGGAAGCTCTTTTAGAACGCGACCCACCTCAAACCAGAAGGCAACTTAGGGCCTCCCTAGGGATGGCAGAGTTCACAGGATTTGGATTTCCACTTTTGGACTCATAGCTAAGCCTGTCTATGAGGCCACATAAGGGCCTGAACATGAGCCCCTGGAATGGACTGGAAGACAGCGAGAGGCTTTTCAAAAACTCAAGGACCTATTTCTGTCTGCTCCAGGTTTGGGAATTCTGATGTAGATAAACCATTTACTCTATATATAGAAAAACAAAAAACAAAAACAAAAGCAAAAAGCAAGTACAATGAAACAATTAAAAACAAACAAAAGAAACACCCCCCACCCCCAGGGCATTGAATTGGGGGTCCTTACTTAAAGGCCTGGGGACATTTCTTGGCCTGTGACTTATGTTTTTGTTTCATTTTGTTTTGTTTTGTCTTTGGATTTTTGAAACAGGGTCTCACTATGTAGTTGAGGATGGGCTTGAACTCACTCTACAGCCCAGGCTGGCCTTGAACTCATAGTGATCCTCCTGCCTCAGCCTCCCAAGTGGTGGAATTACAGATGTGTGCCACCACACCCGGCTTACTTTTCTAAACAATTGGAATCTGTATCTGTGCATGGCCTACATGCCTATAGGCTGTGGCTGCCACAACACTCCTAGTTGATGAAAACACTAAATTAACTCTAGGACACCCATTGGAGGTCCAAACCCCTCATTAGGTTCAAAGTGTTCTTGAAGTTAAAGGACACCTGTGGCTAACTGGAGGATGGCTACATAAATATCCAGCTCATCTGTTAGAATCTTCAGAGATTACTCTCAAGGTGTGCCAAATTTTAAATCCAGCAACCTTGCTTCCTACCCCAGAAGGAGAGAGCCTGCTGTACTTATGCATGGAAACTATACAGCATGTTTACTGTAGCAGGCCTGATCTTAAATATTATCCCTTAGGTAACCTCAATGCAGATTGGTTCAATGGTGGAGCAATTACATAAATAACGGGACTCAGAGGGAAGATTACATAGTCCTTAGCTTGCAAGAGGTGAGTGAGGCAAAGCCATTTCCTTCTAACACCTTAGCACAATAAGCTGAAATCACTGCCCTTACACAAGCCTTGTAATTGGAAGAGAACAAGTGAGTCAGCATCTATATATACTGACTCCAGATACGCTTTCTTAGTCCTTCATGCCCATGCAGCTTTATGGAGAGAAAGGGGACTCTTAATAGAAAAAAATTCTCTTATTAAACATGGGCCTGAGATTTTTTCCCTCCTAGAAGCAGCGTGGCTGCCACCCCAGGTAGGAGTCATACACTGCCGAGGACATCAGAAGAGCAGTTCTCCTGTGATCCAGGGAAAGGCCTTGGCAGATTGCAGTTCCAAACAGGCAGCACTGAAAGAGGCCTCACAGATGGCTTTAATCCCTCTGACTCCAAGCCTAAGTACAAGCCCCTCCTATTCAGACATTGAAAAGGAATGGGCATGGCAGTGAGGGCACGCACTAGAAGAGGATGGCTGGTGGATTAAAGAGGGAGATCACCGAGGGTTATTATCTCAGGCTGATCAATGGGAAATTACTAAAGGAATCTATGATTCAGGCCACCTATGGAGGGAAGCACTGACCACGTGGTCAATTATGTATTTTGGGGAAAAGCCTCCAATCCACTATTTGAGAATTCACTTGGGCTTGTCCCCTTTGCCTCCTCAACAGCCCAGGAGAAAATGTTAAGCCTCCACTTTTGTTTAACCCAGTACAAAGGCAAGGTACCTTCCCTGCAGAGGATTGGCAGCTAGATTTCACCCAGATGCCCCCATGCCAGGCTTACAAATCTCTCTAGGTTTTGGTGACACCTTCTCTGCGTGGATAGAAGCATATCCCACCCCGACTGAAAAGGCCCAAGAAGTCACTAAAGCTTTGCTTAAAGACATTATTCCTAGGTTTGGACTTCCCAAGTCACTTCAGAGTGATAATGGGCCTTCTTTTTTCTGTAGAGTGGCACAGGAAGTTCGTAGCCTTGGGAATAACTTATCTTCATACTTCTTGGCGTCCTCAGGCATCAGGAAAGGTTGAAAGGGCAAAATCACATATTAAAACACTTTGGCAAAATTATGCCAAGAAACCTCTGAGTCTTGCATAAAACTACTATCTATTGCTTTACTGAGGATTAGAATTGCCGCTAAAGTCTCTCTGCACCTAAGGCCTTATGAAATGCTCTCTGGGAGGCCATTTCTAACTCCATATCTAGTCACTGACCCTAAAACACAGGAAATGATGAACTATATCATCAGTCTAGGTCAGGTACAGAAGGCTTTCCTGGAATATGGCAATAAAGTCCTTATAACACCAGACCCGGCAACCCATATTCCTAAAATTCAAGCCGGTGATTATGTGAGACTTCAAGTTTGGAAAAAGGACTCATCTTTAAATCAGCTCCTTCCTAAATGGAAGGGGCCTTACCAAACTGTCAAGCTGCAAGGATTCACTTATCAAGAATTAAACCTGTTCCTTCTCAGACTTTACAGGATGGAGAAGTCAAGGAGACGGAGACCTGTGACCGCTACTCCTGCGAGTCTTTGAAGAACCTGCAGTTACTATTCAGGAAGAATAAGAAGCCTGATTCAAGATCAGTTACATAAGTTTATTTTGCTTAAATATGTCCTCTCACAACTGCACTCTCTCTGCTAAAATCAAAGTCAGACAATTCATTTTTCTCTTTCCCTTTATACTGTGATCCAAAGCGGGAGCTGATGTTTTCCTTGTTTGGGCCCAGCAATGTGCCAAAAATATTAGCAAAGATGCATGCTGGGTTTGTGGACAATTGCCCACTTCTAATGCATCTGGGCTACCACAGTGGATGTAGATGTCTCCTCTACAGGGAGATGAGTAGGTGAAACTTCAGAATTTTATAGAAGAGGTGTGAAGTGCAGGGATGATTTCAAAGCTTGCTAATGGGTCTAATGTCTCTCAGTGGCCAATAAATGAGACTTCATGAAAAGGGCCATGGGAAGAATTTTTCTCTAGCCACAGGCAATGCTCGAATATGGAAAAGTGAAATCCTGATCTACCCGACTCCTAAAACTGCCATGATGAGAGATAACCACAGATTCACGGATACGTATTTTCAGGTCTGAGATAAATGTATGTGACTGACATCTACTATTGAGCAACTCAGCCAATTAACTCCCCTCTGATGGGAACAAAAAAACCTTATTTGTGATAAAAGGAGCAATGCCACTGGAAATATGGGACAGATCCCTACACAGAGCTGCAATCACACTATTGTATTAAGAGACATTGGCCTTTTTACTACTGACTGGAAGGCAAGGGCTGAATGAAGATGGCCAGCGCCAAACAGTACCCAGTGGCTCTGTGGCACACACCTATGGCCTTGGTTGCCTCCAGGGTTGATAGATATATGTACATTTGTGTACCCATGGTGACAAGGGTGCTGGGTTAAAACCATAGATCGGCCAGCCAACCTCCCAGTCTGGCGACATCAGTGGACCAGGTCAGTTTGTCACTAGTCTGATCATTTGGCTTCTATCTTTATTCCACAAATAGGACCTGAGGGTGTAATGGGGGCACATTGAATCTCTTACTAACTGTACACAAAAAGCTCTAAATGACACTGCCACATGTATTTCATTACTAAACTGAGAAGTAAATGTATGAGAAAAGCCGTTCTGTAGAACTGAATGGCCCTAGATATTCTCACAGGAGCACAAGAAGGCACCGGTGCCATTATCAAAAGAGAATGCTGAGTGCAATTTCCTGACAACTCCGCAAATGTACCTGCTGCATTACAAGATCTGTGCTCACATACTGATGCAGTGTCAGGCTCTGCTGTAAGCATCAGTGCCTGGCTAGTGTCCTGGTTTTCTGGAACAACCTGGTGGAAAGATGTTCTCATTTCTCTGGCTATGATGCTCTGCAGTGGAATTCTTTTACGATGCATGACCCATTGTGGGCTAAAGTCTCATAGGCCCTGCCTTCTTTCAGACTATCAAAGAATGATGGTTTACAAACAGCAAACCCTGATGTTCCTATGTCTCCTTTAGATTAGTCAGGACGAGGCTTTCTGTCCCTGGCTAGGAGGATCAACATCCTTTTTCAGTCTAAAGCCATTACACGGAGATGGACCATTGGGCCTACTGCACTCCCTTAAGAATAAGGTATTAGGGCCGGTGAGATGGCTCAGCGGCTTAAGCGCCTGCCTGGCAAGCGTGAGGGCCCGAGTTCGACTCCCGGAACCCACATACGAAAAAGGGGCCGGTGATATCGCTCAGTGGCACGAGGTCCTGAGGTCGACCCCCCGGTACCCACAAAAAAAAAAAAAAAAAAAAAAAAGAATAAGGTATTAAAGTCTGGGACTGGGGGTTGGGAATGAGGTAGGATAGAAGCAACAAAGGAGACAAGAAATCATAACTAAAACTTGTACTTTGTAAGAAGACTGCAACTTCCAGGATTTAGCTGAAGTCACCCAAGACAGCTCCACGCCGACATTCCTTGGCTAGATTTACACCTCTTCCCTGGCACACTTATCACTAGAGGGCCATAAATTGGCTCAATTAAGAAAGTAAACAAGGGGACAGTGAGATAGCTCAGCGGTGTAAGCACCTGCCTGGCAAGAGCGAGGTCCTTAGTTTGACTCTCGGTACCTGCATTAAAAAAAAAAAAAAAAAAAATTGTTTACTCTGTTAAAAAAAATGGAGGACATTTGGGCTGGTGATGTAGCTCAGCGGCATGGGCGCCTGCCTGACAAGCGTGAGGTCCTGAGTTTGACTCCCAATACCAACACATAAAAAAATAAAAATAAAAATAAAAAAACAAGAAAGTAAACAACAGGTTGAGTGAATCCAGAGAGTGTTTCAATCACCTATCAAAACCAAACCAAGGGCCGGTGAGATGGCTCAGTGGCTTAAGCGCCTGCCTGGCAAGCGCGAGGGCCCGAGTTCGACTCCCGGATCCCACATACGAAAAAGGGGCCGATGATATTGCTCAGCGGCACGGGCGCCTGCTGGCACACGAGGTCCTGAGGTCGACCCCCCGGTACCCACAAAAAAAAAAAAAAAACCAAACCAAACAACTGCCCATGCCTGTGAATGGGCTGGTATTGTTTTGAGGGAGATGGGGAGTGGGATGTGTGGGTGGGTGAGCATTTTTATCTCTAGCTTTTTACCCCGTCAAGAAAAATGTAAATGTACCCAGTCTCAAGCTGTAATGTGCCTCATTTCTCTGAGAGCCCACACTCCTCTCCTGAATGCATCCTATAATCTCTGTCTACCTAACAAACCTTACTCGCACCTCATGCCCTGAAAATTCTTTTTCTGTGACAGGAGTCAGTAAGCCTGTTACGGCAGGGTGGGTTAAGTTTGGGAAATTCTCGGACCCAGCCTGGTGACAACAGGATTTCCCTCCTTTTGGTAAGTGAGTTTAATATCGATTCTATGCCCAGAAATCTTGCTGTTTTTCCTAATAACTTTTCTTGGGTTTTCTTCAGAGCTTATTATATCAGGCTGCAAAAATAGTTTGCCTTTTTCTTTTAAATCTCTGTATGTTTTTTACTTATTTTTCCTACCTTTTGCACTGGTAAGGTTAATAGGAGTGATAGTGGGTACTTCTATCTTGCTTCTATTTTCATATGATTTTTCTTTCTTTCTTTCTTTCTTTCTTTCTTTCTTTCTTTCTTTCTTTCTTTCTTTTCTTTCTTTCTTTCTTTCTTTCTTTCTTTCTTTCTTTTGTTCTTTCTTTCCTTCTTTCTTTTGGCAGTACTATGGATTGAATCCTTTACACAAAGTTATATCCTTTGCCATTTTTTATTTTTTATTTTGAGACAGTGTCCTGCTAAATTGCTAAATTGCCAGGTTGCCTAGGCTGGGCTTGCACTCATGGTCCTCCTGCCTCAGCCTCCCAGAATGCCATGATTATAGGCATGTGCCACCATGCCTGGCTTTTTTTATTTCTCACAATAAAAATACTTTTTGCTTCTTATTGCTACTGTGAATTGTGCTGCTGCAGTTTGTTTGATCATGGCTGAGTTTGGTGGTACACTTCTGTGATCTCAGCACTACGAGAGGCTGAGGTAGGAGGACTGCAAGTTGGAGCCTAACATGAGCACTTTAGCGACTTAGTGAGACCCTGTCTCAAAAAAAATAAAAGGGGGGATATAGTGTAGTTCAAAGACTCTGAGTTCAACCCCCAGTAACACAACAAACAAACAAATAATAGGTCATGAAAATACCTTCAAGTCAATTGGTAAGGGACAGATCTAAATCCTTCTTTTTATGTGTTCTTTTTTAAATATGTGGATACCGGCAGTTGAACTCAGGACCTCACGCTTGCCAGGCAGGCACTTATGCTGCTGAGCTATATCACTGGCCCCGTAAATCCTTCTTTTTAAATAACTATATATTCCACAAGGCATGGAAGTCCCACAATTCACCTGACCATTTCCGGTTCCCTAATGAAGTGCCTTTTCTGATCCAAATTTTTGCCATTGCAAGCGATAATAATTTTGCAGAATAAACATTTTTGGATACACATCTTTAAGGATTTGAAGCTTTTCTTTCTCTGGTACCAATTCCCAGGAGTGAAACTGCTGGGTGTGGGGCATATGTATATTTAATTCAAATAGCTATTGCTATACTACTTTCCCAAACAATGGTAACAATTCCCACTTTCCATTAGGAGTGGTGAGAAGAGCCTTGCTGGCATCCCTGACAGCCTTAGGCAGCATTATTTGAACAGTTTTGGCCAGCATGGGATTAGAGGACTTTGAACTGCAAGAGCACTGGGCCTTCCTTGGAGATGGCTTGGGAACTTTGGCATCATTTGCTTTAGATGAGGGTCTCCTTGCTGCTTACCCAGTTTGAGGCAGAGTCTAAGATTTTTTGTGTATCCGGTGTCCCCATAAGGCTTTATTTCAAGAAGGGGTTTTAGGCACAAATGGGTGTTTGCAAGCCCCATTCTAAGCCATGGGGTGCATAGAGAAGGCTTTGAACAAGACGGTGCCTTAAGGATACTTGGACTTTAAGGATGTTTGGTGCCGGGGAAAGCCTGGACCGGAGCAGAGCCCTTGCCAGGAAACTATTGGTGAGATACTGGAGGTCTGATCTGGGGGAAGTGGGTGGCAGGAGGAGCGCAGACAGGCGGCAGAGGTGACATGGAGGCTGCCTTGCACATGGGCTCGGAAGTAGGGGTACAGTAAAGCACAGAGGCAGGGCTCAGACTTGGGAACCAGGCTGTATCAAGTTCTGATTCTCTGCTGTTGCTGGAGGCATGGCTGTGAGCAAGCTACGTAAGCCTCTGTGAGCCTCGGTTTTGTTATCTGTGGATGGAGATAAAAATCCCTTCCCGTTAGAGATATTGGGAGAATGAAAGGAATTCATACATTTACAATGCTTAGCACAGTACTACAGTAAATGATAAGAATAATAATTGTTGACATGGTAAAAAGCAAATAATAATTAATGTCATAAATTCTTATTAGGTAGTATCATGGGCTGAAAGAACAGAGATTCCATTCCATTAATAGGTCCCTCAGAGTTGGAGGGTGTGGGCAGCTGGGCACCAAGCAGTCACCGTGTCTCTGTGGGGGGAAAGTCCTGTGCTGGTCGCCCACAGAGGACCCACCCAGGTATCTGACTGGAAAAGGCGAAGTGATGAAGAGAAGGCCTGAGGCCAGCAGTAGCAGTACATGTGTGCAAAGTGATTGACTCGGGGGTGTGGGCTGGCGGGAGGGGCAGAGAAAAGTTGTTTTCGTCATAAGATACAAGTAGATTTTTTTTTTTTAAACCAAGTATCCATTATCAAAAGGAGAGCAACACATAGTTGATAGATGGAGTAATAGGGAGACAAACACAGTATCTGCAGTTGCAGTAGTCAAGAACTGAAGGTAGAAGTGGTTAAAAGAAGTCGCTACTGGGACTATGGGTGGGGAGAATTTGGTTTGTCACCAAGTATGGTTATTATTTTGAAGAAAAAATAAGAACAAAGAAGGTCCAGCTGGTAGAGGCCAAGCACAGTGGAAGAAGGAGCCGCTGCACATGGACACCTTTCTGCTGGTCCCGCAGCAGAGAAGGAGGGTGTAGCTGGGGAGCTTCCGGGAGGAGAGCTTGTGCCACTCGGCATCTGGAGGAAGTGACAGGTGGTCAGTAGAGAAGGGCCACGTGGGTAACACTGGAGTGAAGGCTTAGGGAGGTGAGCGCTCCCAGGGTGAGGGCCTGAGGCCATGGCGGCAGCCTCTCCCACTGCGGGCTCAGTCAGACCTGGTTTTCCTCAGGGATGAGAAGAGCAAGGAGTCCTAAACTTCTTAGGAATTTTGAAAAGACACTATTACACTCAATTTCTGCTCCCCCACCCCCCAAAAAAAAGAAAAGAAAAAAGACACTACAACAGATTTTAAAAGGTAACATTAAACCTTCTAAGTTCTGCTCCCCAATATACCCAGTTCCCTACCACTCTGGGTCCTTGTTTTGTGGCAACAAAGACTGAAACCTGTGGGCAGACACCAGCCAAAGGAGTGACTGAACCTGAGAGAGCTAGGAAGGATGTTGAGGAGCAACAGTTCCCGTGCTCCCGGAACGGTGGCGAGAGTTCAGAGCAGCCTGCGGGACAACAGTCAGCAGAATTAAGAGCAAGTTCCTGTCAGAGGGGTTTGCGGTGGCCACTGTGTCCCCGCTGCCCTGATGAGATTGCCTAAACTAGGTCCACATGTGTCACTGAACAAACCATCCCACTGTGACCCTGTCTCCTGACAAGAACTCCTCTACTGTATGTTGCAACATGCTTTCTTTCTACGTCTTTGTTCTCCTGTCCTGGAGCTACAAATAAGTAACCGCAGAGGTCTCAGTCGATTGCTGTTTCCCGGAGGCTCTCTTATCCCCAGGAAGCAGCCCTCGGGGTTCTCAGTGACTAAACTAAATCTCGTCTCCTACTGACCTTCATCCTCTGCGCCTCCATGGTCACTCACCGAGACAGAAAGCAAGCAGTGGGCAACGACCGAGTGCATGTTTATTAGGAAGAATGAAAAGAAAAGCCCCTGTGCCTCCTGCTGTCGGAGAGGGGCTTTTTGAAGGGTGAACAAAGCCGTAGATGTTTACGTCCGGGGACTTTTGTACAGTTTTTGGTCCAGGTGAACATGGCAGAATGCAGAGATGCTACTAGTTGTTGCTTTCTTCTGCCCCACTAGCAGGCCAGGGTGCCCTTTGGCCGTACAGCTCTTCAGGGGTGCTACGGGGTACTCTCCTCCTGGTGTGCATGTCCACTGTGTTCAAGTGACAACTACCCCTGGCTAGGCATTCGCTGGGCACACGGGACAGTCCCCACACAGGAAGACTTGGACAGAGACCAACTGGGAGCCTGGGAGCTCATGGGTGAGGGCCGAAAATGGCTGGCTTCGCCCTCAGAGGGTCGAGTTATACCACATCTCCCGGGGGCTGCCCCGGCCCCTCCCCTGCCTCCTCTTACCCCATTGACCAGCATCTCCTGGGTGATGAGTGGGGGCTCCCTGGCAACTCTTCCAGCCCTGCTGCCCCCCAATGACTCCCCATCACATCCTCCCTCTTTTTCTGGCCCCCCATCCCTCCCACTATCTTTATCCTCCTCTACAGAAGCCCTGCCTGGACTGCAGCTGAAATCTGTAGCTACAGAAAAACCAGCTGAGCCCGGAAGGGCTCGGTCTGAGTAGTTGTTATGTGGGAGTAAAAGGTTGATATCTTTACTTGGGTATTTCACACATGAAAATATGGGGTGGGACCTTGAATGCTATGTAAAAGTTTTCAGAAATTATAACATTAAAATTCGGGTGTTTAATATTTTTTTTGAAAAAATTGGAAACAAGACACCGTCAGATAAATGGTAAAAAATTCAAATGTCCAGCCCAGGAAGGAGGCTTTTGTGCCAACTCACAGTCTCTCAGGTGAGGGATGTCAGTGTCTTCCTGGGGAAACTGCCCCAGAAATGGTCCAAATGCCTGTTAGTGCATCCCTCCTCACAAAAAGGCAAGCTTTCTTTTTTCTTATCAAATCTTCCTATAAATGCTTCCTACCATTTTAATGAGAACACACAGTTCCTTCAACGTTCACTAATATTGTAAGCTGACTTCTGGACATTGAGATCGTTTCTGGGTATCCTTCCCTTAGATACAGATTGCTTGTGGCAAATATATTAATAAATACAGCTTTTTGCCTGCTAATTATTGTCAGCCAGTTCCATGGCTTGTGCTGAGCACTGGCGTGTTGTTTTGACAGGTGCTGTTTCCCAATTGGAGCTTCTGGGTTTATCTAGGAACAAACACGTCCACTGTTCAAACCTTGATTAGGAACTTAGAAAGTTTGGTAAGTAAAAAACAGGAAAGAGAGAGAGAGAGAAGAGAGACTGACTCCTTGATCTCCTGCTCCAAATGTGGGAGTGAAAAACGCTCCCTTTCTTTTTACTCTCCCCCCTGAGGTCAGAGGTTGGGCTGTGAGTGACTGAGCCCGCAGGGTCAGGCTGGGCCAGGCCCAGGACAATGGGCATCTTCCCAATCCCCTTGCAGGAAGAGCTAAGCAGCTTTGGGGCTGTTGGTTCCCAGTCTTTGGCTCCCCCTGCCGACCATCCTCTCCCCACTCAATCTGGTCCTGCCCTGAGGAGAGGCCTTGGCGGGGGGCTAAGGTGGTGGAATTGCCAAGGGATCTGCCTGAAAGAACCTTGTACCCAGATGTTTGGACAACAGCTGGCTGGGCAAGAAGCCAGGTCCTTCTGCTCCTCTACAGGCTCAAGTCACCCAGCCCTAGTGATGCGCAGTTCCACAAGGTAAGGAAAACACGGAGTTAGACTTCTCAGCCCTGGTATGTCTTCTACATTGCTGTTACATTCGTCTTTTTAGCAAGCAAAGCTAGTTCTGCAGCTTACGATCTTTTATTGTCTTCCTATAACAATTACAGACCAAGTCTTAATTTTAGGTTTGTATCTAAGGTTCTTCAGAATTTCACCTTGTGCTTCTTCCTCTCTTTTATTTTCTGCAACACATATCCTGCCCTGTGCCCTGAGCAAAGATATTCCTGGAGACAAAAGAAACCTTCACTCCAGTTACCTGTAGAGAAACTTGGGTTTGTAGCAAGATGTAGGGGCAAGGTGGTGTTTGGCCTGCTGGCTTAGGTAGAGGCACCATAGCTACAGTGGCATCTTTTGAAAGATTAAACTGGAAAAAAGCAAAATATACCTTAGCAAAATAAAGCTAGTGTTAATATTTTGCAAAGACGATGTTGATGGTGTTTAAATGGGGCCATGTGTATCTTTCATGGAGAAAGAGCTTCTCATCGTGAGTTGCATTTGCTAACGGATATTCAGGAGAAACTGATCACAGCACCAAACTGGACTAGAGCATGGATTAGCTGGCTTCATGGAATCAAGCTGATCCCTTCTCCCTGACCAGTTGACTAAGCGCTCCCTCTGCTGGCAGAAATAAGGGGTGTTGCCTCCGTGGCAGACACTTGCGCTGGTCTCATCTCCTGGGCCCTTGGCACCTGCGTGATTTATTCCTGTAATTCCTCTGGTCTCGGGACATCCTCCATCCTCTACTCAGCTCACATGTCACGTCCTGGGTAACATCTCAGGTCCCAGGCACAGGTAAGTGCTACCTGCTCTTCTTTCCCATTGTACCTAAGATACTCCTTTATGAGAGTCTTTATCAGACTGTAGTGTAACAGTCGGTCTTGTGTCTCCCCATTTTCCCTTCTTCTACCCAGACTCCTGAAAACCAAACTGCGAGCCACCTCTGGCCCTTGTCGTCTCACCTTTATTTAGCACAGAGCCTGCCACATGGTAGATACTCACTAGTCTTTGCTGAATGCATGAGCTCACTTCTACGTTGTGGAAGGTTGTGAAATAAGGGCTGGGAAGGGCACCTGTGGACAAGGTTTCTATGTAGGACTCTTACCTGCAGAAATCTTGGAAGATGAGCTCAGCTTTGAGGCAAGGAGGTGGAGTGTTTGAGATCTGGGCGACAAGTGGGGCTCTGACATTACAGGCACCAAGCAAGCCACCAGCTCAGGAACGCAGTCTGTGCTCGCCCTGCTGAGGACCTCGACGCTGTGTTCCTCACGCCCATCTCTGTGCCTGGCCTACAGCAGGTGCCTACACATTATAACCAGTTTACTGAATGCGCTGGACTGAATGGAGCAAAATGCAAACAGAACTCTGTCTTCTCCAAATATTATTTGATAAACCCATTTGTCCGCCATTCTTCTTTGTCGTGGGTGAAATCTTGGTAGACTCTGTAGCCTTTATGGTTACTCTGAGAACTTAGTTTTCAGGTGGTGAAAAGTCTGGTCTGAAGTCCGAGGGTCACTCTCCCTCCCAGGGGAAGCCCCTCTTCTGTGCCAGCTGCAATCTGCCCTGCAGCGGGCAGGGGGCATGAGCAGCCTCTTCACTGCTCCCGCTCTGTCCTTTCAGCCCTCAGCTCCCCTCGTGGTGTGTCCTCTGGTTCTGCTAAGGGAGGAGATGTGGAGAGATGGGTCACAGAGGTATTCCGACCAGCGTGCTGGAGTCATCCTTGGGGGTGGGGGTGGATATTCAAAAGCTGACTCCCTCGGGTAGGGTGACTTTTGTGTGTTCCTCAAGCTCCCTTGCTCATGACCTCTGATCACTGACAATGTCCCCCATCCCACCTCTGGGGTGCCAGGCTAAGTCTCTACACAAGCTCTTTGTGGAGGTCGTGCTGCCCTACAGGCAGGTGTCCTTGTGTGGGACTGATACCTAGCCGTGGACCTCAACAACCACCTGAATACCGTTAGAGATGCACCTCACTCCTCACGGCCATCTCACCCCATTGGTGGTTTTTCATTGTTAATTTTATTGCTACATCGTGATCATATTCATCATAAGCAATATGTACATATGCATAATATATCTTGATTCTTCTTTTTTCCCATCACCTGCCCTCCCTTCAACTCCTCCTCCCCTCCTTATTTACAAATCTTTGTTTCCATTATTTCCTTCTATTCTCCATTTTCTCTTTTCCCATCCTTCTTTGCCTCCTCTCTCCTCTCTTGTTCCCTTTCCCACTTGAACATGTTCTTCCCAGTATCTGTTATGCATTTTGGTCCCTCTTTACACTTTTGGTTTCTCACACCAGAGAAACAATGTGATATTTAAACAAAAATGTGTGATTTATTTGACTCAAGAGTATGGCCTCAGGTGCAACCATTTACCTGTAAATACCTTGTTTATCCTTCTTTATAGCAGAGGACTCCATTGTATTAAAACACCACGTCGGGCCGGTGAGATGGCTCAGCGGCGTAAGCGCCTGCCTTGCAAGCGCAAGGGCCCGAGTTCGACTCCCGGATCCCATATACGAAAAAGGGGCCGGTGATATCGCTCAGCGGCACAGGTGCCTGTTGGTGCGCGAGGTCCTGAGGTCGACCCCCCGGTACCCACAAAAAAAAACAAAAACAAAAACACCACATCTTCTTTATCCATTCATCAACTGATGGGCTTTTGTAATAGCCAAGATTTAGCTATTACAAACTGTGCTGATATAAATATGGCTGTGCATGTATCGCTTTGGTATGATGTTTTTAATTCTTTCGGGAAGATGCCAAGAAGGGGAATAGCTGGAACCTCTAGTTTTAATTTTTTGAGGAATCTTCACCCCGATTTCCACAGAGGTTCACTAGTCTACACCCCTACCAAAAATGAAGGGTTCCTTTTTCTCCACAGCTCCTCCAGAACTTGTTAATGGTTGATTTCTTCATGATAGCTATTCTTTCTGGAGGGAGATGAAATCGCAGTGTTGTTTTAATTGCATCTCTTGAATGACCAGTGATGCTGAACATTGTTTCATATATTTATTTACCACTTGTACATCTTTGAGAAGTGTCCATTCGTTTCAGATGCCCATTTTTTGATTGGGTCTTTAAATTTGGGGGGGTTCTGATTTTTTTTTGAGTTCTTTATATATTCTAGATGTTAGCCCTTTGTCTGAGGAACAGCTGGGAACATTTTTTATTCACTCTGTGGGTTGTCTCTTCACTCTGTTGGTGGTTACTTTTGCTGTGCAAAAGCTCTTCAGTAAGATGAGATCCCAGTTGTTGATTCTCTGTATCATTTCCTGTGTGATTGGGGTTTTGTTCATAAAGTCTTTGCCTACAACTATATCTTCAAGAGTTCTACCTATTCTATATTCTAATAGATTTAGTGTTTCTGTTTTAATATTTAAGTCTTTGATTCATTTCGATTTTAGTTTAGTGAATGGTGAGAGACATGGGTCTAGTTTTAGTGTTCAGCATGTGGAAAGCCAGTTTTTACAGCACCATTTATCAAAGAGGTTTTCTTCTAGTGAAGGTGTTTGACCCCTTTGTCAAAGATAAGGTGGCTGAGTGTGTTTGGAGTTGTTTCTATATCTTCTAATCTGTTCCACTGAGCCTACATCTTTCTTTCTTTCTTTCTTTTTTTCTTTTTTTTTTTTTTTTGGCCTGTACCATGCTGTTTTTATCATGGTAGCTTTGGGCTGGTGAGATGGCTCAGTGGCATAAGCGCCTGCCTGGCAAACGTGAGGTCCTGAGTTCGGCTCCCGGTACCCACCCACACACAAAAATATCATGGTAGCTTTGTAGTATAATTTCAAGTCAGGGATTGTGATGACCCTACCTTGCCTTTGTTGCCCAGAATTGCTTTTGCTATTCTAGGTTTCTTCTGGTTCCAAATGAATTTTAAGATTGTTTTCTGTAATTCTGTGAGGTATGCTGTTGGTATTTTGATAGGGATTGCATTAAATCTGTATAGCAATTTAAGAAATATGGCTATTTGCACTATATTGGTTTTTCTTATCCCATAACAAGGGATTTCTTTCAATGGATATCTTCTGATATCTTTCTTGATCTCTTTTTTTTTTCAGAGTACTGTAGTTTTCAATGTAAAGGTCTTTTACTTCCTTTGTTAGATTGATTCCTAAGTATTTCATTTTTTCTGAATCTATTGTGAAAGGTGTGGTTTTCTTAATTTGTCTTTCAGTGAGTTTGTCATTTGTGTACAGGAATGCTATCGATATTTGAATGTTGACTTTGTATCCAGATACACTGCTGAATCCGGTAATTAAATCTAGAAGTCTTTTGGTGGAGTTTTTGGGGCCTTCCATGTAGAGTATCATGTTATCTCAAATAATGATAGTTTAACTTCTTCCTTTCCTATCCTTATAACTTTTATCTCTTTCTCTTGTCTAATTGTTCTGGTTAATGTTTCCAGAAGCATATCGAATAGGAGTGGTGATAATGGACATCCTTGTCTTGTTCCTGATTTTAGAGTGAAAGCTTTCAGTTATCGACCATTTAGTATGCTATTGGCTGTTGGTTTGTCATAGATGGATTTTATCAGATTGAGATAAAGACTATCTATTCCAATTTTCTGTAAGTTTTTTTTTATCATGAATGGGTGTTGGACTTTGATGCTTTTTCTGCATGTATTGAGACAATCATGTGGTTTTTGTCCTTGGTTCTGTTGGTATGATATTACATTTATTGATTTGTGTCTATTGAACCATCCCTGCATCTCTGGGATGAACCCTACTTGGTCATGCTGTATAATCTTCTTGATGATTTGCTGCATTCTATTTGCCAGTATCTTATGAGGAATTTTGCATCTATGTTCATTAGTGAGATTGGCCTGTAGTTGTCTCTCTTGGTTGTATCTTTCTCTGGTTTTGGTATCAGGAATGAGTTTGCTTTTAGGAATGAGTTTGGGAGTATTGCTTCCCTTTCAATTTTATTAGTTTGAGGAGTAGTGGCATTAGATGTCCTTTAAATTTCTTGTAGAGTACAGCAGTGAATCCCTCAGGACCTGGGCTTTTCTCTGAGGTAGATTTTTAATTACTTCTTCAATTGACTGATATTGGTTTATTTAGAATTTTTATATCTTCTTGATTCAGCTTTGGTAATGCATATCTATGTAGGAATCTGTCCATTTCTTCTGTGTTTCCTGTCTTATTTGAGTATGGGTTCTCAAAGTAGGTATTGGTGATCATTTGGATTTCTGCAAGATCTGTTGTGATTTTACCCTTTTCATTACTAATTGCATGGATTTGAGTCTTTCCTTTTTTTTTTTGATAAGGTTGTCTAAGGGTTTGTCAATTTTATTCAATCTTTCAAAGAACCAACTCTTCGATTCATTGATTCTTTGTGTTATTTTCTTAGTCTCGGCTGCATTAATTTCTGCTTTGATCTTTATAATTTCCTCCTTCATACAAGCTTTTGGCTTGACTTGCTCTTCTTTTTCTAGAAGCTTACACTTAAGTATTTCTATGAGATAGTATGTGGTCTATTTTGGAGAATGTCCCATGTGCAGCTGAGAAGAATGCATAGACATCTAAGTGGTCTACTGGTAGCTACACCATGCATCTAGTGGTGGGGAGGTAGACATCTAAGTCCATTTGTTCACAGGTTTGGTTCAGTTCTGATATTTGTTTGTTGATTGTTTTGTCTAGCTGATCTGTCTATTTGTGACAGTGCCATATTGAAGTCCCCCATTGTAGTCCTCCATATCTATTCCTAGAATATCGTTCAGAGCATTTGAGTGTTGGTTTGGTGGTCATGAATTTCTTCAGGTGTTTTTTTTTTATCATGGAATTATCTTATTTCTCCATCAGGTTTGAAAGACAGTTTTTTGGGATACATCGATCTGAGTTTTAGGTTGCTTTCTTTTAAGACTTAAAATACTTCACTCCAAGCTCTGTTTGATTTAAGGGTTTGTGTTGAGAAGTCTGCAGTGATTCTGATGGGTTGCCTTTACAGGTGATTTATTTCTTTTCTCTAACAGCTTTTTTTGAAATCAGGAATTGAACTCAGTACCTTGCACTTGCCAGACAGGTGCCTGTGCCACTAAGGTATATCTACAGCCTCCTAACAGCTTTTAATATTCTGTTCTTGTGCTGAAGTTTTGAAATCTTGACTCTTACATGCCTTGGTGTCGTTTTTTTCTGATCATGTCTTCTGGAGTTCTATATGACTCACTTATCTGTATGTCAAATTCTTTTTCCAGCCTTGGGAAGTTTTCTGCCATTACTTCTGTGAACACCTTTTTTATGTTTTTTGTGCTGTCTCCTCCTTTTTTGTTGACTACAATTCATTTTATGTTGTTCTTTCCATCATCTTGCAGCTGTTGGATTGATTTTTTGTAGCTTCTTGCTATTTTTTTTTTTTTTTTTTTTGTGGGTACCGGGGGGTCGACCTCAGGACCTCGCGCGCCAGCAGGCGCCCGTGCCACTGAGCGATATCACCGGCCCCTTTTCCGTATGTGGGTTCCGGGAGTCGAACTCGGGCCCTCGCGCTTGCAAGGCAGGCGCTTATGCCGCCGAGCCATCTCACCGGCCCTCTTCTTGCTATTTTTAAGAAATATTTCTTTGCTTTTTTTTTTTTGTGGGTACTGGGGGTCAAGCTCAGGTCCTCGTGCGCCAGCAGGTGCCCATGTTGCTGAGTGATATCACCGGCCCTTTTTTCGTTTGCGAGTACCAGGAGTTGAACTCAGGACCTCGCACTTGCCAGGCAGGCGCTTATGCCGCTGAGCCATCTCACTAGCCCAAGAAATATTTCTTTTTGTGATTTTGAGCCACAAACCTGTTGTCTAGATCTGAAATTCTGTCCTCACATTGGTCCATTCTGCTGCATATGCTTCCAATAGAATTTTTAAAATCCTGGATATCTATTTGAATCCGTTTCATGGATTCCATTTCTTTCCTATGTTGGGCATTCATGTTTTTCATCATTTTCCTAAGCTCCTCTATATTTTAAAAATATATATTTAGGGCCAGTGAGATAGCTCAGCGGCATAAGCGCCTGCCTGGCAAGCGTGAGGGCCCGAGTTCGACTCCCAGAACCCACATACGAAAAAAGGGCTGGTGATATCGCTCAGCGGCACGGGTGCCTGCTGGCATGTGAGGTCCTGAGGTCAACCCCCCGGTACCCACAAAAAAAAAAAAATATATATATATATATATTTAGTCTAGATTCACAGAGCAAGTCTTTCATTATGATCATCATCTCTATTTTCTTAACCAGGGAGATTATATCAGATATTATTTTTTCTATAGTCTCATTTGTCTGCTTTGTTACTTCTGCTGCTTCCATTTTTAGAAAATTCAGGTAGATGGCTTCTGATTTCTTCCATCTCATTGTCTCCTGGACTTTCCCTGGGTGAGCTGGCGGTCTGAGGTTGCATCTTGCTTCTGTGTCTTGTCATTTTCTTTTCAAATTGGTTTTCTGTGTTGATGCTTGTAAATTGCTTATGGTAAGTAGCTTTATCACTACTATCAAGGGCTCCCTAGGAAATGATTACTCTTCAGAGGTGTCTTCTAGGTGTAGCTGGCACTTGGCCTTTGAGCCCGTCCCAAGATCCTACTTTCCCAGTTTATTACGGATAAGAAGTTGCTGTCTATTTGGCTCAGCACCCAGTCCTTTGGTACTGGATATGGTAATGATTAATGACCCCAGATAATCACAGTGTTGTCATACAAGGAATTGATCAGAACAGGAATGACACCCTGGCTAAAGTAGTACAGTTAACAATAACAATAGCATCAAACACAGCCTAGAAACTGACTAACTGTGGTAACTATTAATTTGGTACCATTAACCATAGTGGTAAGATCTACAATTATATAACAAAATCCAACACAGGGGCCGGTGAGATGGCTCAGCGGTGTAAGCGCCTGCCTGGCAAGCGCGAGGGCCCGAGTTCAACTCCCGGAACCCACATACGGAAAAAGGGGCCGGTGATATCGCTAAGCCGCACGGGTGTCTGCTGGCGCGCAAGGTCCTGAGGTCGACCCCCGGTACCCACAAAAAAAAAAAAAAAATCCAACACAAACCATGAACTTGTCTGCAGTGAATTTCTCCTTAGTAGAGTGATTTTACCGTGTATGTGTGTGTGTGTGTGTGTGTGTGTGTGAATTTAAGAGGGATAAGGGGGAAATAGAGAAATAAATTAGAAGCAAGGCTCAGGGACAAAGGAAAATCATCCAAGCTTTGGCAAACTGGAGAAGACAGGAGAGAAAGAATGAAGGGGAAAGTAAAAGAAGATGAAAGTTAACCAGAAAAATTGGTTTCAATTTTTTTTAAGGCAAAGATATTTTTAATGGTTCTGCAGAAAGTGCTAAAACAGAGACCTTTGACACCGGTTCTGAACTAGTCACTTAGGACAGAAAAGCTTATACTCGAATTGTTTCCTTCTCAGCCCCCAGGAGCCATCAGGTGCACTAAGAACGTACACAGAGTACTTCTGCCAGCAGCAGTGAGGACGGAAGTGAGAAGATTCATCCGGATGTGGAAACGGAGCCAGGTCTTATTACCAGCAGGTGTTTAGGACCATTGCATGTGACTGGTATGCCAAACAGAGCTTTCCAATTAAATGTGATGTAATCAATATGCAGAGAATCAAACCTGAAAGTTAGTTTCATATCTACTTTATCCTCTGAAGGTGCAAGTGGAAGAAAGTTAGTTTCATATCTACTTTATCTTCTGAAGGTGGAAGTGGAAGTTATCTTTTAGATGGTTTTACTTGCATCCTGAAGAAACAATGAGACATAACAATTTGTAAGAAGAGATGTGTTCAGTTCAAGGGAGTCTTGCCTGCTGGTGCCCGCAGTGGGTTTTATGCATAACAAAAGGTCAGTCATTTCTGGGCTCCAGGAGGATTAGAGTTGTCTGATGACACCAGCCCCTCTCCTTCTCACTTTATGACAGAGGACCAGGACACTTCTTCAATGTTCACTCACATGAAAAAATAAAAAATTTTCAGAGAAGAGAGTCAAGAAGAAAGAAGAGAAAGACAGAGAGAGAGAGAGAGAGAAAGAGAGAGAGAGAGAGATGAACAAAACGAAACAATGCAAAACAAACAATAAAAATAAAATCCTTGGGCCGGTGAGATGGCTCAGTGGCTTAAGCTCCTGCCCGGCAAGCGCGAGGGCCCGAGTTCGACTCCCGGAACCCACATACGAAAAAGGGGCCGGTGATATCGCTCAGCGGCACGGGCGCCTGCTGGCGCGCGAGGTCCTGAGGTTGACCCCCCGGTACCCACCCAAAAAAAAAAAAAATAAAAAAATAAAATCCTTAAAAAAAGATGGAATTTCTCTGACCACAAGCCGGCAGCTATCCTCTGGTGTCCACAGTTCTGTGGTAATATCTAAGTTGGAGCTGAAATCTGTGCTGCACCAATTCTGCTCTCTCAGCTCCACAAGACTTGCAGGCTGATCTTAGCCTCCGGCTGTGGGGGCAAGAGCCCAAGTATTTAGTCAGCAACTCTCTGGATGTCCCTCATTGGCCCACCCAAGTCTCCTTTTCCTGTATGTCTCTGCAGCCATCACTCATCCAGTTGCTGTGGGCTTTGAACACTAGGAGCCCTGAGACAAAGAGCCCAAGGCTGCTCCAAGCTTTGCATTCAGCTGCCCCTCCCGGCCCTTGCACAACCTCCTCTGTCCCCGCTCCATGGGCATGTCTCTCTCCTCTCTCCCACCACTGTGGTCAAATTCACTACCTCCTCCTCCCCGCCATGGTCCCTCTCCTCCCTGTCTCTAGAGATTGCAATTAGGGCTGCAGTGCACGACATTTACTGATCTGCTCCACTGGCATGTTTCTCCCTGGAGGGCTCTGGGCTCACTCACTCTCAGTGTGAGCCTGTGGGTTCCATGCTCCTCTCTTACATGTCAGCTGGGTGCACGAGTCCAATACTGATGGCGCCCAACTCAGTCAGAGGTTGTTTATTATCCTCCTATAGTCTGAGAACAAACTGGTAGACCATCAGCGAGGGAGCAGCTCCCTGGTCACTTGCCCCTGTTTGTGCCAGTGAAATATGGTGCAAGGCTGCATTGTTCTCTGGAGGAGGGCAAAAGAGGCGAGGGGCTGCATACCCCAAGTCTATCCTGTGTGGCTTGAATCTGCCATGCTATTGGGGTTCAATCAGCTTTTTTGGAACTTCCTGGAATGCCAGTTCTTGCTGTGCATGCAGGCAGAGGTCCTGCAGGCAGCTCTGTGGACTGCTTCACCTTTTTATTAACTCCTATGCCTATGTTTCGTTTGATCTACAAGTTTCTTATTTCAGATTGACTTTGGCATCAGGATGTATGTTCGTCTCTTCCTTCGAATTACCTGTGTTATTAGTTGATTTTCTCTGAATATTGTCAAGGTGACTTCTCCCCTATTCAGCCATGTTGCTTCCCTTCATTTGCCTTTTTGAGGGGGTGCCATCTCCTGTTTTCAGGATGCTTTGGGTATGAGTCCAGATCCATTTCCTGCATCCCCCAGTCCCCAGGGCTGCAGCCCAAGCCCTCTGAGAGGTTCTTTTAAATCTCCTCTCACTTGGTTTGAGGGGGAGGAAAGCTCTTTGCCCTCCTCTTTCTGGGAGTGTGAACAAGTGGCAGCCTCCCAACACCCCAGCCCATTCCTCTCTCTGATCAATCCCAGCATTTCCTTCCCTTGTGGTGGAGAGAAAGTCACTAGACAGTGTTTTGGGTTGCCTCCTGCCTCAAACATTTTTCATTGCTGGGCAAGAACCTTTCTTTAGAATGTGTAGAAACTTAACACCTTTAAGGGTTTTAGGAAAGACATGACACAAACTCCTTAAACTCTGAAATGGAATTGAAATGGAAGCAGCACTGCCAAAATCATTCCTTGAAGCTAGTATACTCCTACTGCCACAACTAGACAAGGACTTGCCAAAAAAGAATATTATACCTTAATTTCTGTAATGATTAGAGATACAAAGATACTCTATAAGATACTGAAAAATAGAATGTAACAAGTCATTGAAATAACATACATTATGACAAAGTTGGCTTCAACCTGAGATTCAAGGATGGTTCAACATATATAAATCAATAAATGTAATATATCACACACAAAAAAGCAAGGACAAAAATCATATGATCATCTCAAAAAGCCTTTGAAAACATACAAACAGCCTCTGAGAAATCCAATATCTGTTCAAGATAAAAACCTTGAAGAAAATAGCTGTAGAGAAACTTAGGTCAATCTGATAAAAGCCATTTATGACAAACCCACAGCCAACAATATGCTAAGTGGGGAAAAACTGTAAACATTTTTGCTAAAATCAGGACTGAGACCAAGGCGTCCACTCACACCACACCTGTTCAATGTATTACTTAAAACTTTTTATTGCCAGTGACCCCTCCCTCCATACAGAGGACCCCAGTGGGTCTGCAAGATCACCAGCAAACCTTCCCTCCATTGAGAGGGCCTGGGTGGGACTGCAAGATCGTGGGTGACCCCTCCTTCCATCCAGAGTACCCCTGCAGGACTGCAAGATTCCTGATGACACAGCAGGGCCCTGGCTGGGGTGCACACCATGGGACTAGTGGCCTGGAAAAGTCTGAAGCAGGAGTAACAATACGAGCCTACAGTTGGTTCACATCAATACTCCTAGGCTAGTCAGCCCAGGACAAATCCAGCACTAGCTAACCGGCCCAGCAGGAGGAACTCAGGTGACTGGCTCCTCCACACTGCAGGACCTGGCAACAAGCCCAAGAAGAATCCAGCTTGGAGTGAAGTATTTTAAGTCTTAAAAGAAAACAGCCTGAAGCCCAGATCGATGTATCCCATAAAACTATCTTTCAAAACTGATGGAGAAATAAGATAATTCCATGACAAAAAACACCTGAAGAAATTCATGACCACCAAACCAACACTCAAATGTTCTGAAGGATATTCTAAGAATAGATAAGGACTACAATCCTATGAACACCAACAGAAAGAATCCACCAGGCAAGGCAATCAATTAAACAGAGGGCAAAGAAAGAGAACTAACAGCAGGAAAATAATATGACAAGAAAAAATCATTACATATCAGTTATAACCATTAATGTAAATGGTCTCAATTCATCAATTAAAAGAAACAGGTTGGCAAAGTGGATCAAGACACAAGATCCAACAATATGCTGCATACAAGAAACACATCTGACCCAAAAAGAAACTCATAGATTGAAAGTCAAAGGATTGAAAACAATACTCAATGTGACAGGAACCTAGAAAAAAGCAGGAGTAGCTATTCTATTTGTAGATAAAGTGGATCTCAAGCCAGGGACTGATCAAGAGAGACAAACAAGGTCACTACGTGCTTGTTAAGGGAACACTCCAAGATGAAGAGATAACAATCATAAATATATATGCATAAAATACTGGCACACACACAACTATAGAAAACAAATATTAATGAACATGAAAAATCGAATAAGCAATAACAATTATAATGGGGGACTTTAAGACGGCACTGTCACAAATAGACAGATCAACTAGACAAATATATCAAGAAACAAGTATTAGAACTGAACCAAACATGTGAACAAATGGACTTAGATATCTACCACCCCACCACTAGATGGGTGGTATAGCTAACACTAGACCACTTAGATGTCTATACATTCTTCTCAGCTGCACATGGGACATTCTCCAAAATAGACTACATACTAGCCCATAGAAATACTTAAGTAAGTGCAAAGGAATTTAAATTATACCACACATATTATCAGGCCACAGTGCAACAAAACTGGAAATCAATAGCAAAAGAAACCACCAAAACTACATAAATGCGTAGATATAAATAACACCCTCCCAACAACCAGTGAGTCACAGATAAAATGAAAGAAAAAATTAGACAATTTCTACAATTAAATGATAATGCCAATACAACATACCAGAACTTATGGGATGCAATGAAAGCAGTCCTACGAGGGAAATTTATAGTGGTGAATTCCTGTATCAGAAATAGAGCAACCTAAGGTTGAGCCTCAAGCTTCTAGAAAAAGAAGAGCAAATCAGGCCAAAATCTTGTATGAAGGAGGAAATTATAAAGATCAAATCAGAAATTAATGCAGCTGAGACTAAGAAAATAACACAAAGAATCAACGAATCGAAGAGTTGGTTCTTGGAAAGATTGAATAAAATTGACAAACCCTTAGACCAACCTTATCAAAAAAAAGGACAGATTCAGATCCATGCAATTAGTAATAAAAAGGGTAAAATCAACAGATCATGCAGAAATCCAGATGATCACCAATACCTACTTTGAGAACCCATATTCAAATAAGACAGGAAACACAGAAGAAGTGGACAGATTCCTACATAGATATGCATTACCAAAGCTGAATCAAGAAGATATAAAAATTCTAAGTAAACCAATATCAGTCAATGAAATTGAAGAAGTAATTAAAAACCTACCAAGATCCCGGATCCCACATACGAAAAAGGGGCCGGTGATATCGCTCAGCGGCACGGGCGCCTGCTGGCACGCGAGGTCCTGAGGTCGACTCCCCGGTACCCACAAAAAAAAAAAAAACCTACCAAGAGAGAAAAGCCCAGGTCCTAAGGGATTCACTGTTGTATTCTACAAGAAATTTAAAGGAGATCTAATGCCACTACTCCTCAAACTCTTTAATAAAATTGAAAGGGAAGCAATACTCCCAAACTCATTCCTGGAAGCAAATTCATTCCTGATACCAAAACCAGAGAAGGATACAACCAAGAGAGACACCTACAGGCCAGTCTCACTAATGAGCATAGATGCAAAATTCCTCATAAGATACTGGCAAATAGAATGCAGCAAATCATCAAGAAGATTATACAGCACGACCAAGTAGGGTTCATCCCAGAGATGCAGGGATGGTTCAATAGACACAAATCAAGAAATGTAATATCATATCAACAAAACCAAGGACAAAAACCACATGATCATTTCAATACGTGTAGAAAAAGCATCAGACAAATCCAACACCCATTCATGATAAAAACCCTACAGAAAATTGGAATAGATAGTCTTTATCTCAATCTGATAAAATCCATCTATGATAAACCAACCACCAACATCATACTAAATGGTCAATAACTAAAAGCCTTCACTCTAAAATCAGGAACAACTCTGAGTAACTAATTTAAAGATAACAATACACAATGTATTAACCATTGTTACCCTCCTATTGTGTTGTTTTGAAATTTTGTTCTATTTTTTTCTTTTTAAAATAAAAAAGTAGGGCCGGTGAGATGGCTCAGTGGCGTAAGTGCCTGCCTTGCAAGCGCGAGGGCCCGAGTTCGGCTCCCGGAACCCACATACGAAAAAGGGACCGGTGATATCGCTCAGCGGCACGGGTGCCTGTTGACGCGCGAGGTCCTGAGGTCGACCCCCCGGTACCCACACACACACAAAAAAATAAAAAATAAAATCAGGAACAAGACAAGGATGTCCATTATTACCACTCCTATTCAATATAGTTCTGGAAACATTAGCCAGAGGAATTGGACAAGAGAAAGAAATGAAAGGAATAATGATAGGAAAGGAAAAATTTAAACTATCATTATTCGTGAATGACATTATACTCTACATAGAAGACCCCAAAACCTCCTCCAAAAGACCTCTAGATTTAATTACCTAATTCAACAGTGTAGCTGGATACAAAGTCAACATTCACACATCAATCACACTCCTGTACACAGCAATGAATAACAATAACAAGTGCTGGAGGGGCTGTGGAGAAAAGGAACCCTTCACTGTTGGTGGGAGTGTAGACTGGTGCAACCACTGTGGAAATCAGGGGAAGATTCCTCAAAAATTAAAACTAGAGGTTCCATTTGATCCAGATATTCCCCTTCTTGGCATCTTCCCGAAAGAATTAAAAGCATCATACCACAGCAATATATGCACACCCATGTTTATAGCAGCACAGTTGGTAATAGCTAAATCTTGGAAACAGCCTAAATGCCCATCAACTGATGAATGGATTAAGATGTGGTGCTTTAATACAATGGAGTCCTCTGCTATAAAGAAGGATAAACAAGGTATTTACAGGTAAGTGGTTGCACCTGAGGCCATACTCTTGAGTCAAAAAAATCAGACATTTTTGTTTAAATATCACATTGTTTCTCTGGTGTGAGAAACCGAAAGTGAAAATCTTTACTCACATAGGATGGAAAAACACAGAAGAAATGGACAGATTCCTAGATATGTATGGATTACCAAAGCTGAATCAAAAAGATATAAAAATTCTGAGTAACCCCATATCAGTTAATGGAATTGAAAATGTAATTAAAAACTTACCAACGGGCCGGTGAGATGGCTCAGCGGCATAAGCGCCTGCCTGGCAAGCGCGAGGGCCCAAGTTCGACTCCTGGAACCCACATACAAAAAAGGGCCGGTGATATCGCTCAGCAGCACGGGCGCCTGCTGGTGCACAAGGTCCTGAGGTCGACCCCCGGTACCCACAAAAGAAAAAACAAAACAAAACAAAACTTACCAACAAAGAAAAGCCCAAGCACTGATGGATTTGTTGCTGTACTCTACAAGAAATTTAGAGAAGATTTAATGCCAATACTCCTCAAACTCTTTAATGAAATTGAAAGGGAAGCAGCACTCCCTAACTCATTCCTGGAGGCAAATATTACCCTGATACCAAAGCCAGAGAAAGACCCAACCAAAAAAGAGAATTGTAGGCCAATCTCCCTAATAAATGTAGATGCAAAATTCCTCAATAAGATACTAGCAAACAGAATGCAGCGAATCATCAAGAAGATTATACACCATGACCAAGTGGGATTCATCCCAGGGATGCAGGGATGGTTCAACATACACAAATTAATAAATGTAATATACCATATCAACAAAGCCAAAGACAAAAATGATCATCTCAATAGATGAAGAAAAAGCTTTTGACAAAGTCCAACACCCATTCATACTAAAACCCTACAGAAAAGTCAGAATAGAGGGTCCTTATCTCAGTCTGATAAAAACCATCTATCCAAACCAACAGCCAACATCATACTAAAGGGACAAAAAGTGAAAGCTTTCACTCTAAAGTCAGGAACAAGACAAGGATGTGCACTATCACCTCTCCTATTTAGTATAGTACTGGAAACATTAGCCCGAGCAATTAGACAAGAGAGAGAAAAGGAATAAGTATGGGAAAGGAAGACGTTAAATTAACCTTGTTCATAGATGACATGATATTCTACATAGAAGACCCCAAAAACTCCACCAAAAGACTTCCAGATTTAATAACCAAATTCAGTAGCATGGCTTGATACAACGTCAACACTCAAAAATCAATAGCATTCCTGTACACAAACAACAAATTCAGTGAGAGAGAAATTAAGGAAACCACACCCCTCACAACAGCATCCAAAAAAGTGGAGTACTTAGAAATCAATCTAACAAAGGAAGTAAAAGATCTATATATTGAAAATTACAATACTCTGTATAAGGAGATTGAAGAGGATATCAGAAAATGGAAAGATATCCCTTGCTCATGGATAGGAGGAACCAACATAGTGCAAATGGCCATACTCCCAAAATTGTTATACAGATTTAATGCAATCTTGATCAAAATACTTCTAGCATACCTCACAGAACTAGAGAAAACAATCCTAAAATTCATTTGGAACTAGAGGAGACCTAGAATAGCAAAGGCAATTCTGTGCAACAAAGGCACGGCCAGAGGCATCACAGTCCCTGACTTGAAATTATACTACAAAGCTACTGTGATAAAATCAGTATGGTACTGGCAAATAACAGACCTGAGGATCAGTAGAATACATTAGGAAATGCAGACACAACTATAAACTCACTCGGCCACCTTGTCTCTGACAAAGGGGCTAAGCACATTCACTGGAAGAAAGACAGCCTCTTTAATAAATGATATGGGAAAAACTTGCTTTCTACATGCTGAATACTAAAACTAGACCCATATCTATCACTATGCACTAAACTAAATTCAAAATGGATCAAAGATCTAAATATTAAAATAGAAACACTAAATTTACTGGAAGACAAAGTAGGTAGAAATCCTGAAGACATAGGGGTAGTCAGAGAGTTCATGAACAGAACCCAGACTGCTGGGAAATACTTCAAAGCATCAACAACTGGGATGTCATTTTATTAAAAAGCTTCTGCATGTCAAAAGAAATCACCAACAGGGTGAAAAGACAACCCACAGAGTGGGAAAAAATTTTAGCCAGTTGTCCCTCAGGCAAAGGACTTATATCTGTAACATATAAAGCATTGAAAAAAATTCAGACCCCTGAAATTCAAAGACCCAATCCAAAAATGGACAGCTGAGATGAATACACACTTCTCAGATGAAGAAATACAAATGGCAAATAAATATATGAAACAATGTTCAACATCATTGTTCATCCGAAAGATGCAAATAACAACACTGAGAGTCTGTCTCACTCCAGAAAGAATGGCTATCATCAAGAAATCAACCAATAACAGATGCTGGAGGGGCTGTGGGGAAAAAGCAATCTTCTCCACTGTTGGTGAGAGTCTAGACTGGTGCAACCACTGTGGAAATCAGTGTGGAGATTCCCCAAAAACCTAAGATTATAGAGGTCCCATTTGACCCAGGTATTCCCCTTTTGGGTATCTTCCCAGAAGAATTAAAAACATCATACCACAGTGATGTATGTGCACCCATGTTTGTAGCAGCACAATTTATAATAATTAAATCTTGGAAACAACCCAAATGCCCATCAACTGAGGAATGGATAAAAAGATGTGGTATTTTTATACAATGGAGTACTACTCGACCATAAAGAAGGATAAACTGGAGACTTATTATTTTTTTTTTTTTGGTACTGGGGGTCGAATTCAGGACCTTGTGCGCCAGCAGGCACCCGTTCCGCTGAGCGATATCACCGGCCCTTTTTTCATATGTAGGTACCGGGAGTCGAACTCAGGACTTGTGCTTGCCAGGCAGGTGCTTATGCCGCTGAGCTATCTCATCAGACCTAAACTGGAGACTTTTATAGGTAAATGGATGCAAATTGAGACCATACTCATAAGTGAAATAAATCAGACTCACATGTGTAAACATCGTATTATCTCCCCAGTGTGAGAAACTGAAAGAGTAACTTCAGTCTAAAATGTACAATAGATATTGTGAAATGGGAAGAAATTTTTCAAAAGGAAAAAGGAACTAAGATGGGAGTAGGGGAAAGGAAGTAAGAAAAAAGGAAAAAAATGCAAGTTAGTTATACTACTAGTGTCTTTTAGTTCATTGAAAAGGAAGGTTTGGGCTAATATGGATTGGAGAATTTTTATGCCCATATCTTGTACTCTGAGTAACTACTTTAAAGATAATAATACATAATGTATTAACTACTGTTATTATCCTACTATTTTTTTTTTGTGGGTACCGGGGGGTCGACCTCAGGACCTCGTGTGTCAACAGGCACCCATGCTGCTGAGCGATATCACCGGCCCCTTTTTCGTATGTGGGATCCGGGAGTCGAACTCGGGCCCTCGCGCTTGCAAGGCAGGCGCTTACGCCGCTGAGCCATCTCACCGGCCCTATCCTACTATTATGTTATGAAATTTTCTTTTTTTTTTTTGGTACTGGGAATCGAACTCAGAACCTGCACTTGCCAGGCATGTACTACGCTGCTGAGCTATATCCCCAACTTGTTATGAAATTTTATTTTACTTTTTTCCTATTAAAAAAAAGAAAATTTACCTAATATGATTTGTATTAGTGTGTTTGTTCTGTTGTTACAGGGACAATTACCTGACATATAGAGCTGAAAAAGAAAAGGTTTATTTTGCCTCATTATTTCAGAGATTGTAGCTTGACAGCTTCTAAAGCAGAAAGATCATGGGAAATAGAAATGAAGGAAAAGGATGACTACTTCAGGAGAGCCAGGAACCAGAGAGCAGGGAGAGAGCCTGAGAGGAAGGGGCCAGGGGCCAGATTTGGTCCCCAAGTTCACACTATCGTGGCTATTCTAGACACACCTAGAAGTGTGCTTTACTAATATTTTGTACATCTCTCAAGCCAAACAAGTTGTTAACAAGAGTGTATAATGTGACTCCATGTAATGTTTTCCTTCTAGGAATATTAATTTTAAAAGGTAGAGAATTTCAAAGTAAAAGGGGAGGGGACTGCAGGGCATGGGAAATTTACAGTCTGAAGTTTTTATCCCAGCATCATCACCAGGAAGTGATCAAGTGTAGGACTCTGTTTCAGCAATCATTCTGGCCCTCATGCATGGCAATATGTTTATTTTCAGAATTCACGTATTTTTTTATGACCCTGGATAAAGGGAACTTGTCTGAGGGAGCTGGAATATTTGTTTTTCTTTCATCTTTACTCTTTTGTAAAATATTGGTATCTAACTCTAATTTCTTCATTTACACAATAATTGCATTCCTCTTGGGGGCTGTATATCCATTTTCTTGGTTGAAAATGAGTAGATCGAAAGAAAATGTTGCCAATGAAGACTACCACCTCATTCCCCAAAGCACGGCCTCCTATTCCATTTTGTCCTGGCCTGGCCTCGCCTCATTTTTGTGACACCAGGGGATTGATTCTTCCTTAGGACATTGACCCTGAAACCTGAGCACGCTTGTGACCCATTTTCAGGTAGAGTCAAATGAGTCTGTTAAGAAAACCAGGGCAGCTCTGACAAGTCAGAAATAAAGCCCTTAAATGAAAAGTATTCCTCAGGTGAGGTGAGATTGACATCACTGGAGAGAGACTGGTCCAGAAGTTCCTGGTTACAGTCTATCATCTGAGCTCCACATATACTGGTAAAGGTTTCTCTTGTCACTCTCAGCTCAGCCACCGGCAAAGGAGCAGGAGCCAATCAGCGATGGAGGGGCAGGCTGCATGAACTGTCCAATCGGGTAGGCTGAGCTGGGAAGGCTCTTCCTGTGTCATGGCGCCAAAGTGCACACCCTCAGTGCACTGCTGAGAGTCCCCAGCTGACTAGACCACCTTTTTCTGTACTTCTACTGGCTTCAGGCTGCATTTGAAGGATCTTGGGAGACCCTCAAGCCACGCAATGGTGACGTTGTGGGACGGGAGCTGGGAATGGGATGGAATCGGGTGAGTTCTGGAAGGAAGTGGCCAGAGCCAGCTGTGGCAATTTACGCACTCCCTGCTTAGCTCCAGACGCCGAGGTTTTCCTAGTCTTTGGTTCTGCATCATCATCTGTCCCCTTTTCCCTTTGCTCAGGCTGGAACATTTCTGTGTCCCCGGCATCCTATCTCCACTGTGACACTGCCAACCCAGAATGTCTTCTTGGGTGGCCCCAGGGACAGCTGTATCTCCACCAGTCGGGGAGAGTAGGAGCTTTGGAGAAACCCAGGATTCCATACTCAGGCATGGAAAAAATTATCACTTTAATTATTTACGTGACACATTTACTCACAATGATTATACTGCACAAACAGAACTCATGGTCTCACAGTATTGAGGAATGAGGTCAGGAACCAAAAGAAGGATGTTAGGAGAGATTTTTATTGGAAAAAAAAAAAAAAGAATAGCTCCCTGATTTTCAGGAAGCTTCCCGAGTTGGTGGCCATGTGGCTTCTCAGGTCAGAGCTAATTATAAATATAGTAAGGAGAGCACAGTAATTGCTCAGTTCTTTAATGGCCATCTGTCACAGGTGGCTCTGTGGATTTTAAACAACCGTTTTGAACTCAGGCTCTCTAACCCATTTCCTTAGCACGCAAGGTTTAAAGGAAACTGGATTTTAGAGAAAAACTGGTTATTTCCGTATTTTAAGTTCCTGGAAACTTGGGAGCGTAGTAGAGAGTGGCTCTAACTCCTTTTTAGGAGGGAGGGGGCTGCATTTCTTGTTGTGCAGAAAGTTCATTCTTTTTCCAAAGTCCTAGGTGATTGTCTATTCTCATTTTAATTCTTGTCAAAATGGCTAATTTTATCTCAAGCCCTTTCCCTAGTTAGGTGCCTTAGTTATAAGATAACTAAATAAAATGTTCTGTACAATTAGACTATTTAAATGAGGCTTTCCATGGAGTTTAGAATGCTGAGAAAAATGAAGGGGATGTTAATGTATTACCAAAGGAGGGGAAAGTGTTTCTGCTAAGAACGACTTCCTGTAGGGGCTGCCTAATAAGCCCACAATGAGAAATGCATTCAACTGGGGCCTGTACAAGGGATGTATACATGGGATATTGCTGTGAGTGGAAAGGGGAAGAGGCGTCACCTCCGAAATAATTGCTGTGGTCCTTGGACTGTTTCTAGACATAGTTTTAAAAACAAACACTGATTGACATGGGCTTTGTATAAAACAAGTACTGCAGTAGGGGTAAATTTCCATAGTTAAGGTCTGTGGGCCTATGAATGAATAGGAATAAAATGACTTTTTTTTTTTAATAGGCAAGAGTAAAGGGGAATAAAATGGAAATAGGATAGCAGGGGATTTTGGAGGGTGGCAAAAATCAGCAACTACAACAGTAATCTCCTTCTGCTGAAGTCTGATTGTTGTTAGTGTGACAATAAATGAAGAATTGTCTGGTGGCTTGGTCTGAGAGTGGGTCAAAGGTCACAGACCTAAAGAAAGGAGGGGAAGTTTGTAACAGATAAATATTTCTTAGGTAATGATCAGCTCACCTACTCACTTTTCAGACAAAATTAGAAATTTGGAAACTGGTCTTGTAGGTTTAAAAATAGTGTGGACATCATCACTGCACTAGAATGGGAAGGGGTTTCTCTTGGATACAAAAGCTGTCAAGGTGTGTTTGATTTTTTTATTGTACAACAACTGAAGTGAGGAATTTTGCTCAAGTTACATCCCCCCAATTTTTATTTATTTTTTTTTAATTTTTGAGACCAGCTCTTATTTTTTTATTTTTTATTTTTTTGTGGGTACTGGGAGTCGACCTCAGGACCTCGCGTGCCAGTAGGAGCCTGTGCTGCTGAGCGATGTCACCGGCCCTTTTTTCGTATGTGGGTTCCAGGAGTCGAACTCGGGCCCTCGCACTTGCCGGGCAGGTGCTTACGCCACTGAGCCATCTCACCAGCCTGAGACCAGCTCTTATTAAGTTGCCCAGGCTAGGGAGAACATTTGGTACTGTTTCCACTTTGACTCTTGGGATGACGGACATATGCTGCCTTGCCAGTTTGAGATCGGGCTTCTGAAATCACCATGATTTACCAAGATTTCAGTGCTTGGGTAAAGTAAGCATTCCTGAGGCATGGTGGTGCACATCTTTAATGCCAGCCACTTGGGAGACTGAGACTGGAGTATTGCAACACCAAGGTCAGCTTGGATAACTGAGCAAGACCCTATTTCAATATGAAATAAATATTTTGGGATGTACCTCCACTCTAAACTAACTTGTCTAATGTGCATGAGGCCCTGAGTTAAGGCTCTAGCAATGAAGAGAAAAAGAAAAGGTATTTATTGCAAATCTTAGTTTTAATTTTGAAATTTACTAATTTTTCCACTAGCGGTACATGGTATGATACTTCCTTATGATGGTGGATAGCAGTAACGGGTCACTGCTCTGTCAGACGCAGGATGCCAGTGGCGAACAACCAGTGGCTTACAGTGTACTGTATTCAGTAAAGCACATGGGATATTCAGTATTTTATTTATTTATTTTATGTGCCCAAATGGAAGTGCGTTAGACAGTTCATCCTGTATTTCACTTAATTTACTCAATATTGTATTCCAGATTTATTTGCGTTGCTGTATATGCATGTAACTTCTGACAAGGTCTCCACTGTTTGTGTCCATAATGTGTTATTTGCCTTTCCACAGTTATCAGAGAGAAGTATTCTCTAGTTCTGTCGCTGGTATAAACGCCACAATAAATACTGTCTTTCTTGCTGCCCTAGAAGCAGATTTGAGAAAATGCCACGGATACTAAGAGCCTATTTGCTGGCACACATTGTGTGTATCCATTTAAAATTAGAGATACACGATCCACAGTACCACCACCAGGAGGTGGTAGTTTCTATTTGCTCATACCCAACCAACGCTGGACTTTTTCTAATTTGATGAGTGTCATGGATTCAAAGTGAAATTTAATTGCTTCTTTTAATTTTTTTTTTCTGTCTTTCATGCCTCTGTTTATGCATTCTTTTTTATTTCTTCTATAAACCCTTCTGTAAATTATCTGCTTATGTGATATTCTCATATTTGTGATGAGTATTCTCTTTTTTTTTGTGGGTACAGCAAGCCCCGGTGCCGCTGAGCGATATCACCAGCCCTTTTTTCTTATGTGGGTTGCGGGAGGCGAACTGCCTGTTCTTGCCAGGCAGGCGCTGACGCCGCTGAGCCATCTCACCGGCCCTTTTTTTTTTTTTTTTTTTTAAATACCATCTTCTTTTTGTTCTGGGTATTTCTTTGTCACTTGTAGAGAATCAATATATCTCCTCATAATTTTTCTGTCTGCATGTTAATTTCATAAAGTATTTTCTTTGCTAAGCAGAAATCCTAGCTTACTTTTTGTATCTTTTAAAAATCACCTTGACATGTGTGGCTTTACAATTTCTTTTGTTTTTTTTTTGTAGGTACTGGGTGTCGACCTCAGGACCTTGTGCGCCAGCAGGCGCCCGTGCCGCTGAGCGATATCACTGGCCCCTTTTTCATATGTGGGTTCTGGGAGTTGAACTCAGGACCTCGTGCTTGCCAGGCAGGTGCTGACGCCGCTGAGCCATCTCACTGGCCCCTACAATTTTATTTCTGAAGACTTTCTTATTCCTAGATTTCCTTATACCTTTTCCATATTTTATTTTCTTTTTTTGTGTATTTCTTCAGTTTACCTAGAGTGTACCTTTGAAAGAGTGTGATGCAAAATCAGATTCACTTGGCATATAAACTGAGCAATTGGGCTGGTGAGATAGCTCAGCGGCATAAGTGCCTGCCTGGCAAGTGCGAGGTCCTGAGTTCGACTCCTGGAACCCACATACGAAAAAAGGGCCGGTGATAACGCTCAGTGGCACGGGTGCTTGCTGGCACGTGAGGTCCTGAGGTTGACTCCCGGTACCCACAAAAACAAAACAAAACAAAACAAAACCTGAGCAATTTACCACCAAAAAGAAATGATGAATTACATCTTACTTTTGATTTGTACAGCCAACATTATTAAATCTCAGTTTGTTTAAAGCAAATGCATTTTCTGATTTTTTTTGTTTTTTTTTTTATAAATGTAGTATGTCTATGTATTGTCTGAGTTTGAGGCTTAAATGACTGTAACTGAATAGTTATACATAGTGAGACCCTTTTTCAAAAACTAATATATCCATTAAATTTATGACTTCTCTTATTTTCATTGTGTGTTTTTCTGTTCTCTCTTTATCTTTTTCAATCTATTGATTCCTGTTTCATTAATTATTTATTGTATTATTGATGTACTGTTTTCCTAAATATATTTATTAAAAGCTATATATTTCACTGGGAGTTTTTTTCAAACACTTTGACCTTATTTCCTAAAATTGTCACTTGATTCTATATATTTCTAAATACATTTTTTGACTATTGAGACTATTTACTGAATACTGTGTTTTGTAGAGGGCATGGTGGCTCATGCCTGAAATCCCAGCACCTGGAACTCAGATGCAGGAAGATCAGTACAAATTTGAGGCCAGCCTGGACTATGTAGTGAATTCAAGGCCAGCTTGAACTCATAGTGAGACCCCATCTAAAAAAAAAATGAAAAAATTATATTTTGAATCAAAACAGCATGAGTGGACTGAGAATGTAGTTCAGTGGTAGAGCACATGCTCAGCGTGACTGAAGTCCATATTCTTTCCCTCCAGTGAGAAAAGAAAATAGAGAATTGTAAATTTGCCCCTTGTCTATTCTTTCAAATGCTTCTGTATTACAGTCGATGTAATAATTTATACTTTGTAATTGAAGGAAATTTCATATGTCCTAACAGATTTTTTTGGCTTATTTTTTGGAGAAATATTTATTTACTGTTTTATAAACAATCTAAATATATCTATGGGCCGGGGAGGTGGCTCAGCGGCGTAAGCGCCTGCCTGGCAAGTGCGAGGGCCTGAGTTCGACTCCTGGAACCCACATACGAAAAAAGGGCCAGTGATATCACTCAGTGGCACGGGCGCCTGCTGGCGCACAAGGTCCTGAGGTCGACACCTGGTACCCACAAAAAAAAAAAAAGAAATATATATATACATATATATATATATATATATATATATATATATATATATGTATATATATCTAATATTGTCTGGCTATTTCTAAGACCATTAGAATTAGCAAGTTTTAATTGCATTTTTGACTCATGCTAAATTTGCCATTACAACCATATCATATGTATATTGATTGAGTTAGGTCTATTTCTATCTAAGTGAAGATGTACTGTTTACTACCTGAGTTTTCAGAGAAATTATGCTAGTTGCATACCAATACGAACTCCTGCTAAGTTGCCCATTTTGAGCTGTAAATTGTGATCCCCTTGCTTTAATCTCCCTAGAAGCTGGGTTTCCAGGTATGTAGTATCACTCCCATCTCCCTTCATTCTTTATTCAGTAGGAATTAAAATGGCTGGATTGAATGCTCAATATACAGATTAAAAATAAATCAAAACATTTAAGTAATCAATGAAAAGAAATACTTTCAGGGAATACATTTTATAAAACACTCAAATCAAATATGTTTCCTAGAACAAGCACACTATGAGAAGGATTATAACCTGATCATTCATGCCTGTTTGCAATGCTCCAAATACATGTCTTTTCCTGCCGTCAGTATTAACAAAACCAAATTAGCTGCACAAATCTGGCTTAGGAATGTAATATATTGGTCTCATTTTTCACTTACGCTACAGTGAATTTTAAGGCCATTATAATTGAATGAGAAAAAAAAAGACAGTGCTGTGCCTAGCAAGTTGTTCAGTGGCATACAATTATTAGTAGCTGTTTGGGTGTCACACCTTACTTTTTACGATTGTGTCTTCATTCTGTTTTAGATCTCAACAATACAATAGCCATGCTTGTTGAGAAACATTGACCCTTTTCTCAGGTTATCCTCTTTGGCTTCTTGGATTTCTCATGGCAGCTGCAGCCAGCTCCCTTACTGCTGTAACTGCTGATGAACCTGTTCACACTGCTGAGGTATCTGCTCGTTAGGGTACTGCCTGGTGTGAATGCAGATGCCGTACATCCATATACTTCTTTTTGTCTGCATTCTCCATCTCTAAAATTGTGTCCAGTGTCATTATCAATGGTTGTCAACCTGTTGTGCCTGCATTTGGTCATCACTTGTGTGTCCTGGGCTAGCCAGATGTTCTTGTTCTTCACCTTTTGCTACACTCAGTTCTTGCTCATGGTTATGGTCTGTTCCCCTCTTTGTCTATTTCTGTGACTCTGAGTTATACTGTGGAAGTGTCTAACGTGGGGCTTCATCCTGGGATGTGTTCAGTTATGGCAATTATGGTGACAGTAGTACAGTAGTTTTCTACCTTGCCTTGTGTGAGTCTGAAATAACTCATGATTTTCTCTGACACATTTTCCTTCTTGGGCCATTACAGAGAAGAAATCCTACACAACATGGGTGTAGTCTCATAAGCTGTTTAGTCCTCATTGTCTGTGTCTTATTGTATCAGCCATCCGTCTTTGGAGTCTCCTTGCTGAAGGACAGCAGGTTGCCTTTTCCGTGGATGTAATCCACCTCACTGTGTTTGGCCAAGTTCTCTGGCCCTGCCTCTGTCGGATATTACAGTCTAATTTCTGAAATATCTTAAGGAGACTCTTTGTGGAGCCTGACATACAAGGTCAACAATCCTGTCACTTTTATCTTAGGGACAAGGATCAGAACAACAGGAAAAAGGCCTTCCCCACCAAATGTTCACTTAGAAATTTTGAGCCTGCGGATGTAGTAAATAGGAGCACATTGGCCTCCATGTTTCTTCCTTTTCCCCCACCCACCTATCCTCTCTCCTTCTACCATACTCTGTTTCCTTCCTTTTTATTTCCTTTTCTTCCTTTCTGTGTCTGTTCTCTTTTCCATTCTTTTTCTATCCTTTCTTTCCTCCTTACTTTCATTTATTGCCCTCATACCTCTTCTTTTTTGTTTTTACTCTCTCAAATATCTCCTTTTTTCCTACCTTTCTGCCATTCATTATTATTTTTTACAGATATTATGCTATTTTATTTTTTATCATTAATTAAGTTTGTTAGTACAATTTATTATTATTTTTTATTTATTTATTTTTTTTTTTTTGTGGGTACCGGGGGGTCGACCTCAGGACCTCGCGCGCCAGCAGGCGCCCGTGCCGCTGAGCGATATCACCGGCCCCTTTTTTCGTATGTGGGATCCGGGAGTCGAACTCGGGCCCTCGCGCTTGCCGGGCAGGCGCTTAAGCCGCTGAGCCATCTCACCGGCCCTGTTAGTACAATTTAGATATACATAATGATCACATTCATCATAGGGAATTTGTACCTGTAAATGATGTATCTTGATTCATATTATTTTTCCATTCCCCACCTCCTTTCTATCCCTCTTCCACTTCTTATTTACAAGAGCTCTTTCCATTTATATTTCTTTTCTCATTTTTTCTTTTCCCTTCCTTCCTTCCTTTCCCTCCCCACCTCCCTTGTGCCTCTTCCCATTTGAACATTTTCTTTCTATTTTACAATATCTATTATGCATTTTGGTCCTTTACACTTTCAGTTTCTCACACCAGAGAAACAATGCGATACTTACGCATGTGTTTCTGATTTATTTCACTTAAGAGTATGGTCTCTAGGTGCATCCATTTAGTTAGAAATGTCTCAAGTTTATCCTTATTTATGGCTGAGTAGTACCCCACTGTATTAAAAAAAACACATCTTTATCCATTCACAGGTTGATGGACATTTGGGTTGTTTCCAAGATTTAGGTATTACAACTATGGTGCTATAAACATGGGTGTGCATATATCACTACGGTATGATGCTTTTAATTCTTTTGGGAACATTACAAGAAGGGGGACAGCTGGGTCAAATGGAACCTCTAGTCCTAGTTTTTTGAGAAATCTCCACACTGATTTCCACAGTGGTTGCGCCTGTCTATACTCCCACCAACAGTGGTTCCTTTTCCCCCACAGCCCTTCCAGTATTTGTTATTGGTTGATTTCTTGATAATAGCCATTCTTTCTGGAGTGAGATGGAATCTCAGTGTTGTTTTAATTTGCATCTCTCGAATGACCAGTGATGTTGAACATTTTTTCATATATTTCTTTGCTGTTTGTACTTCTTCATCTGAGAAGTGTATATTCATCTTCAGATGCCCATTTTTGGATTGGGTCTTTAAATTTGGGGGGTTTGATTTTTTCACTTCTTTATATATCCTTGATATCAGCCTTTTGTCCTAGGAATAGGTGGCAAAATTTTTTCCCCAATCTGTTGGTTGTCTCTTTACTCTGTTGGTGATTTCATTTGGCCAAAAGCCTTTTAATAGGATGAGATCCTAGTTGTTGATTCTTTGAAACATTCCCGTGTAATCGGGGTTTTGTTCATAAAGTCTTTGCCTACACCTAGTGTTTCTGTTTTAATATTTAGATCTCTGATCCATTTTGATTTTAATTTTGTGTATAGTGAGATACATGGGTCTAGTTTTAGCCTTTGGCATGTAGAAAGCCAGTTTTTCCAGCACCATTTATTAAAGAGGCTGTCTTTCTTCCAGTGAACATGTTTGGCTCTTTTGTTGAAGAAAAGGTGGCTGAGTGTGCTTAGAGTTGTTTCTACATCTTTTAATCTGTTCCATTGATCCTCAGGTCTGTTTTCTTGCCAATACCATCCTCTTTTTATCACAGTAGCTCTGTAGTATAATTTCAGATCAAGGATTGTGATGCCCCTGCCTTGTCTTTGTTGCCAAGAATTGTTTTTGCTATTCTAGGTCTCTTCTAGTTCCAAATGAATTTTAGGAATGTTTTCTCTAGTTCTGTGAAGTATGCTTTGGTGTTTTCATTGGGATTGCCTTAAATCTGTATAACAATTTTGGGAGTATGGCCATTTTTACTATGTTGGTTCTTCCTACCCATGAGCAAGGAATTTTTTCCATTTTTCATATCTTCTTTGATCTCCTTTTTCAGAGTACTGTAGTTTTCATTGTAAAGATCTTTTACCTCCTTTGTTAGATTAATTCCTAAGTATTTCATTTTTTTTGATGCTGTTATGAAAGGCATGGTTTCCTAATTTCTCTCTCAGTAAGTTTGTTTTTTTGTATACAGGAATGCTGTTAATTTTTGAGTGTTGACTTTGTACCTAGCTACATGACAGAATTTGGTTAGTGAGTCTAGAAGTATTTTGGTGGAGTTTTTGGGGTCTTCTATGTAGAGTATCATGTCATCTGCATATAATGATAGTTTAACTTCTTCATCTCTTCTCTTTAGTTCTTTTACTTCTCTCTCTTGTCTAATTGCTCTGGCTAATGTTTCCAGAGTATATTGAGTAGGAATGGTGGTAATGGACATCCTTGTCTTATTCCTGATTTTAGAATGAAAGCTTTAAGTTTTTGACCATGTAGTATGGTGTTAGCTATTGGTTTGTCATAGGTGGATTTTACCAGATTGAGATAAAGGCTATTTGAATTTTCTGTAGGGTGTTTTTCATGAATGTCTTCAGACATAGTTGTAAATAAATGATTTTTTTCCTCCACACCCATGTTTTTGCTGTAGTTCGATGTTCTTTTTAGAAGAATATGTGTTAAGGACTGTTCTTTTTAGTGAACTGCCTTTTTTATCATCATTTGATCACTGTAATATTTATTTACTTTGAGGTACAAATTGAACATTGTCACATTAATATACCTTCAGCAGATTTTGTTGAATCAGTGCTGGACTAGTGTTTCTTTTTGCATAGCTTTCTATTTTCTCTATCTTCATCAGTGCCAACATAATAACCACACCTCTCCAGGTGGCCATAGGATTTGCTCCATAGCCCAGATGTCTAGACACCGATCAGCTCTGGTATCCTTTCTCTCTCTCTTTTTCTTTTTTTATGTGGGTACCGCGAGTCGAACTCAGGACCTCACACTTGCCAGCAGGCGCTTGTGCCACTGAGCGGTAACACTGGCCCTTTTTTTCCTTTATGTGGGTACCGGGAGTCGAACTCAGGACCTTGCACTTGCCAGGCAGGCGCTTATGCCGCTGAGCCATCTCACTGGCCCCTCCTTTCTCTCTTTCTCGGACAGTCTGACCTGTTCTCCTGATGGCCAACACAGTTTCTCCACTGCTTGCTTGGGATCTGTAGGACTCATATTTGCAACTGTGTTTGTTTATTGCTGCATAATCTGTGCATTAAGTCTCATATTTTCATGTTCAAAGGCAGGCAAACAGATATAAATTAATATGTACTTTGTTGTTGGTAATTTACTGTTTAAATATGTTATAACTTTTTTGCCCAAAAAATCTTGATGAGATTTAACAATAACAACTATGTAATGTCCTTGGTATATTCAGAAAGTTTTACCATTTGGCCATGGGCAATGGATGAGAACATCCATGTATGATTTTCTGTGAACAGCATTGTTTTAGTTTCCTTCCTTGGAATTTTCAATATTATATGTATTATAAAAATTGCACAGAGAAGTATTTTGGGAGAATTTTTTGTCTCACTATTGTTCACAAGTCCTGATATGTGAATCACTGGCAAAGTACTTTCTCATCTATTCCATTGGTCATGTGGTTCAGGATTTTTCAAGTTTACTTGAAAAGAATCACATCTGTCTCCAGGAATAATAGCACCATATATTTTATGGAGATTGGAAAGGAATCATTGGTCTGTAGATTGTGGTAAACTCCACAGTAAAGGAGATGAGCATGGAGTGTATCACTCTTGCATAAGTATACTTATTGTGTTCTTCCACACTTCAGTTTTCTTTGGTAATTTTCTCAAATAAGATTTGAATTTTGTTTATAGTCATTGTTTTCTCTTGAGTAAGATATGTTGTAGTCATTTCAAGATTTCTGCTCATTGATGTTTACTCCCTACACAAAATCTTTATATGGTATACGCAACAAATATTTTCTTCTTGTCTTATTTATTTCCCATGATTTTCATAGATTTCAATTTCTCCTAATTCTGATGGCTACTTGATTTTCTTCTGAGCATAACCTTTTTTTATATCTGAAAGTTATTTCATTATAAATTTCCAAGGCATTCAAGTTTATCTTTCCCATTTCAATATATAATTTTTGTACATAGAAGAGTATACACCCCAGATTTCCAAGTACATACCTGTTTCTACTTGAACATAAATGAAACACATTGTGATTTCTTCTAGAGATGTATAACACCAACTTTATCATGAATCAAATTTCTATTTACATGTGGATCCATTGTAAACTGTCTTCCTTTCCAGAAATCCACTTGTCATTCTCTGTACTAATCATATACTGTCATGAACGGTGGAATTTGAATGTCTTTCATGTATATTATACAAGCTGTCACCTTGTTCACAAGGTATTGAATGTTGTTAGTCTTTTATTATACTGTACAGCTATAATTCTTTAACAAATCAAAGGTATGATTTTTAAGTGACACAATGTTTTTTAAGTTTTCCTTTCTTGGGGGGAGTCTGAGGCAGGGTTTCACTTTGTAATTCAGATCGGCCTTGAACTTAGTACATAGTCCAGGTTGGACATTGAACTTAAGGCAATCCTCAAACATGGAAATCCTCCCAAGTGCTGAGACTCCAGGCATGTAGCACCACACCTGGCTGAAGTTTTCTGTTGTAATTAGTGCCTAATTACTTTGTGATATCTTGGTTTTAAATACATATAATACATCTTATTCATATTCTTCTTCCCATTACACTCCCATACCCCCACCAGAATTTCTTATATCTGAGTGTGAGGTGGTCATTTGGTGGCACGATAATATGACACCCTTCCCCTATTTTCTTTGTCCATGGACTTGCTCCAGTAAAACTTTTTCCATTAGAATTTAATTATTGTTCATAAACCTTATTTAATATTCCATTACATTTTTTTCTATGTAACCAGATTCAAGTTTTGAAATTGTGCCTAAGTGCAATCAAAGAAAGAAGGACTCAATTACATAAATAATATGATTTGAAAATAGATACTATCTATGGTCTATCAAAACCATTCATTAGATATTTATCTGCCCCTGTGTTTTTGGATGGTGATTTGCAAGCTCCCTCTATGAGCTGTTTTAGGGATGGTGAACAAATGCAATTGGGTGACCCTGCAGGTTAACCAGCACTACTACTCTGCTTTTGCTTTAGCAATGAGTTTCAATCTAGCATCAGAATTGCTGTGTGGGGCCGGTGAGATGGCTCAGCGGCGTAAGCGCCTGCCTTGCAAGCGCGAGGGCCTGAGTTCGACTCCCGGAACCCACGTATGAAAAAGGGGCCGGTGATATTGCTCAGCGGCACGGGGGCCTGTTGGCGGGCGAGGTCCTGAGGTCGACCCCCGGTACCCACAAAAAAAAAAAAAAAAAAAAAAAAAAAAAAGAATTGCTGTGTGAAAATGTGTGCACAGACATATGTGTAACACGTATACATATGTGCAACACATGAAGTTAATGTTTGAAAGAATCAACCTCAATTCAGCTTTTTGTGAGAGGAGTTGAGATATCTCAGGCTATGAATCTCAAAGTTCCTTCTGTAAACATATATTGATTATTTAGGAAACAGTGACCTTTGAGGATGTGGCTGTGAACTTCAGCATGGAGGAGTGGGCTTTGCTGAATTCATCCCAAAAGAAGCTCTACAGAGATGTGATGTGGGAAACATTTATGAATGTGGCTGCTATAGGTAAGAATGACATCATTTTTTCATTTATATAGTCAGAGAGCATTGGTTCTTGTTATTGGTGCAGTTTCATTAAATAGAATGTGAAAACATTTTGAAGAATATCTCAGGCCTGGTTATATTATACCATGAATCTAACTGGAATCTATTAATTTTTTCTTTTTTTGTGGGTACTGGGGGTCGACCCCAGGACCTCACACACCAGCAGGCGTCCGTGCCGCTGAGCGATATCACCGGCCCTTTTTTCATATGTGGGTACCAGGAGTCGAACTCAGGACCTCGCACTTGCCAGACAGGCACTTATGCCACTGAGCTATCTCAACGGCCCTATTAATTTTTATATAATAATATAGTGACTCCTTATATTTCTATGTCTACAATTCAGGAAGAACCTGGGACAACCAGCAAATTGAAGAAAAGTACAAAAATTTCTCAAGAAATCTAAGGTAATTTGCACTCACAAAGAAAAGGAATATTCCTCATGAGTCATTGTGTGAACAGAAATATTACAAGCAAGGAAATTATACGAAGGAGGCCGTGTTCAAATTTACTTAATTCCACAAAAGTTCTCCAGAGATGCATACAGGTTGACTATGTATAATCCGATAATGGAATACAGAAATACTCCAATATAGGAAACTGAGGTAGTACTAATACTATGCAACAAGTGATGCTGTCTGATAACATTTGTATAAAAATGTTCTTTCATGATTAACATCATTAAAATATATGAAATTGCATTTAGGTATTGTATATAGGCATATATGGAAAGAATAAATTTTGAATTTTGACAGAAACCCATCTTTAGGATATCTACTGTATTTATGTATGTATATGAATATGAGATATTCATTATCTAAAAAGTTGCTAACATGGAATTAGTATTCAAAATGCAAATGAATGCTAATTTTGTAATAATAGGTGTTTTAAAAACATCCCCCAGAGTTCTTTCATGTTTTAAAATTCTTAGAAGGCATCCTCATACATAGTTGGTTCGAATGTAAAATAGAACCATTGTGATATGATAATCAATATAAAGATTTCTCAAAAAGTAAAAATAGAAGTGTCCATTTGATCCAGGTATATGTCCTGCGGTATATATTGAAAGGAGTTAAAATTATTATATTTTAGTGATGCATGCATACCCATGCTCAAAGCAGGGCATGCAAAAGCAGGGTATGCATGGGTGTTCACAACACCCAACAGCCTAGATGCACATCATTGAATGCATGGATAAAGAAAATATGGGATAAACTGAACTTGGCAATGCATTCTTGTAATCCCAGTACTCTGGGAAGCTGAGTCAGCAGGATGACAACTTGAAGTTCAGCCTGAGTAAATTAATAGTCTATGAGAATCTCTCTCAAAATAAGAAATTAAAAGAAAAGCTGGAGATGTAATTTCATGCTAAGACCTGCATTTAATTCTTAGCACTGAAAAAATTGTGCTATATATTCAGCCATAAAGAAGAATTGTATCATATCATTTGCCAAAAAAATGAATGGGACTCCATTCCATAATGTCTGAACTAAGTCAGATACATAAAGCGAATTATCATGTTTTCTCTTATCTGAGCAATAAAAATATAAATTAGGGAGTAAAATAAAGGAGATGTGACACAAAACAGAAAGGCTGACTGGAGATGGAAATGATGATCATGATAAGGAGAGAATTGGTAGAACAATGGGACAAAGGTATCAAAAATGATCAATGTGTGATATACATATGTACCAATCCCCAAAAATGAAAGTAGAACTTAGGTATTGCAAACGTATACCAGTGAAAAAAATCCCCAAATGAATACTATCCTTTTGGGAATGTGTGTTTTGAAGGCATCCTCCAGGGCATTTAGACAATTCACTGTCAAAATTTCTTAGCAGGCATCAAACCAAAACTTGTCCTGGTAAATTATTAATATAGAGACCCTTTTCATTGTGATTGATATTTTGTTCTTTTTTTTCTTTACAGAAATGAAGAAGCAGAGCAATACTATCAATATAAAACTTGGAGTCAGCAAGAAGAAATATTCCTTTGGACTCCAGATGCCAATGTGGACATGCAGCAAGCTGCTTTAAAACCAGCTGAAAGCCTTGCTTGTAGAAAGCCCCTGACTGAGCATTTATCACTGACTGTGCCCATCATAGCTCACACTGGACTGAAACCATATGAGTATTTGGGATTTGGAGAGAAGCTGTATCAATGTGATGAAGATGGAAAAAGCAGTGATTTCCAGTCCTTTCAGAAGCACACAAGGGGAAAGACTGGAGAGAAACGCTATCACTATGAACAACATGGGAAAGCCTGCTCTGATCTTAGTGAAAGAACTCACCCTGGAGAGAAGACATTTGTAGGTAAGAAAAGTTTGAAAGCTTCTAGCACACCCAGTGGTGTTCAAATCCGTGAAAGAAATCACAGCGAGGGAAATCTACATGTAAGCAAACAATGTGGGAAAACTTTTATTTATTCATACTATAGTCAAGTACATGAAAAAAGACATGATGGAGAGAAGTCTCATGTATCTAAGGAACATGTGAAAGCATTAGCTCATCATTTTTCCTTTCATAGTCATAAAGGAATTCACACTATGGAGAAACCTTATGTATGTAAGCAATGTGGGAAAGCATTCACTACACAGAGTAATTGTAAAATACATGAAAGAAATCACACAGGTGAGAAACCCTATGTATGCAAGCAATGTGGGAAAGCATTCACTACACAAAGTTATTGCAAAATACATGAAAGAATTCACACTGGCGAGAAACCCTATATATGTAAGCAATGTGGGAAAGCATTCACTACACAGAATTATTGTAAAATACATGAAAGAAATCACACTGGCGAGAAACCCTATATATGTAAGCAATGTGGGAAAGCATTCGCTACGCACAGTTATTATAGAATACATGAAAGAAGTCACACTGGGGAGAAACCTTATGTATGTAAGCAATGTGGAAAAGCTTTCAGTACACAAAGTTATTGTAAAATACATGAAAGTATTCACACAGGTGAGAAACCCTACGAATGTAAGCAATGCGGAAAAAGATTCACCACTAAGTTCTCGTTGTATAGTCATAAAAGAACTCACACTGGTGAGAAACCCTATGTATGTAAGCAATGTGGAAAAGCATTCATGAAGCTCAGTAATTGCCGAAGACATGAAAGAAGTCACACTGGGGAGAAACCCTATGTATGCAAGCACTGTGGGAAAGCATTCAGAACACACAGTCACTGTCAGATACATGAAAGTATTCACACTGGGGAGAAACCCTACGCATGTAAACAATGTGGGAAAACATTCAGCAGACACAGTTATTGTAAAATACATGAAAGAAGTCACACTGAGGAAAAACCCTATGTATGTAAGCAATGTGGGAAAGGATTTTCTAATCGGTCATCATTTTGTAGACATAAAATAACTCACACTGGGGAGAAACCCTATGTATGTAAGGAATGTGGGAAAGCATTTAGTACACATAGTTATTATAAAATACATGAAAAAAGTCACACTGGGGAGAAACCTTATTTGTGCAAACAATGTGGGAAAGCATTCACTACATATAAATACTGTAGAATTCATGAAAGAAGTCACACAGGGGAGAAACCTTATGTGTGCAAACAATGTGGGAAAGCATTCACTACACACAAATATTGTCAAATACATGAAAGAACTCACACAGGTGAGAAACCCTACATATGTAAGCAGTGTGGAAAAGGATTTGCTACTAAGTCTTCATTTCGTAGACATAGAAGAATCCACACTGGTGAGAAACCCTATGTATGTAAACAATGTGGAAAAGCATTTACTGCACCCAGTTATTATAAACTACATGAAAGAAATCACACTGGGGAGAAACCGTATGTATGTAAGCAGTGTGGGAAAGCATTCACTACACACAGTTATTATAAAATACATGAAAGAAGTCACACTGGAGAGAAACCCTATGTATGTAAGCAATGTGGGAAAGCTTTTAGTACACACAGTTATTGTAAAATACATGAAAGAATTCACACTGGGGAGAAACCCTATGTATGTAAGCAATGTGGAAAAGCATTCAGTACACACAAATATTGTAAAATACATGAAAGAAGTCACACTGGGGAAAAACCCTATATATGTGGGCAGTGTGGGAAAAGATTTGCTGCAAGCTCTCCATTTTGTAGACATAAAAGGAGTCACACTGGGGAGTAACAATGTATATAAGAAATGTGGAAAAAAAATTAGCTGACACAGTGTCACATACATGAAGGAAATCACACTGGGGAGAAACCAGAAAATTTTCTAGAAAATATACTCCCAGATGGGAGCATATTCATTTTGTGTTTTTCAGTAAATCACTTGTAAATATCTGAACTATGTATCTGTAGTCTTTACTATAAAAAAATTGAGTTGACATAATTATATATTTTTGTAACCCAGTGTCTTTGAGCTTAATACATAGTGTCTTTTAATTAAACAAGGTGAATAAAAATGTATTTTTCACTTTCAAGTGGGGTTTTTATTTTGTTTTTACAGTTAAATATAAACCACTAAAAATAAATTTTGCTAATTATTTTTTATTTGTTGGGATTTTATTTGTTGGTGTATATACTTCATATTTTGTGTAACAAAAATATGTTTGAACTTGATGTAATAATATATATATCTATCCATGTATACATGTATATGTAGAGAGAGAGAAAGAGAGAAACTTGTGAACATGTGTTTCTGTCAAAGTTCAATTGTTTTCATACAACTTGTAGATTAGCAAAACATTATTTTCATATCCTGAGAAGATACCTGCATTATCCCAACATAATTGTATATTATATCAAGTACATAATTTTGACTATTTTGCTTTCATGTTTGAAGCAATATTACCATTTACCTAAAATTTTATGTTTTCTTACCATCAAAATTTTACTTTTCATGCTTATATTACGGTGGCTTTAAATTTTGTGGTAATTTTTCCACTACTTGTACCAAAAAATCAACCATACCGCTGCGAAATTCTGATTGCCACAGGTCTCCAGGAACATAACTTGTCTCCAAAAGGATATCACGAATTTTAGCAATAAATCTCTCCAAAAAGCATAAATAATGGTATGATTTACCAGTAACAATATTTTCAAAGGAATTTTGTCAACAGTGGAGTTGTTTTGGGGATAATGATTGTTATTGGATGTAATGAGGCAAATTCCTTTATTTCCTGGTACTGTGAGTGCCAATACCTTGGTAATCATTATTACTTTTACCTAAGAAGGTGAAATAATGTCATGAAGGAAAAGAAACAGTCAGTTTAGTGAAAAGAGGAAATTTACTAATATATATGGTTCAGATTGTGTCCTGTTTTACCAGTTTTACAGATAAATTTATTCAATGTCTTTTTTCATTATCTGTGAGTACCACTGTTTGATGTTGGAGGTATATGATAAATACTTTCAAACACATAGACTTAGCCAAGTTATGAGCATGAGGCCCAGTTGGTCTCCTTGACTAGTATTTTGCCTTTTTTTAAATATTGAAGCTGGGTATGGTGGCGCACACCTGCAATCCCAGCACTGAAGAGGCTGAGGGAGGAGAATCGCTGAGATTTCGAGGTCAATCTGGACTACATAGTGAGTTCAAACACATAATGAGACTGTCTCAAAATAAAACCAAAAAGAAATAAATAAGAAAAATAAATTTAACATTGAAGTATTTTGTAAAATGTTTTATACGGTGTTCTTCTTAAAAACAAAACTGCTCTATTTCTAATGGGGTAATGTTATAAACAATGTGAAAATATAAGTGCACAATGAATTAAAAACCCGTAATGCAGTGAATATCATATAGCTTGCTCTAGCCTTCATCATGCTTAGACATATAATTACCAATTGGGTAGTATCATCTAAAATTATGTCTACTTTATATCTGAAATATTTTATGTAATTTTTGGAATGTAATACACTACAGAATACAACCTCAACTTTTTATACCGTAGAACAGTGAAGGGGAACCTTTTAGAGACCTAGTGCCCAAACTGCAATCCAAAACCCACTATTTATGGCAAAATGCCAACACTGCAGTTAAACCTGAATGCTTGGCTGCTGGGGCAACTTGGGTTGTGTGCTGGCAGAGAGGGCTTTGCATGCCACTGTGAAATTCGTGCCACAGGTTCACCACCACTACCCTAGAACGTGTATCTAGCTTCCCTGCAGCTCACTTCTGCTTCTTACCATCACCACAAAGATATACAGTGTATATTGTTATTACTATTCTAGCCCGTGATGGAATATTGAAAATACAAGGCATTTTATCCTGAGCACATTTACTCTTCCATCATTTTACCATGAACAGAAAATCTTGCTCTTTCTGGTGATCCATGCCTATAATCCCCACCCAGTCAGGAGGCGGAGATGAGAGGAAAACAAAATTGCAGTCAGCATGGGCAAATTAGTGAGACCCTATCTCAAAACACATGCACGTCTGAGATGTAGCTCAGTGCTTTAGTACTGCTAGATTTATTCCAGAGTATCAAAATTATTTTAACATAAACATTATATGTCAGTGTTTGTCCTTTTCTCCCTTTACATATAAAAGTCCAAGTCACATGTTTTAGTGCATTTCTGTAGTCCCAGCATCAGGAGAGGCTAAGACAGGATAATAATGTCTTTGAAGTCAGTAGGTGGTAACTTGACCAGTTGTCTTAGTAGACTATTTAATAGTTTTCTTTATATTTGCATTTCAAATGTGAGGAAAGGAATAAATATAAGTTATAAACCTAGGTTGGGCTAGAAAAAATTGCTATTGCAAAACATGATTTTGTTGCTTAGGAAATATTCTTTTCATGGTAATATTCGTATAGTAGTCTTATACTGCATATAAGCCTGCATTATAGACCAAATCATAAACAATGAAACATGAATAAGCCCAACATTCCATGTTCTGAATATAGAGACATGAAAAAATTAGTTTTCTTGATACTGTTACCGGCATTTTTGGTAAAAAATTAAGTTGGATGACAACAAATGGGTTACATAAAAATTTAAAACTTCTGCATATATTGGGCCGGTGAGATGGCTCAGCGGTTTAAGCGCCTGCTTTGCAAGCGCGACGGCCCGAGTTCGACTCCCGGAACCCACATACAAAAAAGGGGCCGGTGATATCGCTCAGTGGCACGGGCGCCTGCTGGCACGCGAGGTCCTGAGGTCAACCCCCCGGTACCCACAAAAAAAAAAAAAAAAAAACTTCTGCATATATATTGAACAAAGAACAGCATGAAGAAATAACATTCAGAATGTGAAAAAAAATTACCAGCTACTCCTCAGAGGATGAATATCTGGAATATATAAAGAACCTCAAAAATTAGGCACCCCAAAATAAAAGACTCAGTTGAAAAAACAGGCAGTGGAAATGGAATATCCACTTCTCGGAAGTACAAATTGCCAAAAAATACCTGAAAAAAAAATGTTCAGCATTTTTGGCATTAGAGAAGAGTAAATCTAAACAGCATCTTATTCCAGAAAGAACATCTATCATCAAGAACTAAAAAAAAAAAAAAAACAAAAAAAAACAGTTCATGAAACTGCAGGGGGAAAAGAAATCAGTCAACATTGTGGATGGGAATGTAAACTAGTTCATCCACTATGAAAGTCAGTGTAGAGAGTATTCAAAAAACTAAAAATATTAATTCCATTCGATGTAGCTCTTTGTCTTGTGGGTATCTTCCCCAAGCAGTTGAAGACACCATATTTCAGTGATACATACATACTCATGCTGATAGCAGAGATACTCTTGCTGTTGGGCAGCAACATTGAGCCCTGCTCTGTCAGTCACTGGATACCAAGTGTAAACGACAAACGCTCTTCAGTGTACTCTATTTGATACATTATATGTGACATTTTATATTTCATTATGAAACAGGCTCTATGTTAGATTATTTTTCTTGACTACAGATTAACATAAAGATGATAAGCATGTTAATGGAGCAAGGGCTTAGCTGGAATGCTCATTAGATTGGGTATATTAAATGCTTGTTAAATGGATCAGTCAGTGCTTACTAAAAAACAGATTTAATACAAGATATACAAATGTATAAGGATCTACAAGATTGGCTTAAAATGGCCACCCACAGAGTCAGATGTGAAAGAGCACAAAAGCTCTGTTTGAATACTGGGATCCAAAGGATCAAGTCAAAAACTTGGAACTCACTGTAGTGTCCCATCCGAGTCTGTACCAGAAGACTGAAGGGTCTTTGATGAAAGGCTGAACGCTCAGTGCTGGAGGCCGAAGAATCTGTGCTAGAAGCCAGAAGACAGTGTTCAAGATGAAGGCAAAGACTGGAGCTCCTCCAAGAAAAAGAAGAGATCCTTCCTTCTTCATTTCCCTTTTATACATTCTGGTGACAATCTTCCCTGGAGCGGGATTTCCACACCCAGAACTATGCTGAGCCAATTTAATTGGGCGTTTCTTACTCAAGTTGACACAATCTTTCAACCATCACAATCCACCTCTTGTCAACCACCCTTCCTTTAAGCCATAGTCTCCAGACACAAATAGAAATTCATAATTACACTTAACATGTTATAATTATCCTGTGTAGAAAAGGAAACACTCCCTCCACAGAAGGCAAGTTTTCTTTGGGTGATGCTTATTCTTAACATTTCATACACTGAACATTATAACATAGGTTTAACAAAACTAAAGAACCAATATTAAGTCTCAACATTATATTACTTTGGAAGCATTTTAGGAAAAAATATTACAATTACAATCCTTGTTTCTGTAGCTGATCACAGGGTTGTAGCTGGTATTTAAAACTACCTTCTACTACTCATTCTGAATCCCCTTGGCATTCAGCAAGTGCCTCAGCAGGTCTTAGTTCTTTCCCTGGTGGGGTGACCCATACCTTCATTCCTGAAGTTTCTGGACCATTTGTCATTCTCCCTGGATTTGCTTCTTGTAGTTTCTCACTGACTTTAGTAACAGGGCATGGTAACACTAGGCGGTCCCTTAAGGGATCTCTTGCACTCCAATTGTATTCTTCCTTACTTCCATTGAGGAGTAATAGTCCAGTTTACCCTTGATAGTCTGAGTCCTTCACCCCTGCCAACACTTTGGCTCCCTTTTTACTTTATTTCTTCAGAGCAATGAGGAGACCAAAATAACCAGCAGGAAGTCTCAGCTTCCAGTTCAATGGAATCATTGTTGTTCTTCCTAGTACAAGCCTTCCCCTCTCTAGAACTAACACTTCTAAGCCAGCACACCATAAGGTCACAGGCACAGGAAGCAAAAATTTTGTTAGTGGATCACTGGGGGTAATGGTGATTGGTACAATTTCCACTTCCGCTCCATGGTTTCTGGACTTGTGAATTGTGGCTATGGGAGACATAGTACCACGTAGCAGATGTTGATTCAAAGTATATACAGCCTTTGAAGAACCAAGCCCTGCAAGCTATTGCCATCTAGATGGTACTGTAACTTTGACTTCAAAAGACCATTCCACCTTTCTTTCAATCCAGTTGCTTCTGGATGGCGAGGAACATGGTAAGACCACTAAATTCCATGAGCATGAGAGCACTGCCTCACTTTTTGGCCATAAAATTTGTTCGTTGGTCAGAGGCAATGCTGTGTGGAATTCCATGATGGTGGATAAGGCATTCTGAGTCCACAGATGGTAGTTTTGGCAGAAGCATTATGTACAGGGAAGGCAAATCCATATCCAGAATACATGTCCATGTCAGTAAGAACAAAGCACTGTTCTTTCCATGACGGAAGTGCTCCAATATAATCAACCTGCCACCAGGTCACAGGCTGATCAATCCGGGGGAATGGTACCATATCAGGGACTCAGTGTTGTCTTTGCTATTGGCATATTGACCATTCAGCCATGGTTGTAGCCAGATCAGCCTTGGTGCCTTGGTGAGTTGGAGTCCATGTTGCTGAACCCATGCATAACTGCCATCCCTGCCACCATGGCCACTCTGTTCATGAGCCCATTGGACAATGACAGGGTGGCTGAAGAAAGAGTTTGACTGGTGTCTATAGAACAGATGATCTTATCCACTTGATTGTTAAAGTGTCCTCTTGTGCTAAGTTCCTCTTATTTTAAATTATTTTATTTTATTGAATAAAGGTAAAATAGAATTTCATAACAAAATAATAGGAGAATAACAATAGTTAATACATTGCATATTATCATCTTCAAAGTAGTTACCCAGAGTACATGATATGGGCATAAAAATTCTCCAATCCATATTAGCAAGAACCTTCCTTTTCAATGAACTAAGAGACTCTAATAATACAGCTAACTTGCATTTTTCTCCCTTTTCCCTTCTTTCCCCTTTTCCCCATCCTAGTTCCTTTTTCCTTTTAAACAATTTCTTCCCATTTCACAATATCTATTGTACATTTCAGATCTTATATACTCTTTCAATTTCTCACACCAGGGATACAATATGATGTTTACACACGTGAATCTGATTTATTTCACTTATGACTATGGTCTCAATTTGCATCCATTTACCTATAAAAGTCCCAAGTTTATCCTTCTTTATGGCCAAGCAGAACTCCATTGTGGGGAAAAAGGAACCCTTCTCCACTGTTGGTGGGATTGTAGACTGGTGCAACCATTGTGGAAATCAGAGTGGAGATTCCGCAAAAAGCTAGGATTAGAGGTCCCATTTGACCCAGCTATTCCCCTTCTGGGTACCTTCTCAGAAGAATTAAAAACATTTTTCCACAGCAATATATGTGCACCCATGTTTATAGCAGCACAATTTGTAATAGTCAAATCTTGGAAACAACCCAAATGCCCATCAACCAAGGAATGGATAAAAAAGATGTGGTGTTTTTTACAATGGAGTAGTACTCAGCCATAAAGAAAGATAAACTGGAGACTTCTATAGGTAAATGGATGCAACTCTAGACCATACTCATAAGTGAAATAAATCAGACGCACGTGTGTAAAAACATCGTATTGTCTCCCTAGTGTGTAGAAGCTGAAAGAGTAAATAAGATCCAAAATGTACAAAAGATACTGTAAAATGGGAAGAAACTGTTCAAAAGGAAAAAGAAACTGGGATGGGGAATAGAGAAAAGAAGGAAGGGAAAAGCAAAAAAAAAAAAATATATATATAAAAAGTATATATATCCTTGACCCATTTTGATTATAGTTTAGTGCATGGTGATGGACATGGGTCTAGTTTTAGTCTTTGGCATGTGGAAAGCCAGTTTTTCCAGCACCATTTATTAAAGAAGCTATCTTTCTTCCAGTGAATGTGTTTGGCTCCTTTGTCAAAGATAAGTTGGCTGAGTATGTTTGGAGGTGTTTCCACATCTTCTAGTCTGTTCATTGGTCCTCAGGTCTGTTTTTTTGCAGTACCATGCTGTTTTTATCACAGTAACAACTGAAGCCCCTGCTGAGGGTATCAGTCTAAAAGTTTACAGTTACCAAAATCCCTGCTAAGGGTATCAGTCTAACCCACATGGCAATATGGCACATGGATGCAAAAGAAAGACAAAGAGAATATTCTGCTGTTGAGGAGCTCTGTAATGACCCAATGTTCTCTGTCAAACAAAAGGCCTCATCTCCAAAAGCTCATGGCTTTTATTGGTGTCAACCAGGAGGTGGGTGGGCATCCTGGCAGACTGCATAGGGAAAAGAATCTTTGTTGCCATACCAGGCACAGAGGACTCCAACTAGCAATGCACAGATAGTTTCAATGTATGCAAGGCTGGCATCTTTACTACCAGGAAGGTATAATTCTTTCTGAGTCCCATGGCCTCAGCTGAGATGTTATCCCATGTCTTAGCCCTGGAATCTCATAGGGTCCTACTCAAGCCTCCATTCCAGCCATCAACACGGAGGCTACACTCACCTGTGTGTTGCCACTTTGCTATTGTTGAGACCTCCAGTGCTTTGGCCGGACCTGATAGCATCCTTTTAGCCAATTAAAGGAATATTTGTTTCAATGTAGCCAGCTCTGCCTATCTCAGTGAATAGGGTGAAGGAGAGGTCAGGGACAGGCCACAGCAAGGGCTTCTTTTCTCAAGAGAGAGTAGCGTGGCAGTCTCCTATGGTAGCTTTGCAGTACAATTTCAAGTCAGGAATTTTAGTGGCCCCTGCCTTGCCTTTGTTGCTGAGAGTTGATTTTGCTATTCTAGGTCATTTCTGGTTCCAAATGAATTTTAGGAATATTTTCTCTAGTTTTGTGAGGTATGCTAATGGTATTTTGATTGGGCTTGAATTAAATCTGTATAGCAGTTTTGGGAGTATGGCCATTTTCACTATGTTGGTTCTTCCTATCCATGAGCAAGGGATGTCTTTCCATTTTCTGATATCCTCTTTGATCTCCTTTTTCAGAGTACTGTAATTTTCAATGTATAGATTTTTTACTTCCTTTGTTAGATTGATTCCTAAGTATTTCATTTTTTTTGGATGCTATTGTGAAGGTTGAAGTTTCCCTAGTTTCTCTCTCAGTGAGTTTGTTATTTGTGTACAATAATGCTATTGATTTTTTTGTTTGTGTGTGTGTGGGTACTGGGAGTTGACCTCAGGACTTCGCACTTGCCAGCAAGCGCTTGTGCCTCTGAGCAATATCATCAGCCTTTTTTTCCTTTGTGTGGGAACCGGGAGTCGAACTCAGGACCTTGCGCTTGCCGGGCAGGCGCTTATGCCACTGAGCTATCTCACTGGCCCAATGCTATTGATTTTTGAGTGTTGATTTTGTATTCAGCTACACTACTGAATTTGTTTATTAAATCTAGGAGTGTTTTAGTGGAGTTTTTGGGATCTCGTATGTAGTGTATCATATCATCTGCAAATAATGATAATTTAACTTCTTCCTTTCTTGTCCTTATTCCTTTTGTTTCTTTCTCTTGTCTAATTGCTTTGGCTAATGTTTTCAGAACTACATTGAACAGGAGTGGTGATAGTGGACATCCTTGTCTTGTTCCTGATTTTCAAGTGAAAGCTTTCAGTTTTTGTCCATTTAGTATGATATTGGCAGTTGGTTTGTGATAGATGGCTTTTATCAGATTGATAAAGACCATGTATTCTGATTTTCTGTAGGGTTTTTATCGTGCATGGGTGTTGGACTTTGTCAAGTGCTTTTTCACAACCTATCGAGATGATCATGTGATTTTTGTCTTTGGCTCTGGACTTGGAATACTTCACTCCAAGCTATCCTTGACTTAATGGTTTGTGTTGAGAAGTCTGTTGTAATTCTGATGAGCTTTCCTTTATAGGTGATCTGTTTCTTTTCTCTAACTGCTTTTAATATTCTGTTTTTGGCTGAATTTGTGGGATCTTGATTATTATATGCCTTGGTGTACCTTTATTTTGGTTATGGCTAATTGGAGTTCTATATGCCTCACTTGTCTGTATGTCAGATTCTTTTCCCATACTTGGGATGTTTTCTGCTAATATATCTGCAAATAGTATTTTTATGTCATTTGTGCTGACTCCTGCTTTTTCATTGATGCCAATCAATTTTAGAAATTGTTCTTCTTTGCATCTTCTTGCAGCTGTTGAATTGTTTTTTCCTGGTACCTTGTTATTTTTAAGAGATCTTTCCTTGCATGATCACTAGCCATGATCCTGTTTTCTAGGTCTGATAGTCTATCTTCACTTTCATTCATGCAGTTTTGCAAACTTTCAATGGAATTTAAAATTTCCTGGATATCTGTTTAAATCTGTTTCATGCATTCAATTTCTTTCCCATGTTGGCTATTAATGGTTTCCATTATTTTGCTATGCTGTTCTATTTTTTTAATCTATGTCTACTCTAGATTTACTGAGCAAGTCCTTTACTATGGTCATTAACTCTCTCTTTTTTTTTTTTTTTTTTTTTTTGGTGGGTACCGGGGGTCGACCTCAGGACCTCATGCATCAGCAGGCACCTGTGCCACTGAGCGATATCACCGGCCCTTTTTTCGTATGTGGGTTCCGGGAGTCGAACTCGGGCCCTCGCACTTGCCGGGCAGGCACTTACGCCACTGAGTCATCTCACAGGCCCTCTTTTTTTACATGAGAGATTATTTCTTTTCTTTTCTTTTTTTTTTTTTTTTGGTGCTGGGAATTGAACTTAGGACCTTGTGCTTGCCAGGCAGGCACTGTGCCGCTGAGCTATCTCCCTGGCCCCTGAGAGATTATTTCTGATCTGATTTCCTCTATTGCCTCATGGTTTTGTTTCTTTACTTCTGTTGCTATCATTTCAGAAATTTCGGGTGAGTGTCTTCCATTTTCCTCTATCTTGTCTCCTGGACTTGTTCTGGGTGGGCTGGAATTCTAGGGTTTCATGTTTCTTCTCTGTCTTGTCATTTTCTATTTTTTAAATTTTTATTTTGTTTTCTGTGTTTATTATTGTAAGTTTTTATTGTAGATAGCTTTATCACTGGTTTCAAGGCCTCCTTATGAAATTTCTGTTCTTCAGAGATGTCTTCTGTGTGTAGGAGGTTCTTGGTTTTTTTGTATGTCCCAAGATCCTATCTTCCCAATTTATTAAGGGTGAGTGTTGGTGTCTATTTGGCTCAGTTCCCAATACTTTGGTACTGGACTGTGGTGATGGTTATTACCACAGACCTTCCCAGTGTTCTTAGACAAGGGAGAACAACTGATTACAACAGATATGACATCCTAGCTAAAGTAGTATGATTAGCAATAACAATAACAATAGCATCAAGCACAGCTTAGAACCTGATAAACTGTAGTAACTATTAATTTGCTACCTTTAACCATAGGAGCAAAATCTCCCATTATATAAGAGAACCCATCACAAGTTGGGAGCTGTATGCAAAGTGTTTCCCCTTGGTAGAGTGGTTTTACCCTGTGATGGGTAAATTTAAGGGGGATAATGGACAAAACAGAGATAAATGAAGAGAAATATAGTAAAAGCAAGGCTGGAGGACAAAGGATGATCATGCAAGCTTTAGGAAACTTGAGAATAGGGCAGAAGAGAAGGAATGAAGGGGTCAGCAAAGGATTATTGAAGCTAACCAGGATATTCACTCATGAAAATATAATTAAATCAAGAGAGATAATTAAGGAAAGGAGAAGACAAATAGATTAGAATAAAAATATAGGTAAATGACCTTAAAAAAAAGAAAAATGAAACAAACCAGCAAAGAAAGAAGAAAAATGAAATGAAATAAAATAAAATAAAATAAAAAATAAAATTCCTCTGGTGTCCACCAAGAGCCCCAAACTACTGGGTAACCCCGCTGAGCCTGCAGCAGAATTTGTGCTGGATGTGGGGCTGATCTTGGCCTACATATATGGGGCTGGGACCAGATTCTTCAGCCAGTACTTTCTGTATATCCCTTAGTGGCCTGCCCACTTCTCACCCTGTTTCTCTCTGCATCTATCTCCCAGTTGCTGTGCCACCCTCAGACAGAGGCAGAGCTGCTCCCAGTCCCATATATAGCTGGCTCCTCCTGGTCCTTGCAAAGCCTCCTGTGTTCCTCTCCCATGGCAAGTCTCTGTCCTCTCAGGCCTCTTGTTGCGGGGTGTGGTGTTGTGCTGTGATGTGGGCTGAGCCCTCTGCTCCTTCAGGTGCTGCCCAAGGCTGCTCAGTCCCAATTCTTACTTCTCTCCCAAGGGAGTAGTGCTAAACTCCCACTAATGGATATGTGAGGCTGCTTCAGTCACTCAAGCTACTGGTATCAGGGTAGAGGAGTCATCTTGTTCCACTCCATGCTTTCACCAGCATATCTGCTGCCACTGCCACCTGCCTCCTCTGTAGTCTGTAACCTTTTGGTGTCAGGCAAGGTGCGGTGGCATTATGTGTGTGACTTTCTGCTCCTGCCACTGGAGTGGGTACAGCCCCAGGCTGCTCAGTCCCATGGCACAAGGCTGTTTAAGTCCCCGTGTCCCTCTAGCCACAGGTCGTGGGAGGGGTTAGCTGTTCCATTCACTACACGTAGTCTTTAATCTTGTCCCTAGAGGATGTAGTTGGTGATCTGGTGCAGGAAAGGAAAGGGAAGAAAAAAAAAAAAAGAAAAAAAGAAAAAAAGAAAAAAAAATGGCAGGTCATCAGGAAGGGAGCTGTTCACTCACTCCTGAGTGTGCCAGAGTAATTTACTGCTGGGTTGCAGTGTCCTCTGTTTAGAGGAAGGCAAAAGAACAGGGGACCTTATATGCTAAGTCTATCTTGTGTGGCTTGATTTAGCCACACTATTTTGGTCTATCCATTTTTCTTCTTTTAAACTTCCTAGTATGGTGGTCCCATTCTGCCCGCAGTTGGGTGACCCACTAGTGGCCCTGTGGACTGCATGGCCATTTTATTTATTTATTTATTTATTTATTTATTCATTCATTTATTTATTTTTTATGTGGGTACCGGGAGTCGAACTCAGGACCTCGCACTTGCCAGGCAGGCGCTTATGCCGCTGAGCTATCTCACTGGCCCGTGGCCATTTTATTAAGTCCTATATCTATGTTTTTATTTGATCTGTCTCTTATTTCTGATTGATTTTGGTTTCAGGATATATGTCCCTCCCTTTCTTCCAATTACCTGTGTTTTCAGTTGAATTTCTCCGAGTAGCTCTGAATGTGGCTCCTCCTCTATTCAGCCACATTTCTTCCCTCCCTTTTTGGATGCTATTGTGAAATATGTGGTTTCCCTAATTTTTCTCTGTGATTTTGCTTTTTGTGTACAGAAATGCTATTGATTTTTGAGTGTTGATATTGTATTGAGCTATGTGACTGAATTTGGTTGTTAAATCTAGAAGTCTTTTGGTGGAGTTTTTTGGGTCTTCTATGTAGAGTATCTTGTCAAACCCAAATAATTATAATTTACCTTCTTCCTTTCCTTTCCTTATTCTTTTTATTTCTTTTTCTTGTCTAATTGCTCTGGCTAATGTTTCCAGAACTATATTGCATGGGAGTGGTGATAGTGGACATCCTTGTCTTGTTCTGCATTTTAGAGTGAAAGCTTTCAGTTTTTGACCACTTAGTATGATGTTTGGTTTGTAATAGACATCTTTTATCAGATTGAGATAAAGACCATCTATTCCAATTTCCTGTAGAGTTTTTAATCATGAATGGGTGTTAATCTTTTCCAAATGCTTTTTCTGTGTGTATTGAGATGATTGTGTGGTTTTGCCCTTGTTTCTGTTAATGTGATGTACTACATTTTTTGATTTGCACATGTCAAACCATCCCTGAATCCCTGGGATGAATCATAGTTGGTCATGGTGTATAATCTTCTTGATGATTTGCTGCATTCTATTTGCAACTATCTTATTAAGGATTTTTGCATCTATGCTCACCATGGAGATTACCTTCTAACCCTCTCTCTCTATTTTTGGATAGTTCTCTGGTTTTGGTATCAGGGTGATGGTTGCTTCTTGGAATCATTTTGAGAGTATTGCTTCCCTTTTGATTTCATTAGAGGTTGAGGAGTTATGGCATTTGATCTTTAAATTTCTTGTAGAATTCAGCAGTGGCTCTGTCAGGACCAGGCTTTTCTTTGCTGGTAGGTTTTTAGTTACATTTTCAATTTCATTAACTGATATTGTTATTTAGGTTTTTTATATCTTCTTGATTCAGGTCGGTAATTTATATGTAATCTAGGAATCTTTCCATTTCTTCTATGTTTTCCATCTTGTTATAGTACAGGTTCTCAAAGTGGATATTGATGATCTTCTGGATTTCTGCAGAATCTGTTGTAATTTCACCCTTTTCATTCCTCATTGCCTAGATTTGATAAGGTTGACTAGGGGTTTGTCTATTTTATTTAATCTTTTAAAGAACAACATTTTGATTTATTGATTCTTTGTATTATTATACTAGTCTCAATTGCTTTAATTTCTGCTCTAATTTTTATAATTTACTCCTTTGTATGTGCTTTTGGGTTAATTTTCTAGTAGCTTTAGGTTCTAGTAGCTTTAGCTGAGGTTCAATGTTAGGTTGTTTATTTGAGCTCACTCTGTTTTGCTGATGTGGGAATTCATCTTTTTTTTTTCTTATTTTTGGTGGGTACTGGGGGGGTCAACCTCAGGACCTCGCGCGCCCGCAGGTGCCCATGCCGCTGAGCGATATCACCGGCCCCTTTTTCGTATGTGGGATCCGGGAGTCGAACTCGGGCCCTCGCGCTTGCCAGGCAGGCGCTTATGCCGCTGAGCCATCTCACCGGCCCGGGAATTCATCTTTATAAATTTCTTCCATAGGTCTGCTTTCATTGAGTTCCATAAGTACCAGTATGTTGTATTGGCATTATCCTTTAATTGTAGAAACTGTGTAATTTCTTCTTTAACTCCATCTGTGACACATTAGTTATTCAGGAAGGTGTTATTTAATTTCCATGTGTTTAGGAGTTTTTGGGTTTTTTTGCCATTGGTTTCCAATTTCATTATACTATGGCCTGTTAATCTTCATGAGATAATGTTAATTCCTTTGCATTTACTTGAGCATATTCTATGAGGTAGTATGTGATCTATTTTAGAGAACATCCTGTGTACAGCTGAGAAGGATGTATATTCTGATATTGTGGGGTGGAACACTGTGTATATCAACTAAGTCCATTTGTTCAAAGATTTGGTTCAGTTCTGATATTTCTTTGTTGATTTTTTGCCTAGTTGATCTGTCTATTTGTGATAGTAGGGTATTGAGGTTCCTCCATCACAATAGTATTAGTGTTTCTTTGATTTTTCATGTCTGATAATTTTTTTTTGTCTTGTTGGGTGCACTGATACTTGGTGCATGTATATTTATGATTGTTATCTATTCCTCTTGGATTGTTCCGTTAACAAGTATGTAGTGACCTTCTTTGTCTCTCTTGATCAGTCTTGGGTTGAAATCCACTTTGTCTGCAAATAGGATAGCTATCTCTGCTTTTTTCTGGATTCCTGTTGCATGAAGTATTGTTTTTCATCCTTTGATATTCAGCTTATGAATTCTTTGAGTTAAACATGTTTCTTGTATACAACATATTGTTGGATCTTGTTTCTTGATCCATTCTGCCAGTCTGTTTCTTTTGATTGATGACTTGTGCCCATTTCTGTTGGTGGTCATAACTGATATATATTGACTTGTTTTTGTCATATTATTTTCTTGTTGTTCATTCCCTTTCTTTCTCCTCTGTTTAATTGCTTGCCTTGCCTGCTGGATTCACTCTTTTGGGATTCATGGAATTGTAGTCTTCATTATCTCTTTCTAGAATATCCTTCAGAACATTTTTGGAGTGCAGGTTTGCTGGTCATCAATTTCTTTATGTGTTCATTATCATGGAAGTATCTTATTTGTCCATCAAATTTGAAAGATAGTTTTGCAGGGTACATCAATCTGGGTTGGACTTTGTTTTCTTTTAGGACTTGAAATACTTCACTCCAAGCTCTCCTTGATTTGAGGGTTTGTGTTGAGGAGCCTGGTGTGATTCTGATGGGCTTTCCTTTATATGTGATTTGTTTCTTTTCATACCACAAAGGTAACTATGCTTCATAGTGGTTAAATTTATATTGCCACTTTTGTTCTATAAGCAAACCTATAGCAGAAACCAAATCTTTACCAAAGAGTATTTGAAAGCACATTTAAATAACATGATGGGAATATAATCAGAGGCCAAAGGACACATCTTGTGAGGCCTAGTAGGACTGAGAATCATAAATTCTTAGGGCTGTTAGCCAGACTGTTATAGGTGCTGTCAGAGATTGCCAGTAGGAACTGGCACAGTGTTTGGAGTACCTTTTTATATCGTGTTTAGCTTTTGGTCTAAAGTTACTATTACTCTATCAATATATCTATCATTTTTGTTTATATTTTCCTTTTGTGTGATTAAGATCAAGTCAAAGTAAGATCTTTGTTAATCAAACCTATCTATCTCAATATATATGATATATATCTATATGTGTTGTATTTAGTATACATAAAAATTATACACATAGATATCACATTTTAAATATCGATATCTGTATCTATATCTACATTTATATCTATCTCAAGGCCAGTTAAGGCTCCTCAGGAGTTATTTTTTGGGCCATGTCAGTCCTGTATAGTCTCCTACTCTATAGTTTGTGTCATCTGCCAAGAAGTTTCATGGTCTTGCTTGACCATATGGCTTTCTGTTGAAGAATGGAGACATTCCTCTCTTTAGCGACCCTCCTTTACTGCATTGCAAACTGGTTAAATCCTGTCCTTTGGGGTCCAACACTCATCAGAGTTGTAGAATATTTTGAGAGGAGCCCCACAGTGTTATTCGTCCTAACTGGCCTTGGAAGGCAAGCTCCAAAATATTGGATCTACTGTTAGCCCAATTATCTTACTTATCTTTGATCTTGAAGCCTCAACCGTTCAACACCCAGAAGGCCAGTTATACTAGTATTGAAGTAGAAACAGCAAATTTAACTATTATAATCCTACCTGGATATAAGGCACTTTGAAATAGGAAGTATAGCCAGAGAACTGCTACCTCTTTTATTAAACATGGTCAGCATTGGTACTAGGAGTCAGTGTTACATTCTGTTTTTACTGTAGTTCATGGCCTTTCATTGTAACTTATTGCTTAAGTTGTCTTTTAGAGATCATATTCCTGTGTAATGTTAGATAACACTATTAAAGTTTTACAAGGAAAATTTTAAATCAAGAGCAAGTATAGCATCTTAGAATAGATTATTATCTCTAAAATTATTTTAATTCTCATTTTAGTATAAATTACCCATCAATTACAGTTACCTAATTACAAAATATTACATGAGAAACTCTCATCTATATTTATGACTTTTAATAAAATGCCTTTGATATACAATATACTTGTTTACACATGTACTTTATAGTTACTAATGCCCAATCTTTAATCATTACAGTGACACTACCCAGACTGCATACTGTTTAGGTACATCTATTATAATACAATTACATAGTAATCAAATAAATATATGCCTGAAAATATTCATTACCTCAAATGGTTTTGTTTGAGGTCACCAATATGGTAGAACATTCTAAGTTCCATATTTTAGAGAACTTTTACACTTAGTGAACATAAATTTATCTAATGTGCCAAGGAGTTAGCAATAATTAGTATCACAGATATATAGAAAGTTTTTTATGTATTTTAAATTAGTTGTGATTCTTACAGTGAAATTTAGATTCTTTTAAATGTTTTACATGATGTAACCTCACAGACAAGAATTAAAGGACATCATGGACAACACAGTTGGGTCCCTCTCCTCTCATTATTGCCAGTAAAACTCTCCTACCTCCAAAAAAGAAAAAAAAAGTGAATTAAAAGACATCTTGTAAGTTTAGGAAGAAACGTTAATGACCACAAATGGACTTATTACCCAATACACAAATGCATCTCATTTATAGAATAACACAATGCTTGTTTAATTAAATCCAATAGATGTACATTGTTTTAAGTGGCAGGGACAATTTTAAAGAGATGCCAGAGCCGGTGATATAGCTCAGTGGCATAAGCACCTGCCTGGCAAGCGTGAGGTCCTGAGTTTGACTCCTGGTACCTGCATATTAAAAAAAAAAAGAGAGAGAGATGACAAAAAAATTGATTTTGTATGTCTAAGGTCTGGTGTAGTGTATATTGTATAAAATAGAGCACTTAGTTACTTTGCATGTACTAAACTTACCATTAAATCTTACACTCACAACATACATTGTCTTCAGATGCATATGAATCTCTTGTCCCAGATATATGGGGTGTGTTATAAACTAGGTAACAGTTCTGCATTTAACCAATCATAAACTGATTATTAAAAACATTTAACAAGTCAACGTTTAAAACAATCTTTATTGTTATCCACAATGATAAGTGGATAAAGCAAACAGGCAAGCTTAAAGATCACATGGTAACTTTTATATGAGAAACCCAAAATATAAAAAATGTACAAGATAAAAGATAAACAATAGGATTCAAGAAACAAGAGCCAACAATATGCTGTATACAAGAAACACATTTAACTCAAAAAGAAACTCATAGACTGAAAGTCAAAGGATGGAACAACATACAACAGGAACCCAGAAAAAAGCAGGGGTAGCTATTCTATTTGCAGACGATGTAAACTTCAAACCAAGAATGATCAAAAGAGATAAAGAAGTTCACTACATACTTGTTAGGGGAAAATTTCAAGAGGAAGAGATAACAATCATAAATATATATGCATCAAATACAGGAGCACAAATACAGAAGACAAATATTAACAGATGTGAAAAATCAAATAAACAATAACACAATTGTAATGGGGGACCTTACTACCCCATTGTCACAAACAGATAGATCAACTAGTCAAAAGATCAGGAAAGAAATAACAGAACTGAACCAAACCTGTGAACAAATGGACTTAGGAGATGTTTACAGAGTGTTCCACCCAACGACATCAGAATACACATTCTTCTCAGCTGCACATGGGATGTTCTCTAAAATAGACCATATACTAGGCCATGGAACATGCTTAAGTTAATGCAAAGGAACTGAAGGTATCTCATGCATATTATCTGACCATAGTGCCATGAAATTGGAAATCAATGGCCAAAGAAACTGCAAAAACTCCATAAACACATGGAAATTAAATAACACTCTCCTGAAGCACCCATGGGTCACAGATGAAATTAAAGAAGAAATAAAAAAATATCTACAAGTAAATGAAAATGCAAACACAACATACAGGAATTTATGTGATGCAATGAAAGCAGCCCTTAGAGGGAAATTTATAGTGGTGAATTCTCACATTAGGAAAACAGAATGAGTACAAATATACAAGCTAATGCTGTACCTCAAGCTTCTCAAAAAAGAAGATCAAGTCAAGCCCAAAGCCCACACAAGGAGGAAATTATAAAGATCAGAGCAGAAATTAACACAATTGAGACTAAGGAAACATTACAAAGAATTAATGAATTGAAGAGTTGATTCTTCGAAAGAATAAATAAAATTGATAAACTCTTAGCCAACCTTATCAAAACAAGGAAAGAAAAAACCCTCAAATTCATGCAATGTGGAATGAAAAGGGTGAAATCACTACAGATCCTGTCAAAATTCAGATCATCAATACCTACTTTGAAAATATTTACTCACATAGGATAGCAAACACAGAAGACATGGACAGATTCCTAGAAATGTATGAATTACCAAGGATGAATCAAAAGAAATAAAAATTCTGAATAACCCAATACCAGTTAATGAAATTGAAAATATAATGAAAAACTTACGAACAAAGAAAAGCCCAAGTACTGATGGGTTCACTGCTGAATTCTACAAGAAATTTAGAGAAGACTTCATGCCAATACTCCTCAAACTCTTTAATGAAATTGAAAGGGGAGCAATACTCCCTAACTCATTCCTGGAGGCAAGTATTACCCTGATACCAAAACCAGAGAAAGACCCAACCAAAAAAGAGAACTATAGGCCAATCTCCCTAGTGAACATAGATGAAAAAATCCTCAATAAAACACTAGCAAACAGAATGCAGCAAATCATCAAGAAGATTATACATCATGACCAAGTGGGATTCATCCTAGGAATGCCGGGATGATTTGACGTACACAAATCAATAAACGTAACACACCATATAAACAGAGCCAAAGACAAAAATCACACAATCATCTCAAGAGGTGCAGAAAAAGCTTTTGATAAAGTCCAACACTCATTCATGAAAAAAAAAAAAACCCTACAGAAAATTGGAATACATAGTTTTTACCTCAATCTGATAAAAGTCATCTATCACAAACCAACAGCCAACATCATACTAAATGGACAAAAACTGAAAGCTTTCAGTCTAAATTAAGGAACAAGACAAGGATGTCCACTATCACCACTCCTAATCAATATAGTTCTGGAAATATTAGGCAGAGCGAATAGAAAAGAGAGAAATAAAAGGAATAAGGATAGGAAAGGAAGCAGTTAAATTATCATTATTTGCAGATGACATGATACTCTCCATAGAAAACCCCAAAAACTCCACCAAAAGACTTCTAGATTTAATAATCAAATTCAGTAGCATAGCTGGATACAAAGTCAACACTCAAAAATCAATAGCATTCCTGTACACAAACAACAATCTCACTGAGAGAGAAATTAGAGAAAAAACACCCTCACAATAGCATCCAAAAAAATGAAATACTGTGGAATCAATCTAACAAAGGAAGTAAAAGATCTATACATTGAAAATTACAGTACTCTGAAAAAGGAGATCAAAGAAGATATCAGAAAATGGAAAGATATTTCTTGTTCATGGATAGGAAGAACCAACATAGTGAAAATGGCCATACTCCCAAAATTGTTATACAGATTTAATGCAATCCCAATCAAAATACCATTACGATACCTCACAGATCTAGAGAAAACATTCCTAAAATTCATTTGGAAACAGAAGAGATCTAGAATAGCAAAGGTAATCCTGGGCAACAAAGGCAAGGCAGGAGGCATCACAATCCCTGACTTGAAATTATACTATAAAACTACTGTGATAAAATCAGCACGGTACTGGAAAAAAACAGACCTGAGGATCAGTAGAACAGATTAGAAGATGCAGACACAACTACAAACACACTCAGTCCCCTTATCTTTGACAAAAGGGCCGAACATGTTCACTGCAAAAAAGACAGCTTTTTAATAAATGGTGCTGGAAAAACTGGCTCTCTATATGCTGAAGACTAAAAGTAGACTCATCTGTCTCACCCTGTACTAAACTAAAGTCAAAATGGATGAAAGATCTAAGTATTAAAACAGAAACACTAAATCTGCTGGAAGACAAAGAGGGTATAAATCTTGAAGATATAGGGGTAGGCAGAGTTCATGAACAATACCAAAACTGCATGGGAAGTACTTCAAGGAATCAACAAATGGGATCTCATCTTATTAAAAAGATTTTGCACCATCAAAAGAAATCACCAACAGAATGAAAAGAAAACCCACAGGGTGAGAAAAAATTTCAGCCGATTGTCCCTCAGACAAAGGACTTCTATCTAGAACATATAAATAATTGAAAAAAATCAGGTCCCTGTAATTCAAAGACCCAGTCCAAAAATGGGCATCTGAGATGAATACGCATTTCTCAGATGAAGAAATACAAATAGCAAATAAATATATGAAAAATGTTCAACGTCACTGGTCATTTGAGAGATACAAATTAAAACAACACTGAGATTCCATCTCACCCGGGGAAGAATGGCTATCTTCAAGAAATCAACCAATAACAAATGCTGGAGGGGCTGTGGAGAAAAAGGAACCCTTCTCCACTGTTGGTGGGAGTCCACACTGGTGCAACCATTGTGGAAATCAGAGTGGAGATTCCTCAAAAAGCTAGGATTAGAGGTTCCATTTGACCCAAGCTATTCCCCTTCTGAGTATTTTCCCAGAAGAATTTAAATCATACTACAGTGATACATGTGTACCCATGTTTATAGCAGCACAACTTGTAATAAGTAAATCTTGGAAACAACCCAAATTCCCATCAACCGAGGAATGGATAAAAAAAGATGTGGTATTTTTATATAATGGAGTACTACTGAGCTATAAAGAATGTAAACTCAATGCTTTTATAGGTAAATGGACGCAACTGGAGACCATACTCATGAGTGAAATAAATCAGACTCACATGTGTAAACATCGTATTGTCTCCCTGGTATAAGAAGCTGAAAGAATAAATATGATTCAAAATGTACAATAGATATTGTGAAAGGGGAAGAAACTGCTCAAAAGGAAAGAACAACTGGGATGGGGGAAAAGAGAAAGAATTAAAAGAAAAAAATATATATACACAAGATAGCTAAGATAACTATACTACTAATTTCTATTAGTTCATTGAAAGGAATGGTTTGTGCTTATATTGTTTGATCAATTTTTCATGCCTATATCTTGTAATCTGAGTAACTACTTTGAAGATAACAGTATGCAATATATTAACCATTGTTACTCTCCTATTATCTTGGTCTGAAATTCTGTATCATTGTTTTTATTGTTTTTTGCCTTTAAAATAAAAGAAAAAAGATAAACAATAGGAAATAGCAAGATAGGTCTTTAGTATATGGAAAGAGGTCCAAGAGATAGAGGGATTGGAATGAAGGAAAGAGGAAGAGGATAAAAAATTTAAGATATGTCATGTACATGTACCAACCCCCAAAAATGAATGTAATCATTATGTAAACATGTGCCAAATTAAAAAAAATTAACTCTGAAAACTCAATATTTTTTTAAGTAACCAAAAGCTGAACAATGGAAAACAGGAAATTATACTAGTGAAATATAAAAATTTTTAAATCTAATTTTGTAACTTTAACTAAGAACAATTTACTATATTAAGAAAACCTTATTGGTTCAGACATAGGACATTTTATCTTTTAATTATTGCCATATAATGAATTTTTAGTTACATTTGTTGGAGCAGGGCTCAATTAGACTCCAAAAAAACACAAGAAGCCACTAATCAATGAAGAAAATCGAAGCAAATTGGTGTAGGCAGCTGTATTTTCAGCCACAGAGGGGAGTTTTTTTCAATAGTTCCTCAGGCCCATATGTTACTAAGAGGAAGTTTTAAAAAAAATTATTATAATATAAAATTTCAACATAAAATATTAAGTCTTACTCAAGTTAAGGAAGCAATCTTAAACCTTTATATATATTAATAATTTATAAATACAATTTATTGAACCAAGTATAAATTTTATAAGCCTTAAAAGCCAAGAATACTTGAATTAGTATCTAACTGATGATTTAGATGTTGCTACGAATATTTACATGCATTACTTTTTTAAAATATTCGTTTAATCATTCTAACAATTACTTAGATGACTCATGAGAATTGAAATAGGGTATAGCATAGTTAATATTATTAAGCTATATATATTATCTTTAATGAAGGAAAATCTCTTAAATTGTTGTATACAGAAAGCAATGGATAATACATTCACAAAAATAATTTTAAGATAAATATTATCTTGATTGGCTAACAACCAGGTTGAAAACATGACACCAACTTTAGAGACATTTTTACTCTTACCAGTCAATTTAAATGAGCTTACTGAATAGCTGCATAGAATAAAAGCCATGTATTTAGTTCTTTGAGGAATCCCCATACTGTTAGATCTCTGATCCATTTTGTTTATAGTTTAGTACATGTTGAGAGATATGGGTTTAGATTCTATCTTCTACATGTGGATAACCAGCTTTCCCAGCACCACTTCTTAAAGAAACTATCTATAGTCTAGCAAAGTGCTGGTGAAACTTCTAGAAAACCAAGTGCACAAACTGCAACCCCAAACCCACTTATCACTAAGGACCAACACTGCAATTAAAACTGAATGTTCTGCTGCTGGGCCAATGCTGGGGCAACTTGGCTCACTGGGGCAACTTGGCTTGTGTGCTGACAGAAAGGGCTCTGTATACCTGCTGCAGCACGTGTGCCATAGGTTCACCACCACTGCTCTAGCACGTGTTTGGCAGCTTTCTCAATAATAAGATAGTTGAATGTGCCTGGGGTTGTTTCTTCCAATTTATTCCATTGATTTACATGTCAGTTTTTGTGTCAATACCTTGCTGTTCTTACACTGTAGCTTAGTAATATAAATGGAAGTTAGGTAATGTAATGCTTCTTGCTTTACTCTTGTTGCCTACTATTGCTTTTGCTATTCTTCTCTTCTGATTACATGTGAATTATAGGACAGCTTTCTCTACCTCTGTGAGAAATGCTTCTTGGCACTTTGTTTATGTTAAATCTGTATATTCATTTTGGATTTATGACCATTTTGACAATATTGATTTTTTTCTCCAGGATCACTAGATATATTTCCATTACCTGATGTCCCCTTCAGTTTTCTTTTTTTGTTTGAGAACTGTAGTTTTCATAATAGAGGTTTTCATTTTCTTGATTAGGGTAGTTCCTAAGTATTAATTTTTCTTCATGTTATTGTAAATAGTATTGTTTTCAAATTTTTCTTAGTGAGTTCATTATTGGTATACAAGAATACTATAAATTTTTGTGTTTTAATTTTGTATTGTGCTACACTACTGAATTCAGGTTTAATTTTAATTATCATTCAATGCATTATTTGGTCTATTATGTAATCTGCAAATAATGATAATTTCACTTCTTCCTTTTCTATATGTGTCACTTTTATGTCTTTCTTCTCCCTGATTGTTCTGGCTAAAGTTTTGAGGAGTACATTGAAGAGGAGTTGTGATAGTGGACATCCTTCTTTTCCTAATTTTTGAGTTTTTTCCCATTTAATGTAATATTGGTAGGCTTTTAATAAATGACCTTTACTGGATTAAGATAAAATCATTCTACATCTATTTTCTTCAGGTTTTTTTTTTTGTGGGTACCGGGGGTCGACCTCAGGACCTCGTGCGCCAGCAGGAGCCCATGCCACTGAGCGATATCACCAGCCCTTTTTTCGTATGTGGGTACCAGGAGTCAAACTCAGGACCTCGCGCTTGCCAGGCAGGTGCTTATGCCGCTGCCATCTCACCGGCCCTTCTTCAGGGTTTTTATCATGAATGAATATTGGATTTTATCAAAGGCTTTTTTTGCATCTATTGAGATAATATTGTAATGTTTTGTATTGTTTTGTTAGCCTCAGTTCTATTAATTTCTGCTTTGATGTTTATAATGTCCTTCCTTGTACTTTATTTGTATTGTTCTCATTTTTCTAGAACCTTGAGGGGCATCATTAGGTTATTCATGCAGTCGCATTCTGTCTTCTCAATGTGGACATTTACAACCATAAACTGCTCACCTTGTCTGGTGTATTCATTCCATTAGACTTTTTGGCATCCTTGGCTTTATTGTCCCTTTCTAAGATACAGAATAACATTAACCATATGCAGCACTTTGGAATTTTATGTTTTGACATGGTGATGGACACATGCAATAATGAATTGCAGTACTAAAAATTATGTAATTCTATAATAGTAGCTAAAACATAACACAAGACTAAAGAAATAAACTAGATACAGATAGATCTTTAATCATTCTTTAGTAAAAAACAAAGATTTATCAAAGAGTATTTAAGTACTGAGTTACATCAGCAGCCTTTTCATATTTTATTTTGAGACAAGGTCCAAATAAGTTGCCCAGGCTGGCTTGAATCCTGCAATCCTATTCCACCTCTGCTTCTTGAGTGGATAGGAATATAGACATGAACCACCAGTACCAGCAAGACTTCTTATGCTAAGATGGTGGCAAATAAATGTGCTCAGGATAAAATGTCTTGTTTTTAACTATTCCATCTCTGACTGGAACAGCAGTATGCACTGTGCAAATTCTGATGATGGAAAGAAACAGAAATGAATTTCAGTTAAATTAGTCACTGTTCAAATGTGCAAAAATTGATACCGTACCCTTCAGTCATGAATTACATGAGACATTAAATATTTCATTTTAGTAGACATAACTCTTGCTATTGCATACCTGATGGCTAATTTAATTGTCTAAATATTATATTAGGATAAGGTGTAGTGTTCAGCATATTCAGGATATTGAATGCATTTGTAATTTATGCTTTCACCTGAGCATGGAAACCTAAGAGTGTAACCCCATAGGAAATTGTGCAGCTACTGTATTCATGGAAAAAACAATCTAGAATGTTTACAAAACACCTCAGTAAGAAGGCAAAGTTAAGTCAAGGATACCAGAGATGGCCTTACAGTGACAACTTGCACAAGTTTTTTTGTTTTTTTTGTGGGTACCAGGGGTCGACCTCAGGACCTTGCACACCAGCAGGCGCCCGTGCCACTGAGCGATATCACTGGCCCATTTTTCGTATGTGGGTTCCGGGAGTTGAACTCAGGACCTCATGCTTGTCAGGCAGGTGCTTACACCACTGAGCCATCTCACCAGCCCCAGCTTGCACAAGTTTTATGCAGTTGATATATAGATGATTGATAGATAGATCATACATGTATGAAATCAGTTGTCCTTGATGACAATGAGGAAATTTTATAAACCTATCTCTAAAGTTGGTAAAACAACACAATCTGATTCACAAAAATTGGTCAATTTCTTTTTTTGCTAAACTTATTTGAATGTCTTAGGTTAAAAATAACCAATGATTTCCAAAGACTGAATGATTTTTGCACCATCAGGGAACAGAATAAAGGATTCTGCTCCAATACAAAGAACAGAAGTCATACTCCCAAAACAAACTTCAATTCTGTCAAAAATTTCTCTGCAAATGTTTTTACTGAGAAACCATATCAGCATTTATAGTTTGTAGAGAGATTAATTACTATAATTCATTTTACTGTACCTTTTTTTAAAGAAAGATATCATCTTGCTGGTCTTTAGCACTAGGGGACTCCCAGCACTATCTACTTTTGGTATAATCACTGATAGAAAAATTACCATGAAAATAGATCATAGCAATATGAGCTTGAAAAGTAAAATTTATATGGTAAAAAACACCTAAAATAATATATACATGATAGTAATGGCTCTGATATCAAAGAAAAAAGCAGCAAAATTATGTACTTTATACAACCTGTAATTATGTTAAGACATACAGATACCTTCTCAGAAAAAGGAAAACATATCTCCTAATCTATAAGTTGTTTCAAAATAGTTGAACTCTATATAATGCAAACGTAATAGAAATATTTGTGTATTTATAATATATTCATATAATATGCATTATAATTATAAAACATAACATCCAATTAAAATCGTTTGGTTAGAAAATAGAAAATGAGGGCCGGTGAGATGGCTCAGCGGCTTAAGCGCCTGCCTGGCAAGCGCGAGGGCCCGAGTTCAACTCCCGGATCCTACATACAAAAATGGGGCCGGTGATATCGCTCAGCGGCACGGGCGCCCGCTGGCGCACGAGGTCCTGAGGTCGACCCCCCGGTACCCACAAAAAAAAAAAAAAAAAAAAAAAAAGAAAATAGAAAATGAGCTGGGTGTGTTGGCATATGCCTATAATCCCAGTACTCAGGAAGCTGAGGCAGGAGAATTGCTATGAGTTTAAGGCCAACCTGGGCAACTTAGTGAGTACAATGCTAACCTGAACTATACAGTGAGACACTCTCAAAAAAAAAAAAAAAAATCCAAAAACAAAAGAAAAATTGAAAATGGATGATATGTAGCAAAAATTTAAATGGAAGCTAGTGGGAAAATGAAAGCAATTAACAAAAACTCAGCTTTGTGTCATATTACCCCACAACTGCTAAAAACAAAACAAACAAAAAATAACCCACAAAAATACTGGACCTACTGGCATATATGAAATACAATTCATCTGTGGCTCTAATGTGGTATGAAATAACTTGTCACCTAATTAAAGGACAATATTAAGCTCCCATACTATTGCTTACAAGAATGTACAGAATTGTGAGTACACATATATTCTTAAAAGTAAACATGAAAATATTTAATCCAGAGATCTACATTAAGAGTGAGCTTACTGTACTTACGCTTCAGGGCAGTGATGGCAAACCTATTAGAGGCCAAGTGGCCAAACCGCAACCTCTAACCTATTTATTTATCATCAATTGCCAACACTGCAATTAAACCTGAATGCTTTGGTGCCGGGGTGATGCTGGGGTTACTTGGCTCACGAGATGACAGAGAGGGCTCTGCATGACCATGGCAGCACATGTGCCATGGGTTCACCATCACTGCTTTAGGGTATCTCCTCTACTGTGTATTTTATGGAGACATAATTGACATCATGTTTTAATATGACTTGCTTGTATAGGTTTTCACTATGTGAGAATTTTTTTTTTTTTTTTTTGTGGGTACCGGGGGGTCGACCTCAGGACCTCGCGCACCAACAGGCACCTGTGCCGCTGAGCGATATCACCGGCCCCTTTTTCGTATGTGGGATCCGGGAGTCGAACTCGGGCCCTCGTGCTTGCAAGGCAGGCGCTTACACCGCTGAGCCATCTCACCGGCCCGAGAAATTTTTAAAGGATTTTGAAATTATGTGCTATAACCGAGAATGTTATACATTCATAGGGATTTGATCCAATATGCATTCTTACATGTAGAATAACTCAAGACTTGTGTAGAACTCTTTTAATGGTTTCTCACAATGTTGTGTTTGTTTGTAATACAAATAACACAAAAGGGACGAGAGGTGTTCCCACAAAATATACATTGATATAAATTGCTCCAATATGCAATGTCATGTTTGCATAAAAGGTCACGTAGAAATGAAGACTTCTCATGTTCAGTATTTACACTAACTCTCATCGTAAGTTTCTGCATATTTTCTGAGGGTATGGGAATCATAAAATGCCTTATCACCTTATCTACATAGGGTTTCTTTTCAGTGGGAGTTCCTTCATGTATTTTAAGGTAAGTGGAAGACTTGAACATTTTCTCACCTTGATTGCATACATATGGCTTCTCTCCACTGTGAATTCTTTCACGTACTGGAATGCATTGAGAAAAATAAAACATTTCCCACATTTCTCACATATGATCAAATTCTCTTCACTATAAATTCTTTCATATAAGTACTGATATCTGTGTGTACAGAAAATTTTTATATTGCTTAAAAAGCAAGACCCTCTCTGCTGTGAGTCCTTTTGTCAGTGCAAGGTATTTTAACTTAATTTCCTCTTTGATGTATGTCTATGATGATTACTGGAGTAACTAAAGTCTTTTCCACTTCACTTACATACACAGGATTGCTCCCCACTGTGATTTCTTTCTGGTAATTGACAATACCAGTGTGCACCAAATGCATCCCAACATTTCTTACAAATACAGCATTTCTCCCCAGTAAATTCTTTCATATATTTGACAAGTATTGCCTGTTGAAAGCTTTCCCACATCACTTACATATATAGGGTTTCTCCCCAGTGTGAGTTATTTCACGTTTACAAATGAATTGTGAGAATTAAAACTTTTTCCACCTGCATACCCATGTATGTATCTGCCCCACTGTGATGGCTTTCTTGGAATTGGGAACATAGATGGGTGTACTGAAGGCTTTCACATCTTGCTTACAAAGGGATGCTCTTCAGTGTTACTTTATTCAGTGCAATCAGAGTACAATTTTCCACATTCCTTATATTCATAGGGTTTCTCCACAAGATTTGTCTTTGCATGCTTCCGAAAGTCAGCGCAGGTTTTCCCATGTTTGCCAGAGTTAGACTGATTCTCTTGAAATTCCTGATACTTATTTCATTTGAGTCTAGTGTTAGCTGTGATGCGCACATTTGGTGATGATGACCAATCAAGGGCTTTTGACAAGCAAGGCTCTCACCAGATCTTGGCTTTTGTGTACACAATACTATCTGGAGTTCAAACAATATTTCTCAATGTTGATACCATAATATGTATCAACAGCATTTCTCTACCTTTTCACTTCTACAAAAACAAAACAAATCACATTTAACAGTGTCCTTGCATTATTGATTTACCAGGAGATCTTGTTTGATGCCTCCTAAGAATATTTGATCATTAATTTACTGTACACTGGATAATGGCTTGGAAACAGCTTTTACCAAAGCAGTAGTTTCAGTTGAGTGTTTATAATTGATATGTTTACAAAACATAACACTTACTTTCATTTTGAGGAACTGGTATGTATGTATAATATATGTTGATTATTTTTGATACACTTCCTCCATGATTCTACCCCATCTTTGACTGAAACTCTTCACTCACTCTATAATGTCTGCCTTTCTTCTTGACTATCTCTCCTTTATTTTACCCCTCTATTCATATTTTGGGTGTTTCATATATAATATAATATGTGATATTAAAATTTTTGTGTCTGACTTACTTAACATAATATTATGGGCTCAAGATCTATTCATTTTTTGGCAAATGACAACACTTATATCTTCTTCATGGCTGAATTCTATTCTATATATACACATGATCTTTTTTTCAGTACTGGATATTGAACAGAGATTCAGCACTGAACTAACTATAGCCTCAGCCTTATTTACTTTGAAACTGAGTCTCATCAATCATTAGGTTGCCCAGGCTGGACATGAATGTATGAATTTCCTGCCTCAGCTTTCCAGAGTGCTAGGATTCCAACTATGCACCATCCTGGCTAGACTATCCCATATTTGCTTGAGCTACTCATCAGTGAATGGGTATCTATCCTGTCTCTAGAGCTTAGCTATTGTATGTTTTGCTGCTACAAACACAGGTATTCAAGTATTACTGTAGTACCATTACTTTAAAGTTGGAGGGAATTTGGCCAGAAGTATAGCTGATAAAAATGGAATTTTTTTTTTTTTGAGGAAACTCTATACACATTTCCATAGATGCTATACCACAATGGCATTCACACCAACAATATAGGAAGGTGCATTCTAGTATTTTGGAACATGAATGAACTGAAAGCTTTGGTGGATTATTTGAATACAGCTATTATCAAGAGTAGCATTCATTTGGATTTTGAATACCTCCACAAGGCTAGCAATTTTGCAAATACTGAATGTGTATAGTAAGTACCCTACTTATGAACATTTGAGCTGTGAATTTTCAGAAGTACAAAGGGACCTTGCATTATGAACATTCATAGATGCGAACAAATCACAGAAGTAGCTCACATGTCTGTTGGACGTTGTCACCGTTGCACTGCTCTGTGCTTATTCTACAGTGTGTTAGTGTACAGTACCATCAGGGACTTACTGTATTTTCATGTGTTTTGTTTTTTTTTCATGCTTTACACTGTATATTTGTGCCAATGGTGTATAAGATTAATTTTGTTGGACTTAGAAATGAATCCAACTTACCAACATTCTCCTTGAATGGAACTTGTTTGTAAGTTGAGGACTTACTGTATCACATTAAATACATATAGCATTCCTTGCATAAATTGTTTGATATGAAAGTAGTCTTTAAACAATACTCACATGTTTATATAATTATATACCCTTAATGTGGCTTCCAGGCTAAAAAATTTTTTATGATACACACATATGCTCAATGTCTAAATAACATTTCATACAATGCTTTTAAAATCTTGAGCTTAGAAAATAATATTTATTCTGATATATTAGATATCATTTGTGGCAAATATCAGCACTTTCTAAATTTCAAATGTTGGAATATTTCAAATATTAAAATTTCAGGTTGTATATACTCAACCTGTGTGCATCTTTGGAGAAATTTTGTGAGACTGAAGAAATTTGAACATGGCCTAGTTTGTATAGCTTGTTTGGTTTTAATACTTCTGTTCACATACTGATTCTTGAGGAATATTCTTTTTCTTGTGACTTCAAATTACCTTAGATGTCTCCTCCATTTTTTGTACTCATGTTCAACTTGGCTATCATCCCAGTTTCTTTCTAGGTATAGAAACAGAAATATAATGAGTTACTACATTACATAAAAATTAAGAGGTTCCAGTTAGATGTCAAGGTACAATGTGACCATGCATGGAAGAGCCATTAAAATGTTTCCATATTTCACTTAAGGAAACTGCACTGATAAGCAACAACTAACACTCTCCAATTGCATAAATGGAAAAAAAGGAAATCACCCTTACCTATAGAAGCCACATTCTTAAAGTTTTCCCATATCACATTTCTTCAGAACTTGTTTTGAGGTGGATCAAAGGAAGAAGCTCATTCCTCCATATCCCCCCAGGCCACTGCCTCCTAAATCAGCAGACATATATATCCAAGAAGATTGAGATTCACATGAAACATCTCAAATCTACGGATGAGAAGCTGCAGTGAGGCTAAGTTCTCCAAATAGTTACTTCATGTCTTGGTTATCAAACACACATCTTGCACAGGAATTTGATGCTAGATTAGAATTCATTGGTAAAGCAACAGCAGAATGAGACAACTGGTTCCCCTACTGGTTAACATCAGTTTTCTACATATACTGTCTCTATATCATGGTTCATAAAGGGAGCCCTCAGGATCAGCATCCAAGTAAAAAACTCAAGTAGAAAAATATCTAATAAATTGCTCTGACAGGTCATAGAAACTATCTTTTCTCAACTTATTATTTAGGGAATTACTTCCTTCTCAGACTGTATTAGACAGCATTTTGAAATTTGAACCTGGTTTCATAGAAAAACTTTAATTGAACACTAAGGAAAATTAATGAATGACAATTTAAACTGTTAATAAAATATTAGTTTTTTATTAGAGAATGTCTAAGAACAATTAAATTAGACCAAGAAAGATATATTATCTTACAGCTCAAGGACAAAAAATGGTCACCTGTAACAGAGATAAAAAAAGTTTCTAAGGTGGCATAAGGGAGAGAAATAGGGCATTGGATATGATCAAAATATATATGTAATGAACACAAATATTTTCTAAATTAACAAGCATTAATATAAGGAAAAAACTGTAGAAAAAACTTGTCACATCCAAATCTTTTTTTCGATTTGGCAAAAATTCTAACTGTTCAATATAATAAATGTTTTACAATGTCCAAGAACCAGTAAATAAGGTGACACATTGCTTAATATATAGGAAAAAGATTCACAATCTATTAGTAGAGAGATTTGGTGGGCTCACATATAAATAGAATAGTAATGCATGTTAGAGCTCTTACTGTACAAAATGGCAGAAATCACCATCTGTTTAATACAGGAGGCAAGGACAGATACACTAAAACATGCACTTTATTTATCAATTTCCATGTATAATAAAGTTACACCTTGAAAGGGGAAAGATAAACTTGAATACTTTGAGAACTCAGTCAAATATCATTTGGATGTGAAAAAAATTGTTTCTCCAGAAGAAAATCATGAAGCCATCAGAATTAGAGGGAAAAATTTAAATCTATGTAAATAAAGGGAGGTAAAAGAGACAAGAAAATTAAAAAAAATTTTTCCACTGTATACAATAAAAAGGATTTGTGTACTGGGTAAAAATCAATGAACACATAAGAAAAATGAATAAAACATATATAATTCAAGAGAAAACACCAAATATAAACAAGATCTATGATCTTGGTTGAGAAACTAGCCAAAGAAAATATAATAGTGGAAACACTAGTAGGAAGTAGACTTATGACAGAATAAATGATGAAATGATACACTCCACAGCCATATTGGAGTACACTAATCTACAGACCAGTGGCTTTAATCCAATGTCCAGAAATATATTGTGTGGTTGTTTCTGGAGACAAATGTGATTGTTTTCACATCTATAAAAATAAACTTGAAAAAACTTCAACCACGTGACCACTATAATGGATGAGGAAGCCCTTTGTCCAGACTCAAACAGGAGCAAATGTGAAATATAGTGAAACAAAAAAACCACATACAATGCCTTTCTGTGCAATTTCTATAGTAGTCACTTATTCAACATTCAAGGGTTCAAAACTGAAATAATACTGCATAGTGACAATGATACATGGTAAATTTAGGAAAAACAGCAAAAGAAGTGATAGTAGTAATTCAAGGGGAAGACAAGGATAAGTCAAATAGGATTTCACCTGGGTACTCTTAACCACTGCCCAAGGCCCAGTTATAAAAGCTTGAGTGTTCCCAGGATATTTATATTGTTATTATTGTTAAGTCCCAATAAAACTTTTTTGAAAATAAAATTTATTGGACAATATTTAAACAATAAATTACCATGTAGAAAGACATTATAGATTTATGTGTTTGCCCACATTCTAACATAGAAAAAATGAGAAAAAATTTACACAGGTGCACAGTAAACAAAGCAGCACAGTTGTGAACATGAGGCCTCCAGACTCCCAGAAAGCAGTGGTCTGACTGCTTGCTGGACATCAGGAAGAGTGTAGATTAGAAACTCAGAGTAAGAAAACAGACATGCAAGCTGATAAATGAGTAGATATCCTATTTATGATGTAAAATCCTATGCTATCCTTGAGAAGATGGCAAAGAAAACCAAGAAGACATGCAAAGGAATACTAGTCCCATAACTGAAGACTCAGGTATATTAGAGCAGAACTCTCAACCATGTACCAAATACCTTGACAGAGTGAAGAAAGAAGTCTGGCCTGAGAAGTTACTGAAGTTAGGGTTAGGGCTAAGTTTTTCACATTGCTTACATAGAAAAGATTTCTCTCCGTGTGTCCTTTCAGGTCAGTGCATGCCACTTTGTATATTCAAAATTCACTTCCTCTTAGTTTTTTTTAAAGTCTTTGATATTACCAGCATAACAATGCTTTCCCATATTGCTTACATACATAGCATTTCTACTCTTTACAATTCACGTATTTGACAATACCAGTGTATATTGAAAGTTTTTCCTTATTGCTTACATACATAGGGTTTATCCCCAGTGAGTTCTTTCATGTCTTCGACAAACACTGTGTGTGCTGAAAGCTATCCCACATTGTTTGTACAGATTGGGTTTCTCTGTAGTGTGTTCTTTTGTGGCTTTCACAATTTCAGTGTTTGCTGAAAGTTTTCCCACATTACTTACATACATAGGATTTCTGCCCTGTGAGTTCTTTCATGTATTCGACAATACCTCTGTGTTGTGAAACCTTTCCCACATTGCTTACATACATAGGGTTTCACCCTACTGTGAGTTCTTTCATGTTTTCGACAACTACTCTGTGTGCTGAAAGCTTTCCCACAGTGCTTACATATGTAGGGTTTCTCCCCAGTATGAGTTCTTTCATGAACTTGACGATTACTATGTGTGCTGAAGGCTTTCCCACATTGTTTACACACATAGGGTTTCTCCCCAGTGTGAATTCTTTCATGTATTCTACAATGACTGTGTGTGCCAAAAGCTTTCCCACAGTGCTTACATTCATAGGGTTTCTCCCCAATGTGAGTTCTTTCATGTATTTGACAATGACTTTGCCTGCTGAAATTTTTCCCGCATTGCTTACATACATAGGGTTTTTCCCCAGTATGAGTTCTTTCATGTATTTGACAAGCACTGTGTCTGCTGAATGCTTTTCCACATTGCTTACATATATAGGGTTTCTCCCCAGTGTGAGTTCGTTCATGTATTTGACAATTACCATGTCTGCTGAATGCTTTCCCACATTGCTTACATACATAGGGTTTCTCCCCAGTGTGAGTACCTTCATGTCTTTGACAATCACTGTGTGTCTTGAAAGCTTTCCCACATTGCTTACATACATAGGGTTTCTCCTCAGTGTGAGTTCTTTCATGTCTTTGACAATCACTGTGTGTGCTGAAAGCTTTCCCACATTGCTTACATACATAGGGTTTCTCCCCAATATGAATTCTTTCATGTATTTGACAATTATTGTGTCTGCTGAATGCTTTCCCACATTGCTTACATATGTAGGGTTTCTCCCCAGTGTGAATTCTCTCATGTATTTGACAATTACTGCGTGTGCTGAAAGCTTTCCCACATTGCTTACACTCATAGGGTTTCTCCCCCGTGTGAGTTCGTTCATGTCTTTGACAATCACTGTGTGTCCTGAAAGCTCTCCCACATTGCTTACATACAAAGGGTTTTTCCCCAATGTGAGTTCTTTGATGATTACCAAATGAAGTGCTATTAGCAAAGGATTTCCCACAGTGTTTACATACATAGGGTTTTTTGCCAATGTGAGCTCTTTCATGTATCTGCATAAAATGGTGAGAAGGAAAAACTTTTCCACATTCTGTACATATATAAGTATTCTCTCCACTGTCATTTCCTTCCAAGATTTGAACATAGTTGGGTGTACTAAGGGCTTTCACATTTTGCTCATATACAAAGGGCTTCTCTTCTGTGTTAGCTCCTTCAATGCAATCAGAGTACAAATTTCCATATTGCTTATATTCATAAGGTTTCTCTCCAGGATTTGCATTTGCATGCTTCTGAAAGGACTGGAAATCAGTGCAGGTTCTCCCATATTTGTTATCATTAGAGAGCTTCTTTTCAAATTCCTGGTTCTTATATGATTTGAATCCAGTGTTAGCTATGATGGGCATATCTGGTGATGAATGAGCAATCAGGGGCTTTCTAGAACCAAGGCTATCACCTGGTTTTGTACCAACTGGTTTCAGATTCATATTAGTATCTGTTGTCCAGAATACCATTTCTCCATGTTGATGCCATAATTCATATTCACAGCATTTTTCTACTTCTTCAATGCTGTAAAGGAATAAAATAAGAAAACAACTAATCACATTTAAAAGTGTCTTTTTATTAATGGTTTACTGGAGGAGATCTTGTTTGATGCCCCCTCAGAATATCTGATCATGAGTTTACTGTACACTCTGAATGATAGCTTGGAAACAGCTTTTAGCAGAACAGTAATACTCTTTGGCAGCTTATAACTGACATGTTTGCAATACCTAACACTTTCTTTTGAGGAACTGGTACATATGTATACTATATTTGATGTATACTCTTTCTTCCATGACCCTATCCTTTCCCCTGAGCCTCTTCATCCCACTCCAAAATGTCTGCCTCTCTCTTTTCTAACATATCTCCTTTATTTTACTCCTTAATTCATATTTTGGGTTTCTCATACTAAATATAACACATGATATTGAAATTTCTGTGTCTGAATTATATAACAATATTATTGACTCAAGATCCATCCATTTTTTGGCAAATGACATCATTTCATTCTTTATGTATATAAATTTTTCACTGCTGCAGATTTAATCTAGGCTTTCAGCACTGAGCTGCATACCTCACCTTATTTATTTTGTATTTTATTTGTTTGTTTGTTTGTTTTTTTTTTTGTGGGTACCGGGGGGTCGACCTCAGGACCTCGCGCGCCAGGAGGTGCCCGTGCCACTGAGCGATATCACCGGCCCCTTTTTCGTATGTGGGTTCCGGGAGTTGAACTCAGGCCCTCGCGCTTGCCAAGCAGGCGCTTAAGCCGCTGAGCCATCTCACCGGCCCCCTTATTTTGTATTTTAAAATAGTCTCATCAATCATTAAGTTGCCCAAGCTGAGCATTTATGTATGATATTCTTGCCTCAGCTTCCCAGAGTGCTAGGATTGCACACATGCACCATCATTCCCAGGCTATCCCATATTTCCTTGATCAACTCATCTGTGAATGGGCATCTAGGCTGTTTCTTGAATTTAGCTTTTGTAAGTTGTACTGCTACAAACAAGTATATGCATGCATTATTGTAATATGGTTATTAAAAAAAATTTTTTTTAATGTGGTTACCGGGAGTCGACCTCAGGACCTCGTGCTTGCCAGCAGGTGCTTGTGCCACTGAGCAATATCACTGGCCCTTTTTTCCTTTATGTGGGTTCTGGGAGTCAAACTCAGGACCTCACGCTTGCTGGGCAGGCGCTTATGCTGCTGAGCTATCTCACCAGCCTGGTTATTTTAATTTTTGGGGGAATATGCCCAGTAAAAGTATAGCTGGATAAAATGGAATTCCTATTTTTACTTTTTTGAGGAATCTCTATATACATTTCCATAGATGTTACACTATAATGACATTCCAGTGAACATTATGGAATGGTATCTTCTAATATTTTGTAACATGAATGGACTGAATCCTTTTGAGGATTGCTTGAAAACAATTATTATCAAAACAGTGGCATTCATTTGGATTTTCAGTATGTTCACGAGGATAGCAATTTTGAAAATACAAAATGTGCATACCACATTTAAATACATACAGCATTCCTTACATAAATGTCGACGTGAATGTGCTCTTTTGTTTGTTTTTGTTTTTTTGAGACAGGGCCTCACTGTGTAGTTCAGGCTGTCCTTGAACTCACTATGTAGCCCAGGCTACCCTCAAACTTAAAGTGATCCTTCTGCCTCAGACTCCCGATTGCTGGGATTATAGGTGTGCGCCACCACGCCCACCTGAATGTGGTCTTTTGAAATTACATGTATATATAATTTGGCTCTCAGTCTAAACACAAAATTTGTCTTATATACTCCTTATATACTCCAGAATGCAATTTCATATAAAACTTTTATAATTTTGAGGATGGGAAATAATTTGTTTATTCTTTTACATTAGACAGTGTCACTTGTGACAATGTCTATACTGCCTACATTTCGGATGTTGTAATATTTCAAATATTCAATTATCAGATTATAGGTATTCAACATGTATGCACCTTTGGAGAAATACTCTGAGATTAAAGAAATTGCAACATGGCCTCATTTGTATAATTTGCTTGGTTTTCATGGACTCTTAAGGAACATTCCTTCTTGTGAGTGCAAATTACCTTAGATTTCTTCTCCAATTTTTGTACTCATCTTCAATTTCCTCATCATCCCAGGTTCTTCCTAAAGTGTAGAAAAAGAAATGTAATGATGTGAGTACATTACATAAAAATTCAGAAATTCCAGTTAGATTCATAGTATAATGTAAACTTACCTGAAAGAATCATCGTGTTTCCATATTCCAGTAAAGTAAATTGCACTGATAAGCAATAACCAATGCTCTCTGATTGCATAAATGAGAAACAGATATTTTCCTTACCTAGAGCAGCAACATTCCTAAAGGTTTCACACATCACATCTCTGTAGAGCTTCTTTTGGGATGGATCCAGCAAAGCCCACTCCTCCGTGGTGAAATTCACAGCTACATCCTCAAAGGACACTGCCTCCTAGATCAGCAGACATATATATCCAGAAAGAAGACAGATTCACTACATGAAATATTTCAACTCTACTTATTAAAAACTTAAATGAGGCTGAGTTCTCCAAATATTTACATTACGTGTTGGTCATCAAACTGTTATTTTCTATTCATATACATATCTCCTACAGAAATTTTGATGCTAGATAAGAATTCACTGCTAAAGCAACAGCAGAATGGGAACACTGGTTCTCCTGCCGGTTAACCTCAGCTTTATTTGAACACTGCTCTAAAGCATGGTTTATATAGGGAGCCTACAAGATCAGCATCCAAGTTTAAAAACAGACTAAGGTAGAAAAATATCTGATGAACTGCTCTCACAGTCATAGAATATATCTTTTTCTCAAGTTATTATTTACTGAATTGATCCCTTTCTTTGATTATATTTAGATGGCATTTTGAAGCTTGCATATGGGAGAGAAAAGGGATGGATATGATCAAAATACAAATTATATATAGTGAACACCACTATTTTGCAAACTAAACTTGCAGTAATACTAAAAGGAAAAATGGAAGAAAAAAAATTGGCACTGCCAAAACACATCTTTGATATGTCAAAGAAAATTTTAGTTATTCAGTATAACAAATGTGTGACAATGTTCAATACTACTAAGCAATAAGGTGACAGATACAGGAAAGAGATTCAAAATTCACTATTTAAGGCACTGTTCTATTAGTTAGAATGCCAACTAGATCACAGAAAAGGAATTCTTCAATGAATTCACATGGAAATAGGATATTGATTCATGTTTGAGCCCTTTTTGTACAAAATAGCAGAAATCACCATCTGTTTAATACAGGAAGCAGGAACGAACAGATACATACACGGAAACATGCACTTTATTCTTCACAGTCCATGTGCAATAATGAAGTTACATCTTGAAATGGGAAAGTCAAACTTGAATACTTTGAGAATTCACAGTCCAATATCTTTAGGGTGTGAAAAACATTGTTTCCCCAGAATGAAATTATGAAGCCATCGGAATTAGAGGGAGGAAGTGACACCTATGTCAATTACGAGAAGTAATAGAGACAAGAAGTATAAAAAAAAGAATCTGCACGGTATACAATAAAGAGAATTTGTGCACTGGGTAAAAATCATTGAACCCATAAGAAAAATGAATAAAGCATATATAATTCAAGGGAAAACACCGAATATAAACAAGATCCATGAACCTGGCTGAAGATACAGCCAAAGGAAATGGAATTGTGGAAAGACATAACTAGCATGTGGACTTATGAAGAAATGAAGGGTTAAATGATACAGTCCACAAGCACATCCTCTACTTTAGAGTACACCAAAATCTACAGACCAGTGGTTTTAATCCAATGTCCAGAAAATATACTGTGCTATTGTTTCTGGAGACAAATGTGATTCTTTTCACAGCTATAAAAGTAAACTTGAGGGCCGGTGAGATGGCTCAGCGGCATAAGCGCCTGCCTGGCAAGCGCGAGGGCCCGAGTTCGACTCCCGGAACCCACATACGAAAAAGGGGCAGGTGATATCGCTCAGCGGCATGGGCGCCTGCCGGCGTGCGAGGTCCTGAGGTCGACCCCTGGTACCCACCAAAAAAAAAAAAAAAAAAGTAAACTTGAAAAAGCTTCAACCATGTGACAACTATAATTGACAAGAAAGCACTTTGCCCCTGACTCAGACATGAGCACATGTGAAACTCAGTGAGATAAAGAAACCACCTACAATGTTTTTCTATATACTCACATATTGAACATTGCGATGGGGTAAAACTAAAAGAATACACATGGTAAACTTAGAAAAAATAGCAAAATAAATATGACAACTGTTATTCATGGGGAAGGCAAGGATGATCCTAATAGGGTTTGATCTGGCTACTGTTAACCCCTGCCCACAGCCCAGTTACAAAACTTCCTGAGTGTTCCCAGGATATTTATATTGTTATTACTGCTAAAACTCACTAAAAGCATTTTTGAGAATAATATATTTTGAAAAATATTTAAACATAAAATTACTGTGGGGAAAGAAAGTTAATTTTTACAAGTTTGCCCACATCCTAACTTGGAAAAAAATGAGAGGTAATTTACAGACCAGGCACAGTAAACAGAGAAGCACAGTTGGAAACAAGAGACTCTAGACACCCAAGAAGCAGTGCTCCCCATTAGGAGCGTAGGTTAGAAAGAAAGAGAAATAAAGGATAGCCGTGTGAGCTAACTGAGTAGACATACTACCCATGATGGAAAATCCTATGCTATCCTTGAGAGGAGTATCTTTTATGTTTCCATTTGTGAAGATATGACATAGAAAACCCAGAGGATGTGCAAAGGAATATTATTCCTATAATGGAGGACTCAGGTTACAGAAGGAATCTCAACCATGTACCAAACATCTTGACAGAGTGGAGAAAGGAGCCTGGTGGGAGAGGTTATTGAGGTTAATAGTGAACACATGGCAAGAACGCACTTCTTCAGGCAGAAGTTTGGACTGACAAACTGTCTGTCAGATCAAACTTGTGAATGCCAAGGCTTTTGATCACATTATCTTAAATTCAGTCACAAGTAGAATCCATGCTGAGCGTTAAATATTATTAATAAAAATCAAACGGTGAACACACACTTCCACTTTACAGTTCACCTGGAAAGACAGATGGAATATTTTTTTTCTCAGTAACAAAAAAGCAACCTAACTTAAAATCAGCAACACTTGAAGACTAAATGGAAGAACCAGGAGATAGACTGATAGAAGTGTGAATTACCCTGAAGAAACTCAGGAACAGAAAAAGGATAGAAATACATTGTGTCCTTATAAACAAGGATAAGAGAACTTTGAGAGGTAGAAACTCCTGCAGCCAGATCTTAGACATCATACAACTTTATTAATTTTACTTCCACCAGCACTGGCTGGTTCTCAAAGTGATAATCAGAGAAAAACTGCTTCAGGATTCTGAGAATGGGATGGGGAGAACAAAATCATTTTTAAAATTCTGGTTTTTAAATAAGTTCTAAATAGGGGAAAACAGAATTTCTCCAAAGTCTAAACCATTGTAATATTTGTATACCCAAATTCTTGGCAGCAAATGAAGTACCTAATTTCAACCACTGGAATCTATCTCCCTCAACACTGAAAAAGAAGGAGGATGTGACTTCAACTTCTACCTCTTTAGACTTATCAAACGATCTATTGGGAGGAACCAACAACAACAATAACACCCTCAAAGAATACAGAAAAAGGGAAAAGTATGGCACAAAAATAAAAAAAAATGAATTGAGGAAAGTTATGTGAAAAAGGTCAGTAAATTTTCCATATAAAGACCATCAGGCAACTGTCTAAAGTATGGAAAAATGGATAGAGGCAACCAAAAAGCAAAGGAATGTGAGAAAGGCTGTTCGTATAAGGTAACATCAGCAGAGATTGAGACATTATTGAAGATATCACATTGAAGTTATGGAAGTGTAGAAAATTCTTAAAATGTGTCTATTGACATTGATTCTCTGTGTATTTACCAAGAAATCATATTTAAATGGAAACATCAACAGTCTACTTTGTTGTTACAGGTACTGACACATAGAATGAGTCACACACATTGTACACGGGATGGGAAGTATTTGTGAATATACTATGGTGTGTGAATGTCTCTGAAACCATAGTTTCAGAGAACACTATGGTTTTCAGTATGAGGTAGATAATTTGTGAGTAGATATTTCTAACACTGAAAAATCAGGAAAAAAGTTAGTATACAAGCCTACTGGATATCATAATCAACAACAGAAAGTGGAATTATGTAAAATTCCCAATTAAAATAAACAGGGAGAAGAAACTAGAAAGATTAAGTAATATAACCAGAACAATTCAACCAAATAAAATTAAAAAGCTATAACCATATGTGCTTAGTTTACCAGTTATTTGCAGAACAATTAAAAGAGAATGTGAGTGTAGATAAGAAAACAAGATGCAGCTTTAGTTCTCTGTGAAAAAATACATTTTATATAGAAGAGAAGTGATAGATATGCTTTAAAAATTTAGAACTTTATTTGAGCATAGAAAATAAGCTCAGTGCATTTGATATACACTACTGTGAATGTAGTTAGGAACATTGTAATTTACACTGAAATGTTAATACAGCATTCAATTTGAAGTGTTTTTAATATAAAAAATAAAAGGTTTGCGAAGTAATCTGTCAGATCCATTTCAACATCTGGCAATGTGTAAATGCTGCAAAATACCAAGGATTAAATTATATATGAATTCAATTTCCATTTGTCTGCTAAAATGTACACAAATATTTAAAAAATAACAAATGAAAGATAATCTTAAAACATAGGCTAAATAAAAATTATACAAATAGATACACTAGTCTCGCACTGATTCAAGAAAACCTGTTGAAGTTATATTTATGCGACACTATTTGATCTGTGTCTCAGAGAAAATAAGGATTACAACTATCATATTAGAAGATTGTTTTCCAACAAAAATTAACAGTTCTTTATATTTACTCCACTGAACAAAGCTTCAAATGACATGGGGCAAAAACACGAAACTGAAGGGAAAATCACAGATCCAAAACTGTTTCTGAAGATTTCAAAACATCTTCATGAGAAACTGATAGGTCAAGAAATCTATAATTGTATAGTTAAAATGAACAACATCATCCCTCAAGTGGACTCACTGGATACTGCATAATACTTTGTCTAATAACTGCAGAGTACACAGTCTTCTCAAAATCACAAGGAATATTCACCAACACAGATCATGCTCATAGCAACAACAAAGACCTTAACATATCCAAACCTCAATCATCGGAACGAGTTTAAACCAAGTGATGGAAAAGCTATAAAGAGGGCCCAAGAAAGCTCATCCTGTGTCCAATCCTGGGGTTAGTTAGATGAATTCAGTGAAGCGGACTGGAGTTATCAAGAGTTGATTTGTTAATCTACACCTTTATTCTGTGGATTTTTATACCCATTTAAGTTAAATGTAAAACACATAATTTACTTCTAAATTATTCTTTGATTCTTCAGATGTAATAATTCTCTCTGCTCAGTTTCCAAGAACATCACAGTCTTATGTTAAATTATGGGAAAAAAATTCTTGAGGTAACTTCCATTTTATACAAATATCTTGCTGCAAAAGAAGCAAAAGGAAAGCAGGTCAGGGAAGAAGCCTGCTTCACCATTTACGAGTGAACAGAATATTAGACACTTTCCTGAACTTACATATGACTTTCTTTGTACCCATGTGGCCCGGCAGGGGTGGTGGTGGTGCGGGTCAATCCTAAGTAGTGATTAAGGGAACGTGAGAAGTCAGGAAATTTAAAACTAGGACCTTTCCATGCCCTACTGAGCCATCCTCCCAGGGAAAATTTTTTCTTTTGTCCACAGGCTGAATTTTGAACAGAGACCAACACTCACAGTCACTTGAAAGTTGACTTTCTCTTCTGAACCCAAATGTGTGTTGTTTTCTACTACCATGCAGTGATCTATCAGCAAATAATGGGCCCAAAATTTAAAACTTACATCACTCAGATTTACCACAATTCTGACAAATTCACAGCCCAGTTTCACTACAATGTTCCAACTGCAGATTCCAGTCCAAAGCAAGAGATGTTGTGTTTCATTATGAATCATCCAGAAGTAATTAAAGCATGGCATACTGAGCCACCCCAGTAACTAAAATAAAGACATTACCCCAAAGTTATTATGATAAAAAGAGACAGACATTTCTACTCTTCAGGATATTATGAGTTTTAGATTCTCTGTTCCAGAATATGGGGAAAAGGCCCATATTAAAAAAATTTTTATCTTACACACAGAACTAATCTCAAATTTACAGATACATATCTAAAGCAGGAAGAATCCAGGGATGTATTCCAGACTATCCTTCACACACTCTTGGGACAAAAATAGCAACTTTCTGGATATGACAACAATTGATGATGCTCAATTGAACCAAGCACTCTGATCCTGGTAAAGAGAAGTGACTAGAAAACCCCCACAAAAGCTGGGTTTGATGATCCACATCTGTAATCACATCACTCTGGGAGGCTGAGGCAAGACATTCAGATTCAATTTGTAACCTCACAACAGTGAGATCCAGTCTCAAAGTTGAAACAAACAATCATAAAAATAAAAAAGGACTGAGAGTAGATCTGAGTGAATGTCCTACGTTCCCATGACAGTTAGATAATGCTATCCAACCAATTTTTTAACCTACGACAGACACACATTTTAATTTCCAGTTTTTCCCCCAAAACAATGAAGAGAACTGATCAGTAGTAATAGAAGACCCATTAGTCTAACATTTTCTAAATTTTTCTCTTTCCTTTAGACCTGTGATGTTTTTCCCACATTCAAGTCAGGCTAACATACAACCCTGCTTTTAATGTCACACTAAAACCATTCTGACCTCACGGGAAAACCTTTTCTGTTTCAAGAGGTAACCTTGCCACTTTCCAACATTCCCCTTTCCCATGTTGTCTTCGCTCCTTCCCATACAGAAAACCTTTTGAAGCCTAACTATTGGTGTGCTTGTGGAACCTGCATTTGGGGCTTTACTTGTACTGCAGTATTGCTTTATTACAAAGTCCTATCTCATTCTGCTTTAATTTTTAAAAACTGTCTACAAATCGATAGGTCTGACTTCAGTTTGCCTGCAGCTGCTCAAGTTCTGGGAATAATGGCCTCCAACCATCTGAGTCCTGGGAATAAGCAGGACTCCCACATCCTGCTCCCACCCCATTCACTCTGCTGGAACTGTATGTACTCAAATAAGGCTGTTCCGCAACAGCAATCCAAAACCTCAGTCTTTGCTGCTCAGTTTTTTTTTTACCTCCCCAGTCTTATGCTTCCCTTCATCTCACCCCATCAAAACCTGTCTCACTAACCCTCTATAAAAACCCAGTTCAATAAACTCCTGGTGGACTCTCGTTTAGTCAGTCTGAGGCAGCTGGGGTGGCTCTCAGCAACACACTGGAGCTTCTGGCTTGGATGCCAAACAGAAGAAGATTGCATTCCCCGGCCAGTGTGCCTACTGGACGGTTCACACAGCACCAATGCTTCCTCGCTGGTGCACTGGTGCTTCATTTCCTGCCTTTTGAGTCCAGAGGAACAAGACATAAAAATGTACCACCTGTTTGAGTGGAGCTCATTTGACAGGTTTAAACCAAACCCTTCTCAGCCCAGGCCTCCTCCCAGGATGCTGACTTGACATACACTAAGGGAACCACAGCATTGAAGCAGATTTTTCTCCTAGTGCTGAAGAGCTGCCGCTATCTTCTTCGTTTACTCAGTGGGCTCTTCCTGTGTTTTGTCCCTAACAATGGGGTCACAAAAATGCCTTTACACTTCCAGACTCAAAGTCTAATGGCGAAAACCCCCAAACCCAAAGAACTTGGGTCCAGGCAATGACAGGACACAGTGAAGTCAAAGGGAAGGCTGAAAGTTTTCAGAGGGTAGACATTTAAATGAGGCACTTGGCTTCATTGCACAGACTTTCTCATACCTTATCTATCAATCTACTTATTTTAAGCAAATACAGTAAAAACATGCTGAAAGGAATATACAATTCCTTCACAAATGAACAGACTGGAATATGATAGTATTATGCAAAGGAATCAACATGAAAGGAAATATTTCAACTGCCTCAGACAGGTAATGTACTTCTTCCAAGATCACAAAGAAAATGTGTGTCCTGAAGAAATATTATAGTAGTAATATTTCTAAACACAAGGGCCAGAATGATAGCTGAAATGTAGCTCCATCCCCAATGACTTCCCTGTGATGAAGCAGAAACACTGAAGTATTTAACACTGTAAACTACACAGTCCCCTCCTCACATGTTGAAAGCATCTCTGCTTCAACACATTAATTTCACCACAGGATAGATCCGGCCTGGAGAAATCTGGTGGTTATTCTCAGTGATTAACCTGATTGGCTTGAGAGGCGCTTACCATATTGGTAAAGCACATGTCTGTGTGGGTCTGAATCATGAATGGAGGCCTGGCCTTAGGGACTGTATCTGTTCCCCAGCTCTTCTCAGATTCTCTTCCTGCCCTGTGCTTCCTGCCCACCAGGAGGTGGGCAGCTTTAATTTTCCATGCCGTTCTACCATGGTATTTCTTTGGAGCCAGGAGAACTTGGACTAATATCCTTAAGATTATAAGCCAATATAGTAATATTCTTCTTCTGTTGCATATGTGATATATATTGTTAAATCAACAAAAACAATACAATTCACATTAGAAAATAGGGCTGTGGATTGTAGCTCTGTAGTAGACTGCAGCAAATGGTTGAATGTGTAGACATACTTTTAGCCATAGTCATTTTAACTTTGCTTAACTTGACAATTTTTAATTCATTTCATTGAGGGAAAATGGTCAAGGAAAATTGCGTATATTGGAACTGTACAATCGAATGTATCAATATAGTTTTATATTCAGCAATAACTCCCACATCTGTCTGGTTAGTATATCTATAATCCTAATACAGTTATTTTTAAAGCATGTGGTGAAAACACTAGAAACTACTCTGTTAGCAATTTCAACCCTCAGTGGAATACTATAACATTTACCATGGTCACCAGATCACCAGAACCCGTTTATAATGTATAAGAAAAATACTGTGCCTTTGCATTATCCTCAGTTTTCAAACCCTCACACGTGACAACCATCACTAAACTCTGCTTCTGTTAGTTGACTGTTGTGGGGGCTAAGTACAAATGTGATCTTGTAATTTTTATTGTTGTAGGGCCGGTGAGATAGCTCAGTGGCATAAGCGCCCGCCTGGCAAGCACAAGGTCCTGAGTTCAACTCCCGGAACCCACATAAAGGAAAAAAAGGGCCTGTGATATCGTTCAGTGGCACAAGCGCTTACTGGCAAGCGCGAGGTCCTGAGGTCGACTCCTGGTACCCACATAAAAAAAAAAAAAAAAAATTTATGGTTGTAAGATTTCACTTAATGATCTCCATGATAATACATACTGTCATGAATGGCAAGATGTCAATTTAAAGACTAAAATTATATCCATTGTACAATAAACTATACTATCGATATGCATTCAAGCATTTTATGGAATAAAATAGACTCTAAATGCCATGTACTATAGGCTTTGTTGCAAGGGGGTTGTTTTGAGGTTGACCATAACATGAAGATTCTGACCTCTTCAGATTAATTAAATTAACTTATTGATGATTTTGTAAGAACACCCCTGGGAATATGCTCTAGAATGTTACCTTCCATTCCTCCATACCCTTTCCTTACTGAGTGAACTGAGGTTTACAAGCTTTCCTTACCATACCCTTATCTAATGTTTCTGCCTTTCTACAGTACTATAAGCAATAAGGTTGATCAATAACTAAAGCCTCTGATTGGTCCAAAGTGACTCTTTTCTCCTTTTAAATTATGTCAGCTATTTTTTTCTTAGCAACTACAAACTCACTAATACTGCCATTGAAGTGGATTTATACTGTTTTCATACTGTATCTAATTCTTCAATGCACATCAGAATACAGATATATCCTCTAGATTCTGAATTCTGTACAATTTCAATACAACATAAGTTTTTTCTCCTTTCTTTCTTAAATTTTTGTAATGATACGGTTGAACCCATATCCTTGCATATGCTAGGCAAATGCTCTGTAAGTAATCTACATTCCCAGCCCTCAACTCTATTTTTTTTTGAGGGTAAACCTCTTAATAATAAAACATGACATCTATGCATATTTATTCATCTGCTAACAAATATATGATGCATAGTCCATTTCTTTTTCTAAACACAATTGTTAACACTCAGTAAACTATAGACATAGGGTTTACTTTGGCTCACAGTATTATGACAGCCAGTTAGGCCAAACTCACCAGGATTCTGCTCAACCATCTCACATTGGTATTTCCTCATCATACCTTAAGAACACAATATTTGCAATGCTGTGTCACTGCACTGATGCGGACCCAAATTTGACTCTTGTTTCCATCCATGTCTTTCCACATACCTGGAACACACTAGCTTCTTTGATCACCCGCAGAAATCTATGCTTTTGATCTCATTTCAAAATTTTTAAGTTTGTTTTGTACATTTTCCCTCTTACTAATTAAAAATGAAGACAGTGAACCAACATCATACCTTATATCTGTTTCTTCATTTTCAAAATGTAACTAAAAATTCTACTTTTCTTAGGATAAAAATATCTTTATCTGAAGCTCTTAAAATTATGTTTGTCACTAGTCATCAGGCAAATCTTTGTGATACCACAGTAAAATGCCATTAACAAGACAATAAACAGAAAGACAACCAGTAAAAATTGTTCTGAGGCTATGGAAAAAACTCACACCTTTACTGAGATAGGAGGAAACAGGAAGATTAATGTTTTGCAAAAAGAAAGGGGACCAAGAGATGGAGTGAGAGGAGACGGAGGGGAAGTGAAGTGGTTAAAAAATGAGTAAAATACATGTACCAACTGCCCACAATGAATGTAATTATTATGTATTGCAAACATGCACTAATAAAAATAAAGACTGAAAAGATAAATAGGCAGCCATGTTGAACATACCCTTTCAGTTTCTGTAATAATGAAACATACAGCTATTTTCTCAGTCAATTTCTGTTTTTCAGCAAAATACTTCACAGTAAAAAGTGAAGAAAGGAGGTTTACTTTTAGTCACAGTTTTGGGCCAAGGTAGAAAATTTACAACTGGTATTGGTGTTCATGTTGGTAGAATAGTCTTGATTTCACACAGGTCATCACAGGGAAAGAGACAAGTAAGCATGTATGTGCTCTTGTTTGTCTTCCAATTCCATTATTCAACAAGGGGGCACCAAAAAGAAAACTTAGCTATTTCTATTTGCATTTTAAGTGCCTCAGCTGTGCATATTTACTCAGATAAATTTTAGTATATCATCTTGGGAATTAGATTTCAACACTGAATTTTGAATGGAAAAAAAATCAATATACAATTATAACAGTTTTCATGGTTTCCATGTATTTTCTTCTATGCATAATGAACAAAAGATATGAAAACAATTGTCCACAAAAGTTCATATATGAATGTTTAAAGCTTAGTATTCATCAAATCTAAAAGGTAGGAATGATTGTCCATCAACTAATGAATAATCAAAATGTATTCATGAAAACTGGCATTCATCTGTAAAGAAAAATGAGCTTGTGATAAACGCTACAATATAGACTAATCTTCAAATGTCATGATAAAAAAAAAAAACTCAGAGAAAATATGAATTCATTCATACAAAATGGCCAGAACATAAAATTCTACAAAGTGGACAGTAAATTAGTAGTTCATAGAGCTTGGGAAAAGTAGAGAAATCAGTAAAGGAGGCAGAGTATTTTTTTTTAGGAGCTAAAGAATATATTCTAAATTGACTATATTGATTCTAAATATATTCTAAAATATTCTAAATTGACTATATTTTGAAATAAATGAATCACATGGTAAGTAAATTGCATCTTAGTAAAGTCTGCAGAAAATAACATATTTAGTTGATTATAAATGTTCAAAGAATTTGGAGAACTAGTCACAATACAAGTAATAATGAACAAATGGAGAAAGGCAGGAAAGTAAAAGGCAGGAAAGTAAAAGACAGGAAAATGAAGGAAGGAAGGGTATGGAAGAAATAACGGAAGCAAGAAGGAACAAAGGTTGAAGGAAAAAGGTAAAAAAAAAAGGAAGAAAGACAGGAAGGAGAGAAAGAATGAGTAAAGGAAACAAGGAAGAAAAAAAGAACACAGCCGTGCATGGTGGTGCACACCAGTAATCCCAGCGTTTGGGAGGCTGAGGTAGGAGGATAACTGCAAGTTCGAGACCAGCTGGGGTTACATAGTGAGTTCAAGGTTCAAGACTAGCCTAACTACACAGTGAAACCCTGTCTCAAAAAAGAAAGAAAAGAAAGAAAGAAAGAAAGAAAGAAAGAAAGAAAGGAAGGAAGGAAGGAAGAAAGGAAGAAAGGAAACATAACTGTTGGGAGAGAGAGAGAGGGAATATCCTTAGACACAAAACTTTTTAAGTGGGTGCTTTATGGGGAAGGTCTTCTTTCTTTGTTTTTCTGATTCTTGTTCCTGAGGAAGAAGGTTTGTTGATCATGTATGTCAGACTCTTCAAAAGTCTACAGGCATAGTTGCAAGGGCTAATGAGCGTATTTTAACATGAAAGCATGGAAATAAGGGACACAATATACTTAACCCATAACCAGGAGCAAGAATTGAGTATAGCAAATGAGGAAGAAAAATATCTTACTCCAGGACATCAGGTGATACAAATTGGAGGCACACCAGGTTGTCAAGCATTGATAATCACACTGACCACAATTTTAGAGATGGAGAAAGCAGGTAAGAGGTACATGGTAAGTGTAGTCTGCATTCACTACAGATAGCACCATGATGAGAATATTCCCCTGCAGTGTGTGGTACTTCATCAGGTACAGCAGGAAGGGAATTGGCTGGAGTTGACATACAAAAATCAAGAAACCAAAGAGCATAAACTGAGAAAAAGATGAGTATTTCTGAACAAGCATCACTCTTGTACCTTCTGAGATCCAAAACAAAATGAAGACACAATGGTGAAAACTTAGGCTGTAGCCCAGATGAAATGGTATAACCAGCATTGTAAAATACAACTTAAAAGATGATTTTTTTTTTCTTTAGTGATAAGCAGTTTCCTGAGGCCAAAGGCATAACAGCTTCCCTCATCTCTCCTCTGCTCAGATAAATAAGCAAAATACACAGATGCTGACGCTAAGAAGTATGGAGCCATTTCTTTTCCACAAGAAAGGGGACAATGGGCTAAAGATAGCTAAAAATGACAAGCAAGTATGAAGATTTGCATTATCTATCCATGCTCACCCTCCTCTCTATTTATTACTATAAGAGACCCTTGACCACCTGTAAATGGAGAGGTGGTGATCTGAGGCGAATAGGCCCCTCCATCTCCTCTGAGCTTTGAATATAACCTTTTACCTTTTTACCCAAATATATGGCCTCCTTTGATTTGGTCAGCGGCAAACAAAGGAATTTTAATTAATCTAATTCACTTAATAATATTCACACACTGGGTATTACATATATGTAGACTGTTAAAAACAGAGAATAAATGTTTCTAAACAAACGACATGTTTTACAAAAATTCTATTAGAACATATGAAAATTTCTCCAAATTACAAAGTATAAATATCATCTTGATTGTAATAAAGAAAAATTAGAAATTATGAAGAATGACTAGCTTTACAAATCCCTCATGATTTCTTTTCTCAGGGCAAGGTGGGGGAAGGAAATCAAGGAACACAGTTACATTAAGCAGGTGCTCTACAACTTAAAACTTAAGTATATTCCCAACCCACCCATGTAATTTTGATGTAAAATTCCTTCTTTAATAATCTTTTGTTTCCAAAGTAAGTCACAAAATGGACTTAGAAATATTTAGAATTAGGTGATAATATAAGTATATTCTCAAAGTTGAAATAAAATAAAAATCTTTCAATTAAATATGCATGTTTTGAGAAATATATTTAGCAAAACACTTCAGGAGTAAAATACAACCATTAATTAATAAAACAGCAATCAATACACTAGAAAAGATGAACAAGACAAGGCTAAAAGCAAAAGCTCAATGAAAAATAAATATTTATAAGGACCATGCATATTTTAATTTCTAAAATAGAGCCATGCTGGCCATCAAATTTGCACCTTGTTATATCAGCAGCTGGAATGCTGCGATTACATACGCATACCACTGCACCTAGCTAATCAAGGATATTATAAGAGAAATAAAAAGTATAGTTAATTTGTCATTTAATGAACTTTAGATAGTATAGAAATTCTTAGAAATATATAGAATTTCAGACATGGTATACGAAGAAGAATGCTGGAGAATCCAACAAGATGGTGAGCCGCTGAAATGACCATCAAAAGAACTTCCCTTTGTAAATTCATCTCTCAATGGGATTACAAGTGTTTCATTGAAACTTTAAGATATTGATCAAGATGTGATATGTTTATATACCAATTCCCCATGAGGAATATACTTGTTATGCACACAAAACATATAGTAATGGAACCATTATCCTAAAAATGATATGCTTAGTTGGGCATGGTCTCACATGTCTGTAATTTTTAAAAAAGGGTTAGGAAATATTTGCTGGTAATTTTGTCAAGTTAATGTAATCTTCACCTAAATCCAGGCAACATGTTTACCAGACAAGATAATTATAGACCCATTATAGCTATGCTTGTAGATTTTCAAATTCAGTATAAAACATTATCTAGTCAAAACAAGGATTTATTAGAAAATAGTTTTTCATCTTGGCACATAGCTAAATGGTAGTATGAATTCCTATCCTGTGTGATGCCCCTAGATTCAATCTGAAGGAATAAATGCATGTGCACGCAACACACACACATACTTTATGATAAGTGAAATTTTTTTATTTATCAAAGGTAAGGATGGTTCAGCATCAGAAACCTAAATCAACAAAAGAATAACCTAATATAATTATTTGAATCTTGGTATAAATATATTTTCTAAAGTTTAATTTCTATTAATTATTTTTAAGACCTGTAATTTTAAAAAAAATCAAAAGGGATCAACAACTAGATGAAACACATATACCATAAAACTAACACATAGGACACTGAATGGAGATACTCTACATGAATTATTTTAGGATCAGAAATCGGTCAAGGATATTCACCTTCTCCACTGTTCTGTCACATGAAAACAAAATTCATGTGTGCTATTATAAGGGAAGAAAGACAAATAAGTGATATAAAGATTGAAATGGAAGAGGCAAAATCACTATCCATAAATGATAAAATTATCAAGATGTAACATTTTATTTTTTTATTTTTATTTTTTTATGGGGGTACTGGGAGTCGACCTCAGGACCTTGCACTTGCCAGCAAGCGCTTGTGCCACTGAGCGATATCACCGGCCCTTTTTTTTCCTTTATGTGGGTTCCGGGAGTCAAACTCAGGACCTCGCGCTTGCCGGGCAGGTGCTTAAGCCGCTGAGCCATCTCACCGGCCCTACTTCATTTTAAAATTACATTTAATTAGAAGTTTGAAGTTGTATCAATGTTTGCAAAGACTTCTAATGTCAGCCTTGAAAGGAGATAATGGATGTTCTCTGCTTCTTCTCTCAATCTACGCCAATATTTTGTGTTATAGAAGAAAATCCTTCTCACATATCATTGCAAATAAAGGATTCTTTATTCCTTTATTTGGGAAATAGTCATACCCTGACGAGCATTTATATACCCATCTCTAGAAAATATTATCAATAGGGCCGGTGAGACGGCTCAGCGGCTTAAGCGCCTGCCTTGCAAGCACGAAGGCCCAAGTTCGACTCCCGGAACCCACATATGAAAAAGGGGCCGGTGATATCGCTCAGCGGCACGGGTGCCTGTTGGTGCGCGAGGTCCTGAGGTCGTCCCCCCGGTACCCACAAAAAAAAAAAAAAAAAAAAATATTATCAATAAAGTCTTTAAAAATCAGCAACACATTAAAAAACACTACACATAATTAAAATTTGGGAGCTATACATGTTGGCACATGGGGGACTAAGGCAGGGAGATCACCATGAGTTCAATGCCAGCCTGAGTTCAGGGTCCACCTGAACTATAGAGCAAGACCATGTCTCAAAAAACCAAAAGAAAAAAGTTGGAGATGTTCTGCATATGTAGAGAATGATTTACAGACTTAGATTTGATGATGTGATATGCTATAAATACTTCAAAGTACAGTATACCCTTAATACTACTATGTTTATAATACCAGTGAATCAACATAAATGTAACAAAAATCTTCTACGATCCCTTCTGAAAAAGAGGGTGGGACATTATTTTTCAAGTCTCAAATAAAAATAAAGATGAGAAGTGGTACTATTGAGTTACCCAGTTATTAAAGTCTGAACATCAGGCAACACGTAGACACACTAAATTTATAAGAAATATCAAGAAATACTTTTCCTTTCTTCTAAACTGAGATTTGCTAAGGCTGACAGTAGAAATCAAGAGCAAGAGGTAATTAATCATCCATTTTAAAAAAATCATCTATTTATGATTGTAAATTGTACATTTTATGGGCCAAGTAAACCTGATTTTTTGCATCATAAACATTCAAAGATGTACTTCAGGCAGATATATGACAAAAATATTAAATATGAAAATATGAAATGTAGAAGAAAGTATAAGAAAATGACTTTCTGATCTAGGAGTGGGGAACACTTCAGATATAAATTTGTAAAGCCACAAATGTTAAGGTGACTCTGAAAAGATAAAAAGAGTAACAGTTAGGATTTCTATTCAGCAAAGAAAATCCCTGATGAAATTAATCTGCAGATGAAAAACTGCAGGGGGCCGGTGAGATGGCTCAGCGGCGTAAGTGCCTGCCTGGCAAGCGAGAGGGCCTGAGTTTGATTCCCAGAACCCACATACGAAAAAAGGGCCGGTGATATCGCTCAGTGGCACCAGCACCTGCTGATGCGCGAGGTCCTGAGGTTGACCCCCGGTACCCACAAAAAAAAAAAAAAAAGAAAGAAAAAAGAAAAAAGAAAAACTGCAGAATGTATTTTCATTCTCTACAAGTGACAAATATATGAAGAAGATTTAATTAAAAAGTATCCTCGGGGCCGGTGAGATGGCTCAGCGGCTTAAGTGCCTGCCTGGCAAGCGCGAGGCCCGAGTTCGACTCCCGGATCCCACATACGAAAAAGGGGCCGGTGATATCGCTCAGTGGCACGGGCGCCTGCTGGCGCACGAGGTCCTGAGATCGACCCCCCGGTACCCACCAAAAAAAAAAAAAAAGTATCCTCATTGCAAATATGAACATATAATATAAGCAGACAGTTTATAGAGAGGCTTATATAGGAAAGAGAAAAATGACAAAAGAAAGGGGATATAAAAGACAGAAAAAATGGAAATGAATCTCAATTCATAGCCATAAAATTCATCAAGGTAGGTATACCTGGTGTTGGTAGAAAGAAGTAAAAATCATTGTCTACTGGTGGCGGTTGTATGGACAGTGTGCGTTAGATTTTAAGTGGATATACACTGTGCACTGGCAAACATGCTCCTGAGTTGGCATTTTCTCAAGTCTGTTTCTAGGGCAGTAAGAAAGAATGTTTCCTGTGGGACTTATATCACTGACAGAACTTGAAAAGCCTGCTTTCCCATAACTGTGCAAAAGGCAAATAAGGTGTTATGTTATATCCACATGTTTTCTGAAGTATGACATCACCAGCGATTGAAATTCTGTGATTTAGCAGGGTCAGTGAGCACATAAGTTCCTGAATGATATGGTACCCTGAGACGGCAAAAAAGACCCTAAGAACTGCCACCTCTCTACCTCTGCACCCCAAACCCAAGCTGAGTGATTCTACCCAAATAACTCCTGGTCTATACTTGAACACTCTCTTTCTTTTGGTCCTCCTCTTTAGGCTGCCTTTTTGATGCCAGTAAAGTGAAAACCAGAAAAGGACCCATTTCTAGGTGTGCTTATGACACACAATGTGGGTGTAGAAGTCAGACTAAGGGGCAGCTTGAACTGAAGCTCTGTGCTTTATCTCAGCTGTGCCCTTCTCCACAGGCCAATCCCATGGGTTTCTCAAAAATGAGGGCGCTGCCCAGAGTGTGGGCAATTCAGGAGAACTCCAGGGAATTTCAGAGATTGCAGGTCCAGCCACATGTGGAGCACACAGCAAAGGCTCATGGTCACTTCTTTCCCCAGAGAGAGTTAAGTCACTACAAAGAAAAAACAGCCCCAAGACTTGGATGTGACAGTGCCAGACAGACATGACTTCAGCCCATTAAGGGAATGGAAGAGGCAGTGGGAAAACAAGAAAGGCAGAGTAGAAGGTCGAATATTTTCTCCAAGATTAAGGCAGTTAGAAAGATGTTCCCAGAATCAGCATAAATTAGTACAGGAAGGGAAGTGTTTTCAGCACTTTACGCGCTTGGTGTCTTGTGGTTAAACTGCTCAGCCCTGTGTCTGTTTATTGACAATTTCTATCCTATTCCCTTGTCCTGGTAATGCAAGCTGGACAGTATCAATGGAGTGGTGCACCTCTTTACAATACTAAATAAATAACCAACCAACCAGATGAAACCAAATCAAACCAAAAATGGAAAACAAAACCCAGAGTAGCGCTCCTTTATCCAGTCACTACTCATAATGTGTCCCAGTTCAGTTCCTCAGGAGAACCTAATTAATACAGTGCTCAGCACAGAAAACTACCTGATAAATTTCATGTTCTCTGGAGGAGCACTTTGGTTGTTTTCACTTGATGTTCTGTCACTGACAGCGCAGTGACTCACTGCTGATGCCCAGAATCTTCAGCAAGTATTGTACCATACACCACAAACAGAATAAAATTGCATAACAGAATAAAATTCAAAAATCAAAGCAAATTTTCCACTGAATAGTAATCACTATAAGAATACAAGAATAGGGCCGGTGAGATGGCTCAGTGGTGTAAGCACCTGCCTGGCAGGCGTGAGGTCCTGAGTTCGACTCCTGGTACCCACATAAAGGAAAAAAAGGGGCTGGTGATATCGCTCAGTGGCCCAAGTGCCTGCTGGCAAGCATGAGGTCCTGAGTTCGACTCCCGGTACCCACATTAAAAAAAAAAAAAAAGAATACAAGAATAAAAGAATCTTTTATTCTTCAGTGCTGGAGATTAAAATTCAGGGCCTTGTGCACGTTATACAAGTTACTTTAGATTGAAGACAACACCAGTATTTTTACTGTATTTTGACCTGGGTTTTGCTCCATTGTCCAGGATGGTTTCAGTATTGTAATCCTCCTGCCTCAGTGTGCCAAGTTGCTAGGATGAAAGTTAGGCACAACCATGCCTAACTGAAGTTTCATTTAATCAAGCACTGTATCCTACTTAATAGTGGCAATTAAAGAACCCCCTTCTCAGCTAGTCATGGTGGCACATGTCTGTTACCTCAGAACTACAAGAAGCTAAAAGCAGATCAGAAGTTTGCTGCAGCCTGGACAACTTGTTTCAAATTTAAAAACAGAATATTAAAACGTGTGGGGAATGTAATTCAGAGCAAAAGTCCTGAGTTCAATCCTCCGTGCAATAAAAACATCAACCACATTTTGCAATCTTTTGTATCCTGGAGAAATCCCTTCCCAATCACACTTAGATGGTCATAGCCAACAATTTTGAAGCCTACAACAAGGCCACATTCCTAATTTCCAATTTTTCCTCAAAAATGGTTATGTTAACTGATCAATAGTAACAGAAGACATATTTATCTAACTTTTACTAAGTTATTCTCCTTCCTGAAGGTCTGTGATCTTTGACCCACTCTCAGATTGAGCCAGGACACAATTCCTTTATGTCACACATTGAACAATCTCACCTCAGGGGAAGGCCTTTTCTACTATAGGTGTGGTTTTTGCCACCCTCACCATCACCTCCTCTCCACTTTCCTTCTCCTTCCATTTGCTCCTCCTTACAGAGAAAACCTTCATCCCTAGGCATTATTATGCCTGTAGACCTCACATTTAGGGTTTTACCCCTAGTGTAGTAATCCTTTAATATGAAGTCCACTTCAATCAGCATTTCAATTTTTAAAACAATGTTTACAAAGAGTCCAACAGCTATTGCAATTATATGAGATGACACCTCTCTCCCTTTCCATGCCCACCAAATTACATGTCCATACAGTCGCTCAAGTTCAATGAGTTTCACACAGTGTGTTTAACAGGCAGCCCCTTCTAGAAGCAGTCCTTAGCAGGGACACTTTCTCCTGACTCTGCTAACACATTAACATCCACCTCCATTTCCCCCAACATTCTAAACTCTATGCGAAGTCCTCACTTAAATGTTCTATTTGTTAAAAGAGGTGCCACCTAAACAATTAAGATGATAATTTTTTCTCCACCTCTGCGAAAGTAACACAGGAGTTCACTCCATGAATGGTAAGCGTTTCATCACCGAGTTACACCACAGTGTTAATCCTGTCTCTGGATTCTCACGGCATTTACCATCACCTATCATGAGTGTGGCAATGTGGGGACATATTGGAAATTTAGGAATTCACCCTCCTCACAAAGAAGCACTGGCCTGAGGAGCTACGTTGTGGGTTTAAGACCCTGCACCACAGCCATTTATAAAACGGAGATTCATCAGGTCTGCTGGTGGGAGGGATGAAATCAGGAAACCAGCATACCACAACAGCTCCGGCAGCTCCAGCTCTCGCTTGACTCTGGCCCTCCCCCACAATTCCCACTCTCCGCACACGGGTGAAGGTGTGGCTGCGGGCTGCAGCTGCCCGAGACTGCACTCTAGGATGGCGGGGTGGCTTGGGGAGATGTGGTGCTCGGTACCCAAAATGGGCCAGCCTCAGCCAAGGCAGGAGGGACAGAGGGTACACACGGCTAGAGACCAGGAAGAACTCAGACTCCGAAGCATGCAGGGAGGCTCCGGTCCGCCATTGCCGGTTCCTACCACTTCCGGGTTGATCTCACCCACATCGCATCCCATTCCATCCCATCGCGGGGCAGCCGTCCCACACTATCACCATTGCGTGGCTTGAGGGTCTTCAAGGGCACTTCCAAAGCAGGCTGCAGCCAGTGGAAATCCTAAAGCAAGCCGGTCTAGCCAGGTGAGGCGGCTCTCAGCAGTGCGCGTAGGATCTGAGCTTTGGTGCCCGGAAACAGAGCCCGCCTCCCTTGGCCCTCCTGATTGGACAGTTCATACAGCCTGCGTCTTTAACACTGATTTGCTCCTGCTCCATTACCTGCCCCCCCCAGCTGTGACAACTGAAACAGTGAAAACAGAAACAAATCCCTACGTGTGAGTGGAGCTGAAATGGTAGATTGTAACCCAGAAGCTTCTAGACCAGTTTCTCTCCCAGGATGCAGCCTGGCCTAGGCTGCATTTAAGCAGAATTTACTCTTGGCTTTGCAAAGCTGCCACTGTCATTTGTTTGTTTGACCGGGTCTCATGTGGCCTTGACCTCATTGTTATTCTCCTGCATTAGCTTACTTAGTGCTGGATTTACAAGCATGTACCACTACTCCCAGCTACTCCTGCCTTCTTACTGGACTCAGTGACCTCTTCCTGTGTGTTGCCCCTCCACACCCCCTTTCAATTTGCACATACTTATCCCGTCATATTTGCCACTTTCTGAAGCTGTTCTGGCAGTCTTTCATGACTGTAACTTTGTGGCTGGCTTACGGTCCTGAATCAATTCAAAATATTTACATCAATTTTTTCAAATAAAAACATTTCAGTGTGTCATTATCCACCTATTTTGTTTATCTGCTACCATTCATCTTATGGCTTTTCCCCAAAGTTGAAATGACCATACAACGTAAAACTTTTGAATTGATTCACGACACTGAGGCAGCCACAACAGCACGACTAAAGACATAAGAGAGGACTTCCAGAACTGCTTCAAAAAGTATCAAGAATGATGACATAAGTGTGTTTGAAGTGAGGGGTAATATTTTGAAGGAAATTAATGGCAATGTGTATTTTCCCATAATTTTAAAACAACTGTTTTAAAATTTAAACATTCACTGAATGTTTTGATCACAACTCATAAAAGCTATAACTGATGAACAGGAAATGATGCTAAATAAGAATCTTAGATTAATTGTGACCAGACCTTCTACTTTTTTAACTAATTAAGTTTACTGGTACTTTTTAGGTATGCGTAATGATCACATTCATCATAGGGAATTTGTACCTGTACATGATACAACTTGACTCTTTTTTTCCCCATTCCCCTACCCTTCCTTCAACCCCTCTTCTCCTTATTTACAAAAGCTTTGTTTCCATTTTTCCTTCTTTTCTCATTTTTTTTTCTTTTCCCTTCCTTCTCCCCGCCCCCCCAGTTCACCTTCCCATTTGAATATTTTCTTCCTACTTCACAATATTGTAAGGCTCCAGCTGGATATGACTCTCTCAGCCCCCAGCCTGCTTGCCAGAAGCACTACTCTCTGCAGGGAACTCAGCTCAGAACCCGAGGCTGTCATCGACAAGCACAGGAAAGGAGATAAGAGAGGACAAAGGATTTTGCAGGTTCTGGGACATCTGGAGATACCTGAGAATTTACAGTGGACACTTCAAAGACTCTGCCCACTGAGATGCAAGATTGCCAGAGAAATTTAACCACAGATGTTTATGGGGATCTTCCTGCCTAATGTCCCCTGCCTTCTCTCCATCCCTATAAAAAGGGACACACTTCTCTTTGTTTGGAGCAGAAGGTCTTATCGCACTCTCTGCCTGCACCCAGGCACAATAAATTCCAGGCCATGTTGCCTTTACAGAAGCCTGGTGGTCTCTGCTGGTTCCTCCCTCCCCCCGTATGTTACAAATATCTATTATACATTTTGGAGGTCTTCTACTTTTTCAAATGAACACACTGAAGAAAAGAGGGAACAAATTGACAACAAGCATAAAGAGACCTGGCTCAATTAATATACAAGATAAACATGACAAATAGGAAACATACTAAATGTAAAATAAAGTGCAAAAGTACATTAAACATATCAATCATGACATTAAATGTAATTCAATTAAATTCTCCTCTGAGGAAAAAGTTACTTTCAGACTTGCTAATAACCAACATCCAGTTATGTACTATTTATAAGATATAATTTAAAACAAATGAGAAGATTAAAAATAAGAGCTATATTAGACAAACATTAAAACCATGAAGCTCGTATGGCAATATTTGGAGACTGATTAAATAAAATTCAAGGCTGAAGCTGAGGGTGTAGCTCAGTTGTAAAGCACTTGCCTAGCATATGCAAGGCCCTAGGTTTCATCCCTAACACTGCAAAAACGAGCAAACAAACAATAAACAAACAAAAACTAAACCAAACTAATAGAATAACAATAAACAACACCCCAAAATTTAAGGCCAGTTTTAGCCAGGGAAGAGAGGAATTTTAAGAAAGTATGGATAAAAGTTTACTTCCTCCAGGGCTGGTGAAATAGCTCAGCAGGCATAAGCGCCTGCCTGGCAAGCGCAAGGTCCTGAGTTCGACTCCCAGAACCCACATAAAGGAAAAACAGGGCCAGTGATATTGCTCAGCGGCGCAAGTGCTTGCTGGCAAGCACGAGGTCCTGAGGTCAACTCCCAGTACCCACATAAAAAAAAAAAGTTTAATTCCTCCAAAAATATGACAATATCCAATATTTATTGAGTACTTATTACCTGCCAGACAATAAGTGCTCTCCATGCAGGGATTAAATCTTAGTCTTTAGTAAAAGCCCATTACTGCCCTCATTCTATTATTAATGCTTTCATTCATCAGTTGGAGAAGCTAGGTCAGTCATTTGTTGGTTGGTTAAGAGCCAGGACTTGACCATTATAGGATACTGTTAATATTCTGTCTTTGAAATATATAAAGCAAAATCTGTTAAGAATATTTTTCTATTTTCTTTTTATAGTCTAAAGTCCTTTTTTAATGTCTGGCTTTACAGTCTACCTGGAATTACTTTTGTGAATGATGTGAAATGTGGATCTAACAATCCTTCAGCAATTATCCCAACAGCTGTCTTGAGCTTCTGATTTGAAATATTCCCTCTAACACATAGGGGATGTTCACATAAGCCTGAGTCTGTTTTTGAACTTTGCTGCTTCTTTATCTATTCCTGTAACATTAACACAAAACATCCTTAGTCTACAACCGTAGCGTATTACTCAATGTCTTCAGAACATTTATTTCTCCCATGTCTGGTTTTGTCTATCCTACACTGTCAATTGAAACCTTTCTCATCATCCCATTAACTATTCCTTGTGCCTTGGTATTCAACTCTTCTTTATCAAATTTCTTGATTTCTCCTTCACAATTTTTTCAAGAAATAAATATTCTGCAATGAAGTGTGTACTACAATATGTTGTTACTTTTATGGGAATGGCGCAACCTCATTCCTCTCTCTATAGCTCCTCTGCACGTCTTCATCTGCCCTGTTCTTGCATCGAGACACGCCTCAGTATTCTTTGTAACCCTAACACCTAGCATGAAGTAGTCAACCGATACTCTCCAGATATTTATTAAAATAAATATTGCATGCATGTCCTTGATAAATAATGAATATCATGGACCTGGTGTTTCTAGGGAGGTAAACTGGGATGAAGTAAGACCCTCCCTTTTGAACTTTTCCTATATATTTACATAAAAATACATATTTTTTTCTGTATACATTTACATCAAAATATATTTTATTTTTATTTTTTTGTGTGGGTACCGAGGGTGGTCCTCAGGACTTCACGCTTGCCAGCAGGCGCTTGTGCCGCTGAGAGACATCATCTGCCCTTCTTTCCTTTGTATGTGGGTTCAGGAAGTCGAACTCAGGACCTCGCGCTTGCCTGGGCAGGCGCTTGTGCTGCTGAGCCATCTCACCGGCCCTCAAAATATATTTTAAAAAGTGAAACATGTATTATCTGAATAGATTTGCATAACACTTTTAGTGAGAAGCTGCAGAATAAAATATGTGGTATTTTTAATACTGTATAAGAAAGACGGAAGAAAAAAAACATTTTAGGTATAAGTATGTTTTGTAGGACACTGGATTAAGCCAATGGTACAACGCATGAAAGGGAAAGTTAAATATCCAGCATCTCCGACTTGCCAGTAAGCCCTGCCCCAGCCACACCCCCATGGCATACCGCCCACCAGCGCAGCCTCTGCAGAAACCCAGGCCCAACCCCGCCCACTAGACCTAAGGCCCGCCCATCGGATATAGGCCCCGCTGCAGCTCCACCTTTCAGGCCATTTTGGGCCCGACTGAATCGTCAGTCCCTCTAGAGGGAAACTAGAATTTCTCCTCTAAGGCGGACAAGGAAAGAACAAGCCTTTCCGCGACCGCCTATAGACGCCTCTGGCGTCGAGAGTCCGAGTCTCGGCCACTTCCGCTTGCGGCCACCCCGAGACCGGAAGCGGAAGTGTGCTGTGGCTGTAGGCCACTGAGGCTGTGCGGGACTCCCCAGCGCGTGCGCTGGCTGCAGTTGCTGGCTGCCCTGCAGTTGCGCTCTGTCCTTCCGGAGAGAGAGGAAGGTGGGGAGGAATGGGACTGCTCTTATGACGCAGTGAGGGCCTGGGAGCGAGGACAGCCCAGATCTAGGCTGCAGTGCTGCTTCCCCAAGGTTTCCTGGTCCCAGTGTGCAGTTTGGCCTTGCAGCCGGGCGCCGCTTGTCAAGTGGCTTGCTCTCCAGTATCCGAGTCAGGCAGAGAGCACTGCCATTGTGTCGGAAAGGAAGCCCCGAAGTCCAGCCCAGGGCGTCCTGCTCAGGAATGTGTTGATACCGAGCCCCAGTCCTCACGTGTGCGCCCTAATATGTAGGAAAAGTGCATCGAGGGCCCCCGTCCTGCCTCTCACACAAGATGACTGTGCATTAGTAATTACCGTTTTGTTTCATATGGTATTTAATATTATGTAGCTTGGCAGCTTAAAAGGAAAAGTCTACATGTGCAAATTGATTCGAGTGAGTGACTTGTCAAATTTATTGTAAAAATCGAAAGGATGAACGAGGTAATCCGATATATCTATCAATATCCCTATTCATATAAGTAATTTTTTTAAATGTGGGTACCAGGAGTCGAACTCAGGACCTCGCACTTGCCAGCAGGCGCTTATGCCGCTGAGCAATATCACCGGCGCATATTTTTTTTGTTGTTGTTGACTGACAATTTGTGATCCCTAAGCTTGTGATCATTCAGCTTTGCTCTGCTTTTGTGTTTCTTTTTCCCTTCCCTTTTCACTTAAGTGAGCATTTATTTGTAACTTTTGCTTTGGCTATGGGCATCAATTTTTGCAGTAGTTACTTTTTCTTCATTATAATGTGACATTATCTTTTTTTTTTTTTTTTTAATTTGTGGGTACCCTGGTCGAACTCAGGACCTCGCGCTTGCCAGGCAGGCGCTATGCCGCTGAGCTATCTCACCGGCCCTGTGACATTATCTTAAGAAACATTTTTCGGTCCACAAATGTTATTATCAAGGAAAAGTAAGACTACTTAGTTCTTTACAAGTTGGCTCCAGTCCTTACCCTAAACTTGGAAACTACAAATTTTCAAAACATATGAGACTCCAAGGAAAGATCAATAAAGATTTGTTAGTACCAAAAATTCAAATTGAGTTTGTCATAAATGCGAGGTCCTTTTTAATAAGGGGTTAAAGCTCATTTCTATTGAGGTATGAGGGAAGGTTAGCTCTGGAGGAAGATTAAAGTTCAGATTTCAGTTTTAGAATGAGATGTTTGTTTTCAAGAGAAATACATTTTTGCCTTGCCTTTCTAGAAACAGCATTGTTTCTTAAAGACATCTAAAATCTATTGTGATTTATGCTATACGATAAACAGGCATTTTAAGTCATTTTTATATTTAATTTTTGTAATATAGTAATGCCGTGTGTGTGTTTGTGTGTGTGTGTGTGTATTGTGTGTGGTCGTATGTCTTCTTAGATTTGCTCTACTGAATTATTCTTGACGACTATTGATTTTTGGACACATTTTCATTAGTGTGCCTTCAATGAACTGGGCCCTTGGGGGAGGGTTGTAGCTAAAATACATAGAGTGCTTGTCCTTGTGGAGGTTTTATTCAAGCTGGGAAGAGGCATTACAAATTAATAGTGACAAAGGAGATATGAGACTATCAGGCAGGATAGCTTGAGGAGTATGTCAAGGAAAATATCTGAAAAGAGACAAGTGTTTGAATCTAAAGGATGAATTTTATGTAGTTCACCAAGGGGTTTGGCTGTACAATAGGGTTGTGGAGGAGACTTGAGGGAACATTTCACATGCATGGTCCCTCAAAGTCATGGTAAGTTTTGTACTGTATTGTAAGGTCATTGGGAAGCCACTGTGTCAGAGTTTTAAGGACAGGAGTGACAGGATTACTTTTGTAATTTAATCAAAACACTGCCCCCAGATTGAACACAGAGTTTAGGATGGACAAAAATGAATGCAGAGCCCACGTAGGAGACAATAAATTCAGGACCTTCATGGTGGTAGACGTGAAATCAGAAAAGTTATAATATATGAGATATGGAATATTTGAGATGGAGGTAGAAGTGAGAGAATTTGGTGACTGATGCATTTTGTGTAGCATATGAGCAGGGGTCAGCAGTTGATAGACTGTGAGCCAAATTTGGTCCAATTTTGGCTTATACAAATAAAGTTTTATTAGAGCCCATTTGTTTAAGTGTAGTTTGTGGCTGTTTCTACATTACTACCTTAGAGTTAAGTAGAGGTGACAGAGGTCTTATAGCCCATAAATGCTAAGGCATTTACTCACTGGTTATTTGCAGAAAAGGTTTGTCAACCCCAAATATAAAAGTACTTGGTCTTCATTAGGCACTGTGATGGTGGCTGGATATGAAGTTCTGGAAAAAGTGAGCACAGGTCTGTAACACCAGATTTATATTGTAGTTGGAGAAAGCAAGATAAAGTCATCTAAAAAATGAAGATAAATCACAACTTTAAAAGGGCAGTGGGGGAAGAATAGAAGGTGTTAGAAGTGACACGAGGAGTACAAGAGGAAAAGGGACCTTTTTAAGAGATGGGAGGAGCCACTAGAAATCACCATGGGCTGTCATCTGAAAAGTGGCTTAGGGCCCACTATGTTGCTTATTGAAATAAATTTTGTGTAGAGGTTGTTAGCTTGGCAGTCCTGCGGGAAGCCCACAAAAAAGGAATAACCTGGCCTGGTGCTGTTCCCACACTGACCCCTTCTTTTACCCCAATCTCATTTATTGTAGGAAGATCATCTACTGAGACCTTGAACCCTGGCACCCGTGTCATGGTGAGGAGGTGGGGAGGATCTGGATGCTTGTATTGGGGGGCACATAACTATGTACTCTGGGTTCTATTCCTTCTCTGTCATTGCCCCAATCAAGGAAGAAAGGCTAAAGGAAGTGTGGAGCATCCTTATTGGTGCCCTAGGGGAACTGGGGACATCTATCTATGTATGACTTCTAGGTGGAGCTGCTGTGAGAGGAGTGTCCCCAGGTAGACCTCAAGACTGTGCCTGCACAGCAGGGCTCCTCCAGGGCCATCCCTGCCATCACTTGTGAGTCCTACTGGAAGTGTCTGTGGTTGTATAAATTTAAATTTAAATTAGTTAGGATTCCATAAAATTAAAGACTCAGTTTATCAGTCACCTTAGCCACACTTCTCAATCTCTGCAGCCATGCACGCTGGTGGTTCCCTTTTAGGAAAGCATAGGCAGAACATTCTCGTCCTCCCAGAAAGCTGTACTGGACAGCATGGTTCATAGAAATTTAAAGGCCGGGGCCGGTGAGATGGCTCAGCGGCTTAAGCGCCTGCCCGGCAAGCGCGAGGGCCCGAGTTCGACTCTCGGAACCCACATACAAAAAAGGGGCCAGTGATATCGCTCAGCAGCACGGGCGCCTGCTGGCGCGCGAGGTCCTGAGGTCGACCCCCTGGTACCCACAAAAAAGAAAAAAAAAAAAAAGAAATTTAAAGGCCATAAAGTTTCTCAGATGCAGTGGGAGTCCTTTATTTATTTGTTTTTTGAGACAGGGTCTAGCTAAGTAGTTCAGTCTGGTCTTGAAAAATCTATGTGGCCCAATATGGCCTCAAACTTGTGATTGTCCTGTCTCAGCCACATAAGTACTGGGATGTGCCACCATGCCTGGCCTGGGAGTCCTTTATTTTTAATAGGTATACAAGGTTATTAGATATCTGGTTTTTCTTTCCATGGTTTCAGTTACTCACGGTTAACAGGAAGAAGGGTTAGTATAGCATAAGGAGATGTTTAGACAGTGAGGCTTAGTGCTATCGGTGGTGTCAGCTATCCACTTGGGTCTTAGAAAGTATCCTCCAAAGATTAGGGGGGAGTAGTATATGTGTCTTAGGAAGGACCCTAGGGACTTCACAAAAATTAAGAAAGCAAGCCCAGATTTGTGATGCCATAAATAAGGAATTTAAGAAAATCACTCTAAGTTGCAAAGGACAGGCTCTATCATCACTGGTCAGTGGAGTTATAATATTAGAGCCAGAAATTATACTTCAGGATTTGTGCAAATGTGAAAAGAAAGTAAACATTTCCAGCTTGATGGGCCATATGATCACTGTTGTGCCTATTTATTTCTGCTACTGTAGCACAGAAATAGCCGTAGATGATATACTAACAAATGGATGTGGCTGGCTGCTAAAAAAATTTAATTTTTTATATTTTTGGTAGTATGGGTTTGACTTGGGGCCTTGAGGCAAGGACTCTACCACTAAGCTACCTCTTCAGCCCTTTTTATTTTTATTTTGAGACATCGTCTTGCTAAGTAACCCAGATTTGTCTTGAACTTGTGATCCTTTTGCCTCTGCCTCCTGAGTAGCTGAGATTAAAGGCGTGCTACTACACCCAGCTCAGAAATAAGTTTTTTTTTTTTCTTTTAACGAACAGGTGGTAGACTGGGTCTGCTGTCCTCTGAAGTAGAACACTCCTTGTCTGCATGTCTTTGCACAGGATCTCACATCTTCAGTAATAACCAGCTCAGAGTGTGGGGTGGTCTTTGCTGAATCAAAACATGTACTACTGTTTCAGGACTCCATCACCTTGGTGATGTGGTCATGGAGCTTTATCAGGAGTGGGTGTTGCTGGAGGATGCATGGAGGATGCAGATCTGTGATCCTGGACAAGTGCTGGACCTGGCCTGGATGGGTAAGGTTAGCAGTGCACAGTTCCGTGTTGCACACAACATGTGCCAAATATGACTGTAATCACCTTCCGTATAGACAAGACAGAGAGGGTTTTAGCTGTATCCTTTGGGTTCCACAGTATTACAAAGCTTCATCTGTTGCACTGACTTCATTCTGTCTGCAGTGAGAACCTGTGTGGGTCTCACTCAGCTTGGCCCAGGACCTCAGGGGTTAAAGAGCCTCAGTCTCTTTGGCAGAGAGGGGGGCATTTTTGGTTTTTGTCAGTAGTGGTTCATTTTTGCTACTGTAACAAAATACCTGAGGTATTTTGAGACTTGAAAATTCAAGGTCAGGCAGCCCCATCTGTCCTGCTTCCAGTGAGGGCCTCATGGTGGGTAGCATCTCCATGGTGGGATTGCACACAGATGAGATCACATGGTAAGAACAGAAACCAGAGATGTGAGGTCTAGGTTTGCTCTTTTTATAGCAACCTACTCTTGTGGGAACCAGTAGTAACCTTGTGAGAGCCACATTAATTCCTTCCGAGGACTTCCCCCTGTGAGCTAACCACTTTCTACTGGGCCCCACCTCTTAAAGGTTCCATCACCTCCCAACACTGCTGCTCTGACGACCAAATTTCCAGCACCCAACTTTGAGGTACACAGTCAAACCATATTTCAACCATAGTAAGATTCTTGTGAAAAAACACTTTATTAATAGTGGTGCATGATCCCCTTGCTACCCATTTGCTCAGCTTCACTATCTGAAGCCCACATTGCAACTGCACCTTGGTGAATTTGTTCCCCTCTGCAAACCTGTGGCCTTCAGCATGTGCTCTTCCTCCATGAACAGGGATTGCTCCATGCAGACCCCTTCTAGTCTCATGGTTGTGGCCAAGTGCAGAGTCAAGGAAAGCAGAATGAGGGATTCTCCAGGCCATAGGGTACAGGTGAGTGCCAGGCAGGTCACAGATCTCATGACCCATGTTATTAGGGATGTGTCCCGGGAATTCTCACTCTGGGAGCATTCTCAGGGTAATTTTAAGACTATTTGGGGGTGAGCCTTCTCAAAATCCTTTAGCTTCTTTTCTGTCTTCAATTTCTTGCCCTCTTCTCTTCCCCTCTCTCTCTCTCTCTTTTTTCTTTCTTTTTTTGTTTTGCTCTCCTTTCATACTTTGGTCTTAGAAAAGTCTCTCTTTCTTAAAAAATTGATATATAATTCACATACCATAAAATTCATGCTTTTAAAGTATACCATTCAGGGTAGCTGTTAGTATTTTCACAAAGTTATGCAGGTATTATTACCTCTATCTAATTTCAGAAAGTAAATCACCCCAAAAGAAACCTTGTCTCCATTAGCAGTTCCTTCTTCCCCCACTCCCTGACAGGCATTGTCTGATTTTTATCTGTAGATTTGCCTATATGGATGTTTTATATAAATGGAATTATATAATACAGTCATTCCTCATTTAATAGTAGAGTTTCGTTCCTGCGACTAGGTCCTTAAATGAATTGTTTGCTAAATGAGGAATTGTATATAGTATGTGTGCTACAATATTCAGAACAAACAAATGGCCAAAGGAAACTCCAACTGGATGACTTTGCCTTAATTTGCATAATTCTTACTTGCATTACTGTAATATATAACAGAACAAAACTACAGTGCTGTACTGTATGGTACATTTATTTTACCTGGTACATGACTTAATGCTTAGTTAACTGACCCTTAGTCAAGCGTGTCCCTCATACAGAAAACTTGTTCATACTGACACATGTCTGTGTGGCTCTTGTCTGACCCATATCCAGTTTGTGCTTGGCTCAGCATTGCTTTGGAGCTGGGAGCCTGAACCTGTGTTCTTCTTGGTGAGCCAGGAAAAACCTGGCCTGATGTAGCACTTAAGGTTTCTAATGGAAGGCACAAATTCAACACACCACCATAACAGGAAGTAAGTTCAAAGATTTATTACATACAGATTGTGGTTGGATAGGGCACAGTGAGAAGGCAGTCCTCTGTCCCTTGGTCATGTGAAGTAGAAATGAAGATTCAGATAAGAAGAGAGGGGGGTAGGGTAGAAAGGGGAAGCTATTAAATGACATCTATATTTGAAGTATTTTCCTGAACTGTAAACACAATAGCTATGTTGTTTGTAAACCCCTAGAACTTATCAGTGTGTGTCATATATCGGCATTTAAATCCTTGGGGAAACATTTAGACCATGTGCAATCTTAAACACTGTTCAGTGTACAGCATACCCTCATGTAATGGACCTGTGGACTAAATGGTTAAGTTTCTCCAAATTTCAACTGTTGAAGTTTACACCCCAAGATAATTGTATGAGGAGCTGCAGATATTGGATATTAATAAGCTCACAAGGTCAGAACCCTCAATAATCAGTTGCATGCACATATTAAAAAACCCAAAGACACTTGGTAAACCCTTCCTGCCAGGTGAGAACACAGAAGACATGATCTTTTATATATATATTTAAGTTTATTGGTACATTTTAGATATACATAATGATCATATTCATCATAGGGAATTTGTACCTGTACAGGATATATTTTTGATTTCTCTATTTTTCCCTATCCCCTCTCCTCCCTGCAACCCATCTTCCCCTCCCTATTTACAAAGCTTTGTTTCCTTTTTATCCTTTTTAAATTATTTTTTCCCCTTTTCTCTTTCTTCCTTCCCCCTTTCTCACCCTAGTTCCTTTCGAACATTTCACAATATCTATTGTATGTTTTGATCCTTATTAACTTTTTCAGTTCTCACACCAGGGAGACAACGTGATGTCTACACATGTGAGTCCAATTTATTTCACTTAAGAGTATGGTCTCAGGTTGCATCCATTTGCCTAGAAATGCCTCAAATCTATCCTTCTTTATAGCCGAGTAGTACTCCATTATATAAAAAACCCATATCTTCCTTATCCATTCCGCTGTTGATGGGCATTTGGGTAATTTCAATGATTGAGCTATATAAACTGTGCTGCTATAAACATGGATGTACATATACTGCTGTGGTATGTTTTAAATTAGAAGACATGATCTTTAAACTATGTCTTATTAGACATTAAATCTGTGAATGCCTCAATCTTCATTTTCCAAGACTTTGCAAATGTGAGAAATAATCGATCCTTTTAAGGGAACAACTCATTATAATTTTGGTTAGTGTAGTTTTAATAAACTAAGACAATGCCAATAAACATTTTATTGTGAATGGTGTGCCATGTTAGCAGATAGTGAAAAACCTTATTTCCATTTCCTCTTCAAATCTGAATTATATATGTAGTCGTGTAGGTGGGTAGCAATTTTCTCTCCTTCACAAAATCATATAGTTACATGGATAATGAACACCACTTCAAGCAATGGATTGCTGCTTCATTCGATCAGTGTCAGTGCATTTAGTTGAAGATTTTGACAAAATAAATCTTTAAGTGCAATTAAAAACCAAAGTTCCTATGGTTCCACAGAAAATATCTGAGAGAGACACAGGCATTTTTACAAAATACTTTCAAAAATCTGTTAGAAAAAAATTTAGTATTTATCAAAACCCATGCTCTAAAGAAAAAATATTTAAGCACCTATAAAATGCATAAAATTCTCTGAACATACATATAATTACTTACTGTCATAGATGGGATACCCTGATATTATGATAGTGTAAATCGTTTCTGAAGTTATATCCTCAAAGCAATCCTTTTACATTATCAATGAGTCAACTATATATTTGATTAAAATATGCAAAAGTTTTCAGAAATTAAAACAATGCAAAAGTAAGTACTCTTGTGGAATGAAGTACAGACACTCTATATTTAATGACCAAGTTCTGGTCCCATGACTGGCTTGTGGATTGGCAATAAAATATCCTGTAGATGCTATGATCTACAGCCTTGGTTGGAAGTTGATTGGTTAGTTGGAACTTAACTGTATCATGGGGACCTCACCTCTTACAGTAGATTATTAATGTATGGGAGGGAGAAGGTTATTGGAGTGTATGATCTAAGATGTTACACTGCATTCCTCCTTATCCCTTTGCTCTTTCTCATTCTCACACCCTTTCTTGCCAAGATTGACCCATTTTTCTCCAAAATGAACTTCTGTAATGACTTTTCTGCCTTGCCACAGTACTATAAGTAAACGAATCAGGTTGACCAAAGTCTGTAACCTATGAAACTGACACAAAGTAAACATTTCCATCTCTTAAGTTAACTTAGAAAGTGAAGACTCACTAGTAGAATCATTATAGTGGGTTTCTGTTATCTTTACAACTTATCTATTGAGAATAAGTCTTCAATGTACACGGGAACAGAGATACACCTTCGAGATTCTCAGTTGAGTTCAATCTAATTTCAACTCAATTATTTTTTCTTTTCTTTCTTTTTATATTTTTTCATGATAATGGGCTTTAAACCAGATCTTTGCATATGCTAAGAAAGTGATCAGTAACTGAGATACATACCAAGTCCTAAACTCTATTTTTATGGGAGTAGCTATTTTAATATTAAAAAACAGGACATATTTTTGCATGTCTTTGCATCTACTAACAAGAGATTCATGTATAGTCTATTTCTTTTTCTAAACACAGCTGTTAAGACAGTAGTAAATACAAAGAAAAGAGGTTTACTTTGGCTTAAATAATTATGACAGTCAGTTAGGCCAAATCCACCTGGGCTCTCCTCCACTGTCTCACACGGGTGTTTTCTCTTCATATTCCAAGAACAATATTTGTAGCGCTTAAAAGATTTCACTGATGCTAACACAAATTTAACACTTCTTTCCATCCATCAATTCCCACATTTGTGGAAATACACTGGCTTCTTCAGTTACCTGCCGAAAACTGCTTCTGATTTCCACTGAGATCAAAATTAAATAATGAGTTATTTTGAACACATATCTTTCTAATTAAGAAAGACAGAACATAGTGAATCAACATGACATCTGTCTGTTTCCTCATGTTAAAACTGAAACAAAAAAATCTTAGGAAGAAAGAACTAATGTTTTTGAAGCTCTTACAAACATGTTTGTCAATAGTTACCAGGGAAATAGCTTGATGTACAATAATAAAATGCTACTAAGAAGAATATAGTCAGGAAGATAGTAACAAGTGTTGGTGAAGATGTGGAGAAAACTTACACTTACTGGAAATATAAAACGGACAGTCACACTGGAATTTGGTATGCCAGTTCCTGTTGTAATGAAAGATAGAGTTATTTTCTAAGTCCATTTCTGATTTTTTTAAACTACAGACTCAGTAAAAAATAAAATATTGGACCAACATGGAATAATTGTATATGGTGATGGTCTTGCTGATAGTCCTGATGTCACAGAGCATCACGTGAGAGGAGACTGAGTGCATGTGTGTGCTCTTCTCTGTCTCCCTATTTTAGTACTCAGTAAGAAGATAACAAAAAGCTAACACCTGTATTTTCACAGACTCCTAAGTGCCCAGCTCTGTATATAAACTCAGTTAATGTTTGTATCTCTCAGCATATCTCACTTTATCCTGAGTTTTGAATGAAATCCATATACAATCTATATTACAATCATTCCAGCTTTCATACTACTCATCAATTTCTATCCTAGGTGTGTACACAACTCTCATAAAGACATAACTCCACAAAAATTTGTACATGAATGTTTACGGGCTAGTATTGATCAAAGCAAAAAGGTAAAAACAATTGAAATGTCCTTCAATAAGTAATAACCATAAATATAAACTGTCCATGAAAAAATATTATTCATAAAATAAAATGAGGCTTGGATTCTTTTAGGATATGGATTAATTTGGAAATGTCATGCTGGAAAACCTAAATATAGAGACAGTGTTGAATTATCAACTTATATAAAATGGCCAGAATAAAAATCTATAGAAAGGACAGTGTATCAGCAGTTCATAGGGCTTGGAAAAAATGGAAAAATTGGCAAAGGAGATAGAGTCCCTTTAAAAGCTAAAGAAAATATTCTAATTGGCTTGGGTGATGATTGTGTGTATTTTAAATGAATGAATTAAATGGTAAGTAAATAATATTTAGTAAAATCAGCATAAAATAAAACATTCAATTGATGATAAATGCTCAAAAATATAAAGAATTATTCCTAATGTAATTTCTAATAATGAGCCATGGAAAAAAAGCAGGAAAGAGGGAGAGAACAAAAAGAAGGAAGAATGGGTAGGTAGGAACAAGAGACAGAAGAAAGAAGGAAAAAAAAGATGAAAGGAGAAACAAAACAGAGAATGTTAGTGAGGGAGAGTGGGAAGGAGAGAGGACAGACTGATGGGAGAGAAGGAAGAAATATGGGGGTCAGAATGGTCATATTTACTACACCCCCAGCCAAAAATGTCTAAGTAAAAGATTGATCTCTTTTGTCTTTTTCACATTGTTCTTCTGATCCTGGTTCCTGAGTCTTAATAGGGTGGGGTTGTGGATATCGTATGTCAGACCCATCAAAGAGTGTCATTTAGATATTTCCAAGATTGTGCTAGAAGTACATGAAAAAGACAGAACTAGAATCCTTGACAACCACAGTGTGGTAGATTGCACACATGCAGAGGACAATCTGCTGTTCCTCAGCACATAGGATCCTCTGCATGGCGACTGTTATGAAGACATAGGAAATGACAATAAACACTACACAGCCTGTGAGGCCACACCCATAGTGAATATGAATCTCTCTACAGTCCCACTTGATGAGAAAAAATGTAGCAGAGAATATCTGAGGTTACATTAGACTTCCAGAATTCAAGGTGGATAACTACTGTTGTCACCATAATTACCACAACTGAGGACATGTCAGGACAAAGCAACAAGATAGACACAAGCACAGAGGCTAATGTTCATATGGCAACACAGGGGCAAGAAAACTGACACATAGTAGCCATAGACCATAACCTTTAGAAGGGTCGAGTATAGTAAAAGCTGAAGAAGAACATTTGGTCAGCCCCACCACACATGTAACCCACCAGTCGAGGCACAACAGGTTAGCAGGCGTTGATAATCACTGAACTCCCTTTTAGAATTTAAGAATATAAAGTGGTACATGGATGTGTGTAATTTGCATTCACTATAAATGGAACCCTGATGAGCAGATTCCACAGTAGTGTGAACACATACATTGGCAGGTACCACATACATTGGCAGGTACCACATACATTGGCAGGTACTGGCTGGTGCTGCATTTAGAAAGCCAAGAAGCCAAAGAGGATAACTTGAGACCAGGTGCAATTGTTCTGAATAAGCATGGCTGCTGTACTGCTGAGATCCATAAAAGAATGAGGGGAGGACACAGTGATGACAACTTAGGCTGTGGCACAGCTCAAATACCAACTTAATTAATTCTATGCTATTGGACAACATGTAAAACATTGTCTTTTTCTAATCTATTTAATAATAATACTCAACAATCACCATGGTGATAGACTTAGTGACTAATTGGAGTTTATTAACACTGGCTACAGGAAAGGGCATGCACTTGGAGATACTGCAGACAGCAATGGTGAGCAGCATATAATACTTCTCATATTGTGTGCATTCTAGGAAATATGTAATTAGTGAATTTTAGACAGTGGGTAAATAAATTCTTAGCAATATATAAAGTTTCAAATATAGTACTAGAGGTGGGATGCTGGTAAATCAAATATATTGGCAAGCAACTTATGTGGCAATCAAAAGATTTTCCTTCTTAAATTCATTTCCCTTTGGGTTAAATGATTCACTGATGTTGATGAAGATGTGATTTTTTTTGCCAATTATGCATAAAGAATGTATCATTTATCCATTACCAACATTTACAAAATTTAAAAATTATGATAAAAATTTTAATGATTGATGGAGTCATGTATCTGTAAACCAGAAATAAACTAAAAACTTTCTGCAACTCATTTCATTAGGTTAATGCAATCTTTACATTAAAACAGGTAACAAGACCAGTGCGGTGGTGCAGGTGGGACCAGTGAGGTAGCACAGGCAGGACCAGTGTGGTGGTGGGGAAAAGTCAGAAGCAACAGTGAAAATATGAGACATCATTTCCCGAGGGGCCATGCAGAGCAAGCCGTTGGTGAGTAAGGTGAACTGGCGCTGCTCTCCAGCACACAGACACAAGGAACAGAAGTGGGTGGGCAGAGCAGCCATTTTATTTCAAAGGGCTTGGGGTGAACTCCAGCAGCAGAACAGTCCTGGGTCACTTCGCTGCCAAGGCTCACAGAGTGGAATGAGGGAAGAGCCATCCAGTCACCGTAGACTGCTGTCAATTGGGAAGCAGACTGGGGGGAATTCTGCTGAGAGGTAGGAGCTGGGACCAACTAGATTCCACCCCAGGGGCCACAAAAAGACAGTATTAGCCCTAAATACAAAGGACTGGAAGGATCCCCCTGGTCTGTGGCCTTGGCCCAATAACATAAGCAGGTAAGCAGCCTTGGCCTGCAGTGGGACAAGGGCACTCCCCCCAACCTATAACCATTATGTAAGAGGATTAGTGGTGTGGAACAGAGCAAGCTGTGCAAGGTCTGCAAGGAGCCACCTGCCCACAGGTCTTGGAGCAACCCTGGGCTTTCATTACCCAAGGGCGACACAGCAACTGGGGGAGCACTATAGAGACAATCACGACAAAGAGAAATGGACATCTAGAACATTGTCATCTTAAGACCACTTCCACCCCCACATCCAGAGGCCAAGATCAGACCCACACCCAGGACAAATCCTACTGCATACTTGGCAGGGTTACAGAGCACATTTATGGGATATGACTTGGACCACAGAACTGTGGACACCACAGGAATTTTACTACCTTTTCTTTGTCCATTTGATTGATTTTCCTTTTTCTGTCTGGTTTTGTAAAATTTAGGTTTCTTACTTTTATTTTTGTTTTTTTCTGTTCATCTTATTTTTCTCTGTCTTCAACTATTTCTCTTCATTTTATGATATTTTCATGTAAGTGAACATTCTCTTTCTCTTTCTGGTTTGCTTTAATATTCTTTTGCTTTCTCTTTCATTCTTTCTCTCCTGTGCTCTGCTCCAGTTTCTCAAAACTTGGGCGATCATCATTTGCCTTCCAACCTTGCTTCTACTATATTTGTCCTCATTCATCTCTCTGTTTTGTCCCCTGTCCCTCTTAAATCCCACCCCCCACACAGTGTAAAATCACTGTACTAAGGGGAAACTCACTGCATACAAGTGACTGGTATATGCAGGATTTTGTTATATAACTGTAGAACTTGCTCCGATGGTTAAAGGTACCAAGTTAATAGTTACCACAATTTGTCAGTAGCAAGGCTGTGCTTGATGCTGTTGTTATTGATACTGTACTACATTAGCCAGGATGCCATACCTGTTGCAATCAGTTTTTCTTTCCTGTATCACAACACTATGATTGTATGGGGTCATAACCATCATCATAGTCCAGTAACAAAGGACTGGGTGCTGAGCCAAATAGATAGCAACTTCTCATCCTTAATAAATTGGGAAGGTAGGTTCTTGGGATAGACACAAAGACCTAGAACCACCTACACCGAGAAGTCATCTCTGTGGAACAGATATTTCCTAGGGAAGCCTCTATACTAGTGATAAAGCTATCTACCATAAGAAATTTATAAGCATCAGCACAGAAAACAAAATAAAATAAAAAATAGAAAATAGAAGATGACAAGACACAGAAGCAAAATGCAATCCGAGACCTCCAGCCAACCCAAGACAAGTCCAGAGCACAAAGAAATAGAGGAAATAAGAAGATAACCACTGGAGCATTCTGAAAGGACAGCAGCAGAAGTGAAAAAATAAATGGATGGGGCTATAGAAAAAATAATTTCTCAGATAAAAAAATGAAATGACTATCAAAATGAAGGATATTAGAGTAGACACAGATAAAAAAATAGAGGCTCTTAGGAAAAGTATGGAAACCATGAATGCCTGACATAGGAAAGAAATGAAATCCATGAAACAAATCCAAATAGAAATCCAGGAGATTAAAAGTTGCACTGAAAGTATATGCAACAGATTGAATGAAGGCAAGGATAGAATATCAGATCTAGAAGACAGGCTTGTCATTAGTGACAAAGAAAAGAAATATATCTTAGATATAGCAAGGGAGTATGAAAAATCATTCCAACAGCTGCAAGACGAAGCAAAGAAGAAAAACATAGGATTGATAGGAGTCAATGAGAAAGTCAGAGATAGCACAAACACCATAAAATAACCTCTTCAAAGAAGAAAACTTCCCAAACATGAATAAAGAATTTGACATACAAATAAGTGACACATATAGAACTCTAAACAGCTATGATCGTAATAAATCTACACCAAGACATATAATAATCAAGATTCCAGAAATTCAGAACAAGAACAGAATATTAAAAGCTGTTAGAGAAAACAAACAAATCACCTATAAAGAAAAGCCCATCAGAACCACAGTAGACCTCTCAACACAAACCCTCAAACTAAGGAGAGCTTGGAGTGAGGTATTTCAAGCCCTCAAAGAGAACAATCTCCAACCCAGATTGATTTACCTCACAAAACTATCTTTCAAAATCAATGAAGAAACAAGATACTTCCACGACAACAACTGAAGAAATTCATGACCACCTAACCAGTTCTCCAAAATGTTCTGAGGGGTATCTTAGAAAGAGATAATGAAGACCACAATTTTAAGAACACCAATTGAAAGAAGTGACCAGTCAGGGGAAGTAATTAAACAGAGGGGAAAGACAGGGAACCAACAGCAGGAAAATAATATGACAAGGATAAGCCAATACATATAAGTTATAACCATCAATGTAAATGGTCTCAATTCACCAATTAAAAAAACCAAACCAAACCAAAACAAAACAAAAAAACAGATCAGCAGAATGGATCAAGAAGCAAGATCCAACAATATTCTGCATATAAGAAACACATTTAACTAAAAGGTAAATTCATAGACTGAAAGTCAAAAGATTGAAAACAATACTCCATGTGACAGGAACCTGGAAAAAAGCAGGGGTAGCTATTCTATTTGCAGACAACATGAACTTCAAGTAAAAACTGATCAAAAGAGACAAAGAAGGTAACTACATACTTGTTAAGGGAAAACTCCAAGAAGAGAAAACAATCACAAATATATATGTACCAAATACCAGTGTACCCAACTACATAACAAATATTAGTGGACATGAAAAATCAAATAAGCATCAACACAAATGTAATGGGGGAACTTAATATGCCACTGTCACAAATAGATAGATCAATTAGACAAAAAAATCAACAAGGAAATATCAGAACTAAATCAAACCTGTGAACAAATGAACTTAGAGGATTTCTACAGAGTGTTCCACCCTACAACATCAGAATACACATTCTTTTTAGCTGCACATGGGATGTTCTCCAAAATAGACCACATGCTAGCCAGTAGAACATGATTAAGTAAATGGAGAGGAAAAGATATTATCCTATACACATTATCAGACAATAGTGCAATGAAAATGGGAATCAATGGCAAAACAAACACAAAAACTACATAAACACATGGATTTTAAATAACCCCCTGGACAACTAATGGGTCACAAATAAAATTAAAGAAGAAACTAAACAGTATCTACAATTACATGATAATGTTGATACAACATACCAGAACTTATGGGACACAGTGAAAGCAGTCTTAAGAGAGAAATTTATAGTTTTGAATTCTCACATCAGGAAAACAGAATGAGCTCTAATAAACAATGTTGAACATCTAGCTTCTAGAAAAAGAAGAACAGACAAAATCCAAAGCTTGTAGGAGGGAGGAGTTTATAAAGAGTGGAAATTAATGCAATTGAGAATAAGAAAACAATAGAAAGAATCAATGAATCAAAGAGTTTTTTTTTCTTTTTTGTGGGTACCAGGGGTCGACCTCAGGACCTCACGTGCCAGCAGGCGCCCGTGTCGCTGAGCGGTATCACCGGCCCTTTTTTCATATGTGGGTTCCGGGAGTTGAACTCAGGCCCTCACACTTGCCAGGCAGGTGCTTATGCCGCTGAGCCATCTCACTGGCCCAATCAAAGAGTTTTGAAAAGCTAAAGTTGACAAACCCTTAGCCAACCTTATCAAAAGAGGGAAGAAAAGACTCAAATTCATGCAATTAGGAATGAAAAGGATGAAATCACAACTGATCCTGCAGAAATCCAGGTTATCAATACCTACTTTGAGAATCTGTACTCTAATAAGATAGAAAACACAGAAGAAATGGAAAGATTCCTAGATATATATGAATTGCCAAAACTTAATCAGGAAGACATAAAAATTCTAAATAACCCAATATAAGTCAATGAAATTGAAAATGTAATTAAAAATTAGCAACAAAGGAAAGCCCAGGTCCTGATGGATTCATTGCTGAATTCTACAAGAAATTTAGAGAAGATTTAATGCCACTACTTCTCAAACTCTTTAATGAAACTTAAAGGGAAGCAATGGTCCCAAAGTCATTCCTGGAAGCAAGTATTACCCAGATACCAAAACCAGAGAAAGACCCAACCAAAAAAGAAAACTACAAGCCAATCTTCCTAATGAACATAGATGCAAAAATCCTCAGTAAGGCAAACAGAATGCAGCAAGTCATCAAGAAGATTATACACCATCACCAAAGTAGGATTTATCCCAGGAATGCAGGGATGGTTCAACATATGCAAATCAATAAATGTAATATACCATATCAAAAGAGCCAAAGACAAAAATTACATGATCATCTCAGTGGACACAGAAAAAGCATTGGACAAAGTCCAACACCTATTCATGATAAAAACCCTACAGAAAATTGGAATAGATGATCTTTACCTCAATCTGATAATACCCATCTATTGCAAACCAACAGCCAACGTCATACTAAATGAACAAAAACTGTCAGCTTTCACTCTAAAATCAGGAACAAGACAAGGATGCCCACTACTGCAACTCCTATTCAATACAGTTCTGGAAATATTAGCCAGAGAAACTAGATAAGAAAAAGAAAAAGAAAGAAATTAGGAATAAGGATAAGAAAGGAAGAATTTAAAATGTCATTATTTGAAGATGATATGATATGCTACAAAGAAGACCCCAAAAACCCCACCAAAAGACTTCTTGATTTAATAACCAAATTCAGTAGCATAGCTGTGTACAAAGTCAACACTCAAAAATCAACAGTATTCCTTTACACAAAAAACGAAGTCACTGAGAGAGAAATTAGGGAAACAAAACATTTCACAATAGCATAAAAAAAGAAATACATAGCAATCAATCTAACAGAGGAAGTAAAAGATCTATACATTGAAAATTACAGTACTTCGAAAAAGGAGATCAAAGAAGATATCAGAAAATAGAAAGTTATCCCTTGGGAGGACCTCAAGATGGCGGATGAGTAAGAAGCAGGCAGCGAAACTCTCTCTAAAAGTTACCATTGGAACACGGGAATATAGCGACCCGGAAAGCACAGGAGGGGGGGAGATGCCTCCCCGAAACCCAGAGAAGTTCTGAAGCGCAATCTGGGACCCCCGGCACCAGTGACGGGTGACTTCCAACAAAGAAGAAGGAAAGAAGGAGCAGACCGCGTGCGTGCACCTTCTACTATCCCGGGAGTTGCAGCGCCGCGGAAGCTCAAATCTATGGACACACGGTGGCAGCTGGTGCCCAGGGAGCCCCCACGGAGGATCCTGAGACAGCGGCGGGGCAGGGGAGCGGCGGAGAACGGCGCTGACCGGCGGTGAGTGTCTCTCAGCCACAGCTGCCCCGCGCCAGAGAGCGACCGGACGGGCGCCATTGTGGGGGGTGTGGCGAAACTCAGAGCAGCTCGGAAACTGCTCTGGGAACTTGTGCTCTGGACAGGGCAGCACGGGGCCTCTCAGGCCCACGAAAGTGTGCTGAGGTCAGCAGGCGAACGAGACTGGACTCTCAGCCACACCTGTCCCGCGCCAGAGAGCGACTGGCCCGGCGCCATTGTGGGGGGCGTGGCGAAAAACCAGAGTGGCGGGAACCAGTGCAGGGAACCCGCGCTCCGGACAGCACGCTGAGCCTCACAGGCCCAGGGATCGTGAAAGGGCGCTGAGAGCGGCAGGCGAGCTAGACTGGTCTCTGCCTGAAAGTACGCGCATCTGCTCACCGCCCGCCAGAGGGCGCTCCTGGCTTACTGGAACGGACCTGCACAGAATAGGACTCTGTCACCACAGGGTAACTGCCTACAGCAGAGTCAACACCTGGAACTGATTCTTTTTATTTATTTTTATTTTTATTTTTATTTTTTATTATTTTTTTTTCTCACTGATTTGTTTTTTGTTCTGGCGAAGGGTTTTTTTTTCTTTTTGTTTTGTTTTGTTTTGTTTTTTGGTGGGGTTATATTTTTGATCTGTCTGTTTTATTGTTTTTATCTTCGTTTTTGTTTCTGTATGTGTATTTGCTCTTTCCTTCATTATTCTCTCTGGTTTTTTATATGAGTGTAAATAGCGCCTCTAACTTCTTTGTGATTGTGGTTGTGATCTGTTCTTCCTTTTATCCCTTCCTTCTCTTTCTACCACCTGTCCTCTGCACTAGTGTCCCAATTTTAGTGGGATCCCTCTTGGTCCTCTAACCTTACATCTAATTCCTTCCTCTTCTCCCAATACTCTATTTCCTCCTTAACTCATTTTAAATTTAAACTCCTCAGGGGAAAAATTGCCATACACAGGACTTGTATACTGCATATAATTTTTCTGGTGTGTTTTAGATTTTGTTATATAACCGCAACTCTATACAGCTAAAAGTGGTAAATAACTGGTTAGCTCAGTCTGTCATTTTCTAGGCTGTGTTTGATGCTTTAGTTAACATTATAGCCAAATGTGAAATAATTGTTCTAAACATCTTTCCTTCCTGATATTTCATGATTGAGATTGACTAAGGGACACAGAAAATACAGTGGCACAGTACCAAAGAATCAAGGACTGGGCCAAACAGGTAGCAACTTCGCATACTCAACGAATTGAAGAGGTAGGATCTGGCAGAAAGCTCAAAACCTAAAAGCAAGCTCCACTTGGAAGATACTGCAGAGAAGTAGTCATCTTCTAAAGATCTTAAACACTAGCAATAAAGTAACCTACTATAGGTAATTTGCAAACATCACCCCAGGAATTAAAGAAAGAAAAAATGAGACGACACTTAAACAAGATGCAACCCCACACATCCAATTCACCAAAGGCAAACCTAGGGAGCAACGAGGTGGGACAATCCGAAAGCCACCCACCTGGCCTATCTGAAGTGGTAACAACAAAGCAACTGAATGAGGTTCTGGAAAAAATTAAAACAGAAATAATCTCACAGATAACTGCAGAGATAATGTCTACAATGAAGACCATGCTTAAGGACACTATAGCTGATACAGACAAAAAAATAGATGAACTTAAGAAAACTATAGAAACCATGAATGCTCAGCATAGGAAAGAAATGGAATCCATAAGGCAGATTCAAGCAGATACCCAAGAGATAAAAAATTCCATTGAAAGTATTTGTAGCAGAATAAGCCAATGCGAGGACAGGATCTCAGATATAGAAGACAGGCTTGCAATTAGTGATCATGAAATGGAAAAATTCTTAAAAATAGCAAGGGACCATGAAAAATCAATTCAGCAGCTGCTAGATGACTCAAAGATAAACAACTTAAGAATAATTGGAATAAATGAAAAAGCAGGAGATAGCATCAACTACATTAAAACCTTGTTCAAAGACATACTCAGGGAGAACTTTCCTGGAAGAGAAAAGGAATTTGACACCCCTATAAGTGAAGCTTTTAGAACACCAACTAGACATGATCAAAAAAAAACTTCAGCCAGACATATTATAGTCAAGATCCCAGAAATTCAACAGAAGGGCAGAATCTTAAAAGCTGTTAGGGAGAAGAGACAAATCACCTACGAAGGAAAACCCATCAGAATCACAGCTGACTTTTCAGCACAAACCCTCAATTCAAGAAGAGCTTGGAATGATGTATTGCAAGCTCTAAAGGAAAATAATTTTCAGCCCAGATTGATGTACCCTGCAAAACTATCTTTCAAAATTGATGGAGAAATAAAATACTTTCATGACAAAGAACATCTGAGAAAATTTATGACCACCAAACCAGCACTCCAAAACGTTCTGAAGGACATTCTAGAAAGAGATAGGAACCCCAACAGAAGGAATCCACCAGGCAGGGCAAATAATTAAATAGCCGGAAAGCAGAAAAACAAAGAGTGGGAACCAACAACAGGAAAATATCATGACAAGTCAATACATATCAGTTTTAACCATCAATGTTAACGGTCTCAATTCACCAATCAAAAGGCACAGACTGGCGAAATGGATCAAGAAGCAAGATCCAACAATATGCTGTATACAAGAAACACATTTAATTCAGAAAGAAATTCATAGACTGAAAGTCAAAGGATGGAAAACAATACTCCATGCCACAGGAACCCAGAAAAAAGCAGGGGTAGCTATTCTTTTTGCAGACAAAGTGAACTTCAAGCCAAGAAGGATTCGGAGAGATAAAGACGGTCATTACATCCTTGTAAAGGGAACAATCCAAGAGGAAGAGATAACGATCATAAATATATATGCGTCAAATACTAATGCACCCAGCTATATAAAACAAGTACTAAAGGACATGAAAAATCAAATAAGCACTAATACAATTATATTGGGAGATCTCAATACTCCACTGTCACAAAAAGATAGATCAACTGGACAGAAAATCAATAATGAAATAGTAGAACTGAACCAAACTTTTGAACAAATGGACTTAGTAGATGTCTACAGAGTGTTCCATCCCACAACATCAGAATACACATTTTTCTCAGCTGCACATGGGACGTTCTCCAAAATAGACCACATACTAGCTCATAAAACCTGCTTAAGTAAATGCAAAGGAATTGAAATTATCCCATGCATATTATCAGACCATAGTGCAATGAAATTGGAAATCAATGGCAAAAGATCCCACAAAAACTCCCTAAACACATGGAAATTAAACAGCATCCTCCTGAACAACCAATGGGTCACAGATGAAATTAAAGAAGAAATTAGTCACTTTCTACAACTGAATGACAATGACAGTACAACATACCGGAACTTATGGGATACAATGAAAGCAGTCCTAAGAGGGAAATTTATAGCATTAAATACTTATATCAGGAAAATAGAGCAAGCGCAAATAAACAACTTAAGGGTGAACCTCGAGCTTCTAGAAAAAGAACAGCAGGTTAAGCCAAAAGCCCGTACAAGGGAGGAAATTATAAAGATCAGAGCAGAAATTAATGTATTGGAGAATAAAAAAACAATACAAAGAATCAATGAAGCAAAAAGTTGGTTCTTTGAAAGAATAAATAAGATTGACAAACCCTTATCCAACCTTATTAAAAAAAGAAAAGAAAAGACTCAAATCCATGCAATTGAAAATGAAAAGGGTGATATCACGACGGACCCTGCAGAAATCCAGAAGATCATCTATACCTATTTTGAAAATTTATATTCTACTAAGATGGAAAATGCAGAAGAAATGGACAGATTCCTAGATTCGTATGAATTACCAAAGCTAAATCAAGAAGATTTAAAAATCCTAAATAAACCAATATCAACCAATGAAATTGAAGATGTAATTAAAAACCTCCCAACAAAGAAAAGTCCAGGCCCTGATGGATTCACTGCCGAATTCTACAAGAAATTTAGAGAAGACCTAACGCCACTACTTCTCAAACTTTTCAATGAAATTGAAAGGGAAGCAATACTCCCAAATTCATTCCTGGAAGCAAGCATTACCCTGATACCAAAACCAGAGAAGGACCCAACTAAGAAAGAGAACTACAGGCCAATCTCCCTAATGAACATAGATGCAAAAATCCTTAATAAGATACTGGCAAACAGAATCCAACAAATCATCAAGAAGATTATACACCATGACCAAGTTGGATTCATCCCAGGGATGCAGGGATGGTTCAACATACGTAAATCAATAAATGTAATACAGCATATTAACAGAACCAAAGACAAAAATCACATGATCATCTCAATAGATGCAGAAAAAGCTTTTGACAAAGTCCAGCACCTTTTCATGATAAAAACCCTACAGAAAATTGGAATAGAGGGTCTTTATCTCAATCTGGTAAAAGCTATCTATGACAAACCAACAGCCAATATTATACTAAATGGCCAAAAACTGAAAGCCTTCCCTCTAAAATCAGGAACAAGACAAGGATGTCCACTGTCCCCACTCTTATTCAACATAGTTCTGGAAACTTTAGCCAGAGCGATTAGACAAGAGAAAGAAATAAAAGGAATAATGATTGGAAAGGAAGAAGATAAATTATCATTATTTGCAGATGACATGATACTCTACACAGAAGATCCCAAAAACTCCACTAAAAAACTGCTAGATTTAATAAGCAAATTCAGTAGTGTAGCTGGATACAAAGTCAATACTCAAAAGTCAATAGCCTTCCTGTACACAAATAACAAACTTACTGAAAGAGAAATTAGGGAAACAATACCTTTCACAATAACATCCAAAAAAATGAAATACCTAGGAATCAACCTCACGAAGGATGTAAAATACCTCTATACTGAAAACTACAGTACTATGAAAAAGGAGATTGAAGAGGATATCAGAAAATGGAAAGATATCCCTTGCTCCTGGATAGGAAGAACCAATATAGTGAAAATGGCCATACTTCCAAAATTGTTATACAGATTTAATGCAATTCCAATCAAAATTCCAACAGCATATCTCACAGAATTAGAGAAAACAATCCTAAAATTCATTTGGAATCAGAAGAGACCTAGAATAGCAAAGGCAATTCTGGGCAACAAAGGCAAGGCAGGGGGCATCACTATCCCCGACTTGAAATTATACTATAAAGCTACTGTGATAAAAACAGTGTGGTACTGGCAAAAAAAACAGACCTGAAGATCAATGGAACAGATTAGAAGATGCTGAAACAACCCCAGACATACTAAGCCACCTTATCTTTGACAAAGGTGCCAAACACATTCGCTGGAAGAAAGATAGCCTCTTTAATAAATGGTGCTGGAAAAACTGGCTCTACACATGCCGAAGATTAAAACTAGATCCATATCTTTCACCATGCACTAAACTAAATTCAAAATGGATCAGAGATCTAAATATTAAAACAGAAACATTAAATCTGCTGGAAAGTAGGATAGGTAAAACCCTTGGAGACATTGGTGTAGGCAAAGACTTTATGAATAAAAATTCAACCGCACGGGAACTATCCCAAAGAATCAATAACTGGGATCTCATCTTATTAAAAAGCTTTTGCACAGCAAGAGAAACCACCAACAGAGTGAAGAGACAACCCACAATGTGGGAAAAAATGTTTGCCAGCTGTTCCTCAGACAAAGGACTACTATCGAGAACATATAAAGAACTCAAAAAAATCAGACCTCCCAAATTTAAAGACCCACTCCAAAAATGGGCATCTGAGATGAATACACATTTCTCAGATGAAGAAATACTAATGGCAAACAAATATACAAAAAAATGTGCAACATCACTAGTCATTCGAGAGATGCAAATTAAAACAACACTGAGATACCATCTCACCCCAGAAAGAATGGCTACTATTAAGAAATCAACTAATAACAAATGCTGGAGGGGCTGTGGGGAAAAAGGAACCCTTCTCCACTGTTGGTGGGAGTGTCGACTGGTACAGCCACTGTGGAAGTCAGTGTGGAGATTCCTCAGAAAACTAGGGTTGGAGGTCCCATTTGACCCAGCTATTCCCCTTCTGGGCATCTTCCCAGAAGAATTAAAAACATCGTACCACAGCGATATATGTGCACCCATGTTTATAGCAGCACAATTTGTAATAGCCAGATCTTGGAAACAACCCAAATGCCCATCAACTGAGGAATGGATAAGAAAGATGTGGTATTTTTATACAATGGAGTACTATTCAGCCATAAAGAAGGATAAACTGGAGACTTTTATAGGTAAATGGATGCAACTCGAGAAAATACTCATAAGTGAAATAAACCAGAAGCACATGTGTAAGCATCGTATTATCTCTCTAGTATGAGAAACTGAAAGAGTAAATAAGATCCAAAATGTACAATAGATATGGTGAATCAAAAAGAAACTGGTCAAAAGGAAAGAGAGTCTGGAATAGGGAAAAGAAAGAAGGGAAAGGGAAAAAAATTGTATATATATATATATATATATATATATATATATATATATGATGGTTAAGATAGATACACTACCATTTTTACTTAGTTCATTGAAGAGTAAGGTTTGTGCCAATAATGTTTGGACAATTGAATGCTAATGTCTGGTGTCCTGAATAACTAACTTAAAGATAGTAATACGTAATGTATTAACCATTGTTACCCTCCTATTATGTTGTTTTGAAAATTTGTTCTTCTTTTGATTTGTTTTGTTTTTTCTCTTTAAAAAAAAAAAAAAAGTTATCCCTTGCTCATGGAAAGGAAGAACAACATAGTGAAGATGGCCACACTCCCAAAATTGTTATACAGATTTAACGCAATCCCAATAAATACACCATTAGCATACCTCACTGAACTAGAGAAAACATTCCTAAAATTCATTTTGGAACAGAAGAGATCTAGAATAGCAAAAACAATTCCTGGCAACAAATGCAAGGCAGGGCCCTCACAGTCTCTGACTTGAAATTACACTGCAGAGCTACTGTGACAAAAACAGCTTGTTAGGGCCAGTGATATAGCTCAGCGGCATAAGCCTCTGCCTGGCAAGCACGGGGTCCTGAGTTCGACTCCCAGTACCTGCATATTAAAAAACAAAACAAAAAAACCCCAAAACAACAGCTTGGTACTGGCAACCCCCCCAAATTTCTGAGGATCAATGGAATATATTAGAAGATGCTGAAACAACCCCAAACCACTCAGCTACCTTAACTTTGACAAAGGGGCCAAACACATTCACTGGAAGAAAGACAGCCTCTTTAGCAAATTGTGCTGGAAAAACTGGCTCTCTACATGCCAAAGACTAAAACTTGACCCATGTCTCTCACCATGCACTAAACTAAAGTCAAAATGGATCAAAGATCTAACTATTAAAAGAGAAACACTAATCTGCTGGAAGACAGAATAGGCAGAATGTCTGAAGACATAGGTTTAGATGATGATTTAATAAACAAAACCCCAACTGCATGGGAAATACTACAAAGAATCAACAACTGGAATCTCATCCTATTAAAAAGCTTTTACATAGCAAAAGAAATCACCAACAGAGTGAAAAGACAACTCACAGAATGGGAAAAAATCTTAGCTAGTTGTCCCTCAGACAAGGACTAATATCTCGTGTTCCTTATATGTTTATAAAGAATTAAAAAAATCAGATCCCCCAAATTTAAAGACTTAATCAAAAAATGGTCATCTGAGATGAATACACACTTCTCAGATGAAGAAATACAAATGGGAATTAACTATATGAAAAAATGTTCAACATCATTGGTCATTCAAGAGAGGCAAATTAAAACAACACTGAGATTCCATCTCACCCCAGAAAGAATGGCTATCATCAAGAAATCAACCAATAACAAATGCTGGAGGGGCTGTGGGGAAGAAGGAACCCTTCTCCACTGTTGGTGGGAATGTAGACTGGTGCAACCACTGGAAATCAGTGTGGAAATTTCTCAAAAAACTAGGATTGGAGGTCCAATTTGACCCATCAATTCCCCTTGTGGGTGTCTTTCTAGAAGAATTGAAAACATCATACCACAAGGATATATGGGCACCCATGTTTATAGTAGCACAATTTGTAATAGCTAAACCTTGGAAACAACCCAAATGCCCATTAACCAAGGAATGGGTGAAAAAGATGTGTTTTTTTATACAATGGAGTACTATTCAGCCATAGAGAAGGATAAACTTGAGACATTTCTGGGCAAATGGATGCCCCTTGAGACTGCACTCTTAAGTGAAATAAATCAAACACATATGTGTAAATGCCACATTGTCTCCCTGGTTTGTAAAACTGCAAGAGTAAATAAGGTTCAAAATGTACACTAGATATTATCAAATAGAAAAAAAATTGTTCAAAGTGAGAGAGGAGTTAGGGAGGGGGAAGGGAGAAAGGATGGAAGGGAAAAGAGAAAAAATGATAAAAGTAGGATAAAGTGGAAACAAAGCTTTGTAAATAAGGAAAGGAGGAGGGGTTGAGGGGAAGGGAGGGGATTGGGAAAAACAGAGGAATCGAGATATATCATATACAGGTACAAATTCCCTATAATGAATATGATCAATATGTGTATCTAAATTGTACCAATAAACTTAAAAAAAGGTAACATGTTTACAAGAAGAGGCAATTATGTGCCCATTGCACCTATGCATGCAAAATTTTCAATCCAGGATAAAACATTAGTGAGTAAAACACAGTGGCGTATTAGAAAATAGCTCTTTTTCTTGGCAGGTTGCAAAGTGGTAGCATGGGTCTTTTGCCTGTATTATGTCCTCAGTGAAATCTTCAGTAACAGCGAGACAGAGAGAGAGACAGAGAGACACAGAGACAGAAACAGAGGGAGAGACAGAGAGAGACAGAGAGATAGAGACAGAGAGACAGAGACAGAGAAACAGAAAGAACCACGATATCATGATTAAGTTGTGATTTTTCATCTTTTCAATGTCAGCAAGTTTCAGCATCAGAAACCTATCATGAAACATATCATACAAATCAATTATAAAAAACCTCATCTAATTATCTAAATCTTGGCTTAAATACGTTTTTTAAAACTCAATTTCTATTAATTACTTCTTAAAGGCTTATAATGAAGAAAAAGCACAGTGAATTTAAAAAACAGATAAATCACATATACCATAAAACTAGAACATGAGACACTGAATGGAGACACTTTACTGGAACTATTTCATGATTTTATGTAAGTTATGACTATTCATTGACTTCATTTTACTGTCACATGAACCCAAATTCATGTGTTGTATTTTAAAGTCGGAAGGAGAAATAAGCGACATAAAGATAAAAATCAGAGACAAAATTAGTATTCAAGAATAATAAAAGTATCAATGTGTAACATTTACGAATACTGTAATGACAAGGAGATATATTCTGTGAAAGATAAGATCCACTGGAAAAATTATATTTCTTATTTTACATTTCAGTGAAACTATGTCAATAAAATAAAACTAAATGATTATCAATTGAATGACAATTTGTAAGGAAATAGTCCTCGAACCTTTTGCTTTCAAGGTGAATGCACACTCAATAACTACAGAGAAACCTAACGGTCTTTTGTGTATATTTTCATAATCATTTTGTACCATGTTAGAAGATAATAAATGTTTTCTTATTAATAAAATAAAAAATACAAGAATATACCAATGGTGTGTGAATATAATTAACATTTTAGAAAAGTAACTAAAATTTAAAAGTACATATAATTAGAGGATTGACATTGTTTAAAGATTTTTCAAATACTTCTAATGCCTGCCTTGACAAGAGAAAACTATTTCCAATCTTCCTCCTCATTGTGCTAACATGTTTTATTAGTGAAGAAAATACCTCTGCACAAATCATTGTAAGGAATTTGTTAATATCCAGAGAAAATCTCACACACCACCAAAAATTTATATGAAAAAGTATAAAACTATTGCAAAAAATGTCCATCATTCATAAAAATGTGCAACCCTCTCAAATAGAAAAATTGTATATACAAATAAAAGCAAAGAACATGATCTCAATATCTGGAGCATAATATATAGACTAGGATGTGATGATGTGATATGGTACAAATTCTTGAAATTATATCTATAATGCAACTATATTTATAATAAGAGTGAATCAAATATAAACTTGATAAAAATCTAGAATCTCTTCAGAAAGACAAAATACAGTATTATATTATATTATTAGAAACTCAATAAAAAAGTAAAGAGGATAGGTATCCCTACCATAATTTGGAAGATACTGTACAGAAGTTTCAAAATTTCAAAGAAATTTCAAAAAGTACTTCTGTTTTATTACAAACTCAGATTCACAAGGCTGGAAATAAAAATGAAGAGAAAGAGAAGATATTCCATTCACTTATGGTGATAAAACTGTGCATCTTAGGGACAAGTACATTTGATTTCTGCCTGACTCATATTGAAATGTGCAATTCAGACACATTCAAGATGAAAATATGAGCCTGGCATGGTGGTGCATGCCTGTGATCCCAGCATGTGGGAAGCTGAGGTAGGAGGATCGCCACAAATTCAAGGCTAGCCTGGGCTACATAATGACTTTAAGGCCACCCTGAATTATAGAGTGAGGCCTTCTCTCAAAAAATATGAAAAAAATAAAAGCATGAGAATATTTTCTGATTTGGAGTGAAGAAAATTTCACAAAACTGTAAACCCATGAATATTAAAGTGATTTTGAAAAAATACAGAAAGAGTAACAGGATTTCTACTATGAAAAGAATATACTTGATGAAATCAATGGGAACATGAAAAATCAGTGGAAGGTACTTTGATTCTCAACAAGAGACAAAGAAAACCTAGAACTGGAAAAAAAGATTATTTCAAAAACAAAAATTCTGGAGTTCAAGGACAGCTTTGAATTTTGGAAAGATGGCATGCAGTAAACAGCAGCAAACCAGCCTCTCTGAGATTCAGAACCCAGACACTGGAATGTAACAACTTGGGGAAAAAAAGGATGGGGGTGGACCCCTAGGACCAGGAAAGATCCGAAGGGAGAATTAGAGCCCACAGGGAAAGTGAAGGGACAGACCTCTATGCAGAAAAGTGAGGCTGCCGCCTGCAAGGAGGTTGCTCCCTGACTTCTGGCTTGTGACATGAGAGAGTAGGCTTGAGTCTACAGAGACATAGTGAGGACAGGCGACTGCAGAGGTCTCCAGGGAGAAAGGCACCCGTGGAATGGAGCCACGATGCTGCAAGCTACAACAGGTGGTGAGTGAATCCAGTTCAAGCATCCCCTGGAGAGGGAGCTTGGCCAGATGCCATTATAGGGAGGGGCCAAATTCATGACCACCAAACCAGCACTTCATAAAGTTCTGAATGATATTTGAGAAAAAAAATGAAGACAACAATTCCATGAATCCCAATAGGATGAATCCACCAGGCAAGGCAAGCAATTAAACAGAGGATCTGAAAGAAAGGGAACCAACAACAGAAAAATAATATGACAAGGATAAGTCAATATATATCAGTTATAACCACCAGTGTAAATGGTCACAGTGCACCAATCAAAAGAAACAGATTGGCAGAATGGATCAAGAAACAAGATCCAACAATATGCTGCAAAAAAGAAACACATTTAGCTCAAAAAGAAATTCACAGACTGAAAGGCAAAGGATGGAAAAAATACTCCTTGTGACAGGAACCCAGAAAAAAGCAGGGGTAGCTATTCTGAGATGAAATGGATTTCAAGCCAAAAGAGACAAAGAAGGTCACTACATACTTGTTAAGTGAATAATCCAAGAGGAAGAGATAACAATCATAAATACATATGCATCAAGTACCAGCACACACAACTATATAAAACAAACATTAATGGATATGAAAAATCAAATAAGCACTAATACAATTGTAATGGGAGACTGTATACCTCACTGTCACAAATAGATAATCTAGACAAAAAAATCAACAAAGAAATATCAGAGCTGAACAAAATCTTTGAACAAATGGACTTAGGAGATGTCTACAGAGTGTTGTGGCCCACAACAGCAGAATACACAATCTCCTCAGCTTCACACAGGACTTTCTCCAAAATAGACCACATACTAGCTTATAAAACATGCTTAAGTAAATGCAAAGGAATTGAAATTATCCCATGCACATTGTCAGATCATAGTGCAATGAAACTGGAAATCAGTTGCAAAAGAAACCACAAAAAGTGCAGAAACACATAGAAATTAAATAACCCTCCTGAAAAACCGATGGGTCATACATGAAATTACAGAAGAAACTAGGCAGCTTCTATAATTAAAAATAATGCCAATACAACCTACCAGAACTTATGGTATGCAATGAAAACATTCATGGGAGAAATTTATAGCAGTGAATTCCCATATCAGTAAAACACAAGAAGCTCAAATAAATAACGTAATGTTGAGCCTCAAGTTTCTAGAAAAAGAAGAGCAAGTTAAACTCAAAGCTCATACAAGGGAGAAAATAATAAAGATCGAGCAGAAATTAATTCAACTGAGGCTAAGCAAACAATGCAAAGAATCAATGACTCATAGAGTTGGTTCTTTGATTAAATTAAATAGATAAACAGCCAAACTATCAAAACAAGGAAAGAAAAGACTCAAATTCATGCAGTTAGGAATGAAAATGGTGAAATCACAATGGGTCCTACAGAAATCCAGAAGATCATCAATACCTACCTTGAGAACCTGTACTTTTATAAGATAGAAAACACAGAAGAAATGGACAGATTTCTGGATACATAAGAAATAGCAATGCTGAATCAAGAAGACACAAAATTTTGAAGTAGATCGCCATCTCCACCACACAGCCCAGGTAAATGGCATGGAGGGCGGCCCCTCCCATCCCCATCTCTGCTGCTGCAACCCAGGTGAACATGGGCCCCTCCCATCGTGATCACTGCAGCTGTGACTCAGGTGAACTGCTCCAGAAGATGCTGAGACCAGAGGGAATGCCAGAGACACAGTAGGGTCCCAAGTAGGGCACACAGGATGGACAGGTGGGACTAATGGTGTGAAAAGTCTGAAGCAACAATAACAATACTAACCAATAGGTGGTAAATTAGGTGAACCAGTGTTGTGCTTGGGGGCAAAGACACACAGAATAGAATCAGGTGGGTGGGGCTGCCCCATTCTCTTTTTTGTTGCTTTGTTTTCTCTTTTTTTCTTTTTTCTTCATTTTTCTTTTTGTATTCTCTTTTCTTTTTTCTCTGTTTTCTAAACAGCTGGGGAGAACTCAAGTCACAGAAAACTAATTCCATTCCTGAAACCCAGAGACCAAGTTCAGATAATCCCTTGCTTACTCCCTGTTATGGTTTGTGTCTAGATGCCCCCCCAAAGCCTCATGCAGTCATGGAGGTGGGCTTCTAGAGTTTATGACTGATTTGTGGTCTAATTCTGGGATTATGGGTGTGAGTGCTACACCTACCCTGGGGCGGGTAGCCTGCATGTAATATAAGGGAGGGAAAAAGGCCTGCTCTCTTTCTTGCGCTTGTGCTCCTCCCTTTTGCCCTTGCTTGTTTTTGCTGCCTTCTGCTGCCATGAACTGTTGCCCTTTGCCATGTGCCACTCTGCCTTGGAGCCAGCCGAGTATGGACTAAAACCTCCACAAACTGTGAGCCAAATAAACCTTTCCTTTCTTAATTTTAAGTGTTGGGTATTTTGTCTCAGAAACAAGAGAAAAGTAACCAAGACACTCCCTCATTCTTTCTCTTCTGCCCTCTCTAGTTTTGCAAAGTTTGCTTGATCATCCTTTGTCCTCCAGCCTTACTTCTACTTCCTTTTCAGTTATCTTTGTTTTATCCACCATCCTTCTTAAATCTCCCACCACAGGGTAAAACTACTCTACCAAGGGGAAACACTTTGAGTACAAACTCCCAATTTACCATCAGTCCTGTTATATAATTGTAGATTTTGCTACTATGGTTTAAGGTACAAAATTAATAGTTACCACAGTTTGTTAGTTTCTAATCTGTGCTTGATGCTATTGTTATTGTTAATTATACTACTTTAGCCAGGATGTCATATTTATTGTAATCAGTAGTTCTCATTTCTGTAACAATACTGGGAAGTTCTGGGGTAATAACCTCACCACACTGTAGCACCAAAGGACTGAGGACTGAGCCAAACAGATACTAACATCCCCCTCTTAATAAATATGGAAGGTAGGATCTTGGGACAGACACAAACCAAGAGCCTTCTACACACAGAAACCATCCCTGAAGAATGGACATTTCATAGTGTTATGGTTTGTGTCTGGATGTCCCCCCAAAGCCTCATGCAGTGAAGGGGGGATGCTTTTCAGAGGTGGCTGAATCTAGAGTTTGTGACTGATTCATCATCTAATGCTGGGATTATGGGTGTGAGTGCTACACCCACCCAAGGGTGGGTAGCCTACATACAATATAAGGAACAGAAATTCTTCTCTCGTGCTCCTCCCTTTTAGCTCTTGTTGCTTTTGCTGTCTTCTGCCCTCATGAACTGTTGCCCTCTGCCACACCACCCTGTCTTGGAGCCAGCTGATTATGGACTGAAACCTCCACAAACTGTGAGCTAAATAAACCTTTCCTTCCTTACTTTTGGGCATCAGCAATAAGAGAAAAGTAACTAAGACACATAGGGAGGCCTTGATATTAGTGATAAAGCTACCTACTACAAAAATTTACAAAAATCAACACAAAAAACAAAATAAAACTTTAAAAAAATAGAAAATGACAAGATGCAGAAGCAAAATGCAACCTCAGACCTCTAGCCCACCCAGAACAAGTCCAGGAGATGAGATAGAAGAAAATGGAAGACACATACCTGAAATTTCTGAAATGATAGCAACAGAAGTAAAGAAACAAATCTATGAGACTATAGAGGAAATCAGATCAGAAATAATCTCTCAGGTAAAAAAAGAAATGATGACCATAATGAAGGAATTGTTCAGTAAATCTAGAGTAGTCTTTAATCTTCTTCCTAGAGGTTCCACTTAGCACTATGGTGCACAAAAGGAAAGGGAAGGAAAGAAAATAAGAGGAAAAGAAAAAAAAAAAAGGAAAAAAAAAGAAAGCCGACCAATCATCAGGGAGGGAGCAGTTCACTCACTCCTGTGTGTGCTGGCAGAATTTGCTGCTGGGTTGTAACATCCTGTTTGGAGGAAGGCAAAAGGGGCAGGGTACCTTATATCCCAAGCCTATCCCGTGTGGCTAGATTTAGCCACACTATTTTAGTATATCAATTTTTTTTCTCCTTTGAAACTTCCAAGTATGGTGGGCAGTTGTCCCTTATCTGGCAACCCACTGGCAGCTGAGTGGGCTGGCTGGCCATTTATTAAGCTTTTATCTATGTTTTGCTTTATCTGTGAGTCTTTTATTTTGGACCAATTTTGGTTTCAGGATGTATGTCCCTCCCCATTCTTCCAGTTATCTGTGTTTTAGTTGAATTTCTCTGAGTAGCTCTGAATGAGGCTCCTCCTCTATTCAGCCACGTTGTGAGTCCTGCTGTTGGATTCTATTTGCTGATATTCCATCTATAATTTTTCTCTGTGTTTGTGACGATATTAGCCTGTATGTTTTCTTGTCTTGCAACGTTTTCCAGATTGTTTTTTCAAGGTTAGTGTAGCTCTGAGAAATGAATATTCAGGGTTCTTCTTTTCAAATTGTGTTGAAGTGGAATTTTGCCTTAAATAAATGTTGGAAGAATTCACCATGAATTCAGTTGTATTTAGAATTTTATTGGTGTTTTTTTGAAGTATATTTTCCATTTATATATTTAATTTGTTTAGCAAATAGAAGATTTTGATTTTAAAGCTTCTCTTGTATCAGTTTTTTGAGTCTTTTTTTATATAATGGTTTTAACAATTATAAACTTCAAACTTCATTTTATAGTGCATACCTAGTATCCTCTTTATGTACTTTCAATGATGGAAATATTTCTTGTTATATGTAAAATGCTGTAAGAATGTAAAATACTTTTTTTTTTTTTAAATTTTATTTTAAAGAGAAGAAAAAACAAAACAAATCAAAAGAAGAACAAATTTTCAAAACAACATAATAGGAGGGTAACAATGGTTAATACATTGCGTATTACTATCTTTAAGTTAGTTATTCAGGACACCAGACATTAGCATTCAATTATGCAAACATTATTGGCACAAACCTTACTCTTCAATGAACTAAGTGAAAATCGTAGTGCATCTATCTTAACCATCTTATATATATATATATACAATTTTTTTCCCTTTCCCTTCTTTCTTTTCCTTATTCCAGTCTCTCTTTCCTTTTGACCAGTTTCTTTTTGATTCACCATGTCTATTGTACATTTTGGATCTTATTTACTCTTTCAGTTTCTCATACTAGAGAGACAATACGATACTTACACATGTGCTTCTGGTTTATTTCACTTATGAGTATTTTCTCGAGTTGCATCCATTTACCTATAAAAGTCTCCAGTTTATCCTTCTTAATGGCTGAATAGTACTCCATTGTATAAAAATACCACATCTTTCTTATCCATTCCTCAGTTGATGGGCATTTGGGTTGTTTCCAAGATCTGGCTATTACAAATTGTGCTGCTATAAACATGGGTGCACATATATCGCTGTGGTATGATGTTTTTAATTCTTCTGGGAAGATGCCCAGAAGGGGAATAGCTGGGTCAAATGGGACCTCCAACCCTAGCTTTTTGAGGAATCTCCACACTGACTTCCACAGTGGCTGTACCAGTCGACACTCCCACCAAAAGTGGAGAAGGGTTCCTTTTTCCCCACAGCCCCTCCAGCATTTGTTATTAGTTGATTTCTTTATAGTAGCCATTCTTTCTGGGGTGAGACGGTATCTCAGTGTTGTTTTAATTTGCATCTCTCGAATGACTAGTGATGTTGCACATTTTTTTGTATATTTATTTGCCATTAGTATTTCTTCACCTGAGAAATGTGTATTCATCTCAGATGCCCATTTTTGGAGTGGGTCTTTAAATTTGGGAGGTCTGATTTTTTTGAGTTCTTTATATGTTCTCGATAGTAGTCCTTTGTCTGAGGAACAGCTGGCAAACATTTTTTCCCACATTGTGGGTTGTCTCTTCACTCTGTTGGTGGTTTCTCTTGCTGTGCAAAAGCTTTTTAATAAGATGAGATCCCAGTTATTGATTCTTTGGGATAGTTCCCGTGCGGTTGAATTTTTATTCATAAAGTCTTTGCCTACACCAATGTCTCCAAGGGTTTTACCTATCCTACTTTCCAGCAGATTTAATGTTTCTGTTTTAATATTTAGATCTCTGATCCATTTTGAATTTAGTTTAGTGCATGGTGAAAGATATGGGTCTAGTTTTAATCTTCGGCATGTGTAGAGCCAGTTTTTCCAGCACCATTTATTAAAGAGGCTATCTTTTTTCCAGCGAATGTGTTTGGCACCTTTGTCAAAGATAAGGTGGCTTAGTATGTCTGGGGTTGTTTCAGCATCTTCTAATCTGTTCCATTGATCTTCAGGTCTGTTTTTTTGCCAGTACCACACTGTTTTTATCACAGTAGCTTTATAGTATAATTTCAAGTCGGGGATTGTGATGCCCCCTGCCTTGCCTTTGTTGCCCAGAATTGCCTTTGCTATTCTAGGTCTCTTCTGATTCCAAATGAATTTTAGGATTGTTTTCTCTAATTCTGTGAGATATGCTGTTGGAATTTTGATTGGAATTGCATTAAATCTGTATAACAATTTTGGAAGTATGGCCATTTTCACTATATTGGTTCTTCCTATCCAGGAGCAAGGGATATCTTTCCATTTTCTGATATCCTCTTCAATCTCCTTTTTCATAGTACTGTAGTTTTCAGTATAGAGGTCTTTTACATCCTTCGTGAGGTTGATTCCTAGGTATTTCATTTTTTTGGATGTTATTGTGAAAGGTATTGTTTCCCTAATTTCTCTTTCAGTAAGTTTGTTATTTGTGTACAGGAAGGCTATTGACTTTTGAGTATTGACTTTGTATCCAGCTACACTACTGAATTTGCTTATCAAATCTAGCAGTTTTTTAGTGGAGTTTTTGGGGTCTTCTGTGTAGAGTATCATGTCATCTGCAAATAATGATAATTTAACTTCTTCCTTTCTGATCATTATTCCTTTTATTTCTTTCTCTTGTCTAATCGCTCTGGCTAAAGTTTCCAGAACTATGTTGAATAAGAGTGGGGACAGTGGACATCCTTGTCTTGTTCCTGATTTTAGAGGGAAGGCTTTCAGTTTTTGGCCATTTAGTATGATATTGGCTGTTGGTTTGTCATAGATAGCTTTTACCAGATTGAGATAAAGACCCTCTATTCCAATTTTCTGTAGGGTTTTTATCATGAAAAGGTGCTGGACTTTGTCAAAAGCTTTTTCTGCATCTATTGAGATGATCATGTGATTTTTGTCTTTGGTTCTGTTAATATGCTGTATCACATTTATTGATTTACGTATGTTGAACCATCCCTGCATCCCTGGGATGAATCCAACTTGGTCATGGTGTATAATCTTCTTGATGATTTGTTGGATTCTGTTTGCCAGTATCTTATTAAGGATTTTTGCATCTATGTTCATTAGGGAGATTGGCCTGTAGTTCTCTTTCTTAGTTGGGTCCTTCTCTGGTTTTGGTATCAGGGTAATGCTTGCTTCCAGGAATGAATTTGGGAGTATTGCTTCCCTTTCAATTTCATTGAAAAGTTTGAGAAGTAGTGGCGTTAGGTCTTCTCTAAATTTCTTGTAGAATTCGGCAGTGAATCCATCAGGGCCTGGGCTTTTCTTTGTTGGGAGGTTTTTAATTACATCTTCAATTTCACTGGCTGATATTGGTTTATTTAGGATTTTTAAATCTTCTTGATTCAGCTTTGGTAATTCATACGAATCTAGGAATCTGTCCATTTCTTCTGCATTTTCCATCTTAGTAGAATATAAATTTTCAAAATAGGTATAGATGATCTTCTGGATTTCTGCAGGGTCCGTTGTGATATCACCCTTTTCATTTTCAATTGCATGGATTTGAGTCTTTTCTTTTCTTTTTTTAATAAGGTTGGATAAGGGTTTGTCAATCTTATTTATTCTTTCAAAGAACCAACTTTTTGCTTCATTGATTCTTTGTATTGTTTTTTTATTCTCCAATACGTTAATTTCTGCTCTGATCTTTATAATTTCCTCCCTTGTACGGGCTTTTGGCTTAACCTGCTCTTCTTTTTCTAGAAGCTCGAGGTTCACCCTTAAGTTGTTTATTTGCGCTTGCTCTATTTTCCTGATATAAGTGTTTAATGCTATAAATTTCCCTCTTAGGACTGCTTTCATTGTATCCCATAAGTTCCGGTATGTTGTACTGTCATTATCATTCAGTTGTAGAAAGTGACTAATTTCTTCTTTAATTTCATCTGTGACCCATTGGTTGTTCAGGAGGATGCTGTTTAATTTCCATGTGTTTAGGGAGTTTTTGTGGGATCTTTTGCCATTGATTTCCAATTTCATTGCACTATGGTCTGATAATATGCATGGGATAATTTCAATTCCTTTGCATTTACTTAAGCAGGTTTTATGAGCTAGTATGTGGTCTATTTTGGAGAACGTCCCATGTGCAGCTGAGAAAAATGTGTATTCTGATGTTGTGGGATGGAACACTCTGTAGACATCTACTAAGTCCATTTGTTCAAAAGTTTGGTTCAGTTCTACTATTTCATTATTGATTTTCTGTCCAGTTGATCTATCTTTTTGTGACAGTGGAGTATTGAGATCTCCCAATATAATTGTATTAGTGCTTATTTGATTTTTCATGTCCTTTAGTACTTGTTTTATATAGCTGGGTGCATTGGTATTTGACGCATATATATTTATGATCGTTATCTCTTCCTCTTGGATTGTTCCCTTTACAAGGATGTAATGACCGTCTTTATCTCTCTGAATCCTTCTTGGCTTGAAGTTCACTTTGTCTGCAAAAAGAATAGCTACCCCTGCTTTTTTCTGGGTTCCTGTGGCATGGAGTATTGTTTTCCATCCTTTGACTTTCAGTCTATGAATTTCTTTCTGAATTAAATGTGTTTCTTGTATACAGCATATTGTTGGATCTTGCTTCTTGATCCATTTCGCCAGTCTGTGCCTTTTGATTGGTGAATTGAGACCGTTAACATTGATGGTTAAAACTGATATGTATTGACTTGTCATGATATTTTCCTGTTGTTGGTTCCCACTCTTTGTTTTTCCACTTTCCGGCTATTTAATTATTTGCCCTGCCTGGTGGATTCCTTCTGTTGGGGTTCCTATCTCTTTCTAGAATGTCCTTCAGAACGTTTTGGAGTGCTGGTTTGGTGGTCATAAATTTTCTCAGATGTTCTTTGTCATGAAAGTATTTTATTTCTCCATCAATTTTGAAAGATAGTTTTGCAGGGTACATCAATCTGGGCTGAAAATTATTTTCCTTTAGAGCTTGCAATACATCATTCCAAGCTCTTCTTGAATTGAGGGTTTGTGCTGAAAAGTCAGCTGTGATTCTGATGGGTTTTCCTTCATAGGTAATTTGTCTCTTTTCCCTAACAGCTTTTAAGATTCTGCCCTTCTGTTGAATTTCTGGGATCTTGACTATAATATGTCTGGCTGAAGTTTTTTTTTGATCATGTCTAGTTGGTGTTCTGAAAGCTTCACTTATAGAGGTGTCAAATTCCTTTTCTCTTCCAGGAAAGTTCTCCCTGATTATGTCTTTGAACAAGGTTTTAATGTCGTTGATGTTATCTCCTGCTTTTTCATTTATTCCAATTATTCTTAAGTTGTTTATCTTTGAGTCATCTAGCAGCTGCTGAATTGATTTTTCATGGTCCCTTGCTATTTTTAAGAATTTTTCCATTTCATGATCACTAATTGCAAGCTTATCTTCTATATCTGAGATCCTGTCCTCGCATTGGCTTATTCTGCTACAAATACTTTCAATGGAATTTTTTATCTCTTGGATATCTGTTTGAATCTGCCTTATGAATTCCATTTCTTTCCTATGCTGAGCATTCATGGTTTCTATAGTTTTCTTAAGTTCATCTATTTTTTTGTCTGTATCAGCTATAGTGTCCTTAAGCATGGTCTTCGTTGTAGACATTATCTCTGCAGTTATCTGTGAGATTATTTCTGTTTTAATTTTTTCCAGAACCTCATTCAGTTGCTTTGTTGTTACCACTTCAGATAGGCCAGGTGGGTGGCTTTCGGGTTGTCCCACCTCGTTGCTCCCTAGGTTTGCCTTTGGTGAATTGGATGTGTGGGGTTGCATCTTGTTTAAGTGACGTCTCATGTTTTCTTTCTTTAATTCCTGGGGTGATGTTTGCAAATTACCTATAGTAGGTTACTTTATTGCTAGTGTTTAAGATCTTTAGAAGATGACTACTTCTCTGCAGTATCTTCCAAGTGGAGCTTGCTTTTGGGTTTTGAGCTTTCTGCCAGATCCTACCTCTTCAATTCGTTGAGTATGCGAAGTTGCTACCTGTTTGGCCCAGTCCTTGATTCTTTGGTACTGTGCCACTGTATTTTCTGTGTTCCTTAGTCAATCTCAATCATGAAATATCAGGAAGGAAAGATGTTTAGAACAATTATTTCACATTTGGCTATAATGTTAACTAAAGCATCAAACACAGCCTAGAAAATGACAGACTGAGCTAACCAGTTATTTACCACTTTTAGCTGTATAGAGTTGCGGTTATATAACAAAATCTAAAACACACCAGAAAAATTATATGCAGTATACAAGTCCTATGTATGTCAATTTTTCCCTAAGGAGTTTAAATTTAAAATGAGTTAAGGAGGAAATAGAGTATTGGGAGAAGAGGAAGGAATTAGATATAAGGTTAGAGGACCAAGAGGGATCCCACTAAAATTGGGACACTAGTGCAGAGAACAGGTGGTAAAAAGAGAAGGAAGTGATAAAAGGAAGAACAGATCACGACCACAATCACAAAGAAGTTAGAGGCGCTGTTTACACTCATATGAAAAACCAGAGAGAATAATGAAGGAAAGAGCAAATACACATACAGAAACAATAACGAAGATAAAAGCAATAAAACAGACAGATCAAAAATAAAACCCCACCAAAAAACAAAACTAAACAAAACAAAAACAAAAAAAAACCCTTCGCCAGAACAAAAAACAAATCAGTGAGAAGAAAAAAAAAATAATAATAAAAAAAAAAATAAAAATAAGAAAAAAAAAAATTAAAAAGAATCAGTTCCAGGTGTTGACTTTGTTGTAGGCAGCTACCTGTTCTGTGCAGGTCCATCCCAGGAAGCCAGGAGCGCCCTCTGGCGGGTGGTGAGCAGAGGCGCGTACTTTCAGGTAGAGACCAGTCTAGCTCGCCTCCGCTCTCAGCGCCCTTTCACGGTCCCTGGGCCTGAGAGGCTCAGCGCGCTGTCCGAGCGCGGATTCCCTGCACTGGTTCCCGCCGCTCTGGTTTTTTGCCACGCCCCCCACAATGGCGCCGGGCCAGTCGCTCTCTGGCGCGGGACAGGTGTGGCTGTGAGTCCAGTCTCGTTCGCCTGCTGACCTCAGCACACTTTCGTGGGCTCAATTGAGAGGCCCTGTGCTGCCCTGTCCGGAGCACAAGTTCCCAGAGCTGTTTCCGAGCCGCTCTGAGTTTCGCCACACCCCCCACAATGGCGCCCGGCCGGTTGCTCTCTGGCGCGGGGCAGGTGTGGCTGAGAGTCCAGTCTCGTTCGCCTGCTGACCTCAGCACACTTTCGTGGGCTCAATTGAGAGGCCCTGTGCTGCCCTGTCCGGAGCACAAGTTCCCAGAGCAGTTTCCGAGCCGCTCTGAGTTTCGCCACACCCCCCACAATGGCGCCCGGCCGGTCGCTCTCTGGCGCGGGGCAGCTGTGGCTGAGAGACACTCACCGCCGGTCAGCGCCGTTCTCCGCCGCTCCCCTGCCCCGCCGCTGTCTCAGGATCCTCCGTGGGGGCTCCCTGGGCGCCAGCTGCCACCGTGTGTCCGTAGAATTGAGCCTCCGCCGGCGCTCCAACTCCCGGGATATTAGAAGGTGCGCGCGCGCGGTCTGCTCCTTCTTTCCGTCTTCTTTGTTAGAAGTCACCCGTCACTGGTGCCGGGGGTCCCAGATTGCGCTTCAGAACTTCTCTGGGTTTCGGGGAGGCATCCCCCCCCCTCCTGCGCTTTCCGGGTCGCTATGTTCTCGTGTTCCAATGGTAACTTTTAGAGAGAGTTTCGTTGCCTGCTTCTTACTCATCCGCCATCTTGAGGCTCCTCAAAATACTCCTTTTTAAAAATGTCTACTCCTGCATTCCTGTGTACCTGTGTCCCAGTCTAGCTGGTGTATAGTCATGCATACATTTTCTCTTTAAAATACATCATTCATGATTTCCTTCTGTTTGTAAGCAGCAGCAGATGAGTAGAGGCTCGTGCACTCTGCTTTCTCATTTGCTGACCTCCTGTGGAGTCCAAACATCACCTCCTACTGCAAGTTGGGTGACACTGTAATGGTTGATGAACCCTCATCATTTAATCTAGTTCCATAGTGACAGCTGTGTCTGCTGTTTCCTGTCTTTGAAATCACAAGCAATGCTGAAGTGCACATTACAAATATTGAACATTTTCTCACATAACGAATGTAGCTATGGGGCTCATTTCTGAAAAACAACAATGACAACATCAAAACTGAATCAAACTGAACATCAAACTGAACCAAAATGTATATATGTTCTTCATTTTATTGAAAAATTATTCACAACAATTCTTATTTGAAAGTCATGTCCCTCTGCAGTGGATGAGAGCCCCGATCCCTAGAGTCTCGATGACTTTATGCCATCAAATATGAAATTTTGCCAATTATTTTGGTGAGATTATTACTTTAAGGCAGTTCTATTGAATAGTTCTTGAATATAAAGAGGTTCAGAATTCAACCTAATGTGTTTCTGCAATAGAGGTGGTAAAATGTTTCTGTTTTTTGTCTTAATCTCTTCCTCCTTCAGAATGGCCTGCTCCTGTGGGTCCTAACACTCAGGGGCATCTGCCACAGGGAGCTCAGTGACCTACAGCTTGGTCACTTTGCCATATTTATTTTGTTCTTTTTTTCTTGTTTAGATAACCTGGCTTATTTTGAGGTAGGAAACACTCTTCTTGGGTGCACTTCCTACCATGTATATGTGACAACATCTTTTGCCAATAAAAAGAACACAAATATTTAGTTGAAATTTATGACACCAATTTGCTTTTTTAATGTCTTAGGTACTGTTCTCATTGCTGAGACAAAATACTTGACACCCAAAGTTAAAGAGAAAATATTGATTGTAGCTCGTAGTTTGTAAAGGTTTCAGTTCATAGTTGGCTAGCTCTAAGGGAGGGTGGCATGGCAGAGGGCATCACAGAGGAGAAACAGTTCATGGCAGGCAGAAAGCAGCAGCAGCAGGCTGTAAAGTAGTGAAGTAACAAGCAGCAAGTGACAAATGACACTCCTTCTCTCCCTTATATTCTGTCTAGGCTACCTTAGGGCAGATAGCACTCACAACAAGGATAGGGCACCCTTAATCCTAGTATTGCACCATGAGTCAATCCCAGCATTGTACCCTTACTTCCAGCATAACACACTTGAGATCCAGCCACCTCTGAAAGGCCCCCATGACCACATGAGGATTTGGGGGGACATCTAGACACAAGCCACAACACCTAATATATGTGTTTTTCTGTCTCTTGATTGTTCTCTACTTTTTCATAGTATTCAAGAAGGCTAGGGACTAATAACTATATAATCATGAAGACAAGTAACACATCAGAGCAATGGTGAAAATGAAGTCTAGAAGAAAATAATATTTTCAACTTTCTTAGATACCCTGGACCAGATTTAGATTGCTTAGTAAGTGTCCTCTATATACAAAATAACAAAATGAAAGCCATTGCCTTGATGACCACTGTGAAAACACGCACTTGACTATGAACACTTCCAAAAGGCTTGGAAATGCCTGTAGCAGTTGTGTTCTAAAACACTTTGCTGGATTCAAATTGAGACAAACGTCTCACAAACTGCTTCTATCCAATTCCTAAATAAGCCAGGAAAACAAAGACAGATAAGTTCCCATAAGACCCAGACCTCCACAGAAAACTAAATTGATCTCTGGGACACCTTGTTTGGCACAGCCCGTGCTGCACAGGAGCCTGGGACACTTGCTCTGTCCCTCCTCCCTCCGTCCATCACTCAGAATCACACCTGCGTGGTGCTCTGGTGATTGCTCAGTCTCCTTGGTTCTCACAGGAGTTAACTTTTTGTTGGTGTTTGCTTCTCAGGACCTCATATCAGCATTCTACACTGAAAAGACACTTCTAATTGATGCTAGGTTAAAAAATTTTTTTGAGTAAAAAATATAACTAAATGACAAACCTTCAGTTTCCTAAGGAGTTAATGGAGAAGGCAGTCTCCCCAAATTCTCTGTGTCTGTGCCAGCATTTAACCATGTGGGCATCGCTGCTGATCAGCACAAAGGGGCTGAGAATTGCATAACCAAGTTCCAGAAATATTTTCATATTTAGTATTGTGAACTCATGTGTCACAGTCGAGCCTATGTAGAAGGAAAAAATAAAATCTGCCCAATAAAAAAAAAAAAGGAAATAGGTCATGAGAATGAGAATACTTAGAGTAGCTCTGATTTCTGGGCTGGAATTGTTTGCAGACCTGGAGATGTGCAAGTAGAGAACACGCTTGTGATGCTCATACAGGCGTACAGCCATGTACCCACTGCTCCAGCCCATGAGACTCTGGAAGATGATGTCCCGAAGAGTAATGAGAGCGAGGAAAAGCCACCTGACTATTTGCCTAGATGGCATCATGTAACAATACCCAACATAGATTCTAATAACAGATCTGTTGATGCTATTCATTGCTCTGATGTAGTGGAGCAAGTTGGAGCTTATCAGAAAATTCAAGAACCAAAATAGGAGGAGACAAGAAAGAAAGTGCCATTTTTTCTGTGGTTTAAGCTTTGTCCATGGGATGTTCAAGGGACTGATGGTCATGGCCTGGACCACACTGAGAAGACAGGTTGTGCAAAGGGAAAGGCCCTGGGCCACCTTTCCTAGAAAAATCACAACTTTACAACCAACATTACCTAAGAAATAATGAAAATGAAAAGGTGATCTTATATACGCGATTCCAGAAGCCCAGATTGTCAACGCATTAGTGAATGCCAGTTGGATTACAAAAATGTCTGTAGGTTTTTTCTCAGTCTCCACACCTGAAGTGTACAAATGTTTCACCAACACAAAGAAATTCCCTGCAATGCCAGTTCCAGTAAGAGAAAGGAACATTATTTTCGGGATAAAGTTACTCCAATCATCCTTTGAATTCATGGAGAAAAACTGGAAAAATTTTTGAGAAACAGAAATAAGTGAGGAGGAAATGTTTCAGTCTGTGGATTCTCCCTGGCTCACTAAAATGAAACGAGCAGTGGCAATATTGGAGTGTGTAAATACGTGCAACAGTCCTGTTGGTACATTCTTCTCTTTTTATTCCTTATATTAATTACTTATCCATGACTTCATAGATTCACAGGCTGCCATGACTGTAAAATCTACATTCTGAGGTCTTTATTTCTCTCCTGGTTTATACATTATCCACTTTATCCATTTCCTATAGCAGTCAATTCCTCCTCTATTTCTGCACATCAGTTTCCTAACTCCACAGTCTACCCAGTTTGACTTTGTCACAAACACTGTGCTTCTCTATTTAGCTCTCAGAACTGTGCACATTCTTCCCTCATCTTCTCTGAAAGTTGGCTGGGACCAGTCTAGCTCTGTTCTTAAGATAAATTCTTTCTCCTTGCTCTGAAACTTTTGGACAGTTAGTGACCCAATGCCTCAGCCATGGGTGCCTGTGTTGTGCAAATCCGTTCCATGGTTTTATAGACTGGAGGTGGTTGTGGAACTTTGTTAATAGGACAATATTTGAAGCCTTTCTTTTTTTTAACCTACCCACACTTATTTATCCTGTCCTCTTCCTCTAACTCTGCAGTAAATCATGTGAATACAAATTTCACTTTCAAAATCTGCTTCTGGGCACTTCTGCCAAGGCCAATGTTTTACTGTTGGTATCTCTTAACATTTTCTAACCTTTAAATTTCTCAGTCAATATAGTAACCTTAATCTCACAATGTGACTGTTACAACGTGTTTTTAAATCATCTCTTTCCCTTTAGGTATTTCCATCCATTTTCTGCTGAAATAAGATTATAAAACAGAAATCTATTTATTCAAATCGAACTCTTCTTATATCTGAATTGATTAAGTTTGGTCCAAGTACATTTGTAGGTTGATCTGTGCAATGTTTGCTTCTTCAGCCTCATCATTTTCCTTTAAAGTTTGGACTGAATCGCTAAGGCACATTACGCTTTTGCAAAACAAATGAAGCCTGGCACTTACTTTAGCCATAGGAATGTGCATGAAGTCCCTCTGGGAATCTCTTGTCACCTGCTGCCACACACCTTTTCATAGCTCACTCTTGTCCAACCCTCATAAACCAACATGGACTCATTTTCCGTGATGAGTATTTGCTGTCACCTTGCACTCTGCTGCCACCTGCTGTTTCTCCCTTGTCTTTCACCACTTCACTGTGGAACACCACTTTCCATGTAGTGTCTCAGTGATCTGGCTCTGTCCCTGCAGAAAACAGTTTATCAAATAACCATAGGAGGCTTGGAGTTATGGGTGTAGTTGTAAATTGCAATGCCATAGGAGAAGTTAAGGGACAGTTATGGGAAGTACCATTTGAACAGCCTGATTATCACTGTGACTCTAAATGCTAGACATCATGAGAACTCACCTCCACCCCTGTTCAATGACACATGAGTTACCAACTTCATTATCTCTTCCAACAAATAGAGTGGTTTGATTTTTATAATCAGGTACTCTGAAGTTCGTATCCTGTCTTCCCAATTTCTGCAGATTACCTGACCTAAGACCATATATCCTCATCTGTAAACTCAGGGTAATGCCACGTACTCCCTTGATCTATGGCAAGGAGGAGCAGGTGAGGCTATAGGAAGTGCTTATGTCTGTGCCTGGTAACAACTAAGGAACAATTGTTCAAAACAGCTGTATTTCTACTTTGATTTGTGCTCCATCTGTACATCCTTTAACAATCAGCAATTCTTTGTAAGAGCATATCACATTAAAGCTGGGTGTTAGTTTAAAGGGACAATGCATAGTAAATTAAATAATTATCAGAAATGTTCATAAAGAGGCAGGAGTATGACATACTGAAAAGGCAGAAGCGCACCAGACAGAAGACATATAGCCTGAGTAAAAATTAAAAGTAAAAGTAAAAATTAAAAAAATTCCCTTTGTTGTGAGAGGGGAAATACACAATGGTGGAAGGGAGACTGCAGCGAATCAGTGCTCCCACACAGCCAGTGGAATGCCATAGAGGACCCCGGTCTCCTGTACCTCCCTGTCCTGAATAACAGGAGCAGCTTCAGGCACAGTGTTAGGAATGCTGCTGAACAGGGCTCCCTCGTGGAGAAGTGAGACAGAGGTTTCCACATGACACTTGGGAAGTGACAGCTGTCTTTCCCTGTGCCTGGCACCTGCCTTCCCCACAAGTGACAGGTACTCAGACCCTTCTGTCCCCCACCTGACAGACCAGCCCTGGCAGCTCCCCTTCCACAGCCCAAGGCAGCCCCAATCCACAGAGTCAAGTGCACTCACCTGCACAGCCAGTGCAGCCTGGCACGGGGTGGGAGTTCTGTTACAACAGCATCAGCCAAGTCCTGTTTATCCTTCTCTGAGTCACGAGGCTCACAGCCAACTCTTACTGTTGTCAGTATGTCAATGTCATGAGTCTTGACTTCACCAGGGAAAAAGGGCTCCTTCTGTCCCATCTCTATCCCTGGGGAACCACCCTGCTGCTCTCCCTGCTGCTCCATAATGTGCTGAGCTCAGAAGCTTCCTGAGGCTAATTTGCAGTAATGAGTAGGAGGAAATGTAAGTAGGTGCAGGTAATTGAAGGGTCTGTGTATTTTTAAATTCTTCATATTCTCATTCAATCTTCCCCACTCATTTAATCTAGGAACTAATTTAGAAGAAGCTGAAAATCTGAAGTTGTCACTTTTTGAAAAAATTTCGAAGTTCATTCTCCCTTGAAATTTAAAGGCCATGAAGTGCTAACATTGGGGACTACCATTGAGGTGTAGGGTCTGAGACAGGGTGGAGAGGGGACTTCCAGAGCTGGTATGGTGGATCTCTTGATCTGTGTGCTGGCTGTGTGCATGATTCAGTTTCTGTACCTTAATGAGGTCTTTGCTTATGATTTTGAAATACTTTGTGTGGGGAACAGCTCAGACTGAGTCAAATCTTGGGGCATATAAGGATACTCTGTCAGCCCTGAGGACATGAGCCAGTTGTCAGTGCAGATGCACATAGGGGCACAATTATATAACCATGACTTAGCAGTGGACAACTATGCATGCACCAGTGAGGCCAGCATGTAAGAATGTAAATAGGTGATAACAACCTATATAAAAATATACAATAAAGATATATTGGGGACCCATGCAGTGAGCCTCCAATCTCCTGTGAGGTATTATGGCACACAGTGAGAGAGAGAAAGAAAGAGCAAGAGACAAAATGTCAGTACAGTGGGGATCTGGGATGACCAATTGTTCATGAGGAACAAAAAGCCACAAGGCAGCCAGAATTTTGACATTTATTGATTGAGGAGGGGATTAACAGATGACTCAGAGGGTGGAGGTGGTCTTGTGCTAAGAAGGATCTTGCCATGGAGAGTCTTTAGTCTTAGTAGTCTTACTCTTACTCTTACACTTACTCTAGGTCTTAGTCTTAGTGGTCTTAGTCTTAGTAGGTGGGAGAGGATGGCCCACCCCTAATGATAATGGGAAATTTCAAGAGGGTGATATCAGTAATCTCAAGCCTCCATTCATCCCTTAGGGAAGTATGAAAAACTATTCATTGTGAGTTGTGGTCCCCAAGAATTCCCTCTTGTTGTTTTGTAATTGCAGCAGTTTAAACAGCATACAGGCTATGACAGTCATCAGCAACAAACATTCTCAGGAGTTTGTGGGAGGTCCTGTTGCATCACCAGTATGAAAGCCTCCTGCATTGTCTTCTTTAGTTGGCCACATGTCATAGGTTTTGTAGCCTGTGTGGATCTCTGTACTTTCTGTGCCAGCTTTTCTCCAGGGTCATCCTTAAGAATGCTTGTACTGGATGGCTGGATGGGAACAGGCTCCACCACAGGGCTGGGATGTTCCTCTCTCCATGGTCACACGTTCTGGGAGGGCAGCCATAAAAGTGTTCCATTGTCTGTTAATACACAAGCATACCCTTGACCCCATGTTATTAACTGCACTGGCCATCCCACTTTCCTGTTTGGATGTCCTTCTATAGGACTTGAAACCTATGCATGCTCATCAGATTTGTCCTTTTGCCAATGAAGTTTTGATGGAGGGTATTTACTTTCTGCAGCCAGGCTTAAAAATTTTAAGGTAAAGATAGCAAGATCTATTTTTTTGTGTGGAGGTAATCATATTCCCCCTTTTTGTTTTTGTAATTGCACCTCCAGACACAGTCGTCTTCTTCACTGACCTTTCCAAGGTCCAGCCCTGTCTGACTGCCTACAATATTTCTAAATAACTTAGCTATCTACAATATTCCCCCCTCTGAAGAAGTATCCCTAACTGTGGTTAGGGGAGAATGGGCATAGTTCTCATCTAGCTGCTTTGAGCTGAAAAGGATTGGTGCCTTCTCCAGAGAGCTAATCTAATGGGCCTCGGATAGACATCACGTTGTGGTTTAACAGTTATAAACTCTCTTTACAAACTCTCTCACTTTACAAGGTTGATCTAGTGGGTCCTGGTAGAAGGAGTCTAGCACATTTGTCATTGGTTCCATCTGCACGATCACTTGGAGTTTGGCAGCCTCTAGGCAAGAATAAACAAGTTTTCCAAGAAATTAGAGTATGTAAAATCAAAGCATAAGCACTAGAAAGGAAAGGTAGGTTGGGAAAAGAGCCAAGTCTAGAGACTGTTCTTTAGGGGCTGGAATAGGACTGTAACCAGCTAGGTTATCTATAAGTCTGTTATTTTGTCATAAGTCTCTTTCCAGTTTTAGCTATAGATGGAGAGTTTGGTGATTTTGAAGGACAACTTTAGCTAAAGAATTTAAAGATTTTTGTTGAGCTTTTATAGAGGTTACTGTAGTTTTTCTTACTGACTCATAATAGTGCTCAACTACTGTTGTAGCTAGAAACTGCCAGAAAGGGTTAGTGATTGGAGTCCCTTCCTAAATCTAGCTTATTATTATGATGTTGTTTTATATATCTTTTGGTTATACTTTTCTGCTAGATGTTCAAGAACAAGTTAAATCGAGACCTGTATTAATTCAAATTAACTTTTTGCTATCTATCAAAGTCAGTTAAATCTCCTCAGGAGTACCTTGGAACCATGTACAGAGCCTCTCAGTTCTTCTGTCAGTGTCAGCCATCAGTATGAGTCATGGACTTTGCTTGACCAATTGCTTTCTATGAAAGCACGAGAGACTTTTTCCTCTAGTGATCTTCCTTTGGCACGCTGTTCCCTGTGTTCCCATCCCCGAGAGCCACCAATCTCCTTGGTGAGGAGGTTGTGTGACTCACCAGACTTGTAGAGTGTTGCAGGAAATGTTCTTTCATGTCCTGGGTTCTCGTTGACCTTGGAGGGCTGGGGCCAAAATATTGGTGGTCCTCTCAGCCCAGTTACCTTTCTGGCTTTGGTCTCTGAACCTTAGTTGTTAAACACCCAGAAGAGAAGATCAGTGACATTAACACTGTAGTGGGAACAGTGAGCTTAATTATTATAATTTCACCTGAATAGCAAACACTTTGAAATATAAAGTATAGCCAGATGACTATTATTGCTTACCAGCCATAGTTGTTTTAGTAGTTGAATCCCTGCACGATATTAATGGACAAGAATTAGTTTTACAGATAAAACTTTAGATAAAAAAACCTCACAAGGTATTTCAGCATGACAATCATGATGTTATCTTTGAAACACATTTAAATGTCCATTGTAGGATAGAACAGAGTGATGCATATAACATATACATCACATAAGTTTTTTTTTTTTTTTTTGGCAGGTGGTCTCATGTTGGCTTGACATATACCTTTTAATACAAGTAGCTGGGGCACAAGAGAAAGGCAAATATCTGAATCTAAAAGAAAAGGCTTACAATTATAAACAATCCCAGTTTTACATTTTAGAAGACCTGTACATATGGAAGGCATGAATACATTTAATACACCATGAGATTAACAGTAATGAATTGTTATAGCTAAATAGAGAGTTTGTTTCTTAATTTAGTTTTGTACCAAGAGCATTTTTTAAATGAGAAAATCTTGTCTTATTTATAGAAAACAACCTTTGGCAATCACCAGTGTAAACACACCACAATAATATATTTAATAACGTTTATTGTGGTGTCTCCCATAAGGCTATGGAAACCACTGGGCCCCTTTAATAAACAAAGCCTGGAATAAAAATTTTGCAGGCAACTGCTCCTTTATTCACCAAGGGGAGTCCTGTCCAACAGCTCTCCTACCCTAAGGGATCTCTATATAACCATCTTAACAATTTTTTGTGACCTATGAGAAAAGGCCATAACAATTTACACATTATTTTGACCAATGAAAGATTCTCAAATTATTGTACACATACAACAGTATGCATTACATTTTTTTTTTTTTTTGTGGGTACCGGGGGGTCGACCTCAGGACCTCGCGCGCCAACAGGCGCCCGTGCCGCTGAGTGATATCACCGGCCCCTTTTTCGTATGTGGGATCCGGGAGTCGAACTCGGGCCCTCGCGCTTGCCAGGCAGGCGCTTAAGCCGCTGAGCCATCTCACCGGCCCTGCATTACATTTTTTTTTTATTTTTTTATTTTTTTATTTTTTTATTTTTTTATTTTAAAGAGAAGAAAAAACAAAACAAATCAAAAGAAGAACAAATTTTCAAAACAACATAATAGGAGGGTAACAATGGTTAATACATTACGTATTACTATCTTTAAGTTAGTTATTCAGGACACCAGACATTAGCATTCAATTGTCCAAACATTATTGGCACAAACCTTACTCTTCAATGAACTAAGTAAAAATGGTAGTGTATCTATCTTAACCATCTTATATATATATATATACAATTTTTTTCCCTTTCCCTTCTTTCTTTTCCCTGTTCCAGTCTCTCTTTCCTTTTGACCAGTTTCTTTTTGATTCACCATATCTATTGTACATTTTGGATCTTATTTACTCTTTCAGTTTCTCATACTAGAGAGATAATACGATGCTTACACATGTGCTTCTGGTTTATTTCACTTATGAGTATTTTCTCGAGTTGCATCCATTTACCTATAAAAGTCTCCAGTTTATCCTTCTTTATGGCTGAATAGTACTCCATTGTATAAAAATACCACATCTTTCTTATCCATTCCTCAGTTGATGGGCATTTGGGTTGTTTCCAAGATCTGGCTATTACAAATTGTGCTGCTATAAACCTGGGTGCACATATATCGCTGTGGTACGATGTTTTTAATTCTTCTGGGAAGATGCCCAGAAGGGGAATAGCTGGGTCAAATGGGACCTCCAACCCTAGTTTTCTGAGGAATCTCCACACTGACTTCCACAGTGGCTGTACCAGTCGACACTCCCACCAACAGTGAAGAAGGGTTCCTTTTTCCCCACAGCCCCTCCAGCATTTGTTATTAGTTGATTTCTTAATAGTAGCCATTCTTTCTGGGGTGAGATGGTATCTCAGTGTTGTTTTAATTTGCATCTCTCGAATGACTAGTGATGTCTGCATTACATTTTTAAAACCAATCTTGACATCATTTTGATCAGATGGCAACCTGGGTGGAAGCATGTCCTTAGTTCTAATAACATCTGTAGAACAAGCTTAAGTTATAGACAAATGTCTTAAAAATACAAAAAGGCAAAGAAAGGAAAAAATTGTTGAGCTCAAACAAAACAGCTGTAAGTATAGTAACTAGTTACAAGTTGTACAGACAGACTGATGGACACACATAAGACAATTTATTTATAAAACTAGAGTGCACTCACGTATTTGGCCAAGTCGAAGTATAATAATTTTTTTTTGGTTTTTAAATTTGTAGCTATAAGTAGACTAGTCAGAACTTTTTGTAGGTCAATTAACAGAGATATCTTGTAGCAAGAATCAGAAGGAATAAAACCTTTTTCACCCGTGAAAGCAAAGAGAGTTTTTAAGATGGGCCCTATGCTGATGGTTTATCTGATTGGAATACCCAGGTATACAGGCTACACATTGTTGTTTTGGTAGCCATAGTTATGGAATAGTCACACCTGATGGCCAAAACTGCTGTTTTGATAGCCACATGTAACTGTTCCCTCTAATGGAACAGACTATTAAAGGTAATTTGAACTGTTTCTGGGTGGGGAGTGAGCAGGCCAGGTTTGGGTGTAGCAAAGAGATTTTCTCTGAGAATAGTGGCTGTCCTGCAAGATATTCTGGAGAGAAATCATGATGAGAGGCAGTCTTCTGGGGACTGGGGCTGTGTCTAGTTTTTAATATTTGTTCTCATTTAAAACAGCTATTAAACTCATAAAGTTCCCTAGGAATGTTTTGTGCTATTAATTGAATGTATCTGTATTATAAAAACCAGTCAGCATTGTTCTTTTTTTTTTTTGTGTGGGTACCGGGAGTTGAACTCAAGACCTCACGCTTGCCAGGCAGGTGCTTATGCCACTGAGCTATCTCACCGGCCCAGCATTGTTCTTGAGGGGAGAGAGGAGTTAATTTCCAGATTTGCTTAAGGACCAAAAGACAGATAAACTTGGACTAAAACTTGTCATCTATTTTTTGAGAGCTTCGGGATTAAATCTAGATCAGTTTTTTTAGAATATAGTCCAGAGATAAGTGAAGATTAGTTTCATTCTGGAAGAGTCTCAGGGAGGGAAAATTCACCATTCTGGAAACTTGATCCTGAAATTCAGCAGTCATGGAAGAGAGAATTGCCTTGGAACAAACACTGTTGTAAACTGCATTATTTCTCAGGGACAGGGCAGTGGAAAAAAAAAAAAAAAAACAGAAGAGTGGTTCCAAGTATGGCACAAGAACTAAATCCTAACCATCTCAGGTGCAGAAGGATTATTAAGATCAGGAGCTTTCCCAGGGTAGATCGCTAACCCTTAGCAAAACATGCCTGTACAGACAAAAGTTGACTTCAAGTGTATTGCCAAACAGAAAATGAAACCAATAATCAAAGGGCCTGAATGGTTGCTTATTAACGTTTTTGAAAGAGAGTGAGAGAAAAATGAAAGTGTTCCAATTATATTGTTTATGGGTTATTTTCTAATAAATGTCTCTGAATCAAAGGTTCTGAAATCCCAGCCTGCAAAAGAGATCTATTGCTTCTCAGGACAGACAGAAGCAGATAATAGTCCAGAAGAAATCTTGGCCCTTGGGCAAAGAAATCTTTAAAACATATAGTTTCTCTATCCAGTCACCTCTACAGCAGTGCTGGCTAGGGTCTATTTAAACCCACTATGGAAATATGTATCATAACATAATATCTTTTTAACCTAGTTTATAAGTCTGAGTACATTCTCTAAAGACCTTAACGTACTTATTAGGAACATCTGAGAACTTTTCTAGATCTTGCCTGATCTGTTTTAGGTCACAGAGAAAAAGACACAGAAACACAGGCAGTTTCAAATTTTCCACTTACTTCCTGTAAGAGATATTGTTCTTTTTTTTTTTTGTGGGTACTGGGAGTCGACCTCAGGACCTCGTGCGCCAGCAGGCGCCTGTGCCGCTGAGCGATATCACCGGCCCCTTTTTCGTATGTGGGTTCCGGGAGTCGAACTTGGGCCCTCGCACTTGCCAGGCAGGCGCTTAAGCCGCTGAGCCATCTCACCAGCCCGAGATATTGTTCTTAAGGAGCTTGAACAAAATCAGCTAAGGATGGATACAGCCTTATGGAGTCTTTAATTATAGCTGCCTAGAAGCTCCACCCTCAAGACACAAAGTGGGTGCCTTAAGAGCCAGAGGTGTCTGGTTTTCCTGTGGCTCACATTTACATTTGAATACAATTAACGATTATTTCTTTAGTGCAGAGAAAGTCTGAACATCAGGCAATTTTGACCATTTTTCCTCTTTCTTACAGTAGAAATTCTAGATGTGAAATGGCATCATAATCAATATTTCCCTTTGCATTAACAGTCATGTTTAAAGAAGGAAGCATTACTTAGCACTAAATCATTCATTTCTAGCTCTTTTTATTTTCTCTCCTTGGCTTTCTCCCAGTTTTGACTATAGAATATACTAAGGAGGCAGTTTTTACTAAAGTATCAAGTGAACTATCTGGAGCAAAAGCTATCTTTTATAACTTTTTGTTAATATTTGGGGCTGACTGGGTAATGAACTTGTCTTTAAGAATAATCTGTTCTTCTATCAAATCAGGAACTATGGACATATGTTTTGCCAATGCCTCTCCCAAATGATCTAAGAAGGCAGAAGGGTTCACATCTTTCACCTGATAAATAGTCGACAATTGAAAATAACTAGAGAGCTTAGTTTTGTCCTTCTTAGATCTTCAAGAATACATACTTGAAAATGTCTCCTACTCCAATCTCCTGTCCAGCTGGTAGGCCAGCAGAGGTCTTGAGTAGGGACTCCTTGGGCTCCAGTGGCAACTAGTTGTTCCCCTAGCTGTCTATCTTCTGGTCTTCTAAAGTTAAAAATATTATATTCCTTCCTGAAATGTAATAGCAGCTTGTAATGCTGCTTGTTTCTCATTAGAAGTCAATGTTCGATTTAGGAGTAAAGTTACATTTTTCCAGTCTAGCTTATAGTGTGAGTAAGTCCTCTAAAGACTTTAATGTACTTATCAGGGTCAACTGAAAATTTTCCTTGGTCTAGCTTAATCTGTTTTAGGTCACTGAAAGAAAGAGACATATGAATGTGAATAGTCTCATGTGGATTATAATTACATTTTCAGCATAAATAAGAATTATTTCTTTATGTAGAGAAAGTTTGAACATAAGGCAATTCTGACCATTTTCCTTCTTTCCTACATTATGATTCTATTTGTGAAAGAGCATCACAATACTTCCCTTTGTGTTCCATTTTGGCTCTAGAGTGTAGGCAGGCCACACATATGTGCAGAAAAATATCAAATGGCTCTTCCTCAACATGTAAGGGTCGAACATCTTCCAGTACTTAAGAATTCACTCCAAAGAAGTAAGAGACTTTGACACTGAGTTCCACATTTCTGAAATGCAAAAAGAAAGAATTGGGTGTCCCTTTTAATTTTTGTTTGATTTCTATCTCCTCATGGCATCCCTCAAGTCAATTCCACTCCAGGGCAGGAGGATGCTATCTGGAGAAAGAGACCAGAAGACAAAATTTGACCAGCCTATCCACTCTTGCACTGGTGCACAATTTTATCTTCCTAGGGAGCTAATGTACTTAGTCCTGGAGGTGCTTTTATAAGCACAAGTTACAATTGGTCTCAACTGCGACTGTCATGTTCAAAGAAGGAAGCATTGCTTAGAATTAAACTATTGTTTTTTGTTCTTTGAAAGAGGGCACACACAAAAAAGTGAGTTGGAAATATTTGGAGTGCTTCTCAGCCTGTAAAGGAGACCACCTCTAAAGATAGAAGCAAAATTGGCCTGAGGAATTCTGCCATGGGCTCTAGGGCAAAGACACGTGTTATCTATCTAATTACCTAGCAACATTGCCTAGCAGCAAGACAAAACTATGCTTTAAGTTTTTATATCTTTGAAGCTCACAGGTTAAACTTACATTTATCATCTAGCCAATCACAATTTATATGTTAGTAAAGGCACATTTATTAGTCTTCTATGCACATATGAAATAAAAAGGTTGACTAAAATCTCTTTCTTATTCTTTATTAGCATATGTAAGGCACAAATTAAATCATTTCACTGATAGCTGCTGTGAAAGGCAAACAGTTGTAAGCTGCCTCAGCCTGATTTCTGGAGGGAGGAGTGGTCTAAGGACAAAGTGGTTCAAAAGTGAACTCAAAAGCTTAGGGGGAATTTCTAATTTATTAGCAGAAAGAGATAAGTACAATAGATAAGTGAAAATTTTTCTGTAGTTGGGATCCAGTTTCCATTGAGAAACCTTTGGGTATCCACCAGATAGCAGCCCTGGCCATGACACCTTAACTGCTCTCAGTTTCTATTGTTCTGTACAAATAGAGGTCTATCTCCAGAAAGCAATCCAGCTGCCTGTCTGGTCAATATTTCATTGGCCATTGGCTTCAGTGGGGATTCACCAGAAGGTGCTGGGGAAATCTGTACTGTGCTTTAAGAGTGGCAGCCGCTCTAAGAGTGCTTAACCAGCTGGCAGAGTAACCACTGTTTGTCACAGTTCTATACAGGATAGGTAAAAGCCTGAGCAAAATCATTGCCTAGCAATTTATAAGTTTATGGTAAAGGTATCAAAATCCACAACTTATTATCAAAGTATTTTTCTCCTATATACATGAATTATAATTAGAGCTAGGAGGGAAGAGAGAAGGCTGGAGAGCCATCCTTAGGCTGAATATGTTTTAGTTCCTCAAGTGTGGTGCTTTAGAAATAGCTCCTTCTGATTTCACCCAGAAGTCAGTTTTTTCCACTGTGTCTCAGGTTCAGCCTTCTGAGGTAGACTGCTGCCCAGAACACTAAGCTGGGACATGGCTTTTGTGTATGTTCTCCTGGATGGGCAAAATCCTGATGTCTTATCTGACCCAGAGACGGGGTATGTATGCCTCATCTAAGATGAATTTCCTGTCTTTGGCATTAGCAAATGCTCATTTTCTATGAGCTTAACTTAGTTACTGGGTAGCAGGAAAAGCTTGGGACAGTTTAGAGTTCTTTTCTCTCTAATCTTACATGCCTCCAAAAAGGAAAGTACAAAGTGGCAGGAAAAGTTCAGAAATAAGATCAGAGAAAGGAAGCTTTTTCTTCTCATGCTCATGGTGAGTTATTGAAACAACTTGCCCATGAGTCATCATTCTCAGCCTGAAAAGGCAAGAATGGGGAATCTCAAGAGCTGAGATTGTCTCCTTACCAGTGGACAGAAAGGAAACTGAGGCAGAACAGGCTCAACATTTCCTCAAGAGTGTAGAGGAGGATCAGGCCAGTTTGTCACAGTGAAATTTGTCCTCCAAATTTAAGTCTTAAGAATGGCCCCTGACCTAGTGTCTTTTAACTGGTGGAAGGAGTCCTGTGGTTTATTAATAGGCATGTATATTTTCTAAGTAGGAGCTGTATTTCATAAAAAGACCCATTTTACAGAATTTTATATTAAAGTCCACAAGGGGGCACTCTAACATTACACTTCCTAGCACTTTGTCTCAAGCAAGGAACACCAGTAAATTCAGCAACTAGTTTAAATGCAACATACATGAAATAGGAATAAAAAAAGTCCCATTAAAGAAGCATCATAACATTATAACCTTCTCATATTTTTAAACTTAAGTTTATTGTCACTTAAACAAAACTATATAAGAGACAAAGTGTAAGCAATGATAAGCAGTGGGCAAAGACATAACAAAATTTGAAGCATAAAAGTTTTTGGTTACCTAAACGAGTCACAATCCAGAATCTATGAAACAAAAGCAAACTCTTACCTCTGTCCAATTATCTTGGTGGAAGACCTCCAAATGATATAGGGGAACCTGCTAGATATCTGGTACAAGTTTGTGTTCTCTAAAATCAAAGAATGAATTCTAGGAACAATGGAGGTTAAGAGCAGAATATATTTATTGGGGAAAAAAGCTTTTGTCAGAGAGAGACGGAAGGGGTCCCGAATGGGTTACTCACCTTCATTAGTTTTGAACCTTAGTTGCATGTTTAAGTCCTTTTAGCTTTGCTAAATTCCACTGGCTAGATGGAATTTATGGATCATACTGTTACCAGGGGAGGCCTTTACAAGAGCTAATGAACATCTAGAGATCAAAATCATTTCAGGTCAACTCAGGGTCTCACTGAGCACATGTTCTTATTATGAATATAGTTTTCTGGGCCTTCCCTGAGTCACTGGGGTAAAAAACCTATATTACCAGCAATACCTTTAAAACTTATCCCTGTGGTGACTATGTGTATTTCTTCATGTGAGCCTCCCCATTCCATGACAAAAGTAGTGTACATGTTACTCTTCAGAACATATTCAGATTTCACCAAGTGTCCCAGTGATGTCATTTATGGCAAATGAGATTTTCTGATATTTCCTTTGGATTACTTCCGATGGAGCCCTGTGGCAGAAATAGAGGGAAGGGAGTTGAACTCTGCACTTGCAGGCTGGAGGAGTGTCTCATTACTCCCATCTCCACTGCCATAATTTGGGGTCTACCATGTAAATTTGGTGTTTGCCATCATGTTACTGTTTTACTATTTGACTTCGTAAATAATTGGGTGGGTCACTTTGATAATATTGATATTTTTCTACACTGTACTTATACTTGCACACACTGTATAAGTATGAAGTATAAGTAATTTTAGCATTCACTGATGATTTCTTTCTGAAGAAAATATTATTATGATAATTACCTGACTGTGATTTTCTCATTTCATTATTCCATTTACATTTATTGAATTTTTAATGAAAATTATAGCATTGCTTTCTCTCTCCTTCATTCATCTCAATTTTGGAGAAGAGAATTTGTAATTTGTTCAAAAGCTAATCTGTTTTATATTTTTATCACTTTGATTCTCATATTTTTCTCAGATTGGGTGGGACAAGACTCTATAACATATGTCCTTATTTGACAGATTCGCTTCAGTCTTTGAATACATCCTTGCCCTTTGATATATTAAGATGCTCTATTCTCATCTTGAACTTTTCCTGAAGTCAATCTATTCCTTAAAGAGACTTGTGCTTTTTAGCATAAAGTAGTGTGTAGAACTAAAATATGGCCATGGAGTGAATTTTGATTAAATAATATAATTTTCCTGATTTAAAAGTGCAAGAACTTCTTACTCAACGAAAATGAAATAGTACTTATCTCAAAGGGGTATTCGTTCATTTATGGCACACGTATTTTTAGCCTTATTGTGTTCCAGGCACAAGTGTAGGCAATGAGGACACAGTCGCACAGGAATGAAGTAGTGACAAGTATCTATGGCCTGATACCTAGACAAATCAACACTAGTCTTTTTCTGGAAAACACTGCTATTCTTAGCTTCAATTTCAGCTCTCTTCCCCCATTAGGAAATGCAAGGGTCATTCTAGGCAGTAAAATAAGTGACATAGTTTGATCATTTTAGGTGGACATAAATTATGGAAGTATTGAAGCTTTAAAAGCAACACTGGCCTTTAAAAGGGGTGGGCAGATCCTTCTGAGTTTTGCTTATCATTTGTTGCTTAATAAATGAGGAATAAACAACTATTTGGGGCAGGATCTTGAATAGCCAAAATGCACAGGTACAACAAGGTGATTGTTCTGCTAAGACACATTGCGAGGATGTGCTCGGAAAGCAGAGTCCCCAGCACAGAGCACACCTTGTTATTACACCCCTGTGTTTAAAGAGGCTCTAGAGAAGGAAAAGGAAGTGATTTATTCTGTGTTTCAGAAACTGGGCCCCATTAAGATTCATTGTTTGGGAAGGTGAAGAGAGGACCAGAGGATTCACTCGGTCACAGCACTGTACTCCTATTTAAGTAATTAAACTGTAATTGAACCTGCAATAATTTCTGGCTCAAACAGATACGGTAATTGTGGAGAGAGAAGGAAATTTGTACATGAGGGACAGAGATTCACAGAGGGTTCTTCCTCACAGAACCACAACTGTGAATATTAAAATCATGGTGATGCTTTGTTGTAGCCAATTACTCTACAAATCCTGAAGGTACAAATACGACCCAGAAATCCTCACATTGCCAGAAGGACCAACCCAGAACTTGTGAGCACTTCAGCTGCCAAGGTGAGGAGACCTGATGAGTCTTTCTTTGGTTTAATTCATGTGCATGAAATGTTCACTCAGAACTAAAAATCATAATCTTTCTTCGATTAAACAGGTATGTGATAATAGGGCTCATGAACCTTAAAACCTTCACTATTATTCTGGTCTTTACAGGTAAAAAGCAAGTGCCCAAGGCGAGAGAGAAAATAGGAATTTTACAGTAACCACAGAAATTCTTCACATCTCTGTCTCTGTGTTCGGGATCTGGTGTCATTAGGAGCTCTCTGGTGAGTCTGTGTAATCTCCTCACCTTGTTCTTAAAAATTCATAAAGAATGAGGGGCTCCTATGGTTCCAAAGACAGCTCTGTTTCCACCAGCCTTCTGCTTTACCTGCATTGTAACCCTTTCAGCATTGCTAGTTCTCATGAATTTGTCCACCACACTTTGCATCCATTTCTGTTATTTCCTATATAGGCCAACTTCTTCTTTTCCATCAAGTTGTTAACTTCCTACTAACATTTGTGTTCAATATGATAGTATTCTTTGTGTATACCTTCTTAAATTTTCTCTATTCTAACAAATATATTTTAGGTCATTTGATCATGGCTCTATTAACAAGATAAAGGTCTTTCAGAATTCTTCATATGCCTTTGTTAAGCTGTGAGTTAACATAAACCAACTCAATTTCATTTTTTCCAGTGTTATCTGGTAAGAAGCAGTAGTCTCATTATTTGAGCTGAAAACCAAATCTGAAATTTATGCACTTACCTGCCTATCCTCTCTGTTTCAGATGCAGATGGGGCATTGCCTTTTAGAGTGCAAACCCTGACCTGTTTAATAGTCATTCATGTTCCCCTTCCAAGATGATCTAGGAAATAGGCAACCATCACTCATCTGATATTTTTCATTTCATTCCTTTAGAAACAAAGAAGCATTTCATTAGGTAACTGAGAGACAAATCCAAAGTCTGATTCAGAATATTGGAATTTTGGAAAGGTAAACAAAGAACTGGAGATAAATTGGAATCCCTAGAATGATATGAGAAAAGAATCCCAGGAAAACATTTGGTAAGTCCATCAAAAGAACTGTTAAGTCTATCATGGCTTTGAGTTATTATGAGAACAGTAATATTTAATGTCTAAGTAGTTAATATATTTTCATAGTAATTATTTAATGCTGTTGTACTTGGTATTAATTTTTGTAGCATATTCCATTGCATGCAAATTTTTCTGGATGATATACTGTTTTTCTTATACACTGATGCAGACATTTTTGTCCCTTTATCAAGGGTGCAAAATATGTTGAAAGGCAATAAACAGTGTACTTAATTTCATCAGGTGCCAAAGCTGATATCAGGTCTACGCCCTTGCTGTTGTTTACCTTCAGAATGGTGAAATTTAAAAAAAGAAGAAATCTTTGAACACTTAGTAGGAAGTAGAGTGGAAGTCTTCTAGAAAACTATTCCAAATATGTAGACCATAGAGTTTGATATAAATTACAAGGTGAAAAATGCAATAAAAAATTTAGGTATGAAACAGTACTATGGATGGTGAAATTTTGGCTTCAATTTATTCGAGCTGAGATTGATCATAAGTGGAATATACATGGATTTGAAAATGTGGATTGGTTTGGCTGATATAGAGCCATAAAAAATATGAGTGGAAAATTTATGGTTTTGAATACTAATCTTCAGAATGTCATCAGAGACCACACAGAACTACCACAAAAATACACAGGATAAGCATTATAGATCTTTGGACAAACATCTTAACTATTACAAATATAAAGACTATCCCTCACAGGAGAAAGGCGTGATGACATGAAGTGTTTGCGCAGGAACATATTATCATTATAAATACTTTCTTCATTAGGGTCTTTCCATGTTTTCCTGCCTAGAAAATAGGAAATGGATTTTAACTTTGTCAAGGGAACAGTCTTCTTCATTCTAACTATACTTGGCCTTGCTGGGAACATCTTTGTTTTTGTGAGATATATGTTCGTTTTTGGATTTATGAAAAAGAAACTTATACATCTAATTCAGATCCATTTGGCTTTTACAAATGCCATGTCTTTTCAAAGGAATCCCAGAGACAATAACAGCTTTTGGCTTCATTAACTTCCTAGGTGACACTGGCTCTACGATTGCTGTTTACCTGGAGAAGGTGGCCTGGGCCCTCTCCATCTGCACCAGCAATCTACTCATGGTGCTCCAGGCCATCACCCTCAGTCCCAGACAGTCTGCACAGGGAGATTCAAGATGAGGTCTTCACACCACATCCTTCCTTTACTTCTCTTCTCGTTGATTCTCAATTCCTTGTTTAGCATGTACTTATTTGGTATCATAATGACTAGGATCATCAACACATCATAAATTAATAATGACAAGTATTGCTATTTTCTACCAGAAAACTCAATAATAAGATGAAATTTTTCCCTTTCATACTCCTTTGTGATCCACTGCTTCAGGGTGTCATGGGTGGGTCAGTGGCTACACAGTTTCTTCTCCACAGGCACTGCCAGCGTGTTCTCTACCCGCAGAATTCCAAGTTCCTCTACAAAACTCTCCCTGAGATGAAAGCTGCTGAAGTTGTTCTCAACCTGATGATTTGTTTTCTTTTATTGGACAGGTGGTGTCTTTTTTCTATTTTAAAGATCCTCTTGATAATAATTCTGTAATGTCAAATATTAGAGAATTTCTGAAGGTGGTTATGCAATTCTCAGCCCATTTGTTCTGATTCACAGAGCTGGACACCTGGCTAAGTGTTGGCATTATCAGTAGGAAAGAAAGACATGGAGACATTGTCTTTCCATTCATCCTTCTAGTAAGTTTGAAAAAACTCTTAGTTGTGTTATACTGTGTGTAAAACAAAGTGCCATTAAAGAAGCATAAACATATACAGGTTTATTCACAGCAACAATTCTGATGAATTAACACTTGTTTCTTGATCCATAGATCAGAAAAAAAAATAGAATGACACAGAAATCTCATTCCCCACTTCACACCACTAATGAGGTGCTATCAATTCTAAAATGTTAGACTGGTCTTTCTTTACCACTGCTCTTCTAGTAAAGAGAAGAACAACAATGTGGTAAATTTTATCAAAGGAACTACTGTATCTACCCTTTTGCCCAAGAATTCCATTTCTAGGGCATGACTCTACAGATACACATGCTATTTGGAATTTTTCTGGGAAAAATACTGTATATTGCATTATTTGCTATTTCATAAGCAGAACATAAATACTAGCAAAAGAGCTTTTTTGGCCACTTAAAATACCCATAAAATCAATGAATAGAAAGGAATTTTAATACAACTATAGAAAAATGGTGAGTTAAAAATGCATTAATAAAAATTATGTACGTTATAATTCTAATCAATGAAGAACAATACATGGGTAATGAAATTGAAAATGTAGTGCAACATATTAAATTTGATGTTATGTACCTGATACATCACTGGAGAAATATAAGAGAAACTGTAAATTTTGATAGGCCAAGGCAAAAGATGGCATAGTACATAAATATTTGATATTTATCTTTCAATATTTAAAATGGGATTTCTTTTTTTTTTTTCTGTGGGTACCGGGGGTCAACCTCAGGACCTCGCGTGCCAGCAGGCGCCCATGCCACTGAGAGATATCACTGACCCTTTTTTCGTATGTGGGTTGCCGGAGTCGAACTCAGGCCCTCGTGCTTGCCAGGCAGGCACTTATGCTGCTGAGCCATCTCACCTGCCTGGGATTTCTTTTTTTTAAGATGCAATTTTTTAAATTAAAAAACAGCAAAAGTCTTATAAAAAAATCCAGCCAGGTGTTCACAACGCCCACCTGTCTCCTGTATTTACAGCAATACAATATCTGTCACAGTCACTATGTACGATATTGTAAAACGTCTCAGACAGTCTCCGGTTCTCTAGTGTAGACCTGTCCAAGGAAGCGACACAAAATTATTGCACCATTTCAAAAACAAAACTCATCAAAAAAGGGTCGTGTCTCCTCCTGCGGGCCTCCAGTCACAGATGGGGCTGGCATGGTGGTGGCAGCGTCCTCATCAGGGAAGAGGGCGACCCTTCTGAGTTAAAATGGGATTTCATCGCTATTCAAGTTGAAATAATTTTTTATTCCCCAGAATAAGACATTCCCCAGGAGTCTATAATTCTCTTTATTATAAAGAAAGTACAATATAATATCATTCAGCATTAATTTATATACAGAATTTGTTTTCAGTTTCTTAGATTTCAGCTACTCATTGAGTAGCACACCAGGTTCAAGCTATGAGATATATGACAAGATCATTTTCAAGATCATTTTTCAGCTCTCCATTGCTGGAAAATATGTGGTACTGAAACTTAAAAGAGGAGAGGTTTGATTTTGCTAAAAAATTATAGGGATTCATTGAATCTCTAGCTAACTTACAGGTGGAAATATCATGGTGGAAATGTGTGGTGGACCAAAATTATCTGATGTTCTTCATTTTATTTCATCAGAAACAAAAAGAAGTGTCCTATTTCATATCATAAAGATGGACTCCAAAATTTGATTCAGGACTTTGGAATTTTGGAGGGGTAAGCAGAGGACTGGAAATAAATGGAAACCTTTAGAAATATAATAAGAAAACATCTGGTTAAGTGCACCAAATTATTTGGTAAATCTATATGGTTTTGCGGTATTTTGAGTGCAATAATTTTTAACAGCTCCAGATCTCTAAGTTGTTAATCAAGATGTATTTTCAGACATATTATTTAATACCATTTTTTTGGTATTTTTGTTTGTAGTATAGTTCAACCTGTGTGGGTTTTTCTGGTTCACATGCTGCTTGCTTTATAAATTGATGCAGATATTGTTTTATTCCTTTATCAAGGGAGGAAGAAATATTGAAATGCAAGAACCAGTGTATTTAACTGCCTTGGGGTACCTGGTACGAAACCTAGGAATGAGCCTGTACTTTACACTCTTCTTGCTGCCGTGGAATTTCAAGACAGTGAAATCAGAAGCCGTCCTCAAATATTTAGTAAGAAGTAAAGGAAAAGTAATTCATGTACGTAGACTTAAGATCACTCTGAAGATTAGAACAAAAATCTGTTTATGTCTTAATGTGATATAAATTCTTATTTGAGAGATGGATAAGAAATTGAAATACTAACTAGTAAAGTCCTATTCAGGCTGGAGGCATAAAAACCAGCTAGGGCTAATAAAGACCAAAGCAGTCTTTTTCTAACAAATTGAGAAGAAAGACTGGGGTAAAGTAGGCTCCAAAGCTGAGGTGATTATCTCACCCAAGATCATGTAGCAGCTGCAAAATTCTACTATGAACCCCTGTGGAAATTATCTCTTTTCATACCAATATTCGCTGCATGCAGCCATTAATGGGGATCTCTAATTTATTGAAAGCTCTCAACGGAGACAGAACATAGTACCTAATTAATGCTCTTCCACTTATCCACGTTGAAAAACATCAACACATCCAGAACTTATCCACACTTTGCACAGCAGCCTTTGATTTCACTTACTGGGCACTCAGACCTCTCCTCAGTCTCTTGCAGAGCAACCATATAGTAGTTGCAACCATATAGCAGTTGCTTTGGGTACCCTCTTTGGCTACAGCTGTCAATTATCTGAATTGTTGAAGCAAGACATTGCTTGTTGGTTGTCTTTTGCTGATTCAGCTTTAATTGCTGGATGCTATCTGGAAAGTTATACAATTTGACTCGATACTGACGATAAGAAAAAAACAACAAATGTGTTAAAACAGTGAAATTACAGAATGAATTTGGGCTTGAGATTTAGAGAAATATTTAGGTACATGCACTCAAAGTATACAACTTAGAAGCACTAAATAAAATTGAAAATAATATACTCACTAAAATAGGGATAGAAATGAATATTGAACCAAATAAAAGAGGCTTTGAAATTAGAACTTTGGCTACATTTGAGACATATTAAGAAGGTGAGGCAAGAAGATTTTACAACTGTTACTGTTGGGTATGGGGAAGGGTGACTGATTAAGCAGGAACTGCCAGCCTTTGGAATTGAGTGATGGGAATGTGATATAATTACATAAGCAATACAGAGAAAATTCTGGATGGGGAAATTTGGGGTTCAATTCAACCATGATTAGATTAAACATAGTTGCAATATACATAGATTTGAAAACGTGGATTGATTTTGCTTGTATAGAACTAAATAGCTTAAAATGAAAAATGATATTTTTGAATAACAGTCTTCAAAGTATCATGAAGAGATAAAAAAAAAGAATAGAGTTTTTTGGACAAAAATATGCACTATAGCATGTATCACTACTATTTGTTTCACCACAAAAGAGCTATGACGTGAAATATTTGTGCAGGAACAGATGATTACTATTGATGCTTTCTTCGTGAATGTGTTGGCTGAATCCATGTTTTCCTGCCGATGAAGTAAGAAATGGGTTTGAACTTTGTCAAGAGAACAGTGCCCCCCATTCTAACTGGATTTGGCTGACTGGGAAACAGCTTTGTTTTTGTGAGTTACATGTGAATTGTTTGAGATAATAAAAAGAAACTTGTACACCTAATTCTGATCCATTTGGCATTTACAAATATCATCATGCTTCTTTCAAATTTTTTTATTTTATCAGTACGTTTTTACGGTACATGCAGTTTATCTTGGGGAGTGGTTATATGTATAAAATACAGCTTGTTCCCTTTTTAAAATTCCCTTCCCCTTCCTCCCTCCTCCAATTTTCCTATCCTATTTTTCATTCTTTTTGATATTATTAACCTTAGCTCAAATTATGGCATATAATGTTTACATTCATGGAGGCTATTAGGTTCCTGTCCATTGCACATCTTTATTCTACTTATTCCCCCTTCCCCTCCTCCTCACCCCTCACACTTGTTCCCTTGATCCACTTCCCTGTTGCAACAGATCCATCCCCTTGTCTCCTTTTATCCATCCTTCATTATTCTCTCTCTTTGTGCTTTGCCTCACTCAAATGAGAGATAGCATATGGTACTTAAGCTTGTGTGTCTGGTTTATTTCACTCAACTTTATATTTTCCAGATGCATCCATTTTCCTACAAATACTTCTGGATGAAAGAATCTCAGAAAGGATGACAGTTTTTGGTTTCTGTAAAATTGTTTTTTTTATCTGGAGAGGGTGGTGTGGGCCTCTCCATCATTGCCATCAGTCACACACTCTTCATGGGGGACATTCAACCCCAGGACTGCATGACACGTTCCTCTCTTGTTTCTCTTTCCTTCCATTCTCAGTTCCCTTTCAGGGACATATTTACTCCTTCCACAAGTAGGCTCATGAACACATCACAATTGTTAATCATGATAGGCATTACTATTTTCTACTAGAAAGTTGAATAATAAGGTAGATTTCTCTCCCTTTCATAGCACTATGTGGTGCAGTGTTTCAGGGTGTCATGAGTGAAGCTGATGGCTCCATGGGTTTCTTCTCTGTAAACACCACCTACATATTTTCTTCCTGCAGAAATCTAAGTTGCTCTACCAAACTCTCTAATTAGAACTGCTGGAAGTATTCTCATTCTGAAGTTTTGTTTTGTTTTCTTTTATTGGACAGATGGTTACTCTTCTCTGTGTTTAAGTTCCTATCAGTACTAATTGCATGACATCAATATTTGAGAGTTTCTGACCCTTCCCTATGCAATTCTCAGGTGATTTGTGCTGAGTCACAGAGATGGACAAAGGGTTGAAAGTTGGAATGTTCAACAGGAAGAAAAGACACGGAAACATTGTCTATTACTTTCATCTTTCCAGCAAGTAAGTTTGAAAGAGCTCTTACTTGTGTTATGCAGTGTGTAAAAACAAAAGGACATCAAAGCATCTAAGATCAGGAACAAACCTGGTGACTTCAGAACTTTTTGCTGATACACAGATCATAGAAAACTAGTAATAAAGAAATCTTCACTCTGCCACACTGAAGACGTTCCATTATTAATTGCAATATTTGTGAAACTGCCCTTTTAGTATTATTATTCTAGTAATAAGAAGCAGAAAAAATGATGTGGAAAATTTTATTACAGCAAATATTGCATTTATCCTGTTTCCTAAAAATTCTATATCTAGGACATGACTCACAGCAATACACAAGCTGTTTCAGAATTACAGTGGGAATAATACTATGCATTGTATTGTTCATTATTTTACAGGCACAGTGTAAATACCAGCAAAAGGTTTTTTACAGCAACTTAAAATTGTGAATAATATCTATCCAGAGAAATGGATTTTTATGGAGTTAATAAAAGAATGGTGACTTAGAAATATATGCATAATTTTTTTTTTTTTGTGGGTACCAGGGGGTCGACCTCAGGACCTCATGCGCCAGCAGGCGCCTGTGCCGCTGAGCGATATCACCGGCCCCTTTTTCGTATGTGGGTTCCGGGAGTCGAACTCGGGCCCTCGCGCTTGCCGGGCAGGCGCTTAAGCCGCTGAGCCATCTCACCGGCCCAAATATATGCATAATTAACATGCAAGGTGTATTTTATTTATTTATTTACTTTTTTAAAATGTGGGTACCTGGAGTCGACCTCAGGACCTTGCGCTTGCCAGCAGGTGCTTGTGCCGCTGAGCGATATCACCGGCCCTTTTTTTCCCTTTCTGTGGATTCTGGGGGTTGAACTCAGGACCTTAGGACCTGCTTGCTGGGCAGGCGCTTATGCCGCTGCACCATCTCACCAGCCCGCAAGGTGTATTTTAAATTGAGGAACGATGTATGAGTAATGAAATTTAAAATGCGGTGGAGCATAATAAATTTGAAGTTGTTTACATGATGCATGTCTGGAGAAATATGAGAATCAGTCTAGATAAATGATTGCATAGTACATAAAAGTTTGATATTTATCTTATGATATTTACTGAGTCTTAAAAATGTATTTCATCCCTCTTCTGGACAAATAAACTATATTTGATAACAATTGTAGTTTGTTTTTAGACATCAGTTGTTACAGACCTGGTACTTCCCAGAACTCTATTTGTCTTTTTTTTTGGTGGGTACCGGGGTCGATCTCAGGACCTCACGCGCCAGCAGGCGCCCGTGCCGCTAAGCGATATCACCGGCCCTTTTTTCGTATGTGGTTATCGGGAGTCGAACTCTGGACCTTGCGCTTGCCAGGCAGGAACTTATGCCACTGAGCCATCTCACCGGCCCTCTATTTGTCTTTATAATAAAGAAAGTATAAAATAATCTCATTCAGCATTAAGTGTAGAATCCAATTTTACTTTTATAAATGGAGCCATTCAAATAGTACTTTGAATACAACATATTGCTTGAGCAATGTTACATATCATGAGGTCATTTTGAAGAGTTTATTTGTTAGCTTTCCCATTGCTGGAAAAGATATCTGACCTTTCCAACTTAAAAGAGGAGAGGTTTAGTTTTCCTGAAGTTCTAAAGAGAGCCATCTGGCTCCACAGCAGAAACATCATAGTGGAAGGGCGTAGTGGACTAAACCTGGCTATCTCACAATGGGGAAGAAGCAGATCAGGAAACAGTGTCAGACACGAAGGGGCAAAGAGCAGACACAGACCTACCAGCCACACTTCCATGACCCACCAAATCACATGTAGAAGTGTTATCTACCAATACCCTGGTCTCATCTCAAAGCCAGTTAAATTGACACACCACCCTACCAACCACAGAAAGCATAAGCAAAAGATGTCACTCATTAAACAGAGTTAAAACACAGATTCTTGGAAGCAATATAGCCATGCATATACCCCAGATTTTGAGCTTACTTCTATCATACTTTGTTATTGCTCTAAACATTTGGGTTTCTCACCGCCTGAACTAGGAATGGTGCATGCCTACTTCTATGTTTAGTTTTAGTATGTATGCATGGTTTTAAAAGAATTTGTTATACAATGTTCTAATGTAGTTTTTCAAAAAGTTTGTCTTTCTAATATAACTGTGGCCTGCTTAAAGGACAGGTTTATATTGTTTATCTTTTATAGCTTTCCATTGAGAGACTTTTCCTAACTTCTAGTATAAGAAGACAAAGTCAATACTTTCCCAATCATTCATGATAATTGACTCAAAACATAGAATGTAAGAATGTGAAAATGGGACTTCCAGGAAGATGGTGGAGTGGTGAGCAGTGGAGAAAGAGCCTCTTTGAGATTTGGTGTCCAGACACTGGAATATAGCAAGTGAGGAGGAGAAGAAGGGTGGAGATGGGTCCCTGGGACCCAGGAAGGGTCTGAAGTGAGAATTGAAGCCTGTGGGGAGAGTGAAGAGACAGACTTCAATGAGGAAGGAGAAGGTGGCAGGGAGTGCTTCCTCCCTAAGCTTGGACTCACTGCATGGGAGGGGCTGATCAAACCTGCAGACACACAGTGACTACTGGCAACCCCAGAGGCCTCCACAGAGAAACTCATCAGTGGCATGGAGCAGTGGATACAGCAGACTGTAGTGACTGGTGTTATTCATGTTCTAATGTTCCCCTAGGAGAGGGCAATTGGCCAGTAGTCACCTTGGAGAGGGGCCAGCTGAACTCAGAACTCAGAACAACTGCTGACTCCATCTAGCAGCTCCCAGTTTTGGGGTAAGGGTGCTGAGTTGAAGTTGGCAGGAAGTCAGGGAGCTGAGTTTGAGCTGGCAGGGAGCCAGGTTCAAGCCAGAGGGGGCACATGGGCTGTTACAGGCTGAATGAATCTGGTTCCAGCATCATGGCCAGAAACCAGCCTGATCTTCAGTGGAACTAAAGGTGCAGCCTCTTTAGGATTATCCAATACCCACTGTAAAGCTACAGCTGGCTTGCTGGGATTAGGCAACTGGGATCTGAACTCTGTCTGCCCACATTGTCTACTAGTGACAGCAGATCTACACCTTGAAGTGGACTTTTTTTTTCTTATTTTCTTTTTTCCTCTCTTTTCTTTTTGTTTTTGTTTTTTTTTTCTTGATTGTTTCTTTTTGTTTTTATGAGTGTGAACATGGTTTCTAGGTTTTTTGTTGTCATTTTGTCCTGTTCTTTTTTTTATGTATTCCTTCTGTCTTACCCTTCTGTGTTTTTCTCCAGTTTCCCAAAGTTTGCACAATCTTCTTTTGTCCTCCAGCCTTGCTTCTGATCTCTTCCCTTTGTCTATTTCTCTATTTTCCACCCTAACCCCCTTTTAAAATTTCTCCCCTGAGGGTAGAAATATTGAGGGCTTGCTTAATGCATACAATTTTTTTTTTTATATGTGGGTACCAGGAGTCCAGCTCAGGACCTCGTGCTTGCCAGGCAGGCGCTTACACCGCTGAGCCATCTCACTGGCCCTATTTTACTTTTTGCACTGGGGATTGGTCCTAGGGCCTTCTCACTGAGCTCCATCCCCTTAATGCATACAATTTTCTGGTTCATTTTAGATTTTGTTATATAATCACAAATCTAGTTCACATGGTTAAAGATGGTAAACTAATTGTTACCTCAGTTTATCATTTTCTAGGCTATGTTTGATGATATTGTTATTGCTATTTGTACCACTTTAGCCAAACTGGCATAATTGTTCTAACCAGATGTTCCTCCTGGTATACCAAAATTGAGATTATCTAAGTGTCATAAGAAATATAATAAGTCAATGTGTAAGAAACAGGTATGAAGCAACTTCTCATCTCCAATAAATTGAAGAGGTAGGAACTTGCAACAGACCCAAAAGTCAAAAGCAATCTACACCTGGAAGACATCTCTGAGAAGTGGTTATTTCCTAAGGGTTCTAAATACTAGCAATAAAGCTATACACCACTGGCAATTTGTAAGCATCAATTCAGGAATTAAACTAAAAAAAAAAAAGCAGAAAATGAGAAGACACTTAAAAAGGATACAACCCCAGACTTCCAGCTTACCAAAGGCAAACCCAGGGGCAATGAGGTGGAATAATTTGAAGGCCACTCACCTGGACTCTCTGAAGTGGTAACAACAGAATTACCAAAGCAAAAATGAGTCTCTAGAAAAAAAATCAAATAACAAATAATTTCTCAGATAACTACAGAGATGGCGAACATAATAAAAGACATGGTTAATGACTCTAGAGCAGATACAGATTTAAAAAGTAGAGGCGCTTAGGAAAATGATGGAAACCATGAACACCCAACATAGGAAAGACATGGAATCCATGAAACAGATTCAAACAAATATCCAAGAGATGAAAAATTCCATTGAAAGTATATGCACCAGAATGATTCAATATGAGGACTGAATCTCAGATATAGAAGACAGGATTGTGGTTAGCAATCATGAAAAGAAAGATTTCTTAAAAATAGCAAGGGACCATGAGAAATCAACCCAGTAGCTGCTAGATAATGCAAAGAATAACATAAGGTTGATCAGAGTCAATGAAAAAGCAGGAGATAGCACAAATGCCATAAAAAACCTGTTCACAGAAGTCATAGCAAGAAATTTCCCAAGCAGAGAAAAAGAATTTGACATACAGATAAGTGAGGCATATAGAACTCCAATTATCCATGATAAAAAAAAATCTACACCAAGGCACATAATAGTTAATATCCCAGAAATTCAAAACAAGAGCAGAATATTAAAAGTTGCTAGAGAAAAAAACAAATCACCATTAAAGGAAAGTCCATCAGAATCACAGACTTCTCAACACAAATCCTCAAGTCAAGGAGAGTGAAGTATTTCAAGAATTAAAGGAAAACGACCTCCAATCCACATTGATGTACCCCACAAAACTATCTTTCAAAATTGATGGAGAAATAAGATACTTCCATAACAAAGAACATCTGAGGAAATTCATGAAAACCAAACCAACACTTGAAAATGTTCTGAAGGACATTTTAGAAAGAAATAATGAGGATTACACTTCTATGAAGCCCAACAGAATGAATCCAGCAGGCAAGGCAAGCAATTAAAGAGAGGGGAAAAATGGGAACCAACAACAGGAAAATAACTGGACAAGGATAAGTCAATGCATATCAGTCATAACCATCAGTGTTAATCATCTCAATTCACCAATCAAAGGAAACGGACTGGCAGAATGGATCAAGAAGCAAGATCCATGGGGTGGTGAGATGGCTCAGCGGCGTAAGCGCCTGCCTGGCAAGTGCGAGGGCCTGAGTTCAACTCCTGGAACCCACATACGAAAAAGGGCCGGTGATATCGCTCAGTGGCACAGGCGCCTGCTGGCGCGCGAGGTCCTGAGGTCGACCCCCGGTACCCCCCCCAAAAAGAAGCAAGATCCAACAATATTCTGCATACAAGAAACACATTTAATTCAAAAACAAATTCACACACTGAAAGAAAAAGTATGAAAAACAATACTCCATGTGCCAGGAACCCAGAAAAAACAAGGGTAGCCATTCTATTTGCAGCAAAGTGGATTTCAAGCCAAGACTTTTTAAGAGTGACAAAGAAGGTCACTACATCCTTGTAAAGGGAACAATCCAAGAGGAAGAGATAACAATCATAAATATATATGCACCAAATATGTGTGCACCCAACTATATAAAATATATTAACAGACATGAAAAATCAAATAAGCATTAATACAAGTATAATGAGAGACCTCAGTACTCTACTGTCACAAAAGACAGATCAACTAGACAAAAATCAACAAAGAAATATCAGAACTGAACTAAACTTTTGAACAAAAGGACTTAGATGTCTATAGAGTGTTCCACCCCACAACACTAGAATTCACAATCTTCTCAGCTGTACATGGGATGTTCTCCAAAATAGACCACATACTAGTGCATAGAACATGCTTAAGTAAACGAAAAGGAATTGAAATTATCCCATGCATGTTATTAGACCATAGTGCAATGAAATTGGAAATCAATGGCAAAGGAAACCACAAGAACTTCATAAACACATTGAAATTAAATAACACCCTCCTGAACAACCAATGAGTCACAGATAAAATTAAAGAAAAAATTATACAGTTTCTTCAAGTAAATGATAATGTCAATACAACATACTGGAACTTATGAGACATAATAAAAGCAGTCCTATGAGGGAAATTTATAGCAGTGAATTCCCATATCAGGAAAACGGAGCAAGCTCAAATAATCAACTTAATGTTTAACTTCAAGCTTCTAGAAAAATAAGACCAAGTCAAGCCCAAAGTTTGTACAGTGGAGGTAATTATAAAGATCAGAGCCGGTGAGACGGCTCAGCGGCTTAAGCGCCTGCCTTGCAAGCGCGAAGGCCCGAGTTCGACTCCCGGAACCCACATACGAAAAAGGGGCCGGTGATATCGCTCAGTGGCACGGGCGCCTGCTGGCGCGCGAGGTCCTGAGGTCGTCCCCCCGGTACCCACAAAAAAAAAAAAAAAAAAAAAAAAAAAAAAAGATCAGAGCAGAAATTAATGCAAAGGAGTCTAAGAAAACAATACAAAGAATCAATGAATTAAAGAGTTGTTTCTTTGAAAGATTAAATAAAATTGACAAACCCTTAGCTAACCTTATTAAAAAAAAAAGAAACAAAGAAAAGACTCAAATTCATGCAATTAGGAACAAAAAGGGTGAAATCACAACAGAGTCTGCAGAAATCCAGAAGATCATCAATACCTACTTCATGAATCTGTATTCTAATAACATGGAAAATGCAGAAGAAATGGACAGATTCCTAGATACATATGAATTACCAAAACTGAATCAAGAAGATATAAAAATTCTAAATAAACCAATATCAATGTAATTGAAGATGTAATGAAAATCCTGCCAAAAACAACGACAAAAAGCCCAGGTCCTGATGGATTCACTGCTGAATTCCACAAGAAACTTAGAGAAGATTCAATGCCAAAACCCCTCAAACTCTTTAATGAAGTTGAAAGGGAAGCAATACTCCCAAATTCATCCCTGGAAGCAAGCATTACCATGATACCAAAACCAGAGAAAGACCCAACCAAAAAAGAGAACTACTGGCCAGTCTCCCTAATGAATATAGATGCAAAAATCCTCAATAAGATACTACCATAAAGAATGCAGTAAATCATAAAGAAGATTATACACCATGACCAAGTAGGATTCATTCCAGTGTTGCAAGGATGGTTCAACATACACAAATCAATAAATGTAATACACCACATTAAGAGAACCAAGGACAAAAACCATATAATCATCTCAATAGATGCAGAAAAAGCTTTTGACAAAGTCCAACACCAGTTCATGATAAAAAATAACCCTACAGAAAATTGGAATACATGGTCTTCATCTCAATCTAATAAAAACCATCTGTGAAAAACCAACAGCCAACATCATACTAAACGGTCAAAAACTGAATGCTTTCACTCTAAAATCAGGGACAAGATGAGGATGTCCACTGTCACCACTCTTATTCAATATGGTTCTGGAAACATTAGCCAGAGCAATGAGACAAGAGAAAGAAATAAAAGGAATAAGGATAGGGAAGGAAGAAGTTAAATTATCATTATTTGTGGATGACATGATACTCTACATAGGAGACCCCAAAAGCTCCACCAAAAGACTTCTAGATTTAATAGCCATATTCAGTAGCATAGCTGAATACAAAGTCAACACTCAAAAATCAATAGCCTTTCTGTACACAAATAACAAACTCAGAGAGAAATTTGGGAAATAACACCTTTCAGAATAGCATCTTAAAAAATGAAATACCTATGAATCAACCTAACAAAGAAAACAAAAGACCTTTACATTGAAAATACTGAAAAAGGAGATTGAAGAAGATATTAGAAAATGGAAAGATATCTCTTGTTCTTGGGTAGGAAGAACCAACATAGTGAAAATGGCCATACTCCCAAAATTGTTATACAAATTTAATGGAATCCCTGTCAAAATACCAACAGCATATCTTACAGAATTAGAGAAAACAATCCTAAATTTTATTTGGAATCAGAAGAGACCTAGGATAGCAAAGACAATTCTGGGCAACAAAGGTAAAGCAGAGGGCATCACAATTCCTGACTTGAAACTGTATGACAAAGCTACTGTGATAAAAATAGCATGGTACAACAAAAAACAAAAAACAAAAACAGACCTGAGGATCAAGGGAATAGACTAGAAGATGCAGAAACAACTCCAAATGCACTCAGTCACCTGATCTTTGACAAAGGGGCCAAACACATTCATTGGAAGAAAGATAGCCTCTTTAATAAATGGTGCTAGAAAAACTGGTTTTCCACATGCCAATGATTAAAAGTAGACCCATATCTTTCACCATGCACTAAACTAAAATTGAAGTGGATCAAAGATCTAAATATTAAAACAGAAACACTAAATCTGCTGGAAGATAGAATAGAACTCTTGAAGATATTGGTGTAGGCAAAGACTTTATGAACAAAACCCCAATTGCATAGGAACTATCACAAAGAATCAACCAGTGGGATCTCATCTTATTAAAAGGCTTTTGCACTACAGGAGAAAACATCAACAGAGTGTTTGAAAAAAATTTTGCCAGCTGTTCCTCAGACAAAGAACTACTATCTAGAATATATAAAGAACTCAAAATAATCAGACCACCCCAATTTAAAGACCCAGTCCAAAAGTGGGCATCTGAAATGAATAGACACTTCTCAGATGAAGAAATGCAAATGATTAATAAATATGTGAAAAAATGTTCATCTCTGGTTTTTCTAGAGATGCAAATTAAAACAATGCTGAAATCTCATCTCACTCCAGAAAGAATGGCTGTTATCAAGAAATCAACCAACAACAAATGCTGAGGGGCTGTGGGGGAAAAGGAATCTTTCTCCACAGTTGGTGGGAGTGTAGACTGGTACAACCACTGTGGATATCAGTGTGGAGATTCCTCAAAAAACTAAGACTAAAAGTCCCATTTGACCCAGGTATTCCCTTTCTTGGCATTTTCCCAAAAGAATTAAAGCAACATACCACATCATTATATGCACACTCATGTTTATAGCAGCACTGTTTGTAATAGTTAAGTCTTGGAAACAGCCCAATTGCCCATCAACTGAAGAATAGATAAAGAAGGTATGGTTCTTTTATACAATGGAGTACTACTCAGCCATAAAGAAGGATAATCTTGAGAACATACTCTTAACTGAAATAAATTGGACACACGTGTAAATACATTGTTTCTCTGGTATGAAAAACTGAAAGTGTAAATAAGGACCAAAATGTATAACAGACATTGTGAAATGGAAGAAAATATTCAAATGGGAAGGGGATCTAAGGAGGGGGAGGTGGAAAGGAAGAAAGGAAGAAGAATAAAATGAGAAAGGAAGGAAAAAATGGAAACAAAGACTTTGTAAATACAGAGGGGAAAAGGGGTTGCAGGGAGTGGAGTGAAATAGGGGAAAAAAAGAATCAAGATATAGCTTGTATAGGTACAAATTCTCTATGATGAATGTGATCATTATGTATAACTAAAATGTACCAGTAAACTTGATTTAAAAAAATGTGAAAATGAAATTAAGAATGCTATGTTAGCTTGCATTATAGAGAAAAGATTATTGAAAAGATTATCGAACATTAACAATAGAAAGAAAAGGCTTGGCTCCATCATGGCTGATTAGAGCTAGCAGCATTCACAAGGGGGTCCGAGTTTTTTGCCAGGATCCCCAGCAACTCACAAATGGGGAAAATGGAAAATCCCTAATTCAGGAAGACAACTCAAAGCAGAATCCTACCAGACGATATACAGTATCAGCTCTGTTTAGAGAGAGATCCAGAGTTATCTCCCAATCCTAGGAAGGCTTACCATTCAGGTCCCATGAATACATCATCTGGGGAACAAGCTGAATATGAGTTACCACTCTTGGCTGCTGTGTTTGGCACTCAGGTGAGCCATTATTGCCTTATGCCCCCCTGTCCTAGCTCTCTTCTCATTCTGAAATGGAGCTCGGTTAGTGTCTCCTATATTCATAGGAGACAGTCCCATTAAACTGAGGCACTAAGAATGGTGCAAGTGGAAAATCAATCCAAAGGTAGTGATTGAATTAGGTCCAGGCATTGTGGGAGACCACCAAGCTGAGGTCTCCTGAGAAACGAAGCCCTTGCCTTGATCTTTCCCTGACCTTTACTTCAATCCTATTCACTGAGATGTGCAGAGCTGGCTATATTGAACCAGATGTTCCCTTAATTGGCTAAAAATATGTGATCAAGTAGGGATGAGATGCTAACATGTCTTACTGAAGCACACAGGTGAGAATTGCACCTACCCAGCTAATAGCTGGAAAAGGGACTTGAGAAAGAGCCTGTGAGATTCCAGGGCTAAGGCATGAGATAACATCTCAGTGAAGCCCATTAGACTCAAAAATAATTATACCTTCCTGGCAGTAAAGGTGCCAGTGTTGCATACATCAAGCTATCCACTGTATTGTTAATTGGAGAGCCTCTGTGCCTGGTACAAAATTGCTCTGTTTCTCCTTATGGCCAATGCTTGCAAATTTTCTCTTCCTCAACACTCTGCCACAACCCCCACCCACCTCCCTCATTGATACCAATAAAAGCCATGAGCTTTTGGATGTGTGGCCTTTTGTTCCATAGAGAGCATTGGTCATCCCAAAGCTCCTCAACTGCAGAATAGTCTCTCTTTGTCTTTCTTTTAAATCTGTGTGTCATATTGCTGGGTGGAAGACCTGAACACTCCATGGGGATTTCAGTAAGGCATCCCTTGGGACAAAGTACAGTCATAGCTCTGCACAGGGACCCAGAACCACACAGAGGTGTGCAGTGGTTGGGACCAGTATGATGTGGAGCTGGAAGAGTCACTGGAGCAGTGCCTGACTGAGCACATCCAACCACAGCCCCGAATGCTGCTACAATTTTTTTTTTCTTTTTGGTTTTGAAACTTCTACAAAAGTAAAAAATGAATGCAAAAAGAACACAATGTTGAAAATAGTATGAATGTGAATCTTACTAGATGTTCCAATCTGGTATAGTGCAAATTCTGCTCATGCTATTTTACATTTTTACAAACTCAGATCACTTTGGTTTAACATATACAAACTCAAATCACTTTGGTTCAATATATCTGCTATAAACTATTGGCAAAAAAATTCTTCAGATTCACATTTTTTGGCTACATTTGTCTAACAGATTTATTTCCAGTTTAGGAGAAAAAAACACATATTTTGTGCATGATCAAGTATATCTGAAAGATTCACATACTGCTTATAATCAGCAACCTCTGGTTTTCGTAAAAGGCTGACATGTTCCCTGAGAAATGTTTTCGCGTAACTGATCGTTTGTTTTCATTTTCAGAAAACATGTAAGGGATCATCCAAAAGTTCAGGATGATCCATTTGCTTTTAAACAAAATTCCTCTAAAATGAATTAGCTTTGGAAACCTACAATTTATGCCAAGACACTTTCCTCAAAATGAAATAAACAAAGCCACCTCCTGTAAATGAAACCACATAGACATCAACATGGACAGCCAGCCAGTCTGCATTTCCATCCTGCTGATCTGTGGATTCTGTTTCAAAGGAGTCTTTTTATCCATTTAAAATGAACCAAAAACATGTAAGTTGCAAAATAAAAAAAGGTAAATTTGTAAGTAAAAATTACTATACCCACAAAACTGAATTATGTTAAAGGACTTGGGCTCAGTAGAGGGTCTGACTGTGGAGGGACTTCGTGACCGAGAAGTACTGGTGAACTCTGCCTGCCTGAGGTACTGAAATGAATGGAGAACCCTGCTCTAGAGCATCTCAGACATTAAAAAAAATTTAAGGAAATACAAGGCTCAGGTTGGTTTTCACCTACAGTGCAGTTGAAATTTAAGACCCAACACCTGCAAATGAGGCCCACCATGGTCGATGCCATTAAATGAATACATTGTGCTCACTGCTATGGTCAAAAGTTTAGAAACATCGTGTGGGCAACCCAGTGACATACACGCTCTTTCTACATGGCAATCACAGATGGCAAGTTCCACAGGGCTGTGGCAAAAATAGTCCTCTGTACTCTGGAGTCACAGAGAAACAATTCTGGCTCCTTGAGACTAAAATACATGGCAGACAGTTATCCACTCTTAGATGATTAGAGATTTTGGATAAAACATCACAAACTGAGGTCAACGTTCCATGATCACAGTGTAGGATTATGACTTCTCACTGCCTTTTGCCCTCATGAGATTGTCTACACCAAGTTCCACAGGCAAAATGCAAAGCATAGCCTGCTCCCTGGTGACACACACGTGTGTGTGACTGCATGAGTGTGCACTGTGCCACCACAGCGAGTGTGACCGTGAGCTTCCACAACATGACCCCTCTGAGTGCCACCTTCCTACACTCACTGTTGCTTGTTTTGTCTTTTTTTTTTTTTACATAACCCTATTTTTAAAATCTTTTGGATAAATATTCCTATTACACCATACTTCATCTTTGTTAAGCACCATCAACCTATTTCCTTTGCGCACTGATAGAAAACTGATAGTTGGTAATTAAGTTTTAATTGAAGGCTTTAAGATATGGCAACTTTTTTTTTTTTTTTTTGTGGGTCCCGGGGTTGACCTCAAGACCTCGCGCCCGAGCCGCTGAGCGATATCACCGGCCCTTTTTTCGTATGTGGGTTCCGGAAGTCAAACTCGGGCCCTCGCGTTTGCCAGGCAGGCGCTTATGCCGCTGAGCCATCTCACCGGCCCTGGCAACTTGTTTTTAATAACAGGAATGTGATCAAATACTTGGGAAACTGCTCCCACCCTGGGTGCCCACACACAGCTTGGGACACGGCACTCTGGGGCACAGGAGGGCACCCCTGCTCAAAGTAAGACTTCAAAGTAAGCACCATCTCCACTTTTGCTATTCTAGACGTTTCTAGTTGGATATTTCTTCCAGCTTTCATGTGCATGGTCAGCCCACTCTAAATAGACTATTTAGGAGAAAGATCATCTTCCTCACAACCCACTGTCGCAGAATTTCTTCCCAAATCTTGTTTCTTGTTCTTAGGAATCAGTGGGTTTGAAAGCTCAGTCGCTAAGGGGCTTCTCAGGAACACCCATAGCTGATTCTCATCCTATGTTTCCCACTGTGGCACCTCCTGAGAAAAATACACATGGAGCCATGAACGGATATAGAGAAAATCTGGGATGTATACTGATAGACACCATTATACCCGAGAAACTGGGTGATGAGTGTCGTCGGGAAGACTACGGCGATCGCAAGCCCAAGCCTGCTTCTGGAGCCATCAAATGACCACCAAAGGCGCAAGGACAGGGCTGTCAAGGTCAAGGCCAGTTGAACATTACTGGCAATATCCATTTTAGTATTGGCGTGGCTAATGCCACAAAACATAACAAATGCCATAACAAAAACCGTGATACAGCACATAACGCTGGCCCACTCTCTCTTGAACTTGTGGGGCTGTCCCAGGGGACAGCTGATACAAGGGTCCAGTAAGGTGACAGCGGTGGCCGTCCCGGCACCCGCCAGGCCGAGGAGAAGATGCTGGCCATCACTTCATCTGGGAAGAGCGTGATATTCCTCTGGATCTGCAGCAGGTTGAGCACCATGGTCGGTTCTGCACCAGGTGGTGGTGTCCGCTGCTGGTGCGTGGGCCCTGGGGTGAGGGGTTGGGGTCTGGAGCCCCCAGGGAGGCAGGGGCGGGGTCTGCCAGCATGCCTGGCCAGGGGGCGACACGGGCTTGTGTGTGTGTGTGTGTGTGTGTGTGTGTGTTTGTCCAGCGCCCCGCTGAGCAGGGACAGCTCCAGAAGTGGTCCTGTAGCCTGGGTGGCCCTGCGCGCTGCGCCGAGGGTCCTGCGGGCAGCAGAGAAATTGTGCCATGCTCGCCTTGGCAGGGCCTAGCCAAGACTCCTGCCCTCGTCCCAGCACCCGCATACCTGCCAAGGGGCACAGACACGCAGCTGGAGGTGAAGGAGGAGGAAGAAGCGGAGCGCCCAGACTGCCCCAAGTGCGACCCTGCTGTTACGCTCTTGGTCCACTGTGTGCCCACCCGCCACTCACCTTCCCAGTGCCACAGATCTCGGCTCCTCTGTGGGGCCCATCACACACCCACCAAAGGCTGTTAAGTTCAGAGATCATCTGAGCTCCTTCCAATTGGCCTCAAGATGCTTCCTAGGTTTAAGCAGATTTCTCTCTAGCTGGTCCCTGAGGGACACTGAACATTTGATCTGAATGGAGATTGTAGGACAGGTTCAAACTGAGTTTTGCACCAGCAAACGGCCAGATAGGGGGATTCGTGGGGGATGCGTGATGTGCCCACCAGGGCAGGATGGTGGGTGCAGATATGAACAGTTGCAGGCAGTATCATGGGGGGGCAGGGATCAAAGAAGCATACAGGAGATGGTGATTGACAGTAGTGCCCTGTCCCCCCAACAACAGAACTGAAGGTGTGAGATGTTAGGACACAGAAAAAAAGTCCAGCTATCCAAGCCCACGGGAGCACAGCTGAATCCTCACAGAGTTCTGCCTGCAGAGTGAACAGGAAGGAAGCTTAGTCGGCACAGGTCCAGCTCTCCACTTCCCTTCCCTGCCTGGTAGGCAAGAGAACAAATCTTTGCAGGGGAATGAGTCCAAGCATGTGCTTGTCCCAGTGCAGATGACTGGAGCTCACACTCTCTTAAAAATGCTACAAGACAGGGCCTCTATGTTTTGAACTAAGGAGGAAGAGCAACTAGTTAAATTCAGAATAAAGTAGGAATAGGTATGAGAGTATATTTTGGTTTTGCATTTTTCTGTGCTTTTTAATTTTTTTCTTCTTTCATCTGATATATGTACATATCTGGGGTGGTTGTGTATGTGAAACAGAGAATAAGAATTAATTAAGTGCCTCCCAATTTAGTTTAAATAGAACTATTTAATCAAATACCAGCCTACCTGTCATCAGGATAGTCAATTGTCTTCCGGGGTTATTGAAAAAAGTGTAAAATCACTAAAATGAGGTTTAAACTATATGACTGATATTTGGTGGTTCTGTAGATATTGATATAAGTGTTAGTTGTTCTCTCCATGCAACACCTTGACCGAGAAGGGCCCTATTATGTTGAGTAAGTTGAAGAGGTGATAAACACTAAAACACACCCCAAGCAAGGTCACGTCACAGGGAGACGCACTACCTCAGGTGATCTGGACAGTAGAGACACGGTTCTTCTACCCTAAGTAACCTTCATCCTTCATCACAAAAGCGGTAGAAACCAGGCAACGTAACGCTCCCAAAGCCCTGAACTCCCTCTCTAAGGCACTAAATCCAGGCAGTTATAAACAAAGAGCTCAAAAACCAGTTACAATCTTTGAAGAGATCAAAGAAGAAACAATTAAGCAAATCCATAAGATCTCCAGTTGTCTCACAAGTGATTTAAATAAACAGATAAAAAAATTTAATTAGCGAAAAGTTCAGCAAATTTATAGAAGCCAAAAGCCAAAGCCTGGATTAAACAAGACTATACAAAATATGAATTATCTATCATGTCAGTAAAGAATGGAAGTTGCCAAATGAAATTCATGATATGAACTTTCACTTAAAAGTAAGCCCAGGGCCGGTGAGACGGCTCAGCGGCTTAAGCGCCTGCCTTGCAAGCGCGAAGGCCCGAGTTCAACTCCCGGAACCCACATACGAAAAAGGGGCCGGTGATATCGCTCAGCGGCACGGGTGCCTGTTGGTGCGCGAGGTCCTGAGGTCGTCCCCCCGTACCCACAAAAAAAAAAAAAGAAAAAAAAAAAAAAAAAAAGTAAGCCCAACAGGAAGGAACACCCCGAGGCTAGTGTCAGAACTTGAAGGCAAGGTGGATCCTGTAATCAGTAACCACAAAAAGCAACAGGTACCATGGCAACTGGATCCAAGAGCTGCTAGATGATTTTTTAAAAACCCTAAGAGTTATAGGAGTTAGGAAAAGCTTAGATGATGACATCAAAGGATGTCATTGATTCACTGAAATAGTAGCAGGAAAATTTCCAATTCTGCAAAAATAATTCAATATCCAGGTAAAAGTTGCATACAAAATTCCAAATAGCCACAACCACAATAGAAACTCGCCACTACACATCATAGTCAAGATTCCAGAAATTCAGCACAAAGAACACTAAAAATTGCTAGAGGAAAAACATCAAATGACCTATAAAGGCGAACCTATCAGAACAACAGTGTATTTCTCAGCACAAACCTTCAATACCAGGAGAGTTTCAAGTGCAGATTTTCAAGCCCTAAATGAAAACAGTCATCAATCCACACCAATATATCTTCAAAAATTTCCTTCAAAACTGACAGATAATAAACACTTTCAATTACAAAGGAAAAAAGAAGAAATTTGGTGACCACTGAATCTGTATTGCAGAAAGTACTTGAAGAGATGAGGGGGGGAGAGAGAGAGAGAGAGAGAGAGAATATGAATGAATTCTCATGAAAAAATGGAAAAGACAGTGGACATTTAATTGTATAAGTGGTTAAATAAAGAAATCAGCACCGGAAAAAATGATGCAATGAGATGATTCAGCAAACACCTTATAATAACACTCAATGTTAATGGTCTTAAATCCCCAGTTTAAAGAAACAGATTGGATCAAAAAACACAACATACCAATTTCTTGCCTGCAAGAGACAAACCTCATCCACAGTGGAACACAGACTGAAAATGAAAGGATGGAAAATGATACCCCACACAAATAAAGTCCAAAATCAAGCAGGGGTTACTATCTTATTATCAGACAAAGAGAACTTCAAGCCAAAACTTGATCAGAAGGAATAAAGAAGGTCATTGCATAGTGGTAAAGAAAAAATTCAACTTATAGAGCTAAGATTGTAAATGTGTATGCACTTCATGTTGGTGTACTCATTTTGATGGAACAAAAACTACTGGACTTAAAAAAAAAAACCAGATAGAGATCAATACAGTCACAGCAGGGAGTGGATTTCTTCACTCAGACAACAAGTCAACCAGAAAAAAATCAACAAAGAAATATCAGGGATGAACTACACCACTGAATAGATTTAACTGATATCTACAAATTGTTTCATCTAGCCACAACATAATACACACTTTTGCCAGGAGCACACAATACTTTCTCCAAAATGCTCCTTATCTTATGACTTAAAAGATGATTAGGGGCTGGTGAGATGGCTCAGCGGCTTAAGCGCCTGCCCGGCAAGCGCGAGGACCCGAGTTCGACTCCCGGAACCCACATACGAAAAAGGGGCCGGTGATATCGCTCAGCGGCACGGGCACCTGCTGGCGCGCAAGGTCCTGAGGTCGACCCCCCGGTACCCACAAAAAAAAAAAGATGATTAAATAAGTACAAATATTGCAATAATTTCCTTCATAGTATCAGATCATAGCAGATAAAAAGTAGAAAGCAACAGCAAAAGAAACCACAGAAACCATGCAAAAATATGGAGATTAAAGAATCCACTCTTGAGTCACAGAAGAAACCAGGGAAGAAATTGAATAGATCTTAGAAACAAATGGCAATGGAATCACAAAATAACAAGATATATAGGACGTAATGGAAGCTGTTCTAGTAGGGAATTTATGGTTGTGCGTGCTCATAGTAAATGAATTGAGAAATCCCAAACAAAGGACCTAATGATATATCTTATTGTCCTAGAAAACAAAAGCAATACTAATCTAAACATGAAAAAGAAAGGAAATTATAAAATCCAGAGTGGAACTTAATGAAATTGAGTTTAAAAAATCAATAGAAATGACTAATGAGTCAAAGGTTTAATTTTTTGTAAAGATAAACAGGATTGATAAATCCTTAGCGAAACTATCCAAAATAAGGAAAGAATAGACCTGTATCAATACCATTATGAACAACAACAACAAAAAAACCAAAGTCAGAATGGACAGTGACAAAATCTGAAGGATTATAAAGAACTTTTTGAAAATCTTACATTCCAATAAATTAGAGAGTCTAGAAGAAATGGAGAAACTCCTAGACAAATGTGAATTACTAAACTTGAGCCAAGAAGTTAAAACTTTGAAAATAGTCAATAATAGGCAATGTAATAGAAGCAGTAAGAAAAACCCTAACAAACAAAACCTAGGACTCTGTGGATGCACCACAGAATTTTATCAGAACTTCTAAGGCCAACATTCATCAAACTCTTCCATGATATTGAAAATAAAACAGTGCTGCCAAACTCATTCCTTGAAACTAACATCACCCTGATACCAAAACCTTACAAGGACTCAAGATGAAAAACAAAACAAACAAACAAATAAACAAAACTACAGGCCATTTTCCTTAATGGGCATCAATGCAAAAATCCTCAAAATATCCTTGCACACAGAATACGAGAAATCATTGAAATGATCATATATCATGCTTAACTCAGCTTCATCCCACACATAAATTAATAAATGTAATATATCACATAAACAAAAGCAAAGATAAAAAGTCACTTGATCATCTTAATAAATGCAGAAAAAGACTTTGCAAAATCCAACATACATTCATGATAAAAACCCAGGTGAAAATAGGTGTAAAAGGATCTTACCTCAAACTTATAATTTGTGACAACTACACTGCAAATATCATAGCATAAATTGAGAAAAACTGAAAGCAATCCCTATAAAATCAGGAACAAGACAAAGGTGCATATCCTCACTACTGTTCAATACAATACACAAAACTTTAACTGGGACAATCAAGCAAGAGAAAGACATAAAGTGGATAGGAATATGAGAGAAAGAATTCAAACTATTCTTATTCACAGATGATTGGATCCTTTATAGAGAAGATCCAAAAAATTCCCCCCAAAGACTGTTAGAACTAAGAAACTAATTCAGCAAAGAGGCAGGATACATAATCAACACAAAAACTCAACAGCATTCCACAATGAATCCATAGAAGAGGGAATCAGGAAATCCATTCAACTTGTGATACATTAAAAAATACTCAATGTTAACCTAACCAAGGAAATCAAATACTTCTATAATGAAAGATATCACACTCTGAAGAAAGAGATCAAACAGGACATTAGAAAGTGGTAAAACAACACCTTTTCTTGGGGAGGCAGAGATAAAATTGTTAAAATGGACATGTTACCAAAACTTGTATATAGGTTCGATGTAATCCCAATCAAAATACCAACAGTATTTTTCACAGAAATAGAAAAATATTTCTAAAATAGCCCTACCACAGACACCTGAAGTAGTTAAAGCAATCCTTATCAGAGCAAAACACATAGAATTCTCTTCTTTGAATGCATCAACTATTTTACTGACCTGTTTTGTTACTTATACTGCTACCATTTCAGATATTTTAGCTGGGTGGCTTTTTAAAAATGTTGAACAGAAAAAAGTAAAAATAACAATAAAACAGAGTTTCAAAACAGGCTAGTAGGAGAGTAACAATAATTAATACATTGTGTATTGTTATATTCATAGTAGTTGTTCAGAGTACAACATATAGGCATGAAAATATTGTCAAAAGAAGTATTAGCACAAAACTTTCTTTTCAATGAACTAAGAGAAACTAGCTGTATAACTATCTTAACTATCTTGTGTACATATTTATATATATATATTTTTTTCTTTTCCCTTCCTTCCTTTCCCCTTTCTCACATTACAGTTTCTTCTTTTGAACAGTTTATTCCCTATTCACAATATCTATTGTACATTTTGGATCTCATTTAGTCTTTCAGTTTCTCACACTAATGAGACAATATGATGTTTATACTTGTGTTTACATATGATTTATTACTCAGCCATAAAGAAAGATAAACTTGAGACTTTTACAGGTAAATGGGTGCATACTTTCAAACATTGTTTAAAAGTATGGTCTTGAGTTGCACCCATTTACCTATAAAAGTCTCAAGTTTATCTTTCTTTACGGCTGAGTAGTATTCCACTATATAAAAAAACCACATCGTTTTTATCCATTTCTCAGTTGATGGGCATTAGGGTTGTTTCCAAGATTTAGCTACTACAAACTGTGCTGCTATAAACATGGGTGCACATATATCACTGTGGTACGATGTTTTTAATTCTTCTTGGAAGATACCCAGAAGGGGAATAGCTGGGTCAAACGGGACCTATAATCCTAGTTTTTTGAGGAATGACCACCCTGATTTCCACAGTGGTTGCACCAGTCTACATTCTCACCAACAGTGGAGAAGGGTTCCTTTTTCCCCACAGTCCCTCCATCATTTGTTATTGGTTGATTTCTTGATGATAGCCATTCTTTCTGGAGTGAGATGCAATGTCAGTGTTGTTTTAATTTGCATCTCTTGAATGACCAATGATGTTGAACATTTTTTCATATAGTTAATTTCCATTTGTATTTCTTCATCTGAGAAGTGTGTATTCATCTCAGATGCCCATTTTTGGATTGGGTGTTTGAATTTTGGGAGCCTGATTTTTTTCAATTAAATATATATTCTATATATAAGTCCTTTGTCTGAGGGGCAACTGTCTATAATTTTTTCCAACTCTGTTGGTGATTTCTTTTGTTGTGCAGAAGCTTTTTAATAAGGTGAGATCCCATTTGTTGACTCTTTGTAGCATTTCTCGCGTAGTCTGGGATTTGTTCATGAACTCTCTGCCTACACCTGTGTCTTCAAGATTTCTACCTATTTTCTACTCCAGTAGATTCAGCATTTCTGTTTTAATATTTAGATACTTGGTCCATTTTGACTTTAGTTTAGTGCATGGTGATAGACATGGGTTAGTCTTTGGCATGTATAAAGCCAGTTTTTCCAGCACCATTTACTAAAGAGGCTATCTTTCTTCCAGTGTACATGTTTGGCTCCTTTAAGGTGGTTTAGTGTGTTTGAAATTGCATCTGCATCTTCTGTTTTGCTCCACTGATCCGCAGGTCTGTTTTTTTGCCAGTACCATGCTGATTTTATCATAGTAGCTCTGTAGTATAATTTCAAATCAGGGATTGTGATGCCCCCTGCCGTGCCTTTGTTGCCCAGAATTGCTTTTGCTATTCTAGGTCTCTTCTGCTTCCAAATGAATTTTAAGAATGTTTTCTCTAGTTCTGTGAGGTATGCTAATGGTATTATGATTGGGATTGCATTAAATCTGTATAACAGTTTTGGGACTATGGCCATTTTCACTATGTTTATTCTTATCCATGAGCAAGGGATATCTTTCTATTTTCTGATATCTTCTTTGATCTCCTTTTTCAGAGTACTGTAGTTTTCAATGTATAGATCTTTTACTTCTTTTGTTAGAGTGATTCCTAAATATTTCATATTTTTGGATGCTATTATAAAAGATGTGGTTTCCCTAATTTTTCTCTCTGTGAGTTTGTTGCTTGTGTACAGGAATACTGTTGAGTTTTGAGTGTTGACTTTGTATGCAGCTACACTACTGATTTGGGATATTAAATCTAGAAGTCTTTTGTTGGAGCTTTTGGGGTCTTCTATGTAGAATATCATGTCATCTGCAAAAAATGATAATTTAACTTCTTCCTTTCCTATCCTTATTCCTTTTATTTCTTTCTCTTGTCTAATTGCACTGGCTAATGTTTCCAGAACTATATTGAATAGGAGAGGTGATTGTCTTGTTCTTGATTTTAGAGTGAAAGCTTTCAGTTTTTGACTATTTGGTATGATGTTAGCTGTTGGTTTGTCATAGGTGGCTTTTATCAGATTGAGGTAAAGACCATGTATTCCAATTTTCTGTAGGGTTTTTATCATGAATTGGTGTTGGACTTTGTCAAATGCTTTTTCTGCATCTGTTGAGATGATCATGTGATTTTTGTCTTTGGTTCTGTTAATATGGTGTATTACATTTATTGATTTGTGTATGTTGAACCATCCCTGCATCCCTGGGATGAATCCTACTTGGTCACTATGTATAATCTTCTTGATGATTTTCTGCATAGTGTATTATTGAGTATTTTGCCTCTGTGTTCTTTAGGAAGATTGGCCTATAGTTTTCTTGTTTGGTTGGGTTCTTCTCTGGTTTTGGAATCAGGGTAATATGTGCCTCCAGAAGTGATTTTGGAAGTATTGTTTCCCATTCGATTTCCTTAAAGAGTTTCAGCAGTAGTGGCATTAGTTCTTCTCTAAATTTCTTGTAGACTTCAGCAGTGAATCTGTCAGAGCCTTGGCTTTTATTTTTTTGTTGGTAAATTTTTAATTACATTTTCAATTTCACTGGCTAATATTGGCTTATTTAGAATTTTTATATCTTCTTGATTTAGTTTTAGCAATTCAATTGTGTCTAGGCATCTGTCCATTTCTTCTGTGTTTTCCATCTTATTAGAATATAGGTTCTCATAGTAGGTATTGATGACCTTCTGAATTTCTGTAGGATCTGTTGTGATTTCCCCCTTTTCATTCCTAATTGCTTGAATTTGTGTTTATTTTTTCCTCTTTTGATGAGGTTGCCTAACGGTTTATCAATTTTGTTAATTCTTTCAGAGAACCAACTTTTCTTTTTTTTTTTTTTAATTTTATTTTAAAGAGAAGAAAAAACAAAACAAATCAAAAGAAGAACAAATTTTCAAAACAACATAATAGGAGGGTAAGAATGGTTAATACATTGCGTATTACTATCTTTAAGTTAGTTATTCAGGACACCAGACATTAGCATTTAATTATCCAAACATTATTGGCACAAACCTTACTCTTCAATGAACTAAGTAAAAATCGTAGTGTATCTATCTTAACCATCTTATATATATATATACAATTTTTTTTCCCTTTCCCTTCTTTCTTTTCCTTATTCCAGTCTCTCTTTCCTTTTGACCAGTTTCTTTTTGATTCACCATGTCTATTGTACATTTTGGATCTTATTTACTCTTTCAGTTTCTCATACTAGAGAGACAATACGATGCTTACACATGTGCTTCTGGTTTATTTCACTTATGAGTATTTTCTCGAGTTGCATCCATTTACCTATAAAAGTCTCCAGTTTATCCTTCTTAATGGCTGAATAGTACTCCATTGTATAAAAATACCACATCTTTCTTATCCATTCCTCAGTTGATGGGCATTTGGGTTGTTTCCAAGATCTGGCTATTACAAATTGTGCTGCTATAAACATGGGTGCACATATATCGCTGTGGTATGATGTTTTTAATTCTTCTGGGAAGATGCCCAGAAGGGGAATAGCTGGGTCAAATGGGACCTCCAACCCTAGCTTTTTGAGGAATCTCCACACTGACTTCCACAGTGGCTGTACCAGTCGACACTCCCACCAAAAGTGGAGAAGGGTTCCTTTTTCCCCACAGCCCCTCCAGTATTTGTTATTAGTTGATTTCTTTATAGTAGCCATTCTTTCTGGGGTGAGATGGTATCTCAGTGTTGTTTTAATTTGCATCTCTCGAATGACTAGTGATGTTGCACATTTTTTTGTATATTTATTTGCCATTAGTATTTCTTCATCTGAGAAATGTGTATTCATCTCAGATGCCCATTTTTGGAGTGGGTCTTTAAATTTGGGAGGTCTAATTTTTTTGAGTTCTTTATATGTTCTCGATAGTAATCCTTTGTCTGAGGAACAGCTGGCAAACATTTTTTCCCACATTGTGGGTTGTCTCTTCACTCTGTTGGTGGTTTCTCTTGCTGTGCAAAAGCTTTTTAATAAGATGAGATCCCAGTTATTGATTCTTTGGGATAGTTCCCGTGCGGTTGAGTTTTTATTCATAAAGTCTTTGCCTACACCAATGTCTCCAAGGGTTTTACCTATCCTACCTTCCAGCAGATTTAATGTTTCTGTTTTAATATTTAGATCTCTGATCCATTTTGAATTTAGTTTAGTGCATGGTGAAAGATATGGGTCTAGTTTTAATCTTCGGCATGTGTAGAGCCAGTTTTTCCAGCACCATTTATTAAAGAGGCTATCTTTTTTCCAGCGAATGTGTTTGGCACCTTTGTCAAAGATAAGGTGGCTTAGTATGTCTGGGGTTGTTTCAGCATCTTCTAATCTGTTCCATTGATCTTCAGGTCTGTTTTTTTGCCAGTACCACACTGTTTTTATCACAGTAGCTTTATAGTATAATTTCAAGTCGGGGATTGTGATGCCCCCTGCCTTGCCTTTGTTGCCCAGAATTGCCTTTGCTATTCTAGGTCTCTTCTGATTCCAAATGAATTTTAGGATTGTTTTCTCTAATTCTGTGAGATATGCTGTTGGAATTTTGATTGGAATTGCATTAAATCTGTATAACAATTTTGGAAGTATGGCCATTTTCACTGTATTGGTTCTTCCTATCCAGGAGCAAGGGATATCTTTCCATTTTCTGATATCCTCTTCAATCTCCTTTTTCAAAGTACTGTAGTTTTCAGTATAGAGGTCTTTTACATCCTTCGTGAGGTTGATTCCTAGGTATTTCATTTTTTTGGATGTTATTGTGAAAGGTATTGTTTCCCTAATTTCTCTTTCAGTAAGTTTGTTATTTGTGTACAGGAAGGCTATTGACTTTTGAGTATTGACTTTGTATCCAGCTACACTACTGAATTTGTTTATCAAATCTAGCAGTTTTTTAGTGGAGTTTTTGGGGTCTTCTGTGTAGAGTATCATGTCATCTGCAAATAATGATAATTTAACTTCTTCCTTTCCGATCATTATTCCTTTTATTTCTTTCTCTTGTCTAATCGCTCTGGCTAAAGTTTCCAGAACTATGTTGAATAAGAGTGGGGACAGTGGACATCCTTGTCTTGTTCCTGATTTTAGAGGGAAGGCTTTCAGTTTTTGGCCATTTAGTATGATATTGGCTGTTGGTTTGTCATAGATAGCTTTTACCAGATTGAGATAAAGACCCTCTATTCCAATTTTCTGTAGGGTTTTTATCATGAAAAGGTGCTGGACTTTGTCAAAAGCTTTTTCTGCATCTATTGAGATGATCATGTGATTTTTGTCTTTGGTTCTGTTAATATGCTGTATTACATTTATTGATTTATGTATGTTGAACCATCCCTGCATCCCTGGGATGAATCCAACTTGGTCATGGTGTATAATCTTCTTGATGATTTGTTGGATTCTGTTTGCCAGTATCTTATTAAGGATTTTTGCATCTATGTTCATTAGGGAGATTGGCCTGTAGTTCTCTTTCTTAGTTGGGTCCTTCTCTGGTTTTGGTATCAGGGTAATGCTTGCTTCCAGGAATGAATTTGGGAGTATTGCTTCCCTTTCAATTTCATTGAAAAGTTTGAGAAGTAGGGGCGTTAGGTCTTCTCTAAATTTCTTGTAGAATTCGGCAGTGAATCCATCAGGGCCTGGGCTTTTCTTTGTTGGGAGGTTTTTAATTACATCTTCAATTTCACTGGCTGATATTGGTTTATTTAGGATTTTTAAATCTTCTTGATTCAGCTTTGGTAATTCATACGAATCTAGGAATCTGTCCATTTCTTCTGCATTTTCCATCTTAGTAGAATATAAATTTTCAAAATAGGTATAGATGATCTTCTGGATTTCTGCAGGGTCCGTCGTGATATCACCCTTTTCATTTTCAATTGCATGGATTTGAGTCTTTTCTTTTCTTTTTTTAATAAGGTTGGATAAGGGTTTGTCAATCTTATTTATTCTTTCAAAGAACCAACTTTTTGCTTCATTGATTCTTTGTATTGTTTTTTTATTCTCCAATACATTAATTTCTGCTCTGATCTTTATAATTTCCTCCCTTGTACGGGCTTTTGGCTTAACCTGCTCTTCTTTTTCTAGAAGCTCGAGGTTCACCCTTAAGTTGTTTATTTGCGCTTGCTCTATTTTCCTGATATAAGTGTTTAATGCTATAAATTTCCCTCTTAGGACTGCTTTCATTGTATCCCATAAGTTCCGGTATGTTGTACTGTCATTATCATTCAGTTGTAGAAAGTGACTAATTTCTTCTTTAATTTCATCTGTGACCCATTGGTTGTTCAGGAGGATGCTGTTTAATTTCCATGTGTTTAGGGAGTTTTTGTGGGATCTTTTGCCATTGATTTCCAATTTCATTGCACTATGGTCTGATAATATGCATGGGATAATTTCAATTCCTTTGCATTTACTTAAGCAGGTTTTATGAGCTAGTATGTGGTCTATTTTGGAGAACGTCCCATGTGCAGCTGAGAAAAATGTGTATTCTGATGTTGTGGGATGGAACACTCTGTAGACATCTACTAAGTCCATTTGTTCAAAAGTTTGGTTCAGTTCTACTATTTCATTATTGATTTTCTGTCCAGTTGATCTATCTTTTTGTGACAGTGGAGTATTGAGATCTCCCAATATAATTGTATTAGTGCTTATTTGATTTTTCATGTCCTTTAGTACTTGTTTTATATAGCTGGGTGCATTGGTATTTGACGCATATATATTTATGATCGTTATCTCTTCCTCTTGGATTGTTCCCTTTACAAGGATGTAATGACCATCTTTATCTCTCTGAATCCTTCTTGGCTTGAAGTTTACTTTGTCTGCAAAAAGAATAGCTACCCCTGCTTTTTTCTGGGTTCCTGTGGCATGGAGTATTGTTTTCCATCCTTTGACTTTCAGTCTATGAATTTCTTTCTGAATTAAATGTGTTTCTTGTATACAGCATATTGTTGGATCTTGCTTCTTGATCCATTTCGCCAGTCTGTGCCTTTTGATTGGTGAATTGAGACCGTTAACATTGATGGTTAAAACTGATATGTATTGACTTGTCATGATATTTTCCTGTTGTTGGTTCCCACTCTTTGTTTTTCTGCTTTCCGGCTATTTAATTATTTGCCCTGCCTGGTGGATTCCTTCTGTTGGGGTTCCTATCTCTTTCTAGAATGTCCTTCAGAACGTTTTGGAGTGCTGGTTTGGTGGTCATAAATTTTCTCAGATGTTCTTTGTCATGAAAGTATTTTATTTCTCCATCAATTTTGAAAGATAGTTTTGCAGGGTACATCAATCTGGGCTGAAAATTATTTTCCTTTAGAGCTTGCAATACATCATTCCAAGCTCTTCTTGAATTGAGGGTTTGTGCTGAAAAGTCAGCTGTGATTCTGATGGGTTTTCCTTCATAGGTGATTTGTCTCTTCTCCCTAACAGCTTTTAAGATTCTGCCCTTCTGTTGAATTTCTGGGATCTTGACTATAATATGTCTGGCTGAAGTTTTTTTTTTATCATGTCTAGTTGGTGTTCTAAAAGCTTCACTTATAGGGGTGTCAAATTCCTTTTCTCTTCCAGGAAAGTTCTCCCTGATTATGTCTTTGAACAAGGTTTTAATGTCGTTGATGCTATCTCCTGCTTTTTCATTTATTCCAATTATTCTTAAGTTTTTTTATCTTTGAGTCATCTAGCAGCTGCTGAATTGATTTTTCATGGTCCCTTGCTATTTTTAAGAATTTTTCCATTTCATGATCACTAATTGCAAGCCTGTCTTCTATATCTGAGATCCTGTCCTCGCATTGGCTTATTCTGCTACAAATACTTTCAATGGAATTTTTTATCTCTTGGGTATCTGCTTGAATCTGCCTTATGGATTCCATTTCTTTCCTATGCTGAGCATTCATGGTTTCTATAGTTTTCTTAAGTTCATCTATTTTTTTGTCTGTATCAACTATAGTGTCCTTAAGCATGGTCTTCATTGTAGAGATTATCTCTGCAGTTATCTGTGAGATTATTTCTGTTTTAATTTTTTCCAGAACCTCATTCAGTTGCTTTGTTGTTACCACTTCAGATAGGCCAGGTGGGTGGCTTTCGGATTGTCCCACCTCGTTGCTCCCTAGGTTTGCCTTTGGTGAATTGGATGTGTGGGGTTGCATCTTGTTTAAGTGTCGTCTCATTTTTTCTTTCTTTAATTCCTGGGGTGATGTTTGCAAATTACCTATAGTAGGTTACTTTATTGCTAGTGTTTAAGATCTTTAGAAGATGACTACTTCTCTGCAGTATCTTCCAAGTGGAGCTTGCTTTTGTGTTTTGAGCTTTCTGCCAGATCCTACCTCTTCAATTCATTGGGTATGTGAAGTTGCTACCTGTTTGGCCCAGTCCTTGATTCTTTGGTACTGTGCCACTGTATTTTCTGTGTCCCTTAGTCAATCTCAATCATGAAATATCAGGAAGGAAAGATGTTTAGAACAATTATTTCACATTTGGCTATAATGTTAACTAAAGCATCAAACACAGCCTAGAAAATGACAGACTGAGCTAACCAGTTATTTACCACTTTTAGCTGTATAGAGTTGCGGTTATATAACAAAATCTAAAACACACCAGAAAAATTATATGCAGTATACAAGTCCTATGTATGTCAATTTTTCCCTAAGGAGTTTAAATTTAAAATGAGTTAAGGAGGAAATAGAGTATTGGGAGAAGAGGAAGGAATTAGATATAAGGTTAGAGGACCAAGAGGGATCCCACTAAAATTGGGACACTAGTGCAGAGAACAGGTGGTAAAAAGAGAAGGAAGTGATAAAAGGAAGAACAGATCACGACCACAATCACAAAGAAGTTAGAGGCGCTGTTTACACTCATATAAAAAACCAGAGAGAATAATGAAGGAAAGAGCAAATACACATACAGAAACAATAACGAAGATAAAAGCAATAAAACAGACAGATCAAAAATAAAACCCCACCAAAAAACAAAACTAAACAAAACAAAAACAAAAAAAAACCCTTCGCCAGAACAAAAAACAAATCAGTGAGAAGAAAAAAAAATAATAATAATAAAAAAAAAATAAAAATAAGAAAAAAAAAAATTAAAAAGAATCAGTTCCAGGTGTTGACTTTGTTGTAGGCAGCTACCTGTTCTGTGCAGGTCCATCCCAGTAAGCCAGGAGCGCCCTCTGGCGGGCGGTGAGCAGAGGCGCGTACTTTCAGGTAGAGACCAGTCTAGCTCGCCTCAGCTCTCAGCGCCCTTTCACGGTCCCTGGGCCTGAGAGGCTCAGCGCGCTGTCCGAGCGCGGATTCCCTGCACTGGTTCCCGCCGCTCTGGTTTTTCGCCACGCCCCCCACAATGGCGCCGGGCCAGTCGCTCTCTGGCGCGGGACAGGTGTGGCTGTGAGTCCAGTCTCGTTCGCCTGCTGACCTCAGCACGCTTTCGTGGGCTCAATTGAGAGGCCCTGTGCTGCCCTGTCCAGAGCACAAGTTCCCAGAGCAGTTTCCGAGCCGCTCTGAGTTTCGCCACACCCCCCACAATGGCGCCCGGCCGGTCGCTCTCTGGCGCGGGACAGGTGTGGCTGAGAGTCCAGTCTTGTTCACCTGCTGACCTCAGCACACTTTCGTGGGCTCAATTGAGAGGCCCTGTGCTGCCCTGTCCGGAGCACAAGTTCCCAGAGCAGTTTCCGAGCCGCTCTGAGTTTCGCCACACCCCCCACAATGGCGCCCGGCCGGTCGCTCTCTGGCGCGGGGCAGCTGTGGCTGAGAGACACTCACCGCCGGTCAGCGCCGTTCTCCGCCGCTCCCCTGCCCTGCCGCTGTCTCAGGATCCTCCGTGGGGGCTCCCTGGGCGCCAGCTGCCACCGTGTGTCCGTAGAATTGAGCCTCCGCCGGCGTTCCAACTCCCGGGATATTAGAAGGTGCGCGCGCGCGGTCTGCTCCTTCTTTCCGTCTTCTTTGTTGGAAGTCACCCGTCACTGGTGCCGGGGGTCCCAGATTGCGCTTCAGAACTTCTCTGGGTTTCGGGGAGGCATCCCCCCCCTCCTGCGCTTTCCGGGTCGCTATATTCTCGTGTTCCAATGGTAACTTTTAGAGAGAGTTTCTTCGCCTGCTTCTTACTCATCCGCCATCTTGAGGCTCCGAGAACCAACTTTTCAATTCATTGTTTTCTTAGTCTCTATTACATTAATTTCTGCTTTTATCTTTATAATTTCATCCCTTGTAAGAGGATTGGGTTTGATTTGTTCTTCCTTTCCTAGAAGTTTGAGGTTTAACAATAGATTGTTTATTTGAGCTCATTCTGTTTTCCTGATGTGAGTTTATCACTATAAATTTCCTTCTTAGGGCTGCTTTCATTGTGTCCCATAAATTTTGGCATGTTGTATCAGCATTATCATTTAATTGTATATAATGTTTAATTTTGTCCTTACTTTCCTCTGTGACCCATTGGTTTTTATAGTGTATCTTTTAATTTCCATGCATTTATGCAGTTTTTGTGATTTCTTTTGTTGTTGATTTCCAGTTTTATTGTGCTATGATCAGATAGTATGCATGGAATGATTTCAATTCCTCTACATTTACTTAAACATGTTTTGTGGGCTAATATGTGGTCTATTTTGGAGAATACCCCATGTGCAGCTAAGAAGAATGTGTATTCAGATGGTTTGGGATGGAATACTCTGTAGACATCTACCAAGTCCACTTGTTCACAGGCTTGGTTTAATTCTGATATTTCTTTGTTGACTTTTTGTCTAGTTGATCTATCTCTTTGTGATTGTGGGGTATTAAGTCCCCCACTACAATTGTGTTAGTGCTTATTTGGTTTTTCATGTCTGTTAATATTTGTTTTATGTAGTTATGTGCACTGGTGTTTGGTGCATATATACGTTTTCTACCATTATTTCTGTGAAGAGGTTTTTAATGGCTCTTGCGCTATCTCTAGCTTTCTCAATGACTCCAATCAATCATATATATATATATATATATATATATATATATATATATATATATATGATTGTTATCTCCTCTTCTTGGAGTTTTCTCTTAACAAGTATGTAGTGACCTTCCTTGTCTCTTTTGATCAGTTTTGGCTTAAAGCTTACATTGTCTGCAAATAGAATAGCGACCCCTGCTTTATTTTGGTTTCCTGTGGCATGGAGAATTGTTTTCCATCCTTTGACTTTTAGTCTGTGAATTTCTTTTTGGGTTGAATGTGTTTCTTGAATGCAGTGTATTGTTGGACCTTGTTTCTTGATCCATTCTGCCAGTCTATTTCTTTTGATTGGTGAGTCGATACCATTTACATTGATGGTTATAACTGATATGTATTGGATTATCTTTTTCATGTTCTTTTCCTTTTGTTGGTTCCCAGTCTTTCTCCTCTGTTAAATTGCTTGCCCTGCCTGGTGTTTTCTTTCTGTTGGTGTTTGTGTTTGTGGTCTTCATGATCTCTTTCCAAAATAACCTTCAGAGCATTCTGTAGAGGTGGTTTGGTTGTCACGAATTTCTTCCATTGTTGTTTGTCATGAAAGTATCTTATTTCTCTGTTGATTTTGAAAGATAGTTTTGTGGGGTACATCAATCTATGTTGAAGATTGTTTGCTTTTATGGCTTGAAATACCTCACTCCAGGCTCTCCTTGATTTGAGGGTTTGTGTTGAGAAGTCTGCTGTGATTCTGATGGGCTTTCCTTTATAGATGATTTCTTTCTTTTCTCTAGCTGCTTTTAATATTTTGTTCTTGTGTTGAATTTCTGAAATCTTGATTATTATATGCCTTGGTGTAGATTTATTTTGGTTATGGCTATTGAAGTTCTATATGCTTCATTTATTTGTATGTCAAATTCTTTATCCATGTTTGGCATGTTTTCTACTATTATTTCTGTGAAGAGGTTTTTAATGGCTCTTGTGCTATCTCTAGCTTTCTCAGTGACTCCAATCAATCTTATGCTGTTCTTCTTCACTTCTTCTTGTAGCTGTTGGATTGATTTTTCATGGGCCCTTGCTATTTTTAAGATATCTTTCTTTTTTTTTTTTTGGTCAGTGGTCACATTCCTGTCTCCTAGGTCTGATATTCTATCCTCATCTTCATTCAATCTGTTGCATATACTTTCAATGGAGATTTTAATCTCCTGGATTTCCATTTGAACTTTTTCATTGATCCCATTTCTTGTCTATGTTGGGCATTCATGGTGCCCATCATTTTTCTAAGCTCTTCTATTTTTTTTATGTGTCTGCTTTAATGTCTTTCATTTTGATTGTCATTTCTTTTTGCATCTTAGAGATTTTTTTTCCCTATGGCCTCTTCCATTTTTTTTTTTTGTTTCTGCTGCTATCATTTCAGAGAGTTCCAGTAGTTGGCTTCTGATTTCCTCTATCTTTTCGTGCTCTTGAACTGTCCTGGGTGGGCTGGGCATTTGGGGTTGCATTTTGATTCTTCCTCTTGTCATTTTCTATTTTTTATTTTATTTTGTTTTCTGTGTTGATGTCTGTAGATTTCTTATGTTAGATTGTTTTATCCCTGGTGTCTAGGTTTTCCTAGGAGATGTCTGTCCCTCAGGTTGTCTTCTAGATATAGGTGGTTCTTGGTATTTATGTCTATCCCAAGAACCTACCTTCCCAATATATTAAGAATGTGGAATTGCTATCAATTTGACTCAAGGCCTGTTCCTTTAGTACTGGACTATGTTGATGGTTATGACCCCTTGTAATCACAGTGTTGTCATACAGGGGAGAAAAACTGATTTTAACAGATATGGCATCCTGGTTAAAGTAGGACAGTTAGCAATAACAATAGACTCAAACACAGCCTGTCTACTGACAGACAGTGGTAACTATTAGCCTGATTTCTTTAACCATAGGGGCAAGTTCTATAGTCATATAATATAATCCAACTTATACCAGGTACTTGTATGCAACATTTTTTGACTTAATAGAGCGATTTTACCCTGTTGTGGGGGGGCTTCAGGGGGTAGTGGGCAGGATGGAGAGGTGGATGAGGTTAAATATAGTAGGCGCAAGTTTGGTGCACATAGGATGATCATCCAAGTTTTGAGTAATTGTAGGATACAAGAGGGAGGGATTGGAAGAGATAGCCTAGGAGTACAGAAGGGAACCAGAAAGAGAAGAGATAATGTTTACTCACATGAAAGTCTGATAAAATCAAGCAAGATAGTTGATGAAAGAGAGGCAGAGGATGAGTAGAATAATACAAAGAGAAAGTTTAGAAATATAAATTGTGAATAAGAGAGAAAAGAAAGTAGAAAAGAGAAATAAAAGAAAAAAGAGAGGAAAAAAAAACCAGGAAACAAAAATAACCACACATGGAAAAAACAAGCATACAGAAAGAAAAACAAAACAGGGCAAAACAGAACAGAGAGAAAAGAGAAAAGAAAAGGGAAAAAGCCACCACCACCACCACCAACAACAACAAACAAGACAAAACAAAACACATTAACCCAGCTGACTACCAAGAGGAAAACCCATCAGACAGAGAAAAATAGAAATAGTGAGATCCATCTAGTGTCTACAGTTCTGTGGTAGGTCTAAGTTTGATCCCAGAATGGGTATTCTAGTCAAAATTGCAGGTGGATTTGTGCTGGGTTAGGGTCTGATCTTTGTCACTGGATTTGGGGGATGGGATTAGTTTTCTGTGGCTGGAGTTCTCCCCAACTGTTTAAAAAAGAAAAAAGAAAAGAAAAAAAAGGGGAAAAATAAAGAAAAGGGGGCAGCCCTATTCTATTTCATGTGTCTTTGTCCCCAAGCACAGACCTGGTTCACCTAACTTACCACCTGCTGGCTCATATTGTTACTGTTGCTTCAGACTTTTACATGCCACTAGTCCTACCTGTCCACTGTGTGTGCTCTAGCTGGGGTCCTGCTGTGTTGCTGGAGTTCCTGCAGTTCTCTGGTCCCTGAGTCCCATCAATGGAGGGAGCAAGAGCCCATTTTGGACCCTCTTTCTGCCAGTCACCACAGCTCTGGGTCAGTGGTGGGAGCGGGAGCCCATTTCAGAGCCTCTTCCTGCCAGTCATGGCAGTTCCGGGGCTGTGTGGCTTTAGACTTCTTCCCCTTTGATAGCCCCTGGATTTGCTTTGGGTGAATTTGGAGTTTTAGACACAATCTGCTTCCATGTTGTCTCTTTTTCTATTATTTTTTGTTTATCTATTTTCTGTGTTGAGGCTTGCAAGTTGCTTATGGTGGGTATCTTTAGTGCTAGTATTGATATCTCTTCAGGTAATGACTACTTTTCGGATATGTCCTCTAAGTGTAACTAGATATTGGCCTTTGGGTCTCTCCTCAAAGTCCTACTTAGCAGCCTGTTCTGTCCAGTACCCAGTTCCTTGGTAAAGGACTGTAGTATTGGTTATGATTCCCCACCTAGCATACAGAAAAGAGCAATTGATAGCAACTTGTCACCTTGGTTAAAGTAGTAATATTAGCAAAAACCATAGTATCAAACAGAGGCTGGATAATGACAAACTATAATAGCTAACACTGTACAACCTATAACTATAGGAACAAGATCTAAAATTATAGAACATCTCTAAGATAAACCAGATATTTACATATAGTAAATATCTACTCCATAGATCATTACCTCCATTCACAATGGAAGAGTGTTCAACCACAGTGAGATACATGTCTTGGTTACTTTTCTCATTGCTGAAACAAAATATCTGATGGGCACTTGTTAAAGGTGGAGAGGTTTACTTCACTTCACAGTTTGTAGAGGTTTCAGTCCATGTTTGGCTGGCTCCAAGGCAGAGTGGCATGGCAGAGGGGCATCACAGAGGAGAAACAGCTTGTAGCATGGCAAGCAGAAGGCAGCAAGAAGCAAAGCAGGAAGTTGCCCTCTCCCCTTAACCCCATTCAGGCTACAAGCCTTTTGGTTGGTGCCACCCACACCCAGGGTGGGACTTTCCATTGCTCACACTGAGATCTATGCTAAACCAATTAATTATTACACACCTTAATCCAGTCTCATGCACCCATGATCCAGCTGCCTCCCAAAAGCCCCACTCGGTGTGCATGAGTATTTGAGGAGAAATCTAGATACAGGCCACAGCATTCGACACCTGACCCCCAAAATACTCATACACATCTCTGTATGCAAGAGGCATTAAGTCCATGTCCAAAGTCTCCTCTGAGATTTAAGGCAAACTCTTATCTTCAAGTCCCCATACAAATGAACAGAAAGTTAAACACTTCCAACATACAATAAAATAAAATAAGCATTACCATTCCAAAAGTTACAAGTAGGGGGACAGAAAGAAATGGGACCAAAGCAAGTCCAAAATCCAGCAGTGTAAACATTAAAACTTGTAGTTCCATGTCCAGCATCCAGTACATTCTGTGGCAAGATGTGAACTCCAAGTGTTTGAGTGACTCCACCCCTACAACACCACTGATGGTTGTAGCTCTCTCTCATGGCTTCTCTCTTGGGCTGGTTCTGCTAACTCTTTGCAGTTTTCTTCAAATGAGCCAAGTACTTGGCTTCTCCAAACTTCTGGGGTCTCCACTGCACTTTCAGCTTCACACAGCTTCACACACTGCCTTCTTAGAGGCAAATTTCCTGGCCTCACAGGCCTTCTTCTAAAATCTGAGTGGAAGCCTTTCTGACCCCACAATGCTTGCATTCTGGATGCAACTTAAACCAGCACCACGTGGATGATGCCAATGTTTCCCACCAGCTATAATAGTAGTCAGGCTTCTTTCTCTCTTCATTGTAGGGGTTGAGTGCCTGGATTGCTGAGCACTATGAACAAATCAAGAGGAAAAAATTCTGTAGGCCACCAGCATTCTTGAACATGGTGCCCTGGGCTTCTCTTTTCAAAGCAAAATCTTTCACTTTTGCAATTTTGAGGCTGCAAAGGGTGAAGTACTGCTGGTTCTTGTATTGCTCTCAGGCCACTTTTTCTACTGTCCAATTCCACAGCACTTGGCTTTTCATGGCCAATCATTTCAGCAAATAAGTTCTCCCTGCTCCATCTTTACAGTCCACAAAATTACTGGAGTTTCCATTTTGGCCAAACTCAAAACATTCAAAATCTTTCTGCTGGGTCAGTTGCTCTTGATTCTCAACTGAAATCCGGCTAAAATCCCCCAGGTGACAGCCATACCACCGCATCAACATTAGACTGCCTTGAAATTTCTTCTGCAAAATCAGTTAGTCCACCACCCTTAATTTCAGTCTCAGGCAAAGTCTCTGGACATGAGCAAAATGCAGACAAATTTTCTGTAAAGGGATAACATACATGGTCTGGCTTCCAATAGCTAATGCAGTCCTTGTTCCTAACTGAAACCTCCTGAACCTGGTTTTTACTATTTCTATTAGCATTCTGGTCTCATGAGCTCTGAATTGAGTCTCCCATCAAGTTTGGTTTACACCACTCCAGGCCTTTATCTTTAGCAGGCATCTCCAAACCTTTTCACGCTCTTCCCACAAGCCAGTTCCAAAGGTTCCTGAACCACATAGTGAGGTACTGTCATAATTGTAACCCCACTTCTCTGATACCAAAATTTGTCTTAGTTACTTTTCTTGTTGCTGAGACAAAATAACCAACACCCACAAGTTAAAGGAGGAAAGATTTATTTCAACTCGCAGTTTGTAAAGGCTTTAGTCAATGGTCAGCTGGCTCCAAGGCAGAGTGGCATGGCAAAGGGGCATCACAGAAGAGAAACAGCTCATAGCATGGTAAGCAGAAGATAGCAAGCAGTGAAGCAGCAAGTTTCCTTCTCCCTTTCATCCCATCCAGGGTACAAGACTTTTGGGTGGTGCCACCCACACCTAGGTTGGGCCTTCTCATTATTCACACCTGGATTAATGCTAAATCAACTTAGATATCACACACACTTGATTCCAGTATCACACACCCTAATCCAGCACCACATACCCATGAACAAGCCACCTCCCAAAAGCCCCACCTATGAGCATATGCAACTTTGCGTGGGTATCTAGATGTAAGCCATTGCAATTCAGTTAACTATCTAACTTTGTAAGGGTAAATGGTGCAGGTATGGAAGCATGAAGATAAAAGAAAAAATAGATTTTGAAAAATTAAGCAATGAAAGATGAAAAGGAAGTGGTAAGATTGATATAAAAGGTCCAATTAAGGAGGAAAGAAAATTAGTAGTATTAGATAAATGTAACAGAAAAAAAAAACCAACCAGAAAACTGATAATAATAATAAGTAGAGATTTAACTAGAGGAAAAAATAGGAATAAATTCTAAGGAAACAAGTTGAAAGAGAGAGAGAGAGAGAGAGAGAGAGAGAGAGAGGGAGAGGGAGAGAGAGAGAGAGAGAGAGACACCTATTCAAACAAATAAAACAAAATGATATTTAAATAAAGGGAACAAGAAGATGGGTAATAAAACTCCAAACTCCACCAAAAGAAATAAAACTCCACCAAATAAAATAAATACAAATAAATAAATAAATAAATACCAGTAGAAGAGAAAAGAGTAAAAAAATGGGTTAAAAGGAAGGAGGGGTATCATACATATTTCCAGAACAGTGTTTTCCTTCCAGAGCCTTTAGTCTTTAATCCCACCACAAGTCACATTGCTCCTTATCATCTTTATAGCCTTTGGGTTTGCATGGGGATTTCTCTGTTTAAGGGGCCCCCTATCTGAAAACCCCTATTTGTGGCAACTGTCCAAACTAAGACACAGGCTCAGGAAAGTTGTGGGGCATTCATATCTGAGGATCCTGGCATGAATCCCTGTTGGTTGGGGATCAACACTGGCTATCTGATATATATTTTGGTGTCTGTGGCACCAGCTCAAGACATCAAGTGGAGGTCGGTGTAAACCCAGGGCACCCAGTAGAGTCCCAAATGTGCCCAGGACAGATGTGGGGAGATTCTGGTATGCCCAGGGTGGGATCAGGGCACTGAGTGGTATCTCATGGGTGTCCAGAGCAATGGGCATATCATGCGGGCTTTGATCGTTGCTGCTCACCAGGCAGAAGGCTGGCCTTGTGTGTTGGGCATGGGGAGGTGCAAAATGGAGACTGCAGTATGCTCAGGGTGGCAACAGTTCATCTGGCAGTGAATGAGGGCTCCAGCTGGTCTGTTTCACCTGGGGAAGACTCATGGGACTGTGGCTCCCTGTGGAGATTCAGGCTGCCTAGGACTGGTGCTGGATGTCAGATAGAGCCTCTGGTGTGTCTAGGAGTGTTACAGGACAGTGAGCACTGGGTGGAATCAAGTAAGTCTGGGTGCCCTCAAGTAAGCCTGGGTGCCGGGTGCTGACCGAAGATACAGATGGGACCAGTGTTATCTCTGTGTGTCAGATGAATGTCTTAGTTTGGATGGGACAGAGTTGAGGCACCTTGCAGGGATTCCAGCATCCTTGGGCCCAATATTGGTAACCTTAGAGATAAGCAGCATTCACATGTTTATCCTCTCACAGCCTGAGATCAGGTGAGTGGGGAGGGAAACTCCCTAACCCTTGCTATGTGCAGGCAAAAAAGATGCAGGACTGTTTGGAGAGGGAATGATGGGACGAAGAAGACTGTATATCTCAAGTTTATCCTGTAAGGATAGATTCTGCTGTGTCCCTTGGTTCCCTCAAGCTATTTGGGAAGTTCTCAAAATAGCTTTTGCTGGTGTGAGTGAAGGTGGGGGTCCTACAGACCACCCTGGTGGACTGCTTCTCCTCTTTTTTAATGACTATGCATATGTTTTTGTTTGCTGTACAAGTATCTATTTCCAAATTGAATTTCTGAACCAGGGTTTATGTCTCTCCTCTGTTTTTATTACTGTGCCTTTAGTTGATCTCTGAGTCTCTCAGATGTGACTCTTCCTCTAATTAGCCATGTTGGCTCCCTCAAGAATTTTACAAAAGAAAGGAATGCTTCATTCATAACAGAGAAACCTGGATGAGCCCATGTTATTTTAGATGCATTATCTCCTAATCTTCAGTAAAAGGCTTGTTCAGTGGGAAGGTTCATTGAAGAATTTTCCCTCAACTCTTGGAAGCCAAAGAGAGAAAAGTTACATAACATGGCTTAATTCTGCTTATTTTGTCCCTTTCCCCACCCTTCTGCCAATCCTTCTTCCACACCTCATTAACAAAAGATCTATTTCTATTTTTTCTTTCAATTCTTTTTTCCTTTAAATTCCATTTCCTTCCTCCCCTTCCCTCCCCCATCTCTTGTTTGCTTTCCCATTTGAAAAATTTATTTCTACTTCTTAATATCTATCCTTCATTGTGCTCCTTATTTATACTTTGGGATTCTCACAGAAGAGAAACAATGTGATATTTAAACCTGCATGTCTGATTTATTTCACTTAAGATTATGGTCTCAAAGTGCATCATTTACAAAAAAAAGGTCTCAAGTTTATGCTTCTTCATAGCAGAGAAGTGCTCCATTGTATATAAATACTTAATTTTATTTATCCATTCATCTGTTGACAGACATATGTGCTATTTCCAAGATTTAGCTATTACAAGTTACTCTGCTATAAACATGAGTATCCGTGTATTACTATGGTATAATGACTTTAACGACTTTGGTAAGATACCTGCAAGTGGAATAGCTGGTGAAATGGAACCTCTATTTTTACTTTTTTGAGGAATCTCCATACTGAGTGCCATAGTGGTTGTACCAATTTACACTGCCACCAACAATGGAAAAGGCTTCCTTTCACCTGCAGCCTCCTCAGCATTTGTTACTGGTAGATTTCTTGAAGATAGCCATTCTTTTTGGTGTGAAATGGAATTTCAATATTGTTTTAATTTGCATTTCTCAAATTGGCAAGTGATGTTGGGAATTTTTTGTGTACTTACTGGCCAATTGTACTTCTTCATCTGAGAAGTGTCTATACATTTAAAATGCTCACTTTTGGATTGCATCTCTAAACTTGTGGTGTTTAACTTCTTTGAATTATTTATATATGCAAGATATTATTCATTCCTCTGAGGATTAGCTGGCAGAATATTTTCCCATTGTGTAGCTTGACTCTTCACACTGTTGGTAGTTTCATTTGCTGTGCAGAAGCTTTTTAATCTGATGTGATACTATTTGTTGATTCTTTGTAATATTTTCTGTGCAACTTGGTTTAGTTCATAAAGCTATGTTTTCCCAAACCCATGTTTTTTCCCACACTTATGTTTGGAAGATTTTTATCTATTTTGTCTTGAGCTAATTATGTGTTTCTGTTTTACTAGTTAGATCTTTGATCAATTTTGATTTTAGTTTTGCACATGATGAGAGATATGGGTCTAGATCTGATCTTTGGCATGTGGAAAGTCAGTTTTCCTAGCACCATTTTCTGAAGTAGCTATTTTTTTCTCCAGCAAATTTTGGTTCCTTTGACAAAGATAAGGTAGCTGAGTATGGTTGGAATTGTTTCTGCATCTTCTATTCTGTTTCATTGTTCAAGTCTTTTTTTGTTTGTTCATTTGCCAATACTGTATGGTTTTTATCACTGTAGCTTTGTAGTGTAAATTGAAGCCTAGAATTGTGATGCACCTTGACTTGCTCCAGTTGTCCAGAATTGCTTTTGCTATTCTAGGTCTTTTCTGGTTCCAAGTAAATTTTAGGATAGCTTCCTTTTGGCCTGTGAGGAATGCTTTTTATATTTTCTTTGGTATTGCATTACATCTGTGTAACAGTTTTGGTAGTATGGACAATTTCATTATATTTGCTCTACTATCCACGAACAGGGGACATCTTTCCATTTTCTTATAACAAACCCCAAAGACAAGGAGAGCTTGGAGTTAAGTATTTCAAGCCCTAAATGAAAACAATTTCTAACCCAGATTGACATAACATGCAAAATAATCTTTCAAATTTGATGGAGAAATAAGATACTTCCATGATAAAGAGCACCTAAAAAATTCATGACCATCAAACCAGCACTCCTAAAAATTCTCAAGGATATCCTCAAAAGATACAATAATAATAACAGTGCCAAAATTCCAATACATTAAATACAACAGGCAAGAAAATCAACTAAACAGAATGAAAGTAAGGGAACCAATATCAGGAATATAATATAACAACCATAAGTCAGTACCTATTTATTATAACCATCAATGTGAATGGTTTCAATTCACCAAACAAAAGAAATAGATTAGCAGAATGGATCAAGAAATAAGATATAGCAATATGCTGCATACATAAAACACATTTAACCTAAAAATTAATTCATAGACTGAAAGTAAAAAAATGGAAAGCAAAACACCATGCAACAGGAACCCAAAAAAACAGGGAGAGTTACTCTAAAATTGTAGATAAAGTGGATTTCAAGCCAAGATTGATCAGAAGAATAAAAGAAGATTATGTACTCTTTAAGGGAAAAATTCAACAGGAAGAGATAACAATCATAAATATATATGCACCAAATAACAGTGCACCCAACTACATAAAACAAGCACTAATGGACATGACAAATCAGAGAAGCACAGCACAATTGTAATGGGGGACTTCAGCACCCCACTGTCACAAATGATCAACCAGGCAAAAAAAAATCAACAAAGAAATATCAGAATTTGACCAAACTTTGAACAAATGAACTTAATAGATGTTTATATAGTGTTCCACCCAATAACAACAGAATACATTTTCCTATCAGCAGCTCATGGGACTTTCTCAAAATCCATCCACATACTAGCCCATCAAGCTAGGTTAAGAAAATACAAAGGAATCAATATTATCCAATGCATATTATCTGACCATAGTTCAATGAAACTAGTAATAATTGGTAAAAGACACCATAGAAAATACACAAACTCTTGGAAATTAATACACTCTTGAATAATCAATGGGTCACAGATAAAATTAAAGGAGAAACTGGACATTTCCTTCAATCAAATAATGCCAGTATGACATATCAGAACCTACAGGATATAATAAAATCTGTCTTAACAGGGAAGTTAATAGTGGTGAAATCCCACATTAAAAATAAAAGAGCAAGTACAAATAAATAACCTAATGATGATCCTCAAACTTCTAGAACAAAAACAATCCAAACCCAAAGCTAGTTTGAGGAAGGAAATCATATAGATCCAAGCAGAAATTAATGCTATAGACACTAAAAATACAATCAATGAATTGAAGAGTTCCTTCTTGGAAAGATTAAATAAGATTACTGAACCTTTAGCATGCCTTATCAAAACAAGGAATGAAAGGACCCAAATCCATGCAATTAGAAATTAAAAGGGCAAAATCACAGTGGATTCTGCAGAAATCCAAAAGAGCACTGGTAACTATTTTGAGAGCCTGTACTCTAATAAAATGGAGAAATTTAAAAAAATGGATAGATATATAGATACATATGGATTACCAAAGCTGAATCAGATTAGTCCAATATCAGTCGATGAAAATGAAAAGGGAATTAAAAAAAAAAAAACTAACAAGTAGGCAAAGCCCAGGTCCTCATGGTTTCACTGCCAAATTCTCTAAGAACTTTAGAGAAGACCTAATGCCAGTACTCCTCAAAATCTTTAATGAAAGTGAAAGGAAGTAGTACTCCCAAAGTCATTCCTGGAAGCAAGCATTATCCTGATACCCAAATCAGAAAAAGACCCATCCTAAAATGAAAGCTGCCGGCCAATCTCTTTAATGAACATAGATGCAAAGTTTCTCAATAAGATATTGACAAATCAGATAATCAAAAAAGATTATACACCATGACCAAGTAGGATTCATTCTAGTGATAGAGAAATGGTTCAACATATGCAAGCCAATAAATGTAATACATCACATTATCAGAAGTAAGGACAAAAATCAGATGATTATCTCAATAGACAAAAAAATTGTTTGACACAATCCAACATCCATTCATGATAAAAACCCTAAAGAAAAGTTGATATAGAGGGTTTTATCTCATTGTAATAAAAGTGTTCTATGAAAAACAAATGGCCAGCATTATACTAAATGGAGAAAAGATGAAAGCATTCACTCTAAAAACAAGAGCAGGGCCGGTGAGATAGCTTAGCGGCATAAGCGTCTGCCTGGCAATCATGATGTCCTGAGTTCAACTCCCGGTACCCATGTATGAAAAAAAGGGCCAGTGATATTGCTCAGCGGCACAGGCACCTGCTGGTGCGTGAGGTCCTGAGTTTGACCCCCGGTACCCACAAAACAAAACAAAACAAAAAACAAGAGCAATACAAGGATACCCACTACTACCACTCCTGTTCAATATAGTTCTGGAAACATTGGGCAAAGCAATTAGGCAAAAGAAAAGAAATAAAGGAATATGGATAGGAAAGAAAGAAACTAAATTATCATTGTTTGCTGATGATTTGATCCTCTTCATAGAGGATCCCCCAAATCCATGAAATACTCCTAGAATTAATAACCAAATTCGGAATTACAGCAGGGTACAAAGTCAATATGCAAAAATCAATAGCGCTTCTGCACACCAATAACAAACTCACTGAGAGAGAAATTAGTGAAATGTAACTGACAATAGCATCAAGAAACATAAAATACTCAGGAATTAAGCTAACCAAAGAAATGAAAGACCTCTACAATGAAAGCTATAGTACTCTGAAAAAGGTGATTGAAGAAGATATAACAGAAACAGGTATTATTTTTCGAATGTCTGTTTTGTTGGAGTTTTTCTGTGTTTCCTTGTGTTTAACCCAAGGCCCTTGGTGGGAATACCAGGAAAGATGCTGAGCTTGAGTGCACCACTGCAGGGGATGCTTTTGGCAGGCGCACCTCATCACTCCAGGTCAGCTGCCATCACTTGGTGTGCACTGTGTCCATTTGGAAGTCAATGCCATGTTAATGTTTTATCCTTAGACATTAGTAAATCTTTGGCTGAGACATTTTGAGATAGTACTGATACTGAGCTGCAACTATGTTTCACTCTGTAGTTTTAGCATTCATTGATGTTTACTTCCTGAAGAAAATGTTATTATATTTGCTGAAGTGTCATTTTCTGATTTTATTATTGTAAGGTAATTGTTCAGTTTTCAATGCAAGTTTTCATCTCTCATGCATGCAATTTGATTGTAATCTCATGGATTCTTAATTTATTCAAAAGGTAATAATATTTAAAATCATTATTCAATTTGATTCTCAAATTTGGTGTAAAAAACCCTTCAACCTGGGTCACTATTTCACAGGTTATTTTGATTATTTGAGCCCTTCCTCACTTTCTAACACAATGCTATGCTCTACTTTCATCTTGAACTTTCTGTTAATAGCCATGAAGTCAAACTGTTCTCTAGAGCCTTTTTCCTTTTGACAAAGAATGGTATTCACAACTGAAATCTGAACGTGAAGTGAATTTTAACAAACAATATCATTTTTTCCAGCCTAACATCAGAGACAGCTTCTTACTCAATTGATCCATAGTAGTATTCATCTCAGAGGGATATTCTTTCATGGTGGCATATGTGTTTTTAGTCTCTATCTTGTGCCAGATGAACTGGTAGGCAATGAATAAACATTCACAGGAAATGAAGGGTTTATGAGGGCCTGTCTTCCAGACCAAGTCAGTGCTACTTTTTTTTTTTTTTTTTTTTTTTTTGTGGGTACCGGGGGGTCGACCTCAGGACCTCGCGCGCCAGCAGGCGCCCATGCCACTGAGCGATATCACCGGCCCCTTTTTCGTATGTGGGTTCCGGGAGTCGAACTCGGGCCCTCCCGCTTGCCGGGCAGGCGCTTAAGCCGCTGAGCCATCTCACCGGCCCAGTGCTACTTTCATATATGAAAGGTAATGTACAATTATGCTGTTATTAACTCTAATTTCAGACTTCTCCCATTCATTTATATTCCATGGAGAGGAAAGGTCATTCTTGACATGATGACCTTTGGAGGTAGATGATTATAGAACTGTTATTGAAATATTATGGATAGGATTCTCTTTTGAAAGGGGTGGTGGTGGATCTTTCTGACCTTTGAGCACCATTTGTTGTTTTTGTATGAGGCATTAAATTACCACTTCTAGCAAAGGCCTTGCACTGCCAGTGTGCACACCTGCAGAAAAATGACTCTTCTGCCTAGGGCAGGGTAGGGATGTGCTCAGAAAACAGAGTTCCCAGTCCTGAGTGTCATTTACTATTGCACTGAGTATAAAGAAGACCTAGACAAGGAAGGGAAGTGATTCATTCTATCTCAGAAGCTGCTCCTCATTCTTGGTCTCAGAAGGGAATTTTGGGAAGATGAAGAGAGGGCTAGGGGAATGGGGAACTTTGAACTCAGAAACTTGGCTAGTTGTTCACTTTCTCACTGCACTTCCTTACTATTAAACTAATTAAGCCATAATTGAGCCTGAGATAACTTATGAGCCATAATTGTGGAGGGAGAAGGAAAGTTATACATCAGGGAATGAGATTCCACTGTTAGTTTTGTTCTCCCCGACAGGGTGACAACTGTGAAAATGAAAGACTTTGTAGTTTATGGTACCCAAGAGCTCTGCACATCCCAAAGCTTTATAAGCAACCTGGGGAGCATCGTGTGTCCAGCCAAGGACCAAAGCAGTATTGTCTGCACCATGGCCACCAAGGTGAGTAGTGCTCACAAGCCTTGTGTTTAACCACCTGTAGCAGGTTTCCTTTTATCAGAAGTATAAATCTTAATCTCTAATTTATTAAGGGAGGGAGTTGTTCAGAGTGTCTGTTGCCTTAGAACATTCAATCCTCCTCTAATGTTGAAATGTCTGTACCTGGTGTGAAAGACTAAGGGGACTCCTTCCAGGAGGTGTCACTCCCCAAATACTTCAGCTTCTATATCCTAGTGCTCAGAACCCGGATCTACCAGAGAGCTCTTGTGTGGGTTTTTGCCTAAGGTTTGTGTGGGCATTACTCTTGCCAATTTTCTTTGCCTAAGAAACTTGCATTCTTACAAATATTAGAAGACAGAACGGCTTGTAAGTTTCTCAGGAAAACTCTGTTCTTGTCAGCCTCCAACTTCATGTACATTATGACTCTGTCAGCATCATTAGCCTTCATAAAATTTGCTCAACTCTTTTTTGGGTGTGCTTCTGTATTTCCAATGTGGGCCATCTTTTAAGTTGTAAATGCTCTATGAGCATGTGTATCTTATATAAAGGTATTCTGTCTGCATCGATCCTTGAGGTTACTCTCTCATTAGCAACATTATACCATACACAAACATTGACTTTATTCTTACATGCCTGTTTGATGTGGGAATCTATTAAAAATTATAGTTTTGTGGGAATTTCTACTAAGCATTTCCTGGCTGTGACTCATTATAACCTGATGTGACTCAGTTTAATTTTATCCTAATGTTATGCATCAGGCAGCAATAGTACCATAATCTGAGCTGAGAAAACTAAGCCTGAGAAAGGTGTACCTCCCTGCCTAACCTGTGGGTGTTAGATCCATGTGGGACATTTCACATTCATAAATGCAAAGTCTGTTTTATAATACAGTTTACTTTACTATTGTCTAAGAAAATCTGGGAAACAGTGACTCCTTCCCTTCTCTGAGGCAATATTCAGTAACAATGAAAAACAATAACTTTTTGTCTTAAAGACAGATATTAGTGATCTGATTCAGCATTTTGAAATATTTGAAAAGAAAAGAATGTGCAGAACAAAATTAGGACTATTCCGAAGAATATAAGAGCACGTGCGTGTGCACACACACACACACACACACACGATTCGATAAATCCATTATGACTTTGAAACATTTTGAGTGCAGTCATTTTAAACAGGCTTAATCTGTATTTAATAAATTCACACTCAAAATTTATTAACAAATATTCTGCACTTGTTATTAAAGCTGGTAACAGAATTCATTATCTGTCATACGCTTGGGATTGTACACTGCTTTATTTAGGCATCACTCTCCTCATTTTTCAGAGGGAACAAAGTTTGAAAGGCAATGACCAGTATTCCTAAAAGCATGGGGTTATCTGGTACTAAACCTGGGTACAAGCCTATGTTCACACAGTTCCTTCTGACACAACCTTTATGACAGAAAAATCTAAAACAGTGATTTAGCTCTTAGAGGGAATAGAAGGGGGAATATTTGTAAAAAGCATTCCAAATCTGTACAACATAGTGCATCCTGTGGGATGAAAAAAAAGTTTTGGACCCTTTCCATCTGAAAATACATCCTATAGTTTCATATGAATGCCTACCTAAGAAACGAGACTGAAGAATGTAGATTTAAAAGAGTAAAATCCTATTCAGGCCTGGGGCATGAAAATCAGATTGGACTGATAAAAACTGATTAAAAACTATTGTTAACTAAATTGGAAAAAAAAAGACCCAGGTAAAGCAGGCTGCAAGTTAACAGAAATCGTTATTTCTCCCAGGGCTATGTAGCAGCTGTAAAATGTCATCATAACCTTCTATTTGAGTGATATCTTTTCTGCCAATTTGAATCAACCTACTTTGCTATGTGTAGCCTATATTTGGGATACCTAATTCATACATTGCCCTCATCTCATGACAGCAAACATTACCTAAGTATTCCTCATATCTGATTCTAACTTAATATATGTCTACACAACTAGAACTCATCCAGCCTTCCCTTACAGACCCTGAGGTCACTCAGCAGAACTCAAGGCTCTCTAAAATCCCTCTGCAGTGTCACATTTTGGTCCCAATGATGGGACCCTTGCTGGCTCCAGCCAGTTTACCGTCCGATTTTTTTCAAACAACAGACATGGCCCTGGATGTTGTGGGCTCATCAGATTTCAACTATTGAATGTTATTTGGAAAGATTATGAAGATTGATGTGATATTGAGGACTAAAAAAACCCCACTGAATATTTGTACACCAGTGAAAACAGATTCAATTTGGGTTCTAAAAATAAAAAATTATGAAGGTATGAGCATCAAAGATATAAATCTTGGAAGCATGAAACATTCATGGATACTGTTATAATTATCAAACAGTGAGATAGAAAGGAAAGAATTCTTTGGACAAAAGTCTACACCACTACATTTAGCATGACTGTCCTTACACATCAGAAAATGTGTATGACATGATTTTTTTGCAGTGCATATCATTACTGAAGTTTTCTTTACAAAAATACTCTCTGGAAACAAGTTTTTCTGCCTAGGAAGTAAGAAAATAAATGATTTGGAACCTTAAGGAGGACAATTTGTTTCTAATTAGATTTGAAATTATAGGGAATATTTTTAAAATTAAATGTTCAGTTTCTGGGGAGGCACTGACAACCAATCTATAAATGTCTTTCTCATTTGTTTGGCTTCTAAAAATAGTACAATGCCTCTTTCCATAGAATGGAAAAGACAGACTATATAGGCTCCAAGACTATTGTTTATCTAGTGAGGCTGATCTGGGGCCTACCTATCTCCACCCACAGTCTCCTCACAGTGGCCCAGGCCATCAGCGTAAGTCTTAGATACTTCAGGTAGAAGGGTCAAGACCACATCTGCACAGCACATCTTTCACTTGTCTTGGTTTCTCATTCTTTGATAAACAAGAAGTTATTCTGTACAATCACAAATATACTGGCTGAACACACTACAAATTGGTAAAAATGTACAACTATTGTTATTGTCTACTGGGAAGATAAACAATGCGATGGATTTGTCTCACTCTCATGGTTCTTCGGAATGCCCTGTTTCAGGGTGTCATGGGTGGGGCCAGTGTTTACACGGTGTTTCATCTCTGCAAACACCACTGGCGTGTTCTCTGCCTGTAGAACCCCACGTTTCTCTACAGAAGTCCTTTTGAAAGCAAAGTTCCTTGAAGCATAATCCTTGCTATGCTTTGTTTTCTTTTCTTAAACTAATTATTTCTCTCCATGTTAAATTCATCTTCAGAGAACACGTTCATGATAATAAGTATTTTGAAATTTCTGACCCTTGCTTACATGACTCTCAGTCCATTTGTGCTGGTTCACAGAGGTGGACACTGGCTGAATGTTGGTGTGCTCAGTGGGAGAGAAACATATTGAGAAAATGCTTATTTCATTTAACTTTCCAGTGAATTTGAATGAACTCTTAATTTTGCTATGCTATGTGTAAAACAAAATCAAGTCACTGTTGTTTAAACATAAAGATTTGTTCTCAAATGACAGTGATGGTGACCTGCACCCCAGACCTAACATAGAGGTTATAGAAATGTAGTCACACAGAAATCTCGTCCTCCATTCTGCCACCTTCAAGAAATGTCTTTAATTCTACTGTTTCACAGAAATCTCATCCTCCACTCTGCCACTTTGAAGAGGCGGATTTAATTCTACTATTTATGTAGCTTGTCTTTCACCACCACTCTTCCTATCATGGGAAGAAGGTCAAAAATTTTGCAAATTCTATCAGAAATTATTTTTTCCAAAGAAATTCCATTTCTAAGACTTGATCCTGCAGTTTTATGTGTTGACTGAGAATTGCAATATGAAAAATATTGCGCAATGCCATGTTCATTATTTCATAATCACAAATTAAATATTAACCAAGCAAGGAGCTTTTCTTTTGATATTTGAAAATAACAACAAGTATCCATTTATATGTGAAGATTTTGGAATTTACACAAGAATGGCCAATTTAAAATTCATTCATATCAAATGACATGCAAGTATTAATGTTAATCAGGGCAAGAGGTGTGTAATGAGATTCAAAATGCACTGAACCATGTGTAAGTTTGTCATCCTGCCAGCCAGAAATCAGTCCTTGTTAGTCCAGCAGGAAGAACTCGTTCACAGCCATGCCTGAGGCTGCATGCTGGAGGCTGCTCTCCATGCAGCCAGGCAAGCACAGGAGCCATGGGGACCAATGACACTGCAGCATGTGTGTGGAAGACCTAAACTGGTGCAGCCTGCCAGCAGCCTTTGTGTATCTCACCACAGAGGAAAGGGGATTTTTGTTTAAATTTTGTATCATATTGTGGCTCCATCTTTCTAGGATAGGGCACTCTACCCTTCTTTATTGTAATTTTATTTACTATGAATATTCAATTCCCTAGATTCAGTATACAAGATGGTGTATTATTACAGAGTAATGCAGGAAAAACCCCCCCAACAACTGCTTCTACAAAATGCTCCTTTACTACTTGCTGTGTACTTACCTAAACACCGAAGACTTCAGCTCACTGAATCTTCACAGTAGACATGGGTAGCACAAAGCACCACCCATAGTTATAGATGAGAATGTTGGGTCATAGAGAGGCCAAGTAGCATGGTCAAAGTCATGCACGAAGGCACTGAGAAAACCAAGATTTGTAATCCACAGAGGCTGTTTGGAACCTTGTTCTTGTAAGCTCTGTGCTGTCATAATTCTCATTTAATGATAACCCTCCGGAATCCAGAGTGTGTATCCCAAACACTTCCATTTGGACAAAAAACCTGACTTGACTAGATTCACACAGTATGCATTTTGTTGAGATGTGAAACTATACCTGACTTGCAAGAAGTGAGGAAAATATATTTTTTTCAAAAACTCATTTTGAATATAATATACCAGGTGAAGAAACAGAATGGATACCATTTAGAAGGTGGGTTTACACATCACAATGTAAGATTTTGGGATGGCTTGACATGAAGAGTGGGATAATTCATTTAGTTGTGGGCAATTTTGATTGAGACTTTCATTAGATTTGACGAATATCAATAGGCAAAATCAGTAAGATATGTCCGTAGCTATAGTCTATTGCAACAGAGCTTGAGAGATGAGCTGTTTTTCTGAAAAAACAGCTTTAGTAGTGGGGTGTTCTCCGGATAAATGGAGAGTAAGGACAGGATAAATGATGGGGAAAACATTATCTTTAATCTGATGCCAACCACGTAGAAGTTTAAGAGCACAAATTTAACAACTGTCCCACTTTCAGGCAAGAGGATTGTACTTTTCTACTGCTGTACATAACTCTGTCTCACTTGTGACTCTGCTCACAGTGTTGGCAAAGGGGCACCTACATGAGCTCCCTCTGGAAAGCTACTGCGTTTTGTTAAGTACTATTCTCTGGAAAAGGTACAGTTCCTTATTTCATCATGACTCATTTGAGGGATGAGTGTCTATGGAATGGTAAATATCATTTGGGGAAAGACCAAATAAACCAGTAGCATGAGGTGATTTGCTGGGTGTAAACCATGCAAAGGAAGGAAGACTCTAGGCTAATCCTCAGGAGCATGGCTTAGAAATTGAATAATGTTGCCCTTTGTTTAGCTTGTATCCAGGAAGAAAATCATGATTTAACATCAGGGATGTGAAAAAGGATCCTTTGGAAAGGCTGGTGAATGCATTAGCGTGGAACTTACATCAAAATCGTAGTTATCATTACCTCAATGTCAGTGGAAGCTAGAGAAGAGTAGAGGGGGTAAAGAAAGATCAGGTATGTGCTACAAAATAAATCATGCACATTTACATATTTTAGAAACAGAAAATTTACACCTTTGACATATATCACTTTCTTTGTGTTTTTCAAAATGTTATTCTAGTCTTGTCTATGAGGTCAGAAGATGACTTGGATTAATCTCATCCAGAGAACAATCTTCCTTTCTCTTACTGGACCTGGACTGGTGGGGAACATCATCATATTTGTGAGACACATACATACTTTTGTAATGGGCCCCGAGAAAAAACCCATTGACTTTATCCTTATTCATTTGGCATTTTCACACACAATCATGATTTGTAACATTGGGATCAGAGGTGTGGCCATAGTTTTCTACTTCGGAAACTTCCTAGGCAATATTGGTTGTAAAACTGTGATTTACTTGGGAAGGGTGGCCCGAGGACTCTCCATCTGCAACACCTGTCTTTTCAGCGTGGTCCAGGCCATCATCATCAGTCCCAGAACCACTCCATGGAGAAAGCACAAACCACGGACTGTGTGGCAAGTTCTTCCTTGTCTCCTCCTTCTGTGGATATTTAATTTTCTTATAAGTTCCAACTTGCTCCACTCTATCACATCAGCCAGCCGTATGAACAGAACTGGCATTGAAATGTACATTGGGCATTGTTATATGATGCCGTCTAGGCAAATAGTCAGGTGGCTTTTCCTCGCTCTCATGATTCTTCGGGACATCATCTTCCAGAGTCTCATGGGCTGGAGCAGTGGGTATATGGCTGTACGCCTGTATGAGCATCACAAGCGTGTTCTCTACCTGCACAGCTCCAGGTCTGCAAACAATTCTAGCCCAGAAATCAGAGCTACTCTAAGTATTCTCATTCTTGTGGCCTGTTTCCTTTTCTTTTATTGGGCAGATTTCATTTTTTCTCTCTACATAGGTTCCAATCTGACACATGAATCCACAATATTATATGTTAAAATATTTCTACTACTCGGTTATGCGGTTCTCAGCCCCATTGTACTGATGAGCAGGGACACCTGTGTTGCTAAATACTGAAGAACTGAGAGGAGCAGAGAATGGCCTTCTATACCCATTTCTCTATGAGCTAAAGGTACACTCATTAGCAGCTGCTTTACCTTAATTTCCCCATTTCTAGAACATTAAATGAAGTTATTATAATAAATTTCCCTTTGTTTTAAACTTTGTAGTACTAGGTAATCTGAAGCTTATTGAGGAGTTCCAGGAAAGTGGAAAGAGAAATAATTAGGGGCCCCCATTCCACCAATCCTATCATGTGAATTTCATCTCCTAGCCTGCAAGGGGAAAATAATGGAGTTGATGTTGCCATAAGAAATCAGTATTTTATTTTCCCCCAAGTCCGACTTTTTAGTCATACAAAAACTCCAGACAGTTTTCGACCTCTGTGTTCCTTCACACAAGTGGAGTTCAGTGCTTATCATCTCAAGTCAGTTAGCACTTAAAAGTATGTGTCAGAGTTGCTCAGGAAACAACAAGCATAGGAGCAAAATGAGAAAGCTATGTCAGAAAAATGCCTCCACCTGAAGCTCGCTCTCTTGACAAAGTGGAGATGCAGGGTGAGAAGCTGACTTATTGATCAGGATGTATCCAGTTGCCAATTATTTCCCACTGATTCCTTCCAAAAACACTAAGGAAACTGATAAGACTAAACAGTAGAAGACAACTCCAAGTACATGGAAGACTGTGAAGTAGGCCTACCAAACACAGAGGGAAGCAGAGGGGAGTGTCCCACTGGATGATCAGCTCCCACTTCCAGTCACCTATTGCATGACCTCCCCTGGGACTGACATTGCAATCAGTGCCTTTGTTGCAATCACTATGTACTGAAATTTCGGGGGCAGGGGGTCCTTATACCAATTCAGTAGCGGAATCACACATGCATACTGAGGAAGCTTTTTATTAAGTGCTTTCCCTTCCCTCTACATTCATATGTGAGAGTTTACATGTGTGCCTGGATATGTGTGTACATGTGCATGATTTTAGTCAAAACCACAGTATCTCCCACACTTATATAGGCGTAGAGAAGACATCGAGTAGTGTTCTTCCTAACGAAAGGTAGATGAAGTAGATGAAGATCAGCGTATCTTTTTCTTCTTTGGTCGATTGTGCATTTGGTGTCATATCTAAGAAATCATTGTTAAATATAATGTCATGAAATGTACCATCTGTATTTTCTCCTAAAAGTTGTGTGATTTAATATCTTAAATTTAGGTCTTGGATCTGTATCAGGTATTACTTGGAAATTATCTTTCATGCTTTCCCTTGTCCTTCTGTCCCTGTATATAATCTTTTGCCTGAAGAGACTCTCCACCTAGATGGTTAAGATGGTTACTGCCAGATCTTTTCCAGTTTCATAGAACTTAGACTATCCTGTGGCCTTTGTAAACTGCTTCTGTAGTAACTATCCATAGGATATCAGTTTATTGTGGTGATCGGGCCAAAGAGACAGAGAGAAGTTACATCCCTGGATGACAAAGACCCTGCAGGCCGCTTTCCCTCCCCATAGCTGTGCTCAGTCAATTGAACCACTGATCCCAAAAGAGGGATATTTGAGGAATTTCTCCAACATCACCAGCCCTTACTTTCATTAAATTGATTTGTTCCCATCAACGCTCACCTCCCAAATTTTGTTCTTTTTGAGGTATGTTCTGGCCAGATGTTTGTTTCCAATAATATCATCAGAATCTTTGAGCAGCTGCCCCAGTTTGGGAGAATCAAATGGACAAGGCTCAGCCACTTATCACAACCGACCAAAGAAAGAATAAAAAGTAGTGCTGAGGTAGGAAGGAAATTTGCTCAGTACAGTCACACTTGGAGGGAAGAGGAGAACCTTCTCTTTTAGTTCTGCCTTCTGGGTACTGACAAAGCTTCAGGATTGTGTAGCATAGGAGCAAAGCAGTAGCATAGCATGTGCAGTCAAGCGATCTTGGTCAAACTGTGGCCAGACTGATGCTCATTTCAGAATTGGTTATGTAGTATCTTGCCTGTGGAATGAAATTTGCTCCTCCTTGGGGGTAGCACTGGCCCTTTTCACAAGAAGTCTCCTGGCCAGAACTGTTGTTCCTGGAATGCAAGGTGACTAGGGGAGTGAATGACACAGCAGAACCTCAGGGTGGAGGTACTCAGACATTCAGAATTAAGACAATAACTGGAGACTCCTTGGCATCATGCCAGGGGACTGCTAGAGGACACTGGAGAACCTTATGGGTACCAATGCATTGGTTATGATCTCAGCCTTGAAGAGGGATGATTACCAGTTTTAGATGAGCATTCCTTAATGACTGACAAGCATAGCTATGTGCAGAGTTGATTAGGAATCCGACCCAAAATTTAAGGTACCAAAGGAGGCAGATGCAAAATAAAGGCCAAGTTTTTCTCCTGCTTTTAGTTACCTACTGGACATCTACAGGCTTAAGTGAAGTGTTAGTGCTTTTTTAGCAAAAGCAGCTGCTAAGTCCTTGTTACAGTAGCATACACTGAGTGAATTCTTGTATATAATGTAAAGTAAAATGTAACTTTATTATTTTGAATGTTCGATATCCAGTTTTCTGAATACTGGTTGGTAAAAGACTTTTTTCCCTTTTCCATTGTAAAGTCTTTGTACCCTTCTCAAAAATCATGGATGTGATGGCTTTTTTCTGGGCTGCGTAATAAGTCTACTATTTTACATGTTTCTCTTATGCCAGTACCACTCTGTTTGATTACTATAGTTTGGTACTGAATTTTACAATCAGGAAATATGAGTCTTTCCACTTTGATCTTTTTCAAGATTGTTCTGGCCACTGTGAGTATCTTTGCATTGTTATGAAGTTCAATTTTATGCCAAAAATATTATAGCAATCTTGATAGGGCCACATTAAATTTGTAGATTGTTTATTGACATTGTAACCATATATAAGTCTTTAATTCAATGAATGTAGGATATCATTCCATGCATGTTTGTTCTTTCTGATTTCTTTCAGCAATGCTGTGTAGAATATATTCCTCATTTTTAGTCATTTATCCCTATCTTAGTTACTTTTCTCTTGTTGCTGAGACAAAATACCTGGGCACCCAAAGTTAAAGGGGGAAAGCTTTATTTTGCTCACAGTGTGTAGAGGTTTCAGCCCATAATCAGCTGGCTCCAAGGCAGGGTGTCTTGGCAGAGAACAGTTCATGGTGCACAGACTGTAGCAAAGCAACAAGGGGAAGATGAGCCTCTTTCTGTCCTTTATAGTGTACCCAGTCTACCAGTGCCAATCCAATCCGTGGACTGATCCAGCAATCATCCACCCTTAATCCCAGCACCCTTAATCTTAGCATCGCACCGTGAATCAACCACACACTCTAGATTCAGCCACCTCTGAAAAAGCCCCATCTAAAACTGCATGAGGCTTTGGGGGGACACCTGGACACAAGCCATAACAATCCCTAAGTAATTTATATTCTGATGCTATTTCATTTTATATATTTAATTTTTGTGGTGCCTCTGATGGATCCTCAAGCACTCTAACACTCAGCTACATTGAAGGCCTTTGATGGTATATTAAATGATATGTGAAATGCAACTGTTTGTCTTAACTTCCTTTTCAGATTGTTCATTTTTATTGTATTTAAACACAACTGATTTAGAGGTGCTGATTTTGTGCCTTGAAACTTTTTAAATTTGCTTATACCATAAGTTCCAACAGAGGATGTTTGGTAGTTCTGCTTAGTGTTTTCTACATATACAGTATGATGGACTGTGAACATGGGCAACTTTACTTCATCCCTTTCAATATGGATGCCTCTTCTTTTCTTTCCTTCATGCTCAAGGTAGGACTTCCAGTACCACATTGCAGGGACGAATAAAGCAAACTATCTTCTCTGGTTCTTTATCTTACTGAAAATGTGTTCAGTTCTTTGCTATCCAGTATGATATAAATTATAGAATTTTTATATGTGGCTTTTATTACATTGAGGGTATTTCCCCCTATTCCTAGTTTCCTGCATACTCCTATAAGGAAAAGCAATTAAATTTTGTCAGATGGTTTTTCTGCATCAACAGAGATGGTTGTGTGGGGTTTTCTTTATTTATGACTAAATTTAAAGTAATTTTATTCTTATTCCAATGTATAAAAATACCGAAATGAATGTGAGGAAATAGAATATGCAAGGAAATTCTGATTGAAATTAATTTTTTTGCCTGGATTTTAAAATATACTCATTGGGCCGGTGAGATGGCTCAGCGGCATAAGCGCCTGCCTGGCAAGCGCAAGGTCCTGAGTTCAACTCCCAGTACTCATATATGCAAAAAGGGCCAGTAATATTGCTCAGTGGCACAGGCGCCTGCTAGTGCCTGAGGTCTTGAGTTCAATCCCCGGTACCCACAAAAAAAAAAAAAATATATATATATATATGTACTCATAGCCAGGAGTGGTGGCCTATTAAGCCACAGAGGCTGAAGCTTCAGGTTAGTAATTTTGAGCCTGGCTTGGCAACTTAGTGACACTCTGTCCCAAAATAATCTAGAAGAACAAACATTAAATCCCAAAGATCCATGTCCATCACATGGGCAAGTTGTAGTGAGACACGACCTCCAAAAGACTGGGAGTCCTTGCACCTATGGCATCGCTGGCTGCAATGAGTTCGCCTCTCTCTTTGGGAAACTCTGATCACTATCTGTGTTTTTTTTTTTTTTTTTGTGGGTACCGGGGGTCGACCTCAGGACCTTGTGCACCAGCAGGCACCCGTGCCGCTGAGCGATATCACCGGCCCTTTTTTTGTATGTGGGTTCTGGGAGTCGAACTCAGGACCTCACTCTTGCCAGGCAGGCGCTTACGCCGCTGAGCTATCTCACCAGCCCACTATCTGTGGTTTTACCTAGCAGATGTTCAGGTTTCTGACATCTCCGATTTCCTTAGATCTCCAGTGCACTTTTGGTTTTACTTTCGCACATTCATGGACTGCCCTATGAGGGGCATGTGTCTAGACTCCACAGCCTTACTCTGAAATCTGGGTGGAAGCACCAAATACCCCACAACTCTAGCATTCTGCTTGCCTCTAAAGCCAGCACCACATAGACAATGACCTGGTCTGCTGCCAGCTGGAGCAGTAGACTGCCCCCCTTGGATAATGGCTCCAGATTCTCTGAATACCTTAATGGCTGATCTTCAGCCATCTCTTTTATAGTTGGCTCTGGATGAGCTGGGCTTCCTAGGACTTTCTTCTCAAAGCAAAGTCCTTCACTTTTGTAATGTTGAGCCTCTCAATGGTGGGGTATTGCTGTTTCCTGAGCTACCCTCAAGGAATCTTTTCTATTGTCCTGAGGCAAAATATTTGGCTTTTGTTAATGCTAATCTTTTAGCAAGCAAGCTCTTCCTGTCACCAACTTTAAATGACCCAAATTTGCAGGCACTTCCTTTCTTGTCACTAGCAAATTTTTTGAAATTATTTAGCCATGATTTTTGGTCCTGATTCTTGTAGTGGATGTGACTAAAAGCAGCCAGCAGTACCCATGCCACACCCCAAATATTGGGCTGCCTTCTTCAAAAGACTGAATATTTTTGTAGATTTGGTTAGTGTATCTTCTGTGGAAAAATATACCTGTTCAAGTCCTACACCCATTTTGAAATTGAGTTATTTGTAGTTTTTGCTATTGAGCCTATATGATTGGTAAATCTATTTTCCTGTTCTGCACACTGTTTTTCTATATTATTGGTTGTTTTCTTTGGTGTGCAGAAAATTTTAGTAGTAGTCCAAATATTTTCTTTTGTCTTTGTGACCTGTGCTTTTGGTGTCATCTCTGTGAAATCATTGCCAAGAAGCGTTTCCCTATTTTATATCTTGACCCTTGAAAATCTGTCTTTTTTAGAGGCTTTTATCTATTTTGAGTTAATTTTTGTGTGTGATGCAAGAGAAGGGACAGGCTCCAATGTTGCTTGTGGATATCCAGTTCTCCCCAAACCATTTTTTTTGAAGAAATTATCCCCCCAGTCATGAAAATGTGAATCAAATGTACAGTGGGATATTATCCTGCACCTTTTAGAATGGGTATTATAAAAAAGTCATATGATAACAAGTGTTGCTGAGGATGTAGAGAAAAGGGAACTTATGTACAATATCAGTACAAGTGTAATTTGGTATAGCAACTGCAGGTTCCTCAAAGAATTAAAAATAGAACCACAATGTGATCCAGAAACCTTACTTCTAGACAAACATAAAAAGAAAATGATGTCAGAATATTTAGAAGATACCTGCACTCCCATGTTTAATGTAGCGTTATTTATAATATGAGCATATATAAACCATCTAAATGTGTACGATGGTTGAATTGGGAACAAATTACACACAGTGGGTGCATGTGCTGACACACCCACCCACCCTATATACACACACACAAAAGAAGATTATTCCACCTTTCAAAAAGAGACCTTGTCATTTTTGGATAAATGGATGAACCTACTAAATGAAATGTCAGTGACAGAAAGATAAATAGAAAATGATCTCACCTGTATGCAGAATCTAAACAGCTCAACTTCATAGAAACAGAATTTCTGTTATAAATGAGTAAGTTTTGGAGACTTATAATGATAATTACAGCTTCTAATGTGTTCTATATCTGAAGTGCTAGTAACTTAGATATTAAATATACATGCAAAATTTCCCTTAAAGTTGATGAATACATAAATTAGTCTGAGATAATTAAAAACATGCACACACACATATTCATCTCAGATGCCCATTTTCAGATTGGGTGTTTGAATTTTTGGGGCCTGATTTTTTTCAATTCTTTATATGTTCTAGATAGAAGACTTCTGTCTCAGGGATTGTTGGCTAAAAATTTTCCCGATCTGTGGGTTTTCTTTTCACTCTGTTGGTGACTTTTTTGATGTGCCAAAACTTTTTAATAAGATGAGATCCCGGTTGTTGATTCTTTGAAGTACTTCCCATGCAGTTTCGTCTTTGTTCATGAACTCTCTGCCTACACCTATGTATTCAAGAGTTCTACCTATTTTCTCTTCCCATAGACTTAGTGTTTCTGTTTTAATATTTACATCTTTGATCCATTTTGACTTCAGTTTAGTGCATGGTGATAGACATGGGTCTAGTTTTAGTCTTTGGCATGTGAAAAGCCAGTTTTTCCAGCACCATTTATTGAAGAGGCTATCTTTCTTCCAGTGAACATGTTTGGCCCCTTTGTCAAAGATAAGGTGGCTGAGTGCGTTTGTATTTGTGTCTGCATCTTCCAATCTGTTCCATTGATCCTCAGTTCTATTTTTTTGCCAGTACCGTGCTGATTTTACCACAGTACCTTTGTAGTATAATTTCAAGTCAGGGATTGTGATGCCCTCTGCTTTACCTTTGTTGCCCAGAATTTCCTTTGCTATTCTAGGTCTCTTCTGTTTCCAAATGACTTTTAGGAATGTTTCCTCTAGATCTGTGAGGTATGCTAATGGTATTTTGATTGGGATTGCATTAAATCTGTATAACAGTTTTGGGACTATGGCCATTTTCACTGTTCGTTCTTTCCATGAGCAAGGGATATCTTTCCATTTTCTGATATCCTCTTCAATCTCCTTTTTCAGAATACTGTAATTTTCAGTGTATAGATCTTTTACTTCCTTTGTTAGATTGATTCCTAAGTATTTCATATTTTTGGATGCTGTTGTAAAGGGTGTGGTTTCCCTAATTTCTCTCTCAGTGAGCTTGTTGTTTGTGCACAGGAATGCTACTGATATTTTAGTATTGACTTTGAATTTGTTTATTAATTCTAGAAGTCTTTTGGTGTAGTATTTTGGGTTTTCTATGTAGAGTATCATGTCATCTGCAAATAATGATAATTTAACTTCTTCCTTTCCTATCCTTATTCCTTTTATTTCTCTCTCTTGTCTGATTGCTCTGGCTAATGTTTCCCGAACTATATTGAATAGGAGAGGTGCTAGTGGACATTCTTGTCTTGTTCCTGATTTTAGAGTGAAAGCTTTCAGTTTTGTCCATTTAGTATGATGTTGGCTGTTGGTTTGTCCTAGAAGGCTTTTATTAGTTTGAGGTAAAGATCATCTATTCTGATTTTCTGCAGTGTTTTTATCACGAATGAGTGTTGGATGCCATCCAAAGCTTTTTATGCATCTATTGAGATGATCATGTTATTTTTGTCTTTGGCTCTGTTTCTAGGGTATATTACATTTATTGATTTGTATATGTTAAAACATCCCTGCATTCCTGGGATGAATCCACTTGGTCATGGTGTAGAATCTTCTTGATGATTTGCTGCATTCTGTTTGCTAGTACTTTATTGAGGATTTTTGCATATATGTTCCTTAGGAAGATTGGCCTGTAGTTCTCTTTTTTGGTTAGATCTTTCTCTGGTTTTGGTATTAGGGTATATTTGCCTCCAGGAATGAGTTAGGGAGAATTGCTTCCCTTTCAATTTCATTAAAGAGTTGGAGGAGTATTGGCATTAAATCTTCTCTAAATTTCTTGTGGAATTCTGCTGTGCATCCATCAGGACCTGGGCTTTTCTTTGTTGGTAAGTTTTTAATTACATTTTCAATTTCATTAACTGATTTTGGGTTATTCAGAATTTTTATGTCTTCTTGATTCAGCTTTGGTAATTCATACATATCTAGGAATCTGTCCATTTCTTCTCTGTTTTCCATCCTATATGAGTAAAGATTTTGAAAATAGGTATTGATGATCTTCTGAATTTACATAGGATCTATAGTGATTTCACCCTTTTCATTCCTTATTGCATGGATTTGAGTTTTTTCTTTCCTTTTTTTGGATAAAGTTGGCTAGGGGTTTATCAATTTTATTTATTCTTTCAAAGAACCTATGCTTCACTTCATTAATTCTTTGTATTGTTTTCTTAGTCTCAATTGTATTAATTTCTGTTCTGATCTTTATAATTTCCTCTCTTGTATGGGCTTTGGGTTTGACTTGCTCTTCTTTTTCTAGAAGCTTGGAGTGAAGCATTAGGTTGCTTATTTGTGCTCGCTCTGTTTTCCTGATGTGATAATTCAACACTATAAATTTCCCTCTTAGGACTGCTTACATTATGTCCCATAGGTTCTGGTAAGTTGTATTCATATTTTCGTTCAACTGTAGATATTATTTAATTTCTTCTTTAATTTCATCTGTGGCCCCTTGTTTGTTAAGGAGGGTGTTATTTAATTTCCATGCGTTTATGGTTTTTGTGGTTTCTTTTGCCATTAATTTCCAATTTCATTGCACTATGGTCAGATAATATGCATGGGATAATTTCAATTCCTTTGCATTAACTTAAGCATATTCTGTGGCCTAGTATATGTCTGTTTTAGAGAACATCCCATGTGCAGCTGAGAAGAATGTATATTCTGATGTTGTTGGGTGGAACACTCTGTAAACATTTACTAAGTCCATTTGTTCACAGATTTGGTTCATTTCTGATGTTTCTTTGCTGATTTTTCTCTAGTTGATCTATCTCCTTCTGACAGTGGGGTATTAAGGTCCCCTGTTACACTGGTGTTATTGCTTATTTGATTTTTCATGTACATTAATATTTGTCTTATATAGTTGGGTGCTCCTGTATTTGATGCATATATATTTATGATTGTTATCTCTTCCTCTTAAATTTTCCCACTAACAAGTATGTAGTGGCCTTCTTTATCTCTTTTGATCATTCTTGGTTTGAAGTTCACATTGTCTGCAAACGGAGTAGCTACCCCTGCTTTTTTCTCGGTTCTTGTTGTATGGAGTATTGTTTTCCATCCTTTAACTTTTAGTCTATGAATTTTTTTGAGTTTAATATGTTTCTTGTATAGAGCATATTGTTGGATCTTGTTTCTTGATCCATTCTGCCAGTCTGTTTCTTTTGATTGGTGAATTGAGGCCATTTACATTGATGGTTATAACTGATATGTACTGGCTTATCTTTGTCATGTTATTTTTCTGCTGTTGGTTCCCTACTTTTCCCCTCTGTTTAATTGCTTGCCCTTCCTGGTGGTTTCTTTCTGTTGTTGTTCTTAGAATTGTGGTCATTTTTATCTCTGTCTAGAATATCTTTTAGTACCCTTTGTAGTGTTGGTTTGGTGGTCATGAATTTCTTCAGTTGTTATTTGTCATGGTGGTACCTTATTTCTCCATTAATTTTGAAAGATAGTTTTGCAGGGTACATCAACCTGGATTGGAAGTTGTTTTCTTTCAGGACTTGAAATACTTCACTCCAAGCTCTTCTTGACTTGAGGGTTTGTGTCGAGAAGTCGGCTGTGATTCTGATGGGTTTTCTTTTATGGGTGATCTGTTTCTTTTCTCTAATGGCTTTTTTTTTTTTTGGGTACCGGGGGGTCGACCTCAGGACCTCGCGCGCCAACAGGCACCCGTGCCGCTGAGCGATATCACCGGCCCCTTTTTCGTATGTGGGATCTGGGAGTCGAACTCGGGCCCTCGCGCTTGCAAGGCAGGCGCTTATGCCGCTGAGCCATCTCACCGGCCTCTAATGGCTTTTAATATTCTGTTCTTGTCTGAATTTCTGGGATCTTGATTATTATATGTCTGGGCATACATTTATTTTGGTTATGGCTAATTGGAGTTCTATATGCCTCACTTATCTGTATGTCAGATTCTTTTCCCATTTTTGGGAAATTTTCTGCTATTCTGCAAATAGTTTTTTTTATGTCAGTTGTGTTGACTCCTGCTTTTTCATTGGCACCAATTATTCTTATATTATTTTTCTTTGCCTCATCTTTCAGCTGTTGAGTTTTTATTTCCTGATCTTTTGTTATTTTCAAGAGATCTTTCCTTTCATGATCACTAGCCACTATCCTGTCTTTAAGGTCTGAAAGGCTGTCTTCAGTTTCATTCAAGTGCTTTTGCCAGCTTTTGATGGAATTTTTAATTTCCTGGATATTTGAATCCAGTTCATGCATTCTATTTCTTTCTTATATTGATCATTCATGGTTTCCATCCTCTTCCTATCATCATCTATGTTTTTATCTATCCCTACTCTAGATTTGCTGAACAATTCCTTTATAAATGTTGACATTTCTTTTTTTACCTGAGAGTTTATTTCTGATCTGATTTCCTCTTTAGCCTCATGGATTTGTCTCTTTACTTTGGTTGCTATCATTTCAGAAATGTCAGGTGTGTGTCATCCAGTTTCTTCAATGTCGATGTCTCCTGGACTTGTTCTGGGTGGGCTGGAGGTCTGAGATTGCATTTTCCTCCTTCATCTTGTCATTTTCTATCTCAAAAAAATTTTTATTTTGTTTTCTGTGATGATTTTTGTTAGTTTTTATAGTAGTAGCTATATCATTAGTATCAAGGCCTCTCTAGGAAAAGTCTGTTCTTCATGGATGTGTTCCGTGTGTAGAGATTCTTGGTTTGTGTCTGTCCTAATTAATTGAGAGTCGGATGTTGGTATGTGTTTGGCTCAGTCCCTAGTCCTTTGGTGTAGGGTTGTGGTGAGGTTATTGTCCTGAGCTTCCCAGTACTGTTACAGAAGGGAGAACAACTGATTACAACAGATATGACATCCTAGCTAAAGTAGTAAAATTGGCAATAACAATAGCATCAAGTACAATTTAGAAACTGACAAACTGGTAACTATTTATTGTGTACTTTAGACCATAGGAGCAAAGTCTATACTTATATAACAGAACCTACCATAAATTAGGAGTTTGTATGCAAAGTGTTTCCCCTTGGTAGAGTGGTTTTACCCTGTGCTGGGGAAATTTAGGGAGGACAGTGTATAAAACAAAGGTATCTGGAAAGGAAGTAGAACCAAGGCTGGAGGACAAAGGATGGTCATGCAAGTTTTGGGAAATTAGAGTAGGGGGTAGAAAAGAAAGAATGAAGGAGTATTGGAGGCATTATCTGAACTTGGTCTTTGGGTTTGGGGGATGGGATTAGTTTTCTGTGGCTGCAGCTCTTCCCAGTTGTTTAAAAAAGAGAAAAAAAAGAAAAATGAAAGAAATAAAAACAAAAATGGAAGAAGAACAAAAGAAGAAAAGAAGAGAGAAGAAAAAAGAAAAAGGAAAAAAAATTGAGAGCAAAGAGAGTCCTGGATTTTTCCAGCGCTGATTGCCGTCCCTTGGTGTAGTGGGAGGGGCCAGACACCTGGATTCCTCGAGCAGAGCTGATTACTGAGTCCCGGAAGTTTCCCGCGCTGGTTGCGGGTCCTGTATGGAGTCATTCTTGAGGGTGAAAATTAAATATAAAGACACAACTCAATCTGTCTAATAAAAGAAAAGAAAACATCAGAAGAACACTTTGAGTGGCTTTGAGCTCAGGTGGAGTTTTGTAGAGGACTTGGAGGGCTGCAGGTGGAGAACACGCTGGTGGTGCCTGGGGAGAAGAAACACTGTGTGGACACTGGACTTACTCTTGACACCCTGAAATGTACTCTCTCAGGGTGAGGAGAGTAAGAAAAATCTCCCTCTCTTCTGGCTTCTTGGTAGAAAATCACAATAGTAGTCACTTGTATCTATTTTTGATGAGTTCAGGTTGATATTTGTGATGATATAGAGCAAGTTCATGCTCATCAAGAATTTAGAATCCAAAATAGTAGAAGCAAGGTAAAGACGAGCCATGCTGATTTGGGATTGAGCTTCCTCCACCCACAGTGTCTGGGACTAATGGTGATGGCCTGGATCACAGTGAGGAGACTGCTGGTGCAGATCGAGAGGCCCCGGGGCACCCACTCTGGTAAAGAACAATCTTACAACCTATTTTGTCCAGGAAGTTTCTCAAGCCAAAAGCTGCTATTGCCCTGGGAAGTCCCTTGGGAAGAAGCAGTATGGTATTTGTAAACACCAAATGGATGAGAATGAGTTGCATAGATTTCTTCTGCCTCCGATAATGCATATAGAATTCATAAAAACAAAGATGTTCCCCATGGTGCCACGTCCAGTTAGAAAGAAGAAAATGACTCCTTTGACAAGGTTCAAAGCCATTTTTTATGGCAGCACATCCATCACTGCCTCTCCAGCCACCAAACCCATGTCCACCATCCGAGAGGACATAGTCTCTCCTCTGAGTTTTCTGAGTCTGAACACGATCAGAGTCAGTCCTGTTTAACTACATCTGCAAGGCCATGAAGCACTAGGCATGCAGGAAGTGGCTGCGGCGCTGGTAGAGGAGGAAACTCGCAGATACTGACCTACTAAGAATTACCTGTGCTACTTAGCAAACCTGAATTATTCTGTTTCTGAAACTGACATAATGAGAAATGAATCTGAAAGACTGGCTGCTCGACAACCAATTGAATTGCTTAGTATGAAACAAAATGAGCTTCCAGCCCCTTCCTCAGGTCAGAAAAATGACAATACTGCATGGCAAGAATGTATAAACAATTCTATGCCCTAATTAGAGCATCAAGAAGTTCGAATTGAGAATCTGGAACTAATGTCACAGCATGGATGTAATACCTGGAAAGTAGATAACGAAAATCTAGTTCATATGATTGAACATGCACAGAAAGAGCTTCAGAAATTAAGGAAACACGTTCAAGATTTAAACTGGCAGTGGGAGAACACGCAACTCACAGCTGGATCTAAACTGAGAGAAATGGAGTCAAATTGGGTATCCCTAGTCACTAAGAATTATGAAACTAAATGGGCTATTGTGCCACTAGAAAATTAAATCTATCAAATTAAGCAGCAACAGGGAGAGGCAAACAAAGAAAACATCTGGCAAGACTTCTGAAAAGACTAACTTGCTGGGTAGAAAGGTACAAACATCAGCCACCTAAACTTTCCCTGAACCATGGAGGACAACAGCCTCTCACAAAAACCATTAGCGGGTAAATGTTTAGAAACCATAATGTATGGATTCTTATATTAATTGAATCTGTGTATCTTTGTGAAATACAGATGATCAACTTTCAAAAAAAGTATGACTTTGGAATGATATTGTGTTGCAAAATTAATACATACATTACATATAGAGTTAATTTTGAGCTACTGGACCATATTTTGTAGCTCAGTGGATATGTTCGCTGCAGCCAGCAAGGCCATAGCGTTGGAGCTACCCATGGCCTTTAGAGCTTGTATCATGTTGCTCCGATGCTAGACATGTGGCCATAGGATTTAATGTTTGCCCTGATGAATTTCAGTCTTATTTATTCCAATTCTTCCTTTGTGTGCCCCAATTCTTCCCGTTTGACATGGAATTGTGTACCCTGCCACTGTTACCATTTCTGTTGTTGTTTGTTTTAGTTTAGATACAGGATCTTCCTCACTTTCTAGGCTGGGCTTGAACTGACAATTGTCCTGCCTCAGCCTCCTGAGTAGCTGGGATTAAAGGTATGTGTCACCAAAAAAAAAAAAAAAAGCCATTTTTTATATTTTGCAATGATGTTTCACTTTACATATTTAAATTATTTAGTAAATGCTAGATTTGAATTTTGTAATTCCTCTTTTTTCTGTTTTACAAGATTGTAAGTTTTTCAAGTAATTTGTTGATTTAAATTTTATCATTTATTTAATTATGTACATACTATCTTTTTCAGTAATTTGAATGTTATAAGTATTTCTCAAAGTATGGTATGATTTTCTAATTCAAATTTATTTAGTTTTTCAATACACAATATATTCAAATATTGCTAAAACCTAAACCTCCTTCCAAAGCTCTGTAATTTCTCAGGTCCCAATTTGATTTGTGGACTATCACACACATAATTTCTCCTTAGAAAAATGCCAATCATATTTTCCTACTTATCATAAACAATAACAAATATGCAAATGCTCATGAGTATTGCATTTCAAGTTTTGTGACATCTTGTGGAGACCCGTATATATTGGTGCACTAAGAATTTTACATTTTTCTTAAAGCTTCATGACATTTATCTGGTGTGATGTACTATAATTCCATCAGTTATTCTTTCTACTCAATGTTTATTTTGTTATTTTGATCAGCAGGGAGTGGCTGAGACAGGCTTGACGAGGTGCTAGAGATTTTAATACTTAACATTGTGGAATTAGGGGTGAAGATAGTAACAGTGCAAAAGATGAAAGTGAAATATGCCAAATAAAACAAAAGGAAATAGGTCATGAGAATGACAGCACTTAGAGTAGCTTTGATTTCTGGTCTGGAATTGTTTGCAATCCTGGATCTGTGCAGGTAGAGGATATAGCTGTGATGTTCATACAGATGGAAAGCCACGCACCCATTGTTCCAGCCCAAAACACTCTGGAAAACGACATTTTGAAGAGCCATGAGAGAGAAGAGGCAGCATCTATTTACCTTCATGGGTAGCACATAACAATGCCCAGAATACATTCTAATCCCAGATCTTGTATGCTACTGACTGCTGTGATACAGTGGAAAAAACTGGGGCTTATCATAAAATAAGATCCAAAATAGGAGACAGGGAAGAGCTTCCTACGCAGTCTGTGATTTGAGTTTTGTCCACGGTGTGGTTCTGGGACTGATGATGATGGCCTGGACCATGCTGAGGAGAAGATGGTGCGAATGGAGAGGGCCTGAGCCAACTTTCTGAGATAAACCAGTGTTACAGCCAACACTACACTGGGACTTTGTGCATAGAAATCTGTAAATATACCTCTGACCCCTGTGCTACAATAATGTTTGCATTTGAAAATGGTTTTTTTGTTCAGGAGACATTGCAAATTATATATGTGTGTCTCAAAAATATGGGGTTATTCCCCAAATTCAGTTCCAGTAAGAGAAAGGAAGATTATTCTCCGGAAGGGGTTAGTCCAAATCATCTTTGAGTTCATAAATGGGATTGGAAAAACCTTTTGAGAAACACAAAGCAGCAAAAATAACATATTTCAGGTGTATGGATTTTCTTCTTTGGAGACACTAATGAAAACAACAGTTCATTTCCTCCCTTTCTCTTGCTCCCACTGGGTGCAGATGGTGACGAATGCACTGTGGACATAAACTCCATGCGAATGCATCCACCTGCTTTTTCAGAAGTTCCTACTTTGTATCCCTCATGTCTAAAATTCATACGATGACTTTCTTCATAAACAAAACCTAAACCGAGGGCAGCATCACTCACTCGATTTCTAAGCCATGGTCCTGAGCATCAGCCTGGATGCAAAGGGAGGGAAGAAGGCAGATTAGACACCTGGCGCTCGCCTGTGCCTCCTTGAGCCGGAACCACGGCAACAGGTGTGTGGCTACGGGGTGAGGTTGGGGTGTGTGAAGGTGCTGAAGTGCAACAGGAGAGAGTCAAGGTCCAGGTGAACCCCAGAAATACTGGGTATTAGAAGAATAAGAGAGGCAGAGGCTCCACAGATGAGTGCTGGATGTCACGTCTTGAGCAGGAGATGTGCCTATCCCCCAGCAGGGGTGCAGGGGAAAGATTCCTGGTAATGTCCACAAGTGCAGAATTGGCTGCTTGAGGACATACGGCCCAACCACACAGGACATCTGGGATCCGTGCAGTGGGAAAGGGAAGTTAGAGAAGGAGGGAGGAAGAAGGAGGGAAGGTAAAGGGAATTTAAAAAATAAACAAGCTGTATCATGTACGTGTGGCTGCACCCCAGGATGGCTGTGCAACGCATGTACTAATAAAAACATTTAGAGAAAAGAAGCACCTCTGTTTCAAGGGAAAACGAGGAAGAACATTGGTAGTTTTGTGTTTTGTTTTGTTTCATTTACTTTTCCTCATTATCTTCACACTTAAGTGTAATTTCATGTATTTTAAATTCTTTAATTGGATTTTCTCTCTTTTCAACTTTCTCATGTTTATTTCTTTTTTATTTTTCATTTATTTTTCTTCCCCTCCACGTTTTAGTTATTTTTATTCTCATCAATGTTGTCTTCTTAGACTATTGCTCATCATCTCTGCCTCTCTTTTCTCTGTGGAAATGGGATGTAGACATTTTAAGTAGGCTTTTACTGCGTGTCTGTGTCTGCTTTGCTTTTGAGTGGGTGTTGTTGTTGTTAATGGTTTTCTTCTCTCACAGTGGTGCTGAAATGCACCCTAGGGTGGGTTCTGGCTGCAGAGCTCACCCAGCCCAGGTGAGAGACTTTGCACCTGACTCCCCAACTCATCCTGCTCATGCTTTACAGATTCCTCAGCTTATAGAATGGGGAGAGAAAGCCCCCAGCTGATAAGGACCCAGCCCAAGCAGGCACAGATAGGCAGCTGAAGACCCATTTTCACCCTCTTAGCAATAACACAGCTGCTGCGCTCACCCCACCTGCAAGAAGCCCTAGCAGGGTTTCCTTCCACATGCTTCTGGGCCCCTCAGTGCAGATCAGTGTGGAGGAGGAACTACCTCAGAGTCCACCGCAGATGCTCCCCGTCTACACCGCACCTCCCCGATCCACCAGCAGACACCACTCACCCAGCCGCTCAGAGCACACAGGCTCTCAGGGTCTCAAATGGCACAAACTTGGTCAACACCCGCCAGGCACAGCCGCAGAAGCCAGAGGGAAACAACAGTGCAAAGGCCACTTGGTATTAAACTCACTTGCAGGCCTCATATGGTTCACTATCCACACCCAATACATCACTTCATACGAGCGGGCTTCTTTGTTGCACATCCAGATCCTCTTCACCACTCCATTCACACTCATCCCTCACATGAAGAGTGAGCTAATAAATTACAGCTTCTTCAAAGAACGGCGCTTGGCCAAAGGGAAGGTCTTCCTGGGGGAGGTCAGGTAGGTGACCCCTCTTCCCTGGCCTGAGTGTGGACCTCGGCCACACGTGACACAGAAGTTAGATAGGTGAAGGAGGAGAAAAGGCTAACCCCTGGCCGCAAAGTAGAACTAACTCTGGGGTAAATTTCTGTTCCTGATCTTCCACATGGGTGGGAACAAATGGGGCTAATATTTTTTCTCCTCATCACATAGCTCTTCATTTCTGCTTTTGCTGACATTACTCCCATACAGGAAAACAGAAAAATAGCTTTCACCTCTGCCTCTGGTTCTGTGGACACCAAACAAAGACACATTTTCTTCATTCCATGTTTCAGAGTTTGTAAAATCTAGTAAGTTTCTCAATTCCGATGAGCCACCCTGTAGGCCCAGCCACCCTAAAGTCTCATGGTATGATCTGCAATCACTTTGTGTTATCCCTTTTCTCTTTCTTCTTCTTCTATATTATATGGAAAATGAATTTTTTGAACAGAAATCTATTCCTTCTTAAAAATCAAATGTATAGTAGTTAACATATTAACCTTAGTTGTGTTTGCCATCTACGATTTTGGATCCTCTCCTTATGAAACTTACATCTGAATTACTTTCAGCTCCTCCATACAAATGTGACATTGACAATTACTTTGCCACAAAAATGACCACATTGTCCCAGACCAATCTTTTTCCCACCACCACCCTTCCTAGCTAACTGCTGCCTATCACCACCAAATCAGTTTAGAATCTTCTCTCCTTCACTCTCCCTGAACTCTCCACACTGTGTTGTCTGTGTTCTCCTCCTTCCTCCACTGAACACAGAGAACATTTATTGATGCTGTCTTTCTCTCTGTTGTCTAAATTACCCGGCACAGACCTGCATTCATTAAATGCTCAGTGATTCTTTATGAGTAAATTATTAAATGAGCCTTATGGTTGTAAAAGTGCAGAATGGTCATAGAGAAGAGCTGAGAAGCCAATTTGGAGACATACTGAAGTGGTCTACCTCCTTATGAATGTTACATCTGAGTGGACTGGAAATTGTCAGTCCACGTTAGATGACACAGTTAACAGGGTGTAGTGTCTTCTCACATGCAAGGAGTTCCCACACTTCATAAATTCTGTGAATGGCACACAATATGCTTTAAGAGACTGGTAAATTGTAGTTTTCACTTACATATTACTTGTTGATCTACTTATGATTGCATTATTTTTTCAGTCGCATCTCTCTTTTCCCTCAGATATCAATGGCAGATCTTGGAACACGAAAAATTTCTCCGCTGAAGGGTTTCATACTTTTGCTGGAAAAGCTATCCACTGAGAGCTACTCCGGGGCTGTTGGGAAGAGAACTTTATGTGTATGTTTCAAAAAGCTTTCAGAAGCTTCTTACCTGTGGCATGTAAGCATAAATAGTGCAGCCTGGTGAATCTAGTAAGTAGCAAGTGGTGGGCAGGGATACATATCTCAGATAATTAAGAGAGATCATTAAACTTTTTTGTGTGTGTGTGTGTGGGTACCGGGGGTCGAACTCAGGACCTCGCACGCCAGCAGACGCCCATGCCACTGAGCGATATCACCGGCCCTTTTTTTGTATGTGGGTTCCGGGAGTTGAACTCAGGACCTCACGCTTGCTGGGCAGGAGCTTATGCCACTGAGCTATCTCACAGGCCCCGAGATCATTAAACTTGAGAAGTATAAATATCAGGATTCATAAGAACTGGCTTTCCACCAGCCACTCTGGATTTCAAACCCTGGCCTTCCCAGTTCCTATGTGTTTGACTTTGAGCATGTTACTTGGCCTCTCCGAGACCCTATGTTTTCATCTACAAACCAGGGATGGTGCCTTGAGCTATCTGACACACTGTGGGTATTCAGTAAGCACTATTGTCAAGACATCCATGCTATGAGTCTTGGCTTCACCAGGGGCAAGGGACTCCTTTGGCACCGTCTCCATCCCTGGGACATCATTCTGTTCTCTCCTTGTGGCCCCATAATCTGAGGAGCCCAGAAACTTCCTGATGCAAATTACAGTGAATATGAAGTAATTCGCAGGAGGCACTGCAGTGATGTGCATTTCTTTCTGGGATCCAGGTTTCCAGAAGCTGGTTACATTCTCCCTTCAGCCCCTTCATTAAACACCCGAGCCAGGAACTAATTAGGAAGAATTATCATAGAGTCATAGGTGGCAACTTTTCACACATTTCCAGTGCATGAAACATTGAGAATGAAAGACTGAGTGCTCCGATCAGGGCTGCCTTCAGGGAGTAGGTACTAGAACACAGCTCAGGGGACCTCTATGGATCTTCTGTGTGCTGTTTGATGACCTGGGTGCTGTCTGCTGAGCTGGGTACTCAAAAGGGACAATTCATGCATCCAAATAATGCTCCAATAACTTCTGTACTTTCTCTTTAGTGTTCCCTGTCAAACACAGCCACTGGCTCTGGAAGCTCTAACCGTGCAGTCATTGTCCAGAGCCAGCTGGGAGGGGCATGTGAGGAATTAGCTGTCAGAACTGCACATCAGTGCTGGGTCCCTAACACCATTCAGAAATGGCTTCTTTCTTTCTAATTCGTGCATGAAACCATAAAGGATTTCCAAGGAAGTAAAAGCCGCTAGTTTTAGATTCACCACAGGCTACATACTTGCTTCAGTCACACTCTTCTGATTTCCAATCATCCCTTCCCCTATGTGATTTCCAATCACCTTCCCCTCTGATGGTTTGTCCAAGCTGTGATGGGAAGAAACGTGCTGAACGAATGGGTGATGCTGAGACCCGCCTTTTAAGCGACAATATTTTCCTGGGCACTGTAACAGCAGCGATCCTTTCAGCTGAGTTAAGTCCGTAGGAGTGAAATGTGGAAGACAGGAGGATTCCTAATGGTGCCCAGAACAGACTGCCTGGTAGTAGAGCCTGCAGAGTTGTCTGGGCTCCCTGCTGGTGCAGCTTGTGTCTCACCGAGGACTCAGATTCAACCATGTGCTGCCTGGGGCTGTGAGAGAGCCACATTTCAGTTACTTTATTTTTATGCAAGTCTTTTACTTCCCTCAGTGTGGCATCTCAACTCCCTCCAAGCTCAAGGGTTTGTGTGAGTGTGTGATAATGTCACAACCACACGTGTATTATTTGCAGAGCTTTTGCGCAGAGAAAAATCTAGTGATATGCTCTTCCGCAATGAAGACAAGAGATTTCCAAAATTTTAGCTCAGTGTAGATGGAAAGATAAACACTTAGAAACTTGGAAGAAGACAGTGCAACTTTTAGAAATTAAGGGAGCAGGGAAGTAAGGCAAGAGGTGACACGAGACAGGGAGTGTCCTGTGGATCTGAGACAGGGATACTCGCCTGCATCCATGGCCTGTGCAATGGATGACAGACGGATCTCAGAGAAAGACAGTGGATTGCCATAGTCTTATTCAGGTGGGACAGCCATTGAAACTGTTTTACCAGTTGTGGTTTCATCATTTTTTAAAAATTTATTTTAAAGAGAAAAAAATTAAAACAAACTTTCAAAACAATATAATAGAGTAACAATGGTTAATACCTTGCATATTGTAATCTTCAAAGCAGTTACTCAGAGTATAAGATACAGGCATGAAAAATTGCCCAAACACAATATTCACACAAACCTTTCTCTTCAGTGAACTAAGAGAAATTAGTAGTATAACTATCTTAACTATCTTGTATATATTGATATTTTTTCCCTTTTCCCTTCCTTCTTTTCTCCTTTCCTTCATCCCAGTTTCTCTTTCCTTTTGAACAGTTTCTTCCCATTTCACAATATCTATTGTAAATTTTGGATCTTATTTACTCTTTCAACTTCTCACACTAGGGAGACAATATGATGTTTACACATGTGAATCTGATTTATTACACTTATGAGTATGGTCTTGAGTTGCATCCATTTACCTATAAAAGTCTTAAGTTTATTCTTCTTTATGGCTGGGTAGTACTCCATTGTATAAAAATACCACATCATTTTTATACATTCCTCAGTTGATGGGCATTTGTGTTGTTTCCAAGATTTAACTATTACAAATTGTGCTGCTATAAACATGGGTGCACATATATCACTGTGGTATGATGTTTTTAATTCTTCTGGGAAAATACCCAGAAGGGGAATACCTGGGTCAAATGGGACCTCTAATCCTAGCTTTTTGAGGAATCTCCACACTGATTTGCACAGTGGTTGCACCAGTCTACACTCCCACCAGCAGTGGAGAAATATTCTTTTTTCCCCCACAGCCCCATCAACATTTGTTATTAGTTGATTTCTTGATAATAGCCATTCTTTCTGGGGTGAGACGGAATCTCAGTGTTGTTTTAATTTGCATTTCTCTAGTGACCAGTGATGCTGAACATTTTTTCATGTATTTATTTGCCATTTGTTTTTTCTTCATCTGAGAAGTGCATATTCATCTCAGATGCCCATTTTTGGTTTGGGTCTTTGAATTTGGGGACTGGCTTTTTTCAATTCTTTATATGTTTTAGATATAAGTCCTTTGTCTAAGGGACAGCTGGCTATAATTTTTTTCCTGTCTTTTCACTCTGCTAGTGATTTCTTTTGTTGCCCAAAAGCTTCTTAATAAGGTGAAATCTCCTTTGTTGATTCTTTGTAGTATTTCCCGTGTGGTCTGAGTTTTGTTCATGTCTTAAAGACATGTCTTTAAGATTTCTACCAATTTTCTCTTCCAGAAGATTTAATGTTTCTGTTTTAATATGTAGATCTTTGATCCAATTTGATTTTAGTTTAGTGTATGGTGATAGACATGTGTCTAATTTTAGTCTTTGGCATGTGGAAAGTCAGTTTTTCCAGCACAATTTATTAAAGAGATTATCTCTCTTCCAGTGAACATGTTTGGCCCCTTTGTCAAAGATAAGGTGGCTGAGTGTGTTTGGGGTTACATCTGAATCTTCTATTCCACTGATCCTCAGATCTGTTTTCTTGCCAATACCATGTTGATTTTACCACAGTAGCTCTATAGTATAATTTCAAGTCAGAGATTGTGATGCCCCCTGCCTTGCCCTTGTTGCCCAGGATTGCCTTTGGTATTCTAGGTCTCTCCTGTTTCCAGATGAATTTTAAGAATGTTTTCTCTAGTTCTGTGAGGTATGCTAATGGTATTTTGATTGGGATTGCATTAAATCTTATAACAGTTGTGGGACTATGACCGTTTTCACTGTTTGTTCTTCCTCTTCATGAGCAAGGGATATCTTTACATTTTCTGATATTCTTTTTAATCTATTTTTTCAGTGTGCTGTAATTTTCAATGTATAGATCTTTTACTTCCTTTGTTAGATTGATTCCTAAGTACTTCATTCTATGCTATTGTGAAAATGTGGTTTCCCTAATTTCTCTCTTTGTGAGTTTGTTGCTTGTCTATAGGAAGACTATTGATTTTTGAGTATTGACTTTGTATCCAGCTATGCTATTGAATTTGGTTATTAAATCTAGAATTCTTTCTGTGGAGTTTTTGGATTTGTCTATGTACAGTATCTTGTCATCTGCAAATAACGATAATTTGAGTTCTTCCTTTCCTATCTTTATTCCTTTTATTTCTCTCTTGTCCAATTGCTCTGCCTAATCTTTCTAAAACTATATTGAATAGGAGTAGTGGTAGTGGACATCCTTATCTTGTTCCTGATTTTAGAGTGAAAGCTTTCATCCTTATCTTGTTCCTGATTTTAGAGTGAAAGCTTTCAGTTTTTGACCATTTATGGTCAAGAACATTTGTATGATCTTAACTGTTGGTTTGTCATAGATGGCTTTTATTAGATTGAAGTAAAGACCATATATTCCAATTTTCCATAGGGTTTTAAATCATGAATGGGTGTTGGACTTTGTGAAAGCTGTTTCTGCATCTATTGAGATGATCGTGTGATTTTTATCTTTGGCTCTGTTAATACAGTGTATTACATTTATTGATTCGCATATATGGAATGATTCCTGTATCCCTGGGATGAATCCTACTTGGTCATGATGTATAATGATTTAATTTGCAGGGACCTTTATTGCCTTTTTCTTCCAGGAAAGAGGTATTGGAATTGTTTGATTTCCCCAAACAGACAGCAACAGATGCAAAATTTGTTCCTCAGAATGAAGCTTTCTACACTGCATCCTCCAAACCTTCACCAACCACATCCACAGCCCTTTCCTTAAGGAAATTTCCCAAATTTTTAGTTTCCACAGGTAATATGAAAACAAATCAGAATTTGCCTAGAAGGGAAAAAGATGTCCTGGATCTATAATGTGAAATAGATTGAGTCACGTGACAGGTGCTCTAGGTCCACCCCAGGGAGGAAGAGTCTGGCAGCTTCCTGGAGCCAGGATGGGCTGAGAGCCTGCAGCCAGGTGGTACCTCTGTCTTCAGCAGTTAAGGGTCCTTGTTCTCAGTGCTGATCAAAACCATGATTAACAATGTGCTGCTCCCTTGTTGTTGGCAGCTCAAAGCTTTAAGTGCCAGTGGCTCTCCACCCTTAGTTTTATAATCCTAACCATTGGGTATAAGGCTTATTAGGTGCCTGGTATACTGTTCATATGTGGCAGATTGTTTCAGTGTTAACAGGAATTAAAGCTGAGGCAATATTACTAATTTACAAAGTTTTAATTGAGGAGAAAATGAGAATGGGACTTTAGCTAGAGCAAAAAACAAACAAACAAACAAAAAAAACCCAAAAAACAAGTCAAAGATGCACAGTATTAACAGACAAGATCAGATTGGTGCATAAACAAAAGAATGGGACTAGCTTTTATAGCACTATGGGGATGGGCTAAAGGCCTAAAATTTTCTATTGAGTCATGGATATGGTAGTAATTTTAGAAACCTCTTCTTTTGTTTTAAGGGTTTTCTTCCTAGTACAAGAGAGATCACTGACCGCTCTGTTCTTGCAGACATCATGTTGCCACCCAATGCTACAGCAGGTCTGCTCCTCACAGTAAGAACAGGGGGGCTGGGGAGAGGCACATCCCATACACCGTAGGCAAGTAAAGATGAGAAGAAGGCAGGTGCTCCCTTTTAGCAGAAAACAGTTCATGGGTGAAGACCTGATCATCCCTGTCTCACATCCTCAGGAAGGTCCCTCTCTTGTGTCACCTCCCACTTTACTTTCTTTGCCCCTTTAATTTCTCAAAGTTGCACTTAATTTTCCTAAGCTCCTAAGTGTTTATCTTCAGTTTAGAGATTTACATAGAGATGATCTGGGAGTTATCACACTTGCGTCTTCCAAGTCCTTGTTGGTGGCAGTGATCTCTGCAGTCCCTCTGGCACAGCAGGCTGTGCTCTGCTGTGGGTGATGTCCTGTTGTGTAGAACAGTAGCTTTCAGGTTGTGCTTTGCCATCAGTGTCTCTGTTTTATAAAACAGTGGTTTGCTTCATTTTGAGTACAAATGCTGAGGCACTATGGCCAGGTAAGTTCTCTCTGTAAATAGATAGCCACCAAATAACGAACACACAAAACTTACTGTAAACAAGCCCCAGGTCCCCCAAAAATCACTGGGTTCAAGCTGATAAATTAATCTTGCTCTTTAAATTTTTCCACCTGCAAACTTAGGAACTTAAATCATAGGCACATGAACACATCATGCATCAGAGATAACCAGGTCCATGTGTTTATGGGATTCAGTAGAACAAGAAATGTTGCTATCCCCTCATCTGGATCATACAAAAGGGGAGGCACCCAACACTAGAGTATGGTGGGGCACCTACCAATGTCAGACAACCGCTAAATGTATCACGAGGTCAACAGACCACGAACTCCAGCTCTCTGTTCCCTCAGCTTAAGCTCAGCTCAATCTTCCTGCTTGACGTGGTCTACTCCAACTACCTGCTGTCTAGATTTGGGTTTTCAAGAAATTCTGAGCCCTCGGTAAGACCCTTGCCTCAGTGATGTAATGAAATCTTATCATGTCCTTCTAATACCATCATCTTCAGAAATATTGTAGAACCACTACACCGACCACTGCAGGAAGGTTGTCGTGTATACAGAACTCTTGTGTGTAAGCATCTCTGGTCAACTTTGGTGACTTTCCACATTTCTAAAGTCTCTGTCTTGGCTTTTAGTTCTGTCTTTTGTAATTGGTAGCCACTGTTAATTAACCCTTAGCCATTCTTAACCTGTATGTTTTTGTGTGCAGTGTGATGCGTGACTTGAGTGTTGGACATTAGTAACTAAGACTAGAAAAAGTACTGTAACCTGATATTGCTGGGTTCACTGGCTAGTGAGTGTATCTCAACTACTTAGGTAGATAAGGCTGACCAAGTTATATACCTCATAAAGTCATTGCTGTTTAATAAGTTTGGGCATTGTGGAAAGACGGTTTCTAGTCTGTGTTACTGGCACAGCTTACTCACACCTTCCAAGGATGTGATAGTGCTTTTGATTCAATATTCTCCTACACTGAGGCAGTATTTTCAGAGGATTTCTACCATAGTTGACATGGAAAAAAGGAGAAAAGATTTACAATTATGGTAAAGCATGTTTTCTTTCCATAGCTGCTGCCATTCATACACTGATATTTTAAAGGTCCTTTTATATTTGTAAGCCTATAATTATTTTCCAAAAAACCGTGAGAGACTTAGAGCCACACAATGGGAGGCAATCAATATTTATAAATGAATATATTTTATAATTTCTGTAATTACCTACAATCAAGATAGTTTAGCCATGACATAAAATTAAAATTTTAATTTTATTAAGTGGATCAGAGAGGAAGACTCACATCATTGCATACTCTCCACTGGTGAATGACTTCAGGCCACATACATATATTACAATTTGCAATTTCAATTTCCTTATATGTGAAAGATCCACCACTTTTCTTTGCTGTATGTTTGTAAATCTTTTTTTGCAGTGTGTTTGAAAAGTTCAAGTGAGTTAATAAATATCTTGTTACCTGGAACAGGGCTTGACATATTGGAAACATTAAATAAATTAAAACTATTATTGTTATTATTAGTATTGTTAAGATAACAAGGATGGTATTTCATATACTGTGCTAAGAAGGAACATACATAGAGGCAGCATGTTGTTTCCAACTACATATTTGTCATTTCTATTGTGTTTGGTTCCAAGATTTTCCTAACATTGGAATTTTAGAAATAATCAACGTTTGGGACTCTTCTTTCACATGTTACAATTCATTTGTGGGAAATTGACTAAAGATGGAGAAAGAACAAAGAATGACTTTAGGTGGGTGCTCCTTTCCCCATCCCGGAGATGGCCCAGCACCAGAGAGACTGGAAGATGACTGGCAAGCCCTCTCATGGTGAGGTCGACTTTGGAAATTCAGCATCAGGACTCTTCTATGGTCCAGTTAGGGCAGTGATGACTGAGCAACCCATCTATTTAAGACAGTGAGATAGACAGAAAGACAGACTCAGATGGACACACGAACTCAGCAGGCAGGGGAAGCAGAGCTTTGTAGTTAGAGGCTTATGCTTTTATGATGGATTCTCTGGCTTCAAATTGTGATACTGCTGTGTACTGTCTCTCTGTGTTGAGGATGGATAATTAAAATAAAAGTTCCTGCAACACATGAAACATCTATTATTAAAAGAGAAAGAAAATAATTGTGTTATTGAAGATGCATTCAATCCCAAAACGACATACATCACAGGAAAGCTGATGAAGAGATTGTAAGCACAAGGGAGAAAAAGGAGCTGTATAGTTAATCAAGTACAAATGCTGAAGAAGAATGACTGCTTATCCTCAGAGAAGAGACTGATAGTCACCTTGTCACACACAGTTCATCTTGTATGTATCTGGCAACTGGGGGTGACAACTTGTGTTTAGTAATTGCCTTGATTCAGAAACTATAAAGTACATCTTTTTGACAGGAGGTGATTTTGCAAGTCAGACCAAAGTACCCAGTGAAGTTGAGCTCCCATCCTCCTGCAGAAACTTGTAGACAGGCCTCTACCTTCCTTGCTGATTGTGTTCCTGAAGAGCTTTGGAAAACCATACTACAGGTTGCCAAACTAACAAAAGCATTGCATGGCTTTAAACAATATTTCTGTAACTCGATGGGGTGGCACATATTTGTAATCTCAACTGTTTGGCAAGGTGAGGCAGAGGATCATGAGTTCTAGGCCAGCCCAGTTTATGTTGTGAAGTCCTATGTAAAAAATAAATAAATAGATGAATAAATGAAAAATTATCTCAAAGAGACAAAAAAATTCACAAGATATCTAAACCTAATGCTGTAACAGAGGGAACTTGCTTTTATTTTTAATTTGAATTTGTCCTTACATGTATCATATACAGCCTAACTTCTCTGGGACTGAATTTTCTCATTAAAAAATAAAGAATTGGAAATCACACTTACCTCACAGGGCTTTTCTTGCATTCACAGCACAAGCATTTCAGCCCGTGTGATGTGCCAGGTGCGCTTCAGGTGATGAGGACACAGTCACCCAGGACACAGGGGAGAACAGGGATCTTCCTCTCAGGACAGCTCAGTCCTTCTCTTGCTACTGGAAACTGGTGCTATTGTCAACTCTAATCTCAGGTGTGTCCACATTTATTTTCATCCCTTTGCATCAGAGACTGGAAAGGTCCTCCTTGGTACTTGAATACATAATAGAGAGAAAGCCCATTCTAGGGTATAATAGGGAAGGGAAGGGGGTAAAAAAGAATTAAGACACGTTATGTACATGTGCCAACTCCCCCTGAGAAATATAATCATTATATATTGCAAAAATATACTAATAAAAATAAAAAATAAAAAAAGAAATAGGGCCAGTGATATTGCTCAGCAGCTTAAGCGCCTGACTGGCAAGCATGAGGTCCTAAGTTCGACTCCCGATACCCAGGTAAAGGAGCAAAAGGGCTGGTGATATTGCTCAGTGGTACAAGCGCCTGCTGGCAAGTGTGAGGTCCTGAGTTTGACTGCTGGTACCCACATTAAAAAAAAAAAAAAAAGAAAAAAGAAAAAGAAAAAGAAGTAGCTGTCCAGAAGGTTTTTATGGCAGGGTTAGTTTGATGGGAGGCAGTGTGGGCCAATCGAGTGTTTGAGCCCGATGTGCAGAGCAAGACCACTCTTGTCCTGTGCAGGTGCATGAGTGTGATGTGCAAGGAAAGCAGAGACTCTAGAGCTGATCCTCACTCATTATTATGTTCCTTTATTTAAAGAAGGCTCTGAGAAAGAAAGGAAAGTGTTTTGTTCTGTGTTTCAGAAGCTGGTTCCTATTCTGGTTGCAGAATGGAACTTTGGGAAGTAAAGAGATTTCTGGATAAATGAAACCATCTGGTTAGAGAAACTTAGCCAGTAGTTTTCTTTCTCACTGCACATCCTTCTTAGTAAAATAACTGAACTCCAATTAAGTCCAAAATAACTTCCGAGCTAAACAAACGCAGTAATTCTGGAGGGAAAGGGAAAGTTGTACATCAGAGACTGAGATGTGCAGCAAGTTTCCTTCTCCCTGACAAGGTGACAACTGAAAACTGAAGTCTTGATAATATTTTGGAAGCCAAGACTTCTACAAATACTGAGGGTGCAAATATGACCTGGGAGCCTCACTTTACAAGAACCAATGCGGAGCTTGTCTGCACTGCAGCTGCCATGGGTAGCAGACCTGACCAGTCTTTGATTTATCACCTGTACCAGGTACATTTTTGAGATAAGAATAAATCTTAATCTCTGTTTGATTAATGAAGGGAGCTGAAGAGGGGACTTGGATCCTGAGAGCACTCACTTGTCTTCTGATAGCTAAAGGTCTGGACCAGTTCCAGCAGGCATAAATCTCCCAAAGTGCTTGAACATCTCTGTTCCTGTGTTCAGGGCCTGGTGGCATCACAGAGCTCGGGTGGAGTCCCCACATAAGGTTCTCACCTTGTGTTCTGAGTATTAGAGAGACAGAGGGCTTTTCAAGTCATCGAGGAAAATGGTTTACTTCACCTGCTATGATCTTGTATTATAACAGTGTCAGCAATTTCAGATTTTTAAAAATATGATGATGCAATGGTGAATTTTTGTATTTCCGATGTATGACATCATTTTCTTTTACATTTGTTGCTCACTTCCTTTGTGTTTAATATGAATGCAATCCATGTGTACTCTTCTTTAACATTTCCCTATTCTAACACACAATATTATACCATAAATGAAAGCCAGCTCCATTCTTTATACACCTGTTTGATAGGGGTACTTATTACCCAGATAGAAATTATCCTTCTTTGAGAATTCCTACTATGATTTTTTTTTTTTTTGTGGGTACCACGGGTCGACCTCAGGACCTCGCGCACCAGCAGGCGCCCGTGCCGCTGAGTGATATCACCGGCCCTTTTTTCATATGTGGGATCCGGGAGTCGAACTCAGGCCCTCGCGCTTGCCAGGCAGGCGCGTACACCGCTGAGCCATCTCACCGGCCCATAACTTTCTTTAATATTATCTTAATGTTGTGCAGCAAGAAGGAACTATCTCATTATTTGAGTTGAGGAAACTGAGCCTGAGAAGGGTGCAGTCCTGCGCCTAACCTGTAGGGTGATGGATCCAAAGGGGCAGTTCACAATAATGTGAATGCAAAGACTGTCTTTTAATATACTTTAAAATTTTCCAAAATGACCTGGAAAAATAGTTGCCCATTCATCTCTTATGTTCTTCCTTTCATTTGGTCAGAAAGTAAAATAATGAGGTCTTAGGTATCTTAGAGCTTGATCCCAAATCTGATTCAGAGCACTGGAGTTTTGGAACATTGGACAGAGATCTGCACCCTGGGGTAAGATCAAAGACACTGGGTTCTTTCATGGTGGAGGAAATGTCCATAGTACAACAGAAATTACTAGGTAAGAAAGGAGATCGGAGCTCTTAGATGTAAAACAGTAAAAGCCTATCCATTCCTGAGGTGTGAAAATCAGCTTGGATAGATTAAAAACTAAACCGGCCCAATTTTTAACTAAGTTGGAAAAAAAATACAAACAAGGCTGCAAGGTTAACTAAAATCATTTTTTTCTCTCAAAGTATGCATCAGCTATGAAATGCCATCATGATTTTCTATTTGAGTGTTCTGTCTTCACATCATTGATGCCCCGATGTACTATGCTACCTGCAGCCACTGGGAATCCCTAATTCATCATCTGCCCTCATTTCACAGCAGCATGTAACCCCTAATTAATTCCCTTCTAATCTAGGGTGACAAATGTCAGTGCATCCCAAACTCATCCACACTTCCCTTAGAGAACCCCGATGTCACTCATTGTGAACTCAGACTCTCCCACATCTTGGAAATAATCACACCATAGGACCTCCAGGACACGGTACCTGGCTACAGCCAGTGAGTTCTCTGGATTTTTTTAGGCAAAAGATTCGCTCCTAGTTGTCGTTAGCTGATTCGGCTCTAACTGCTGGATGCCATCTGCAAAGCTGTAGAATTTGACTTGATACGAGGACTACAAACAAACAAACAAACAAACAAACAAAACAAAAACCCAAATATTTGAAGCAGTAAAATCACAAATTCTGTTTGGAGTTTGTAAATACAGAAATATTGATGTATAGGCATTAAAATATAAAACCTAGAAGCAAAAAAAAAAGCTGAAAATTTAGACACCATTTTAGTGATAGGAAGGTATATTGAGCAAAATACAATAATCAACAGACAGAGGAATGTGAATAATTTGAGACATATTAAAGAATTTGAAGCAAAAGTAGTTTTACAAATGACTTACATGATGTGTGGAAAACTCTAAGTTAAGCATGAGCCCAAGCCATTTAGAACTGAATGAAGAGGAGATGATAGGCTGAAATAAAAATCATGGGGAGAAATCTCGGATGGGGGAAATGTTGAGTTCAACTCAGCCATGCTGATTTTAGACATAGTTGAGATGTATAAAGATTTGAAGAAGTAGTTTGGTTTTACTAGTATGGAGCTAAGATAACTATGCATTGGAAGTTCAGATTTTTTAAAAGGGTCCTCAAGATGACAGCTGAGGTGACATACAATAACTCAAAAGGACTGCCACATAAAAGAATAGAATTTTTTAAAAATAAAAATCAGTATTGTGACTCCCTTTACATCAGAAAAATACTTTGATTTAAAATAATTTATGCAGAGGGACGGTGACATCGCTCAGTGGCACAAGCACTTGCTGGTCCTGAGGTCGACTCCTGGTACCCACATTAAAAAATAAATAAATAAAATAAAATAATTTATGCAAATATGTATGATGATTACTGTTGCTTCTTCATAAAAATGCATGCTGTGTCTGTGTGTTTTTACTATTATGTAAGACATGATTGTGATCCTTTTCAAGGTTAATATGTTACTCTTTCTAAATTTTCCAGGCGTTTTAAGGAACTTCTTTCTCTTGTGGGTTACATGAGCACTACTGAAGCCAGAGAGAAAAAAATCTCTTCACCATTTTCTGATCCATTTGGCTTTTACACATATAATACTTTTCAAAGGAGTGTCGAAGACAACAGCAGCTTTTGGTTTGGAAAACTTCCTAGGTGACCTAGGCTGTAAGGTTGTAGTAGAGGGTGGCCTGGGCCTCCCATCTGCACCAGCAGTCTCCTCACAGTGTTGCTGGCCATCATCATCAGTCCCATGAACTACGGGTGGGAGAGGCCCCACCCCAGGTCTGCACCGGATGTCCTTCCGTTGTTTCTGTTCTCACAGATTCTCACTTCCTTCATAGCCATCATCTTACTCCTCCACATCCCAATGACCACCATGAGTATATCACAGACTAGGTAGAGCACCAACTATTGTTATTATCTACCAAAAACTGAGAAAAGAAGATGAATTTTTCTCACGCTCTTCCTGCTCACTGTCATGGTTTGGGGTGTCATGAGTGGGGTGATCTCCAGGGTGTTTCTTCTTCACAAGCACCACCAGTATCTTCTTTACCTGCAAACCCACATTTTTCTAAGCAACTGTCCCCAAGATGAAAACCCCTCAAATTATTTTCTTTCCTGTGTTTTGTTTTCTTTTTTATAGTACCGGTTGTGTTTTAAAACAATTATTAAGTTTCTTTTTAGATAATACTTCATGACATTAAATGTTCAAGAATTTCTGACTTTGTTGGAGATCCTGATCCTCACACAGAGGGACACGTGGCTGAATGTTGTCACACTCAGTAGCAGATAAACCATTGAGAAATATTTCTCATTTATCTTTCCACTAAGTTTAAGAGTACTCCTAGTAAAGCAAAATCATGTTGAAGTAGCTTGAATATAGAAGGCTTTATTCTCAGGCAATATTCCCAGTACCTTATAGCCTGAGGTGATATAGAGGTCATAGAAAACTAGAATGTGACTGAAATGTCAGCTTCCCACTCTGCTGCCCTGTAGAAACGGCATTAATTCTAGCATCTGTGAGCGTCATCTCTCGTTACCACCATTCTAGTAGTATGGAACAGATCAACCACTAGGTGATCTTATCAAAGTCACTAGTGCATCTATCCTTTTGGCCTGTTTTTCATTTCTTTTTTTTTTTTTTGTAGATACCGGGGGTCGACCTCAGGACCTCGCGCGCCAGCAGGCACCCGTGCCACTGAGCGATATCACCGGCCCCTTTTTCGTATGTGGGTTCCGGGAGTCGAACTCGGGCCCTTGCGCTTGCCAGGCAGGCGCTTACGCCGCTGAGCCATCTCACTGGCCCTGTTTTTCATTTCTATTATAGAATTTTAAAGTTGTCCTTCTTCTTTGACAATTATAAAAAACAGTGTGTACTATTACTATTTATTATTTCACAAACACAATTAAAGACTAGCAAAGGTGCTATTTTCTGGCCTATTAAAATATCTATGTCTAGTCATAGCAAGGGATATTAGGAGTTGATGAAAGAATGATGGTTTTTTAAGTGTCTCTTAGTTCATTAAAAAGGAAGGTTTGTGTTAATATTGATTGGAGAAATTTTTATGCTCATATCTTATACCCTGAGCAACTACTTTAAAGATAACAACATGTAATATATTAGCTATTGTTATTCTCCTATTATTTTGTTATGAAATTTCATTTTACCTTTTTTTCATAAAATAAAATTTTTAAAAAGTAAAAAAAAAAAAAAAAGAATGGTAGGTTTCAAATAAATTCATAAGGAATAACATACAAGGTGAAATCTGATTCAACAGAAGAGCAATAAAAGAGGAATGGGATAAAATGCAGTAAATATATTCTTAGCTTGATTATACATGAAAATATTCTGGAGTAATATGAGAGAAACTATAAATTTTGGCAGAAACATGGTAAATGATTGCACAAGTACAAAAAAGTCAATTCATATAAATGTGTATCCACTCAGTTTTTAAAAAATGAGCATCAAGCCCTTCTCAAGATGAATAAATAAATTATATTTGGCAACAATATGTGGTTTGTGTGTAGACATTGTTGGTTAGAGCCCTGCACTCCCCACGATGCTATCATTCTTTTCATCACAAAGTAGCTACAAAGTAATCATTGAACATCTTTCTACTAAAATATTTAAACTCTAATTTCTGTATTATCAAATGTATAAGAGCATTACATAACTTTTAAATATTTATATATAAATCAAAATTCCAGACAAATAATTTAGGTTTTCAGAACAGAACACTTTAACAAAATAAACTATCCTTTTTATACCAGAGAAAATAAAAATATTTTCAATCTGTATTTTTCCTCACATGCGTCATCTGCAATTTACTCAACCCTTCTATGCAGGGATTTTCCCATTGAAAATGAGAGCATAGAAACCATATATATCTCAAATATTGTTCTCTCATTATGGCACAAGCACTTTAGCCTCTGCAGTGCATCAGATGCGTGTCTAGGTAATGAGGACATAGTCACACTGGAAAGATGGGGAGATGCGTGACCAGGAGCTTGCCTCATCAGGCAGCTTAGTGATTGTGCAACTACTGAAAAAGCATTCCTATTGTCACCTATAATCTCAGGCCAGTTCCCAAAATTATCTGCATTCCTTTGTATCAGGATTTAGGAATTTCTTCCTTGGAAATTGAGTAAATAACAGAAAAACCATTTTTGACTATAGATGAATTATAAATATCCATAAATATTTGCATGCCAGGATTAGATTTATGAAAGAAGGAGCAGGCCACCTAGTGTTTGAATCTCATTTGTTATTTAATAATCAAGGGAAAGCCTCCGCCTACGTATGGCGAATACCTCGAGCTGTCAATGTGCGTGGGTACACCAAAGTGCTCTTGTCCCGCCCACGGGTATCGTTGGGATCTGCTCAGGAAGCTGAGTGCCCAGTACTACTCATATTCATCTGTATTGAGCAGGATGTGACAAGAAAAGGGATGAGATTTATTCTGTGTCTCAGAAGCAGGTCCCCATTCTGCGTCACTTTTTGGAACTTTGGGAAGGTGAAGAGAATTCTAGGGAAATGGGAAATTCTGGACACAGAATTGCTTTCTCACTGCAAATCCTTTCTCTTAAAACAATGGAACCCTACTGAGGTTCCCAACTGAGGAACCCAACTGACCCCAAGATAACATCTGAACCAAACAAATGTCACTGTAGAGGCAGAAAGTTGTAAATCAATGACTGAGATGTGCATAGTGTTTTCTTCTCCTTGGCAGGATAACACCAGAGAAAACTGAAGTCTTGGTGATGCTTATGGTAGCTCAGAGCTCCACAAATCCTGAAGGTACAAATATGACCTGGGAAGCCTCACCTTGACAGAAGGACCAACCCAGCCTTTGCACCACAGCTTCCAAGGTGAGTGGACCTGATGATTCTGTAATTTATGCGCATGTGCCCTAAACTTTTCACTCAGGAACATACCTAAATCTCTGTTAGACTAAGCAGGGGAGTTGAAGAAGGGTCTGTGAGTCATAGAAACTCCACATGTCTTCTGACATACAAAGGTCTATACCAGGGGCCTGAAACATGAACAAGACCAGTTCTAGCAGATGTGATCCTAAAATGCTGGAGCATTTCTGTCCCTGCGTTCAGGACCTGGTGTCATCACAGAGCCTGGCCTGGGTCTGTGCATAAGATTGTCACCTCGTGTTCTTCCAAATAGTAGAAAGATGTAAGGGCTTTTCAGTTTATCAGAGGAAACTTTTTCTTCAGCTCCTATTTTATCATATTATAAATCAGTCAACATTTTTAGCTCTTGTAGAATATGTTCATCTAACTTTTGATGAATTTCTGCATTACAAATATAAGGTATCTTTTCCATTATTTTGCTCACTCACTATGTGTCTTTGTGTTTAATATGAAAGTAGTCTGTCTGCATTCTTCTTTTTTTTTTTTTTTTTTTTTTTTTGTGGGTACCGGGGGGTCGACCTCAGGACCTCGCGCACCAGCAGGCGCCCGTGCTGCTGAGCGATATCACTGGCCCCTTTTTCGTATGTGGGATCCAGGAGTCGAACTCGGGCCCTCGCGCTTGCAAGGCAGGCGCTCACGCCGCCGAGCCATCTCACCGGCCCTGCATTCTTCTTTAACATTTTCCTCTTCTAGCACACTATATTTTATTATATTTGAAAGTTAACTTCACACATTACACACCTATTTGATGGGGGTACCTAATAAATACATACAAATTATACTTGTCCTTTTAAGAACTCCTACTATGAATTTTCCAAGCTGTTAGTATAAATTGATGTGACACACTTCAATTTTATCTGAGTGTTATGCAGACAGGAAAAACAATCCAGTTATTTGAGTCTACAAAACTGATCTGAGATGGGCAGACTTCCCTGGCTAACCTATAGGATGATGAATCCAGATGGATATTACCCGTCAACCTGAATTCAAAGCCTTTCTCTTCTATAGTTTAATTTTCCCAAGTTATTCTGAGAAAGTAATCACCTAGCTATTTCTTATGTTCTTCATCTTATTTGGCGGGAAAGTAAATTTAGTGACCTTTATGTTACTAGGGGATAAACCCAGTGCCTCACACAGAGCTGAATTGTCCAGCTTTTTTATTTATTGTTTTGATAGATGGTTTCACTAACTTTTGCAGGGAGGAACTGAACTTGTGATCATCTGGCCTCAGGTTCCTAAAGGGATGGGATTTCTGCCATGCACCAATATGTCTGGCTAATAGTCTTTTTTTTTTTTTTTTTATGTCTTAATTTCTGATTCCAGATCAGATTCAGAGTATTAGAGTTTTGGAACAAAGGAAAGAGGGCTGTACAAAAATGGAAATCCCTGGAAATATATACGAAAAATTGAAAAGGAGAAAGTGTTGATAAAAGCATCACAGGTTTCAGGTATTTTGAGTGCAATCATTTTAACAGATCCCAATCTGTTATTAAACTAACAATTCTCATTCCAGGTTTGTTTGTTAATGACATTGCACTTGTTATTAAAGCTTGTAACTTAATTTCATATATGTTTGACATGTATGATTGCATGGTGCTTGCTTTAATGTGCTGATGGATGCAATATTCTCATTTTTCAAAACGAAATAAAAATTTGAAAGGAAATTTTAAAAAATATGCCCAAAGTCAAGGTCCTACCTCATATCACACTTGGCTACAAACCTAAGTTTATGCAGTTCACATAGCTAGAGACCTTCAGGGATAATAAATATAAAGCAATCTTTTAATATTTAGTAGAAAGAAGGGAAAGATAATAGGAAGTTGTTTCAATTAAGTGGAACATATGAAAATTGCAAGGATTTGATAAAAGATCCTTGTTTACTTCGTTGAAATCAATCTATGTATAGTTGTTTATATTAGATGTCCCCTGCAAAGCTTCATGAGCTCAAAGGTGGGGCTTTTAATGTGGTTAGATTATAAGGGCAGTATACCTGTCTTGCTATTAGAAGGTGGGTGCTGGTTGTAAGAGGCAGGTCACTTCAGGCATGACCCAGAGAGTATATTTCCCTTCCTGGGTACTCCCCTGACTCTTTGCTTCCTGTCCACCATGAAGTAAATGGCTTTTTTCCTCCATGCCCCTCTGCCATGCTGCCCTGGTTTGGAGCCAGCTGACTATGGACTGAAACTGCTACAGCTGAATGGGCGAATAATGGTCCCAGTTCTTGTGTATGACAAGGAAAGAATTGCCCAGCATACACACAGTGGTAAGTAGTAAGGAGCTAAACTTGCTGAAGATCACAGGAAGTTGTGCTCAGGGCCAGTCCATGACAACAAGGGTATAACACAGACCAAAGAAGATTCCAGGGCACTGCACACAGGCCAAAAGCAGCAACATCAACAGGAAAAGAGGAGGCCGTTAACTTAGGCTTTCAGAATTTAAAGGCTGGACACCTCTGCTTTAGGTGCCTCCCACTAAATCTCTATGTGTGATTGACAAAAATGACTAACAGGGTGCTGAGCTATCTTAGGGGCTCTTAGCAAACATGCTTATCACAGGATTCACTGATCTTACTTATATTTATGAGATGTAGTGCATATTTACAAGCCTGTAATGAGGTGGGAGTACGGTAAAGGTGACCAGAATGTCAGCCTGGGCAATCCAATGGGTATTTGCTCTTGCCTAGGCCATCAGTGATCTCCCAATCTTTTGATGTTTTATTTTCTACCTCTCTTAAGACAATGAAAGCAGTAATAACTATAGGGTGCTAATCTGAATTAAATGGGGGAAGGGAGTGACTTTGCAGCTTCATTGTTTCTAACTGTACTAAAACCTCTACAAAGAATGAATCCAAATAAACTTTTTCTTCTTAAAGTTGTGAGTGTCTGGTATTTTGTCTCAGTTATGAGGAAAATGACTCAGACAGATTTTGGTACCAGAGAGGTGGAACTGTTGCTGTGACTACCTGACCATGTGGTCCAGAAGGTTTTAGAACTGATTTGAAAAAAGTGTTTGGGATGTTTAGTGATTCCAGTTGGAGAAGCAGCCGTAGCATGCTATAAAGCTGAGCTTGATGGGAGATTCTGGTCAGAGCTCAGAAGACCAGAATGCTGATGAAAATGTGGGTGGTAAAGGCTGTGCTTAGGAGGTTTTGGTTGTGAACAAGGACTGCATTTGCAGTGGACTCATAGCCATGTGAGATTCCTGACTCCTGCAGAAAATTTGCCTGTAGTTTATTCATGTCCTCAGACTTTGTGGGAGACCGAGACTAAGGATTGATAGAGCCCAGACAGGAAGACCACAAGTTTGAATGAGTTCACCTGCCATCTTAGAAAAACATAGGTTTCATTTTACTTAGGTCATAAGGGACATGCCAGTAGATTACAGAGGACACATCAGCAGGCCAGGAGCAATCCCCCAAGGAATGTCAATAGGTCACAGAGAATAGGTCGGCGAGTCACGAGCAATCCCTAAGGACATGTCAGAAGGTTGCAGAGGACACATCAGCAAGCCACAAGCTCACCATTTCTCTGACCCACTCCCTCAAAAGCTTGCCCAAAAATGCTTAAAAAAAGCCTCCTACCCTGTAAGAGACACCTTCTATGCTCTGGCTGCACAGAGAGGTCCCTCTCAGGTTTAGCTATAAATCAGCTTGACTATTGAGTTTAAAGCAGGACTTAGAGAAAAAGCAAATTTCTCTCTCCTCACAGCATCAAACAGTTTCCCTCAAATACCCCACCTCTGTAACTGCTGACTATTTCTGTGCTACAGATAAAGTTAAAAATTATACTATTAAAGGCAGAGTTCTGTGATGTCCTGGTTTCTCAGGAATCTGCTTTCCTTTAAGATGACTTCTGCTCTGATGCTGATAAGGTTGACAACTGTGTTCCTGTAAACAGTGTCCTGTGACATCATAGAATGTGCCTTCTCTTAAGGCTAAGTTGTTAAACTGTCACTGAGTAAATAACTGCCTTTGTCTCAGCTTCTACACCCCCTTCCGGTTTCACACCAACTCCTACAACAAAATGTATAAAAATGGAGCTTCTCCTTTGTTCAGCACTCAGTCTTTTGGACAGAAGTCTGGCTGAGTCAGGTGCATCTAATAAACTAACAAAATCCTCCGTTTTTCCAGTGGTCTCTCCCATCTCTTAAATTCTGCAACAAGTTCACATCCCTTTCTCCTGCTTATCTGGTGTGTGGAAGCCATCCTACAGCTTCGTGAGGTAGCAGGCATGAAGGGGCCTGTTCACATTCACAGTTCTTTTTCAATTGCCAATCCTGGTATATTTCCAACAAAGAATGGGGTCCTTCTCAGAAAATCCCAATAAATTCATAATGGAGACCACACGAGGCAGTGCTGAGCAGGCTCTAGAATTAATCAATTGGATTTTCTATATTAATTTATAAGTCTGTCCCAGACAGTGACAGACTGTGACTTCCCTGAAGACCAGTGGCTGGTGTGCAGAAATAGAACTCTCTATGACTATTCTCACAGTAGAGACTTGTAGTGGTCTGTGACATTGTGACGTCTCTGAAGGCAAGATAATATTGCAGCTGTGGGCACTGACTCTCCCTCAAATTTTCAAGGGCAATACTGCCAACCTTAGAGATCAGACAGTTCTCTCATTAAGCAAAGATTTACCTTGGAATGTCTTTGTTTTACTTTCTCAAGGCCTTGCTCACTGTCATGCCCCTCTTGCCTTAGCTATTCCCCACACTTTCCTGCCCCCCCCTGATATTTTAAGGACCCAAAAAATACTGGCCAGTCTAGAGAAGTCTTTGTCTTAGCCACAAGAGCTCTGACCTTCCTGGATCCCCACAAACAATATTGCACTGTCTCTTTTATTTTATCCTTCACCATAAGCTTACCCATAAGATTGGGAGCCTGATCAGCTCCCAATAATTCAGAAAAGAAGTCCTCCTACTCTCTCAAAAGTACAATCTCACTTGGAGAGATACTACCTTATCTTGTCCACACTTACTGATGATAAAAGGGAGCATATTTGGTGGTGACTGAAAACCACACTGATGAATTTCACCATCAACACCCTAACAGGCATGCTGAGGCACCTTGAATGGTCCCCAGGGCAAAACCCTGAGAACCTGAATAGATATATCAACTTGGCAACTCTGATAGTACAGATTGCAATCATATGATCACTTGCCTCCTGGCAGGAATCAAAAAAGAAATAATAATAAACAGGTCAACTATGAGTGCCTCAGAGAAATCACCCAGAAGGCAGATGAAAACCCAGTCCCCTTTAAGAACCATCTTTCAGAGGCCATGATTGCACATACAAATACCCACCCTAACTCTTTTGAAGGTCTAATTCTTCTATACCTCCACTTCATCTCTCAATCTTATCCAGACATCCACGAAAAGCTTCAAAAATTGGAAAACAGATTCCAGGGCTGGGCGTGGTGGTGCATGTCTGTAATCCCAACACTTGGGAGGCTGAGGCAGGAGGATCACCATGAGTTTGAGGCCAGCCTGTGCTACATAGTGAGTCCAGGCCTGCCTGAACTACATAGCAAGACCCTATCTCAAAAGAAAGAAAGAAGGAAAGAAAGAAAGAAAGAAAGAAAACAGATCCAAACATCACAGAAAGAGCTTATAAATATTGCCTTTAAATATTTCAACAATTGAGATGAGGAACAGAAAACTCTAAAAGAAAAGAGACTAAAGCCAAATATCAAATCCTGCCCTCCCTAGTTTGAACCCCAGCCAAAAAATCTGCCAAAGGCTCCACCTCACACCTGCCTAGCAACTGTTTTCACTGTGGTAATCCAGGACACCAGGCAAAAGCTTGCCCTAATCTCAGGTCTACTGCAAACCCATGCCTGAACGGTGAACAGTGGGGTCACTGGAAAATAGATTTCCCTCTGTGGAAGTCACCCCCTCCCCTGAACTCTCTCCCCTCTACATGACTTGACACATCTGAAGACCTGGCAGCCCTCATGGTCTTATCTTCAGCTGCCAATTAAAATGACTTGGATTCCAAGGCCACAGCATCATCACACAACGTCATCAACAGATTCATGGTGCACACCAACTGGACCCATGTCCCTGAAGACTACCAAGCTACCTCCTGTGACTGAAAAGATCAAAGAAACAGCTACACTACTCCATGAGTCTCTCTTCATATCTTTGCCCATTTATTGACCATCTTAATAGAAGAATTCACCCATTATTCACACTCTTCCTCCCTAGACACCGTAATCCAAGACCTATGGCTCCTGGGAACCCTCTCAGACTTCTCCACAGAACAAATCATCACATTTACTTCCTGTGTTCTGCTCTGATCATTTCTTTCTCAATACTACTCATCCTCTTAACCCCTAACCCCACAACACAGACCTTTCCTTGGTATTTCAATCAGACACTCTCTCACATGGCTAAAATCATCCCAACTTTTAATGGAACAATCCAACAATCCTGTTGGGACTGCCTCCATCTTTCCCAAATAGCAGACTCAGTAATTCCTGCTCCCCTTGGAACATGGATAAACACTCCTGTGGGGCTACATTTCACCGAGACTGCCAGCCCCAGAGGTACAATCCTAGCTGAAGGATCTGACATCAGACTCCTGGGGGCACTAAAGGGTATCAGACAGGTCTTAATGGCTCACTGACTGCTGCAGCATAACCAGTCCCTCCCAAAAGGACTCCATCTAGCCCAACTTGTTCCTCTGTGCATCCCTCAAAACAAACAAGTTCATTGTACCCCAGTTGACTCTTTAGAACGCCCCTCTGCACAGCTACTATCCATCTCCTCCCACCTTCTGATCACAACTTTAATCATCTGGGAACTCTTTCATAGGTACCTGGGTACACTTCCTTCAGGGGCAGTCTAAATACTACCATATCTGAATATTGCCAAGAGAGGGGAAAGGACCCCCTGAAATACGCTCTCCTAGCCCATGGAGGTGCCCCAAAATGCAAAGGCCTCAATATGCCTGACAGCAGTCTTCCTAAAATAAAAATTCACTGCTCTTAGCCAAAAGGTTCCTGCAGTATTATAACCATCCTCACCCCTTTCCCCCTTGACAGCTACAACTTTTAGCTCCTCCATCCATATACAGCACAAATTCGAGGCAGTCAGACATTTACATCTTTATCCATTCCCAGACCTCCTCCTCCTGTCCTGATTTTATCTCATGGGATGCCTTTCCTTAGAGACAGATATCTTCTGGGTGTGTAGAGACAAGGATACATTTGCTTACCTACTAATCGGACTGGAGCCTGTACATTAGGCCTCCACGCTCCCACCCTTCCCTTAGCAACATCTGATCTACCCATCCCTATATTCCTCATGACCCATGTCAGGCCACAACACACCATACAGCTAGTCCCCTTCATGGCCAACCTGGGAATAATCACAGGAACTGAAATAGGTTCACCAGGCTATCAAAAGAGCTCACCAAGGGACTCAAAGAAGTCTCTGACCAACTGGGACACTTGCAAGATCAAGTAGACTCCCTGGCTTTAGTTGTCCTCCAAAACTGCAGAGCTCTTGATCTACTGACATCTTCACAGAGTGGTTCTGTGCTGTGCTCCAAGAACAATGCTACTTTTACACCACCAAATCCAGTCTCATTAGAGATGGGGTAAAGTGCTTTCATGAATGGGCTTCCAAACTCCTTGAAGGCTCTTCTAATGATCTGTTTCCCCTTCCTCTTCATTGGCTCCTACCCCACCTGGCCCCCTTAATGCTTATTACTCTTTTCCTTCTTTTTCTTTCCTGTATAATGAATCTATTTCAAAGATTTATTTAAGGAATGAATAGTGGCCATCTCCCAAGCAACTACTCAAAAACATCTCCAAACAGCCTCCCTTCTTCAAAACATCAAAAAACAAACAAAAAAAACCCCACTTCCTCTATATCCCACTCCCAGCAGGAAGTAGCCAAGAAAAGAATGATGACTAATTTTCTTATACCCTTTTAAAGCCAGGAATGATAGAGCCCAGACTGGGACACCATCATTTTGAATGAGGTCACCTGCCACCTTAGAGAAACATAGGTTTCATTTTACTTAGGTTATAAGGGACATGTCAGTGGGTCACAAAGGACATGTAAGCAGGTTACAGAGGATGCATAAGGAAGCCACAAGCCCACCATTTCTCTGACCCATCCCTTCAAAAACCTGCCAAAAAATGCTATAATAAAAAGCCTCTGAACCTATAAGAGACACCTCTGTTCTGCTTGCACAGAGAGGTCCCTGTCAGGTTTATCAATGAACCTTCTTGGATTGTTGAGTTCTCATCCCTCTTTCCTGCTCAAGGATGGTAAACTAATTAATAGTACAGACAAAATTTCAAGGCAATCTAGTGTTCATTTTATAGCATATTTACTGCTTACCACTTTTAGCAAGATCTACTATGAAAATAAGATCAAAAAGCCCATTTAAAATTTTTCAGTTTTGCCAGAAAGCACCAGCAAGACAGAGCAAATGAAAGCTTGGCTGCTTAAAAGATCAGCAGTAAAAAGAAACCAAGTACTTTGGATCAGAACAATAGGAAAAATGGCTTGAGGGCATGTCAGGAATCAGAAAGACCCCATCCTTTGCAACTTCAAGAGTGCAAAATTTTAAGATTTTGTTTTGAGACAAGAACCCCAGGGCAGTGTGTTCTAGAAGGAGCACCTAGAGAATTCATTCCATAGGATCCAGTTCACAATGCCCAGCCATGCCAACACTCAGACACCTCTGCAGTTACAATTGTTAGTGCTCCAGTAGTGGCTGACCATAGCATCATCCACATAGTGTTAGTTATGAAGGCATACAAATGCAAGACTTGTTTGGACAAGGAGGCTTTCACCCATATTTCAGAAGAAGACCTGGGAGAACAGCAAATGTGTTCCTAGGATAGCAGGGCATGAAGCTAAAAGTGCAGTGAAGCTGCTAAAAAGCTAGCGAAGGCGGGAACTTGGAATGTATGAGAAAGCTAAGGAATGAGCAAAGCCAGCCTAAGAGAAGTTATGAGAGCTACAACTACCAGAAATGTCATAGGACAAATGTTGTAGGATAAGGAAAGGAAAGGAACCTGTAAACAGGAAAAGGCCTCATTGGGTTTTCTGGCTAAACTGGATCAGAAAGAGTTAAAACTTTACTGAAGGAGCTAATAACAAGCCCAGAGAAAACTGATAAGCCAGGCAGGTGCCCTAACCAAGTCAACCTAGCTGTATCTCCCCACCGTACAAAGGAGACAATGGGCGACCACTTAAAAGACTATATATATTTTTTTCTTTCTTTTTTTTTTTTTGGTCTCACTATGTTTCCATTTACTTAGTTACTTAATTGCTAACTCAACCTTGTATGTAAAGTCCTCTTAATAAACCCATTCTGAGAGGACAAAAGAAACCAAATGAACTTCACATAGGAATTTGCACATAGAGGATGGTACCTGGAGTGGGACCCTAGGGCCTCAAATATCCTATTAAGTTGTAACGCACTCCAAGGAGAAGAGTCTTTCTGCCACACTAATAAAAAGGGCTGAGAACAAAGGGACCTCGGGTCCTCCATCTTTCCAGAGCCCCCTTCTCTGATTTATTAGGGTAGCTATCTCTCCTCCTTCCCCCCCCCATAAAGTGTCCAATAAAATATCTTCCTTTTCTTAAACTTCATATCTCTAATTATTAGTATGAAGTTTACAAATCCCAGAGAGCTGCCCCCCACTGGGACCTCAGTGCAGTGGGCAGCACTCATCCCTCTGGACATGACCCTCTGAAGTTCACATTTTACTACAACTTTCCCTGTGTGCTATACTTGGGAGCACAGGATTTAATGTTTGTCCTGCTGGATTTTGACCTTACTTTGCTCCCATTGGAGTCCATCTCCATATTTCTCCTTTTTGAAATGGAAATGTTTACAACTGTGCCATTGTCTGTTGGAGGTATTTAACTTTCTTATTTGATTTTTGCAAGGGCTTATACCTAACAGTTTGCTTTAAGTTTCAGAGGAGACTTTGGGACTTGGACTTTTCAGCAATGCTGAAACTGGTAGGACTTTGGCAATTCTTAGGGATGGATTAAATGTTGTCTCGAAAGAAGAGATGTACATGAGTCTTTTGGGGGCAAGGGTTAGAATATTATGGTTTATACTTATATGTCCCCCCAACGCTGCATAGGCTCAAAGATGGGACTTTTGAACGAGGACTGGATTATGCGGGTAGTACAGATGACCTGCTGTTAGAAGATGGGTTCTGGTCAGAAGAGATGGGTCACTGTGGGTGTGATCCAGGAGGGTATAGCTCCCTTCTGGGCTCCTCCCTTCACTCTTCTTCCTGTCCACCGTGAGATAAGCAGCTTTCTTCCTCTGTACCCCTCTGCCACACCACCCTGTCTTGGAGCCAGACTACTATGAAATGAAATCTCTGCAAACTTTGAACCAAAGTAAACCTTTCCTCCTTAAAGTTGTGGATGTTAGGTATTCTGTCCCAGGGACTAAGACACTATCTAAGCTTGACATAAATATCAAGGTGAGAAATGAGATTGGGACAATTTAGACAAGAGAAAAATCTTATACAGGATTGAATTTGAAAATCAGCTTGGACCAATAATAATAAACCCTATTTTTAACCAATTTGAAAAACTGTAGTTAACACAGGCTTCATAGTTAACTGAAACTATTGTCTCTCCCAAAGTTAAGCAACAAATGCAAATGTGTTTATAACCCATTAGTGTGTGATATATTTTTCACAACAATGATGCCTAATCTGCTTTGTTACATTTTCCCACTATTTGGAATTCCTAGCTCATAAACTGCCCACAGCCCTCCTCTCATTACACCACATAACACCTAAATACCATTTTCTAATCTGCCTTAATAAATACCAACTGGCCCAGAACTGATCTAGTCGTCTATTAGAAGTCATTAGATAACTCAGTGGATATGCTGACCTCTCCTAGCATATTTCCCAAAAAATAAGGCCAGGTCTTATATTAATTTTTCCTCCAAAAGATGCAAAGGGGGATGTTGTTTATTCATGTATGACAATCTACACTTATTCATACACAACAATCTACTTTTATTCATTTATTCATGTATAAAAATCTACATTTAACCAAATACAATCATATCATCTTCTTCTATAACATCATCATAACTCTCCAAACCCTGAATTCCTGCCCGAATTTCTTGCAACTCCATGTGCTATATAATCAATGGACCCAATCTCTCATGACCAGCAATAGACCTCTCCTTAAGTGAGCACTTCTTGTCCATGTAGCCTGCTCATAGTGCACTGGCAACACAGCCGCCAGTAGTTTTATCCCATAAATTCTTCACCCCAGTCACAACCTCTTGCAGGATAGGTTTCACAAAGTTTCCATTAAATCAAGTGTTAATTGAAGACTTAGGAGACTGGAGTAGCAACAAAAATAATGACAATTAAGAGTGGTGGTCCACACAAAAGCAATGAAAATTGCAGGCACCAAAATTCAGAAAACACTTCTTTATTTCACAAGAGTGCATTAAGTACATATGTTACAGCACACAAAGTATTGAATTACAAAGATCCATATTGGACAGAACCACTTCTATTCATTAACAAGTGCACATGTTATTTGTGCCTTGTGTCTGTGCTCTGATTGATCATTCAGCAATAAGTTTTGAGCTCTTCTGTTTACATATGCTTTTACCTCTCATCCAAAGGCACCCACTTGGGTATTTACAAAAACTTAATTATAATTTATTTTATAATATATTTTAAGTATTAATGTCAATAATATTACTTATTTATATTGTTTATTATTATTTTAATGCAACAGATGTACTAAAGGCATCCATCTGGCTGATGATCTTTATGAGGCTTATTTTTGTGGTAGGGGATATATTTTGAGAATCCTGAAAAATCATGCTGGGGCTTATTTTCCAGTTAGGTCTTATTTTTGAGGAAATAGGTTATGTCCCTTGTAATCAGTCACACCACTATAGCTTTTCTATCCAACTGCGGCCAACCTCTGTTTTTTGTCCTGTTTTTAAAAGTTATAATAAAAACTGTCAAAGATTAAGTTTTGTTACTTATATACATTGACTGTATTTTATGCCTTTGCAAACTGCACAAAAAAGGTAAAAGGTCTTAGATAGCATTGCCATGCTGCCAACTGCCATTGCAGAATGTGAAGAGGCTGGAGCAAAAAAACGAGCTGTTTTATCCTGTTAGAGTATAAGTTAAGGCACAAAGCAATTTCAGGAGTTGGTGTGGTTATAGGTAGGGCCACAGTTCTGGCCAGGTGCTTGATACTTAGTCACTAGATCTTGCCTGTTCCTCTACAGATAGCATCAAGTCATCTAGAATGACTTCAGAAAATGAGGGCCTTGGACATCCTACCCACAAGACAATTAAGAGACTAGAGGCTGAGTGCATACTGAACAAGTTCCAGCTTCTATCCACATAGCCTTCCTCAGCTGAAGCTAAAGAACATCTTTCCAGCAGTGTTTCAAATCAACCAGAAGACATTCCCAGCAGCTGTACAACTTGATAATGGGCAAGTTATAAAGGAGACAAAGGGAACACCACCTAAAAGAAGATATGAGTGCTGCCAACTTGACAGGTGTTTATAGTGGAATTCCTGAAAAGCCTCACTATCTAGAAATTATAGAAATATGAATGCAAAACCCAGTACATAAATATAAAACCTATGTTTTATATTTGGCATCCCACGGAATGACTCACCTGGTCAGTGTGAGAAGGAAGAGTCTCCTGGTTGCCCAGAGAGCAGGAGCACAGGCAGGAGCAGCATCTTGACCCCATCACGGCAGGGCAGCTTCTGTTGCTTCACATCTGCCTTCACAGCTACCTATGCAGTGCTGTCCATAAAAGACTTGGGCACTATAAGAACAGCAGAAAGGGAATTAGGAGGAGATTCAAACAAAGCACAGAAATTAGCTGAAAGACCAAATGTTGGAATCCAGTTTGAATTCAGAAGAGGAATCTTTGGGGAAATACCAAGACGTGAAGAATAAAAACCATGACCAGTCCTTTGACAAATTCTGAAGATGGGCCTGGGGATAATTCCTGAACTTCCCACTGTTGAGATTTCGTTAACTTACAACAGGGTTTCTTATATGTATGAAGATTTGTTTCAGACACTATTGAGAAGAAAAGAAAAACAACATTTATAACATTACACAGAGTAGGTAGCAAAAATTCCAGTTTGTCTTAGAAAGATTATCTTCATGTGCTTGAAGAGTTTAATATTTAAAGATTGTGTCTAATCACATTATATTAAAATCTTGCATTATGTGATACATTAGTTTAACATTTCAATTTGTAGTAGAACATCTTTTTCTTTAAGTCAAGTGAAAGTACATAAAACATTGCATTTTTCCCTTTTTCTTACCTCTATCAAATAACATTTATTTCCTGCCTTTGAATGAAAAGTTGTCCCAGGCATCCAAACTGAATTTGGATTCCTTTAGGACCATAATGTTAAGTAAAATAAATCAGGGCTGGTGATATGGCTCAGTGGCATAAGTGCCTGCCTGGCAAGTGCGAGGTCCTGAGTTTGACTCCTGGTACCCACATTAAAAAAATAAATCATACTCACAGGCTTAAATACCACATGGTTTCTCTTATATGAGAAATCCAAAATGTAAACAAAAAGCAAATAAGAGATAGATAATAGTGTAACCAGCTTTCTCTCTTTGGGTTTTTGTCTTGAGGGTGACAAGGATTGAAGCAACAGGATGACAGGACACAGCAAACAGTGTGAATGGACTGGGTGTAGGATATCAGAAAGAATAAAAAGGAAGCTTCCACTGTCGGGAGGGGCTGTAAAACACAGAACCAAAGATGTTTAAGTCTGGAGACTTATATAGTCTTTTGGAGTAGAATAGTGTAGGGGAACATGAAAGAACACAGGTAGACAGTTATTACTCTTGTTATTGCTGGCAATAATATGTCTACAAATTAGGCTATATATTTTTGGGTTTTTTTTTTTTTTTTTTTGCATTTCAGCCCTCTGAGGCTTTTCCCCCTTTATTTAGGGAGTTGTCCTTTGTCATTCATGCTCTAATAATTTGAAGCTTATTTTTAAAATTTATTTTTATTGGTATATTTCAGAAATACATAATGACAATATTCATCGTAGGGAATTTGTACCTGAACATGGTATATCTTGCTTCATCCTTTTTTCCCACTCCCCTTCCCTCCCTTCAACCCCTCTTTCTCTCCTTATTTAAAAAAGCTTTGTTTCCATTTTTTTCCTTTTTTTCCTCCTTTTTTTCTTGTCCCTTCTATCCTTTCCCCCTCCAACCTCTCTGTTCTCCTTCTCATTTGAACATTTTCTTCCCATTTCCCTATATCTATTATACATTTTGGTTCTTATTTACACTTTTGGTTTCTCACACCAGAGAAACAATGTGATATTTAAACATGTGTGTCTGATTTATTTCACTAAAGAGTATTGTCTCAAGATGCATCCATTTAGCTAGAAATGTCTCAAGCTTATCTTTATGGCAGAGTAGTGCTCTATTGAAAAAAAAACATCATATGTTCTTTATCCATTCATCAGTTGATTGGGCATTTGGGCCATTTCTAAGATTTAGTTATTACAAACTGTGCTGTGAAAGCATGGGTTTGCATATATCACTGTGGCATGATGCTTTTAATTCTTTCAGGAAGCGGAATAGCTGGGTTGAATGGAATCTCTAGTTTTGTTTTTTCTTGAGGAATTTCCACACTGATTTCCACAGTGGCTGCGTCAGTCTACACTCCCACCAACAGTGGAGAAGTGTTCCTTTTTCCCTACAGACCTGCTAGCATTTGCTATTGGTTGATTTCTTGATAGTAGCCATTCATTCTGGAGTGAGATGGAATCTCAGCATTGTTTTAATTTGCATCTCTTTAATGATCAGTGATGTTGAACATTTTTTCATGTATTTATTTGCCATTTCTACTTCCCCATCTGAGAAGTGTCTGTTCATTTCAGATGCCCATTTTTGGATTGGGTCTTTAAATTTGAGGGGTCTCATTTTTCTGAGTTCTTTATATATTCTAGATATTAGTTCTTTGAGGAACAAGAGTATTTTCCCACACCATGGGTTGTCTCTTCACTCTGTTGGTAGTTTCTTTTGCTGTGCAAAAGCTTTTTAATAAGAAGAGATCCCAATTATTGATTCTTTGTGATATTTCCTGTGTGGTCGGAGTTTTGTTAATAAAGTCTTTGCCTAGACCAGTGTCTCCAAGAGTCCCACCTATTCTCTCTTCCAGCAGATTTAGTGTTTCTGTCTTAATACTTAGATGTTTGATCCATTTTGACTTTAGTTTAGTGCATGGTGAAAGATATGGATCTAATTTTACTCTTCAGCCTGTGGAAAGCCACTTTTTCCAGCACCATTTATTAAAGAGGCTATCTTTCTTCCAGTGAAGGTGTTTGGCTACTTTATCAAAGATAAAGTGGCTGCGTAAGTTGGGAGTCATTTCTGCATCTTCTAATCTGTTCCATTGAAACTTGGGTCTTTTTTTTTTCTAGTACCATGCTGTTTTTATCACAGTAGCTTTGTAGTATACTTTCAGGTCAGGATTGTGATGCCCCCTGCCTTGCCTTTGTTGCCCAGAATTGCCTTTGCTATTCTAGCTCTCTTCTGGTTCCAAATAAATTTGGGATTTGTTTTCTCTAATTCTGTGAGATATGCTATTAGTATTTTGATTGGGATTGCATTAAATCTGTATAACAATTTTGGAAGTATGGCCATTTTCACTATATTGGTTCTTCCTATCCAAGAACAAGGGATATCTTTCCATTTCCTGATATCCTCTGTGATCTCTTTTTTCAGATTACTGTAGTTTTCAACTTGAAGGTCTTTTACTTCCGCTGCATTAACACAGCCAAGGACAAAACCCACATGATCATCTCAGTAGATGCAGAAAAATCATTTGACAAATTCTAACATTCATGATAAAAACCCTAAAGAAAATTGGAATAGATGATCTTTATCTCAATCTGATAAAAGGCATCTATGACAAACCAACAGCCAACATCATACTAAATGGACAAAAACTGAAAGGTTTCACTCTAAAATCAGAAACAAGACAGGGATGTCCGCTGTCACCATTTTATTCAATATAATTCTGGAAACATTAGCCAGAGCAATTAGACAAGAGGGAGAAATAAAAGGAATAAGGATAGGAAAAGAAGAAGTTAAATTATCATTATTTGCAGATGACATGATACTCTGCATGGAAGACCCCCAAAAAACTCTACCAAAAGTCTTCTAGTTTTTTTAATTTAATTAAGTTTATTGGTACAATTTAGGAATATACGATGATCATATTCATCATAGGGAATTTGTACATGGTATACATTGATTTCTCTCTCTTTTTTTCTCCCATTCCCCTTCCCTCCCTTCAACCCCCTTCCCCTCTTATTTATAAAGCTTTATTTCCATTTTATTCTTCTTTTCTCATTTTTTTTCTTTTCCCTTCCTTCCTTGCCCACTCTGCCCTCCCTAGTTCCCCTTTCCTTTTGAACAACTTGAACCAATCTTCCCATTTCATCATATCTCTTCTACAGTTTGGTTCAATTCTTCTAGATTTAATTATCAAATTCAGTAGCATAGTTGGATACAAGGTCAACACAAAAATCATTATCATTCCTTTACAAAAATAACAGACTCATTTTAGAGGGAAGGCTTTCAGTTTTTGGCCATTTAGTATAATATTGGCTGTTGGTTTGTCATAGATAGCTTTTACCAGATTGAGATAAAGACCCTCTATTCCAATTTTCTGTAGGGTTTTTATCATGAAAAGGTGCTGGACTTTGTCAAAAGCTTTTTAACTGAGGAATGGATAAGAAAGATGTGGTATTTTTATACAATGGAGTACTATTCAGCCATAAAGAAGGATAAACTGGAGACTTTTATAGGTAAATGGATGCAACTCGAGAAAATACTCATAAGTGAAATAAACCAGAAGCACATGTGTAAGCATCGTATTATCTCTCTAGTATGAGAAACTGAAAGAGTAAATAAGATCCAAAATGTACAATAGATATGGTGAATCAAAAAGAAACTGGTCAAAAGGAAAGAGAGACTGGAATAGGGAAAAGAAAGAAGGGAAAGGGAAAAAAAATTGTATATATATATATAAGATGGTTAAGATAGATACACTACCATTTTTACTTAGTTCATTGAAGAGTAAGGTTTGTGCCAATAATGTTTGGACAATTGAATGCTAATGTCTGGTGTCCTGAATAACTAACTTAAAGATAGTAATACGTAATGTTTTAACCATTGTTACCCTCCTATTATGTTGTTTTGAAAATTTGTTCTTCTTTTGATTTGTTTTTGTTTTTTCTTCTCTTTAAAAAAAAATAACAGACTCACTTAGACAGAAATTAGGGAAACAACACCTTTCATCTGGGAAATCAATCTAATTGAGGCTTACTTTTAACTCACTAGGGTCTTGGCCTCTAGTTCAGTTAGTTTACTTAGTCTACTCAGAGCCTTCCACCACCACACCCAGCTTCAGTGTTGTTTTAATTTGCATTTCTCTAAAGGCCAGAGATGTTGAATATTTTTTCATGTATTTATTGGCCATTTGTATGTCTTCTTCTGAGAAGTGTCTGTTCATTTTGGTTGCCAATTTTTTGGTTGGATCTTTTACTTTGGGTAGGGGCTCTAATTTTTTTGAGTTTATTTGCCCTCTGATGAGTTTTGTCTTTTTTAAAATGGAAGGATTGGTGAAAGTCTTTTAGGACATTTTGTTGGCTAGCTGTTCTGGTTTTTTTTAACCATGCTGAGAGAGGACATATTTTGGAGGACAGCAGTCCTGAGATATGATGGCTAGAATACATGATCAGGTCTTACCTAAGTAAATGTAGCTGTTGTCAATGGCATCTTCAGGTTTTTTTTTTTTTTTTTAATGTGGGTACTGGGAGTCGACCTCAGGACCTCACGCTTGCCAGCAAGCGCTTATACCACTGAGTGATATCATTGGCCCTTTTTTTTCCTTTATGTGGGTACCAGGAATCGAACTCAGGACCTTGCACTTGCCAGGCAGGTGCTTATGCTGCTGAGCTATCTCACCGGCCCACATCTTCAGTTTTTGCCTGAGAATACTGGGGCTTAGCCTCTCCTAAGGGGTGCTCTCGAAGTACTGTCCCTCTGGCTGTGGCATTGGCCACCTTGTTTCTTTTTGCTATTTTATCTGCTCCCTTTTGATGTCTATGGTGAATTAATTATTGCTATCACTAGAGGGAAGAATATTGTGTGTAACAGATGGTCAATTTCTTGGTGATATTTTATTGAGGATCTTGTGGCTGTGGGGAAACTTTTTCTTTCCAGATGGCAGAGTGAGCATGAAGGACCAGGAAGGCACATTTTGAGTCTGTGTATATGTTAGCGCTCTTCCCTTTGCTTAGTTTTAGCTCCTGGGTGAGAGCGACTAGTGTTTCTAGCTGAGCACTTGTTCCTGGGGAGAGGTGTGAGCTCGCAATGACTTTTGTTGGTGACACCTCTATATATCCTACCCTTTGCACACCTTGTTTTATGAAGGAACTCCCATCTGTGAGGGGTGTCCAGTCTGGATTTCTTAACAGGTGGTCTTTTAAATCTCCTCTTGTGACATAAGTTTTTAATATCACTTGGCTATAATCATAGGTTAATTCTCTTTTTTTTTTTTTTTTTTTGAGGGGAGAAGAGTAGCAGGGTTTTGGGAGGGCAGACTTTTATTTGCATGGCAGGTCATTCTAGTAGCACAGCTTTACATCTCAGGAGCCAGCCGTCTGAGAGCCAGAGGCTTCTTTTGGAGGACAGCAGCCCTGAGATGTGATGGCTGGAGTGCACGATCAGGTCTTACCTAAGTAAAACTTAGTAACCTCTGGAATTAGCAGGGCAGCAGCAGCAATTGCCTAAAGACAAGCCAGCCAGTCTTTGGCCATCACATTTAGTTTTTTGCTTAGGTAGCTGACAGGCTGTTGGGATGTCCCTTTAGCTTGGGTCAATACTCCTAGTGCTGAACCTCTTTTTTTCATCACATATAGATTAAAATCTCTTTCTGTGGGGATGCTCAGGGCCAGAGCATTGAGGAGAGCCTTTTTTAATGTTTTAAAGGCCTACCCTCCTTTTGGTTTTCATGCCAGGATATGGGGTTTTTGCGCCTGTGTGTCTTTAAACATTTGATGAAGTATGTGAGCTATTTTCCCATACGTAGGATCTATAATCCATAGAAACCAGGGGTACACAGGAATCTTCTTAGCTGCCTTGAGGTTTTGTGGAGGGAAAGATAAGATGGGCCTGATTTGATCTCTACTCAAAGCCCTGTAGCCCTCAGACATTGTCAGGCTCCTATATTTTACAGAGGACTGGTGTAGCTGAGCTTTAGAGACTTCATATCCCCTGTCTGGGAAAAAATCGAGGAGGGCGTTGGTTCCACTTTGGGAGACTTCCTTAGGGGGGGCACCTACTAGGAGATCATCTACACATTGCAAAGCCTTAGTCTCATGGTATGAAAAGTCAGGCAGATCTCATGACAAGGCAAGCCCTGTTCAAAAAGGTGAGGGCTGTCCTGGAATCCCTGTGGAGGACAGTTCAAGTAAGTTGAGTCATTTGGTTTGAGCGGGTCCTCCAAGGCAAACAGAAACTGGGATTTTCAGTGCCAGGGAGTGTAAAAGAAGGCCTTTCAGATCCAACACTGTGAACAATTTGGACCCCTTAGGGATCTGGTCATCAGGGTATAGGGGTTGAGAAACACAGTGTATATGGGACTCACTGCCTCGTTAATAAGTCAGAAGTCTTGTACTAGCTTCTATTTCTCATTGGATTTTTTTGACTTCAGAATTGGGAGGTTGCAGAGGCTGTTGTAGGGGGTCAGGAGACCCTGGAACTTTAAGTTTTGGATGTTTTTTTAGCCCTTCTTTGGTCTCTGGCCTTATGGGATATAACACTGATGTGGGAAGGAGGCTGAGTCCTTTAATTTGTACCAGCTGAGAAGCCATAGCCTGGCCTTTTTTTTTTTTTTTTTTGGCTGAGGTCCATCCTTTGGGGTTAATTTCAGTCTCTTTTAGGGGCAGGTGAAGAGTCTTTTCTGGGGCTTAGGACAGTGGTAAGCTTATCTGAGCTACGGGATCTTGTCCCAGCAACAGGGTAGGGCTGTCTGGCATAGCCCGAAAGGAACGGGAGAATAGAAGAATTCCTGAGCTACAGCTTAGAGGAAAAGTGAAAAGCTGAGCAATTACCTTTCCTGGCACTCCCTCCAGTCATGATGGTGGGGAGGGAGAGGGACCCAGTACTGCAGCAAAGGACTGAGAGTGCAGTACCAGTGCTGACCAGGAAGTCTATGGTTGACTTGAAACCATTAGGATTACCCAGGGTCCCTGCACATCTGTGCTGCTCTCAGAGCTGCTCCTCCCTCTGAGTCAGAGAGGGTTTGGTTTAAAATGAGCATCACATCTCTCCATGGAAAGTCATAGTTACAGGATAGTTCCCTGAACACTTCTACCTATTTACTGGGATCCTCAGAGAATCTATTCAGGTCTGCTTTAATCTGTTAGAGTTCTCCCAGGGGGAAGGAGACCTGAGCTCACATGCGGGTCCCCTGTTTCCATCTCCTGGAGGGGAAGCAACGTGGGAGGTCCTTGCTCTTTTCGCTGTATTGGGGGCCCAGGATAGGGTGGACAGCAGGGCCCTTTAGGAGGTCCCCCTGGGAGGGGAGAAGATGAGGGCAGGAGAGACCTTCAGGAGATTTTTCCTGGGAGGGACAGGATCTGCCAAGGTTGAGGGGACAAGGGCTGTTCACAGGGCTGAGTCTATACAGAATGACCTGCAGAGGTCAGGATTGTCTCTCAAACCAAAGGAAGCCCGAACATAGGGCACTTTAGGCCATTTACCCTGCTTTTTGCAAGCTAGGTCTAGTTGGAGGATTGTATTGTAATTGATGATCTTTCTCACTGGCCATCTTTTTTTTTTTTTCAAAGAATAGCCAGGCCATGTGCATATATAGAAGATCAGGTGTTCCCCCCACCACCAGAGGATCAAACATGTTCTAGTTAAGAATGCAGCCCAAGAGAGAAGTGACTGGAAAGCTTCAAGTTTCAATGTTTTCTGCCTGTAAGGGAAGTAGGAAGGGAAGGATTTCTGCTCCATGTCCCCTGTTGCTCTCTCTTCTCCACTTCCCTCTGCCCTCAACAGCAAGTGTGGGGACACCCCCTCCACGGACCTATTGGTGGTATTCATGCTGTGCACCTATGAGTCCCGGGAGGTGCAGCCATGGCCTGAACTTCATGGTGTATATATGATTTATATAAATCTATATGTATATAGATTTAGATGTAATAAATTTTGAGGATTTTTCAAGAATAGTGGAAAGCCCTCTGGAAAATGTCCTGCAGACATATCTCAATTAATTTAGGACAGTGACTCCGTTTGGCTGCTTTAAGTGGAGGCCATAGCCAGGATGGCTTTTTTTCCTGGGAGAGTCTATAAAACTATTAAGGCCAAAATAATAGGGACCCTTATAAAACCCCCGCTGAGCTTAGCTTAAGAGGCACTCCCAGCAGGTTAAATGACTCAGGAGATAAACATCAACCATTCTTCTTTCAATATTTGTGCCACATATACATTGAATATGTGTTGCCCAAAAGAGGGAAATCCCTTCTGTGTTGGCCAACTGCTTCCCTTCTCTGTCTGTGTATCTTTTAGTCCAAGTATAAGGTGAAAAGTTTCTTGTGCAAGGGAACCAGAGAATAATCTCCATTCTGAGGGAGGGGGACCTACCAACATTTTGGTGGGGTCAACCAGGCACCAGGGACAATGGGGACTGGGAAGGCCCAGGAGAGAGATGGCCTAGGATTTTAACTTGCTCTCCCTCTCAACAAGTCTATCAGGATGTGTCTAAAGAGGAAGGGGTCAGCCACAATGGTGGAGAAAGAAAAGTCCAAATCTGTAGTTCAACACTTAATGAAGGCTTAAGAGAGGGCTCTTAAATCATCTCAGGTCACCCTGGAAAACAGGATATCTGAAGAACATCAAGAGAGTTTACCTCTCATCCCATAGAGGAGTGTAGGTGGGGTGATAGATAAGTGGAGATTTCTCTGCTGGATACCCAGTCAGGCTGTCAGAACCCAGCTTCCACCCGATGTCCTTTGAGTACCCACCAGACAGTAACCCTGGCTGGGGTCTCACAGTTCCCATCCCAGCTTTCACCAGCTCCGTGCAACCAAAGGGAATCCAGTTCCCTGGCTGGCTAAAATTCCCACTGGTTTCAGTGGGGGGAATTACCCAGGAGGTGCTGAGGAACCAGTCCTCTGCTTCAAGAATGGCAGCAACTCTGAGAGCTTTTAACATGGTTGCAGAGTGCCTACCATTTTATAGATTTCTACAAAGGGACAGAAAGGGTGCATGTGTGTGCTCCAGATGCCATGCCACACTTGGTCTCCATGGAGAAGATGACCTCTCATTGGGTGGCAGAGATGTAACTAGCTCCCTCCCTTTGGGTTCTTGCCCTGAGGGTGATAAGAATTGAAGCAATAGGACAGGACACAGCAAGCACTGGGGAACGAACTGGTGTGGCTCACGAGAAAGAATAAAACGGAAAACACCTGCTGTTGGTAGGGGCTCTAAAAGATGGAACCACAGATGTTTAAGTCTAGAGACTTTGGCATGAGAACAGTGTAGAGGAATGTGAACGAATGCAGGTAGGCAGTTGTCGCTGTTGTTGTCAAGCATATGATGTCCAGCAAGCAGGCCGTATTTTTGAGGGGGATTGCATTTCAGCCCTCTGAGGCATTTTTTAGTTTGTTTAGGGACTTGTCCTTTGTGCTCTAATTTTTTGAGGCTTATTGTCAACTAACTCAGGTCTTAGTCTTTAGTTTAGTTTATTTAGTTAGTTTACACAATTAGTTTACTCAGGATCTTGTCCTGTTTGTCTTTTTTTAAATCTCCTGGTCTCAATATGACATAGGGAGATGGACCTTCTGAAAATGGAAGGAAACCAAGAGGTAGAGAGAAGGGGAAGGCAATGCGGGGAGAAATGTGATTTTTAAAAACTAAGATGTGTTACATACATGTACCAAAGAAGAATGTAATCATTATGTACTGCAGATATGCACTAATAAAAAATAAAAATTGATAAAAAATAAAGTGAATTGGGAAGACATAATTCCCTCCCTATTTGAGTAAGGAAAAGACCAGTCTAGATAATTGAATACATATTTGCATGGAGTTACTGAGCTATTGAATGTAAAATACCTAGGGAGACACTAAAGAAAATGCTTAACCAATGTTTACTTTTTTGTTTTATCTTCCAGTTAGAAGACTGTTTCTATTGCTTCTGTTTAGAAATGAGGAGCACAGTGGTACCTCAGTTCATGAACTCAATTCTCTCCATGATTCCAGTCACAAACTGAACTGTACAAAAACCAAATCAAATTTCCCCATAAGATCAACATTGAACCTAACCATTAAATTTGATTCAGTTCTTGTCCAACTCAGTTTGTAACCAAAATCTGGAAAAGAATCAAGTTCATGAACTGAGCTACCACTGTACTTTAAAGAGATGCAGAAGGGTGGAGAGTCTTTCTAGATGAGCAGATTTCCCTATAGTAACTTGAGGTGCAGGACAAGCCCAGGCACCCTGAGCTAAGTGACAGGAGCAGCCATTCTTGGGCTTCGCTTGACTGGAGTTCAGTGCTCCCCCACATGATAGGTCCATGTCCAGAACTTTCAAGTTTGGTAAAGAAACCATTTCTTTTTTAAAAGTTGCAATTGAATTGTCAGTACATTGTTTTTTTTTTTTTTTGTTTTTTTTGTATAGGTTGAGGGATCTCAATCATTGTGTGTGCGTGTGTGATTTTTTTTTTTTTTTTTTTGTGGGTACCGGGGGTCGACCTCAGTACCTTGCGCTTGCCAGGCAGGTGCTTATGCCACTGAGCTATCTCACCGGCCCAGTGTGTGTGATTTTTAAAAACATTATATGGTTGCCTCCAGAGAAGTTGACATTTATATTACCTAAAAAATTATTGTCTAGTATATGGGGCCTTTAAAAGTGCTAAAAGGAAATATAAATTATTAGAGAAAAAATATTTGCTCCGCTTGCTTTTTAGGTGATCTTCCACAAACGCTTACAAAGAACAGCTTCCTGGCCACAGTCTTCCTCCTTGCTACCCACAATGCTTTTCAAGTTCCAGAATGTGTGTGGGTTAAGTGTCCTTGAGGCTTAACCTTTATTCACTTGAGTGTCCTTCTGACCTTGTTATTCTCCCCTTTCCTGTCCATTTTACGTACAATGGAAGCCTCCATCCCCTTGCAGGATACAGTTAGACACCTCTGTCATTGTCTGGTTATAACCCAGTGGGGGCCAGGGCCAAGCTGGGGGAATTCCTCTTTAAGGAGACAGAAAATATCTTTCAATGATGAGATTGTGTTACTGCATCCGACCTAGAGTGTTTAGACCCAGGCCTCATTCACCAAGTTAATATATGACTTCGTCTAAGTTAGCTTTGCTTATTTCCTTGTCTGTAAGATGGGAATTAAAATGCACATTTGCTTGTCTATAAAATGTTAATTTCCATTTTACAGAATCTACCTCACAAGAGTCGTGAAGATTAAATAAGAGAATGTATGAGGCACACTTATGGCAGAACTGACAATATTATCCTTGCTTGATTGTTTAAAATTTATTATTATTATTTCAGATTACACACATGTAATGTATACTAATGCTTGATTATTTATACTAGTAAAAGTAAGCACTATATTTAACAATCTATAATACAGATAGCAAGTCATTTTAATTAGGCCTTACACTATTCCTCACCATTGTTTAATTTGCTGGTCATCCTTTTATTTAGGTCAGAACCTGTTGGGGAGTTTTCACAGATTCCCCCAGAATTTCTGATATGGTCCGCATTCTGCACATCTGAACATGTTTCCCTTAAAAAAATAGCTTCTCTAGGTAAGACAGGATAAATAGCTTGCAATTCTAGTGTACTGTTCAGGGAGGAGGAGACCCAAGAGTTACTTTATGTAGTTTAATGGAGAAATTTGTTAAAACTTTCAGGGACATTCATGCTACCCTGTGATTACATTATTTAAGACACTATCTGTTTCCCTGCCTGAGGTATAAGACTGACAGTTTTTTAAAACTCTTTTCCTCAAATTTCCATTTCTCAAGTACAGTGCTCCATCTAAGGTCTGCTTAGCCTTGTTTAAACAATAGCCTTGTTTAGTTTTTCCTGCCTGTCCCCATGCTCTGTTTTGCACACTCACCCATTAGGAACTCTGCAACATAGGTGCTCAGAACACTTTTCAGCAGGGCTTGGTACCGACAAGGTAAAACTCCTGTCACTTTCACAAAAAGCTGGTTTCTTTCAGCAAAGCTCTGCTGTACTCCTGTCCAGCTGTCTCCCAGAGGCCGTAGCCAGGCGCACGGATGCAGTAAGTACATGTAGCTCAGTACACACTCATCTCCATTATGAGAAAAGCTCAGTGGTGAGTCATTGCCATCTTCGGACAGCATGAACAACTCTGTCACATGAACGCCAGAAAATTATCTGAAATGAGATCTGCCCTGGAGAGCGGGGGCCGCCACCAGCAGCACTGTAAGGGGCCTGCTGCAGGGTTCTGTAGTATACTCAGGGAGCCAGCTCACTCCTTTCCTGTTCTTGGCTCAGGATTCAAGATGTCATCTGCCACTTCATATACTTGTCACAGAGTTACAAATTCTTGTCAGCTGCTGAGCACTTAACCTGTGCCCAATACTGTGCCCTAAATGTGAGCTCATTTAATCCTCAAGTCTCTGAGCTGAGGAATTGTCATTATCCCCTTTTTGACCATAAGGAAAGTAAGCCAGAGGAACTAATTCTTTTTCCCAAGATCCACAGTCACGGAGATGCATCAGTTGCCCTGCTGCACTCACTGCGGTTCCACCGAACCACTGCATCTGGCTCCTCACACTTAGGTCAGATCAGAAACCTGACCTACAAACCCATCAAATGGCCATAGTTGCTATTTATTTCCACTCTGATCCAGGCCACTTTTCCTGTAAAAATATTGAGATGTAAGAATACAGATGCCAGGATACAGACCAGAAAAATGAGGTATTGTGTTATTTTCCAGTAGTCCTATAACTGATCACCATAAACTCACTGGCTTAAAACAACACAAATTTATGATCTTATATTAAGGAGGTTAAAATTCCAAAAAAGATATCACCAGCCTATGATCAAGGTTTCAGCACAGCTGTTTTCCTTCCAACTGCAAGAGACAATCTGTTGTCCTGACTTGTAGAGATTGTGGCCCCTTCTTCCATTGGCAGAGCCAGCAGTGGCCGGAAAGTCTCTCCACACTGCACGTGCTGACTTTCTCTCCAGCCTTCCTCTCCCACAGTTAATTTAAGAACACTTATGGTTACACTGGGCTCACCACAATAATCCAGGATATTCATTTTATTTTAAGATTAGCAGATTAGCAGCTGATTACCATTTCATAATTTAATGCCTCCTCGACATGTAACATAATTTATTCCTAGGGTAAAGGGATGGATATCTTAGAGCAGGGATGGCAAACTTTTTAGAGCTTTCAACAATAACACACAGCCGGCATGCATGCATGCGTGCCACAGGTTCACCGCCACTGCCTTAGGGGATTAGAAGCATGATTCTGCCCACTCAGGCATATATTAGAAAGCAGAATATTAGGAAGTTGATATTTCCTCAAAGTGTACAATTAAGACCTCGTTAGATTAATCTTGACAATTGGAAATAAATGAACTAAACTTTTCCTTAGACTTACTGTAACTTGATATTTTTAAAGTATGAAATAATGATCCTAATTTTGCTAACTTCAGAGTGTGCTTGTCCTGATATTGATCTGTGAACTCCTGTTGCTAACTTGCCCATAGCAAAGAGAGAAAACAAGCAAACGTGTCTAGTGGCTGCAAGCATACCTGGGCATTGTGTCCTAGGAGCCCATCCCATGTCAGGATGAGCATCAGGGAGAACATCATCTACAGAGACAATAGCCGGGTCATGTCACAGGAAGAGATTGTGAGGGCAGCCAAGGAGGACAATGTACACCAGCTCATCTAGAGCTGCCTGCCTTAGATCCCTTCCAAAGTGTGAGCATGGAGCATGGAGCAGTTTACCTTGCTTGTTCTTTGAATTCTTCCTTATGTTTTTCCTTTGCAGTTCTAATGATCAAACCCAGGACCCGGAGCATGTTAGGTAAACGCTCTACCACTGAGCGCACCTGCGGCCCTATCGTTTGATTTCTAAAGGGCTCGTTTCCCAGAGTTGAAGAGAAGTTAGGAATAAACCTCTATGGAAGGATCTAGTCACATTTCCTCTCCCAGTTAGCAGTTTCATTTACTGGTTACCTAGCTCTCCTTCTGACAAAAAAGCAAATGTGTTAGACAGGTTCAGGTTTAGTAGACATGATCTTTGCAGGGAGAGGAGACCTAGAACAATTCTCCAGTTTCAGTTCTGAGGTTCTTCCTGCTTCGGCCCAAGGGATAAGTAGAAACTGGGAGGCCGTTCCCTCCAAGTCCAAGTATAGGGCCTGCAGTAGCATCTGGGTCTCCACTGTGGCTATGCAGTTTACGGTCTTGCCAGGGAAGCAGGCATGACCATCCCTCCCATTTCCCTCCTCCATTTCTCTTCTTTCTGCCTACTTCTGACTCTTTTCCAGCCTTCAAGCCTCATATTGTGGAGTGAGGCCAGGCCAAAAAACTGAACCTCTGTCTGAACATGGTCGAGCCACTGAGATGAAGAATACTGTGTAATTTCTCATCACTATATTTCATGGGCCCACATCTCCACTGACAGGGTTGATTGCTAAAATCTCCCCTGTGCTATTGCCCTATGGACACCCTCACAATTCCTTTAGGATGTTAGAACATGAACCCACTTATCCCCTCTATTCTCTCCCATTATCACTAGCTATATTCTTTATTATAAGAAACTACCCCTAAATAATAAAGCTCAGTAGCCTGCAGCCAGTGAGGAAGACGCTCTCTGACGGTGAAGGGTAGCAAGACCAGGTGGTCCTAACTCCTCCCAAGATTTCCCTTTTCGTTAGAGTTTTTTTTAGATACTGCTATCCTCAAGCACAGCCCCCTCCTCTCCTTTAACTGTCTAGTCCAGCTGCAGTTAACTGATTCTTCCTGAGGCTTGAACACTTAAAAATCCAGCTATTTTACTAATGACAAGTCAGTGATTTCTAAAGTTTGGATGTGAGTTAGTATCAACCAGGAATTTGTTAGAAATGCAGATTTTCAGGCCCCACCCTATTTCTGATGGAAGGGAATAGTTTGTGATTTAATAGTCCATGCGAAACTGACGCAGATTACAACACACAAACAGCGATGATAATGTAAGGTCAGAAGGGACCTCTCGGGAGGGTTAAAAGACCCAGGCCCTTTTAGAGAGTGGAAAATACAGGGTCTGCTCATACAGGCTATGAACAGCAAACAATTTTCAAGCAGATTTGTGGTTTAAAGCTGACAGCCCGTGGTTTCACAAGTCTGTGTACGCTACCATCCCCCCTTAAGTTTCCCATCAAGTAGGTAACTCCCCCAGAACAAGCTGCTCTGGAAAATTCCTCTGTAGCCCACAAGACTGAACCCTTAGCAACAAGTGCAATATCCAATCAATTAAGTGTCGACCCTCGGAGGGTGGAGACGGGACCCTTATCCTGTAAAACAGGACCTTCTGCCCCAGATTTGGCTGTGCCTCAGCTCTGAGCCTCCCCTCCACTCCTTGCCTGGGGTGGCTTTGTACCACTTCCTGCAATACCTATAATAAAATTACTTTCATTTTACATTGTCTTCACTGATTCCTCTCCTTTCTACCTGGGAGAGAGAGATAGGCCCCACAGTGGTGAGTCTGGTGATGGCTAGACCCCAGAACTACCGGACGTAACAATAACTATCATCTAATCTTTAAATATATCCTGTTCCTCTGGTGTTTAAGCTACCACAGGGACCACTCTTGCTGGACTCTTTCTGTCACACTGAACACACCTGCAGACATCACAAGTCCTTTTTCTGTGTCTAGACCAGCATGTTAAGTCCTGTTATAAGTCTGAGGATCCCTACCTCTGAGTGATTCATACTAGGATTCCCCTAAGCCTGCATTGGCTGGTTTAGTGTCCTCTTTTGTACAGGGTTACACACTGCCCTTCTCTGCCTCAATAGGGCACACGTTGTATCAGTGCAACCTGGCAACACCTGCCCTCCCAGGAGACACACTTCAGTACACCTCTCTCCTGAGACAGCTACAGCTCATGGTGGAGCCTTTCCCAAATATGCCAAAACATTGCCAGGGTCTTCCCATTCCGTCCATATCAGAAGACATTATTCTGAGCACCATAGAGTAGAGTCACCAGATACAAGTCAAAATAGGCAATACTATGTAGAACATGAATTTTAATGACAAAATTCTGGTGTAAGTATCAGAGCCCATACTGATTGACTATAGTTTCAGTTTGGCAAGCAGCAAAAATGTTAAGATAGGATTGTTTTCTAGGTTATATATATTGTCACTTTCCACTTTGGTTTTCTTCTACATATACTTTAGCTTATGTCCCTATCAGCATATTGAACAATTACTGACAATTCTATACTGTGAGAAGCAACATGGGAATAATTTCTGAAGAACTCTAAGAAGAAAATATTTCAAAGGATACTTTAATTTGCAAAGTTAGATATCAAATTGGGATTCTTTGGCATCCATTATAAAGACTTAAGTGTTGGAGACTAATTTATAAAAACAGACATGATTCCAGCGTTCTGGGAGGCTGGGAAGGAGGATCACAAATTTGGCCCAGATCCTCTCTAAAAATGAAACTGAACAAAAAACAACTCAGGATGGAGCTCCGTGCAAAGGCCCTGGGTTCAAGGACAGGCCGTGCCCTGGGTACATGGATGCACACACGCCTTTGGCGGGCAGACTGACCAGAATCCTGAGACACAGGACGAGCAGCCCTGGGCACGTGGCGTAATTGGTGAGACCAGCAACATGGAAGTGTCTGAGGCAGCAGTGGGGAGCCAGCACCTGGGCTCTGGAGAACTCCACCAACAGAAGACCAGTCCCAGTCCCCACATCCAGAGGCCAAGATCAGCTCCATACCCAGCACAATTCCCATGGCAAACCTTGCTGGAGTACACAACACATTTCTGGGATCTGACACAAACACTATCACAGAACTGTAAACAACAGAGGTATTTCACTACTTTTATTCATCCTTGTTTGTCTGATTGGCTACCCCTTTCCTGTCTGGTTGGAATTCATCTTGTTTTGTCTTGTATTTTGTGCTTATTTTTGTTTTGGGTTTTTTTTTTCCCCCTCTCCTCTTTCTTGGGTCTACTTTTTTTTCTTTCCTGTCTTCTTTTCTTTTCCTTTCTCCTCTTTCTTCCTTCTTTTTTCACTGTTGAGGTTTCTTACCTTTTTTTTTTCATTTTCTTCCATTGATCTTCTCTCCTTCCTCAACTACTATTTTAATTTAAACTTTCAAGTGAGTAAACACTGTCTTTTCCCTTTCTGATTTCTCCTTTGCATTCTATTTCATTCTTTCCCTCCTGTGTCCTCCAGTTTCCCAAAACTCTGGTGATCATCCTTTGACCTCCAGCCTTGACTATACTGATTTATTTATCACTTTATCCTGTCCCCTACCCATCTTAACCCCTCTGAGCCCCCAAAAGGATAAAACCACTCCACTAAGGGAAAAATCACCGCATACAAGTACATGGTATATGTTTGATTTTGTTATATAACTTTACAGTTTGCTCCTGTGGTTGGAGATAGCAGGTTAATGGTTACAATAATTTGTTAGTACTTAAGCTATACTTGAAACTATTGTTCTTACTAACTATACTACTTTAGCCAGGATGTCATACATGTTATAATCAGTTTTTCTCCCCTGTATGATAACGCTGTGATTGTATGGGGTTATAATCACCACCACAGCCTAGTATAAAAGGATTGGGTGCTGAGCCAAATAGCAACTTTGCATCCTTTACAAACTGGGAGGGTAGATTCTTGGATTAGCTATAAAGAACCACCCACATCTACAGGACATCCCCAAAGAACAGACATCTCCTAGGGAAGCCTCAATATTAGTGATAAAGCTATCTATCATAAAAAATTGGCAAGCATCAACATAGAAAACAAAATAAAATAAAAAAGGGAAACTAGAAAATGACAAGACACAGATGCAAAATGCAACCCCAGACACCCAGCCCACCCAGGACAAGCCTGGAACACAATAAGATAGATGAAATTGGGAGTTGAACACTGGAACTTTCTGAAATGATAGCAACAGAAGTGAAAAAACAAGTGGAAAAGGCTATAGAGAAAATAGTCTCTCAGGTACAAAGAGAAATGATGCTTAAAATCAAAGATATTAGAAAAGACACAGATAAAAGAATGGATGAGCTTAGAAAAATGATGGAAACAAAAAATGAAAAGAAATAGAATCCATGAAACAAATTCAAACAAAAATCCAAGAGGTTAAAACCTCCGTTGAAAGTATATACCACAGATTGAATGAAGGAGAGGACAGAATACCAGATCTGAATACAGAATTGCAGCGAGTGATTATGAAAAGAAATGTATCTTAAAAATACCAAGAGCCCATGAAAAATCAATAGATGTAAAGAAGAATAACATATGATTGATTGGGGTCAATGAGAAAGCTGGTGACAACACAAATGCCATAAAAAAACTCTTCACAGAAATAGTGGCAGAAAACTTCCCAAGCAAGGATAAAAATTTGACACACAAATAAATAAAACATATAGAACTCCAAACAGCCATGACCAAAGTAAAACTACACCAAGACATATAATAATCAAGATCCCAGAAATTCAGCACAAGAACAGAATATTAAAAGCTGTTAGAGAAAAGAAACAGATCACCTATAAAGGAAAGCTCATCAGAATCATGGCCAACATCTCAAAACAAACCCTCAAGTCCAGAAGAGCTTGGAGTGAAGTATTTCAAGTCCTGAAAGAAAACAACTTCCAACCCAGATTGATGTACCCTCAGAAACTAGCTTTCAAAATTAATGAAAAATAAGATACCTCCATGACAAAGAACAACTGAAGAAATTCATGACCACCAAACCAATACCACAAAGGGTACTAAAAAATATTCTAGACAGAGATAAAAATGACCACAGTTCCAAGAACAACAACAGAAAGAAACCACCAGGCAGGGAAAGCAATTAAACAGAGGTGAAAAGCAGGGAACCAACAGCAGGAAAATACCATGACAAAGATAAGCCAGTACATATCAGTTATAACTGTCAATGTAAATGGCCTCAATTCACCAATCAAAAGAAACAGATTGGCAGAATGGACCAAGAAATAAGATCCAACAATATGATTGTATACAATCTTGTATACAAGAAACACATTTAACTCAAAAAGAAATTCATAGACTGAAAGTCAAAGGATGGAAAACAATACTCTATGCAACAGGAACCCAGAAAAAATCAGGGGTAGCTATCCTTTTAGCAGACAATGTGAACTTCAAACCAGAATGATCAAAAGATAAAGAAGGTCACTACATACTTGTTAGGGGAAAAATTCAAGAGGAAAAGACAACAATCATAAATATGTATGCACCAAATATGGGAGCACCCAACTATATAAGACAAATATTAATAGACATGAAAAATCAAATAAGCAATAACACAATTGTAACTGCAGACCTTAATACCCCATTGTCACAAAGAGATAGAACAACTAGACAAAAGAAATACCAGAACTGAACCAAACCTGTGAACGAATGGAGTTAGTAGATATTTTCAGAGTGTTCCACCAAACATCATCAGAATACACATTCTTTTCAGCTGCACATGGGATGTTCTCTAAAGTAGACCATGTACTAACTCACAGAACATGCTTAAATAAATAAGAAGGAATTGAAATTGTCCCATGCATATTATCTGACCATAATGCAATGAAATTGGAGATTAATGGCAAAAGAAACCCCAAAAACTCCATCAACACATGGAAATTAAATAACACCCTCCTGAACAACCAGTGGATCACAGATGAAATTAAAGAAGAAATTAAACAATATCTACAACTAAACAAAATAGCAGATACAACATACTGGAACTTATGGGATGCAATAAAAGCAGTCCTAATAGGGAAATTTATAGTGATGAATTCTCACATCAGGAAAACATAACAAGCACAAACAACCTAATGTTGCACCTCAAGCTTCTACAAAAAGAAGAGCAAGACAAGCCCAAAGCCCATACAAGGGAGGAAAGTAAAAGATCAGAGCAGAAATTAATGTAATTGAGTCTATGAAAACAATACAAAGAATTAATGAATCAAATATTTTGTTCTTTGAAAGAATAAATAAAATTGACAAACCCCTAGCCAACCTTATCAAAAAAAGGAAAGAAAAGACTCAAATTCATGCAATAAGGAATGAAAAGGGTGAAGTCACTACAGATCCTGTGGAAATTCAAAATATCATCAATACCTACCTTGATAATTTTTACTTTCATAGGATGGAAAACACAGAAGACATGGACAGATTCCTAGATATGTATGAATTACCAAAGCTGAATGAAGAAGATATAAAAATTCTGAATAACCCAATCTCAGTTAATGAGGTTGAAAATGTAATTAAAAACTTACCAACAAGGAAAAGCCCAGGTCCTGATGGATTCACAGCTGAATTCTACAAGAAATTTAGAGAAGATTTAACACCAATACTCCTCAAACTCTTTAATGAAATTGAAAGGGAAGCAATACTACCTAACTCATTCCTGGAGGCAAGTATAACCCTAATACCAAAACCAGAGAAAGACCCAATCAAAAAAGAGAACTACAGGCCAATCTCCCTAATGAACATAGATGCAAAAATCCTCAATAAGATACTAGCAAACAGAATGCAGCAAATCATCAAGAAGATTATACACCATGACCAAGTGGGATTCATCCCGGGAATGAAGGGATGTTTCAACATACACAAGTCAATAAAAGTAATACACCCTAGAAACAGAGCCAAAGACAAATATCGCATGATCATCTCAATAGATGCATGGTTTTGATAAAGTAAAAAGTTTTGATAAAGTCCAACACTCATTCGTGATAAAAACTACAGAAAATTGGAATAGATGGTCCTTACCTCAATCTGATAAAAGCCATCTATGACAAACAATAGCCAACATCATAGACAAAAGATGAAAGCTTGCACTCAAAAATCAGTAACAAGATAAGGATGTCCACTATCACCACTCCTATTCAGTATAGTTCTGGAAACATTAGGCAGAGCAATCAGACAAGAGAAAGAAATAATAGGAACAAAGACAGGAAAGGAAGAAGTTAAATTATCATTATTCATAGACGACAAGATATTCTACATAGAAGACCCCCAAAACTACACAAAAATACTTCTAGAATTAATAACCAAATTCAGTAGCATAGCTGGATACAAGTCAGTATTCAAAAATCAATAGCATTCCTGTACTCAAACAACAAACTCACTGAGAGAGAAATTAGGGAAACCACACCCTTCACAATAGCATTCAAAAAAATGAAATACTTAGGAATCAATCTAACAAAGGAGGTAAAAGATCTATACACTGAAAATTACAGTACTCTGAAAAAAGGAGATTGAAGAGGATATCAGAAAATGGAAAGATATCCTTTGGGCATGGATAGGAAGAACCAACATAGTGAAAATGGCCATACTCCCAAAACTGTTATACAGATTTAATGCAACCCGAATCAAAATACCATTAGCATACCTCACAGATCTAGAGAAAACATTCCTAAAATTCATTTGGAACCAGAAGAGACCTACAATAGCAAAAGCGATTCTAGGCAACAAAGGCAAGGCAGGGGGCATCACAATCCCTGACTTGAAATTATACTACAAAGGTACTGTGATAAAATCAGCATGGTACTGTCAAAAAAACCAGACCTGAGGATCAGTGGAACAGAACAGAAGATGCAGATGCAATTCCAAACACACTAAACCACCTTAAAGGAGCCAAACATGTACAGTGGAAGAAAGATAGCCTCTTTAGTAAATGGTGCTGGAAAAAGTGGCTTTCCATGTGTCAAAGACTAAATCTAGACCCATGTCTATCACCATGCACTAAACTAAAGTCAAAATGGATCAAAGATTTAAATACTAAAACAGAAACACTGAATCTACTGGAAGAGAAAGTAGGTAGAAATCTTGAAGACACAGGTGTAGGCAGAGACTTCCTGAAAAAAGCCAAACTGCACTGGAAATACTCCAAAAAATCAACAACTAGGATCTCTTCTTATTAAGAAGCTTTTGCACATAGAAAGAAATCACCAGCAGAGTGAAAAGACAACCCACAGAGTGAGTTATTTAATTTCCATATGTTTATGAAATTTTTGTGGTTTCTTTCCCCTTTGATTTCCAATTGTATTGCACTATGATCTGATAATATGCATGGGATAATGGGTGGATTTATTCTATTGAGATTCATGGAATTCTTGACTTTGTTGTCCTTTTCTAAGATATCATTCAGAACATTTTAAAGTGCTGGTTTGCTGGTCAAGAGTTTCTTCAGGTGTTCTTTATCATGGAAGTGTCTTATTTCTCCATCAATTTTGAAAGATAATTTTGTGGGGTATATCAATCTGGATTGGAAGTTGTTTTCTTTTAGAGCCTTAAATACTTCACTCCAAGCTGTCCTTGATTTTAGGGTTTGTGTTGAGAAGCCAGCTGTGATTCTGATGGGTTTTCCTTTATAGGTGATTTGTTTCTTTTGTCTAACAGCTTTTAAGATTCTGTCCTTGTGTTGAATTTCTAGAATTTTGACTATTATATGCCTTGGTAAAGTTATTTTTCTGATCATGGTATTTGGAGTTCTATATGCCTCAATTATATGTCAATTTTTTTCTATGCCTAGAAAGTTTTCTTCTATTACTTCTGTAAACAGGGATTTTATGCCCTTTGTTCTGTCTTCTAATTCTTCATTGATTCCAATTAATCTTAATTAGTCTTCTTTGCATCATCTATCAGCTGTTGGATTGATTTTTTGTGGTCCTTTGCTATTTTCAGAAAATCTTTCATTTGATAATCACCAATCACAACCCTGCCTTCTAGATCTGATATTCTATCTTCACATTTGTTGGCTCTGCTTCACATACTTTCAATAGAATTTTTAATCGCCTGGATTTCTGTTTCATTCTGTTTTATGGAATCCAGTTCTATTCTATGTTGGGCATTCATGGTTTCCATGTCTTTCCTAAGCTCCTTTATTATTATTTTTTTTTTGTGGGTACCGGGGGGTCGACCTCAGGACCTCGCGCGCCAGCAGGCGCCCGTGCCGCTGAGCGATATCACCGGCCCCTTTTTTGTATGTGGGTTCCGGGAGTCGAACTCGGGCCCTCGCGCTTGCAAGGCAGGCGCTTAAACCGCTGAGCCATCTCACCGGCCCAGCTCCTTTATTTTTTAAAAATCTGTATCTACTCTAAATTCACTAACCATTTCCTTCATTTTGGTCATCAGCTCTTTAATTATCTGTGCAATTATCTCTGCTTTGAATTTTTCATGAGTCTTATTCATCTGCTTTGTTACTTCTGTTGCCACAATCTCAGAAAATTCAGATGGGTAACTTTTGATTTCTTCCACCTCAATGCCTCCTGGTTTTGCTTTGGAGGAGTTGGGGGTCTTGGGGAGCATTTTGCTTCTGTGTTTTCTCATTTTCTATTTTTTTTTGTTGATTTTAGTTGCTTTCTGTGTTGTGGTTTATAAATTGCTTATAAATAGCTTTATTACTAGTATCTAGACCTGTTTGGGTAATGAATACTTTTCAAAGATATCTTCTAGGTGTATCAGGCTTTTGGCCTTTCAGTCTGCCCTGGAATCCTTCCTCTTCCATTTATTAGGCCTGAAAGGTTGCAGCCTATTTGGTACTAAGCTTTAGTATTGTTTATGGCCCCCAGACAATCTAGGCATTGACATACAAGGAAAATCAATTGATTGCAACAAATATGTGACCTTAGCTAAGATACTACAATTAGCAATAACAGTAGCATCAAGCACAAACTTGACAATGACAAAGTATAATAACTAATACTGTGCCACTTTAACCATAGGTACAAGATCTATGGTTACAGAACAAAATCTAAGGCAAATCTGAAAATTATATACAGTAGATATCCACTCTGTAGAGCAATTTTACTCCCTTTTACTGTACAGCACTATTCAGCTATAGTAAGATATAGTTAATTAGCTATAGATTCATAAGGGTAAGTGGTATGGGTACAGAAGCATGAAGAAAAAAAAGTAAAGACTACAAAAAATAGAACAATGGAAGATGTGAAGAATGTGGTAAGATTGATGTAAAAGCTCCTATTAAGGAGTAAAGGGAAATTAGTGGTATTAGGTAATAGTAACAGAGAGAATTGACTAGGAAAAGGATAAGTAATAGGGAGTGATGATTAAACTAGAGGAAAAGAAAATAAGAAAAAATACTAAGGGAACAACTAGAAAGAGAGAAATTGAGGAAGAAGGGAGAGAGAGAGAGAATTAAAGGAGGGTCTATTCAAACAAATAAAACTAATATTTAAAAGGGAGCAAGAAAATGGGTGGTAAAACTCCAACCTCCACCAAAGGAACAGAAGTAGTAAAAATTTTTTTTAAAAATACCAATATAGGAATAAAAAATCAGGTTCAATGAATGGAGAAGAAAAAAATAAAATGAAAAGTTCATATATATTTCCAGAGGAATATTTTCTTCCAGGGCTAGCAGTCTTTAATCTTACAAGTCACATTTGTCTTTGCTCCTCTTTATAGTCTGTGAGTTTATCTAGAGGTATTTCAGTTTAAGGGGACCCCTCTCCAAAATCCCATTTGTAGCAGCTGTTCAAGCTGGGGTATCAGACCAGGGAAGGCATAGGGTCTTGGATTCTGAGGCTCCTATCATGGAGTCCTGCTGGTTGGGGACTAACACTGGTTACCTGACATATATTCCAGTATCCATGGGACTGGCTGCAGACACCAGGCAGAGGCTTGTATCACCTCGGGGTACCCAGTTAAGGTCCAGGTATGCCTAATGTGAGGATATTCCTGCAGGACCAGTGAGGGCATGGGGTACTTGATGGTGTCTCACAAATGTCCAGAGTACTGGTCTATTGTGTCAGGCAGGGACTGAGCCCAGGACTCTGACACTATGAGGGTGGAGATTCTGATATGCCCGGAGTGGAGGCAGTGCACCTGGTGCTGAACGGATGCTGCCACAGTCCAGGTATACCAGGAGGAGACTCACGCAGGATTGGAACACCCCATGTAAACCCAGGCTGCCCAGGGACTGGTGTTAGAAGGCAGACAGTCTTTTGCAGGACTAGGATCGGAGTAGAGCAGTGAGAGCTGCATGTGGGCTCACGTGAGCCTGGGGTTCTAAGTGTGTACTCAAACTGGAGCAGTGCTAGCTCTGTGTGCCAGATTAGTGTCCCAGTTGGTGTGGGATAAACTTCAGGCTCCTACCAGTGACTTGTGTGTGCCTGGGGTCCAATATTGAAGACCCCTGACACAAGCATAGATCGCTTCTTTATCCTCTCAGAGTCGGAGATTGGGTGGGTGGGGAGGGAGCCTCTCCTGTCCCTGATTACTCACCCCTGGTGTGTGCCAGCAGAAAAGCTGCCAGGTTGAAGTCTCCTCTGTGTTTGGAGAAGAGACAATGAGACAAAGGTCCCATATACCCCAAATCCACCCTGTGAAGTAGATTCTGCCATGCCATCAGGTATTTGGGTAGTTCTCAAAGTGACTGTTCCCATGATGGGCGAGGGTAGAGGTGCTGCAGGCCAGCCCTGCCAGACTACTTGTCTACTTTTAAACTCTTATGCATGTTTCCTTTGATCTACAAGACTCTTTTTTCAAAGTGTTTTTTTTTTAATCAGGGTGTATGTCCCTCCCCTTCTTCCAATTATCTGTGTTTTCAGTTGATCTTCTGAGTCCCTCAGATGTGGCTCCTCATCTATTTAGTCATGTTGGATCTCTCCTCTACAGTCTCTATACTGTATTTTATTAAACTTTAAAGAACGCATGCCAATTCTTCTCAAACTATCCCAAAGAGTTATAAGTGTGGGAAGTATTACCCTGTTACCAAATCAAGCAGGAACAAAACAGTAAAGAAAACAATGGAGCAATATTCCTGATGAATGCAGATGCTAACATCCTCATCAAAATATACTAACAAGTCAAATCCAACAGCACATCAAAAGATTCCTTATCATGGTCCAGTTAGACTTCTGCTAGGAGTCTAAGGATAGTTCAACATATGCAAATCAATAACTGTGAGTCATCATGTAAAGAGAATAAAGGAGAAAAATCGTAATCATCTCAGTAGATGCAGAAAAGACATTGAAAGGAAATTCAGTATTCCTTCATGATAAAAATACTAAAAATGTTTGGTATAGAAATAATGAACTTCGATGTTATAAAGGTTAGATGTGACACAACCACAGGCACCACATTCAATGGGGCAAAGATAAAAGCATTTCCTCTAAGATTTTGAATAGGATAAGAATGTGCACTCTCACCACTCTTATTCAATATACTACTGGAAGTGTTATTTGGAATAATTAAGAAAAAATAAATAAAATCCATAAAAAAGAAGAGAAGACATCAAATTTTCCATGTTTGTAGATGAGGTGATACCACACAAAGAGGAACCTATAAAGACTCCACCAAATAAATTACTAGAACTAATAAAGAAAATTATTAGTTTCAGGATACAAAATCAACATGCAAAAGTTTCTAGCATCTTTATACACTAAGAAACTGTGACGGAAATAATTAAAACAATACTATTCAGAATTGGAAAAAATTCTTAGAATCAGCCTAACCCTAATCAAGGAGGACCTCTACAATGCAAATTAACACAAAGAAACTGGTAGAATAAATTTTAAAAATTAGTATATATCTTAAAATATTTTTGAAACAGTGGGATAGGTAATTTGTGTAATTATTTGAACTTCTCCCTACTTCCTGTTTGTCTTCTATTTTTCTGTTTATTTTCTATTCTATCATAACAAAAAAACCCACAAAAAATAACAAATGTTGGTTAGGATGTTGAGAAGAAGCAACACATGTATACACTGCTGGTGGGAATGTAAATTAGGACAGCCACTGTAGAAAACTGTAGAAAGGTTTCTTGAAAAAAAAAAAAGCAGAACTATCATATGATAAACTAGTAGCACTCCTGAGTTTTATGGCAGGAAATGAAGTCAGCATGCAAAAGAGATACTGACATAGCCATATTTATTATGGTGTTAGTCACAGTACCCAAGATATAAAGTCACTTGAGGTGCTTATCAAATGAGAATGGGGTTGAGCCTCAAGATGGCGGATGAGTAAGAAGCAGGCAACGAAACTCTCTCTAAAAGTTACCATTGGAACACGAGAATATAGCGACCCGGAAAGCGCAGGAGGGGGGGAGATGCCTCCCCGAAACCCAGAGAAGTTCTGAAGCGCAATCTGGGACCCCCGGCACCAGTGACGGGTGACTTCCAACAAAGAAGACGGAAAGAAGGAGCAGACCGCGCCCGCGCACCTTCTAATATCCTGGGAGTTGGAGCGCCGGCGGAGGCTCAATTCTACGGACACACAGTGGCAGCTGGCGCCCAGGGAGCCCCCACGGAGGATCCTGAGACAGCGGCGGGGCAGGGGAGCGGCGGAGAACAGCGCTGACCGGCGGTGAGTGTCTCTCAGCCACAGCTGCCCCGCGCCAGAGAGCGACCGGCCGGGCGCCATTGTGGGGGGTGTGGCGAAACTCAGAGCGGCTCGGAAACTGCTCTGGGAACTTGTGCTCCGGACAGGGCAGCACAGGGCCTCTCAATTGAGCCCACGAAAGTGTGCTGAGGTCAGCAGGTGAACGAGACTGGACTCTCAGCCACACCTGTCCCGCGCCAGAGAGCGACCGGCCGGGCACCATTGTGGGGGGTGTGGCGAAACTCAGAGCGGCTCGGAAACTGCTCTGGGAACTTGTGCTCCGGACAGGGCAGCACAGGGCCTCTCAATTGAGCCCACGAAAGTGTGCTGAGGTCAGCAGGCGAACGAGACTGGACTCACAGCCACACCTGTCCCGCGCCAGAGAGCGACTGGCCCGGCGCCATTGTGGGGGGCATGGCGAAAAACCAGAGCGGCGGGAACCAGTGCAGGGAATCCACGCTCCGGACAGCGCGCTGAGCCTCTCAGGCCCAGGGATCGTGAAAGGGCGCTGAGAGCGGAGGCGAGCTAGACTGGTCTCTGCCTGAAAGTACGCGCCTCTGCTCACCGCCCGCCAGAGGGCGCACCTGGCTTACTGGGATGGACCTGCACAGAACAGGACTCTGTCACCACAGGGTAACTGCCTACAGCAGAGTCAACACCTGGAACTGATTCTTTTTAATTTTTTTTTCCTTATTTTTATTTATTTTTTATTATTATTATTATTTTTTTTTTCTCACTGATTTGTTTTTTGTTCTGGCGAAGGGTTTTTTTTTGTTTTTGTTTTGTTTAGTTTTGTTTTTTGGTGGGGTTTTATTTTTGATCTGTCTGTTTTATTGCTTTTATCTTCGTTATTGTTTCTGTATGTGTATTTGCTCTTTCCTTCATTATTCTCTCTGGTTTTTTATATGAGTGTAAACAGCGCCTCTAACTTCTTTGTGATTGTGGTCGTGATCTGTTCTTCCTTTTATCCCTTCCTTCTCTTTTTACCACCTGTTCTCTGCACTAGTGTCCCAATTTTAGTGGGATCCCTCTTGGTCCTGTAACCTTACATCTAATTCCTTCCTCTTCTCCCAATACTCTATTTCCTCCTTAACTCATTTTAAATTTAAACTCCTCAGGGAAAAATTGACATACATAGGACTTGTATACTGCATATAATTTTTCTGGTGTGTTTTAGATTTTGTTATATAACCGCAACTCTATACAGCTAAAAGTGGTAAATAACTGGTTAGCTCAGTCTGTCATTTTCTAGGCTGTGTTTGATGCTTTAGTTAACATTATAGCCAAATGTGAAATAATTGTTCTAAACATCTTTCCTTCCTGATATTTCATGATTGAGATTGACTAAGGGACACAGAAAATACAGTGACACAGTACCAAAGAATCAAGGACTGGGCCAAACAGGTAGCAACTTCGCATACCCAACGAATTGAAGAGGTAGGATCTGGCAGAAAGCTCAAAACACAAAAGCAAGCTCCACTTGGAAGATACTGCAGAGAAGTAGTCATCTTCTAAAGATCTTAAACACTAGCAATAAAGTAACCTACTATAGGTAATTTGCAAACATCACCCCAGGAATTAAAGAAAGAAAAAATGAGACGACACTTAAACAAGATGCAACCCCACACATCCAATTCACCAAAGGCAAACCTAGGGAGCAACGAGGTGGGACAATCCGAAAGCCACCCACCTGGCCTATCTGAAGTGGTAACAACAAAGCAACTGAATGAGGCTCTGGAAAAAATTAAAACAGAAATAATCTCACAGATAACTGCAGAGATAATGTCTACAACGAAGACCATGCTTAAGGACACTATAGCTGATACAGACAAAAAAATAGATGAACTTAAGAAAACTATAGAAACCATGAATGCTCAGCATAGGAAAGAAATGGAATCCATAAGGCAGATTCAAGCAGATATCCAAGAGATAAAAAATTCCATTGAAAGTATTTGTAGCAGAATAAGCCAATGCGAGGACAGGATCTCAGATATAGAAGATAGGCTTGCAATTAGTGATCATGAAATGGAAAAATTCTTAAAAATAGCAAGGGACCATGAAAAATCAATTCAACAGCTGCTAGATGACTCAAAGATAAACAACTTAAGAATAATTGGAATAAATGAAAAAGCAGGAGATAACATCAACGACATTAAAACCTTGTTCAAAGACATAATCAGGGAGAACTTTCCTGGAAGAGAAAAGGAATTTGACACCTCTATAAGTGAAGCTTTCAGAACACCAACTAGACATGATCAAAAAAAAACTTCAGCCAGACATATTATAGTCAAGATCCCAGAAATTCAACAGAAGGGCAGAATCTTAAAAGCTGTTAGGGAGAAGAGACAAATCACCTATGAAGGAAAACCCATCAGAATCACAGCTGACTTTTCAGCACAAACCCTCAATTCAAGAAGAGCTTGGAATGATGTATTGCAAGCTCTAAAGGAAAATAATTTTCAGCCCAGATTGATGTACCCTGCAAAACTATCTTTCAAAATTGATGGAGAAATAAAATACTTTCATGACAAAGAACATCTGAGAAAATTTATGACCACCAAACCAGCACTCCAAAACGTTCTGAAGGACATTCTAGAAAGAGATAGGAACCCCAACAGAAGGAATCCACCAGGCAGGGCAAATAATTAAATAGCCGGAAAGCGGAAAAACAAAGAGTGGGAACCAACAACAGGAAAATATCATGACAAGTCAATACATATCAGTTTTAACCATCAATGTTAACGGTCTCAATTCACCAATCAAAAGGCACAGACTGGCGAAATGGATCAAGAAGCAAGATCCAACAATATGCTGTATACAAGAAACACATTTAATTCAGAAAGAAATTCATAGACTGAAAGTCAAAGGATGGAAAACAATACTCCATGCCACAGGAACCCAGAAAAAAGCAGGGGTAGCTATTCTTTTTGCAGACAAAGTGAACTTCAAGCCAAGAAGGATTCAGAGAGATAAAGACGGTCATTACATCCTTGTAAAGGGAACAATCCAAGAGGAAGAGATAACAATCATAAATATATATGCGTCAAATACCAATGCACCCAGCTATATAAAACAAGTACTAAAGGACATGAAAAATCAAATAAGCACTAATACAATTATATTGGGAGATCTCAATACTCCACTATCACAAAAAGATAGATCAACTGGACAGAAAATCAATAATGAAATAGTAGAACTGAACCAAACTTTTGAACAAATGGACTTAGTAGATGTCTACAGAGTGTTCCATCCCACAACATCAGAATACACATTTTTCTCAGCTGCACATGGGACGTTCTCCAAAATAGACCACATACTAGCTCATAAAACCTGCTTAAGTAAATGCAAAGGAATTGAAATTATCCCATGCATATTATCAGACCATAGTGCAATGAAATTGGAAATCAATGGCAAAAGATCCCACAAAAACTCCCTAAACACATGGAAATTAAACAGCATCCTCCTGAACAACCAATGGGTTACAGATGAAATTAAAGAAGAAATTAGTCACTTTCTACAACTGAATGATAATGACAGTACAACATACCGGAACTTATGGGATACAATGAAAGCAGTCCTAAGAGGGAAATTTATAGCATTAAACACTTATATCAGGAAAATAGAGCAAGCGCAAATAAACAACTTAAGGGTGAACCTCGAGCTTCTAGAAAAAGAAGAGCAGGTTAAGCCAAAAGCCCGTACAAGGGAGGAAATTATAAAGATCAGAGCAGAAATTAACGTATTGGAGAATAAAAAAACAATACAAAGAATCAATGAAGCAAAAAGTTGGTTCATTGAAAGAATAAATAAGATTGACAAACCCTTATCCAACCTTATTAAAAAAAGAAAAGAAAAGACTCAAATCCATGCAATTGAAAATGAAAAGGGTGATATCACGACGGACCCTGCAGAAATCCAGAAGATCATCTATACCTATTTTGAAAATTTATATTCTACTAAGATGGAAAATGCAGAAGAAGTGGACAGATTCCTAGATTCGTATGAATTACCTAAGCTGAATCAAGAAGATTTAAAAATCCTAAATAAACCAATATCAGCCAATGAAATTGAAGATGTAATTAAAAACCTCCCAACAAAGAAAAGCCCAGGCCCTGATGGATTCACTGCCGAATTCTACAAGAAATTTAGAGAAGACCTAACGCCCCTACTTCTCAAACTTTTCAATGAAATTGAAAGGGAAGCAATACTCCCAAATTCATTCCTGGAAGCAAGCATTACCCTGATACCAAAACCAGAGAAGGACCCAACTAAGAAAGAGAACTACAGGCCAATCTCCCTAATGAACATAGATGCAAAAATCCTTAATAAGATACTGGCAAACAGAATCCAACAAATTATCAAGAAGATTATACACCATGACCAAGTTGGATTCATCCCTGGGATGCAGGGATGGTTCAACATACGTAAATCAATAAATGTAATACACCATATTAACAGAACCAAAGACAAAAATCACATGATCATCTCAATAGATGCAGAAAAAGCTTTTGACAAAGTCCAGCACCTTTTCATGATAAAAACCCTACAGAAAATTGGAATAGAGGGTCTTTATCTCAATCTGGTAAAAGCTATCTATGACAAACCAACAGCCAATATCATACTAAATGGCCAAAAACTGAAAGCCTTCCCTCTAAAATCAGGAACAAGACAAGGATGTCCACTGTCCCCACTCTTATTCAACATAGTTCTGGAAACTTTAGCCAGAGCGATTAGACAAGAGAAAGAAATAAAAGGAATAATGATCGGAAAGGAAGAAGTTAAATTATCATTATTTGCAGATGACATGATACTCTACACAGAAGACCCCAAAAACTCCACTAAAAAACTGCTAGATTTGATAAGCAAATTCAGTAGTGTAGCTGGATACAAAGTCAATACTCAAAAGTCAATAGCCTTCCTGTACACAAATAACAAACTTACTGAAAGAGAAATTAGGGAAACAATACCTTTCACAATAACATCCAAAAAAATGAAATACCTAGGAATCAACCTCACGAAGGATGTAAAAGACCTCTATACTGAAAACTACAGTACTCTGAAAAAGGAGATTGAAGAGGATATCAGAAAATGGAAAGATATCCCTTGCTCCTGGATAGGAAGAACCAATATAGTGAAAATGGCCATACTTCCAAAATTGTTATACAGATTTAATGCAATTCCAATCAAAATTCCAACAGCATATCTCACAGAATTAGAGAAAACAATCCTAAAATTCATTTGGAATCAGAAGAGACCTAGAATAGCAAAGGCAATTCTGGGCAACAAAGGCAAGGCAGGGGGCATCACAATCCCCGACTTGAAATTATACTATAAAGCTACTGTGATAAAAACAGTGTGGTACTGGCAAAAAAACAGACCTGAAGATCAATGGAACAGATTAGAAGATGCTGAAACAACCCCAGACATACTAAGCCACCTTATCTTTGACAAAGGTGCCAAACACATTCGCTGGAAGAAAGATAGCCTCTTTAATAAATGGTGCTGGAAAAACTGGCTCTACACATGCCGAAGATTAAAACTAGACCCATATCTTTCACCATGCACTAAACTAAATTCAAAATGGATCAGAGATCTAAATATTAAAACAGAAACATTAAATCTGCTGGAAGGTAGGATAGGTAAAACCCTTGGAGACATTGGTGTAGGCAAAGACTTTATGAATAAAAACTCAACCGCACGGGAACTATCCCAAAGAATCAATAACTGGGATCTCATCTTATTAAAAAGCTTTTGCACAGCAAGAGAAACCACCAACAGAGTGAAGAGACAGCCCACAATGTGGGAAAAAATGTTTGCCAGCTGTTCCTCAGACAAAGGATTACTATCGAGAACATATAAAGAACTCAAAAAAATCAGACCTCCCAAATTTAAAGACCCACTCCAAAAATGGGCATCTGAGATGAATACACATTTCTCAGATGAAGAAATACTAATGGCAAATAAATATACAAAAAAATGTGCAACATCACTAGTCATTCGAGAGATGCAAATTAAAACAACACTGAGATACCATCTCACCCCAGAAAGAATGGCTACTATAAAGAAATCAACTAATAACAAATGCTGGAGGGGCTGTGGGGAAAAAGGAACCCTTCTCCACTGTTGGTGGATGTGTCGACTGGTACAGCCACTGTGGAAGTCAGTGTGGAGATTCCTCAAAAAGCTAGGGTTGGAGGTCCCATTTGACCCAGCTATTCCCCTTCTGGGCATCTTCCCAGAAGAATTAAAAACATCATACCACAGCGATATATGTGCACCCATGTTTATAGCAGCACAATTTGTAATAGCCAGATCTTGGAAACAACCCAAATGCCCATCAACTGAGGAATGGATAAGAAAGATGTGGTATTTTTATACAATGGAGTACTATTCAGCCATTAAGAAGGATAAACTGGAGACTTTTATAGGTAAATGGATGCAACTCGAGAAAATACTCATAAGTGAAATTAACCAGAAGCACATGTGAAAGCATCGTATTGTCTCTCTAGTATGAGAAACTGAAAGAGTAAATAAGATCCAAAATGTACAATAGACATGGTGAATCAAAAAGAAACTGGTCAAAAGGAAAGAGAGACTGGAATAGGGAAAAGGAAGAAGGGAAAGGGAAAAAAAATTGTATATATATATATAAGATGGTTAAGATAGATACACTACGATTTTTACTTAGTTCATTGAAGAGTAAGGTTTGTGCCAATAATGTTTAGATAATTAAATGCTAATGTCTGGTGTCCTGAATAACTAACTTAAAGATAGTAATACGCAATGTATTAACCATTCTTACCCTCCTATTATGTTATTTTGAAAATTTGTTCTTCTTTTGATTTGTTTTGTTTTTTCTTCTCTTTAAAATAAAATTAAAAAAAAAAAAACAAATGAGAATGGATAAAGTGGTGCATGTACACAATGGAGTATTATTCAGCCATAAATAAAAAGAAATTTTGCCATTTGTGACCTAGAAATACTAAAACTAGTAAGCACTGAACCTTTATAATATTCTTCACTATTTAGTAGGACTTGTTTCTCTTCATCATTCTCTTCAGAATGTTCTTAGATAATTCTGAAATCATTTTGCCAGTTCTCCCCCCCAAAATGGCATAGAAATTCCAATCAGAACTGTATCAAATTTAGAGATGTATAAAAATAACATCTATGCAATATTTGCCTTATTCTAAGACTATCCTGTGTCTCCTTATTTTCTCACATGTTATCTTAATTTCACTTGCAAATTTCATAGCGTCTGTCAGAAAGTTCCAGACTGGTACCAAGACTAGGGTTTTTTTCATACACTATATTTCCTAACTAGTCATAATGTTTACAAAGCAAAGTTATTCAATTTTTCACCATCACAATTTTAAGTGTACTTACTGCTTTAAAAGATTTTCAGTTGATTGTACTGGTTTTCTGGATAAGCGGTTACATCATCTGAGTTTATTCATGTCTCACTCTGACAGATAGTTGGTAAGTACTCAATAAGAATTAGGTAAAATTATTATGATTCTTTCTATTTATTATACTACTAAGTTATCAGGAAGACTTAATCATCCATGACAAAGTATATGGGTTCATATTGCCAAGTCTTGGAAAGTGATTCTAAATTTCATCTATAATAATAAACACGCAAATGTATCTCAAGACTACTGGATAAAAAAATAGTGAGGAACTACATCCTTCATCAGATGTTAAAATAAATTGTAAAATGCAGTATATTTATTACAAAACAGGAAAGTGTTAGGTTATAAAAAGAAAGATTAAAAGTAAAGTAAGTGGAGCATCACACAGATCTCTTTAATATCAAGAATTTAAGGGAGGGGAGGCAAAGAGTGTGAAAAATGAATTGAGACGTGTTCCATACAGGTATCGACTCCCCACGAGGAAAGTGAACATGTAATACACACTAAGAAAAAAAAACTGACAAAAAGAATTTGCTTTCACAGTTTAAAATATGTGAATACCAATTGCACAAAGTAATTTTCTGTAAGGTATCTGAGTGACTGCTTCAAATGCCAGTTCCCTTAAAAATAATTTTGGGGGTATTTGACAATGACTAGATGTCAGTGAGTAATACAATACTTACAAACGTCTAAACAGGATTTTTACCCATGACATGAAGAAACTATTTCTTCAGTTCTACTGACATGCTTTTCCCTTAAAATAATTTTTAAGAAAATTCTCCTGACCAGTCCATACATCAGGGGAATTAAAACACATTTTAAGACTGATATACTATCTCCTCAGCTAAATTTTGCTTATGCGAGCTTGAAGTATTATCAAAATGACAATAGTATTAATGATCCCCCTTGAAATCTCAGGATCAACTTAATTCATTTGTATATTTGTGGCCACTTGGACCTCTGGTGGGTGCTCAAAATTAGTGAACTGCATCCTTCAACTCAGATATTTGGCCAAGTATATTTACCTGAGTCAACCAATGAAAGACCATAAGTATGAAAAAGAGAATGTTGTTGTCATAAGTTCAGGTCTTTACCAAGTTTATATTCGTGCATCACGGTTTGTATCCTTGACCTTATTAATGACGTTACTATCTTCTCAAATGTTTCTCAGCAGAATTTCAAGCCTATATGTAATGGTTATATTAGTTTTCTATTGTTGTATAGCAAAGTACACAAACCTAGTTGTTTAAAAACATCCATATATGAGTTGAAAGTTCTGTAGGTCAAAAGTCTTCCACAGCTCAGCAGGGTTTCCTGCTCAGGGTCTCTTAAGGCATCAGCTGAACTGCATTCTCATTTTGAGGGTCTGGGAAAGAAACTTCTTTTGAGCTCATTCGGTTGTTGGTAGAATCTGGTTTCTTGTAGTTGTAGGGGTGAGGTCCTTCCTTTCCGGCAGGCTGTTGACAAGGGATCATCTTTGAGTCCTTTGCACATGGATTCCTCCTCCATGTTCAAGCCAACAAGAGTGCATCAAAGCCCTCCCATGCTACAAATTCTTCCTCTTCCATTAGCCGGGAAAACCTCTCTGTTTCAGAGTATGTGTTATTCCATTTGATCCACCTAGATAATTTTCCAGTTGCATGGTCTACTGATTAGTAACCTTATTTCTACCTTTAAGATCTCTTTTGTGGTGCAATTGATGTAACCACGGGCAATGGTATCAGGGAGGCAAACCATGAAGTCCACCTTAGACTTTTGCCTGATTACAGACTAAAGAAGGAATGCATTTCCTAAAGAGATTTATTGTGTCAAATGTCTGTGATTTTGGCATTGTCCTTACCAACCCAAACTATTTATACTGATATCTTTATGGGAATTTTCATACAGCTAAATGTAAAGAGGTCATCAATAGCTGGTGGTCTCAAATGCTCTGGAAAACATTTGTCACTTTTATTCCCGCCCTCAATAAATATTTTTTAGTTACCTATTATGTGAGAAACACTATGCTAGGTTGTGGCATTGCAACACTGAGTAAACATTCTTGTTTTCATAGACCTTAAGGTTTAGATGTGAGAACTAACTATAAACACATAAATGCTTACAAAGTATGATAAATTATTCAATAAGATGAGACCATACAAAAGGGGAACTTTGAGGAGTAGCTAGTAAAAATTTTTTCCTACTCTGTGGGTTGTCTCTTCACTCTGTTGGTTTCTTTTGCTATGCAAAAGCTTTTTAATATGATGAGACCCTCTTTCTTTTCTTTCTTTCTTTCTTTCTTTCTTTCTTTCTTTCTTTCTTTCTTTCTTTCTTTCTTTCTTTCCTTTCTTTTTTTTTCTTCTCTCTTTCTTCTTTCTTTTTTTCATTGGGCTAATGCTGTCAGAGTCTCCAGTCAGCCCAGAACCTCCTCTGATTTTACAAAATCTGTTTGAAATTATATTGTGATTGCTTTGCAAATGGTGAATTTTGCAACTGCCATTGTACTAATTGTTATAACAATTCAACACATGAGAGCAAAAAGTAATAAAGGCCTGCCTGGCAGAAACCCAGAAGCCTTTAAGCTGAAGATGGGGAAGGGAGGGAGAATCAGACTGATGGCACAGCAAAGGGTGCAACTGCAAGCCGTCAGGTGTCTCAAGAACTACTGGTAATGCTACGAGGCAAAAATAATGTGTTCCTCGATATGCAACAAGCAGGGCGGAAATGTAAGAGGACGGTTTGGTTTTGGCCACTGTCTGCTGTTGCACCCTGACTTCGGCCACATCTGCCAAGGGCACCAGTGTCTTTCTGGGCTTCCTTCAAGATTCGTACAGCCAATCTATTCGCATTGTAAATCTTGGTTAATACTGCTTGCTCCCCTTCTAAATTGAATTTTTCTTTTCTTTTTAATTTTTATTGTATATATAGATTTTTTTTTTTTGTGGGTACCGGGGGGTCAACCTCAGGACCTCGGGTGCCTGTGCGCCCGTGCCGCTGAGCGATATCACCGGCCCCTTTTTCGTATGTGGGTTCCGGGAGTCGAACTCGGGCCCTCGCGCTTGCCACGCAGGCGCTTAAGCCGCTGAGCCATCTCACCGGCCCTATATACAGATTTTTAATTTGCTTGGGTTTCTTAAGAATCAGATGTTCTATCCTTCCGATTCTGCTGATGAACTTTTTATAAGTTGCTGTGACTCATACTGTACGGTGTTGAATGGTTTAGTTCAATAGAAAAAGTCACAGTAGCCTTGGCCCTGTGCAGTCATGCTTTGCTTCTAATCTAGAATATACACAGGTAGAAAGTCTACAGAAATTCTTATGGAACGGGGCTGGTGAGGTGGCTCAGCAGCATAAGTGCCTGCCTGGCAAGCTCGAGGGCCTGAGTTCGACTCCCGGAACCCACATATGAAAAAAGGGCCGGTGATATTGCTCAGCGGCATGGGCGCCTGCTGGCGCGTGAGGTCTTGAGGTCGACCCCCGGTACCCACAAAAAAAAAAAAAAATTCTTATGGAACATATTCAAATGTCATTTAGTGTTTCGAAAAGCATTCTTTTTTTTAAAGAAAAACCAGCTTTTTAGGGTGGATTCTAGAATAACATCCTGTTGTCTCTTTGAGAATAGCAAAAGGAAAAGCTATCCCTGGGAGCACTTTTACAATAAAAATTGCTTTACACACACACACACACGCCAATGAAGGGACAGTAAGTAATTTTCAGAAGGTGTGAAGTGTGCTTTTGCAATGAGGAATGGCTAGGAGGTGTTCTGGAGTGTCTCCATTGTCTTTCAGAAAGCTGCTGTGTGTCTGAAATAAGTTGTTGAAGTGATTACTGGCTACTATTAAAGTGAGGGGTGTGTGAATATAAGTAAAAATTATATAGAGATATTATAGACCCCCATATAATTTAAAGTATAAAATTTGGTTTGAGTAGAAAAATAAGGAATATTGAAGCCATAAGAGATGAATTTAAGGAGGGCTTTTTCTCCATACATCTCTCTTTGTAGACTTTTGAACTAAGAACGTTCAGACTGATAATGTGATTTTTACTTGATTTACTGAAATAGATCTCCTAACCAAGCTTTCAAAATTGTAATGGAATTTCTTTTTATATGGGAAGTTCAATGTGGCCTTGTTTTTAGCGAGTGATTGGTAAGCTGAATATGTGTGTTTTCATGTAATTGGTAAAATAAACTAAATCATTTTTAGTAAGCTGTGAATTTAAGAGCCTATTGTAGTAGGACTCTTGATTTTATGACAAAACAAACCATGTTGGAATTCAGTCATTTTGTTAGGTATCTTAATCTTTTTTTATTATGAGTATATATGATTATTACATTTCCTACATGTATGCATTACATGTGTATATATGTTTATATGAATATGCAAGATATAGGCAATAGAAAATAAATTATTCAAAAGAGGAATCCGTTATTCATTAAGGTGTCCTCTTTGAAATTTGGACTTATGAAAGTATAATGCAGCAACTTGAAATGTAGGTAGTGCAGACATTCTTAGCATCTCAATCTAGTATGAGTAATTAAAATTTGTATAAATGTAAATTAGTGCAAGAGGATAAAATAATATCTAATTAAGTTATTTTTCAAAAAATTGCAGTAAGTTTTTGGTCTAAACTTAAACTTTGTTCAGTTTATATATATTCCGTGTTAATTCAAATTGTGCCATTGTGATGTGTATTTATATACAGTGTGTAGAAAATGTTTATGAAATTCGTCAATTGTAGACTCTGTATGATGGCATTGCTTAAGAATGTTTTGCTTGTAAAAATTTCAAGGTGCAATCAAATGCTATTAGTTTTTGATTTTCAAGAGGCTGTCTAAAGTATTAAGCCTTTTTCTGCCTGTGCAGCGCTTACTAAATAACATTTTGTGTTTAGGCATTTTTATCAAATTGCTGAACAAGATTAATAGCCATATTCATTCAATAATTTTAGAAGATTATTTGGGGAGGGTTGGGAATATAACATTTGAGCTCTATTTATATCCCAAGATAGAATGATTAAATTTATATTTACTAGAGCTCTTCGAATGATACACTTTTCATTACTGTATAAATAGGACAGGAAAGTAGGTCACACAGAAAACACTACTCTGTAAAGAAACTGTTGCTCCATAATGATTTTGCAGTACCCAGAATGCAAGATGTCATTAGAGTTCCCCTACTGACCTGGGTTTTACAGTCTGTGACGGGAGCTCTATTTCTTGCTTTAAAGGCTAAGTAGGTCACTGATCATGGGGGGGAGAACCATGCAGTCTCAGGTGTGGAGCCGCACTGTGCTTAGAAGAGAGGCAACAATCAAAGCTGCTGCTTTTGCACTAATGCACTGTGGTTTTGCCTCAGATGAGACCACATTTTGTCACTGCTCAGTGCTTTCTCACCTAAACAGCGAGGCTGCTGGATGTCTCTTTTATATGGGAATCCTCACTTGAGGATCATGTGTTCCTCAAAGTTTTGGTTTCTGGGCCATTATCATCCTCTATTAAAATAATAAATAAATACATTCGTGAAAAGATAAGAATTTCCTGGATAACAATTGGAAAATGACTTCTTTTTGAGTGGTCCTCGTAAGTTGTCCCGGCTCGTGTGGAACTCCTGGGATCCTCCTACCTCTGAGTCCTCAGTGGCTGGGACTACAGGCACTGCACCGGGCACTGGTAAATAATTGTGACAGGAATACCTGAGGTTGTCCTGGTTATGCCTGAGCATCCTTCCTTAAGTGAAATTTACCAAACTGCACCAGCCTTTCACAATTCAAATGTACCTAATGCCAGCAGAGGTACTAATACTGTGATGGCGCACTCCCAGGAACACACAGAACTCCGATTTGTGAGGCAGAATAAATGCCACATCTAACCCAAAGCAGCCTCTATCCCACCCTGAGCTCTTCCTTACTCCCACGCCACGCGTGCCCACTCCACACTTGTGCCTCATCAGCAACTCGTGCAGGTTTGCCTGCCGGCTCTTAGACGAAGGAAGTAGAGATGTGCTATACTGAGCTCTCTTCAAACAAATTCTAGAGTGAAGTAGGAGGATCATTAGTTTGAGCCCATCCTGGGTTACATAGTAAGTTTAAGGCCTACCTAGACTGTATAGCAAGACTGTATAAAAAGAGAAAGAAAGAAAGAAAGAAAGAAAGAAAGAAAGAAAGAAAGAAAGAAAGAAAGAAAGAAAATGGGTCTCATCATATTAAAAAGCTTTTGCACAGCAAAAGAAACCACAAACGGAGTGAAGAGACAACCCACAGAATGGAAAAAAAATTTACCAGCTATTCCTCAGATAAAGGACTAATATCGAGAATATATAAAGAACTTAAAAAATCAGACCCCCCCAAATTTAAAGACCCAATCCAAAATGGGCATCTGAAATAAATAGACACTTCTCGGATGAAGTACAAACAGCAAATAAATATATCAAAAAATGTTGAACATCACTGGTCTTTGGAGAGATGCAAATTAAAACAACACTGAGATGCCATCTTACTCCAGAAAAAATGGCTATCATCATGAAATCAACCAATAACAAATGCTAGTGAGGCTGTTGGGAAAAAGGAGCCCTTCTCCACTGTTGGTGGGGGTGTAAATTGGTACAACCAATATAGAAATAAGTACATAGATTCCTCAAAAAACTAACATTAGAGGTTTCATTTGACCCAGCCATTCTTTTTCTTGGTATCTTTTCAAAATAGTTAAAAGCATCTTACCACAGTGATATATGCAAAGCTATGTTTATGGCAGCACAATTTATAATAGCTAAAATCTTGGAAACAGCTCAATTGCCCATCAACTGGTGAACAGATAAAGAACATATGGTTTTTATATACAATGGAGTACTATTCTGCCATAAAGAAGGATAACTTGAGACATTTAAGGTAAATAGATGCACCTTGAGATCATACTTTTAAGTGAAATAAATCAGACACATGTGTTTAAATATCACATTTTTTTCTCCTGTGTGAGAAACCGAAAGGGTAAATAAGGATCAAAATGGATGACAGATACTGGGAAGTAAGAAGACAATGTTCAAATGGGAAGGGGAACAAGGGAGGGGTTAAGGGGAGGGAAGGAAGGGAAAAGAAAAAAACAGAGTAGAAGGAAAAAATGAAAACGAAACTTTTGTACATAAGGAGGAGAAGAAGGGTTGAAGGAAGGGGATGGGAATGGGGAAAAAATGAATCAAGATATATTGTGTACAGGTATGAATTCCCTATGATGAATGTGATCCTTATGTATATCAAAAGTGTATCAATAAAATTAATATTTCAAAAAAAGCTGTGTACAGTGCCTGAAACACCCTACACTCTCGCTGTTTGGCTATATATTCGCAGTAAAATCTTCTTTTCAATTTGCTCTTACCCTTCCTTGGCATGCTTCACACTCATACTTTTAGTATATTTACTTATCCATAAATATTTCACCAATTATTCTGATTAATGCTACAGAATGCAGAAACGTTATCGTACTCTCAGTAGCAACATAAAAAAGAAGCCAAACACTTAAGTAGTAAAAAAAAAAAAAAAAAATCAATACAATACCATTTCACACCTCTGCCGTTACCTCGCCGTTAGTACCACGGTAACTTCAGAGCTGCTCTCTCTGCTTCCTCCTTGCTGGGCTCCGGGAGCTCAGTGTGAGATAACGCTGCCCTGTGAACCCAAATTGTGAAGACTGCATTTGCTTTTTTGTCATTTTGAAGAAAACTGTGGGGCCCAAAATACAAATGTTTTCATTTATTATCAACCAAAATAATATGCTAAAATGTTGTGTTTAAAAACCGTCATCAAATGTAAGAATTTTGCAATGCACTAGGAAAAACACAGGCATTGATTGTACAGCTAAAGGTGTAAAATCTGCACACTTTTAAATACCATTTCTACCTTGAAAGGTCTATGATTATTCACATATTCAAAAATCTTCCTTTTAAAATATTCTCCTATTTATCATTTTAAAAGATGCACAGATATACCTCAGAAACTGTCAGCTGCATTGAAGAAAGGACTTGCAGAACGATTCTCCTAGCCCTTTAAAAGGTGCTGCTAGGAAAGGGGATTTACTACAAAACGGGAAGGTCTGAGGTTGCTTTTTTAACTGTATTAGATGTGATGCCAGACAGGAGTTCCCTTCCCCACCCAGGGAGTCTTCTTGTATCTACGCTGGATAAACTTCTACCGATGGAAACTTGTGTGGACCTGTGGAGTCGCATCTCTGAGTTGCGCAGCTGATGATGCAGGCGATGCGCGCTTCTCCACTTTCCCTGGCAGAGGGGGCCACAGAAGCTAGAAGGTCCCTCCGGAAATCCAACCTTTGGGGCGACTCCCCCAGCCTCGCAGCAAGCAGGGGCGGAAGCAATCCTGCAGGCCTGGCTGAGCGCCGAGCAGGCCCGCCCTGGGCGTGGACTGCACACGTCCGCTCCCTTCCCCGGGCTGGAGGAAGCCTGCGGCTCCCACAGCGCAGGCAGTGGTTCGCATCCGCCGGGCTTTCCGCTGAGGTCCGAGTCTCTGCTTCCCAAATCCCCGTCTTGCTGGATATTGCAAAGGAACAGCCCAGGTAGGTGCGCGCGAAGTTAGGGACTCCCCGGGGAGGTCTGTCTTTCCAGGTTCCCGAGCTGGCTTCGCGCTCGGGTGCAAGGTGCAGGGTGCGGAAGTTCCCCTCGCAGCCCACGGGGGACGCGGGACGCGCTCTGCACTGGCTGCAGGAGCTTCCTGAGCAGCGGTTTCCCGCCCGGCCGTCCGCACTCATCTCAGTGCTCCAGGTTTCTGCCGGTGGCGGTGGGTGGAGGAAGCCCTGCCCGTGGGAAGCCGCCGGGAGGGGGACGGGCGGGGACGCAGGCGAGGTCCTGCCCCACCGCCCGGCGAGGGTACGCTCGCTCCTGGGAGTTCGGGGACCGGGGCGCAGGGTCTCCCGGCGCCTGCAGCTGTGCGCTGTGGTTTCTCCTCAGGTCATCATGGATCGGGATGGGGACTCCGGTGGAAAAGCGGGGAAGAACTTCTTGAAGCTGGGAAAGAAAAGGTAGCGGCTTTGTTTCGCTTTCATAGCTTACATGGCTTGAGGGATTGGGGCCATTTGTTTTTAGCTTCCGGCGCAGAAATAAACGATGGCTGGTGGTAGTGGTTGTTGAACTTGAAGTCTCGCAGTTCCCTGGTCAGAGCAGTTCCTTGGCTGAGTTGGACCCAGCATGTGCATCCTGCTGGGTCTTGGTGAGGCTCTTCCGCAGCTTTCTGGCCCCAGACAGGCCATGGCGCACATCCTTTTGTTACCATTTGCTTTACAAGCAGTGTAGGTTGTAATCCCCGCTCTCTGCTCTGTGGTCCAGTATCTTCCTTCTGATAAACAGTCACATAAACGTGGCATGTTTGTGGAGCGGCAGAAGAATACAGAAGGCCAAAGCTACATTTAAGTTATTTTTGTTTCTTTTTAACTGGAAATGACTATAAAGTTGGTAATGGAACGACAGAGAGAAAATGATTTTCTTGAGTAAATTTCGATCACAGTGTATATAGAAAATTTTAATATTATAGGTTCATCATTAATAGAAAATTGTAATGTATACTGAAAGATAAAATGTATTAGTAAATATATTAATAGAATTAGAAACCAAGCTTTTCAGTGTAAGAGAAAAAATACAAATGTAGATATCAGACAAGTATGGTTGGTTTTCAGTGCACTAAAAAGGACATTAGAAAGAAGCATTTTTCCTGCCAGAACTTGGCTTCTAAAAACCATCCCTCGCTAAATGGATGAGCGCCCATGGAGAAGAGCGTGGCTTCAGACAGCTCTGAAAAGAAGCTGAGGGTGCCGTTCGGTACCCGGAGCAAGGAAGTGGATTTGAGTGGAATGGACACAAGAGCAAGGGGCCTCCACTGGCCAAGTCCAGGATAAACAGCATAGGAGGAAATAATAGCCGTAATTTACTGTGAGATACTGAGCACAGTACAGCTGAGGGATCTGTAAAAATATTGTGAGAGGAAGGAAACTGGGAAGGTACGACAGGTAGGGAAAATAAAGCAGTGTTTTTCACAGAACCATTCTTCCGTCGTATGAGAGTCTGCACCGTTATACCATGGACGCTTACGAATTCACGTCGTCCCCAAGGGCTGGTTGTAACTCAAGTTGTGGATGAAGGGTGCTCTACACAGCCTTCAAAGTCCCTCTGCTGGGCACAGGCAGATCTCAGTGTCCTTAGAGAGATTTCCCAGGATTTCTCAGCCCCATACAGGGAAGGATGTTGCAGTGTTCCTGCCAGAACTCTTTAAGGATTAAACCTGTATCTGAGACCATCTGGAAGCACAAGCTGCTGGCATTTGGGTCGTAACTCAAGACTTTGGTCCTAAGTTAAAACTAAAATTCTGGTCGTAACCCAAATTGTTCGTGTGAGGGTCCACTGTAATTGATTCAGGCGAGAACTGTCAGTGGATCCTAAACTGTTCAGAAAAAGTTGTATCTAATAATTGTCTCCACAATTCTTACTTAATGTGAAGGAGGAAAATGTGATTTTCTAGTGAGAAAGTTTACAGTTAGCACTTAACCTTGTGGTGAGACTTAGCTTCGCTTGTGCAGAAAGAGACCAGGCAGCTGCTCCGCGTGTGACAGGATTTGAGTACACAACGCCACATAGACGGTTTGCTCCCAAAAACATTTAAAAATTTTTATTCTTATTAGTACATGTTCACAGCACATAATGATTACACTCATTGTGGGGAATTGGTATATATACACAACACATCTGAATTCTTCTATTTTTCCCTTCCCATTTATTTTTGTCAACATCGATTCATTTCTTTTTTTTCATTTCTTTATAAGTCCTTATCAAATTATTATAATATGTAAGGTGAACCCAATCAGGCTTCTAAACTGGTGCTATACAACAGAAATATAATGGAAGTCATTTTTATAATTTAAAATGCTCTGAAATGAATATTAAAAATGAAAAGTAACAGGTGAAATTAATTTGTAAAATTTCATGGAATGATATAACCAAGATAGAATAACTTCTAGATGTAGTCAAAATTATGAGTAAGTTCACATGGTTTTTTAATAGTAACTCCTCCATTACGGGGTGTAGTTTACATTTTCTGTACATCTCCATTTGTACTCAGTTTGAAAGTGGTATATCCAAAATGTGGTACACTCTGCAGCTGCTCATTTTCCTTCAAAAGAGTCAATGTTTAAAAAAAAAAGGAGAGGACTTCTTGGTTGAAAGACTTTAAAAAAATAACTATCAAATGTAATGTGTACACTCTGACAAAATTAGAGTACAAAAAGAAAAACATCTATAGGAAATATTCCAGAAAATTTGAATGTGGATTGGATGCTAGATAATATCAAAATTAATGTTAATTTTCTTAGCTGTGTTAGAGGTAGGAAAACATGTGGATTGCTATAATGCCTGCAACCTAGATTTAAGTGGCTCAGCAGAATATTAACAAATGGTAATGTACACTTCCTTATACAGACAAAGTGTGGTAAAATGTCAGTCAAAATGTAAGTGAATTATAAGGGTAGTCAGTATACTACTTTTTAAATTTTTCTGTTTATTTGGAATTTTTTATAACTTTTCATATACACGTAAAGACTCCACAGAGTACAGAGGGTAGTCTACTTTTTATTTTTACCTTTTTTCTTTCTAACATGGTACATTAAATACTGCGTTTTTAAGGCACAAGCACTTAGATATATTTGAGTCAGAATTACTGAAGATGTGTAGTGGGAAATGGTAATGAAAATTGATACTGCACATATCTTCATTTTTATAATTGGGCTTCAAACTTTTTAAAACTAGAGATTTTTTTGCAAGTACTTATTGAGTTGTGCTCATTATGATTTATCTTATTTCCCTTTTGTGGTCCTGGGGTCCAGCATTGGACCTTGTATGCTAAGCAAGTGCTTCTCTACTGCTGGCCTCATCACCACTAATTTTAGTCTGTTACGAACGCTGTATATTTTAGCATGAGATTGTGGAAGAACACTGGGCTATGCTAGTAGGTAAAGGTGGGATAATAGTATTTTCTGGAGTATCTGTGTTTGAAAAAACTATTAGAATAATATTTGATGAGCAGTTTGCCTTTGTAGGCTTTGTGTTTCCTGCCGATGATGGTAAGTGAAGAATCTTCTAGGTGTGAGAGTCCTGTGAAAGTGTCTTCCCACACAGCGCAGTGTTGTATCTCACAAATCGGAGGTCACACCGGACAGCTTGGTTGGTGTTAAGGGAGCAGACTTTGCAGTTTAAATCTTGCCTTTGTTCCAGCAGTTGGACCTTGGACAAATTAACTTTCTGTGTTCTTCTGCAGTTTTCTCATCTCTAAAAGGATGAAAATGTGCCTTTCTCAGAGTTGTTTACAAGTAATGTGTGGGAAATGCTTACTTGGCCACTGTCTAAAATATAAGTTCTTCAAAATAGCATCAGTTTTAGATAACTAACTAAGTAACTGCCTCAGAGCTCAAACTCAATCGCTTATGGCCATTTCCATCTTCTCATCCTGCTGTGGGGATACGCCTGTACTAGGAATAGGCTGGCACTAAACCAGAAATTCTTGCACAGTTCCATGGATTTAACATCACTCCAAAGCCAGAAGGAATAAACCTTGGATTTTTTTCTTTAGAAGTCTCTTCACCTCTTCCGACTTCATTTAATGTGAACAACAAAGACAAAGATGAATTTAAAATTCTGTGCAAAAATAGTGCTAGTCTTTTCTAAAGTAGTCTTTTTATATGAGCAGGAAATGAGGCTGGCGCGCTCTGGGTAGTTTGTGTTCGCGTCCTCGGTGGCGATTACATGCAGTGGAGAAGATGGGTTACTGAATTAGAATAATTCGAATCTGGGCTCAAATAATAGTTGGCCTTTTTATACCTAAGAACTGCTTTTTCCCATTTTACAGAATATCTTTCCAGTCACAGCTCATCTAGATTGCATTTATTTCCATAATGGTCTTCTTTGGGCTCCAAACATCCTTTCAAAATTAGATTTGCTCATAAGTGATTTAATTAGTTTTTATCTTAAACTACTGATGCCCAAGATCTGATCCCTACTGCTCTCCATTAGCAGAGGTGATGATTAAGAATAATACTTAGGGAGAAGATAGAATATCTACTAGATTTACCTTGATGGAAATTAAGCAGATTGATTTCTGGGACCATGAATATTTTTCCACTTGGAATAAAAATAGGAAATTATTTTTTAGCTTGTATTTTTCTAATTAGCAAAGAGGTGTTTTGTATATTCATTGTTGAAATTTAGAAAATACCCAAGACACAAGGAAGAAAATATTTTTCTAGAACTCCCTATACCTAGTGATAACCATATGTGCAGATTTCTTAGATGTATATAAATCTACTTATATTTAAAGTTCAAAAATGATACTTTACTAATAACTTGTTTTTACCAAATAATATATTAGGTGGACATGTTTCTTTGTCTTTACATAATACAGTCTATAAATTAATTTGGTAATTTAAAATTATTCTGTAATTTTTAATATTTTCAATGATTCATTTCCTATTTTTTCAGTAGAAAGGAAAAGAAACCAACTGTCAGTGTGTTTGCAATGGTGAGTTTTGAATTTATTTACTATACAGAATAATTTGAAAATTTGACTTTTACTTCATAGAAAAGAGACATTTTACCTGGTATAATATTTTCTTAAATAATATGGCAATGGCGACCCTAAATGAATTGGATTTAGCTTATTTCCAGTGAAATGCTTATCATAAGTTGCCCTGAGAATCACGTCACAACAGCCACCGTTCCTAATGTGTATTTTAATATTCTCCTGGTGAGTTATGTTGCCAGTAGTCCGTTGCCTAGAGAAGCATTTTCCCAGGAATGGTCTTTGCCATCTTGATAGAAGCTGCTACATTTCTTGCTGTCTTAAATGGCTCTGAAATCCTGGCATGTTCAAGGTTAAAGTCTCAAGCTTCCATAATAATAAAAGGCAGGAGAGGATTATTTATTACTGTGACTTAGAGTGTGTCCGTTTTCCTCTGTGCTGAAAGTTGAAAGTCTAGTAGTTGAAAACCTTAATTTCATTTTCTGGGTCCATGGTGGTTGTTTAGAAGCTTTCCTTTAACTGTACTTGGGATAACACAGGAATTTTGTGGTTGAGGGTGGTTATTGATGATCTGTCTCTCTACCTGGATCCTTACTTCCTTTTTGCTAAGTGAATAAACTTACATGAATTCAGGTGACCAGTCTCGGTGAACTATTCCAGGGACTGGAACCCAGGAGACCATGAAACCAATGAAGTCTTGCAGCACGCACTTACATTTCTCTCATTACATATGAGACGTCTTTTCAAATGGTGAGAAGTGGTTAGGTGGTCATGGAAGTAGATCTTAGTAAATTGAGTATAAAAGTGATGTAGATAGGGAAACCACCCATGTGACCTTTGCACAGAGAACTCTGTGGTTGTCTGACATCCTCTTCACCTTCCTGTGCTGCCGCGGCTTTGCCACAGCATATTTGCTCTGACACTGCTTCCTTTGCATTTTCAGGGTGTCGAGACCAAGTGCCCAGTCATTCACGGGACAGTTTGAGCAGCCAGATGGCAGTGCTCGTTTAAGATTATTTAGATTAGTATGTTCTTGAGCTGAAAGGATTTTTTTTATATAAGTTGGGTTTATTTGTTTAAATATTTTGAGAAAAAAACATTTGTCTTTTGTAGATTTTTGTTTGTGTGTGTGTGTGTGTGTGTGTGCTGGGGATTGACGCTGGGGCCTCTTGCATGCTAAGCACAAACTGTACCACTGAGCTATACCTCCAGCCCTATACTTTAGTTTTTGTTATTTATAGGTCAAAATTTTTTAAACCTAAGGATTCTATTACTTTGGAAAATGTAACCTAACAAGCCACAAAAGAATACAAATCCAGAGTTTGAATGTGAGGTAACTATGATAAAATACACTGGGCACGATGTGCCAGGCATTATTCTTGGTAATTTCTAAACAAAGTCATTTAACTCTGAAAACTCCGTGTGTCACAGATACTATTACTGTGACACTTTTACGAATGGAGAAGCTTAGGCCAGGCATGAACTTGTTCAGGACACGCAGCAGGGCTAGGACAGATGCAGTTCATTCTGAGCCTCCTGGGGAAGCGCTAAGGTGGCTTTTCCTCACGTCTTTTTCCTGAAAGGTTGATAAAAAAAAACTGTGAACGTGAACCTAACACGTATGTAAAACCTGTAAACACAAAGACATCATCAGAAAGTTGAATGGCACATGGCTTATGTTATTGGCAGTGTATATTAATAACCACTTCTAGCCATAACTAAGACCCATGTGCCAGAGATGCCCATGAACCCCAGGTTCTGTGGCATTTTAGGAGGACTTGACAGGAATCAGTGTCCTCCTGCCGGCAGCTAATGCTGGGAGAGTTTTCAGTTAGCAGTTGTCGCACCTCAGATGAGTTCCACTGGCCATGATACTGCTGCTCTGTATACTAAAGGATACAAAGTACAGCCTGCAGTGGCGAGTGTGGCCTAGAAAGACATCCAGCAGAAACCAGGCGCACACTCCCAGTGGAGTGAACACGGGAGACACCGTTTTCCCCAGCAGTGGGTGTGACAATGCGTGGAACTTTACTGTGTATCAGTAGAGCTTGTCAGACCCTCAGTGCCTGACATTTTTACTGAGGGGTGACTCCGTAGGCCCCTTCTGTCCAGCATGTACCAAAACCCCAGCCTTACAAGGATAGCAAGTGTCTGGCATAAACACATTGTCTGTACAAATAGTTTGGTCACGCTTATTAGTGCGAGTGGTGATAACACTCCCCAAAACCAAGCTCCTGATGGTGGCTAAGACCTACCTGTGTGCAGGTCTTTCTAATGACAGCGAGACTCTTTTCTACTCAGTGTCTACTAACTCATTTTTACTGTGAGACTGCCTCTCAGCAGCCTTTGACATTGTCCATCGGATTATTTCTTCCCTCGGCTCTTGTGATGTCATAGTGCGCTGGTTTTCACCCCAGCTCTTTTGCTTTTATTTGTGTCTTCTTTGGCTGTGAAGTTAGAGTTCCTCAATCTTTTATCCCGGGGGTGGGTGATGGTGTTGACAGTCCTCTATTTCTACTGTCATTTCCAAGTAGCTTTTGATCTTCATGCAAACCCTCTTTCTCTTTTGAGTTGCACTCTGCAGAATCACACTATCTTCTACCCATTTCCAGAGGTACCCGCTACCAATTTCTAATTACACCTTTTTCATTGAGGACTTTGGCTTATGATTGCTTCCACTTCAGTTACCTGTGCTACAGTTATTCTGCTGAGTATTTTAATGTCTTTATGAATGGTCAGAACTCCTTTGACCTCTGCAATTTTACCTGCCCCCCCCCTTGTACTCTTAGTCATTTTTACCTGTGGGCAGAGGACTTTGGGCTCATCCTCCCAGACAGCTTCCATCTCTGCATATGTAAACTGCAATCTATCAATCTTTCACCACAGTGTTTATTAGTTCAAGGTTTGACCTTTGTTTTAGTTACTTTGTCTCATCGCTGAGACAAAATACCCAACACCTGAAATTAAAGGAGGAAACATTTATTTTGGCTCAGTTTGTAGAGGTTTCAGTTCATAGTGGGCTGGTTCCAAGGCAGGGTGGCATCACAGAGGGAGAACAGTTCAGGGCAGGCAGAAGACAGAAGTCATCAAGGCAGCAAGCGGCAAAGCAGTGAAGCAACAAACAATGACAGCACCCTCTTCCTGTCCCTTATATTCTATCCAAGCTACACACCATTAGGGTGGGTAGCACTCACACCCAGGGTGAGTCTTCCCATTACGCACACCCAGAACTATACCAAACCAATGAGTAGACTAAGTTAGCAATCACACACCCTAGATGCCAGCATCACACAGCCTAGATCCAGGCACCTATGAAAAGCCCCACTTATGACCCGTGAGGCTTTGGGGCGACGTCTAGACACAAGGCATAACAACTTTCTTCTTTAATTGTTTTTCTTTTTCCCTTTCTTTCCTTTTACTTTTCCTTTCCTTTCCTTCCCCTTCTCCTTCCTCTTTTTCCTCTCCTGCCCTTCCTCCCTCTTCTTTTCCCTTCCTTTCCCTTCCATCATTGCTGGAGATTTTGGAGCCATTTCCCTCTACCTCTCTTTGCTGTCTCTCACCTATAGTTGCTCACTCAGGAAGTTGAGTGGATGAGTTAAATTCCTGCTTTGCCCTCTAGCAGCCTCTGACACCATCCATGGTGTTCTTTCTTCTGTTAGCTCTTGTGATGTCACCCTGTGCTGATTCCCTTCGGGCTCTTTGGTTGTTACTTGATAGTACTTACAGGCTTCTAGCTTTACACAGTCATTTCCAAGTATCTTTATCAATAGTCCTAGACTCAACTTCCCTTTACCTCTTCAGTTACACAACCCCTCCCATACTCTTAATTACACTGTGGATAAGAACCTTGGGCTCACGCTCCCAGACAGCTAGTATCTATGGAGTCGTAAATTGAAATTTATCAGTCTTTGACCCCAAAATTTGACTCATTCCAACTTTGACTTTTCTCTTTTATATCCTTCTTTCTTTCCCTTTCCTCCCCACATCTGCCCTCCCCTTTTCCTCTCCCTCCCCTTCCCTTTTTTGTGGTGCTGGAGATTGAAGCAAAAGACACTCTACCACTGGGCTACATCCCAAACCCTTTATTTTCTGAGACAGGCTGTCACTAATTTGCCCTGGCTGCCCTTGAACTTGGGATCCACCTGCCTCATTTTTCCCAGTGCTTGGATTACAGGCATGCACCACCACACCCAGCTTTATTATTCCTCTACTGACTGTGTTCATTTCTTATTGGCTCTGTAGCAAAATACCCCTTTAGTTGCTTAAAATGATACAAATTTATTACCTGATGGTTCTGGAGTCAAGGTCTTGCTAGGCTAAAAGCAAGGTGTCAGCAGGACTGTGTTCCCTGTGGGGGAGGATGTTTCCTTCACCTTCTCAGCTTCTACAAGTCTCTTGGATTTCTAGAGCGTTGGCCCCCATTCCTTGCCTCTTCCTACTGCTGACTCTGAGGACCTGCTTCCCTCTTAGAAGCACCCTTGAGATTATACCAGGTCCCCCTGGCTTACCGATGATACTCTCCCCTTCCCAAGATCTTTGACATCTCTAGTGCCTCTTACCATGCAGGAAGCAGGTTCCTAAAAGTAGAGTGTGGACGTGTTGGGGGCTTCACTCTGCTTCTCACATCTGCTGGAGAGGTCGTTCTCGCAAGCGCTCTTTTCTCCTAGTAACCCTCTTCCGCTTTTGCAATTCCAAAGATCTACGCATAGTGGCCACTTAGTATTACCTCAGTCCTTTCCTTCAAATTTTCCAAAATTTCCTTCCTGTTTATATGGGAGATTCAGAGTAAATCCCGTCTCCTTTCTATAAATATGTATAACCCATATGATCTGAGATCAGTCTTATCTGTGACCACACCACAAGCTACTCCCGTCCCTCCCTCCGTTCTCACTGCAGTACTCATTCTGTGTGATCCTTGAGATGCACCAAACTCATTTTCATCTAACGAGCGTGGCATTTGTTCTTCATGCCTGCAATGCCCTGTCCCTAAATGGTCACATGATAAACTGCATCTTCCTGTCCCGAGGTCTCTTCTCAGAGGTGCCGTCCCTGACTGGACAGTCTAAACCCGCTGCCCCTGCCTGTCACTGTGGCACGTGGCTCTGTATGGAATTTCTCCTGAATACTTATCCAGGGCTTGATTTTTTTTTTTTTTTCTATACTGGGTATTGAATCATGGAACCCAGGGTGCCCCACTACTGAGCTAAACTTACAGCCCTTTCTATTCTGTTGAGGATTGAGAGACTGTGGTCCTAGGGAGTGAGCCCAGGGCCTTTACCCTGAGTTATTGTTTTATTTTGAGACAAGGTCAAACTGCATTGCCAAGCCTGGCCTCAAACTTGTGGTCCTCTTGCCTCTCAGCCCCTAAGTAACTGGATGACGGGTATGCACTACCAGTCCAGCAAATTTCTTGCCTATATTTGTCTTTTCTCTGAATTTAAGCTCTGTGAGGGTGAAGTGCTGTTATATTTTCTTCACTGTTTGACCTCACATGCCTAGAACAGTACCTAGTACTTCAATAGATGCCTAGATGTTGAATAATTATTGAATACACATAATATTCCTTTTGAAATTTTTGTACTAGAATATAACTTTTAGGAGGAGAGTGAACTTACTCTGTTTTTGCCATTACCCAGAACCAAGTGTGACCTTTATTAGGTGCTCATGAAACATTTAAACATTTTGAGTAAATGACTAACTTTACCAACTTTCCTCTAGTCTGGGCACCATGGTCATGTTCCCATCTGACCTGCTGAATACTACAAAAGCCTCTTTCCTTCTTTTAATCTCAACTTCTTTGTCCTGGGAATTCTGACCCTTAGCTTTCAGCACCGATGAAAGCTTCCCTTTTTGTGGTTCTGGTTCCCCTTCTGTATCTCTCCTGTCAGTGTCTGACCATTTCCCTTTTTTTCCAAAGGCTGCAGCATTGCAACTGATATGTTAACGTTTTGACTTTCTGCTCCTCTACCGTGATTGCCTGAAGGTTATGACATTTGCAAAATCAAGGAGTTGCTGCTTGTTGTATATTTTGTGTTCTTGGCTTAATAAAAGTTATTAAGCTTCATTTTAATTCTCATAAGACACATAGAGAAGATTTTCTATATGTATGCGTGTTTTTCTCATTTTGTAAGTGTACAGATGGAGGCTTTCACCCCCCCCAAAAGTCTCTTCCCTAATAAACTACAGAGGGAGGAGTTTGATTCTGGCTTTCGCCCTACTCAGGATTATCTTACCACCTTCTTCAATTCTTCTCAACTTTTCTCTCCAGAAAACAATCTTGCTTCATGTCATAAAAAAAATGAGGGCCGGTACGCGCCTGACTGGCAAGCGCAAGGGCCCGAGTTCGACTCCCGGAACCCACATACGAAAAAAGGGCCGGTGACATCGCTCAGGGGCACAGGTGCCTGCTGGCGTGTGAGGTCCTGAGGTCGACCCCCGGTACCCAAAAAAAAAAAAAAAAAAAAAAAAAAAAAAAAGAAGCTCGGACTCTCTCAGCTTTCTTTGATCATTCCTGGAATCTTAGTTGAACCTAAATTCACTTTTAACTCATTCCTTTCTATATGAGATGTACCTTTGGCTGTTTGAGAAACACCTTGTCTTCACCAAGTTTTAGGATAAAATTTTTCAAACATGTAAAAAAGTAGAAAAGTAAAATTTATACTCACCCATTATTTATAGCCTATAATTAATATTTTGCCACATTTCATGTGAAATTATAGATTTCATAATGCTTCACACCTGTCTCAAGTTCATATCTCTCAAAATTTTTCCCCAAAATTGTTTTCTTTAAAGCATAGCGTAGTGATCATATTTAACAATATGAACAATAATTTCTTAATATTATATAATGCTCCACTTGTATTCAAATTTTTTTCAATTATCTCCAAAAAGTTCTTCTAAACTTTATTTGTTCAAAACAGAATCAGCCCAGTGACATTGGGATATTTTTACTCCCGAGTCTAAATTCTGCTTTCAGTAGATAACATTCACAGGTCAGTTATAGCACATGGTGCCCCCCTGCTGGGCTACATTAATTGCTTCCTTGCTATCATTTAACTTGATCCTCTATGCTTTGCATGTTTGATATGTGAAAGTTAGGTCTGAAGTTCTTTTACATTCATGTTAAGCATTTTGGTAAGAAAATTGCACAGGGGATTCTGTATGCTTCATTTCCCATCACATCTGTGTCGTTCAGCAAGTGTTTGGATTCATGGCTTGCTTGATGTTGAGACGTTCTGAAGGTAAAATATCTTATAAAGGAGGTGATGAGATAAACGATGCATAAAATCTATCTTCTCTGACTACATAAGAATTTGATATTTTGTTCACTTTTTAGTGATTCTAAAAGAAGATAAGTAATTTCTGCCCGTCTCTTCTCCTTCATTTTGGTTTGTTTAAAGAATAGGATGCATTCCTAGTCTAGATAAAATGCTAAAATTTAAGCTGTGCTTCAGTAAGATAATGAAAAAAAGTAGCAAAACATTATTCTCTTCTTTATATTGTGATTTGTAAATTGGACGATATTTTGAGGGTATGAAAAGTTATGTCAAGAACCTAAACTTGAGCTGAATTGATTACACCTTGAAGAACTAGAAAAGGTTGAAATCCAAACACCTATGTCCTTTATATGCCATATTTTCTTTTTTTCTTGCCAAACCTTATCTTTTCACTAATCATTTCATAATATGACTTAGTTTTTCTCTCCTGCCTGATGGACTGCAGTTCACTGCTGTCAAGAGCTATTCTCTTTATTTTTTCAACTGTTTGTTCAGTATTTATTCCCACTCACTACTGCTGCGTTACTGTAAGGTCCTTGGTAGCTCACTTTAGGATTGATTTCTGTCTCCTTGTGAATATATAAGCTCTGAAGGCTTGCATGTGCTGCTATGTCCTTTGTCTTTTGTGTCACCTGATACCTGATCCATGTCTGGGTTTACATTTCCTTCCTGGACCTAAGACTGTACCCTGTTTCCTCCTTGGACAACAAACCTTCCGCCTGCGGCTATATGATTTGTCCACATGACACCCACCTGTCTTAGGCTCCACCATTGGCTTTGTCCCATTTTTGTTCTGGTTTTCCTTCATGTTTTTTTTTTTTTTTTTTCCCCAATCCTTAACCATTTCATTGGGTTATGTGAAAGAAGCAGTAATTACTTCCCAGGTGTCCCTGAACCCATTCTTCTTACTGTGTCCTCTTCCATCACTTTTTAGGTCCAAAGAAATCTTTCTTTCTTCCTGGGATGTTGCTATAACTAAAGAAATTATGAGAATCTGCACTGGTAGAATAGGGCCATGTTCTATCTTCCTAGGAAAACTGTTTCTTGGGAAGGATGCATCTAACTAATTCTTTTCCTCTCATTATTAAGGCACAATTATGCTTAAAGTCATTTTAGATTTATGTTAATTCCATTGTGCACTGGATCTTTAACCCAAGGCACTCTCTTAAAGTAACAAAATGCTTCTTAATTGATGTTTTCAGAAGGGCATTGACAGTCAGATTTTTATACATGATATGAAAAGTAATTTCTCTTATAAACTGGAGCAATATACATTTTATTTCTATTATAGTCATGAAAGATGTTTACAGTTCTGATCATACCTCATAGAAGAAGACAGAGTCCAGTATGAAGAATTACTTGAGATCTCAGTAGAAGAAAAATTTGCCTATTTCTAATTAAGCTAGTTTATCAAAGGTAATGAGTAGCTTGGACTGGAGTAGTAGCTAGTAGCAGTGGTGGTCAGAAAATTATTTAGATTTGGGATATATTTTTAAACAAACCATCCATGAAAATGTGCTAATTGTGCCTATGCCCTACGTTTTTCTCTTTCTTAGTTTCGCTACTCAGATGGGCTGGACAAGCTGTACATGTTGCTGGGAACTCTGGCTGCGCTGATCCATGGAGCGTCACTCCCCATCATGATGCTGGTGTTGGGCGGCATGACAGACATGTTTGCAGATGCAGGAAACAGTATTCCACCAAATGCTACTAACTTGAATCTCAGTAGGTATTGCTTCTGGTACTGACTTTATTCAAAACATGTAGAAAAACACTGTTTGTGGAACCCCTCCTAAATGTGCACTGTTGTGTTTACCGCTGTGGGAAGTGGAGGGTCGGAGCACCAGGCTCTTTCATTTAGTACAGCACATGTTTGCGGTAAATTCTTCTCACAGCCATCTTGGGGAGTGGGTACATGCACATAATACAACTTGGTTCCTTCTTTTTTAATCCTCTTCCCCATCCCTTACCCCTCCCCGCTTCCTCCTCTAATTCCCCTTTCCCCATTTTCATTCTCGTTGATATTATTAATCTTAGCTCATGTTTATGGAGTATACATTCATTGAGGTTGTTAGGTTCTGTACACGGCAGATCTTTATTCTACTTATTTCCCCTGCCCCTCCTCCTCATCCTTTGATCTCTTTATTTGTACTTTGCCTTACTTAAATGAGAGATACCATATGGTAATTAAGCCTGTGTGTCTGGTTTATTTCACCCAACGTTATATTTTCCAGGTGCATCTATTTTCCTACAAATGCCTGAAATTTCCCTTTCTTTATAGCTGAGTAGAATTCTATTATATATAGATACCACATTGCCTTTATCCAATCATCTGTTAATGGGTTTATAGCTGCATCTAGGTTTTAGCTAATACGAATTGTGCTGCTATAAACATTGGTATGCATGTATCACTGTAGTATGTTGTCCTAAGCTCTTTGGGGATGATACCTAGAAGGGGGATAGCTGGGTCATATGGAATTTCTAATATAGTTCTTTGATACATACTTCCTTGGTGAGGTTAATTCCTAGGTATTTCATTTTTCTTGAAGTTACTGAGAATGGTATTTTCACCATTTCCTTCTCATCTAGTTCATTATTGGTGTACACAAATGATTTTTATGTTGATCTTATGCTACATTGCTGATGTTGGTTATTAATTCTAAGAGTTTTTTTTTTTTGGTGGAGTTCCTTGGGTCTTCAATGTAGAATATCATGTCATCTGCAAATAATGATAATTTGAGTTCTCCCTTTCCTGTATATAATCTTTTTACTTCTTTCTTTTACCTGATTGCTCTGGCTAATATTCCAAGTACTTTGTTGAATAAAAGTGGTAATAGTGGACATCCTTGTCTTGACCCTGATTTTAGGGGGAATGCTTTTAGTTTTTCCGCATTTAATATGCTGGCTGATGGTTTGTAATAAATACTTTTTATCAAATTTAGGTATGGTCCTTCTATACCTGTTTTCTCCAAGGCTTTCATCATGAAGTTGTGTTGAATTTTGTCAAAATCCTTTTCTGCATCTATTAATATGATCATGTGGTTTTTTACCTTGCTTCTGTTTATGTGATGTATGGAACCTACTTGATCATTATATACGATCTTTTTGATGATGTGCTGCATTCTATCCACTAATACTTTGTTGAAGATTTTTGCATCTATGTTCATTAAGGGGATTGGCCTATAGTGTTCATTTTTAGTTGGGTTTTTATCTGGTTTTGGAATCAGAGTGATATTGCCTTCCATAAACGAATTTGGGAGCACTTGTCTTAGTTACTTATCTCATTGCAAAGAAAAATACCCAGCACTCAAAGTTAAAGGAGGAAAAGTTCATTTTGGCTCACAGTTTGTAGAGGTTTCAGTCCATAGTCAGCTGGCTCCAAGACAGGGCAGCATGGCAGAGGGGCATCGCAGAGGAGAAACAGTCCATTGCAGAGCAGACAGGAGGCAGCAAGCAACAAAACCTATCTTCCCTCTTTCCCTTTATATTCTGCCCAGACTAGAAGCCCATTAATTGGTTGCACCCACAACCAGGGTGGGACTTCCATTATCCACAGCCAGAATTATGTTAAACCAGTTTAATTATCACACACCCTTAGTCCCAGTATGAGATACCCTAATCCAGCATCACACGTGCATGATCCAGACACCTCCCTAAAGCACCAGCTATGAGCACATGAGGCCATGGGCGGACATCTAGATACAAGCCATAATATACTCCATCCCTTTCGATTTCTTTGGAGAGCTTGAGGCGTATTGGTGGTATAACATCCTTACAGGTTTTGTAGAATCCATCAGGTCCTGGGCTTTTTGTAGTTGGTAGATTCTTTATTACTGTATCAATTTCATTGCTTGTTATTTGGTTGTTCAGCATATATGTGTCTTCTTGGGCTAGTTTTGGTAATGTGTATGAGTCTGGAGATCTGTTCATTTCTTCAAAATTTGCCAATTTTTTGGAATACTTTTTCAAAGTAGTTACTATCTTCTGGAGTTCAATAATGTCTGTTCTGATTTCACCTTTTTCATTTTTAACTGCATTAGTCTTTTCACTCTTTCTCTTGCTAAGTCTGGCTAAGGGTTTATCTATTTTCTTTATTCTTTCAAAAGAACCAGCTGTTTGATTTGTTAATATTTTTGTATTTTTTTAGTCTCCATTGTATTGATTTTCACTCAAATGTTTATAATTTCCCACCTTAATTTTGGTTTGGGCCTAGATTGTTGTTTCTCGAGTATCTTACGATTCCTTATGACATAAAGTTATTTATTTGAGTTTGCTCTATTTTCCTAATGTGACCATGGATTGCAATGAACTTTCCTCTTAGGACAGCTTTCATTGTGTCCCAGAGGTTTCCGTGCCTTGTGCCAGCATTGTCATGAACTTCCAGAAATGTTTTAATGTCTTTTTTAAAATTTCTTCTATGACCCATTGGCTGTTTAGTATGTTGTTAATTTTCCAAGAGCTTCTACATTTTCTGGGATTTCTTCTGTTGTTGATTTCTATTTTCATTCCACAGTGGTCTGATAATACATATGGAGCAATTTTGATTCTTTTATATGTATTTAAGCAGGCTTTGTGGGCTGGTATGTGAGCTATTTCAGAAAAAGTACAGTGTGCTGCAGAAAAGAATTTATACTGTCGTAGTGCAGTGGAATACTCTGTAGATGTCTACTAAGTCCATATGTGCAATAGTGTGGTTCAACTCTGATATTTCTTTATTAATTTTTTGTTTAGTTGATCTGTCTTTGCAAATGTGGGAGGCTGAGATCCTCCAATATGGCTGTAATAGTATTTATTTGATCTTTTCTGTTCAGCAGTATTTGTTTAATGAAGATCAGTGCTCCAGTACTCAGTGCATAAATAGTATCAATGTTATCTCTTCTTGTTGGAGTCTTCCCTTAAGTAGAATGTAATAACCTTCTTTATCTCTTCTAGTCAGTTTTAGCTTCAAGTTTACCCTGTCTGAGATTAAAATTGCTACCCCTGCTTGTTTTTTGGGTCCTGGTGTATGCAATATTATTTTCTACCCTTTGATTTTTAGACTATGAGTATTTTTTTGGATTAGGTTAAATTTCTTGAATACAGCAGACAGCTGGATTCTGTTTTTTGATTCAGTCCACCAATCTGTGAGAAGGCAAATTCACAGGCCTTAGAATGCCTAGTAGAAGTTCTGACAAAGATGTAAAGAAAAGGAGAAAGTTTGAAGCCACAAATATTGCAGAGAACTTCAGGGAGAAATAGAAGAATCTATCCAGGACCTAGGATAATAAGCTGGAATCAGTTATGAGAGCCCCTGCCAGATTGGATATAGGTATAATAGAGGAATTCAGGATGACTGTAAAGTTTATCACCTTGGAAACTAGAAGGATATGGTTACCATCAGCTGAAATGAAAAAGATGGAGGGAGACTAAGTCTGTGCAGTAAATAACAGAAATTAAGTTTTGCACATTGTCATGGGTTGAGGTGTCTGGAAGCAAATGCAGAAATGGAGAAATGGGGGCAAATAAAGTGTGTGTGTGTTTGTGTGTGTGTGTGTGTAAGAGAAAGTAAGAAGTGTAATTTGAAAGAGAAAGGGAAGAGAATTTTTTGAGTCATATCTTTGAGAAAGAATTGGGTCCATGGCTCAGGAACAAAGGCTTGTTTTAGACAGGAGCAGGGACCTTAATCTATAGCCACAGGTGGGAAGAGACAGTATTTGGGTATCAGAGTCCCAAGGTGGGTAGATGAGGAGTGAGAATCTGGCAGTTTTTTTCTGATTATACCAGTCCCCTCCTCTCAAGACCCCTGGTGCATCCTTGAGAACATGGGCAGAACTAGACCACATATGTACCATTTTTTTTCCTATGCAGACATACTTGTGATAAGGTTTAATTCATAAATTAGGTACAGTAAGAGATTAGTAACAATAACTAATAATAAAAACGGCAAGTATTAAATATACTGTAATAAAAATTGTGTGGGTATGTTCTCTGTCTCTCGCAATGTGCATGTCACTGTATTGCCTGCACCCTTCTGTGGTAATGCGAATTGATACCATGGGTGGTGGGCTGCTGGTACTCAAACCACAGAATGTGAAACTGAAACTAGAGGATTACAGGTTCTGTTTATTCCCTATTACATTGTGCGCAGAGAAATGAAGAAAATGAGATATTCAAATTTTAACGTGTTAGTAATTCAGAAAAAAAGGCTAAATGGTAATAATTTATCTTTGGAGGGTTTTTTTGTTTTGTTTTGTTTTGTTTTTTGCAGATTTTGAATAGTTAATTAGCTGTAACAAAGTGTCTTGGGGATGGGACTCACATCAAAACTGGAAATTTATTTGTGTTTCGTATGCATTTTATACACATAGACTGAAGGTAACATTATAAAATATTTTTAATACATTTCTGCATGAAGCAAAGCTTGATGAAGTGGTATTATCTGTGCGTAGCATCATGTCAGTGCTCAAATTTTTCAGATTTTGAAGCACTTCAGACTTGCAGAGGAATAATTAGAATGTATTTATGTTTTGATGCTTAAACTATGACTACATAAGTTGTGTGCAGATTGGAACAGGAATGATCAAGCTGTATTTATGTTTTGATGTTTAAATTATCAGTGTGTAAATTGTGTGTCTATCTTCACTGTGTATTTCAAAATGTTGGAGCTATAAGTGGAAAAAAAAACAGTCACCTCTGTCCTCAAAGCCTGCATTATGGGTATGCTCAAGGCAAAATGCTAGCTGATGTTGAAGTTTTTTTTTTTTTTTTTTTGTGGGTACCGGGGGGTCGACCTCAGGACCTCGCGCGCCAACAGGCGCCCGTGCCGCTGAGCGATATCACCGGCCCCTTTTTCGTATGTGGGATCCGGGAGTCGAACTCGGGCCCTCACGCTTGCAAGGCAGGCGCTTATGCCGCTGAGCTATCTCACCGGCCCTGATGTTGAAGTTTTAAATGCTTCATAAAAAGCAATTTCCATGATGGATTTAGGTTTGTTTGTTTGTTTGCTCAAGGATTTCCTCTGCTGTTAACTATTTCATTGGAAAAATTCTTAAAGATAAATTTTGAGAAATTGATTACAAGTGAATAGGTATGTTAACATTTGCCAATATTTGGTGATTCTCACTAGTGTTTATACACTATTCTTTGTATTTGATAATTTTTCAATAAAATAAACCCTGGAGAAATGCAATGTTAGATTTTAAATATGTCCTTAAGTGTCAAGGATGCATTGGCATTTATTTATAAGTGTGAATTTCATCTTACAAATAAGCATCTTTGAATTTAGTCTGTGTGTGGTTGCACACAGCTTGCAGGGAAGAACTGGAATGAGTGGCATAATAATTATACATAATAGAGATGGAGTCAGTGTGTCCTGGTTTTTTATTTTTATTTGTTTTGTAAATTATTATTTGAAATGTGTTTGGTTCATTTGTATGTGCTTATTTTCTAATGGAGATGAAGGAGACATAAGTGTTATGTTTGTTTTGTGGTGACCTAGGCGACCTCAACGCGCTGGCCAACAAGCGTCTGGAGGAGGAGATGACCACGTAAGTAGACATTTTCTTTACTATCATTTTCTTAGCTTTTTCTGAATTAGTCCCAAGATAGCACTGTTTAAAATTTTGCATTATCTTCATAAAAATTTGAAGTTTTGAGGTAAAAAATACCATTTTTAGGTTTTAAAGAGGATACCATGCAGAATTATTTTTAAGGAGAAGTACTGGCTGTAGAAGATATATAAAAGTAAGGTTAAGCCTCAAATATACTCAGTGCATGCATTGGCAAACATGGGATACTGTGAAGCTTAAAGTAGCTTTAAAAATACAGTGGTATGGGCTGGTGATATAGCTCACTGGCATAAGCACCTGCCCGGCAAGCGTGCAGTCCTGAGTTCGACTCCCAGTTCCCGCATTAAAAAAAAAAAAAAGTACAGTGATATTTAGGTACTCCCCATTAACTGGTTCCAGGAGGCATGCAAAGTACCAAAATAATGAATACCAGACAATTGTTTTGGCTGGAAAGGGTAGTGAGTCAAGAGACAAGTTCTAGCTTGCATGTTGCATACCAAATAATGATGAGCACCTGGAGAAAATGTTATCATGAACATGTGTTGAATACCAAATTCAACCAGTTTCAAAGCAATTGAGTACCAACATATGACTGTGTTAGGAATTGAATTAAGAATCATTATATTTGGTGGCTTTGTAATTGCTGGCTTACTTACTTATGTTTCAGTCACGATATGATAATAATATCAGCCAACAGGAATTTTTTAAACTCAGTTTCTAATTCTAAATACAACATCCAGAAGAAATATAATCACTGACCTTAACAAACTTCAGGGAAAGTTTTTGTTAATGATTTACACATCTTGAAGTTTACTCCCTAGAGTAGTTTGTAACAGATGTCTGAAGATACGTGTTAGTAATTCAGATGATAAAGGTAATGCATTATTCTGTGAATTACCTGGTAGGTTTGAAGAAAGTGGAGACAGCTATTTATATCTTGAAAGTTAAGAAACAAACACCACCATATATTTCCATGAAAAGGCATTGTTTTTACACTGGAAAAACCAGAATGTGTTGGTTGGTAACATGCATCACATTAAAATACATCACTGATTCTCAAATCTACTTGTTAAGTAAGATTTCTTTCAGCCCTCCCTTGCTATATACTCTTAGTACTGGGATAATATTTAATTACTGATTCATCTATTTAGTCATTTAGTAACTAAAATTTAGAGTCCTAAGTACATGTTCTCAGATAATTACGTTGTAAATTACCAGGTGCACCTGGGAGAGTTTTGATTTAGCAATACTCTTGATAGGATGTGCACAGAATTTTGAACCATAATATCAGAGAATAGCTTCTTATTGTGTAGACATTTTTATAGCCTCTGTATTGTACAACTATTTTTTAGAAGATAGCAATGAATTTTTTAAAATGGGAAATTGGTATCCTGTATTTTATAGTTGGTTTTAACCTAAAAGTGAATTTCTTAGTGAAGCTCAACAGTAGTTCACTTTCAAATATGAAGGCTTGGAGCAAGGAACCTTCAATTTTCCTAGATATGAAAGGTTTGAAGTTGGAAGATGTCTTTTGTTTTTACTGTTAGAGATTACACTAGAAGGGAAATCACAAATTATTCATTAAACATGATAGGATAGATCATGATGGCCAGTTGAACAGATGATGTAAAAATACTTTTTGTTTTGTTTCATACTTTTTGTTGTCATTTAACATACAAGCTCTGCTGGACTCGTAGCCCAAAAGGCCAGGGGATCATTTCTATGCCCTGGTTCCACATTCTGTCAAATTCTGCACTTCTTTCCATCCTGCACTCTGCAGACCTCCCCAAAGGGTTCAGACACGATTGGGCCATTCAGGGTAGTATGACCGGGTAGACCCTAAAGGGCTCATCAGATGATGTTGATATAGTAAATATAGACAGGACTACAGTGACACACCTTGCCTGATTTCCCGTCATCCCTCAGTTACCGGCTTGCTCTCAGTACTCACTCTGTGCCAGTGTTGGCCCAAGTGTAACTCACATGTGACCGAATCACTGTGCTTATTTCCATTTACAATTAGACAACTGAGGTTTGGGAAGGGCCAGCAGCCTGCCTGAGATTACACAGATGTTAAGTCAAGAACTGAGATTGAGCCAAAGTAGAAATCACTTTTCAAAATATGTTTACTTTATTTTTTGTAGCACATTTTTGTAGTACATAATGATTACATTCATTGTGGGGAGTTGGTACGTGTGCGTAACGCATCTTAATTCTTTATACATCCCCTTCCCTTCCCTGCTTCATCCATCTATTGATCCTCTTCCCATTTGCAAATGATCTATCTCCCTGTCCCCTATTACCTTTTCTTTTGCTCTTTGGGTTTATCATATAAGAGAAATCACTCTTTTTTTTTTTTTTTAATTTTAAAGAGAAGAAAAAACAAAACAAATCAAAAAAAGAACAAATTTTCAAAACAACATAATATGAGGGTAACAATGGTCAATGCATTACGTATTATTATCTTTAAGTTAGTTATTCAGGATACCAGACATTAGCATTCAATTGTCCAAACATTATTGGCTCAAACCTTACTCTTCAATGAACTAAGTAAAACTGGTAGTGTATCTATCTTAACCATCTTATATACATATACAATTTTTTTTCCCTTTCCCTTCTTTTCCCCATTCCAGTCTCTCTTTCTTATTGACCAGTTTCTTTTTGATTCACCGTGTCTATTGTACATTTTGGATCTTATTTACTCTTTCAGTTTCTCATACTAGAGAGACAATACAATGCTTACACATGTGCATCTGGTTTATTTCACTTATGAGTATTTTCTCGAGTTGCATCCATTTACCTATAAAAGTCTCCAGTTTATCCTTCTTTATGGCTGAATAGTACTCCATTGTATAAAAATACCACATCTTTCTTATCCATTCCTCAGTTGATGGGCATTTGGGTTGTTTCCAAGATCTGGCTATTACAAATTGTGCTGCTATAAACATGGGTGCACATATATCACTGTGGTACGATGTTTTTAATTCTTCTGGGAAGATGCCCAGAAGGGGAATAGCTGGGTCAAATGGGACCTCCAACCCTAGTTTTTTGAGGAATCTCCACACTGACTTCCACAGTGGCTGTACCAGTCGACACTCCCACCAACAGTGAAGAAGGGTTCCTTTTTCCCCACAGCCCCTCCAGCATTTGTTATTAGTTGATTTCTTTATAGTAGCCATTCTTTCTGGAGTGAGATGGTATCTCAGTGTTGTTTTAATTTGCATCTCTCGAATGACTAGTGATGTTGCACATTTTTTTGTATATTTATTTGCCATTAGTATTTCTTCATCTGAGAAATGTGTATTCATCTCAGATGCCCATTTTTGGAGTGGGTCTTTAAATTTGGGAGGTCTGATATTTTTGAGTTCTTTATATGTTCTCGATAGTAATCCTTTGTCTGAGGAGCAGCTGGCAAACATTTTTTCCCACGTTGTGGGTTGTCTTTTCACTCTGTTGGTGGTTTCTCTTGCTGTGCAAAAGCTTTTTAATAAGATGAGATCCCAGTTATTGATTCTTTGGGATAGTTCCCATGCGGTTGAGTTTTTATTCATAAAGTCTTTGCCTACACCAATGTCTTCAAGGGATTTACCTATCCTATCTTCCAGCAGATTTAATGTTTCTGTTTTAATATTTAGATCTCTGATCCATTTTGAATTTAGCTTAGTGCATGGTGAAAGACATGGGTCTAGTTTTAATCTTCGGCATGTATAGAGCCAGTTTTTCCAGCACCATTTATTAAAGAGGCTTTCTTTCTTCCACTGAATGTGTTTGGCACCTTTCTCAAAGATAATGTGGCTTAGTATGTCTGGGGTTGTTTCAGCATCTTCTAATCTGTTCCATTGATCTTCAGGTCTGTTTTTTTGCCAGTACCACACTGTTTTTATCACAGTAGCTTTATAGAATAATTTTAAGTCGGGGATTGTGATGCCCCCTGCCTTGCCTTTGTTGCCCAGAATTGCCTTTGCTATTCTAGGTCTCTTCTGATTCCAAATGAATTTTAGGATTGTTTTCTCTAATTCTGTGAGATATGCTGTTGGAATTTTGATTGGAATTGCATTAAATCTGTATAACAATTTTGGAAGTATGGCCATTTTCACTATATTGGTTCTTCCTATCCAGGAGCAAGGGATATCTTTCCATTTTCTGATATCCTCTTCAATCTCCTTTTTCAGAGTACTGTAGTTTTCAGTGTATAGGTCTTTTACATCCTTTGTGAGGTTGATTCCTAGGTATTTCATTTTTTTTGATGTTATTGTGAAAGGTATTGTTTCCCTAATTTCTCTTTCAGTAAGTTTGTTATTTGTGTACAGGAAGGCTATTGACTTTTGAGTATTGACTTTGTACCCAGCTACACTACTGAATTTGCTTACTAAATCTAGCAGTTTTTTAGTGGAGTTTTTGGGGTCTTCTGTGTAGAGTATCATGTCATCTGCAAATAATGATAATTTAACTTCTTCCTTTCCAATCATTATTCCTTTTATTTCTTTCTTTTGTCTAATTGCTCTGGCTAAAGTTTCCAGAACTATGTTGAATAAGAGTGGGGACAGTGGACATCCTTGTCTTGTTCCTGATTTTAGAGGGAAGGCTTTCAGTTTTTGGCCATTTAGTATAATATTGGCTGTTGGTTTGTCATAGATAGCTTTTACCAGATTGAGATAAAGACCCTCTATTCCAATTTTCTGTAGGGTTTTTATCATGAAAAGGTGCTGGACTTTGTCAAAAGCTTTTTCTGCATCTATTGAGATGATCATGTGATTTTTGTCTTTGGTTCTGTTAATATGGTGTATTACATTTATTGATTTACGTATGTTGAACCATCCCTGCATCCCAGGGATGAATCCAACTTGGTCATGGTGTATAATCTTCTTGATGATTTGTTGGATTCTGTTTGCCAGTATCTTATTAAGGATTTTTGCATCTATGTTCATTAGGGAGATTGGCCTGTAGTTCTCTTTCTTAGTTGGGTCCTTCTCTGGTTTTGGTATCAGGGTAATGAATCCAGGAATGAATTTGGGAGTATTGCTTCCCTTTCAATTTCATTAAAAAGTTTGAGAAGTAGTGGCGTTAGGTCTTCTCTAAATTTCTTGTAGAATTCAGCAGTGAATCCATCAGGGCCTGGGCTTTTCTTTGTTGGGAGGTTTTTAATTACATCTTCAATTTCATTGGTTGATATTGGTTTATTTAGGATTTTTAAATCTTCTTGATTCAGCTTTGGTAATTCATACGAATCTAGGAATCTGTCCATTTCTTCTGCATTTTACATCTTAGTAGAATATAGATTTTTAAAATAGTATAGATGATCTTCTGGATTTCTGCAGGGTCCGTCGTGATATCACCCTTTTCATTTTCAATTGCATGGATTTGAGTCTTTTCTTTTCTTTTTTTAATAAGGTTGGATAAGGGTTTGTCAATCTTATTTATTCTTTCAAAGAACCAACTTTTTGCTTCATTGATTCTTTGTATTTTTTTTTAGTCTCCAATACATTAATTTCTGCTCTGATCTTTGTAATTTCCTCCCTTGTATGGGCTTTTGGCTTAACCTGCTCTTCTTTTTCTAGAAGTTCGAGGTTCGCCATTAAGTTATTTGCGCTTGCTCTATTTTCCTAATATAAGTATTTAATGCTATAAATTTCCCTCTTAGGACTGCTTTCATTGTATCCCATAAGTTCTGGTATGTTGTACTGTCATTATCATTCAGTTGTAGAAATTGTCTAATTTCTTCTTTAATTTCATCTGTGACCCATTGGTTGTTCAGGAGGGTGCTGTTTAATTTCCATGTGTTTGGGGAGTTTTTGTGATTTCTTTTGCCATTGATTTCCAATTTCATTGCACTATGGTCTGATAATATGCATGGGATAATTTCAATTCCTTTGCATTTACTTAAGCAGGTTTTATGAGCTAGTATGTGGTCTATTTTGGAGAACGTCCCATGTGCAGCCAAGAAGAATGTGTATTCTGATGTTGTGGGGTGGAACACTCTGTAGACATCTACTAAGTCCATTTGTTCCAAAGTTTGGTTCAGTTCTATTATTTCATTATTGATTTTCTTTCTAGTTGATCTGTCTTTTTGTGACAGTGGAGTATTGAGATCTCCCAATATAACTGTATTAGTGCTTATTTCATTTTTCATGTCCTTTAGTACTTGTTTTATATAGTTGGGTGCATTGGTATTTGACGCATATATATTTATGATCGTTATCTCTTCCTCTTGGATTGTTCCCTTTACAAGGATGTAATGACCATCTTTATCTCTCTGAATCATTCTTGGCTTGAAATTCACTTTGTCTGCAAAAAGAATAGCTACCCCTGCTTTTTTCTGGGTTCCTGTTGCATGGAGTATTGTTTTCCATCCTTTGACTTTCAGTCTATGAATTTCTTTCTGAATTAAATGTGTTTCTTGTATACAGCATATTGTTGGATCTTGCTTCTTGATCCATTTTGCCAGTCTGTGCCTTTTGATTGGTGAATTGAGACCGTTAACATTGATGGTTAAAACTGATATGTATTGACTTATACTTGTCATGATATTTTCCTGTTGTTGGTTCCCACTCTTTGTTTTTCCTCTTTCCTGCTATTTAATTATCTGCCCTGCCTGGTGGATTCCTTCTGTTGGGGTTCCTGTCTCTTTCTAGAATGTCTTTCAGAACATTTTGGAGTGCTGGTTTGGTGGTCATAAATTTTCTTAGTTGTTCTTTGTCATGAAAGTATTTTATTTCTCCATCAATTTTGAAAGATAGTTTTGCGGGGTACATCAATCTGGGTTGAAAATTATTTTCCTTTAGAGCTTGAAATACGTCATTCCAAGCTCTTCTTGAATTGAGGGTTTGTGCTGAAAAGTCAGCTGTGATTCTGATGGGTTTTCCTTCATAGGTGATTTGTCTCTTCTCCCTAACAGCTTTTAAGATTCTGCCCTTCTGTTGAATTTCTGGGATCTTGACTATGATATGTCTGGCTGAAGTTTTTTTTTTTTGATCATGTCTAGTTGGTGTTCTAAAAGCTTCACTTATTGGGGGGTCAAATTCTTTTTCTCTTCCAGGAAAGTTCTCCCTGACAATGTCTTTGAACAAGGTTTTAATGTCATTTATGCTATCTCCTGCTTTTTCATTTATTCCAGTTATTCTTAAGTTGTTTATCTTTGAGTCATCTAGCAGCTGCTGAATTGATTTTTCATGGTCCCTTGCTGTTTTTAAGAATTCTTTCTTTTCATGATCACTAATTGCAAGCCTGTCTTCTATATCTGAGATCCTGTCCTCACATTGGCTTAATCTGCTACAAATACTTTCAATGGAATTTTTGTTCTCTTGGATATCTGCTTGAATCTGCTTTATGGATTCCATTTCTTTCCTATGCTGAGCATTCATGGTTTCTATAGTTTTCTTAAGCTCATCTATTTTTTTGTCTGTATCAGCTATAGTGTCCTTAAGCATAGTCTTCATTGTGGACATTATCTCTGCAGTTATCTGTGAAATTATTTCTGTTTTAATTTTTTCCAGAGCCTCATTCAATTGTTTTGTTGTTACCCCTTCAGATATGCCAGGTGGGTGGCTTATGGATTGTCCCACCTCATTGCCCCCTAGGTTTGCCTTTGGTGAATTGGATGTGTGGGGTTGCATCTTGTTTAAGTGTCGTCTCATCTTTTCTTTCTTTAATTCCTGGGGTGATGTTTGTAAATTACCTATGATAGGTTACTTTATTGCTAGTGTTCAAGATCCTTAGAAGATGACTACTTCTCTGCAGTATCTTCCAAGTGGAGCTTGCTTTTGGGTTTTGAGCTTTCTGCCAGATCCTACCTCTTCAATTCGTTGGATGTGAGAAGTTGCTACCTGTTTGGCCCAGTCCTTGATTCTTTGGTACTGTGCCACTGTATTTTCTGTGTCCCTTAGTCAATCTCAATCATGAAATATCAGGAAGGAAAGCTGTTTAGAACAATTATTTTACATTTGGCTATAATGGTAACTGAAGCATCAAACACAGCCTAGAAAATGACAGACTGAGCTAACCAGTTATTTACCACTTTTAGCTGTATAAAGTAGAGTTGCGGTTATATAAGAAAATCTAAAACACACCAGAAAAATTATATGCAGTATACAAGTCCTTAGTATGTCAATTTTTCCCCTCAGGAGTTTAAATTTAAAATGAGTTAAGGAGGAAATAGAGTATTGTGAGAAGAGGAAGGAATTAGATGTAAGGTTAGAGGACCAAGAGGGATCCCACTAACATTGGGACACTGGTGCAGAGGACTGGTGGGAAAAAGAGAAGGAAAGGATAAAAGGAAGAACAGATCACAACCACAATCACAAAGAGGTTAGAGGTGCTGTTTACACTCATATAAAAGCCAGAGAGAATAATGAAGGAAAGAGCAAATAGACAAACAGGAACAAAAATGAAGACAAAAACAACAAAGCAAACAGATAAAAAAGAAATAAAACCCCACAAAAGAAAAAAAAATAAAAACAAAAATAAAAACCCCTTCACCAGAACAAAAAACTAATGAGAGAGAAAAAATAAAATAAAATAAAATAAAGAGAATCAGTTCCAGGTGTTGACTCTGCTGTAGGCAGGCACCGTGTGATGACAGAGTCCTGTTCCGTGCAGGTCGGTCCCAGCGAGCCAGGAGCGGCCCTCTGGCGGGCGGTGAGCAGAGCGTGGTCTTTCAGGTGGAGACCGGTCTCCTCCGCCTACCGCTGTCAGCGCACTGCTTTCTCCCTGCTGTGATTTTTTTGCCACGCCCCCCACAATGGCGCTGGGCCAGTCGCTCTCTGGCACGGGACAGGTGTGGCTGAGAGACCAGTCTCCTTCACCCGCCGCCCTCAGCGCACTTTCGTGGGGCTGAGAGGCACCGCGCTGCCCTGTCCGGAGCACAAGTTCCCAGAGCTGTTTTCTAGCCGCTCTGATTTTCGCTGCACCCCCCACAATGGCGCCCGGCCAGTCGCTCTCTGGCGCGGGAGAGCTGTGGCTGAGAGACACTCACCGCCGGCCAGCGCCGTTCTCCGCCCACTCCCCTGCCCCGCCGCTGTCTCGCGATCCTCCGTGGGGGCTCCCTGGGTGCCAGCTGTCACCGTGTGTCCACAGCTTTGAGCTTCTGTCGCGCCGTGATTCCTGGGATGGTAGAAGGTGCGCGCGGGGTCTGTTCTTTCTTTGTTGAAAAGTACCCTTCACTGGTGCCAGGGGTCCCAAGCTGCGCTTCAGAACTTTTCTGGGTCCCGAGGGGGCATCTGCCCCCCTCCTGCGCTCTCCTGGTCACTATATTCCTGTAGTCCAATGGCAACTTTTAGAGAGTTTCTCTGCGTGCTTCTTACTCATCCGCCATCTTTTTTCCTCCCCAAGAGAAATCACTCTTAACCATTTTTCTGTGATAGTGGAGATGTAGTTAGATGCTGAGCATCAACTCCGCTTGTTGCTACCCCTTCTTATTTGTTAAAGATGGTGAGATACCAGGAGAAGTTAAAAGTGATAACGAATCATCTGTGTGGGAAAGATGCATCAAATAGGAAAGAGCACGTGTGTCATGTTCTTGTTTTCCAGGTATGCCTATTACTATAGTGGAATCGGAGCTGGCGTGCTTGTTGCTGCTTATATTCAGGTTTCATTTTGGTGTCTGACAGCTGGGAGACAGACACACAAAATTAGAAAACTATTTTTCCATGCTATAATGAAGCAAGAGATAGGCTGGTTTGATGTGCATGATGTTGGGGAGCTGAACACGCGGCTCTCAGAGTAAGTACCCAGTTTTATGGCTGACTCACATCTGGTTCTTGCTCTTTGCATAATGAAGTAATTGTCATCAGATCTGTTAGAAGATGTTAGTGCATCAGTCAGAAGACTAAATTCCTCCTCAGTAGGAACCCTGTCTTATGGACCTTTTGTGCCCAGTACCTGGCAGGTTATGAGGGGGCCTGCATGACTGGCACTGAGGGTGGGGTTGGATTTGCCAGCAGTGTGCAGTACAATGGTGTACAGTACAACAGTGTGCAGTAAAGCAACAGTATAATACTTCCTGGGGAAACTTCTGGGCAATTTAAAATTTCTGCCTTGAATACTTCACTACACCATGTCCATTTCCTAGGGCCCTAGAGACTACAGATTCCTGATGTTAGACAAAATTCCTACTAGAAATTGTCTTCTTGACAGACAAAACAAGCAAACACAGAAAGACCATAGATGAAAACTAATTTATCCCACTCTCAACACAACCAAATTGGATTCAGGAGAAAAGTTCTGTGTTTACAATTGTGACATTTTCTCTAAAACTGCCTCTTCTTTTAGTGATATCTCCAAAGTTAATGAAGGAATTGGTGACAAAATTGGAATGTTCTTTCAGTCGCTGGCAACATTTTTGACTGGTTTTGTAGTAGGATTCACACGTGGTTGGAAGCTGACCCTTGTGATCTTAGCCATTAGCCCTGTTCTTGGACTGTCAGCTGGAATCTGGGCAAAGGTGGGTGAAGCCTGTGAATTCAGGTTTTAACTCCTCTCTAAACCCCCATGGAGCGATCTTTAACTATTACAGTCTAGATGTTCTATTTCATATTTCTGTCCTCTGTTCAAAATCAGCAGAATAATCTGATCGACTTCACTGAGTACAGCTCATGTCAGGGCTTCATGTCTTTGGCTATGTGATCGTTATGGAAAGGTATGAGCAAGAAGGAAGTGGCTCTTATAACTCATCCTCTGCCTGCACACAGAGGACATATGGAGCCCTAGAGATCTGTGTTCAAGAGCGGACAGTGCGATAGCCATGCAGCAAGTAGAGATTGTTCAGTGAACAGTACATGTGTCCCATTCAATTAACATTTTTGGTTTGAATGTTTCCAGTTTTGGAGACACAGTTTTATCAGCATTGTAAATTTTTCTATTCATACACATGCCAAACATTGTTATAAAAATTATTTAAGGAATACACTTTCTTTTCCCACATACATGTAAATCATTAGTCTCCAATTCTGTCTCTCAGTCACAGTAGTAGACCAATAGAAGTTGGCCTTCCCCAGCCTGGTGCGCATGCCTCTCAGGATTTTGTAAAGCTTCTTTTTCCATTCTTGGTGGGTGTTGTATTCATTTTATAAACTGGTTTAAGGTAAGATTGGGTATCTGGTGGACAGTATATAGTTTTTGTTGGGTTCCACATAATTTAGAGATGATACCACAAATCCATAGAGCAAAAAGATATAAAAAAACAGAAGGCCAACTGGAGCCAAGCCTAACACAAAATAAATTAAATTATGAGTAGAAAGTTTTGTGCTATTATCTGTTTCTTCTTTGTAAGAGAATCTTTTTGTCTGTGTCTTACACTCTGAGTAACTACTTATAAGGTTATGATACATAGCGTATTAACTTTTCTTATTCTCTTATTATTTTGTTCTTTCTAAGATAAGTGCTTAGGAGTACAATTGTTGGGATATATCGTATAATGACTGTTTTCTATATTTCTATTATTGTAGTGTGATATGTATTTCCTTTTCTGAAATTTAACATCTCCCAAAAATTCCAATTCTATTTATTTAGATGAGGATCCATGTGATTTTCATGGAAAAAGTACAGTTAATCTGTTATGTACCATCTCCATTTAAAAATAATGCTAAAATGTGGAACATCATGACCAAAATTAATTAAGAGAAATGTTTTGTTCTTCACATGCATTAGTATATTTGTGTGTGTCTATATTTTTGCATTATGATAAAGTTAACTTGTTAAAAATGCTTGAATGATCTGAAATTGCATTCAAAACAGATATTGTCTTCGTTTACCGATAAAGAACTTTTGGCATATGCAAAAGCTGGGTCAGTGGCCGAAGAAGTCTTGGCAGCCATAAGAACTGTGATTGCATTTGGAGGACAAAAGAAAGAACTTGAAAGGTTTGAGTTCCTTTTTTAAGTTGCTAGAACTGCTAAATTCTGTGTCATCTTATATGTCCTTCAGGTTGGCAGTGCTAATTATAAGAGGTTTTCTCCAGTATAAATGTTTTCTAATAATTAATGGATATATTGCAGCATTGCTAATATTCTGTAGAAGTTGCAAGTGGTTTTGTACAGTTCTCTTACCTGATATTTAAAGAACTTTATGTAGTTTCCCAGATGGACATTAACATAAAAGTAATTTTTAAGGCTAAAATATATTTCATGCCTCCAATGAGTTTTTTGGCCTATCAAACTAATTCTTGATATTCGAAGACTGGTTGAACACATTTTGCACAATATCTATGGGGTCATTTTAATCCGTGGACCATTTCTGTCCTTCCCCAGACTCCCATTTAGTCAAGATATACTCCATGATTTGTAAGATAAAAATATAACTAAAAACACACTTTAGAAAAGTTGGGGGCCGGTGAGATGGCTCAGCGGCTTAAGCGCCTGCCCGGCAAGCGCGAGGGCCTGAGTTCGACTCCCGGAACCCACATACGAAAAAGGGGCCGGTGATATCGCTCAGCGGCACGGGCGCCTGCTGGCGCGCGAGGTCCTGAGGTCGACCCCCCGGTACCCACAAAAAAAAAAAAAAAAGAAAAGTTGTCTTTTTAAATGATGCACTGTTTACTGTAAACCTTATGATGTTCCCATTTCTTAGATATTTGAGAGTATAGATCATAATTTATTGAAACTTATAGTATTCATTAGATGCAGTAATTTTTAGGCATTGAGAAACTTTCTATAAAATTTAACATATACCATGATAATATATACTATAATGTTATAAACATATATTTTTTGCAAACAAAAAATCTAAACTATTCTATGTAGGAGACCATACATGATGTGGTAAAGCCATAAAGAAAACAAGGAAATGTTTGTTTATAAGTCAGAATAATGATCACTTCTGGAAAGACGAGAAGTTGTGGGATGAGAGCTGGATACACGGCTGGGCTTCTCCGGTGCTCACAGAGCTGTGTCTTAAACTACCCCATGTTTACTTTAGTAGTTACCATGAAATTATTTTTAGCACTCTGCATGTGTTTGGAATCTTCATTTGTTTATATGCTATATTTCATACCTAAAAAGATAACTTGTGATAGCTAAGTTGGTAGTTTAGTTGTATGGCAGGCAGTATCTATGTTCTAGTTAGATTCTTCCTGAGGTTTTTGCTGTCGCTTTAAATTTTTCTCACTAATAAAGTGGAAAGTCTTACTTAATGACCACACCAACATTTCAGCCAATGAGAGGAGGAGAAAGATACAGAGAGGTCCAAATAAGCAGGTATGGAATGTAATTGTTGGAATGAACATTGTTTGGAGAAATAAAATACTCTTAAAAGTCAGAAGAAGTATTACTTAGAGATATTAAATTATAGATTTGAAAAAATGAGGGTGCTCTGATGAGGGTGAGGAGGGCAAACTTTAATAGGGTGGCCAGGGAGGTCACTTTGGAGAAGTATCATCGAGGGTGGGACCTGAGAGATGAGAAAAGGCCTCCCATGATGGGGGTGGGGAGGGGATGGATCAGAGGAAGCGTCTTCCACATATCCTAAGGTAGCAGACATACTTTAGTATGTTCTGGGAAATATTATCAGGCTTGTGTGAGTAGAGCTTACTTAAGGGAGGGGCATTTAGGATGGGGCAGGAACCAGAATGTGGGGACTTGTAAGTCATGGTAAAGAGTTAAGAGTTTTATTCCAAAGATGGGGAAGTGGCCGAAGGTGTTAAACAGAGGAATGGCCATTTCCCTGTCTGGAAAGTCTGTGGGGAGTAGATGAGCTCAGTCAAAAGGTAGGGTCTGTGAGAGCAATGGTGGCCAGTACAGTGATCTATTTGATAGGAATGATGGTAGCCTGACCTAGAGTAGAGGCAGCAGGCGGATGAAGGACTCATCTTTGAGGTTTAATTTCAAAGCTGAATTTGTAAAACTGTTCTTTAATGAAACATAATCCTTCAGTTTGCTTTCTACTTTCTTCTCTGCTTCCACATGTACAAAGCAAAGTCTTAGTCTGAATTTCTCTTCAAAAAATAGTCAGCAGGAAGTTGGCTCTCTGGCTGTAAGAATTTTGCCAGAACTGTAAATGAATTTAATAGTTAGAATAGTTTTTTTTTACTTAATTTAAAAAATAAAGGGCCGGTGAGATGGCTCAGTGGCGTAAGCGCCTGCCTTGCAAGCGCAAGGGCCCGAGTTCGACTCCCGGATCCCACATACGAAAAAGGGGCCGGTGATATCGCTCAGTGGCACGGGTGCCTGCTGGCGCACGAGGTCCTGAGGTCGACCCCCCGGTACCCACAAAAAAAAAAAAAAAAAAAAAAAAAAATATATTTTTCTCTCCTATGTGTTTTGCAAAGATGTATGTATATTAGTATTGATTTCTTTGCTTAACTAAAATAGTTTTCATAATAGTTAAGAAAGGTAATATTTTTAAAAATACTGATGTTTTTGTTGTATTACTTCAGTCCATTTTTGGAACTCCCACTTTAATTTTTGTTTTCATACTAAAGCTTCTAAAGAATGTGGGATTTTAAAATGTTTTTATATGAGTGACATTTTTATTAAAAAGCAAACCAGGAAGCCTGTGTAAAAGGAGTATTTGCTTTTGTCTCCTTCCTTCTCTGTACCCTTATTTTCATTTATCTTTTATGGAATCTAAATAATTACCTCCTGTTGTTGCTTCTTCCTGTGTAAATGTTTCCTCTGGCTTCACAGGACAACATCACATCAGTGAAATTATTTCAACGTCTGTCTTGGTAAGCACGCCTGGTTACCAGTGGGAGACAGAATATGATCACAAGCACTAAAGTTCCTTAGCAGTTGTGTACATTTTGTGCCAAGTACTATTTTGTTCCTCATCTCAACTCCTAGAGGGGGACACACGTGGGCATCTGCACACACACAGTCTGCTGAAACATGTTGCTTAATAATAGTCAAAGATGGCAAGTGGCAAAGTGGGACTTGCATATTTTATCACTGTAAATTCTGTTTACATTTCTTTTTTGGGAGACTGGATTACCATGTAAATTTCACATGACATGCTTTTGTAATAGTGATAAAATAGCTAGCTTTTAAAATGTAGTCGTAAAGGCCAGAAAATGTGTGCTTTCCCAGGGTAGTTTGAACTTTGCTGGAGAATGAATAGCTTGGATATGAAAAAAAATATTGATGTAATATTAATACAGTCATGTATCTAATATATCAAAACTCCAAAATGTAAAATGTCTGCCAATGTAAGTTCTTTGATTTCAGTAATTTTGATCTCCTTTGTGCTAGGCAAGTTTCTAGATTCTTCAGGGAGTTTTGATTAAAAGGATAAAGACAGATTCAAGGCTCAATTATAATCTTTCCTATTTCTTTAGTAATTTTATCTTGGCTCTGTATTTGCAAAGTTTTCTTTTACCTGAACTCTGAGCCATTATCTTTTTTTTTTTTTTTTTTTTTGTGGGTACCAGGGGTCAAACTCAGGACCTTGTGCGCCAGCAGGCGCCCGTGCCACTGAGTGATATCACCGGCCCTTTTTTTTTTCGTATGTGGGTACCGGGAGTCGAACTCAGGACCTTGTGCTTGCCAGGCAGGCGCTTATGCCACTGAGCTGTCTCACCGGCCCTGAGCCATTATCTTATCTCTGCGTGTCTCTTCTAGAGCAGAATGGTCTGTTCCTTTTAAATGAAGTTGAAGTTGCAGGACCATCTCCTTTAGTTTTAGCATCGGAAATTCTCCACTCTTTGAAAGTTTAACAGTAATTGAATTTTCATTTGGGAACTAAATCATTAGAACCGTAGAAAGATGTGCTGGTAGACACATCTTTCTACAAATGTTGTTTCTTTCTTGTTTGTTTGATGCTTGCTTGTTTTTGACCCCTTTTGTGGAATTCACGTTTGTTCTAAAAACTCTTAATGGGTGTTCTCCAGGACCTTCGTGCTATGATCTGGTTACAGGGCTGTAGAGGTGCTGAAAGTTTTATTTTTTCAGCCCTTGGAGCTACAAGAATTTGGGTGGCTCAGACCAAAAGGATGGAGCCCCTTAGCCCAGCAGTGGCCAGCCATTGTATGACAAAATTTGGGAAGGCTATTTAGGCAGTATTGAGAAAGGATAAAACAGAGGAATATTGACATGTAATGATGGACTGTTATGTACTGTCTAAGCCAGATATCCGTTCTAGGTGAATAATTTTTAAAATAGATATCTGAGGAAATAAGAGCAGTTGTACAGCTCATTTAAGGAAAAATACTACATAGCAGTTCAAAGTTCTGCAAATGATCTTGCACATATAATCTCACTGTGAGTCCTTCCAGCAGCCCCAGAGGGAAACAGGACAAGGAGTAGATTGTCTCCAAAGTTTCCTTAAGGTTCAGAAATTTCAGTGACTTCCTTGTGTTCAGTACTGTCTAACATTATGTCACCATTTTATAATTAATGAAGGAGGCATGGAGATTTTGAAGAGAAGGTAATTTTTGAAGAGAAGACTTATTTTCATGTCTGTATTCCTCCGTATACGGAACAGTACATGTTCCAGAAGTTTGCTAAATGTCACTTCACTTATTTCACTCTTGCTGCACCGATAAAGAAGCTTTTGGAAGACTCCCTCACAAATATTTTGCCCCCACTGAGCCTTAGTTTACTCTTCTACAAGCAGAGAACAAGAGAGTAATAATGTAGTGTCATTGTGCAGCCAAAAGGAGATAATGCACGTATACATCAGGGCTCAGAACCATCATCCTACATTGACATATTTTCCCTAAGATTTATAGGGATATGTGATAGTTTTTGTTTTGTTTCCCAGGTATAATAAAAATTTAGAAGATGCTAAAAAACTTGGGATAAAGAAAGCTATCACAGCCAACGTCTCTATAGGAGCAGCTTTCCTGCTGATCTATGCGTCCTACGCTCTGGCCTTCTGGTATGGAACCACCTTGGTCCTTGCAAACGAATATACCATTGGACAAGTTCTCACTGTAAGTGACACATGACTTGTAAGTGGAAATGAGCCATTATTATGAATGACAGTGAAACGGGTGTTGGCTTGACAGAAGAATCTATTTTGGACAACTATTGAATACTACAAACACACATGCATCATTAGGTTACAGAGTAGGCAGGATATTACAGTACATGTATCCAACTAGCAATTTTGTTGTTTTTTCTGAAGATGTCTTGCAGAATTACTCCTTTAAGTAAATAGCACTAACATTATCGATTTCTTTAGTGTGAACTTTGATTTGATGATTCTTTTTTACAATTTGATGCTAAGAGATCCGCTTTGTGTGTGTGTATGTGTGTGTGTGTTTGAGGCAGGGTCTCATTATATAGTTCAGGCTGGCCTTGAACTCTCTATGTACCCCAGGCTGGCCTCAGACTCAGAGCAATCCTCCTGCCTCAGCCTCCCGACTGCTGGAATTACAGGCGTGCGGCACCACGCCTAGCTGCTAAGTGCTCTACTTTGATTTTTCAGTTTACTGTTTATGATGACAAATGGCAAAATACAGACTTTAATTTACTTTCAATTCTTTTGAATGCTGGCCAATCCAGCTCACAATATTATGGAGGTATAGATCTTTTGTCTTCATGAAAGGGAATTGTATTCGAATGTTTTCTTCAGTGCAGAACTTTGTACAAGTACGGAGGACTTGCCATTTAATGTCACTTCTTTTATTTAGAGACAATGAAATAATTTTCAAGCCAGGCGATATTTCCGTCTTGTTAGAAGAGACATTCTGCTTCTTTTCCTTATTCCATACACGAGTGTAATGGGTTAACAAGGGGCCATATTTTGTGAGTCCCTTAATACAGTTCTCTTTCTCAGGATTCTGGTTTGTAATATGAATGTAATAATTGCCTCTCATTTTTTCAAGCTATTGCTTCATTCAATTTGTGAGGCTGTTCTGTTAGGATTGACTTTTACCTATAAGTTTTTGAGATGCTAATGCTGCGAGTGAGTGTAGGGTGCAGTTAGAGATCATACTCTTTAGTTATAACCTACATAAGAAGTTCATTTTTTTTTTTTTTTTTTGTGGGTACCGGGGACGACCTCAGGACCTTGCGTGCCAGCAGGCGCCCGTGTCGCTGAGCGATATCACTGGCCCTTTTTTCGTATGTGGGTTCCAGGAGTCGAACTCGGGCCCTCATGCTTGCCAGGCAGGCGCTTACGCCACTGAGCCATCTCACCAGCCTAAGAAGTTCATTTTATTTCATCTTACTTTAACGGTGCTGGGGATTGAACAAGAGACCTCAGCCACACTAGGCAAGCCTTTCTACCACTGAGCCACATCCCCAGCCCTAGATAAGCAGCTTAAATCCACTTTTCCTTGAGGAACATCTTCAAAAACTGGAGATATTCAGTGTAGTGAGTGCGGGATTTGATGGACATGTTTCAAAGTCCGGCACTGCTACATACTAAACCCTTCAGCCTCCATTTCCTCTTAGGGCAAAACGAAGTGTCAGGAAACATGTGCCCTAACTTTTAGTGTTCCTGGAAGGAGCAATTGAGATGATGAATATAGAACCACACAGCAAAGTTTCTTCAGTATGTAGTATTGGGCAATAATTCCTGTATGATTTGAAAAAACACAAATAGGGTCATTAATTCTCTTCGACCTTGAGTACAAACAAAGTCAAGTCTTTACTTTGCATTATAACTTCCTGATGATCTAAATTAAAATTCTTTTTTTTTTTTATGTGGGTACGGAGAGTCGAACTCAGAATCTCACGCTTGCCAGCAGGCGCTTGTATCACTGAGCGATATCACTGGCCCTTTTTTCCTTTATGTGGGTACCGGGAGTCGAACTCAGGACCTCGCGCTTGCCAGGCAGCGCTTATGCTGCTGAGCCATATCGCTGACCCTAAATTAAAATTCTTAACCATTGAAAAAATACAAAAATATTATGAGGTTAAATGAAATTGTCATTTCATTGAGCAAGTAAGACTAATTCTGCGTGCTAAACATACTAAATAAAAGTATTCATACTATTTTCTTTTAAGGAATAATAATTGAATATAATGTGGTGTTTTGATATATGTATAAAATGGAGAGTGATTAAATGTAATTGATTGGCTTCTATCATCTCACCTGACATTTTGCAATGAATGATACATTTGAAATTAACTCTTATTTATAAATTAAAAAAATTTTAATATCCACTATGCTTATGTTGCCTGCCATTTTAAAATGGAATTAGTCATGTTGACAAAAAGAGGAGGTATGGAAAAAATTACAGTAAACAGTACATAACTCCGTGGTTTTTCTTTACTTTCTCAGGTCTTCTTCTCAGTATTAATCGGGGCTTTTAGTGTGGGACAGGCATCTCCACACATTGAAGCATTTGCAAATGCAAGAGGAGCGGCTTATGAAATTTTCAGAATAATTGATAATGTAAGTCTGAGCTAGCCAATTTACTCACCCAATAAAAGATTTTCCAGTTAAGAGTCAGTTTTGTTGTCACTTTATTCCCACAACCTGTCACTAGAAAGTGTTTCTTGTAACCTCATCCCTTCCTAACATTTTATTTTCTTTAGGAGCCAAGCATCAACAGCTTCTCGACCCATGGACACAAACCAGACAATATTAAGGGAAATTTGGAATTCAGAAATGTTCACTTCAGTTACCCATCTAGAAAAGAAGTTAAGGTAAGTGATAAATGATTAACAAATGGTTAAGCAATCTGTTGGAGGGTTTTGGACACTTCCCTTGAGCATAAAAACAGAAAAAATGCGTGTTTATTTAAGCCTAATATTGCACTGTCAGTTATGCATACTGTGTGCTCCGTGTGTGTGTGTGTGTGTGTGTATTAATGTTTATTTCTCACTGGCCTCCCCAGGTCTTGAAAGGACTCAGCCTGCAGGTGCAGAGTGGGCAGACAGTGGCCCTGGTTGGGAACAGCGGCTGTGGGAAAAGCACGACGGTGCAGCTGATACAGAGGCTCTACGACCCCAGCGAGGGTGTGGTGAGCTGGATGCGTGGCCCTCGGTGGTTACCATGGCAGATCCTGCTCATGCTGTGGTCTCAACCACAAGTGTGTGAAGGCTACACTTACTTTTCATTTCAGGTCAGTATCGATGGACTGGACATCCGGACCCTAAATGTAAGGTATCTGCGGGAAATTATCGGTGTGGTGAGTCAGGAACCTGTGCTGTTTGCCACCACAATAGCTGAAAACATCCGGTACGGTCGTGAAAACGTCACCATGGACGAGATTGAGAAAGCTGTCAAGGAAGCCAATGCTTATGACTTCATCATGAAACTGCCTCACGTGAGTGGTTCCTGTCCTCTGTCATTCAGAAGTGCAAAGCATCATGGAACTCTGGCCCGGTGCAGTGCATAGGAAGTTAGGAATAGAAAGCAAGATGACACTGGATTTCAAAGCTCTGCAACTATCAACGAGGTGTAGATACACATATTTAAAACTTGGAGGTAGTTACTGCTGAGTTTAAAAAATGAGATTGTGGTGCCTGTGAGATTTGGGCAGTTTATTGGATTACTTCCCAACTTTAAATTCTTTGCTCAGTCCTCTTGTGATTTTTTCTGTTGTAGAAATTTGACACTCTGGTTGGAGAGAGAGGGGCCCAGCTGAGTGGCGGACAGAAACAGAGAATCGCCATTGCACGCGCCCTGGTGCGAAACCCCAAGATCCTGCTGCTGGACGAGGCCACATCGGCCCTGGACACAGAGAGCGAAGCAGTGGTTCAAGTGGCCCTGGATAAGGTTTGTGAGTCCCAGAACTGGTTCATGAGTACCATGAAATCCTACTGTTAATTTCTCCTTTGTTTTTTTAATTATTGCCATCCTGAAAAGAAGGGATATATTAATGTTTTTCTCAATTTTATTTATTTTTTATTAGTACATGTTTCCAATACATGCAGTTTAGTCATCTTGGGGAGTGGGTACATGTACGTAATGCAGCTTGTTTCTTTTTTTTAACTCCCCTTCCCCTTTTCTCCCCACTCTCTCCTCCTCTAAATCCCCTTTCCCCGTTTTCATTCTTGACATGTTTGCAGTACATAATGATTACATTTCCTGTGGGGAGTTGGGACATGTATGTTCCATATTTTATTTCTTTTTCATCCCCTTTCCTTCTCCTCCTTTCCCTTTTCCTCCATCTCTTAGTCCTCTTCCAATTTGCAAAAGATCTTTCTTCTTATTTCTTATTATCTTTTGTTTTGTCCTTTAGTTACATTCTGGGCTTCTCATGTAAGACAAACGATGTGATATTTAAGTTTGTGTGTTTGATTTATTTCATCTAACATTATGGTCTCATCCATTTTCCTACAAATGACTTATGTGTATCCTTCTTCATGGCAGAATAATACCCCATTGTGTATAAATATCATATTTTCTTTATCCATTTGTCAGTTGATGGCTATATAGACCACTTCCAAGATTTAGCTATTATGAATTGAGCTTCTGTAAACATGAATATTCATGTACAATTGTAATCTGATGTGTTTAACTCTTTTGGGAAGATACCTAGCAGGGCAATAGCTGGGTCAAATAGAATTTCTAGTTTTAGTTATGTGAGGAATTTCAATACTGATTTCCATAATGATGGTACTAGTTTACCATCCCGCCCGCAGTGTAGAAGAGCTCCTCTTTCCCCACAGCTTTGCCAGCACTTGTTATTATTTGAATTGGTGATGATAGCTATTCTTTCTGAACTAAGGTGGAATCTCAGTATTTTTAATTTGCATTTCTCTACTGGACAGAGACATTGAACATTTTTTGTGTATTTATTGGCCATTTGCACTTCTTCTGAAAAGTGTCTGATCATTTCAGTTGTCCATGTTTAATTGGGGTTTTTATTTTGGGGAGTTAATTTTTTTGAATTCTTTATATATTCTAGATATTAGTCCCCTGACCAAGGGATGGCTGGCAAAATTTTTTCCCATTCTTCAGATTGTCTTTTTACTCTGTTGATTCTTTCTCTGAAGATGTTTAATTTTTTTTTAAATTTTATTTTAAAGAGAAAAAACAATAGCAACAATGAAAATTTCAAAACAAGATATCTTGTACTCTGAGCAACTACTTTGAAGATAACAATATGCAGTGTATTAACCATTGAAGCTTTTTAATTTGATATCCCATTTGTTGATTCTCGATGTTATTTCTTGTGCAGTTGGGGTTCTGTTCAGAAAATCATTGCTAACACCTATGTCTTCAAGAGTTTTACCTGTTTTATTTTCCAGCAGATGAAGTGTTTCTGTTTTAACATTTAGATCTTTGAGCACTTTTGATTTTAGTGTAGTAGATGGTGAGATATGAGTCTAGATGAAATTGTCTGCATGTAGATAGCCAGTTTTCCCAGCACCATTTATTAAGAGGCAATCTTTCCTGCAGTATACATTTTAGGCCCATTTGTCCAAGGATAAGTAGTTGAGTGCACTTGGGATTGCTGCTACATCCTCTGTTCTGTGCCACATGTGTGTTTTAGTGCCAATACCATGCTGTTTTTGTCCTTGTAGTCTTGTATAATTTGAGGTCAGGTGCTGTGATTCCTCACGTCTTTGTCTTGTTGCCTAGGATTGCTCTTGCTATCTAGGTCTCTTCTAGTTCAGTATGAATGTTAGAAAATGCAGCTTCTTTAACAAATGGTGCTGGTAGAACTGGTCTCCCATGTGTGGAAGAATGAATCTAGATCCATCTCTCTCACCATGTACTAAAATTAAATCAAAATGGATCAAAGGCATAGATATAAAAACAGAAACACTGAATCTGCTGGAAGAAAATATTAGTAAAACTCTTGAATACATAAGCAAAGGGAAGGGCTTTTATGAACAGAACCCCAGTTTTCACAAGAAATAGCACCAACAGTCAACAAATAAGATTATATCAAATTAAGAAGCTTCTGCTCTGCAAAGGAAGCAACGAACATAGTAAAGAAGCAACCTATAAAATGGGAAAAAATTTTGCCAGCCATTCCTTGAAGAGAGGACCAATAAATCTAGGACTCAAAAAAATTAGACTCCCTCAAAAAAAAAAAAAAAAAACCTAGTCAAAATATGTGCAACTGAAATGAATAGGCAATTCTAAAATGAAGTACAAATGGTCACTAGGTACATGAAAACATATTTGGCATCTTTGGCCATTTGAGAAATGCAAATTAAAATAATACTGAGATTCCATCTTAGTCCAGAAAGAAAGGCTATCGTCAAGAACTCAAAAAACAACAAATACTGGCAAAGCTGTAGGGAAAAAGAACCCCTCCACGTTGTTGGGGGGAATGTGAACTAGTACAACCACTGAGGAGAATTGGTATGGAAGGTCTTCAAAAAACTAAAAACAGAAATTCCATTTGACCCGGCTATTCTTCTGGGTTTCTACTGGATTTCTTCCCAAAAGTTACAGGCATCAGATTGCAGCAATATATGTGTACTCATGTTTATAGCAGCACAGTTCATAATAGCTAATTCTTGGTAGTAGCCTATACGCCCAATAACAGATGAATGGATAATGAAAATGTGATGTATAACTCAGCCATAAATAAGGATAAATTTGAGTCATTTGTTGGAAAATGGATGTGCCTCAAGATCATAATGCTAAGTGAAAGAAATCAGACACATGTGGTTAAATGTCTCAGTTTCTCTTACATGAGAAAAGTATAAACAATTTAAAGAGCAAAATAAAAGATGGTAGGAAAAAGGGAAATAGATCTTTCAGAGATGTGAAAGGGATCTAGGAATGAGGGACGGGGGAGGAGGGGAAGAGAGGGCTAGGGTGGGTTACACACATCTGTCAGCTTCCAGGGTGAATGTATTCACTGTGTTCTGCAAACACGTACTAATAAAGCAAATTCTAAAAGACTTTGAAACACGTGTGGCCGAGAGTAATGATACTGAATGAAGAAATAAGTAACTGCATAATTACAGGAAATTTCAACCCTCCTTTCTCAGTATTTGATAGACAGAAAATTAGCAGGAGTGTAGAAGAGCTGAACGACACTTTCAACACTTGGCTTATTGGCATTTGTGGAATACTTTACGCTGTAGCAGCAGAACACATCTTTTTCTCAATGAAATTTTCTCATAGAATATTCAAAACGATGGAGCATATTGTGGGCAATAAGTAAACTCTTAACATCTTTTTAATTTTAATTTTTTACCCTTTTATTAGTGCATGTTTGCAGTACATAATGATTATAATCATGGTGGGGAATTGGTATACGTACATAACACATCCTAAAAGAATAAAATTAATGCATCGTATGTCATCGGGCTTAGTGGAATTAAACTACAAATCGGTGTCAGAAAGATATGTGAAAAACACCCAAATATTTGGAAATAAAGTTAGGTGAAATTTTTACTTTATTTGTGGAACCCTTAAAGAAAATATGGAACATTTGAGAAAAATATTTTATTTAAATATAATTGCTTAAGAATTTGTAATAATACGGAGTTAGTCTGGACTGACCCTTATATTATCATTCAGACAAGAATTTGATAGTCTGGAAAACTTTGAAACTATTGGAAAAGTACTAAATTGAATATGTCTTAAATATATTGCACAAACTAGGTGAACATTAAATAATTTTGTAGTAGTAAAATACAAATAGAAAGTTGACTATGGATTTTTGCATGGCATGTAATAAAAAATGTATATGTGCTGAAAGAAAAAATATTTATTAAATTTGTATCAAAGTAAATTCTTAAATTCTCACTTAGAATTACTTACACTGTCTCAATTTTCTGTACTTTGTGATTAGTTTTTGCCCCCTTTATAACTTTAAAATAATAAAACTGTATGCCTTATAAAAATAATCTAAAAAGCAAAGGAAACAGGGAAATAGGAAATAGGGAAATACACTTCGTGAAGATGGGAAGGGGGTATTGGGCTGCGGGAAGAAGGGAGGAAGGGGTGGGGAAAGGGAAGTAAAAAGGATCAAGGTGCAGTGTGTCTATGTACCAGTACCCCGTGATGAAGGGGTTTATTATGCATCCCAAACATACACAAATAAAAACGAACTACCTTGTGACTGTCAGGAGGGTTTAACTTCCCTACAGTCCTTGAGTCCATAAGGCTCATTCACCCCAAACTGAACCCGAGGCTCGCTGTGTGCAGGCCCCGTGAGTGTGCTGTTCAGTGTACCGTGGTAGCCAGGCTACACCTGGAGGACAGGAAAGGGACAGAGCTTCTTGACAGAGTGTTAGGGTGTGGCTGTCACAGGAGGACCAGAGTTGCATCCAGGTTTGTTCCAGCTCTCCCCCTCTAGTAGAACTCTGCGCTTGACAGAATGCCAAGGGAGGGAAAAGCAGCTTACTAAGTATTCTAAGGAACCAAACTGGAGGCAGACGGGATTGTGGCTGCTTTAATTTCCCCTTGATTTTGTTTATCTGTCATTTCACATCTGTGTTTTCTTGAGTAAGTTTTCCTATTTTCTACAGTGGAACTATGTACCAAATTATCAATGAAAGCAGATTTAAAAGGTTGTATATAAAATAATTTTCTTTAGGGTATAAATTTTGGAAGGGTGTTTCACATGTCTCCTTTTTCTCAAAAATACCTAAAACTTGTTCCATTATTTTCTCTACTTTCTAGCTATTGCCATTTAATTTTTTTTCACATGTATTTCTTTTCTTTTCAGAAAAGAACTCCACATCTCTCTTTTTTAATCTCTTTTTTTTTACACATCTCTCTGTTTTTTTTTTTTTTCTTGACCCTGATCTTTCTGTGCATATCTGTGTGTGTTTAACATAGAATGACAGAAATCATAATCATTGGGAATGTTTCAAAAATGAAAGATATTTCAGACAAGTTCTGATGATTTGCCTCTATTTCGTATTAAACTAAAAATGAGACGGAGCATTTTATTACATTTACATAGCGCTCAATTTTTCCATAATCCTAACAAAGAACAAAGTTTAAAAAGCACTTTCTGTGTATAAGTTCTTTATGTGTATAACTTTATTTACTTCCCCCAACTACTCTAAAAAGTGAGTGCTATTATTATTTCTGTTTTATATATGAAAAAACTGAGCCTCCCACAGGTTAAAAAAATTGGATTAAAAGTCTGGGTAAAATCCTAGAACTCATAAAAGGCAGAACTGCTATTTGCATCCAGGTTGGTACGATGCTGAAGTCTAGGCTTTGCAACCTCGTCTTTATTTGTCTTGATCACCCAGTTTGTCCTGCGAGACAGGAAGTAAGGATTCTTTTTTTTTTTAACTGGGAATCGAACTCAGGACCTTGTGCTTGCTGGGCAGGTGCTGTGCCACTGAGCTATATCCCCAGCTTGGAAGTTAGGATTCTTAAGGCTGGTCACTAGCTGATAAATATGAATATAGCACCCTGGCCAGTTTTTGTTTTGATTGGGCAGTTCTTGGATTGTAGGGTTTTATTACATTGTATAAGTCCCTGATTATTACTGCAAATTTAGACTGATAGAGCTGAAGTAAAATCCTTAGAGGAACACATATTATTAATATGTAGATGTTATATTGTTATGACAAAATGGACCTAACATGGGAAGAAACGGCACCAAGGAGGTTTAGGAGGCAGTTTATTACACCAGTGAGCCTGACTGGGATTTCTCCCAAAGAGTCAGAGCCCCACACGGTGGGGTTTTGGGGCTTTTATAGGGAGGACAAGCGGCAGGTACAAAAGCAGACTTAGCGCGTTATGATTGGAAGATTGGGTGACATCCTGAGTTGTCAAGGGAGCTTAAACATCTCAAGTTATGTTGCAAGGCCATCAGCTAAACAAGCATGGGTTACACAGAGGAAGGAATGTTCTGTTATCAGGCTTGTCTGGATGCAGACATGTCTGCCTGGTCTTGGCAGGCTTTTATTTAAAATTTTAATTTCTCTTTCAATATTTGTGTTTTTATTTATTATAAATGTCATTTTAAACAGTCATCCATTGACTACACATTTATTGATGTTAGGTACTATTTTCCATAGCTTTGATGGCTTTCCAATACTAGACCATTGGTATATAGTAATATAAGTTGAACGAGAGTTTTGTGCATGGAGTTGTTAATGGATTCAAAAGCTGTTTTTCTTTCCTTAGGCCCGAGAAGGCAGGACCACCATTGTGATAGCTCATCGCTTGTCTACAGTTCGGAACGCTGATGTCATCGCTGGGTTTGATGATGGAGTCATTGTGGAAAAAGGAAATCATGATGAGCTCATGAAAGAGAAGGGTGTTTACTACAAACTTGTCACAATGCAGGTTTGGTTAATCTCTGAAAATTTCCTGGATTATCTCAGTGATAAGCTGACATCATGTTTAATGCTAACAATAGATATTATGTGACTTATGTTGAAAAGTAAGAAAAAATACTTAGGGAATTCAGCATCAGACCAGTGTTTTATGTACTTTTTTCTTGAAAAGAAATGAGTTAAATAAAGATGATTAAAAAATATTTTTATTTTTTAATGAGTTCAGAAGTACTCAGTACAGTAGTAACCTCTAGTGGGTAATCTGTAGTGGGTAATCTGAATTGAAATGTTATAAGAAGAAAATGCACAAGAGATTGTGAAGAGTTGTTGCAAAAACAATGCAAAATACTCAAGGATTTCTTTTTTTTTTTTTATATATGCGGGTACCAGGAGTCGAACTCAGAACCTCACACTAGCCAGGAAGGCGCTTATGCCACTGAGCTATATCACTGGCCCAAGGATTTCTACTACGGATTACATGTTGAAATGATAATACTGGATACCAATATCTTGGGTATATTAGATTAAATAAAATGTAGAATTAAAATTGACTATGTTTTTTTCACACTTTTTTTTTCTGTGTGTGGGTACCGGGGGTCGAACTCAGGACCTTGCACTTGCCAGGCAGGTGCTTATGCCGCTGAGCTATCTCACCGGCCCCTTTTTTCACACTTTTAAATGTGACTACTAGAAAATTTCAGATGTGGCTCACATGATAGCTTGTACCACATTTCTCTTAGCCCTGGTCCATAGTAAATTCGACTTGATCAAATACCCACAGAAAGGACTTCACAGAAGGATTTCATTTTCTTTCAGCACATCAAGGGGAAATTTTTATTTATTGGTTTTCATCTTCCAGTATATCACACAGAAAAGAAATAACAGTTTAATGTCATCCTTTCCTGTAGTTAATTAAATTATAGTTTTCTTTGTATCTGATGTTTGATAATTAATTTTCATTCATTAATGGACTCTAACCAGCTTATGAATATTTCTTGGTTTGTTTTAGACACAAGGAAATGATGGTGAATTAGAAAATGAAGTTTGTGAATCCAAAGGTGAAACCGATGCCCTGGCTATGTCTTCAAGAGATTCAGGATCCAGTCTAAAAAGAAAGTCAACTCGGAGGAGTGTGCATGGACCACAAGGCCAAGACAGAAAGCTTAGCACAAAGGAGGCTGTGGTATGGAGGAAGATGTAGAGTTTCTTTTTTTATGTATTTATTTTTATTAGTACATGTTTGCAGTACATAATGATCACATTCATCACGGGGATTTGTACATGTACATAACACATCTTAATTCTTTTTTTATCTTCTTCTCTCCCTCAACCCTTTTTCCTCTCCCCATTTATAAAAGCCCTGTTTCCATTTTGTTTTTCTTTAAATCCCTTTTTGTTATCTTCTCCCCCTTCCCAATCTCTTGTTCCCCTTCCCATTTGAAAAAATTCTTCCTGCTTCTTAATATCTGTCTTCCAATTTGTTCCTTATTTATACTTAGGGTTTCTCGCACAAGTGAAGCAATGCGATATTTAAACTTGTGTGTCTGATTTATTTCACTTAAGGTTATGGTCTTGAGATGCATCCATTTACCTTAAAATATATCAAGTTTATCCTTCTTTATGGCAGAGTAGGAGTCCATTGTATGTAAATACCACATTTTCTTTATCCATTCATCCATTCATGAGCATCTGGGCTTTTCTGAGATTTAGCTATTATAAATTGTGCTGCTGTAAACATAGGTATGCATGTATCATTAGTGTATGATGACTTTAACTCTTTCAGGAAGATGCCTAAAAAGGGAACAATTGGGTCAAATAGACACTCTAGTTTTAGTTGTTCGAGGAATCTCTGTACTGCTTTCCATAGTGGACTAATATATAGAATATATAAAGAACTCAAAAGAATTGGACCCTCTAAATTTAAAGATCCAATCAAAAATGGGCATCTGAAATGAATAGACACTTCTCAGATGAGGAAGTACAAATGGCCAATAAGTACATGAAAAAAATGCTCAACATCTCTGGCTATTTGAGAAATGCAAATTAAAACAACACTGAGATTCCATCTCGCTCCAGAAAGATTGCCTATCATCAAGAAATCAACCAATAACAAATGCTGGTGAGGCTAGGGGAAAAAGGAACCCTTCTCTGCTGTTGGTGGGACTGTGAATTGGTACAACCACCATGGAAAGGAGAATGTACAGTGTTATGTACTGAACCCTCCCCCCTCACTCTCCTGTTGAGGGGTTGCTGGTGCTGGGGTAGGAGTAAGAACAAGCAGTGATTTTCTAGAATGTTCCACAAACCCAAATGTCAACATTTTACAATGAGTTTGGAATTTAAAGGTACAAATTTATAGAAAGAGTTAGAATTTATAATGTAAAGAACCTTGGGAGTCTTCAGGTATTAAAATTTCTATTCTGTTTATCCCTACTTGTTAATAATCTTGTCATATTCTGAATTGTAAACCAAGAGTTAAATAATTGTTAATACATCCTTTATTGCTTTAAAAACTATGGGGTACCATTAGAGAATTTGTCAGCATTTTTTAAAAGCTAAATAGCTACAAGTTGTTTAGGAATAAGAATAGGATATATTTATTTTAAAAATTTGTGTATAAAAGAATTATACATCATAAAATCAACTATTCATCCATTTTGTAAACAGCTTGTTATAATCTTTTATGTTATCTAGGATGAAAATGTACCTCCAGTATCCTTTTGGAGAATTCTGAAGCTGAGCTTAACTGAATGGCCTTATTTAGTGGTTGGTATGTTTTGTTCCATTATAAATGGAGGCATGCAACCAGCATTTGCAATAGTATTTTCAAAGGTTGTTGGGGTAAGTGTTTATGTCTATTTTTGCATTTGCTTTTGAGTCCTGACTCAAGAATGAAAGAACTGTTTGTATTTGTCCTAGTGTACTTAACCCTCCAAACACATGCTTGACATGAAACCAACCAGCTAGTAAATGTAATATAGAAGTCTGGTTCTGAGAGAAAAGCAGTTTTGTAAAACCTCATCATGGTTTCTATCCAGGGCCCTGTCGTTGCTATTCTAGGCCCTGGGAACCAGCTCCCTGAAATAGTTGGTGGCATAGGTGAGGTGACTTTTCCATTCCTGCCATTGTTGGTTTCTGAGCAAAATCTGTGGCCCTTCACTAGTAAGCAGCGGGTTTCCTCAGGTGTTTATCAGATAGGCTTGAGAATGACCTGCTCTGTAACACACTCCATTGCCAGGACACGATGACCAGGCTTAGCACGCTGCCTGTGTTAGATGTAATTGTCATGTCACTTGCAAAGACTGAAATAAAAGGAAAGTTTCCTACTAAAGATTGAAGTTGACAACTGTGTCCACCGGTTCTAGCAGTGACATTTTCAGTAATAAAGCTATAGCTTGGGCAAGGAGGTTCTCTGCTTAGTGAAAGATTTTCAACCATCGAGCCAAGGACACCCTCACCATATAGTGGAAAACCTTGTGGAGAGAGATTGATTCACACAAGAAACATAAACAAAAAATTTTGATTTTATAACAAGAAAAAGATCTGTAACTATTGAAGTTTACTGGGAACTGCTCATTTCAGGTTGATATTCACGTTTCTTGTGTTCATTTGAGAAATACCTCTTTGCTGTGGAAGTTGCTCAGATGTAGATTGCTTGCCTAGGAGGGGCATAACCTTGGGTTCAAGCTCCAGTACGACAATAAAAAAATAAATAAATGAATAATTCAGTATCTGCTTTGTGCCAGGTAGTTTTATACATGCTGAAAAAGTACCAAGGAGACAAATGTCTTACCATGGAGCGTGTGTTCTAGGACAGGGAGCAGCAAGCTCTGCCTGTAAAAGGGAAGTGAGCAAATATTTTAGCCTTTTCAGCCAATATTGTTTCTCTTGCAATAATTGACTCTGTTCTTGTGGAGGCAGAGCTGTCATAAACAGTCTGGAAACAAGCAAACAAGGATGAGTTCCACAGAAACTTGATGTAAACATGGTATGTAGCTTGCTGACCCCTGTCCTACCCCATGTCTTGCAGGCAGGAGAAGTAGACTGTGCTGCCATGAGAAGAAAACAGTGGAAGTGGGCGATTTAGAAATGGGTTTGGCTGTGTGTAACAGAAATTCAGTTTAGAGAATTTATATTTTTTCATGCTTATATTTATATTTTCTCTTACTTACTCACGTAAATAGTAGCCTAGAGTTCTGTCATTCAGGGCTGGCTCCAGAACTCCAAGATGTTAGGTGTGCAGCCAGTATTCACCCTGTTATAAATAGTGGGTGCTGGGTCTTGCTCACTCGGGTTTATGTCCTTGTGTCATCCCTGCTGGCCGTGTTCACTGGAGCAAGTTAATTCATCTGTCTGTGTCTAAAATCTCTCTGAGTTAATGTGGTTATGATAATAAGACATCTGGTACTCAGTCAGCCGGCCATAGTTCCCATCAGTCTCTCAAAGTTCATCTTAAAGGCAACTGGCCCCGGAACCTCCTCTGTTTTAGAAAAGCCTGGGCTGAGTGAATTGGCACCTGTCCATGGTCACCAAAACCACATCACCTTTTCTCTAGACACCTCAGGACAGTTTGGAATGTTCACCTAGTGACCACCTAGTCACCAAGTCACCTAGTGACTTGCCATACAATACAGTTCTTCACCAAGGGAAGAAGGCATTTGCATTTCTTTTTTATATACTAAGCAGGCACTCACTGACCAACAAGGTAAACTGAGCATGAAAAGTGTCGGATCAAGTTGTGAATGACAGTGTGTAAGGAAGAAAGCATACAGGTAGATGCTTTGGAGGTCAGCATTATGGAAGCCAATCCTGATACGCAGTGTAGTATAGAATGGCTTCCCTCAACCCCAAAATCATGCCACTTAGTAAATGGGTCAGAACATTAATGATTTCTTAGTGAGTGAATCAACAACCTTTGAATATTTTCTCACAGATTTTTACAAGAAACGATGATCCTGAAACAAAACGACAGAACAGTAACCTGTTTTCACTAATGTTTCTAATCATTGGAATTGTCTCTTTTGTTACATTTTTCCTACAGGTAAATGTCTACATTTTTATTTTATTTATTTTGGGGGATTTGTAAACATCCGTATATGTTTCCTTTCAGTGCAATTGCTCCACTGTGACTTGACTGCTAACCACCACATTTTTTTTGTCCTCCGATTCCCTTGCTTAACAATCTCCTCCCCACTCTCCCCTCCCCAACTGGAAATGTTGGCGAAATCAGAAGGAATACACTAGTTGACCTATTATGATGATTGAAAATGCAAGGTGGGGATTTGAAAATGGCTTGGATGTCATTTTGGATTAAGTACTGCTGGACAATTTAAATACTCAAATATCTTCCTGTATTCTATAAACAAACAAACAAAGAAAACTTTCTAAATAGGTCACACTGCTTTCAAAAGGGTTTGGAAATTTTATCAACTACTTTTGTTAAAGGAAAAAGAACTCTTTTATTAATGGAAGAATGTCAATCCTCAAAACTACAGGAACCATTTTTAGAGTCATATTTGCAAATCATTTGAAATGAAATTGCAAAGGAATGAAGAGCTACAGAGGTTTAGTGTGATATACCAGGACAGGACTGGTGCTCACTGAAGTTTGAGTGTCGCTTGCACAAGTATCCTATTGTGTGTCCTTGTCGATATAGGTAATTTATACTGTCTAAGCTTCAGGTTTTTTTTATCTGTAAAATAGGAATAATGTTGCCTGTAGGTATAAGAGAGCCTTTGTAACCAAATGCTCAGCAAGGGGAAACAATCACTTGTTAAATGAATGAATGATTGGCCACATATATATTTTTTTCTTTTATCGTTAAAACTCTGAATGTTCCTTTAACATTATAAGCAAGTATTAAATTGCATTAACAGATAGGACATTGTTTTGATGTTATAAGATATACAGAAAATTTTAAAAGACTGTTTCTTTACTAAGTATTTACAGTCTTACTGGGGACTTGGGTGTCACTGGAATGAATAAACTTACTACACACACTGTTGCTATACCAACTATTACTGCTGCAGGTTTCAGAGAAGGCAAAGACTGAGCAGTGTCAAGTTGGTTAAGGAACACAGAGGTAGATAGGCTTTGAGCTGGTCCCTTCAGTTTTGACCATTTGGAGAGGTGAAGCAAAGGGAAGAAAGCAGTACAGGATAATACTTGGAGCCTGAGGTTGCCTTTCCTGCCATGGCCAGGTTGGCAAGAATGGTCCATGAAGTCCAGGACCTCCAAAGTGTAGAGAATGCACAGTGGCTAGAAAGGCTGGAGTGCCCAAGTACTCATTTCAGAAACACAAGAAGGGAGCTCCCTGAATGGAGGTCTCTTGAGAATCCTCATCAGAATGGGAACCCTTGTAATTGTGGCCTCTAGCATCTCACCAGCCTCCTCTGAACTTCAGTTTCTTCTGGAATAGGGTGATCACAGGTTTGTCATAGGATTTAATGAGATCTTGTATGTAAAGCACTGTGTTGAGTGAGGCTAGCACTCTACAAAAATAATAGTAATTGCTTTTATGTGGACAAGCCATGTCACCTTCCATTTGTTCCAACTGCAGAAATTCTAGTGTAATCGTTTCCAAGGAAATATAGGCACTAAGTAGTTTCAGTCTTAATCTCAGTTAGTACAGGATTATTCTCTTCTCTCGCGTCATGCATGGATGATATGCATTCGCAGACGGTTATGTTGCATTACAGCTTGGCTGCGAAGGCTGTGGTCTGTGGATGTTGTGTACTCCATACATGCTGGCAGTGTGAGAGATCCATGGCTCTTTATGGCCTTTGAGTTACATGGCTCCCTTTACCAAGACCACGTAACCCTTTGCACTATTCCTTCCATCCCCTTCAGTAACACCCAACATGGTCTGGGAATGCCACGTAGGTGTCGCTTCCCACCTCTATTTTCTGATTCTGTGAGAGATTCAGGGCTGTTATCAGGGCCCCTCCCCTTCTCAGGCACCACACAGTCATTTCCACTGTGCTTCCCCAGGCCTTCATGTGGCAGGCCTTACTGTTAGCTGCCACTTTGCAGTTCCAGGAAGAAGGAAGAGCCCTGTGCAGGAGTGGAAATTCTGTTGTCCTTCCTCCCCGGACATAGCCTAGCACGTTCAAGTCTTACTGTATTCTTTCCCAGGAGCTCTATTCCCTCTACCCAAACCCTAAAAAATGGTCCCTGTACTTTTGAGGATTGACATTCTTCCATTAATAAAAGTGTTCTTTTTCCTTTAACAAAAGTAGTTGATTGATAAACTTTCCAAACCTTTTTGAAAGCAGTGTGACCTGTTCAGGAAGTTTTGTTTGTTTGTTTATAGAATACAGGAAGATTATAGCCTTGAAGGATAGGGGTCCAGGAAAGACTGTTCTCTTAGGGAGGCTTCCACCTCCACCTGTTTCACTCCCAGACTTTGGCTTTTTCTTTTACATAAAAACTAGGAATTGTTTACTGTTCTCTGCATCTTTTATGACTAGGGTGGCCATAAGCACCTATTTTTCCAGATTATACTCAAGGTCCTTGTTTATTTATGAATAGCACACCTTTTCACTGTCACAGTGGCCCAGGCTAGGTAATACATGGTGTAGCCCCTGTGTTTCCAGTGCCCTCTGCCTGGCAAACAGCACCAGCTCCCTGGTAGACCACTATTCACCAGGGAAACAGGTAGAGCTCGGAGTAGGGGACAGAGAAACACATTCCCAATAAATCTCTGGCCACCCTGCCAGCTACTTTGGAGTGGCAGTGTCAGTTTCAAAGCCCAACTCTCCTGGCTGCACACCTCTGCTCCCATGTACCTTGCTCCATAGTACATGGCCACAAAACAGTAAAGTCTAGAAATCAGGCTTTCTCAGCAACGCTGTCAAGCCCCCTTCTGTTATGTAACTGGTGGCTGAGTCTCCAACACGTCTTCTGGGTGCCATGTGCTCTTTCTTGCTAGGGCTTCACATTTGGCAAAGCTGGAGAGATTCTCACCAAGCGGCTCCGGTACCTGGTGTTCAGGTCCATGCTGAGACAGGTAAGTCTGGGAGGGCTGAGTCCTGGGATATGCAGGACCCCGCAGATGCCTGGGGGTGCAGGCAGTGGGAGCTTGGTCAGGTTACCTGGACTCAGATCCTGTACAGCGTTAGTTGTCCCTCAGTCTCATCTCAGAGATGAGGCAGAACCATCTCCGGGTGTATTCTGGGACCTCTGTGTATTCAGCCTCTTGCAGGACTTCTGATTGCTTGTTCAATTTCTCTTTACTGGCAAGAAGAGAAAGTCATGACAGCCCCGTGAGAACAGAAATCTGTCCAGAGGAAGAAGCGCTTTCACAAAGGCACACAGTTTCTTTTGAGGCCGGCAGCACCTACAGGACTCCCTTGCTGGCTGGGGAACAGAGCAAGTGTGCTTTGCCTCTGGGCCTTCCCATGGGCTGTTACTTCCTTCCCGCGGATATTCTCATTCCTCCCTTCATTTAGGTCTCTGCTTAAGTGTCTCTGCAGAGTGCCCTCTCTGTCTCCACCCCTGTTCTAAAACAGCATCTTCTCTCACTTCTTTATCTTTTTACACTGCTCTGTTTTTCTTTGTCACATTTCTGTCTCTAGAACCTAGGCTTTGCTGGTACTATTCATGTTTTTTTTTTTTGTGGGTACCGGGGGGTCGACCTCAGGACCTCGCGCGCCAGCAGGCGCCCTTGCCGCTGAGCGATATCACCAGCCCCTTTTTTGTATGTGGGATCCGGGAGTCAAACTCGGGCCCTCGCGCTTGCAAGGCAGGCGCTTAAACCGCTGAGCCATCTCACCGGCCCCTATTCATGGTTTTGTCCAACACTTAGAAGTCATCCTTGGAAAAAACTAGGCACTCAAATTTTTTTTTTTTTTTTTTTTACAAATTGGATGATCTATTTTTGTGTTTTGTTTTGAATGTCACATCCTGAAGCTAAACAGAACCGACCTGGTCACTTTTTCCCTGGAGCTAAGAGTCTCATAAACAGGACTGTAAAGTAATAAAATCTCTTTTCTACCACAGGATGTGAGTTGGTTTGATGACCCTAAAAACACTACTGGAGCACTGACTACCAGACTTGCCAGTGATGCCTCGCAGGTGAAAGGGGTGCGTGCCTTGTCTCTGTTCGCATTTGATGTACTTCTCAGCCATTTCGAACCTCAGCTTCTGATTATGGACGTAGTTATCATCATCATTAAAAAATGTAAAGTAGAAAAGATCAAGATGTGATATTTATGTGTATCAATCCCCCATGATGAATGCATTTATTATGCATTGTAAACATATACTAATAAAAATGATTTACAATAAGTAAGTAAAGAAAATGTTAGACGCCAAACCTAAAAATATATTACATATTTAATAACAAAAATGTTGACAATTTAAACATTATTTACTAAATAATGTAACTTTTAGTTACTTTTATTAACAAGATGCATGTAGAAGAACAGGTGTTCGGTAAAATTTATTTTCAGACTATCATTCAGGATCAGTCTATGTTAGAGCTCAGTCAACAGAAAATTATCACTGCTACTGAAACAAGGATGTGTGGCTGCTGTCACAAAGTTTAGGGCAACTGAAGTTCAGAATAATGGGAAGAAAGTATTCTTAAAAATGGGTTGAAGGGCCGGTGAGACGGCTCAGCGGCTTAAGCGCCTGCCTTGCAAGCGCGAAGGCCCGAGTTCGACTCCCGGAACCCACATACGAAAAAGGGGCCGGTGATATCGCTCAGCGGCACGGGTGCCTACTGGCGCGCGAGGTCCTGAGGTCGTCCCCCCGGTACCCACAAAAAAAAAAAAAAAAAAAAAAAAAAAAAATGGGTTGAAACAACTGAAATCATACTAAAAAAATAAAGTAAAGGTAGCAGGAATAACTCTAAACTGTCAAACCAACAGGTTTGTGCACTGCTGAAGTAGCTTAATCCTCCTAACCATAACCCAGAAGGAAATGTAACTCGTGGACTCATTTTATTTTGATATGTGGTTCTTCAGGGAAATAAGGGAAAAAAGAGTCATACAGAAATTAAAAGGAATAAGGTATTTTGAGAGCTTTTCTCTGGGAGAAAGTGGTTGAGGGAATGGCGAAGTGAAATATTCATAATTTCAAAACAAAGTTCAGAAAATAAACCTTTTCTTCCTAATGACCACAAGTATTATTATGATTCGAGTTGAAGGGCTAGGGTGGTGTTCCGAGGAGGAAATAGCAGGAGAGGAAGAAACAGGGACAGGTGACTGCTCCTCAGAGTTCTGTGGACTCCTACTCTGTGTGAGGGATGGTGAGTGTCGGGCTTGAGAAAAAACAGTCACCAGTGCTTTAAATCAGAGGAGCCAGGGCTTCACCCCCACGCAGAATGGAGTCCTGGGTCTTTAAGTACCACTGTCCTGTATGCTAAAGAGAATTTTTTCATCTCTTATCCATCCTACTGATTTCTGGGGTCTGTGCCTGCCTTCCGAAGCTGGATGTCTGGTGTCTTTAGGGTAATGTGGCAGGGCAGCTCCTGCTGTGAACTAGGGAATGTTCTGGGTGCCTCAGCAGCAGAGGTGGGAAGTGAGTTATAAGAAGGACATGCAATTCCTGAGAACAGGAGCCACACACTTCATCCCCGCACAGCAGACTCTCTCCAGGTTGCATCATTCGAGCTTCACATGGAAAATGTGCAGGATGGAGAGCTGGATTTGAAGGCCCCTCTGCTGTGTGATGTTTCCAAATTTTGCAAAGCATTCCTTTAGTATATGGTTAATGATAGCATCAGATAAAAGTGTGATGTATTTTTATGCTACCTCCTTCAGCCATGGCATCGTACCCTTGTGTGTAATTTAGTGTATATGAAGGCTACTGGGAGTTGTAGGGTCTTTTCCCTAAGTATTAATCTTGTGACTATATTAGAAACATTAAGTCAATATGGGGTATTATGATGGTATAAAGGTTTCTATCCCAGAATTCAGAGTGGAGAGCTGTGGTTATTAATCAGTGCATCTACTCAGAATGGCGTGAGGGCACTGAGTATTTCCTAGGCAGTGGAGATGTGACGCACTGAATTCCACAGCAATGGACCGAATGGACTTTGTGTGTTGCCCATTGGTGGCGATCACTGTTTATTTCTGAAAGCTGTGGTCAGGCTCCTGCTGACATTCAAACCGAAAATCACATGCCACTTAATAGAAGTTACATTTCATGAGCATAAACTCTATTATTTTACCAAATAAAATCCAAGTTAAAAATAAGTATTTCAAATAGGCCTAAATATACTTTGGGAATTTCTACCATTCCCAGTTTAATATAATTGTCACTCTTCTTTTTTTTTGTAATTTGCAGAGCTTGCTTTAGTGACCATCCTATGATTAAGATGTTCTCGGTATTAAAAAATTAGAAAAGATAGAAATATGTAATTGAACTCTAGATTGTTGTTCCTGTACTTTCAGTATTTGTTCAGAAGTCATATGTATCCTCATTTTCAAAATCTACTAAAACGGCTAAAGTAAATCGAATAGATTTTTTAGGAAAGTAAATTGTCATAGTCCCTCAGAATACATTATAAAAATGTGACTCTAATTTGTTTCTTTTTCCAGGCTATAGGTTCCAGGCTGGCTATAATTACCCAGAATATAGCAAATCTCGGGACAGGAATTATTATTTCCTTCATCTATGGCTGGCAATTGACACTTTTACTCTTAGCCATTGTACCCATCATTGCAGTAGCAGGATTTTTTCAAATGAAAATGTTTTCTGGACAAGCACTCAAAGATAAGAAAGAACTGGAACATTCTGGGAAGGTGAGTCAAAGGAAATAAATTCTAATCAGTCCTTCTTCATTACTTCCTATTACTTACGACCCTCTGAGAATGTTTCTATAACCATTCCTCAAAGCAATATTTCTTGCATTTATTCTATAGATTAGAAGCTGAAGAAAAGTACCACAACATCCTTAGCTCATAGTGTCAGCTCGATTCGAATGGGATTTTCTGGTTTCAGGTCATTGTCTTCACATTTTTCTCTTTTCCTCTCCCTCTTCACTTCAGTTCTTTCCTTTTTGCCTTTCTTACTTCCTCCTCACCTCATTCTCTCCCTCTCCCCTCTTACTTCTTTTCTGTATGCTTAAATCTATTTCTTCATTTTAAAAAGGCCTATTTTATTACCTATAATGGGGGAGATTCAATATTGAAAAGCCCTCAGGGCACCTACTTTTTCTCTTTTATCATGCCTCCTCTCCATCCTATCTCTGTTTCTCCTCCACTTAGTACTTTTTTCAGAGCTCACTTGTGTGATTTTTTTCTCACTACTTAACAAATACTTCTGTGACATTCGTGTTTCCTGGCACATGCTTTACTCCTTATCACGGCACTGTGAGTTAAGTTCCATGTCATCTCAGTGTTGAGTCTCAAGCACAGCCAGGCAGTGGCCCCAGTGCCTGAGAGCTGGTACATTTGGGAGTTAGGATTCAAACTCAGACAGCTGTGCTCCTGTGGGCAGAAAACAAAAGAGATGCTCTGATGGCAGAACATACTCTGATATTACATGGCAGAAATGAGAGGTTGGAGCCGGGCTGACCCCAAAAGCAGTCCTGATGTCTAGACAGGGAAACATCTACTGATGGACATTCTGGTTTCCCAGGAGTCAGGGCAGGATGCAGGCTCTGGGTTTCAGCAGGCCCGGGTGACTGAGATGCTTCATCATATACCTTGACCCCTGTGGTCTGGCTATGGTCCAACCTACATAACATTGGCCCCAGCCAGGGCATACGCCCTGTGCTGATAACTCTATTTAATCATGTACTTTGTTTTTCTTTCTTCTTATGGTCTTGATTTTTTTCCTGAGGAAACAATGCAAAATGTAGGATAAAATTTATTAAAACAAAACAAAACAAAAGCGTTATTGTTTAGTCATGTCACTAATGACACATTTGAAGTATCTTAGAGAAGAGTCTTAGAGTGTTTATGGGAAGAAAATGGCCGATCCTAAACTAATTTATGGCTAACCAAATTTAGCATTTTGAAGTGGTGCATCAGATATGAGATTCTTAAAAGTTCTGTCAGCAAGGCTGAGGGGAGGGGTGCAGATGGATATGGAGATGCGTAAATATGGCAGATTTTCTGAGTAAAAGTCAGGACTGTGGCAAATGCTCTAGGTCAGTGGTAGCTCTTGACAGGGAGAAAGGTGTGGGAGGAAAGCAGTGGTTGTAGCACAGCCAGTCCACACAATATTGAAAATCGTTCACCATATGGTCGTACTTTTCAGGTTACCTTTTATTGCTTATTATATGCCAGGCTTCATCCTGAGAACACGACAAATGTTATCTTATTTAATGCTCCAAATAGCCCTATCGATTATCCCTGCTAGAGAGAGAATAAAGCTCAAGGTTCAGAGAGATCAAAGTCATGCAGACACCGTCTCCCAACTGATCCTCAACTGAGCTACTCCTTACGTCCCTGGCCACGTATATTCTCTATTCTCATGAAAGCCCCCAGTGTCTTACAGTACAAGTCAGGTCATACCCCGAATTTAAACCCTGCAGTTGCTTCTGATTGTATTTGGAATCAGACCACTCCTGTCGCACTGGTTATAAAACCCTGCATGATCCATCCCCTGATGATCTCTGTGACCTCAACTTGTACCACAGTCTCCTGTATCCACACTGCTCTAGCTTCATACATTTTCTTATAATTTCTAAAACATGCCAAGCTGGGTCCTTTGCTCTTCTCATGGCTGGCTTCTCAGGTCTCAAATTGTTACCTTTGCAGAGAGGCCTTTTCTGACACCTGAATTAGTTCATTACACGTCTCAGCCTTTGGTTTTTTCCCTGTTTGTTTATTGAATAATGATCTGCTGTCTTCCTGCTATGCTGGGGCCAGAACTACTGTTGAATTTCTTTTAAAGAGATATGGCAGGCTTGGGAATCTAGAGTAAGTCAGTGTGATGCCAGAGTCTACTTGTTCCCCAAGTTTGTGTTATCGGAACCGCTTCATGACCTCTACATTGTCTGTTATTTGTGCATGTAGTTTTCTATCACGTTATTGTGGACTACTGAGAAATTGTATAAAATAGGTGCTTTTTCCAACAGTCAAAGCCATAATCAAAGTTCAACATTTATAGTCATAATAAAACTCCAGCTTATTTGAGGGTAGGAAGAGAAGTATGCAGAGGTTCATTTTTTTATGTCTAGAAAGATAAGTACATTTTCCTTTTGCAGAAGTATTCGGCAGATGCTGCTTTCTCAGGGAAACAAAGGTATTTCCTCCCTGTACTTAAGGTTCTTCTTCCTTCTTGTGATTACTGAGTCTTTATTTACAATTCTGGAAACCCAGCATCATACTAAATGAAGAGAAACTGAAAACATTTCCTCTAAATTCAGGATTGTCCTTATTATTTATTTGTGTGTGTGGGTACCAGGAGTCGACCTCAGGATGTCACGCACCAGCAGGCGCCTGTGCCTCTGAGCGATATCACCAGCCCTTTTCTTGTATGTGGGTTCCGGGAATTGAACTCAGGACCTCGTGCTTGCCAGGCAGGTGCTTATGCCGCTGAGCTATTTCACCGGCCCAAATTGTCCTTATTTGGAGATGTTATGATCCTATATTTAGAAGATTCTAAAGACTCCATGGAAAGGCTTTTAGCACTGGTTTAGCAAAGTAGTAGGATACAAAATCAACATTAAAAAATCAATACCTTTTTATGTAACAATAATGAAGCAGCCAACAAAAAAATCAAGAAAACAATTCCATCATAACAGTTTTTAAAAAAAAAAAAAAAAAAGCTAGGAGTCAACCTAACCAACAAGGTGAGATGCCTTTACGTGAAAACTGCAGAGCACTGATTAAAAAGACACTGGAAAACAGACATCCCATGTTCATGGATTGGCATAATTAAAATATGGTTAAAATGGCCATCTTATAGAAAGCTATCTACAGATTCAAGGCACTCTCCATCAAAACCCCAATAACATTGTTCATGGAACTGCAAAAAATAATTCTAGAATTTTTGCAGAGACACAAAAATCCAGAATAGCCATTGCAAGACTGGAGGCAACACAATACCCAACTGCAAAGTATACCTCAAAGTCATAGTAACAACAGCAGCAAAGGAGTGGCACAAAAATAGACACATAGACCAATGGAATAGAACAGAGGGCAAAAAAACAAATTTACAGAGTGACAGTCATCTGTTACTTGACCAAGGGGCCAAAAATCATACCATAAAGAAAAGACAGCCTCTGGGAAACCTGGATATCTATATGTAGAAGGATGAAACCATATCCCGATCTCTCACTCTATACAAAAATCAGTTCAAAATGGAAAAAATGACATAGGTATAAGACCTGAAAATTTGAAACTGTTAGAAGAAAATGCAAGGGAAACATTTGAAATCATAACCACAGGCAAAGACATCCTGAGTAGGACCCCAGTAGCACAGAATCGACAAATTGGACTACATCAAATTAAACAGCTTCTGTACAGCAAAGGAAACAATCAACAGACTGAAGATACAGCCTCCAGAATGGGAGAAAATCTTTGTTAGCTACTCTTGTGATAGAGGATCAATATCTAGAATATGTATAAAAAATATAAAAAGGTTTACACAAAAGAACAAATAGCCCAACCAATTGATGGGTAAATAAATTGAATGGAGAATTCTCAAAAGAAGTACAAATGGACAGTAAGTATGAGGAAAAAAATGTTCAACTACATTTAAATTCCATTTCCTCCCAGATTGTCATATAAAATACAAAAAGCAGTAAATTCTGACAAGGATGCAGGGCAAAAGGAAACCTTCTACACTACTGGTGGGACTATAAATTAGTAGAGCCACTACAGAAATCAGTATGGAGTTTTTTTAAACAACTAGAACAAGAACTACCATATGACTGTGCTATACTACTCCTTGGTATATATCTGAAGAAATTAGGTAGCATATAATAGGGATACCTGCATACTTGTATTTATTGCAGCACAGTTTACAATAGCTGTGGAACCACCCTCGTACCTATCAGTGGATGAATGGATAAAGAAAACATGGTATACACACCCAGTGAAGTATTAACCAGCCACAAAGAAGAATGACATTATGTCACTTGCAGGAAAATAGATAGAACTGAATATTACCATATTTGGCAAAATATTTCAGCCTCAGAAAGACAATTACCATGTTTTCCTTAATATGTGAAATCTAAAAAAGAAGTCATGAAAGTAGAAGGAATGCTAATATCAAATGGGAATATGGCTATGATCAAAATATGTTATATACAGTACATGTATGAAAATACCACTTTGAAGCCAATATTTTATAAAATTAATATACACCATAATACATTTTTAAAGGACTTGGAAGAAGTGAAACTGAGAATGCACAGTGCTAATTAAGGCTTTTTCTAAATTGCTTCTTTGTATATCAAGATAAAGTGTTTTATTTACCAACGGGTATGACTCAAACTTTATTAGGCTGTGTACACACAGAAAAGCAAGGACATTTAGGAACTCATTGGAAATAAGACACACCTGGCTTAGAGAATGATACACAGAAAATATTTCTTAAAATTACACTGAAATTTACAAGGAAATCTTTTTTAAAGCAGACATTACTAGTTTGTCAATGTTGGTACTAATCCAGAAAAATTTGCTTACTTAAACTCTTATAATTAAAAATATTTCTAATGTGAATTAGTATTTTCTTTGGGGTGTGCAGGTGAAAGTAGTTTTTTCCTCTAACTTCGTATTTTCTGTACTTTCAGGATTTTCCAAAATGAGCATATATTATATTTTAAATGGCTAAAACAAGTTATAAAATATTTAACCTAGAAAGTCTGGATACTTTCCTGCCATTCTAAATAGTTTATGTTAAACATAATTCAAACTCCTTTTCCTACTTGGATCAAAGAGCGATATTTTAATTTGATTTTTGAAATAAGTTTTTGTTGTTAAGAATTCGTTATTAATTTTTTGCAACAGCTTTTTGCAGTAATCTTCAAAAGTGACTCAATGTGTTATGAAATATTTGCTGCTATCTTTGAATAGATAATGTGTGTGGGATGCAATGAAGAATAAGCTAGATTCCATGTTTATGATGGTCCTTGCTCTCTCCATGCCCCTCTACCCAGATTCCAAAAGGTGGTAAAGGGTATTTGTCTCCCAGTCTAATAGCACTGTAGGAAGTAACATGCAATTAGGACATACCTGAATAATGGAAACTTTCTGGAAAAAATTGATAATAAATTCCAGTAGTCCTAAAAATTATTTATTTAATCCAGCAATCTCACTGTTAAGAACTCACCCTAAGAAAATCATTCAATATGGACAAATGTTTAGCTGCTAGGATATTTATCACAACATTTTTTAGTAAGGAAAAAATTGAAAACATTGAGCAAAAATAAAGAAATACCTTACTGGTTGTAATGTTATGTGTCCATTGAAATCCCATTATTAATGTAGATGTAATTACCTTGGGAAATAGTTTTGATATTTGTTAAGGTAAAACGTAGTGACAAACAAATATCGAAATACATCTCTGTTGGGTAAAGCTGTAAGCCAGGCACATTACCAGACACCTTTAATCCCAGCTACTCAGGATGCTGACACAGAAAGGGACCACAGGTGGAAGGCCATACTGGGCAAGCTAGTGAGACACTGTCTCAAAATGAAGAAAAACTGTTGGTGGTGTAGTTAAGTGGTAGAGTGCTCATCTAGCATGTATGAAGCCCTGGGTTCAATCCCCAGACCCCCTCCCCCTGTGCATGCTTAGAAAGTACAACATAAGCTGATTTGTAAGGTACCCCAACATGTAACTTCATGTTACCTTTTTATCACTTCAACAGTTCATTTCCTGAATACTATTGAGTTGTCATGAATGGCAGTTATAAAGAGAAAAATATAAATAATCACATTTTTATAAATATAGAAAGTAACTGTTAGAGTTTAAATCTAAATACTGAAGAAGCAAGAGCACTGCAGATGATGTACCATTCTGAGTCTTCAGGTTAATTTTGTAAAGCTGTATACAAATGTGTGGCTTTGGGCAGCTGCTTTCAACCCTTTAAACCTAAGCTGCTTCTGTAAAGAGGGGAAGGTTGAATTGGTTTATCTTCCTTCCAGATCTAAAACTTAGTTTGGTAAATTATTTAACGCCTTCTTCCATGGAGAAGATCCTTATAGGTAATACCAAATAATAAATTTAAAAATGCAATGAAAAACAAATTTTGTTAGCCCATTTTGCAGAATTCAAGTTTATTGCTCCACTGTGCCTCTTCCTGATCAGTGATCTCTATTACAGATCGCTACTGAAGCAATAGAAAACTTCCGAACCGTTGTTTCTTTGACTCGGGAACAGAAATTTGAATATATGTATGCACAAAGTTTGCAGGTACCATACAGGTAATAATGCCTGAAGAGTGTGAAGAGATTTTCAATCATTGGATTTGTTTTTAGAAGGCCTACTTTGCCAGGCAGGTAGATAGTACTAGAAGGGAATCAATTGGAAAGGACTGGTAATCACACAGGAGAGAAGTCAGGGGACCCAAACTAAGGCAGGTGCATCTCTGAGGTCGAACATGGAACGGTGGGTAACGCATGACGCAGAGCCAGGGAAAGGACCAAGAAACTGGCTCTCTGTTGCCCATGTGGATAGTGACCTTAGGATTTGCTCTGGCTGGGGATGTGAGCCCTTTTTGTATCATGCAAATTGAACTTCAGTATACATGGAGGGGGCGATGTTGCCAGAGTGCACTCTTCATAACCTTCTTCACTTCTTCTCCAGTAGAGACCTGTTCTTCCCTCAATGCAGCCATCCCAGTGAGAGTTCTGACCTGCTGAGTCTCAGTTTCCTATTTTACAAGAGAGAGCACAACTTTATCAACGGGTTTTAAGATGTTTTAGTGATACTAGAGCTTTTTTCTGAAATTTTCATATGAAATTCTGCTATATGACAGAGATGAAGGGCAAGTTGATATAGTTGAAGCAGGAGGAGGCCCAGAGAACTGCCAACTCGCCAACCTGCTGCTACCTACACAGCCGTGTCACTGAGTTGCACGTCCCTCAGAAAACCTAGAATCTCAATTCCTTAAAAAAAAAAAAAATCCCTAATGCCCCGAGACTAATTGTTTCCATAACATGTTATTCATAAGGTAACTCCATTTCATAGATAATTATACAGTTCAACCCCTAGATCCCTGAGGGCAGGTACGTCGTACTCTGTGTCACTCAGCATGGCCCTGCTCCCCTGTGTTACTGTTTTCATGTGTTGTGTAGACGCGTGTGGAATGAATGTTGACAATGCAGAACTCGTGTGTTCTCTGTCCAATTGTTGGAAAAAGAGAGGGAACTTTCATTTATTAATCCATAACAGGCTTTGTATAGAGTTCATCGTTTTAGTTTACCATTATATCAACACACTGAGGTGTAGTTAGTCCTTCGTTAAAGATGAACACAGAAATGAGTGACACAACTCAATTCGTGCAACTGGAAGTAAAATGAGGATCAAATTTGTTCTTTGGAAATGAAATCAACTTTTGTCTGTCACAGTTCTGTGCCCTACTGCCAGTCTATGAAAATTTACATTTTAAGGACCAAGAAATGAAAGCAGAGTAAGTTTTCCAATGTCTTGTTTTCAGAAACTCTGTGAAGAAAGCACACATCTTTGGAATTTCATTTGCCTTCACCCAGGCCATGATGTCTTTTTCCTATGCTGCTTGTTTCCGATTTGGTGCCTACTTGGTAGCACAAAGTCTCATGGATTTTGAAAGTGTCCTGTTGTAAGTATTGGGTTAATATGACAGTTTAACTCTTAAAAGGTAAGCTTGGGATGAGGTGGTTCATACGAAGCTCCAAGAAGAGAGTTTGATGGTTGAGAAAGTAGCGTTTTGCCTCTGGGTTTCCGTGTGTTGCTGTGGAAGCCCTTGTTCCTCAGTAACATTTCTATTCCAGTGCTGACACACATGTGACCTTTCTGAATTTGTGGCTGGGTGGGTGACTCAACTCAGAGGTCTCCAGGAGGCCTTAGCATTGCGAAAGAAGCATAACCCTGAATGAGTCTGACGGCTCCTTGTAAAGGGCTTTCCAAACGGGCGGCTAAGAGGAAGATGTGGTGCCCTCTGTTCCTTCAAACCTGGGAGATCCCAGGATAAAGATGCTTTCCCTTGAGAAAACAGTTGCAGGGTAAGTGCCAGAGAAATAAAAATATAACAAACAGAAATCTAGATGGGGATTTTTCTGCTACATTGCTTATAGATATAGAATACTGTACCGTAGTCTGGAAACGTTGAGCTTGAACTTAACTATACTGCTCAAATATCCAAATATGTAGCTTGGGAGTGAAAATATATGATCTATTTGGTCTTTCAGATTTGGGGACAGGTACAACTTTGCCCTTTGTTAGCAGGCCTAACTAATAGCAATACTGTTTTACACTGAAACCACAATCATAGAACCTGTGATTTCTGTGATATTTAGGCATTGACTTCATGCATTATATAGTTCATGATGAACCTAACAAAAGATATGTCTGACAAATTATATTTAGGTGTTACTTGTTATGATCAAAAGAACAAAGTCAGGCATCGTGGGTATGAAAGCCTTGACTGGATAATTATTTTATATATTGATTTACTCCAACTCTTTGAATTGATGAACATTGCTGTACTTTGACATTTGCTTTGCAAAATCAATCTTTCAAGTAAGTAAAGGGGAGACACTTCCAACTGAAAAAGGTCCCACAAGTTTAAGTAACAAGGACAAAACCATCTGTGTGATTTATTCAGGAAAAGGTTAAAAAGAAAAAGAAAAGAAAAGAAAACAAAACCCTGCTGCTTTAACACACATGTAGGGTCCAGAGGAAAAGAAGTGATGGAGTGCCCATATTCTGGGAGGGTTTGCCAGTCTTACGTCAGTTCCAGGCCTAGTGTTTAGATGTGTCGGTAACCATGTCCAGAAGGTAGTGAAAGGAGTTATCAAAGAAGGAAGGGCCTCTGACCAGTGTTCAAATACTTGAAGGACTGTCAAATGAAAAGGAAGATTTTTCTTTTGTTTAAAAAGGAAAAAAACAAAAAACAAAAGAACTCTTCAATGGTATAATTAGGTAGATTTGCTATTTTCAAAAACAGACCATTACAGCCAATTTAGAAGTCCAAGTACAAACCCTGAGAGATGGACACCGTCTTTCAGTTCCCTTACAATATCAGGCCCTATAGATTCTCACATCAAAGGTTAGGAATGCAAAGGAGAGCAGCGTGATAACCTGGGTGCTCAAGGAGCGCTCTCTTAGCTGCTTATTTACAGATTTCCTAAGATTCTGATGTCATTCCAGCAACACTCACTATATGCACTGTGGATTGCCACATAGGATTGTGTAACCATGAATCACAGTCACACAGCATGTTGACTGTTGTTTTGCCACAAATCTATGGGTCAGTTCTGATCGGGGTTCAGCATAGTGGATCTCAGTTCGGCTCACTTGCGTGTCTGCAGGGAACTACAGCACAGTCAGAGACGAGTGGGACAGTGAAAGAGCGTGAGAGAGAACAAAGCACTCAGGCCCCTTGAGTCATAGGCTTGGAACAGGCAGCAGCGACTTCCACCACATCCTGTGGAACACAATAGTTACCAAGCCAACTCAAATGCAGAGGCTGGATAACAAACTCCATTTCTTAAACAGGAGTGCAGTGAGGCGGGGGGTGGGTGGGAGACTAAGAGGTGAAAGGGTGATGTTTTGCAATTAGTGTGTCACATGGACATGAACTTATAAGGAAGGCATTGGTTTTATTTTTTAACTTCTGTTTTATAATTATCTGAGGCAGTGCTCCCTAGTTGTAGAAGTGTCCACTTGCTAGCCGTGCAGCCGTAACTGTGTGTGCATGTTTGTCTTCTGTTTTCCAGGGTATTTTCAACCATAGTCTTCGGTGCCATGGCAGTCGGGCAGGTCAGTTCATTTGCCCCTGACTATGCCAAAGCCAAAGTATCAGCTTCCCACATCATCATGATCATTGAAAAAGTCCCTGCCATTGACAGCTACAGCTCGGCAGGCCTGAAACCGGTGGGTTTGATGCATCTACTTTATAATCTGATCCAAACTCCTGAATGAAAGTGTTCAAATAGGAAATTTAATTAAATCTATGTGGTTTGTTTTTTTCTGGTACTGGAGTTTGAACCCAGGGCCTTCACACTGAGCTATATCCCCAGCTCCCTCTCCCTTTTTTTTTAATTCCTCATTTTCTGATCAGTCTCCTCTGTTGGTAATATGCCCAGGCTGGACTGGAATTTGCTACTCTTGAGTCAGCCTCCCTAAGTGGCAGAATTGCAATCATGCACCATGCCCAATTATATGTGTTCATGCTTTTCTTTTTTTCTTTTTTCCTTCCTTCCTTCCTTCCCTTCTTTGTTTCTTTCCTTCCTTCCTCCTTTCTTGGTGGTACTGGAGATTAAACATAGGGCCTTTGTGCTGAGCTACGTCCCAGCATTTTTTTTGAGACAGGGTTTCACCGAGTTGATAATTTGCTCAGTTTCTAGTTCATGGTTTTATTTTAATAAATAAACATCCCATAGTTATGCATAAAGAGTTGCAGGGCCAGAATACCGCACACTTTATAAGCAAATCCTATTACTCAGGTGTTCTGATACTTAGGTTATTCAGTTCAGGGGGGTACAGATCTATCACAATTGTGTATTGGGAATACATAAACAATTCCTGTCACAAAGCAGTGACTCTTTTAGAATTTACTTACTAAATTCTAACAGTTGGAAATGAAACTTTAATAAGAGTTCATTATCTTCTGACACCTGGTGGCAGAGGGGGTTTGCACTACCCTGTGTATCAGTATTGCACCAGTCAAACCCTGTTATTATTCTTGTTTTAGACTACGTTGGAAGGAAATGTGACCTTCAGTGATGTTGTGTTCAACTATCCCACCCGACCGGACATCGCAGTGCTTCAGGGGCTGAGCCTCCAGGTGAAGAAGGGCCAGACACTGGCCTTGGTAGGCAGCAGCGGCTGTGGGAAGAGCACGGTGGTCCAGCTCCTTGAGCGGTTCTACGACCCACTGGCCGGAAAAGTGGTGAGCACCCTCTCATATTCAGCTCATCTCAGGATTTTCATTATCCAAAGGCCTGGGTGTGTTTCATTCACTACAACCAGCCATGGCTTTTCAGTCCTTTCAGGAATAGCCTCCCTTCAAGTCTGAAAGCCTAGTTTTGTCATCCAAGCTACACAGTCTCACCCTCAAGCTCCCCTCTACCCTCCTTTGCAAGCCGCCTTCTTACCATAATTCTCTCTTGCTGTTGCTCTATATCATCTGACATCAAAGAGTCAACAAAAAGTGAAATATCCAGAAAGACAAGGGGTGCCAGGATAGACGAATGAAATGAAAGCCAGGGATAGCGTGGGTAATAAGAAAGAGAAAATAGTCAGCAAGAACAGATGCCATGGAGAGCTTGGGTAAGATGAGGAGAAAGCAGGCATAGTAGGCTCTAGCAATAATGAGCTCTTTTTCATATTTTATACTCTCAGTGAAGTGATGGTATAAAAGTTTAACTTTGCGAAGAATATTAAGGAGGAGAAATGGTGTAGATTGTCAAGATCAAAAGTAAGAAGGCAAGTAAGAAGCTTGAATAGGGAAGGCAGAATGCAGGAAACATGTTTAGAAAGGTAAGCATTTTATCGCAGAGAATGAGGTCATACCACTGATGGAGAAAGGGCATGGAAGCATCTTCCATGGCAAAAACAAAAGCAAGAGCAACACGTGGGGAGCACATCAAGAGTATGGAAGAATCCTCTTTTGCTTTCTGAGCTAAAAGAATGAAGAATTAAAACTATTCATTCAGCAAAACTTTGGGTCAGGGGACCATGTTAGGTGCCAGATGTGAGATGGGAGTCTTTAAGGAGTAATGAATTGACACCACTATCACAGGGCATAGGAAAAGAGGCAAACCTGGAAGGAAGAGAATTTAGAGTAAGAAATTTTCATCATTTAGGAATTTGTTATTGGTTCTACTCAGAGATAATATTCAAAATATTGAACAACAGGAGTGGTATGCCCACTGACCAACAGACTGATGCCCACTAGCTCCAAGTAGACTCTGACTGCAGTGATGACTGAAATGGAAAGAAAATTTTCAACCCATAGACTTTTAAAATTCCCCACAGCAACTAATCACTGTTGCTTAGAAATATTTTGTTTATTCAAAGACAACTCTAAGTTTACTCAGTCTCTGCGTTAATACTTAGAAAAACTTTTCACCTTGCTTTTATTCCCCTATTTCATATTTTCTAAAACTCTGTATTTTATGCTTGAATTTTGTGGTTAAAGTTTGAACGTAGGACTCTAAATGAAGTTCTGACATTTGCAGCAATTGGAGGAGAAAATGTTAGCTTTTGGACTGTGACTCTAGTCCTCAACAGAGTTGTAAGACATTGGTATGGTTTAGGTCTAAAATGGTCCCTCAAAGTCTCTTGTTTTTGAAGGTGAATGGACCAAGAGGGTGGTGTACTGATCCGTAGATTGATCCACCGGTGAGTTTAGCAGTTGAACACACTGTTAGGAGGCGGGGCCTGGTTAGAGGTGGGTCACTGGGCATATAACCTGGGAGGGTGCATTCTTGTCCTTGCCTCCTCCCTTCTCTCTCTGCTTCCTGACTGCTGAGGTGGAAAAGCTTTTGTTCACCATCTGCTTCCACCATGCCATTTTTGCCTTGGAGCCAACCAAGCATGGACTGAATCCTGTGAAAATTGTGAGCCAAAATAAATCTCTCCTCATCCAAACTGTGAGTGTCCAGTACTGGAAAGCTAACACATGTAAGCATGGTATCTGCCGTTAAAGACTGTAACCGAGAAGATGGGGTATTCACTTCCACACATTAAAAAAGTTGGGCATGAGCATGGTGGCAAATGCCTGTAACTCCAGCACTTGGGAGGTTGAGGCAGGAGGATCACTGCGAATTCAGGGAGTCTGGGCTACATAGTGAGTTTAAGACCAGCCTAAACTACGTAGTGAGATCCCGTCTCAAAAAACAACAAAGAAGAAATTAAGCCTCAAGGTTTTTCTTAAGAGATAAACAGGATCTGCATATGGTTGAACAGAGGAGATGGCAGTCAGTGTAAGAGGTAATGTGGACTGTGGTTGATAACCGATTTAATCCGCATGCAATAAATAGGCCACTTCAGCTGAAAGAAGGAATTTCATAAGAGCAGTGGTTCTCAGACTTTCCTTATTGTAACCTACGACACATTTTAAAATCTCACAGCCCCCAAATTAATTCATGGTCACTTTCCAGTAGGAAAGATACCTGCTGATAATAAAATGTTGAACTTGAAAACAATAATAAGCAATAAAATTATTATACATGAAGGAAGTTATTAATACTCTCTTTCCCCCAAAACAAGACCTAGCTGGAAAATAATCAGCCTTGAAAATTAGAGCTCAAAAATGCCAGCCCCATCAGCCTATCCCTGCCTCACCTGCTTTACAGCATAGCCACTGAGCAAGAGAATGATGAGGGCAGGTGAGGCAGGGATAGGCTGATGGGGCTGGCATTTTTTCATCTCTAGTTTTCAAGGCTCATTATTTTCTAGCTAGGTCTTATTTTGGGGGAAACAGTACTCACTCTACATCAGCACAAAGCAGCATACAGTTTAAGACATAGATAGTATTATTTATATTTCAGTTTAAGAAACAGAAATGATTGTAGGTATTTCGAGTAGGTAAGTATTTAACAAAGGGAACTGGGTGCTTTTTCTTGGGAAGGGCTGGCAGGTGAAAAATATAGTTTCTTCCAGCTTCCCAAATCACAGCACTGCTGCTATGATCTTGTGACCAGGAAGTTGCAAAATATTATGCGCATGTCATAGCTATTCCAAATCAAATCAAAAGATGCAAGACCAGGGTCTGGCTACTGTGAAAACCCAGCTGCCGTAACACCTGAGTTATCTAACCACTTCTGTGAAGGGGTGTGGCCTCCTTTTCACGCAGTACCTTTCACTGGTAGAATCTAACTTATTTCCAGAAGCAAGAGAGCCTGGGAAGGACTTATTTTGGCTGTCATGTTTGTTGATACATGGAAGGCAGACACAGAAGTATATGGAGGTGAATGCTGGGTGCACAGGAGAGTAACATCTCCAGACAGCAGTGGTGATGCATTGAAAGCAAACTGCCCTCGTTTATTTTGTGCTCATGTACTAGAACTTTAACATTCTTCTGGGGATGTAGAGGAGCCAGACTTTTGGCAGAAGTATCCCCAATAAATTCAAGTGAGTGTGCAATGTTTCATTTATAAATATCCATTAATAGCCCTTAATAATTCAGTTGGCTGCTACCAGATATTTCCCATTGCCATGTAAAAATGATGCATTTTAGCCTTTGATCATAAGAATTAAAGAGAGGGCCTTAACCAGAGACCCACCCTAAGACCAGGAAATTCTTATAACTGTCAGTGGACCCTGAATCATACTTTGAGCAACCATCACCTGGAGTGGTAGTACTCGGACTTTGGTGTGTATTAGAATGGACTTGAGAACTAGAAAAGAACACAGCTAACCTAAATCATTCTAGTAGGCTAGGATGATGGAGGGGAGGGGGGATTCTGATGCCAGTCATGTTTGGGAAACACTTAACCTATAAATTTGAAAGAAGGTTTAGGCAAAATTGTAGAAAATCTTGAAATACTAAGCTGCAGGTTTATGAAGAGGACAGGATCCAATTTTGTGGGAACTGAAAGTATTACAATTGGAGTGATTCTATTTAAAGAAAATAAAATGAAAGTTTGAATTTAAAATTAGGTACAGCTGGGCACATGCCTGTAATCCCAGCACTTGAGAGAAGCTGAGGCAGGAGGACTGCTGCAAGTTCGAGGCCAGCCTGGGCTTCATAGTGAGTTCAAGGTCAGCCTGAACTACATAGCAAGACCCAGTCTCAAAAAATAAATAAATAAATAAATAAATAAATAAATAAATAAATAAATAAAATAAAATAAAATAAAATTAGGTACAAAAGTGAATATTCAAATGAGAAAAAAATTAGCACTGGAATCTTAAAGATCCTAGTACCAGATTCTTCTGGGAAAATGGTGACTTAGGCTGTTGTCCCCAAATCACTGCCAACCATGGATCCCAGCCAGCAGCTCAATACGCAGAGGAAGCTGGGTGCCCTTACTCACCAGCATCATCTCGTGCAGGAGGTCCTCACCTCCCCAGGGCTTTGAACTGCGGGCTACCTAAGACTTGTGGCAGTGGAGTTGGGCATGTCTGATGCTGATGCACCAGGACCAACTTTCTTACAACTAGATATTTATTTGCCAACTGCCCGAGAAAGGTAAAAGATTCTGCCAAATTGCAGGCTACCACTGTAGAATGGGGAGATGTTGGAGGAAAAAGTGAGCTGTTTCATCCAGGTGGAGCACAGTATAAGCTAAAGAAAAGCAATTTCAGGAGTTGGCGTGGGTATAGGCAAGCCCAAGAATGCTGGCCAAGTACTTGATACTTCGTCACTGGATCCTGCCTGTTCCTGTATAGACAGCATCAAGTCATCTAAAACAACCTCTGGAAGTGAGGACCTTAGACATCCTACCCACAAGACAATCAAGAGACTCTGGACGCTGAGTGCATACCAAACAAGTTCTTAGCTGGTAGCCACAGAGGCGTCCTCAGCTGAAGCTGGAGAGCATCTCTTTTAGCTTAGTATTTCAGATCAAACAAAAGGCATTTCCAAGATCTTGAACAACCTGTTTATTGACAAGTTACAAAGAATCATGATTGCAGCCAAAGGTGATCACCACTCAGAAGAAGACATGGGAGCTGCAAAATGTGAGCCAAAAATGCAGTGCCCACAGACACGAATGTAAAACCAGTGTGTTGCCATCCCACAGAATGACTCACCTGGTCAGTGTGAGAAGGAAGAGTCTCCTGGTTGCCCAGAGAGCAGGAGCACAGGCAGGAGCAGCATCTTGACACCATCACGGCAGGGCAGCTTCTGTTGCTTCACATCTGCCTACACAGTGCTGTCCATCAAATCATCTTGGGCAGTGCAGAAACAGCAGAAAGGGAATCATGAGGAGATTCAAGAAAAGCTTGCAGGGCCGGTGAGATGGCTCAGCGGCGTAAGCCCCTGCCTGGCAAGCGCAAGGTCCTGAGTTTGACTCCCGGATCCCACATATGAAAAAAGGGCCGGTGATATCGCTCAGTGGCACGGGCGCCTGCTGGCACGCGAGGTCCTGAGTTCGACCCCCGGTACCCACAAAAAAAAAAGAAAGAAAAGCTTGTAGCACAAAAATTAGCTGTAAGACCGAACGTCAGTGCAGAGTAGAATCCAGAAGGGAGTCTTTAGGAAATACCAAGAGGTGAGGAATAAAGATGATGATGAATGCTGAGTGGACTTTGGAATACCTCCTAAGTCTTCCACTTAGAAGATTCCATTGTCTTACAGCAGACTTTCGAACAAGTGTGAAGATTGGTTTCAGATATTATTGAGGAAAAAAGCATTTATAAAATCACACAAAGGGAGGTAGCAAAAAATTCAGTTTGTCTTTAAGAAAATGATCTTCCTGTACTTGAAGAGTTTATCATTTGAGTGTTGTGTTTAACTACATTGTATTAAATTTTGCAGTATGCTGTGCATTGGTTTGATATTTTAATGCATAGAAATCTTTTTCCTTTAAGTCAAATGAACATACACAAACTTTGCATTTTTCCTTTTTCTTACCTTTATCAAATGGCATTTATCTTCTGTCTTTGAATGAAGAATTTAGTTGTCCCAGCGCCAAAAGTGAATTAAACGCACCTTGAAACCATAATATCAGATGAAATAAATCAGACACACAAGTTTGAATATCAAATTGTTTCTTGTATAAGAGAAACCCAAAATATAAATAGCAAAATAAAAGATAGATAATAGGAAGTAGGGAGGTAGATATTTTGCAAATGGTAAGGGGAACAAGAGATGGAAGGGGAGGAAGGGAAAGGGAGGGGAAGGGGATGAAAAAGAATTAATATGTGTTTTGTGCATGTACCAACTCCCCATGAGGCATGTAATCATTATGTACTGCAAACGTGTAATAAAAAATAAAAATTGAAATAAAAGTGAATTAGGTAGACATAGTTCCCTCCTTATTTGAGTAAAAAAAGGAGCAGTCTAGAGAATTGGAAACATGTCTGCATGAAGTTACTGAGATACTGGAAGTTGCTGAACCTAGGAAGATGTTGATAGAAAATGCTTAACAAATGTGTGTTTACTAATTTTGTATCCATTTGGAAGACTGTTATCTTGCTTCTGTTTAGTAAGGAGTATTCTAAAGAGAAACTAGAGAATGGAGAGTCTTTCTAGATGAGCAGATTTGCTGGAGTAACTTGAGATGCAGGACACGCCCAGGCACCCTGAGCTAGGTGACAGGAGGAGCTATTCTTGGGTTTCGCCTGACTGGAGTTCAGTGCTCCCCCACATGATAGGTCCATGTCCAGAACATTCAAGTTTGGGAATGTAGTCATTTGGTTTTAAAAGTTACAGCTGAACTGGCCATTCATTTCTGGTTTTTTGCTTTTGTTTTTGTTTTTAACACCAAAAGAGTCATATGTAGGTGAGGGACTTCAATCATAGATGAGAATTTTTTTCTACAGAGAGGTTAACATTTATGTTATCATAAGATTTTTGTCCAGTATGTGGAGCTTTAACAGTACTTGAGGGAATTGTAAAAAAAATTAAAAAAAAAAAAAGATATGCCTCCTGGCTTTGTAGGGAATGTTACATGAATGCATACAAGGAACCACTTCCTGATTACAGCCGGGCCCGCCTGACACCCAGAACAAACCTTCATTAGCTGGAGTCTTCTGACCTTGTCTTTTTTACCTCTCTACTTCATCCTATGCACCCCATTCAGAGCCCTCAATCCCCTTTAAGACACAGTTAGAAGACCCTTGTCATTGTCTCCTTATAACCCAGTGGGTGCCAGGGCCATGATATTGATATGTTGCCTTCCATTCTCCTTTAAGATGATGGAAAATATCTTTCAACCTTGAGGCACATGTGTTACCAAGTTCAGTGTTTAGATCCAAGCCTATAATGTGTAGATCCAAGCCTAAAGTATTCAAGTTACAGTGTAACTTCATCTAAATTACTTAACTTGCATGTCCTTGTCTGTAAATGGGGATGAAAATCACAACTACCTCCTAAGATTTGTTGTAAAGACCAAATGAGAACACACGAGGCTTATCATAGAACCTGCAATGCTACCACTGCTTGATTTTTTTTTGGGGGGGAGGGTACCGGGGGTCGAACCCAGGACCTCGTGTGGCAGCAGGCGCCCGTGCCACTGAGCGATATCACTGGCCCTTTTTTCGTATGTGGGTACTGGGAGTCGAACTCAGGACCTTGCACTTGCCAGGCAGGCGCTTATGCCACTGAGCCATCTCACCGGCCCCACTGCTTGATTTTTAAGTTTATTAATATTATTCAGAATACATACGCATGGAATACTATATATTTAACATTTGGGTAATTTTGCTAATAAGAGCAAGCAGTATTTAATAATCTACAGTAGCAATAGCTTAGTGACTTTAATTTAGCCTCATATTATGCTTTACCAATGTTCACTTTCATAGTTATGCTTTTATTTGGGCCAGGATCTTTTAAGCAGTTTTCACAGATTCCTCAGAATTCCTTGATCTTCCATCAGTCCACTGCCAAGCTTCAACCAAAGCAACTGCTCTTTGATCCATTTTACATTCTGAGCTAACCATGCTTTCCTTAAAGAAAGGGTTCTTTAGTGCACACGGTTTTTGAAATAGTTTTAAATTCTAGTGTACTGCGTGGGAATAAGGAGGCCTGACGTATTATCGTGTGCCGTGTAATGAAGAAATTCATCAAAACTTACTGTGACCATTCAGACTTGCCTGTGATTATATTAAACAGTATGTGTTTTCCTCCTAGAGGTAGAAATTGGAATATGTCCTTTCCTCAGATTTCCATTTCTGAAGCATAGTGTCCCTTCTAACAAGATTTGATGTTTAGCCACATCTTTTATGATTTTTATTGCCTCTGACTCATTAACATCATTAGACTCCTAGAGCATAAATGTGCAGAACAGTCTCCCGGCAACAGGTTTGGTACCAGTGAGGTCACGACTATATTTTCCCTCCATGCACTGGCAGCTTCGCAAGAAGAAGCTGTGTTCCTCCTGTAAAGATTGACTTTCCCTCTGACCAGGTATCTCCCAGAGGGCCCAGCGAGGCACACAGGATGCAGAGAGTGTGTGCGACTCAGTACAGACATTCCTCATGTAATGACCATACCAAAACAAACAAACAAAAGAAGATGGTTAAAGTCCAAACAGTCATTCAACAGGCAGGTCACTAAGGAAGCAATGCCTGTACACACTTGTAGCACTACATTCAGCACCTCTAGGAGACACGCGCAAAGCTGAGTTGCTGGCATTTTCCTCAGAGGCCATGAACAGCTCTGTCATGTGAACGCTGGAAAATTCTCTGCAAATTGATGTTTTGAGGAGATGGATCCCATCAGAATACTAAGGTTCTTCATCAGCAAGGCTGTAAGGGGCCCTTCCCAGCCTTCTGCAGGACAATCAGGGAGACTTCCTTTCCTGTTCCTTTTGCTCAGTATCGAAGACGCCACCTGCCCTTTGATACAAATGTCTATCTGTCCTTTCTCTGTAGTTACAACTGCATCACACACAGAGTTACAAATTGTTGTTGGCCCTTGAGCAATTACCCAGCACTGGGCTATTTGAGTTTCATATGCCATTGCATTTAATTCTCAATTCTGTGAGCCACAGAATTGTCATATTCTCATTTTGCATACACAGAAAGTAAAAAATTAATTCTGTTTCCCAAGATCAGTTGCCAGAGACACACAATCTCCCCTGCCACACTCACTACTATCTATTTAGCCACCACATCTGGCTGCTCAAACTCAGAACAGATTAGATACCTGACTTACAAATCTATTATGTGTTCACAGTTATTTATTTTCACTCTGAGCCAGGACACTTTCATGTAAAAAACTTGAGATATAAGAATAGGATGCCATGGTACAGTCCTGAAGAATGAGGTCGTGTATTAGCTTCCTGTGGCTGCTATAATTATCACAAATTTAGTGGCTTCAAATAACACACATTGATTCATACAGTTGTGGAGGTCAGAAGTCCAAACAAGTCTCCCTGGGCTAAATTCAAGGTCACAGCAGAGTTCCTTTCCTCCATAGGGCACAATCCATGGTCCTGCCTTTTCTTGTTCCTTGCCCTTTTCTCTGTCTTCCCATCAGTAGCTGACAAAGTTTTATTTTGTTTTGTTTTGTTTTTTTGTATTGCATACATTGATGCTGAGTCTCCCGCCTGGCTCTTTCACCATTAAGGACCATTATAATTACAGTAGGCTCACCAGGGTAGCCCAGGATGATCATCTTATTTTAAGATCTGCTGATTTGCTGCCTTAATCCCATCCACTACTTAATGCATCCTTGACACGTAACACAATATAACCCAGGATTGAAACTTCAGAAATATGACATTTCTTCAAAGTACACAATTACCAACTTGTTTGGATTGATCTTGACAATCCAAAGTAAAATAAAAATTTTCTTTAGCCTCACAACACCTTAACACTTTTAAAGTATGAAGTAATGATATTAAATTTGCTCAATTTAAAGTATGCTGGTCTTGCTGTTGATCTGTGAACTCTTGTTTTCAGCTTGTGGATGACAAAGAAATAAAGCAACTGAACGTGGAGTGGCTGCGAGCACACCTGGGCATCGTGTCCCAGGAGCCCATGCTGTTTGACTGCAGTATCAGGGACAACATTGCCTATGGAGACAACAGCAGGACTGTGGCAGAGGAAGAGATTGTGACAGCAGCCAAGGAGGCCAACATACACCAGTTCATTGAGTCACTGCCTGATGTAAGTTCATCTCCAACGTAAGATTCCAGGAGCATTTCCTAGCCTTTCTTGGTTGTCCTTTGATTTTGTTTTTGTTTTTGTGTGGTGCTGTTAATCAAACCTAGGCCCTGGCACATAGTAGGCAAACATTCTGCCACTGAGCTGCACCCACAGCCCTATCATTTGATTTCTAAATGAATAATTTCCCAAAGGTGGAGAGAATACAGCAATCTGAACATACCCCCACCTGTGTGCGAGCATCTGGTCACACTTCCTATCCTAGTTAGCAGTTTTCTTTGCCTGGTCGTACAACTCTGCTTGTGACAAAGGAGAGAAAGTGTTAGGGACATTCGGGTTAGGAGACATGACCTTTGCAGCAGGAGGAGGCCTGGAACAAATCTCTCGATTCTAGGCTTGAGGCTTCACCTGCTCTAGCCGCAGGGTTAAGTAGGTGCCTGAAGGCCTCTCCCTACAAGTCCAGGTACAGGACCTGTGGGCGCCCTTTGGGCCTCCACACGTGGCCATCCTGCTTCTGTTCCTACCAGGGAAGCAGGCAGCACCAAATACATTCCGTCCCTCAGGTGTTTGTCTACCACAAGGACCTCACCTTTCTGGACTCTTAGTCGACGTCACATAGACCACAGCTGTACAGAACTGCACCCTGGGTCACGTTAACCTCCTGAGATCCACTTCTTCTCCTGCGTGATTGGTACTAGGATTCATCTAACCTGCACAGGCTGATTAGTTTCCTTCTCCCTTCCGGGTTACACAGCCACCCTCCTCTGCCTCCGCAGGATCAATGCTGCATCAGGGCAACTTGGCAAAACCTGCACTCACATGAGACGTGCTTTGGTGCGCCTGGCTTCTGAGGCAGCCACAGCTCGGGATGGAGCCAGTCCCAAGTCTGGCAAAACCTCAGCAGGGGTCTTCTCACTCTGTCTTCAAATGGGAAACCTTGTTATGAGCACCACAAACTAGGGTTGACAGATATCATAAATAAAAAGCAGCAATACTATGTGAAACATGAATTTTATAGGCAAATTCCAAGTGTAAAAATTATAGCCCATGTTTGACCATAATATCAGCCTGGTGAGGGCCACAAATGATAATAATACTGTTTTGTAGAAAAGAGATGCTGTCACATCCCACTTCTGTTTCCGCTGACAAACCCTTTAGCTTCTGTTCCTATCTGCGGATTGAATAGCTAGTGACAGTTATCTGCTGTGAGAAACATTATACGAAAAATTTTGAAAGAACTCTTAAAAAGAAAAAAAAATTTTTTTTTTTTTTTTTCGGTACTGAGGGGTCGACCTCAGGACCTCGCGCGCCAGCAGGCGCCCGTGCCGCTGAGCGATATCACTGGCTCTTTTTTTCGTATGTGGGTTCCGGGAGTCGAACTCGGGCCCTCGCGCTTGCTGGGCAGGCGCTTACGCCGCTGAGCCATCTCACCGGCCCAAGAAAAAAATTTTTAAGCAATACTTCAGTTTTCAAATTTTCATATCAAAGTGGAATTCCTTATCATTCATGAAAATAATTTAAGTGTTGGAAATAATTTGATAAAAACAGACAGCAGAAGACTAACATCCCAGGAATATTTCTTTCCTCTCTTAAAATGATGTAGATAATATTGCTGCTTATAAGTATGAGAAAATTCCTTTCTCCTACTAATCTTTGTCCCCAAAATAATGAAATTAGAAGATGGAAGATAATAGCATTGCATCAGTGTTCTTCCACACAAAAAAAAGGTTGGGCCGATTTACAAAAAAAAAAGCATAAAAGTTTATGGCGCAAATGCTTATTTTCCAAAAGAGACATTAAACATCCCACTTAGAGCACTTTTGTCATTTAACTCTCTCTAAACCCATTCTGTGCTTCTAAACCTAAATTTTTCTAAGTATATTTTCGAAAAGTATCCTATTTTCTGAGAGCAAAGTGTGGCTTTGGCCCTTATTATCAGTCCTACTTTCAAACTAGCAAAATCATATTTACAGAAATACAACACCAGAGTGGGAGACAAAGGAACGCAGCTCTCCGGTGGCCAGAAACAGCGCATCGCCATAGCTCGCGCCCTCGTTAGACAGCCTCATATTTTGCTTTTGGATGAAGCAACGTCAGCTCTGGATACAGAAAGCGAAAAGGTAAGGATTTAAATTGGGTTCATTCATACTTGAGTCAGTTGTGCTTCAAAGATTTAAATTTATGCTTTTCTTGCCACAGTAGAGAACACAGTTTAGCCAGTTATGTTAAGAGTTGCTTATCTCAGACTTTAGTGGAATTTAAACACTTCCTCCAGCTGTTATGTAGGAGAGCTAAGATGATACAAGGGAAATTAGTCTTTGGGCACATACACTCCAAAAATCAGCTTGTCATCATGTTGTGTTCACCTAAGGGGCTGCATGCAAGGGTGTGTATTCCCCTGTCTGTCCGCAGTGGCCCCATGAAAAGACAGAGTTGAAGAGAAGGGTAAAACTGGCCTGTATTTTAGGTCAATGAGCGTGGTAATTTTCTGCTTGAGAACAGGCTAAAATTCACCTCTTTGAAAGACGGGAGTGCTTACGAGATGTTTTGTATCTGAAAAATGCTAACATTGAAGGAGGCTGTGTTTGGCCTTTACTTAGCTTCCTGATTTGCTGTGGTTTTTAGGGCTGTTATATGATAAGGAACATTTGGAAATGTTACATAGAACACGATATGTTTTGTATTTCACTGACATCTCTCTTAAAAAAAGAAAATTGGAGAAAATTTGGGGCTTCTTACAGAGGAGGAACTAAAGGGAGAGGACTGCCATTAGGAGAATTAATTCATTACTGTGACTATGGAACAGGTTGTCCAGGAGGCCCTGGACAAAGCCAGAGAGGGCCGTACCTGCATCGTGATTGCGCACCGCCTGTCCACCATCCAGAATGCAGATTTAATCGTGGTGATTCAGAACGGCAAGGTCAAGGAGCACGGCACCCACCAACAGCTGCTGGCACAGAAAGGCATCTATTTTTCGATGGTCAGTGTCCAAACTGGAACAAAGTGCTAGTGAACTCTGACCATATGGGAGGTTTTTAATATCTGACTTTAAATGTGACATTTAAACTAAAAAGCAAGCACTTATTGGACTATGTAGTTACCTATTTCCTGCCACAGGTGAACATTACTTCATCAAGTTTAGAATCTTCAGAGACTTCATAAGTAAAGCATCTAAAACAGAATCATTGTCCAATGGGGGGGTAGATATGGTTTTAATTGCATTGTAGGATTCATGAAAGGATTTCCAGTAGATTTTTAAATAAAGTACATTCTTCTGTTTGTACTTTGATATTTGGTAGCTGACTGCTTTGCTAAAAGGTTAGATAAGTTACAAAAAATACTGAAATGTTTGCATAAATTGTCTAAAATAAACTAACCTTTCTATAATTGGAGTGATCTTGTCCAAAATGTGTGTGATTTATATTCTTTCAGTTGGAATTTTGTAGATAATTTTGGCTTTTAAAAACTCAATTCATTAAAAACCCTTTCATTTTTGTAGCATGGGCTAAGCAGTTTAAATAAATCTTATTCTATATATGTCTTCATGTTGGGTCTTACAGAATCATCTGGCTTCTATCTTCTAGGACTTTATCCTGCCTATTTAATTTCATTATTATGTTGTTCTCATACCTATCACACAAGATTTGGGTGATAGAGTGAGGTGTATTATGAAGTATATATTCCTCAAATGTGCCTTAAATATTTTCATTACTCTTATAAAGGTCTCTTCCAGGATTTTAACAATTTTATACATTTTAATATATAACTTCTCTTTTCTGTCTTGATAATTAATCACTTTTCCCAGTAACTGGTCACTTGTAAGGCTGATCTCCCTGTTTGTATATGTTTAAAATGTGCTTTGAGTTTACCTACATCCTGATGAAGACCTGAAATAAAGAAGAAAAATCACAAAAACTGGTATTCTTACTTCAAAAGTTTGAAACTTAGCCCTAAAGCAGTATTTAAAAGATTGAAATTATGGGCCATTATTTTCCATATTTACTGTAAGCAATTTGTATACTTAATATATAAAGAGCTTCTAAAAAGAAAAAACTCATCTCTAAGATAAAATGGGCAAAAGATATGACCAAATAATTCCTAATAATGTGACATACATGAGAAAAAAGCAAAATGTCAGAAACAAAAGAAATGCAAGTAAAAACAAAATACTTATTTTTGTTTTGTAACTTTATGATGAATAGAAATCATCTCTTGTGTGACAGTCCTCTTTAGATGACTTCATTGATACAAATTTCCATCATTATTTAACAATGTATGTTGAATTGATAAAAATTATATTCTTTTGGACATAAATTTGAATCTTAGAAATTTAGTTTTAAAATACATAAAGGCTGCTCATTGCAGCATTACTTCTGTTGAAAACTAGAAAGAGCTAAATATTTAACAATAAAAAATCACACATTAAATTTTGGTGCACTGACAAAATTGAATACTATAGAATCACTAAAAAATAAGTTGTACAGGGAGCCAGATAGCCAATTAGAGGTTATAGGTACAGTAAAATCTTGGATTGTGAGCATAATTCATTCTAGAAACGTGCTTGTAATCCAAAGCACTTGTATGTCAAAGCAAATTTCCCCATTAGAAATAATGGGAACTCAGATGATTCATTCCATAAAACCAAAATATTCATATAAAAATGATTACAATACTGTAATATAATATAAAATAATGTAAAATAATATAAAATACAAAATATAAACAAAAATAAATTAACCTGTGCTTACCTTTAAAAACCTCCATGGCTGGTGTGAGGGAGACGAGAGAGGAGGGTTATTGTGTAGGACGACTTTCACCATCACTAACGGAATCACTGCTACCTATTGGCTCAATGGAATCTTTTTCTTTTCATGCAACTTTAACAAGAAACCTATCCAGTGACACTTGCTTTTGATACCTTTTGAGGATTTCATGGAAACGTGACATTGCTTTGTCATTAAACAAATTCATCGCTCCACTGCTACGTCCTTATTTAGGTGGTGCTTTTCTACAAAATTTTGCAGTTTCCTACATTTTACACATTTCCCTAATCTCATTTGAAGCGAGGGATTCCTCTGCCATTTTCTCCTCCCCTCTACAGGTGAGGTCTCCTCCATAACCTCTTGCTCTTGGGAGATGATCACCCACAGTCCTGAAGTGAGAGCAAGAGTGAACCACTGGCTCAGTTACGACCATGTGACATCACATACTACTCATACTGCAAGACATTGCTCATTTATCAAGTTAAAATTTAGAAATGTTTGCTCATCTTGCAGAACAGTTGCGGAATAAGCTACCCAAAATCCAAGGTTTTAGTGTACTTGCCTCCTCATCCACCAAGAAGAATGAGAATAACAAATAAGTAGCTATGTTTTGAGGTGAGCAGCACTTTGGAACACAGCAAGGGAGAGATGAGGACCCTGTAAGACAGAGTGACCAGGTATAGTGACAAGAGAGGGGAACAAAGCATACAGACAACTGCGATCCTGTTTCTGGTGCTGTGGGGTGGGTAAGCCCTACTGCAGGGAGTAGGGTGAACCACGGAGTCCCAACAGGTCCTATTGTTGTGGACACTGGTAACCTCCGCATGGATGGTGGGAACCCTAGTGATAGGAGGGACAAGGTGGGAGCCCAGTTTGAGAAGCTTCATGGAGTTTGCACTGTAACTTTGCTTCAGAGAAGGAATTTTCATTCTTTCACCTTCTAACCCAGGCTGCAGAACGCTGAATTGTGGGCAAAACATTGGGAACAAAGCTACACTGCTGTTGTGGCCGCGTAGTCACCTCAAGCTACATAGTTACTTTTGGTTCATCTACTACCTTAACTGACCTAAGCTGCCACTGTAATCTTCCAAAGCCACGGTCTGAAGAGCTTCTGCCCTAATTGACAAAAGATGTGCAATGAAGCCAAGCCACTGCCATAATGAGAGCACAACTCTGCTGGCCAGAGTGTGTTCCACACTTCATGTGTCCTGCCACCACATTCACCTTTAGTCACCACAAATGCTATTGTGCCCAAAGATGTATTGGCATTGCTGCTGAGAAAGAATCCACTGTGTGCTACATTTCTACCACCACCACTTCCATTTCTGGAGTAGTCATGCAGTCAGCACTCCATGCCTAGTGCTGTGTATGTCACACCTGCCTGGAAACTAGAGGAAACCCCTCTCTACATGCCCTCCAGAGACAGAAGGGCTCTGACCCAACCACCATGCATGCTATATGAAGACCTATAGGGGTGTCTCCATGGAACCAAAGCCAGCAGAACTTTCTATAAGCCACACTGACGTGCAAGACATATATTCACAAGAAAGCCATTTACTACAAAAGATAGTGTATAAAAATAGTGGAGACGACTGATCGAACCGATGCACAAATCTGTACACAGGGTTGCTAGGCGCGCTTTCAAAACAACACAGTAACTCCAGCATCAGACCTTTATGAGAAGGAGATTGAAATGCCTCAGAAGGAATTCAGAAAAATGATTATAAAGAAATATTTAAAATAACACAGATAACTCAGTTAAATTAGGAAAAATTTCATGTGTGAATAAAAAATTTGCAAAGAAATAGAGATCTTGAAAAATAAACAAAAATTGGAAATGAAGAGCTCTGTCAAAAATAGACTTTAAAGCCTCGAGTACAGACTAGATGAAATAACAGAATATCTGAACTTGAAAACAGGTCCTTAGACGTATCATGGGGGAGGAGGGATTGAGAGAGAATAGCATTCCAGACCTTTAGAATACCATTAAATGAATAACTACATTTTTAGATTACCTGAAAATGAAAGAAAAGGTGAAGGTCATAGAAAAACTGTTCAGTGAAATGATAGCTGAAAAGTTACCTCTTTAGTCTTAGGAAAGATGTGGGCATTCAGGTCCAGGGAAATACAGGATTCAAAAGAGACTTGACCACAAAAGGTCTTCACCAAGGCATCTTAGAGTCAAAGTGTCAAAAGTACAAGACCAAGAATTGTAAAAACTGCAAGAGAAGATCACCAAGTCAATTCTAAGCAGAAACTTCATAGGCCAGGAGGGAATTTGTGATATGTAGTACTCCATGTCATGAAAGAATACAACTACTAACCAAGGGTACTGCAGCCAGCAAGGCTATCCTTCACAGATGAAGAAAATAAAGAACTTCCAAGATAAGCCAAAACCGAATCATTCAAAACAGGCAAAATATGCTCAAGGGAGTCATGCATCCAAAAGCAAAAGAAAGAGAATTACCATTATGAAAAACACATGAAAGCATAAAACCTATGTGATGATTATCTTGATTGTCAACCTGATTGGGTTGAGAAACACCTAGGAAATTAGTATAGCACATTTCTGAGTGTATCCATGAGGATATTCCCAGAGACAAGTGGCATCTAGGACAGAAAACTGATGGGGGAGACCTAATTTTAACATGAGCAGCCCTATCCTAATACTGCAGATCCTTCAAAAACAGAAGCAGAAGGAGAAGGAAAACTTTGCACAGGCTCTCAGGTTTATTTGCTATCTCTGTTTGGGGGTTTCCATGATGTGAGCAGGTTTCCTCCACCAAACCCTGCCACCATGATGGGTCTGCCCTGCCATAGGCCAGAAAGCAATGGAGACAACCAGCTATGGACTGAAACTTTCAGCAAAATAAAACTTCCCCCATTTAAGTTATTTTTTTTTTGTCAATAATTTGTCAGTTGGAAAACTGACCCACACAACCTAACCCAATAGAACAGAGAAACAAAGAAAAATAGAAAACAAACCTTAACAATTCAGTGAACCACCAAGCCACAGAGATGAACAACAGAAGAGAAAGAATAAAGAATCTTTAAAACAAGAAAATCAATAATAACAGAAATGTCTTTATCAATAATAACTTTGAGCATAAATGGACTAAATTCCTGAATTAAAAGATACAGACTGCCAGGTGTGGTGGCACACACCTGTAATCCCAGCACTTGGGAGGCTGAGGCAGGGGGATCGCCACGAGTTCGAGGCCAGCCTGGGCTACATAGTGAGTCTCAAAACAAACAAACAAACAAAAAAACAAAAGATACAGACTGACTGAATATGAAATTTAACAAAGAAAATTATCTAAAATTATCACTAAATAATGATTCAGGGATTATTTATTTAAGAAAATATAAATTTACATGTGCCTAATGTTAAGTCACCTAGTTTCATAAATCAAACATTTAGTTAGACATAGTGGTGCATGCCTGTAATCCCAGCATTCAGGAGGCTGATACAAGTATCACATTCAGCAGTGATACAAGTTCAAGGGCAGCCTTGCTTGCATAGTGAGTTCAAGCCTGGCCTGAACTATGTAGTAAGACCCTGTCCCAAAAAACAAACAAACAAACAAACAAACAAACAAAAACATTTAGATTTAAAGGGACAGACAGGCTCTAATGCAATAATAATGGGAGATTTCGCCCATCCCATTTTCATCACCACACTCATGCAAATAAAATATCCAAAAGGAGACATTGAAGCTAAATTGCACTATAGACTAAATGAGTGTAAAATATATGAACAGAATATTTCATCTAAGAGCTTCAGAGTACACATTTTTTTCATCAGGATATAGAATATTCTCTAGAATTAATCATGCATTAAACCACAAAAATTTTCATAAATTTAAACAAATGAATGCATGTATCTTATATTACCACAAGGGAATAAAACTATAAATCAACAACAATGACAACAAAAAACTTTAGAAAGTACACAAATACATAGAGACTGAACAACACAGTTCACTGATCAAGTCAAAAAAGAAAATTTCAATATTTCTCAGAACAAATGAAAATGGAAACATAACATACAAAAATGTATGGGATAAAGCAAAAGCTTTCTGGAAATTTATTTTTTTATTTTTTATTTTTTTTTGTGGGTACCGGGGGTCGACCTCAGGACCTCATGCACCAGCAGGCGCCCGTGTCGCTGAGCAATATCACCGGCCCTTTTTTCATATGTGGGTACCAGGAGTCAAACTCAGGACCTTGCGCTTGCCAGGCAGGTGCTTATGCCGCTGAGCCATTTCACCAGCCCTTTCTGGAAATTTAGAGATAGAAGTTTAGGGGCTAAAGACAGCTCAGTGATAGACACTGCCTGGCATGCTGAAGGACTGGGGTTAGATTTCCAGCACAGGGTGCATGGGATTGGTAAATGACCATCAAAAATATAAAAATTTCATATAATTTAAATCAAGCTCAAAATTAGAATAATGATCAGAGCAGACATAAATTGAATAGAAACTAAAATAAAACCAATGGAATAATGACATGGCTTTTTAAAAATATAAATGAAAGTAAAAAATTTTTAGCAATACTAAACAAGAAAAAAGAGAAAAGATCAAAATAAATAAAGTCAGAGATGAAAAATGTAATATTACAACTACAGAAATAGAAAAGACCACTAGGGAATATTATGAAGACCTATATCCTAACAAACAGGGAAAAAAGGAGGAAATCAATAAACTTCTAGACATAAAAACCTACTAAAATGTACTAAAACTACTAAACCTATTAAAATGGAATTATTACAAACCTGAATGGATCAAAAATACGTAAACAGGTTGAATGAGTAACAAAAATCACCAAAGAAAGAAAAAGTCTGGACCAGGTATCTTCCCTGCTGAATTTTAGTGCATTTTAAAAGACTAATGCCAGTTCTCGAACTATTCCAAAGAATTAAAAGGGAAGGAACCTGACCAATATCATGCTCTGAGGTGAGAATTATGCTCTTATGAAATCAAGCAAAGACAAAACAAAAAAGAAAACAATAGGCCAGTGCTCCTGATGAACACAAATGCTAAAGCCCTCATCAAAATCAAATCCAATAGGACACCAAAACATTGTTCACTGTGGTCAAGCTGGATTTATCCTAGGATTCTAAGGATAATTCAATGTATGCAAATAATAAGTGTGAGTCATCACATAAACAGAATAGAGGAGAAAAATTATAATCATGTCAACAAATGCAGAAAAAGCATTCAAAGGAAATTCATTCTTTCATGATAAAAGTACTGAAAAAATTGGGATGGAAAGATTGAACTTTAATGTTATACATGCTAGATGTGACAAACCCACAGGTATCACATTCGGTAGGGCAAAGATAACAGGATTTCCTCTAAGATCTTGAATAAGACAAGGATGTTTACTCTCATCATTTTTATTCAATATAATACTGAATATGGTAGCTGGAATAATTAGGCAAAGAGTAAGGCATACAAAAGGAAGGGAAGAAATCAAATTTTCCCTGTTTGCAGGTGATGTGATACTTAACACAGAAAAACATATAAAGACTCCACCAATTACTAGTAGAACTGATAAACAAATTGAATACAGTTGCCAGAAACATAATCGACACACAAAAATCAGTATCATTTTTATATACAATAACAAGATCTGAGGAAGGAACCATGAAAGCAATGTCATTCGCAATAGCTTTAAAAACAAGGGATAAATTTAACCATGAAAGTGAAAGACCTCCATAATGAAAATTCAAAACACTGATGAAAGAAATCGAAGACAAACACACAAAATGGAAGAATTCATATTGTTAAAATGTCCAGTCTACACAAAGCAATTTATGTATTCAGTGCAATCCCCAGCAAAATGCCAGTGACACTCTTCACACAACTTGAAAAAACAATCCTAAAATTTATATGGAAGCACAAAAGACTCACAATAACTTAAGGAACACTAAGTAAAAACAGCAAGGCTAGACATATCACAATACCCCACTTCAAATTCTACTACAGACTCATGGTGACAAAAACATGATGTACTAGAATAAAAACAGACATGTAGATAAATGGGATACAACCGAGGATGAAGAAAAAAGACCACCACCAACTTAGCCAGATCACAGGCCACAGCCAGTTCAGGCCCCCCTCCTTGATAAAAATTCATGCTCTTTAAACTCCCTTCACCCAGAATAGACCGTCCTAGGCTGACAAGGCCCAGTCAGCTCTACCTTGGGAAAAGCCAATGCGAGCAGAACGGTCCAGTGATCCCTGCCTCAAGATGGCTACAACTTCCTCTTACAACACTCTAAAAGCCCAGAGCTTGTTTAGAGATGGTGCAGTTCTGGTCTAGTTGCCAGTGGTCTCTCTCGGGTTCTAACTCCAATAAAACATGTCCATGACTGTGGGACTCAAATCCTTTTCTTGATTCTTTCATTTCTCAGTATTTTTCCTAACAGAAGACACAAAAGAGCTCCCACAATTATAGCTAACACATTTGTGACTAAAGGGCCAAAAACATACATTGGGGAAAAGACAGCCTCGTGGTGCTGAGGCCAGGAGATAGAAGTAAGTTAGGGCACAAGTCCTGAGTACTTAACCTGAAGTATACTGAAAGTCAGGGCTTATGTGAGTTGCCAAAGGGCCCAAATAATTAACTCCAGTAAACTGACTCTCAGGGCCTAATAGGATGCAAAGGACAGAGAACATTTTCCTAAACAAACTGCAAGGAACCTTGGAAGGATGGAATACAAACAAGACAGACAGCTTTCTGGACATCAAAGGCCTGGCAACAACTAGCAGCATCCCTGCATTCTATCACATTTAGCTGTACCAAAAACTATAAAAGCCCCTGGACTTAAACATCTATGGTTTTTCTGCCTTCCAAAACCCTTCATCCCCAATGGAGAGAAGGCTCTTCTTCTCCTTCTTCCCCTTTTTCCCCTTCTCCTCTTCTCCTCCTCCTCCTTCTCCTTCCTAATTACTAAACATGCATTCAGTCATTTGCCACCACTTGCTGTTTTATCATCTTCAATCTTCTTCACTCCAAAACAAGGACCGAGAGCAGAGGGAGCTGGTTACATCTTTGGCTCCCTCCATGGGGTGCTCATCTTCTCTATGGAGAGGTAAGTGTGGAGGAATGGCTGGACATACATGCACACAATCTTTGTCCCTTACAGAACTCTAAGAAACAGTGGGTACTCAGCTAGTTAAGCACTCTTAGAGCACCTGCCATTCTCAAAGGAGAGGACAGGTTTCCCAGCACCTTTTGATTAATCTGCCACTGAAGCCAATGGAAACATTAGCCAGACAGGCTGGTGGATTGCTTTCCGGAGGCAGATCTCTGGTTGCATGGAACCAGTGAAAGCTGAGAGGTCCACTGACAGGCCATGGCAGAGGCAACTCCCCAGTGGGCACCTGAAGACTTCTCAGGGAATCTGGATCCCAACAGCCCAACTGGGTAATGAGTAGAGAAGTATCCACTCATCTACCATCCCCACCTGCAGTCCTTTATGAGGTGAGAGGTAGTATTCTCTCAGTGACCTCCTGGTATTCTCTGTCCCAGAGTGACCTGAGACACTGATGGAGCCCTCTCTTAAGCCTCCGTTAAAAGTTGAGCTACAGATTTGGACTTTCTCTCTCTGCTAGTATGATAGATCCTGCCTCTTCAGATATGTCTTGATAAATTTACTGTGCTGGAACGAATAAACAAAGTACAAAGGTCGAAGTTACAAGAGAGTTCTCCCAGGCCCTATTATCATTCCAGCTCACTGGGAATTAGCCTTGGAACCCTCTGGACCACCACTTCAGGTCGCAGGCTTCTTGTCTAAACGAAAGCTTGGAAGCAGGAGGTCAAGCTAAGGCAACTTGCAAAAACAGTTCGCCTTTAACACAGGAGAACAACTGTCAGAGGAGCAATTTGTTCTTGTGCTTTGCATAGAGTCACTCTTCTATCCTGCTCCTCCTGGGCAATTATCTTCCCTGTGGCTGGGATTCCAAGCACCTCCCCTCCCATCAGGAATGCTGCTCCATGATTTCTCTCTAGAACTTGTGCTAGGCTGGTAACCATTCTATACCCAGAAATATGCTAACTGAGGGCTGAAAAGTAAAGACTTTAGTTAAGCATGAGCAAGGGATCACAGGATCACCAGAAAGGGGCACCAATGCTGCTGGCCATTACCTGAAGCATCTCTAATCCACTGCCGCTAGCGCTGGATGGGGTCAAACCTAGGGAATGAAAAACTGTGATGGCTAGGCACCTTACCAGGGCAAATTGGAGGCTCGACAGACTTTTAACTCTCCCACTCTTTGAAATACATATTTAGCTCCAAAAAGTGGCACCTAGTCTCTTGCAACACCCAAACTTGGCCTGAGCACTCCCTGAAAAATAAAATAGCTGCCAAAAAAAATGCATAAATTGGAACTCTGTACCTCAACAGTCTTTCTTTGTAGAGGGAACAGTTACACATGGCTATCCAAACAACAGAGGGCTCTGAGAAGCCTACAAGGCCATTTCAAGATCAAGATAAGCCATCAGTCTAATCCTTCTTAAAAGTCCTTGCTTTTACAGTGTGAAAAGGTTTTTCTCTTGCTCCCTAACTCTTATTGGTGTTAGCTTATTACAAGATATCTCAATCAGACACCCTTAAAAAGGATAAGGGTTGAGAGACTTAAAACTCACATGGGACTTACAAATAAAAGCCTTAAAGCTTGATAACATAAAGGTTATATGTGTTTTAAATTAATACGTATGTTTCTATATGTCAATTTTACGACATACTTAGGTTGGCTTATAAATAAATAAACACTAATGAGATTAACCCAAATGCCTTTTGGGTCATATAGCTAATTTAAATCATTGGTAAAAGTAAAGAGGTCCCTGAAGTTGGTGACATGTTTCCATTCAGGTTGTCGGCCAATCATAATGATATCAAAAATTGGTTTTATAAATGTAATGCCTACTGTTGTCTGTTTACAATAACTGAAGGGTTTTCCCTAGATCAAAAGATAATACATATAGCTTTAAAATGTGTTAACTATTATGATTGATTTTCAGAAATCACCTAAAATAACTGTTAAGAAAACTAAGTGGGGAACCTTTGGGCTTGGTGAAGCTGCTAGACAAGACTCTTCTCGTTGGATAAAAGAGCAGCTGCCTGAAATCAATTTATTCAGTTTTTATTCACTGATAATCAATTTATCAGTTTTAATAATGTTTAATAAAAACATTATTAAATGTATTATTATGACATATTTATGTTGGCTATAATCAAAAGGTTAAGTTCTTTATGGGTAAAACAATGAGGTTTTCTTAAAATATTAAGATGCTCTTGGTTAAACTTACAAAGCTAGATTTAAAAATAGGCATTCTATATTGTACTTAGTTTTTTTGTGTTCTCCATTGTTAAATTTTTGCTTAATAAAATTGAATTTTAAAAGTTAAATCAAATATTGGCTTATAAAATGTTTTCAATAATCAGTTTATGATGCGTTCAATAAACAACTATTACCTCAGTTTATCACATAACTTATATACATGGTTATATATATGTGTGTATATATATAACAATATATGCTATATATCTAACTTTTAAAGTTAGGTTTACAGAGTTAAAACTACATAAGGTTAATACATACAAAGTAACTAATGGGTGTTCTCTTTTATACAATATATGTGTAGTTCTTAAATATATGAAATAACCAAAATTTGACAGCTCTAAGTTCAGTCCTGCCCATTTAAATTTGATCTACATCTACTGGCTTTAATTAAACAAACATTTTATTATTGTACAGATGAGACACACTTGCATATTGGGTAACAAGTCTATTTGAGGTCAGCAGAACTGTTTCCTAAATTTTTAAGAACTCTAAAGATGTTTCTTAACTCTTGTCAGTGTGACAACCTATAAAACCTATACAACCTATAAAACTGTTAAAAAATCTAAATTCTGCCTAAAGTATAAGAACAAAGTGATGACCTGCAAAATTTCTATCCGTAACTGTGGTGCTAATTATTGCTAACCTCACAGTATAGTAAATGTATCTGTGTTTCCCAAGCATACAGGCCTTCAAACATGCAAAGCTGAAAAAACATTTTATTAGGCAGGTGATTTCCTGACTAATGTTGTTTGTGGTGGTAAAACTTTTTACAGTTGTATGATTGTGTTATAACAAGATGTAAGTTACTGTTTCTAAGTGACATTTCCAGACTTTTTAAACCCTTTGAGCTCCTTACATAGAACCCAGGTCATTAGATATAAAAATCTTCAGGATAATTTTTTGGGTAAAAGCCCAGCTGTTGTGTACAACTTCTTTTTACTGCCTCCTTATCCTTTATATAAGGATTAAAATAGCTTGTGCCAGAAACAAAGTTTAAAGACACACAGTACATTTTAAACACTTATAAATAGCTCAATGCTTTGTCCCCAAAATGTTACCCTTAGGTTTTATGTTATAATTTTGGAGACAATTTAAAAGATTTTAAAAGGTTGATTTTTATTCTAGGCCCTCTCTTGGGCCTCCCTGATCCCACTGTTCCTGATGCCAAGTGGACTCCCAGGAGGCTATTCATAGATTCCCCTCCCTTAAGGAGATTATTCCCTGGGCTCCTCACCCCAGAAACTTCTCACCTTTTACTCAGCTAAAAAATATGCAGACAGAAAATGGGAGCATCTGCCCAACACACAGGAGGGATTTCTCTCTCTGAATCAACATATATTAATATGTACGCAGGCATAGATCTTGACACAAGAATAATGTTTATCTCCTGAGCCACTTCACTGCCTGGGTGCACCTCTTATGCTATGCTCAGGTGGGGTTCTGTGAAGACCCCTATTTTGACCTCGATAGTTTTGTATTCCATAGGAAAAGCCACCCTGGATATGGCCACCTCTCAAAGTGGCCAGACGGGGTCACTGTCCTATGTTGATTGAGATATATCTGCAGGACATTTTCCAAAGAGCTTTCCAACATTCTTGGGAACTCCTCACAATTTATCACCTCCAAGTATGTGTATCCACTGTGAGGATCAGGCCCTGGGTGAAACCTTCTAGGACTCAGTGGTGCAGGGTGCAACTTCACACCAATGGGCCTATGGAAGGGGGTCACCTTCCTTGCTGTCTCAGGAGGAGGAAGGCAGAGAAGAGAGGACAACAGGGGATGTAAAAGGTATTCTTCCTTCCCTACTTCTCTTACACATGGGAACACTGAGGCTCAGAGCCTTCCAGCCACTTTCTTCCTGGCCTGTATTCTTAGGAACTGGGACTTGGGAGCTTAAAGGAAAAGTGTCTAATCTTCCGTACACATACATAGCCTGCCTATCCTTTGGGTGATTAAAATACGGGGGCTGCTTAGAGGGAATATCAATTATAATAGTATCTTCCAACTAGACCTATTTTGTAAAAAGCAGGGTAAATGGCCTAAAGAGCCCTTATGTGCAGGCTTTCTTTGCCTTGAGACAATCCTGACCTCTGCAGGTCATGCTGTATACACTCAGCCCTATTACAAAAAGAACAAAACCTCAAACTTGGTTTTATAATAATGGTAGATACTAAGCAAATATCTCATCTAATAATCTGCACCTCTTCTCTGATAAGATATTCTATATAAAAAAGTTTAAATATACTTTTAGAGAAAAAAACCCAAATGTTCTCACCTACTAGTGTCAATAATATTGTTATGCTAAAATGTTGTTTTGCTCTTAAACTATTATCTGGTACTACTCTATAAAAATTTGACTTCTAAGGCAATCATGATTATTATAGTAGCTAAATCTACTACCCTTTTTCAGTACTGGTGTTAACTGACCTCCTGGGTGTTCAGCTAAGGCTCTGGGACCAATGCTAAATATGTAATTTGGCTAAGAGGACAGCCAATATTTTGGCCTTTGCCCTGCAAGGTCAACAAGGACCTGGGACATAAAAAAGTGCTTCACAAGATGAATCACCCAACCTCCTGAACAGGGAGATTGTTAGACCACAGAGGACAAGAGTCAACTTTGTGTACACTCTGCTAAAAGGAAATTCACCAAGGAAACAGCATCTCCCATGCTTCCAAGAGAAGGCACATGATCAAGAGAGACTGTGACTCATCCTGGCAGATGACATTGGCAGAAGAGCTGAAAGACTCTGTATGGGGTCACAAAAGTAACCCTTGAGGAGCCCTAACTGACTTAAATATACAACAAAAGATTAATTTTGATTGACACAGGTCTCACTTAAACTTAATCTTAAAACACCCAGCAGGAAAGTATAACCAACGAGATATATAAAAATTTTAATAATTTAGGCTAAATACACAAAGGGGTTCCAAGTCCTATATACTGGCCCCTGCTGACAGTTTCCAACTATATCTATAACTTGTCACTATTGGGTTCAGTGACATGAAAAAGCCACAGTAACAGCCATAAAAGTTTAACAAAATTTTTTTAACAATTTAGCTAAAATGTCCTTCAAACACAGAGGGCCCTCAGTATTCTTACATCTAAAAACTTACATGCTTATAAATAAAACTTGTTATCTTTAAAGAAATAAGTCACATCAGATAAAAAGATCTTTAAAAAAATCAAACTTATAGGTAACTTAACTGCCAAAAAAGAAAGGCTGTGTCTACCCCAAGAAGAAAAATATGGTTTTTATGCCAATCAGTCTGAGATGGTGATAAATGGAGCACAGAGACTAGCTCTGCTTCAAAGAGCCACCAAAAATTATCTGAGTCTGGGGATCCTGGATTTGAAATTGGGCATCCTGTTTACATCAGGGCCATTATTAATGCTTCCTGTGGCCCTTATATTGGGACCATGTTTTCTCAATCTCTTAGTCAAATTTTTTCTTCATGTTTAACAGCTTTAAAGCTATAAATGGTACAAACAGACTCACAGACAATCACTCCCTTTGACTTCTATTCAGGATTTGTAAATAGGTCTTACAGAGGTGAGCCCTGACTGCTGTACCTCAACAATGCCACCTCTCAGCAAGAAGCAGCTTGAGAGAACTTTAACCACCCATGCCTGATAGCAGGTAGTGTCAGTACCGTAGAGGGGGGAAACTGAGGACAGGAGATAGAAGTAAGTTAGGGCACAGGTCCTGAGTACTTATCCTGAAGTAAGCTAAAAGTCAAACAAAAGTTGACCAAAAAGAGTCCCAAATAATTAACTCCAGTAAACTATCAAGAATGTAATGGAATGTAAAGGACAGAGGACAGGTTCCCAAACAAACTGTAGGGAGACTTGAGGGAATTGAAAACAAATAAAACAGCCTGCTTTCTGGACATCAAAGGCCTTGCATCAACTAGTACTACTGGGGACTGATCAGTTTCCTATCCCCCTAAAACAAGTTTCAGCAAAGGCTTAAAGTGACAAATACATTCACTCATCATTTCTTTAATGATAATCATCCATTAAAAGCTCAAAAACTAGTGAAAACATAAACATGAACACCAATACATACAACATAATGTCAATAAAGTCCCTTGCTATGGTTTATACCTGGGTGCCCCCCTGCAAAGCCTCATAAGCTCAAAGGCACAGCTTTTGAAAGGTGATTGGATTATGAAAGCAGTGTAGCTGACTTGCTGTTAGGAAGTAGGGTCTGGTCAGAACAGGTGGGTCACTGTGGATATGACCTGGAACGTTATGTCTCCCTTCCTGACTCCTCCCTTGATCTCTTTCTCTCTGTCTCTCTGTCTGTCTGTCTGTCTGTCTGTCTGTCTCTGTCTTTCTCTCTCTCTTCTTCCTGGATGCCATGCAGTGAACAACTTTCCTCTGCTACGCCTCTCCACCATGCTGTCCTGCCTTGAAGTCAATGGATTATAGGCTGAAACCTCTACAAACTGAGCCAAAATGAACCTCTCCTCCTTTAATTGATAGGTGTTGGATATTGTGTCTCAGCAATGAGAAAGTGACTAAGACACCCCAAGTCTATCCACATGTATTTGGAGATTATAAAAGTGGACAGAGAGGCCTGTAATATGAGTGATCCAGAGGCTGAAGGAAGAGCATGAGATTGAGGTCAGGTTGGTCTATCTAGTGAGTTCAAGGTCAGTGTGGACTGTATAGCAGGACCGTGTATCTTAAAAAAAAAAGAAGGAAAAAAACAGCAGACAAGATATAGCTTCTTTGTTGATGGATTTATAGTGTTCATAAGAAATTCCCAACTAATGTTGTATCATTTCTCAGATAAAGGCAATTTTCTATGTGCATAACTAAACATCCTTAATTTGGATCTTTGTAACATTTTAGTATATAGAAAGTCATAAAGAAAAAAAATTCCTTTGTGAAACTCCATATCCTAAGTTGTTTATTTGCAACATGTACACAAAACTAAAACCCAAATCTGCCTGGATCAGAGAATTCAGAACTTTCCTAAGCATTTTTAAAGAAAAATATTAATATGCTATTTTTTAAGGCCTCAAAAGATCGGAATCTTTTTGAGAATGCCAAACCAACATAGTGATGTTTTTGCCAGTGTAGTCCCTGCAATATTATTTGACAATGTGGAGAGTAAGGATTGAAAAAGCAGTGTCTCGCAGGATACAGTGGGGGAAAACAGCAAGAGCATGAGCAGTGATATAAACTCACTCATTCTTTCATTCAGTAAATACTGAGAAGTTACTATGCTTCAGGTGCTGGGAAACCCTTACAAAGTTCATAACTGAATAAGAAAGTCACTTTCTAATGAGCAAAATTGCAATTGTGGTGTATAACGGGAGGAAGAAGTGCAAGATTCTTTGTGAATTACTACCAAGGGGAAAAACCTAATTAGAAACTATAGCAAATGTTTCCCTGAGGAAACGTTTTTTTTAAACTAAGCCTGAAGGATGAATCCTTGTGTGTTATTCAGGCTTTTGTCATTGTAACCAAAACACCAGAAAAAAAACAACTTAAAGGTGAGGAGGGTTTATTTTCGCTCATAGTTTCAAAGGTTTTAGTGCATGCTCACTTGGGTCCAAGGCAAAAACAGCAGGAAGACATGGCTGAGAAAGCTGCTCACCTCACAATAGCCAGGAAGCAGAGCTATGGGAAGAGTCTCAGAAAAGTTATACCCTTCAAAATCACACTCCAAGTGACCTGCTTCCTCCAAGTGGACCCCATTCCTAGCAGCCCATCCAGCAAGGAAATCATCAAGGAGTTAACTCATTGATGAGGTTAACACCCTCAAAACCCAATCACCTCTCCAGGCAGTTCTCAGTCCAATAAAACTGACAATCAATGTAACTGTCATAGCATGTGAAGCAGTTAAAGGGATATATATATATATATATATATATATATATATATATATATAGTGTGTGTGTGTGTGTGTGTGTGTGTGCGTGTGTGTGTGTGTTAGGCAGTGAGATATAGGGCACAGGGTAGAGGAAGATGGTGTCAGGAGTGCAAACCTCAATAACGTGGTATCCAGCAAAACTCTAAGGTGCTGGAAGAAGTGTGGCTGGATCAAGCAAGAGCAAAGGAAGTAGTAGACTTAGCCTAGAGAGACAAGCAGAAGGTAGATCTTGGAGAGCCTTTGCAATTGAACCCAAGAGCAACAGAAACTATTGTAAATTTTACTAAGGAGCATGATATGATTTTATGTGCATTTCAGAAATTATTTTGGTGGTTATATAGCAAGCGAATGAGAGGAGGCTAAATGAATGTTGAGTAAACCAAGGATAATGGTGATGGTAGTTTGAAGAAGGTTGTTGTCATTTGTGAGAAGAAAATGGATTAAAACTGAACATACAGAATGAGGGAGAAGGGAGCATCCAGGATGACTTCTCCCCCTCTGACAGAGAGCAATGGAGGTGCTATACATGCATTTATGTCCGCATGCTGAAAGACACGTCAGGATGGGGACAGAACCAAGAGCTGTGTTTAGGCAGAGCTCAGTGTCAGATGCATTAACTCACACAGGTAACACTTTCTGCAGTGTGACCTTTATAATTTATTGTCTTATGCAGTAAAAAAGATGATGGAGAATGAAGAAAACTTGATTACAGGACAGTAACAAGGTTTCCTTTTGCCATTTGGTGAAATGATAACAAGGAAAATACACCTGGCCTGGTTGAGCATTAGGAGATTGCAGTTCCCAAGTAAAATAAGGAGAATCAAGCTAAAAAATGATACCAGAACATCATTACCAAACAAGCGTACTTTCCAGATATGAGTACTGCAGTGTGATCTGGAAACTGGTAACAACACAGTGATCAGAAGGTCATAGCATGCTATGCCAAACGTTAGAGCCAACATAGCCAAATATTTGACAGAGCTACAGAGCACCTCACTGGAAGGACCAACGCAAAGGTACTCAAGTAGAAGACAAGAATCAGAATGCATGTGTCTCAATGAAAGGTCACATAATGAATTAAATGTTTTGCAATTTTAATGTGTTACTGTGGTTAGCATTGCCCTTTTGTGTTATATGTGTTAATATTATTTTAGATATTTTATAGACAACTTTACTAATAATTATAACAAAAATTCAACTTGTAATGAGCAATATTTCTTTTGCCTCTATTTCATACATTGCACATTTAAACAAACCTCAGGTTGCCATTGCCCAGCCTTGGGAATCCAATATTCTTGGACTGCAGAGAGCATCATGTCAAATACATAGGCTGCATTCTAGTACCAACAGCCCTTATACTGGATCCTGAAGATTGAAAATTAAAACTAGCTGGTCTGGTTAGTGAAGGACAAACATAAAATTAAAATAAGAAAAGCCAGGTGAGGTGGTACATACCTATAATTCTAGACACTTGGGAGATTAAGGCAGGAAGATCTGAACTTCAAACTCAGCCTGGGAAATTTAGCAAGACTCATCTAAAGATAAATATATATATATATATATTAAAATATAAATATATTTAATATATAAAATATATAAATATTTTATATATTTACATACATTAAATATATAATATATATTTATAATATATATAAATATTTATTTATATATATTATATATATATGAGGGAGAGAGAGAGAGAGAACTTCCTATGTTTAATACCCATTACAGAAAATGGTTGAGACTTAACGCAAAGTAAAACCACTAGAGGGCAGGATTGCACCTGTCCCTCCAACCAGTATTTGATGCTAGCCAATCAGAAATTCTCAACATTAAAATCTCCCCTTCTCTATGATCAGAAGACCAGCAAACTCCATTCCAGAAGATTCATGTTGTTAATGTCACCCTCCTTCTACCTGACACTGTAGCTTAGTCAAGATCTTGACTGTTCCCAAGACTGTTAATGAATGTGATCTCTACTTTCTCTCACAAGCCCAAACATCTGTTACGCTAGAGAGAAACACTGGGGCATGAGGATCAGCCTATAGCAGAAAGCATGTTAAAGAAGTTTTATGGCTTGTGTCTAGATGTCCCCTCAAAACCTCATGCAGTCATGGGGGGCAGGTTATGCAGGTTGAATCTAGAGTGTGTGACGCTGGGATTAAGAGTGTGTGATTAGTAAATCAGTCTACTGATTGGTTTGGCACAGTTCTGGCTAGGATTAAGTATGTGAGTGCTACACCCACCCTAGGGCAGGTAACCAGCATACAATATATGGGACAGAAAGAGTCTTTGTTTTTTCCCCTTGTTGCTTTTGCTGTCTTCTGCCTGCCATGAACTGTTCTCTGTGAAGCCATCCTGCCTTGGAGCCAGCCAATTATGGACTGAAACCTCTACAAACTGTGAGCTAAATAAATCCTTCCCCCTCTGAGTGTTGGGTATTTTGTGTCAGCAATGAGAGAAAAGTAACTAAGACAAGAAGTAACTTTAAAAGCATTAATATACGAGGATTTCAAGGATCTTAACTGTACCACTCAAAATTTTCTGCACCCCTTTCCTGTCTTGTTATCTTCTAGAAGAGGTTTGTTCTGACCATGCTGCTTAAAATTGCAATCTTTCCTTGCCTGGCTCTCCTGATATCCTTCCCCTACTCCATTTCTCCCCAGAGCACTTTCCACCTTTTAACATATAGTAAAACCTTGGTTTCCAAGCACAATTAGTCCTGGAACTATGCTTGTAATCCAAAGCACTTGTATATCAAAGTGAATTTCCCCATAAGAAATAATGGAAACTGAGATGATTTGTTCCACAACCTCAAAATATTCATGTAAAAATAACTACAATACTGTAATATAATACAAAATAATAAAGAAAATACAAAATACAGTGGTAACCCAGTTCATGAACTTAATTCATTCCATGATTCTGGAAGAGATGGCCCCATTCATGTTCCATGGCCATGGTTGTGTTCATCACCCAATGCAGAGATCACAAACAAAAACAAAATTTTACCAAATGCCTCTGTTTGCAAACCAATTTGCTCACAAACAAAAGTGTTCATGAACCGAGAAACCACTGTATAAAGAAAAATAAATTAACCTGCACTTACCTTTGCAAACTTTTGTGGCTGGTTTGAAGGCGACAAGAGAGAGGAGGGTTATTGTGTGGGAAGACTTTCACTGTCACAGGATCACTGCTATCTGTTGGCTCAATGGAATCTTTTTCTTTTCCTGCAGCTTTAAGAAGGAACCTATCCAATGATACTTGCTTTTGCCTCCTTTTGAGGATATTGTGGAAATGTGATATTGCATTGTCATTAAACAGATTCACTGCTCATACCACTACAGCCTTATTCAGGTGGTGCTTTTCTACAAAATTTTGCAGTTTCCCACATTTTACATATCCTGCTACTCTCATTTGAAGTGAGGCATTCCCCCATCTTTTTCTCCTCCTCTGCCAACAAAATTTCCTCCATAATCTCTTGCCTTTGGGGGACAATCACCTACAATCCCACAGCAAGGGAGAGAGAGTGAGGAAGAACCACAGGCTCAGGCGTGATAATGGGGTGTTCCACATCACACACTGCTTGTATTGCAAGATACTGTTCCTGTATCAAATTAAAAATTATTAGAAATCTTTATTCATCTTGCAGAACACTCATGGAACAAGTTACTCACAATCCAATGTTTTACTGCATTAAAGATTGAACCCAGGATCTTGGCACTGATCTATGTCCCAATCCTTTTTTAAGTTTGAGATGAGAATCTTGTTACATTGACCAGGCTGGGCTCAGGCTTGTGATCTTTGTGCCACAGCCTCTCAGAGTGTTAGGGTCACAGCCATACACCACCATTCCTGGTATTTCTACCAGCATTTCCATCTTTTTTTTTTTTTTTTTTTTTTACTAAGAATACAGCAACTTTTAGAAATTGGGGTAAAGAGATGTATTTTTTTAAATTGAATTAAGGAAAAGTCAGCACCTCGTGAACTCATAATGGAATTAGACCCTTGGTAAATTTTTATTATGATATTGGTTATTCAATGGTTTCTCTTTATACCATGGAAATAAATTTTAACAGAATACAAAATTTAAATAAGATTAAAAAGGACTTTTAGTCTGCTTAATTTTTAAATAGTTCTAAAGCTCCTACTTAGTAGCACTTTTTATAATAGGATAGGTATTCAATACAAATGATTTTTATGTTCTGTATGTATGGGAGTAAGCCTATGAGCAGCTTTATCTTTTTTTTAAGTATCTATTGCTTCTTTGTGAAGTATAAAAATAGCATCCTGGTTTGAAAGTAAATTGGTAAGTTCTAACTGGGACTCCTAACACACTCCCAAATCAGTTCTGAAAACAGAGCGGTATTACTTCTAGCCAGTCCCAAGGAGAAACCAGTTTCCCAGAGACCAGTTTCTAAGACATCACTAGATATCCATCTGATTTTTCACTCTGAGGTGCTTTCTTCTCCAAAACCAAGTTTGGAGTGGAACTGAAGATCTCGACTAGCCATATGCATACCAAGGTGTGACTGGCAACATGGTTTAAGTACATAAATGTCATATGTGTACATTTGTTTAACCTCTACCATCAAAAATTCATTTTCATTATAATTTCTTGCATATCTAATTCATGATTGTTAGATATTTGATATGTAAATGCAGTTTCTGAAAGAAAACTGAAGTGTGGAAGAGAATATATACCAAAAGATAGTGTACCAACTTCCCAAGATGAATGTAATCATTATGTACCACAATCAAGTACTAATGAAAAACATACCAAAATAATTAGTGTAATAGAATTTATCTTTGAATCATATATTTCCATTTTAAAAGTTTTTTGTGTACATATATTGGGAAAAATAATTTTCCAAATAAGTACAAATAAATGCTTAAAGTTTTTTTTTATATTTTATCCACTCATGCTATCTTTTTGGATGTACAGTATAAAAAGAAATATCTCAATATTTATGAATTTTGTGCTAAGGTGTCATGTTCTTTTACCATATTTTAAACTCACTTTGTTGAGGTACGACATGTAAAAAGCTGTACATGTTCAACGTATACTACTGAGTGGGTTTGGGGATGAGCACGTACTGTGAAATTACCAACACTGTCAACACCATAGATAAATCCACCAACTCCCAAGTTAACAATCATCATCCTAATGGAGGCAGGAAGTAAATTCCACACTTCAGTTTTCTTTCAGAAACTGCATTTACATACCAAATTATCTAACAATCATGAATTAGATATGCAAGAAATTATAATTAAAATGAATTTTTGATGGCAGAGGTTAAACACATGTACACATATGACAAAATTGCACAGAACTACACACACACATACACACACACACAGGGTCAGTACATGTAAAATTAGTGAAATCTTTGTAAGCCATGTGGATGTCAGTTTGCCAATGTCAATTACCTCGTTTGAATAGTAAACTATAGTTATACAAGAACTACTAGAAGAAAGTGGGTGATGTGTACATGGGTTCTCCCCTCAAACTTTTTAATGACCTCCTATGAATGTGTAATAACTTCAAAATAAAAGCTTTAAAAAGTGAATTGTAATGGCACACAGCTGTAATCCCTGCATTCTGGGAGGCATTACGGGAGGATCACAAGTTCAAACTCAGCATGGGTAACTTAGCTAGAGCCTCTCTCAAAATTAAAAAAAAAAAAAAAAGCTAAAAGGGCTGGGCACAGCTCTGTGGGAAGGCCCTGAGTTCAATCCCTAGTACCACACACACACACACAAAGTCTGCTGAATAATGTTATATTACATAATAAGGAAAGTGTATCTGAAAATAAATGTCTGCAAAAGCTTAAATACATACTTTTCATCTCAGCACTGTAGAGTATGGACCGTGACCAGAGCCTTCACTAACCCTACATCCAGTTCTTCACTAGTCACATCATGATTAAAGACAGGACAAAGATTGCTTAAGGTTTTTTGGGTAATATTAATAACTGATACTCCTTGGATACAACTCAAGAATTGACTTTATAATAAACTCCAAATTTTAGTAGTAGCAGTATACTAAACTATGCTAAATGCTTGTTTGGCTCTAAGAAATCATCCTATCTAAATTTCTCCTCTTGATGAAAAATCTTGTTCTCTGAGAAACTCAAAAAGTTTGTCCTTTAAATGGATGTTAACTTTAGGTTAAAGGGTATGCAAATCCACTCCTCTTGTGTTTCCAAAGTTAATTTTTTTTTAAATGTGGGTACCAGGAGTCGAACTCAGGACCTCGTGCTTGCCAGCAGGCACTTGTGCCACTGAGCGATACCACTGGCCCCTTTTTTTCCTTTATGTGGGTACCAGGAGTTGAACTCAGGACCTCGTGCTTGCCAGGCAGGCACTTATGCCGCTGAACTATCTCACCGGCCTCAAAGTTAATTTTTGAAATAAAATTACTCTCACCTATACAAGTTAGTAGATCACTATTTCATGGTGGGGGGGAAGCATAGTTGAAATTTTAAGAGAAAAACATACCAGTATGCAGCATAGAGAAATGTTGACCACCATTTAAACAGGTGCTGTTAAACAAAAATTTACTCTGTAGACCCTAGACCCATCAAAAGTAATCAAAATTATTTTCCACTGACAGCCACCTCAAAACCTAAATTCCCTCACAATTGTCCTTATAATTTGCCTCTTATTCTTATGAAAATCTCGCAATCATCAATTCCTGACTGGGGGTATAACAGAGTGGTAGAGAGTGCTTAGCGTGCACAAGGCCCTCAGTTCAAACCTTAGCACCAACACACACATACACATGCACACGCAGGCACACACACGATACCAAAAACAAAAGCATTAGTTCTCAGATATTCTAAGATAACATCTCAACTCATTCTCTGTCTCTGACTCTTCAAATTCTAACCTAAACTGCAAAGAAAATAACTCACCTCTTCTGTGTGGCCCCCACTGAAGCCACTGCCTGAACTAACACCAGGGGAGGTTAGGCATCATTCCTGAAACTCCTAGATGTGCTGAAGGATTCCAACCTACACTGTGTATCTCAGAGAGAGAGATGTATATTGCCTTTGATCTCTGGGTCTCTGATTTTGGTGGGATTAGTCAGTATCATTTTCTAATTTCCAAGTTATGTCTATATCATTTTAAATTAATTCTTTCTCATACTTACCTAGTCTAATTTTCTTCCAGTCTCTCCTTCACCCAATAGTTTTCTATTCTTTTTAAGAAAATTATTACTTTGTCTAATTGAATAAATGTGTTTAATGTCTTTTCCAGCCTGCTCTATTATTTTAATTTTATCTGGAATAAATGTATTCCCCAATTTGTTTTTACTGACTGCCTTCTTTAGCATTTATTTTAGAATTTTCATTTATAGGCTTAATTTGATTTAAAAAAAATATATATATAATCTTCCTTCCCTCCTTTCTTATGTAGTTAGTCTTACTCCCAGAGCCTGAGTTTGGGTTTCCTAGCTGTCTTAGTTACTTATTTCATTGCTGAGACAAAATACCCGACACCCACAAGTTAAAGGAGGTAAGGGTTATTTAGCTAAGTTTGTAGAGGTTTCAGTCCAAAATTGGCTGGCACCAAGGCAGGGTGACACATGGCAGAGGGGCAACCATTCATGACAGTGGGAAATAGCAAAAGCAACAAGAGAGGAGAGAGAGGCAAACCTCTTTCTGTCCCTTATATTATGTGTAGGCTACCTGCCCTAGGGCGGGTGTAGGACTCATACCCTTAATCCCAGCATTGGAGAATGAATGAATCACAAACTCTAGATTCAGCTGCCTCCAAAAAGCCCACCCCCCATGACTGCATGAGGCTTTGGGGGACATCCAGTCACAACTCATAACACTAGCCTATGGCAATACAAGGGTTGTCACAAACTCGGTCACTAAGTCAGTGTGAGGTTTGATTCAGGTCTTGCTCATGAGGCCTCATAAGGACTTGGGAATTCAAACCAGAGCACCTGAGACTTGAGTAAAACTCAGTCATCAAAGATCAGCTTGCTACTCCAGCTCTGAGAATGCTCAGCACACTCAACAAGAAAGTAGAACCAAAATCTCATTCTTCAAATTGAAGATCAACCAATCTTTAGCTGAAGGAGGGTAAAAATTGATGACTCATGTAGTAAAATCAGATATTTTAAATGAAATGGATAAATTCCTAAAAAGACACAGATTATGAAAAGTAATTGAAGAAGAAATAAAAAATCTGAATAGATTGATAAAAAGTAGAGATTGGATTAGTAATCAATCAACTGGGAAAGAGGGGATACTTCCCACAAAGAAATGAAACAAGGATTCCATGGTATCATTGGTATATTCTACCAAATGTTTAATGAAGAATTAATACCAATTCTTCACAGACTGCTCCAAAACATACAAGGGAACACTCCCAATTTATTCTACAAGGCCAGTATTACCTGATACCAAAATCAGATATCACAAAACAAGAAAACTGTAGACCAAAATGTCTTATGAAAAAAGACACACACACACACAAAATCCTCAACAATATCCTAGCAAAATCAAATCTGACAATAGATCAAAAAGATTATATACCATAATAAAATGAGATTTATTGCAGAAACGCAAGGTTAGGAGGAGCCTCAAGATGGCGGATGAGTAAGAAGCAGGCAACGAAACTCTCTCTAAAAGTTACCATTGGAACACGAGAAAATAGCGACCCGGAAAGCGCAGGAGGGGGGGAGATGCCTCCCCGAAACCCAGAGAAGTTCTGAAGCGCAATCTGGGACCCCCAGCACCAGTGATGGGTGACTTCTAACAAAGAAGACGGAAAGAAGGAGCAGACCGCGCGCGCGCACCTTCTAATATCCCGGGAGTTGGAGCGCCGGCGGAGGCTCAATTCTACGGACACACGGTGGCAGCTGGCGCCCAGGGAGCCCCCACGGAGGATCCTGAGACAGCGGCGGGGCAGGGGAGCGGCGGAGAACGGCGCTGACCGGCGGTGAGTGTCTCTCAGCCACAGCTGCCCCAGGCCAGAGAGCGACCGGCCGGGCGCCATTGTGGGGGGTGTGGCGAAACTCAGAGCGGCTCGGAAACTGCTCTGGGAACTTGTGCTCCGGACAGGGCAGCACAGGGCCTCTCAATTGAGCCCACGAAAGTGTGCTGAGGTCAGCAGGTGAACGAGACTGGACTCTCAGCCACACCTGTCCCGCGCCAGAGAGCGACCGGCCGGGCGCCATTGTGGGGGGTGTGGCGAAACTCAGAGCAGCTCGGAAACTGCTCTGGGAACTTGTGCTCCGGACAGGGCAGCACAGGGCCTCTCAATTGAGCCCACGAAAGTGTGCTGAGGTCAGCAGGCGAACGAGACTGGACTCACAGCCACACCTGTCCCGCGCCAGAGAGCGACTGGCCCGGCGCCATTGTGGGGGGCGTGGCGAAAAACCAGAGCGGCGGGAACCAGTGCAGGAAATCCGCGCTTGGACAGCGCGCTGAGCCTCTCAGGCACAGGGACCGTGAAAGGGCACTGAGAGCGGAGGCGAGCTAGACTGGTCTCTACCTGAAAGTACGCGCCTCTGCTCACCGCCCGCCAGAGGGCGCTCCTGGCTTACTGGGACGGACCTGCACAGAACAGGTAGCTGCCTACAACAGAGTCAACACCTGGAACTGATTCTTTTTAATTTTTTTTTTTTTCTTATTTTTATTTTTTTTTTTATTATTATTTTTTTTTTCTTCTCACTGATTTGTTTTTTGTTCTGGCGAAGGGTTTTTTTGTTTGTTTTTGTTTTGTTTAGTTTTGTTTTTTGGTGGGGTTTTATTTTTGATCTGTCTGTTTTATTGCTTTTATCTTCGTTATTGTTTCTGTATGTGTATTTGCTCTTTCCTTCATTATTCTCTCTGGTTTTTTATATGAGTGTAAACAGCGCCTCTAACTTCTTTGTGATTGTGGTCGTGATCTGTTCTTCCTTTTATCACTTCCTTCTCTTTTTACCACCTGTTCTCTGCACTAGTGTCCCAATTTTAGTGGGATCCCTCTTGGTCCTCTAACCTTACATCTAATTCCTTCCTCTTCTCCCAATACTCTATTTCCTCCTTAACTCATTTTAAATTTAAACTCCTTAGGGAAAAATTGACATACATAGGACTTGTATACTGCATATAATTTTTCTGGTGTGTTTTAGATTTTGTTATATAACCGCAACTCTATACAGCTAAAAGTGGTAAATAACTGGTTAGCTCAGTCTGTCATTTTCTAGGCTGTGTTTGATGCTTTAGTTAACATTATAGCCAAATGTGAAATAATTGTTCTAAACATCTTTCCTTCCTGATATTTCATGATTGAGATTGACTAAGGGACACAGAAAATACAGTGGCACAGTACCAAAGAATCAAGGACTGGGCCAAACAGGTAGCAACTTCGCATACCCAACGAATTGAAGAGGTAGGATCTGGCAGAAAGCTCAAAACACAAAAGCAAGCTCCACTTGGAAGATACTGCAGAGAAGTAGTCATCTTCTAAAGATCTTAAACACTAGCAATAAAGTAACCTACTATAGGTAATTTGCAAACATCACCCCAGGAATTAAAGAAAGAAAACATGAGACGTCACTTAAACAAGATGCAACCCCACACATCCAATTCACCAAAGGCAAACCTAGGGAGCAACGAGGTGGGACAATCCGAAAGCCACCCACCTGGCCTATCTGAAGTGGTAACAACAAAGCAACTGAATGAGGTTCTGGAAAAAATTAAAACAGAAATAATCTCACAGATAACTGCAGAGATAATGTCTACAACGAAGACCATGCTTAAGGACACTATAGCTGATACAGACAAAAAAATAGATGAACTTAAGAAAACTATAGAAACCATGAATGCTCAGCATAGGAAAGAAATGGAATCCATAAGGCAGATTCAAACAGATATCCAAGAGATAAAAAATTCCATTGAAAGTATTTGTAGCAGAATAAGCCAATGCGAGGACAGGATCTCAGATATAGAAGATAGGCTTGCAATTAGTGATCATGAAATGGAAAAATTCTTAAAAATAGCAAGGGACCATGAAAAATCAATTCAGCAGCTGCTGGATGACTCAAAGATAAACAACTTAAGAATAATTGGAATAAATGAAAAAGCAGGAGATAACATCAACGACATTAAAACCTTGTTCAAAGACATAATCAGGGAGAACTTTCCTGGAAGAGAAAAGGAATTTGACACCTCTATAAGTGAAGCTTTCAGAACACCAACTAGACATGATCAAAAAAAAACTTCAGCCAGACATATTATAGTCAAGATCCCAGAAATTCAACAGAAGGGCAGAATCTTAAAAGCTGTTAGGGAGAAGAGACAAATCACCTATGAAGGAAAACCCATCAGAATCACAGCTGACTTTTCAGCACAAACCCTCAATTCAAGAAGAGCTTGGAATGATGTATTGCAAGCTCTAAAGGAAAATAATTTTCAGCCCAGATTGATGTACCCTGCAAAACTATCTTTCAAAATTGATGGAGAAATAAAATACTTTCATGACAAAGAACATCTGAGAAAATTTATGACCACCAAACCAGCACTCCAAAACGTTCTGAAGGACATTCTAGAAAGAGATAGGAACCCCAACAGAAGGAATCCACCAGGCAGGGCAAATAATTAAATAGCCGGAAAGCGGATAAACAAAGAGTGGGAACCAACAACAGGAAAATATCATGACAAGTCAATACATATCAGTTTTAACCATCAATGTTAACGGTCTCAATTCACCAATCAAAAGGCACAGACTGGCGAAATGGATCAAGAAGCAAGATCCAACAATATGCTGTATACAAGAAACACATTTAATTCAGAAAGAAATTCATAGACTGAAAGTCAAAGGATGGAAAACAATACTCCATGCCACAGGAACCCAGAAAAAAGCAGGGGTAGCTATTCTTTTTGCAGACAAAGTGAACTTCAAGCCAAGAAGGATTCAGAGAGATAAAGACGGTCATTACATCCTTGTAAAGGGAACAATCCAAGAGGAAGAGATAACGATCATAAATATATATGCGTCAAATACCAATGCACCCAGCTATATAAAACAAGTACTAAAGGACATGAAAAATCAAATAAGCACTAATACAATTATATTGGGAGATCTCAATACTCCACTGTCACAAAAAGATAGATCAACTGGACAGAAAATCAATAATGAAATAGTAGAACTGAACCAAACTTTTGAACAAATGGACTTAGTAGATGTCTACAGAGTGTTCCATCCCACAACATCAGAATACACATTTTTCTCAGCTGCACATGGGACGTTCTCCAAAATAGACCACATACTAGCTCATAAAACCTGCTTAAGTAAATGCAAAGGAATTGAAATTATCCCATGCATATTATCAGACCATAGTGCAATGAAATTGGAAATCAATGGCAAAAGATCCCACAAAAACTCCCTAAACACATGGAAATTAAACAGCATCCTCCTGAACAACCAATGGGTCACAGATGAAATTAAAGAAGAAATTAGTCACTTTCTACAACTGAATGATAATGACAGTACAACATACCGGAACTTATGGGATACAATGAAAGCAGTCCTAAGAGGGAAATTTATAGCATTAAACACTTATATCAGGAAAATAGAGCAAGCGCAAATAAACAACTTAAGGGTGAACCTCGAGCTTCTAGAAAAAGAAGAGCAGGTTAAGCCAAAAGCCCATACAAGGGAGGAAATTATAAAGATCAGAGCAGAAATTAACGTATTGGAGAATAAAAAAACAATACAAAGAATCAATGAAGCAAAAAGTTGGTTCTTTGAAAGAATAAATAAGATTGACAAACCCTTATCCAACCTTATTAAAAAAAGAAAAGAAAAGACTCAAATCCATGCAATTGAAAATGAAAAGGGTGATATCACGACGGACCCTGCAGAAATCCAGAAGATCATCTATACCTATTTTGAAAATTTATATTCTACTAAGATGGAAAATGCAGAAGAAATGGACAGATTCCTAGATTCGTATGAATTACCAAAGCTGAATCAAGAAGATTTAAAAATCCTAAATAAACCAATATCAGCCAGTGAAATTGAAGATGTAATTAAAAACCTCCCAACAAAGAAAAGCCCAGGCCCTGATGGATTCACTGCCGAATTCTACAAGAAATTTAGAGAAGACCTAACGCCCCTACTTCTCAAACTTTTCAATGAAATTGAAAGGGAAGCAATACTCCCAAATTCATTCCTGGAAGCAAGCATTACCCTGATACCAAAACCAGAGAAGGACCCAACTAAGAAAGAGAACTACAGGCCAATCTCCCTAATGAACATAGATGCAAAAATCCTTAATAAGATACTGGCAAACAGAATCCAACAAATCATCAAGAAGATTATACACCATGACCAAGTTGGATTCATCCCAGGGATGCAGGGATGGTTCAACATACGTAAATCAATAAATGTAATACAGCATATTAACAGAACCAAAGACAAAAATCACATGATCATCTCAATAGATGCAGAAAAAGCTTTTGACAAAGTCCAGCACCTTTTCATGATAAAAACCCTACAGAAAATTGGAATAGAGGGTCTTTATCTCAATCTGGTAAAAGCTATCTATGACAAACCAACAGCCAATATCATACTAAATGGCCAAAAACTGAAAGCCTTCCCTTTAAAATCAGGAACAAGACAAGGATGTCCACTGTCCCCACTCTTATTCAACATAGTTCTGGAAACTTTAGCCAGAGCGATTAGACAAGAGAAAGAAATAAAAGGAATAATGATTGGAAAGGAAGAAGTTAAATTATCATTATTTGCAGATGACATGATACTCTACACAGAAGACCCCAAAAACTCCACTAAAAAACTGCTAGATTTGATAAGCAAATTCAGTAGTGTAGCTGGATACAAAGTCAATACTCAAAAGTCAATAGCCTTCCTGTACACAAATAACAAACTTACTGAAAGAGAAATTAGGGAAACAATACCTTTCACAATAACATCCAAAAAAATGAAATACCTAGGAATCAACCTCACGAAGGATGTAAAAGACCTCTATACTGAAAACTACAGTACTCTGAAAAAGGAGATTGAAGAGGATATCAGAAAATGGAAAGATATCCCTTGCTCCTGGATAGGAAGAACCAATATAGTGAAAATGGCCATACTTCCAAAATTGTTATACAGATTTAATGCAATTCCAATCAAAATTCCAACAGCATATCTCACAGAATTAGAGAAAACAATCCTAAAATTCATTTGGAATCAGAAGAGACCTAGAATAGCAAAGGCAATTCTGGGCAACAAAGGCAAGGCAGGGGGCATCACAATCCCCGACTTGAAATTATACTATAAAGCTACTGTGATAAAAACAGTGTGGTATTGGCAAAAAAACAGACCTGAAGATCAATGGAACAGATTAGAAGATGCTGAAACAACCCCAGACATACTAAGCCACCTTATCTTTGACAAAGGTGCCAAACACATTCGCTGGAAGAAAGATAGCCTCTTTAATAAATGGTGCTGGAAAAACTGGCTCTACACATGCCGAAGATTAAAACTAGACCCATATCTTTCACCATGCACTAAATTAAATTCAAAATGGATCAGAGATCTAAATATTAAAACAGAAACATTAAATCTGCTGGAAGGTAGGATAGGTAAAACCCTTGGAGACATTGGTGTAGGCAAAGACTTTATGAATAAAAACTCAACCGCACGGGAACTATCCCAAAGAATCAATAACTGGGATCTCATCTTATTAAAAAGCTTTTGCACAGCAAGAGAAACCACCAACAGAGTGAAGAGACAGCCCACAATGTGGGAAAAAATGTTTGCCAGCTGTTCCTCAGACAAAGGATTACTATCGAGAACATATAAAGAACTCAAAAAAATCAGACCTCCCAAATTTAAAGACCCACTCCAAAAATGGGCATCTGAGATGAATACACATTTCTCAGATGAAGAAATACTAATGGCAAATAAATATACAAAAAAATGTGCAACATCACTAGTCATTCGAGAGATGAAAATTAAAACAACACTGAGATACCATCTCACCCCAGAAAGAATGGCTACTATAAAGAAATCAACTAATAACAAATGCTGGAGGGGCTGTGGGGAAAAAGGAACCCTTCTCCACTGTTGGTGGGAGTGTCGACTGGTACAGCCACTGTGGAAGTCAGTGTGGAGATTCCTCAAAAAGCTAGGGTTGGAGGTCCCATTTGACCCAGCTATTCCCCTTCTGGGCATCTTCCCAGAAGAATTAAAAACATCATACCACAGCGATATATGTGCACCCATGTTTATAGCAGCACAATTTGTAATAGCCAGATCTTGGAAACAACCCAAATGCCCATCAACTGAGGAATGGATAAGAAAGATGTGGTATTTTTATACAATGGAGTACTATTCAGCCATTAAGAAGGATAAACTGGAGACTTTTATAGGTAAATGGATGCAACTCGAGAAAATACTCATAAGTGAAATAAACCAGAAGCACATGTGTAAGCATCGTATTGTCTCTCTAGTATGAGAAACTGAAAGAGTATATAAGATCCAAAATGTACAATAGACATGGTGAATCAAAAAGAAACTGGTCAAAAGGAAAGAGAGACTGGAATAAGGAAAAGAAAGAAGGGAAAGGGAAAAAAAATTGTATATATATATATAAGATGGTTAAGATAGATACACTACGATTTTTACTTAGTTCATTGAAGAGTAAGGTTTGTGCCAATAATGTTTGGATAATTAAATGCTAATGTCTGGTGTCCTGAATAACTAACTTAAAGATAGTAATACACAATGTATTAACCATTCTTACCCTCCTATTATGTTGTTTTGAAAATTTGTTCTTCTTTTGATTTGTTTTGTTTTTTCTTCTCTTTAAAATAAAATTAAAAAAATATATATAAAAAAAAAAAAAAAAAAAAAAAAGAAACGCAAGGTTAACTTGACATGCAAAATTAATGTAATGTATCATATCCAAAAGAGTAATGGACAAAGCCCAAAGCATATGTCTACTTCAAAAGATACAGAGGAAATATGAGACAAAATTCAATGCTGCTCAACACAAAAACAGTCAATAAACTAGGAATGAAAGGGAACTTCCTCAACATTATAAAGAGGATCTATGAAATACCCACAGCTAATGTTACACAAAATGACAAAAGATTGAACACTTTCATCCTGAGATCAGGAACAAGACAAGTATGTCTGCTCTCACCACTTCTGCTCAAGGGTCTAGCCGCAGTAATTAGACAAGACCATGTAATAAAGAGACTAAAGGAAAATAAAAATTTACTTCTATTTGTGGGAGAGTAAGCAGATGATATTAGCTTCTATATAGAAAAACCCATGAAATCCTTTAAAAATTATTAAACTAATAAATGAATTCAGCAAGGTTACAAGATAAAAGATTAATCTACAAATATAAATTGTATTTATGTAGAGTAGCAATAATAAAACCAAAAATGAAATTAAGAAAACAATTCCATTAAAAAATAAAGTTGGGCATGATGCATAAACCTGTACTCCAAGCATTCTGAGAGACCGAGGCAGGAGGGTTCCAACTTAGAGCTCAGCCTGGGCAACTTAGACACTGTCTCAAAAAAAGAAAAGAAAGAAAGAAAAGCTGGAGATGTAGCTTAGTGCAAAGGCCCTGGGTCCAGGCCCCTTATCGCCAAGGGGGGGGGAAGAAAACAATTCTATTTACAATAGAAATGTAAACAAAATAATTATCAAAGTGAGTATAACAGTATAGTAATAGTGCATCCTGGTCAGTAAAAGATGATTTAAGGAATGAAAAGTTGATTTCATATTTGTATGCCTTTAATATAATACATGTCCTATCATTAAATCAAAAGAAAAATATGAGAATTGAATGGATACATAAAGGCAATTTAACAGGTATATCTTTTACCTTCATTAACTGACAAAGGATTTAAGTAGGTTACAGTCTTCCAACAAAGTAAAATGTATCAGCTTTGAAATTCAAGCCATTAGAGGCAAATTATTCTCAAATTTAGAAAGGAATGTTTCTTGTCCATTAATCTGAAATACTTTGAGTGATCTCTAAAAGACAATGCCTTTAAACTATAGAATAAATTTCTAAAATGGCTCCAAGAATTACTTTTTTAAAAAAGTGAACATCATGAATGTCCCTTAGGGGAGATTTCATGGAGTGCTACAAAGTCACTTGGAAATATGAAGACCAAGTTAAGACACAGCATTTTGTTTCTGATAGGTATCTCACATTCAGAAGACTAAAAAAAACACTGACCTCATTCTTGAAGTTTGGAAAAGCATTTAGGCTATGATTATCCAGCCCAAAGCAACCTGATGTTTCATTACTTCTTTCCCTTGCAATGTTCTCTTAACACAAATTTCAGAGTCTACATTATTCAAGAGCAGATAAATACAGCAAAAAGTCTCTCCCACACAAGGCCTTTTCTGTAGAATAATTAATTTTTCCATATGATTCACAAAATTTGAGGATTTTCATACTTCAGAATTCACCTGCTCCTAACAAGAACTCTGTGAGGACAAGGAAGCTGAGGCTTTAAGAAGTTAAGGAAATTGCCTGAAGTCATAAATCAGGTAAGGGACATAATCCTGTAACCCTGCCCTTATTCCAGCTGTGCAGTGGAAGGTGTGGACACTCCTGCCAAGCCCAGGCAGTTGCAGTATTTTTATTAGAGTAGTCTCCCCAGGGAGGCCAGATGTAACCCAGAGTACAGAACCCTTGGAAATTCTGTCAGCTACCAAATAAAGTGCTTCTAGTGAATTTCTTGTTGCTTACATGACTAGGCTGAATTCTCCATGCTTACAACTAAGTATTCCAACTCCTTCTCTCTCTCTCTCTTCTAAAAGATGAACCATAATAGTAATGTGTGATAAACTGAAATTAGCCATGTGCAAAAGTCACCTTAAAGGATAAGCCATCCTCTACCATCCAAGACAAAACATGAAGATTTAAGCCAAGCGTGATGGTGCACACCTGTAATCCCAGCACTCTGGGAGGCTCGGGCAGGATGATCACAAATTCGAGCCCAACCTGGGCAATTTAGTAAGACCCTGCCTCAAAATAAAAATTAAAATTAAAAAGGGTTGGAAATGTAGCTCAGTTCAAAGGCCCTGAGCTCAGTCTCCAGTTCAATCTCCAGTAGAGCAAAGAAAAAAAAGGACTTAAAACTTAAACAAGGAAACAGCTGAATGTGACATAAAGCTAAAGCCTTATCAAAGGTTTAAATGTGTGGAGAATGGAAAGGAATAAGGTATGAGCTGAAGACTCATCTCCAGGCCTGGCCATCAACCCTGCAATCTTCTATGTCATGGGAAGCACGCAGGCATCCAGCCACACATCAGACATGTCTAGATTTAAAAGATGCCTTCCTCTGCTTGTGAGTTGCTACAAGATGCAACTCACTTGGACTCAATTGCCACAAGGGGTTAAGAACTCTCCCACTATTTTCAGGGAGGCTCGGACAACAGATTTGACCAAGTTCCCATTACCTTTACTCTGGGACAGCCTGTTTCTCTGTCCCTTCCAGCTCCACAATTCCATCACAGTCCCCTGGGCCCTGAGACTGGGCCATCAACCACCTGCCACTGATTGTGCCATCCTGGGGCAGCCCGCACCTGCATTGAACAGTATCCTGTGCCACGAGAGTCTTGGCTAAAAGTTCAACCACACATCCAGAGGTTTCAAAACCACAAAGTGTTTATAGACTGTCAAATTGCTGAAATACACCTCGCCTGCCTGTAAAGCCAGTTCAAGATCTCCGAGCTGCCAGTGTTGCTGTGGTTGCCCTCCGTATACATTGCCTCAGTCTTCTGCCACCCACAGCCTGCTGGTACACCTGCCTGGACCTAAGGAATGCCTTCTTCTGCCTTCAATTGGCTTCTGTCAGCCAGCCCCTCTTCACTTTAAATGGAAAGACCCCAGTTCTGGACTCAAATTCAACTGACCTGGACTCAAACTCCCAAAGTTTCAAAAACTTGTTTCCCAGCACAAAATATCACTACACTTCTGATTAATGATACCTAAGCTGCCTGCTGGAAAGGCATAAAAGCTCTGCTGCAATATCTGGAAGAAACTGGTTACAAGAAAGAAACTCCACAAATTTCTTGGCATTGCTGGCTTCTATAAAATCTGGATCCTTGAGTTCACAAAAACAATGATGTTTACACAGACTGTCAGCCCCTGACAGGGCCAGTGGCCTACCTGTGCAAATGCTTGGATCCAGTCGCTAAGTGCTGCCTCCCTCCTTTTCCTCCACGCTGTAATAGGCACTATCCTTTGGATCAAAACACTGACAGGCTCATCTTAGGCTGAGACCTAACCGTCCAGGTGCCACATGCCATAGTGGACTTCCTGAATAACTGTGGGCCACTACAGATATTGAGTAAACCCTGTTTACAGCTGGAAGTAGTTCTGTTAGGAATGAAGTCCGACACACTAGATATGCTGTGGTCACCTTGGACAAAGCTATTTTGGTCAAAGCTCTCCTGCAGGGATGATCTGCACAGCAAACTGCTTCCAGCTGCTGTTTGAAAACCTGCCGCCAATGATGCCAAACTTGTGCTCAAAATAATCTGGTCCAGAGGCTTAGGCCCCTTCTAGGGATCCAATTGACTGAAACATCAACCCCAGCCAGAAAAACTCTACCTGGTACTCCCAAAATATCAGAGCCAGACTTGCCCCCACTATATGTTCTGCAAACTCAAGCTGCAGCACTGGCACCCATACTCCTGCAGCAGGCTCAGGCTTCAGCATCTGTGTCATTGGCCCTGACCTCCACTCACCTACTCAGGCTGGCCCTAGGCATTTCCTACTTGAGCTGATGGGGCAATAAAAGTTTGTAGGGTCCTACTGTAAAAAATCATACAAGTTCTAAAAGAGTTCAGGAACAGCTTGTAACCAGCTCCATAAAAATTTACTAAAAGGTCAGTTATACCTGTAGACACCCCTGCACACACATATAACCCAGGTGCATACTAATTACCTCTAGGCCTCTTAAAGTTTCAGAAATCCAGCCTTAGATCCACCATTCTAGAATTTACCTGGACCAGACAGCTCACTCTGAAGAGATGATGCACTCAAAGCCTGCTCTGGTCACTCTGGATGCTGACCGGTCCATGCAAGGCTGAAGCTTGAGGACACCATTCACAGGATTGCTCCAAACCTATTCCCCTTGATTTTTGTGCCTTTTCAAGCTGTTTCCCCCAGTCCTTGCTTCCCCACGACCCTCCTGGATGTGGTTTTTGCCTTAAACTCTATAGACAATTGCCCCAAGAAAATAGAACACTTGATGAAGATTTGATGAGCATCCAAGACACATTGGACACTCTCCTAGATCAGATTAACTCCCTCACTACCTTGCCAGAGTAATGTTACAGAACAGACAGGCCTAAATTATGTCTCTTCCTAAAAGCAACTTAGGCAAAAACTCTGTAATAAGATAATCTTGGGGACACTGGCTAGGGCCCATCCTAGGATCACTGACAACCCTAATGTTACTGTTTCTAGTTGGGCCTTGTCTCAGAAGATCACAAGTAACATGCCTAGCAAAGATTTGCCAGGAAAACTAAAAGAGTGGGGAAATGTAGCAGAAGGCGCCCCCCCCAGTATACTTCAGTTTGTTAGTTGCCCAGGTAACAGTTCCAGTTACAGTTCCGGTTACTTTTGTTTCTTAGAAACAGCTGGTCACTGTGATGCATAGCTGGTCAGTATGATGCATATGGTAAGAACCAAGCAAAGACAGCCAAGTAATCTGCCTCTGTACTCCTCCATGCAGACCCCATAAAAACCTCCCTCTCTGGGCCTTCGAGGCCTGACAGTTTGAGAGACAATTGATTCCCTGTCAGTGCCTGTCTGACGTTAAATAAATCTGCCTCAATATCCTGGGTGTTGTTTCGGTGTTTCTGCTTGCTGTTGCAGTACAGATTTTCATTATCCATCAAGACTACTCTGATGTCATCCTAACCCTCTCCAGAAACATTTTCCTATGTGCAGCCACAACACCTTGTGCATACTACCATCACACTGGAAGTACAATACTTAGTCCCATGGTGCAGGGACAAATGTACTCTTCAAGGCACTGAAACACCCACCATAGCACCTTTCAGGCACTATTAAATAAGTAAATGTTCTATAAATATTTTCAGGTAATTTTTTACTTTTGATCCTCACAACCAACCTGATAGATATTATTGACATAGGGAGAATAAATGTAACTCCCAACCTGCTAGATGTCAGATATACTGAGTTTGTGTTCTCCAAAATCAAAGAATGAATTCTAAGGAACAATGGAGGTTAAGAGTAGGAAAACTTTATTGAGAGAGGTAGCTCCTGAGAGACAGGAGGGGTCCTGAAAGTGAGTTGCCAATGAGCTCACTTCTCAAAGGAAGTTTTATAGAGCAAAATCACAAGGTGGGCACAATGTGGGTCAAAACTATGATTAACCAATAAGATTACAAGTATAGCCACTTAAGTAATTGATCCAGTGGGAAAGCAGGTCATGTAGCAAGTATGCATGGAAAGAACAAATAATTTTTTTAGGAAGGGATGGATCAGCGGGTCCTGGTCACCCACCAGGGTGACTGACATATATCTAGACTTTATTGGACCAGGTGATACCAATTATCTTATCCCCTGGGGAGTTATGTAGGCCAGGTCTTTCCATCTTTTTCTTAAGGCCTGGCTTCCAACAGATGCACCTCCAGCTGCAGTTGTACTGAGTTCTCATCTTCTGGACTGACTCCCTTGAGGGCCTAGACCTGTCTGACTGCCTATACTATTTCTACCTAACTTAACTGTCTATATTATCATACTCACTTTTCTGAAAATAAGATGCTCAGAAGGCTTATATCACTTGCCTACATTCATATTCCAAGCTCTGGGTTAGTACATAGGTGTTATGATTTCCCTTAGCCACTTCCTCAATATCCTTTAGATAACTGTTTATCAGACTTATTTCTCTGGGAGTCATAAAAATATCCTAACAATAAGGCCACTACCCAATTCACATAGCAATTCCTGTAATACAAAAATTTTAGGGAGGAGTTCAGTGGTAGGGCACTTGCCTAGCATTTATGAAGCACTGGGTTTGACACCCTGCACTACTAAAACAACCTTCAAAAGCTGGGGATTGAGCCCAGGATCTTACCCAAGCTAGACAAGCATTCTGCCCCTACAACCCCAACCCCTATACAACAGCCTTAGGCTTTATGACATATCATATTTTCTGACCTATTTTCATTAAATAAATAAAAAGGCTCTCCCAGCCCATGGATTCACAACCCACTTGAACCCCTCTTACCATACCATGTACTTTTTGTAAAAACAAAGTTGATAAACATGACCACCAACTCTTAGTTCAGATACCTCAACTTAATTTAATGTTAACTATATCAAAAATAGGAATTTAAAAAAGCATCAATCCCAAGTTGAAAAACATGGTCTAACCATTACAAAAACACAAATTTTAGATATTCATATTACTAGGAAGTTTCATATTAAAGTCAACACCACGTTAATCAGCCCATGAGGGGCTATATTACCCAGAAGTTTCATAGAAAGAATCATTCAAATTAGTGAAATTGTTAGAGATACAAATATATATCCTCAAGCTACTGAGGCATCAGTAAGGCTTAACTGTTTTCAATCTCTAACTTTCTAAAACCTATTAACTAATTTTCTAAGATAAAAAGAAACTGAATATAATTTGACATTTTCTAGGTCAGTTGTCATTCCTATCTATATGCCACTTACAGTAAAAGTTCACTTATTCTAGCCAGATACTAGTTTAGAAACTGGATTAACTATATTTATTGGAACTGTACACAAACTAAGCATGAGAAAGATCTAAATGAAAGATTTCAAGATATTTTCTGATAAATAACTTGCATAAACTTGGATCAAGAATTTGGTGACATTAACATTTTTCACTGCTTATAGGTCTTCTGATCTATCTTCTGATTCTCAAGTTATGCCACACAGGAGAGATGTTACACTCGCACAACCATGACAAAACACCTGGTTCATTTCCTTTCTCCCTCCCACACCCATGGATAATCTGCCAAGGTAGGGACACAGCCATAGAATCCTCATCACAACACTGCTGAAAGTCACTGTCAAATCAGTGTGACATCCCAGCTCTAAAAGAATGGTCATAATAACTTGGAGCTAATTCTTCCTATAACCTTCATATTTTAGTTATCAAAATTATTGGAGCTTTTCATTGTGTCCTTAATAATTTCCTTACCCTGACGTCTAAGATAGTAGTGCCAGAAATATAAGATTTCTCTTACATTATAAATTCTTACCCTTCCAAAACATCCCTTCAATATACTGAAATCTGCTCATCCAAAACTAATTTAAGAAAACTTCCAGTTAAATACAGCAGATGAACTATATGTTTCTCTTTCTCCCCACCACATCTTCCCCCCTGAAAGAATAAGGAAACTTTAACAATTTTCAGCCAATTGTAGGTATTCAAAAATAGTGAAGAATTCACCACAGCTGAGGCTGAGCTTAAAGGAATACTGAGAGAAGCAACCTATTTTCATCCCCAGAACCCTGGAATGAGGTGGGACTTAAAACAAAAGGTATATGCAAGAAGCAGAAGTGATGAGCAGAACCCTAAACAGGAAGATTGACTTAAATACCCTCAGGTCCCCTGTTGCTCCCTATATAACCAATGAAGAACCAGAGGTTTATTTTCTGGAGCATTGAGGCTTCAACACTAAGTACAGTGAATTGAGGGTAAAGGGCAAAATGTGTGGCTAAACAGATGGCATAAATGACACTGGACACTGTGCATAGTTCAGTGGAGCCCCCAGCCCACCTCCTCAGCACTGCCTCCAGAGGAATTACAACTCCTTACTCCTTTCTAAACCAGAATGCTTCTCTGGGGAAACTGAGTGACCTCTGTAAAAGACTTCCACTTACTGACACGTGAGGATATTCTGCAACAACCAAGCTAATTTATAGCCTGTCACCTAGCAGTAAGCAGTAAGTACTGTAGTGTTATTTTTATCATATGCTACTTCCACATAGCATCAGAGTTTTAGTGCCTTACCCTTAAATACAATCAGATAGCCAAGAGCACTCAATATTTGTTTTTAAAAAAGAGCCCCCAGTGTAAAAAAAGAAAGCCAAAAACACAAAATAAATTTCAAAAAAATTAGTAAAGATCAAAAGAAAAGGAGCAAAATTTTACATTATTATCAAGAGAGAAAAGATACATATCTGTAATTGAAACAATGCTATGAAAAACCAAAAGGCAATAATAAACAGCCCTAGAAAGTTAAAAAATAATGATAGCTCCAATTAAAAATTCAATTTAAAAACTGGATAAATTATTCTCTCAAAAGTAGGACTAAAAATAAAAATAGAATATAGGGGAAAAAAGAACCTATACAGAAGGTACAAGAGCTAACTACCTGGAGTTCCAGGAGAGAAGAGAAAAAAAAAAAAAAAGGAAACAGAAATATCAAAGAAATTTTCTAAAAGTTCTCAAAAATTTAAGCACATAAGTCTTCATACTAAAAGCATCCACTGAATATCCAGCACAAAACATAAAGAAGTCCACACAAAGACATATTTGCCATGAAAATTCAGACAGGGCATAACAGGAAGATCCTAAGTCCCACTGCTGTCTCATGGTCCCTCACAAAGTTTAGTTATGCTAAAGGGCCATAAGGGCTTGAATGAATGGCACCTCAAACCGTCATCCATCTTCTGTTAACCGGAGAATGTATTGTAATTGAGACTTGCAGTTTTGACTCATTGTTTACTGTTCCCAAATTTATATTGGAAGTCAGGATGTATTGTTTACAAAAAAAAATCTTTAAGGTTATCTGGGTCAAACTGGCTGATTTAGGATACAAGCCACAGGAGAGTCTAGTGGAGTAGAATGGACATTTCCCTGATCATCTTGAGGTTCTTAAGGAACTGGGTCTACAGTCAACTTGGGGGTGTCCCTCCTAAAACTTACACTTGAGGTTCCAGGCTTAGGTCTCCCTGAGTGCCTAAGCTACCAGTGGGCCCTGGGCAAAGATGCCACCAGTGTCAAGATCAGGGTTCCTGAGAATTTTTCCACACACTGTGATCCTCAAGACCCTGGGGACAGACTTCGACTTTTGGCCTCAGTCTGGATTTGTGACCTACATGAGCTGAACTGCATAATCAAGAGGTGGGCGGCCCTGTCCGCAAGTAGACAAACTGCAGCAGATAGAGGAGGACCTTGAGCAATGGCTGGCTGATGCAGAGCTCAGGTTGCAAGGCGTGGGAAGCACTGCCTGTATACCAATTATGCAATAAAGACAAACAGTGCTTGCGCTCTTGCGGCTCTGCTCTGCTCCATGCTGCCCGCTGTTGCTGATGTCTTGCACACGTGCGTTCAACCTTTCCACCTCGCCAGGGAAAATCTCCTTTGGGCCCCCTGAGCAGGCCGACACAGCCCACGCATAGCTGACCTCTAAAGGGTTTGGTATCAGGAAGGCCTTCTGAGAATTTAGTGATTAAACTCCTTGGTTTTTAACTAAAACGCTCTCTCCACCTGCACGGAAAAAGGGAGCACTGGGCTGAGGTCTCAGCTCCACCCTACCCCTCAGGGTGCAGCGCTTACAGCAGGAACGGGATTTGGGGGGCAACTGGTTGAACGACCCAGGGCCCTGCGGAATAGAACTCCAGTCGCGGACCTGCCCCGCAGCTGCTCCACGGCTGCCGCGCCAGGGGAGGAGAGCGACCCGGGAGCAGCAGGGGAGCTGCCCGTGCGCTGGCGGATGACGTCACCCGCCCGCTGGGGGCGGGGCCCGCTGGGGGCGGGGCCCGCTGGGTCTATGCTCCGCCCACGCGGGGGGCGTGGCGAGCGGTCTTGGCTTTGCCCCTCTGGGAGCTGCCCAGGAGGCCTGGACTGAGCTGGGTCGCTGGGCTGCTGGGCGGCTGCGGAGCTGGTGGACCCCGTCTTCTCTCCAGGCCTTGGCAGCTTGTCAGCGAAGGGGAATCAGGCTTTTTTCCCCTAGTGGACTGAGTGAAGGAGCCCTCGGAGGCACTGTTGCCTGCAGAAGTGGGAACGGTGTGTGTTTCACTGGGGTCCTCAGAGTCCCTGTGCAAAAAGAGGAGCTGACAGCAGCGGACCTCAGACAGGGTCTTTTTAGATACATTGCAATTTAGGGTGCACAAACTCAAACATAAACCTATACGATGCGTGGCTTTGCCTTCCACCCGGCAGAGGCTCAGAGTCTGTTCCAGGACCAGGTTATCCTGTCAGAGTCTGCAAGCTGTGCGCGGCCTTGAAGCAGACAAAGGTATTGAAAAGAAACCAAGGAGGGGGATAAAACACTTACTTAACTCTTGGTTGACAAGCCAAGATACTACTAGACATGTCTGTGTCTCACCTGATACCCAGCTTCTTTATAACCCAGATAAAGAACTGAGCAGAGCACATAGAAGTTATAAGACAGGCAGAGATATATGAAAGGAAAATGCACTCCTCAGAGAGGAGCACACTGAGAAGGCTCCAGTGAGTTCGACACGGAGCACCCGTCTGTTTTAGGTCTGAGGCTAGAGTAACCTCGGGAGAGTTTTAAGCAAGCCTAGGTCAGAGGTGCAAAACTGCTGCAGTGAGTTCCAGGGTTGGTTTATTTTTTGTTTTTAGAATTTGGAGAGCAGTGTGTGTGGAGGGGTAACCAACTGGATTCCACCCAATTAACTGAGAGACTGTACCCTCTTGTCCGGAGGGCGAGATGATTGACTTTATATGGGCCCGGCTGGAACCAGCACACTACCACAGCCCATGACAGGGCTCAAAACCACAATGCTAATGATATTAGAAAGACCTTGGGGTTACCCTTGGTTAACCTCGCGTCTTCCTTAAAGTGCATGCTCCTCCAGCTCAGGCCAGATGTGAAGTGTGACAAGGTCAGGAACATATTTCAGGCTCCTGCCAGGTTTTAAGGAGATGTAGTAAGAGCAGAATGCCTTTATGGTCTCCAAGAGACTGTCGTGAGGCCAGAATGTCTCCCATGCTATCCATCTCCTGCCTCACCAGGGAGGCCAAAGTCCTGTCCCCTGGGGTGCTGGATATCCAGCTGTCAGGGCTGACTGTGATGTGACTATAACTGAATCTGGGATTGCAAACTTTCACACGGAAAGATCTGTTCTCTCACCCTCTTTTCACAGAGAGGGGTAAAGGCTGTGTTCTTCAACACACTTAATTTGAATTTGCTGACTCACAGTGAAACAACAGAAAAATAATATTTGAGCAATTAAGCAATAGAGATATGCTTCCATAGATAATGCATAAGCAAACTGCGGAGCAACTAGAGAATAGAAGAGGAATTCAGTGAAGGGAAAAATATCCTATCAAGCCAGAAAAAAACATAGAGGGCCCAAAATGCATACTGGTAAGTGAAAGAAATCACTCTGGAAAGGCTGCATATTGTGTGATTTCAACTATGAAGACTTTAATAGATCAGTGGTTGTCCAGAGCTCAGGGAAAGCAGAGCAATGATGAACAGGTGGAGCACAGGCAGTTTTCAGGGCAACAACACTATTCTCTTCGATACGACAGTGATGAATGCATGTCACTAGACATTTGTCAGAACCAACAGAATATACAGCGGAAAACATGAGCCTCAGTGAAAACGATGGACTTCAGTTAATAATACTGTATCGATTTTTTTCTGTAAACCTAAAAATGCTCCTAAGAATAAACTAATTAAAAAAAAAAAAAAAAAAAAAAGGAAAGAAGGAGGCTAGGCAGGTGTAGTCCTAGCACTTGGAAGGTTGTGGTAGGGAGATTAGTTAAGGTCACAAGTTTGGGACAGGCCTAGACCACGTAATGAGATCCTGTGTAAAACAAAATGAAAACCGAGGTTTGATCCAAAAAAAAATAGATGGCAGTTGGGCAGACGTACTTCTATGATTGTTTCTTGTAGTCAAGGATTATTATCTCAAAATAATTTATGTCATCCTCTTCATTTTGCCTTAGGAAAGTTCCCTGGCCTCAACCTTCTCAAACACCCACAAAGTTCACAATAGTATGCAGATTTTCCCCGCAATGTCTATACCCAAATAATTTAATCTTTGGAGAATCTGGATTAAGTTATTTTGGTGGTCAAAATAATAATCGACACTCATAAAGTAATTCATACCTTTTATAGCAGAAAGAATTTGTATTAGGTCGTTATCTCTAACATTTTATTTATGGTAATCAATCTCACAAAGACTGGAAAGGATGGACTTCCTGTTCTAGTGTGAACCCTGAGTTCTGGGTCCTCTGCAGCAGCCCAGTCAGCCTCATTAATAGGACCTAATAGCTTCCTGGTGCAGCTTGCAGTCTTGTGCTCTTTACCTGCTCTCTCAGAACGCTCCTGCACCAACCATGGCGACTTTTGTGGAGCTCAGCACCAAAGCCAAGATGCCCATTGTAGGCCTGGGGACCTGGAAGGTAAATATGCAAATCCTGGGGCCCCTGCTTCCCTAGAGGGCTTTGGGGGGACTTTCTCTTCTCTGCATTCAGTTACACCTGGGAGTCTGAGAGGTGCACTTACCTCAGCTGCTTTCCTTTTCAGGGATGATTTAGGCTGCAGATCACCAAGATTGGCTTTTCTTAGTGGTGATGAGTTTCTCTGGCAAGTATCAAGTTTCGGGGAGGTGTTAAAAACAAATTTGGTTTTAGGGCAGTTACTATTTTAGCACTCTGTTTCTCTAAAATACTGGTTGATACTGGAGAACTTCTGGGCCTGGGCATTTTACAGTTCTTGGCTGAGGGTTTGCTGCTGGTGGAGTGACTAAGAAAAAATGCAGAGCTCCAAAATCCCTGGCAACTCTTGCGGCTTGTGCAGGGGGACTTGGGCCAGCAGCAACAATGTGGCCTGTGTGCTTGCTAGAAATGCAGAATCTCAGGACCATCCCATGCTACTGGATCAGCGTCTGCACTTAACCAATATCCTGACATGGTTATTAAAATCTGAGAAGAGCTGGAACCACAGATGGCTGGGCTGGGAGTCAGGAACTCAAGTCCAGCTCTGGCAGTGTTAATGTGAATCTGAAAAATGATCAAAGGCACGCCCCAGCACCCTGTGGAGAGAATTTATGGTCCTCCGTGACAGCATCACCCAAGTTAGTTTCTGGGAACCATCTTCAGATTCCATCTTCTCTCCTGTCCCTTTGACCTCTTCTTCTGTGGTGTCTTCCCGCTCAGGCTCTCTTTTCTTCTTTGTATTCTCCTTCTCATCTCCTCTGCTGGGGAAGGGTGGAATCGTTACTGGGTTCTGGAGTGCTGCAGTCTCCTTCTAGAGATGCTTTCTACATTCTTTCTGTGCTGAACAAAGAATTGGTCAGACAAGCAAAAAAGGTAGTGAGGTTTTGCATTTATTCAAGGTATTAAAAGTAGAAAAAGAAATACACCCTGCAGAGTGAGTGGGGGCCAATTAAAAGCAGGGAAAGAATTATACCCTGCAAAGTGCAGGATGACCCACTGAAAGAGGTAACAGTGGCCACCAGCTTAATGGTGGTTGTCTTTTGTATCTCTCACTCCTCAGGCTGATGTCAGATCTAGGCCATCCTATCAAAGACCTGCTTGAGTTCTCGGGAGAAGAATTTAAGATAGCACTTTCCCATTGGTTCCAGTAACGGGGTTGGCACATATCTCCTCGATCTCCTTGATTAACAGGTCACACCCACATGTCCAGCCAGGTTACCACACCCTAATCTCCTGGTTCAAGATCCCTCTTCATTTCAGCAATAGGTTTATGGACTCTCAGGATACATTCTTGGTCAATTTGGGTGAGCAGATCAACACCAGCCTAATTCAGTCTCGGCCTCTTTGCATGAACTGCAAGAATTACCTCAAATCATAAATTTAACCTTATACACAAGTGATAATAAATCTCAGATCTCCAGTAAATTTCATCATCCTGGATACATTTACTAGAAACTAATTTTCAGAATTTCAAAAGTAGTTATAAAGATTATGAGGGGAGCTATTTTCAAGTCATGGGAATGATACAATTTAAAGGATTATATACCTATTGGTGGAGGTAAAGGAGGCTGTAGTAGTTTGGAAAGGGGCCCTGGGTACATCAGGTTTACTGGCAGCAATTTTTTATCTCAGTGCTTGTGTAGCTTTATTTACCTTTTAATGTTTGTTACTTTGCAACCAAAGAAGTTTTAGATCTTTGAGGGATCATTTTTAAGTGCTTTCTTCCCCTTATTTTTGGACTTGGGTTACTTAGACAAAAATGTAATATTTATTTTCTTTTCTTCTTTCTTGAGGATGGAAAACCAAGTATATTGTTATAAGCTTTTCTATCTCGAGTGTCTGAAACAATAATTATATATTGGCTCACCTCTATTGGGCCTTATTGGTTGTCAGGTGATGTGGCAAGTAATCAACACAAGGATGTCATGAAGCTGGGGCTCTGCTGTTCCCATTTGTGGGCAGGATATTTATTTATTTATTGAGACATTATCTCTCTGTATAGTCCAGGCTGGCCTTGAACTCACTATGTAGCCCATTCTGACCTTGAACTGGCAGCAATCCTCCTGCCTCAGCCTCCTGAGTGCTGGGATGTGCACTGGGATGAGTACAGGTGCCACGCCCAACTGCAGGCAGGATTTAGAGAGATGGAGGAGCCTGCTCAGACCTGTACATCTGCTATGTGGTAGATCATGGGTTCATAATGTGAAGATCATTTCTGACATCCTTATCACCACCTGGGGTCTGAAATTCTTCTGAGATTCCTCAGGGTCTACTTTCATCCTGTTATTTACCCATTGCAGTGGGATTTACCTGTCAATCCCAGCCAACTGCACTTACTTCAAGGTTAGCCTGGATTAAAGTGGAACTGACTTTTAGCTAGGATCAGTTGTCAAGTCATAAACATTAAATCAATTCGTCCTTTTTCTACTCATTTGAAAACTTTTTCAAAGTGTTTGCCTCCAAGCTGGCCCGAGTCAATGGGACCCCAGAGAGCCTCAGTTGGTGAAGCTGAGCCATGTACAGTCTGGTGCAGGAGGTCCTGCGATAAGAAGACCTGATGGTTTTTTCTGTTGCCTTTCAGTCTTCCCCAGGCAAAGGCAAAGAAGCCGTGAAGGCGGCCATCAATGCAGGGTATCACCACATCGACTGTGCCTTTGCCTATCAGAATGAGAATGAGGTGGGAGAAGCCATCCAAGAGAAGATCCAAGAGAAGCTCGTGAGGCGGGTGGACCTCTTCATTGTTAGCAAGGTAACAATGTGGCCTATATGAGGGAAGTCCTTCACATGTTCTATAACTCATCAACACTTCCTATAGGTCCACATCTCTCTCTCTCTCCATTTATTACATCTCTGGATACAAACATTTACATACCAAACTGTTATTTGGTATGTGGAAGAAGCTATGGCTGCCCCTCCCTCCCAAAAGTTGGTTTTCCATAGTGGGGATGGCTCCATTGAGCTTCTGGTACCTGGGCCTCCTCCTTTCCTGTCAGCGTGATCCATTTGCCTAGGAGCATCGGAGGCTAGAGTCAGGGATGGGTCCTGCAGTCCACCTTTCAGTACTGTAATCTCAGCAGCCCTGGCCCTGAGGTTGTCAGCCAGAAGGTTTTGAGGGAAATGGTGGGAGTATTTTATTTTATTGTTACAATGAATTTTTAAAAAATTGTGTTCAGTAAATGACTAATAGTAAAAGTGCTAAAATAAAGGGAGGGGATGTTGTGTGTGAGGGGTTCGAAAATCACTGGATCTGTATTATACACAATATACCAAAAAATACTAGTTCTGTATACTTGGAAAGTGTACCCTTGTGGGCAAAATAGACCCACTGTGTGCAGAGGCCACATCTGGATGAACTCCTTCTAAAGTCATTATTGGGGGCCTGGTAGGCTTGGGCAATGGGAGTACAGAAAAGGGCCAACTCTCCCAATGGCATAAGAAAGCTTAAATTTCAAAGCTGCATATAATTCCTGCCCTCAAAAGCCAGGCAGCCAATGAAGGGAATAGCAGAGGTGCACAAATGTTTAATCAGTGGCCACATGTGCTAAATGATCTAAGGGACACATGGAATGCTAAGAGCAATGAAAAAAGAAATTGCCCTCAACACTGAAGAAATGTCATTGTCATGCTCAGCTTTAGTGACTGCATGCTGAAACATGCACATTAATCAACTTTGTTATAAACAGCCTGCTGTCAGGTTAGATCAGCCTGCAAATCTCAAAGCAGGGGGCAAGAGTACAGTGGGCCCTTTCTTTCTCCCATCCTAAGGCCTCCTTTTTGCCCTCTGCGGTTGTGGCCCACATTCTTTGAGAATGTGAAGGAGGCCTGCCAGAAGACCCTGGAGGACCTGAAACTGGACTACCTGGACATCTACCTTATTCACTGGCCACAGGGACTTCAGGTTTGAGTTGCTCCCTGCCCCAATCTCAAGATGCTGAGTAGAGAGATGGCAGAAAAGAGCAGCTGCACTAGGACTGGGCAGGCCGGTGGGTCACACAGGAGCTCTGTGCAGTCTGGAAGGTAGACCGGGCCACCTGTACTCACTGACATGGCCACAAACTGTAATATTTGGCAGTGCAGACAACCTGGTACTGCTGGGTGAACTTTGTCTTGATTCATTGCCAAGGAGAACTCTTGGTATACTGTTGCATAACATTATTTCAGGGCTCCACTCTCCTATTAACCAGAGCACGCCTGGGAGTGGCCTCCTGGAGAGAGGCCCTAATGTGGTGTTGCTGAAAGGTCACCAGTCCTCAATAACGACACAGAACTCAGTGCTCAAGGGTCTGCTCGGGACTGCTCCTGATAATAGCAGTACGTGAGGTTAATGATGATAATGAAGGCCTTTAGAATATACCAAGAATGAGCTTTAAAATCACTACAGAAATTTCTAAACTGTAAGAACTTACATAACAAGATATATTGATTTAGAGATTTTACTGAAGCTTACTGCCTTGAAGTATGTTCTCCTGAGCTTGAGAAAATGCTTTGTACTTGTGGGTATTTAGCATGAGTCAGGATCCCAAAACCTTGTTTAGGAAGACCAGTATCCAGATGCAAATTACAATAAGCTTTGTTCTGCATGTACAGCCTGGAAAGGACTTCCTCCCCAAAGACGATAAAGGCAATGTCGTCCTCAGTAAAGCAACGTTCTTGGATACCTGGGCGGTAGGTTCCAGCTTCTTCTAAGTGTGCTGGGAAAGAGCTGTTCCTTCTCTTACCCTGGAGACTACCCTGGTGTGGAGGAGCCCATGTGCCTTGGGTCTGATTTCATCACTGTTATTCTGCAGTTCTTCTGTTTCCTTCCTTGTGACCTGTGGGTTTGGGGTTCACCTGACTCTATTTACATTCTGAAGGCTAAGACTGAGTCCTCAAATGACATGGAAATATAACACACCAATTTGTGGGACATACACCAATTTGTTTCAAGGATGTGGGAAGTATTTAGAAAGGTTTGACCTGATTTTGTGAGTATTAATTGGGTAATCTAAGGTAATTATTTTAAATTTCATAAGTCCCTGTTTCTTCATTTTAAAAGCATCTTCTAAATATATATGCAGTATAATTTAAATGTGCAATGAATGTTTAAATGAAAATTTTATTTCAGTAAAAGACACATTGGCAATAATCCCCCTCAAAACACCTCCCTTTGATTTAAACACACTTATCCCATCTTTCTTGATACTTTCTGAACCAATTCTGGAAGTCCTCTTTCATGAGTGTCTTTACGAGGTGTGATCAAACATAACATCGATGCTGCTGCTGAGTGTCATCTAATGGAAGGGCAGTCTCCTAAAAAGGTTGTGGCATGTCCTCACCCACCTGTTCACTGGATTTGGTACTGCAGGACCTCTGGCTCTTCCCCAAACTCAGAATAACTATTAAAGGTAAACATTTTGAATTGATTCAGAACATCCAGGCAGCCAGGACAGTGCAACTACAGACACTCACTGAAGAGGCCTTCCAGAACTGTTTTAGAAAGTGGTAAGGATGTTGGGATGAGCGTGCTGGAAACAAAGGAACTATAGCAATGTGACTTTTACTGTAATATGTTTTTTAAAAATTGAATATTTGCCATACTTTCAATCTCACCTTATATTAATAATAAATATCCTTCAGGATCTGGTAAAGAATAAGATAACTAACATGCCAGGAACTTCAATTTTAGAGCCCATTTAATCATCCAGCCCTATGAGGGAGTGTTAACTTTTCCATTTACAAAGAATATAACAGAGATGGACCACACATTATAAATTTACATAGAGTCTGTCAGAGGCCCTCCCTGCCCTGCCTTGTGGGCTGGTTTTGGGATGTGGAAATCGGCTTCCTCTCAGTCGCTGCTGAGATCTTGATGGTCAATGAGACTGTGAGGCTCACAGAGCAGGATGAAGTCTGCTGAGGACAGTACAGGAAAACGAGTACTCAGGTGTGGGGATGGATTATTATTATTTTTTTTTTTTTTTTGTGGATACTGGGGGTCAAACTCAGGACCTCGCGCGCCAGTGGGCGCCCATGCCGCTGAGCGATATCACCGGCCCTTTTTTGGTATGTGGGTTCCGGGAGTCTAACTCAGGACCTCGCGCTTGCCAAGCAGGCGCTTCATGCCGCTGAGCGAGCTCACTGGCCCGTGGGGATGAATCTTAACTGGTCTCTTTCATGATGTTAAACTTGCCCATTCAACCACTACTTCTATGCTGTTCCAGGTAAAGCACCGTACCCTTCCCCCTGCACTGGCTAATAACATGGTGGCTAGCTGGAGATTCTTGGTCTTTGTTCCCAGAGAACATTGATCATCCCAGAACCTATTTCCTTGTAATTCTTGTCTCTTGCTCTTTTTCTTTCTCGCTGTGCACCATAACTCCAGGCAGGAGACTGGGGACTCACTGCAGCGGTCCCTGATAACTGGCACTGTGGAAAATGTCACCAATAACCTAGAAATATTGGCAACTTGTCAGAGCATGAAATAGTGTGGCATAGCTGGGATTAAACCCAGATTCAAAGTCTGTTTGACTCAGAAATCCAATTACTAAGGCTTTTATCACATAGTTAGCAAACAGTGAACAATTTTCCAAATATTGGTGAACACCAGCACCCCGCTTCTTAGTTCAGATAATGACCTGAAATGCATAATTCATGTTCAAAATTGAATAAGTCATGAAAGTTTTTCTATAAGTATTTTTCTTGAACCACTGTATCTTCTTTTTTTTTTTTTTTTTTTTTGTGGATACTGGGGGTCAAACTCAGGACCTCGCGTGCCAGCAGGCGCCCGTGCCGCTGAGCGATATCACCGGCCCCTTTTTCGTATGTGGGTTCCGGGAGTTGAACTCGGGCCCTCGCGCTTGCCGGGCAGGTGCTTAAGCCACTGAACCATCTCACCGGCCCCACTGTATCTTCTTGCAAATGCTAGTGATACAGAGGAAAGAAACTCCCAACCTGCTAGATATCTGGTAAGAGTTCATGTTCTCTAAAATCAAAGAGTGAATTTTAAGAATAACAGAGCTTAAGAGCAGAATATATTTATTGGGGGAAGAAAGCTTCTGTTTGAGAGAGAGACAGAAGGGGTCCCAACTGGGTTGCTGAGGACCCTGCCTTTTCTAGGGATTTTTGCATAGCAAAACCATTAAGTGAGGTGGGTCCAAGGTGAGGAAAAATGGGAAATTATAAGGTGGGCATGAAGTGGGACAAAACTATGGTCAACCAATAAGATTATGAGTGTAATTGCTCAGGTAATATGGATTAAATGGGGAAGCAAGTCATGTAGCAAGCGGGCATGAAACAGAACAGGGGCTTTTCCTGGAGGGGGTGGGTCAGTGGCTCTTCCTGACTTTCCCAAGGTGATCAATACTTATTTAGAATATCAATCACTGTTGTTTATCCTTAGGGGAAGTATGTGGATGCATTCATTTCACCTTTTGTCTTGAGGTCTGGCCCTCAGCTGATGTGTCTGTCTTGCCCACAGTTGCAATGTATCCGTCTTCTGTGCTGGCTCCTTCGAGGGCCTGGACCTGTCTGACTGCCTATAATATTTCTACCTGACTTAGCTGTCTACAACACTAGTAGAGAATAAAGTGAGTGATTAAGTTTAAATGAATAGTGACATAAAGACTCCAAGAATTAATTGTGCATTTTGTCAGGTGTCTGTCACGGGCACATGTAATTGTGAGTTTTTTTGTGCTTTGCCACTTCGTAATGTATTAAGCCTACCCTTTCGGAAGAGATTAGAATTGAATGATCAAATTAAGTGTACCTGTCTGTGGATTATTTGCTCAAAACTGTTTATCCATGAGCACTACAATCTTGGTTCATTAACCTTTAAAAATTAGCAGGAAGAAGATTTAGGTAGCAAAACTGATGTGATTCTTGAGGAAAAGATAATGAAGCAGAAAAGCAATGGTCTCATAATGACAGTGATGACAATCTTGACATGTATGTGAAAGAGATTGTCTTTGACAGTAAATCGTTAAATTTGCTTGCCAACAATAAAAGCCATGTTGGAAGGAAGTACGGAAAAAAATGGTCTGGATTTCCATGGATGGATTCTAAAATGTGTCCCAAAGCTCTGAGTTGGATGTAAAATGAAAAAACACTAAAAATAACCTCCCAAAATATTACTAGCAAAAATAAGAAGCGATCTGTAAAATCACCAGTGAACTTGCTTAGCAAGGATGTGCCATTTGCTGATAGAATCTGCAAGTCAGAAAGATCAGTAATAAAAACCCAATGCCTTATGTAATATGTAATTGAAAGCCATGCTAAATTTTTGAATATATACCTTATGGGCATGAAATAAATACACAATGAAATAAATAAAATGCTCAAAGGAAAATGTTAAGAAGGTTTTAATTTGTCATTCATATACACACCTTCCTCATATAATTAAATGTAAATCCATATAAAAAGTGACATAGCACCAGGAATGTAGAAGATGTAAGCTAGTTTAGCCCATACACTAGAAACAGTGTTCAAACTAAAAACTGGAAAATGCTGGTTTTTTAATGACCGTCCCAGCATCATCCAACCAAGTAGTCTAAACACTTGTTTGATAAACTCACAAAAATAAGTTTAAGCCTGAACTTTCAAGAGAAGATTTTACTTTTTCTTCAATAACAAAATTATAGTCATAAAAAATTTTGAATTCTAGTGTTTAGCTGTAAAACAAAAAGTTTTATTTTTTTTTATTAAGAACGTATTTATTTTCTTTCCATAGACCACTAAGTATTAGAGGAAAATTTCAGGATTAATGAACAGTTTCATGAATAATGTAATGGTTTATATTCATAGAATAAAACCAGTAAATATTTTATTCATGAGACTGAAAATCATGGCGAGACTTGCAAGGTAGCTTGAGATTTCAGCATTAATTTTGCATTAAATCGAGTGCATGTAAACACCATGAACTGCAAACGTGTAGGAAAACAAAAACAGAAGCAAGGAGATCAAGAGATGGGTAGATCGGGAAGGAAGGGAAGGGGAAGGGATGAAAAAGGGAATTGGGATGTGTACATGCACACACAGACTTCCCACAAGGAATGTGAACATTATGGACTGCTCACATGCATTAATACAATTTTTAAAAATTGAGTGCATAAAATTAACAGAAGGGTTACCCTGGAACACCTGACCTTTCAAATATCTTAGTAACAATTCACCATGAGATGCGAGGACTACAACATATCTGGTGTGAATCTGTAAAATTTCTTGCCTCAGTTCTTGCAATAGCAATATATCAGGTGTGGAAATTAGGTCACAGTCCTTTGGAAAAAGTATAGATTCCCCAGTGCTGTGTTCTCTGAATGAATACAAGAATGTATACTAAATAAAACATTTTAAAGACATGAATTGAAATCTTGTTTCAAGTCATAGGCTTTGATCTGAGCCTGGCAGGACTGACTATGTCAGCACTGGATGTTTCTGTAAACCCACACCTGAATCAATAGAAACCCCACTGACCTGGAGAAAGTGGGGGCTGCTTTCTTCCCTTCCTCTTCTTTCTCTTCCTGCTCTTCTTCCTCCTGCTCCTCCTCTTCCTTTTCCTTCTCTTTTTCTCCTCCTCCTCTTCCTTCCTTCTCTCTCTCTCCTCTCTCTCTTTTTCTCTCTCTGTGTCTCTGTCTGTCTGTCTCTCTCTCTGTGTCTCTCTCTGTCTCTCTGTCTCTGTCTCTCTCTCTCACCACTACTGGAGATAAAACCGGGTCCTCCTACACCCAGTATGCTAGCCAAGATCTCTACCACTAAGTTATACCATCAGCCCTGAAATTTCCTCCTACCCTCAGTTAACCTTGCTGAGATGGATCATTATCCATTTGTACTCCATGAAGTAGCACTAAGCCACACCACCATCTCTGTACTTCCTTGATGACTGTCTGTGTGGTTCTCCTTTCTGTGACAGGTCATGGAGGAGCTGGTGGACGAAGGTTTGGTGAAAGCCATTGGCATCTCCAATTTCAACCACTTCCAAATCGAAAAGCTCTTGAACAAGCCTGGACTGAAATATAAACCAGTCACTAACCGGTAAAGTCTGTTAACTAAAGAGGCTTGCTCTCTTACTTCTGAAGTGTTTGGAGGCAAGTTCAGTGCTATGTATTAAGTCTCATCTCAGGGCCGATCAGGATGCTTTCGTGAAGTAGAATGCTGATCTACAGGTCTGGTTAGCAAGTTTACCTGTTTGGCCCTTGCTTGGTGATCCTTTTTGAATGTACAGCTGCTCCAAAAGCAGGCCACCTCCCCTACTGCTGCAGATTTTTCACTCTTGCAGGTGGAGTGTCACCCATACCTCACCCAGGAGCAGCTGATCCAGTACTGCCACTCCAAGGGCATCACTGTCACTGACTACAGCCCCCTGGCTCTCCAGATAAACCTTGGTGAGGCTTCTCAGTGTTACTTCTTTCTCCTGATACTTTCAAAATATTATTTTATAATTCATTAATGTTGGTGTGAATCTGTATTGCACTGGAAAGAAAAACATGTCAAAGGCAATGTGTTTGGCATGCATAAGTGGGATTACAGTGAGAAAATATGGGAATTAAACAACAAAACAAACAAAAACAAATGGCCCCACCGTGACCCACTTCAGCTCAGCCGTGCAGTGGTAGACCAACCTCAGCAAAGTGCTGAGGTTCCAGCACCCATGGAGGGGCCGTGGGAAGAACACAGAGCTGTCAGGTCCTCTTGCTTGTGTTGCGGGTGGAGAAGGCTGTGGTGCTCAGCCTTTAGACTGTCGTAAGGAGAGTACGCGTGCGTGCAGTGCCCGTGATGATTCCTCAGACCCATCTCTCTGCCTCCAGGGCCAAGCCAGAGGACCCTTCACTGCTGGAAGATCCCAAGATTAAGGAGATTGCTCTGAAGCACAAAAAACCACAGCCCAGGTACAATGTCTGTTTTTCATCTTCCTCCCAGCAAGCCATCCGTTTTTCAGTCTTGCGCCTAATTCCTTGTGTTGTCTTCATTTAACCCCTTGAGGGGACAAAAATGGGACGAAGCCTTTAACTAGTTCTTTGAAATCTGCTGGCACTCAGGAAACACAGTGTGTCTCAGTGAAACAGGATACCCTCTCTCCTGCCAGGAGGATATCCTTGCTTCCTGCCAAGCCCTGCAGTGAACACAAAATATGGGTTTGGGTTCATGCCCCAAGTCTCACCCTTAAGATGCCAAGCCACTCTCCAAATTCCCAAATAAGGAAAACCATCGCATTACTACTGGACTCAGAGAAACAAGAGGACTGGCAGGTACATTAAGAGTTAACCTCGGGCCGGTGAGATGGCTCAGTGGCGTAAGCGCCTGCCTTGCAAGCGTGAGGGCCCGAGTTCGACTCCCGGATCCCACATACAAAAAAGGGGCCGGTGATATCGCTCAGCAGCACGGGTGCCTGTTGGTGCGTGAGGTCCTGAGGTCGACCCCCCGGTACCCGCAAAAAAAAAAAAAAAAAAAAAAAAAGAGTTAACTTCTCCGATAATATTGGCTACTGTACCTAAACCCACAATGAGCTACAGAAATACTTTCTTTTTTCTTTCTTTGTGTTTGTTTGTTTGTTTGTTTGTTTGTTTGTTTGTTTGTTTTTTGTGGGTACCGGGGGGTCGACCTCAGGACCTCGTGCGCCAACAGGCACCCGTGCCACTGAGCGATATCACCGGCCCCTTTTTCGTATGTGGGATCCGGGAGTCGAACTCGGGCCCTTGCGCTTGCAAGGCAGGCGCTTACGCCGCTGAGCCATCTCACCAGCCCTGTTTGTTTGTTTTTGGTGGGGGTCCTCACAGATAATCAAAAGTTGATGTCCTCTTTCTGTGCGTGTTCTGATCCGGTTCCATATCCAGAGGAATGTAGCAGTGATCCCCAAGTCGTGACACTGGCACGCATTGTTGAGAACTTTCAGGTGACATCCTGGCTGGTCCTCTGGTATTCATTGGTGGAGTAGGGGACAGGGCGTCTCATCTCATAATGGATCATCAGTGGGTCCTACTCACTTCCCAGCACCTTGTCATCTCTTAGGCAGGCGTCTGGCCTCAGTAGAGCTGAGATGAATGAAACATGGGCCACCCATGCTGGGGGCGGTGACTGGAGAAGGCCTGTCATATCTGAGCACAGCTGTTTGTGACACTGTGGAGAGGACTCTTGTTTGCCCTTCATCAGTTAGGTATGGGCTGCACAGAAGAGCAGACTGTCCCGTCCTACAAATCCACGTCCTCACATGAGAATGCGAATGGGCAGTTCTTAAAGAACTGTCCTTCTGGAAGAACCTGCGTGGCCCTCAGGAAGCGCAGACACTGTGCACACTGAGGTTTAATGCCCTCTTGGCCCATCTCCCTCCTTTTGAACATAAGCCCTGGACATACCAGGCCTCTACACTGGCCTACATTATCATCTTTGCTCTACCTTGGTCAGCTCTCTGGCCTAAAAATGACAAGATGGTGAGAAGAGGGGAAAACCACTTGACAGTGGAGTAATGGGATGCAGTGTTGGTGAAGGACTAACTGGGAGAAAAATTTGTATTCACTGGAGACAGTGGGAGAATCTCCTGTCCCAGTGTGAGCTGCAAATGGTACCTCACTCCCTGCCACAGTGGGTGGAGATCTCTAGTCCTACCAAGAATTGCCCTGCCAAGGATGTTTTTGAACTCACCTTTCCAGGTCTTTGACTTCAAGCTGAGTGATATGGAGATGGCAGCCATCCTCAGCTTCAGCAGAAACTGTAGGGCCTGCTTCGGGCTTCCGTAAGGGCCAAGGGGTTAACTTGGAGATCTTAGGGGTTTTACTATAGTAGCACAGGATTTGATGAAAGGATTGGAAGAGAGCTGGCATATCTTCTGTCTTCAAGTACTATTTTCTAGCAGTTTTAAAAATTTAGAGTCCCAGGGAATCCTAATGAGGAAAGATACGTTCCTAATTGCTGCCCGTTGTCTAGAATTCTGGATGTAGGCCTGACATTTTAAGAGAAGCCACATCATTACTATGTATGTGGCAGAATCATTCATTCATTCCCTCAGTAATTCACTGGTAACCCACTGTGTGTCAGGCAGTCCATGAGGTTGGGATTATCATGCTATACAAAGTCTCTGCTTCCACAAGCTTATATTCTAGAGGGGAAACACGACTAACTTAAAATATACAGTGGTACTTCGGTTCACAAACTTAATTCTTTCCATGATTGTGCTTGCAAACTGAATTTGGGCAAGAACCATATCAAATTCAATGTTTAGGTTTAATGTTGACCTTATGGGGAAATTTGGTTTGGTTCTTGTCCAATTTGGTTCTTATCCAGAATCATGGACAGAAATAAGTTTGTGAACCAAGGTACCACTTTATACGAGAGTAACAGATGCTATGAAGAAAAAAAAGTAGGAAAAAGAGGATAGGAAGTAGTGGGGCATGATGAGATGGATACTTTCTATGGAGTGGGCTAGGGGAGATTTTATTGTTAAAGTGACAGCTTAGCAGAAAGCAGAAGAAATGATGGATAAGCCATACAGCTATTTAGGGGGAAGAATAATTTTTACAGTGATAACAGTAAGTGCAAGAGTCCTGGGGTGTGTTGGTATTTAAGTAAGTTGGCCAATGAGGCTGGAGCAGAGTAAGTGAGAGGAAGGGTGGGAAGTAATGAGGTCAGACTGAGTTTTAGGGGCACAATGAATGCAGAGTGGCATAGATCATGGGAGCAACTTTGATTTTAGTTCTGAATGGCCCATGATGCCACTTGATGTTCTGAGCAGAGTGGTATGATCTGACTCATGTTCTAAAAGAGCCACACTGGGCCGGTGAGATAGCTCAACGGCATAAGCACCTGCCTGGCAAGTGCGAGGTCCTGAGTTTGACTCCTGGAACCCACATAAAGGAAAAAAAGGGCCGATGATATCGCTCAGAGGCACAAGGGCTTGCTGGCAAGCGTGAGGTCCTGAGGCCGACTCCAGGTACCCACATAAAAAAATAAATAAATAAAAAATAAAAGAACCATGCTGACTGCTACACTAAAAGACTACAGGGAGACCATGCTAGCAATTCAGGGAGAGATGGTGGTGACTGGACCTGGATGGTGGTCCTGCAGGAGTTAAAGAATGATCAGATTCTGGATATATTGGGAAACAGTCAAGTAAATTTGCTAACAAATTAGGAGTCAAAGATGGCTATGAGATTTTGTTTGTTGGTTGCTTTTCCCTGAGCAATGCGAGAATGGTGTCGCCATTCAGGAGAAGAAATCAGGAGTTTGATTTGAGATATGTTTGCGATGCCTGCTGGACAACTAAGAGGGAATCTCAAGTAGATAGCTGGATGTATCAGTGGATACAATGGATTGGTGGGCACATGAGTAAATTTACCTGGTTTTAAATCTCAGCTATGTCATGTATTTATTTGGTGCACAGCCTTGGTCAACTTTCCAACATTTCCAAGTTGATTTCTTCATCTGTACAGTAGAGATGAAAATACTAATTACCACCGAAAGTGAGCTTAGGTTGTGTCAGGGATCATGAGCATTTGCCTGTAGTGTTTCTCATTTAATATGACAATCACCAAGCAGGGATTCCACTATTATTCCCCAACTTACAAGGTTGTCAGAAAGAATTGAGGCAGTATTTATAAGGCGCTTCACCTGACACTAGGCTTATTATGAGTCATGATTATGATTTCATTCTGGTCTCTGGTCACCACTGACTCACATGCCCTCCTTTCGAAAATATTCCTCCCATAAATTTGAGCAAGTGTGGAGGTGTAAGCCCCTTCTTTTGTTCTTACAAAGTCTTGATGTGCTGGGTAGAGGCTGAGAGAACACAAGGAAGACAGAACACACACAGAGGAATGTAGAATATGCTGGAGATGTTGCTTTGTGGGACATTTTCTTCTCTGCACTTCTTTCTGCAGCACTGAAGATTAGGAGGAGCACCCCTTCCACGCCAAATATTGAGGCTGAGTCTCCTGAGGAGATTAACGGGTAGATGCTCCTTTATCGCTGAGGTGGAACTCACCTCTCCTTGTTTTGTCGAGCTTGTCTGAAGTCCTCCTGTGCTTGGCCTTGTTGCTGGCAGACCCGACACAACGTTGTATTTCCATCCATGTGTTCAGCCATCCCTGGGAAGTGTGACTTAGATAAGCCAATGACAACTTTTTTTTCCACTTGTTTGTTGTGGCAAAATGAGTGTTAAATGCCAAAAACTCTTAAAATTGAGGATACACAGATAACAATAAAAATTAATAATAGTAATCAACGTGTATTGAGAGTTTAGTATGCACCAAAACAGTTTGAAGTGGTTTTCCTCTGGGAAACTCATTTGTTGGGAGAATAGTCCTCTGATCCTTAGACAGAGTAACCCCATTTTTGTGGGTTGCTGTTTAGCTCTACAGCGAGCCCTCTCCACGTTTGGAGTCTAAGTGCCAGACTCTGCCATGAGAAGATCATCCACCGCTGCTGCTTGCAGTGCTTTCCGAGCTGCGTATCCTCTAAGATGGGATGGGAATGGACGACATACATGTGTGCTTCTGCCAAAGCTCTTCTTGCCTTAAGTTTCCTTTTTGCTGCTTAAATTAGAGCCACATAAAACCAGGTGTAGAACTCATACTCACCAAGCTGGAATTACCTGACACTAGAGTGAACACATGTGTGTAAGTGTATATGTTAGTGCACAAGTGTGAGTACACACTGCCTTAAAGTCAGCAGCCCCCTTTGCTTCTCCCATATTTTATTGGAGGTGGGGACAGCTCATCATTTGGCTTTCTCTCTGTGTCCTGCCTGGCAGCTCTTTCTCTGTTCTCTTGGTGCAAGTCCCAAAGTCATTTCTTGCCTTTCTTTATCTGGTTTCTCTCTCTTTCTCTGCCCCCATCCTTGACCTAATTCCTGGAGGAATTTCTCTAGCAAAGTTTGTTTTGAACTCCTTCCAGTCAGGATTAGCTGGACGTCCTAATGAGGCCCCTATTCTATTTTTTCTTCTACACGCTTGCCTCTACATTATAAATCTGAAGTCATTCCATGAGAGACTCTACAACTAATCACATCTTTCAGAGACTATGCAGCATCCTTAAACTAGAACTGAGATGATCATTTTGGAGTCAAGGATGATATGTGAAAAATGTCAGTCTTTAATTTATGATCCAACTTTTACTTCTACCCTGACTGACTCTGACAGTGAGAGGTAAAAGAGGAATTGAGGGACCATTAATATTCTCCTTCTTCAATTGTGTTTTTTCTACTCCATGCTAGAAAGAGGTGCATTCCTTCTAGAATCAATTTCTTCTGAATAATGATTTTAGGCCATAGTCCTAGGATATCCTTTTCACCAAGGCACAGATCACAGAAGCTAAAGAAGCAGTGAAGAGAGGTAAATGACCATAGTGCTATCGTCTGTGAGCCAGGAAATGCCACTAGCTCAGGTGACCAGCAGTGGCAAAGTTGACCTGTATGTCAGCCTGCCAGGGGTCTTTCAGTACTTTGAGTGGAGAAAAAACTATACTCCAGTGCTTCATTCTTGAGATAACATTTTAAAAATATAGTGGCTCTTCTATATTATTGTGTAAGCAGAATCCATAACTTGCTGACTTCCTATGAATATCAATATTCTGATTAGTCTAATTTTACTTTCTTCCTTTGTATCTGTATTATTTTTCCTAGGGATTCTGTAGCGAATTTTCACAAGCTAGGTGGCTAAAAATATCTGAAATTTATTCCATCATTGTTTTGAAGGATGAAAATCCAAAATCAAGGTGTTATCAGGGCCACAAGCTCTAGGAAAGAATTCTTCTTTGACCTTCCTAAATTCTGTTAGTTGCTACAACCCTGAGGTTCTTTTCCTTGTAGCTGCATCTCTCCCATATCTCCTACCATCTTCCTGTGTGATGTTAGTAGAAGGGTACCAGTCATTGGGTTTATGACCCACCCCAACCCAGGATGCCTTTATCTTAACTAACTGCACCTGCAAAAACCCTTTTGTCAAATAGAATGACATTCTGGGCATACAGAGACTGCTGAGGGGTATCATGTAGTTAATGTATGTCTGTAGTTGAATATCATTATTTGCAGGAATATATTTATGGAAGTTTTTAATCAGAACTTACTTTGTAGTCATTTGTTATTCTAACAAAGCTAAAATGGTATCTCTTGACATAATCTGAAGTGTATTTAGGCCCTGCTTTTCTCAGTAGGCTATTTGTTTCTGTATTTATTCATTCTTTTGGCTCTCTGAACTCTGTACTGTTTTATTTAAAGCAAAATATGTTCAGTTGTGTCTAGGTTGGCAGCTTCCCAAATACTATGACTTTGCACTTGTTCTCTCTGTGCTTGGACATGGAATTTGTGTTCATGAAATCTATTCCAAAGGGTTTGGGTGGCCTTGCCCATACAAAATTGCCAGTTGCAGCCCACGTTACTTCTCATTAGGTCATTTCTGTTCACTGCCTGTTGCTTTCCTCAACAGACAGTTTACGTTCCTGGCAGCTCCAATTTCCTGGGAGCTCCACTGCATTTTCACATTTGCTGTCACAACTTCACAGTATCCTCTCAGGAGCACACTGCCTGGCCTCCATGGCCTTTTCCTAAAATCTGGGTGAAAGCCCCCACAAATCCAGAACCCTTACATTCTGCATGCCTGTAAAACCAGTACATATGGATAATACCAATGTCTGCCACTAGCTTGAGCAATAGCCAGTCCCCTTGAATATGGCTGCGAAGCCCAGATGGCTAAGCATAGAGAAGTGAATCCCAGGAAACCAATGGCCTATGTGGCCCTTCTTGACTGTGCATCTCAGGGACTCTCTTCTCAAATGAAAGCTTTAAAATTTTGCACCCTTGAGCGGGAGAAGAGTGGTGTCTTGTTAATTTCTGGGATGCCTTCAAGTCAACTTTCCTGTTATCCTGATGAAAAGTACTTGGTTTTTTAAAGGTAATCTTTCTAAGATATCCCTTGCTCCTGGATAGGAAGAACCAATATAGTGAAAATGGCCATACTTCCAAAATTGTTATACAGATTTAATGCAATTCCAATCAAAATTCCAACAACATATCTCACAGAATTAGAGAAAACAATCCTAAAATTCATTTGGAATCAGAAGAGACCTAGAATAGCAAAGGCAATTCTGGGCAACAAAGGCAAGGCAGGGGGCATCACAATCCCCGACTTGAAATTATACTATAAAGCTACTGTGATAAAAACAGTGTGGTACTGGCAAAAAAACAGACCTGAAGATCAATGGAACAGATTAGAAGATGCTGAAACAACCCCAGACATACTAAGCCACCTTATCTTTGACAAAGGTGCCAAACACATTCGCTGGAAGAAAGATAGCCTCTTTAATAAATGGTGCTGGAAAAACTGGCTCTACACATGCCGAAGATTGAAACTAGATCCATATCTTTCACCATGCACTAAACTAAATTCAAAATGGATCAGAGATCTAAATATTAAAACAGAAACATTAAATCTGCTGGAAGGTAGGATAGGTAAAACCCTTGGAGACATTGGTGTAGGCAAAGACTTTATGAATAAAAACTCAACCGCACGGGAACTATCCCAAAGAATCAATAACTGGGATCTCATCTTATTAAAAAGCTTTTGCACAGCAAGAGAAACCACCAACAGAGTGAAGAGACAACCCACAATGTGGGAAAAAATGTTTGCCAGCTGTTCCTCAGACAAAGGACTACTATCGAGAACATATAAAGAACTCAAAAAAATCAGACCTCCCAAATTTAAAGACCCACTCCAAAAATGGGCATCTGAGATGAATACACATTTCTCAGATGAAGAAATACTAATGGCAAACAAATATACAAAAAAATGTGCAACATCACTAGTCATTCGAGAGATGAAAATTAAAACAACACTGAGATACCATCTCACCCCAGAAAGAATGGCTACTATTAAGAAATCAACTAATAACAAATGCTGGAGGGGCTGTGGGGAAAAAGGAACCCTTCTTCACTGTTGGTGGGAGTGTTGACTGGTACAGCCACTGTGGAAGTCAGTGTGGAGATTCCTCAGAAAACTAGGGTTGGAGGTCCCATTTGACCCAGCTATTCCCCTTCTGGGCATCTTCCCAGAAGAATTAAAAACATTGTACCACAGCGATATATGTGCACCCATGTTTATAGCAGCACAATTTGTAATAGCCAGATCTTGGAAACAACCCAAATGCCCATCAACTGAGGAATGGATAAGAAAGATGTGGTATTTTTATACAATGGAGTACTATTCAGCCATAAAGAAGGATAAACTGGAGACTTTTATAGGTAAATGGATGCAACTCGAGAAAATACTCATAAGTGAAATAAACCAGAAGCACATGTGTAAGCATCGTATTATCTCTCTAGTATGAGAAACTGAAAGAGTAAATAAGATCCAAAATGTACAATAGATATGGTGAATCAAAAAGAAACTGGTCAAAAGGAAAGAGAGACTGGAATAGGGAAAAGAAAGAAGGGAAAGGGAAAAAATTGTATATATATATATATAAGATGGTTAAGATAGATACACTACCAATTTTACTTAGTTCATTGAAGAGTAAGGTTTGTGCCAATAATGTTTGGACAATTGAATGCTAATGTCTGGTGTCCTGAATAACTAACTTAAAGATAGTAATACGTAATGTATTAACCATTGTTACCCTCCTATTATGTTGTTTTGAAAATTTGTTCTTCTTTTAATTTGTTTTGTTTTTTTCTTCTCTTTAAAATAAAAAAAAAAAGGTAATCTTTCTACCAACAAACTTCTCCTTTGCCTCAATTTTTCAGACTCTTTCTTTCTAATGAAATTGCAAACTTTTCACATCTGTTTTTGCTCCTGATTCTCACTGTAGATTTGGCTAAAATGAGCCATCAGTACCAATTCCACAGCCAGAACATTAGGCTACAGAACAAGAGGATCATGGATGCAGCACCAGTCAAAAGTCAAAGCCTGGGAGCTCTCTGTAGAGTCTGCATTAGAAGGTTAAACAAACTGGAGAGCAGTGTCCAAAGGCAATGGCCAAGACTAGAGCTCTTCCAAAAACAGAGACACTTCCTTCTTCTTTCTTTCTTTACTCCATCCAGGCTATAAGCCTATTGGTTGTTGCCACCCAATCTGGGGTTGGTCTTTTCCCTCAATTTGCTGGGCTCCATGTCAACTATCCACAGACATATATGTTTTACTAATCTGCTGTGTAGTTCTTACTCAAGTCAAGTTGACACATCACAATTAACTTTTCCACAGACCCTGGTACATAGTAAGGCATGGCACAATCTGGACAACACCTTCATGTGTGCTTTCTCCTCTAACCACAAGACAGCAAACCAACATCATCCTTCCAAGATGAGGAAAGCCCTCAGGCTCTGCATCCTGGGACTTCAGAATATCCTGGTGAAGCTATACTCTTACAAATGTTGTTAGAACTGCAAAATAATCTTGAAAGTCCTAACAGAAATGCTGCTTTGTGTGTTCATTAACAAAGGAGTGAGCAAGATGTAAGCTAAATAATCACTGAATGTGAAATCACACATCAATATTGAGATGCTCTAGGTCTGAGATTAGGAAGGAAGGTAATAAATTGGTGCATTAATTTTCTTTTGGCTTTATATTTTATTTTATTTTATTTTTTATTTTAAAGAGAAGAAAAAACAAAACAAATCAAAAGAAGAACAAATTTTCAAAACAACATAATAGGAGGGTAACAATGGTTAATACATTACGTATTACTATCTTTAAGTTAGTTATTCAGGATACCAGACATTAGCATTCAATTGTCCATACATTATTGGCACAAACCTTACTCTTCAATGAACTAAGTAAAATTGGTAGTGTATCTATCTTAACCATCTTATATATATATATACAATTTTTTTCCCTTTCCCTTCTTTCTTTTCCCTATTCCAGTCTCTCTTTCCTTTTGACCAGTTTCTTTTTGATTCACCATGTCTATTGTACATTTTGGATCTTATTTACTCTTTCAGTTTCTCATACTAGAGAGACAATACGATGCTTACACATGTGCTTCTGGTTTATTTCACTTATGAGTATTTTCTCGAGTTGCATCCATTTACCTATAAAAGTCTCCAGTTTATCCTTCTTTATGGCTGAATAGTACTCCATTGTATAAAAATACCACATCTTTCTTATCCATGCCTCAGTTGATGGGCATTTGGGTTGTTTCCAAGATCTGGCTATTACAAATTGTGCTGCTATAAACATGGGTGCACATATATCGCTGTGGTACAATGTTTTTAATTCTTCTGGGAAGATGCCCAGAAGGGGAATAGCTGGGTCAAATGGGACCTCCAACCCTAGTTTTCTGAGGAATCTCCACACTGACTTCCACAGTGGCTGTACCAGCCAACACTCCCACCAACAGTGAAGAAGGGTTCCTTTTTCCCCACAGCCCCTCCAGCATTTGTTATTAGTTGATTTCTTAATAGTAGCCATTCTTTCTGGGGTGAGATGGTATCTCAGTGTTGTTTTAATTTGCATCTCTCGAATGACTAGTGATGTTGCACATTTTTTTGTATATTTGTTTGCCATTAGTATTTCTTCATCTGAGAAATGTGTATTCATCTCAGATGCCCATTTTTGGAGTGGGTCTTTAAATTTGGGAGGTCTGATTTTTTTGAGTTCTTTATATGTTCTCGATAGTAGTCCTTTGTCTGAGAAACAGCTGGCAAACATTTTTTCCCACATTGTGGGTTGTCTCTTCACTCTGTTGGTGGTTTCTCTTGCTGTGCAAAAGCTTTTTAATAAGATGAGATCCCAGTTATTGATTCTTTGGGATAGTTCCCATGTGGTTGAGTTTTTATTCATAAAGTCTTTGCCTACACCAATGTCTCCAAGGGTTTTACCTATCCTACCTTCCAGCAGATTTAATGTTTCTGTTTTAATATTTAGATCTCTGATCCATTTTGAATTTAGTTTAGTGCATGGTGAAAGATATGGGTCTAGTTTTAATCTTCGGCATGTGTAGAGCCAGTTTTTCCAGCACCATTTATTAAAGAGGCTATCTTTCTTCCAGCGAATGTGTTTGGCACCTTTGTCAAAGATAAGGTGGCTTAGTATGTCTGGGGTTGTTTCAGTATCTTCTAATCTGTTCCATTGATCTTCAGGTCTGTTTTTTTGCCAGTACCACACTGTTTTTATCACAGTAGCTTTATAGTATAATTTCAAGTCAGGGATTGTGATGCCCCCTGCCTTGCGTTTGTTGCCCAGAATTGCCTTTGCTATTCTAGGTCTCTTCTGATTCCAAATGAATTTTAGGATTGTTTTCTCTAATTCTGTGAGATATGTTGTTGGAATTTTGATTGGAATTGCATTAAATCTGTATAACAATTTTGGAAGTATGGCCATTTTCACTATATTGGTTCTTCCTATCCAGGAGCAAGGGATATCTTTCCATTTTCTGATATCCTCTTCAATCTCCTTTTTCAGAGTACTGTAGTTTTCAGTGTATAGGTCTTTTACATCCTTTGTGAGGTTGATTCCTAGGTATTTCATTTTTTTGGATGTTATTGTGAAAGGTATTGTTTCCCTAATTTCTCTTTCAGTAAGTTTGTTATTTGTGTACAGGAAGGCTATTGACTTTTGAGTACTGAATTTGTATCCAGCTACACTACTGAATTTGCTTATTAAATCTAGCAGTTTTTTAGTGGAGTTTTTGGGGTCTTCTGTGTAGAGTATCATGTCATCTGCAAATAATGATAATTTAACTTCTTCCTTTCCAATCATTATTCCTTTTATTTCTTTCTCTTGTCTAATTGCTCTGGCTAAAGTTTCCAGCACTATGTTGCATAAGAGTGGGGACAGTGGACATCCTTGTCTTGTTCCTGATTTTAGAGGGAAGGCTTTCAGTTTTTGGCCATTTAGTATAATATTGGCTGTTGGTTTGTCATAGATAGCTTTTACCAGATTGAGATAAAGACCCTCTATTCCAATTTTCTGTAGGGTTTTTATCATGAAAAGGTGCTGGACTTTGTCAAAAGCTTTTTCTGCATCTATTGAGATGATCATGTGATTTTTGTCTTTGGTTCTGTTAATATGGTGTATTACATTGATTGATTTACGTATGTTGAACCATCCCTGCATCCCTGGGATGAATCCAACTTGGTCATGGTGTATAATCTTCTTGATGATTTGTTGGATTCTGTTTGCCAGTATCTTATTAAGGATTTTTGCATCTATGTTCATTAGGGAGATTGGCCTGTGGTTCTCTTTCTTAATTGGGTCCTTCTCTGGTTTTGGTATCAGGGTAATGCTTGCTTCCAGGAATGAATTTGGGAGTATTGCTTCCCTTTCAATTTCATTGAAAAGTTTGAGAAGTAGTGGCGTTAGGTCTTCTCTAAATTTCTTGTAGAATTCAGCAGTGAATCCATCAGGGCCTGGGCTTTTCTTTGTTGGGAGGTTTTTAATTACATCTTCAATTTCATTGGTTGATATTGGTTTATTTAGGATTTTTAAATCTTCTTGATTCAGCTTTGGTAATTCATACGAATCTAGGGATCTGTCCATTTCTTCTGCATTTTACATCTTAGTAGAATATAAATTTTCAAAATAGGTATAGATGATCTTCTGGATTTCTGCAGGGTCCGTCATGATATCACCCTTTTCATTTTCAATTGCATGGATTTGAGTCTTTTCTTTTCTTTTTTTAATAAGGTTGGATAAGGGTTTGTCAATCTTATTAATTCTTTCAAAGAACCAACTTTTTGCTTCATTGATTCTTTGTATTGTTTTTTTAGTCTCCAATACGTTAATTTCTGCTCTGATCTTTATAATTTCCTCCCTTGTATGGGCTTTTGGCTTAACCTGCTCTTCTTTTTCTAGAAGCTCGAGGTTCACCCTTAAGTTGTTTATTTGCGCTTGCTCTATTTTCCTGATATAAGTATTTAATGCTATAAATTTCCCTCTTAGGACTGCTTTCATTGTATCCCATAAGTTCCGGTATGTTGTACTGTCATTATCATTCAGTTGTAGAAAGTGTCTAATTTCTTCTTTAATTTCATCTGTAACCCATTGGTTGTTCAGGAGGGTGCTGTTTAATTTCCATGTGTTTAGGGAGTTTTTGTGAGATCTTTTGCCATTGATTTCCAATTTCATTGCACTATGGTCTGATAATATGCATGGGATAATTTCAATTCCTTTGCATTTACTTAAGCAGGTTTTATGAGCTAGTATGTGGTCCATTTTCGAGAACGTCCCATGTGCAGCTGAGAAAAATGTGTATTCTGATGTTGTGGGATGAAACACTCTGTAGACATCTACTAAGTCCATTTGTTCAAAAGTTTGGTTCAGTTCTACTATTTCATTATTGATTTTCTGTCCAGTTGATCTGTCTTTTTGTGACAGTGGAGTATTGAGATCTCCCAATATAATTGTATTAGTGCTTATTTGATTTTTCATGTCCTTTAGTACTTGTTTTATATAGCTGGGTGCATTGGTATTTGACGCATATATATTTATGATCGTTATCTCTTCCTCTTGGATTGTTCCCTTTACAAGGATGTAATGACCGTCTTTATCTCTCTGAATCCTTCTTGGCTTGAAGTTCACTTTGTCTGCAAAAAGAATAGCTACCCCTGCTTTTTTCTGGGTTCCTGTGGCATGGAGTATTGTTTTCCATCCTTTGACTTTCAGTCTATGAATTTCTTTCTGAATTAAATGTGTTTCTTGTATACAGCATATTGTTGGATCTTGCTTCTTGATCCATTTCGCCAGTCTGTGCCTTTTGATTGGTGAATTGAGACCGTTAACATTGATGGTTAAAACTGATATGTATTGACTTATACTTGTCATGATATTTTCCTGTTGTTGGTCCCCACTCTGTTTTTCCCCTTTCCTGCTATTTAATTATCTGCCCTGCCTGGTGAATTCCTTCTGTTGGGGTTCCTATCTCTTTCTAGAATGTCCCTCAGAACATTTTGGAGTGCTGGTTTGGTGGTCATAAATTTTCTCAGATGTTCTTTGTCATGAAAGTATTTTATTTCTCCATCAATTTTGAAAGATAGTTTTGCAGGGTACATCAATCTGGGTTGAAAATTATTTTCCTTTAGAGCTTGAAATACATCATTCCAAGCTCTTCTTGAATTGAGGGTTTGTGCTGAAAAGTCAGCTGTGATTCTGATGGGTTTTCCTTTATAGGTGATTTGTCTCTTCTCCCTAACAGCTTTTAAGATTCTGCCCTTCTGTTGAATTTCTGGGATCTTGACTATAATATGCCTGGCTGAAGTTTTTTTTTGATCATGTCTAGTTGCTGTTCTAAAAGCTTCACTTATAGGGGCATCAAATTCCTTTTCTCTTCCAGGAAAGTTCTCCCTGATTATGTCTTTGAACAAGGTTTTAATGTCATTGTTGCTATCTCCTGCTTTTTCATTTATTCCAATTATTCTTGTTTATCTTTGAGTCATCTAGCAGCTGCTGAATTGATTTTTCATGGTCCCTTGCTGTTTTTAAGAATTCTTCCTTTTCATGATCACTAATTGCAAGCCTGTCTTCTATATCTGAGATCCTGTCCTCGCATTGGCTTAATCTGCTACAAATACTTTCAATGGAATTTTTGTTCTCTTGGATATCTGCTTGAATCTGCCTTATGGATTCCATTTCTTTCCTATGCTGAGCATTCATGGTTTCTATAGTTTTCTTAAGCTCATCTATTTTTTTGTCTGTATCAGCTATAGTGTCCTTAAGCATGGTCTTCAATGTGGACATTATCTCTGCAGTTATCTGTGAGATTATTTCTGTTTTAATTTTTTCCAGAGCCTCATTCAGTTGCTTTGTTGTTACCACTTCAGATAGGCCAGGTGAGTGGCTTTTGGATTGTCCCACCTCGTTGCCCCCTAGGTTTGCCTTTGGATGTGTGGGGTTGCATCTTGTTTAAGTGTCGTCTCATTTTTTCTTTCTTTAATTCCTGGGGTGATGTTTGCAAATTACCTGTGGTGGGTTACTTTATTGCTAGTGTTTAAGATCTTTAGAAGATGACAACTTCTCTGCAGTATCTTCCAAGTGGAGCTTGCTTTTGGGTTTTGAGCTTTCTGCCAGATCCTACCTCTTCAATTCATTGGGTATGCGAAGTTGCTACCTGTTTGGCCCAGTCCTTGATTCTTTGGTACTGTGCCACTGTATTTTCTGTGTCCCTTAGTCAATCTCAATCATGAAATATCAGGAAGGGAAGATGTTTAGAACAATTATTTCACATTTGGCTATAATGTTAACTAAAGCATCAAACACAGCCTAGAAAATGACAGACTGAGCTAACCAGTTATTTACCACTTTTAGCTGTATAGAGTTGCGGTTATATAACAAAATCTAAAACACACCAGAAAAATTATATGCAGTATACAAGTCCTATGTATGTCAATTTTTTCCTGAGGAGTTTAAATTTAAAATGAGTTAAGGAGCAAATAGAGTGTTGGGGGAATAGGAAGGAATTAGTTGTAAGGTTAGAGGACCAAGAGGGATCCCACTAAAATTGGGACACTGGTGCAGAGGACTGGTGGTAAAAAGAGAAGGAGGGGATAAAAGGAAGAACAGATCACAACCACAATCACAAAGAAGTTAGAGGCGCTGTTTACACTCATATAAAAAACCAGAGAGAATAATGAAGGAAAGAGCAAATACACATACAGAAACAAAAACGAAGATAAAAACAATAAAACAGACAAAACAAAAATAAACCCCCCCCAAAAAAAAAACCCTTCGCCAGAACAAAAAACAAATGAGTGAGAAAAAAATAAAAATAAAAATAAAAATAAAATAAAAAGAATCAGTTCCAGGTGTTGACTCTGCTGTAGGCAGGCACCGTATGGTGACAGAGTCCTGTTCCGTGCAGGTCGGTCCCAGTAAGCCAGGAGCGGCCCTCCGGCAGGCGGTGAGCAGAGGCCCGTACTTTCAGGCAGAGACCAGTCTAGCTTGCCTGCCGCTCTCAGTGCCCTTTCACTATCCCTGGGCCTGAGAGGCGCAGCGCGCTGTCCGGAGCGCGGGTTCCCTGCACTGGTTTCCTGCCGCTCTGATTTTCACCACGGCCCCCACTATGTCGCCGGGCCAGTCGCTCTCTGGCGCGGGACAGGTGTGGCTGAGAGACCAGTCTCGTTCGCCTGCTGACCTCAGCACACTTTCATGGGCCTGAGAGGCCCCGCGCTGCCCTGTCCGGAGCGCGAGTGTCCAGCGCTGTTTTTCTTTCGCGCCGCTCTGAGTTTCGCCACACCCCCCACAATGGCGCCCGGCCGGTCGCTCTCTGGCGCGGGGCAGCTGTGGCTGAGAGACACTCACTGTGGGCCAGCTCAGTTCTCCGCCACTCCCCCGCCTCGCCGCTGTCTCAGGATCCTCCGTGGGGGCTCCCTGGGCGCCAGCTGTCACCGTGTGTCCGTAGAATTGAGCTTCTGTCTCGCTGCGATTCCTGGGATGGTAGAAGGTGCATGTGCGCGGTCTGCTCCTTCTTCTTTGTTGGAAATCACCCTTCACTGGTGCCAGGGGTCCCAGATCGTGCTTCAGAACTTTTCTGGGTTCCGGGGAGGCATCCCCCCCCCTCCTGCGCTTTCCCAGTCGCTATATTCCCGTGTTCCAATGGTAACTTTTAGAGAGAGTTTCGCTGCCTGCTTGTTACTCATCCGCCATCTTTTTCCTCCTCCCTTGCTTTATATTTTAAAACACGATTAATTTTTCTAGTGGCATTATATAAAATATTACATTTTATTCTCACAATAACAATATGAGGTAGACAGTGCACAATACATTGTTCCCACTTAACTGTGTGAAAACTGAGGTGCAGGAAGCTCAGTGCTCATCCGAAGCCACATAGACACTGGTGTCAGGACATAAACTACGACCTCAATTTTAAGATGTCACTCTGTCCATGTCACTTTCTTTTTATTTTCCTTACCTTCCCATCTTCTCCCACTTAGTCTTCTCTTCCCTGTTAATTATATAATATTTTACCCATCATATGATAAAAATAAGATGAATCGCCATTAATGCAACATATGGCTAAAAAACATGGTATTACCAATACTGCTGAAGTCCAACTTTGTTTCATTCCTGACATGTAACCATTATCATGGATTTTGTAGTTATTTTCTCTTTCTTTCTAGTTCATCATCTTATCATTTATGCATCCCTACCATTATGTTCAATATTGCATGTGGTTAGATGTTATGTGTGTATTCTCTTTGCTCAAAATTATGTATCTAACAGTCATCTAATTTGATATGTATAGATGTAGTTCTTTCATTTCCACTGCTGTAGAATATCCCATTTTATGACTACACTTACTTTATTCACCTGTTCTCTTAATGATGGGCATCTGAGCTATATGATTCCTGTTGCACATAAGCAAAATTCTCTCCAAGACATTCACCCAGGAGCGAAGTCATTTCACCAAAAAGTACCTATACTACCTACACTAACACCTTTACTAATGCCAAACTGTTTTCCAAATTGGTTGTACCAATTCCTATGAACTCATTACTCTGCATTTTCAATGACTTGAAATTTATAGAAATTTCATTTAGTTTTATTCCTAGTGCTCAAAACTTGGTTTTTAAATGCAATTCTGCAATAGAAAGAATGATGCTTTCTTAAAGAAATAGTAGTCTACAAAGGTAGCACAAGGAAAATGAAAAATATCCTGAAGGCTTTTGTGGTGTTAGAAAGTAAGAAAATGTTTCAAGAAGTAAATACAAACACAGGAAAATACAGGAGCCAACCTGAAGGAGCTTCTAGTTGTCAAAGTTGGAGAAATCAGAGCAACAAAATATAGTATTGAGTTATAATCCATAAAATATGATAAGTATCCATGAGTCCAACCTAAATACAAATACTTGAATAAATATTGATAGGGTAGATAGGAAAGTTCTTCCTTCTGGTAGAATTTGAATTAATAAATGTAAAATAATGAAGATCATCACTAAATATATAGTAACAACTGTTGCAGACAAGCTCTATCAATAGTTGTTAAAATGCTAGTATTTTATGTTAGTAAATATGTTAGTAAAAGTTTGAGGAGAAATAAAGTTCACATCATTTTAAAATAACTGACCCTAGATATTTATTAACTACAAGGAGAAAGATAAAGATTTTATGGGGAAGAAACTTGATAGAAATCACTTGAACCGAGGGGTCAAAGTCTGCACCAGGAGCCCTGTGAGGTGATGCAGGCAGGAGGACAAAAATCACCTCCCAGCATCCTCACCTAACATGCACTGCTTCAGTGAAATCATGAGCTCCATCCACATCATCTGTTGTTGTTCAGCATAATAAAGTATGTGCTTCAAAAATGTCCAGGTTGTAATAGACAAGAAGAGACCGAGGGACTGTTACAGACTGCAGCGGACCAAGAACAACCAACAAATAAATGCTACATGAGATTCTGGCTCAGATCACAAGTCAGAGAAAGGAAACCAGTGGAAAATCAGTGGCAAAATTTAAATAAGGTCTTCAGGGTCGTTGGTAGTACCGTAGCACTGTTAATTTCCTGGCTGTGAGCACTGGTGTAATTATAGAATATGTTACCAGTAGGGGAATCAGGATGAAGGATGTGTGGAAACTGTTTATGCTGTTCTGTCAACTTTCATTTTTAATTTAGTTCAAGGTAAGTTTCTTAGAAAGTTTTCTTTTTTTTTTTTTCTATCCAAAGTTTTTTATCAGTTTTAAAATGATAGAGATCACACAGCAGCTTTATTCCTGGTAAGCTGTTGGAGACTGTGTCTCACAAGGGGGCAGCAGTGAGATTCTTAATACCTCCCCAGACTGGGACAGGCCCTGCACTCAGCACACCACCCTGCCAGGGCAGGGGCTTTACCACTAAGGTTGCCACAAGCACCTTCTTTCTGAAGCAAGCAGATTCCAAAGGAGGGGCTAGGCCAGACATAGTCAAGGCTTTCTCACAAACTCTATTGGATACTTTGCTTTATTCCCCTAGACACAAGCAAGTGAAGGGCAGAAAGAACCTATCATGTCACACTAATAACTTTCCAGAGGAAGAAAACAGCAAGCATTGGGAATCAGTGTTCCTCGTAGTCCTTACCTACAGAGATACTTAGGGCAGTCATTTTATGTTTCTTTTTTCAATTTTGAAAGCAGAAGATCTTATACTAAGCATCTAAACTTCTATAGGTTTTAGAACTATTTGTATCTTCTACTTTATCTTGAGTCAATTTTGGTAATTCCCTCATTTCCTGAAAATAAGACCTAGCTGGAAAATAATTAGCCTTGAAAACTAGAGATGAAAAATGCCAGCCCCTGTCACCCTGTCCCTGCCTCACCTGCCTTACAGAGCAGCCCTCGAGCAATAGTGATGGCAGGTGAGGCAGGGATAGGCTGGTGGGGCTGGCATTTTTTAGCTCTAGTTTTCAAGGCTGATTATTTTCTGGCTAGGTCTTGTTTTCAGGTGAACACAGTTTTATAGTTTCTGTTTCCATTCCATCTATATTTCTGAGTATATTTGGCAGAGAAAACAACCTCCTTTGAAAGCACAGGTGGCTTTCTGGGTTCTGAGGCTTCTTTTCTGCCTTTTCCTTTACCTACTAAGGTGGCTAATCCAGTCCCTAGAATGGGGACAAGCTGTGGCTTAGCCTTGTAGGAAGAAGTCAGGCTGTGATAAGAGACAAGACCAGAGCAAGGGGAATTCCCAACATGCAAGGCCTCTCCTCAGAGATCCCTGAGATAGACACTTGTGGAGGACACCTGGACGGCTCTCCTTGAAAGAAGAGCAATTATCTCCATTTTGGCTAAACCTGGCCCTGTTTCCATGTCCTGATATGTACAGAGCTGGCTAGGACTATTCCTTATCACTTCAATTGGCTTTAAGCAATGCAAATCGGTCCAGCCGAGATACTGATGTGTAGTCTTTGAAGCAAGTGACAGGTCAGTGTTTCCCCGCCCCTGTAGCCCCTAAAACATATAGGTGAGCCTGGCGGGATGGAGAGCCGTGCTCCACACTGTCAGCTGGGATCGAGCCTCAAGAAAGAGGCTATGACTTCCCAGGGCATAGAAGATTACACATCAGAGCTGAAGCACCAACCCCAAAACATTAGATACTACCTTGAATTGTGTTATGCAGATTACTCCTTCTGCATATCCTTCCCTCTGCATATTGCAAAGGTGATTTCAGGCCACCTACCTAGTCCAGCTCATGGTACTCACGGACTTCCTGCCATTCTCACAGTCACTCATCCCCGAGCCACTTCCCTCCTTGAGAATTAATAAAACCCAGGTTTGGCCCTGGATCGAGGCCTTTTGTTCCAGTAACCTCCATCTTGGCTGGACTTAGGACCCCTTGGCTCCCCACAACTATAAATATGCTTTAGTGTCTTTATTCTCACCGTGGGTTGCACTGGAAGTGGTCGATTGGAATTAACTCACTAGAATTCCAATAATTTTTCCATGGGATTACAAATATAAACTTCCTGGACTGCGACGAGGACCACGAAGGGCTCGCTATAACCCTGATGAGTACACATCAGTGAGAATGAAGATTGCCATTCAGCTTCTAACTGGGAGTGGAAAAAGAATTAGAAGGAGGGGGAGAAGGAAGAACAGTAGCATCATTGTTATCTATAATTCAAAAGAAAGGTCCAAGAAAAAGACGAAAAAAATCATTAAAAAGACCCAGCTGACAGCCACTGTTAGTTCTGCAATAATTGGGGGTGAGGACAATGCAAAAGGAGAGGGAGGGGATGGAGAAGCTGGGAGAGAGAAATAACTATGGATCAAGGAATACAAGAAAAAAAAAGTCTGAGAAGAGTAGAGAAGAGAGCAGTGACTCAAGCTCAAGCCGTTGTGCAACTTGGTGATTGCAGCACAGTTACAAGTACAGTCCGCTGGGAGGGTTTCACATGGTGTACTGAACAATACTACGTGCTTTTGTTTTTCATAAAATTAGTCATTAAGCTTGCACAGACATATCTATGTCTTCTCTGAACTTGTTGGACACTCTGAATAGCTTACCTTTGATGGATGAGTGTTCCAAATAAATTTTTCTTGCTCTGTAACAAAGGCAACGAGACTGAAATTGTAATTTAGCAACTTTTTTTTTTTTTTTTTTTACCGGGAATCAAACTCAGGGCCTTGGGCTTGCCAGAAAGACGCTGTACCGCTGAGCTACATCCCCAGCCCTTAGCAAAGTTTTGTGAAAGACATTCATCTGAGGGGCAAGATAGCCATTTGGAATGGATAGAATATGTGGTGAAAATTAGGAGTAGAGCTCTTGAGCATGCAAGTTGGGCAACATTTCTTTGGACATCGAAGACAGTAAAAGTATATACTTGTTTTTTGTTTTATTTCATTTCTAGCAATTTGCCTTAGTTTGCTGTGTCAGTGCATAGGGTGGGAGCCTCAATAGCTTCTTCTGACTTCCTTTCGCTAGAACTTGACCGTATTGCTCCCACCGATTATTCTCTCATTTCTCTTCTTCCTTTCCCTGCCAAATACCTTCAGGAAGCTTCTTACCCATTCTTCCCAGCGGTCTTTCTTTACTAGGCCTTTGCAATGCTGTCCTTTCTTTTTGCAAAATGGTTCTTACCGCTCTTCACCAAACTAACCCATAATCGTTATTTTACTTATATTTTGGGTTTTATAATTACATACAATTTCAAACAAGCAGAGAAGACTAGAAAACAACATATAAATCCTGACATTATCACCTCTTAACATTCTATCTCATTTACTTCAGAACTTTCTATTTAGACAAGCCTGTGGATTGGCTTACTTTCTTGTTTGTTTTTTTGGGCTGAGGTATGGAGGAATAGGGATTAATTCAAAATATAATTTCTGGAATGTACTACATATCACATTATAGATATCAAAGTTTACAATTTAGATTTATTTATTCAGGAAAATGTTCATTTTATGAACAGTGGTATCCTGTATGCTAATACCAATGCCACTAATAACATTTAATAAAGGAGTGAAATTTGCCACACGTCGCTTGGCACTTAAGGCACAGAAACAGTGTGGGGAGCCAAAAGCATCATTCCCAGGATTGAAATTTAGGTTTCTCACTTACAGACACGTTCTGTGTCACTGCCCTGATACTATGTCATTGCCTTTCATTCATGACTTTGATTTTTGCAGCGGAAAGTTATTGTGGTCAAACAATCTAAAATGATCTGAAGAACCTGCTAAGTTTCATCAGTCTGAAATTTTCTTTTTTGTGTCTGGAAATATTAACAGAGTTAAATAGAAGACACAGTAACACCGAAAGTTCATTTACAATTATGAGTGTTTTGTGCCCTGCTTTTTTCTTTGCCCTTATTAAAATGGCTGGTGAACAACTAGATAATCTCACTTATTATCCCCTTACCACTTAATTACCATTTTGCTCTTTATCTTTAGTCTATCTTGTTCATTAAAGAACTCCGGCCTCTCTTGGTGTCAGCCCTATAAAGCTTGATCTCTCATCATAATCACACAGCCTTTGTGATAGTCAAACATTCACTAGAATGACCATTTAAGTGATGTATTTTCTTTATCCACCTTTTACTTCTTTGTGAAAGAATACAGGGATAAGTTTCCAGTATTCACATATTTATCTACCATCACACCTTTACCAGGTAATGGGAACAGCTATAGTTCTAACACCAATCTGGGACTTTTGGCCTTTGATTTATTCTTCCAGGGATCTACTCTTGGCTTTGCTTATACTATTTTTCATAATGGATGCTATGGCTTGTATCTAGAAAGCCTCATGCGCTCATAGGTGGGGCTTTTCAGAGATGGCTGGATCTAGGGTATGTGAGTGTGCATTAAGGGTATGTGAATATAGATTAAGGGTGTCATAACTAAATTAGTCGACCAATTGATTTAGCATAGTTCTGGGTGTGGATAATGGGAAGCCTCACCCTGAGTATAGGTGACACCACCCAAAAGGCTTGTATCCTGGATGAGATAAAGGAAAGTGAGGCTTGGTATTTGCTTCCTCCTGCCTGCCCTGCTATGGACTGTTTCTCCTTTGTTATGTCCCTCTGCCATGCCATTCTGACTTGGAACTAGCCAACATTGGACTGAAACCTCTACAAACTGAGCTAAAATAAACATTTCCTCCTTTAACTTTGGGTGTTGGGTATTTTGTCTCAGCCATGAAAGACGTAACTAAGACACCCAGTTTACAACACAAAAGCAAAAACACAAGCACTAAAGGCAAGAATGTTTGCTTGTAGTCACTATAAAGTAGTATCGATCAGCTGGAAATGGCCAAAATCCTGACAAACTATGTTAGAAAGCAGTTTTTATGACACCGAATGTCAGAAAATGAAGACAGGGGTAACTGAGAGACTGGGAAAATGAAGCTATACTTTGCCCCAGCACCAGGTTCGAAGGAAAATTCCAAGCTACAACCTGAGAAGGTGAATCTGAGGCAGAGCCTAGTAGAATTCTTGAATTGAGGGGATGGTGCTGAGAGTCTGGGTGAAGATTTTCAAAAGGCTGCCCCAAGTGTCCTGCATGAAATATTGCTGGGTGAATTTAAAGAAGTTCTAAGTAAGTGGAGCATTTATTCTGTGTTACTTCATAAGAAGACAATATTATTTAGATGCTAATTCTCTACAAATTGATGGATAGGTTACCAGTCAAAATCCCATCAGGCTTGTTGTTGATTTGTGTTGGCAGAAATTGACAAACTGATTCTAATATTTATAGGGAAGGACCTAGAATGACCAAAAAACTTTGAAGCACAATAAACACTAATTTTATTTTATTTTATTTATTTATTTATTTATTTTTGGTAGGTACTGGGGGTTGAACTCAGGACCTCATGCGCCAGCAGGCACCCGTGCCGCTGAGCGACATCACCGGCCCTTTTTTCGTATGTGGGTACCGGGAGTCGAACTCAGGACCTCGCGCTTGCCAGGCAGGCGCTTATGCTGCTGAGCTATCTCACTGGCCCAACACTAATTTTAAAACTTAAGAGTCATTAATCCCTCTCAAAATATTTCCCTTCTGTTGTAGTCAGGGTTTGCAAGGGAAAAAATTTAATACAGGACACATAATTTATAAGATTATTTTATAGTACTCACCCAAGTGTCAAATACAAGAGTGCAGGAAATCTGTCCACACACTAAAGACCCAAAGAATCCAGCTGAGGGCCTGGATCCCAGGGCAATGTCCTGCATGAGTCCAGCTGAAGACCCAGAGCCCATGGCAATGCCCCCGTGAGTCTAACTGGAGGCCCAGAGCCCACAACAATGTCTCATGCAAGTCTTTTTCATGGATCTGCACTGGGAAGGCCCAGAGGTCAGTGCTGGAAGCTAGAAAGTCTGTGCCAACGGGGTGAAGGATCTGTGCCAGCAGGCTGAGGAATCTGCTCTGGAGCCAGAAAGTGATGCTCAAAGTAAGGACCAGAGCTCCCCTGGAAAGTACCACAGCCATCCTCAGCAACAACAAGGTCCTGAGCTCCTCTGACAAACAGCCGAGTTCATATCAGGAAAGCCAGCGTGACAAGCTCCTCCAGGAGAATCAACAGCACCACCTCTTCCTCTCCAGTTCTCCTTTTTGTGTTGTTGGCAACAATCCTCAGGTGGGCCCTCCACACCCAGCACCACGCTGGTTCAGTTCAGCTGGGTGTTACAAGTTGACCACCAGTTGTCAATCCGCCACACCTTCCTTTGGACACACTTATCCTATTGTTCTTGCCAATGCGTCTTTTACCATAACAAGTTTTATTCACTGGGTTGATAAAACTGCAAAACATAAGATAGTGTGGTATAGTTTTTTAGAAGATAAGAAAACAGAACATCTTCCTGATCTCATGTTAAGATAGGTTTCTTAGAGAAGATACAAGAAGCACTAAAGGAAAAGTTTGACACATGTGATCATTTAAAAATTAAGAACACCTCTGCATATAAAATATACTATACTGAGGAAAAAATCCAAGCCCTACAATGTTACAGGATATTTGCAACACATAAGTAACTAACAAAGGACTATTATCCAGAATATATAAAACTATTAAAATTATTAGGAAAAATAATAACCAAAAAGAAAAATGGACCAAGACTTACAAAGATACTTAATAAAACTGGAGATCCCAATGCCCAGTAAATATGTAAAAATGTATTCAAATTTATTAGTGAGGTAAATGTAAATTGAAATCATAATTAGTTACTATTACAAAACTTTCAGATAGTCAATAATTAAACCTCTACACTGGTGGTGTTTAAAGTTTGTGAGCAAAATAATTTATACAGCTGGGGAAAGCACATTGGTATATAATTACTTTGGAAAATAATTTATTATCTGGAAAAGCTAAAGGTATATACATTCACATCTCAGCAATTTCTGTTCTAAGGAAATTCTTACACATATGTCAAGGTATGATCAGAACATACAGTGAATGTTTACATTAAAAAAATTAGCACAGTAAATGACACATTGCCATTATCTCACTCAGAATACTTCCCCTTGATTCAAACTCATTTAACCCATCATTCTTGCCACTTTCTGAAGCAGTTCTGGAAGTGCTCTTTCGTGGCTGTCTTTAGTTGTGTTGATGTGGCTGCCTCAAGTCTTGAATCAATTCAAAACATTTATTTTACATGATTATTTTGACCTTGGGGAAGAGCCAGAAGTCACACAATGCCAAGTCCAGAAAACAAGGTGGAAGAGGACACAATTTTTTTATTTTTAAAAAATATTTTAAAATATTTATTCTTTAAAAATGTTTTTTAAAATATTTTTAAAAATATTTTAATTTTTTTATTTGACAAAAATGCCTGGAACATTTGATCAACAATAGGTGATCAGGGCCGGTGAGATGGCTCAGCAGCGTAAGCGCCTGCCTGGCAAGCACGAGGTCCTGAGTTCAACTCCCGGTATCCACATATGGAAAAAGGGCCAGTAATATCACTCAGCGGCATGGGCGCCTCCTGGCGCGCGAGGTCCTGAGGTCGACCTCCGGTACCCACAAAAAAAAAAAAAATTGTTATGGTTTATTATTTTTTATTATGGTTTCTATGTAAAATGTCCCCCCAAAAGTATTGTGTGTTCAGAAGTGGAGCTTTGGAAGGTGATTAGATCATGGCAGCACTATATTCATTAAGGGATAAATCTAATGATGAGTTCATAGTTGAATGTGCTGTTAGGAGGCGGGGCCTAGTTGCAAGAGGTGGGTCACTGGGGGTGCCTTTGGAGGTCTCTCTCTCTCTTTTTCTCTCCATCTTTTGCTCTCTCTCTTCCTGGGAACATGGGAGGAGCAGCTTTTCTCGACTATGCCCTTCTCCCATGCCATTTCTGCCTGGGATCCAGCTAACCATGGAGTTAAACCTCTGAAACCATGAGACAAAATAACCCTTTTTATCCTTAAGATGTGTATTTCAAGTATTTGGTGCCAGCAATAAAAAGCTGACTAATCCACTCTGGCACCAGACTCCAGTCTTCATGATTTCCAAATGCTTAACCTCTTCTAATCTCCGCATGTGCTCTTTTGCACAGAGCCCTGCTGCTTGAGACCTTAGCAGCGGGGGCATAATCAACTTTCCTATGTCTCTCCTTCCCCAGCTGTCTTCGCCATGATTGATCAGGTCCCTCAATGGCTGTACTCACCAATGTCTTCTTCCTACCATTGTTAAAATTCTTTTTATTGGCAGGTAAATTGTTTGGACTTACCTTCTTAATTTCTTAAAACTCTTTTTCTTTACCTTATCCTTCAGTATCATGCAGACAGTTCACTTCTAAAACCTGGAACAAGTTTCACTGGTGTAGGGTGGAGGAAAACTTGAGCGTCCTCACCTCGGGGAGCACCTCTCCCAACGCAGGCTTCCGATGCACATTCAGGTCATGTTCCTCACCTCTGCTACAAAACTCTGTGCCCACTTCATGCACCACAGAAACAAAGGGTGATCTTTTATTTCCTTGGTCAGGGAAAGAACTTTTTTTCTGCTTTCAGAATATTCCATCATGGCTTTGTCCAGAGCATGCGTCATTACTCCATCCAAAGGGGATTAGGGTGGATTTGGTAGACCAGGATTTAGTAGGTCCCAAGATATGTACATCATGCCACTTCCAGATCCTCATGATGAGTAATTATGTGTAGTAATAATATATAAATGTCTAAAGCCCAAGAGCCTGCCTTCTTTCACTGACATGATTTTGATGATGTTAGTATAAGGACAGCACAATTTCTACTTTAAGCCATAATCCAGTTGTACTTGTGTGATATGAATGTACCGGTGAGCTCATCCTCACTGGTCCCCACCACAGAAATCATATCCATTCATTTATTAGTAAATTCATTTAATTACCAAGTGATACTTACTACCTAATAATACAGTTTGTGCTGATGGAAGGCAGCTATGCTTGGTTCCTGCTCTCAGGAAGTTTCTAGACTAGTGGAAGAAGATATGGTACAGGTGGTCTGAGTCAAGTGCCATGACAGCACAAAGGTGATAATGATTCACTCCTGGATTCCACCTAGAGGGCCCGAGGAGGGCTTTTATCAGGGAAAGAACATGAGACCTAGATCAAGGTAAGTGGGAGGAACTTGCCCAGTCTGGGAGGAAAGAAAAATTACTGTTTAGAGACTTTAGGTTTTGTGTCTGGATGTCCACCCAAAGCTTCATGCAGTCATGGGTGATGGGCTTTTCAGAAGCAGTTGAATCTAGAGTGTGTGATTGATTCGTAGTGCAATGCTGGGATTAAGGGTGCTGGGACTAAGGGTGAGTAATTGCTGGATCAGTCCACTGATTAGATTGGCACCACCCTAATCCCAGCAGTCTGGATAAAATAAAAGGGGCAGAAAGAGGCTTGTTACTCCCACTTTTTACTCTTGTTTTTGCTGTCTTCTGCCGCCATGAACTTTTGCCCTTCTCCATGCCACCCTGCCTTGGAGATAGCTGATTATGGACTGAAACCTCTACAAACTGTGAGCTAAATAAAACTTTCCTCCTTTAACTTTGGATGTTGGGTATTTTGTCTCAGCAATTAGAGAAAAATAACTAAGATAGGTACCTTACCCAAGTCAAGACATCCACTATTTGTGACCCAGGCAGTCTCAGACCACTAACCAAAAGCAACAGTGTGAACATACTCAAGGATCTTACTTGCCATATGCATTACAGTGTGCCAGATCCTTTAAAGGAATCAAAGAATAAGACCCTATCCCTGTGAAAGAAGAGTTTGTAGTATTATTGGGGATTGGTCAAGTTGCAAGTAGGAGTCACAGAAAGGTCATAGCTCAGGCTCACTATGGGTGTGTCATAGCAGTACTGAATGTGATAAACACCAACTATGAATCTCTATTGTTTTTCTAATGTTCCTTAGGAAAGTAAGCTTAACTTGTTTAAAAAATGTGCTCACACTAAGGCTTGCTAGATTCTGAAATTCCATGGCCACAGTTGTGATGTCGGTGTGAATGTACACCCATCCCAAGCAACCAAACATCCCTGCCGTCACGTTGCAGTCATTTAGTTTAGTTAGTATGAGTACAACAGTGAGAACAGCCTAACAACAGGCCCCTATGAAAGAAAACAGCCCAGCCAGGTTAAGAGCTAATTCAAGCAGCTAAGCCAAGCCCAGAAACACAAAGGTAAACACAAGAAGAAGGATAAAAATCTATACTCCGAAGGGAGATACGGACTCTTCCTTCAGAAAGAAGACTCTTACCTAGGGTGCATTAGATTAGTTAAAGCTTTCTAACAGCTCCTCCCTATCTCTGGACCTGGAATTCAACCAGATTTCAGGAGAACATTAGAGATACAAGTTTCTTTTTTCAATTCTTTTGAACTCATTTGTTTTGAAACAAGTCCCTGTGCTCTATCTACATAAGGCCAAGACAAAGAAAACATGTTGGACTTCTTTCCTCTCTTAGGTATCCACCAAGAGCTTTGTAGTATTATTATTTCCAGTAAACAAACACTCCGCTAAATTCCTCCTTTTGTCCTCCAGTTTATTTTTCAACTTTGGGAGACAAAGAAATCAGATTTCTACAAAATTAACTGTTTTAATATCTGTAATTCAATGTCAACAGCATCAACCATTTCCTGTGTCTGTATAGTTCCATCAACCTGCCATCAGCAACACGACTGTATCTTTATGACACTGGACATTGCAACTTAGGTTGCATTTGAGGTAATGATTGAGTACCTGTTCTGGTCTAGCACTTCTCCAGGAGGGAAAATTCAGAAGAAGCAGCCATAGGAAGAAGGAAAGATACCTGAGATAAATGCCATACTGTTGGGGATCATGAATTATAAATTGACATAGTATCTATCCTAGATGCTCCTTACCCTGCCTGCCTTGTGGGCCAGGTTTGGAATGCAGAAATCCCACTTCTTTGGTCAATGAAATTAGCACCAAGGTGTGGGGATGGATCTTTATGATGTTAAACTTGCCCATTCTATCACTGCTTCTACACTGTTCCAGGAAAAGCACCATACCCCTCCCCCTGCACTGGCTAATAAAATGGTGGCTAGCTGGAGATTCCGGGTCTTTTGTCCCCACAGGACATAGATCATCCCAGAGACCTGCTGCACCCTTCTATCTTGTCTCTTGCTCTTTCTTTTCTTTTTTGCCAAGTGCCATAACCTGGGCAGGAGATTGGGGGCTCACTGCAGGTATCCCCAATAACATACTTCCATGCCCTTCCCATCATTCTCTTCTTTAAAATCTATACTTCCGTGTACCTAAAATTATAGAATCACTTCCCCTCTTGAACCTTCTCCACTGATTCACTTTCATGAGTTCAGCTCAATTCCAGGAGTTTAAATGCTAGCCTCTCGAGAGAGGTAACTGATGGATCCACAGATCATCATGGATGCATGGATCATGAGGCTTAATGCAAATAATGTTAAAGATGGAATTACCAAGCAATACATGTTGAAGCACCGTAAGGAAGACTGTATTCAGGAACACTGGAATAGATACACAGACCACTGCCACTGGGTCCTGCAATGGGGAGACAGATGGGGCCCAGCCCTGCATATAGCGTGGGCAAGTGGTAATGACAGCCAAAGAGCAGTGTCAAGGTCAGCAGCGGAAAATTATTATTATTATTTTTTTGTGTGTGTGTGGGTACCGGGGGTCGACCTCAGGACCTCGAGCGCCAGCAGGCGCCCGTGCACTGAGCGATATCACCGGCCCCTTTTTCGTATGTGGGTTCCGGGAGTCGAACTCGGGCCCTCGCGCTTGCAAGGCAAGCGCTTACGCCACTGAGCCTTTTCACCGGCCCAGCAGCGGAAAAATATTAAGAGGAGACATCAGGAGTAGGGAGGTGATTCTTGCTGAAGACCGGCCACGGTGATCAGACCTTGCCAAGGGGAGAATGGAGAACATCAACCAGTGTCAGGGTGATGAGATACTGCGTACAGAAGTACTTGTTTATCTGACTTAAGAGGTTCTTGGCTAAAACTCTGCTACATAAGGAAGTACACAGACGGCCTTATCAGAAGATTCAGAAGTCAAGCAGTCTTTGTCAAGTAATGGACAAAAGTTTGGCAAAGCGAAGAATCTGTGTCAATGAGTTTTCCACTGGTTTCATTATGAGACCAGAGCAGAGGAGCCACGGGGACTGGGACAGGGTTTGGGCTGAATATTGAAAGTGTCAGATGAGTAGTAGAGAGGGCAGGGGCTGGGGAAGCGGCAGACCAAACTGGCCTGTGTGTACAAGGTGCTCCCGGTGCCCTTGCTCAGCACGCAGGAAACAAGAAAATGCTGGTGAGACTGAGCAGGATCACAGTGGGGATCCATACAGAGACAGAGAAGCAGCAAAACTGAGAGACAGAGAGACAGGGTTGTGGGTGGGAACTAGGCAGTGTAGGTATTTCAGTGAACGGTAGACACCTTGATTATTCATTCCTGAAATTCACGGTGCTTTCTTTCTGTCCTTCGCTGTTTCCTTGCAGGTGTAAAAAATGGAGAAGAGGTTGGGAGTGGTGACACATTCCTGTAATCTCTGTACTTGGTACACTGAGGAAGGAGGATTCTGGGTCTGAGGCCAGCCCAAACTACATAATGAGAATCTGTCCAGAGAGGGAAAAGGAGAGAGAGAGAGAGAGAGAGAGAGAGAGAGAGAGAGAGAGAGAGAGAGAGAGAGAGAGAGAGTGTGAGTTGAGGGGAACGAGGGGTAAGGCCTGGAGAGAGTGAGCTGGCTGTGGCCTCTGTTACCTGTTTCCTAAGACCAGACCCAGTCCCATGTGTGCTTGCTCTACCCCCAAACACCTTCACAAAGACCCTGCAGTTTTCCAGCTCCGTGGTGTAAATGCACACATCACCCTGATGAGCTCTCAGCAACAGCCTGACTTCCCAAAGGACCTTCCACACAGCTGTATGCCAAGGGTCCACCTGTAAGGACCCATTTGGGGATCCTAAGAAGTTTTATCCCACCCAAACAACTCTAAGCCTGCACTCCAAATCCCTCAGTCTGCAGACACACACTGCTTGAAGGAATTCATGGCACTTGCCTACTCTCCCAAGAAACACTGGCTTAGTGATTGCTTTTCCTTCTGAGCAATAAGTTAGCAGCTTTCCTATCAGACAGAATGGAAGGTCTACAACAGGGAGAGAAGTCATTCTGGACAAAGGTCCTTCCTCAAAAGGCTTGGAGTATCCAGGGAAAATCTGGAAATAGGGTCCCTCTTGTGACAACTAGGAAAAAGTGCTGACCTCTTTTGACTGTTTCTAGGCAATAACTACCCAATGCAAGAAGCACAGCGATCGTTTTATTCTCAAAAGCCACATAATTCTGTATTTCTGTAAGCCAGCTCTGCACTGCGGGCTGCAGATGCTAATAGGCATTTTACCTCTTAGGGGTATCTTGTCCCAATGTCCCTTCCTTGGCTGTGTCTCCAAGGCAAGTGTAGGTGGGTGGTCAGAAGCACAGTGAGGTCTCTGAATCACCTGTAGAGGAAATCTCAGATCTGCCCCTGTGAGGCCACTAACTTCCCTCTTCCCTGGAACATGAAACCACAGACATCTTGCCCTGTGCTGGCATAGGGTGTGTGGTTTGGGAAAGATGGGGGACAGGAAGTAGAGTACTTCTGGGTAGCAGATTGGCAATGGGAATGGTGATTGCACAATGCTCCTCAAACTTCCGAGTGAATAGGGATCATCTGGAAACGCAAGAAAACGCAGGGTCTGACTCAGGGTCTGCATGAGACTGAGATCTTGCGTTTCTGACACACCGCCAGATGATGTCAAAGCTGCTGGTCTCATCTTACTCTGAGAAGCAAAAGGGCACCAAACAGAAAGTGGTGAGGATTCAGAGACAAAAATTTTCCTGCATCTAAAAATGGCCTTGGTCTACCTCTGGGCCTGGGCCTGAGTTCTAGATTTGTTCTCAGTGGCTTTGAACTTGATGTGCTCAAGACCACATTGATAAAGCAAGTCTCCTTTCCTGGGAAACAGGACCTCAGGACAAGTTTTGTGTTATGGGCCTGGAAAGCCCGGTATCCTTCCTCATAGAAAAGAACCCAAATCATAGCTCATGCCACTCACACAGGATTCTCAGGCCACGGCCAGTGCTGGCTCACAACATGTGAGGAGGTGTGAAGCTCCTTCAAGGCCAGGATAATTGATGTCAGAGCTTCAGCACCCCTCCTGACCAATAAGTTAATTGACAAAGATAGATTTCTAGACAGAAGGATGGACAGACAGGGCAGCAGGTAGCCTCTTCCAATTACTTGGAATACAAGTGTTTTGGGAAGAACTGAGATATAGCTTTCCCTAGGCTGAATTTATGAAGGACAATGCTGGTAGTGACCACCAACAAATCTTAACATTGGCAATTCGAGTTCAAGGACTGTTGCTTAAAAATCACCATGGGAGACAGGTGTGGGATCATGAATAAAGCCAGCCCTCTCTCTTTGTAAGTCATAAAAGCAGTGTTTTTCTCTTTCCATCTCACACTGGAGTTTGACTCCAGCTGGGATCTTCGTGCATTTGGTTTGGGTATAGAACTAACTTAATCGAGATTCATCAAGAGGCCCTTAGAGGGAATGTTGGCTGATTGTGGGGGGAAAAGGTCCAAAAGAAAAGCAACACATATGTGGCTACTGTAGCCCAACAGAAAGATATGTGTGTGGGGTGGCTGTAGATAGATTAGTGAGAAAAGAAATCCAAGAGTCCAATTCTGCTATCAAACCTCTTCGGAAAGTATTTTACACATTTTTCTTCCTCCTGAAATTGCCAAAAATTTCCATTCAAGATTTGCTGAAGATCTCTGCATATTTTGAGACACTAAATTCATAGTGACAAGGGACACTAAATTCAAGTGTCACCTCATTCTCCCATTGCCAATCCTATCACCTCCCATTCTGAGCTGTCCTATACCCACGAGAAGCTTCCCCCTGTTCTAAAAGGACCCTGGACTGAGGTTCTATCCAAGACATTCTAAGTGATGAGGCAGCAAGCATGTTTAAGGGCATCAATTCTGATATGCACATGAATTCTCAGCCAGGGTCTCATCCCTGCTCATCATGTACATATATCTTGCCATGAAACAAGCTCCAGGCAAATTCCACATTTTGGGAGTCTTACCATTACCAGGTGCAAATCATGCATATCATCATGGAGTTACTTTGAGATTTCATTACGGGAGTTTTGATTGGAACAGACAGTTGAATAATCCACAGACTTCTTCATATTTTTGTAGTGACTTTGTATATCTGTTGCCTCTAGATATATAGTGTTCTTTATGTGATACATCTGCTTAATGATTAAGAATCATCGTCAATCTATTATTAAGCAAATCTACATCCTTTTAGGGCAACGTTCTTTCATAGAAAAAAATGACCCAAAGGACTATTCGAGCTCTCTCAAATATGATCATGAGCACTAATATTGTCCTTATTAACGTCTATAAAATTAATATAATTTAAATATTAGTATTTATTTTAGCTATGCTTCCTATATCATAGCAAGTATACTTTGGACACGTGGTTATAATATAAATTGGATATAATTAGAGCATAAATATTTTGTCCCTTCCAACAAAATCTACCATTTCACATAACTGTGTACTGGTTTCTTACTGTCGCTGTAAACAGACACAATTTGGTATCTTAGAACGTTGCAACTTGGGTACATTATAGTTCTACAAGTTGCAACTTGGGTACATTATAGTTCTACAAGTCAGAAATCTGACATGGTTCTCCTGGGCTAATATCCAGCTGTTGGGTTATGTGTGTAGCTCAGTGGTAGAATATGTGCTTAGCGTGTACAAGGCCCTGAATTCAAAGATCAGCACCATGGGGGGAAAATGTTAATATCAAAGTGTCAGTAGGGCTCTATGCTTCTCTGGTGTGTATTAGCGTTCTTATCACTGAGACACAATACTAGACACAAGTTCAAGGAGGAAAAGTTTGATTTATCTCATGGTTTCAGGAGATTCATGGTCAGTAGGTTCCCAAGCAGAAGCCTCATGGAGGAAGGGCATGGTGGAGGAAAGCTGCTTAGTTCATGGTGACCAGGTAGTAGAGGAGGGAACAGTGCCTGAGAGGACTGGGTTAGGGAGCACATATTGTATCCAAGGCCATGCCTCCATGGTGTGTACTTTACTTATCTGCTAGGTGTTTCTTAAGCTAATTGTTAGGAAAAAAGGAGGAACAAAGGTATGAACTCACCAGTCAGGACAGGTTTATTTAGAACAAACCTGATAGGGGCCACCCTGGCACTTAGACCAGACCGGCGACTCTCACGCAGGCTATGGGTCTTTTATAGGGTTGTGAGCACAAAGGGAGAAGGTGAAAGGAAAAGGTCGAAATGGGACTTTCGATGGGGAGAGTTCATTGAAAAGGAGTTGTGGCTGTCTGCTAGACATGAGGCTTGAGAAATGCAGGGTGTGGTGGTTGTCTGCCAGGAGCAGGGCGGAAGAATGTGATGGGAGTTATCAGTGAAGCCATGGATACTGGGCCTTATTATCCCATGATTCTACATATTTAGCATATGGGAAAGCACAAGGGGATGGAAGAAGCTTAAAGTGGCCTCTGGTCAGCCTAGGATGATGGCAGTTGAATTCCTTCACTAATGACATTGATGTATCAGGATTGAGAGTCACATAGAGCTCTAGGCGAAGTTCTATGTCCTTGGCTTTCCAGCCTCCACAGGCCACCTGCCTGTGTTCCTTGGCTCATGGTCTTCTTCCTCCAAATTCAAAGCTAGGGACATGAGTCCGAGTCTTTCTCTTGCTACCACCTATGTCAATCTATTCTGACCCTGTCATCCACTTTGAAGGACTCATGTGATGGCACTGGGCCCAACTGAACGATCCTGGCTCATCTCCCCATGTCAAGTTCAGCAGATTGCAGCCTTCATTGTTCTTTGCTAAGTAATCTGAGGGATTCACAGGTGCCAGAGATTTGGGCATGAGCATCTCAGGAGGGGCATTATTTTACTTACCACACCCTACATTATTTCTCATAAAGCCATCCATTATCTCAGGATTTATGTCATGAATACATGGCCAACTTTCTTTCTTCTGGGTATATGGCTTTAATAAAAATTGCTTCCCTATGAAAGACGTAGCATATCAGGATCCATCTATCTTCCATGGGAAGCATTGGAAACCTTTTAAAATTTTGTCCACTAGCCATCAATTTCACTGTACCGGAAGAATAGCAAGCACTTGGGCACAGTGTGCAAGAAGTGGAGGAGCACTGATAGGTGCACTCACCAATAAAACATTGTCATTGACTGGCTGGCCTATAAATCTTCCCCAAGGACATATGAGTAGGCAGCACTCCTGGGTGAATTTTGGTTTGTGTACACTCAAGGGAACCTCATACCTGTCTGTATGAATCACTGTTTTTTCACTATCAGGAATGGAGGCTCACCATGTTGTACCTCATTACTGTCCCTCGTCATTACCATTCCTTCCTCTCTTCATGGATTTCTTGCCCACAATAGCTATTTTGTTGCATATAGTATTATGACCTATGGGACATGCAAGGACTATTTTTCAACCACTGTATCCCATAGCTTCCTTAAGCCTTCATTAATTACAATGTTTGCACAATGTTCATTCCAATGATTACTGATCAGTGTTCTCAGGATGGGAAGGGGGAAATATGCCCACAGTTTGGGCTCTAACGTAAATCTGTAGTAGGATTATCAGTCTGGCTACAATGCAGTTCATGTCTGAATTAGTTAAATAAGTTCCCACTGGCAGAGTCCTTCCTCCCAGGGTTCATCTGGATTAAAGCTGTTCCCTTGTCCTAAGCCTCTTCAAGGCACCAAAACTCAGTTAGATATCAGACCCACTCCTGGACTCTCTCGATAACAATCTTATGTTTCTTTTTCACTTGTCATTCATTTTAATCTAAGCTCCCCAAGAAGGTCCCTCTGTTGAGCTGCTAGACAATCCATATCACTGGTATGAGTGTGGGGCACGCCAGGGTCTCCCTTCAATCTGTTTCCAGCAGTAGGGGCCAGATTGCTGTGTACGGAGACATGGGGCTCTCCCACCCACTAGGCAACAAGGCAAATAGTCCGTTTTATAAATGCCTGCGGAATTTTTGCACTCAGGTTCACTTTATGGGTATGGTACCTCATAATATTACAGTCTCTGTGGCCCTTAATTGTAGCTCCAATTTAGAAACTTTCAGGCTTGGCATTGAAAAAGGAAACTGTAGTGAAAAGACTTATCTACAAGTTCCTATATTGTCTTCTATTGCCTAATTCCACTACAAAAGCGTAGCAAATTATTTAATGGAGACTCACCTATAAATACCCTCCGGTTAGCTCTCAAACCATATCACCGAACGCTGTAGACACGCTTTTCAGTTCTTGTCATAGCAAATGTCTTGGTTGCCTAATCAACTTTCCAATAAAACCCATTAATTTGATGGTGATTGTAAATATAACAAACCCACTAAGTGTGATGTTTCGTGGGCCCTTGTTGTGTGATATGGGTAGTAAAATGTTCCCCTTTATTTAACGAAATGCACAGTACTTAGGTGGGCTCAACTGGTAGGATCCATTTTTCGTTGTTGTTCCAGTTCTTTCTCCTTCCTACGTCCTAAGGGAAAAGAGGCCACTTGCTTACAAATAAAATGTGTCTTCCTGCAGTGTCCCTAGGAGAATGTGATTGTATTCATCATTTCTATTTTGTGGCGGGACTTCCTGTGTTCTTGCCCTCTTGTTGGGGTGTTTCTCTGACATCACCCATGACACAATAGGTATTCCCAGCATTTGTGTCCTTTAGTTATTTGGGATAACTTAGTGCCCAATAGCGAAGCAGTAACTGTTTTCCAAAGGAATCCGGAGAGCAGCATGGGGAATGTTCTAACCCCATAGCTGAGAGTTGCTGAGCAGCATTTGTGGACTTGCACCTCAGACTAAAGTCCTGAACTATTTGATAAAGAAAATCTGCTTCTGAGATTCTTAACAAACACCATCTTAGTTAAATTGGTGCTTTCATACAATGAGTGTGTACATAAAGTAATCTAAATCCTGTGGTTGGATCCCAAAGTCCTCACCAGCCACAGGTACCTCAGACACTCGGGAAACGGCTTGGGATGGGTGTTGGGGGAGACCACCCACATTTATTTTTTCCTGTGACTTTGTAAACTGTAATTCCTTGAGAGTTCTGAGCTGAAGGCAAAAGAGCAAGCCTCTTGGGAGGCTGAGGCAGGAGGATCACCACGAGTTTGAGGGTAGCCTGGGCTACATAGCAAGAGCCTGTCTCAAAAAAAAAAAAAAAAGCCAGATTTAATGGACATATGTAACAAAATAGGGTCCTGGGGTGGCTGTCAGGAAGTATGGGGACAGGAGCGAGGGCTAGGACCACATCTGCTAAGATGCTCCCCAAAGCATTTCTGTGTGGTTCTACCTAATTATAATTTGGGAACTATTACTGAAGGGCAGGGGGACTGGCATCTCCCAAGGGCAGCCTTTGTACTAATCTCTCTACGCTATTTTATTTGATATGTGACTTTCCTTCCTTGAATTCAGATGCTTAATTAAAGAATTGCTTGATCCTTACCTGAACGGTGCAGCACCATGTTTTGGGGGCCCCCCTCTAATAGCTTGGGCCACTGCAGAATTGAGTTGCCAATTGGGAGACAGAGTAAAATCCGAGGGTGCTGTTCTTTCATGTTGTGTTGCTTGCTCTGCTTCTCCCACTCTGCTCTTCTCCACCCGTTCATGCTGTACTGTAGAAGCCCCTCTGACTGGGCTTCTGATCTTGCCTGGTTCCTGTGCTGGTGCTGTCAGAGGGACAGGGGTTTTAAGGATACGCCAACATCCCAGGCCTTGTGCATCTAGGCATGATGTCTGCTTCCTTCTCCTACGCTGTATTTCCCAAATTCTGCTGCAGCCTGAGCCAGGGCTACTATCTCTTCCCTGCTTAACAGTTTTGTCCTCTCATGACTTTGTGAGACTTGTCCTGGGTCCCTATCAATCTTTCCAGCCCATGCACTCCCAGCCAGGAGGAAGAAAAGGATGCTATGATAATAGGTGGTTATGGGCCAGTGAGATAGCTCAGCAGCATAAACACCTGCCTGGTAAGTGTGAGGTCCTGAGGTTGACTCCCGGTACCTACATTAAAGAAAAAAAAAAAAAAGGTGGTTATTAGTATCACTAATAAAATCAAAAGAAAATTAATTGACTAAAGAAGATAAAAATGTATGATCTTACAATGAGAATTTTTTTGCTCACTGCTCTTACCAGATACATTAGTTCTACTTTCCCTCCCTCTTGGATATGTTAAACTGGAAATTTTAGAGGGAATAAAAAAAAGGCCATGACTTCTAGGTAATTTTTCTTTTCCAAAACAATTTTTTCTAAATTTATTCATTTTCAACAAAGTAAAACTGATTATGCACATAAATTCACATCGCAGGTTACCTTGGTTCAAACTGTAATCAACATATAGATAACAACTCCAGTCGCTTACCTAATACCGATCTGATAGAAAAACAAGGCAGGAAGCGAAGGTTCACCTGTAGGCATCATTAACTTTAGTTTATCCACAATCCTTAGCACAGAGAACAGAGGCATTTCTGGCAGGGGTAGAAGTGAGTCTCAGAATGTCATGGTCATCTGTCCATGGGCTTACTGGACCACGTGGTACAAGTGGACAACTTTGAACTGTTGTTTATCTCTGGCACAAGTTAAAATATACACTTTTATTTTCTATTTATTAGACTAGCAAAAGAAAAAACAATTGGTAAAACCTGTGAACGTTGCCAGAATCAAAATGGAGTCTTTTGTGTGAAGCCCTAACAAGAATAAATGAAGGAAAAGATCTATGTACATGTGCCATAACAAGAACCATTCACAAAAGATGCCAGAAACAAGCTTGCACAAAGGCTGTGGGAATCTTACATAAAAAAGTACTTCTGCAAAGACATCTGCCCAGCACCTGTCTATTTAATCTTGGACTGACTTCCCCTGTGTTACTGGTCCTTGTAGCCAAGGATGAATATCTCAGAATAGTTTGGATAAGCCTTCTCATTTTGCCCTAGGAAGCATCCTGGTCCCACTCTCCTTGCATACCCAGAGTTCACCATGACATGCAGGTTCTCACTGCAGTGTTCATCCCCACATAAACTTCATCTCAGGGATTCTTGACCTGTATGTTATTTAGATGGACAAACCCCCGTCACTCACAAAGTAATTCTTGCATTTTGTAGTGAGGAGTTTACACTAGCTTATTATCTCTAATCTTTATTCACAATAATCAATCTTACAAAAGACCCGAGTGAACTTCCTCCTTTAGTGCCTGCTTCAGGTTCCGGCTCCTCCCCTGCAACCAGAGCCAGCCCCTTTCACCAGGACACAGGACATTTTTCCGCTTCCTCACAAGCACTTCTGCCAACACCATGGCCACCTTCGTGGAGCTCAGCACCAAAGCCAAGATGCCCATTGTGGGCCTCGGCACTTGGAAGGTAAATATGCAAATCAAGGACCCCTGCTCCCCTAGAGGGGCTTTTGGGCTTGTTTTCTTTGCCTCTACTCAGGCCAGGGTTTGGGGAGATGAGATTCAGCCCTAAAACCAAGATCCAAGTAATTTCCCGTTCTCAAGGCTGCTCCACAGCCTTTCCTGGCCTTTCCTAGCAGCGATAAGAGCTTCTCCAGCAAGTTTCAAGTTTCAGGCAGGGGTTAGTCTTTTTAAAAACAAATTCTTTTTCAGGGAAGTTACTCTCTTAGCAGTTATTTCCTCTGAAACCCTTCCTGGTGTTGGTTCTGAGCAGATAGAGGAATCTGGTCAGACCAGAACATCTGCAGTGTTGTAGAATTCAGATTCATCCTGCAAGATTCTTATTAGTGCCTGGGGGCTGAAAGTTCCTCTGTGCCACTTTAGAGTCTAGTGTAGCTGGCAGAGTGACTAAGAGAAGATGCAGAGCTTTGAAAGAAAGCCCTGGCCCCTGCACTTGCTGCCCTAGCTGTGGGAATTGGACTGGCGACACTGGTCTTGATGGGGTGCTTGCTAGAAATGTAGAATCTCAGACCCAGCCTCTGCTACCGAATCAGCATCTACACTTACATCCCACATGGTTCCCATGCATATTATAGTCTGAGAATGCTGGGGCCAAGAGAGCCTGGGCTGGGCATTGGGAGCCCTGTTGAGCTCTGCCTATGTTTACATCAGCTGGCAAATGCTCTGACACACACCCTAGCACCCTGTGAAGCAGATTCATGAGCCTCAGTGGTAAGTTTCCAGGAACCATCTTTGTATCTTGCTTCTCATCTCCCCCCCTGGGGGAGGGTAAGATCCCTCCTTGTTTTGACACTGGGTTTCTGTAGCATTGGGATTCATCCTTGGTTTTTCTGAGTGAGCACATTAATGCCTGATGCATTCAGTCTCAGCCTCTCTTCTTAAACAGCAATACTGCCCCCAAATCAGAACTTTAAAATCATACACAAGCAACAAAAAGTTACTACTTCCAGATCTCTAATGAATATGCTCATTGCAGATAAATTTTGCAGAAATTATCAGAATTTCAAAAGTAGATGTGTAGGTTGTGACATGAGCTGTTTCCAAGTTACATGATCAAACAATTTAAAGGACTTAATACATATTGCTGGAGGGGAGAGGAGGTGCCCTGGTTAGGAGGGGGAACCTGGATTGCTTCTGGGCTGCCTGCAACAATTTCTCATCCTAGAATTGGAATAGCTGTGCATCTCTCTCTCTCTCTGTCTTGTTCTGTTTTGTTTTGTTTTTTGAGACAGGGTCTCACTATGTAGTTCAGGCTGGCTTGAACTCACTATGTAGTCCAGGCTGCCCTCGAACTCACAATGATCCTCCTGCCTCAGCCTCCTGAGTGCTGGGATCACAGGCATGTGCCACCACACTCAGCTCTCTGTTTTATGCTTTTTGAAATGTTTGTTACTTCACAGCTGATAAAATTTTTGTGAGTTTTATTTGTGTATGTGAGTTTTTTGTGTGTTGTGTTTTGTTTTTGGCTGGGGGTTGGCCATACTGGGGACTGAACTCCGGGCCTTCACACTGAGCTACTATACCCCCTGCCCTTTTTTTGTTTTTTATTTTGAGATAGAGGCTCACTAGATTGCCCAGGTTGTGCTCAAATTTGTGATTCTCCTGCCTCAGCCTCCCAGAGTGCTGGGATTACAGGCATACATCATTTCTTTTCTCACTGGCTTGGCAAGGTTAGAGAAGAATATGGTATTTCCAGTGTACTACTTCTTTTTTCCTTTGGGCATCTGAGTTCAGAAACAATAATTATATAGTGATTGTATTTACTGAGCCTTATTGGATGTCAGGTGATGTGGGAAAAACTGTATATTCATTGTAGCAAGTAAGCATCATAAGGACTTCATGAGGCCAGGCCTCTTCTTAGTCCCATTCTGCAGGCAAGGTTTGGAGAGGTGGAGGAGTCTGCTCAGGCCTGTACATCTGCTACGTGGTAGAGCTCGGATTCATCCTGGGAAGACCATTTCCCACATCCTTATCACCGTCTGGGGTCTGAAAGTTGTATTTGTTTGCTCCAGAGTCTAGTTTTCAGCCTGGCCTTCAGCAGATTGCAGTGGGAGTGGCCTGCCACTCCTGACCAACCAGGGACATGGAAGGTTCACCGGGATTAGAGGGAATTGACTTTTATCTAGGATAGGCCATGGGCTCTTAAGCATAACTTTATCTTCTTTTTTTTTTTCTTCACTTTGGAGAAGTTTTCCAAAGTGTTTGCCTCCCAGGTGTCCACTGGCAAATGGGATCCAGTGAGCCTCAGTTTAGAGACAATGGGCTGCGTCCACCCTGATGGAGGCGTCTTGGGATAAGAGCCTGTGATGGTTTTATCAGTTTATCAGTTGCCTTTCAGTCTCCCCCAGGCAAAGTCAAAGAAGCCGTGAAGGCCGCCATTGATGCAGGGTATCGCCATATTGACTGTGCCTACACCTATCAGAATGAGAACGAGGTGGGAGAAGCCATCCAAGAGAAGATCCAAGAGAAGCTCGTGAGGCGGGAGGACCTCTTCATTGTTAGCAAGGTACATGCGGCCCACATGGGGGAGGCCTTGATTTCATGGCAGGCTGAAGTATCTGGACGTGGTCGGTACCAAGACCTCATCGGCCTTCCTTGTGTGTTCATATCTCTAACTCTTGCTTTATCCCATGCCTGAGTATAAACATCCACACCCAAGCTTTGTATGTGGAAGATGCTGTTGCTCTCATCTTGTCTACAGTTGGCTTCCCATAGTGACATGGCTCCACTGAGCCTCTGGTGCCTTGGCCTCCCCATGTTTTATCAGTGGGTTCCATCTGTACTGTGGCAGAAACAAAGGGTGCAGTCAGGGATGGGTCCCGAGTCCGCCTTTCAACACTGTGTTCTCAGTGGGCACAATGCTGAGGTCTCAGCCATGGGTATTTTGGAAAATTATGGAAGCAGTTTTCATTGTCATATATGGATTTCTTTTTCAGTTCAATAAAGGGTTATAAAATGAGATTTAAAAAATGAAGAGGGGGCTGGTAATTTAAAAAATGAAGAGGCAGCAGCATAAGCACCTGCCTGGCAAGCACGAGGTCCTGAGTTTGACTCCCGGTACCCACACAAAAAAAAAAAAAAAAAAAAAAATGAAGAGGGTGTGCTGGATGTGAGGAGGTTTGGTATGTGTGAGATGGTTCAGAATCACTGGATCTGTATTATACACAGCTCACTAAAAGACACTAGTTTTAGCTAGAGTAGTCCCTGACTTATGAACATGAGCTGTGAATTTTCACAGGTGTACCGTAGGAGACTCACAGGTGTTCCGTAGGAGACTCACGGGTGTTCCGTAGGAGACTCACGGGTGTACCGGAGGAGACTCACGGGTGTACCGGAGGAGACTCACGGGCGTACCGGAGGAGACTCACGGGCGTACCGGAGGAGACTCACGGGCGTACCGTAGGAGACTCACGGGCGTTCCGTAGGAGACTCACGGGCGTACCGGAGGAGACTCACGGGCGTACCGGAGGAGACTCACGGGCGTACCGGAGGAGACTCACGGGCGTTCCGGAGGAGACTCACGGGCGTACCGGAGGAGACTCACGGGCGTACCGGAGGAGACTCACGGGCGTACCGGAGGAGACTCACGGGCGTTCCGGAGGAGACTCACGGGCGTACCGGAGGAGACTCACGGGCGTACCGGAGGAGACTCACGGGCGTACCGGAGGAGACTCACGGGCGTACCGGAGGAGACTCACGGGCGTTCCGGAGGAGACTCACGGGCGTACCGGAGGAGACTCACGGGCGTACCGGAGGAGACTCACGGGCGTACCGGAGGAGACTCACGGGCGTACCGGAGGAGACTCACGGGCGTACCGGAGGAGACTCACGGGCGTACCGGAGGAGACTCACGGGCGTACCGTAGGAGACTCACGGGCGTACCGTAGGAGACTCACGGTGTACTGTAGGAGACTCACGGGTGTTCCGGAGGAGACTCACGGGTGTACCGTAGGAGACTCACGGGTGTACCGTAGGAGACTCACGGGTGTTCCGTAGGAGACTCACGGGTGTTCCGTAGGAGACTCACGGGTGTACCGTAGGAGACTCACGGGTGTACCGGAGGAGACTCACGGGTGTTCCAGAGGAGACTCACGGGTGTTCCGGAGGAGACTCACGGGTGTACCGGAGGAGACTCACGGGTGTTCTGTAGGAGACTCACGGGTGTACCGTAGGAGACTCACGGGTGTTCCGTAGGAGACTCACGGGTGTACTGTAGGAGACTCACGGGTGTTCCGTAGGAGACTCACGGGTGTACCGTAGGAGACTCACGGGTGTACCGGAGGAGACTCACGGGTGTACTGTAGGAGACTCATGGGTGTTCCGTAGGAGACTCACGGGTGTACTGGAGGAGACTCACGGGTGTACTGGAGGAGACTCACGGGTGTTCTGTAGGAGACTCACGGGTGTACTGTAGGAGACTCACGGGTGTTCCGTAGGAGACTCACGGGTGTACCGTAGGAGACTCACGGGTGTACCGGAGGAGACTCACGGGTGTTCCGGAGGAGACTCACGGGTGTTCCGGAGGAGACTCACGGGTGTTCCGGAGGAGACTCACGGGTGTACCGTAGGAGACTCACGGGTGTTCTGTAGGAGACTCACGGGTGTACCGTAGGAGACTCACGGGTGTTCCGTAGGAGACTCACGGGTGTACTGTAGGAGACTCACGGGTGTTCCGTAGGAGACTCACGGGTGTACCGTAGGAGACTCACGGGTGTACCGGAGGAGACTCACGGGTGTACTGTAGGAGACTCATGGGTGTTCCGTAGGAGACTCACGGGTGTACTGTAGGAGACTCACTTTGCTGGATTATGAAAAAATCAACTTACAAATGTTCAGGAATAGGACTTGCTTGTAAGTTGGGGACTTACGAACTTGGAAAGTGCATCTGGTGGGACAGGTGTGCTGTGGCCACGTGTATGAACTCCTTGTAAAGTCATCACTTGGGACCTGGTAGCCTTGGGATACTGAGGGTACATAAAAGGGCCATCTGCTCCCAAGGGCATAAGAATGCTTGAAATGTAAAAGCTACACACAATTCCTGCCCTCAGAGAGCTGGCAGCTGAGGAAAGGAATAATTCGGGTACAGAAATATTTTATCGGTGGCCTCATATACTGAATGACTGAAGAAACAGGATACTACGAGTGTTAAAAATGTAAGATGCCTTCAACACTTACAAACATCAGTGATGTGCTGAGCGCTGGTTGCCTGTCATATTGCATTATATATCTTGATGAACTTTGTTATAAATGGCCTGTTGTCAGGTTAGATCAGGCTGCAACTTTCAAAGCAGGGAGAGTTCGGTGTGGCCCTTTCTATTTTCTGTCCCAGCGCCTCCTTGTTGCACTCTGCAGTTGTGGTCCACATTCTTTGAGAGAAGCCTGGTGAGGAAGGCCTGCCGGAAGACCCTGAAGGACCTGAGACTGGACTACCTGGACATCTACCTCATTCACTTTCCACAGGGACTTCAGGTTTGAGTCACTCCCTGCCCCAATCTCAGGTTACTGAGCCAAAAGATGGCATAAAATAGCAGCTGCACCAGGGCTGGAACATGGGGTAGGATAAGCAGGAGCTCCTGTGCAGAGCAGCAAGACACTGGGCTGGGAGGGAGCCTGTGTCTACACACCTTCTTGTGTGTACATCTGAGAGAAACCGATTTGGAGCAGCCCAGAGAAGCTGCAGCTGCCATATTGACTTTGTCATGATCCCATGCCCAGGGGTCCCTTCCAGGGGAACTGTTTGGATCTTCTTTCATAACATTGTGTCAGGGCTCAAACCTCCTGTTAACCACAGCACACCCTGGGAGTGGCCTCTGGGTGAAAACCCAAGTGTGACTGAAGCTGGATGGTAGCCAGTCCTCCCTGAAAAAGCATCAAATTCATTGCCTGGGGTTCTGCTCCTTACCTGCTCCTGAGAAGTGGGAGGGACATGAATTCCAAACCCTGTCCTCTTGCGACAGTTAATCCAGGCTTCTAGAGGCTGCAAGGATAAAAGTTGGTTAATATCTTCCCCCAAACACAACCTTTGAGATGTAACCCTTACCTACTGGCCTAGAAATTAAAGTTTGTCCCCAAATTTATATGGAGCCTAGGTATATGACATTAGCATCCATTGCAATATTGATGGCTTCTAGAATATGCTAACAATGCACTTTAAACTCAATCCAGCAGTTTCTAAAATGGAAAGATTTAGACACCAAGGTAGATGATACAGAGATTTTACTGAAGCTCATTTCCTTGAAGGATATTCTCTAGGGCTTCCTAAAATGGTTTGCAAGGTGGGCGTTTAGCACAAATTATGATACTGAAGCCTTGTTTAACAGGACCAGGTGACCAGATGGAGATTCCAATAAACTTACGGTTCTGCATTTACAGGCTGGGAAGGAATTTATCCCCAGAGACGATAAAGGCAATATCCTCCCCAGTAAAGTAACATTCCTGGATGCATGGGAGGTAGGTTCAAACTTCTTCTAAGTATGCTTGGAAAGAAAATTTTCTTTCAGTGACCCTCAAGACTCCATCCTGGTATAAAAGAGCCCATGAGCTTTTTGTGTGGTTTCATCCCTCTTATTCTCCAGTTCTTCTCTGTCCTCATGACCTTTGGATCTGGGCTTTGCCTGATGCTATTTACATTTTAAAAGACTAAAACTAAGTCCTCAAACAAGACTAGAAATATAATGTACCCCATTTGGAGGATACACATGTTGTTTTGAAACCATGGGGAAACACCAGGCCTAGCTTCGAAGGTATTAGCTAAGTAACCTGAGGTAAGTCGTTTATTTTCGTAAGCCTCAATTCAGTTCCCTTATCTGAAAGTAAATCTTATAATACATACCAATAATACATACCCTTCAGGATGTAGTAAAGATTAATATAGCTAACATGTCAAGAACTTGAATCATAGAACCTTGTTAACCTCATGTAACCCTATGAGGGAGTGTTAATTTCTCCATTTACAGATGATAAAACTGAGGCCTAGAAAAGTTGGTGACTTGTTAGGTTTGGAGCTACAGTGTAGTGCAGCTGAGACTGCAGGCAGGACCTAGGTCTCTCTGGCTCACAAGTACAACTACCAAGGCCTTTAGCATCTGCCTGGTGAACAAAACGCAGAGCCTAGCATCTGTCTGGTGAACAGTGAACGCAGAGCCACACATCAGGTATCTTGAGTGCCCCACTGCTTAGGTCAAATAATGGACAGATTTGCATAATTCAGGTTTGAAATTGTGTTAAGGCATGGACATTTTTCTGTGATAATTTCTTCTTTTCCACTGTTTCCTCTGGTGAATGTTAGTAGAGAACAGAGTGAATGAAGAAGTCAACAAGTCTTAATGAAGTGACATAAACACTCTAAGAATTGTGTGGTTGTGTCAGCTATCTGTTGAGGGGACAGGCAGTCCTGAGTTTGTATTGTGTTTTGCCACTTGAAACTGTATTAAGCCTACCATTTTGGAAGAGCTTGGACTTGATGTGATTGAATTAAATGTAACTTTCCTGTGGATTGATCACTCAAAAGTATTTCTCCCTGAGAACAGTGTTCTTGCTGCTTTGACTTCAACAACTAGCAGGAGGAAATTTACACATCAAAAATGCTGAGGGAAAAGTTAATGAAGCAGGAAAGCCATCACCTCATCATTGCGAGGTTGGCAAACCTGGAAATTTTGAAAGGGATTCTTCTTGGCAAGGAAATCATTAAACTTTTGTGCTAACAGCAGAAAGCCTGTTAAAAGTAAGTATGAGAAAAAAAAAATATCTGGACTTCTATGGATGAATTTTAAAGACTATACTGAAGCTCTTAGTTGGATGAGAAAGGAAAAAGACAAAAACCCAAAAAACTACTAAAAACAATAAGGAGCCATCTGTAGTGCTATCATTAAACTTGTTGAATATGTCATTTGCTATTAGGATCTGCAGGTCAAAATGAGCAATAATTTTAAAAAACAATGTTTTAGGGCCGGTGAGATGGCTCAGCGGCGTAAGCGCCTGCCTTGCAAGCGCGAGGGCCCGAGTTCGACTCCCGGAACCCACATACGAAAAAGGGGCCGGTGATATCGCTCAGTGGCACGGGTGCCTGTTGGCGCGCGAGGTCCTGAGGTCGTCCCCCTGGTACCCACAAAAAAAAAAAAAAAAACAATGTTTTATGTAATTGAGCCATACTAAATAAATTAGTGAAAATGTCATCAAATGAGCATGAGACTATAGACAGTAGTAAGTCAAATACTCTCGGAGAAGTCTTAGGAAGATATCAGCTTGTCAAGTCTGCACCTACCTTCATATATAGAAAGTGGCAGAACATGAATGTACAAGCTGTGACCTAGTTGACAGGGTTCGAACTACAAGTTGGAAAATGTTAGGTTTTTAGTCTAGATTTACATATTCTTTTTGCTTTAATGAACACACGAAGCATTAAAGATACTCATTTGATATAGTCACAAAAATAAATATATTAAGCCTTACCCTTCAAGAAAAAAAATATTACTTTCTCTTTGCAAATGGCCAAATAGTAGCTATAAAAAGAAACTAGAGGGCTGGGGATGTAGCTCAGTGATAGAGCACTTGCCTAGCATGTACAAGACCCTGAGTTCAATCCCCAGTACCACAAAAAAATAAATCAATAAAATAAAGTAAAAAAGAAACTAGAAGGTCTGTAAACCCAGTTACTCAGGGGTCTGGGGCAGGAGGTTGACAGGTTCAAGCCTTGCCTGGGCAATTTAGCAAGACCCTGAATAAAAATTTAAAAAGGCTTGGCATGTAGCTCAGAGGTCAAAAGCTTGCCTAAAGGCCTAGACTCCGGGTGCAATCCTCAGTACAGCAAAAAAGAAAAAGAACTTGAATTCTAGAAGTAAACCGTAGAAACGCATAAATGTTTGTTTTCCTGCCATGAACCACTTTGTTAGAGGAAAATTTTAGGTTTGATGGCTTCATAAACAATGCAATGGTTAATGTGCAAGGATCCAACAGTGAAAATTGTAGACTCCCAACATAGCCTCAGATTTCAGCTATCATTTTTCTATTAAACTGAGTACATTAGGTTGAGAGGAGGGCTTTGTCATATATATTACCCAGGTAAGACAGAAGTGCTTAAATATCTAAGTAATAATTCATTGTGCGCTGTGAAAACTAGCCTGTGTCCAGTGTTTACTGCACCAGATATTTACTCTGCTTTTGTGATGATTCTCTTTTAAATGTGGCAATTATGCCATAGTCCTCTGTAAAATGTACTTGATGTCTGTGGTGGTAGATCCTCTGAACTAATACAAGAATGATTGCTAAATAAAGCACTGTAAAGATATGATCAAGGAAAATGCTACAACTGCAGCCATGCAGGATTGACTATGTCATCACTGAATGTTTTGGGGACCCTCAACTAATTCAGTGGACACCTCACTGCCACCCAAGAGAAAAAGGAGCTGGAAAAAGCATGAGGAAGTCAAGATGAATCAAACATGCAAACCAGACTTGATCCATGACACAGGAAAACATTTACAATATCTCATTGACCTCTAGGGAGTCTGGGGACCTCATGATCTCAGCAATTCTAAACTCTTTCACCTAATGTCCTTCCTCATCACGCCTAGTGCTCCTTGACTTTGGCTGTGCATTGACATCACCAGAGGAGTTTGAAAGATCCCGGTGACTATGCTGCATCCCAAATGAAGGCAGTAAGAGGTCTCAGAGTGGTGCTGGGGCATCAGTCTGTTCTAAAGCTCTTGGGAGGTTCCAAGTTGCAGCCACAGTTGAGAAGCACTGAATAAAGTGTCCTGAACACATCCTGCCTATCCCCACCTCCAAGCCTTGGCTCCTGCCTTCCTCCCAACATATTTGTGTTTTACCCTTTTTCTCCATGATATTTTCAGGGCCCCATTTATACTCCACTAGCAAAGTCTCTGCTGAGTTGGAGGTGAATTCCAGCCCTCTTTGCCTTCCCTGGTTTTCATGCTATGCCATTGTCAGATCCTCTGAGGCAGCTTCAACAATGTGGCTGATTGCTCCTTAGAGAGATATCTTGGCACTTGAACTGGAGTGAAAGAATCTCAGAAGCTAGAAGCACATTTTATACTTTTATATGCTGACCACTCCTGGACAGCAACTAGATATACAGTAAATAATAAACACATGATGGATTCAGGACTGCTGCTACCAGACATGGTCTCTTTGGGCACACTTAGAACATTCCCATTATAGGCTAAAAAATTATAAAAAGATACCCCTCCTTGGGGATAAGCAGCTGTCACAGTTTTAACTGGACACAGGGAAAGCCAGTCCAATTTCAGCTCCACACACTCCCTTACGGAGGCATGATCTAGCTGCATTACCTACTGTTGCTCCAAACGAAACACCAATGATGATGGGCAGCTACTAATTGAACTGAAATTTCCTTCTAATGCTTCAGCTAACCCTCCTGCAGGGGATCTTTGATTCATTTCTCCTCCCTCAGCATTACGCCAAGCCAGTGTCCCTGTTGTCCCCACCACAACTGCGACTTCCCAGGTTTCCTTTCTATGACAGGTCATGGAGGAGCTGGTCGATGAGGGGTTGGTGAAAGCCCTTGGTGTCTCCAACTTCAACCACTTCCAGATTGAAAAGCTCCTGAACAAGCCTGGGCTGAAATATAAACCAGTGACTAACCAGGTAAAGGCTGCATGGTAAAGGGGTCCTGCCCTATTACTTCTGAAGTGTTTGGAGGCAAGTTCAGCGCTGTGCACTGAGTCTCATCTCAGGCCTCAGTGATCAGCATGCCTTGGGGAAGTGGGAGACAATCTCCAGGTCTAATTTAGCAAATTGATCAATGGGCAGTGTTTGGTCTATGCTTTGTTGTCTTTTTTTTTGAATGTAGAACTCCCCATGAGCCACCCAAAAAACAGGCCGCCTCCCCTACTGCTGCAGATTTTTCACTCTTGCAGGTGGAGTGTCACCCATACCTCACGCAGGAGAAGCTGATCCAGTACTGCCACACCAAGGGCATCACTGTCACTGCCTACAGCCCCCTGGGCTCTCCAGATAGTCCCTGGTGAGGCTTCTCAGTGGTGGGTCTTTCTCCTGATACTTAAAATATTATTTTTCAATTGCTTAATATTGAATCTGTAAGGCACCAGGAAAAAAAGCATTGTTTAAGGCAGTGTACTTAGCACACCCAGATAGGATTACAGTGGGGGAAATGGCAACTTAAGAAAAAACATACCTAACCCTCTGAGAATGGTACAGTTGTGACCCTCCTGCTGGACCAGGCTTGACAGAATGCTGAGGCTCTAATGCCCATGGACCTCCCCATAGGAAGGCCGCATAACTGTCAGGTCCTCCTGTGTGTATCACAGGTAAAGAACACTGTGTCCTTTAGCCATGCTACTGTCATTGGAGTCAATCTCTCCGCATTAGTGACCATGGTGATTACTCACACACCAGCCTTCTCTTTTGTCTCCAGGGCCAAGCCAGAGGACCCTTCACTACTGGAGGATCCCAAGATTAAGGAGATTGCTGCGAAGCACAAAAAAACCACAGCCCAGGTACAATGTGTGTATGTGTGCATGTGTGTGTATGTGTGTGTGTGTGTGTGTGTGTGGGTGGGTGGGTGGGTGGGTGGGTGTTTTTAATCCCGCAATACATTCTTCTAGTCTTGTGTTTTATTCCTTGTTATCTTCATTTTTCTTAACCCTTAGAGGGGAAAAACTATGAAGTGAAGCCAACAAATGTGCTTCCTTGAAATCTGTTGGGATTTCCAAGAAACAGAATGTGTATCATGAAGCAGGATAGTCTCTGTCCATCAGCTTCCTGCCAAGCTCTCCAGGAAGCCACAAGACAGGGATCTGGATTCTGGTGCCAACTGCACCATGTGTCAGCCTTACAAGCCCAAGCCACCCTCCTCATTCCTAAAAAGGAAAAGCTCACAGAGCTGAAACTCAGTTTAGAGGAGATAAGAGGAACCGACAAGTGTCTCTAACAGTGAAGCACTCAGTCACTCCTGGCTGTCGTATTTAACACCATAGTGAGCTACAAGGATAGTTTATTTTTCCTCTCGTTAGGAGGGGTCCTTGTAGATGAGTGGAAACACAGTGTCCCCTTCCTGTACAGGTTCTGATCCGGTTCCATATCCAGAGGAATGTGGCAGTGATCCCCAAGTCTGTGACACCAACTCGCATTATTGAGAACTTTCAGGTGAGATTCTGGCTGGTCGTCTGGTGTTCCTCAGAGGAGTAGGAGACAGGGTTGCTTAGGCCATTCCTGTATTGTCCATGGATAGGTCTTGCCCTCTTTCCTTCATGTTGTCAGCTCTTAGGCCAGGGAACTGCCCTCAGAAGAGCTGATCCTGGACCGAGGATGTGCCGGCAGCAGTGACCAGAGAATCCCTGTCAGATCTGAGCCCAGCAGTGTCTCGTAACACTGAGAAGACCCTCGGTTGCCCTTGAGAAGTTAGGTCATAGGCCACACAGAAGAGCAGACTGTGCTGTCCTACAAATCCTCCTCCCAGCAGCAGAGGACAAAGGAGCTGTACTGGAAGAACAGTTCTTCTGGAAGAATCCACTTAGTCCTCAGGGAACACAGGCACTGTGCACACTTAATTTTTATACCTACATGGCTGGTCTCCCTCCTGTTGGAACACCAAGCCTCATGAGTACTATACCTCTATTACTTACCTTCAAGTTATTCATCTCAGCTCCATTAGCCTAGGAGTTGACAATGGGGGAAGAGTGTGTGACCCATCAACAATACCCAGAGGTGACACCGTCTTGTGCAGAATGTTCTTGAGAACAATTTGTATCCAGTAGACACAATGGGAGAAAAGCCTGTCCAGTGTGTGCTGTGGATGGGAGGTCACTTCCTGCCCAAATTGCACAATTCCAACCAGGAAATGCATTGCCAAGGATGTTTTTGAACTCATGTTTCCAGGTCTTTGACTTCAAGTTGAGTGATGAGGAGATGGCGGTGATCCTCAGCTTCAACAGAAACTGGAGGTCCTGTATTATACCTGGGTATGTGGCTCATGATGAAGCAGGAGGATCATAGGGGTTTTTCTACAGTGGTGCAGGGTTAGCTAGAAGGATTGGAAGGCATCTAGCTTTCTTTTCTAATTATTTTCTGGCTGTTTTGAAAATGAACATTGGAGTCCTCGGGGAATTGTTATAAGGAAAGACAGTTTCTTAAATGCTGTCTGTTGAACTTCTGGATGTAGAGCTGGAACAGTATGTGGGAGGCAGAAGTATTCATTCATTCCCTCAATAATTTATTATTAATCTGTTATATGCTGGTTACTCTGTAAGAGCTTGGGATATCACATTGTACAAAGTCCCTGCTTCCACATACTTCACACAAGTACCTCAAAATATTGTGAAATAGGAACAAATACTGGGCAGAAAAATAAAATGGGAAGAAGACCGGAGGTAGTGGGGCATAGTGAGACACATACTCTGTATGGGATGAGTTGGGCTGAAAGGGAATGAGGAATGTGCCCTGTGGTCATTTGGGGGAAGAGCATTCTTGGCAGTGACAGCAGCCAGGGCAAAGGCCCTGAGGTAGAGTGTTTAGAGCATTTGAGTGAGGTGGTCAGTGAGGACGAAGCAGAATGAATGAGGACAATTTTAGGAAGAAATCAGGTCAGAGTGAGGTGTCAAGGGCTCAGAGCATGCAGAATGGTACAGACCACAGGAGGGATTTTAATTTTAGCTCTGAATGAGCTCAGAAGCCATCAGAGGATTCTGAGCAGAGTAGTGGCATAATCTGACTTATGTTCTCAAAGAACCACACTGACTTCTGCATTGAGAGACTACAGGGAGACTACTATACGAATCCAGGAGACGCGAGTGAGCAGACCTGGGTGGAGGTGGTGGATGAGATGAAGAATGATCAGATTCTTGACATACTACGGAAAGAGAGCCAGTTGAATTTGCTGACAAATTAGCAGTCAACAATGACTCTGGGTTTTTGTTTAGTTGGTTTTGTTTTTGCCTGCATAACACAAGAATGGAATTGCCATTGAGGAGAAGAAATCAGGGGTTTGGCTTGAGACATGCTTGTGATGACTGCTAGATATCCAGGAGAGAATGTCAAATAGTTCGATAGTCATGAATTAGCGAGCTCACGAGTAAACTTATCTGGCTTCAAATCTTGAATTATAGCTCCTTGGGGTCTTAGAAGGTACCGGGCATCCTATGCCCTTTGCCTGTATTTATTACCCATGACAACAACCAAGCATCAACTGCAGAGTTGTTTCTCAACTCACAATAATATGAGCTAATTTTGGTGCCATGGTCACTACTCAGTCACCTCCTCTCCTTTCTCAAACATCTCTCTCAGCGGGTGGAGGCAAGGTCAGGGTGTGAGTCCCTTCTTGTGTGCTCACGAAGTCTTGAAGTGGAGGAAGAGGCTGAGGGAGCATAAAGATGGCAGAATACACCAGAGAAGAATGCCTAGCAGCCCACAGTTCTTGCATTTGTCCAACATTTTGTCTCTCTGCCCACTTTTGCAGCATGTCACGTTTGGAGGAGTATCCTTTTGATGCTGAATACTGAAGCTGAATCACGTGATTAGATGACCAGAAGGACGCTGTCTTCTCACTGAGTGGAATCACTCTCTGTGAGACCCATTTCAGCCAAGCTTTTCTGGACCCATGCTGTACCTGAGCTCATTGCAGGCAGACTTTAGGCAATGCTATACTGATAGAGCCTGTGTTCAGTCAGGAGCAGACATCGCTGCAAAGCGTGACTCATGACAATTTTTTTTTCACTTATTTCATCTGCCCAGATGTTTGTTAAATGCCAGGAACTCCGCTAACATTGAGGACACAATAATAAAAATAATAAAACATAATAATAGTAATCAACAAGTGCTGAGTTTATTATGCACTAACATACTTTGAAGTGCTTTTCCTATGGTTGAACTCACTGAATCCAACTCTTATCAGTCACATTTTACAGAAGAGGAAATGGAAGCATAGGGAGGCCAGGGAACTTGCTCAAGGCCACCCAGGAATAAATGGCTCACCACTGTTTCCAAAATAGGTGGCTCAGAGAGCTCAGGGTAACTCATCCTCTTTTTTCTCCAGGCCCCTCTCCTTCCTTTCTTGCTCTCCCACATTGCCCTTAATAAGCCATCACGCCAAAGAGTCAATGCTGGCAGTGCCAAGCCTGTGAAATCCACAAAAGTACCACTTTTCACTTACAGAGAGATGCATCACTGTAGGGTGGCCTGGAAAACAGGGGAGAGAATGAACAATAAAAGTGCTTTCTATTGCCATTAATCTGAAACTTTTATTTTCTTCTGTAGTATTTCCTTTTATGAAATATCCCAATTAAATAAAAATGTACAGAGAAAAAGATATTGAGGATCTGGACCCTCACTTTACAAATTTAAATGCTCAAATTCTAACCAGTTCATTCTTTTGCAAAACCATTGCCTCCACCAAGAATTTTAAGAGCTTCCTCTCCCCTAGGGAACCAATAACTACTATTTTAAAAAATATACTGAGAGGTTGGGAGTATAGCTCTGTGGTGAAAGTGTGCTTAGCATGTGTGAGGTCCTGGGTTCCATACTTTTTTTTGACATAGAACATAGAAATGGCGAGAGCTTCTCAAACTTCCAGGGCCCTCTCTGTGGTTACAGAAAGACAATGCCTTCCTTTATATAACACCAAGAAGGCTTTATAATAGCTTTGGTTTTTAAAACTTTTATAAGCAGTGAATATTTATTGGCTCCTGGAATTTAACACTTGATACATACATAGGGGCTATCTTTTGATTTCTATAAAAACAAAAGTTACCCAGGCGTAGGTGTCTTACTGTCTTGGTAACATTATAAACCACAATCTCTACATATTACCTGAGACATTTTGGATGTCCTATTAACTTTTGCAAAGGTTGGTTTTCTGCATTTCACACTAATTTCCAAATATGATCTTTATCAACTGTGAAGTTGTTGGCCGAGTTCCCAACACTATGACTTTACAAACTCATTTTCCTCAGCCTTTCAGTTTGGGACTTTTGCTTCTTGTCAACAAGATAAATTGTTAATACACTCTTTCCCACCAAGGCAAAAGCTGTGACGTCTTACAGGGGTGTAGGCTTGTGATCCACAAGTCGTAGCTCATTCTTTTTCTTAAAAACCTCTTTTCCTTGTGTTGTATAGAAAAGGGGTAACACACACATCATATAACAAGTGTTTTATTAAAAGCACAGAAGAAGAATTAGGTAGCAATTGATAGTTAGAACTCACAACTCATCCTAAAGTAGTGATAATTCCATTTCCACCAAAATAAGTTCCCTCTCTTCAACATAAGTCTCCCAGATTAAGTAGCTCCAGAAAGAGGCTCCTTTTTTTACTCTACTTCTTGGCAAAAATTTAGAGCTAGCCCCAAAAGCCCCAGACTTGTTGAACCCATTTCCTTAATTTTTTCCTGAGCTCTCAGAAGGAAAAAGTGATCTCAGGAAAATAAAATCATTCTACTCCTGTCTTCTCTGATTCCAACAGGAAGGGTGCAGCTTCTATCTTTCAGCATTGCTTCGATTTATTTAAATGCAAACAGTTAATATTCTTCAGTAGAAAATCCAGCTGTGATTTTCATTTTCTAAAGTTTGGTAACTCAATTCCATCTCACCAGTGAGCTAGAAGCCAAGCACTCAGATAAGGATTTAAGACACCTGCTTCTTCATAATTATTAGCCATGTAACGTCATTCATTATGAATTCACCAGTTAGAAAGCTGTACTTTCACAGCTGCAGCTCAACAACCTCCGATGAGCTAACAGTTTTGTTTCATCTCAATGGAAGCCTGCCTCTGTGCCCAAGCTGTGCCAAGGCTGGCAGCCACGGCAGCGTGTACCTTCAAGGCTGACACAGAGCTGTGGATGCTGGCTGGGCTAGAGTAAAAAGTGGGTGGCTGACTTGGGAGCCTCAGCCTCTGCCAGCCAGTCCGGAGCCCTAGACTCTTGAGGACGGTGGGGCTCAGCCACACTGGGGTCCTTGCACCTCTTCCGCCTCACAGTCTGGCTAGTATCAGACGCCTCCAGTGACCAGGAATCTAGTTCCCAACAAATGCTTAGGAACACTTTGTGTTTAGAAAAGTTTTCTCAGGTGTCTTCCTATATTTTGTGCCTGAAAATCTTAATTCTGTCTGCCGTGACAACATAGAACATGTCTTATACTGTTCCCCATGAAAACCCTCCAAATACTTAATATGGCTGTTAGAGTCCATGTCATACTCAATTGATTTTGATAAATATCTCCAGTTAAGGAAACATTTGAAATTCAACTAATTAAGTTCAGTTTTATTGAATTAAATTTTGAAAAAACTAGCTTATTGGTTAATTTATTAATATTAAACTGATAGACCCATTAAATTAATTAAATCAATTAATACAGTTTAAAACTGACATGTCTAAGTCAATAGCAATAGTGTTAAGACAGAGACTTGAGAGGCTGAAGCTAAATTCCACGGGATGTCAGCATATTGGTAGTTTTGTTCTGAGACCATGGTCCAGTGTATAATTTTGCAAATTTAAAAACTCACTTTTAAAAATTAATTTTGGTAGTCTCAGGAATGACCTTGGGGATGATCCATTATGATTTAGCTCATGAAATACTGATATAAAAGACAGAATTGTAATTTGCTCTGTTCCAAGAGTATAACCATCACAAAGACTGGAACGTAGGTATACATCCTGCTCACACAATATCTTTCCAGTAGACAGAATGTTCTGGAAAACTAACTAAATGTAAGAACAGTGCATATAATAAAAAAAAATTAAGCCTTAGTCACATGCTGTCTCAATTAATCATAACAACTGAGCATTCAGGTATGTGCCTGCTGGCCCGTAAGTTTTCTCTCAGTAGTTGCAGGAGGGAGAGTCTAACAGATTCTGGACAAATGTCCCTTCTTTTTCAAAACCGTGTCACCTTGATCATCTCATTTCCATATTTGACAGGATGTGTAGTGGCTACAAGCCTTAGCTATAAAGACAGTAAATATTTATTAAATGAATGATGGAACAAATGAATCACAAATCACTGGGATAGGATATGGCCAATTGAAATTTGAAGGACTAGAAGGACCAGGGTATATTTTATAAATTTATTACTTATTGAATATTTTGGAAGCATTTTCTTTCCAGATAACATTTGTAAAAGCTGCCACACTACATTTCTTCCCTTAATTTAGGAAACACTCCAATCATTAACATTTGTAACTTACCTTTTAGAGGAGTACGTTGATTCAAAGATGAGATACAGGATACCCATTTTTATTACTTTCCATTTAAGAGGGTGTAATTTCCAATGTCTTCCCCATCTAATTCTATAGATGGGCCACAGAGGACTGAGTAGTAGCTCCTGTGCCGTCTACAGCAGGGAGAGGCTCGGGAGAGGACAGGACAGATGGTGTCAGCCCTCCAGAGAGGGGAGGAGGTAAGGCCATCTGCTTCGGCCAGTGGAGCTGAAATGCGGTAGAGGATTTCAGGGAGTGGAGCAGGTCAGAACCGCTTCCCTGAGGATTGCCAGAGATGTTAACTAAAGGGGAGAAGAAGGAAAGTTGAGCAGCCTTGAGGTCACCACAGAGGTTATATAGTATGAATCTACAGCTGAGACAGTGTGCAGAACTTTGTAACTTTCTGCAGGAGCAACTGGCTTCCTACAAAGACAGAGACAATAAGGTTGACTTCAAGCACTGGTAATTATTAGCAAAGCAATTAGGTGAGAGGGTTCCTAGAGGCTTGTTGGCACCAAGAAATGATTCTTTGATTGTCTTAAGCAGGAGAAGTTAAATCCCAGAGCCTTGAAATTGTACGGCACACTTAAGGAAGGCCAGAAGTCTACTGAGGTTGGCACAGAGGAGACACTGTGAATACATAAAATTTGAAATTTGTCTGGGGTCAGGGCAGGGAAAACATAAAATGAAAGGTCTAATGGTTTGGCCTTTTACCTCTAAATTAGTGCTTCTGAAACGATAATTCAAGGATCATAGGCCTAAGAATCACCAGGGATGCCAGTAAATAGAAAGATTCCTAATGAATCATTTAAAAAAAGAAAGAAAAAAAAAAAAAAAAAAGAAAAGAAGTGGGTTCTTCAACAGAAATTCTCAGATCCTTGGGCAGGAAATGTTTCAGAGCCAGGGGAAGACTATGGACCTGGATAGGTAAGGAATGGTTTCAGACAATGGACTTGAGGGTACCTATCCCCTCCCTCCTGGCTTAGATTTACTCATTTGTATGGTTTACACTTGTATGGGTGCTCAAACTTTTCTAGTCCTTAGCCAACGGATCCCTTTGCATTCTCAGTCTTTTGTCTTGTCTTGTCGAGAAAGGGTCTCACTATGTTGCCCAGGCTGGCCTCAAACTCCTGTAAATTTGTACTGTGTAACTTCCATGGTAATCTCAAAAGATCCTTCTCCATGCTTCAGCCTTCTGAATGGCAGGGACTACACATGTGAGCCTCAGCGCCCAGGGATTTGATCCTTTGTTTACTCCCACCATTGTTTGTCTCACCGTCTCAAACTTGAGGCCCCATTACAAATACATTTTGTACAGTTACCTTACCTGACTCTGTGCCCAAGCAAATGGACAACTTCGTTAGGACTCTGTTGCCACCCAGTGGTCTTTGGTCACCTCACATGTCTACGGTGCCTAGACTAGGAATGAGGCAAGTGAAACCGGGACGGAGCTGGTCGATTTGGATGTAAGCATTCAAAAGTCGAGTTCACAATGACAGTAAAGAAAATCATATTAGGTACAAGAAGTACAGAATAGCAAGATTTAGTAGTCTACAAGAATTTCAGAGGTAGAGATCTTGATGATGGAAAGGAAGAGTATTAAGTGACAATACTACCAAAGGAGGGCCTGTGGTTGTGCATAGATGAAAAAGACTGAAGAAGCATGTTAAAGTTGGAGGTCAGACACTGAGCACTGTGGTGCACACCTGTAATCCAAGCACTTGGGAGGCAGGAGGATGGTCATGAGTTTTAGGCCAGCCTGGGCTATATAGTGAGTTCAAGGCTAGCCTGAATTATATAGCAAGACTGTCTCAAAAAATAAAGAAAGTAAGTTGGAGGTCAGAGAACTCAGAGCCAGCTAGTTATAAGGGCCATTCACATTCTCTACTCAGAGATGCATCCCTTACTGAGGGCCTATCACATAACTTCTAGGTGTTGGCGTTCTCTCTCTCCCTCTCTCTATCTCATTTTGGGGACTGAACCAAGGACTTTGCACATGCTACGCAAATGCACTACCACTGAGCTACATCCCCCAGAACCTTACTTGCTTTTTAAAATTAAATTCCTAAAGGACTGTGTGGAGTACAAGAGAAGAGCCTATGCTTTATCCAATTCAAGTTCCTTTGATCCCAGGCAAATTTCTACACCCTCCAAAGCCTACCAGCCTTTTTGATTTTGTAAAAGTTCTTGGGAGTTATTTCACTTCCTCATACAACTCCCAGGAAATCTGAAATTTCTGCACATCTGCTTCCTGGGTAACTTGTTCTTGATCACACAGGTATTTGGCCAGCCTGGTAGAATTTCCTTCTTCACTCCCCAAAGGCAAGATGGTTATTCTAAAGATTATATTTTTCCACTCCTTATCCAGAGGACTCTATATTTCTATCAACAGAGATCTCTCCCCAAATCATCTGCTTTTGATTCACCCTGGCAGGCCTCTGATTCCACTCCTGTTGGGCTCACTACCAGTAGCTCTAGAGCCAAAGTTTGCAGTGGGCCCCCAGGTTCCAGCTGCCTGAATGATTACAGGCTGATGCTGTGATTCTTCTGGTCATCTCTTGATCCTTAAGACATATCTGAGACCAATCTATCTATAAAATGACTTGTCAGCTACAAAAATTGACTTTATCTTTCTATTTCAGAAATCTAAGGGACCTGCACAGGTGGAGAGGACAGTACATTGAATGTTATGCACTATTGGTTGACTCAGTGCCCTCTTTACTCTCTTCCTGCTGATTATTTTGAAGCCAGTCCCAAACACTATAATTCCAAAAGTAATTTAAATATCATATCACAAAATTTAACAAAAATTTTCAAATGTTCTTCAGTGTTGAATAAGAGAAGTTGAATGTAGTTCTTTTTATTTTTCAATTTCAGCCTTGTGCTAACCTCTCCGAAATTCACACAACTGAAAATGATTAGTACCCAAGGGTGAATAAATTAATTTTTGACACTGCTAGTTCAGTAACATGTAATAGATTCAAGCATTCTCTCAGAGTACCTGTTAGTGAATAATATAATGAATGATCACAGATTTTAACATCTTACTTTTTCCTAAGCTTTATAAATTTGTCCAACTAAAACTTTGCTCCACACAAAATTTTACCACTGAGAGTTACACTATATTTTAACATAATCCACTTCAGGTTGTACTGAGTTAGAGACTTTTCTCAACTTTTTTGAAAATATCATTCACTTGTAGTTCTTCCACACTGAAAATTCATAGAACTTAATTCTTCAGTCACTTCCAACTCGGTATGTATTGGCATCTCAAGCAGAAACACTTCAACAGTTGACTCATCAGAGACAAGGAAAGACACCGAGGATGCTCAGCCTCATTTAAAAATAACTATTGATGTTGCCCTCAGTGACCTCCAACTATCCTTACTGAAAGGGTGATATATTTAAACAAAATTATTTCCTCAGGACAAATTTCTTTAGCTTCTACACCCAAACACAGTTTAATTAAGTTATTGTTGGTTAGTGGCTTTCCTTGCTTGTTAACAAATGGGCCACCTGCAACCTTATCTACATTTATAATTCTCATGAAGAAATTCTACAGTGATAAGATAGGGCATTTAAAATTACCTAATTTGTCTGCCTGTTACTTCCATGGGAGTTGGAAATATTGCAATGATGGTAGTCTAGTAACGTTGACATATAGTATATTGTTTTAACCCACAGTATCAATGCATAATAAACACATGCTTTCCCATCTAATTCAACAATAAAGTAAGCCATGTGCTACAGTGACATAGAGATGAAACAGGTCAAGTCTACTTTTTCTGTTTTGACATAAACGATAAGCACTGGTAATATAAAATACACATGCTTGCCATGTAAAATGCTGCCATGACTCACTGAGCAGCAGTAGAAAGTGAAGAGGTCCACAGATGGTCTCTGTGGCAACCCTTCAACTCTGCTCTTAAAACTAAAATGCAGCCATAAACAATATGTGAACACATTATTATGGCTGTGTTGCAGTAAGACTTCATTTATAACACTAAACCTCAATTTAAAATAGTTTTCACATAACAAAATATTATTACTTTGACTTTTACAACCATTTAAAAATGTAAAATATTACTCTTAGCTTGCAGACGATCCCGAAACAGAGGACTGGATGGGACCTATGAGTCACAGTTTGCCAACCCTGGTCTAGACTCTTATACCTCTTAATACTCCAGGCATGTCAGGTCCCTGAGTCTTCATGCAGTTTATCTCTCATCACCTAAGGTGCACGTATCTGACTTAGGTATTCAGAGCTCTGGACAGTTTTTGCTACCAGATCCAGTTGGCATAGGTCATCATAATAGCCAGTGACCAGAATGTCCAGGTAAGCATGGACTATTGCCGCTGTCCAACATCTATCTAACTTAAGCAAAGATCAAACTGGTGAATCAGATGGGTATTCATGGAGAGGATCACTACTGCATCCTTTAAATGTTTGAGGGTGATACCAAATACTGTAGGCTGCTCTGTTACTTTCAAGTGACTATCTTTGCCGGGGGACTGGGATCCAAGGGGCCTTTTAGGGGCTTCTACTTAGTCTTTCCCAATATAAAGATGTATTCCCCAGGGGATCAAGGTGAGGGTTCTTCCAATTCTAAGTCACCCACAGTCCTCTGACTTGGGCTAGGACTCGGTTTATCACTCAGCCTCTAAAGATCCTCACCCTAATAAGGAGTATACTATTTTGAGTTACCTGGTATCCATACCAGCTTATTCATGGTTCTGACAGTGTCTGTATTTACTTTTCATAGGGTAGAGTTACTCTGTAAATGGCAGTAGATCCTTCTGAGAAAGGATTGTTAATAGCTACTATAACTATTTGCTATGGTGCTGCAGGGACTTGAAGGAGGCATAGCCCTTCAATCAGTGTATTCTAAGTCTGAAAACTATCTCTGTCCTTAAAACTGGACAAGTGACCATGGTTTTTCAGTTGTGGTGCCAACCCGCTCAACACATTCGTTGTGTACTCATACATTCCTCTCTTAGGATAATATGGTTTACTAGTCTTTGCTGCAGATTGCCAAGAGTTAAATCCCTCTGATTATCCCTCTGACTTTGTTATCCATTAAGAGAGTTGCCTCTATCAGTTTCCTACAGGCTTACTGTGGTAATTAACACACTCAACTAATTCCACCAAACTTAGCTTTCTCCTTGTCTGTGCTACTTCTGACCCTATCACACCTACTGACATCAAGGAGCCTCATTCTTTTCATGGTGTCTCCTGCTGTCCACCCTGGCCTACAGGGGACAGGCAGCACTGAGTTTAAGACTGCCGTGTCTGCCCTGTGAATGCGTCCCTTATTACATTAGTGAAGATAGCGTCCTCTGGGTCTTCCTGGGAAACACCACAACATAGCAGTTCTCTGGTGTTACACAATAAGTCAGTTCTAACATGCCCACTTCTCTAAATCTTTTGACCCTTTCCTCTGCCAAGGAATTTCTAGTATCCGAACCTCATTTACTGTAGGCACAATTTTTCCCCAAACTTCCAGGAGATACTCCAGCAGTTTATTAGGAATGGCTCCAGATGTCCTGGCTGGGACAAACTAGGGGAGGAGAAAGCAAAGAACAAGGAAAATGAAAGAGACCACATACCTTTTTCCCACTGTTAAGTCCTCTACTAAAAAATCAGTTCTGAACTGAAAGGAAACATGTATTACAGTTTGAAGTTTTTAACTGGAAAGTATGATTTAATACCTGAAAAAGAAGACTTTAAATACCCAAATATGAAAGAAAAGTGATTGGAAAGCCATTGGATCTGCCCATCGTATATCCTAGGTATAGGACAAACACAGTCAGTAGTGTTTTTTTTTTTTTTTTTTTTTTTTTTTTTTTTAATGTTGGTACCAGGAGTCGACCTCAGGACCTTGCGCTTGCCAGACAAGCGCTTGTGCCACTGAGCGATATCACCGGCCCTTTTTTTTCCTTTATGTGGGTTCCGGGAGTTGAACTCAGGACCTTGTGCATGCCAGGCAGGCGCTTATGCCGCTGAGCTATTTCACCGGCCCTCAATAGTGTTTTTTAAGGAAACAGTAAAAGAGAAACAGGCTGCTCCCACACTGCAGACTAATAATCACAGCTAGTTCAAATAACTAGTTGCCCAAGAATTGTACAAATGGTGTCTCTGCCTACTTCTTGGACTTGTTTTTTCCATTTAGGAAATGTGTTAAAATAGGTCACTATGGAGCACAAAACCACAAGGAATTCTGTCTTTATAAATACTGAGAACAAAATATGCTAAGTCTGCACACCATAATGTGTGAACTGGTTTGGAGGCTGGAAAGTAATAACAAAAGAGCCACACAGAAGTTTATGTGCTATGGACCTCAAGGAAGGAAAAAACCCTTGTATGTGGGGATTGATGGGAGTTGCTGGTCAAAGTTTTCATGAGGTAGAGGAACTTGACATGTTGAGTTTGATTTTGATAGATATAAAGTAGTCTTTCCAAGTACAGGGAGCATCAGAAAATGTGGTGTGGTAATAGGTTTGAGAAATACAATTTAGATGAAACAAAGACCCCATGTAGGAAAGTAATGGAAAATAAAACATGAAAAAAACAACTTTGACCTGTAACTGAAGAGTCTGGACCAGGGCGGCAGGATTTTGATTTCACTGGTATGCATCTGCTGTGGTTTGGCTGATTGGAGGCCTCTCCAAAATTTGTCTGTTGTAACCTACTCCCCCCCCCCCCAGGTGATGTTAGTAAAAAGTGGTGTTCTTCCACCTTTTCCAACAGGTCTGGATGTTAGCAACAAGAGACCATCACCAGACACAGAATCTGCTACACCATGATCTTGGACTTTTTATCCTCCAGAACTGGAAGAAATAAATTTCTATTGCTTATTTTATTTTATTTTATTTTATTTATTATTATTTTTTTTTGTGGGTACTGGGGGTCGACCTCAGGACCTCACGCGCCAGCAGGCGCCTGTGCCGCTGAACGATATCACCGGCCCCTTTTTTCGTATGTGGGTTCCGGGAGTCGAACTTGGGCCCTTGCGCTTGCCAGGCAGGCACTTAAGCCGCTGAGCCATCTCACCGGCCCCCTCTATTACTTATTTAAAAAAAAAACCCAGTCTGAGGCATTTTGTTATAGCAGCAGTAATGGATTAAGAAAGTATAAGATAAACTGGTTGAAAATTTAATATTCCCTTAGTATTTTCCAAATAATTTCAAGTTCTTGTTTATACATTCAAAATACTGTAAACGGGAATAAGACTGCACTGAGGAACCGGGTGGCAGGGACTGACTTATACCAAGGGCTGGGGGTGGTTTTACAGGTATATAGTACTTTTCTGGACAGGAGGGACTTGTACACAGGGAGAGCCCTAAAGGTCTTACTCTGTCTACTAGTCAGCAACAGGAGGTAGAAGCACTCAGGTGCCTATTACTAAAGTACCACTTCTGGACTTGGCAGCCTCCAATAAGTTTAAGTCTACCCACTACTCCAGCCCTGTCTGATCCCAGTTTGGGTGCAGGAAGTGAGCAATATACCTCTGTGTCAGATCCTGAGTGCAACAGGCCCTGGAGTCCAGTATTAAAACACTGTGTTCATGTTAACAAGCAGGGATAAGGAAAGAAATTGTTGGGAAGATATTTTTTTTTATTTATCAGGGAATGACTATCAATACTAAGTTCCCCTTCAGTTCTTTTCCTACAGAAGAGAGGCACTCTGCCCTATAAACTCCCTCTTGACCATTGCCTCCCTGATAAATAATGAACATATTAGATCCTCCCACTAGTTTCTTTCCTCATTCGTGCAGATAATCTTCATATGAGATGGTTTCATCCCTTCCTGTCTGTCCCTTCCTGTCCCCTTCTGGACACCCGAGGTTTGTTGCTGCCTGTCCTCAAACAGCACTCAGATCTGCAATTGTGGGATGACTAATGGAGGAGAAATAAAAGAATTCCTGTGCTTTGGCCTACATACTACAATTCTGATTTTCCTAACTAAAGATTTATTTAGGGCTTCATTTTGTTTTGTTGAGTTTGGTTCAGTTTATCAGCCACAACATGCTGTTGACTCATTTAGCTTCTAGCCAAAGGAAATTCCTAAGCCTGTTTTTCCCCATGTATTTTCTTAGTAGACCTGAGTAAATAAAGAACTTCTAATACCCATTAAATTCCATCTATTAGCTTCATGTTCTCCACTCTAGTCTTCAACACATTAACTATTCTGTCCCATTACTATTCTACATAGCTCCTTCAAATTAGATCAATTTTCCAAAGATTTCCTTTATTGAACACATAGCTAAAATGTTTAAATAGGACAGAAGGAAACACAAAGCCCTGAGACTTGCCACAAGAAGCCTTTTAACGGGCCGAAAGAAACTCATTAATCAGCATGGGTATGGTCATTCAACTGGGTATGAATTCATCTAATTGAGCTAAAATACAGATCACATTATTTGATGTCTTCTAATGAGGGATCTTGCCAAATGCCTCGTCTAAGTCAACACACACAAATTATACTGCATTCACTCCATCTTCCAGTCTCGGAACTTTTATCAAAAGTAAAAATAAATCTCATGGAGAATGGCTTACTCATGGGGGATACTACATTTATCAACATCTGAAGTGCAAAGTCTCAGGTGCATTCCTCTCACCAATATCCCCCCAAAAGACTTCTCAAAATTACCCCCTTTCAGACATGGTAGAGCACTGTGTTTCAGGGTCTGGAACCTGGGCTTGAATCCTGGCTCTTCCACCTACTGATTCTGTCAGTGTCAGACTGCCTCATCAATCTGTGTGTCAGGTTCTTCACTAGTAATTTAAATTCACATCATAGGACTGGCGTGAGGACTGAGTAACTTAATATTTGCAAAGCATTTAGAAGCACTTCTGGCACCTTGGTAAGCAATATATGATTCTAAAAGTTGGAAGACATTTGGGCTGCAGACAAAAACACAGGACCCATTATCATATAAACAGTATTTGTCTTAGTTTAGGTTCCCTGGAATGAGGCCCTGATAAGAATTTGAGTGGAAATAGTTAATTTGGGAGGAGAGTTGAAATACAGGTGGAGTATTTGGGACTGAGACAGGGAAAGGAAGTCAATAAATGCCACATTAAGAATTAATTGACCCCTGTGGGTGACTGACGGTTAGTTCCACTGTAGGACTCTGGGAGAGAATGTAGAATAAGTCTCAAAGTTATCGTAACTAAGGCAACAGAAAGCTAGGATAATTATCCACAAAGCTTCCATCCATCTTTGCCAAGGACTGCTCCAAGGGCATGATCTCCCGGCTTCTCTCCAAGAGTTCAGTGTTCCCAGTCCAATAAAAGAGCCTCAGGCAAAGAATCAGAAGTATCTCCAGTATGTGAAGTGGCTAATCTTGATGGAATATGAGCAAGGGAACCAAGCATGAAACTACCTGGTATTAACTTAAGAGTGAAATTAGAAAATGAATGTGTCCAACCACCAAATTCTACATTTCAACATTGAGAAGTCAAAAAGATGCAAAGAAGCCAGCAAAAGAGATTTAAGAGAGCCCAGTGAAAAAGTCAGAGCAGAGCACTGAAATCCAAGTTGAGAAGGTACGTGAAGCAGAAGGAAGAGCTCAACCATGCTCGTTTTATGTCAAACACTGCAGAAAGATCAAGTAGGGTGAATACTGAAGATGGACTATGGGATTTAGCAGATAGAAGGCCACTTTAGGACAGGGAATGAGTTAGAAACTTAAGAGAAATTGGAGACAGCCTGTAGACAACTCAAATAGTTTTGTGGTCAAGGAACACAATGGTAGGTAAAGAGCATTTATGGGTTAAAAGAGAACTTTTGTGTATTTGCATATTTAAAATGAGAAATGTTGCAGCACTGTTGTATGTTGATAGGATTGAACAAATCACAAGGGGAAAACTAACGTTGCAGGGGAAAGAGTGGAAACGTTGTACACAACTTGAAGGGGTGTTCTTTGGGGCCTAGATTATTCATGCATCAACAGTGACAGAGAGAAGGGAAAAGATATGGTCACAGATGCAGACAGGTGGTGGAGTGTGCAGAAATTCACTTCTGATCTGTTATAAGCTTGACAGAAAAAAGGAACTCAGCTGATATTTGGTGATTGGGAAAAAGGAGCTGTTGGAGGAATGAGGAGGTAGAAGGTATGAAATAGCCATCCAGGATTAAAAGTTGAAGAGGTGAATAGATAAAAATGACCAAGAAACCCAAAGACCCATTTGAGGTTAGAGGTTCTAAGTTAAAAGGAAGAGCAGTCAGCATGCTTGTGTCTTTCTTTAGCTAAATTCAGCTGCTTGGCTGTAGGTAATGGAGTAAAGGTGAATTTGATTTAACTAATTTTGGGTATGCTTTACTTAAACTGCTAACATATAATCTAGTACAGGAAGGCATTATGTAGTAATTTGCTAAGAAATAAGTTTCTTAGGAACAGGCTCATATTCCTAAATTCCAAGTCTTGAGAATAGGTTATAAGTAAAGAAAACTAAAAGAAGCATGTGAGGATATGAAGTAAAAGTTGCTACACACTCTACTCAAACCACTTTGAAAGTGTTTCTCTGCAAAAACTGATCTGGGATTTGGTAGGAAGCAATACCAGTAGGTTAACCCACTTAGCCCCCCAAAATGTTGTAAGCTAGCTTTCTCCGCTGAGTTCCACACTTTGGTGGGTCCTATGGCTGCTAATTAGCTAATAATCAGAACCCAATGAATCATGTAACTGCTGAAGTTATAAGTAATCTGTTCCAAGCAAGAAGAGTGTGTGTGGAGTTGCTCCACCCTTCTCCAGTAAAAATGTTCTACCCTGGACATTTTCCAGATAGAAATTACATTCTTTAATGAGCCTCTGGTTAAAGATTTTAGGAAGATGGGCCGGTGAGATAGCTCAGCAGCATAAGCGCCTGCCTGGCAAGCACGAGGTCCTGAGTTCAACTCCTGGTACCCACATACGAGAAAAGGGCCAGTGATATCGCTCAGCGGCACAGGAGCCTGCTAGAGCGTGAGGTCCTGAGTTCAACCCCCGGTACCCACAAAAAAAAAAAAAAAAAAAGATTTTAGGAAGAAACTCCTGGAGACCTGAAGCTGAGTAATCAGAACCTCCATTTTGCCCTTGGTCAATGGGAGTTAAGATAATGTCTTTTAGCCCTAGTATCTAGTTTCTGGACAAGATCAAACAGGACATTTACAAGTGTTCAGAAAGCATCCACAGGCACAGGATGTATACAACAGAGTGGGAAAGAGTGGCTTGAATACTGTTCTCCCCACAAATCTGTCCAGGTTCTAACTCTTAAGATCTGAGAATGTGAACTTATTTGGAAACAAGATCTTTGCAAATGTAAAGGGATGAGATGATCCTGGAGTTAGGTGATCCCTAAGTGACTGGTGTCTTTACAAGAAGAGACTTGAGACACACAGAGACACAGATGAGGGTGACTTGAAGATGGAGGCAGAGTTTGGAATGCTGCATCTGCAAGTGGCAAGAATTTCTGGCAACCTCATGAAGCTGGGGGGGGGACAGTCACGGAAGAGATTCTTCCTCACATGGTCCAGAAGGAATCAATGCCATTGTCATCTTGATCCCAGACTTCTGGCTTAATAACTGGGAAAGAATAAGTTTCTGTTGTTTTAAGCCACAAAGTTTGTGGTAATTTATTATGGTTGCCCTAGGAAACTAAGACAGGAAGTGAATTCATATTTCAGTAAGTAAAAAGCAAATGCTAGAGGAAAAGACAATGATGCATTCCTGGGGCTAGGGAAGGAGACTGGGACCATTTGAAGTTCCTGAAACTTCAGAATATTTCCCTTATGATTCCTCTGGAAGAATATGTCTCCTTCTCCAGAAACCACATATCCTGACCCATCTGGAAAGGCTGGGGTTATTTTTACTCCACTGTCCCATTTCCATGAATGTGTTTACAAATATTTTGTTTTATGTCTAGGGCTTAGTCAGCCTGATCCTGCAGTCCTGGAATTTTGGTTTGTAGCAGGTCCGGGCTGAGAAGTCTGTTCTGGAAGAGGGCACCCTCCCAGATACCTGTACTGTATGTCCCTGGATTCCTGACTTATCTGGAATGAAAGAGATAACAGCCAACACTGAACCTCAGGTGCCTTTATTCAGTGGGTGTTTTCATTTTTTTTATTCTCTGCTATAAGTGTTCTCACTCTAGGGCCTTTCCCTGCTTATCCTTCAAGACTTGCCCAAATGTCTTCTGTTCCATCTTTAAAACCATGAGATTAATCACGGCTTCCATTATAGCTCCTTTTTTTTTTTTTTTTTTTTATTTGTCTTACTTGAAACGTTTCAGAGGCATCAGGACTTATTCATGTCTGAATCACCAGCACTTAAGTCTAGAACCTAACTCAATCAATACTTTTTGTATAAATTAATTTAACAATATTTTAGGAAATCTACAATAACCACGTTCAAAGTTTTTCTAAAGCATACAACTGCTGCTATAATTTAACTTCATGTATTTTAGATTTTAAGTCATTACAATTTGACAAAAGAACAAAGTGACATAGAAATTACTGAGTCCTATGTGAGCAAAAGGTTGAGTCTAGAATATAAAGTACTTTCTTCTTTGCCATGATGGCTAGGGAGAGCTTTCCTGCATATGAGAAGGGCAATGTCATCCCCAGGATCACAAGTTCCTTGCACGCTTTGGGGGTAGGTTTTTCCTACTTGGGATTACAGCTCAGCAAATACTTTTCAGAATTAATCGTCAAAGAAGCCCACTGAAAGCAATTAAACTTCTCTTGCCTTTAAACAAACTTTAGTGTACCCTTGACTGGCTTTTCTGCTGCTTATCCATTGTGTAGATTATTGTCAAAAAAATTCACTCCTTCCCTCTTTTGCTTGCACAAGTGGAATATCCTTCTCCTAATCTTTCATTTTTTGTAGTTGTCCATATGACTTGCCCTGGCAGATGTGACAAAAATAAGGGACCTGTAACATGCTTGAGTGGTTGGACCTGTCCTCTTTCAATTCCTTGAGAAGAATGTGACTCACAATGACCAGTCGGTGGTACAAGGTGGGTGAAGAGGTACAAAGAGCTGCCTCGCTGATGTGCAGCTCGGGGAGATCAAGTGATTGTTGTTGTAAGGTACTGAGTTCTGGGTGGTTTGTGACACAGAATTTTAGTGGCAATAACTAAGTGACACAACATCCTTATTTTCCCAAGTTCTGTTTCAGTTCCAAAGAAAATACCATTTTTGACCCTAAAAGATGCAAATATTATATTTTCTTGTGGGCATCTAGTACCAATGGCATCGTGTACCTCAGAAAATGTATTTTTCAATTCCCGACACCATGTTTTCTTATGAGTACTTGGAGGGCAGAGAGAATTGTGATGGATTTACATGCGCAAGTATTTGAGTCCAAAGGAATTTGATTCTGATCCTTCAATCTATCACTGAATCGAAGGCTGCTGAGAGCTTGAAGAGAGGTGACAGTAGCCAGGGGCTTAGTGAGAACTAGTATACTCAACTTTATCCTACAGAGATTTTTTCATTTAAAAAAATGATTTAGAGGTGTGGGCAGGGTTAGAGAATCCAGCAAGGGATGCTGAGGTCCCACAGAGAAGGAATGGCAGGGAGGGCTTAGGATCCCCAGACCTGGACAAAATGAAGAGAACATGCAGTTATCAGAACTTGGTGAAGAGCTACAGTCAAGAGGGTGACCCAAGAGAGCTGTAGTTTTGGTGATGAGGCCACTATAGAACCACAGTGAGGCAGGTAATGAGTTGAAGGGAATATAGGGAATATATATCTAGATATCTCTGTCCTCAGCCTGACCACCCGAGCCACAGTCGATAGAGGTCAGCGTCCAGGACAAAGAACCTGGCAGAGAAGCACAAGGAATGGATCTGTGGACAAAGAATAATCAGAACTGATGTCTTCAAACACTTGCCCAGGTTTCTTTCACACGAAAGTACAGGGGGAGGGAGCACAAGGATGGAGTTATGTTTATAAAGAGATTGTTGGCAGGGAGTTTACAAAGTCTTTGATTTGGAATTGAGATGCCAAAAAAAAAAAGGAGAATTAGAGAATCTGTAACTGGATAAGTAGTTATCTTTGCATAGAAATATAATGACTTAAATAATTTCTCTAAAAATATCATGTAGCACTGGAAGGCATCAGTGAAATTAACATTAAAATACCTGGAAATTATTTACTCTGAGGACAGATACAGAACTGAGCTTCAGGCCTGAGTCTCTGGATTCTGAACTGGGATTTCAGAAGAAGTATTTATGTGGATGAGAAGCAAATGTCACACTGGTGCTGGCAGACTCCTAAGCTGTTGAATGCTGACAGTTTCAATTTGGCAATACTCTTCTGGTTCTTGACCTATAAAAATACTATGTGACACTATTTACCAAACTCATCACCTCATGACACATTCATAAACCCAAACCAGCCAGAATATTTTAATTATTGTTGATGTTTGTGAAGGAAAGTGTGGAGGGCAAGAAATGCTGATGTCTCCTGAGTTCACACATATAAACATACATGCATACATATATACATGCACACACACACACACATACATACATGCATATACGTACACCAGCATCAACTGTATCTTTCTTCAGCAACATCACTCTCACATGCCACTGCTGTTGCCAAAAGTGGGCAAAACAAAAATATAAATACATTGAGGATAACTTTTATTATACAAAGAATAATCTTAATATGCTAGGAAATAATATATACATCATACCCATTTGCTTTGAGAAATCAATTAGCTGATTTTCCATCTGAATGCAAACATGTGAGACGCACTTCCTTAGCTTGGGGATTCTTAAACTAGATCTTTACCTGAGAAGAATTCTCTAACCATATTTCAAGGGTAATACGAAGTAAACTGAAAAATAAATGAATTCTAGGTCCTTAGGAATGCTGGATGTGAAGTAAAATATTGGAGTTATCCAATTTACTATATCTTCATCTTTGTTATTTTACTGAGTTTGCTTGATCCTAAGCTAGCCTAGGTTGTGCTTTTCCAGAACAGACCCTGAGGCTAGTGCTGAATGCTACTAGTTTACTCAGAAGGTACCTCAGGACTTGGATGAGGGACAAGGAGAATGAGAACAGAAGGAAACCAGTGGAGGAGGAAGTTACTTCCTTAGGGAAGTAGAGTTCATTCCTGCTGGGCAACTCTAGAAGGTGGTGTACATACCTCAGAGTTATCCCTCCCAAAGGATGAGAAAGCTGGAGAATTTAGCTACTAGTCCCCATCTGTCATTAGTTAGGGGGTTGTTCCTCACTATTTGGACTGTCATACTGTACTTGCAGCCTGTCCAGCACCCAGCACCCTCCTGTAGACAGGGAAAGCTCTCAGACTAAGAGATACGGGCATTTTGGTTTTTTTTTTTGAGACAGGGTCTCACTATGTAGTTCAGGCTGGTCTTGAGCTATGTAGCCCAGGCTGGTCTCAAATTCATGATAATCTTCCTGCCTCACCCTCCCAAGTGCTGGGATTACAGGAATGCACCACCACACCCAGCAAGATACGGGCATTTGCAGTAGAAAGCTATCAACATGTATAAGAATGTTAATAATTGTGGAGATATGCGTGGGACCCTAAATGAACCTACTTCAGAGGCATAACTGATTATAAACAGCCAATTAAAATTTCATCTTAATGGAAGAAAACCAAACAGCAGGCAATTGAACACTGCAAGAAATGGAAAGGGTAAACTGTAACCCTTTCTTTCCAAGAAGAGTCCTTGCATACCTCTCCTTAATCCCTAGGTGGTCACTGAAAGTCAGTCCAAGGGAGATCTGGGAAAATGTGTGCTTTTCTCAGAAGACATGGGAAACAGGTCAGGGAGGAGCTTCCGGAGTACAGCCAGAGAGGACAAAGCCCTTCTCAATGAGAACTTAGTACCTGTATTCCAAGGAAATAATAGTTTTTCTCATGTTGTGAATTTTAATCATTTTATTATTTTTTTATAGGCTGAGAGCCATAAGGATTATCCCTTGAAAGGGAATTACTGAAGCTTAAATGTTTGCTATCCTTTAGGTACAATGTCCACAGAGTACTATCTCTTTAGATTTTATAGATGCCCAATCTCTACCTGAATGCCAGCCTTACAAGCTTTCTGTACCTCTTAACATCAAACTGAATGACCATCTGAGACTTGAGTTATTTGTATTTTCTACACTGGAAGACAAAGCCAGGTCCATGGAGACAGTGGTCAGTGTAAATTCTAGACCCCTGGTTCTCCTGTAGCTTTGAAACTGACATCCTCACCTTTTAACTTCAGTGGAAGGGTTCCTTCCAATAAAGTGATAAGGACAAAAAAGTATCCATCAATGGCATTTACCAAAAGGAAAAAAAAACTACAAATGGCCTATTTTGCTTCAAATAAAATACCTTTATGTGGTTGCTATGGTTTTAGTTGAAAATGTAATTTAATTATGAAAATATGGGAAAAGTCAAGCTGTTGGAAGTAGCAGAGGAGGCTGAGTGCTTGTGCAGCATTGCTTGAGTTGTACCAGATCAAAGGTAGATCACGTCCAAAGACTTCTCGATTACTATGTCTCTTCAAGGAAATCACACTTTCTTTAAATAGACAATAAGAGCTGTATTCATGCACTGATGAGAAATGTATAACTATGAATATTTCACTGGACAGACACACATTTATTGGACACCTGCTAAGTGTAGTATTAGCATGAATGATTGCAAGTCTTGATCAGTGGGGTTCCAGTTAGTTAACTACCTGTATTTATCTTATATTTAACTGTTAAGGAAGAAAACAGTGACAAGGAAGTAGTTTAAAAAGTAATGTATTTTATTTCCTAGCCTGATCTGTTTCATTCTGTGTTCATACCTGGAGCACAAGCAGGATGATGAGCATCTTGTACCGCAGCTTCTGCCAATCTGAATAGTATGTTGTATTGATCAAACTTTTATATATTTTACAAAGCCCTTTCAAATATGAGCTCTTTTAACTTCTAAATTTTATTTTGTAAATGAAAAAACTGAGTTTAAGTAGAGTCTAAGTTGTATCCTAAGTAGCGATTTTTCTGATATTATACTACTTCATGCCCACTAAATAGCTAAAATTTAAGACTGACCATATCAAGTATTGGTAAGAATATAAACTCACATGTATTGCTGATGGAAGCAGAAGATATCATACTGACAAAGATATTTGCAGTTTCTTATAAGGTTAAATACACACCTACCTTCTGATCAAGCAACAGCAGTCCTAGGTAACTGCACTGGTCAGTTTCCTGTTGCTGAGACAAATTACTTGACATCCACAACTTAAAGGTGGAGAGATTTATTTGCTTCATGGTTTCTGAGGGTTCAGTCCACGTTAATCTGGCTCCAAATTAAGAACATTATAGCACAAGGGCATGGCATAACAAAGCTGCTCAGTTCATGATGGCCAAGAAGCACGGAAAGTGTGTACCACCAGGGAGGAAAAGGGCAGGGACCACATTAGGCTTCAAGGTCATGCCCCGTGACCCAAAGATGGTTCCCAAGCCAATCAAATTGACAACTGAGCTTAGTTATCATCCAAGATAAGTGAAATATATGTTCACAAAAGGATTTGTGCAAAAATGTACACAGAAGCTTTATCCATAGCAGTTAAAAACTAAATGTTCATCAACAAGAAGGGGTAAACAAGTTGTGGTATTTCATCACTCAGCAATAGAAACAATGAATTATTGTAACTGATGCATGCAAAAATATGAATGAAACAATGCTGAGAAAAATAACGAGATGCAAAAGAGCATATAGTGTATGATCCCACTTATACAAAGTTCTAGAACAGGTAAAACCAATATAAGGTGAAAACAAATCAGTGGTTGCCTATAGAGGGTTAAGTAGGGCTCTTTCTCACAAGATAGAAAAGTGATAAGATGTAGGTACACAGGTATATCCACCTGCTAAAATTATTTAATTAAAATTAACAAACAAAATGTGTGTGTTAAAATGCATATTTTACCTTAAATTATAAAAATAATAATAAGTAGAGGGTTTGGGGATTGGACAGTAGATGAAACAAAGAGTGGCAGAATAATGATACTATTGAAACTGAGCAATGAATAAGCAGGGTTCATTATTCTAGTATTCTGTGAATCTCTCTTCAAAGTTCTCCACCAAAAAAGTTTGTAAAAAGACAAAAATGACCAAAAGGCATTTGGGGAGCTAAATATAGCCCAGTACAGTTGGAGCAGAGAATCTTTTCCACTCTTTCATCTCACAGGAATTTTCCCAGACAGTGGTGAATTGAAAACATTGAATCTCTTAGTCACATTTCATTCTAGAGCATGGATGGTTACATGACTAGCTAACATAAGAGACTGTGGTGGGAAATACAGACATTTATATCTTAAGTGTAAACATAAGTTACCAAATGTCATTCCTTGAGGTACCTGGCAGCAGTTGGAATAAGAATTTAAACATAAGCCATGTAGCTATCATGGAGTATGGACATGTTTAACGGTACAGGCTCAGACCAGAGTAATTCCCTTTAATTTGGCAAAACTCGTGAAGTTGCAGCAACTAAACTATACTACGTCCAATCAGCAACTAACAAAAAAAGACAACTACAGTACAAATGTCTTACAAATAAAAATTATGTACCTGAAAATACGTAACAAACATGATACATAAACCATCCTACTCATCACTTCCTGTATTAAAACAAACTAATGTCAACACTGTGGGTATTTCAATAGAAGAATACATTATGTTTCCTTTATCTTAATGCATTGTACATGATTGTGTGTGTGACTGTGTGTGTGGAAGAGAGAGAGACAGAGAGAGGGAGAGAGTGACAGAGAAACTGGTGCTCTGTGTAGGCTTACAATGAATTATAGATTTCTTTTTTTGGAAGGGAACTCAAAATTCCCTTTAATTTCACAAATTAAGGAACTGCAACCAAAAGAAATGAGATGATTTGAAGGTGTCAAGGGGTAAGACAACAACCCACAACTCAGATTTGATTTCTTCAAACTCAGATAGATTACACTACAATGTGCATAAATCTGAAATGCTTTCCAGTGGCTTCAACCATCTTAAGTAATTTAAGAGAACTTTATCTTGGTAAACCTTTGTTTAAAAGGTTTCCAGTATACTAGTAGAAATATTCTTTTGCCCCAACAAGATTACAATATTGGGACAGGATGGCATCCTCAAAAGATGTTTGAAAAAACAGCCAATTCGCCATTCGCCTTTACATACTCACATAGGAGCATAGCAGAGATTTGCTGTATTTTCTCGTCTTGCTCACCTCTTTATTGGACACCACCACAGGCTCTCTATGCCAATGTTTTCCAAGCTGAAGATTACAATCCATTGGTGAGTTATACAATCAACTCAGTGGCCACAATCAGCATTTTAAAAAATGAAATTAGATTAGAAAGTATCAGTGGATCACATACATAATTACGACAAGTACTATTTTATAAAATTTTTAATTCAGTCTTGTACATATCTGTCCACACTGGGACACAATGTAAAGTCTTTCTTACTATGGATCACAATCAAAAGTACCTGAAAGCAAATGATGCTCAGAGTCTCGCAGGGACCTTAAAATGCTTTAATTCTAATTATCCTTTTCTCAACTCACATATTCATGTTGCCCATGATTTTAATTCTCACTTTTAAAACCACAAAAATGAGAGATTATTTTCATGATCTTTTGTCATAACACACAATTTCTGGACTTACCTACGTATTTTCTAATTTCTTAGCATCTGTGAACATTTTTCACTATGTTAACATTCATGTAACATAAAATTCAACATTTAATCTTTTAAGGTGTACAACTCAGCAGCATTTAGTACATTTACAGTGATGTGTAACTAGCACCACTACCTAGCTCTACAACATTTTCATCAACCAAAAAAGAACACCTTTTATTCATTAAGTAATCATTCCCTAATCCTCATCCCCCCAGCACCAGGAAATTAGTAATCTACTGTCACTGTTGACTCATCTATTCTGGATATTTCATATTAATGGAATCACATACTATGTGACCTTTCGCTTATCATGATATTTGAGGGTTTGTCTAAGTTATAGCATGTGTCAGCTTGTCAGTCTTTGCGTGGTTATTCCACAACTTATTTATCTACTCATCCACTAATGGACATTTAGGCTGTTTCTACCTTATGTATTGTTTTTGTTTTCTAGTTTCAGTCATGCTATATTTATTAATATCTTATTATAAATCATGCTTGATTGAATTTAATCTTTCCAAGCTTAACTGGAGAGTTATATCTACTTCTTCATGGCTCCAAAGGGCACTACTGAACTGGGGCCACCCCAGTCCCTATACAGATACAGGTGTGATGGAAGAGTCCCATTCCTTTGGAGAAGTCTAACCCCTTAAGCTTCAAAGCCCATACTGGCAGTGACACTTTGTCCCAGGGAGTAACTAATCTTTTCATTTGTTTAAACTGCTCACCATTCCAGTTTTAGCTACTTTTGTCTTTTTTTGGTAAATGTGGATAATTCATTATTTCTTATAAGTCATGTGATATCATTGAAAGATTTTTGGTCTTTGTCACCTCTGTCCCAGAACAGGCTTCCAAATTTCCTAAGTGAAAAGGGCAACAGGGACATCTGTTGCTCTAAAGAAGCAACTTTTGAGTAGGACTGGATTAGCTTCTTCAGTGGCTTGTTCAGTGAAGGCTGCCACACAGTGAGGGTTGGTAGAATTACGGATTCCTTTCTCATCATCAGGCGCTGCAGTTGTTTTCTGTAATGCTGGGACCGCAATAAAACCTGTACGGGACATTCTCATTTCCTTTTCTAGTACTGAGGTGACACATGGAGGCAAGAAGGGATGGCTTTGCATATGGTAATATGCAGATAGGGTGTGGTAGAGCAGCGAGCAGTGAAGGGCAATACACATACTCATACAGGTAAGGACAGCTAGAGATGCAAGTAAAATAATTACAACTCTAAATACCTTAGAATGGGCCAGGGCTCTGTTCTACAGCTCAAAGTTGTGACTCATAGTACGAATCTGGGAAGAGACCACAACCACTTTGCTATCGGTGGACTTTGTCAGTTAGGGTCTTCTAGCTCTGTTTGAGCCACTGGTTGATGTAGCAAGGAATGATAAAGGATGAAGTAGGTAAGCAGAGAAAGAATCACTAGAGGATGTGGAGAGACCAGTCAAATGATTATTGTAGTCAATGAGAAAGGGTTATAAATGCAATCAAAATAGTATTAAAAATCATAAAGAAATATGACATAAAAATATGAAAATCCAGATGAAATTGATGGTTATATAGTACATATAAACTACCAAAATTGATTCAGATAAACCTGAGTGGCACAGATAGCATAAGAAAATAAGTGGGGGGGGGGAGTGAGGGATTAAAGAACAGTAAAAATACCTTCCCTCTAAAATGCCCCCAAGCTTGAATGATTTAGCAAGAAAACTCCATCAAAAATTCAGAGTGCAGGTAATTCCTATGACATTCAAATTATGTTAGAACAACAGAAAAAAGTAAATTTCCCAATTTATCCTCCAAGGACAGAACAACCAGGAAGCAAAATGTTGCTAAAAATCATTCAAAATATACACCAGACTCTCAAGATGAAAAATCCTAAACAAAGTATACAACAATTGAATGCAACAGCATATTTAGAAAACACACTGTGTCCAAGTACATTTTTATTTCAGGAATTAAAGGATAGCTACATAATAAATACTATGTATTTTTACTATATAGTATAAATGCTATATATACTATAAAATGATAAATTAATGAATTTTACTAACAGAATAAAAGAGAGAGACAGATCTGGAGTTAGTAATTACAGCAGAAGTAAGAGACTGGAGAAGCAGCTAATTGGGCCCAAAACATGTGAAACATAATTATTCCAAGCAACAACCAGAGTTAACAGCTCCTGGAGAAAAGCTCTACCAACAAATGCTAAAATTGGGTGATGGCTTGAGAAGAAATAAAGTTCCCACATTTTACAATAACTACCCCCAAGGTATTTATGAGTTGCAAAAGGAAGACAGCAATTTTACAGGGAAGACAAAGCTCCTTAACCAAGGGACCATGGTCAGCACCAGCAGTGCGGAGACACATCAACTCATGAGACTGGAGATGATGCAGGGAGAAGGACGTGGCGTCACCTCATGCCGTCCTCACTAACACGCATGGCCTCAGAACAATCCGGAGAAAACATCGAGCAAGTCACCATCAACAGACTGACAAAATGATGTACTGTATATGCTTTAAAAATATCAAGGTCGCAGGGCCGGTGAGATGGCTCAGTGGCGTAAGCGCCTGCCCAGCAAACGCGAGGGCCCGAGTTCAACTCCCGGATCCCACATACGAAAAAAGGGCCAGTGATATCGCTCAGTGACATGGGCACCTGCTGGCACGCGAAGTCCTGAGGTCGACCCCAGGTACCCACAAAAAAAAAAAAAAAAAATCAAGGTCACAAAAGACAAGAAGAGACAGAGGGGAACTATTAGGACTGCAGGGGCCCAAGCACAACCAACAAGTAAACGCCACATAAGATCCTAGATCAGATCGCGGAACACAAAAAGACATCATGCCGCTCAAGAAGCAGCAGCCATGAGCTTAAGATCATCCTCAGATTTGGACAGATTCTGCACTCAGCACCTCAGCCCCAGTCCCTGAGGTCCACCCTGCCAGGGCAAGGGCTTTGCTGCTAAAGTCACAAACACATTCTCTTGAAGCAAGCAGGCCCTGAAGGAGGAGTGACCCAGATACACTCAGGGCTTTCTCATGAATTCTTTTTTTTTTTTTTGTGGGTACCCGGGGTTGACCTCAGGACCTTGCGCGCTGGCAGGCGCCCATGCCGCTGAGTGATAGTCACCGGCCCTTTTTTCATATCTGGGTACCGGGAATCGAACTCCGGCCCTCGCACTTGCCAGGCAGGTGCATATGCTGCTGAGCCATCTCATCGGCCCATACATTTTTGTGTTTTCTCTTTTTTTTTTTTTTTTTTTGGTGGGTGCCGGGGGGTCGAACTCAGGACCTCGCGCTTGCCAGGCAGGCGCTTATGCCGCTGAGCGATATCACCAGTCCCCTCTCTCATGAACTCTTAACTGGACACGTTGCTCGGACTCCCCTAGATATACAAGGGGTGCTGACAACTACAGTAAATGTTTAATGTTTTTAAAGAGCCCAGTTATGTTAAACTAGTAAACTTCATTGCACATGGAAGGAAACAGCAAGCATTGGGAATAAGTATTCCCTATAATCTCACCTATAAAGCTATCTGGGTCAGCAGTTTGTACTTTTTTTCATTTTTTAGTTTTAGGAGATACTATATTATGGATCCCATAGTGTTACTGGTTTCATAGCTATTCATATCTTCTACTTCTTGAGTCAACTTTGTAAATAAATAGTCTCTACCATCTGCATTGCATCCATACTCTCAATTGTTCTTGGCACAGGAAACAAACCCCACTCCTCCCTGCTCTGAAAACAAGGGAGCCTTCTAGGTCCTGGGCTTCTCTTCTGATTTGTCCTTGTCTTTGACAATGGCTATCCAGTCCCTACACTGGTGACAAGGTGTGGCTAATCACTGAGACAAGAAGACCTCTGATGAGAGAAAAAACTGGAGCAATGAGAACTCCTAACATATGGGGCCCTCTCCGCAAGGTCCTGAGGTAGATTTGGACGACCACACACCAGTGGAAAACCAAGATGGCTACTTCAGTGGCATGTCAGGAGGAAGGGGAGGAAGAGGAAAAGAGAAGCAGTTGTTATCCACTGCTCAACAGAAAAGTTCAAGAAAAAGAGAATGAAGAAATTATCAAAAGAAAACCCAAACAACAGTGACTCTTAATTATGAAATAGGTGCTGGTAATACAGATGAAAAGGGAAAGGTAAGAAAAGGAGGAAAAATAACTGTGGATCAAGGGATCCAAGAAAAAAATGCCTAAGAAAAATAGAGCACAATGACTTAAGCTCCAAAAATTCCCAATCGGAGGGCCAGTGAGATGGCTCAGCGGCATAAGTGCCTGCCTGGCAAGCACGAGGTCCTGAGTTCAACTCCTGGTATCCACACACAAAAAAAGAAAAAATTCCCAATCAGAGTCTCTGGAGGATCCTTGGAAGGATCAACCAAAGCCTAAAACTCCTCAGATTTACATTAGAACTACAGCCATGTCTATTACCTGGGAAATGTGAGGCTGTAGCTAAATATGTGAATGCTGGGAAACTCATTCCACAGAGAATTAAAGATGCTTAGAGAAAACACACCATTTAAATAGCCAAGCTACATAACAAGTGCTACGGCCAAATAGAGGCTGTGGGATTGTGATGAGAAGATATGTAGGGCTGAAGCCAAGTGAGCCCTGAATCCTTTAAACAACATGATGGACTAAAGAGAAAGAAGAGAACGCTGACAAAAGGGAAGGATAACCCCAAAGGATCACTTGATTGTCCAGTAGACATTTTATTTAACAAGGAGGATGAGAGAACAAGAGAACAGGAGAGAAAGAGCTCAACATCTGAAAAGGACTTACTGTGTCACCATGTCTTCTATTTGGTCCTCTTAATCTTTCCAGGCTTAAACTAATCAATACTACTTAGGTAGGTTTGGGGGTATTTTTAGAGGGATTGACTGCCGTAACTTTCTGCTTCAAAAATGAAAATCCTGAAGGAAACCCACTGTATTGGGGCAGTGCCACAGAAAACACATCTATATGAAGAAAAACTTCAATCTTACAGCATGGGATGGTGCTATCAGCTATACATAATGTCTCTATCTCTTCCCCACCAATGAACTTGTGGAAAATTATCCCTCATTTATTGAATGTGTTATGAAGAAAATTGATTAAAAAATATACAAGAGGCCACTGTTAACGAAAATGAAGATTTTGCTGGACAAATTAAATCTAAAATTCAAATAATGATTAATATAATTCAATATATAGCCCACCCCAGAAATTATAGTTTGAATCCAGTCCCTATTCTATCACACCTCATCTCAAAAACCAAAAAAGTATACTAACCCACAGACATATCTAAACAAAAAGTTGTGAAGTAAATATGGCATAACGTTATGATATGATAAGGCTGAGTTTTATGTTTTATTCTCTGGTCTTCTGTTTGAAAGAACACATAATTTTAAAATTAAAAAAGAAATAAAAAATGATTAATGATTAGTTCAGTGAAAAGAGGTAAGAACGAGGTTGCAGGCAGAAAGAACAGTGTGTGCCAAAGCATAGCAAAATACCTTGCAAGTATAGCTAAGATGCTTTAGGAAGGTGTTTGGCAAGTAAAAAAAGAAGAAAAATGGGAAAGTAATTCGCGAAGCCCCAGAATCAAGTTCCAGGGAAAGAAGTCAGAAGAAGCTACAGCTTCTCCCACCCTGTGTAATGACACGGCAGAGGCATCTGGTGGCAAGTGCATGTAATTAAACACTCAGTGAAGGAAGGGCTTATCACATACTAAACACCTGTAATGTAGGGAGCTCTTTGCATACATTATCCCATTTAATCTTCCCAGTAACCCAGAGCTAGATATCATTATTCCTATTTTACATGAGGACTCTGAAGATCAGAGAGGGTAACTAATCTCTGTACACAACCAGTAAAGCACAGAGTAAGGAATCTGTCCACATCTGTCTGTTCCTATAAAGGAAATGGTTTTAACATGTTCCCGCCAGCTTGAATACCTGGTGGTCCACGCACAACTGGTAGAAGAGGTAGAAGTGGTACATTTGTGCATGGGACAATCATGCATAGACCACTAGTGGTTCAAGCCATCTGGCAATGAGACATACAAATTATGGCCACGTCATGAATGTGTTAAAGTTTTGCTCAGAAGTATACAATTTGATGAGTTTTAGCAAGTTTAATACAACTGTGCAACCACCTCTACCATCCAACTGTGGAATATTTCCATCACCCTATAGAATTCCTTTGTGCCTATTTGCAATTAACCTCTGTTCTCACCCCTGGAACTTGGTAACCATTTCCTGTCTATAATTTTGCTTTTTCTATTAGTTTCATATAAATGGAATCATAAAATATATGGTCTCCAAAGATCTTTTATATCACTGCATTCTCAAAAGATACAAGTACTGTAGTAGTTATAATTATTATGCCATCTTTCTTTTTTAAGTGTACTCAGAAACTCAGTCCACCATTTAAAAAGCCATCAAAGAATGATTCTCCCATATCCATGAGTTTTTATAGTGCATCTCTTCAGTTAAGGAAATACATATGGTTCTCAAGAATATTGTAAGACCATTTCTAAAGTTATGGTTTCTGCTCCATTAAACCTTTTGCAAATACAAACAGATGACAGATAATACACTGAATTAAATATTTCCTTCTGGTTCAACTATAGTAACAGTAGTTGATTAGACTGGTGGAGGTACTTCCTAAGCATCGAGCCATACTGACCTGTTTATGGCAGGCATTAAAACTATTAATTCTTCCAACAGCGAAGAAATGCAGATCATTCACTTTGCAGTTCCTCGCTTCAACTGTGAGAATGACCATGAAACACAACCCCCTGAATTTCAGCCTATCATCTCCCCTAGAATTATCACACTGTAGCACTTGCCACCACTCACTTTATAAATCATTACTAACAGACAACGCAGCATGTATGAGAGTAACTTTTCTCTTACCAGCTTTTACAAGCCCTAGCTCCCAAAAGACTTACCTATTTTTTGTGTCTGATACCTCACTGAGTCAGGCCCATTATGACACCTCCCTGGCAGAAAGAGACCAAAATTCAGTTGTCAGTACTGACTAATGACACAAGACTGGTAATAAAGTCCTTACTCTCATTATTCCTTACTTGAAAACAAATACTCGTACAGGAAGCTAATCAAGCTACTTCATAACCTGATTTTGTAAGGATTCTATGAGATTTAGAATGGGAAACACAAAGAGCTTTGTCTCCCTCATGTTGAAATCATAGATCTACATGTAAAATAGTTTTCTTCTGGACACAGAACAGCACCTAGAAATAGTAGCTATGGAAACTACAGTTCTCAAAGCCAGCGGAGAAATTCTGTTTAAAAAGGGTGCCACCTGGGGCCTGAGATAGCTTCCCAAACGCTTACACCTAAGGAAAAAGTATTTTACATTAAAAGAGCTCACTTTAGAAGATTAAGCTGATTTCACCATTAAATAGTCTTTTATTCTCTGTTGTGATTTTTAAATGTTAAGTGTTTTAGATTTTTTTAAAACAAAATACTTTCCCTACTCTACATTTTTCAAACCCCTGGTTTGTTATCTCAATGGAGTAGCATCTATAGCCCAGCACTTGTTTTGACTAAGTAATCACATGCCTTTCTCTACCTACAGCAGGCCGTGAACCCTTATCTGCTAGGACCAGCCTTTGCCACCCTAAGAAGGCCTCCCTGTTGCATGCTGTATGTGTTTTTCCCTGTAAGAAAACAAGAGAAAATTAATAACATTGATTTTACTCAATGGGTAAGAAATTATAGAACCCTTAATATGTCATTGAGACTTTTTAAAGCTAAAATTTATTGAGCTCTTTCCCTGTATTAACTTGTTTAAATAACTTTATGAGGTCGCTACTATTATTATATCCATTATATAACCACAGAAGTAAGGCAAAGATGTTAAACAAGTTGCCCAAGATCACATGGCTAGCACACAACAGAGCTCAAAGTGAAACCCAGGCAGACTGGCTCCAAAGTCCACACCTCTACCCCTTGCGTCATTATACTTCTGTGAATCCACCAGTCCTACTGTCCCCTGGTGGGACATTATTAATCCCCAGGAATACATTTGCATTCAAGATTAAGCCTGAGAGTCAGTAATCATTGATTCTTGTTGTGAGCTTTAACTGCTTTTATTTTCAAGCAATTCTCTCACCTAATTTGGGCCTTCGATTTTCTCAACTGTAAAATGAAGGAGCTGAATAGATGGAACCAAAGGACATTATATTAAATGAAGTAAGCCAGACCCAGAAAGACAAATACCACAAGTTTTTACTCAGACGTGGATGCTAAAAAGCTTGATTTCATAGGAGACAGTAGAACAGAGGCTATTCTAATACAAGTCCCTTGGGGCTGGGAAAAGTGGAGGATAGAGAGGGAGTAACTGGTACAAAATATATTTAGACATGAATGACTTCTAGTGTTGAACAGCACAGCGGAATGACTATTGTTCACAATTTATTATATATTTTATATAGAACTAGAAGGAGCACCAGGTTTCCCAGTACAAAGAAATAATAGTTTGAAGAGATGGAAATGCTAATTATCCTAATTTGATCATTATACATTGTATGTATGTATTAAATCATTACAGTTTACTCCATGTATTAAGGATAATGTAATTTGTTTTAGAAAAAAGCAAAGAAAAAATAAAGGAGTTGAATCACACGATTTCAAATTTTTTTCAGAGCTAACAGTCTACACATAAAATTTAACATTTCGCATTATATATATCACATTTTATCTTAAACTCCAAGGGTCTGAATGCATAAAAGTTTTCAAAAACAGAAATGTGCTTATTTATTTGCATGAGAAATACTATTAAGTAAAAACAGTTGGAGTGAATTTAACTTCCTACCTTATTCCTTGGTGAACCTATTTGTTAACATCTATTAATTGAGCACCTATGCCAGTGATGCTGAACTTTTCAGAGCTTCAATGATAACAAACAGCCTAGTGCAGCACGTACGCCACAGGTTTACCACCAATGACCTATGCCAATGTGGGCCAGTGGTAAACAAAGCAGCAGGACTCATGAATTTAGACGGCATGCAGGCCAGTAGAGGCTGATAATGTACAATGTTAAAGACATGTGTGTAAAGTTCTGCAAAGAAGAGGTGCGTGGTGCCTTGACAATACGGAATTAACCTAGGAGACACGAGCCAGACAGAAGTTAAGTTTTCCTGGGGAAATGATCACTCAACTACTGTAATACCAAAGTTCATGAGATCAAGGAGGCAAGTAGGTGAGGAAAATATGTGAGGAAGGCTTAATGACAGGATGAGGACACAAAGTGAATATGAAGAGTGATGGGAAGTCATTATTCTACACTAAGAGAAGATTAGGGGTTACCTGTGACACTGTATCACTAATATCACCCTGGCTGCCTAAAAGACAGTAAGATTCAGGGGGACTTGTTACAAGTTTGCAGAGAAAATGCAGACAAGAGGTGGGTGACAGGGTGGAGGTGTGTGTGGAAGTATGTATGCTCTGAAAGAGCATTGCCACTTTTTAGTCTCAGCAAAGGGGGAACCTGTACTTGGTCGATGGTAAGGACCAGACATGGTTCTATTATACTAGATTATGGATGGCAGAGTTGAATATGACCCTGAAAAAGACAGGATCTTGTGGGAGACTAGATACCAGCAGCAAACCACCAGCTCGTACGTGCTGACACTGTTAAGAAGACAGATGGCCCTGCACATATGCTAGGGCTAACTCTGGAGTTTGCCGGAGGAAGGGGGATGTGGCCCTGCCAGGAAGAGGGAGAACAGCCTAGGCTAGTGGATGACACTTTATGTTTTGTGGGCCAGCTCAGTCCTTCCTGGAAAAGGCTAGGAATGGTGTATACATGGCAGGGAAATTATTTTCACCAGGTATGTATGCTATAATAAAGTGGTACTTTACTCAGGTTATGAATAAAACAATCCTTAAAGCAGCATATGGGTTAATATTTTTGATATGCACATATAACAGAAAAAGAGACAAGATGACTATAATAATTTATTGCTTTTTTATTTATTTCAATGAAAGTGGGACCACATCAAAAGTTGTCTGAAGCAGTGAAGTGACAGGAGTTATTTTCCTAATAACTACACTATATCAGAATTCCAAATAATTGGTCTAAATTTCATTTAAAATTAATCATCTTGATTATTAAAAATAAACTGCTTTCTTGGGGGGACTGGGAAAGGTAACAGCGGGATGGAGAATTTTCCCAAAATTACTAATTAGCAATATTGGGTCCTTGTTTCAGCTCTTCCCCCAAACAACTAAGTAATTCTGAGCAAACCACTTAATTTTCAGTTTCTTTACCTGTACAATAAGGGGCTAGAGTTTACTTTCTAAAGCCCTGTCAAGCAATATGTTTTTATTAGTCTAGTATCTTTTGGAGTTCATTTCTGCCTTAAATGGGTTTATAACAATGTTGTGAGTCACAATCTAACTATTTCAAAGTTCCCAAGAAGATAATTCATAGAACAGATCAGAGCACAGGGTCCACAATAGCATACTGTTACCATGAATAACTATGGAAAAACAGTGTTGCCACAGGACAATTTTGACACCTTAAATTCTGTTAGGCTCTGTGCACATCTGTGTCACAAATGCTCGTGACGAAAATTTGCTTCTTACTCAATAGAATCACTGATAAAATTGCTTCCAACTAATATCAAAACCACTTATTCATAAGCCAAATATTCTGGTTGTTGTAGTCAGGGTTTGCAAGGGAAACAATTTAATACAGGACACATAATTTATAGGATTATTTTATAATACTCACCCAAAGAATCAAATACAAGAGTGCAGGAAATCTGTCCACACACTAAAGACCCAAAGAATCCAGCTGAGGGCCTGGATCCCAGGGCAATGTCCTGCATGAGTCCAGCTGAAGACCTAGAGCCCATGACAATGCCCCCATGAGTCCAGCTAGAGGCCTAGAGCCTATGACAATGCAAGTCTGTTTCATGGATCTGCACTGGGCAGGCCAAAAGGTCAGTGCTGGAAGCTAGAAAGTCTGCACCAGTGGGATGAAGGATCTATGCCAGCAGGCTGAGGAATCTGCACTGGAGCCAGAAAGCCACGCTCAAAGTAAGGACCAGAGCTCTCCCAAAGTGAACCACAGCCAACCTCAGCAACAGTGAGGTCCTGAGCTCCTCCGATGATGAGAACAGCCAAGTTCATATCAGGAAAGCCAGAGCGACCCGCTTCTCCAGGAGAATCATCAGCACCATTTCTTCCTCTCCAGTTCTCCTTTTTATGTTGCTGGCAACAACCCTCAGGTGGGCCCTCCACACCCAGCACCACACTGATTCAGTTCAGCTAGGTGTTACAAGGTGACCACCAGTTGTCAATCCGCCACACTGGTGAACAATTCTAAAGGGCCTGTGATGTTTGATATTGTTAAAGTTTTATGTGACAAGCTACCTCTTCATGGTTATCCATAACCATAGTAAAATTAAATTCAATGAGCAAGTGCCCTTAAATCCAGAGTCAATCTTCCTAAATGTCAATTGCGTAAAACTCTGCCACTTTTAAATGGCTGTCTTCATCCGCTATACTGGGGTGGTGGGTGCTCCAAGAAAGGAACTTAAATATTACGGTAGAAAACTTTCTCCTCGCTGGGCATGGTGGTGTACACCTGTAATGCCAGCTGTTTGGAGGCCAAGGCAAAGGATAACAAGTTCAAGGCCAGCCTGGGCAATTTACCAAGATCATGTTTCAAAATATAAAAGGGGCTGTGGATGTAGCTTGGTTGTAGAGTGCTTGCTTAGCATGTAAAATGCCCTGAGTTCAATCAGCAATACCAAAAGAAAAGCTTTTCAGTTTGTCTTCATTTGGTATGGAGGAAAGGATGAGCAAGTGGACATGTGTGTAAGATTTAAAAGCTGCTTCCCCAGGTGTTCTGACCTGAATTGTAGTTAGTCTTGAGTTCAAATCCAACTACCACTAGATATAGATAGGGGTCTAACACCTAGTGGGAACTGTCTGGCCTTGGATATGTGTTCTCCCGGAAGTAAAGGTATGGTCTTTGAGAATCTAGGGAGGACTCGTGCTCTCAGAAGGATAAACGAGGGCCGGGGATACAGCTCAGTGGCACAGCGCCTGCCTGGCAAGCGTGAGGTCGTGTGTTCGATCCCCGGTACCAAAAAAAAAAAAAAAAAAAGAGGGATAAACGAGATACAGAACTAGTTACGATTAGGTCTTAATGAGATTAATTCATAGGCCATCGCAGAGTTTAAAATGAGGCAAAATCTTCTTTCCAAATATATGTATAATTATTCTGCTGGCTGGCCACACTAAGTCGGGCAGCTTCTAGAAATCAGGAAGGGAAACTTCGCGTATGGCTAGGCAAACAGGTCATTCCTTACCTTTTCCACTCACCCAAAACCTGGTCAGTTTATGTAGTAGCTCGGACCTGCATAGAAGTTCTAGAGCCTGGTGCTGGCCTCGGGTGAATGGGTGGCATTATCACGGGTTTCTCATGTTTGGCCTCAGAATTTACAATACTATCCCATTCTCCCCTGCCTTGCCTTTTTCTATTCTAGAAGCTTTTAGGGCATTCATGACTTTTCTTCCTCATCTAAAACAGTGTCAGGGAACTGCCTAAGGGGAATCTCTAAGAATGCAGTAAGCGAAAGTAAGAATGAGCTACTGTGTATAAACCCTACACTTTAAGGGCTTTCGCTTTAATCGCAATTTAAGACTTAAAAGCATGCGTATCCGTGCCAAAGGAGCGCTCTTCTGTGAGACCCACCCAGCCCAGATTTTAATCCTAAAATGTTCCGAGTAAAAGAAACATCACCTCATTTCTTCCAGGATTCCTGCGACACCGTTTCTTAAAGGCACTTGCTTCCCTGGGACGCGAAACGCTTTCGTGAACATCAAACCCAGCAGGAGATCTCTCAGCCTGAGGCGTTGCCATCGCCCCGTCGACGCTCCGGAGTTTGTTCCTCTCCTGACCTACGTCCACGCCCGCCCCTGGCGCTGAAGTCATCCGCTCACTGGTGTAGAAGCGTGCTCGTCTTCCCAGCAAGCCAATCAGCGCATCTTTTCTTACCCTCAGGGATTTGGGAAACGGAAAAGCCCTCCTCCTGTCCCGGGAGTGGGGCGGGGTCGTAGGTGAGTGACAGCCACACCCTCCAATAGGCAGAGCCCTACGGCCGGCCCCTTCTGGCTGCCTGGCTAGAAAAGAGCGTTGATGCCGGCGGCAGCGATGAATTCTAGGAGGCTCTGGCTGCTCAGTGACCCTGGGGAGCGGCAGCGGCTGCTGGTGGCCTCTTTGCAGGTGAGTGGTTTTGTTGAGGAGCGTTACAGGTGCGAACGATTCCGTTTTGAAAGAATGGGTGGTTCTGTTGTGGGCTACGGGAAGGCCCGGTGCTGGCGACTCGGTGGCAGGAATAGCTGGCAGCTGAAGCGGGGATGAACTTTTCCCTCCTGGACAGCGAGGCAGGTGTGAGGGCCTCGGGCGTTGGGCTCTGCCGTTTTATCTATGACGATTGCAGGCTGGGCCCTAAAAGTTTAAATAGATGCAAAACAAACAACACTTGAATGCCATGAAATGAAAGGAGGTGAATGTGTGCAATGGTTTCAGGAGCCAGATCACAGGTTCATAAAAGCACTGAACCTTTAAGTCAGTGTAATTCCCTCTCTTCTAAGAGATGGGGGCGCGTATTACATTAGATAAGGTCAAAATGATGCATAATTGAAATTAAGTGCAGTTAGACTTTGAAGGATAATTGGTTGTTAACTAGCTTAACTTCCATTCCCCTGCCTGCTTCCTTCCAAATTATGGAGAATTTAAAGGTTGTGAGTGATTCTAAAATATTAACTAAATGAATGTGGACCCCTTCTTGGGGGGGGGGCGACCCGAACGTTATGTTTCACCGGTAGATACTAAAGTTTTCTATAATAAAAGAACTCATGTCAATTTGATTTTTATTTCAAAACTATCTCCCCAGAGTCCACTAGGTTTATCCATGTGTGTATTCCGGTGGGACCTCACACACCATAGACTGACAGCCTCCCCACGGTGGTAGTTTTTGGAGAAACAAAACAAATGGCATAGTTAGAAGTCAACACATCTTGGTTTTAGTCCTGAAGCTGCTACTATTTCTGTAATCTTAAACAAATCATTTCAACTCTTACTTTCAATTTTCACATCTTTAAAAAGCAGAAGTTGCTTTAGATTATTTCTCAGGTTCATGCTGTATTAAAGTATGCTTTAAAATAAAGATGATTAGACAGTTCCATTGCACAAGCAAAATCTCTTTGCAGTAAATTCTGTAACAAATATGTTAGCAAATAAAAGTTCCCAGCTTCCTGACATATTATTTTGTATCCATATTGACCCTAAAGCAAATCAAGCAGATCATTGTAGGAATTTGGAGAGTATAGAAGTACAGCGTGGCAGAGTGTCATCCTTAATGGTTAGATGGTTAGTGTTTGGGAAGATCTGTTAGCCTCTTCCTCTTTTGCCTTCTACCCAATGGTTGGTTGACATTAAGAGGCATATTTCACCATGATACATATTACACTACGATACATCTAAGTTCCTCTGTGCATTCATCTTTGTGTGGCTTGCCTTGAGAACATAGGAGACAAGAAATGTTTGAAGTGAACAGTTTCTTGAACATCCTTAGAATGAAATCTGTTATGAGAGGATGTTTATGTAGGGAAACAGGACAAGAAATATTAATAGCAAAAACCCTTTCTTTGACATTTTGCTACAGGTATGGAGGAAATATGCTTGTTGACTACTTTGCAAAAGTAGATTACAAAATATTACTATTTTGTATGCTTTTAGGACTGTATCTTACTCTTCCACCCACATTTGATGCATTCTTCCTTCCACTGTCTAATTTAAACTTCTCCTCTCTAATCTTCCCCCTCAATTTACTTTATTCCCAGATTTTGCTTCTATTCACATCATCAGCCAGCTAGGATGGTTTTGATGGGCCTGAGATTTGTGCCAGTATTTGTGAATTAGTCAAAGTCTGCTCCATTCTACCTCTCAGTTTTGGTAGAATGCTTCACCATAATTCATTTAATATTCCTAACAGTCCCTTGAGAACAGGAGTTTCATTATTGTCATCTTTATGGATATGGAACATTCAAGATCATACTGTCAGTAAGCAGGAGAGCGAGGCTTATAACCAGGGTTTTTACTTACAATTTTTGGGATTTGGGTATACAGTCAGTTTTGGCAAAGCTACTACCCTAGGGAATTAAGTATTCAGAGAGAAGGGGGCATGATAGTGTTTTGCACAATGGTTTTGCACCAAGCAGGCTGGAACAAGTACTCTGGTCCCCGGAAAATGCGCATCTCTTACACTTCTCTCTCTTTCCTGTGAGGAGGGGGCCACCTGCTGTAGTTTGTTACTCTGTAACAAATTATCAGTAGGGGATGTTAGTAGATGCAAGGCTGGAGAATGAGATGGATATGGTGTCTGGGAACATCTGTGAGTGATAGTTATAAAGAGATGTTCTTATAACTGTAAATACAAACAGAAAAATTGCTGTAAGATAATAGACCATGGAATATTAAGTACCTTAAGGAACAATCATGTTTGAACATTTAATATTGAACTTGATTTGGGGGAAGGCGTATTTTATTAAGATACTTGAAGCTCTAAGGAACTAAGCACTGGATTGCATTTCCCTTGAGCATGGTTTCATTTTAATTCATCTGAGACATCATGAACCTCATTGTCTCTCTGCCCTCCAATGTAGTCAGCCTATCTTCTATACAGGTAGATCCCTGGTTTGACGGAGCTAAGTGCTGCTCAAAGCTAAGAATTTGGACCAAGGCAAACATCTGAGTAGTCTGGGGGAACAATTGAATATTTAGTATTTACCCATAAGCTTTGAGTCAAAGTGATTCTGGTTTTAGGGCCCTTATTTTATATAACTTGACATTATATTGTGGATCAGATTTCTTGCTCAGTTTTTGGAAATGGAAGAAAAACTAAGCATTTAGGCTCTACTTGAGCCTTCAATTTGCATGACTTGTGATATGAGAGTTTTAGACATTAATTTTCAAACATTTGAGGAAAGGAGGAAACAGACCTGAAAGTGTTCATTTGGAAGACAGGGTGGGCCTCAGTTATAGATAGGATGCAGTATATGAAAATATATGGCTTAATGAATCCAGATGGAATTTCTATACATAGGTAGTGAAAAATCTTTGAAAGTGGTAAGTCACCTGCAAAGTGTGTCCTCTGAACCACCCGTTTGTCTCTGTATTGCCAGAGCAATGGTTTAGCACCTCCCGCTCGTGAGGCACATGCTCGCCTGAAGTACGAGGCACTGTGGGATAGTTTATGAAGATGTCTCATAGGAGGAAACCATGTCTAAATGACGGACTATATGTTGAGGGAGGTTAACAAGATGAATCACTTTTTTCCTATAGTTTTATCTTGAACCCGTTCCTAAATCAATTAAGCAAAATTTAGACTGATTTAAATGTACTCAGTATTGTCTTCTGTGAGGGAATAAAAAAATAATTGTGAATGATATTCCATCACTAAAGGTACTTTGCAGTTCTGGCCAGGAATAAAATCTGGCGATTGAATAATGTATCCTACGACAGGATTCCTAGTTAAGGTTAAAAATGCTGATGTAGTTAGAAGATCTGAGGATGGGACCCAGGTAGGTAGGGATCTGCATACCTCCAAGTCTTCTGGCCCACTCTCTGTTTTTGTACAGCCCACAAGTTATGAACAGTTTTTACACTTTATTTTATTTTATTTTATTTTTTTGTGGGTACCGGGGCTCGACCTCAGGACCTCGCGCGCCAGCAGGTGCCTGTGCCGCTGAGCAACATCACTGGCCCTTTTTTTGTATCTGGGTTCCGGGAGTCGAACTCAGGACCTTGCGCTTGCCAGGCAGGCGCTTATGCCGCTGAGCCATCTCACTGGCCCAGTTTTTACACTTTAAATGGTAGCTTAATCCAATAGTAACAAAATTTCATGTGCACAAAAATTATATGAAATTCTAATTTCAGTTCATAGTTTTACTGTAATACATCCACACCTGTTCTTTTATAACTGATCTGTCTACAGATGTTTTCAGCTACAGTAGCAGAATTGTACATAATTATGATGGAGACCCTGTAGCCCACAGTGTCTTCCAAAATTCTTATTGGCCCTTTTATAGAAAAAGTTGCTAACATCTGAACTAAACTATAGTATCTTTCACACTTATCTCCTTCATTCCACTTTAATAGCCATTACCCTGGCCGAGGCCTTCATTATATGTTATCAGAACTATTGCAAAAACCTTACAACAACTGTGAGTATTCACACCCCTGGTTTTTCCTGTCTTTCTCTGTGTAAGTGCTGCCTAGTCCTTTCAAAATGCATGCTATTAACTTTTAATGACATCTCAATTTATAGAAGAGGCTACATCCTTTGCAACCAAGCCTTCCTTGGGCCACTATTCAGTCTTACTTTCTAGACTTGTCTCCTCCTACTTCCTGGTTATTCCCTATACTTAGGGAAACCATATAATTTTACAAATGGGATACTTGAGTGTGAAAGGGTCCCTGGTAATAATTATGCTTGGGAAGGAAACAGGCCTAAAGCAATACTGTTTAAGGTAAATGAGGATGTATAGTCGCTCTTCTTATAACTCCAGCCTGTTTAATGGTCTTGCTATTCTCTATATGCACCTGTTCCTTTGGCTTTACTCATTGTTCCTTTAGAATTCCTTTCCCTTTTTCTATAAATCAAAATCTTAAGTGTCTTTCCAAATCCAACTTAAATAGTACAATGGCTGTGAAGTTACTCAGAAGTAATTTCTTCCTTCCTGCTTCCTTTCTGAATAAGTGCTTTTCATGGTGTGAATTACTTTCAGTTTTAGTGATACACTCACACACACACACGCACACCCCACATCACCTGTCCTCCATGTTGGACTCCTCACAGGCCTTACCATGGCGCTGTGCCTCATGGGGTTTGCAACATGTTTGAAGGATGAATTAATTGACTAGTTTAGGGAAATGAGAGTATTAAGGGCTTTCAATTTATGAATCAATAATTTTACTGTGATTAAAGTAGTGAGAAAAGTTGACTTTCCAAGAACTGAGGAAAGAGCCTTATGCTTTGGGGGCCAGCCTGCCTGAGACTGAATTCCAGCTCTGTCAGTTAGAACTTGGGAAAGTTACCTTCTCCTGAGTTTCTGCATCTGTGAAGTAGTGGTAGTTATAGAACCTATTCCATGGAATGGTAGTTGAGGGTCAAACAGTGCCAAGTACATGGTGAACACTCTATGAATGTTAGCTTCTGTGGTTAATGTCGTTGTCATTGTCGTCATCATCATCAGAATCATCATCATCATCATCATCATCATCATCACCACAAGTGGGTCAGAAAGCCCAGGAACCCCAGGGTGTAACAGAGGAGAGCTGGAGGAAATGCAGCACCAAAATCTTCACAGATATATTTTTCCCCAATGGAAATCATCAGCTTCAGGGGAATCAAAGCAGTGCAAATCCTGAGACGATGGTTTTCATTTAGTAAGAAACTAATCTACAGTCTTTTGAGAGATGATTTCATTAGAATGGGCAAGGCACATGTTAGGTGTCAGAGAACTAAGAAAGTAGTGTTTATAAGGAAGAAAGAGTGGGAAGGAGGAGGATGAAGTCGAGTCATGTGGAAGATATCTTCGTTTAGTAGCCATTCTTTTCAAACTGGACCATAACTTTAAAAAGGAAAAAACTCTGGGGAATGGTAATCCAATAATTTATGTGGCTTGTTTTTGGTATGAGGTAAGTTATTGATTAAGTGTTTAAGTCTCAGTAACTTGCTGAGGGATATTTAAGAAACCTTAAGAACCAACTGCAGGTTGGTGGCTTTATCAAAAATAAAACAAGAAACAAAGCTTGAGGGTTTAAAAAGAGCAGTTTTTCACCAGGGGAGGAAGGTTTAGTCTATTCTTAGGAAGGTACTTCTTCACGAGCTGGGGTGATTACTGCTTGGCCTGCCTTTGTGCCCTGAGGTTTGTCTGCAGAACAGTAGCGAGCTGAGCCCTCCTTCACAGATGCATTTTGTGAAGTGGTAGCCTAGGTTTGGAAGGACGAGCTGTGACTGCAGATCCACCCATGTGGTAAAGCCAAGTGAGCCTACATCCCCAAGCCAAGAATGAAATCATCAGAGGTAAGGAGGAAAAACCCAGGGATTGGAGGCAGAAGGTGTGGGTCACCATGCCAGTTGGCCATCTAGTGACATGTGTCAGTCTCCATTTTCTTTGTAGAGATCATGGCCATGCATGAACATACTAAACTTACACAAATACAGGGCACACAACTAGATTGCATAATTACTCTTGGCTTCAGTTTGCCATTTTAAATACACTGGGATTCTTGACTTAAAGCTTGTTAACGTCTCAGGCTACAAAAACAACCCTGACTTTTTATGTTGGTGCTTACCACTAGGACTGTCAAGCTTTAGCCTCACTAGCATGACCTAATAATTGTTGTCCAGCTTGATTCATTCAAAACACCTACTTAGCGCCTTGTGTCAAGTGACATACTAGGTTCTCCAGAGAAGTTCTAAGTGCTTTGATGCTGCTTGATCTCACTCCTTTGCACATATTTAGCAGTTAGGTAAATAAGAAAAGTAGTTGATAGTTCCAAGGAGAGGAGAGAGAAGTATTGTTTAATGGCGATAGACACACTAGTTTAGTACCCTACCCTGTTTTCCCTTCTGTACAGCACAGGGAGGGAAGGTGTATATTTGCAGCTTTTGTGGGATAGCACTATTCCTCTACTCCAGTATATATAATATATAGTTTGAATAAAAACAGAATTTGGGGGCCGGTGAGATGGCTCAGTGGCATAAGCGCCTGCCTGGCAAGTGCGAGGGCCTGAGTTCGACTCCCGGATCCTACATACAAAAAAAGGGGCCGGTGATATCGCTCAGCGGCATGGGCGCCTGCTGGCGCACGAGGTCCTGAGGTCGACCCCCCAGTACCCACAAAAAAAAAACAAAAAAAAAACAGAATTTGCTTTATTTTTAAATAAAGTAAGCAAATATAGCAGATTGATATCCTGCAAAGCTTGACAGTAAGTATCTGATGTTATTGCTATACATTTTGTTCCCTTGATACAGTTCATAGAAGATGATGGAGAAGTGCTTCTGCTTGGAGAATTTGTCCACCATGCCCTTCTTTGCTTGAAGAGAAAATAGCTTCATTAGCTATTTAGCCTGGTGGCTTCTCACTTGGCAGGACAAACTAAGGGTTGAAGCAGAGGAACAGTTGATGGCTTCTCTTTTCTCCAATTTCCTCCTCCACTACCACTACTAAAATAAGTGGTCACAGAGGTGGGTCCAGTTCTTGAGGCCTGAAGCTGATATTACCTGCTGAATTTGGGCTTTTTAAAGGAACAGTATAACAATATCTTTCTTGGGGGTATTACACACACACATACACACATGCACGCATGCACGCATGTGCACGCACACACACACGGAGCACTTGTTCTCTCCCACCTGAGGGCCCTGAAGATGGAGTTTCATTAACCTTGTGATTATTCTGTCTCCGGAGCCAGGCAGTCACCTGACAAAGCACGGTCCAGATGACTTTTGTCCTCTTTTTGTTCTGCCACCCTGACGTCCTTCCTAGGCTGAGGGCAGAGACTTTGTGCCCTCTCTCTGGAAGTTTTCAGCCCTGTGAGATGCCTTCACCTGATCCCTGAGCCCTAAGTCTTCAGGTCATTTCTTGGAGAACATGGGACTTCCTTGCTTCCTGTGTACCAAAGTTTCAAATCTGGTGCTCGGCTAAGAAAGGGACATCATAATCCTCATTGTGACTCTGCTGCTACTGTGTTTCCCTGAAAATAAGGCCGACCTGGAAAATAAGCCCTAGCTGGTCATTACCGTGGTGTTGGCCAGTGTCATGCGGAAGATTAGGCCTCACTGTTCTCTTGCTTGATGGCTACTCTGTAGTGGCAGGTGAGGCAAGGATAGGCTGATGGGGGCTGGCATTTTTGATCTCTAGTTTTCAAGCCTATTAGGTCTTATTTTTGGTAGTTGCAAATCATCTTAATCTGATTTCCTCCCTTATTCCTAAGTCTCCTAGAATCTCTTAGAATTACTAAGAAAGGTAAAAACTAGATCCAGATTTCATTGAACTTTCTCACTGGTTGTTATATAACCGTGTGTGACTCACAGTGAAGTGGGACAGAAAATCCCCCATTAATGGAAGTTGCCAAGAGTGGCAGAGGACCTGGCCTTGTTGCTCATGCAATCTGTACTCCCCCGTGTGGACGAACACAAGTGGAGGTGCAGGGGGCCAGGCCACAGGAGCTGCGTCCCCACAAGAAGAGTGAGCTGAGGCTGGCACCGTCCATGCTGCAGGTGTTCCCAGAGGACAGAGTGGGCCCAGAGATCTTTGAGTAGCGTAAGTGTAGGGAGTTCACAGTCACTGTAGGGCTGCTCGCCCCACTTACTCAATTCTCCTCCTGCTGCGATGTGGCTGGTGTACAAGACTATCTGCACAGTCGGGGAGGAGGAGGCTCCCTTATCAGTGTGGTCCCCACTCCTACAGACCTGCTCCTAGTAATCTGTTTCTCCAGGCAGCATCTCTCAGCTGCTTGCATTTGATAGCTTGTTTTGCATCCGGATTTATTGCTGCCTGCAGCTGTATCTTGAGGCAGGTGAAAGACTGTTTAGGTGAGTACCACTTCTGGTGCGATGTCACCTTAAATCACTTTTCATACTGTTTCATTGTTGAGCCAATGTGTCCTGAATACCTTCGATTTCCTTGTGTGTGGTATGGATCATGGTATTGAAGAGCTGGTTGCCACCAGTCAGCGATACAGACGAGATGTATATGCTGTTTTGCCGGGTTAACATGTGTAGTAACTTCCAAAATAGGAAGGCAAGATCGGTGAATGTTTGTTTTCCACCGGAGGAAAAACAAAGTGAGACAGATGCCTTGAATGTGGAGTCAGCTGCTAGGAACTGGGTGTTCCCACCCAGACAGGAGTCATTCTTTCAGACATCTGAGGTCTGTCTGTGAGGTCCTCTCTCCTGGAAGCATGAACAGCCTTTTTATCGGGTGGAAACAGCATTGCATTAGAATGAAGTGTTCTGTTTTTTTTACATCATACAATCAATGTACTATACAGGCGTTAGAACATCTTAAGTAACTAGATTGTCTGTAATTATCTGGAGAACGTGTGTGTACTTGCCGCAGTGTATGGGTACAGACATCGGACATCAAAACTGCTCAGAGAGGGGCCGGGGATATAGCTCAGCAGCACGGCGCCTGCCTGGCAAATGTGAGGTTCTGAGTTCCATTCCCACCCCGCCCCCCCCAATAAAACCGCTCAAAGGAATTTCAGCTGATTTTAGATACTGGCTGTTGTGAAATTGTGCTGCTTGCCACCCGTAGGTAGTCGTTTGATTAAAGAATATAGCTTGTACTGTTTGTTTTTTCTCTTTCTAGATGTATTACTGTCCTTGAGCATCATCCCATTTGAAAATCACAGGGGAGCTCGGCCATCAGTATGTCCAAGTACAGACTTATTATACTGAGACACGGAGAGGGTGCTTGGAATAAGGAGAACCGATTTTGTAGCTGGGTGGATCAGAAACTTAACAGCGAAGGATTGGAGGAAGCTCGGAATTGTGGGAAGCAACTCAAAGCACTAAACTTTGAGTTTGATCTTGTGTTCACATCCATCCTTAATCGGTCCATCCACACAGCCTGGCTGATCCTGGAAGAGTTGGGGCAGGAATGGGTCCCTGTGGAAAGTTCCTGGCGTCTCAATGAGCGTCACTATGGAGCCTTGATTGGGCTCAACAGGGAGAAAATGGCTTTGAATCATGGTGAAGAACAAGTGAGGCTGTGGAGAAGAAGCTACAATGTGACCCCACCTCCTATCGAGGAGTCGCATCCCTACTACCATGAAATCTACAATGACCGAAGGTATAAAGTGTGCGATGTTCCCTTGGATCAGCTGCCGCGATCTGAAAGCTTAAAGGATGTTCTGGAGAGACTTCTTCCCTACTGGAATGAAAGGATTGCTCCTGAAGTCCTGAAAGGCAAAACCATTCTGATATCTGCTCATGGAAATAGCAGTAGAGCTCTCCTGAAACATCTGGAAGGTACCAGCTTTATGTACTGCTTATTAGAGGTTGTGTAGTGTTACATTTGGGCCTTAATTATTAGCAATTAAGCTAATAATGCACCATTTACATAGCAGACTTTCCTTCTGTCTGCCTCTTTGTCACTTTGGACTTAAGCAAGTTGTTCTATAAATAAAAACTCCAATGCCTTTGACATTTGGAGTATCTGAAGCAGAGGTTTTCAGATGAGAGTGAGCCTCAGAGTCATCTGAGAGCTGCATATGACACAGATTTTGGATTCCATCCTTGCAGTTTCTAAATTATTAGTTCTGGAGTGGAGCCTGAGGATTTGCATTTCAACTGATACTGTGGGTTGGAATTCTGAATTTTGAGAAACATTGATCTAAAAGGATTATGTGTTTTGTTACAATAAGATGAATGTAGGCTAGGAAGGGAATAAATTGTAAAAATGGTGTTGAAAGTAAATTCCTTTGAGTTTTTCAAGTGAAGTGAAGTAAAACTTCAGTTTTTGCCCACTTTCTTCCAGCTTTACACAATTAGGGTTGTGTTTTCAGACCTAGGATTCCTGAACAATTCTTTTGTTCCAGTCCTCCTTTTCCACACTGAGCAGTCACTGATTAGTGATTTTCTCCCATGGGGGAGAAAAATAAAACAATAACTTATTTATCTTGACTCTGAAAGTTTGAAGATATTAGCCTTAATTTTATTTCAACTACTCAATGTTATGTTTTTTAATGTACTATATTGTTACCTTCTGCTTCAGTAGCATGAACGCTTTTGAGGACCCCACTTCACCCATGATTGCCTGTGACACCTTCAGGGGACTTTGTCCCCTCCTGTTCCCTCACTGGTCCCAGATATTGTGCTTTTTCACTGATCTGCTCTGTGTTTTCCTGTCTGCATCACTGCCAGCAGTCAGTTGCCTAATATCAGAACGTATTTCTCCATCATTCCTTTCCATTCTGCTTTACTTTTCTGCAACAGGGTATGAAAATGAAAAGGTTGATATTGTATGTGAAATAAGTGGAAATGGGATATTGATGACAAAACGAAGTGATCTCTATAATAAGATTTTAATGTAAACGTTTTAACATGTGATTATTTTCCCCCAAGTTTTATAATATGACCAAGAGCCGAATCATTACTGAAATACCTGACATCCATTAATCATGCTGAGATCTGAAATCTACAGACTTTTTTAGGTATTAGAAACTTGAGGGGGCCGGTGAGATGGCTCAGCGGCGTAAGCGCCTGCCTGGCAAGCGCGAGGGCCCGAGTTCGACTCCCGGAACCCACATACGAAAAAGGGGCCGGTGATATCGCTCAGCGGCACGGGCGCTTGCTGGCGCGCGAGGTCCTGAGGTCGACCCCTGGTACCCACAAAAAAAAAAAAAAAAACTTGATTGGCCAGATATGGTGCTTGATCCATTTGTATGTCGGTGAGCATATATTTTATTTATTTGGCTATATAAAGAGTTCTGTTCTTCCTTATTCAGAATAATCAGATATTTGGTAAAATGATATATAACTTCATCACTAACAAACTTTATTGTTTGACAAAGAGTTGAAGCTCTTATTAGAACAACAAACTAAAATTCAAAATTTCAGAGTTTCTGCCAGAAGATGTATTCTGTCCAACCACATAAATGCCTTTTCTAGAGATGGAGCTTAGATCTCCTTGCGGCCAGCCTCCCTCCCCACAGAAAATGCCACTACCTCCTTCAGGATCCTCTTTTTTCCTCCTCCTCATTAAGACATCCCTCCTTTGAAAAGAAGAGGGAGGGAAGAAGGGAGGAAGGGAGGGAGAGCTACCTCTCCTATGCACTTCACCCATCTTCAAGTTTAACTATAAAGTTACTCTGTAGCCCAAACCACAGCTTATTCTAGATGCCCCCTCTTACCAGTGCATTACTAATTTAACTATTTCTGTTGTTTTTAAGAGAAATAGCAAGAAGGTTTAACCAGTGGTAGAAGAGACTATCATGGGGAGAGGGGCAGATTACCTCTAGAGGGCAAGGTTAGGTGGAAAGAAAAGCTTGATTTTCTAATTTAAGAGAAAGTTTGAAACCATTAATAATTCATTGAAAAATAGTTTAATCACATAGCATGCCTGCTTTGGAAAACAATGCCACAGTTCCTTAAAAGGGTTAAAGAGGTACCCTAAGGTGGAGCAATCACACTCCTAGTATATACCTTAATAGTTTCCTAGGGGGGCTTAAGAAAGTGTCCAAAACTGATTGACTTCAAACAACAGAAGTTTAATTTGTGAACTGGAAGTCCTGAGGTAGCAGGTTATACCGTACCTCTCGTGGTTCTAAGAGACCATCCTCTCTTGTCTTGTCCAGCCTTTGGGGACAGTCGGCTGTCTTTGGTGTTCCTCAGTTTGTAGGAGCATCACTCAGGTCCTCCCTCCTCGGGTGGTCTTCTTCGGTGGGTATTGGTGTTTCTTGTTCAAATTTTTCTTTTTTTTTTTTTTTCTTGTAAGGATACAGTAGTATTGCATTAAGACCCACCCAGTGACCTCATTTTAACTTTGATTATTTCTGTTAAAGACCCCTGTTTCCAAATAAGGTCGTATTCAGAGATCTGGAGATGGGAACCTCGGTGTATCCTCTTTGGAGGACACAGTTCAATCCATAACAGTACCCAAGATAAAAGAATGTTTCCACATAGAACTTTCACACAAACCTAGCAGCCTATTCATAATAGCCAAAAGTAGGTCAACCCAAATGTCTGTCAACTAATTAAATGTGTTATAGTGACATAGTGAAATATGATTCAACAGTAAAAGGAATGAAGTACTGTAGTGATACATGCTAGAGCAGAGATGAACCTTGAGATCATCTTATGTGAAAGAAGCCAGTCAGAAAGGCTCACCTAGGTTTCCATTATATGAAATGTCCAGAATAGAGTAATCTATAGAGGCAGAAAGTACAGTACAGTACTTGTTGCCGCCTAGGACTGAAAAGTGGGAGTGAAGTACAGTAAGATCGAAAGTGATTGCTACATGGGTGGAGTTTCTTTTTGGGGTGATGAAAATGTTCTAAAATTATGATTACACAGCACTGTGAATATATTAAAAGCCATTGAAATGTACACTGTAGGTAAAATGTATGTGAATTATATCTCATTAAAGGCATAAATATAATCTATGGGATTGAAGGGTGAAAAGATTTGTCATTGTTGGTCTAGAAAACAACAGATTAGGGTGAATATAAGGAGGTGATGAAAGGCAGAAGAATTCACATAGATGTGAATTGCAGAATAAGGAGAATAAAAGCATTTTCTAAAAGGTCTGTTTATGGTGATAGGGATAGGAGTCGAGGGCTGGGGATGGAGGGTGTAGCTTGTTGGTGGAGCACTTGCCTGGCGCATGTGAGGCTCTTGGTTAGATCCCCAGCACTGAGGGAGAAAAGGGAGAAGGGCTGGGAGCGGCCTGAGGATTAATACTGTACCTGCTCATTTCTTGCAGAGCCTGAGTCCACTTCTGCCCCAGTGAGTTAGGGGGAGGGCTAGCTGTGTTTTTATTTTGAGGGTAATTGATTTAAAACAGTGGAGTTGGTGTGGGAAGTGATACATTCAAGGAAAAGACTTACTTAGGAAGTATATGAACATGGAAGAAGGTAAAGGCTGGACGAGGTCTGCAGGAGAAGGGAGGTGTGTTTGAAGGGGATCGAGAATGGAGATGGTAGGGTTGGTAATTTTTATGCTGCACCAATCCACGCAGGCTAAAGAAGGCCCACCGCTGACTGGTCCAGGCACACATCTCACAAAGCGCCATGAAAACTCCTGACATCAGCTTTGTATCTAAAACACCCCATTCTGTAGTGTTCCAGACAGGCGTGTGTTTCTTTCTCTGTGGTTGGCACAGTCACTTCCTGTTAGTTTCCTGCTAGTTCACATCAAAGGAAAAGCCAGGTACCAAACTGAGCATTGGCTGCAGTCTGCACCTTGCCAGAGGAAGTGAATTGTTTAGTCTGGGTTCAAGTACAGGATTGGGCAGCTTCAAGTTTGGGTGAGAGTGGGAGGCAAGACGCTCATGTAAGACAGACTTGGTCTCTGCAGAATTGTGTGCAGCTGCATACAGAGCAAGCAGCGACGTGGCGAGACTGAATTAGAGACGGAGGAGGAGAGGTCAGCTGGGACTAGCTGTGGGGACTGGGACTGGCTTTAGTCGCCTTTGGCATTTAACATGATATTTTCAGAAGCAACGAGGTCAAGCTGCCCATCTATGAGGCAGTTTTCTAGCAGTGTAGTTAAGCTTTCTTTTCTTTCATTTAAATGTATTAGATTTATAGAAACTTTTATTGGTAAACATTTTAATTAAAATGGAAAATGGATTCTTTGCCTTATTCTAAATTAGAGGCTGTTTTTCTATCACTGTGTTACAATATTAAAATAACCCATTTTCAATTGTTCCCCCAGCCCATCTTTGAGTTTCACAGCTACTATTCAAATTTTACAGAGTTAAAAATAGGTAGGTCATCTACAAAATTCAGTCTCTTCTTTCAGCCCTTACTGATAATAGAAGATACAGAACTCTTATCACAAATTATACGTCAGTAGAATTTTAACTGTGACTTAGTTGGTTAGAAAGGCAGTTGAGGAGTAGGTGGAACCTCATAGCCGAAGGAGTTGGCTGGAGCTATTGCTTTATTTTTCTGATCTTTAAGTGTACGCATCTCAGAATTGGGGTTTCCTCCTGTCCTATAACAAGCCTCTCTGTCTCCCTGAATGTCTCTTCTCCCACTTTCTGAGGTTCAAAGATTTTCGAGCAAGCAGTTTAGAGAAAACTAAAAAATATGTAGAATACATTTCATCTAAATTTTTATTAGCACTAGATGTAAACAACTTTTGAGGCTGAGAACCTTGGAACCCTTTTTTTTCCTTGTGAAACTCATAATGGGTACATAGTCTTTAATCCAGTCTTAAACAGTAAAAGATTAGATTTAATTTGAAAGCCCAGGAGTTAGAATTAGTTCAGTTTAGCTATGTGCCCAGGGTCCACCAAATTAGATCCTGATCTTGGCCCAAGGAATAGAGTACCTACACATGAATTAGACACACGCAGTCTGGTCTTTTGGGGAGCTCGTGTCTTCCTTTTGATTTCCTTCTGAGTCTACGGCCATGCCACCCTGAACGCACCCAGTCTCGTCTTATTTCCTTCTGAAATTTGGCCAACATTGTACCTCTAATAAAGTCCTTGGAATGCTTACACATTCCATATAGATTTCATGCTTTGAAATTTTTAATTAGCCTTTTACCCCTTACAGTCTTTAGTTCTATGTAAAAAGTATATTCATATAATAAACACAGTTGAAATGTGCTATTTACAGTTGAACAAACATTTATTAAATTATTGCAGTGGTAAGGCACTGTTTTAAGAGCCTGGGTAATATAGGAATGGATAAAACATAGTTCCTACTCTCCAGGAAGTCAAGGAGCTCCTGGTGGGAGAAGCCAGCACTTGCATGCACACCTCTCACAGAAGACATACGTTAAGGCTGAAGCACAGCTTTGCACACTGCACACAGACGTCTTTGCTTCCAGTCCCAGCTAAAGTGAATGGAGAAGGTCACTTGATTTGCCTTTCTGAAGTTAGTCTTTATGCGGAAAATGAAGTTTAAATTTCTTCCCATTCTGGCATTACATTACGCTTTGACTTTCCCCCAAACTTTCATTATTTCTTCTTGAAATACTCCAGTCATTTCAGTAGATGGCAGTTAATTCCTACATGAAGATTCAATAGCTGCTCCTACAGGAAGATTCAAGAATTAAAGACGCACGTACATGAGAGATGGTTTCAGACAGACCATGAGGGATGGGGTAGATACTGAGCAAGAACTTGGTGACATTTCCTGGTAGAATATTCTTGGACTCTGGAAAAAACAAAACAAAACAAAACAAAACAAAACATTCCAGGGCATGTGATATCTGCCACTCATTTTAACTTTCATGTGATATTCCAGAGAATCAGTTTGTAATCAGATATTATATATTATAGTGCTAATTCTGTTTAGGTTAATCTACTGCAGATGCATATTTTAGCCTTAGCAGTACTATTTGTGTAACTTTCTTCTTGTTGTTGTTACAGGGTCTCACTATGTAGTTCAGGCAGGTCTTGAGTTCACTGTTTAGCCCAGGCTGCCCTTGAACTCATGACGCTCCTTCTGCATCAGCCTCCCCAGTGCTGAGATCACAGGCGTGTGCCACCACGTCTGGCATGTTTGTGTAGTTTTCTTAGTGTGAAGAATGTAGTTTATGTCAAAATTGAGTAACGAGTGATGACTTCACTGTGGAGTTTTTAGTCACATAAGTCTGACTGACTGGTTATTAACCAGTCTAAGAATTTTAAATGTTTGTAAGAAATTCATCTACTGTGTGAATGACTTAACTAACATTGAAGTGGAGTGTTAGCTTTATTTATTGGAAACAGTTTTATTTTTGTTGTGTTCTCCTTTAGGTGAAATATTATAGTTCCGGTGGCCATTGTTTAGTGGGCTCACAGAAATGTGGGTTATTAGCTGAGTGAGGCAGAGGCATGAGAGGGTGTTACTAAAGAGACCACCTGTGGGGTCGGTTAAATGTAATGCCGTGTTCAAACAAGTGAGTCCCTCTGTCCTAGACCCTTGCCAAAGACCTAGAACTCACTTCGGAGGTCACAGATGGTAACCCCTAAACCTGGCCCATCACGACCCTGTGTATTTGCTCTTATAAAGAGCCCAGCTAACTTGTTTATGCCCTTTTTCAGGCTTGGGGACTCTGGGTGCTGATGTCTAGTTATAATAGTAAGCATTTTACAAGAACAGAGCAGAAATATGAATGTTGTCTTGTCTCCCCTTTTGTGGTAGTGAAATAAGCATAGACAAGTCAGATCACTAGAGTCCTGGGATTCGGGAGTTTAAAAAAAAGAACAAGTCCATTTTTGCTGTCTTAATAGTCTTGTCCCTTGCACAGGTTTATATAACCTTTTTGGATCCGTTTGTATTTTTAACAGCTTTATTGGGTGTGAAATTCACACATAATCACCACTTAAAATGTACGCATAATGTACCACTTAAATTGTACTATCCACTTATCCTTTGGTATCCATGGAAGATCGATTCCAGAAAACCCTGAGATACCAAAATCTGTTAGTGTTCACACCCCTAAATAAAATGGCATAATATCTACATATAACCTACACACATCATCTCATAAATTCTAAAGCTTCTCTAGATTACTTATAATATCTAATACAATGTAAATGCAATGTAAATATTTGTTATAGCGTATTGTCTAGGGAATAATGACAAGAAAGAAGTTTATACCTATTCAGTGCTATTGTAATTTTTTTTAGTATTTTTCCATCCATGGTTGATTGAATCCATGGATGCAGAACCAATGGATCTGAAAGGGTTCACTGTATGCACAGAATTGTAAATCTGTCCCCACAAACAATTTTGAAATATTTTAGAAGGTGTAAGGGATAAGGAAAGATTGGACAAGGTGCACTAAGTTACAGTTCGATGGGAGTAGGAAGTTCTGGTGTGCTGTTGTATGATAGAGTGACAAAATAGATAATAATTATGGACTATATGTTAAAAAGCTGGAAAAAGGATTAAAAACTGCTTTCACTGTAAAGAAATAATGCATGTGGGCCGGTGAGATAGCTCAGCGACATAAGCGCCTGCCTGGCAAGCACGAGGTCCTGAGTTCGACTCCCAGTACCCATATACGAAAAAGGGCTGGTGATATCACTCAGCGGCATGGGCGCCTGCTGGCATGTGAGGTCCTGAGTTCGACCCCTGGTACCCACAAAAAAAAAAAAAGAAAGAAAGAAATAATGAATGTTTGAGGAGATGATAGGTATGTTTAACCTGACTTACATTTTTCTTTGCCTCCAAAAGAAACCTTATATCCCTCAGTTGCTACCATGCCCCATTCTCCCATTGCCCCAGCCCTCAACAACAGTTAATCTACTGTATACCATAATGAACATGCCTGTCCTCAACACTTCGGATTAATGGAATCATACAAAATGTGGGGTTTGTAACCGGCCTTTTTTTTTTTTTTTTTTTACTTAGCATAATGTTTTCAGGGCTCATCCATGTTGTAACATGTATCATCAATACTTCATTCCTTTTTACTCCCAAATGATACTCCAATGTATGGCTATACTACCTTGAATTTGTTTGTTTGTTGGCTAATGGGCATTTGGGTTGTTTCCTTGGGCTATTATGAATAATACTGCTATGAAGGTTTGTGTACAACTTTTAGTGTGGATCAGTGTTACCTTTTCTTGGGCGTACGCCTAGGAGAATTGCTGGGTCGTACTAAAGCTATGTTTAACTGTTTGAGGAATGGCCAGATGTTTTCCAAAGAAGCTACAGCCTTTTGCATTCCTAATTCTATAGTGGGTTTTGGTTCTAATTTCTCCATATCTTTGATAACACTTTGTGTGCGTGCGTGTGTGAGAGAGAGAGAGTTGTGTGTGTGTGTATGTGTATCTTTATATTTATATTTTTTAAAAAATTGTAGCCATTCTAGTAGGTGCAAAGTGAGGCCTCCTTGTGGTTTGGCTTTGCATTTCCCTGATGGCTCAGGGTGTTGACCATCTTTTCCTGTGCTTACTGACCAGCTGTATATCTTTGGGGAAATGTCTGTTCAGATTTTTTGCTCTTAATTTGTTCATTTGTCTTTTATTTTTGAAACACAAATGTTCTTTGTATATTCTAGATAGAAGTCCCTAACTGGATATATGATTTGCCAAAAAAATTTTTTTCCTATTTTCTGGTTGTCTTTTCATGTTCATATGGTGTCCTTTAAAACACAATTTTTTGGGGGCCAGTGAGGTAGCTCAGCGGCATAAGCACCTGCCTGGCAAGCACGAGGTCCTGAGTTCAACTCCCGGCACCCACATAAAACACAATTTTTATATGCCAATTTTATTTTTTCTTGTATTGCCATGCTTTTGGTACCTATTAAGAAACCATCGCCTAATGCAAGGTTGTGGCAATTTTACTCCTATGTTTTCTTCTAAGAGTTTTAGTTTTAGCACTTACATCTAAGTTTTTTTTTTTTAATCTACTTTAGAGGTTTTTTTAATGGAGAGTATGAGAGAAGGGTTCAGCTTTATTCTCTTACATATGGCCATGCAGCTATCCCACCATCATTTGTTCAAGAGATTCTTCTTTTTGTATTTAGTTGTCTTGGCACACTTGTTGAAAATCAGTTGATCAACAATGCGAGGGTTTATTTAGGATTCTCAATTCTATTCCATCGATTTACGTCTATCTTTATGTGAGTACTACATGACCACATGCACTACCACACTATCTTCATCTAGTTTCTCAACTTTCTTCTTTCATAATATTGTCTTGGACAGTTAGAATGCTTTGAATTTCCATATGAGTTTTAAGATCAGCTTATCAGTTTCTGCAAAAAAAAAAGTCAACTGAAATTAAGTCTTCTAAACCATGAACACAGGATGTCTTTCCATATATATGCATATATATATATATATATATATATATATATATATATATTTGAGCTATATTTTATAGTCAGTTAAATTTTGTACTTCATTGATAAACTTATTTTTTTCTTTGTGATGTTATTATAAATAGTATTATCTATTTAACTTCACTTTCTTGTTCCTCATTGCTGTTGTATAGAAATACAATTGATTTTTCAGTATTGGTGTTATATCCTGCAGGCTTACCTACTGGTAACTTATTTACAGTATTAGCTGTAATAGTCTTTTTTGGTGGGATCGTGTCATCTGCAAGTAAAAATAGTCTTCCTTCTTTCTTTCCAATATGGGTGCCTTTTATTTCATTTTTTCTAGCCTAGTTGTCCTGGCTAGAAGCTCCAATACAATATTGAATACAAGTAGAATGTTTAGTCTTTATTTAAAAATAAAGTCCTATGTCCTAAACTTAAGTATAGGTTAATAGTTGCGACCTTATAAAGGCACATAATCTGTTAGTGGTGAATCTGAGCTACCAATGGTACACCCACATCTTTTATTTCTATTGGTAAACATTAGTCAAACATGGTCATTTTTACTAGTTATCTCCCTATCAAATTGATTTCTTCTGGGAGAATTTAGGCTGATTGGAGAAATTAATAAAATCTATCTTTCTCTCCAGTTCAGTGAGCAGTGGGCTTATTGACTCTAGACACAGATAGAGAGTGGTCCGTGCACAACAGATGAATGTAAATAGTACTCAGTGTCCCCATGTCTTTCATGCCTCTAAGGTGCCTCTGTTTTTCTTAACCATTAAGAATAAAATAGAGGAATTTTGTGCTAGAAGAGACTATCCTCTCCCATTCGATAAATGAATAAATTGTTCATTAGAATAAAATGCTGGCCCAGTCACATGTACTTCCCTATAAAAAGGCCTTTGGCTCTCGGTTAGTTGGGTGTTTTAGGCTTGGGGACACCCAGAGCTGCCCCAGATTTGAGAGTGATAACTGTTGGATTCAGAAGCTACAGTGGTCACTTGGCTCTAAACCACACAATGTTGAACCCCTCTCCTCTCCTTTCGGGGATGCACGCCACAGCTGCTGTCCATCCGCGGACTTTTCTGACCTGATGGAGCCAGAGGGCTCCCGGAATCTAGGACAGTCACCTCCCTGGTGAACACCTGGCTGTCTGGTCTGAAGGTATCTGTCCTTGCCATCTTTGGTCTGTGACAGTAATCCTGTGTAAGGCTGATCGTGAGAGTGGGCTGGGCAATTGAATGGTGAGTTAGCTTTCCTCTTAGATCTTCTACCTAGAAGAGCATTCCTAGAAGGGAAAGAAATATTTATTGTGCTACACTTCTCTTTTAAGCCATCCATGCTATCCCACAGCCTTGAGTAACGCTCATAGAAGGAGAGTATGTGTTCTCTCACCTAGTCTTCCAAATTAGAATTCTTTCCATTGTTTCATAGCTGTTTGGGGATGGATAGTTTGTGTATAGGAGTTACTAGGTAGCTCCTCTGGGCCTAGACATGAAATGGGAAGAGCCGTACAGGCAATAAGTATCCAGTGCAGTGATTCTGTGACTCTGGCTGTTGCTCATAGTTACAACCAGCAATTAATTATTAAAATGTCAAAAAGTGCATTGATAACTAACTGGTAATAACTTATTCTGCCCCCAACAAGTAAAGACAAGTCCTTGACTTCTCAAACTTCCTCTACCTGGATCCTTTCTATTAATATAGAACAGAACATATGCTTAGATTTTAGAAGTCTATATAATTAATAAAGGTATGTTTTAAAGGTAATTTGAATACTTTGTTTCCTTTTAATTTACTCAATTCCATCTCTTTTTTTCATACTTTCTCTTTGCCCATTTTGAATGCAGAGAAACTTCAGGGCCACTACATTATACAGTAGGTAGACACCTGAGTTTGAATCCACACTCTGCCATTTACTTCCTGTATGATCTTGAGTTGTTTGCTTAACCTCTGTGTGCCTGAACTTCTTACATGGAGAAAATAATAGCTTATATTCTCACAGGAGGGCAGTAATGAGATGCTACATATAAAATGCTTAGAAAACCACCTGGCATGTACCGTAGTATGTTCTCAGGATATTAACTGTTTATTGTTGAAAGAAACTGTAGTAATAAAAATATTACCACCACTGTTATTACTTCAACTCCCAACTCTCCTGGTCAAATCTGAATTACCTATATAATTCACTTGCATCTTGAAAAGGATTAACGGTGATCTATCCATTACATACATCTCCCTGTTCTAGCTGTGGGGACATAAAAGAACAGCGGGAGAACGATACCTGTTTATAAAGCATGCTGTAAAGCCCTTTCTTAATTTCCCTGTGCTGTGCTTCCTGAGCACCTAGGGGAGAGAATTCCTGCTTGATCAGGTCTGGCCCAGGGTATTGCATTTTCACCTAGTGTTGGAAACCCAATCACATTCTAATCAAACAAACTGAATATGGATATTAATGAAAAGTCTAGTTTTAAGATCAGCCTAGAGAAGATAATTTTTAATCTATTTCAGATTTAGATAGGAAACAGCCAGGAACAGGTTGCCCAGAAGGTATGCGCTCTTCTAAGATGTAGTACTCCTTGTGACTCTCTAAGCTTTCTGATTTTTTAATTTCTAGAAAGTTCCTAGCCTCCTGGAATTATAGCTGGAGTGCCTCATAATACCTGACAGGGTTTCAGTCACACAGGTAGTATGGGGCTCCGTCAATGTGTAGTTAAACAGTTGAACAGAGCTTACTCCTGAATTCATCTTTAATACCTTCTCCTTTCTCTCTGATCACCAGGTATCTCGGATGCAGACATCATCAACATCACTCTTCCTACCGGAGTCCCCATCCTCCTGGAGCTGGATGAGAACCTGCGCGCCATTGGGCCTCACCAGTTCCTGGGAGACCAAGAGGCCATCCAGGCAGCCATTAAGAAAGTGGATGACCAAGGAAAAGTGAAACAAGCCAAAAAATAAAGTTTCCCACATGGTGGCTGGCCAGGAATAGATGTGCCATGCATTGTGTTACGGGTGCTGATTTCTCTTTTCTCCCCTGACTTTTCAGATATCTCCAAGGCTAAGTGGTAGAGATTGTGTAAACTTATTTTGTTCCAGATAATGCTTAAAGATGCATAAGTGCTTATGTTATAAGCCTTAGGGGTTAGCTTTCCTGCTAGTCCTGTTTGAACTAGTCACCAAACTAGTAACCAGTGGGGTTTAATCAGGTGGTTTTGTTAGTTTCTGAGATTGGAGAGTGAGAAATGGAAATAAAGTTTAAAGTATTCATCATTCAATAAATCATTGAGACACCATCAACAGGAACTATACCAATAGGTAGTTCACTTTATTTCATAATACTTTCTAAGATGGTAGTAAGGATTACTAGATAATGTACAATACCTATAAATATTTAATTCTAGTCTTTTCCTTTAGGAAAAGGAATGCTTTGGTAGGTAGTTAAGACCAAAGGCCCATTAAATGGGAAAGTCACAGATGGTTTTTTCCAAGAAGGCTGACGAGCACCATAACAACGCCCTTTCTTTTCTTTTTTTTTTTTTTTTTGTGGGTACCGGGGGGTCGACCTCAGGACCTCACGCGCCAACAGGTACCCGTGCCGCTGAGCAATATCACCGGCCCCTTTTTCGTATGTGGGATCCGGGAGTCGAACTCGGGCCCTCGCGCTTGCAAGGCAGGCGCTTACGCCGCTGAGCCATCTCACAACGCCCTTTCTTGAGTCCAGAGTCATCCTTTGTTTGACATTCAGTAGAATTTTTCAGCCACTAAAATGAGCAGGATAGACACAGCTATGGCTATTTATGATCCACTTTTTGTTTTGTTGTTGTTTTTAAACTTTAATCTTTGGGTACTTACAGTTGGTTTAAAAATAAAGTTCTGTAACTGAAAATGGCCCAAAGTGTCTCCGTGTGTTTGATAAATTTTTGGTAGGTGTCTGAACTAGTCTTTGCACACTGTCTTCCTGTAACACTCACAGGCTTGCTCTTGTTTCAACACCCAGACACTCCTGATTTTCTGTAAAGTTCAGGTTGGGGTTTGGGAAGGTGAAATACAGTGTGTGAATTCTGTTCACCTGAGCAGGAGTGATGGTACATTGGGACTGTCACACATGTTCACTGCTCATCCACTAAGGACAAAAAATTATGGTCTATTGTGCAGAGTCACCAGGGTGGCCATAGAATAGATTCTTTATCAACCTCAATGATACTCTTTTCCACAGTGTATTTTTAGATGCTAAGAGTGTGTAAGTCATCATTTCTTTTACTACTGCTTCTATTTCAAAGCCGGTCACATATATTTCAATGATAAGTCATGTAAAATATTTGCAGTTATAATATCTGTTACAACTATTCACTGTTTTTCCTGGTTTTCTATTGATGGAGTCAGTTATTTGTATCCATTTTGTAGTAAAATTGGCATTTGAAAGAAACAAATTATAAAGTCTTCGCTGCTGCTTGGTCTCCACTGGATCTTTAACGTAGGACTCCTAGGGCTTGGCTGACGATGGCTGAAGAGATGAACCTGGTCTGTTCACTGCCAGCCACATGTGATTTGCATTTATTACTCCCTATGGAGCCCTTCATTTTAGTGTCATTCAGTACGACCAAATATGAAATACTCCAGAGTTCAGAGATCGTGACTGAAAATGCAACTATTACACCTTCTTCCAATTTCAAGCCTACAGCTAAGGTGCAACTCTGACCATTTTTTAATAGCTTCATCTCTGGAAACACCTCAGAGTGGTCAGGCCCATGTGGTGACCATGTCTTAATGCAATTGAGTTCTTCCTTTGCCCCTCATCTGTGTGCACTTCAGGGGACCCTCCCACAGAGCAGCACTCGCATTCAGGCACTGTGGGATCTTGCAGACTTCCCAAAATAGGGATGCGCTCCCAAGATAGGAAACAACTGGTCTTAAGGTTTTTGAGATCTTGGCTGAAATACATGTGAACAAAAGATATTTATGAAAACTTTACATAAAATTACTTTTAGCAACTCAAGCACTTCAGCCTTAGAACATCTAAGGAACCTGTTTCCTTTTCCTTGTTAAAATGTTATCCAGGATTTCTGGTGCAGCAATCTAGGTGGCTGCATCCTAACCTTGGCATCCTTCTGAAACTGGGACAGAAATTTGCAATTTTTTCCTTCTAAAGAAAAGTAAGACAGCCTGTCTAGGAATTTGTCCCTTGGAGAAGGCAACTCTGCCTGGGTCCAGCTGGACATGTCCCCTGCTCAAGTTGAAATGATTGTCCCTGCGTGGGTCCAGTGTGGGCAGATGAAGAGGTGCTCCTAGAGACTAAACTTTTCAGTACCCCAGCCTGATAGCATACCACAGACACTGTAAGCTTATCTTTCTGAAAGAGTAGTTCCTCTCCAAAAACCAGAAGTCCTCGCAATGCCTAGTACTAATCTGAGCACTGATATAACAAAGCATCCTTAGCTAGAATACATAATGTCTAATGTGTTTTTCCTTGGTAAAGCTGTGTAAGGGGGATCAAGGTTATCTATTTCCAAGCTCATCTGTATTCTTTTGCCCATGACCACGCAGTTCCCAATGTGCACATTAATAGAGGCGCTTGTTTGTCTTCTAGACAAAGCCTCCCCATTCCCATAGCCTTCTGGAGAAGTTTGTGTTGTTGTTAGTGTGTGTGCATGTGTGTGTGTGTGTGTGTGTGTGTTTGGTCAGAATGTTAGTCCATTAGGAAGAAAGCCCCTGTTGGGTTAGAATTGGCCAGCTTGGTGACTGAAAGCAAAAATCCTCCTGGTCATGTTGCTCCTCTCAGGAAGCAGAGGTCAGATCTGGTCAAGTACTCCCTCTTCCTGCTCTTTCTACACAGTGCTGAGGGTTCTTTATTTTCTTAGCCTCTTTCTGATTTTGACAAAATGAAGTGGAGGAGAAAGCTTTATTAGAAAATTTATTATCTTTAGTGTTACATTTTATTCTTCTTCGTGCTCTTAGCGTACGAGTGTCATATAAGAGTCACTTCAGTTCCGCTTCCCTCTTTACCTGGAAAGTCTTTCTGCATTCTTTTCTCAGGAACACATTAACATTGCCTCAATGTGGAAACTCCTGGTCTTGTTTCCTGGTTTTGGCTTTTGAATGACTGAGTTTTGCAAGTTTTGGGTTCATGTATATAATGTCTTTTGTTCTATTAAATTGTGCCTTGCCTCAGAGTGGATCTGGCTGTGGCAGCTGCCGTGCCATGCCCAGGGGCTTTCACACTGGACCATGAGGGGAATTTAAACCTCTGATCCCAAAGGCGGTATGGAACATTTAAAATATAGGAATACTGTAATCATCCAATCTCCCTCTCATGACAAAGTCATTTGACAAAAAGTCACTGTCCTGCAATTGGTAGTTTCTTTACTGGAGAGTGCTGTGGTTTGAACATGTCCCCCAGTAGTTCATGTGGTAGAAACAGTACCCAAAGTCATAAGTTAGTGACAGTTGGAGGCGAGACCCTGGGAAGGGAGTAAGGACTAGATGACGCATGAGGGTCATCACCCCATGGGGCCCTTAGTGGCTTTATCAGAAGAGAAGAGAATCCTGAGCCAGCACACATGCTCTGTCCTGCTATGTGTTGGCCTCTACCATGTTATGGTAGCAGGAAGGTCCTTGCCAGATGCTGAACAGATACTAACACCATCTTCTCAACTTCCCAGTCTGTGGAACTGTGAGCCAAACAAACCTTTGTTCTTTATAAATCACCTAGTCTGTGGCATTTAGCTACAGAGACAGAAAACAGATGAAGAGGAGGCTAACAACATAGAACACTTCTCCAAGTCCCCACCAAAGTGACTCTATTTGCCACCCAGCTGTCCCGTGGGCCTCGGCAAGTCCTGAGACAGGTGCCACACTGCAGCAAGTGGAGCTGTCCATCCCTGTATTTGCCAGGACCTGTGGCATTCCCGATAAGGATAATAGCAGAGTGCACGTAAACATAACTCTTCCCCTGGATTCTGGTTTCAGCTTTTGTTGGTTTGCTGTTTAATTTAGAGGCCTATATAAACAGGAGCTTGGTAACCAGAGGGGCAAGGGCTGGCTTTGGTAGTGTGGCTGTCCCTAAGCATCCATCACTCTGTAAGTCACCTCTAACGAACCCATTTATTTGCCAAGCTGGGCTTGTCTGAGTCACTCTTGGTTCCGTTGGCACCTTCCCAACTCAGAGGCAGGCGTTTCTTTGACATCTTCCTGGAAAATCCATCCAGCAGCAATCTAGTCATCTCATCTAGCCTTTAGGACCCTGGTACTTAATTAAGTTGTCCCCAGAAATATATTGTAAGTTTTTAAAGGCAAACTGGAAGGCACCGCCACATCTTGTGTACATGCAACAGGGCCACTTTTACTTACTTGCTTTTTATTTAAGTCAGTCTGGCCATTTAAGCTTCCATCTACTCTGATTTGACAGTTACATGTTTCTAAAAACCTTTTTATGATACAAAATTTTTAAAGATCCACAAAAGTAGAGTATAAATAGCACAAAGAACACTCATGTGCTCATCGCCCATCTCCCACATCATGACCTTCTTCTCATTACTCCCTACTCCACTGAACTATTTTGAAACATGTGGCAAACATCAAAGAGGATAGATTTTGAAAAGGAAGATATTTTTCTGTCAGTTAAAATGAAAGTCATCAGAAGCCTGGCGTGACACACACCTAAGACCCCAACACTTTGGGGGGCTCAGGCAGGAAGATCTCGGGTTTGCACCTAACCTGGTAACTTAGTGACTTAGCAAGATCTTGTCTCAAAGAAAATAAGGGCTGGGGATGTAGCTCAGTGTGAAGACCCTGGGTTCAATCCCCAGTACTACCACCATTAAAAAAACAGCTATCAGTATTCTGTTCTGAACTTTGTCTTTTTGGGTACTCTAAAAACACCAAATAGCAGTCATGGCAAGATAATCTGGCTCCAGTTTTGCCTTGTTCATGGCCTGAATTATCTCTGGCTGCTGTCTGGAGTCCTGATAGCTTACTGCATGTGACTTCTGCAGGACAATGTGGGTACTTCTAGTGTTAAATGTGTTTAAAGATGATAATGTTGCTGAGTCGTTTAATAAGTAATTCTGAAACAATTTTTTTTCTGAAACAATTTTGGAGCATTAAAAATGAGTAAATTTATTGATGTTACAACAGGCTAATCACTATGAGAGAAGGGAGATAACAGAAGGAGGTAAATAAGGACCTTGTGTTATTGGTTTTGAACTGGAGGTATTTGTATAAATGTACACATATATGTGTGTGCATGTATGTGTGTGTATCCCCTGCCCCATCCTACTGGCTCTGTCTCTGTCCTTTGAAAGGTCCTACAAGCCATAACCTACTAGCAATCAGCACATTTAGTTTCTTTTTTTATATAATTAAGTTTATTGGTACAATTTAGGTATGAATAATGATCACGTTCATCATAGGGAATTTGTACCTGTATGTGATATATCTTAGTTCCTCTTTTTGTGTCCCATTCCCCTCGCCTCTCTTCAACCCCTCTTTCCCTCCTTATTTACAAAGGTTTATTTCCATGTTATCCTTTTTTTCTCATTTTTTCTTTTCCGTTCCTCCCCCCCATTCCCTTTTTCTTTTGAACAATTACTTCCTATTTCACAATATCTATTATACATTTTGGTTCTTATTTATACTTTCAGCTTCTCACACCAGAGAAACAATGCAATATTTACACATATGTGTCCAATTTATTCACTTAAGAATGTGGTCTCAAGGTCCATCCATTTAGCTATAAATGTCTTAAGTTTATCCTTATTTATGGCTGAGTAGTACTCCAGTGTATAAAAAACCACATCTTTTTTTATCCATTCATCAGTTGATGGGCATTTGGGTTGTTTCCAGGATTTAGTTATTACAAACTGTTGCTATAAACATGGGTGTGCATCATATCACTGTGGTATGATGCTTTTAATTCTTTTGGGAAGATACCAAGAAGGGGAATACCTGGGTCAAATGGGACCTCTAGTCCTAGTTTTTTTTTTTTTTTTTTTTTGTGGGTACCAGGGGTCGAACTCATGACCTCATGCACCAGCAGGCGCCTGTGCCGCTGAGCGATATCACCGGCCCTTTTTTCATATGTGGGTTCCGGAAGTCAAACTCAGGACCTCGTGCTCGCCAAGCAGGCACTGAGCTATCTTACTGGCTCTAGTCCTAGTTTTTGAGGAATCTCCACACTGATTTCCACACTGTTTGCACCAGTGCACACTCCCACCAACAGTGGAGAAGGGTTCCTTTTTCCCCACAGCCCCTCCAGCGTTTGTTATTGGTTGATTTATTGATAATAGCCACTCTTTCTGGAGTGAGATGGAATCTCAGTGTTGTTTCAATTTTCATCTTTCAAATGATCAGTGATGTTGAACATTTGTTCATGTATTTATTTGCCATTTGTACTTCTGAGAAATGTCTATTCATTTCAGATACCCATTTTTTCTATTGGGTCTTTAAATTTGGGGGGTCTGATTTTTTTCAATTCTTTGTATGTTTTAGATATTTGTCCTTTGTCTGAAGAACAACTGGCTAAGATTTTTTCTCACTCTGTTGGTGATTTCTTTTGCTGTGCAAAAGCTTTTTAATAAGATGAGATCCCAGTTGTTGATTCCTTGTCGTATTTCTCAAAACACATTTAGTTTCTTCGCTTGAACTTGGTCCCTAAATACTGTCCCTCAGAACCAGTTTGGAAAAATGATTTCAGGTATGAGACAGATAAACCACAAGATGACCTTAGAACAACTTTTTCTTGTTTGTTTGTTTGTTTGTTTTTTGTACTGGGACTGAACTCAGGGCCTTCACACTGAGCTGCATTCCTAGCCCTTTTTTATTTTTTATTTTGAGACAGGGTGCTGCTAAGTTGCTAAATTGTCCCAACTGGGCTCAAACTTGCGATTCTGTTGCCTTTGCCTCCCAATGTGGCACCACACTCAGCTAGCTTGGAACATCTCAATGAGATAGAAAAGAAAAAAAAATGCCCAAAGACTGACGAGATACAAGATTTGGCTTGAAGGACTAAATTTGGGGCAATCTGAAATTTTAAATAGTATGACATGGATTATAGAATATTGAATTTTAAAATAATCCTTAAGATCATAGATATTTTTAAGAGGAAGGAAATAAAAAGAGAGAAAAATAAAACTCCTTTATAGAAAAATGTCAATGTAATAATATTTCAATGTAATGACGAATTCAAGAAAGTGATTCCAAAACCCCTGGGTTTTTAGAGAATTTATCATTTATGTAGACTCAATTCATAGTAATTATATTAATTCCAAAGGGAAGAATATATCTTCACAATGGGGAAATGAGTTAGACACCCTGAAACTGAAGTGATTAGCCTTAATGTGGATGAATTTAATGGATAGTATATGATTTTATGTGCCTCCTGGTGTAAGTACATGTACTTGACAAAACTTTTTTATCTGAACCTAACAACAGAAAAGCAATAAGATAAATTCATAATGTAGGACATTCTAAAAGATGACTGGCTTGAGCTTTCAAAAATATATCAAGGTCATAAATAAATTAAAAAACATGGCAGAACAGCTTCAGATTAAATGACACTAGAGACAGGACAATGAAATGTTATTTGTGAAGCTGACTTGGAGCTTTGGATTAAAAAGTTTCCAAAGGACATTTTTTGGCATTTGGGGAAATTTGAATATTGGCTAAATTTTAGGTGCTAATAAATATTAAACTTATTATTGTGTTTTATGTAAAGGAAAGGCTTTGTTCTTAGGATATAGCACTGATGGATTTAAGGGTGAGATTTCCCAATGTCTATATAAGTCACAAATAGCTCAGCCAATGCCATGTTCTTAAATGTTCAAAGGTCAGAAAGAAAATATAGTAAATATCATAACTATGGTTATTGAGGTCAAATGGTCAACTGAGGAAATGGTTTATAATATTGAACTATTTTACTGTTCTTTCAACTTTTCTGTAGCTTAGAAATGTTTCAAAATAAAACTGGAAGAAATAAGTGACAGGAGAAAAAAATTTGGCAAACAAGTATAACAACTTTGTCCTAAGAACAGTCGCTAGAACATGCATAATTACATGGAGTGACTGGACACAGACGCCTGGCTTCTGTACTTTGTGTTCTGGAGCCCTCAGTCTCTGGAAGCAAAAACTTCTTATGTCTGTATTACATTGTCAAGAAACAAATGGTAAATTCATTTTATTTTTATTATCTTTGAAGCTTTAACTATACATCAGACCGGCAATTAGCTTGATACAACAGATCAGAAACAGCACCGGGATTGCCACCACCTTGCAGTCGAACAAATAGTAATGGGATTTCTCTCTTGATGCAAAATCTTCTGCTTCATTCTCCATACTATCTTTGAGTAGCGTCCCTTCTTGGTGTCACCATTTGGCTCCTAAACTCTACTGAATAACCAGGCCTCTCTTTCCTTGAATTTTATCTCCCCACAACAACCACTTCCCAAATGTCCCTGGTGTCACTCTGCTCCAAGGCAGAAACAGCACAGCAGAAGGGTGTGGTGGAAGAAAAGTTCTCAAACCGTAGCAGCCAGGAAGCAGAGAGAGACATTTGGAACCACTGCAGTGAAAGGAGTTATTTTGCTCCAGGTTTACTCAAGAATTTGATGTGCATGCACTGCAAACATACAGCTATTGCAAAGGGAACATCTGGCTAGCAACATTGCCCAGTATCCACTGGAAAGTTCATTGGGTATCATATTAAACTACGTGGGGACTCAAGATAGACCTGGAGTTTGTATTAATCTAATTAATTATATAAAATCTACCCTTTTAGCAGGAAAAATCTTTGAAGTAGTTGAACTTTGACCTTGACATATGTAACCGCTGGACCAGACAGGACAAAGGCCAGCATATAGCTCTATACCCATTTGAGCTACCTTGACCTTGGTTCTATAGGACATCATTAGAGTTCTCCAGCCAGCCACTAGCCACGGGTTGGTATTTTTATTTCTGAAGCATCTCAGGATCCTCAATTGGGGTGCAGGGAACGTAATTTACAACTAGAGTTCTACATACTTTCCCAGGAATCTTGCTATTTTTATTATCTTTACTTTTAAAAATCTTTATTTCTGCACCCAGACACTGGGGGTCAGTATTTATTCACAGATTCCTCAAGCTGTGCCTGTACTTGCTCTGCTCAAGCTATTCACTGCAAAAGGAGCCTGGAGAAGCCTGGAATCCCTCCCCTGGTAGGGTTAGAGCTCAGCCATGTAACCATAAATGTGCAGAGAGACACTGTACACCACTTTGGGATTTTAGCCTGGGAAAGAGGCTGTTTTCAAGCTAAACTATGGACTACATCAAGCCACTCTCGGCTCCTGGAGACTCATCTGGCAACTTGGTCCCACCAGGGCACCAAGATGCTTGGCCAACATCCTGGCCACTGTCCTGTTCTTTCTTTCTTCTCCTTATTTATAAAGTTCTGTTGGTTCTGTCTCCTCTATCTTTCAAATTCATCCCTTCTCTCTCCCATGGCTCCTGCATTGAGTCAAGGCCTCATTATTTGCTCATTTCAGCAGCTCCTCTGGCTGCTGCCTCTCCCTCTTCTCCTACTGTCTTCTGTCCCCTCCCACCATTGTCAGAGTGACATCTCCAACACTGCCCTCCTTTCAGGCTCTGCCTTTGGTCTGCTGTGTCTTGGTTGGAGTTGCCCTCCCTCACCGGCTCCACCCTGCCTTCTTTCCTTGCCTGCCTCAGGTCTGCTCTTCCTTTCCCTGGGAAACCTGGGATTTACCCTCACTGGGCCTCACTTCTCTCTGTGTCTCTTCACCTCACTGTTATGGTTTGTGTCTAGATGTCACCCCAAAGCCTCATGTGGTCATAGGTGGGGCTTTCCAGAGGTGACTGGATCTAGGGTGTGTGATGCAGGGATCAAGGGTATGTGATTACTAGATCAGTCCACTGATTGGTTTGGCATGCTTAGGCTTAAAGGTTGCCTCACCCTGGGTGTGAGTGCTGCCTTAAGGGCAGGTAGCCTGAATGGAATATAAGGGACAGGAAGGGGGTCATGTGTTGTCACTTGCTACTTGCTTCCTCTCTACTTCACCACTTTGCCACCTTCCTAACTTCTGCCCTCCATGAACTGTTCTCCTCTGTGATGCCCCTCTGCCATGCCACCCTGCCTTGGAGCCAGCCAATTATGTACTGAAACCTCTATAAACTGTGAGCTAAATAAACCTTTCCTCCTTTAATTTGGGGTGCTGGGTATTTTGTCTCAGCAATGAGAAAAGTAGCTACACACTGACCAGACAACTGAATGAATTCATGTCCAGGTGCCTTCAAATCATGCAAAACTTTTACCCCCACACTCACAGATTCATGTCCCTTGAGTGCTGTCTATTTTGTAGGTTTGTTCTTGAAGATATTTCTCAGGGCCAGCATTGGAGCCCAACTGTCTGGACTCGATGGCTGTCATTCCTCTATGGCAGTCCAGGAAGTAGAGTTGGGACCTCCTGCTGGTGGGCAGGAGGGCAAGGAGGGCTCAGGAGCCTGTGAGATCAGAACATTTTACACACACAGCTGCTATAATGCCATGGAAACAGATTCAAGAGTCATGTCATTTTCATTTAAATTGCAGAGTTTAAAGTAGCAGTATAAATATTTTGAAAATAAGTGGAAAATATTCCATACTCTTGCCATCCTAAGAACTATTTCATTTGTGTCTTTATGAATGTTTCACAGAGAAATATCCTTAATTTACATTCCATATTGCACTCTTCCATTTGTTGTAAGCATTTTTCCACATTTCAGAGAGGCCAGATGATCTAACTGTATGTTTGAATACTGTTCCATCATTTGGAACATAATGAGGAGGGAATTAGATGCTTTCAATTATTTTTTCTATCGTAAGTAATGTCAAACTAAGAATATCAATCAAGCTAAATAAAATATATCACATATTTTATATACTTTGGAAAATGTATCTTCATAACTCTGTTTTAAAACATGTAAAGCTATTTCATATGATTCAAAACCACTAATCACTGAGAATGGATATGGTAGACTTTTCTGAAAAGAGGTCATACACAAAAAACAATGAATGATAATGTGTACCTACTTGTGTGCTTATGTGCATGTATGTATGATATAACATAGACAATAACCCTCAAACTGAAAGAGCACAGAATCTGCTAACAACATGGAGATGCTGTATTCATCCTGTTATGCTTGTATCTCAAGGTCCCCCCAAAGCCTTGCACTCATAGGTGGGGCTTTGAGGAGGTGCTGGATCGAGGGTATGTGAATGTGGATGAGGGGGTGTGAATATGGATTAAAGGCATGATAATTGGATTAGTCCACTGATTGGCTTAGTGTTATTTTGGGTGTGGATGATGGGAAAACCTACCCTGGGTATGAGTGGCACCAACCAATTAAGCTTGTAGCCTGGATGGAAAATAAAGAGATAGAAAGAAGGCAGGCATGCTGCTTCTCTTCTGCCTGCCCCGCCATGGATTGTTTCTCCACCGCCCATGCCCCTCTGCCGTGCTGCCCTGCCTTGGAGCCAGCCAACTATGGGCTGAAACTTCTACAAACTGTGAGGTGAAATAAACCTTTCCTCCTTTAACTTGTGGGTGTTAGGTATTTTGTCCCAGCAATAAGGAAGTAACTAAGACACATCCTCAGCATCACAAAAATAAAATAAAACAAAAACCAGATAGCAGAGAGTGGGTAAGATCAGGGCAGTTTGAACACAATAATTAGGTCTGACACAATATGTGATGGGAGGTCTGACACAATATGTGATGGGATTGGAGTATTGGAAGAAGCCAGATCGGGGCATAATGAGATGCACGGACACCATGAGAAGTCTTGTAAGCAGAGGAATGGCCCACTTGGAACTAAAGAACTTCAACCATTTGAGAATATAACCTCTCCAGGGCAACATTTGCATTCCGCTATTTGAAAAATAATCACCATGAGAATGAAAAATCCTATGATACTCAAAGAGATTAAGAGTGAGACATTAATACTTCTAAATGCACCATTTCTGGAAATGATATAGTGACCGGCATCACACAGAGAAAAACAGGACAATCATTATTTTTTATGATATGTACAAAGGCACCAGATATTCTTAGTTTTGAGACAGGGTATTGCTACATAGCCCAGGCTGGCCTTGAACTTGCAATCCTCCTGCTTTAGCCTCCAAATGCTGGGATTACAGGCATGTGCCACCATGCCCAGCCATATGTAAAAAATTGATTTTAAACTTTGTCATTCAGGTATAATGAATGAACTCTGGTGGCCATTCTCTAATGGCAAATTAAGCCAAGCCTTGGATCTTGTTTAACCCTCACAACAATTTATGATGTAGACATTTGTATAATCCCTGTATGTGGAGAAGGTACAGAAAAGCTGAGTGTCAGGACCAAAGTCACAAAGCCAGAATACACCATGGCAGGTTGATCTAAGTTCAGAGCTCATGCTCTTGGCCACTTTCTCATGCTGTCATTAGTTTGAAAAAACTTTTAAATTGAGAAATCTACCCAAAATTGATCAAAGAATAATGTTCAATGTAGGTCCAAGAAGCAAGTTTCATTTTCATTCTCTTACAAATTAATATGGTGCCCCCACCCGGGCATGGTGGCACACACCTGTAATCCCAGCACTCAAGGAGGCTGAGTCAGGATCTAGAATTTGAGCCCAGCCTCAGTGATTTAGTGAGACCCAGTCTCGAGATTTAAAAATAAGCGCTGGGGATATAGTTTGGCATGAAAGCTCTGGGTTCAATCCCCAGGTCCCAGAGGGAGTGGGGGGGGTTGAGTGTGTGCCACCAATTCCAATAAACACTGAAGGGAGCTAGAGAGCTGTAAGTGTGTACTTCTCTAAGTGGGAGAAGTGAGAGTTCACTTTCTTTTCTCAAACCATTTGCCTTTATACTAGGGGAGTCCAGAGCTTGTGTATTAAACCCTGACTAAATTATATAAAAAATCTACATACAAGTAGGGGAACAAAACATTTCATTTGCAAAAACTAAAGCAAAATAAAAAATGGTGCTTTCTTCACCATGGAGTATTTAAAAATCACAGGACTCCAGCCTTAGGAAGCTGTTGGTGTCACAGCCCTACGTTAAGAACAGTAGGAACAACTGTCGTTGGTCTAAACAGAAAAGGCATTTGTTGAAGGACACTGGGTGGCTCACAGAGCGCCAGGGAGTTATATTTGGAAGGCCACTCAGCTGAGAGCAGGGCTCCACTCCCACTGGGATCGCTCCAGCGAGAACTTAATGCCCCGGGCGCTGGGCACAGACGCTGCCCTCCTGCTCACCGTGCTGGGAACTGGGCACTAGAACATCTGCTGCTGCTGTTCCATTTGGCAATGACCTGGTCGGTTGCAAAAAAATGACCACACATTCCTCTCCTTCTCTGTAGCCATCCGTGCTCCTTTACCATGGAGCTTTGTCCTCCTGGCTGACTCTGGTCTCAGCCAATGGCCAGGCTCTTTTATTTTTCTGTGTGTTAGTTCGAGGTTGATCCCAGTTGCTGAGTAGACTGTTGAAATCAATAACTAGGCTGTGAGCAACGACAGGAAGGCTTCTCTCCCCAGCACCAGGCCTTCTGCTCAACAGCTGCTGCTGCTGCTGCTGCTGCTTACATAGGTCCTTTGTGCTGGATCTGACTTCCTTGGGTTCTCCATGCCTTCCGTTGCAATACACTTTTTATCAACCATTCCTGTCTAGAGAATAAAAGGGCTAATTGCATTGCAAGGAGTGCAAGGGGTACAGGCTGCTGAGAGCACTTGGTTCCAAATTCATGAGAAGACTCTAGGGCAACTTTAGGCTGTGGTGGCCGAGGATGCTGGTCATGAGTGACTGCTTCCTCCTCTTTATTCTGCGTTGGAGTTAAATGCTGACCTTGCTCCAGGATCATGCTGAGATCTGTACCTCAGCAACTCCAAAACACACACCCTTTTCAGAAATTTGTAATTTCATCATTTCTGGACCAAATGACTCTGACCACAGAAAGGCACAAATTTTCCACTGGGATTTATTTTGCTGCTCCCTTTTGGTGGGTATATTTTTTTTCTCTCTCTTGTTTTTGAAAGCCTATTCATTATATGAAATATAGGTTTTTCAAACCTGTTTTTAAAATATACTTATTATTAAATATACACATCTTTCCTTTCTGTCTCTTCTAGCTCCAATTTATAAACTTGAGAATTGAGATGCAGAGCAGTCTATGGCTTGGAAAAAGTGAAACTTGATTTTTATTTGGCCCATGACCATAACCTGGGCTTTGAAGTCTAAAAATCTAGGATTACCCTCCCTCTCAGCACCCTCACAACAGCCAGACCCTGGTGCAAAGAGCCAGGAACCTTACTCCAGCCTTGGGCAACCCAAGACTTCCAGCTTCTGCTTGCAGTTGAAGGCCAGTGCATTTGGAGAACAGGATGGAACTGTTTCTCATACAGGAATATCATTTATAGCAATTAAGAAGTATGAGGTTACCGAACAGCAATTAACTCAACAGCAAACTTTGCCATAAATTTCATTTCCAAAGTGAACACATGATACAGGTATGAGTTTTGATTGCAGATAAAGAAGAGAACGTGGGGCTATTATTAAATACAAAGTAAGCTAGCATAACAAATGCCAGAAGATAGAAGGAACAAGCAGGAGCCCCGGGGCAGAGAGAGGGAAGAGCTAAGTGAAGGCAGTGGTGTGTGGAGAGGGCAAGGGTGGAGGGGGTGGTGGGGATGACCCTGGGGGCTTCACCAAGTCGAGGTGGACTCCAGTCGGGCCCTGGTCATGCGGAGAGGAAGGGATAGAGCCCATGGCTTCTCCAGGAACCCTGACCGAGCCTTTGTAGGTTCTAGCTGAGCCCACCCTCACCCTCCACCAGGAGGAGCCACATGGTATTTCCCTTATGAAGCAACATAGGAAGGATTACTCCTCACTTCCTGGAACACTTGAGACCACAGGGGAGTTGGCAGAGGCCAGGGAAAGTTGAGATTTTGGGTCAGATGGGAAAGCGGAGGGGTGGGAGTTTGCCACTACCACCCCGTGTCTTTCCACACCAGGCAGATTTCAGGCAGAACGTGTGGAGGGGCTTTTGAGGCTGCCTATGGTTGAAAAATTAACCAAAGTTTCTTCATATTCTACTGATAGGTCCGGGTTATGAGGGAGGGATTTCAAGACAGGATTTGCTCTTCAGCTATTTCAGGGTACCTTGAATTAACACCTAATTGTGATCATGAGATTGCCCCCAACTTCTAAGAAAAAAGAGTCTTCCCCTTTTCTGTCACAGATTCCTAAAATTCCTTTAATCGGGGACAACAATCTTTTTTTTAAATCATAGAGATAAAATTTTAACAGCAAACATCACTAAGAAAAGGAATATTCTGAAGACACTCATTTAAGACGAAAGGGTGGTCAGTTGAGCCACAAGGGAATTATGGGTGACAGATTCCTCCCTGTTTTGACCAGGGAAAAGGATGCTAAAGTGGAGGATGGACTGCGCTGAAGAAAGGCAAAGTTGTTGACTAGTGGAAAACAAAGTCGTTGATGAGTGGATTATGCCAAAGGTTGGCCTTGGTTATCCTCAGCTGAGGTGCAAGGGAGAGAACACAACAGTTTCAAGCTGAGTGTGGAGATACGTTTATCTCACTAGGCTGTTGGCCATAGATAAATTGTGTATGCTTTTGTGGACATTTTGGTACTTTCTTTTTCAATTCTTTTTTAAAAACCATTATTAAGCATCCTACAGCATCATTATGTGAAAGACACATGTATAGGGGACAGTCGGCAGCACAGTACGGGGAGCTGCAAAGGGACAAGGAATGAGCACCCCAAGATCTGGACTCTGCTGTCGACTCCCAGAAAGACCTGCAGCCAGCTGTTCATCTCTGAGACTCAGTGCTTCAGAGCAATGGCTCAATATCAAGGTTTCCTTCATTCTACATCGGGACGTTTTCTTTGGAAGTGGAAGAGGGGCCCCAGAACATTGCTCAGTAGGGTCCCCATCCTCCCCAGCCTGGGTGGTGTCTCCTAGGAACTCTGGGCAGCTGGAACCACATGGGCTTCAGTGCCGTCGAAAATCTTCTCCATTTCCACAGCGGCTGCATCACTGACAGTCTTTGGGGTTCTCGCAGTCCTACTGTAGAGTAGGCCCCGCATCCTGTGATGGTAGCCAGAGGTGGGGGATACTAGTCAGCCTTGGGTTCCTCTAAGGGTGGATAATTTCCTAGCTGCATGAGCTGCCAGAAGATGCAGAAGCAGCTGCGGAAATCTTTAAGAATTCTTCATTTAGGGCCGGTGAGATGGCTCAGCGGCATAAGCGCCTGCCTTGCAAGCGCGAGGGCCCGAGTTCGACTCCCGGATCCCACATACGAAAAAGGGGCCGGTGATATCGCTCAGCGGCACGGGTGCCTGTTGGCGCGCGAGGTCCTGAGGTCGTCCCCCCGGTACCCACAAAAAAAAAAAAAATAAAATAAAATAAAAAAAAAAAAAAAAAAGAATTCTTCATTTAGGGATAACTTTTATTCATTACGTCCTGTGGTAACAAACATGCTTTCCTGACTTTCCATTCAGCCCCTGCAGAGGCCTAGGCTGCCACTGGTCCTTTCTCTCTCCACCACCCCAGGTGAGCCAGACAATAAATATCGCCTCTGGTGTTCTGACTGTGTGTCATAGCTGACTTCCAAGGTCAAAATAAACATGTCTCCCGCCTCTTCTGATGGCAGTGTCTTCTTCAACAGCCTACTCCCGTAGCACACAAGAGAGAACAAAAGGAAAACGTTTTCCAATCCTGAGCCTGCTACTGACTCACCTACAGGCAGCCTCAAAGACACTGTGTGTGTGTGTGTTAAGCAACCTTGCAGGGTCCCCTTCCCCTTCTGTTGGCAATAAGCACTTATGGGGCACCTACCCTTTGGGAAGCAAATTATTAAGCACTAGAGGGATAATAAGTGACATTAAAAATGAAGTGTGATGAAAATGATTCTTTCCTTCTTATTGACTCTGTGAAAATTGGAGTCCTGTCACAGAAGAGCACTGGAGCAGGGTGAGAGGAAACTGTATGAAGTAGATACTATCACCATTCCTATTCTATAAACGAGGACATGGGAGCACAGAGCAGTCTAGTAAGTTGCTCAAGGTCACACAGTCAGAAGCGGTAAAACCTAGCTTCAAAGCTGGGTAGTGTGGCTCTGGAGTCCGTGTGTTAAACCACTAGACTTCACCAGCGCTCTGTTCTGAAACAAATACTAATGGCAGAGGCTCAAAAACATAAACGGGACTTTGTTGGACTTTCTGAACAAGGAGAGTTTGGGGCTCATAGGAAAGAGCCCATGCATCGGAAGGTGGTGGTGTGTCAGGTATCAGGGTGCTAAGCTCACATGGGGTGGTGGGGATAGAAAGGACCAGGGTATCCTCAGAGGATGCCACAGCTACTGTATACACACACTGCTGCCACTGTGTCTATCTCTCACTAAAAATTAACGGCTACGAAGAAACATGATCATTTGCAACCTACAATAAAAAAGAAAGCAGCAACAAAGGAATCTGGAAATAATATCCTTTAACTCAAGGGACTAATGCATTGGTTTAAAAGGGGTTGATTTTAAAACTGGTATGGAGTTTACTGAGCCATTGGCAGGGATGCTAACAATTTATGGAATGCATTTTTGGAAAGGATTAGGAGGAAAAACATGTTGTGTCTTACAAACCCTGAGTTAATACAGCTCTAAGGGGGCAAGCATTAACTATCACACGTCCTGTGTGCATAGTTTTTCAGGGAACTGGTTTGTCTTCTTTCTTCTCCTTCTTTTCTTTTTCAGATCTCACCCTAAGGATCAAATTTAGGCCATACCGGATATGCCCAAATCATTTCCATCTGCCGCCCAGGATGACCCAGGAGGCCTGGCCTTGAGGAGCAGCTCCCAGTGAGAACTGTTTACAAGGCCCCAAATGAGAACCACGTCACTTGTGTCTGCTCAGCCTGGCCCCAGGCCCCACGGGCGTGGTCTCGCTGGCTTTTCTCTGCCTGTTGAATTTTAGAAATGGGCTGCTTTGCATTCTTGCCATGGATTAAAACAAGAAAATAGAACTCCTTCACTCCTATCCTATTCCCCTGCCATCTCCTTCTTCCTCCGTGTATAAACAATGTGTTTTCCAGAGTAGCTTATGAAATATGGGTAAACTGAGGCACAAAGATGTGTCCTAGCTCTGCTTATTTGTTGTACAAGAAGAAGGACATAGATCTTTCTGTCTGTAACAAAAGCTTAGGCAGATAATGGGGTGTTAGTTAAACAACCCCAAACCTTCTTACTATTATTATTATCACTGTCATTATTATTATTTTAAGAACGCTTTGCGGCTACCTATGGGAAAGCTGTGTGGAACCCCCCTGCCTGAGCTCAGATTTTTACTGCTTCCCAAGAAGCAGACTGTTTAGCTCTGTACACATCTCCACGACAATCGGATGCGATCAGACAGAACACACCTGACACAAGGATTCCCAGTGGCTCCAACCACACCTGTGAATGCAGGCAGCTGCGACTGTGTCCAGGGGGAAGCTGGAGAGCCTAGCACAGCCCCACGCCACCACCATGGGTTCCCTGTTTATACATTCAACCAACCTCGGATGGAAAATATTCACAAAAAATGGGATTGATACTGAACACGTAGACTTTTTGTTAACATCACCCCCTTTACAATACAGTACGGCACCTACTGTCATAATGTTTATATCACGTCAGTTATTATACAAGTAAGGAACTTCATGGAAGCCTCTCCTTCTACCACAGAGTGCTGCCCCAGGAAGGATCCTCAGCGCTCTCTGTGCATAACACTTTCATTTATTTGTTTAATATAAAATTGTGATACTACGATTCACCATGACACCATCCCACTGGGGATTGAAGTTAGGGCTCAGGGCCATGCTATGCATGTGGTCTACCTCTGAGTACATCCCTAGCCCATTTCCTCCTTTTCGTTTTGAGAGGAGTCTCACTAAGTTGCCCAGGCTGGCCTTGAACTTGTGATCCTCCCATCTTAACCCTCTGAGGAATGGTATTATAGGCATGAGCCACTATACCCAGCTTTGACAGAAGTTATTTTAAAGAATAAAATACTTCCATTGTCTCAGACTCTTTGTTCTTGCTATTTAAATTGAAAAACCATAGAGAAACCTTTTTTTTTTTTTTTTCATGTCCACAGAATAGTCTCAGTGCTGGTCACATTTCAGTGTCCAGAAATCAAATAAACCACATCAAGAAGTGTTTACTGAGTGTCATCTCTGTGCGTGACATCAAGAAAAGCTTCCATGTAGTGTATCACAAGTGGCCTTTAAACTTTCTACTTTGATTTTTTTTTCTTTGAGAGGCACTAGGTACTCAGGGCTTTGTATACTCTGGGCAAGTCTTCTACCGCTCAGCTGATCACAGACATGCCAGAGGAGTTGAAATATTCGGGCAGAGGTTTGCCAGGACCCATGATGGGGACCTCATCCAGAATCATAGTATACAATAAAATGGAGAAAATCCTTCCAGTTTTACAGATGCAAAAAATGGAAGCTCAGGGAGGCTAGTGACCTGCCCACAGCACACAGGTGAGTGAGAGCATTTGGTGACCCAGGCTGGCACATTTCTCATCCCGCTGGGGCAGGAGAGAGGTGGCTGTAGTATCAAGGCTCTGTCATTAATGAACTGGGTGGTGGAGGACAAAGTCCTTGAACTTTCTGCATGTGGGTTTTTTCATCTGAAAAAGGAGATCACTAACAGTTCCCATCTCAAAGGTTCACGCTGGGCACCGGGAGGAGGGTGAGGGCAAGATGCTCGGCACAATGCCTGGCTTATGACAAGAATCCCTTCTATTCCTCCCACCAGTCTAGGCACTTTGTATATTAAATTATTTGATCCTTATGACAACCCCAGAGCACATCATTACCAGTTATTTTATCAGTAAAGAAACTGAGGCACAGAGAGGCCAGAAGCCTAGAGAGGGACAGAGCTGGGACTCAAAAGTCAGGCAGCCTGGGCTGGTATTGGATCCTCAGCCCCCAAGGCCAAGCAGTTGTTATCTCACTCACTTGCGGGCTTGGGGCAAGTCACAGGCCTCTCCCCTATGCTCTGGCTTGCTGGGGGCCTTAGGGGACCCACATGTGCACTGGAGCTCAGGCCCAGCAACAATGCCAGGCTATCATTTGGCCTCCACAAACCTCGTAGCTCAGCAGATACTGGCCGGACCTCACTAAGCCCTTGGGCTGCAAGGAGGCTCTGCAACCATCCAGTCCAAGGGTTCCTACTTTTCTATCAACTTCTTTCAGCATCTCACCCTTGTTTTACCACCTGTAGGGCCTGCTTTGCTTCAAAAGATTTTTCTGTCAAACAGCCTGTATTTGTTAATTAGTGGACCCATATTTCCACTTCTAAAAACATTATTCAAAGGTATGAACCATTACCAATCAGAGATACCAAGCAGCAAGGGCAAATCAACACTGCCACACAGGGTTAACAGGATTCCAACCCCAAGCAAACAAAAGCTGATGTTTTAATGAGCCTATTCAGGCTTAGCAGGCAGAGCTAGGACTTCAACATGACTTTTTAAAATACTGAAAATAGTTTGAGGACTCCTAAGCATTTAGGAATCCCAGGGACTTAATCCAGTCCCAAAAGATTCTAGAGATTCCAGAAAATCCCCCATAAAATATAAATGCATTTATTATACATGCTTTATGCTGCTCTAAATCCCTTTTTGGATATCTTAATCCCATTCTATCTTAAAGTTTGATATTTACATGGGAGTCTCTAAATTTTAGGAAATCCGATTGCATTAAAATATTTCTATGCACATATGGCACCCAGGTGCATAATAAATGTAGAAATCATTATTTTAAAAACAGCGGCAAAGGGGCCGGTGAGATGGCTCAGCGGCGTAAGTGCCTGCCTGGCAAGCGTGAGGTCCTGAGTTTGACCCCCGATACCCACAAAAAAAACCCAAAAAACAAAAAACAGCGGCATGTAATTTCTTTCCTGGCCACTCAGTCTTTGTCTACTCACCTTCACAGTTTCTGTGACTTTTCTCTCCTGCAACCTTTAATTTCTCTACCATCTTTTCCTTGCTTCCTGTGGTTCAATAAGCACTTAATAACATGCATTGCACTAGTCAAGGTTCTCCAGAGAAACAGAATCAATAGGATAGAAAGATGATGATGATGGTGATGAAGATAGCTAGGTACATAGATGGCAGATTTATTTAAAGAATTGGCTCAGTCTATTGTGGGGGCTGGTAAATCTGAACTCCCCAGGGCTGGAAATTCTAGCAGAGCTGCTGTTACAGACTTGAGTCTGAAGGCAGCCAGCAGACAAAAATCCTTTCTCTTTGGGGGACCTCAGTCTTTAGGGCACCAACATCAATAATTGGATGAGGCCCACCCACGTTATGGGGGGTAATCGACTTTACTTACTTAAATGTCTATCACAGCACATTTAGACTGATCGTTGACAAACAACTGGACACCACATTGGTATAAAGTTAACCATCACATGACAAGCTTCACTTTGAGTTGAGAAGAGTCTCCCTGAGGAGCGGTGTCCCCAGGGTATGAGGGTGCTCGGAGTAGCAGCTGGGCATGGCTGGCTGTGCCCAAGCTGGGAGGTCAGGGTGAAGGAGGAGCTGCTACAGGTAAGCCTGGAGGGCCTGGGCCCAGGTGACCAGGCCGCCCATAGAACAAGCAGCAGAGATACCTGGGAACCATTTATCAGGACAGGGCCTTGGAGAGGGCCCACCCACCCCAGGGAGTTTCATGTTTAGTCCTCTCCCAAGAAGGTGCCTTGGGCTCCACTGCAGGGCATGGGCCAGGCTGTAATCCACATTTCACCCACTTCTAGGAAGCTTCGCTGACTTCGGTCAGTGGCTCTCTTCTAGACAGAGTTCTCCAGAGCAGCCTTTGCTCCCGCAGTCCCAGGACCATGAACTGTGGTGCTTGTAGGACTTTCTTGTAGGACCTCACAGCCTGAACATTTCCAAATTCCTCCTTCAGACTGTCACTCCTCTAAGTGACACAAAATAAAAACTCAGGCCTGGTGCATACCTCTATTCCCCGCTACTCAGATGCTAAGAACGGAGAATCACTACTGATTCTCCAAGCCACAAGTTGCTGGCTTGGGCAACTTAGCAAGACCTTGTGTCAAAATAAAATGTAAAAAGGGCTGGAGGTACAGTTCAGTGGTAGAGAACTTGCTTAGCATGTGCAAGGCTCTTGATTTGATCCACAGTAATATAGAAGAAGGAAGGAATGAAGGAAGGAAAGAAGGAAGATAGATAGAAAGACAGACAGACAGGCAGAAAGAAAGAAAAAAGAAAAAAAAGGAGAAAAGGAAAACAAGAAAGGAAAGAAGGAAGGAAGAACAAAGGAAAGAAGGAAGGAAGAGAGGAAGGAAGGCAGGAAGGAATTAAGGGTGAAGGGAGGAAAGAAGAAAGGAAGGAATCTGCACTGGAGAGGTTTAAACCTTAAATGTAATCAGATATCATTCTGATAAGCACCATTTATTGTCAGGCTAACAAGACAAGTCCACTGGTAAGGACCCCAGGCTGGAGATCAGGAACCTTAGTGAGGTGAAGGGCTTTAAGAGAGGGACTGGGGAAGCATTAATGAAGATTCCTCATTTATGAAGTAACTTATTGCACCTTTGTGTAGGAAGAGGAAACGACAATGCATACATAGACCCTGCATGTATATGAAAATAAGCGTGAGATGCCTCTTACTGCACAAGAGGAGCACTTCCTGGGGCGAAGACTTAAATAAAAGGAAGCCAAACACAACATCTTCCTCCCTACACTACTCTCCTCAAGTCTGGAGATGGTCTCTCCTTCCTTGTAAGCAAAAGTTGTCTCCTCCACATGACTGTCAGATGCAAAACAGCAATATCAAATGAATGGTCGACTCCAAAAATGAATGTTTTTCTATCCCGGATTAGGTGAAAGTAATGTATATGGTGAAAAGTGAAGTGGAACATTTTCCAAAAATAGTTTTTGCTAAATATCAGAAAATCAGAATAAAGATGTCCTAGCCAGCAAGGTGAGCTTTATAAATATGCAGTGAGAGAAATGAACACGATCTGGGAGCTGAGAGGACCTGGGAGGTTGTGGAGGTGACAGAGCAGCATCCCAGGCAGGCCCTGTGCTTTCCCAGAGTCACACAAATTAGGGAAAGGTGAAGTTATGTAAAGGAAAATTTAAACAGGTTAAAGTGAGAGAAAAATCCCATTTCTTCCACTCCTAGTACTATGTTTGATCTTCTACATAATGTTGCTGTCTAGATTTTTGGCCATTGTTCATGTAGTTTGGAAACCTAATTAGCAACATAATGGAATTTTCTGGAATCCATACAGAAAAAAACAAGAGCCAACTTCATTCAATTTCTTGTTGGATTTCTTGGTGGACTGTGTAAACAATTCACCACCAGCCACCATTTCATAGTCTAAAAGAAGTAGGGAATGAAAGAGATTTTGTGTACAACCTCCCAGGAGAGGAAAGCGCTGTGACATCAATGCACAAGGGTATGGTTGAATTATTTTGGATTTGAGGTATGTTAGCAGGATCTGGGGCATTCAAAGAGATAAGAGAGGAATTAAAAGAAATTGTTGCTTTCTGGAGACAGGAGAGCCCTAAGGTCAGATATAACTACTGTACAATGAATCCTGATCTGCTTTTCTTCTCGCAAGGCAAATACCATCAATCATTACTTTCATAGAAAGAAAAGTTTTCTGTCTGAAAGAGGAGCATGATTAGTTTGGGGAACTAAACAACTCTTCGTGAAGGAATGTTGTAACAAGTCCACAAAAAAATGGCTTTACATGAGCTGGGAAACAGCTGGGTTGTACATAAAACCTGCACATCTGCAGTAGTGTTGGAGTGGATGGAGGCACAGGAGGAGTCAGAACTGTGGCCTTGAACTCTTTCTTCATGTACATCATTGCAAAATCACTGCCAGCATTTCAGATGGCTTTGGCATAGACAATAGTTTGAGAGGAGTTGAGACACAACCTCCCTTTTTTGGGTTTTCTTTTGAATAATTATGCTCAAATCCACCAAGGTGTAATCGGGGGTGGGCCACTGAATTAAGCTAACTAAACTCATGGCCCATCCAGAGATCAAAACCATTAGCCCAGTTTCTAATTACATCAGAAGTCCAAAGTTTTGAGCCTGGCTTACAACGACACCGCACCTCCAGGCACCACAGCCTCCAGAACGTTTCTGGGAACTGGATGTTTGGTTTTCACAAGGCTGACTGCAGACCGCTCTCCCAGGAAGATGAACGCCTGACCGAAGTCTTGCCTACACGGTAGTTCGTATTCATCTCCTCTCACAGGGCCACTATAGGACTCCATCCAAGTCTGTTCTCAGCTTTGCAAAACCAGATTTGAATCTGTCTCCCCAGCCCAGGAACCTGAAAGCATAAATGGTGTAGAAGAGATAGAATCCACTACTAGAGACAAAGTGCAATTGTCAAGGGGAAGGAGTGGTGGATATTTTAAGAGACTGAACACATTTGGTTTTATCAAGAAAACTGTGAATGACTACAGACAACACAAGCAAGAACCAAAAGGACTGATAGTTTGCCTCCGGCCAGTTATCTATGAAGGTTGGCAGGAACAGCCTTCTGAGAGTCAGGGAGATAGGCTGCCTTCTAACCTAGACACCATGAGGTGACAGAGTACCGGAATCACGCAGCACTATTTGTTGAATTCCAAGCACTGAGAATCAACAGAGCTTCTTGGATAGGAGGAAAAGAGAAGGTGCTTTTTGGAGGGAGGCCACCTTATCAAGACTTTGGGGGACTCCAGGTGGCTCAGGCCCCAGACCTGGCCAATAGGCAACATTTACTAAACACATGTCATAGCAGAATTCTGCTCTGGGTGCTGAGGGGAGCGCCAAGGGTGATAAAGGATGTCTCCCTTCCTGGGAATGGAGTTGTGTGTTGACACGGGCCCACCCATATAAATACACGTGGCCAAGACACTTGTCATCCGCTGCACAGGGATCTGTACAAGCACCCAGTCACACGCGTGCAACCGGAGAGCTGGAAAGCAACCTCAACAACCATCTTGAACAATTCTTTTCCCACTTACAGGCAATATATGGATGCCCAGAGAGGGGAGGGGATGTGTCCTACCGAGCTGGGAAGCGGCAGTATTGAAAACAGACCCTCGGGCTGCTGGAGCCCAAGGGGAGTACTGGCCTACCCAAGCTGCCTGCCTCCATCCAGGATTTACAGGAAAGAATGAATGAGGGAATCAAAATAATCTGACAATTAGGGTTTTAGTTTGGGGTGTTGTGCTTCCAAACATGAGTGCTGGGGGCAGACTGGTGGGTTCCAATCCCACCACCGCCCCTGCTGGCTCTGTGACCCTTGGCATGTTCCTTACCCTCTCTCCTTTAGTTTTCTAACCCGAATGTAAGGAGCCGGGACCAGAGCCTCCTGAGCAGGCAGTGGTGGGAAACAGATGGATTGAAGAGCCTCTTCTCTCAGTTGCAAACCAGCTCTGCTTGTTTCTCTTTGCCTCTGGAGTAAGCCTGACTAGAGAAAGGAGAATGCAGGAACTTTAAGTATTGTTAGTGAGGAAGCTGGTGTGGATGAGAAAAGAAACCTGGAAACCCAGTTACCTCAGACATCATGGAGGCAGTAACTGGTTGTGGGTTTGGTGAAGGTGCTCATATGGATAGTTGGCCCCAGGGTGGGGAAGGTGTGGTCAGTGAAGTATAAAACCTTAGGCTGTATCAGCTGGGTGACTCCATGGTCATCAAGGTTCTCCAGAACCTCGTCTGGAAGCTTTTGGAGTTAATGAACCCGAATTTTTGGGTAGAGGATATAGGAAACTGGATTTTGACAAGCACCTTAGATGATTTGGGGCCTTGTGTTTGTGATCCATCCTTTTCCTTTATTTTCTTTCTTTCCAGAAAGTTTTTTTTCAATTTAGAAATAATTTTTGTCCCATATTACTCCCTGTTCTAAGTAACTGTCTTAGGGAAGATAGAAAGCATAAGGCAGAATGTGGGAGGGGAATGGGTAGGACGTGCTCCTGGCCTCAGGGAAAGAGAGGTCTGGTTTCCTTTTGTGTGTTGCCTCTGAAACGTGTTCCTGCTGGTGTGACGTGGTCTCGGGTGTTACTGGTCAAGGAGGATGGTTTCCTGAAGGAGGAGGCCTCATTTTCACAGGCCTGCAGTTTGGAAGGCGCTGGCAGTAGGTTGTTCCCAAGAAGCAGCTGTCCCCTCCCACCCACACCCAGCAGAGGCCTAACCTCTCATGAAAGTGTTTCTCTCATGTCAAGGACAGAGGATGAACTGCACATAAAAGCATCAGCCTCCTCTGCGCCTGACTCACTTGAGTTACCCTGAGAACGGCCAAACCACTGTATAAGGCTGGGACAGCTTGATTTGGGGCATGTATAAATTAGGAAATGTGTAGTACTAAATGGAAAAATAATAGGTAGGTTTATTTTCAGAGCCCATAGACAAATTTGGTATTCTGTGTACTCAGACCTTTAAATATTTATAACCAAGGGCCTACAGGAGTAACTAATATTTCTCCAGAAACCTCTCTGACAGTGTGAGCTTCAAAGAGGCTTGTGCTGAACTTCTTTGCAATTCCACTCCAGACTTTTTCTGTAAATAAAGCCTAAATTTTCCTAGGTGACCATAGAAAGCACTAGATGGTAATGCTTTGAGGATATTTGGGGACCTGGTGGCCTAGGATACACCCATAACCATAGGGTAACTACACAGAAAAGAGGTCTCTTTGCCCATTAGAGCAGGTAGAAGGCTAAACTTACTGCCATTTAACATTGAGAAACCCCAAGACCTCCTTGTTGGTACACTTTGCTTGAGGTGGGCCCTGGAGATCTCTTTGGAAAGTATTTCAGGAATGTGATGTTCATGTCCTCTTAGAAGAACTCAAGCTACTCCTAGGGAGTCATGTCCAAACCTCAACTCAGGAAGAAGCTCATTACTCTTTGGGTCTTAAATGTCCCATAAAGGCCAAGTGTTAAAGGCTTGGTCCCCAAGGCGGTGCTGTGGACCTTTGGGAGGAGGAGCTTAGTGGGACTCCTTCGGTCACTAGGGTTATGACCTTGAAGGGGATTATAGAACATCATTCTCGGGCCAGTGAGATGGCTCAGTGGCGTAAGCGCCTGCCTTGCAAGCGCAAGGGCCCGAGTTCGACTCCCGGATCCCACATACGAAAAAGGGGCCGGTGATATCGCTCAGCGGCACGGGTGCCTGTTGGCACGTGAGGTCTTGAGGTCGACCCCCCGGTACCCACAAAAAAAAAAAAAAAAGAACATCATTCTCTTCTTCCTGGTCGTGAAGTGAATAGACTTCCTCTGCTCCATGCCCCCACCATGATGTTCTACCTTGCCACAAGCCCAAAGCAAGAGGACCAATGGACCATGGACTGAAACTTCCAAAACTGTGAGCCAAAATAAATCTTTTCTCTTTATATGTTGATTATATCAGATATTTTGTTATCAGTGATTGAAAGTTGACTAATATGAGGTTTCTTGAGGAATTTTAAAGACTTTGGTGAATTTGAGAATTTGACCTTCCCAGCCTCTCCTAGAGAAAGGGGAAGAACTGACAGAGAATTAGATATCCCATGGTAGCCCCTGAAGACCCCCCTCCTGTGCCCTCAGTACTCACCGACAGGAACATCTGGCCCCACCAGCATACTCTGCACCTGGAAGACAGTCCCAGGAGTGTTAAGCAACTTGCACATAGTGCACTGTAGTGAGTGGCAGGTCAAACACACATCTATCAAAACTCAAAGCTACACTGCTGTAGATAAGAAATAATTATGAAAGTAATAGTATGCTTTTAGTTACTGAGGAATGCTTTGTTGAACCTAAGATTCCCTATCTGTAAAGTGGGCTAGTAACATCCGCTCAGAATCATGGTCAGTACTGAATGGGATAACACATATTTGTCATGCTCTCAACATTGTTTCTGGATACAGAAGACTCCTAACACATGAGGCTGTAATGTTTATTTTTGTTGGAGAGTAGAAACAGAGTTGGGTTAATTGATGAGCACATAGTGTTTTCTAGGACCCAACATAGAAAAATCAAGGATCCTTGAAAATTGAAAAGAAGTGTTACAAATTATCAATTTCTGCTATTCAGACATGTCAAATTGTTAAACCAACTGACCAACAAAAAGAACAACATTCAGGGCTGGTTGCTGTAAAGATTAGATATATTCAAGACTGGCATAGTGAAGCAATTCACAGTATTTCTATATAAATAATGAAGAGTAGCAAAAGCATAACATGTTAGCCAAACTGCCAAGACCAGAAGAGGCACCCACTCATCACTCAGCATGTCACGAACAGCTACTACAGGTGAGAACCCTGACAGCAGGATTCCTGCCCCTTTCGGGAGATGCTTCTGGGACTACAGAGTAAACTGGACATTTCATGTATATACAGATCATGGACATATCTGTGATGCTGGGGAAGAGCCTCCTAAAGGACCCAGGCTAGCAGAGGGTAGTCACAAGGCTAAAAATTTTTCAGCAGTAAAAGCTGCTTGCACTGTTGACCTGTCTTCCAAAGCAGAGTTGTGTTTATTAAGAAAGTTTTTACAGATACAACTGTACTGAAATTACAACATTTGATGCTAAATTCCAGTGGGACCATTCTCCTGATAATACATCCAGATCCCTTTGGGAGGGAGACTGTTGAGTGGGAAATGCTAGAATGAATGATATGATGGTTCCTACCATGAAAACAATGAAAAACAATTTTTGTTTGTTTGTTTATTTGTTTTGGGTCCTCCTGCTTTTATGTAGCTGTTGAAGTCTACATAAAGGCATATTTTGCAATTTCAGATCACCTGTGCCCACATTGTACCATTCAAAGACAGAAGTGGTTTTATGAAGCAGTTAGTAGATCCAGGGAAAAGATTCCTAATATTTGAATGTTCTATACACTCTCATAGTTCCAGGCTTTTGGAAGTCATGAGACAGAATCTCTCTCTCTCCCTCTCTCCCTCTCTCTCTCTCTCTCTCTCTCTCTCTCTCTCTCTCAAATGTAGAGGCCAAAGAGCTGACAGCATTTCTTTTTGCCAAAAAAGAGCATTTAAAAAACCCTACCATCTAGTATCATCAGTTTTCCACAAAAGAAATGAATTTTTATTTCCAGGTTTTATAAAAGGATGACAGCTTAGACTGAGGATACAATGGCTTCCTTTTCACAAAAAGGTAATAGGTAGCCTAAATGGTATAACATGGTCCACCTAGGTTGTAGCTGATATCTGTATACTGCTTTTCCCTGGTGAGCTGCTGGGCTGTATTTCCCCACATCCCATGCATTTAGGGAACCACGCGACCCATTCCCATCAGTGAAGACCCAAAGGTGCATGTCACCTGTGGGCCAGGTAGCTAAGAGCAGGTGAGCCCTTTCTACCTCCTCCCCGTCATCTTAGATGATGGCAAAGTCCCGGAATGGAAGCAGCTCAGGTTCTCCTCACCTTCATGGACTGTAAAATAACCTACTTTGTTAAGCCACTGAGATTTGAAGAATGAATTATTACTTACCTTAACTAATGTGCACAGATTCATAAATAAATATTCTTATGCATTACTTATGATTATATGTGTTCATTTTTCTCTCTGTTCTGTGAACCAGTGAAAAGTTGATGACATGAGAGTTTAAGAACTAGCACTATACTGCCTGGATTTAGAAGTTTAAAAGTCAGAGGAATAGAAGTTAGAGAATTCAGCTATCAAGAAACACAATGGTTTGTGGTTATCTTCTTGACTTTTACATACTGGCATAAAAATCTATTAGTTACCCTAAATTCAAAGGTCTATTTCTAAGGAACATCAAAATTTCACATATGTTAGTTGGTGCCCATAGTTCTACTTGGTTTCTACCAAAGCATCTAATTCAATGACAGCCTATAAGAATCTTGGTGTTTTATTGAAGCCCTAGTGAATTTTCTGGTTCAGGTACAACACTTAAAGCAAAACTGTCAAGCGGACCTGGGAAAAGTCGCACCAAAAATAAGTCATTCAGAACGTAACATCGTGAACATCATCCTTTCTGATTAGAAAGGAACCGGACATCAATGATTTAGAAAGCAGCTCCTAAGTAGTCCCAATTCCAGTACCGATTAGAAAAAGAAAGCTCTCAAATAGCATCAAGCCACAGGTAATATATTTTAAAAGGAGACAGGAGGCAGACCGGATATGGGATATATCCTGAATGTCCTTCTGGAGTATGAAATATTAATGGCAACATCTCCGTGTTCATGTGCAGGTTAATGAATCGACAACACAATAGCAACAACACAAAGCAACATTTTCAGCTTTTCAAACTACTTTTCAGTAAGGGGCTCATAAACACATTGTGAAATCAGTCTTTTTTGTGTGTGGTCACACACAATCCAGCTTCTAGAAAGTCCCCATATCTGAGATAGATGCTAATGGGAGCCCTCAGAGCAGGTTTACAACACACACACACAAACACAAGGTCTAGTGACATTAAAAGTGACACCTCATTTTTTTTAACCAAAGGCCACCATGACCCAATTCGGTGACAACAGAGACCATAAATTATTCATCTGATAACCTCCTCAAGTAGTAAAATACATGGACCAGTGTACGTATTTTGTACTTCTTTATTGACTTAGCCATTAATTGAATGACCCTCCTACTATATACGACTTTAGACTGAATGATTATAGCTGAAGTCAAGCCATCTTCAGACATGAAGTAGATGCTGCAGGTTTCCTTCTTGGACTCAGATTTTTTTTTTTAATGCGGGTACCGGGAGTCGAACTCAGGACCTTGCGCTTGCCAGGCAGGCGCTTATGCCGCTGAGCTATATCAACGGCCCATTGGACTCAGATATTGTTCTTTTTTTTTCACACCTGGTGTATGTTCTTAGGCATGGAACTCAATAGCTTAGGGCCTTAGTTACTTCATGCCATGGAATAATACAAGGTTTCATGGATATTTTGAGGATAAATTGTATAATGTATAAATTGTATGATACACAGCATGATTATTTAATATTGTTATTTAAAGGGATATGCAGAGCCTGTGAAAATAACTTCAAGTAAAGATTCCCAAATATGTTTGGATTCAGGACAGTTAACTGGAGTAAGTTTTTCCCTTCATAAAGTGGACAGCACTCATTTGTTGCCTTAGTCGTGGAATGCTAGTTAAAAGCTCAGTGGTACTCGTAGAACTGGAGGGATTTATAAAATGAGTGACAATCTGACAATGATCTTTACAATCTGGCTTTTTCCTTACCATTTGCAAAGCACAGGAATGCTATTGAGACCAAAATAAGCGGAAGGTGGATATTTAAAATGGAAAGAACCATGACAGGCATCTGAAGTTTCTTTCGGATTAGGCCCTGATTAAAGAATGGAAAATATTTTTGCAATGAAAATTCTTGTCATGAAGCCAAACACCTTTGCTGGATTAGCTCTCTATTGGGAGAGGCACTTTATCTTTGAGGACTGATACCCATCTGTAACCAGGAATCTCATTAAGAATCTTTCTGAGCCCAGGATTGCTAGGAATTAATTTTTAAAAATTAGATTGGTATAGGATTAAACTGCCCAGAAACAGTTAAATATCTAAATGTCCTCATATTTGATCTGTTCCTTGATTACAAATGTATAATAGTTTGTACATTTCTATAAAATGTTTAGGGCCTGTGAGATGGCTCAGTGGTGCAAGTGCCTGCTGGCAAGCATGAGGTCCTGAGTTCGACTCCCAGTACCCACATAAAAAAAAAAGTTTATATGTTTAATGAAAGATATATTTACATGTTTAGTTACTAAAGTATAATATTTTGTTTCTATAAAGTGTTTATGTTTAATTAAAAATATAGTTACATGTTTAATTACAAAAGTATCATATTTACCTTTCTATGGAAACATGCTTATGTGTTGATTTTGAAATGTTTACATGTTTAATTACAAAAGCACAGTATGTTGTACATTTTTACAAATATAAAAAATAAAGAAATGCTTAAAGAATAAGATTACCTATAATCAAATTTCATTCTTAACCTTATCATTTAAGTCTTTTTTTCTGGGTAGGTCTTGACATGTAACAGAAGAAGGCATTTTTAGGTGTTTAGGTCAGTTTTTAACTCACTGTCCAATCAACTGGCAAAAATGTAAGCTACCTGGACAGACAGCATGAAAATGATGGCAGGGAAAACATTCAGAAAAAGCAGTTTATATCAAAGTCATTACCAAAGTGAGTTTAAAAGAGACATTTTGGTTGAGTGGGTGTGCACTGGCTTTTGCTAAGACGATGGTGCTTTTCAGAACTACATTGCATGGTTTACTGCAAATTGCCAAATTTTATGAAGGAACACTATTTACCTTGTCAAGTTTGTTGTTTGATACTGATAATATGAACAGAGAACTCTAGAATTTACTTTTGCACACCAAAGACCAATGCTAACTGAAATAAGAAATCAGTGGGGGATTTTTTGTTTGTTTATTATGGTTATTGTTGGTAAAGAAATTCCATTACTATACTATTTCTCAAATATATCAAGTTGGATCATTGAGTTTTTATATATAAAATTAAGTCCATTAGATAGTTTATTAAGAAGACTTATATATATATATATATATACAGAATATATATATACATAATACACTGGACTTAATTTCTTATAGCAGTGTTAGAGTTACAGAAAAATTGAGCAGAAAGTACAGAGTGTAATATACCCCTTGCTTGGCCTTCAGTTCCCCCTAGTATTAGCATCTTGCAGGAGTACATTATACTTGTTGGAACTGATCGAGATTGATACACTATTGCTAATTAAAATCCATAATTTGCCTAGTGTTCACTCTTTGTGTGTGTTCCATGGGTCTTGACAAATGTACAGTATCATGCGTCTGCATTACAACGTCATACCGGGCAGTGTCAGTGCAGGAAGGATTGCCGCAGTTTAGGAACTAAAAGAGCCCTTCGGGGAAATGAGAGTGACCGTGGTACCTTGCTCACAGTGGCAATGAAAATGAAATACATTTCTGTTTAATTCAACAGAGGTCTCTCCGCGCATTCCACCTGCCTGCTTTGATCCTGAGAATGGAGGAAAAGAAGGGGAGGACAGCGCTGTGACGGAAGGAACGGTGCGATGTGGGGCACTGGAAACCACTGCATCGGCTCTCTCTTTGCTGCTTGCTCCCTGGCATCTGCCTGCCTTAGGGGCTCGGGTTCCTGTTCCAGAGAGAAGGGTTTGACTGTGTGATTGCAAAGTGCCTTCTAGCTCCAACTTAACGAAGGCTCTGATAATTGTAACTAGGACTAATATAAGGTTAGTAGATTGGTAAAAATTTTATTTGTGCCCCAGCAAGTATTTTTTTAATGCTGACTACTTTTGGAGATTTTAATAATAAAGAAAACCAAGAAAACATAAATATGGAGATTTATGATTTTTGGATCTTTACCAATTTTGTGAGTAAACAACATGTCTGGACCATGGCTGAAACTGAAAATGACAATAATACCGAGTATTTCTAAATACCAATCCATAAATATAAACCTCTTCAACTCCTTCAGTAGGTGAACAAAGTTTATAGGAGAACATTTTTCTTGTAGTGGAAGGAAAGCCGGCTGGTAGCTGTGAATGCTTCCAGAACAAGGGCTTCCATTATCTATTTTTCTTTGTCCTTGTTTACACAGAGCTGTTCTAAAGTTGGTCAATAGTGAGGGACAGAAAAGTGAGAAGGCAGTTCGGGTATAAACTCCTGTAAATTTATTCTGAAACCCTAGATTTTATATTGAAAACACTTTTTAAAAAATCCTCCACTTGAAAAGAAAGGATTGTGTGGATATGCACTATTAATAACAGCTAACACTTATTTTAAGCCTGATTCCTAAGCACTTTACACAGATTACAATCTTCTATCCACACTCATCCATCTGATGAAGTAGAAACTATTATCTGCTTTTTTACAGAAGTGGAAACTAAAGCACAAAGAAGTCAAATAGCTTGTCCAAGCCCTCTTTATTGTGCTTAGGTTGGGATGTGAGCCTGGGCAGGCTGCCTCCTGATCCTGCGTTCTTAACCACTAAACTGCACTGCGGTAAATTATAGATTTATGCTTATTTGTATACATTTGTTTGTTTAATAGGAAAGGAAATAGAGTTTCACATAATAATGTATCTAAAATGGGAGCAGAGAAAAGCAGCCAAATAAAAATGATTAGTAAAGAATTGTCCTACATTTAGAAATGCCCAAATCCTGGTCTTGTTTTTAAATAGGAGTAAATTATTATTGAGATTTATGCTGCAGTTAGAAGACTTTGGCTGCTGCTATTGCTCTGAGAAATAAAGCACTTTATCTCTGACCCAGGAGTCTTGTGTCTTCTACCAGTATTCAAGCACTGCAGCAGCCTAACTTGCTAGCTTGCAAGGATGAAATCTCAGACCCTTTGTTGTTCTTAACAACTGCATCTGGAATTTGTTTGTTTGTTTGTTTGTTTGTTTGTTGAGCCAGGGTTTCACCATGTATTTCAGGCTGGCCTTGAACTCACTATTTATCCCAGGCTGGCCTGGAACTCACGGAGATCCTCCTGTCTCAGCCACCTACATTGTGTTAGTTACTTTTCTCATTGCTGAGACAAAATATCCGACATCCAAAGTTAAGGGGGGAAAGGTTTATTTAGCTCACAGTTTGTAGATGTTTCAGTCCATAATCGGCTGGCTCCAAGGCAGGGTGGCACATGCAGAGGAGCAACCATGCAGAGGACAGAAGACAGCAAAAGCAACAAGCAAGGAGAGAAAGAAAGACAAGCTTCTTTCGGTCCCTTATATTGTATGCAGGCTACCCACCCTCAGGCATGTGTAGCACTCACATCCTTAATCCCAGCACTGGACCATGAATCAGGCACAAACTCTAGAAGCCCACCTCCATGACCACATCAGGCTTTGGGGAAACATGTAGACACAAGCCATAACACAGATGGGGACTATAGGCATGTATCAGCACACGCAGCTGGATCTAGATTTTTAATTTTCTGAAAATATTGTTACTGTTACTTAGATTTCATGCCCAGGTGAAAAACACTCACTAGGGGGCTGGTGAGATAGCTCAGCAGCATAAGCACCTGCCTGGCTAGCGCAAGGTCCTGAGTTCAACTCCCGGTACCCACATAAAGGAATAAAAGGGCTGGTGATATCGCTCAGTGGCACAAGCGCTTACTGGCAAGTGCGAGGTCCTGAGATCGACTCCTGGTACCCACATTTAACAACAACAAAAAAACTCTCACTGAGTGAGGCTTTGTGTTAAAGCATCACCTTTTACTGAGTCTTCTGGGGCTCTGCCTTAGCCTCACAACTGCTCTGTACAGTGTGGGTTCTGATCCCAGGTTTGCAAACAAGCAAACCGAGTCTCAGAGACAGTATTTTTCCCAATATTCTACATCTAGTAAGCATTAAAAGGAAAGTCTGAAATTAGTCCAATGTTCCTTCTGCCACCACTGCCTCTTGAGTCATTTTAGTTATAAAAATATTGATTTTCAAACCAAATTACCTAAGGCATTGAGGAAGGGAAAAGGATTGTTTAAAGAGGAAATATGAGCTTTGAATGAGAAGGAAGAGGTAGAGAAAGAATAAGGATGAAAGAAAATAAATAACGCAGAAAGATTAGGAAATATGTTCAAATACCCCAAGAGGGCAAATGGAGAATTGGGGTCCCTAAAACAAGGGTTAGGAGCAAGAGAAGGTTGTGTACTTACTAAAGGAACTTGGTGCAGATCCATGGAAAATTTCAAAAATAGCAGTCAGGGTGGAGCTTAGAAAGAGCCAAACACTCAGGCTAAACAAAGTGTCAATCCAAGCAGTCAGTTAGCAAGAGTCCGAGGAAATGGAGCCATGAGAGCTCCGAGGAGGAGACTGAGAAGGCAGAGAAGCCAGTAGCTTGAGGAAGAGGACAGGAGAGATTCCTAGAAGCACTAGAGTACTGCGGTGGGCAGCTTTGGTTATTGCAGAGTTGTGTGTTTGTCTGTTTTATTTGAACATCAGTAGCCTTGCCTTTGTGCAGAAGAGAACTGTTAAGAACCACGATCCAGTTTAGACAAAGTGACAGCAGCCAACTGTTAGTTACCTTGGTTGCCTCTTAGGGAAATGCATTTTAGGAGTTGTTCAAAAGCTGAAATGTTCAGAATCAATTACCAAAGACACCTGCAGTTTTTATCTTGTTTTTATCTCTGTTTCTATTCCCTTTCCATTGTACTTTGAACTATACAGAGCCTCATAATGGAAGTTGGGGTTTTAACCCCCGCTTTGGAGAGTATGTATGTTTTAGCATAGATGTTTAGGGGTCTTTAGCACGCAGCCTCTGCAGGCACCACCCATGGTATTTGGCTTCTGCAGACCCAAACCTTGCTTGGCAATGTTCAGATATTCACTAGTGATGATGGTGGCCTCCTGGGTCACCCTCGGTTTCTTCGTTTCCTGGAAAAGCATGACTGAAATAACTTGGAAAAGTTTCTCTTCTTCAAGAGGCTGTGAAAGAATGATAAATGGGTTCCTGGTTCTGGTACATCATTCTACTTCCTACACGGGAAGAGGCTGAGTGACAGCTGCTAATCTTTGTGTTTTCCTGAACCCATCTTCCCCTCCAATGATCACTCACTGTCGTAGCAAACAAATGCGGTGGAGGAGAAGCTGAGTTGCATGTTATTCATTAGGCCTGAGTCCTCGTTAGTAACTTCTTTATCAAATAAACATGAGGCTCTGCAGCAATGGGGAACAAGAGCCCACTTAATACAAAGCACAATGATGAATGTCTCCAGTGGCCCTCGATTCCAACTCTGAACATCTGTGATCTCCCCATGTCCATGGCAACATAAAGTAAATAATAAAAATAGTCCATGTCCAGGAAAGCACAGCGGGGAATGTCTGTCCTAAAGGAAAACAAGTGTTTAATGTGCACTCGCGAACACACCAGCAAGAGGAACCCACGTGAAACCCGACATTGATCAGTAGGAAAACAACAGTGAGCGGAGAACACAGAGTATGAAGCAAGCAAACGAAAAAAGTCAGATTATTTGAAGAAGTGTTGTCTGCCTTCGGTAGGAGGCCTGAGGGAACATTGCTTCTTATATTCGTGGCTTGTACTGTGTGTATTTTACATTTTCTACAAATGTGTTTCGAATTATAAGCTTGTTATGTTACACTAGATTTAAAGAGAACCATAGATTATAAAAGTAATAGTATCAAACAGAGAGATGAGAACTGCTGATTTAGTCTTTGCCATACAGCTTCTTAGCAAACTTGAGGTCTGCCAAACAGACCATCTGGGTCTCCTCCCTACCTGTAGCTGGACAACCAGGACTGCTCCTAGTGTCCCTCACAGGCCACTGTACATTTAGGAAGTTCTGTGGCCGCCCCTGTCCCCCACAATTGGGGTCAGAGTGATAAACAGTTTCTGGGAGAGAAGAATGTGCCTTCAGGGTACAAGAAAACCCTCAGGGATAGGATATTTTCAAGAATGGGGATTTTGAATTAATTTAATTTTTTGATTAATTGTTGTGACTTTGGACCTTTCCATTCCCTGACCCTGATTTAGCTGAGAGAGAGAGAGAGAGTGAGAGAGAGAGAGAGAAAGAGAGAGAGAGAGAGGCTCTATGACACACACACCCTGCAGCGTCTCTGCCAACGCTGGAATTCTGCAATTCTGTGACTTGAGCACAAAGTGCAATTTTGTTTCAGCCTCTGTGGAAAAAGAACTTAGAATTCCCAGGTTTACTGTTCTACTTTAGCAAAATCTGTGCATTGAATACAAACAGATGGCAGTGTGTGTGTGCATGTGTGGTGGGGTTGGCATGAGGGGTAGGTGCAGCTTAGTGGAAAGACTGAAGCTTCTAGACTCTGGAGCCAGTCCCAGTGACCAGCTGTGTGACCTTGGGCAAGTTACTCAACCTTGCTGGGCCATAGTGTCTCCATCCCCATTGGTGGGGACAATAATATTCACCAGGCAGCATTGCTATAGGAGTAATGATAAGTGATCATGAAATGGTAACTATTATATCTTAGTGGATTTAGGGTCAGTACTTGAAGAATTTGTTCACATGTAGGTGAGATGTTAGAATAATGGGTCTACCCATTGAGTGTCATTTGTAGAAAGCAACTCCAGTGCTTTGTGATGGGATTCCCTGTGGCATTATGTGTGTGTAGAACTACACTGAAGCCCCTCCCTGGGGTTTTCTTTCGAGTGCCTAACAGTAGATTTTACTCTGATTATTTTCCTCTTTTCTCTAAAAATAGAATACAGCTAAAACAGTGATTCAGTGAATAGTCTAGAATTATCAGGCCCTGATAAGTGGAAATTTTATAGTGTGATCCGTGCACAGGGACCTTGCCATTTATTCACAGAAGTGTGCAAACGGAACGCTAACCAGAAGTCAGTAGCCATTGGGATGACTGCGCAGCTGATTCCCTCTATTCTATCCCCTTCTTCCAGCTAAGTTCTCCTCTTTATTTCCTTCTCCCTCTCTGACCTTCTCACTTCTCTCTCTTCTTTTTGTTCCTTCTCCTGAACTCTTGATTTTAGTGCTCTCTTCTTTCCAGCTGGGTGCTGTGCATTCTGCAGTATCTTGCTTTCTTTGCTCCTTTGCCATTTCTCCTGCTCTGCATCCCCTCTATCTTTCCTTTTTGTCCTCCATGTGTTTGTTTTTATTCATTCACAGTAACTACTTGGAAGTCTCTTCTTTCTTTTTAAAGATATTTTATTAGTGTCTATTGAATTGACAAAACCTTGGGTATCGACATGGTATTTTCATACATGCATATAGCACTTTGATCATATCCATTCCCCTAATATCTTCCCTCATCCTTTCCTCCTCTCTACCCTTTCTTCCTTCTCCTTGTCTAATAATAGTCTAAAGGGCCTCTTCTATGAGATAAATAATGTAAGGACAAATGGGCTTTGCTTTGCATTTAGGAAAATGGACTTGTAGTTAACTTTGGGGACTGAATTTCTGAAGGATGGTTGATGTCAGAGAATCCAGCTGCTCTGGGTTTAGACCCACCAGGCTGAGGTCTAACAACTCATAGTGACCCCAGAGGTCCAGGATTCTGACCAGCTAAAGGAAGAGGGACTCAGAGTGGCTTTCAACTTAGGAGGAAGGCAGTAGATTCAAAAGAAAAATGCTATGCCTGAGTTGTCTGACCTGAGCGGAAAAAAATGGCTGAACTGAATGGACCTTTCTCCCAGTTTTACTGTCTACAGCCCTAACAATATGATTAAATTAACCAGTGCACTCCAGTCTCCGGCCAGACACTAAAACCATTTGATTTTTAATGTTAACTATAGTCCCTACATCTAAACCTTTGTATCAAGCTTTTCTCTACTAGACCAGCCTCAGATAAATTAACCATTTCAAGTTTTAGTTCTATAAAAAATATGATAACTCCTTCATCACTTATAGACATAGTAGGGGTTAAATGAGGTCACAGATAGAAAGTGCATTTAAGGTACTCTGAGGTTTCTTTGTAGTTTCTTCATTTTGGCCTGGGATTTTAGTCTTTTAGGAAAACTTTATTTTATGGATTGTTAGGTTCAGGATAGCTCAGGATCCTACCCTGGTCCTCTTCTCCTCGTGTTAATCGAGTTGGAATTAAGATACTGAGCCCTCAATATCATGCTGTACACTACTGCTGTTGGCACCTTTAAAGCCAGCCATACTTAATACCCCCCGTATTCCCACTTGACTCATGAATGACCTAAGTTGTCAAGGAGGGCAGAAAAGGTTAGAAAAATGCAGGCTCAAAACCAGCTTTAAAACTGCTTCCTGGTTTGTTTAAAACAGTGTTCTCAAGTGAGGGTGGTTTTCCCTCCTAGGGGACATGTGAGATATCTGGAGGCATCTACGGTAGTCCCGGTTTTGGGGATTGAGTAGGGCAGAGCTACTAGCACAGAATGGTGTATACCATGGAGTACTACTTAGTCACAAAGAAGGGTAAACTTGAGGCATTTTTAGGTAAATGGGTGCACCTCAAGACCATAATGTTAAGTGAAATAAATCAGATATCTAAATTTAAATATTGCATTGTTTCTCTTGTGTGAGAAGTCTGAAATATAAATAAGGAGCAAAATAGAGAATAGATATTAGGAAGTAGGAAGAACTTCTCCCAATGGGAGAGGAAACAGGAGATGGGGGAGGGGGAGGGAAAAAAGAGAAGGGATTTAAAGAAAAAACATGAAAGAAAACTGAAATAGAGCTTTTGCAAATGGGAGGGGAAGAAGGGTTGAAGGGAAGGGAGGAGAAATAAGATGTTTTACACACGAGTACAAACCTCCATGATGAATGTGATCATTGTACACTGCAAACATGTACTAATAAAAATGTGCATATAATAAAAACTGGGTAGAGGCCAGCGATGTTGCTGGACATTCCACAACGGGAGGAACGGTCCTGTCCATAATGTCAATAATGCTGAAGTTGAGAAGGCCCAGTTTAGAGGTAGCCAGTTGGACAAAATCATTTTGGAAGTATGGGGAATCCTTTTGGCTTTAGCGTCCTATTATTAAGTCTCAGAAAAGCCTGGCTACAACAGGCATTTGACGGGATCCACAACCCTTTTAAAACTGAGCTGCTGTTTTGAATTCGGAGAAGCATGTTTGCCTTTTGGATAAAAAAAGATCTGTGACCTCATGCATGCCAAAAATGTGCGTCGGGCTTGCTATGGGGCAGCTGAGAATCTGTCCATAAAAGGGATGGGCTTCAATGCTCAGGGATTCCCTGCAAGGGCTTCCCTGGTGAGCCCAAAACATCACTGGGAAAGGGCTAGGCCAGGCAGTCTTCCAGTCCCAGTGGTTCACCATGAGGGGTGCTTGGATTTCCTCGGAGGTGAGAGCGAAGAGGCTGCAGAAGACAGGGCACTGGGTCCTAAAAAGGGCTCGTTCAGGAACTCTCTTCTGGTGCAGACTGACCGGGCTCGCTGTGGAAGGCCTTTGGGAAGGACACCTGGGTTTTGTACTCTGGGGGGCTGACAGGCACACAGGCGAGGATCTGAACCCCAGCTCCTCTAGCTGCGAACTGACGCAGTGGCCTTGTACAAAGAAAAACAAACCACGTTGCACTTACTTCAGACCCGACTTAACGCTAGTGCTGCAGGCACAGAATGGTTTTACTTTATTTTTACAATAACAAGTTAAAGTGGCTTGATTAAATTGTATTGTCAGCAGCTGGCTAAATCACCCTTGTTGGACTCCTTACTTTTCTGAGCCTCAGTTTCCCCGCTTGTTCAGTGGATGCAATTAGACCCCCTCAAGGGAGGGATGGAAGAGAAAATTTAGAACCCGTGGTGCCGCGGCCTGTAATTAGCCGTGGCCTCCAGGGGGCGCTCAACACTCTCTCCTTTCCGCCCTGCTCTTGCTTGGCTCCCAGGTAGGATGGCTCAAAGGACACAGCCCTGGGCGTCATCAGCCTCAGGTAAAGGTCCTGTGACCATCTGGGGTTTGGCTACTGCCTTGGTCTCTTTGTCTCTGCAAAGTTCCAGTAAACTCCCAGTGATTGAGGGGTTAAGAGGTGGCTATGACCGGCTCCATCTCCCTTGCAGCCTCCCTCTTCTGTTCATCTCCGAGAATGGTGTTTCCGTGGCCTCGAGCTTGCTCCTTTTCCAGGGCTGATGCCCAGGCTGGCTGTAGTTGAGGCCTCACCATTCGTTTTCTTTTTGTTTGGTGGAACCTTTACTTAATTCAATGTATTTGGACATTGCTGTAGAGTTCGACAGACATTCAGCTCCTTGGGCCTCACTTCCATGGAACAAGAGGAAGCCTCGGTGGGTTCCAGCCTAGCGCCCTGGATTCCCCGCTGTGTGTGGAGTCAAACCCTACTGAGAGCAAGGTGTTGTGCTGATTGGTTCAGATGTGCGCTCCATCTTTCTTGGGGGGCTTTCAAAAGTGGGCGATGCAGGGGAAGATTCCACTGTTTCTCAGGTTCCTGACCAGGTATGATATTAACCCCACACTCGATTCTACAGTGCTCCTGTTTCTTACACTGTACTTCATGAATGTCACTTCTGAGGACTCTGGTTCCACCTCACAAAATTTTAAAGTACGACCCAAGAGATCAAGATATTTCCGGGTGCAATGGGCTAAATGATAACCTGCAGATATTAGGTCCCAACCCCTGTAACCTATATACATTATTTTTCCTCTAGATAATGGAAGTGATTACCTTAAGGATCTTGGGATGAGGAGATCATCCTGGACGGGCTCTCAATGCCATCCCAAGTGTAAAGATAAAGATAAGAAAGGGAAAAGCAGAAGGCACGATGAAGACGAAGCAGAGATTGGAGGGCTGTGTTCAGGGAACGCCAGGAGTCGCAGAAGCTGGAAGAGGCGAGAACTAGGTTCTCCCTGAGCAGCTCTATAGGTGCCCTGTGGACGCTGGTTTCAGATTTGTGGCCTCCAGAACTGTGGAAAGATCAAGTTCTATTGTGTTAAACCACTAAGTTTGGGGATAGTTTGTTAGAGCAGCATCAGCACAAAACTCAAGGATATTTATAGGAATTCAAAATTATTTAGCACCTAAAGAGATTAAATCCATAATGTTTAACAACCAACCTAAAATTTTCAGGTATGCAAAGACCTTGGAAAATACATTGCATATAGAAAATCAATCAAAACTGAACCCCCCGCCCAAAGATTTGAAGAAATAGAATCAACATATGTTCTTTCTTTTTATGATCAGGGACTGGGTACTGACATGGATACAGCTAAAATCAGAATTCTGTTACCGGAAGACAAAAAGGAAAGCATTGGCAGACAGCTGGCATCATAGGGCAAAAAATGTCCTGTCCCACCAGCTGTATTAGGGTTTTATAGTTGCAAACAACTGAAAGAGATCCATCTGATTTAAGCAGGGAAAAAAAAGCATTTAATTAAAGGATATTGTGTCTTTCACAGACTTCAGGACCAGGCTTAGAAATTAAGCAGGAACAAATGAGGCCCGGCAGTTGCCAGGACCACAGTTGAATTCTGCCCCAGAGCCACCTAGTGCGGATGACCCTGGATGCCACGGCGGCCCCTGGAGTCACCAGCCACATCCACAGCTGCTGCTCCTGAGCCACTGCTGCCCTTAGAAAGTCTGCAGTGTTGACCCGGTGGCCTCCAAACACCAGAAAGGGATTTCTCTGCTTCTCTGGACCCTGAGCTAAAGGCAGCAGTGGGGGCGTTGGTCTGGCAGGGCCTCAAGCATATGCTGAACCCTGGCTGCAAAGAAGGCTGAGGAAGAGTGTCTCCTTCCACACGCTGGGAAGCAAACTGTTGCCTGTCGTCAAGAGTCTTAGGAAATCTTCTCAAGACCACAAGAAGGTGCAGATTTTAAACAGCTGAGCAGTAGTAGTAGTGGTCGGCAAAATCCATTCTGTGAGCTCAGAGTCTACGGACCCTCTTACAGTGGGGACCTGTGCAGGGCACAGAAGGTCACGGCACCTGTGACTCACCTCCTACTCCTTAGCTTGTCGCTCCCCAAACCCCTCTTTGCTTTTTATTCCTACCAAAGAACAAAATTTTAACAAATTAAGTTTTAAAAGATCAAATTGGCTTTTATTAGCAATTCATGAATCAGACAGCTTCCAGGCTCCTGAAGGTAGCTGGTGCAGTGAAGGGAACAGCGTGTGCAAAAAGCGGGTCGGTTACATCAGGAGGCTACTCTCCTCGTGTGGGTTGTGCTTCCTTGTTACGCTGGCTCAGATCGACCAGGCCCTTTGGGAGTGCTTGCTGTTTTTCTTCAGAAAACTGGTCTCTTTGGGGATTTGACTCTCTTCTTTCTCCTATATCTTGCAAGAGAAGCTCTTATAGATAAACAGCCTAGGTCACAGTTTGGTGACATGGCAGCTTACCACGAGTGACTCCATTTTGGATTTGTCTGTTGGGGCCTGATGCAGGAGCTCATTCCAAATTAATGTCCTCTTGTAAATGTTATTTAACCTCCCTAATGAATAAATTTTAGTCAGATACAGTGGAGATTTTTGAGCGAATATTAGGAAATAAATGACCTGAGTCTGGGTTAATTCATTTCCTTATTTTGGTGATATTCTTTACTATATTCATGACTTTATGGACATCCTATTGGCTACCAACCTATTTTTTTCTAAATACAGGGTGGGGAAAAATAAAATCTAAGAAGAGAAAGAATGGCAAGCCCTCTGTGCTCTGGTATTTAGTGTGTAGAGAATGGCTTTGAGCCCATTCCATCCCTGATCAACTTGTTTCCTGGATGAACAAAATCTCTGGCCCGTGATGGCTCTCAAGCAATCATTCTCCTGGATTCAGAGGAAGTGTTATCTCACAGGACAGCTGTCCAGGAAAGCCACTGTTTTCAACAGCTGCACCAGTAAGATTTTGGAATGATGGGCAGCTCTCTAGGCTCTTCCTATCATCATAGTTTTATCTTTTGGTGTTAATTCCTTTGACTTTTCTGTGAGGTTTGAATTAAAATACAAAAATCACAGAGAATCAACACATAGGAGTTACCACTTTTAACACCTTTGGGTGGTGAGTTTTCAGGTAATGACTGATACTTGGCACTTTGTGCACAATTTACCTGATTATTCCTCCCCCCAAAAGAACCTACATAGGGAAATGTTATTGCTCCTTTTCTACAGAGGAGGAACATGAGGGACAGAGAAGTCCAATGCCTTGCCCAGCGTCACCCAGCTATTGAATGGCACCGATGGATGTGGTTCCAGTATCTACCTATTTAACTTCTGTTCCTTCTGCCTGTCACCTGGGAAAATCATGACACAGGGCACAAGGCATGAAGTGTGGATAAAAGGGGGAAGGGCCTGGCAGTCAGCCCCCCATGGGCACGCCTGAGTCCAGGTGGGAATTCTGCCCTGAGGGGGACACAGGGAAGATTTGGAGGGTCAGCATGGCACAGCATCCCGTCTTCCTGCCTCAGCCTCTCATGCAGACTGGCTTCACCTTTAGCGTGCTGCCTTCTGGAAAAGTCACCACTTTCATTTCTAAAAACACCAGAGAGAGGATACAAAGTCAACATTAAAAATTCAATAGCTTTTCTATACACCAAAAATGAACTAGCTGAGAAAAAAATTAGGAAAACAATTCCATTTATAATAGCTTCAAAAACAAAACAAAACAAAACAAAAAACCTAGAGATCAACCTAACCAAGGAGGTGAAAGACCTCTACATTGAAGGAAGAAATTGAAGAAGACACTAGAAGATGGAAGACCTCCCATGCTCATTAATATTGTTAAAATAGCCATATTACCAAAGATGGTTTACAGATTCAATGTGATCTCTATCAGAATTCTGATCCCATTCTTCACAGAACTAGAAAAAAACAATCCTGAAATTCATATGGAAACACAAAAGACCCAGAATACCAAAGCAATTCTAAGCAAAAAGAGCAGGTTGGAGGCATCACAATACCCAATTTCAAATTATTCTACAAAGCCATCAGAACAAAACTGGCACAGCACAGACACAAAAATAGACATGTAGACCAATGGAGCAGAATAGAGGACACAGAAACAAACCTTCATAACTACAGCCATTTGATTCTGGACAAAGGAGCCAAAAATATGCATTGGAGAAAAGACAATCTCTTTAATAAATGGTGCCAGAAAAACTGAAAATCCATATATAGAGAGTTGAGACTAGATACCTACCTCTCACACCATACAAAACTCAATTCAAAGTGAATAGAAGACCTAGGTATAAAACATGAAACCTTGAAACTGCTAAAAGAAAACATAAGGGAAACATTTGAACCCATGGACACAGACAAAGACTTCCTGAATTGGACTTCAATAGCACAGGAAATAGTAACAAGCATCAACAGATAGGACTCCATCAAATTAGAAGTTTCTGCACATCAAGAGAAACAACTAATGAAGTGAAGAGGTGGCCTACAGAATTGGGAAAAATCTTTTCCAGCTACTCTTTTTTGCGTGTGTGTGGAGACTGGGGGTCGACCTCAGGACGTTGTGTGCCAGCAGGCGCCCGTGCCGCTGAGCGATATCACTGGCCTTTTTTTTGTATGTGGGTTCCAGGAGTCGAACTCGGGCCCTCACTCTTGCCAGGCAGGCGCTTATGCCGCTGAGCCATCTCACTGGCCATTTCCAGCTATTCTTCAGAAAGAAGATTAATATCTAGAATATGTAAAGAACTAAAAAACTACCAAAAAAATCAAATGGCCCAATTAATACATAGGCAAGTTAATTGAACAGACATTTCTCAAAAATAGAAGTAAAAATGGCCAATAAATGTACGAAAAAATGTTTAACTTCTTTAGCCATTAGTGCAATGCATATCAAAACTACATGAAATTCCATTTCACCCCAATCAGAATGACCATGATCGAGAATACAAAAAACAACGAATGCTGGTGGGGATAGGGGCGGCAGTGGCTGGGGAGCTACACTGCTGGTGGTGTTGTAAATTAGTACAACCACTATGGAAATTAATACGGGGGTTCTTCAAAAATAGACCTACCATTTGATGTATTCCTTGGAATCTACCTGAAGGAATTACAGTGAGCATACCGTAGGGAAATCTGCATACCCTTGTTTACTGCAGCACAGTTCACTCTAGCCAAGATATGGATCCAGCCTCAGGGCCCATCAACAAATGAATGGATAAAGAAAATGTGGTACCGGTACACAATGGAGTATTATTCAGCTATAAAGAATGAAATTACATCATGTGCATGGAAATGGATGGAACTGGAGATCATCATGTTAAGTGAAATAAGTCAGTCATAAAGACAAGTTTTGCATACTTTCCCTAATATGTGGAATCTAAAAAAGATAACAGGGCAGTAGAAGGGAGACTATTACTGAATAAGAGGAAAGGGATAAAGGGGATGCATATTATCAAAATATATGCATCAAAATACAATATTTTGTAAAATTAATAGGCACTGACAAGATTTGAAAATATTTGTTAAAAAAAGAAAGAAAAGCAAAGGAACAGTAAATATTTAAAAAAAAAAAACAAAACAAACCGCAGACTCTCCATTACCTTGAGGTCTGAAGACAAAGGCAGAGGAGAGGAGCAATACTTAGGGGACCTGTGAGTGATGCTTAAGGTATGCGAAATTGTTTGCTACCTTTAGGAAGCAAGGTCATCCATGCGTACAGCAGGGAGATAAGCTCCTGGTGAGACAGAACGAAAGCTGCTGGTGCCCAGTCCAACCTTCTGCAGGGAGATTTGGATAGGGGATTTACGCCCCTGCACGGCAGCCTCCCTGGGCTCAAAGCTTCTGGATGAGGATTCCCAGAGCACCACACAGCAGAAACACCCATAGCGTGACACCGAAGCCACGGGCCGTGGAGCGGCTCCAGGAGCAGTTGCCAGCTCCAACATGAACAATGAGCTACAGTGCCGGGGGCTGTCAGGTTCCCAGGAAAGGCCTGGCCCAAACTAGGATTCAACTTCATCCTGATTCCTTCTCTCTCCATCTCGCAGTATCCACTGTCTAACACTAAATACAAATCAAACATCCAGAAATGATAAAGACCAGTAAAATAGCTAAAAGAAATACAGAACAGCAAGCAACCCTTCTGTGTTCCCAGACCAGAAAATGGGGCTGAGAAACAGAGACTCCTGCCACACTCATCCTTCAGGGATTTCAGCTCCTCAGTCCTTTCATCACCACAAGACAGACAGGTACGTTTGCACCCCTTATCCACGGAGTATACATTCCATGAAGTCCAATAGATGCCTGAAACCGAGCGCTATACATACATGACTGTAGTTTTCTTAAATGCACATAACTATCATAAAGCTTAATTTATTAATTAGGCACCGTGAAATATTAACAACAATAATAAAATAGAACAATGGTAATGCTATACTGTAATGCAAGTTATGTGAATGGGATCTCTCCTCTTTCTCTGAAAATACATTTTCACTTTTTCGCTTAAAGGAAGCACTTTATGGTTTCTTTGGCAGCAACCCCTACATTTACACTTTATGGCCATTATTATTATTAATTGGAGACAAGGTCTCAGTATATTGCCCAGGCTGGCTTTGAACTTGTGATCTTCCTGCTTCAACCTACAGAGTAGCTGGAATTACTGAGCAGCTGCAGTTACAGAGGCGCACCACTGCACCGGATTACTTAAACAGGGCCTGAGATTTCCAGCTGATCCAATAACCAGGCCAGTCACTAAATGACTAGTGGAAAGTTAGGATGGAAATTGTGGATACAGCAGACAAAGGAATAATTCACATCCCAGCTGGGATGGAGCAAGGCAGTGTGACATTTCCTCACACCACACAGAGTACGATGCAATTTAAAACCTATGAATTGTTTATTTCTAGAAATTTTTATTTATTATTTTCAGGCTGCAGTTGACCAGAGATAACTGAAGCCATGGAAAGTGAAACAAGGAAGGAGGGAGAAATACTGTACTATCAGCAGAAGTTCTTTGCAAGTTGTAACAGGAGCACTGCACTTCCACTTAAGCTCTGGAAAAGCCCAGACTTAGGGCACTAAGACTCAGAATAGATCTTATCTCAAAGCTGTCTTCTTTCTACCATTCCTAATTTTTAAAGATACACAGAAACTAGCAATGTGGATCAGTCTACTTATAAATTTTTTTGGCCTTATTCATCTTTTAGAATTAAAAAAAAATGTTGACTTGTTAATGCCATCATTAGGAACAGCATAAGTTGTAAAATATCAATATAGAAGGTAATTTTAGGATTATAGTAGACATTTGGCTTTCATGATTCGTAAGATCTTTGTATGTCAGCATGAGGGCAGTTAGGGGAGACTTGCAGATTGAATGGAACCAAAATAAAAGCTACTGTGCCAAGCGGGATTCAACCCCATTCTACTTCTTTCCCTCTCTGTCTTAACATCCACAGTATCTGATGCTGAATACAAATCAAACATGCAGAAACATTAGATCAGTAAGATATCTAAGAGAATTGAAGAGCACCAAGCAATCCTTCCAGGTTGCTGTCTGCCTTTCCCAAACCACCTGTCCTCGCTCTGTCACCTCCGGCATCTGGTCTACCTCCCTTTTCTCCCCCCATTCTATTCTGTCCACCTTACACATCTGTGGTGCTGCCACTCTGGAATCCACTCAGCCCTTCACAGCCTCTGCCTCCTCCATAGCTAACTTGCCACTGGAGTCTTGACTGTAGCTCCTTTTACCCACCTTGGATCTCTGTTCTTTCAACGTCCACTTATTCTCTTTCTTCCCCTCTCTTTAGCTCCACCACTAGATCTTGCTGCCTGTACTGATGCATGCGTTTCTCCTACCCCAGACCTGCTGACTGACCCAACACATAAAAACACTTTTCTTCCAGTCTGCCCCCTGCTCAAGCAAGTTTCCAATTCTCTTTCTCTTCACCACTAATTTACTTTAAAAAGTCATCTTGTCAGACAGATGTAGTGGCTCAGGCCTGTATTCTCAGCATGCTGGGAGGCTGAGGCAGGAGGATAACAAGTTTGAGACCAGCCCAGCCTGAGCAACTTAGTGACACCTTCTCCCCCACAAAAAAAAAAAAAAAAAAAAAAAAAGAAGAAGAAGAAAGAAAGACGCATCTCGTCTTCTGCTTCTGTTCTGACACAGCCCATCCTCTCAATCCTTGCAGTCCGGCTTCAGCTTTTATGGCTCCACAATAATTTTTTTAGTTACCAAACACAGTGGTCGGCTTTATTCTCATTTTGCTTGGTATGGTTAACTCTGTTCCTCATTCATCGTTAACTACCCTCTGCCTCTGTGAAGTCCTCACTTCCTTTGGTTGTCGTCCCTGTCTTATTCCTTTTATCCTGTCTTCCATATCACCTTCTTTTCCAACTCCAAACATAAGTTTTTCCTGAGAATTTACCCTTCACCCTTCTCTCCATCTTTTCTTCTATACACCGTCTAGGTGAACTCACTCATTCTCATGGCTCTAATTCTTCCTTCTTTGTGATTTATTTCTGAGACCTCCTTTTTCCAGTTTAGTTTTATCAACTGTGTTGATCTTAATGGATTCAGGGATAAATTCATCCATTGCCTTCTGAACATGTATTTATTAAAATTTCTATTAATCAAAATCTTGCTAAACATACCAGGTCAAAACATTGACAGAATCTGTAGTTCTTCCCATATTTTATTCTATCGCTGATTAGTAGCCAAGTCCTACCAATTTTGTTGCAGATATAAGTATTTTCTGTTTGTTCTTTCTTTTTATTCCCACTTATGTTCTTCAAGTCCAAGATCCGGCACCTTCCCCCCTTACTTACAGGTCTCTCTGCTTCCACTGTAACTTCCACTATGTTGATGTCCCCCAAAATTAATTTGTTAAAATTGGATTCCTGATGTGTCCGTATTAATCAGTGGGGACTTTCTGGAAGTAATTAAATCATGAGGGCTGAGAATTAGATTAATGTCCTTGTAAAAGAAGCTTAAAGGGAGCTAAATGCCATGTGAGAACATTTAGAAGGTGCCTTGTATGAGGAGGGCTTCACCAGACCCGAACCTGCTGGCACCTTGATGTTGGACTTACTTCTCAACCTCCAGAAGTGTGAGCAATAAATGCATGTTGTTTATTTATTACGCAATCTAAGTTGTTTTATTATAGCAGCCCAACTAAGACTGGCCTCCACTTCTGCTCCCTAACTGTCTCTTCAGTTTTATTTCTCATGAACTTTTGTTTTTCCCACTTGTTCTTTCTTGCAACCACCACCACACAATCATATGTTATTTTTTATATCCCATAACAGCAAGTAACAGTCTAATTCAAATTCGCCCTATCAATAACTGGGTTTATTGTTGCACTTAGCAAGAAGCGTGGAGGTGGTTCCAACTGTGAATCTCTGCATCTCTCCACAGATGTCAGTTCTGCTCTGCTGGTTCGACAGTGCAGTACTGTGGAACTCAGTACTAAATTCCACACCACACGATCACATTAGCCTTCGTGCTTTGATTACCTGTCACCTGTCTCACTATGTGGCAGGGGATTGCAGGGGACTTCACTAAATTACACCCTTTGTCTCTTCACCTGAGTTCTGAACCCAAAGAGAGAAAGGAAGGTGTGGCAGACAAGATCAAAATAATGTTTCTGCACTGATAAAACTGGCTCTGAAGAGAACAGCATGGATGTGTTGCCATAGTAAGCCTCTGAAACTCCAGCATTTGACAGATTACCTCCCTGGCACAGCTGAGGTTGGGCAACATCGACCACCCCTCTGGAGACCTCCCCCAGAGAAAGCCTCAGGCCTCAAGGAGCAGCGGTGTTGCCTCCTGCTGGCTGCAGTCACCAACACCCCAGCAGTTCCTGGCTGAGAGCTGCATCCTGGTAACCCCTCCATGGAGCAGAGGACTAAATGGGACAAGTGCCATAAAGAAGGATACATTTGAGTTATTTGTAGGAAAATGGATACGCCTCAAGACTGTAATGTTAACTGAAATAAATCAGACACACAGCTTAAATAGCACATCGTTTCTATTATATGAGAAACCCGAAGTATACATAGCTTACAGAGCAAAATAAAGGATGAATAATAGGAATCAGGGAGATAGGTCATTTGATGGGAAAGGGATCTAGAGATAGAGGAAGAGGGGAGCAAAGCAGGGGAAGTAAAAAGAATTAAGATGTGTTTTGCGGATGTACCAAATACCCAGGATGAATATAATCACTACATACAGCAAACATGTAATAAAAACTTAAAAAACAAAATGAAACAGCACTTGTGTGTTTTGGGAGAAAATGATCTGCTCCTAGAAACCACAAGTGTTCTCTAATTCCCCAAATCCTCTCTGACAAAATTGTAGTCTTCTTCAAGTTATGGATATATTTTCTATATATTGTTATCCCTACAGTGATACCATACTGAATACTTAATAATGTCATCTAAATGATATCAAATTACATATTATAATTATTACATATAACTTATGTGAGTATACAAATTTTTTTTTTTTTGTGGGTACCGGGGGTCGACCTCAGGACTTCGCGCGCCAGCAGGCGCTCATGCCTCTGAGCGATATCACTGGCCCTTTTTTCGTATGTGGGTTCCAGGGGTTGAACTCAGGCCCTCGCGCTTGCCAGGCAGGCGCTTATGCTGCTGAGCCATCTCACCAGCCCCGAGTATACAAAATTTAATTCATATAATGTAGCATATTATAAGTTTGGAATGTTATAAAATATACACAGCACATATGATATAAATTATTTATGTTACAAATTATATTAAACTTTAAGAGGTCGCAAGTATGTAACAGTGACATAACCAGGGCTTTGCAGAGGTAAAGCTGGTTACCACACAGAAAAACAAATTATTATTGAGTCTCCAGTGTGAAAAGAGGCTCACAGAGAAAGCAGACACATATTTAATTTCTTTGAGTGACAAAGATGTTCAAACTCAAACATTTCCTATAAAGAGTTAATTCTTAAACTCATAGTCAAGCTGCCAGATTTGCATTTCTTTCCAAAATTCACAAGGAAGTTTATTCATTTTTTTTTTCACATTGTACCACCCAAGACTCTTTGTATAATGCCAACCATCTGGATATGTGTTTGAGATTCACTGTTTTCAATTTTCATTAAGATATTTGGTGTTAAGTAGATGCAACCCAAGTGTATCTATTTGAAGTGCCTTGATATTGATACACCACCTCCTCACAGCACACAGTTCAAATTTTATACACATCAGTCTATTTGGGGAATCTTGATGGAAAAAAGCAACAGCACATTAACAAGCACCATTCAGTATATTTGAATAACTGAGTTTGGATTGGCAAAATGTTGAAGTAAACCTCGAAATTTAAACTTGGGTGGCAATACCACATGCATATGATCTGGTGAGTGTGTGTGTATCATGCACCACACTTATCTGAGTAACAGTCAAACATTCCTAGAGAAATGATATTTCTTTCTCCCCCTTCCTGCTGACCACTCTGTGTGTGTGTGTGTGTGTGTGTGTGTGTGTGTCCAGGTAGAACTTGCTATTAGCAGAAGTAAGTGTATATACTTATTCCAAGTACTATTGGGTTCCCTAAGATTGCTCCTGGGACTCAATTTATGAGTATACATTGTCCTATTTCTGTATGGGACTTTATTGTTGAATTTGGAACTTTTGTGGCCAGTGGGGATTAAACAGTGCTAGGGATATATGTAGGGTCGATAATTAGCCCCCACCCCAGATGAAACTCTCAAATAATCAGGGAATATCAGTGCAAAACAGTGTTCAGAAGTGTGTGCTGCTTCTCTTTTCTGGCAGTGTGGTACTTAGAGGAGACAGTATCCACTGGAGAGAATTCTGCATGTGCATTCAGAAGACCTTTTCAGTCTACTGAAAAAGCTAGGGTACCTGTTACAAGGGGTTTGTTAGAGCAGTATCCAAGGAGAAATATCTTGGGGATGTTGATGAGTTTCTATACTTCAGGGGGAAAACTCTCCAAAAAAAATAAACCATCAAAACACTACCCAGAACTCTGCAAGAGCTACTCATAAAGAATGGAGAGGAGTTGGGATGTGATGGCAATCCCAGTTACTTGGGCGGCCAAGGCAAGAGGATTTCAAGTTTGAGGCAGACTGGACAACTTAGTGAGGTTCTGTCTCTAAACAGAAAGGAGAGAGAGAGAGAGGGAGAGAGAAGGAGAGAGGGAGAGCGAGGACACTAGATATGATATTGTGCTAAAGGAAACATTCTTGTCCAGAGGTTTGAGAACACAGCATTCTGCACACAGTGACTTTCATGGTAAATGGAAATGTAAGCCTTTCCCATCATGTATCTAATGGAGGAAAAAAAAATAGAGTTAATGATTACTTTCTACTTTAAAACCATCACTACTGACAACAAAAACCCAAACCAAACATTCCCCCTCAATGGAGAGAACAATTGTATTATATCTGAATACATAAGACAAAGTTAAAAAAAACCTGTTAATGGAGTCATCGCATCCATGAGTGCCTATTTGAATTTCTTTGTTTACACACCTATGTCTGTACGAGTAGAGGGCTGTAGAAAAATGTTCACACAGTATGTGCACCCTGTCTCCCTCCACTTCTCAGGCTGCTCCACGGTCTGCATCCTCCAGATGGATCTATCATGAAAGAGCCTCTGAGCAGTATGGTTCCTCCTCTTCCTTTCATGCCTCACAGACTTCAAAGAGAAATCACATTTCCTTACAGGTAGGCAAAATGAGTAGTATTTTCCATCCCCTAAAGAAGAAAGCTAAATAACACCAATCAGTGGCCAATGCCATCTCATGTGGCTGACATTACATCAAGATGACTTTAAAATTGACCTGAATCCCTCAAAGAACCAAGAGTGATAGAGCTTTGATAGGAACCTCGCTGAGAGCATGGCCCTTGATAATTTTTATACATGCTGTTCAGAGCTACTGTGTTTCTTTGCCTTGAGGAATATTTATGTTTTTCATCGAAGGAGGCGTTTCCAACCATCACCTTTTCTAATACTGCCTCCATTTTGCATTCTCTCTCCTTCATTTTTAGAAGTCCATTTACACTTAACTGAGCCTTCTCACGCTATTTTTTTCTATCTTAACTTCTAAATTCTCCACATCTTATTTTGGTGGGCTATGCTATGCTATGTTGCTTTAGTTGGTCTTCTTGTTCAATAATTCTTCAGCTACACTTAATCTGCTGTTTAGTATATCTCTTGTGTTTTTAACTATGCATTTTATTTCTAGATTTTCTATTTGGTTCTTTTAAACAGCTGCCTTTTTTGGTCATGGCATCCTGTTTTTCTTGTGGATTTCTTTCCTTCTATTATATCTTTAATCACCCTAAACATGCTTACTTTATATTCTCTTTCAGATTGTTGTTCTAGTACCTCAATTCCTTGGGAGGTAGGAGGTGGTGCTGATGAATTCTGCTGTCTGTAACATTTCCTGACTTTTGGACATGATGAATTCTTTTCCTTCAGTGTTTAGTAATTTCTTTTATTGTGAGCTCATCTTGTGTGGGGCTTGTGTGATCCTGTGAAACTACCTTGTATTCTGGATTGTGGAATGTGTCTCTAGAGTGTTTCTGTAATTGCTTCTGCCAGCCACTCCAAAATATTATTGGCCAGGAACCAGTTTTTACATTACAGCTTCTTGGCTTGGAGGTTATTGGACCATTCCACTGGAGTAATTTTTAAAACAAAATGTATTTTTAGACAAGATACATGTTTTCAAATTATTGGGAGAATTTTTGTTTTTCCACAAAGAGAGACAAATGAGTTTCTGTATCATCATGCTATATTGGTTGAAGAATTGTTTTTCTGGTTCATATTCTCCCTCAGGAGTAAGACCTACAAGGGTCTTGAATTTATATGGGAATCTCATTTCCGCCATCATCTTGCATAGGCTCAAGGTCTTATCTCCTGTGGTCATTAAAACTCAAGTTCCATGGCCTAAGGTCTATGATTCCAATTTGGAGGGCAAGCCGAGCATCAGTTCATATGCTAATTTTCTTTGTTTCTTTCTTCCTTCTGTGATTTCCCTTTCTTTCTTGTTATCTTAGTTTCAATTAAAATTTTTGTTATATTTTATCCTGCAATCCTAGACATACCTGAAGGAAGAGTTTTCAAGTTAGGTTGGGCTGCCATGTTATCAGAATTAGACGTAATTTCCTCCATCCTTTATGGATTATTTTCCCCTCCACACTCGTAGATTAAGAGCTTGGGACTTCTTGCTGATTTCCACAGCAGCCCTCTTATGCCCCATCCTCAGAGTGGCCTATGATAACATCTTTCAGATAGTTCCTTCAAAACATCACTTTGACCATGTGATTTCCTGGCTTAACAACTGTTAGTGGCCCTGTGTTGCCTGCAGAGTAAAGCCCAAATTCACTGTCCTTGCATTTAAAGTCTTCTGTAATCTGGCCTCCAATTAAACACATTTTCTATTAGTTTCAAAAAAGATATTTATTTTTCTTTAACTTTCCCATTAAGTTAGACAAGTACCATCTAGTAGATAAAACTGCCAGATGAATCATCAACTAAGAACATGCATTTTAATCTATTTTGGGGTGGTTTCTATCAATCCTTATATTACTCTAAATTTTAGCACATATTCTGACCCCAACAGAAACTCAGTGCTTACTTCTCAAAATTAATTATGGAAGGAACATTGGTGATGATATGTGGAGTCATTAAATTCAACATAAATGGACAAGATTTATCCTGAATGGTTTCTGGAGCTTGTTTATGTTCTACAGCATGCAAGAAGCAAAAACTGTGGAAGAGGTCAGTCTATAGAAAGTGACCCAAATGGGCACAGATGGAACTTTAATTGTGAGTAATGTAGTCATACGTCACTTCATGACAGTGATGTTGTCTCAGAAACACATTGTTGGGTGGTTTTTGTCTTCAAAAGTTCACAGAGTGTATTTTACACAATTCTAGATAAGATAGCCTGTTTCAGTAACCTAAGCTATTATATACACACACACACACACACACACATATGTATATATCATGACATATCGCTCCTAGAGTCATAACGAATGAAACGACATGAGATTAAATCAAGCACAATAGAAAATGACACAATAGACAGTATACACAAATAATAATAATAATAATGATAAAAGTAGAGCATAGTGACTTCATAAACCAATAGCAGTCATTTGTTCTCATTATCAAGTCCTCTGTATTGTGTATAATTGTATACACTATGCTTTACACAGTTGGCAACACATTATTAGGTGTGTTTACAGCAGCCTTACCATAAACAGGTGAGTAATGTGTGACAGCATGACATTGTGATAATGGTTATGATGTCACTCAGCGATGGGAATTTCTCAGTTACATTACAATCTCACTGAACCACTGTCTTCATTTAGGCAATTGTTGATTGAAATGTTGTTATGCAGTGCATGGCTGTAGTTACTTTCCATAATTTTTTGCAAGGACTTTCAATTTTGAAGGCATTTTTATAACCATGGTCTCATTTGATCTTTATGGTATCAAGAAAAAAAAATGGAGTAGGGTTAGTTTGGGGCCCTTCAAATGGAGTTAGGAGACAAGTATTGATCAGCTCTCAGGCACATCTGCAGCTGAACCTTTGAACTAGGCTCCAGGCCTGCCCACTCCCAGATGTGAGCTGACCTCTGGGCTAGGCCAAACAGCAGCTTCCTGAAACTCTTTGTCAGCCTCTGCTGACCTTCTGTACAAGCACCCCTTCTGGCAAACTGTTTAGAGACTGAGACTACATCCAATCCCTTGTTTATAAGATAGCTTAATATTTTCCAGCACCAATCATAATTCCTAGCTAGCAAATGATTTCATTTCTTACACACGTCCCTGCCCTGCTATAGTTTAAAACTCTAAACATAGCCCACATTTTGTGAAATCCTGGAGCACATTTTCAAGACTATTAGAATCTGTGGCTTCCCAACTTCCAATCCCAAGTAGCCCAAATACATGTGATTTTCTTTTTTCTCAACTCGGTTGACTGAATTCTTGGTCAACAACAACAACCTGTAAGGTAGATGGAGAAAATGTAGAGATAAGGAAACAAGTTGAAGAAGTTTACTGATTTATTCCCACAAAAATGGAACAAATATATATTGTATCTATTATGTGTCAAGTTTGGGGATATGGCTGGGGATTCAGCAGTGGACAAAGTGGACATAGATAAGTACTACTCTCACATACCTAGCAATATTATTATTCTGTGACTCATTCAAGGATACATTTGCCTAATAATCGGCGGACTTGGAATCAGAACCCAGGTCTTATAACTTCTGATCTGTCACATCCTCCTGCTGTCAACTTTAAGGCCATACTTGATTTGAAATATATGTAGATCACACCCAAACTATGTTTGCTATCTGTTTTAGACCAGTCTGGCTGTTCACTTCCTCTTTCTTGATACACAGATAAATAAACTCCTTTTCCCATTCCTCTCTGCAGGTGGGGATGATCATGTTACTGACATGCACTACTCCCAAGCTTGAACCACAGAAATGCTTCACATGGAATCGACTCTTTTTTTCTCCATTAACTGCTGAACATATAAAATTGCAAGGACCAAGAGGAAGGTAAAGCCACAAAATAGGAAAACTTAGATTTTCTGAATGACACATGGAAGGTGGCTCAACAATCAAGAATGTAACAGGTGACTTCATGTGAGTGAGAAATCAACTTTCTATATTAAGTCATTGTGATTCGGGAGGCTTTTTCAAAAAGCAGATAAATACCCAAATAAATTCACTCTAAGTTAAAGCCTAAAATAGAACTGTAAGAGTGACGATTAAATGGTATCATTTATTGTTGTCATTTATTGGATGAGATCCATTAGGTTCCATGACGGTTAACAGTGATTATCAATTTGACTGCATAAAGAGATGCCTAGGCAATTAGTAAAACACACTTCTGGGTGTGTCTGGGTGGGTCATGGAAGTATGACTTTGGGTACTATGTCTGGTTCCTATCCCATTTCTCTCAGGTACTGTTCCCCTCCTCTTCTTTCTGGCCACCAGGAAGTAAACAGCTTTGTTCCTACAGACTTCTGCCATGGTGTTCCTGCCTTGCAGCCAGCCTATTATGAACTGAATCCTCTGAAACCTTGAGCCAAACACACCTCTCCTTTAAGTTGTGAGTGTCAAGTATTTTTGCCCAGCAATGGGAAAGCTAACTAACACAGGTCCTTTATGGATACACTGAATGTAGAAATTGATATCCTCATCAAATTTAAAAGAGATACCAGCACTCTAGGAAAAGTTAAAATAAAATCATATCCAACAACATCATAGACCCAGTGTATCTTGACATCATTAGTGCATTAATAAGGCATTGTGGGGCCGGTGAGATGGCTCAGTGGCACAAGCGCTTGCCTTGCAAGCGTGAGGGCCCGAGTTCGACTCCCGGATCCCACATATGAAAAAGGGGCCGGTGATATCGCTCAGCGGCACGGGCGCCTGCTGGCGCGCGAGGTCCTGAGGTCGACCCCCAGTACCCACAAAAAAAAGAAAAAAAAAATAAGGCATTGTGAATGAAGTAGTGAAATCAGGGTACCACTCACTGAATTCAAAGCTGTATGAACAATCACACCCCAAAGGACTAGTGGACACATTTAAGTAGGTAGAGGATTCTGCCACTGAGCTTCTGGGCTATTTTCTCAGCCTTATATTGGTCAACATTTTAGTCATATTGGTCTTGAATGAGGAAGTGGTAGGTATGCTTATCAAATGTGCTAGCGACACAGTCTGAAAGGAATACAAGGAAGATATAAAATAGTTGATAGAACCAAGAGTCAGAATTATCTTAGCATGCTATAATGCTGTGCCACAGCTAACAACATGAAATGTAATAAGAATAAATGCAAAGTCTTGCCTTTAGGGCTAAAAATCAGTTCTAAGAATGTGAAATGAAGCACATGTAACTTGGCAGTAGTTGATGTATGAAGGCCCAGGGGGTCTTATTTGACCAGAAGCTCAGCTTGAGCCGACATTGTAATATGATTTCACAAACAGATTGCACTAACAGGAGTGTTATGTGATGATCATGAGAAGCACTGGGCTCTGTGCTTGGGCTGGCTTAGTTCCTTTATGGAGAAGCATCCTCAGATGCGATCCCAGGTATCCTTTTCAAATTCTGTGGATGTTGGAACTGTGAAGAACTAGAGATAACACGAGGAGGTGTCGAAGATGGTGAGTAAATGTGTCTCCTGCCTCTGCATCAAAGCACGCCGCTGGTAATCTTTTCAGTGTTTGTGTTATTTCTCCAGGATATACTATAGTCTATCTTCTCCATTAGTCTGCAGGCTCCATTTATAAAAGGATAATGATAATAATAATAAATGCTTTACATATATGATCCTATTTAACCTCCACTGCAATCGTATGAAGCAGATTCTACTAGTGTCCCAATTTTATGGATAAATTAAAACGTAGTGAAGTTAAATACCTTGGCAAACTGGGGAGTCAGGACTCATATTCAGGCAACTTTACCCTAACATTGGTTCTTAATCCATACATTGTGCTTTGCATTCAGAAACTCTTCAATCTCAAGGACCCAATTCAAGTTCAATAATTTTGATGGGACAGGAAAGGCACATAGTACGAACAAAAAGTATAGAAAGAACCAGAGTGGCAGAGCTACTCTCTAAATAGTGTGAGATTAACTAGTGCCCATACGTAAAAAAGAGATACACACATGAGGTTTTGACATACCTAGTCATCTATAGTGGTAGTCACGTAAGTGATAAGAATCTGACATTTTTTACAGTTAGTTTTTCATTTCCGAAAGCATTTTTTAAACACTGATATGCTTATTCCTCCAAATCGACTTGTAAATTAAGTGTAGCAAGTTTTGAGATGAGGAAACAGGCCCAGAAACATTCTATTTATTCATCCATCCATATATTTACTCAACACATATTTATTAAGTGCCTATTCTGTTCCAGGCACTATAGCAGGATCACAAGAACTCGGTAAAATGGTGATGTTGTCTCTCTTTCACAGGTAAGAAAACAGAAGTCCTGAAGACTGGTCAGCATGACATTATGAGACATGGATATCAGTATTCATGCATATATATATATATATATATATATATATATATATATATACACACACACACACACACACACACATATGTATGACATATGTCTGGGTCCCAAATTACATATTCCTCTTTCAAAGGGTAAAATTGAAACAGTCTTTTCCTTGCTGCCTCATTATGCCAGACTTGAAGCAATACCTGATTAGTAGAGTGACTAGTACTTGAGCTCTGGGTTCCCAGTGGGATGTTCTTAGAGCTGTGAGATAGGCTTATGTGAAAAAATTCAAAGTGACATTCATGCAAAAGAAGGTCATTGTCAACAAAATGGATGAAAATAGAAATAAACATCTATTAGAGAATGAGATCACGCTTGGAGCATGCTTTGAGATCTTTGGGGAGATGTGGTTGGGATGGGTGGAGCATAGCGGGATATCTTCCCTCTGTGGGTTACAGACATTCCAGCCCCCCCGCCCCCCAGCTATGATATGTCTTGGAATGTGCTCACATCCCTGTGAGCTATGGAGCCTGGGAGAAGCAGGGCCCAGCTAACAGGGGCTGGTTGGGACCCACCTGGCATTGCTGATGTGGTTCAGCAGCTCCCCAGAACTGGAAGATAAAGAACCTAAAGGAAATGTAGACCTCGATCCTGCAGGCCCCTGAGAACAGAGATCAACCTGGAGACACAAAGAGAAACAGAGATTCTTTAGCCATTCTCATGAATACTCACCATCTCAGCTTAGTTTTCAGCAGAGGCTGTGTAAATGCCTCCCTCAGTCCTGTCTCTGTGAAATTAAGGAACAGTGTGTCACCTAGCCTTAATTTGTACAAATAAGCATCATCTGCCCAGCAGTCCTTGACTTCCTTAAGGTTAGGACTGCAGAGAGATTGCAGGAGCTGGGCTGTGCAGGGTGATGAGTGTTGGTTGTGGTCAGAGAGGAAAAGCTTGGATCCTCCAGCTCTGGAAGTTGCTGGGACCTCTCCCTGCTCACCTGCCTCTGCTTCCCTTTGCCAGGATACAAAGGCCAGCTCCTGTTTTGCAGCCTTTTACAAGTCAGGTCGCTATAAGATCTCTTGAGAAGCTTAATATGCTCATCAGGGTAAAGATTGTGTTTCTCTCCTGGGGAGACATTAGAGATCGCTGCATTTCCTGACACTTCTCAGAAGAGAGCTGTGGAGGGCCAGGGACTTGGGGATCAGACCCCTTGAGCCAGCTTGGGCTGGCTTAGTTCCTTTATGGAGAAGCATCCTCAGTTTTGATTGCCAAAGTGTTTTGCTTTTAGCAAGAGGAGGAGAGGAAATAAAAGCACAAAAATGAAAAACAAAGAATTCCTTAAGGTCTGATAAGCAGTTCAACTATGTACCAAAACATAAATATTTGTTCAAATTAGTTACTACAAAAGCTTTGTATTTCTAAAATTGAGCCACAGTTCTGTCATTCTTTGAAGTTTTCCAGCTCTTGCCAATCCTGAGCAAATCTAAGGGGGATGGGGTTTGGAGTTCATTTCCTTCTCTGAGAGCTCAGCAAATGCTTAATTTCCCCCGAAGCCCGGTAAAGTCTTGTCATTTTGTTGGCCATCTCTTTCCAGAGGAAGAACTTCTGTGTGCAATGATTCCATTCACCATTTGGTCAATGAACAAGCAACAAACAACACATGCTGGAAAACATTAGCTTGGAACTAATCAGAGAACTTTTAATGGTGTGAAAGAAAGAATTACAAAATTTGTTTAAAGACTTTAATTAGCTTTATTTTCAATTCTAGAATTGGGCAACACTTCATTCCATGGAATGGAATAAATTGTCCAATGGTTCTACAAAAGAGATTGGTTTTATATACAAAGAAAGGCTGAAGAAAGCAGAGACAAAACTAACAAAAAAGGGATCAGTCAGTTCAAAGTTCTTTCTCCTGTAAAGTGCAGTAGAGTGGGGAAGGGAGACAGAACATAGAAAAATAACTGATTGATTAACATCAGGTCATGTCAGGTTACCCTCTTTTGCAAGGATTAGGAAGAAGGAATTTTATTAAGCTCCAATTAAAACTAGTCTGCGAAATCTAACTGTTATATTTCTAATTCTGATGTCCTGGAAGACTAAACAGCTTGGTTTAGGCTGAGTGACTCCATTTTTTAACTCTGGTCTGTTGGGGCTTAGTACAGGAGCCTAGTCCAAAATAATGATACTCTGTGATTTTTAACAATAGTTATTATCCATATTTTAATAGACTCTGTGTCAGTGCTGTAGTCTGATTTTACTTTTATTCATAGTTTCTCACCAATATGACTTTATTCATGAAGTTTCTCACAAATGTAGTCTTGAATTTAATTTATTTATGCAATAGCATAAAGAAATTACAATTTATTTATGCAACAGCAAAGAAATCACTTGTCCCCCTGGATAGAAGTAACATTCATAAAGTTGAGGAGTGTTTTTATATGACCCTCAGGCATTTGATTAGTTTCCTCACTGCAATCTTTTGATAAAATCAGTGAAAAATGGCAATCAAATCTATTATTTGCTATCACTTTTTAAAAGAGGAATATGTTAGCTCACAGCTATTATTCTAGCACACTGAGAGGCTGAGGCAGGAGGATCACATGCAGGAGCTCTGTCTGGGCAATTTAGTGATTTAGTGAGAACCTGTCTCAAAATAAAAAATAAAAAATTTAGTCTGGGCATAGCTCCATGTGTATGACCTGGATTCACTGCTCAGTTCTGCAAAATAAAAGCGAGTGGGATTGTTAAAGTCTAAAAATACTGCACCCCTCTTTTCCTGTAGCAGCCATGGTTGAAGGGAAAGTTCAAGAGAGAGTGAAACAAGGCCTCATGGTGAAGCCTTGGATCGGTGAGAAACTTTCTCTAGTAGCTGCTCTTTGTTCTTCACAGAAATGAGAAATATTTTTATGAGAGCAGACAATGAGTGGAATTCCACAGAGCTGTCACTTTTCTCGGCGAAGGACAGTAGCTGAGGAAGTGCTTAAGTCTGCTTCCAAGCCTGAACTCTTTTGAGTTTATTCCCAGGAAGCAAGACCGGGGTCTGCCTCCAGATGTTTCTGAGTGGATTTAGTGTGCAGCTAAACGTGGTCAGTTATTTAATGGAGGGAAACAGAGGCCCTGCCTCTTTAGGGTTGGCCTGAAGATCTAGTTTTTTGCTATCGGGAAATATCTGTGTGTGTGTGTGTGTTTATACACGGGTGTGAGGAGGGAGGGAGAAGGAGGGAGAAGATGAAAGAGAGAAATGGGAGAGAAAAGACAAGAGAGCAAGAGATAGCAAATTGATTTCATAATTCTCTGTGTGAAATGTTGGACATACTGAAAGCCTGGAATGTGTACTGATAGAAGTAGACATTACCTGAATTCATCTGAAACTAGGCGAAACCTAATCAAGCTGATCAAAGTGAGTTCCATAGCACATGACCCCTCGCCAAGCACGATTTGAGTCAGCCCCTTACCTGCTAGTCCTTCCCTGGAGGGGCTCACCCTTCCTGGATTACACCCTGTGGCCCCGTTCTCCTTTGAGGAACCTTTGAAGGCCTTCTCTCTTTGCTCTCAAAAGAGCTGTTGAAACTTCCCTTCCTCCAGGAAGGCTTCTCTAGAGAAAAGAAGTGGCTCAGTCTCTCTGGGCTCCCGCAGAACTTGACTTGTACCTCCCTGTGACACGTCCTTCTGTGTGGACGTTGCATAGCAATTGTTTACATTTTCTCTCTTCTATTGATTTGCAAGCTCCTCAAAGTCTAGATCTGTGATGTATTTTACACGACCTCTTTTACATGACCATTACTTTTATCACAGTACCTGTACTTTGCAGACACACGATAAGTGTGTGTTTAATAAAATAAATGTATCCAAAGCCAGATCTACTGCAACCTCTAACCCAACTCTTCTTACAAAACAGAATAAAAGAAAGTAAAACTCTGCATCCTTCAAGAACTCCAATTACTCCTTTATTTTCTCCATCACGGCTCTGTATCAAGCATTTCATATTTGGTCAGAATTGATTGAGTCATTTATAGAGTTTCACGGTTTAAGTAAACATTGTTTCTTTTTCTTCTTCTTCTTCTTCTTCTCCTTCTTCTTCTTCTTCTTCTTCTCCTTCTCCTTCTCCTCCTTCTCCTTCTCCTTCTCCTTCTCCTTCTCCTTCTCCTTCTCCTTCTCCTTCTCCTTCTCCTTCTCCTTCTTCTTCTTCTTCTTCTTCTTCTTCTTCTTCTTCTTCTTCTTCTTCTTCTTTCTTTTTTCCCTTTGGAATAGATGAAACTTTGCCTGACAAAAAGGAAAAATATCTGGGTGGGAGAGCTCGGGTGGGGCCAATTAAATATGCATTCCGCTACTGAGTTTAGTTGAAAATACCAAGCTGTTCTCAAGAATTCTGGATTAAACTGTCTCCCTCACACTGTATCCATGGGTGTCTTCTTTGAAGAATTGAAAGCAGAAAGATTTGGGAGCCGACACTTTTACCAAACAAAAGGTAACTATTTTAAATCAAAACATCTGCAAAAGGGGTGAATTTAGCCTGAATTCCAAGGGCAATTGCCGTTCAGCTTGCACTCTTCAAACTATCTTCTCTGATAAATTTTCCCTGCTTGCATTCAAAACAAAAGAAGGAATAGCTTGCCATCGTGTAGAAATAGCGACATAAAATACATTTTGGCTTCTTTTAGTGTGCTGGAAGCCATGCCTTTCACCTTCTAGACAATATGCAGAGTGATGTGGTCTTAGTATGTGAGTTCCTGTCCTTGCTTAGTGGCCAAGAGTCAGAAGCACTTAGAAACCTGCTTGTCGGGGAACGGTGTCTTGACTTCTCAGCCTGTGCTGTATAGTATTATCTGTTGGGATTGTGTGGATCTGATGAAGCAGCTCTGTCCGTTGGGGCTGCCGGAGAGAACCTCAGTGGGATGGACTCTCTTTCAGTGGTACTTTCGGGGCTCAGACCTTGAATTCTATGCTTCGAATATTCTCAATGTTCATCCTTTGAACATTTCTCCTTGCTATGATCTGCGTGTCTGTGTCTTTTCAAAATTCATATGAAACTTTCACTCCCAATGTGATGATATTGGGGCCTTTGGGAAGTGGTTAGGTCATAGTGGCAGAGCCCTCGTGAGTGGGATTAGTGCCTTCATAGAAGAGGCTGGAGAAAGAGGCTGGCTCTTCTAATATCTGCGGGCATGGTAACAAGGCACTGTGTCAGCAGATGAATCCTCACCAGCACAAATCTGCCTTGGCCTTGGGCTTCCCAGCCTCCAGAACTCTGACACACTCATGATATGCTGGCAGATTTGTAGGAGGAATTTAAGAGGGGCATTCAAGTGGCAAAGGTGCTAGGAGGAGCCAATCTAAGAGCTCAGTGGAATAGCTTCTAAGAGGCTGGTGATCCACCTTGGGTATTCAACTTGGACAGGGTATTCATATCAGTTAGGGCCTGTCGAGCCTGCCAGGAAGATGAAGCTATGTACATTATGCCAGAGAAATCTGTTAGCTCAAAATAATCAGTCAAATAATTTCTAGGTTAATTATTTTGCATTTTCGTGTTTGCATCTGTACACCCAGCCCAAGACCTCAAAGGAATAAATCACAAATTCAGCAGGCAACGGTTTTGCTCTTCTCTAGGCTATCCCCAGCCCCCCAAATTATAAATGTTACACCATATATTATACAGTGATGCCTTCATAAATCTGTTTCTAGCTGGAGAAGAGGCATCACAAGTAGGGAATTTCATACAAGTCCATGCATGCAGAGTTCAGGCTCCAGAAGATAAATGTGTCAAGGATGGGTAACTGCCACCAAGTAATTATGCAACTTGCATTTCTGCTAGGAAATTCTGAGCCTGATTTATGTCTGATTAAACCATAAATCCACCCCTTGCACCAATTATCAAAAATATACTTTACAATCTTGAAAATGTTATTTTTGGAGAGTAAATAAACAATGGAATGTTGTGTTGGGTCCATGCCGTCAACCCTGCTGAGGCTTGGGTGGGGTCGAGGGTGTCTTGAGAGGAGAGGACGGCTTTGCAGAGAGAAGTGGAAGTGAGGATCCAGGAACTGTGATGACTTCATGAACTCTGGGCCTGAGCTTTCACGTGAGAAAATAATGAGAGTATGCATCCCCATCTTTATGGGGAAAAAATGGGCATATCATCTCCTTTACTAAAGTAATGAGATAGCGTTATTTTGAAAGAGTGAATCCCCTGTGATTTCCACTCTGTGTTTTTATTGTCTGTGCCAGCTGCTACCAATCACCAAATTCTAAATTTGTAGGGTTTGGACTATGCACCTCAGTCCCAGAGAATTAATGAACAGCTTGGAAAAATATTGCTGTTTGGCCCCAAACAAGACATGTTAGTGTACTTGGACTCGACTGAAACCTGGGCATTGCTAGACCTTCTAAAGCAGGAGGGAAGCACTGGCCCTGACCAACTGCTATGGGAGCGAGTGGTTCCTGCCTTGCAAGGACCATGACAATGTCCACCTGTAGGGATACAAACGGGAACACAATGGGGGTCTTCCCCATTGTTGTTACCCTTTCATCTCCATGATCTTTACTGTCCTGCCCTGTTGCATTAGCAGGGGATACAGATTGTCTTGCATCTATTGCCCATAATTCCCAGGTGCTGCCACTTTTTCCCTGGCCTGCTCTAACTCCAGAAATGTGTCTTTTCCTTCTGAGTGCTTGCCCACTCTGTTGCAAGCACTGGCCTCCTTGTTTCCCAGATGCCTTTGCAAGCACTTCTGCTCTGTGGCAAGCATCTGATTTAGCCCTACCAGTTGGCTCCCGACTCCCAGTCTTTTCCAGGAGACCGCTCCACAGGCAGCCCCTGAACATAGCTGATCAGCACATGACCTCTGGGGGATGTTTCCAGTGGCTAGGAGGTGGATTCCTGAGCAGGGGCCCAGACTATGGAAATGTGGGCTGTTATAAAAGGAAAATGAAAAGAGAAATGGATAATGAACATACAATCTTCTTCAGGGAAACCTAGGTGTGTATTATTAGTGTTAGTGTGGTCTACGGTAGTTTATACAACTGTTGTTGTCATTTTAAAGATTCTGTATCAAAAATTCTCTGATACTGTTTAATAGCACCTGTCTCAAGGAGTAAGCACAGAATGGAAGTGTGTGTTGAAAAGCAAAGGCACATCAAATCATACATATAATCTCCTTTTCTTTTATTTCTTTCTCTTTTTTTTTGTGGGTACCGGGGGTCAACCTCAGGACCTCGCGCGCCAGCAGGCGCCGGTGTTGCTGAGCGATATCACCGGCCCCCTTTTTCGTACGTGGGTTCCAGGAGTCGAACTCAGGCCCTCGCGCTTGCCAGACAGGCGCTTACGCCGCTGAGCCATCTCACGGGCCCCCTATTCTCCTTTTTAACAATTTAAATATTAAAAGTAAAATGAAGCCCACTATTGGCCCCTGCACCTAATCCCTTTGGATCTCAGAACTAACTCTGCTAACAGATGTGTAGTTCTTCTAATTGTTTCACATGCAAAAGAAGATATATACATAAATAGGATATTGTTTACGTGTGTTTTATATAACTGGTATCATGTACATATCATTATGAAGCTTCTTCCACGCGACAGTATGTAAGGGAGATCTTACATTTCCCACACATCAGTCTCATTCTGCACAACTACTGAACTCTACGAACAGTTTTTTTCAGTTTATGTGATTCTGAACAATTTTGCAATGACTAGCTTATGTGAGTGTGTGAAAGTTTTCCTTTAGGAAAGATCAAGAGAAGTCAAACTGTTAGGTAGTAGGGTATATGCATCTCTGATTTAAATAAGTATTGTCAAATTTACTCCTCAACTTGAAATGCAAGAGAATATCATTTCACCACACCCTAGTCAATACTAATATTTTAATTTTTTAAATCTGAAGTGGTATTTCTTTATTGGTAGTTAAATTTTTTTATTAGTATTGTGAAAATATGCTTCATTATTGTATGAATTTGCATTTCATTGATAGCAGGTGAGATTGAACATTTCTATATGTGTTTACTACTACTTGGATTTCCTCCTCTGTGAATTACTTTTCCTATCCTTTGCCCACTTCTCTGTTGGATGGCTTGTCTGTATTTTCTTCTTGACACAAATGCTCTAGATGCCATCAATTCTGACCAGGGAAACTTGGGGACACAATTCACTTTGTTGTTTACTTGAGTAATTCCCTTGTGTGTAGCACAAAGCCTAAGTGGCCATGAATGGTAGTTCTAAATCTTTGGTGATGAATGTATAAAAATTTTATCTCTAAAATGTCCTTGTCTTTAACTTTGCCTATACTATGTTTCATAGTGGATGTTATGGCTTGTATCTAGATGTTCCCCTCCTCCCCAAAGCCTCATGTGCTCCTAGGTGAGGCTTTACAGAGGTGGCTGGATCTAGGGTGTGTGCATATGGATTAAGAGTGTGATAACTAATTCAGTCCACTGATTTGTTTATCATAGTTCTGGGTGTGGATAATGGAAAGACCCACTCTGGGTGTGGTTGGTGCCACCCAAGGGTTTATAGCCTAGATGAGATAAAAGGAAAGGGAGGCCTGCTGCTGTGGCTGACTGCTGCTTCACTGCTTCCTGCCTGCTCTGCCATGAACAGTTTCTCCCCTGTGATGCCCTTCTGCCATGCCACCCTGCCTTGAAACAAGCCAATTATGGACTGAAACTTCTACAAACTGTGAGCTACAATAAACCTTTCCTCCTTTAACTTGTGGCTGTTGGGTATTTTGGGTAACTAAGACAGCTGGCAAGTCATTTATTTTTTGTATTCTTTTCTTTTAGTTTTTTCCTTTGTGTTGTTTGCCTCCTCGGCCTTGTTTAAGATCTCGTCTTTCCTCTGATTGTTTTCATAGTTTTATTTTTTTATGTTATGTCCTTAACCTATCTGAAAACTATTGGCAAGTGATGTGAGATAAGGATCTAAATATTATTCTTGTTAAATTGTTATCAGACAATTGTTGAATTGATATTCTTTCTCCTTATCTAAAACACTGTACTACCTTTATCATATACTAGTTTTCCCTAAATTCATTGGACCATTATTTGATTCAGTATTCTGTTCTTATTAAAATACATTTTGGAGAAATTATTTACATTTTGTTATACTAATCAATGGTTATCACTATCAATAACTGAGAGGTTGAAGTTGAGATAAAAATTATTCTACATCAACTTTAATTCATAGCATAACTGTTGATGTTATACTAAACTATGTGCTAAAATCATATGGGGTTCTCACTTCTGAATGGGGCTCAGACAATCTCAATAATCCTCTTGTCATCACAGAGCCCCCATGTCAAAGGCCCCTCTCTAGACACTGATATAAATACTGATTCTTAAACACAAAATCTTGGTTCCTAGTGAAGGAGCCAACTTATTTTTATTTCTTCTTGAATATTATACTTGACTTGAATTAACCAAGTTCATAGTGAATTAATACCACTGACTAATATAGATTTTAACTTTAAATGAACTGATCATCTGCAGCAAGAATGCAAAGATATTACAAACGTGAGCTTTTCCATGGGCCTGTGAGAATTCCAACGGATGGCTCAGTCCAGCGAATAATAGTGGTGAGTGAGTAGGTATATTCACTGAATAGATGAATGAAGGAAGACATAGCCTCTACTGCAAAAGTATTATTTTGCTTTCTTTATTTCTTTGGGATATTTTGCTGATTTTCCTCCTTCACGGTGCCTGTTTTGCTGTCATTCTTTTAAGACATATGAAATTAGAACTTGGCATGAATTTGGTTTCCTTAGCTAGAACACTTTGAATTAATTTAATTCTTTTCTTTGGATTTTATTTAAATCTAATATTTAGGTTTGGTTTGTGATTTATTTGTTGCTCAGTTATTGGTTATAAAAACGGAAGCCTCTCATTCTCTAGATTTGCTTTCCATATGGGCCAACTGAATGAAAGTTGCACTTATTTTACTCTCCCTTCTCTGCAGAGAGCACTGTCTTAACAGAAAGAATAGATTTGTACAGTGCACAGTGGTGTCCTCCTTTACCCCCATACTCCACTCCATTCTCTGTCCATGCTTCCCTAAAAAGATGGAGCTGCCTGGCTCAGACTGCCCCACTCTCTGCTGTATGCCAGTTTGTCAGTGCCTCAGTCTTAAAGCTCTGTGTTCCTTGATTCTGCTGACTGCAAAAGCTACTCCTGTAATTATCCCACAGTCTTCTAGTAGTTTCCGGGCCTGAGTTCTTATCAAGATTGTCTTACAGAAGTTCAAATGGTCTCCTTTGTGCCTGTTTGAAAACTATGGAGTACAGCAGAGCAGCCTTAGAATGGCTATACAGGGGATAGTGTGAGCTCATGCTGATTCTACACAAGTATCTATTTGATGCTGAGCAAGGTTAGCTTCTTCAGTCAAACTAGGGACACAGCAGAGCCCCAAATGTTATTCAGCACAGCAAACATCATCTATATTTTCCCCCAGAAATCTTCCACAAGTGCCTTCCACAGTACATTCCAACATGCTGGTACTGTGTTTAGGGGTGGTGCTGCCTCATTCAGACTGTCGTCTGCAACTCTGCTCTTTTCCCTAAAGCATTTGTAAAATACTGCAAAGTTGAAACCAAAACTCCAAGACTCATAGATCCTTAGATCTGAAAACACTTTAGAGGTCTCCTAGTCAAACCACATCATTTTAGAAGTGGGATGAATGGATGATTGTTTATATATTTGAGTATATATATATGTACTTGTATATAATTATATTCATGATATTGTTAGCAAATAAATGAAAATTAGTTCATATACATTTAAACTTTAAGTGAACTGACCATTTGGTATAAGCCTAAAGACATTTATAAACACAGTAAAATAAGCTCTTCTTTTAAATATCCACACCTCCCATTGTTGTGTGTGTGAGTTTGCACGTGTGTGCACGCATGTGTGTGTGTGTGTTTACAAGAATGTGGGGCTAGAGAGGTTGCTGATTACCACCCATTATACCGATCAGTGTGGCTCAAATGTAGAACAGTTTCCAGCTACATGTGGGATTCTGGCTGGCTGCTCTTTTACTCTGAAGTCTGTTTTATTTTGTGAAACAGTTTCTTATCACAATTATTTATTATTCCTCCCTGGGAGACAGGAAGGGGATGGTCTTTACTGCAGTTCTCATGTTAACATGTGAGAAAACTGAGTTTATATAGAGCTTGTCATGCTATTCCTGGGAACAGACACTTAAAACAAGCCAGGAGGCCCCGTGGGCTCCCTGTCACTGAGCTCGGCATGCTCATCCAGCCCTAGGCCCCTTAACAATGATGAAAATGATGTCACACGGAAATTCCCCAAATTGAGAGTTGTTTAAAAATCCCAGGAAGCACTGATTAGGCATTAGTTACCCCTGCATGGATATTTCTGAATGTAAAAATAACACGGAGATTCTGTGGGTTTTTCTTACTAGTGCACTATTACCTCATAGAAGCTTCAATCCCAAAGTGCTTCATCATCATATTTATTAAGAGCCATTCAGGGGGTCAGGGATATAGCTCAGCGGCACAGCACCTGCCTGGCAAGCTCAAAGTCCTGAGTTCGATTACCGGTACAAAAAAAAAAAAAAAGAGCCATTCAGCAAGTTAAGCCTATCGGTGATGGCCTCCAGCAATTTAGAGTCCGTAAGTATATTAGTGAGAGATCAATCATTCCACAAATACTGATCGAGTTGTACTAGGTGCTACAGAGATCATGATACAAAGATCTGCCACTGTCTTCAAGAAGCTTGAAGTGCAAGGTAGATGCTGATAAATGAAAAGGCAATTGCAATCCAGGAGAATAAGCACAATTATTCTAGAAGTTCAGTGTGCTGTGGGCTGGGAGGGGTGCTTAGATCAGACCTAGACAGTCAGAAAAGCTTTCTAAATGGAAGCCTTCATGGTGGAAAAAAGAACAGTATGTGTGAAAACCGGAAGACAAGAAAGCAGGATACATTTGAGAAAATGAAAAAAGTTTAATCTGGCTGGAGCACGGCATGAAGGGTGAGTGGGGGTGTTGCGGATCAGTTGTAGGGATGACAAAGATACTACTAGCAAGATGACTAGAAGATAGATCATTAGGGGCTGGCCCTGTAAGTTCTCTTCACAAGATTGAACTTGATCCATACACCATTAATTAATTATTGTACTATGCACCAAGAACTATTGTTGGGGATAAAGCAACAAGTAAAACAAAAGCATGCCTCTGGGAGCTTCCATTCTCCTAAATGGTAGGGTGAAGTCAATAAACAAGTAATCAGATTAAAGAGGTGCTATGTCAAGTGGGGATAAATGCCAAGAACACCTCAGGGTGGGGGACAAGCAGTGTCAGGGGACGGCTCTCAATTCATGCCGCATGGTGTAGAGCTCTTAAGAGGTGCAGGAAGGAGGCAGGCAGACCGTGAGGGGGAGCAGCACGCCAAGTGCTGAGCAGTGCTGTGCTCTTTGTGTTGCAGGAGCCACTGTGACCGGAGCAGAGGAGGGGAGGACAGGAATGGTAGGAGATGGAGTGGGAGAGGGGAGGGGGCCAGATCAAGAGACTTGGAGGACTTTATTCTAAGTGTGATGAGAACTCACAGGAGAGTTTCCATAGGGAGGTGGCGTGACTTCACTGGTGTAGTTGTAGCTGCAGAAGAATGGCTTGAGAGTGGAGGTTGAGAATGAAGAGGCAGAGCAGGCAGGGAAACCAGCTGACTGATTATAGACAATCAGACAAGCAGTGCCGAACCCCTAAGCAAGGTCTCACCGGCAGGATGCGCTGCAAGTTAGAGGAGAAGAGTTTGAGGAACTTGAAGGATGGGAAGAGGTTCCTTGGTTCCAAAATACATTTTTTTGTTTTGTTTTTAAAAATTTGTATTAAAATTAGTGAAAATTAATGAGAATAAAAATTTATTTTAAAAGTGAAGTATTATTTTAGCAACTACACAAAGGAATAATCAGTTCACTTGGTTTGATAGAAATGATAGCTTTTCTTTCTTGGTTTTTTGAGACAGGGTCTTGCTATGTAGTTCAGGCTGGCCTTGAACTCACTATGTAGTCCAGGCCTTGAACTCACTGTCATCCTCCTGCCTCAGCCTCCCAAGTACTGGGATTATGGATGTGCACCACAACACCCGGCTAGAAATGATTTTTTTTATTAGTTTGGGTACATTTGACTGTAATTAGCAGAAATCTTGACTCAAAGTAGTGGCTCACATAATGTTTCTCAAACGCTGACTTGCTTGGGAACATCCTGGAGATCTTGTTCAGCTACACATGTCACAGGCACCAATTCTAGTGTCTGATCAGAAGGTCTGAGTTGTGGCCAGAATTTTCCAAAATATTCTTGGGAAAAATATTTCTATTACAATCTGAATGCTGAAGCTTTCCCTGTGTAGAATAATTTTTGAATTGAAAGAATTGAAAATCCGGGGCCAGTGAGATGGCTCAGCATTGTAAGGGCCTGCCTGGCAAGCGCGAGGTCCTGAGTTCGACTCCCGGTACCCACATACAAAAAAAGGGCCAGTGATATCGCTCAGTGGCATGGACGCCTGCTGGCATGTGAGGTCCTGAGGTCAACCCCCGGTACCCACAAAAAAAAAAAAAAAAAAGAATTGAAAATCCTATTCAGCAAATTCTGCTTTTGTTTTTGGATCTCAAAAACAAAGCTTTTAGGGAGAAAAATAAGAAACAGAATGATATATAATGCAATGGTATTTACATAAATAAAGATGCATGCATGCAAAATGATACTTAAAACTTTGGAAGAAAGCACATAATACAAAAAATGCCCAATAAACAGAATAGGATGGTTGTCTATCATGAAGTAAGGTTAGTACAAGATAAGAGGATGTTATAAAACAGAACAAGAAGTTGCAGAATGAAAAAAATTTTTTTTAGATAGAACAAATTACCAAGCATTACTGAACATTAACAATTCAATACTGATTACTTAGTCTAGTTTAGAGAAGGCCTCTAAGAAATGAGGTCTGGGTAGGCGGGCTTTACCAGTGAGAGGTAGAAGGCAGGAATACTAGACAAATCATGCCAAGAAGGTGGGCGTCATCTGACTGCTCAGGAAGAGGTCTTTAGGGCATAAGAAATGAAAGAAACAGAGTCCTAAAAATAAGTTTTGGGGCCGGTGAGATGGCTCAGCGGCATAAGCGCCTGCCTGGCAAGCACAAGGGCCTGAGTTCGACTCCTGGAACCCACATATGAAAAAAGGGCCGATGATATCGTTCAGCGGCACGGGCGCCTGCTGGCGTGCGAGATCCTGAGGTCGATCCCCGGTACCCACGAAAAAACAAACAAACAAACAAGTTTTGCCTCCCTCACATATCTATTTAAATCTAACTCTGGGTGAAGTTTTATTTTTGTTTCTCTCCATGCCCCAGCAGTTTTCCAAAAGATAGATTATTCTGATATTTAAGAAAAACTTTGTGTTTTCCTCTCTACACTTAGGAATTTCACCAATTTCTTTGGAATGACAAGCATCAGAAAAAGTTCTGCAACTGCTGAAACCAGTGTTCCACAGTCTATCGAGGTTCAAGGTCTCCTGAAAAGAAAATTTGCAGTTGATTAATTTAGAGTTAAAAGAAAATAAAACTGGCAGAAAGTGGCTTGGATTTTCATCTTCAGTTTTGTGAGGAAAATGATAATCACTTCATAGCTAAGTACTACTTAGTTGACAAGGCATGTTCACATGTACTAAACTACTTGATCTTCATATCCACTCTGTTGGACAGCTATTTTACAAATGAGGAAACTATAACGTGAATGACTTGTTCAGGTTGCTTAACTTGTAATCTGTACTATTCCTGTGTTCTGGAACTTTCTGTGAGTCTGAGGTCAGTTTCTTAACTTGTCTTTGCTTCCCATTATGACATTTGCCAGTTAACTTTATGAGGATGTTTAAGAGAAAGGTGATGATAATATGGATGGCAAAATGCATTTAAAAAAAAAAGTTCTAGAGAAAAAAATTAGATATATAGATAGATAAATAGATAGATGATAGATAGATGATAGATAATTTGCCAAGATTTCTATTTTTACTGCTTTTGAAACATTTGCAACTAGGTCTTTGTGAGTTATCAACTGTCTTAAAGCAATGATATTTAGCATAGATCTGAGAACATCCAAATTGGACTTCCACTATCAGGGACCTTTCCCCAAGGGAAGAAATATGCAGCAAGGCAAGAGCTGCGTGGAGAACTTTATTTATTAGATGAAGCCTTGGTTCCAAATCCATGGGATTTCCCCGAGTAAGCTTGGTTAGCCTAAAATGGAACCTACAATTGAATCTTAGATTTTATCACTCCTTTGAGGAAGAAAGGCTGGTCCAAAGTCCATCCCAGCAAAATGAAGAGGGAGTGTATGAAGAAAGGAGTTGAAAATAGGGATGGTCAGGTGCTGTGCTTATTACTCCAAATGTTAAAGGTGGAGCATCTGAGCCCAAATATATAAACTCTATGGCTTTAGGCCCTGGTGCCCAGAGTCGCAGGCCAGTGTCCAGGGACATGACCAATCTCTGGCATCCATTTGCTTCAGAGAAGGGGAGTCTATTAGAGTGCTGGATTAGGACAGTTCCTGAAAACTCTCCTGGCTAACAATGCTCAAAGCAATAAGACTCCAAATTTTGAAAAAGGGATGAAGAAATCAAATCTCTCTAAGATTTATTCATTTGATAAGAATTTTGTGTCGGCTGATGTGCCAGAGGCTGGAATACAGAGAATAATATTCATATGTATCTGTACCTATATCTATATTCATATCTATATCTATATCTGTACTTATATCATCCATATCTGTATCAACTATATTAAGAAACTCACATGAGAAATCACTTGAAACAAAAATTTCCCAGAAATTTTCTACTCAACAGTTATTTAAAGATAGTCTAAGGAGATAGATTAGATTCATGTACAATACCAGGAGACATTCAATTAAAAATAATACATAAATATGAGATCTATAACTTGAGATAAGGCAATGTGAATGGCAGGCAGAGTAGTGTTTTAGAGCTCTGGGAAAAAGACTAGACTCATATTTCTTCAATGATCATTTTAAGGAGAATAAGTTCTCCCAGCACAGCTCTTCAGACAAAAATATCCTTAAGGAGAGGCAATTTAACAGCCACCACAGATTGCTGGAATCATCCTTCCAGATCGATCGGCCTTGTAGGCTTTGTGTCACAGCTTTCTCTAACTCACGCTTCTCTTTGTCCTGACAGAAGCCACCACTGGGTGAGGTCTTTGGTTCAAATGGCCACCTCAGTTTTCTCTCTCATGATGTAGTTCCCACTTTGTTAATTCTCACTGTAGTTTCTACACCGAACTTTGGCCATGGCCATGTGTCCGTTATTACTATTATGGCTATGACTGCCCTATCTTCCAGAAGAATCATATGAAACAAGTGTCCCCAGAAGTCTGTACATGGATAGCTCCACTTGAGATATGCCTGGTGTTCCTGGTTATGTGGGAAGATGGTGTCCTTGTTTCCCTCCTCCAGCCACCTGCACCTCTTAATTAGGGTAGCAACAGTGAGACTTCAGGGCTCCTGACCTACACTCAAACCCACACTTTCCATTCTCCAAGCACTGACTTGAATTCCATTTTGGCATTGAGTCTGTGTACACTTTTGTCAAGATATACTAATATTTTATTTACTTGCATTCATAAATTCTAGTTCAAAAAGGCAATAGAGAAAAATATAAATGGTATGATATATTGCCTATGAGTGTGATAGCGTTGTTATTCTTAAAAGTTCTATGGCTATCTTGTTTAACACTATATCACACAACCCTAGTAGAGTTGACAACACATAATAGATGCCCAAGCAATATTTGTTCTTTCTCAACTATTAATGGATATTAATTAACTAGCCATTATTTAAATAATCTAGCAGGACAAATAGGATAGATAAACACAATCAAACCAAGTAAATCAGCAAATGATGAAGAGAAAATGAGTGGATCTGACAGTGCTTCTTGGGTTACAGGAAGCCCAAGAAGGGTTATGAGCTGAGTGCTGGGGCTGTAGGACTTCTAGATGGGTCTGGACCTGGTGGTGTCAACTAAGAAAGACTCAAGTCACCAAGACTAAGTCACTGCGGCTCTGGTGCACCCCATGATGAAGGTGTGGGAGCTGAGCCCACGACAGTGGGAGGGTTAGAGGGTTCGTGTCTGGAATTGTAAGAAGAAAGGAGAAAAGTGATTACCCTAAATGGCACAACCAAGCTTCACTTCATTTTATTGGTAGTAGAAAGATGCTAGTGAAGGTAACAAAGTCACTAATTCATGATGAAAGCAAAGGGTCCAGGTTAAACTTGCATATTATCTATCATATCACAGCAGTCATTGTGGAAACTGTGAGAACAAATAAGATATTTAAAAACCCCACCAAGATGTGAACCACTTCTTCCTCCTTGATTGTTCAGTGTGACCTTCACTGGACATAATTTTTATTGAGAACACTTGCCCCCACTTTACTGCACTGATACAACTCCATGTGTGTCTGCTTGCAAAAGTCAAACCCCATTACAGGGAGGGCGATGCAATGTCTTAACATATCATTGTGTTCCCAAGACTGAGAACAGTTTCATACAAAGAAAGTACTTCTTCAACGTTTGTTGCATGAATACCTGTAAATGAGCATTAGTTCACAAAGCAATTTCACCTCATTTAATCCTTACCCTAACAAGTAGACACAAATTATTAGTCTTTAAGAGAGAGATCAGGCTTGAGCACTGGGTAGGGATGGTATCCACATTTGGAGAAAGAAAGCATAATTCAAAGAGGCCAGAGAAGTTGGGACAACAGACTGGACATGGGTGTCAGGAGCCACCAAAGACAAAGATAGCCAAGAGGCATTAGGGGTTATGGGGTAGGGCTGTAAAAAGGGTTAGCTACCAAGGACCTCAGAGGTAAGCAATCAGAAGGGGGAGGGAGGCTAAAGACAAAATGGCCAGGGACCAAGAAGTGAGGTCAGGAAGAAGGGGGGAGGGTCTGCATTACGAGCAAATCATTTCGAGAAATTTGACACTAGGAGAAAAGAGTGAAGCTAAAAGAAACAAGAATCAGCCAAGCTTCAGATATAGTTAGACGGAGGGGAGACCAATGGGATGAGACAACACTGAACTGCACGGTGAAGGCTCAGAAAGAGCAGCGATGGTGAAACCATGTGCATTTCACTTCTCTGTCCTTCTCTCCATCCACCTCTCGTAAAATGATCAACTCCCCAGCACAGCTTGATTAGGGTCAGACAAGTCCATGCTACAGTTACTTTGCTTGGTCTAAACAGCCATCGTTCTCTGGTTATTACCAGACTCAGAAATGTCTTTGAAAATATCTTTTCTCTCCTTTTGGTTTTTGTTCTCAAAAATAGTCTGCCTCTCCCCGAGAGAAATAACTGCTTTTTTGCATCTCTGATGACAGCATGAGAAGCCAAAGCTACAGAACCTCACCCAAAATAGATCAAATATTTTAAATGTTTTCTTATTTGCACCCCTCTCAAGTATGCCTGCAATGCAAAGCCAATTATGAGGTTGGCTTTTTCCCCCCTGAAATGAGTGAAGGATGTGTTTTCTGGTTGGGAGGTGAGGCCAGGCCCCACCACAGGGTCCTGGTGAGATTTCAGACAACCTTCATTAAGCCAGGCAGGGGGATGAAATGTATACAGCTGGGTAAACAGATACACACAGTGCAAGAGGGTCTCTCTTAGTCTCACCATCCTGGGTGCCATCTTGTGTACATGTCAGAGCTTCCTGCATTGGAATGTCAGTTCCTTAAAGGCAGGCATGGAGATTTCATGACTATAAAAGACACAGAGCCTAACACTAAGTCTTGAAGGTACATGCGAATGAGTGAATCAAAGAATGAATGAACTACCCGAGAAAATCCAGTCACAGCTCTGTGACTCAGGTACTGACTAAAGAGCAACTTCTCATAGATGGAACTTTTTTACATGCTCTGAGGGTGGTTTAAAGCCAAGAGTGCTGAGGATGCGTGAACTGGAAAGGGTGGAGACCATAGAGGTACCCAGTTATCACTCAAGAAATAAGGAGACAGAAATTTCCCGTGGGGAACAGAGGGTATTTGCCAGTCCTGTTTCACAGAAGTGGGAAAAGTTACCATTTTTCCTTCCAGGTGCACCTTTGTCCCCATGGGGTCTTCTCTGATTGCAGCCTTTTTCCGTTTTGTCAGGTCTTTAACTTTATCCCAGGTAACCAGGGCCTTTCGCCTCCTGTCTGTGCTCTAAGAGACAGGCCCCACCAGAATGGGTCAGCTCACCGTTCCTTACTCAGAAAGCACTGGGCACCAAGATGCTAAGCTAGGCCATGGCTGAGAGTGTCAGCCTTGGGGAGCCACATGTGTGGCCATGTTGAGGACCTCACAGCCAGGGCAGGTCTACTCCTGTTAGTCAGGGGCCCTGAGCAAACTGCGCTGCCAGTCTGAGGACAAAGAAGGGAAGTGGCCTTTTCCCACATAGGTGACCAGACACTACTGCCCTGGAGAGCATATCTGCCTATATAGCAGGTGAATAACAAAAGAAACCAAAATTTTAAAGATAACACCACACCTGCATACATCCCCCATGGAATTAACAAATGTAATAGCTTTGTCATAAATGGTTTGGGCCTTCTTTTATACATGGCAGATACACTTTAAATCCACTGATTTCATGACCAGTACTATTCAGCTCTTTCTCCTTAGATAGGCAGCCACTAATCTTGAATCTGATGCGGTCCTAATCCATTCTTGCAGGCATCCATAAATAATCCCTAGGAGGTATTTGCTTTTTTGTTTGCTTTTGCCACCTGATTTTTGTTTGTGTTGTTGTTTATATCTAGACTTCAGGCAAAGCTGCCTGTACCCACAGGTGTGGCTCTGGGAGGTGACTGGATTATAGAGCTGACAGCTGACTTGGGTTAGGAGCTGGACCTGATGGGAGAGGTGATCACTAGAGCTCAGCTGCTCTGCACCCCAGCAAATTCTCCTCAGCTAAGCCCTCTGCCTGCCGTCCTGCCTGAAACCTCCATAAACTACTGTGAGCCGAAAGAGGCCTTTCCTCCTCTAAGCTATGGGTGTCTCAACAAGACAGTAATGAAGTTTATCTTTGGTTTTGTCTTGTTTTCTAGTACAAGTTGGTGTTGTTTTTGTGTTTTGTTTTGTTTTTTGTCTGTTTTTGGTCTTGCTTTCACTCAATATTCTTTTGAGATCCAGGAACAAGACATTCACTCATTTTAGCTACTATGTAGTACTCCCTCTTACACCAGAATTTGTAGCCTCTCCCCAGGCTTCCATTGGCATTTGTTCCATTGTTTTCACTGTTACAGACAACACTCTAATGAGCTCCTATTGTTTCCTTGCTGAAGAGGAAGTTTTGCATGATTAAGCATTTTTTCTTTACCAATCTGGTGGATGTGAAGTAGCATCACTGTTATAACTTGCATTTCTCTGATTGCTAATGAGGTTAAGTATCATTTCAAGACTTTTGTGGATTATTTTATCCTGTGCCTATTTTCATTTCCCTCCCGCCCTCCCTTTCTATCTCTGTCTCTGTCTGTGTGTCTCTCCCTTTCTCTCTGTCTCTGTTTCTCTGTCTCTCTCCTTATAGGAATTCTTTGATATTCTAGATTTTAATCTTTTGTTTCATACATTAAAATTTTTCTCTTGGCTGGTCTTTTCACTTTATATATGGTGCCATTTGTCAAGCAGAAAGTGTCTACATCTTGATATAACTACATTTTTCCTCTCATTTAATTTTTACTCAATCCGTATAAATATTAGTTAGCTTTTTCTTTGTCCAAACTGTTCCAAAATCTTGTTGAAATGTGTGCTTCTCGCTCCCTGCACATAAGGCCGGGGACTCAGCGACCTGCTGGTCCCGGTGGGGCTGCTGGCCCGGCCCAGCTCCATGTGTCTGTGTCTCATCTTCTCAATTTGGAAACCAAGCTGAAGAGCAGCCACTATCTGGGGTGTATTAGTTTCCTGTGCTGCTGTCACAAATTAACACAACTTGGGTGGCTTAAAGCAACGGACATTTCTTCCCCCACCGCTTGGGAGGCCAAGAGTCCAAAATCTAAGTGCCGACAGAGCTGTTGGCTTTTTCTGTAGGCCCTGAGGGAGAATCTGTTCAGCGCCTCTCTGTTGGCTTCCGGTGGTCACTGCAGTTGTTAGTTTGTAGACACACGGCTGTGACTTCTGCCTCTGTCTTCCACCCTCTTCTCTTCTGTCTTGTCTCAAATCTCCTTCTGTGTTTTCTTATGAGGGTCCTTGCCCTTGGATGAGAGCCTACCTCAGTGAGCTAGTATGATCCTACCCCAGATGCTTAAGTTACATCTGCAAAGACAACTCGTATCCACGGGCTCTGGATGAACATATCTGGGGGCACCATCAGTCCACTACACTGGACGTGTTGTTGTCATAGCAAAGGGCAGGTGCTCAAGCGAAGCAAAGGCAAAGCAGGTAAAGCCTCCTCACGTGTCTTTGAATAGGCACGCCATCACTTCTGGAAATTTCCAGCGAAGGAAAACAGACTGGCAAGTCCAGCTGTGGAAAGCACTGCAGAAACAGAGGCAAAGAATGTGTTTAATCCCTAAAAAAGATGAAGTGAATAGTTGATAACAGTGATCCAGTCTATCACAAGCTATGTTATTTTAAAAGTTAAATGATACTACGTATGACGTTTAACAAGAGTTAGCATCCTCTGTGCCACCGTGCTCAGAACCGACCCTCCTCTCAGGCAGGTGCTCTCAGCTCCTCCATAAAGATGACTCTCAGGCCCAAGTCACTCCCTGAACACTATCTGTGTGTGTCAGCCACTTGGATGGCTGGCATTAGGCATCTTCCTACAATGTGCCATTTCCACCCCTCCCTGCAAATCCGCACCTCCCTCGCAGTCCCCATTTCCTTCGATGACACCGTCCTCTCACTGTTCAGACCCTAAAATACACATCCTTGTTTCCTCCCTTTTCCTCACATCTCTCACTGAAACCATCAGTGAGTCTCCACACAGCCAAAACTCAACACTTTCAGCGCCGCTCCCAGCCACTAGTGTCCTAGTCCAGACCTGCCTCTTGCTGTGAGGAGGCGAGAGCTCCTCCTGCCTCTGCTCTTTCAGCCTTGCCATCTGTTCTACACAAGGTGGTTGGGTGACAATTTTCCTCCTGGCTCAGCATCTTCCAGTGACTTTTCCTCTGGGACTGAGAAGCAAATTGAAAGCCCTGACCATGGCTCTGAGGCTCTCTGTGGTCCGATGGGGCTGTTGACTCTCAGTCCACCCCAACTTCTCTGGACTCTGCTGTTTTTTAATATGCACTTGTTATGCTCACCTTTGAACCCTTTTTTCCATAGATTCTTGGTGCTCATTACTTTTCTTTATTCACATCTCAGAGAAGACTTCTCTTTTTCTCTGTTTCTTTATCCTCTCTTATTTTTTCTTTACAGCTCTTCCCATTGCCTGACATTATACATCTGTGGATCCATGAATGTGTTTATCTGTCTCCCACCATCAGAATGCATTTAGGTCATAACACCTAGAACAGGCCCTGCCAATGTGACAGAAACTCAGTTACCAATGAATGAATTTAAAAAGTGAGCTATTTTATTATTCTTTTGGGTATTTATTTCCATTCCTAAATATCATTCTAACTCTGCTATCTATTAAGTGTTTAATAGGAGACGTTCTCTGTCCACTGAAATCCTTGGACATGCTCTTGCCTGTTGCCTTCTGAGTCCAATTACATCATCATCATTTCGCTGAGATCAATTATTATGACTGTGTAAGTTTTTCTCACTGTTAAAATATGTTGCCCAATGGTTACTTTATTTTTTTTCCTGGTACCAACTTTTGCCTTTCTTGAAATCATGATGATCCCAATCTTCTACTCTCTTTTCTATCACAAATGTTTTCCCCCAAGAATCCATCAGCCCATCTAGCTACTTGACTCTTCCTAAAGCACCCTCCTGGAGCCCTCAGTTCCAGTGTTTCCTGGCTGCTTTCTAAACCATATACAGCTTTTGTCCTGTAATTTCTCTTCACCGTCTTCATGCAGTTTACCTTTTACTTGCCTTGGGTCTGTATCCTGATCCTTGGCTTCTCTCTTGCTTTCTGGTTTCCACTTCAACTTTTCCCCAGTTTGGATGAGCTTATAACCTCAAGAACTTGATAACTTTGGAATAAAGAAAGTTTGTCTTACTCTTTTCTCTTTTCCTATAACAGAATACCCAAGATTGAGTACATTAAAAATAGAGGTTTGAGTAGCTCATGGTTCTGGAGGCTGGGAACACTAAAAGCATGGTGCTGACATGGGCGAGAGCCTTCCTCCTGCATCATGACCTGGCGGAGGATCTCAATCATCAGGCAGAGTGAGGTGCTAGCTCAGGTCTTTCTTCTTATAAAGCAAGGAACACCACCTTTCTTACCTCATCTAATCCCAACTGTCTCCCAAAGTCCCCACCTCCAAATGTCATTAACATATGAATTGGGGGATTAAGTTCCAACACATGAACTTTTGGATGATACATTAAAGCCACAGCACTGTTTATGCTTTGCCCAGTGGGCCCTTTGAATCAGGAGACTTCTTTAGTTTTGAGAAATCTCATTTAATTGTTTCCGTTAATAATTTTCTTCCCAGTCTTTCTTCTGTCTTTTTGTTTTTCAGAAACACTCAGATGTTGAATTTTTAAATTCACTTCCTATTATTTTTAACTTTTCTCTCCTTTTTTCCAATCTTCTTTTTGTTCTCTTTTTCTGTAAGACTTTTCCTAAACTTTGCCTTATATTCCTTGAACTGAATTTTATAATATTCTGCCATCATGCCTTTTTATTTACAAGTGTTCTTTTCCTATTCTCTGCAAGTGACTTCTTATATTATTTTTAAATATATTTTGAGTTTTAATCACAATGTAGTAATTATACATGTTTATAGGCGATAACATTTTGATATATGTATAGTGTGTAATGATCAAATCAGAGTAATTGACATATCTGTATTTATATATTTATCATATCTTTGTGTTGGGAACATTCCAAATGCTCTCTACTGTTTAATTAATTGTTGTCAATTGTAGTTATCCTACTATACTATAGAACATAGGAGTTACTTCCAGTCCACCTGCACCCCTGGGCCTATTAACCACCCTCTCTCCATCCCACCTTCCTGGCACCCTTTCCAAGTTCTGGTAACCACTATCCTATCCTCTGTTTCTACGAAATCAACATTTTGCTTTCACAGATAAGTGATATCATACAGTATTTGTCATTTTGTGCCTGACTTACTTCACTTAACGTAATGCTGTCCATCTATGTTGCTGCAACTCATGAGTTTTTATTCTTTTTTATGGCTGAATTATATTACATTGTGTATATATCATGTTTTCTTCACCCATTCATCAGTTGATGGGCATTTAGGTTGGTTCTGTGTCTCACTCACTGTGAATAATGCCACAATAAGCATGGGAGGGCAGAAGTCTCCCAATTCCAATAAGCCAGGCCCACAATGTGAGAGGCAATTTCCTCAGGTAATAGTGGCTCTAAGAGGTTTAGTAACTTGCCAGTGGTTATGGAGCTTAATGACAGAATCAGGGTTCACACATCCAACTGACTTTTAAGCTCCATCCCACACTGCCACTCTGTCTTAACCACTGACCAACTTTGGGCAAGTGAAGACCTGGTCTTCTAGCTTCTCAAGGAGAAGGCAGACCTCCTGATTCACCTGCTTGGTTTCTGGGGTTGCAAGTAAACTGGGCAAGCTGGAGAGGCCCTCAAGATCAGGAAAGCAGTGCAAACAAAAGGGCGTAGCCTAGTGACTCTGCCTTAGGGAAGGTAGCGATGATGTGGTCCCAGCTCACAAGAGGCCCCAAAGGTGTCAGAGAGGATCGCATTCTCCTAGAGTCCTGTGGACTCATGAGGGGAAAGAGAACGTTAAATACAATTTACAGGAGGCCACCATTTTGGATTAGCCTCCTGCACTAGGCTCCAACAAACCAAGTGAAACCAGATGGAGTCATGCATGCTGGGGGCCACGTGATCAAACTGAACTCGGAACAGTTTTTTAAAAACGAAAACAAAAACAAGAGGCCTACAGCAATTAATCAAAAGGGACCCAGTTGATAAAGAAGTCCCCTCTGTTTCAACTGTATAAAGTAACTTCGAAATAACCAATCTGTTTTCCAATCTGGTTTCCAAATTTTGTTTTTCATGTATTCTAGTTTATTTTAGTTTAGGGTAGGAATTTTGAAACCAAGTTTATTGTTTCCACATAATCCATAATCTGCTTTCCTTAGTCTTTTTCTGTCTATAAAATCAAGCTCTTTGCTCAGCTTATTAGAACATTCATTGTCTTTTATGGAATGATATGTTGCCTGATTCTAGAACTACAAATAAAGCCAATTAAGATCTTTGGGGAAACAATGAATTCAACTCCTTTGCATAAATATCCAATAGTGGGATTGCTGGAACCTATGGCAGTTCTATTTCTAGGTTTTTGAGAAGTCACCATACTGTTTTCCATAACGGCTATACTGATTTGCGTTCTTAATGACAACAGATCAGCATTCCCCTGAGAGTGATTTTTAAAGCACCTTTTTCTTGTTTGATGGACATAATTCTCTTTTACCTCATTGAGAGTCATAATTATAATTTTTGAAGTTATTTCCTCAAAGCGATCTTCCATTTCCTGTGCTACCTTCTCCTATTGAGTTCCTTTTCCTACTGCTTATTCTATTCTCTGAGCCTTCTTTAACTTGATGTTCATATTTAAGATCGAGGTTCTGAGCCGCTGATTGGAAGTCATGGTATGCTATTCTCTAAAAGGCCTTGGACAGAGAGCCAGATATTTCACTGGTCCCTTTAAAGTTTGTGCCTGCAGGTCTGCTTTCCACTGGCTCACCAGTTTCCTTAGTGTGGAACCCTCCAGTTTCCTATCTGCAGAAGGCAACCTTAGTGTCCCGGGACCCTGGAAGGTGAGGGGTCTGTGGATGTTTTAGCGCTGAGTGAACTGGCTTTCCCTGGAATATTGGTTTTCAGTGTGTAGCCTCTTCCCTCAAGTCTCTGCCAGGTACCTCTGAGTCCAGCACTTCTCTTCAGGGAATAAACAATAAAATTCCAATCTTCTGTCCTGTTGAGAGTGGTATTCATCTAGCACTGGGCAGGAGAGGCTATCTGAGTTTCTCACTAGATTTTCAACCAAACCAGTTCTCCACTCCACTCCATACCTTCAGAAATTCCCAAGGTTTCCAAATCCCGAGTTTCCCCCCCGAGTCTCAGGCATGAATCAGCATCTTTCTTGTCAGCCTCCCAGTCCACAGGACCAGAATTCATTTTCTTGGCTCTGTTAAGTCAATTACCAGCCATCTGTCCATTTTCCATATTCCAAAGTTTGTCTGACGCCTGGACTCCTGTTGACTCCTTTCCAGGACTCTTTGCCTTGTAGGATTTATGTATGCTTTTTATTCTTTACTATCATTTTGGTGAGGTTTTAGAGAAGGAACAGAAATAAATGAGCAGTGTTCATTCAGTCTGCTGTGTTTAACCACTACCTCTAATTTATCAGTTTTTTATTTGTAAGTTCAGTTTTTAATGTTCCATACCCTGTGATAAAAATACACATCTATAATCTTTTCTCATAACTTCCAACTTTTGTTTTTCATGTATTCTAGTTTATTTTAGTTTAGGGTAGGAATTTTGAAACCAAGTTTATTGTTTCCACATAATCCATTGTGGAAGACCATTAATAGAATAATATGCTCTTTCTTCTGTGACGTTAATACTTCTACTGCTGTCTAAATGTTCCTATATGTGTTTGAACCTGCTTCTAGGCTTTCTGCTTTATTTTATTAACCTATCTGTCTATTCTTTTTTTTTTTTTTTTTTAATGTGGGTACCGGGAGTCGAACTTAGGACCTTGCACTTGCCAGGCAGGCACTTATGCCACTGGCCCTATTTGTCTATTCTTGCACCAATAACGTTTGTCTTAATTAGAAATGATCTATTAAAAGCTCATTACCTATTTTTACTTTTTTACTTTCTTATATTTACTATTTTTTCAAGTTCTAAAAAATAGATCATTTGGGAATTGTAACTGGAAAACTAAATTATAGATTACTTTGAGCAGAATTTACATCTTTATAATTTTGACATTTTCCATTCAGGAAAATGATATATTTCATCATTTATTTGGATCTGTTATATCCTTAAATCAGGTTTTATAACTTTCTTGGGCATATTTTGTTACATTTATTTGCAGGTAATGTATACTTTTAGTTATTATGATAGCATATTTTTCAATATGTTTAAGAATAAGAGATAGTTGCTTAAAGGAATTCTGGACTATTGCATTCTGAACTTAAACTTCCAACATTCTTGCATCTCTTTTACTATATGCTCTTGAATTTTTTACACAAATAATCGTATCATACAAATAAAGATATTTGTTTTTCTTTCTATTCCCAGCGATTCATTTTTCTGCTTTTTTTCCCCTTGGTTCAGACCTCCAGCATATTTTTTAATTGTAGAAGAGATAGTAGTTATCCTTGTCTTTTCATTGGTTGGAAAAAATGCTTTTAATGTTTTATCATTAAGCACGATGTTAGGTATAGATTTCCAGTAAAAGTTTCTCATTGTGTTTATACTCTTTTCCTAGTTTTCCAAGACAAATTTTTTATATGTGATTATTAATTTTACCATATATATTCTTTATCTATTTAGGTGATCTTTCTTTTTTTTAACATTTTATTTTATTTATTTTATTTTTTTTTTGGTGGGTACCGGGGGTTGTTGACCTCAGGACCTCGTGTACCAGCAGGCGCCCGTGCCGCTGAGCGATATCACTGGCCCTTTTTTCGTATGTGGGTTCCAGAAGTCGAACTCGGGCCCTTGTGCTTGCCAGGCAGGCGCTTATGCCGCTGAGCCATCTCACCAGCCCTTTTTTCACATTTTAAAAAATCTTAATTTTCTAGCATTGTATACTAGATGAATAAATGTTCAGATTTTTAGCCATCCCTACAATGGTCTTTTTCTTTCTTTCTTTTTCTTTTTTTTTTATACTTTTGAATTCAATTTGCTAATTTTTAAAAATCTAGGTTCATAAGTGCAATTAGTCTAAATTTTTGTGTGTGCATGTGTTTCTGTGTACTTCATGCTCCAAATTTTCTATAAAGAGTCTACCAGTCTGCTTTTCTTTTATAAACTTGGGTGTCTGGGAAGGTTGCATTTGACTTAAGGGGTGGAAGAAAAGCTGTTCTGCTGTCTTTTAAAAGTTTCAGATTTTTTCTGTTCAAAAAAGTGATATTTTTATGCTGGAATGATGTTTATTTTTCAGGAGCTAAATGAAGTGATGGTAATTTTATGTGAAAAAAAAATGGCCTGTTTTTACTTTTCCCAAATCAACACAGAAACAAAATATAATTGCTAGCTACTGATCTACGTGATAGAAAACACTTAGAAGCAAAAAAATACCATGAGTCACCCAGCTATTTCTGAATGTCTCTTTAGATTTATTATACCTCGATTATGGTAGGTAGATATATGCTATAATAGACAAAGTCTTCTTTATCTGGGGTGGCAAAAGTGGAAAATATATTCCATGTGAATTTCCTATATAAATCCTATGTCTTTTTTAGTGCTATTTACAGATGATCTCTGGAAAAAAGTAAATATTGTGAAAGTAAAGTTTCCCATGGAAGAGAATGAGATATATATTTTTTTTCTTTTCATTCCTTTTTTATTTCTGCTTGTTTAAAAAGAAAAAAGGGGTTAAAAAAAAAAAAGAAGAAGAAGAAAGGCTTGATGGTAACACCTGCCTGTAATTACAGAACTCCGGGAGGCTAAGGCAGAAGAGCAGCACGTTTGGGTCCAGAATGCTCTTAGCAATTTAGTGAGACCCTGTCTCACTAAATAAAAGTAAATAAAAACTGAGCCAGGGATGTAGCTCAGTGTAAAGTCCCTGGGTTCAATTCCCAGAATATATACATGAAATTTATTAAATTATTCTTCCAATCTAATTTCCTGACAATGTCTATTTTCAAATACATAAGCTAGGCTTTATGTATGATTGTCCATTATATCCTGTGTATATATGAATTATCCAAAATTTATCTAGGGAAACATGCTTCTCTTTTCCAAAGGCATAACCCAAAAATATTTAGCTCTTTATCTTCTAAAAACCATGCAAATTTCATGTCCTTTCCATGTTTCCTGTTGATAATATTTTCCCCATTTGTAGCACAAATTTTCTTTCCTCTAGAAAGCTGGTATTTGCTTTATTTGTACATTGTAAAATTGTGCCCGGGTGCTGTTCAACAAAAGGACATTCCTAAGAAACGTGGGGAGAAAGTTGCTTAGGATGAAGTCAACAGTGACAGTGGAAAATAGCACTTTTAAACAGGCTTCCCTGCCAGGCATGGTGGCACATGCCTGTAATCCTAGCACTCAGGAGGCTGAGGCAGGAGGATCGCTGCAAGCTCAAGGCCAGCCTGGGCTACAAAGTGAGTTCAAGTCCAGCCTGAACTGCATAGTGAAACCCTGTCTCAATAAATAAATAAATAAATAAAATATAAAATAAAATAAAGTAAAATAAAGTGAACAGCCTTCCTTGAGTTATGGGGTGATGCTGCCTGCAGATCATGTGCCTGGAACATCCCTGGATGGAGACTGTATCTTTACATTACGATTGAGCTGTTTGCAGAACTTGCTGATGTCTGCCCTACAAACTCTTCTGGTTCAGCCGTTTACCACACTAAGAAGTATTATTCCATCTTTACACCTTGTCCATATGTGGGATTCCCACTGGCTGTGTTCCCAAAGTTTATTTTCAAATCATTTATTTGGGATCAAAAGACATTTTCCCATAGGAACAATTTTATAAATGGTGTTGTTCCACAAATGCCAGTGGAGCTACATGAACTTGAACTGCGACATTGAGAACACTATTCCCACCAAGCAACCATTCATTCTGTTTCTCTGGAAAAGAGCGTCTGATTTCTAATGTAGGGTGTTGAAGCCCACTTTCCCACTTCAGGCAGCCTTCACCGTAGCTTTTTTGTGCTGGGCAGCAATGGCAGTTGGAAAGAGGAGAGGCAATACCTAGCCTCCCTGAGAAAGATGTGTACAAAGAGTCAGTACCGATACTTCTGGGTAACTTGGTAACACTGGAGGGCTGAGGAACAAAACCATCCCATGGTTCCCAAGTGTTCTGAATTAGGCACTAAGGGAAGGAAATTTTTCCTAAATAGCATTTCTAAGTCAAATCATGAAGAAGGAACGGCTCTTTCAGTAAAACCTTAAATTTGTGAAGACCAACTGTCTGGAGTTGTAATTAGCCAGTTAAAATATTTAAAATTTCTTGGTGGGCGGTGAAAGAGTGTCCAAACACATAGTAATAATGAGACCTAGCTGTGGGGCTGACAAACAGTAGGTGCTCCAGAGGGGAGGAGATGTTTCACTGAATGAAGTACTGAGTGAATTCTGAGAAGTACAAGGCCACAATTGAATGCATGGGTGGGACAGTTAACTGCATGTTAATTCAGCATCTCCTAATTCTGACTTTCCCATAGCACACATGTTCCAGAAGCCACTAGCGCCTCGGCATCACCTGGACAGACATATGCATCTGTCTATACCAGCTCCAAAGCAGGTGCCGGGTCTCTTCATGGCTCTCTGTTGAGCATCAGTTTCTAGCATTATCTCCTCATGCCACCATCCAGGACACAAAAGGTCAGGGAGGCAGGTTGACATGGAAAACCTGGGAACCTGCACAAGCCTTAGGACCCTGCCTGGCTGAATTCTGGCCCACGGTTTATTCCAGCTGATACTACCTGCTAAAAAAGAGCAACGTGGTCAATTGTTTTCATAACACACATACCTATATTTTAGGGGCTGCAGCTCTTCCAGGCTAGAATTTAGTCTGCAAGACAGAGCTGGGTCTTGGCCGTTTCAGGTTTTCAAATTGCATAACAATTTAAATTCATTCTGTACATGCAAGTCCTTTGAAAAGAAATACACCCCCACCCCATAAACATGCCTAACTGCTAGCTTCTCATCTCATAGGCTGTGCTTTCTTTTTAAAGCTCCATTTGTGTTCTACAAGACAGCCTCTTTCTCTAAGATTAACATTTCTTATGATTGTTCCTGACAATGGATCCACTTCCAGAGGCCCTGCTAAGGATAACCAAAAAAGGGCATGGAGCAGGCTGGTTTTGGCAGCCTGCTCGCAGTTTCAGAGCTTTTTAGGTCTTGGTTTTACTGATGAGTGATTTCCTGAGCATGCCTAGGGAATGACAGGCATCTGCTCAGGCAGACTGCATTACCTTGGCTGGGTGTCGTCATTGGCTGCCTATTAGAAAAACTGCAAGACAATGCATACCACTGCCTGCGACTGTAAACACGGGGGCTATGTGTTCGCTTAGCGTGGACTTCGGGGAGGGGCCAAAGATGGGCGGTCTGCAGTTTTATTGAGTAGGGCACTGTGCGCTAGGCTGCCTGCCTGCCTGCCTACTGCTCTCTTGCTGTGCTTCTGCTTAAAGGAATCAGTCCTTCCTCTCCAACGTCGTCCTCGGGAAGAAGTTGCAGCCTCAGGGAGGTAAGGCACAGGGGCCTTTCTTTTTTTCTCCTCCAGAGAAGCTGGGGACTTTCTCCGGGTTTCAGTCAGCATTTCTAGCCAAGGAAGCTGGAGATACCAGACTGTTCAAGGCAATAAACCATGTAAATTCCCAGAGCCCATCTGGGTGTCGTTGCTCTGCCGATGTTGCCGGAAGACAAACAGGATGAGATTTCCAGTTTTGTTGCTAGAGATGGGACAAGAGAAGAGATCATCGTGACTCGTGTTTAGGGAGCACTGGCAACTTCGATTAGGGTGGTCTTTTGTTTGGGAGAGCGAGGTGGGATTGTACCTGATCTCCATAGGCCAAGGTTAGCAGTCTGTTCACTCAGAGGTTTCTTCTGCATCTTTTATTATCAGACATTTTAAAAGGTTTTGCTTTAAAAATAATGGCAACAAGTTTTAGATAACGAGGAAACAAAAGAGTGATTTTTTTTTTAACCAAAGGTGTTTCTGTGTTACTCTGCAATAAAGCATTCGTAAACTGGCCTTTCAGACCTACAAGGAAATAAGATCTGAGGGTTCTAGCACCAATGCCAGTTGAGTTAATGTCATCGATTTGATATTTGCTAAGACAGAAGATGCTTACTGTGATCTATCTCCTATATAAAACCTAATAACAAAAGAATACATATACCAGTGGGTGTGCTTTTAGAGCTCCTACCAAACTATTTCTTAAGAAGTCTTATTTTCTATTTGAAAGTGTGCCTGAGTATGCCTAGCGAACTGGAAAAGATCTATATCTGAAATGTGTTCCAGAAAGGAAGCAGACAGACTTTAATTTCCAGATAGACGTATTTGGGCATCTTAAACAGGAGTACAAGCAGCTAGCTGGTCGTAGTCTGCAACTCCTTTTAGAAAGACCTGATTGTAAAGGGCGGGGGAGTTTCAGTGCTGTGGCAATACATGGTCAAAAAAGTGGATGAGAACAAAGTGGTTGGTATTCATGGATCCCTCCTGTTAACAAGGCTATGCAGATGGACTTGTAAACTGAAATAGTAAAATCCTTCTAGCTTGTTTGGAGAAACCAGACATGTATGGCTAGAACTTAAGTGAAGACTGGCATGTGGAAAGAGGGGTGAGTCTGATAATTTTTAATATGGTGAATGTTAAAGACACCAGTTCCCGGTGACTGATTCAATTTGATGTTATTCTATGAAATACCATGGTTTGGGGTTGAGAGTCATTTAATAACCTTTTCTCTTTGTATTTAGGAGTTGAGGAGTAATTTCTTGAGAATGCCTCCTTCTCTTTCTAGAAGTGATATATGAGAATAGGCTTCTCTGTGAATTTCTTTCCCTGGAACGGTTCTGAGTAAGTGTGAGAAAAAGGCTGCAGGCAAAAGCTATAGCTTGATTATTGTCTTTCCCTCGAAGAGATCAAGTTCCAAACTATTTTCACAGTGTTTTTAATGTCAATCAAAATATGGAGAGCAATTTCTTTTTCAACTGTTCTCTAAACCATGTAGGGAATGCAGTTTGGAAGGAAATCTATAATCTTGGGATTTGAAGATAAATTCCATTTTGAAACCAGCATCGCAGAATCTTGAAAGTTCAGGGATTTGTATGACACTCCTGTCCTCCCCCTGTGCCCCCACCCCCAACATAACACATTTTCTGTAATAACATCCTTCATGCTCTCCTGTGGATGGAGCGAGGTGATTTGAGTTTGTATTGAACTTCAGGCAGTTCTCTTTCTTATCTTCCTCCTGTTCACTATTAGCTAGAACATATCTCCCCAAATAGGGAGGTGAACAGAATTCAGTGAAATTACAGAATGAGAACCTTCATTCTATTAAAATCATTTAATAAAGATAAGTATAATAGCAAAATTCTGGGATAAAAACTAATTCCTAGAGATAGTTGATTTTAAAACCTACAGGAGCTGGGCGTGGTGTCTCACCCCTGTAATCCCAGCACTTAGGAAGCTGAGACAGGAGGATCGCTGTGAGTTCGAGGCCAGCCTGGGCTACAAAGTGAGTTCAAGGCCAGTCTGAACTGCATAGTGAGACCCTGTTTAAAGAAAAAAAAAAAAAAAAAAAAAAAAAAAAAAAAGACCTACAGGAAGATACAATGGATTGGTCCACAGGGAAGTATAGGGTTGATTCCACTGTTTAAAGCTACTTGAATGTGTGATTTAAAAAATTCAGTGAAGGTTCTTGTCTTAAATAAATACACAATTTGCATTACAAGAGAAAAGGAGAACCAGGTTCAAAATGTACAAGATTTAAACAACACATGAAACTATTCCAGGACAGTGTGCTGTTAACGATTCTGATTGGCTCCAGGGAGCACCTGAGCACCTCCTGCTCTCTGCAAAAGGACTAGGTTGGTCTTGTGACATGCCATAGAAAGTCCCAGAATGTGGGCAGGCATGCCATGGAAAGTTCCAGAATGTGGGCTAGGTTGTCTCTATTCTGATGAGCAAAATTCACTTCAGTAGGTCTTTTCTTAAAAACACACATAAATTGTCTCCATTTGTCATTTTCATGGAAGTCTGATTACTAGTTAGTCACTCTGTAGCAAGACGGAAAAGTGACTTAGAGATGGGCAGGAGAAGGCCTTAGGCAGCTCCCATCTGCATGTTGTCTGTCACATGGCTCAGAAATGTGAGGCCATGGTGGAGGGACGGGGGAAATGCTGACAAAGTGGAATGCAAATAGCATGGTAGGACTAAAGAGGAGGTTAGAAAGATGCTGCCAAAGAATTCTCAGACTTTAGAAAGGGCTTTTCTGGGTAAAAAGCTCCGAAAGCCTGAAAATAGAACCGTTAGCTTCTTAACTGAAAGTCCTCTGTCAAGCTAGACCAGATGCCCATAGGTTCTGAGTAGTTGGTAATTTAAGCAGATGTTTTCAGCTCAGGCTTAACTCGTGGGCACCAAGATGAGCCCTCAGTTCGAGTCTTGGCTACTCTGCTTAAATAGCCTGACCTTTGAAGAAGTCATCAACTCTTCAGCCTCGTCTGTAGAATGGGCATTGGATGCTTCTCCTAGACCTTGTACTGGTTAAAACGAGACGAGGCCTTTTGCCCCCCTTGCCTGTGTATACCGTAAGCTGCTCTGAATTTGAGCCTCCTGCATGTGATGCCCATTGTGGCTGGTATCTTCCACTTTTTACCCAGGATCTCTAGTTCCTTCTCCATATCTGAGGACTCTTGAGTGGTACTTTCTGGATGGAACCCTGAGCCCAGAGTCCAGCCAGTACTGGTCTACCTCAATGTTGTCTGAAGTTTGGCTTTGACGGTTAGAAACCAGGAGGACCCAAACTCAGGGAGTGTATTAAGATGGCCCATCAGTGGCTCCCAGCAATAACTAGGAACCAGGAACTCTGAGGGTGCAGATGAGCAGAAGACCAATGAAAAAGTGCTGACAACAGAAAGGCCTTAGTAAGTGAAGCGGCTTCTCTGCCTCCAGCCAGAAGCATGGAATTAATCCCAGCATGTCAAGCCCAGGCCTTGTGGGCAGGATGAGGTAATCAGGAGCACCTGGCTGTGGTTCCTGTTCATATTGAGACCAGACCACGCCGGGGAGCTCGCCTCTCACCTCTGCTGGTCTCAGACTTGAGTGCTCCCAACTGTGACTGAGCCCTGGTGGCATCCCTGGTTCCTTCCGCACAGTCCTCCACCCCACCAACTCTCCCTTCCCTACCCAAACATGGAACTTTCCTCACCCAAGTTGAAAACTGACAGAAGCCCGGCTCTCGCAGATGATGGCACGAATATGTTTGAGATAAGGGAAAACCACTTCTCATTTTTAGGCAGAAGGCAGAAAGTTAAGAACAGGCAGAATTGATGTGAGAGCATTTTCTGAAGCAAGGAGCCACTCTGATTCTGTTTCCAAAATGTCTGATTGGCTGGCTGTGGGGAAAGGTTGTAGGGATCAGAAGGGGAGAGTGCCACGGACTATGGGAAGAGGTGGATCATCCTTGTCCTCCCTATTGCTGGTCTGTTGTTCTTCCCTATGTTGTTATGAAAACCTCTGCGAATCTAATAAATCTCTGAACCTTTAGGTTCTGTGTAAACCTGCCCTTCATAACTGGCCAGTGAGATACCTTGAGCTGGGGAGAGGAGGGGAGAGAGTAAAGCCTCGACTCCCACAGTAGACAAGGCTGGGACCGATGAGCAGGGCTGGGAGGTGTTCCTGTCTCCAGGTGTGGAAGGAAAGGAGGGAGGGAGGGAGGGAAGAAGGAAGGAAGGAAAGCAGGAAGGGAGGAAGGAAGGGAGGAAGGAAGGGGGGGGAAATATACAGATGTGTAGAAGGAGATTGCCTCAGAAACCCTGCATTCCAAAGAAAAGGAGACCATCTCCAGAGAGGAAGCAGTTTTTATGGAGAGTTTGTGAGGCTTAGGGAAATTCAGGAACGCTGCAATTGAAGTGTGTGTCAGCAGAGCACCAAGAGCTTCATAAAGGGTTGTTAAGGAACAATGAGAGAACAGTTAAGGGAAATGATTTTTAAAAATATTTTAATAGGTCATGTGTTCTTTGTAAGCATGAATGTATTTTGATGCATGTATTTTTTCAAAGGATATATATATATATATATATATACATATGTGTTATATATGTGTGTATATATATACAACAATGATGGGCAAATTGAAGATAAACTGCATTTTAATCATTTCCGGAAGGTTCTGGCATTGTTTGGTGAATATGAGGATGAAAGCACTTGACTCCCAGGAGATTATTTACTTGGGAATGAACACATTAAGTAGGAACATGGACTGGTAGAGTCCTTCCAGAGGTGTGCCGCTGCCTTTGACACCCTCCCCACCCTGCCTCCTCTCCAGGATTTGCCAAAGGAAGACAAGAGTCATTAGCTGAGCTAATCAGATCTTTTCACTCAGAGTTTGACGTGAAAGTACAGAATTCGACCTAGAGCAATGGAATTATGGGAAGAATGAAATGCATGCTCAGTGCAGACTCACGGTTCTTTGCTGAGGTCATTGACCCAGTAGTTTCTACCACTCTCTTTGTTCTGGCTTCTGGACCTCCTTGTGATTCCATCCCTTTATTATTTCACATGTATCTTATAATCCTGTCTCTTTACTTGAGCTACTGAAGTTTACTAAAATGAGGACATATTCTTGCTGAACACCTTTGCCAAGTGCGCTCCCATACTTTACCTTACCTGTCTGACATTGCCTCACTAAGTAGGATCTTGGTTTCTAAAACTATGCCTGACTTCTGACTTCTGCTCTTTGACCTTTATTCACCTACCTGTGCTTCACTAGGTTATAGCTTGTGTCTAGATGTCCTCCCAAAGCCTCATGTGTTCATAGGTGGGGCTTTTCAGAGCTGGCTGGATCTAGGATGTGTGATACTGGGATTAAGGGTGTGCGGTACTAAATGAGTCCACTGATTGGAGTTGGCATAGTTCTGGGTGTGGATAATTGAAGCCTCACCCTGGGTGTGGGTGGCACCAATCAATAGGCTTAACGCCTGGATGGAATACAAAGGGAGACAGGGAAGACAGGCTGCTGCTGGTTGTTGGCTGCTGCCCTGCCATGGACTGTTTCTCCTCTGCGATGCCCCTCTGCTATGCCACCCTGCCTTGGAGTCGCAGACTATGGACCAAAACCTCTACAAACTGTGAGCTAAATAAACCTTTCCTCTTTTAACTTGTGGGTGTTGAATATTTTGTGTCAGCAACAAGAAAAGTAACTAAGACAAGGGCTCAGCCTGTTTTGGTACTTTACATCTACTCCAACTGAGAGTGGCCTCCCAGAGGAATGAGCATCTTTGATGCCCACTGGCCCTTGGTCCCTGTGGGCACTTGGCCCACTCCTGCTGTTTGGCAGCATACAGATGCACCTTACCTAGCTCCCCAGAAAGTATCTTGAGAGAAGCAAGAGAGAATGTCAAATGTGGGTGTTAAGGAATCAGGGCCTAACAGGCAATTATAGTTAGAAGAAAAAATTGAGCATGGAAGGCAGATTAGTTAAAATGCCCAAAAGCTCTCAAGGAATATTACTACAGATTTTATGTGAATGAATTTCTAGAGAGGTGTACACCCAATGCCAAGGTCATACTATTCTTGATGACTACCTGGGCATAGCTCAGTGAGCCAGTCTTAGAGGAAATTGACCTTACACCACCAATGACTACAAAGAGGAGAATTATCCATTCAGAAAAACTGTAGCAAAAAGCACTTTGAGCAAAAAGAAATTTCACAGCCATAGGTGTGACATGGATCCCCCTAAAGGAAAGCAACTTTCAAATGCAGCACATAATGATTGAACAAATTTTAATAAATAAAAATAAATACATCTCAATGTAAATCACAGTAATAAGCTGAGTGCATAAAAACCAGTATAGTCTTCACCAGTGGAAATGTCAGGTCTAGGCACAATTAGCCCTGCAGTCTTTCATCCATTGAACACCTGTCGTGGTGGCCAGTAGAACAGTAAAAATCTCAGCATCCACCCAGTTCAGATCGCATTTTGAGCACTGGGCCCACTCTTCAGAGAGACACTGACAAATACACATCCAGGAGTGTGCATCAAAGGCTAGAGGGGGTCAGGATAGCAAAACAGATGAAAAACAGGTAAGGGATCCAGACCTGTTTATCCCAAAAGAAAGGACATAGGTCACACAGATGCTTTCTAATATTGGGTGTACTTTTATGTGGAGATGGGAAAAGCCATTTGTGGCACTTTGAGGGAGCAGAATTGAATACATAGATTGATGGGATTTGTACACTGGGCAGGACTTAGGATATCATAGCTCAGTGAGGACACATGGTTTTTCATTCGTTTGCCAGGTCCAGCCAATTGGTATGTTAAAAAGTCTCCTGAGACTGAGTTTAAGCTCACAGGGGAGAAAAAGGTGCTGTCATTAATAATGATCAGTGGTAAGATTATGGAAGAAAAGAGCTGTGGCCACTCAAAGGCTATGATTTTTACTTTATCACTGTAATCAGTAGGTTCCTAATCTCTGGGACTTGGATCCTTGGAAGGCCACTGATTAACACAAGAAGTAAACAAATCTGTATATCCAACAAGTGCTTTTGGCAAGCCGAGTAAATGATACACCTCCTGCAATACATGCTGTTGTTTTTATAATTTTATAATTTTTCATTATGTTAGTGAAACACAGTGTTAGTGGACTTTTCTATTGGTGGGAAAAATAGCTGACATGTGCACCTTAAGGGAAAAGGTTGTTTTGGCTCACAGTTTTAAAGGTTTCAGTACATGGTAGGCTGACTATGAGGCAGAAACATGGTGGAAGGGTGTGGTGGAGGAAGGCTGCTCATCTCATGGCATCTAGGAAACAGAGAGAGACAGAGAGCAAGAGAGTCAGAAAAAGACAGGAAGGGGCCTAGGAAAAGAATATACTCTTCAGGTCACACTCTCAGTGACTTACCTCTTCCAACCAGGCCTCACCCCCTAACAGCATGTTCAGCTACAGGCTCACCATTGGACTGAACCATTGATGATTGTAGTACACCCCCTCTCCCAGACCCAGTCACCTTCCCAAAGCTCCACCTCTGAACACGTGAGGCTTTGGGGGAACATTCTTGATCCAGATCACAACAGACACTAATATGTTAAAAAGAATTTTTGAATTCATAATAGCTTCTGGTTTTATATTACCGTAATAAGTAAACTAAGACATATAATTCTATTGTTCATGAGAAGGTTGGGGCAATAAATTTGGAATCTTAAGATTGAAATATAAGAAACTGGGCTGGGGGTGTGCTCAGTGGTAGGGTCCTGGGTTTTATCTCCACCACCACAAACCATATATATATATATAATATATATAATATATTTATATATATAATATATAATATATATAATATATAATATATAATATATAATATATATTTATATATTTATTATTAATATGATATATTTATATATTTATAATATATATAATATATATATATATATAAAATAAAAAGAAACCAGTGATCTCTTTCACTTTACAGATGAGAAACTAAAGCCTAGCCACATACCAAGTAAAAGTATATATGTATCAATGTGCTTCTCTGATTAATGTCTGCCTGTCTTACTGGTCTTATAGAGGCAGAGAGCATCTTTTTTCTTTCCATTAATATACCCAGTACCTGACCCATAGCTGAAATCTAATAAATATTTGTTGAATGAAATAACAAGCCCAGTGACTTGACCAAGGTCATCCAGTTAACTAGTGGCAAATCTGGTTCTAGAACACACAGATCCTAAGACACAGGCTGTTAACATTTTCAGCATATCTAGTTGCTTTTTCCTGATCAAAAAAGAGACTATTCTATTCCAACAATTCACAAATTTGCATTATACAATGCAGCCCAATTTTTCTATATACTAGTGGATCTTAATCACCGTATTAAAATCCACTGGAGAACTTTTTGGAGCTACACATCCCTGCGACCTATCCACTGAAGATTCCAATTCAGTAGGTCTCGCTAGAGTGGGGTCCAGGCATCTGTAGTTTGGAAAAGCTCCCTGGTGACACTGATTAAACACCCTGGCTCAGAAACAGTTCTGTACACCTATAGTTACAATAATGTATAGTACATGTATGGAGTCACTTACTCCTCAGAAGCCTATTTGTTTAGCTTTAAATGGCTTTCTCCTAAAAGTTACATCTGTATATCCCAGATAACCAATTTTGTCAGTCTCTTTGGAAGAGCTAGAATCTGAAAATTCCTCCAGCTTTCTCTACTCCTTTGGTTAAAGCATAAGTCCAGCAACCCTATAAGGTCAAACTTGCTGATGAGATTTCCAGTGTTTGCTTTTATAAAGCTTTGGAAATAAATGTGGCAAGAATAAAATTTCTCATGGTATTTCCATTTCTTGTTCCAGCCACTGTTACTAAGTGAAATTTAGGCTTAGGAGGAGGGGTGAATCTAGGAAATTTTTCTTTTAAAGTATTTCTGTCCTTAGGATGTTTTGAAGAACGGTTACTTTAGTTATTTCTCCTAGCAAGAAAAACTGAAGATGTTTTTCTCTGTTATCCACTTTGTGGAAAGGATATACAGATCCTGAATGGGAAGAGGAGAGAAGCATCCTCCACCCTCAGGCTCCCCTAAGGCTGGGGTCATCTCCATCTCTCCCCTAAGGCTGGGATGGTCACAACCTCTGGTGTAGGTACTTCCCAGAGAGGCCCTGTCAGAAGTGAATGGGCTCCAAGTGATGAGACTTAGATAAGTGACAAGTGCAGGGACAGGAGGGATGGTTTCCTTTTTCACAAGGACAGAAAATTTATCTTTAGGATCTTCACTTACTCAACAATTAGAAGTTACTTTCTCTGAAATGTAGAGAAAGGTCTATCATATTCAGAGCACTGCACATGCACATTCTATTCACTAAAGATTGTAAAGTTAAAGGTGTGTGTGGGAGAGAGAGAGGCAGACAGAGACAGAGAGAGAGAGAGAGACCTGGCACAATAAGAACACCAGATGTGTCACTGTATCTGTACTGATGCTCTTTGGTTTACAAGGGTGGGTGCTTTCATTGTGTACGTGGAAGCACAGCTTGATGGAGAAGAGCAGCTAAAAAGGGATCATTAGGTCAGGATCCACAGCTGTGCAGTAACACCACCAGCTTCCCTTCTCCCTGACACAGTCACCCCCTTCCCATGCACCCTAAACTCGTATCATCACCTAAAAACTGGCCGTTAAATTTTCAAGAAAAAACACAACCATTATCAAAAATTAAATTCTATAACTTACAGTGAAGTACATTATATTAAAAGCCAAAGTAATACAAATCCCCTCTTGCTAATCTTGAGGTTAGCTGTATCTGTGGCCTGTATGGTGGGAATGCTATGTGACCTTATGCAGTCAGACTTCTCTTCCCAGTGCCTTGGTCAGCGATGTCCTCTTGGGAGCTTGAAATAGACCACAATAAAAGTATTTATACCAAAGAAATCGGTATAAATATGCTAAGATCAGACTCTTCTTCTTTTCCCAAAGGAAAGCACATTAACATTCCCTAGCACATCACTGAGCCTAAGGTATACCATTGTGAAATGAGCCAGTCAGAATACCTCTGCTGTTTATTTGCATGTGCGCTTATCAAGTATGCATACGTTGCATATTTGTTTATTTCCTGATTTGTTATTTCCTATGCTCCTAGAATTATGCGTCATGAAAACAGGAACTTTGTCTAGGTTTTTCAGTGCTGCGACTTGAGCCTAAAACAGTATTCAGCCCCATGTGTACTATTAAGGAATGAGTTAAATGAACAAAAGGAATAATCTGTAATTTCTTCTTTATAAGGAGCTTACACCAATGTTTATGTTGGAGTTTGTTGATTCCTCACTAACTGTATAGTTATTCAGAGCTTAGGAGAGTGTGCAGTAGGTGCTCAGGAGTATATAGACATTTATTAAATAAAAAATAAATAATCTTTATAACGACTAATTTTAGAAATAAAGAAACTGAGTTACAATTCAGTTAAATAACAACATCAAAGGTCTTAGTGGTAGTAAGTAGCAGAACCAGGATTCAAACCTGGATAATTTGTCTCCAGAGTCCACAGGCTTAACCACCACGCTGCACATCTATTGTTCATGAGTGCAGGGGACAAACTGTACTTCTGGGTCCAACTCTGGAGGTGCGATCTATTTGAGGAAAAACTTCAGAGTCAAGAAGACTTGAGTTGGGATCTCAAACTTGCTGTTTTCTAGCCTGTTTCTTCATTTATAAATTTGGGATGATTATTCCTTCATTTTGTAGTTATCCTCTTAAAAGTAGTGACTCTAAACTGCTTTGCACATGGCGGGCACTAAATTCCAAACAGTGATCAGCCGTGACTTTCCATGGGGGCTCTCAGAAGGCAGGAGACTGACTCCTATCAGCCCCACCCTTAGCCATGTGGCCTCTTCTTTGGCCATCGAGGAGATGGGTAGAAGGAGCCCATGTCTTTCATGTTTGGGTTCATCAGGAGGTAAGACTAGGACCAACAGATACAGGCTGTAGGAAATCCTATTTTAGGTCAGTGTGAGCACTTTCGAGGTACATTTGTCTAACTCTGAAGTGTGGACCTCCCTGCTCCACAGAATAGGACAGCTCCACTCTCCACTTCAACCCAAAGCTTTACCCCTTACCCTTCCCAATGAACCTCGGCTGGTTTTGATTTAAATAATCTTTGTGTGGTATGGCTAAAGCTGAAGGGTTTTGTCGTTCCTAAGGCTGTATTGTTTTGTAGGTTTTCAGTGTTTTAGACCTGGAATGAGAGAGGGAGAGAAAGAGGAGGAAGAATGAAGAGAGAGAGAGAGCAGGAGAAGAAAGAGGAAGGGGAAGGGGAAGGAAGAGAGAGAGAAGAAGCTGGAGAAGGGAGAGGAGGAAGGGGAGGGAGGAAGGGGAAAGAGAGAAAAGGGAGGAGAGAGGAAAAATACTGGAGAGAAATAGAATATTGAGCTTGGGAGAGAGAGTCAGAGAGTGACTAGCAATACACTACCAGTTATCCTGAGCCCTTAGCAGGTTAAGGATGTTTGAGAAGATAAGTTAGCTCATTTGGCTACCTTGCTGGCACAACTGTTATGTGACAGCACTTTTCCCATTGAGAACTACTACCTCAGATAGGTAAAGTAAATAACTTTCCCAAAGTCACTCCACTGGCAAAAGGCAGAGCTAGATCCAGTGCCACTCCCTGACTCCAGCCCTTTCCATTCCTAAACAGCTGTCTGTTCTGTGTCTTCCCTCAGGGAAGTGAGGGAAACCAGAGCAGAAGGTTTCCATACCAATCATTATGATTTGTCATCGAGCCACACTGCAGTTCAACTAGACCAGCACATTGTCACTCCCTGCCATATAAGGAAACAGAGCTAAACACCATTTCTTATGCTACTGACTCCAGAGATTGTTCAAGTTAGAGTCAGACACAATGAGAATCCTGGCCTACAACAGTTAGGGGGGAAAAAAACCCAGAAAGAAGCCTGCAGAAATACTTCTGTGTTTCTCTTTGCTGATAGTAGAGAGATTTGAACAAGTGGTTCGCACACTTCGCCTTGACTCAAGACGGATACTGTGGAATTAAAACTGAAGGACTAAACTAGCCGGACAAGTACTTCAAGCCATCTTGGTGTTTGATACGTCAAATTTAGACATTCAAAAGGCCAAGATAGGACTGATTCCATGAGGAAGGATGGGAATTCCAGGGTTATTCCTCTCTGTCCAGTTAAAGAAGTGAGGGTCCACTTGTCTTGCCAGTCACTCAAATATCATTTATTAGTGAGACTCCACACTTAAGTTTGATTTTTTTTCCCCCTAAGCTTAAAGCATAGGTATGATCATTTGCCTTCATAATCAGTCACAGTGGGGATTTCAGGATGCAGGTCCAATAACCAATTTCATGGGAGAAATTGAGGCTTAAGCAGCTGAAATTATTCAAGATCACCAGTCCAATTCTGCTGCAGGGAGTGCCCACTTTTGATAATTCTAAGAAGCATTACTTAGTTTCCTAAGGGAAAGGAAAAACTGAACGGTCTAGTGTGCTTCTCCTGAGTCCTATCCTCAGCAGGCTGCCTCCGGGGTGTTTACTGTGTAGAACCGCCGTAACAGAGTTGCACAAACAGAAATACATTTTCTCACAGTACCGGCAGTTAGACTTCCACAGTCAAGGTGTCAGGAGGGCTGGTTCCCTCCAGGACAGTGAGGACCCCTCTGTGAGGGCCAGCTCTGTGTCTTTGGCCGGTAGATGGCTGTGTTCTTGTCCATATCTCATCTTCTATACGAATCTGTGTCCAAATTTCTTCTTATATGGATAGCGGTCATATTGGATCAGGGCCCTCTTTTTAACTTGATTGTCTCTGTGAAGACCTGTAAGGTCATGAGTAAGGTCACACTTTTCGAGGTACTGGGGTGTTAAGACCACCAACAAATGAATTTCAGGGAAGACACATTTTAACTAGTAATATGGTCTGGTTCAAAACTGTGGCTGAAACCCATACTGCATATTTTCTGCAGCTCCTTCTCTCCGGATCTAAGAAATGCTTTGCTAGAAATCACTCGACCTTCTGAACTTGTCCTTGACATTTACTTCTGCCTTTCGCAATATGAAATTCTGATTCAGTGAAAAGTCCAAAGAGGTCTCTGAAATGACGCAGGGAGTCGCCCCTCTGCATTCTGTGGCCTATCTGTGGAGGGCTGGGAAACCACGCTGCAGACCGTCTGGTATGCAGCCCTGTGCGGTGGGGGAGGCTGGGGCCGGCTGGGGCTTAAGATCCTGAGAGCAAAGCTGAACAGAGGCGGGCAGCTCCCGAGAGCCACAGGTGGACACGTGGGTGCCTCACAGGGCAGAAAGAGAAATGACCTTATCAGTCATTTTTCTTCAAGCTGATCACAATAATCGCTAATCCCCAAATATAGGGGAAAATATTCGAAGCCTACAAATATTTGTGCTCATATCATTTGTCTGCTGTCTTTGTTTTCTTCTATCTCTATCCATTCGAAATTTTTATACACTGTCCTCTCAGTGGGCCTCCTCGTTGGTTACCAGAGGGTACACATCATGTCTTGTCTCCTCTCTCCCTTTTTATTCCCTTATCCATTGTTTCCCTTCCTGGAAGCTCTTCTTGGGATCTGGGTCCCAGGCTTGGTCCTGCCTGGGCTCTTTGTGTCTTGGGCCAGAGCCAGTCTACAGAGACAGCGATTGAACCATTTATCATCCAGACTAGGGCACTTTTGAAGGGGCAATGGGGAGCAATTAATAACTTGTCCACGATTACAATCCTAACCTGGGATGGTCCCGGGGAAACCAGGAGAGATAAACCTTACCTTATCGATCCAATTTTGCTTCTGTGCTTTTCTTTTTAAAATCTTTCATATTCTGATTCTTCATTTTTATTTCCACTCTAATAATCTTTATGTATGGAATTTCTATCTTCCATGCTCTACCCCTCGCCTTCTCACTTTGCTCTATTCTGTTTCTTATCTCACCTCTTAAATTCCTCTTTCCCCTTCACATCCCTGTCTGGGGTGTAGTCTGGACTACGGTAGCTCAGGAAGGCCATGTTAGTCTGCAACTCATAGCTGAGCACACACACACACACACACACACACACACACACACACACACACGCATGCCCCCCCATGGTTCAGAGTAAACCCCCAAATGTTACAAGCTACTTTGAGAATCAGGTGATCCTTGACTGGGGTGTCCACCACCACAGCACCTCTGACCAGGGACTGGAACAATCGCTATGCCATGCAGGTCCCTCTAACTATCACGGAGATGCATTCGGTGTACCCACCTCAGCTCTCTGGACACATGTCCTGTACATGTACATATGTGGACGTATGATGAAAATATATGGTCTGAAAAAAGAAAGTGACCATCAAAGCTAACTTTATTATGACTTCGATAATATGGATTGTTTTTATTCTCCAAAGCGACATACACTAAGAAGGTTTAACATGAAGTAGAAATAAACTTTGAGAGGAAAAGATGGAATAAACATTCACTGAAGTCTCTTTCTTTGTATGATTCAGTCACATGCGACTGACTGTTAGCTCTGAAAAACTCACTGTGATTGTCAAGATATACGTGTTGGACTGTGTGCTGTGCAGAGAAGTCCTGAAGCCCCCCTCAGCTCTGAAGGGAGAACGGACAAGCACGGCCCTCTCAGCACTTACTGGAAGCCAATCAACAGATATCTGGAGCACTGGACGGTGTAGCGCCAAGCAGCTGGAAGGAGCCACTTGCATACTCTTTATTTATTTATTTATTTATTTGGAGATTTTGACCAAATAATTTTCTCTTTTGAGTAAATTAATGAAAATTACTGAATGAAGAAAGATAACAGTGAAATAAAATAACTGAAAGAAAATAAGTATCCCATTAGTTTTCTCTTCCCTCTCTCATCCTCCTTTCTCCTCCTCTCTTCTTCTCTTCCTCCTCCTATTCTTCCTCTTCTCTCCTCCCCTGTTCTTCTCTTCTTATTCTTTTCCTCCTATTTCTGCTCCCACCAAGACTTATACAGTTGAAAATACCCTATTATAACTGGACAGCTCTTTGCTTAATGCATGGTGGCCTATGATTTGTTGTGTTGTGTTGTGTTGTGTTGTGTTGTGTTTTGGCAGGGTCTCACTTTGTAGTTCAGGCCGGCCTCAAACTCATAGCAATCCTCCTGCCTCAGCCTCCTGAGTGCTAGGATTACAGACATGCGCCACCAGCTCTATGGCTGTCTTTCACAAAGATTGATGGTAACAAAAAATGTTCAGCTACGCTCTGTAGGGTAGGCGTTTAGTTATGACCATGGTGGAATGGAAACATCTACCCATCGCCCTAAGAGTCAGTGGAATAGTTAGTATCAGCTGGCCTGGAGCTGCTGACCCTCTGTTTGAGTAAACAGGAAACGAGGAGGTTGAGAGGTTTCGTCTTTTATTTTTCTAAATTTTCATACCTTCCTGTACTTCTGTTCTTAAATATGCTGTTAAAATACAATTGCTCCATCCATCAGGAGTCATTTCTAACTTGCTAATTCTTTCTCAAGGGAGTGTTTGTGGTGTGATTTCAGTTTTTGATACTTTGGCTCTTATATTTTATAGGGGTGGCATTGTTCCAGATGGTGGCCTATTGGGGAAGGAACCCCAGCTCCTGCCTCCTGTCCACAGCTCATCGTCTGTGTGACTCTAAATGGCCTCCTTGAGCCTCCAGCTTCATAATTACAAGCTGCCCATGGCCTCACCTTCCTTATAACACCCGGACAGTGAGCACCGGGATCTTCTACTTAGAGACCTAGGCAGTGAAGTATACTAAAGCATGAACATGATTTTCTCTTTCCTTTGAAATACGAAGACTTTTGCTGGTTGTTTCGGGGAAAGATATTAGTTATATACTCATAAAGGAAAGTCTAGACTCAAAGTTCGTATTTGGGGTTTCCAAAAATTACTCTATGCATGACAGCTGCAGCTGACTCCTGCTTCCAGCACTATCCTAACTCAGTGTCAGTGTCTTTCTGTCCATTTTAGTTTAAATTTTATTTTGGTATATGTGCTGCCAAAGCGAACATTAAATTTAATTTTAAAAAGATGCAAAATGTGCTTATTATATAAAATTAGAAATCACATAAAGGGTAAGCACTACAGATATTTTCACAACTTATACCCTCTTAGATTATTTCCTCCATACACTTTTTAAATTTTTTAAAGAATTATTTTTATTTTTTATTAGTCCATACTTGCAGTACATAATGTCTACATTCCTCGTGTGGAGTTGTTCGAAGGACACAACATATCTTCATTCCTTTTTCATCCCCTTCCCTTCCCCTCCCTCTGCCCTCCGTTCATCTCTTGATCCCCATTCCATTTGAGAAAGATCAATCTCCCTACTTCCTATTATGGGTCTCTTGTTTTGCTCTTTATTTATATTTTGGGTTTCTCATATAAAAGAAACCATTAATTGACATATGATATTTGCATATTTTGGGGTACAGTATGGTAATCCATGCTTGTAATGCAATGTATAATGTTAGGCTTCTAAGGCAAGCATAATCCTTTCTCATCTTTAAAAGCAATATTGACAATCATCTTGTTTGGAGACACTCTGAAAGCCCACAGTGCTGGAAAAGGGTGATTATGAAAGATAACTATTCACTTGAAGCTTTTTCTCTAATGTGGTCAGAAAACTTTTTTTTTTAAGTTTATGTGAAAACAAAGCACATACCAGTAACTAAACAGTTGTATAAACTTAGAGTCTTGTTGCCCTCAAATTCACTAAAATTTCTCCCATCAATATTTAAATTCCTAGCACACAAGATCACATATGTGAACAGACTTGTGTGTTGTTGTCTCTGTGATTTTAATATCTTCACTTGAATGCATTAACGTTTAAAAAATGCTTTAACTGCCTAAATTAAAAAAAAAAGAGTAGAAAAAAAGCATATTTGAACCTAGCTATGATGCTTGGGGTTAAGTTTACATAAGCAATCATATGGGTGTGTCCATTTTTTATTATTCTTTAAATAAAATTTTATTTTGGAATACTTCTAAAATTATATTTGCAAAAATATTACAGAATTCTTACATACCCTACACCTACTTCCGTGTATTGTTACCTTTACTGAGGCACATTTGCCACATAATGAAACAATATTGTTACATTATAATTAATAAGACTCAATACTTTATTTGGGTCTTCTTAGTTTGTATTTAATGTCCTTTATTAATTTCTCAAGCCCCTTGGAGCAATGTTTTATACGGAAAATTCTTAATATGTCCATCATGAAATATTGATGGAACTGTAATACATGAATTAAAAATGTATAAACCCACTCTTTCTTGAACGTATAATTCCTGGACCAGGAATTTCTGAGGAATTTCCACCTGAAATACCTTAAGCTTCCTGTGGTCTCTGGCTTGTTTCCCTTGAGATCGCTAGGTCATTCCTAGCCGGCTCCGCCCGAATGCCAGATGCTGGAACCCCAGCGCTGCTGCCAGTGAGGCGGCTATCGCTGCCACCATCCTGCAGTTTTAGGCAGAAGCATTAGTGTGAAAGGGTTTACCTGCGTGTTGAGCTGCTGGAACTCTGCTTGTAAAGTTGCATCCTTCCAGTTATTTGTGAGAACTTTGATACTGCCAGAAGGAATAAATAAGAAAACCAATCCACATTTCTCCAAATATTGAAGTCAAAAGATTTAGGCCTGTTTTAAAACACCACAGTTCATGAACAGTACCTACTGGTATGTAATAGATAAGTCATAAAGAAGTATGCTTCCTAGAAATCGTCTTAATAATAGTGCCCCATTTGCCAAGCTTCCAAACTTTCTTTGAAATGTGAGTTAGCCATTAGACAACAGCAAAAAGAATCCATTTAATTTAGTTTCTGCCTTTGAGCAATTTGGTGACATCAAGCAAGCTACTCAGTCTTTTGAGGTGTGAACCCTTATAATGCAGGGATTAGAATAGATGTGGTCTCTCCTACCTCTAAAATTGTTTGATTTGTGGCTTTATTACTCTCCCTGGTAAGGCTTGTTATCCTTTCTAACAAGGTTACTTCTTTACTGGTATGCTTTGGATCTCTTCATGGGGAAACAGAAAAGTTAAATGTTGTTCAGATACTTGATACAAATGAATTGTTTTCAAGGGAACCAGCTATTTGATATATTACATTTGGTTTTTAAAGTTGATTTTAGGCCAGGTGTGGTGGCGCACGCCTGTAATCCCAGCACTCAGGAGGCTGAGGCAGGAGGATTGCTGCAAGTTCAAAGCCAGCCTGGGCTACAAAGTGAGTTCAAGGCAAGCCTGAACTGCATAGTGAGACCCTGTCTCAAAAAGGAAAGAAAGAGAGAAAGAAAGAAAGAAAGAAAGAAAGAAAGAAAGAAAGAAAGAAAGAAAGAGAAACAATGAAAGAAAGAAAGAAAGAGAAAGAAAGAAAGAAAGAAAGAAAGAGAAAGAAAGAAGAAAGATGATTTTGTGTAGAGATGCAATCTAAAACTTATGAGCAACTGAATCAATGAAGATAAAAATATATAATGACAAGGAAATATGCATATCTTCTTTGGTAAATTTGTTTCATAAAATAGTTGGGGAAATCTAATTATAAACACACAAAATTAATATTCTTGACTCAATTTCCTTAAAACCTCCTAATAGGAACAATAGCAAGACATTGAAATGGCTATTTGAGCATAAATAAACTCATAAGAGACACCTTTCGTAAAAGGAAGATTAAGTCAGCTTTCAGATAGGGAGCCATCACAGTCAAGGGAGAAAGTCAGAGCTCAAGGCTTGGGGTGGAAATGGTTACTGAGTTTAGCCATCTGTTTTGGTCTTTCCTGTTCCACATGTAGCTATATAGTTTACATAAAAGTCTCTCTCCAGAGGATCAGAAAGAACAGATTTATGGAACCAGATGTGAGTTAGCATTTCTACAGGTGTGGCTCTGCAGCTGAAAGAACATGTTGTACCAGGGCTGAAGTTTCTTATTATGTAATCAATATAAATTACCACTGGACTTTTACAGAGGTTGATAAAGCAAACATGTGTCATTTGGATTGGCCTTCTGGTATATAAAGAGACCTTGATTCACTTTGGGCACAACGTTAAAAAATGTACCATTTAAAATTTATAAAAGACTTGGTAGAAAATACCATGACAGTGAGGAAGCAAGGTTGATCCAGCTTGGAGACAGAGAGGAGAGCTGGTGATTAGATGGAAACCGTGTTTATGTATTTTTCTTTAGCAAGAAAGACAGGAACTGTTCACAAATATTTTTAAAGTCTCTTAATATCTGATAGGAAAGGATCAAGAGGATAAAAATGATTAGAACAGTGGGAACAATAATAACAACTACAACAACCAAACAACAAAAACCAGAGGAAAGATGAGGAAAAGAGTGGAATTAGTTAACCTAAAGAGGAAAGTATCTTTACATGATATAGGAATTCACGGTGGTAAGAAAAAGAATTAATTTGGTAAATTGCAGAGCATTTTGACAATGGCACACCAAAAAAAAAAAAAAAAAAAAAAAAAGAGAGAGAGAGAATTCTAAAATCATCTTAAAGGAGAATTTTTAAAAAGAATTTTAAAATTCTAGACAATAAGAATGTTGCTGGTTAATAAATTTTGTGTTGAGAGTTAACGCAAATATTTTCTTTTTTTGAGCATTGTTTTTAATACTAGATCTTGCAATGAAAAAAGAATGAATATTTCTACTTGACTTGTAATTTACTGTAAAATTTTCAGTGTAGTTTAATTACATTATTCAAATCTCTTTTATTCTTGCTAATTTTTAAATTTTTCTTCACCTATTAATTTCTAAGACAGCTGTGTTAATATCTCCAACAATGATTGTGTATCTATTCATTTCTCCTTGTAAAATTTGTTATTGTTATTGGTTGTGGTTCAAGGCTATGTTGCTTGATACATATAAGTTCCTGATTTTTAAATCTTGTTGGTGGAGTATTCCTATCATTAAATGAGTCACTTAAAGTATATTTTGTCATTAATATCACTACATTATCTTTCCTCTAATTGTCATTTACCTGTTGGAAATTTTACCTATAAATATTAAATCTTTTATTTTTAATATTTTTTGTGTAATTATTTGAAAGTGAGTCTCATAAATACCTTATATATAGATTTCTATATCTAGTCAGAAAGATTTCCATCAGTGTATAAGATAGATCCATTTATTTATTATAATTGATACATGTAAGATGTCTAAAAAGCCTGAAAATAAAAAATAATCTTAATTTTAAATACTATGTTACATTTTCAAATATTTGCTCAATATGTTTTACTTCAAGCTTCTGACATTTCAAGTGAAATATCCCTAAATTTAAAACAATGAGTCCAATATTTTTTATCTTAAAAAAGCACAATAAGTGTACTCCTTTTCCTGGTTTCCAAAATTTTTATACCTTATATAGTATATTTATTGTACTATATATACTGAACATAATATTTGAAAAATAACTTACAATATAAAATATCAGTATTTTCAGACTTCTTGGACACAAGGCAATCAGACTTCTTTTAATATTTTGTTTTATATTATTTTCTATGCATATTACTTGCTCCTCTATTTTTTCTTTTCTTTATTTTTATTATATTTATCCTCTTTTAACCTTTACTGTTTAGAGTATAAACATCCTATTCCTATCCTTTTAAACTTTTACATGCATGTATTACAAAGTATAAACTTTGTTTTCACCCTGAGCTGTCCCTATTTCTATGAAGGCTATTGTTGTTTAATATGTATTCATGTTTTGTTTTTAAATCTTAAAAAACAGTTGTTTATTTTTAGAAGCCAATGCTTACAGTGACCTACCAACACATTTTATTGATTTCATTGATTATCCTTGCTTCCAATATGCTACTCCTTCTTTCTAGATACAAACCTATTTATTGACCTTATTCTTTAGTAACTCCTTCAAGGAGCAACTTTGAGTTGTAAATTCTTTTAGACTTTGTAAAAATGGACTTCTTGTTTTGTGCTCACTCTTTTTTTTTTTTTTTTTGTGGGTACCGGGGGGTCGACCTCAGGACCTCGCGCGCCAACAGGCACCCGTGCCGCTGAGCGATATCACCGGCCCCTTTTTCGTATGTGGGATCCGGGAGTCGAACTCGGGCCCTCGCGCTTGCAAGGCAGGTGCTTATGCCGCTGAGCCATCTCACCGGCCCTGTTTTGTGCTCACTCTTGAATATTAGTTTAGCTGTTATAAAATATTTTTTGCTCAGCATTTGAAGACATTGTTCCATTTCCTTCTAACATCTATTATTATTCAGGGGAAGTTGGCTGTCAGTCTAGCTGCTCTATTCTCTACATCACTTAAAAGTTGGGATATGGTAACAAATGCATCATTAGGCAATTTTGTCATTGTGAAGACATCATAGATAATACTCACACAAGCACAAGAATAGCCATGAGGTCATTAGGTGATATATATATTCTTTTTTGTGTGTGTGATACTGGAGGTTGAACCTAGGGCTTTTGCAATGAGCTACATCCCCAGCTCTTTTTAAAATTCTGAGACAGGGTCTTGCTAAATTGCTAAATTTCCCAGGCTGGACTCAAACTTGAGATCCTCCTGCCTCAGCCTCTCAGAGTGTTGGGATTACAGTATGTACCACCATGCCAGACTTATGTAATCTTGTAATATGACCACCATATGTGCAGTTCATTGTTTGCCAAAATGTCATTATGCAGCACATGACTGTAAAGGTAAAATTTGTCCATGGGAAAAAATTCAGATTCTAAGTGTACTGTAGCACTTATGTAAAAATCATAACAGTGAATATCTAAAGAAGTTAATGGAGTAACATCCACACCCATGCACACCCCTCCAAACAGTGAAAGATAGGCAATGGGGTAATGGGAGAATTCCTTATGCCCATTTTGTAAAAGTTAAAAATGGTGTTACCATGCTGAAGAACAATTTGACAGTCTCTTACAATGGTGAACCTATGCCTAACCTTAGAACCAGAAATTCCACTTCTGGGTTTTTAACCCAAGAGAAATAAAAACTTATTAACATATGCACATGCATGCACACACACACACACACACACACATGCACACATACACATTCATTAACACAAATAAAGGTACTTGAATGCAAACTTCCCATCACCTCATTGTCTACCCTGTTACCTGCTTTAAGCATCCACTGTTCCGGTCACCATCACCATAGATTAGATGTATCTATTCTTAAAATTCATGTCAATAGAATCAAACTGTACATTGTTTTTATCTGGCTTGTTTCACACGACATTTTTATCATTTATCCATGCCATTTCAGGTTTACATACTTTTCAGTTGATGAATAATGTTTCATAGAATTAATATACACAATTTGTTTCTCATTGTCCTATTGGCCATCTGTGTTGTTTCCACTTAAGGGTACTGTGAGTTAAGGAACTACACCACTCAAATACTTTTATTCATGAGAATACATTTGTGTTGTGTGCGTGTGTGTGTACTTAAATTTTTATTTTTCTTGAGTAAAAATCCAGAAGTATATTTGATGCTTTCTAAAATTAGGTATATGCTTGCATTTGTCGGAAATTGCCAAACAATTCTCCATTATGATTATGGCATTTTTAACTTTTATAAACAATAAGTTAACATCCAAGTGGCTTCCTATTTTCAACAATATTTAGAATATTTAATCTTTTTTATTTAAATCATTTTAGTGGTTAACTGTTATCTCATTATGGTTCTATTTTCCATTTATCTAATGACAAATGATATTGAGTGAATTTTTTGTTCTTACTGACAAATATATAAAATATGTATTTGTCTCCTATATATCTTCTGTTTTTATTGGCCATTTATATATCTTCTATATAAATCATTTTTTGCCCAATTTTTAAGTTAGACTTTAATCATTGTTATTTTGAGGGAGCTAATTATAACTTCTGGCTACAAACCATATGTATGTATTATACATATTTATTCCACTCCATGGTTTACCTTTTCATTTTCTTGGTGCTATCTTTCAATAAGCAGAAGTTTTATATTTTTATGAAATCAAATGCACCAATCTTTTAAACCTTTATGACTAATGCTTTTTCTTTTCTCTTTAAAAGCAAAAAAAAAAAGAAAAAAAAATATATAAAAGATGGTTAAGATAGTTATACTACTAATTTCTCTTAGTTCATTGAAAAGAAAGGTTTGTGCTAACATTGTTTGGACAACTGAATGCCGAAATCTTGTACTCTGAGTAACTAATTTCAAGATAACAGTAAGCAATGTGTTAACCATTGTTAACCTCCTATTATCTTGTTTTGAAATTTTGTTCTATTTTTTCTCTTTAAAATAAAAAAAGGAAAGAAAACATTTGCATACATCTAGATTGCAAAGATAATTTCCTATTTTTAAGAAGTTTTATAATTTCTGTTTTTCTGTTTAGGACTATGTTCCTTAGAGAATTATTATTTTTGTATATAATATAAGGTAGCAGTTAAATTCAAATTTTTCCATTAGCTTATCCATTTGTTTCAAAATAATTTGTTGGAGGAAGACTGTTTCTTTTCTCATGAAGTACATTGACTCCCTTGTTTAAAATCAGTTGCTTTCTGTGTGATGTTTTCTTCCTGTAGTTTCTCTTGTTTCATAAGTCTATTTGTCTATTTTTCCACCAATACCGAACAGTCTTGATAAGTGGTTTTACTCATGTTAGAAATTTCTTGTTACCTTTCCACCATTGCTGATATAAATTTAGCACTTTTGTACAACTGCCTCTTCATACACACCATCTTCCACCATCCTTCCAGAATTGTAATTGTGTATTACTTCTAGCTGACCACAGAGTATACTGTAATTATATTTTATTACTTATATTACTTCCATCTTTCCCAACCACCCATGATTTAATTATTCCATTTCTCTTACCTGCTTAGTTTTTTTTTTTTTCATTAAGGCTTTCCCCAGAGTACCTGACAGAAACATCAAATCCTTTTCAATATAGTCAAATATACCAAGTGCTTTGTCAAAAATTTTTACATTAAATATATCTTTTCTGGAAACAGAATTTTCTAGGTTTGTTGCACAGCTAGCTGTTCTAAATCTTCACTTCACAGTCATCTTAGGAATTTCCTTCCTGGGATTGAAAGGAATTTCCTTTGTATGTGGGCTGAAATTTGAATCCTCCACTTCCTGGATCCCATTCTTCCTCTCTTTTTTACCCATTTGGAAGGAGAAGATCCTCTAGGAGTTTCTTGAGCAAGACTGCAGAGAAGACATTTTTGAGAATCATCTTCAATGTTTTTTTATTTATCTCATACTTGATTGATTATTTGGCTGGGCATAGTATTTATTCTAGGCTGGAAATAATTTTCCCTTAAACCTCTCCTGACATACCTACATTATTTCATTGTCTTCTAGATTCCATCGTTGATCTTAGCAAGTCTGATGCCATTTTGATTACTGAGTATTTGTATGTTGCCTGTTTGTTCTCTCTCTGGAAGTATTTAGGCTCTTCCTTTTAACTTCATTGCTCCAAATTTTCATGATAATATGCCCTGGTAACATTTGGATTTCTATTCATTCTGCAGAATATTTAGTGACCTTGTTCAAAATAGGAATATACAATTTTCAGTTATGAAATTTTTATCATTATGATATAACATTTTTGTGATTGTTTCCTTCTGACCATTTTCCATGTGCTGCTTCCCCCAATCCATGCATTGAGAGCCTGACCCCTTACACTGATTTTTAAAAATTTAAAAAATTTTTATTTGTACACATTCACAGTACATAATGATTACATTCCTCATGGGCTGCTAGTATATGTACATAACACATCTTAATTCTTTTTACTTCCCTTCCCATCCCTCCCCACTCCCTCTATCTTTTCTCAGCTTTTTACTTTTGTGTACCTACTCTTATATCTGGGAATTTTCTTAACTTTGACTATACAGTATTTCTGCTTTATCTGCAGAGGATTCACTCCAAGACCCTCAGTAAATGCTCGGAATCATAAATAGTTCTGAACCCTATATATACTGTTTTTTTCCTATATGTAACTGTGATAAGGTTCAATTTATAAATTAGGCACAGCAAAAGATCAACAATAACTAATAATAAAATAGAACAATTATAACAACACACCAAAATAAAACTGCCAACATCACTGCTCTTGTGCTGCAAAGCCATTGTTAAGTAAAATCAGAGTTTCATGGATACAAGCCCTGTGATATGACAGGCGAGCTGATAATTGAGGATGGTGCTGCACGGTGTAATATTTCTGGGTTTTTCCCCATGGGCAATCTCCAAACACCTATATCCCCAGATCTTTTTTTTTTTTTTTTAACAAGTGTATCGAAAGACGACTTTGTAGATCTTCTCCTGGGAATTGCAAGCCACACCCCTACATTCTGAGTTCTAGGACATTACGTGGATTGTGGCAGCATCTCCATGGGATAGTTTCCCATTTGTCTACTCTGGTCTCTGTCAGTTCCATTGGTTTTAGGTGATACTTTATATCTGTGTTTTCCCTGGACTTTCTAAGCAGGTAGTTTAAATTTGGACCCCATTTTCTCATATGAAAAGAGTTTTTTTCTCTCCCCTCAGCTCAGGGTTTGCTTCTTGCTGACAGTCTACTTTCCCATTAGCAGGTTCCTGTAGGCAGAGTATTTCTATTCTGTTCGTAGATGAAACATCATTTTCGAGTTCATTTATATTGTTTCTAAATGTTTTTCGTATTTTTTCCTGCTCCGTTTGTGTATTTGAAGCAGAGTGCGAACATTCTTTTCAGTTTTATTTTGTCCATCTTGCGCAGAAGTCTGCAGTAACTCACTCCGAATTCTAGCATCTCAGAGCATGGAGTGAACTATAATGCCTAAGTTTGCTTCTGTATATGTGATCGATGTTTAGCCATCAGTTTCATCTACAAAAAAGCAGTCCTGTTAGAACTTTTATGGTATTTATTCTCTTATACCTGTCAATTAGTTGAAGTTGCTAGACAAATCTGTGAGTATGGCAAGTGGGTCAAAGGAGAAATATTTTTTCTGGCAGTTTTTCTTGTCATAACATGGTTCCCAAGCAGTAGATATGGTAGATAAAACTGACTGCTATATCCTATTAGCAATTGCCATCATTTAAAATAAAAATTTCACCTCATCTTCATTCAGTCTCCATTATTAATTGAAGAGAATTTAATTACCTCAGGGAGATTTAGCTTTGAATGTTTTTGGAAGGTAATATGTTGCCTCCCTCTGAGATGATAGCTGTGGTGGCAGGAAGATACTCAGTACAAAAGTGAAGAAAAATTTGGTGGTCAAAGAACTGGCTTCTGGTCCTTGTTTTTGTTTTTCCATGTTCAATCTTTTAAATAGAAATGGTTCTCTTAGTGGGAGAAATAAAAATCTTGCTCCTTAAGGATCTGAAGAATATGAAGTCCAAAGACTTCCAATGTTATATTTATTAAAGCATTAGCAATAGGCTAAATTATTTTTATGATAGCATGACTCCATAGTTGAAGTTTTATGATAGTTCAAGAGTCTCGATTTATTGAGGGTATAACGACAAAGTGGTTATTTTGTACTTTCCCTATCAGTACCCTTAATTGTCCGATGTCAAATTTCCTTTTATCACAGATCACAGGGGTCCCTTAACTACATCTCTGCCTAGTTTCTAAACTGAAGAAAGATAAACATTTGTTTTAAAACTTAAATCTCTTGCATATCTGATTCATGGCCCCACCTCCACCCCATGCCTCAGGGCTGAAGTTTAGGAGTTTATAGGGCTCCCCCTCTTGGAAAATTTCCCTTCTTCATTCCAATGAACAATCCTGGAAGATTGGGGGTAATGAGAAGGCTGGGGAAAGACACTGTCTTTCCTGGGATTCCTGCAATAACTGGCTGTTACAGGATGGCCTAAGCTGATCTGCTTCTTCATAGTTGGACTCTGTGGTGGATACCAATAGCCACCAAGTTTTATATATTAGCCCTGCTTGTTCCCAGATAACCTCAATAACAGGAGATTAAATTCTATCCCATATGCAAACATTTATTAGCCAGGAGGCACAAAAACAATGACCAACCCTGCTGCATATACTTGATGAAAGCCTCACTCTGTCCTTGTAAGTGCTTCGACAAGTACCTCATGCCAGAGGACCACTCCCTGGCAAACATTACCATATTCTGTGGCGAGGTCAGCTTATGTTCCAGCCAGGCCACAGTTTTTCCTGGATACAGTTCAAGATCTATGGCATACCCCTGAATGGTACATTTGTTGGATTCTTCATCCCTGTACACACAGGAATGAAAATGCTTGTGCAAATCTCTTAGCTAACCCAATCACATATATTGAACACCATTCATTTGTTCAGTAAAAGTTATTTCTACATCCTTTGTGTCCACTTACAGACCTTCAGATATGGATTTAGGTAGTGCTGTTGAAAGTATCAACCTATGATTTCTAGAGTGTGTTCTCCTAAATAGGTTCCTTTGCCTATGAACTTCACAGTTCTAGGGTTCTATTAAAGTTACATACACATAGGTAGATTATACTGCCTCATTGAAGTATTTTAAATAAACATCAAACAATATAACCTTGATTTTAACACTGAGCTAAAGCTAACCCTTTGAATATGGATGATGAAGGGCTCATTGCCAAGGATTAAAAAGAAAAGTAAAAACTTTAGGAGGTAAAATAAAGTAATAAGAAACTAGTGCAACCAGGGGAAAGGATATAACTCATAGAAAATTGGTGTTGACTAAAGAAAGAATTTGAAGGTTAAATTTCATGAGGATTTTATACTTCTCCATCCCCTACTTTTGAGCTAAAACAGCCTTCAGGGAAGGCATCCTTATGTAATATTGAAGGCAAAAATAGTATACCTACAGCAGTCTTGCTCATGGGCTCTTGCTAATCAATCACACTATTTTTTCTTATGGCTTCAAAATTCCTTTTAGTAAAGTATCCTGGCAGCTGAAGCTGATAGATAGGAATTGACACACAAGAGAACGTAAGAGAGATTGTCTGTGTAGTATAAAATGTATAGAGTCTGCAGCGCCTGTGAAAGCCTAAGGAAATAGTGAATCTTCCTGAGCTCTTGTTTCTCATCTATAAGATATAAGTGGGGAAGGAGTCAGAAGAACTAAATGAAATAAGACAAATAACTTGACCCAGGGCCGATATAGGCTCAATAATGTCCGTTCCCTCCTCTGATAACACTGGCTTTTTTTTTTTTTTAAACAAGCTGGTGTGTTGTCTTCAGCTCAAGTCTCTTCTAGGATAGCTGCGTCTAGAACAAAATGTATGTTGAACGGGGTGTAATTGTCTAGATTTTGACATGTCAGTTTTGGTCATGTTTGTCATTTTTTATTTTCCAACATGAAAAGAGAGGTTTAGGGCAGTCACATTGGAAAACAAAGAAAATAAGGTTAAAATTCCCTCAAATCAACTTTGGAGCCACTAAAATTTTTTTTCTTTTTTTTTTTTTTGGAAGTTGGAATCTAACTCAGGACCTTGCACTTGCCAGGCAGGGGCTGTGCCACTGAGATACACCCCCAGCCCTTAAGCCACTAAAATATTAATGCCTTGACAGCTTACTCGTAGTCACCAAAGACTGGGAGCCAACAGAGAGCTTTGTGTTGCAGAGGTGATGAGAACATATTTTCATTGCTAGAAAAAAATTAACCTATACAGACAGAAATGGGATATGGGAGACAGATTCCACAAGAACACCCTTGAGTTTAAGAATTTTCCCTCCCATCTTTTGACAATATTTAGAAAACCAAAGACTATAAACTTCTAAAAGGAATCTTGGATGCTTTACAGAAATAGTAAGGACACCAAAACACTTAATGCATATTGAATTTTTATTAAAAGTATTTAAATTGATTAATATTATTCTCAGAGGTAGCATAAACTTAAGGATCATAAATGCTTACTAAAAGTGAACATATTATGACTAGTTGCCAGTTGCTGTCCAATCAACTCAATTGGCCTAATCCTACATTTTCAGAGAATCCTAACATACGAAATAAATCAAATAGTTGAATATAGCAACTTCTCCAACAGGTGACTCTCAACTGTCATAATCAAATTTCCTAAACTTACCTAGTTTCTGACCCAACTTTTTTTTTGGTACCGGGAATCGAACTCAGGACCTTGTGCTTGCAGGCACTGCGCCACCGAGCTACATCCCCAGCCTGACCCACCTTTGAACCACCATATTATACCTAATGAGGGATCTGTTCGCCCTTTCCCCTGTTGATTATAATTATACATGATTTGTTTACAAGAGGATGCGCCGTGAACCCACTATTAGTAGGAATATACATGTTGTTTTTCCAATACTCTAGAACATACATTTTGTTCTATATGCAGCTCTCTTAGAAAAGCACCCCAGGACAACAGTGTGCCCTCTGAGATGGCTCCCTGGGGTGAGAGTTAAAGAGACCTTTGAACTGGTTAATTAAAGGATCAAAGTGTTGATCCTTCACAAATGCTGCACACACACACACACACACACACACACCTGTGGCTAATGGTCTTTCTTTGTTTGTGACCACACAAGTGTCCCAGGGCTAGAGTTTAGATCTTAAATCTCTTCCAAAGGCCTGTGTGTTAAAGTCATGCTCCCCAGAGAGATGCTACTGAGAGGTGGTGGAGCATTTAGGAGGTGGGCCCCAGAAGGAGGTGTTCAGATTATTGGAGGTGTGGCCTTGAAGTAATAGTGAGTCCCCAGCCCCTTCCACTTCCTCTTTTTGGCTCCCTGACCAGGAAGTGAGTAGTGTTGCTATTCCTTGTGCTCGCACCATGATGCGCCCGCCGCCACAGGCCCAAAGCAATGGGGCCAACCAATCATGGGTGAAACTGTAAGCCAAAATAACCCTATAAATTTTTGGTCTTGAGTATTTGTTATACTGATGGAGAGAGAAAACAGGTAGTTTTTGAAATGGCAGCAGTTTCATGAAACTCAACATTTATCTGTGAGATCTGCTCAGGCCTTAATTCTTTCTCAGCGTTTGCAATCTCAGTCTGAGGCAGCTTCTCCACCCCTTCACCTGATAGGGTGGCGTTAGGTGCGTATGGGCAAGCTTCTTTGCTACTCCTGGGCTAACCACCCAGGCCACCCACAGACTTTCCCAGGCACGTATGTACCAACTCATGCTCTCAGCTAAGAATGCCATTTCCTTGGTCTTGAACACTTTCCACTCACTCCTACTGACAAAAAGTCAATTCCTAACTCAACTTGTGTATCATTACTTTCTTATTGGCTTTACTATTAATAAAGTTTCCTGTTCTCTTCTGTCAGCATCATCAAAAGATAGAAAATTTTTTTGCTGATCTTTGTATATCCCACACTTGATTCCTGTATTGAACACAACATTGAACATAAGGTTGTTGCTCAAAAAATGCTGAATTCAATTCAGTTCAATTAACTGAAGACAAGAACGTTTGCTGACATTGTATTAATACTTCTAATATTATCCTATCTCCCTGGGGAATCTTAACTGGGCAGGCTGGGCAGGGAGAACAACCAGAATCATCTGGAGTTTTTTCAAACTACATAGATAATGTGCATAGTTCAGAAAAATTATGCAGGAAGTTCTGGGAATTTTCCCTGCTCCCTTCTCTCCAGCTCTCATCCTGGGTGAGAACCTTCAAAGAACTCTCTCTGCCCAAGACACATCACTCAGAATCTTCTGTTTGTTACAATGAAAACCTCATAAAATCAGCCCTAGAAGTGTTTTCATCACATTTACAGTTAAACAGACTGATAGCTCAAGCACAATAGAAATCCTTAGATAGATGATTTTAAATTACATTTAAACAAAGCTATTTACAAGTGGTCTAGTAAAAATCTTCTCAGATGAGCTATTTTTAATGTTTCCTAAACAAGCTATTGTAGGTGGGCCGATCTTTCCTCTTTGCCTGTCACTTGGGAAGCTCATTTGGACGTGTTCTAGCCCCGATCTGTTTCTCTCACCCCACTGGCCACAGAGTGGTATTTTTTTGTTTGAAAGGGTCAAAACATTCAGAATCTGACATCCAAAATATGTGCTTTTTTTCCCCCCTGAAGTCAAAACCCCTGAAGTATAAATCCTTTTTAAATGAAGAAAGCAGTGCCAAAAGGAATGAAACATTTTTGGTTCTCTTCCAAAACAGAGAGATAGCACTGAAACAGGAAGTGGATGATTTAAATATCCACTCGGCATCTTGGCAACATATTTATGTTTTTAAAAGGTTTTAGTCTGGCCTGGGAACACTCTATCTTCCCCTAGGGTTTAGAGCTTTGGGAAAACTCTTAAACACTTATCAAATATTTGCAATTAGCCATATTTCTGAGACCAAACTGTTACTGGAATGTCATTGGACAATGTTCCTGATATGTACCATGCTATCATTACTCTCCTGCTTCTAATGATTATCTCTTCAGCAATCTAGTTTGGTATGGTAGAAAGCTGTTGTTTTATTTTCCACAAAGAAAGGAGAATGTAGTCCTTATAACTTGTGTTCCCAAAGCTGGAGCAACACAGAATGACTGTATAAGCAGAATACAAAATTGAAATTCAATGGATTATGCATGTGTGTTCATAGGGACCACTGAAGGGCCCCATCTTTATAGCTGGAAATGGACAAATGGTGGGAATATTTGCACAGGGAAGTCCGGCCTTCCTCTCCTGCTCACCCCTCAGAGCTGAGAATCTGCTTCACACATTTACCAGTACACCCCTGGAAGGAGGAGTCAGAAGTGAGCTCAAGGCTTTTGGTTTAAGAAACTGGAGAAGAATAAAGTCTCCACTGGCCAAACTCAGAAAAAATGTAGAAATAGGGGTTTGGGAGTGGAAATCAGTAATTTTATGTTGAACAATATTTGACATGACACTTAAGCATTCGATTGGAACTATTAAATAGGTAGCTGAAGGAAAAAGTCTTGACGAAGATGTGTGTTTGGGAATTATCAGCATCTGAATGGTATTTAAGGCCAAAGAGACAATATGATGTCAAGGCAATGAAACAGGATGGCAGTCTCAGGAAGACTTTTAGGATTCTTCCATAGTTAAAGATCGGAGTGAAGAATAGAAGCAAGCAGAGAAACCCATGAAGAAAGGCCAGTGGGGGTAGGAAAAGAATCAGCTAGAAGAAAATAATATGCTAGAAGCCAGGGGGAGGGGGACCTCCAAAAGGAGGAAGTGAGTAACTGTGTCAAATGCTAACAGATTAAGATAAGAACTGAAACTTGACGAATGGGCCTGGCAGTGTAGAAATATTGATCCCCTTCAAGAGTCAAAGGGATGGTGAAGAAAAAGTCGGATTGATGCAGGATCAAAAGAGGACATGAAGGAAAAAATAGAAACAAGAGACATTCTTTCAGAAAGTTTTGTTAAAAGTGGAGAAGACTGAAATGACGGTTGGAGAGTCACGTTGGTTTAATGAGCGTTTCTTTCTCTTAATTTAAAATGAGATCTATTTTGTCGCACCTAATGGCACTAATTCACTGGAGAGGTAATTCATGATGCAGACAGAGGTGACAACTTCAGGAGAGGGTGAGAGAAGGATGGAACCCAGAGCATAAGAGGAAGGGTCGACCTTGCCTAGGTGCGTGGGCAGCCCAGGCACCGGCGCGGAAGGAAAGGCAAGCAGTCTGCGCTCAGTCTCTGTTCTCTGGAGAGTCCAGTGCGAGGAGTCTGTGAAGCCCTCTCTGATGGCCTCATTTTCTCAGTAAAAAGAGAAACAAATTTTCAGCTGAGAATAAGGAAAGAAGTAGGAGTGGGGAGGTTTCAGGGAACAGAAGATCTTTGGACCTGGATAACAGAGCAAAATTGCCGGGTGGCACTAAGAGGCCACTTGACATTAGCGACAGTGAGTTGCATGCAGAGCCAGTTAGCTCAACTGCGCATTTCCCTCCAGCTGGCTCAGCTGCCTGCCTGCTTGCTACCTGGAAAGCAGCATTTAGAGAGATGTCGGAAGGATGGGGGCTGAGGGATGTTGGAGGAGAACATCAGACGACGAGAGCTCAAAACACTAAGAAGAATATTAAAAATATAATGAACAAGAATACCGAAATTACTTGGAATTATGGCAAAAATAATATTGGAAAGAGTTATAACCGGAAGCTAAAATTTAGAAATGAAGAGGTACAACTCAGGATCAGTAAAAGACTGCAACAAGGAGGGCAGTTGGTAATACTTTAGGGGAAAGTGACGGATAAAAAAGAGCAACAGAGCTGGGCATGTGGCACATGCCTGTAATCCCAGCACTTGGGAAGCTGAGGCAGGAGGATTGCCATGAGTTTGAGGCCAGCCTGGACCACATAGTGAGACCCTGTCTCAAAAAAAGAGCAACAGGGGCAAGGAGGATGCCTCTTCCACCTGCAGGCTGTGTGATGCAGGGATGGAAATTGTGAAGGGAAGTAGAAAGTGTGAAGTTGGAGAGAACATCCAAAGAGTTTCAGATACTGGTTTTCTGCTGATGCCTGATGCTCGGTTCTAGAGTAGCCAGGAAGGAGGATAATACAGTATGGGTTCAGAGCAGGAGATGCTCGAAGGAGTGTGGTGGTGCAAGAGGGTCCAGAAGTCTTGAGGCTCCTGAAGGGTGCAGAAGTCTCCTGAAGGATGTCTTGGTGGTCTCCAGTTGTGGCCATATTGGTGAGATTGCACAACAGCAGAGGAGATTTCCTTCTAAGAACACAGAATATGGGAGCTGCTTTTCTCCCTACTAGGATTGGGAAGGGTCATTTACTGGGAACACACAAAACGCTCAGGACACCTTTACTATGGCACAGTAATTGTTTCTCCTTCTCAGTCCTGTCCTCACCATCATTTAATTGGCTGCTACTCATCAGTTTTTACTTGAACATCATCTTGCTCATGTCTGTGTCCCCAGTCTTAATAGTCTCCTCATCTCTCCAATATGCCAACATGTGTAAGTGAAGGGTTTCAGTGGATGATGCCTCCTGAAGCACTGGAAAAGCCACGCCAGCAATATGAGAAGTACCTTCTGCTCCCACTGAGCTCTCTGCCAGCTTCCTCCTGCATCTGGTGCTCATTTGGCTCCCAACTCCCACTTGCAGCCTCAGCCTGGCCCTGTGCCTCTCAGCTTCCTGACAGGACCTCACCCTTGTTCATCATGGGTGCCACTCACCTCTGGGGTGAGAGATCCCCAGGCTCAAATCCATAGAGCCTGACCCACCTCACTGCTTGCCAAACTCCAGGAGACCTCAGTGTGAGCAGAAACTGTGGCTGTTCACTGGGGTGCTGGGAACCAGCCCCAGTAAACCACTGCCTGGTGGAAACTTTAGTGGTCCTCGACAGTAGATCCTGCTTCCTCCTCTCCACCTGAAGCAACCACTGTTCATGGTTGCCATTGGTGCTCTGGTGTCCTTTCTCAGCAGTGCTCTCTTGTCTAGTGAGGGGACAGTCACTCTAACACTGTCAGTGTCAGTGCTTCTTAGGCAGAACAAGACGAGTGGGTTAGGGGATTTCATGGGACTGATTCTACCTTGAGATCACTTGAAAGTTTACATTTTACTTTTAGAATTGTCCATTTTTCTAGAATAATATTTACTTTCAATAAACCACGTTTTGTCACATTTTTGTGAGACCAGACAGGATGGCAGAGACAGGGGAAGTGAGTGATGCTGAGATCATTAGAATTTGGGCAAAGTATTCTCAAAAGAACCTGTTGTCAAATAAAACATTTTCAATATATCTTCCAATAAACCTAGCCTATTAATTTTTTAAAAATGTATTCTCTTGCCTGTATTCTTTTTGTAAGATATTAAAGCATGTATTCCTTTTGTAAGATATTAAATCTTTAGGAATCTTTCCTTCAGCATGACAGTTGCATTACCAGGGTCACTCAGTTGTGTACTCATCTCATTTCCCTTTGACTCCAGAACTTCAGTTTTGTTCATTGCTATTCTGTTTTCTGGTAGCCTACCTCAGGGTTTGCTAATTTAGTTCAGTTGAATAACTTCCTTCCACTGAGAACCATCTTTAGCCCTAAATTTTATTTTTCTAGAAAAATGCAAGGGTTTGTATGCACAAATATAGACTATAGTCTTTTAAAATAAAACCAACTTTTACAACAAATTGAAGTTCATCTTGGTGTCTAGTTGTATAATGTGATACTTTACAACAGATGCATTCCCAGCATCATACTAGGTAAGGAGAAGGATATCGGACCATTGCTTAGGTTATGACACCAAAGTCTCCCTCTTTGTCAATTAACAACTATTTATTAGAAGCAATGACTACAGTACTTGGATTAACCACTTATTAATTTTTGCACACTGAATAAGGTGAGAACTGGACTAATTATATTTAGTTTGCCACTAAAATTAGCCCCAAAACATTTGAAAGAACTTACAATGCCATTTTTAGATCATATGTGCACTCTCAAACACAAAACCTATTTTTCTAGTCATCCAATTTAACTGTTCAGTTGCCTATTTTGTATATACAATATCAATTAGTTTGGGATATTTATGTTTATGCTTCTGTTTTAACTGAACCAGCGAAAGGATTTTTGGAGTCTTCAAATAAATGGATAAAATGTAAGAAGCAAGGCAAATTTGAACTGAACTGTGAGGTTACATGGTCAGTGTCTTCAACCAGACATTGAAGACATTTCCCATAGTTCCAGTGCTATCAGCATTTCATTGACAATCCCACAGGTTTAGTATGTGAAATTCTACTACGGCAGAAGACAGAGAAAGGAATTTAAGTCTCCTTGAACTTTTATAGTGGAACCCATTTTCTCCCTGGCTTTATGGTTGTCATATGTATCTTGTTTTGGAAGAGTAATTGTTAAGAGGAGTAGAGACAAAATGTTTTGAATTTTATTATTTCTTGTAAAGAACATTAATATTGAATCAAGGTCCAATGAAGTGCTGCTGACATTTGTGGGGAAACTGATATTGTTTCAATTTTTTATTTAAAGATTTTTCTTTATTCCATGTCCTCATGAAGGGTCAACATCATCAAGATTGCCTCCATGGAGGAATGCAAAGCAGACAGGCTTGCTAGAGGGCTTCCACAAGACAGTGTTATAGGGAATGTTCTATCTAACAAGCAGTCTCCACAAGCGCCTTCTTGAGCTACTTAGAAAGGACGTTTTTTCTTTGTTTGTTCTTTTTGACCACTGACATTTAATTTTTTTCATTTTTTACTTTTTATTTTGAAATAATTATAGATTACAGGAAGTTACAAAAATAGTACCAAAACATCCCAAATACCCTTAACCCAGTTCTCCCCAGTGTAACATCTTACATAATTATAACATCAAAACCCAAGAAATTGTCATTGGTGAAACCCATGACCTTGTTCAGATAGGAAGGATTCTTTAAAGCAAGAAATAATTCACAACAGCGATAGCCTTCCTCTAGAAGCTGTCCCTTTAACAGGAAATTGCCTGATTGTTGTTTATTGAACCCTTTGCCACACTTTTCAGAGATAAACAACATTATCTTAGTAAATCTGGACCTCTTAAGGACAGAACATTGTTTCATTTTACAAAGTATACAAAAGCTAGATGATGAAACCACCTGGGAAAGCAGAAATCCACAGGCACAGAGTCTTTAGAAAGCTTAATGAAGCAACAGTTCTTATACTCATTCCTGTATTAAAGTGGTTGTTTCAAGATAGAAGATACCACAACCCCAGACATACTAAGCCACCTTATCTTTGACAAAGGTGCCAAACACATTCGCTGGAAGAAAGATAGCCTCTTTAATAAATGGTGCTGGAAAAACTGGCTCTACACATGCCGAAGATTAAAACTAGACCCATATCTTTCACCATGCACTAAACTAAATTCAAAATGGATCAGAGATCTAAATATTAAAACAGAAACATTAAATCTGCTGGAAGGTAGGATAGGTAAAACCCTTGGAGACATTGGTGTAGGCAAAGACTTTATGAATAAAAACTCAACCGCACGGGAACTATCCCAAAGAATCAATAACTGGGATCTCATCTTATTAAAAAGCTTTTGCACAGCAAGAGAAACCACCAACAGAGTGAAGAGACAACCCACAATGTGGGAAAAAATGTTTGCCAGCTGTTCCTCAGACAAAGGATTACTATCGAGAACATATAAAGAACTCAAAAAAATCAGACCTCCCAAATTTAAAGACCCACTCCAAAAATGGGCATCTGAGATGAATACACATTTCTCAGATGAAGAAATACTAATGGCAAACAAATATACAAAAAAATGTGCAACATCACTAGTCATTCGAGAGATGCAAATTAAAACAACACTGAGATACCATCTCACCCCAGAAAGAATGGCTACTATTAAGAAATCAACTAACAACAAATGCTGGAGGGGCTGTGGGGAAAAAGGAACCCTTCTTCACTGTTGGTGGGAGTGTCGACTGGTACAGCCACTGTGGAAGTCAGTGTGGAGATTCCTCAGAAAACTAGGGTTGGAGGTCCCATTTGACCCAGCTATTCCCCTTCTGGGCATCTTCCCAGAAGAATTAAAAACATCGTACCACAGCGATATATGTGCACCCATGTTTATAGCAGCACAATTTGTAATAGCCAGATCTTGGAAACAACCCAAATGCCCATCAACTGAGGAATGGATAAGAAAGATGTGGTATTTCTATACAATGGAGTACTATTCAGCCATAAAGAAGGATAAACTGGAGACTTTTATAGGTAAATGGATGCAACTCGAGAAAATACTCATAAGTGAAATAAACCAGAAGCACATGTGTAAGCATCGTATTATCTCTCTAGTATGAGAAACTGAAAGAGTAAATAAGATCCAAAATGTACAATAGATATGGTGAATCAAAAAGAAACTGGTAAAAAGGAAAGAGAGAGTGGAATAGGGAAAAGAAAGAAGGGAAAGGAAAAAAAATTGTATATATATATATAAGATGGTTAAGATAGATACACTACCATTTTTACTTAGTTCATTGAAGAGTAAGGTTTGTGCCAATAATGTTTGGACAATTGAATGCTAATGTCTGGTGTCCTGAATAACTAACTTAAAGATAGTAATACGTAATGTATTAACCATTGTTACCCTCCTATTATATTGTTTTGAAAATTTGTTCTTCTTTTGATTTGTTTTGTTTTTTCTTCTCTTTAAAATTTAAAAAAAAAAAAAAAAAGATAGAAGATACCGTTTTTGTTTTCTCACATAGAAGATGCCTGCAAAGTCACAGGTATGTGACAAGAAGATTGGAATTTTCAAACAATAGTTTTTGTCACACTGACTTCCTAACCATTTGGTACAACTTCATGTATAAAGGACCCATAAGACTTCAACCTTTTCCCTTTTTCTCGTTTAACTCTGAGTTGTATACACATAGATCACATGTCTTAAAGAGATAACCACACACATATGCCTGGGATGTTATGGGTTTTTTCTTACAATATACTTATAATGTTCTGAATGTAAAGACATACAAATTCTAAAGAAATGGACTACTTTTCAAGATTCATATTTCATTTAGTTCTGAGGGATAAGGTGGAATGTTGTAAATGTGGACGCTCCTCTTTAAGATCAACATGAAATCTGCTAGAACCTGCAAAAGACCGAATACTAATTTGAAGTTTCAATTAGATTTTTGTCTGGCATAATTTCTGCTTCTTAGGTCTTCATGCTGGTTGACAAAAGGACAAGTAAACTCCTTTCTGGTAATGAATTATCACAGAAGGCTTTCTACTTCAAGTATCGATGTGTTTCTTTCATGTGCTTCTCTGTTTTTGAAGGGTTCAATGTTTATTTGGTGGAGATTCATGTCAATTATCTAATCAGAAGCAGGCCCCAAACTGCCAGTAAAATTTTGGAATGTATGGTCTACTTCAAAGCAAGGTTCCCTCTTTCCTTACCCACATGAAGCCAGTTTTTCATAGTGAAGAGCAAGGTAATTAGATTTGCTTTTTCAGAGAAAAAAATTATTTTTAGACGGAATGTAATGGGTCATATTTCTCTGCTCAGTAAATCTTGCAATTATCGCTGCACTCTGGAAAATGTAACCCAGTGACCCAGCATTGTGCCGGAGCTGTGGGTCACCGCAGAAGCAGGTCGGATGGTAGCTGTGTCCAAGAGGCAGCTGGACACAAGGTGAGGTTGGTCTCTGCAACACACCCAGTGTGGAAAGCCAGCAGACGGCTGGTGGCAGAAGTCCACATGCCAACATTTGTGTTTACTTGTGGTGAAAAACTTTAGGAAGAAAAATCAGGAGACTGGGTTGCCGAGCATGTGGTAGAGAACTCAGTCGTGTTCTGTCACTGAGGAAAACCTAAACTGGCAATTGCAAACACAGCCTTTCTTTCGTACAGCACTCCCAGGTCCAAATCCCAGGCAAATTTCCTCTCCTCTCTCCTCTGTGAGCTTCTCTGATTTTGTATGAGTCAAGAGGCACTGAGGCCATGGAGTCCAACCAGGTGTAGTAGTGACCCAAGCTGAAACCCAGGAGAAAGAACAAACATCTTGGAATTGAAGAGCACCCTGGGGACACAGTCACACCCCCTGGGAAATGAGGAATATTTCCCACCCCACCCCTCTTCACTCACACAGCACACATTCTTTCAAGCATCAGGTTAGAAACCACTTTGCCAGGGAAGCTTAGTAGATTCAAGTTTGATTTTCTGCCATCCTCTGTGCTCTGACAATCTCTGATACTTTCTCTGGAGTATGATTATCATGCTGCATTAGAATACTTCAGTTTATTTATTTTATTTTATTTTATTTTATTTTATTTTATTTTTATATGCGGGTACCGGGAGTTGAACTCAGGTCCTCGCACTTGCCAGGCAGGTGCTTATGCCGCTGAGCTATATCAGCAGCCCTAGAATACTTCATTTTTATGTCCCTACCAGACCACAAGTTTAATGGAACTAGGACCATGCCTCTTGAGTTTACAATGGCATCTTCTTTACTTAGCACTGTGTCAAGCACACTGTAGGTGCTTTATAAAATCAAGTCAATGTCACGGTTTGAGCCATGGTGCTGAGTCAACGTCATGAAGCCAAAATGATATCTATACCTTTAATGTCTGAGATAACCCAGATGACTTGGAAGTGTTTGAATACTTTCGTAGTCTCAAGCCAGTCCAAGAGTATTGATGTCATCTCTACCAAGCTTTGGAAAACAGAGCACCTACAAAGTCACTATAAAAACCATACTCTATGATGACCATACATAAAACCCCCGATTTTAAAGAAAAGATGAAGAGAATCATAAAAATATGCCCTAGCCTATAAATTCAAGAAAACAAGAACTGAAGCAATGTACCCAGTGCAAATCTGGGATGATCCTGAAATGCATTTAATGTGCTTCCACCCACCCATCTATGTGCTTGATTTTCAAGAGAACTCAGCTCTAAGTGTGTGTGTGTGGGGGGGGGTATTTCGAGTTGATGTCTACACAGATAACCAGAAACTTTTGAGACATTTTCTAAGTGTAACCTTCAGCCCCTAGTGATGAGAGTGGTCTGTCTACACTGTAATAGGATTTCACTGACTGATCTAATGGTCTTGCCACTGGATATATAAAGACCTATATAATTAGAATTGCCCTTGCACCATTTTACTCCCAAATCTGTTGGTTTTCATGGGAAAATATTCAGTTCTCTGCTGTAAAAAAGAGGAACAATAAAATCTGAGAGATACCTGTTACAGGTCTAAAGATTGCTGGAAGATATTTGAAAGTCTAGACATTGGATGAACTTACTCAGATATCATTACAGTATATAGAAAATATATGAAGAAAGTAACAGTACAAGGAAAAATAACATTTTTACTACTACTTTTTTTGGCCACATTTTACCTATTACAAATGTTTAGATGGTCTGAAAGGCTACCTTGCACACTTAATAACTGATATCATTAAAAAATGTGATACTCCACAAACACTAGATGTCTGTAGTTGTCTGATTTCAAAAAAGAATCCTTAGGGCTGGGATATAGCTCAGTGGCACAGTGCCTGCCTGGCAAGTGTGAGGTCATGAGTTCGATTCCCAGTACCTAAAAAAAAAAAAAAAAAAAAAAAAAAAGGAATCCATGTGTTACCAAGCAATAGTGACAAAATATTTTCATCTGGGGTAGGAAATGGGCCATGATGAGAGATGGTGGCAAACTTCAGGAAGTGTTGACTTCAAGATATATCTTAGCATTTTCATTATTTTAAAAGATTTTTATAAAGAAGACTAATAATATGACATGTGGGCAGTCGGGTTCATTCCTTAGAAAAACTTAAGTTCTAATGTGAAGCCACAATAAAAATTGTAGGAGTGGAGGAGGAGAAATGAAAACTAATCACTTGCCTTTAGTGGCTAGAGTGCAGTTGTTTTCTATCAAACTGAGACTATCTTATAATTAACTGATTTATATGTAAAACTAAAGCTGAGCAATTGTTGGAACTATGATTACAAAATGTAAATTTTATATGCTTTGACTGTGTAAAATAATTTAGTTTTTTAAACAGGGAGAGGATGGACTACAGGAAAAACTATGTACAAATTTCCCTGTTTTATAACAGGAACTTAGATAATATCTAAAGACTATATCTGCAGTTAAAACAATAACTCCAACCTTTTAATTTTTTCATAATTTTAACTTTTTAGAAATAATATATTCTTGCCATAAACATCTCATGTTTATCAATTTGTAAGATTTAAGCTATTTCTTTTTGTTCAATAATTATAAGTATTATTTCAAATATTATACTATATAAAACTACTTCTATATACCTATATATTCTTCTATTTATTTAAAGAGATTTAAAATTACGTTCACTAAATATTAACAAAGATTATTTCTGAATGCTGGATATAAGTCATTTTTTAATATGTTATTTGTACTTTCTTATGTTTAATTTTTTAAACAAGTCCCTATTATTTTTATAAAAGAGAATGATGCCTATACAGACAAATAGGTGAAACTCTTTCACTCTCTCACTCTATCATTGCCTTTTTTCTTTAAAAAATTAGCAGTTAATTCTTATAAAAATGGTTAAATTGCAGCACACTGGACTCATTGGCCCGACACTTATAGTATAGCAGAAAGTCTTAAGCTATCAGTAAATTTATGGAGACCAAAATCACAAAACAGCTGACAACTGTATGGCGCATCACCAAATTCCTGTTGGAAATGGTGCCAATCCTTGGTCAACTCTTTATTATTTTGGGCAACAGTATTGCTTGCTAAGTTAAAGTTCTATATTAAAGGGAAATCAGAAATGTTTGTCCTTAGAATTTTATATTTGATGGGGTACCAGTAACTGTCTTTTTATTATGCCAGTATCTGGGCCCAAAAGGAGGTTTACCAAAAATATGGGAAAGTGTTAGCACTCCTCGCTTTGCCCTGACAACCAGTTTATTTGGTAAATCATAGGAAATAAATGGGATAAAGGGAGACTTTCTAGAATTTCCAGAATCACGTGTCTGAACAAGATGTGAATTTGATTAGTTCACTTGTACAAGCTGTTGCCCAGCATAACACAAGCAAGACATTTAGCAGACTAACCCTTCTTCAGCTGAATGTCATATAGAGTGATTTTCAGAAGAAACTTGGCTAAATTTCATGTTACAGATTTGTTAAAGAAAGATATTAGCTTGCTTAGCAAACTCCTGGAATGTTTTATGAGTTCAATAATTGTGTGAATGAATGGTAACAATTGCTATAAATAATTGAAGATATTGATGTTCTTTGTAAAAAGTATTGTAGATTTCTAAAATGTCTTTTACATTTCCTTTTCAAACTACCTTCCAATCCTAAAACAAGTCATTTAATAAGAATTAGGTATTTTCATTGCATTTTTCACACTCTGCCTTCTACTAGTTGTGTCTCTCTCCCTGACTAGATTGTATGTTCTATTGAAGGCAGAAATCATACCTTAATTTGTCTTTGTTTCCCTGCTTCTCCAACTATGATGAGGATAGTAGTGTACACACGGAAGTTCTGGACTCAACAATTATGGAATTGCCTTGTGATGAAATTGATGGGCGGGTCCATAAAAAAGTGACTTCTGTGGGTTATCCTGCCCGCTCCAACTGTCCCCTCATCTACCTTCCTTAAAACACCAGAGTTGCTAGAAGTTCAGAAAGATTTATTCTAGACTATCTGCTTGTATATACATAAATATCAGCCCCAAAGGAAAATTGATGTAATTCATACCTTAAAGATATCTACACGAGCAAATCCAAACAACTAGCTGAGGTCCTAAGCGCTCCATGGGATGAATGAAATATCATGTGTCACCAGTCAATCTCGATCCTAACCATAGTACCACAGGGCAGCAAACATTTGCATGAAGTTTAAAAATCCAGCCTGTTAGATGACTGGTTCTGAGTAGCGAAACGTGGTATCATGTCACTTGCACATCTGGTTGACTGAATATGAATTTCTCCTTTTTAATCCAGGTGGCCCCAGCGACAGATAAAGCCTCGAGAATTTTCCATATTTTACATGGTACTTGGTGTTGTAGAAATCAGCTTTTGTGCTGTTCTTTCCTCCTTCTTGCTATTGCCTGGATCTCATTAGAAACCATTAGTGATGTAACACTAAACCTATGGAATCTTAAACATGCTTTTAAAATCCTGTGGAATAAAGATGTCTCCTACCAAACCAAAAAATGCAGTGGGAATAGACAAAGTTACATTTCTTTAAGAAAAAAAAAAAAAAAAATGACTCATTACATAGTTTCCAAACTGTTTTGACTGAAGCTTCTCAAAATAAACTTTCTGCAATAGACAGCCTTTGATGTCTGACTTTGAAAAAGAAATTCATTTCTCAAAGATACAATTCAGTCCTTTTTGGGTGTTCACTTTTTTTTTTTTTTTTTTTTTGGCAGATTAACTTACTTTTATTTCAACCAGTGAATGACACAATATTAAATAGCCATCTGACTAAGGAAGAAAAGTATGTTTGAAGTGGTCTTAACTCCTACATAAACCAAATATAAAGAATATGCCTTATGATTTTTTAAATTACCATAAAAATAGAATTTCCAGAACATTACCCAAAGGGGGATTTAGTCCATTAAGAATAACAAAACAGTTTAGATGTCATGAAAGTGGAAGATTAGGAACGTAGTTAAGCTTAGTAATGATATTTTTGATTCATACGCTGTTTCCTAGGCTAGGCAGCATTTTTAATTTTTCACAGTCTTGAACCTTAATCTTCGAAGGGTAATTCAAGTTTCAGAGCTTACATATTGCAATTTGTTTGGAGTGGCAACTTGCCATTGACTTACTGCGGGGTTTTTTGTGCTCTTCCAACCAGGGGACTTAATGGTGGTCATTTATTAAGTCCAGGTCAACACATGACCACTGACCACTGAAACAATGAGATTTTGATCAAATCTTTACCAGCTTGTGTGCACTTGATCAGATTTATTTAAATCATCTGCTCCTAATCAAGCAAAAGTGAATGAAATAACTGCATCACAGGACAACCTTTTCTCTTTCTTCCTTTTTCTTTCTTTTAAATAACCACTTCTCTTTGGAGTGGTAGAAGGAGGATATAGAGTAGATCTGAATTCCAGTTGCAGCTCTGCCACTTCTATCTGATGCCTGACAAGTTTCTTTTCAAGCCTCAATGTTCTCATCTACCAATTGATACAGGAAAAACTCTCACCTCGTGATTTGTTGGGAACATTAAATAAGAGATCCTATGGCATTTGACAGACACTTGGCACACGATAAATGTAAATTTCTCCCAATCCCCCCTCAGCTGTACGTATGTACATTTCTTTCCATTTCCACTGTAATGGTAACTTCTCAGCAAAAACTTAGAGAGCTGGCACATATTGCATTGAACTATTAAAATATTAGATTCTGATATATATCTCCCTGGGTCTGATCTGAGCCTGATGTTTCTAATGATGGTAAGAAAAGACTATTGCTGGAACTTGTGCTGTTCCCTGACACTTTAAAAACCTTACCAAGGGTTTTACTCCTTTAGAGGCACTTTTAAACCTCTCATCCAATAATGTCTCTAAAGTCTTCTGAAACCCATGTGCATGTCTAGCCTGGTACAAGCATCGAAAGAAATGCATTTCAAGTGTTTACTGTCCCTAATGTGAAAAGATTATATTATTTAACCTGAAACTGTCACTTCAAAGCATTAATATTTAAATAAAGTAGGGGAGGAATGGGGAATGGGAAAAGAGGCAAGGAGTGTGACAGAAAATGGATAGGCTTATATGTTCAGATACACCTGAACTTAAGTCGCACCTGTGTCTCATTCCAGGGCATAGAGTTGTTCAGAGGATGTAATAGACCCACACTGAAGCAAATCCACTTTGTTAAGCCTACGAGAAACATAAGTTTAGATTTCCTTTTTCAAAGTAGTTATCTGAATAAGTGATTAGGGTAGTTCAAAATCTTTAAACTCTTATAGAATACATAAGCACTAAAAAGAAATGAAAAAAAATAGTATTTTACCCTCGGTGTAAGGATAAATTTATATTCTAACTTGCAGATTTGTATGTTTATAGTCTTGCAGAAAAAAACATGCAGATTTCCTTTTCTAAATGACAGTGAAGTCATTTAGAGTTGACTGTTGGTTTGCACAATTTATAAAATTATATTCAGTTATGCAATTAATGTAAAGGCCTCTAATCCCATAATAACCCAAGGTCATTTTATAGGTACAGTAAAAATTACCTTGGCCTTTTCTGTAGATTAATCTCCAAAATGATTTATAGTCAATAGGGGTCAGAGTGCAGGGTGCTGCAATGGAGAGAGGATCCTTCTCCACTCACCTGAGGAAACTAAGGGTGCTGGGGGGGGGAAGTAAATGCACATTTAGATTCTACATAAATATCTTTTCCTGCAAAGTTTCATTGTTACCATCTTGACTCAGGTTTCAAGAATTTCCAAGCTTGTTCCATACCTCCAGCCTAGCTCCCATGTTCCATCTCCTTCTGTGTCTTCCCAAACTATCATTTCTGTGAGTCGTCTACACCACAGAATCAAGTGCAAAACAGACATCCAAGAACGTGACCAATCCCCTCACGCCCCCCACCCCCAGGCTATTTCTGCTCAGTGGACTTTGCTATTCTCCCATGTCTGAGATAGCCACACTCCTCCCATCTAGTTACCCAGATCTTAACTCTTTAATCACTAATCTTTTTGAAGCCTAGCAGAGTTTTTCTAGTCCATTATTTATCCTTCAACAGTTGAAGAAACTGAGACGCACAGGACCTGTGAGTAGTTAGAAGTATCACTAGGAGTTAAAAATGAAATCTTTTCATACACAGTACTGTTGCCTGAATTACCTAAACTAATCATGATAACAGACATTTTACTTATCACAGTGTTTTTGCATTGTTTGTTCATAAGTGTATAACCTGAATATGCCCAAGTTCTTTCTGGATTACTCTTTCATGTCAGATCCAAATAAAAATGATTGGGGTCTTCATCTCAGTTTTCCTGAGAGTCCCCGCCCCAAAAAAGAAAGAGACAAATTGGTGGGATCCCTTACGTTTTTCTGTTACCATACTGTATGTCACCTCATTTAATTCCCACAACAACCATGCTAGGTAGATCTTTTCCACTTTTTGATAGAGAAACAATTTGCCAGGGTCACCCTGCAAGTAAGTGGCTACCCTGGAATTCAAACCCAGAACTCTGATTTTAAAATACTTGGGAGTGCTTGGCCAGATAACAAGGACAGTGGTTTAGGCACAAGAAAGTTTGCCCAGGAAGGGAACCACTGTGGAGATGGAAGAAAGACTGAAACAGTCAATGTAAAATCCTCCTATTCGACAGCAATGTGTTGTTTGAGGTAAGAGAGAGGGTGACACTTCAGATCATATTGACATTTCAAATCTATCAGAGTACAGGGAGTAAAAAGAAACAGGAAAGTCAGTCAGAGGCCCCATTTGGGGGAGGTGGTGCCACTCCAAGGTGGGCTGGGGTGTTAGATTGAGGAATCAACTTCCCTTTCATCTGTCCTTCTGTTTAAAGCTATTTGATTTTACACAAATGTGGGAAATAGGAATTGAGTGATTCCCCAAGAAGGGCAGCATGTTTAGTAGATGATCACCAAGAGCCTTTCTGGGCAGCTTTTATTTATTGGTCTCGCCCTTGAGTGGGCACAGGGCAGGTGTCTGGTTTTTGTTATAGCCTGGAAGAACAACTATGGTTTCATTAATAGGAAGAGCAAAGTACTGCATCTGAACTGAAATCACGCCACATCTAAACAGAAGACTCAATGACACTTTTCTTACTAAAAAGTTGTTAAGCTTGGCAACCCTCACTCTGCCCCAGTCAAACATTTTCTTAGCCATATTAGGTTGTATGGAAATAAGCCAGGATCACGGCTGGCGTATGAGTAGTCCTCTGTACTGAGGCTTTTCAAAAAGGCTTTTCTTACTGGTTTAAAAGGAATGGAGACAAATGTGGCCCAGGGTATAATTTGAAATATGGCTGGAAAGAAAAATAAAAACTCTTTGATCTGAAAAGAATTGGACATAGCAGCTGAGACTGAAATCAGATTTTGAAGCTGGGAGACTTGGATATTTTGGGTATTTCTTTATTCCTTATTGGAAGGGTGTATCAATGTATTATTAAAAGTTCAGTTAAACTTATCACAGATACAAGGGAGGAGGAAATCAGAATAAGATCACATCAGCTGATCATTCTCTGCTCTTAGTCTTATTACTTACTCTCTACGGTTAGAAAATAAGCATTTGAGTTCTGGACCCATGACATTTAGAGCAACGTTACACACTGGACTTGATTTCATTGCTATTTCATAGGGTTCTTATGAAAATCAAATGATATAATGCATGGTTCAACTCTTACAATGGAAAGCGTGTTTACTTGGCTTCTATTCTTTGCCTTTCAAACTACAAGTTGTAGCATCAAAGAAGATAACTTTAGGTTTACCTCTGGTTGTTTTGCTATATTTATCTACCCTTCATTCAGACTTACCTTATTCTGCTTTGACAGCTAATAAATATTCGTGCACATGTTCATTCATCTACAATGTGTTGCAAGCACTCAGCAAGTGCCAGGCTCTGAATGTCTTCTTTGCAAATGGATGATAAACCCCTAAAGCTTCCCTTGTCGTCGTGTCATTTGTCTTTCGAAATATTTTGACTGCTTCTTGGACATGCATTCATTCCACATTTATATCGTTGAGTGACCGCTACATGACAGACAACTGCAAAATGCTATGGAATCTGCAGTAAAGAAATCAGACACATTCTCAGGGAGCTTTCAGTTGAGTGAAAAAGAAAAACATTAAATAAATATATACCAAATATGAATATCATTACAACTTGTAATTGTTCATGAAGATAAATAATGGGGTATAAAAGGTAAAAGCATGAAGGTAAAATCAATTTTAAAAATCTACATGACTATTGCAATAATATGTAACTTACTATTCTTTGGCAATAAATGGATAGGATCCTTGAAACCTTTATGATGTGTCTTGTGATTGTGCTGCAACACAAAAATCAGTGTTTTCACATCATTGCAATTGCTATTCCAACCATGGCCTTGTAGAGTTAAAGGTGATTAAGAATATCCAAGTAAACTACACATGGACGTTACAAGCTAGGGTGGAGGAAGTATTTCAGTCTTAGAAAGCAGCATGCCCCAAGCTCTGTGGCCTGAAAGAGTTGGATCCATTCAAGAAATTGAAAGAGAGCTGGTGCAACTGGGTCACAAAACAAAGCAGGAGAGGAAGACAGAGCCAGATCACATATGGCATCGTAGGTCATGGTGAAGAATTGGATCTGTTTCTGCATGCACTGTGAAGCCACTGAAATGTTTTAAGCAGGGTAGTGACATGATCAAATTAATGTTTTTTAAAAGATAATTATTTACAGATGGTTAGAGGATTAGAACAGAGAGATCCATTAGGAGGCTTCTGGAATGGTCCAGATGACATGACGGTAGCTTGGATTGGAATGGTAGCAATGATGATGAAGATAAATGGACCATTTCAAGCAAATATCCTGAAGGCAGAATCTGTGGATTTAGTAATTTAACGTGTGAGGAGTGGCAAAGAGCAGATGGTGAGGGAGAGGGAAGTCTGGAGTGGCTCCAGGTCCAGAGTTTCAGCAAGCCAGGGACCACTGCTGTCATCTGCTGAGACGGGAACAACTTGAGGAAGGTGGACTGTGTTCAGTTACATCTTTCTTGCTAAAAGGAAAGGGGGCAACAATGGAGTTTTTGTGCGTTGTAGAAAAGACACAGAAATGTAAAGCATAACCTCCATCTCCATTTTGTGCGTGCACACCCAGTATTAAGCCCGCTGTTGACATTTCCTTAGCAGACTTTTCAAAACGCCCGAGCCTGTGCTTGGGGGCCAGGGCTACTGCATTCCTAGGACTTATTCTCTCTTCTCTCTTCTTCAGTATATATCTGCATATGGTGTGCTTGATTTTAATAATTAATTTTCTATACCTTTGAATGGTCTCATTTTCAGGATTCACATTGGTCAGTCTTTTAATTCTGGTTTTCTATAGCACAGTAGAGTAACTATTATCTCCAACAATCTGTGATATATTTCCAACTAACCAGAAAAGCATGAAAGTCCTTAACACATAGAAATGATTAATATTCCAGGAGATGGAAGTGCTTGCTTTTGACCTTGGTCTCATCGTTTCACATTGTGCATATATATCAAATTATTTTATTGTACCCCAAAACATGTCAAATAAAACCTTGGTTTGTGAAAATAATTTGTTCTGCTCATAATCCAAAGCACTTGTATATCCTCAACACAGCAAGAGAGAGAGAAAGAATGAGAAAGAACCATTGGCTCAGTTGTGATCATGTGAAATTCAGCATGACATACTACTCATATTGCAAGATATCGCTATCAAGTTAAAATTTCTTAGAAATGTTTGCTCGTTTTCAGGAACACGCCCAGACCAAATTATACTCAATCCAAGGTTTGACTGTATTTTATCTCAACAAAAGAATATTTTAAACTACATCATGAGAACAAGCCAGTTAACAGAAGAATGAAAAAATAGGTGTAAGTAGCCTCAATGACAGGAAAACAATGCTGAGATAAACCTACTAAACTAGAAAAGTAATTTTTTTAATAATCAGGCTTTGAAAGGAATCCCCCCCCTTTGGTGCTTCTGTAATCTTGGCAGTGAGTGGATGACACCAGATATCTTTGCCATTTTGTGTCCTTGTTATTCTGTAAATCAACTACCTATATTTTGGTAGCATTGCGGCTAAAAATTTAACTCCTCCAGTAGTTTGTTTGGAAGTTAAAAAAAAAATCACAGGAAGAAAAGGCAATCATTTGAGTCCCTGAAGAATTAATGATAGAACACTATGTCCTCTATAGTACTTAGCAACCAAAAAGTGATATGGATTTAGGAATGAAGATTTATGTACAAGAATGTCTGTAAGACTAATCTTAAAATATCCTCAATAACCAGCGATAGGAGAATGATTATATGTACAGCAAAGGTATTCATTATGCTACAAGAATGGCAAAAATAATGCGTGATTTCAAGTGAAAAAATTGAATGTATATTAAATTTGCTATTAAAATAGAATTGTTTTCTACATATATTTCTGTATGTTCTAACTTTCCTATATTGAAATGTACCTTTGTATATTCTCTTTAATAAAATTTATATCTACATAGCACTCAGAGATAGGTATGATTATAGATTTGATGATTGGCATCTTTTGCAGTAGAATGAAATAGAGTTGAAAGTACTCTGAAAACCTTGGTATTTTACTCCAATAAATAATTATCAGACAGTGTGTAAGTTATTATGTGGATATAAAATGTATGTAAATGTGATAACTCATTCATGGAGCTCAAGATCAGGTTCACACACTCCTGGATTCCCTTCCTTTAGGATCAAACAGGTAAAAACATGATAAGCAAAATTTAGAAATTTTGATTTTCATCTCTGAGTTTTTTTCTTTTGAGAAACATCAGGAAATGAAAGAGCAAACACAGCCAGTAGAAGATAAAACAGTCCCAAAACAACCTAAATATCTGTTGCAGCTTCAGTATCGTTTAGATTCCAGCTACATTTAACATTGTTGTTTTTCCCCTTCTACCATACTTCTGGCATATTTCATGCGATGTATTTGTGGCTCTACTTAAAGTTCTGGGATAGCATTTGTATGTAAGTTTATTTGCTTTAAATTATTCACAGTCATTTGGTTTTCATTCTTTAGCAGTAATTTATCATAATTACATTATGTTCCATATATATAAGAATCATCATCTTGTCTCTGGAAAGTATATTTTAGAACTTCTCCTTATAGAGCTGTAAGAATGCTTTATGGATATATATATATATATATATATATATACCTATATCAGTTCTATTTAGCTCAAAATTGTGCCTGCATACCACCAGAATTGCCATTTCAACAGACAGTGAGCTAACAGTTACTCGGAGTCAACTCCTAAGTTTTTATTGAATTTTTCTATACTGAGGATTGAACCCAGAACCTTTTCACTGAGCTACATCCCCAGCCCTTTTTTAATTTTTATTTTTTAATTTGAAACAGGGTCTAGCTAAGTTGTTAAATTCCTCAGACTGGGCTTGAACTTGCCATCCTCCTGCCTCAGCCTCCCAGAGTGCTGGGATTACAGGTGTATGCCACCACAACAGGCTCTAATTAATCTTTTCATTTAATTCAGTCAACTCAGTTATAAATATTGATCCTAATGGAGCTTTTGTTATTTTTATTGGCATAATCAATTGGGGCATTGTTAGATTTTTTTAAAAGCTAAAGTTTGGAGATAAACTTACTGTGAGATGTTCCATTTGAAGTATTTCACGAATGTGGAAATGGATTCATTGACCCATCATATCTGTACATTATCTTTCATTTGGTTAAAAACACATTTTTTTAAAAATCATGGTATCTTTGCTTTATGTTTGTGGTTATAAGAGATCGAAGTTTGGATATTGTTCACATTATCATCTACCAGCTAATGTAACTGCAAGTAGAAAGGACAGTACCAGGCTTCAGTTAGATTGCAACTGTCAGTTTTGTACTAACTCCTATCTGGGAGGGACACTGGATATTATGTTTTCATCAGGATTTAGAACTAGAAACGACTGAGCCTCTGGAGATATTATTTATTTACTTACCACATATTTATTAAGAAACTAATATGATCTCCAAGCTACTCTAGGCACTGGAGGTACAGAAATGAATATGACATAAATAGTTACTGTTTATTTTCCCAGGATAGTGTCAGTCTGTCAGGACAGGGATCTTGACTTTCTGCATCTCTGCTGTATCCTTAGTGAGCTCCATTTAATAGCTGGAAATATACAGTGGTGTCTCGGTTCACAAACTCAGTTTGTTCCATGATTCTGGGGAAGCTGGCCGCATTCATGTTCACGCAAGGAAGATGGTCGCAGTTGTGTTCGTCAACCAATGCAGAGAAGCAACAGAAGCAAAATTTTGCCAAACACTTCTGTTCGTGAACCAAATTGTTCATGAACAGAAGTGTACGTGAAACAAGGTATTACTGTATTTTCAAGTCAGACCTAACTTTTTGTCTCAGGGATAGGAATAGGAGATTTTTTTTTCTTTCCCATGCAAGAAATGATATTCACAGAAAAGACCTACTGAGTGGAACACATGTAGATAGGACTTTTTCTTCCATTCAGGTAAGATCCTTAGAATGTAATCTCTTGAGAGTCAAATTTATAGAAATAACTCTACGTCCTTCCTAGTATTTTAACAAGTAAATTCCATGAAACTGCATATTTCTGATGACACATTTCACAAGTGGCAACACTTGAGAATGGGACAGTATGTGGGCTGCTGGTGCAATGGGCCACCATACCTTCAGAAGGCCTGCTTTTTTATTCAAATAACTTGAGATTATTAGTACAGTTGGTTGAAATACTTACCCTTTCCTGCCACATGATTACAAAAACAGGCAAAACTGAAAAGGCCCCGAAGAATCAATTCTTACAATAGTTATGTGAAAGTATTTAGCCCGTGAGAGCAGTTAGGAATCAAGCAGTGACTGATCAAATGTTTAAGAACAAATGTAGGGCCGGTGAGATGGCTCAGCAGCGTAAGCGCCTGCCTTGCAAGCGCGAGGGCCCGAGTTCGACTCCCGGAACCCACATACGAAAAAGGGGCCGGTGATATCGCTCAGTGGCACGGGTGCCTGTTGGCGCGCGAGGTCCTGAGGTCGTCCCCCTGGTACCCACAAAAAAAAAAAAAAAAAAAAAAGAACAAATGTAGTGATTGATTTGTCCTAAAATACCAAAAGACCAACTTCTACTAAAGGAACTTGCTTGATAAATAATCAAATAGAGCCAGAACAGATTTGAGGCCCAGCTCTTCCCACCACTGAGTCTTGGGTAAACCACTTATCCTCTCTATGCCTTTCTAGGACCCATTTATAAAATGTTGCTAATAATACATATTATTACTGACCTCTAGAGTTGCTATAAAAGTCATCTGAGAAAAGAGATATGAAAGTTCGGTTTACTGAAAAAGTGTTGTATGTTTGTATTCTTAGCCCATTTTGATGCCACTAGTAACTTGGAAATCAGTCCACAGATAGCTGATCTCACTGGCAGCAGAAGCATAATTGCCCAGGGACCAACCCATTTCATTCCTACCAAGCATTCCAAACATTGTAATGCAGGAATGAGGTCTATGGGAAAAAGTCAAAAGGAGACTAATCCAAAGAATTCCACTGGCCCTTCCCAGGGCCCTGTGCTCAAAATGGTCCCCTGTGCATTGTCATTTTGCTGTGTTTGCTGGTGACTACAGCATCTTGGACAATAACAGATGGGCGTATGGATGATGCTAAGTGGACAGAGAGTATTACTAGTTTTCTAGCACAAAGGCCATGAGATTGCTGCCTTCACTGGTTACTCTTTCAGTGGCAAGTGCAAATACATAAAGCATGGTCTGACTTTTAAAAAGCAGAGGAATGACATCCATTGGGAACTTTTCCCTGTGACACTGATGGTTTCACCTTTTGTTACATGGGTAGGACAAAGTGTAGCTTCGGGCCTGAGCTCCGAGTCCTACAACAGGCCAGTCCTACAACTCCCCTATGTCAGCATTTTGTGCTTGGCACAGCTGGAGCCCAGAGTTCGGATTAAGTCTTAGAACACAGCTCTGTGGTGGAGGAAAGAGTTGGTGTCTTAGTCACTTCCAGTCACTGGACACAATACCTGACACCCACAACTTAAAGGAGGAGAGGTTTATTTTGGCTCATGGTTTTTAGAGGATTCAGTCCATAGCTGGATGACTCCCGAGCAGGAATGGCATGGTGGGGGCGTCTAGCGGAAGACAGCTGTTCATCCCAGGAAGCCAGGAGGCAGGTACAGAAGGGAGGAACTGGAGAGGAGGATGTACACTTCAGGTCATACCCCAGTGACCGCTTCTTCAGACCAGGCCCCACCTCCCAAAAGTACAACCAGCTTCCAACTCATCAGTGGATTAACCTTTGCGATTATTAGCACAGACTAATCCAGTAAAATTAATCCATTGATGAGTATAGCCCCCCCCCCATGATCCAATCCCCTTCCAAAACCCCCATCTCTGAACACATGAGGCCTTGGAGGGACATTCCAGATCCAAATCACAACAGATAGGAAGTGTCAGCTTGTTGAAAGGTGGAAAAGAGGAACAAGATCATTTTGCTTTTAGTGCCATTTTGATTTGGCTTTTGTTTACTTTCAGCAACTGGACATAAAAGAAATATAACATACATCCCTGTCCTCAGGTAAATTTCAACCAGTAGTCAAAACTAACACTAGATGAAAATTAAATATACTTCATACAGGAACACAGTATGAAATAGGAACCTGAAAACAAATTCGCTACATCAATAAAGAGTGCCCAAACTTTTCACAGAGCTGACTGATTGGATGAACTGTCCAATTGCTTTGATGACATGTAACCTTAACTAGCAGCATTGATTAGGATGCTGCTTCTTTGTGAATATCCAAAATTCCTAAGAACCAACTTAATTGTTGAGACTGTAAATAAATTGAGAGTCTAATAGAATTAATGGAGTTCAATTTAGCTGCAGTAGTAGTTACTCTACCTTTCCAATGTGCCTGGGGGCTAAATTCTACAGATCAAAGGTTAAGTGTTATGTATGGTGTTTGTCAATCATAGTTCTTAGCTTTGACTTATCAATTATGAAATTTCTAATCTTTGTAGTTGCTTCTCTCTCAATAAATTCTATTAATTTAGGAAGTCACATACAGACACACAACACACAGAAGAGAATCAGGAAAATTGCGTCCATTGGGGAATTTAATATATCTTTTAAAAAGTACCATTTCTCTCTCTTTTTTTTTCTTTTTTTTTTTTTTTTTTTTGGTAGTGGTACTGGGAATTGAACCCAGAGCCTTCACACTTAGCTACATCCCCAGGCCTTATTTAATGTTTTATTTTGAGACAGGGTTTCGCTAAGTCACTAAACTGCCAAGGCTGGACTCAAACTTGCAATCTGAACTGGACTCTGCCTTGACTTTCCAGAGTGCTGGGGTTACGGGTGTGTGCCGCCACTCCCAGCTCATCTCCTATCACTGCTTACAGCCCAAGCAGTTAACCTCATGTCCTACAAACAACACAAGAAACATCCATACTTGTTGGTAACGATGGTGGTGATGGCAGTGATAACAGCGGCAAGAGAAACAGTCCACAATCTTTGGATCGTTTTTATTATCCATACTATATCTTTTTTGATGTGTGGCAGCTATACAAAATTCCAGCTGCAGGTAAACCGTGGCTCTGTAAAGAAAGGGATTAGGTTTTTCTCAAGAGTCAACATCTTGTATGTTTGTAGCTACGGGAAGCTTATCAAACACTGACATCTGCTACTTTCCCATGAGAAATTCAGAAATTTCACAGTGCCATAAATGACTTTCTCATTCTTATTTGCTTCAGACAAGTAGAGAACTATTCATAAAACTTAAAAATAAACATGTGAACTTCGCCCTGCTGTGGATACATTCTTACTGCTTGTTCAGAAATTATGGTGCCTGCAAAAATCCACACTCATTCCTCTGATAAAAATTGAAAGATCTTCACCGATACAAATAGCAGCACGGATTATTCTGAATTAAATGACCGTCCAAGAGAAAGTAGGGAAAGATGTACCAAAATAAGCCCTGTTTTAAGACATCGAAGCCCTTTCTTTGTACTATTAAGAACTTACTCTATTACAAGAAGAAAAACTTTTCTTCTACAATTTACCAAATTGGCATCTCTGGGAACATATGCTAGGCTACATCCTTTGCACTCCCTGAGATTTTAAGAATTCAGAAAAATTTCCCTGCCTAGCATTGCCAGTCCTGGCCACCTGATGATATAGAAATAAGCTAAGGGATGAGCCATTTTCTTTCCAACCACAGAATAATAAAAGAGGAGGAAGAGAAGGGACTGATATTCATGGGGCTTATAGTGGTGCTTCCTTCAGTACTACATAAGCACTTTATATGTTACCTGGTTCACTTGTACACCCATTCACCCAAGAAAATTTCATGAAATTTCATATATTATATGCTTGGGAATATGCTAAATACTCAGGATAGAATTATTTAGAAGATCACGTCCTCATCATCAAGAAGACTGTACTTATACAATGACATCACTCTGGTAATACCAGCATCAAGGCATTGACAAAATGCTATCAGGCCCAAAGGAGAAAAATACCCTTCCAAGGTAGTTATTATTGTCTTCATTTTACAACTGAAGTAACACATTCAAAAAAGAATTTCTCTAAGGCCATACCTCTGTTAAGTTTAGAGGTCGTACAACCTCACAGCCTCTCTTCTACAATTCCATGCTGTTTTAAATGGAAAGGCTTCAGGCCAGTAGCATTGACTGGAATCCAATAAATCTGTTTTTTTGCAGAATGCCACAAGAATTCTTTTATTGAGTAATTGACTTTTTCTTTGATTATGAGAACAACTTCCATAGTTTCTTGCTTGTCTTAGTTACTTCCTCATTGCTGGGACAAAATACCTGATACCCACAAGTTAAAGGAGGAAAGGTTTATTTTAACTCACACTTTTTAGAGGTTTCACTCTATAGTCAGCTGGCTCCAAGGCAGGATGGCATGGCGGGGGTGGGTGGGGCATGGGCAGAGTAAAAACAGTCCATGGCAGGGCAGGCAGGAAGCTGGAAGTAGCAATAGCAAGCTTCCCTCTCTGTCTTTATTCCATTCAGGCTACAAGCCTGTTTGTTTCTATTCACACCCAGGGTGCATCTGTCTTCAGTAAATTCATTCAGCCACATTCAGAACTATGCTAATCCAATTCATAGACTAATCTACACCCCTAATCCATATTCACACACCCTAGATCTATCCACCTCTGAAAAGGTAGATCTCTCCACCTATGAGCACTGAGGCTTTGGGGGGATGTCTAGATACAAGCCATAATGTCTCTTTAACCTGTTATGTGGCTAAATTCCTAATATATTATCCTAGTAATACACCCTGAGCCTCTTATCTACTCATTTATACAAATAGCTGTAGATATTTCCATGTGTATAATTCCACAATAATAGCCAAAATGTACTCCATGAAAATTAAGGGATTTTCATACAGACATAAAACTTTATTCCAAAATACAAGCATACTGGAGATAAATTTTACCCAAGACACACAGGCAGAAACTTAAATGGAAACACATAATGTTAAAAGTAAAGAAAAAATCTTGTTCAATATTCTGATAGATGTCTGAGCCAGTAGAAATAGGTTTGGGAAGGTGGGCATTAGAATGTGAGGAGGAGAAACAGCAGACATTGAGCAAAGGGCTACACAGACGGAAGTTTCACAGCACCCTAAAATGATCAGCAGTCCCTGTATGTGAATTGTTTTGGTATGGGCCACTTGCCAAAACATTCAATATTTCCCTTCTGTGATATGGTAAGCCAAAATATATATATGGAAAGTTCACGAAGTCATTGGTAAATAATCCAGTGTTGACTTTTAATTTAGAAATAACTCGCCAAATTGATCCCAGCCTTCCCAACTATGGTTTTTCTTCAGCAGAGTACACTGATTTGTATTACCTTATTGTTTTCTCTCATCGTTTGTCTTTCTTTTTATTATTTGATTTTCCTACTGGTACAACAGATGACCAGGGATATGGAACCTTCATGATTTTATATATATTGAGTTCATAAATTTCCTTTAGTTGTCATCTTTCCAGACTGACCTCTTCTTTTTCTAGGCACATGCTATATAAAGAATCTTTTCAATGATGTTTAGACATAAAAGTACACAAATTATAGTTGTACAACATGATGGATTTTCACAACATGAGCACAATTGTGTAGTCAGCATCCTGACTATACAAGAGATAGAAGAATACTACTAGCACCCTAGGGGTCCCCTTAATTCCCTCGCAGAGTCACCCTCCCCATCTTCACTGCCTCAGGATTACCATTACTCTGATTTCTACACCAAAGATTAGTTGTGCCTGTATTTGAATTTTATATTAATGGAATCACATAGTAGTTTTCTGGTGTTTCATCCATTATTATGCTTCTGAGGTTGACTGCCTGAGCAATACTTAGATCATTCTAACTGCTATATGGTATTTCATTGTTTGCTTAGCACAATTTATTTTGCTACTGATAGACATTAAGATTATTTCCAGTTTGTGGGTATTAGTATACTAGGAACATAGCACACTAATAGATGAGTGGGAATAAGATTTCTAGGTCACAGGCTATACAAATATTCAGCTCCAGCACCTACTGCCATATGGTTTTCCCAAGTGATTTGCAAATTTACATCCCCATAACAGTGCATGAGAACTCCAGTTGCTCACCAACACTTCAAACTACTTATTAGTCTTCTGAATTTTAGCTATTCTAGTGTTGTGTAGTTCTAGCTTACTGTAATTTTAATATGAATTTTTCCAATGATTAATCACATTGAGTACTTCTTCATATGCTTCTTGGCCATTTTAATATCCTTTTTTTGTGAAGTGCCAGTTGAAATCTTTGCCTGCTTTTCTATTGGATCACCTACCTTTTTCTTATTGATTTGCAGAAGTTCTTTATATATTTTGGATACATGTTCTTTGTTAGATATATATATTACCATTATTTTTATCACTCTATGGCTTATCTTTTTATTGTCACTGTAGTTCTTAATTTTAATTTAGTACTATTTCTATTTTTGTTCTTTAAGTCCTATTTACAAAATCTCTGTCTATCCCAAGATCATGAAGATAGCTTCCACTTTTTTCCCTGAAAGGGAAACACATTTAGTTCTATAATCAATCTGGAATTATTTCAGAGGTATGCTGTTAAATAGAGGTCAAGATTCGGTTTTGCTTTTTCCCGTATGGATATCCAAGTGAGGTGCTAGATGATACTACTTCCCTCCAGATAGAGATTACTTTATCTTTTGATAGTTTGATAGAGCTGGAAGAAATTCATTTTAATTGAATAGAATGAGGTGATCTGCAACTCATATGACACTTCATATGACTGCAACCTCTAATTTACCCTCTTTCCGTGGATGGACACTCCACGGGTCCTACGTGAGATTATATCCCAAGACAATTTCTTCTTCCTCCTCTTCATCTTCTTTTTCATTTCCATCTTTTAGCTAAGTATAATTTACACACAGTAACATTTACTATTTTTAGAGTACAGTTCTGCATGTTTTGTCAAATTCATATGCTTTTGTAACAACAATCCACAAATAAGATATAGAATAGCTTTATCAACCCCCAAACGGTCCTTTTTTCTGAAACTGTAAGGCCGTCCCGTGCAGCTGTGTGAGAAATGTTGCTCTGTTTCTCAGAAACATTCCGCTTCCTCTTCTGTTCTGTTTGTCTTTTGTATCTCATGGATAGCAAACGCTGTGAGGGGGATTATTGAATGGGAGCTCATCGCTCTAGTGTGTTCTTCCCTTCAGAATGTTGGTTATTGCAGCAGCTTTCTGATACTTTCAAACACATTTTTGTTTCTTTTGGAATTGTATACAGGTCTTGTAGATGTTCCCAGTGACAATATTGGGCTGCCACAAGCTATTCCATTAAAGGCAGATACTTAACTCAGTCTATCCACCTTCAGTAATCTCATTAAAACCCACCTCCACCGGTTTTTTTTTTTTTTTTTTTTTTGGTGGGTACCGGGGGTCGACCTCAGGACCTCGCGCGCCAGCAGGCGCCCGTGCTGCTGAGCGATATCACTGGCCTTTTTTTCGTCTGTGGGTTCCGGGAGTCGAACTCGGGCCCTCGCACTTGCCGGGCAGGCGCTTAAGCCGCTGAGCCATCTCACCGGCCCGTTGTTTTGTTTTTTGTTTTATGCGGGTACCGGGAGTCGACCTCAGGACCTCACACTTGCCAGCAAGCGCTTGTGCCACTGAGCGATATCGCTGGCCCTTTTTTTTCCTTTATGTGGGCACCGGGAGTCGAACTCAGGACCTCGCGCTTGCCAGGCAGGCGCTTATGCCGCTGAGCTATCTCACGGGCCCCATCATATTTTTGTAATAGATCTCGAAAGAATCCATGTTGGCAGCTATGATGATTGTCTAGTTACGCTTCAGAGCAGGCCAAAACTGGGTTCTATTTCCATCTGTCACTGATTGACTGTGTCATAATGAACCCAAAACTCTCCTTCTAAATGAGGAGAATTTTTTTTAAAAAAGCAGTAGTTTCATAGTTTTCTTGGGAAGGTTAAATAAGATAACAGATATCAAGTACCTTGTACAGAGTAGGCACTTGATAATCACAGATATTATCATGTTTTATATGATATATATATCTCTCAGAGCTATAAAACACACTCACTTCTTAGCAATGAAGGAGAAGGGATCCCAGGAGATATCCCTAAAAAGCAATATTGTTCTTGAGCACCTGTTAGATGCTATAAAGGGGGAATTCAGTTGATGTGTTACCCACAGCCATAGGGTCATTCACAAATACTGAGACACAGAATACGTTCTTTCCTTAAAAGATCACAGAATTATACATAAACCATCTAAACTGAAGGACTCTTAAGAATCTATTCCAACTGGGCGTGGTGGTGCATGCCTATAATCCCAGCACTCAGGAGGCTGAGGCAGGAGGATCGCCATGAGTTTGAGGCCAGCCTGGGCTACATAGTGAGACCCTGTCTCAAAAAAACCAGCAACAACAACAAAAGCATCTATTCCAGGTGCTTCATATAAATAGATGAAAGAACTGAGAAAATAGGAGTGGCTAAATGACTTGTTCAAGGTCAGTTTGCTCATTAGTAGTTATTTAAATGACCCAGATTCCCTAAAATCACATATTTTTGCCCTTCCTACCTGCTCAATTTATAATTGAGCTCCCATACTCAATTATAAATATAAATGAGACAATTACAAATGTATTATTGGCCCTGACTAAAACCCATAGACCTATTTTTAAATATTTCATTTTATTATTCATCCCCACAAATTACGTGACTCCCTGCCAAATATTACTGAAATAGCTACTTACTATTCCTTTCCCATTCCAAAGATTATGTCCTATAGCTTTTCATTCTTCAATTATCAGGAAATATTCTGCCTTATTTTCCAACACAGAAGACTGAAAGAAGCTCATGTAAACCCACATTTACCACGTGAACAAAGGGGTGGGGAACTTCTGTCCTCCTGGGCACTGGGTACAAGGTGGCATGTGTGTCCTTGGCACTCTCCTCCACTCTCCTGGGCAGGATGGGCCATCAGCCACCACAGTGTCACATTTGAGGTGCATTTTTTGGTAGGACATCTTTGTTCAGCACATCTTTTAGCACAGTGTTCCCTATTAATGACATCTGAACCTGAATCCCCTCGGTTCTGAATAACCTGGATGAGTGCCATGGTCACAGCACATGGCCTTGGCTTTGTTAATTCCATGATGTATGCACAGCATATTATGAAACAGGGATTGTCTCACAGGCATAGTAATGTTGAAATCTAGAGTCCCAGTTCAACTACATAAGGTAAATTTTTTAATTAATTAAATTCTTCTTTAATTCATTGTTCTTGTTAGCATAGAGTTATTCATTTTTATAAAGGATCCTTCATTTAACCTTTGCCAATGGCTGCCTGTTACAGTAAGTTCTCATTTGAGACCCTTCCCCCGGGCATCTGTTTGGAAAACGGTGCCCTTCTGGGAATATCCATGTTTTACATTTTAAAGAATGATTGTAACCAGTTTTTGAAAGAAGGTATTGGCAATTTTTCCATTATAACCTAGAAAAATGCTAGTTACTGTTTCTCATGTTACTGAATGGCTTTACCTGGAGATTTCCTGAGGGAGGGCTCTAAGAAAATCACCACCGTTGGAGAACTAATAATCTGACTAAAAGGAGAGAACTCTTCCTTCCCTTTTGTTCTACTTTGGTTCTCTCATACGAATGTTTTCATATAAAATCTACTTCTTCCCATGCCTGAGTAGAAGGTTAAATCAAAGGAGCAATAAATAGCACCTGGCTGTTTGCCACTAGCTGGAGTGGGACCGGGGAAAGGCAGGCAGGCTCGCGTGCCTAATGTATCTAGCTCCCTCCCTCCCTTCACCTTCCTTCACCTTGGGTCTTTTCCTTCCTTACCCTGTCTGGTCTAGACACAGCGGGGCCTGCAGCGGACTCTGGCCACTGCCCCTGTGCCAGGTCAGTCAGAAGCAATTTACGAACAAATGAAGTGGGGAGCAGCTAACTGGCATCTATGTGAAGTTGCAAAGTAACTTAAGATCTTAAAACAAGTTTCATCAACTTCTTGGCCCTTAAACTATAAATCTGAAATTAAAAGAAAAGAGTTATCAGAAGACAAAGTCTACTTTTAGTCACTTTGTCATTCACTTTATGTTTTCTCTTCTAAACCCTTTCTTCTCTCTTGCTAACAAGATAGTTCATGAACATACGCAAATGCCACAGACCAGAAAGTTGTTTTCCACCCACTTACAGTATTTTCTTCTTCTATTTTCCCTTTGTTAGTTCCCAAATGTTAAAATAAAAATACTGGAGGAACTGGGAGCAGGAAAAGAGAAACTAGACAAATAAATATTAACCCTGTGAGAGCATTTGCATAACTATAAAACTTCCACTACTTGGTAAATAAGGAAATACTAATGCCATCAGCGAGTCACAGCTTTCTTTTTACCTCTTTCTCCGGCCTTGACTTATTTCTGTTTGGAGTGAGGCTCCACTGCCTCTAATTATTTGAAAAGTAGTAATTATTTGAATAGTTTGAATAGTAATTATTTGAATAGTTCAGGGGTTGACTCTGTAATACTGTATTTATTTTTCTTAAAATGCAAGTATGCATTAGCTGTTTCTGTCCTAGGCCTATTTTCCCCTTAATGTCCTAATTACTGTGGTACCTGGGAGAGAAATGATACTTTAAAATATATTGTCCACATTCACCAAAATTCATTCCACTTACTTAGGTTCCAATCTTCCCTTTGTTCCAGGTATCAATAAAACATTTCCAGATCATCCAATCTACAAGGTTTGGGGATCACCGGCAGGCTCTGACTGCTTAACTGTGAGTAGAATTTGATGTTTTTCTTTGGTCTCTGCTCTCAGCAATTACACAGCCCCTCTGCCTGGTTTTCTAAATTATTGCACCTAAAGGCTCGTAGTGAGAAACAGGCTTCTTGCTGTGCCCCTCCTAGTTTATTTATCGGTTAATCAGTTAGAATCTATCAAGTTTTGGAGGAATTGTTTTCCTGTATGATAATCTGACTTTCTGCTTTATTTTTTATGGGTTTCCCCCCACATATGAAATACCTTAAAATAGTCCCTCATCAGTACCGAAGGCTTCACTGCCTCTAAATAATGCTGGTGACTTGAGGAATAAAGGAGAGATGATGACCATACTCTGCAGGGTACATAAGCTCATCTTTGTGCGATGCTAGTGATTTCAGGAGCAGTAAGCACCCCTTTCTTTCAGTTAATCCCCCTCACCTAGGAGGAGACCATACACCAGCAGAAAGATCACCTGGGAAGCAGAAAGGGTGGTTCTGAAGGCAGAGGATGGAGAAACCATGGAAGCTTCACTTGCTCACGGTTTTGCTGAAGTTTGCCTCAGTAGGGAAAAGAGTTTTTCAGGAGTTTAGCACCATTCTCAGGCAACTCTTGTTTCAGGATTGTATCAGTTGTTCTCTACACTAGTTTACTTAGGCTGCCACAGAAGAATCCCGCAGAAGACTGAGTTGAAAAACAAATTTTTTTCTCTTACTTCTGAGGCTGGGATCACGGTGTTGGCAGAGTCAGTTTCTTCCGAGGCATCTCTCGCAAAATGGCCGCCTTCTGCCTGCATCACCACAGAGTCATCTTTCCGCGCAGACCCTGCCTGGTGTCTGTATCTGAGTTTCCTCTTCCTGTAAGGACTCCAGTCATATTGGATTAGACCCACCCTAACTACCTTATTTTAACTTAATTGCCTGTTTAAAGATCTTAGCTCAAACATGGTTTCATTCTGAGGTACCAGGGGTTAGGACTTCAGCATGTGAATCTGAGGGGAGCAGCGCAGCCTGTAACACCATCATCATTTTTTTTTTTTTGGGTACCGGGGTCGACCTCAGGACCTCGCGCGCCAGCAGGCGCCCGTGCCACTGAGTGATATCACCGGCCCTTTTTTCGTATGTGGGTACCGGGAGTTGAACTCAGGACCTTGAGCTTGCCAGGCAGGCACTTATGCCACTGAGCCATCTCACCGGCCCATCATCATCATTTTTAAATACCCTGATTTTTATTTTATTGCACATGGACCTCCTTCTGATTCTCCTCTCCCAAACTCCTGCAGCATTTGGATTTTCTACAGAGTAGTGCAGTCCTTCATGTAGAGCTCACGTGTCCCCTTGACATCATATCATTTTTGAAATTGGGGCCTGTGCCTTTTACATCTCCCACATTAGAGTAGATTTGTATATAGTAGTTATTTAATAAATATTTTTAATGACTGAGTAAAAGGATAGATGATGAGATCCACCTTCTGAACCTACAATTGATTTGCTCAAAGATGTCCCAAATGATTATTAAAGGCGCTTTTTTCCTGACTTGCTGAGCCTCACTCCAAACAGAAATAAGTCAAGGCCAGAGAAAGAGGTAAAAAGAAAGCTGTGACTCGCTGATGGCATTAGTATTTCCTTATTTACCAAAGGTGTAGGAACGTCCCCCAGAGAAGAACACTATTTTGGGAGCCAGAGAGAAGGATGATGAGTTTAGACTGTGACTTCCTCAGTTTGAGGAGCTGTGGGGTGCACGGGGGTGTGTATCTAGAAAACGAGGGCTGCTCACATCCGCTGAGAAATTCACAACCCTCATCTACAGATGGAAGTGAAAACTGTGTGTTGGAAAAGGAGCAGGGGTTGTAAAATGCCTCTACTTCGTTCTTCCTTTTCTTTTCTTTCTCATTCCCTTAGTTCTCCTTCTTTAACAGAAACACGATTTTTTTTTTTAATTGTCTGATATTAGCGGCAAAAGCTGTCAGAGGTCTGGAGGCCTCTTTCTTCTTTCTGCTCATTCCCACCCATGTTTCAGATGAACTTTGAGGTACCAGCTTTCTTCAAATACCTACTCCCATACTTTCCTCTTCGTGTTTTTGGAGGAACCAGGAAAAAGATGTCCATTGTCTTGAAGCTGCTCAAAGTGTCACCAACACCTGAATTAGGGATTTTACACAAGTTGCTATTTATGTAAAATGAAAAATTTTGAAGGTGAGAGGAAAGAGCTCTGCCATCATGAATGGCCTTGCTGGGGCATTCCAATGAACCATGGCTGCTGGCCAGTGGAGGTGCCTTCTGACTGTGTTTCATTAATTTCTGTCAGCAACAGGGCTTGGAGAGAAAGATCATTTTCCTATGAGCATGTAAAAGAAATCCTTTGAGTTGTAAGCACCTAGCAGGCTTTGCCTTTGTTTTAGAAGAGCATTAATGGGAGATTTTACAATCACTGTGGGCCAATATTTTTGGAATCGGCTGAAGCTTCTTATGAAATGGAAAGAGAAGTTTAGAACTTCTCTCTCCCTCTCTCTCTCTGAACCTCCCTGGACACCCTTAACAAAGTACTTGGTCTCATGTTTAGTTCAAGTGTGCAAATGTGCCCAGATTTGTTAGAGAGCAGAGTAGCATCTGACGAGGTCTTTTTTTTTTTTTTTTTTTGGTGGTACTGAGGAGTGGACCCAGGCCTTCTCACTGAGCTGCATCCATTTTGTTTTGTTTTGTTTTGTTTTGTTTTGTTTTGTTTTGTGTGTGTTTTGTTTTGTTTTGTTTTGTTTTGTTGTATTTTTAATTTTGAGATGGGGTCTTGCTAAGTCATTGAGTTGTCCACTCTGGGCTTGAACTTTTGATCTTCCTGCCTCAGCCTCCCAGAATGCTGGGATCACAAGCATGCACTACCATGCCTGGTTTGGAGAGGTCCCTTCCAACACCCTTTATTGAAGAGGTCTTTCCTAAACTAAGATGCTTTCCTATGGACTTCTAGTAATAGTTATAGAACAAGGCTCAGATAGGAGAGGCCTGGGACCTACTCTTTGACTAGGAGTCTCTCCTTGAAGAAGCAGCTCCCAGTTACTGTCATGAGATATAACCAGGAAAGGACACGGCAAGTTTGCACACAGCCCACATTCAGTTGGAAGTTGAGGGAAAAGGGGAACGCTGGTTCCCAGGATCTTCTCAGCATCCCAGAGACCTTTCTGACAAAGAGGGTAAGAGAGCTTCCCAACTCTCTGCATGCAGACTGGTAAGCTTGGCTCAGTGTGGCATTTCCCTGGCTGGGAGTTGCAGATTGCCTTATGAGGAACTCCGCGGAAGTTAACTTCCCTGCCCAGAGTGGCTACTATGGAGAGGGACTGCACCTGGAGAAGACCAGCCAAGATGGCGGCACAGATGACAAGCAGAAAGACAGACCGCGGTGTCAGGAGCTCTTATCTAGAACTCCTTTCCAGCCCTTTGCTTCCATAAATACAAATGGGTACACAGTGAAAAGAAAGGAACGATTTAGCTTTGAACCTGAATTATCGAAAGTCTTACCTGAATACCTTCCTGAAAGAGTTAGACATATTATAGTGCTGCCTGTGTGCTTAAATATCACATGGGTTCTCTCATATGAGAAGCCCAAAACAGAGAGAGCAAATGAAAGATAGATAATAGGGAGACAGATCTTTTGCAAATGGGGAGGAGACCAAGAGACAGAAAGAGGAGAGGGGAAAGGGATAAAAGAAAACGGAGTTGTGGTGTGTACATGTGTCAACTCCCCACAAGGATTGTACCATTATGTCCTGCAAACATGGAAAAAGAGGAAAAAATGGTCTTACCTGAAGTTCCAATTACGAAACGATTTTACAGTTGAAGGACACAGACTCAGCTTCTTCCAAAGTCTGCTATGGGAGGTTCACCAAAATTAAGTTGTGAACCTCTTGTGTGACTCAGTGCAACAACACTCCAGTCAGACTCAAGTAGAACAAACACTCAATCTTGAGTGAAAATCTGAGACATTTTCCTTCCTACTATTCTCTGTATCCCAAGTCTGACAATGCCAAATTAACCTCAAATTTTTTAAAATCAACTTTTCCTAGAGGAAAAGGCAGAGCTACATTCCCCGAAATAGATATTTTAGGCTAAACTTATAAGTTGGGTTTTTCACCCCTCCCTTTTGCTAATTCAAAACAAAATGTCCATCATTCACTCTAACACCAGCCTTTAAGAGCTGGAGACAAATGGAGTCTGAATATTCACGCCAATGTGGTACAAATGAACTGTGATTTCAGGATGCTGGCTGTTTTCCTGACAGGGGAAAAGAGTGGTTTAATATCTTTGGCTGAAAACACTTTCTTAAAGAGGGAAGAAGAAGGCCGACATTAATATTGAGTCCTGTTATTTAATAACCAAAAATGATATATTGTGCAATGGGGCATCATGCGTTTGGGGGAAAGTGTGTTTATCAAACCCAGAAAATGCAGGGGGTGGTGAATGTAAACACATGTTGGCCTTAAGGAAAAAGCTCTTCTAAGAGCATTTTCTTCAAGTTCTTCAAAGAATTCCTCTCATTAGTATGTTATACCCATGCTTTTGAACCTGATTTTATCACACATTTACAAAATTTATCACTGTGGATGGTCTCTAAGTTATGATAGTTCCATTTAGGACTTTTCAACTCTACAATGGTGCAAAAGCCATGCACGTTCAGTATAAACCATACCTTGAATTTTGCATAGGATCTCTTCCCAGGTCAGCAGTATGTATGGTCCAGTATTCTCTGGCAATGCTAGGTAGCAGAGCTCCCCACTGTCCCCACCTTCATGAGAGCAAACAGCTGATGAACTGCAGTATGTGGTGCTAAGCTGTGATGTCCACAGGGAAAGTATAGTAACGCGTTTTGGATTTACAATGAATTTGTTAGGGTGTAACCCCAGTGTAAGTCAAGAAGCATCTGTATAAAGACATTTGTTACAACAAAAGACTCTGGGGACCTATCTAACTGCCTTGACCAAATTACTGGCTAGTGGTTTATAAATTAAAGATGCAGTTGTGGCTGAGGCAGGAGGATCACAAGTTTGAGCCTAACCTGAGCAATTTAGAGAGACCCTACCTCAAACTTAAAAAAAAAAAAAAAAAAAAAAAATTATAAAGAGGAGGTGTGGGGATATAGCTAGCATGAAGACTGTGGGTTCAATCCCAGTTCTGGGAAAAAAAGGATACAGTTGTAAGTTGGGGTTGCTGAGGGAGGCTTGCACCCACAGCAGCAGCACCTCCTTCACATGGCATATTCGTCACTTACTACTCAGTCGACAGACACAACTTGAACTGGATGTTCTCCACCCCAGGTGCTACTGGAGATCTGGACTGCATCAGCCATGCTAGTCTTATTTCCTATAAAATAAACTTTTTAATTCCACGTGATAGAAAATTGGGTGGATCTGATAATGTGTTCATTGACGTAAATTGGTGCGTCTGATTCTTATTTTACGTTGGCCACGTCTTGGCAGAGTCATGATGTTTTAAATTTCTCTGCCCTCTGGTCCACCTGTCACGCTTAATTATGTGGTTTATGGGCAAAACGCTGCAGTGCCCTGCCAATATCTATAATTTTACATTTCTGCAAATTGCTTCAGAGAGTGATGCCTAATTGCCCCCTGTGTTGTTTTCTAAATTCTGTTTTTTTTATGTAGAATTTTAAAAAGAAGACTGTAACTAGATTTCGAAGTAGTTGAAACTGAAAGTAAAATAAGGCTGCTGTGACACTTTTATAGAACGCGCATAAGAACAAAAGATGAGAAGCTGGGAAGCCAACAGAACTCCAGCCACAGGGCCTCTCCTGGGACAGGGCCACAACTCTGGGCCTCACTGTTTACTTTAACACTGTCTTCTGTTTCTTAAAGGAGGCCTCTCAAATAAGCTTTGGATCCCACAAAACCTGGATTTGCCCTGAAATTAACACAGATAAACTTAGATGATTTAGCTTCATGCCTAAAGCTAATTACATGGACAAAGCAAAGCAAAGGTCAAAGTGTGAATTGTGGTCATTTATTTTTTAAGATTTTAGAATGAATTCAGTTTATTTTCTAAAGTAAGCTCCTACTTAAGTGAAACAATAAGTCAGTTTGCCAAAGCACAAATGAGCATAAGCAGGAGATTCATTTTTACCTCATTAATAAGCATCAAGTAGGAACATACCCTAAATCTGGGTAAGCCAAATCCACCTGACAGGAAACGGCTCATTTCATAGTCATTTCATCATCAAGGTCCTTGGTACAGTCTACCTTGTGTCATCCATTTACAGGTCTTGTGAGATGTAGCTGAGAGTAGTGATTAAAAGTACACATTCTGGGACCAACTTTCTTGGATGTAACCACAGGACTACCAACTTCTTTCCCCCAAAATAAGATCTATCTGGAAAATAATCAGCCTTGACAACTAGAGATGAAAAACACCAGCCCTATCAGTCTATCCCTGCCTCACCTGCCTTACAGAGCAGCCACCAAGCAAGAGAACAGTGATGGCAGGTGAGGCAGGGATAGGCTGATGGGGCTGGCGTTTTTCATCTCTAGTTGTCAAGGCTGATTATTTTCAGGCTAGGTCTTATTTTCAGGGAAGCATGGGTAACTAGCTATGTGAATTTTAGCTAACAGCTCACCTTCTCTGGCCCTTTATTTTTCTCTGTAAAATAGGAACAGAAGGGATTGTTATATGGATTTAAATTGATATTTATGGGGTTCTCAGAACTGTGCTTGGTACATAGTGCTATATAACTTTTGGCTAAGGAAACTTCTCCATCTAGATTATAAACTACTATGGCAACTCTTCACAGTGCCCAGGCTGGTATACAATCAGTCATCCATGAAAGACTTGTCAATCAAGAATCACAAGCAAACAGAGGCCCATGCTGCCCTCCAATGTGCTTCCCTTGCACAGCATGGATTTTTAAAGATTTAAATTTGAATGCTCTTAGGGATGCATGCATGTTCCATTTCCCCAAGGACCGCCACTCCCAAAATATTTACCTCTCTCCTCCTTAAAGCATTTGAGTGTGTCCTGCTTGGAATAAATGAAGCATCACATAGCACACAAGCGCCTATCGTGAGTACCACTTTCATGGCCCTGGGAGCTGGGGCTGATGAGGAAGTACTTCAAACAGCGCGTTTGTCATTCTTGGGCTCTCACTAACCCTGGAGAGGAGTCTCTGGTCTGTGTCACTCTCATCCATCCCAGTGACACACACTGAAGCTACCATCTGGAAATGTTGCCAACCACGGCGGAGAGAAGAGATCTCTAAGGGTCTCCCAGAAGAGACGAGACACTTCGGTTCTCCGCTCACTGGCCAAACCAGTCCCTTGGCCCCAGCTGACCATAAAAGTCCAGCGAGTGCACATCTGTAATGTGGCTGAGGGGGAAAGCAGGAGTGTGGGGTGAGGTCATGATGATTCTAAAGCTTTGAGAATCTAAAGCTTAAGTTAAAGTCAGAAAATACTTTCCTGCATTAATCATGTGCAGCGGAATCCACAGTAGTGTGATGTGGGGTCAGAGATCTAAGCTCAAACGCTGAGAAGCTTCAGACTTTGTCAAGAGAAAGAGGAGTTAAAAAAAAATTGAATAACAATGCATATAGTATTGATCACCAAGAAAAACATTGCCAACAAGGCTGTAGAAGTGGAAAGATAGGATGGTCTGGGATAAAGATAAGACTTGAGCCAGACTGAGAAAAATGTATGGGACTTGTATTAGGAGTGGCGGTCACTTCAGGTTACAGGAGAGACAAAGGAGGCACAAAGTCCCAGAGACGGAAGTGAGGGCTAAATCCATGCAAGGCTTAGGAGTTTGGCCTGGCTAGGAGCTGTGTTTGTATCTGAAGATGGGATAAGGGGAGGAATAATAGGGCGGAGAGAGAGGACCCATTGCACAGAGGCTCTGGGGTCTACAGAGAAGCAGGATGGTGGCACTTGGGAGGAAAATTATCCTTTCTCAATAACTCCTACAACCAAGGCACCAAACCTTCCAGTCTCCAGCCTGACCAGTGATGCTTATTCCCCAAACAGGAATCCTGATGCCTAACAGCTTCCCAGACCTGCAGGACAGTCCCTGAATGGAGACAATAGTAAACCTTGCATTGCTCCTGCTTCCAGTTTAAACCCTGTTTGACTGCTCCTCTGCTAACAAAGAATATTCAAGTTGAAGTGAAATCACCTCTCATGGCTGGGGTCATTTCGGTCTTTTTGCTATGTAACATCTGGTTTTGAAATTCGGCTGGGACCCTGACTTAAATCTGTTTAACTTAAAAAGCAGCAAGAGAACATCTTGTTTTCATGAACATCCAAAGGCTGTGTCAACAAATAAGAGATCTGTTTGTGGTATTCAAAGTGGAAAAGCTGGTTGCGAGATGTTCGGCCACTAGGATACATGTATTACAAACTGTTCATTTCTTGGACTCATGCACCAGAGTGAAAACACTGTGGACCAGCTTCTTTTAAGTCAGCGAATTTCTGGTTGATGATGGGTGAGAAATGTGCTTTTATTGTCAGAAGGTTGCTGAGCTGCTTGCCTCTAGAAAGATGCCCTCTTTCCTGCTTCCTACCTTAGTTAATACTGTATCTTCACTGGATTCCCCATGTTGTGTAAATTCTGGCAGACAGCGTCTAATGGATCGTTATTTTTATATTACTCCCATCGGCTCTCAAGTGGGAAAGGAGACAAGAATAGTTCACTATCCCTCAAATTTGAATGGTTACTTACCCCTTCGTTTGAAGGGAGTAGAAGGGAATTTTATTTATCTGTACCCAAAGGGGAATCTGGCACACATCTGATGTCAATTTATATTTGATAAAGGAACACAAACTCTGGTCTTACAAATTTGTGCTCCCTTTATGAGTACAGGTGTGTATGTGTATTAATATCATTCCTGCTTAAACAATCCATTAGCATCTACATCTTATTCAAATCCAAAAGAAACCATTTGATTATTCTTGTAATTCTCTCATAGTGGTAGCTTGTTCTTTCTTTCCTAACCCTTACCCCAATTTGTGTTTTGTCTATTGCCTGTCTCCACCATCAGACTATAATCACTGCGAGAGCAGAGTCCCTTCATTTACAATTTATACACCACACTGCAGAAGGTGGCTAGTTCATAAATAATACTTTGCAATGTGTCTTTTATTGGAATTTTCGTTTTTTTAATCTCTCAATTGATTAACTCATTCTGGTGGACTTGGATCTATAACTTTAGCCTTACTACAAAGAAATTCTAGCCCATCGACCTACCCTAGTAAAAGCTGTCACTAAAATGTTTGGGTGTCTGTTGGGCACATGCCTTGATGTCCACATTCACTTGTCTGGTGGTCACTGCGCATCTTTCTGATGACCACACAAAAACTGAACACTTCAACTTGAACGGTAACAATGAGAATCTATTTGCTCTGTTTTGCTTTGGCTGCCTATGTAGACAGGAATGATTTTCAAGTTCCAAAGGATCCCAAGAGAAATGCTTATTGGTTTACAAGAGGTACAATTCCACAATAGTTTTTTGCTTTGTATATTTGAAAACATTCCCAAAGAAACAAGGTTGGATGCAGAAAAAATATTGGGGGAAAAGGAAAATAATACTCCAAATTCTGAACAATTCTACTTTAATAGGCTGATCTGCCTGCCAGCTGGCCACAGGGTTGAACTACTTGTAATATATACTTTGGTAGGCCACATGTAGTTCTTGGAACTGTTCATATTAAGCTGCAGAAAGTTAATTATTCTAAAATTGCCAGGACCCTCTTTGATTACTTAATTCAGAATTGCTTAGTCATCTTTAAACATAGTGTGGACAGCTTTTGTTTAACTGTGAAAAATTGGGAAATGCAGATGTGCTCCAAAAAGGTTTTAGGTCAGGTATAGAGCACGAGACAGTATCTTTTTTTTTTTTCAACATCCTTAGCAGGTGGCTGCCACATGTTTTAATTTGACAAACTGTCAAGTCAAAGTCTTTAATTATAAGTATTTTTCCATTTTCTTTGTGGATTTTGTCAGAAGCAAAAGGCTACTGCTGTGGCTTCTTAGATCATGTTCTTATCCTACATTTTTTAAAGTACAGGTTTTCCAGCAAGAGTGTGAAGAGATCTAGACTTGGCTGTTAGAACAGCTGTCTTGTCAGAAACAACCTAAGCTGGCATTTCCAGCTGATTGTCACAAAGACCCTGCTTTTGACTCTAGGTTTGAATCCAGACTTCACATCATTGAGCTACTGCCTTCCAACGCAGTGCAGATCTAAAACTTCAGGGAGGAAACTGGCAGGCACAGCGAGTTTCTTCCATGTATTCTGAAGTGTCAGTGGCACCTGAGGTCTCCATTTTTTCCAGAAATGCGCGTGGCAAATGCACGCTTTTCCTGTGACCTGAGCTGGAACTCCTAAGAGAGATGGTGAGAAAAGATAACAGTGGCCAATGGGTACCTACCCAGGCCTGGGAAGGGCGGGCTCCAAGCAAACCTTCAAAACTGCACCTTATGTTTCTGATTACTGAGCATGGCCAAAGAGCGAAATCAGGCAACACTTTTTCTCTGGCTGATGGAAGCATCTAAATCAGCTCTGAATGTCAGTGTTTTCTAATTATGATGGAGGAGTGGCAGGGAATCTCCAAAGGCCATGAAAATCTGAAGCATTTCAGCTCCACCCTGATTCTCTTCTTTTCTTGTTCATCCTGTGTTCTTTCTCCCTTTTTCTGAGCATCCCAGAAAAAACTATCCCCTCCATTATAAATGCCTAATACCCCTCTCTCTAAAACTGAAATGTCTATGACAAAGTTCTTTTTCGCCAGAGGAAAACAAACACAACTACAAATCAAAATAGAAAACAGAGCTCCATTTTATAACCACCATCATGCCCTGGGTTGCTAAAGCTCCATTATCCTTTTAATAATGTCTTAGCAAAGCTTGCCTGTTTCCCAATTAATGTCAATGAATAAGCAATGCTCTGGAATTCATTCCAACTCCACAAGTGTGGACTTAATGCTGAGTGTAAGAAAAATAGCTGGTTAAGTTTTGAGGGCTAACAAAAGTGAGTAATCACCTCAAGGAGGGTACAGCCTTTTAGAGAAGACAAATACATATTTAGTAATTAAAATAAAAGCTATAGACTAAGTGCACCAATAAAAATATAGTATGGGCATCAGCACTAACTCAAGTAAGTGGTCCAAAGACCCTAGGTCTTCTGCTAGTCTTAAGCAAGCCCCCACTACAAGCCATTCCTTATATGAAGAAAAGTCTAGATCTCTCCGAACTGACAAAGGGGTAAAACTACCATCTAAAATACTCATGAGAAAAGAAGAAAATGGTATAGGGACTTTTCAATTTATTATTTATCTGCAAATTTATAGGATTGAATCATATGACTATTATGTCTAAAAGACATAATGGATAATGTCCCTTAGTTTGGCTTCAAAGCTTTTCATTTTAGATTATAATGAACTGCTAGATGATAGTCTGTAACTTGCTTTAGAATTCCAGAACACAATAGATGTATTAGATGATCATGATGGATAGTTGAATAGTTCAGCAAGGAGTGATTGGTACCTAATTAACAATAGCATGTTTTCCGTGTACAAAAGCATTGCTGTGAACTATAGGCCTCTAGGACACACCTTGCCATTGTTTCCAGTGGTATAAACAAATGGGCCTCCTGCAGTCCACGTTCTCTCACCTTGGAGACTCCAGATAGGTGGCTAAGACTCTGGATCTGATTTTTGGTCATCATATTAGTGATATTGGTGGAATAAACCAACGACAAAGAGCATGCATATGAATCTCTGCTATTTTTACAGATGAGCAAGTCCAGCAAGAGAAATTATTGTTATAAAAAGTATGGTGATTACAGTACCATGTTTATAATTGATAAAACCTATGACCTCTGATCTTCACATCCAAAGAAATTACTCATGAGTCTTGCAATTTTAAGTGTGATCTTTCTTCAGGCATCTTTTGCATTTACCAAGCATTTCACCTTCTCAGAAGCAAGTGCCTACTCAGTGGTATTGTCTGATCCAAAGACCCCTCTGCAGGAGGACAGAGGGTGCAAGTGAGGGGACCCAAAGAGCACATCCACACTTGGGCCTGTGCTGCACCACATATGTTATTACACCTTCTCCAGGAGACCATAGATCTTTACAGACTCAAGAGACTCCATATTATAGGCATTCATAGCTCTGCAGTGCTTTGCATTATTTCACACAGCACAATCATTTTGGATGAAGAAGCAGAAGACCTCATGGCAGGGCTGTCCAGTAGAACTTCCTGAAATGATGAACATATTTTCTGCACTTTCATGGCAGCCCCCCGAACACGCATGGCCACGGACCACTTGCAGTAAAGTACCAGTAAACCTGAGGTGTGGAATTTTTAATTTTATTGAATTGGAACTGATTTCTATTTCAATTCCCTCATGTGGCTGATGGTTACCAGATTTGATAGCACAACCTTTAAATCTTAAAAAATAGTTTTCATTATAACTCTAAAAAGAGCCATTTCACCCCTATCTGACTGTTCAGAGTTTCTCAGCAAGCCTATGCATTGCTGACTAGTTCTACTGGTTCTACTAGTTCTTTTTTTTACACCTGAATTCTGTGTGATAATTCTGCGTATATTTCTGTATTCTGACATACATTTAGAAAGCACATTTATACTTTTTCTCTGTTAACGAAGCTATGCATTTTTTTCTCACATGTATACAGGTGACACAGAATTTTCACTTTTGCCTTGGAGTTCTTTGATTTTGTATTACTCTGTTCTAATTTGTATTAATCTGTCCCTCAACAAAGTCTCCTTGAATTGTTGAGGAAAACTGACTCAACCCTTGAGCAGGGAACACAAGGAATTGTATTTCTAATTTTCATTTCTTCTCATTCCTATAAGCAACGTTCAAGTCCAACATAAGACTTGATAGTTGGATAGAGATTAGTCCAAATATTAGTCCTCGTTTCCCACTGATTTGCTGTGGTTCAGGAGCTAAGGCCAAAGTTCTAGACGTCTCAGTATCAGTTATTTAAATGGAGATGAATCTGCTCTTCCTTTGGAGGACCAAATGATAATCACAGAGTTCTGAAAAATATGAAGTACTCCAAATTCAGGTGATGTTATTTATGGTTAACACTTTAAGATGCAGCTTACAATCCCTAGACATGTTGTCGTCCCAAATGTTGAAGTCAGTGGATATAAAACTCATCATCTCACAAGTCTAAATTTCCCAGGTTGGCGGGGCAGGAGCACATGGAGACACTGGCGGTAGAAGAATGTTCATTGGTCAAGTCTCCTGTTTCACAAGTAGGGAAAAGAGATTTTAAAGGACTGAGCAGGGAGGAAGGAGAAAAAAACAGATCACATCCTATTAACCTGCTCTTAGTACAGATTCTGCTGGTTAAAGAGAAGGAGCAATTTGAGAAGGCAAAATTTCTTGGATTGATCTTATTAGTTCCTATTGCTGTTGTTGGTCTTGACAAATGTGCCTTCTGATTGCTTGTATTTTGTTAAGTAGCACAGATTTTTGGAACAAAATGGTGAAGGCGAGCTAAAATTAAGTCCAAACTGTACATTATAATCCATTGGTTTATTTGGCTTTCAAGTCCCAAATGAACTGTTAAGTTTGGAAAAGAGCAAAGCTGGTTGATAAATTGATTTTCTTAAGAACATTTTCTACAATCAGAAAGAAAACACTGCCAGGTTTACTGTGTTAACTACTGTAAATTTGGGTTTATATAACTTCTGAGATTCAACTGTAGTCTAGTTGCAGGGTCTTTGATTCAACTTGAAAACACTGAGCAGTCAATAAAGTACAGAGAGAGAAATCAGCCTGAGTTACATTTCCCATCATCAAAAAGCTAAAAAAATTCTAGTATAAGTATCCAGTGGCTCAAATCAGATACAGTTCCTGAGTGCTTGTTATGTCCCAATCATAAGGGTTTCTTTTTAAGACTATATCTATTCATAAGTGGCCTTCAGGACAAAAGCCTATGAAAAGTAAAATACCAATAAAAGTATTTAAGTGCTATTTAAAATAAACAATTAACGAGCTGTAGCCAGGCAGGGATTATTAATTACAAAAATAAATCATAGATGTTCAAAAAGGAAGATTTCACTTTCAAGTGAGAGTCCTTAGGCAAAGCATCAAGGAGGTGAAATTTGGGCCAGAAATGAATGAATGAATGAAGGAGTGAATGAGTGAATGAATGAATGAATGAATGCAATATGGATGGTGAAGAGGGAAGGAGAACTCATTCCAGATGGATAAAACAGAATAAATAGAAATGCATAGGTAGAAAGTTGTACAATGCATTTGAGAGGTATAAAACATTTTTGATCTAGGATGCCATGAAAGAAATCGTAATACTTTTTTAAATCATAAAATTAAAAGAAAATACACAGATATTCAAATCACTTATACCTCAAGAATAAATATGATATGCCATCATTTTTGTTGGGTCGATCAGGTATAAAATCATACTTAGTATTATATGGAGAGGGATGAAACTTTGGACCTCATCCAGTCCACTTATCTCATTTACAGAGAAGAAAATCCCATCTAGCTGTGGTCCAGTCTCCTAAGTGTGACTTTAGGTCCATGCTTGCCAAAGGCTTGTGGAGGGAAACAGTTAAAAGACTGCAGTAAGTGAAGATAACTTGAAGATTAAAGATGGGGGGATTTTCTGGGGTATGTTTCACCGAGAAATTACCCAATACCAATAGGATGAAGAGAAGCACAACTGAGTTTTATTAATGACTCAGCTGAAATTAATACAAATCTTTAAGATACAGGAAACATGCTCCCTGACTTTCTCCCTTAAGTCTCTGAAAGGTAACAACAAAAGCAGAACGTAGATGACAGATGTGATTCAAGGTGGAAGATGGGAATCATAGGCCTGTGTATTAGTTCATTTTGTTATGCTACAATGGAATACCTGACGCTGGGTACTTTATAAAGAGAAGAAGTTTATTTGGCTCACAGTGCTGGAGGTCAAATATCACAGCACTGCCCTCTGCTGGTCATTCTGGTGAAGACTTCCCGGTAGGCTGGGTCTCAATGGCATGTGTGGGATGAAGAGTTCACACAGCAAGACAGGAGACCAGAGAGCTGAGAAGGGTCAGGTTTGCCCTTTTATAACATCCTGTCCAGAAAACAAGCCAGGTCCTTGTGGACCCTTCTAAGAGCTGGACCCTCAATGACTTGACCACCTCCTGCTTGGTCCCACCCCTTACAGGTACCACCCCCTCTTTACAGCAACACACTGAAGACCAAGCTTCTAACATGCGCCTATGGGGGACAAACCACATCTACTACTACAGCAGCCTGACCAAAGTTTAAAGAAATGCAATTACAGGAAGGCAAAGGTCTTTATTGCCTTCTTCGTTATTTTATTTCAGTGCCCCAGGACCCGGTACATAGTAACGCTCTGTAAATATTTATTGAATATGGTTTGCATAAATGTTTTCTGTGAAGCTTCGTTGAAATAGTTGGACTATGAAATTTATAGTGGATGCAAAGCAGTGACTAGTTAGACAGGGCCTACCTAATAATGGGCACGCTGGTGTTAAAAGACTAGAATCCCTTGCAATAGCTGAGAATAGTTACGTTGATAAAGTTACAGTGAGTTACAGGAGGAAAGTGTGTGGTAAGAAAGATGCAATACAAGACCAGCTACTTTTAAGATATCAAAGAAAGGTATGCCAAGATGCTGTCTGATACATGGCCATCCTGTTTTATGCATCTTATAAAGCACCAAAAATAAAATAACAGAGGCTCCATAAATATTTGCAAAGCTAGTTTGAGATCTTTTGTGACTTGGTAATTCTGTGATTTATATGGGGTTGACAATAAAAGAAGAGGTAATTTTTAAGATCACTCTGACCTAAACTCTTGTGATCCAAGAATGGAAGTGGAGATCACTGACAGTATTCCTCCAGGAACTTCTCTGGGGTACTCCTAACTGTTCCCTGAAATGCAAAATGATTCCTAAAGGGAACAAGTGGACTAGTCCAAGAATATTACACTGGTTAAGAGCACACAAACTTTGGAATTCTGTAGGATGGGGATTATAATAGCTACCTCAGAGGTTTATTATGTAGATAAAACAAAACATATACTAAATTGGCCCAGCAGAAGTACCCGATAAAAAAGACAAGGAGGAAACTTGAATGCTATTGTAAGGGGAAAGAAGCCAGTCTGAAGAGAACATACACGTGTTGTATGGTTCAAGTATACAGCATTCTAGAAAACCCAAAGCTGGGTTGGGCATGAGGAGGAGGGCAGGATAAACAGATGGAGCACAAGGAATTTTTAGGGCAGCGAAGCTATTCTCTATGCTGCTGTAATGGTGAATGCACAACATGAAAACCACAGAAGCCTACAACACTGAGTGAATGCTAATGAACTTCGGTACATAATAGCATATTAATTCTGAGCTGTCGATTGTAACACATATTCCACGTTACTGTGGGATATTAATAATAGGGCTATTAGCTTCTCAGGGCTGCTGTAATGAAGTACCACAAAGTGGGTGGCTTGAAGCAATAGTAATGTTTGAAGTCAAGTACTGAGCAAGGCCGTGATTTCTCTGACACTATTCAATATAGCTTTTCTTTTTGTTTCTTTTCTTTTCTTCTTCTTCATTTTTTTTTTTTTTTTTAGACAGGGTCTCACTAGGCAGTTCAAGCTGTCCTTAATTCACTGTGTAGCCCAGGCTGGCCTCAAACTCACAGTGATCCTCCTGCCTCAGCCTCCCGAGTGCTGGGATTACAGGCGTGTGCCACAATGCCTGGCTTCAATATATCCTTTCTTTTTTTTTTTTTTTTTTTTGTGGGTGCCGGGGGTCGAACTCGGGCCCTCGCGCTTGCCAGGCAGGCGCTTAAGCCACTGAGCCATCTCACCAGCCCCAATATATCTTTTCTTGAAGGGGGTTAGAGTTCAACCCAAATGAAGGAGAAAATGTGGGTGAGGGTAGGAGAAAGGGAGTGTATAGAAACTCTGTACTTCCTGTACAGATTTTTTTTTTCCCTGCTCTGAGAAATGAAGTCTATCAATCAAAAATTTCAGGGGATTTAAAAAATGACCTACCATGTAGTACACAAGTGTTATGTGCTCTTGTAGGCTTCATTAACTTCTTTGGTGTTTTATTCTTAAAGCATTCTGAAGCCAACACTGATAATGCCCCCAAATCCCAAGGGCCCCACCCCACTCACTCTTTGGTTTATAATCGATTTGGAAATACATAGTATTTAATTCTCACTCAAAGACCTTATCCCCTCATAATTGAGCGCTGGATTTGAAAGAAACCTGCTCAGAATTTCTCCTGCCAAACACACACACACACACACACACACACACACACACACACAATATGACCTCCCAGCTCCCACCAGCCCTGACCCAAACAAATGCAGAAGCAGACTAGTTCTCCTTATTAAGGAGTCACAGGAGATACCTACAGTGATGACTCTGTGCCCATCCAAGGAAAATAACAGCTTTGTGAATATAAAACATAACAGTAGATTCCCTGGTTGAAAGGCACAAAACAGAAATTAAATTAATTTTAAGGGAAAGAAACAAAAAATTAGATTTAATTACTGTAAATATACTTTAATTCCCTATATAGAGAGGGAGATATAGAAGTAAAAAAGTAGAATCAGAGAAAGAAAACAATAACAAAAACAAATAGCAGAAGAAATACCAATAAGTAGTCCACTCATGGGAAGAAGTAGAAAGGAAAAAGCACAAGAAGGGAAGGGAAGGGAAGAGATGGCAGTGCAGGGCTCTAGGTGCTGGCAAGGTACATGAGGACATGCCTCATGTCACATCCTGCCACCCACCTGGGCCACAAGCTTTGTAGCATCTTTACCAAAAGGAAGTCCCATGTGTTAAGTGAATGAAATCAGTGACACTAACTTGTCCCTTAATTAGGGTAGGAATGTCCTGTTTTAAGAAGACCCAGTAATGAGAAGCCATGTTGAAAAGATAGATATATGAGGTGGTTTTTCCCTCTTACAAAAGGAGTCACATCAGAGTTCTTTCAATAGCGTGATTACGATCCCCCCAAATTACAATCCCCACAAATTTAGATTTTCATACAAGTTTTCAAGAACGTATCTTTCGCATCCCTCCTGTTTCTCTTTCATGCTTCTCTGCACTGTGACACCCGAGTGCTTCATGCATGGTTTACAGAATCCCTCTGCCTTGACACTGCATCTTTTCATTGGCTGAGAGTTTGTTTCTTAACCAATGTTGCTGGAAAGAATTCAGCACACACTGGGGTAGGGGAGGAAATGAAGGATTACTGGCTGGGGACATGGAAGCTCTTGCTCCCAAAAGCAGGGGAGGGGGGTCACTTACAATTCTACCCAGACAGGGCTCCTCTTACACAGGAACCGCGCCAGATATGCTCAGAAAGTCTTGTGATGTAAGGGTGCAAGGCTGAGGGAAGACCTCCAGCCCATCCTGCGGGGAGCCCCACCAAGAGCTATTTTCAGAAACACACACACCTCTCTCTTGCACAGCACACGCACACCCCAACCGAATCCTACCACACGCGCTGCTCTCTTTCCTCTCCGTTCCATCACCCAGCAAGGCGCTGGTCTGTAGAGTTGCATGAGGTGCCGCGTTCTCCCTTGCGCATTTTCACAGCTCCCGCGGCTCCCCTTGTGCACACTCGGCAGGATGCACATGCTCGGTAGTTTTTCTGTGGTTAAAAGCGGGAAAAAAAGTGCCCAAGTAAGTAATAAAAGGTGACAAATAGGAGGAGGGAATGGATAGGAGGAAAAGAATTTGCGTGGGGAGAAAGCTAGCGAGGACAGTCGGCCAAAGTGACCTCACGATTCTTGTCATGGCTTCCCTTGAGTGCTCCAGGATGTCGCCGCCCCTGCAAACCACGAGCATCTTGAGCTATTTCTCCCTGACTCCCTAACACCTCCCACATAGGTACAGGTGTGGCACTGTGGCTGACAAGCAGCCAGAATGGCCTCTTCCTGTGACCAGCCAGGAGCAGCAACCGGAGGCTCCAAGGATGCCCTCCGAGCTGCTCGGATAAATCAAGAAAAGTCAAATCATCCGCTTACAGACAGATCTCATTCTTGAACTTCTGCATGCTGTTGTTGTGGTTATTCATGAGGTAACTTAATGCAACAAAAGACCACGCTAACAGAAGGAAAAAGAGCCCCCTCTTTCACTGTACAAAACATTGGTACCCAAGTTTCTGTCCTGCTTCCCACCGGTCCGACTCACACACCTGACCTGTGGTTGGGACAGGAGCTCATCCCAGGGAGAGCCTCGGACAACTTCCTAAGAGACCCTCGAATCACTTGTTTTCACTCTAGTAATTGCAGAGAGATCAGACTAGAAATTGTAGCAACATTTATTTATGGTTGATAAAATTTTAAAAAACAGTTGTTTGCTTCATCGCAGGCAAATTCTTAAGAAGTACCACGCTTGGTCTAAGTGAGATAGAACATCAGATTAAAGTTTTAAAAGCCCAAATACCAAAATGTGAATTTCTAGAGATTTATGAGTAATTTAAACAATACCCTAGAGGATAAGAAAAGGGGAAAAATTTCAAACATTGTATAGTTTTGTTTTTGTTGGCTGAGGTTTTATTTTTGTTTTGTGAGCTTTATTAAAAGGAGGGGAAAATCCTTGAAAATAAAATAATTTGTCAATTTATTTAGGAAGGTTCCTGACCTTGGCTTCAAAATTGAACTTTTGCTATTTGTTGCTCCAAAGATGCCCCCAGGTGATGGCTTCAGGCTTCCATGGGGCTGATCTCTCACACAGGGCACAGGGCTCATCGAGTGTGCACAGAAAGAGCTGGAAAATATTTTTGTGATCTGAGGCCACAGAGCTGAGGATTCCAGAGGAAGTGGAGGCCTCCCGCTCCACACAGGAAACAATCTTCAAGCAGGCCTTAAATGCCAGATTCCAGGCCGAGTTTAACTAACCACTGACAGCTCTGTAAACAAAGCAAGGACAAAAAGAGCCCGCTTCCCCTTTCCTGGTAGTCATTTTGGGTTTGGGGGCTGCAGGGAAATTCTGGAATCCTTGACTCCATGGCACAGAAACACGGGGAAAACAGGCTCCTTCTTTCAAGAGCTGGAAAGAGAAGGTCTTTCCAGAATTAAAATCATCACAGAGGAGGTAGGAAAGGGTAAAATTGTTGGATTACATCTATAGAGAGAGCCGGGACTTTTGAGCATGATCACTATTTAAAGCGCTGTTAAAAATGCTGCTGCATGATGTTTATTCATGGAATTATTACTCCAGCCTTTATTAAAATCTGGACGCTGATACTCTTATAGTGTATACAAATGATGCTTAGATGATGCATTTTTTCTCTTTTACTTTTTTCTCTTCTGTTTTTTTCTCTTTCTTTGTTCACTTTTTCATAACTTTTGTCTGGGGTTCAGCAAGTTACAAAGAACAAAATTATTCAGTAGCTCTTAAGTAATTCTACCAATATTTCAAGTCTTTAAAACTTCTCTGTCTCCTGGGGTCTTCTATAATTTTTAAAAAATGTAATCCTGGGATCTTATGCATTTGTCTCTAATAATTTCAGGAATGATGCTGAATTGAATTTAGTCTGGGAGTCAGAAGTTGATTGCTGACTACCTTATCAGTCTGCTAAGGCTTTTTCCTAAGAATAGAGAGAGAGGGAGGAGTGAAAATGAAGGAATAAATCGATGCCTGAGAGAGAATAGTCTGACTCAGAGAGGATGATACTGACTCCACCTCTTCCCCTTTCCATCTAGACATTACCTGGTCTCCTTAAAACTGAAACCTCACCATGGATGATTTTGAACGTCGCAGAGAACTCAGGAGACAAAAGAGGGAGGAGATGCGGCTAGAAGCAGAAAGGTAGGAAATACGAGCTGACAGATCCTTGTGTTTCATTATTAACAATATTGGTCCCAGGCCTCAAAGACTCTTCCCACTGATGGGCCGAGCTGGGACACACTGCATATCCAACTGCGTAGAAAAGAAGTAATAGACAGTTCCCCTAACATTAAGACTTTAAATTTTGCGTTCAAAAACAAAGGAAAACAAACAAGTATGAAGAAAAGAGAACTTGGAGAAGAGTTGTACAGTTGCATTTAATCAATGCTTTTCATGGTTGAATTTTTAATGACACAGGTGATGTGTAAATAAAGGTTTAAAAAGCTAATGATATTTAAATTACAGAAAAATGTCAAATATTGAACATTGGAACCATTTAGGAAATGAGTCTTTAATCTAAAAAAGGAAAGGCAAGAAGTCCCAGAGGAATCCTGTGACAAATGTTTATTCTATAGAAAAGCAACCAAGTTCAGGAATCGATGTAGGAGAGGTTAATGCCCAGTGGGCCGCACTGGGTGGAGACTAGGTGTAGCTGGAAGCTGTCACACTGTGGGAGGTTTCTGGAGCAGTGACTTTGGGAACAGGTTGTGGAAATAAAATATCAGCGTATAAAATATAGGGCACAAATGTGTATTTTAAGCCCAGAACTAACACAGTGGCATTTAATGTGGCTTAAATCAGATGTTCTTTTGAAAAAGCAGATCAGACATTCACAGGAGAAAACTATTAAACAATGTTCTCAAAATCAAATCAGTTTACCTCCTAGTTACCTCAATATAGAGATGAAAAGATGGCAGCAATATGATCCTTCCATGAGACTGCGGTAATAAACTGAAAACTTGCACCAACAACAAAAGTATCAGGGGCCTGTGTTCTATTTATTTGTATAAAGAATGTAAAGGAAGGTAACATTCCTGCCTTAGATTAGGTTGGCCAGAATCCATGCACATACACAGAGCCCCATGAACACCACGTGTGCTCTGTAAATTCAAATCCTAGCCGTGCCACTTACGAGCTCTGTGGTCATGAGCAGGTGACCTCTCTTGAAGCCACAGCTGCCTCATCTGTGTAGCATAAGAGCTACATAGCCCTTGTGCTTGTCATAAAGATTATTGAACTTCCTAAGTGCCCTTGCCCAGTACCTGTACAATGTATCCATAAATGACAGCCATTATAGTTATTATTATTATTTACCATTATCACTAGCTAAACAGAAAAAAAAAATAAAACAGCTAGTAATACAGCAGGAATTAAACATGAACACCAAGAGAAGGAAAGGAAGTCGTCCTTCAGTGAAACTAGTCAGAAAGGGATTTTTGGAAGGGTAAGCCATGGACAGTAACGGTGGTGACGAAGAATAAAGGGAGGCAGTCTAAGGGGGGGAATGACCCCAGCAAAAACTCAGAAGTGGAAATACAAATCCTGGTGCAAGACATCTGTTTAGTGCTTGAGGGAGAAAGGGGTTGGTCTTGCACATCTTGGGTGTTTCTATAATAGGAATAGAAAGAGACTTAACAAGCGAGTTACGTGGGATGGAGTACGTTGGAGAAGGTCACCTGCGGTGGACTGGAGCATGGAGATGCCAGCACTGGGAGAGTGCGAGTCTTTATAGAGGGAGAATTAGCAAGCCTTTTAGGAAAGGGAAAAAACTCGAAGACGGTTCCAAAGATGGCAAGTCTAAGGAGCTGGAAAGAAGGTTTCCGCTTTGTACCAAAAGGAGAAGATGGGAAGGGTACCTTTCCTGAGTGGTCATGGAAGTAGTGTCTCATTTCAGGTAGAAACTACATCCAAATGAAGACTTCCTCAAGTGGTTGGAGATTGAAAATTTCAATCTTTGTTCTGAAAAGAAGAGAAATTATTATTAGAAAAGTACATTTGGGCAAAGTCATATGGTGGTGGTGGTATGAAAGCTGAGATAATGATATTTCCAAGAAATCAAGTATGCAAAGAATGAGAGGTCCTAAAGACTGTCAGAGGAGACAAACTGTCAGAGGTGGGGGACAGCCAGGGAGAGAAGTGGAATCAAAGGCTCATAGAGTTTCCAGCTGGGCCCAGCCTCTTACTCTCTCCAGTACCATGTTATTTGGCTTCATGATCCCCTGTCAATCTGCAAAATATCTTCCCCAAGAAATATTTATTAAGCACCAGCCAGGTTCCAGTGTCTATGATTGGGGTGGGGGAAATAATGCAGATAAATAAATAGACATGGTTTCTGCCTTTATGTATCTCAGGTCATGGCAGGAAACCAGAGTTGAGTAGGATCAGAAAATCAGGGTGCAGGGGCAGACCTACCAGAGGTGAAGCTAACTCAGAAGGGAGGACTTGGATCTTAGCCATCATGTTAGATTCGTATTGTCAGCTTCTTTGCTTTCTACATCAGTGCAAGTTAGGGAATCACTGTGACAGCAACAGTAGGATGAACTTTCTGTGGTTAGAGCAACACTGTGATGAAACTAAGTAAGCCAAGGGTTTTCAGATCCAGGACTTTGCCTAGTAATTGACCACACAGCTACTGTACTTGATTAATTCTTCTATTATATGTGTGTGTATAAGGATTTATTTTCCTTTAATGACAGCCTTTTTTTTTTTTTTTTGTGGGTACCGGGGGGTTGACCTCAGGACCTCGCGCGCCAACAGGCACCCGTGCCGCTGAGCGATATCACTGGCCCCTTTTTCATATGTGGGATCCGGGAGTCGAACTCGGGCCCTCGCGCTTGCAAGGCAGGCGCTTACGCCGCTGAGCCATCTCACCGGCCCTAATGACAGTCTTAAAAGGAATTTACATAGTAAAGTTAGTGAGGTATCCCTCATAACCTAAAAAAAAAGGAAAAAAAATTGCCCAAATCCCAACATATTATACTTACAATTCTGTCTTTATTACTTCTTTTGGTAGATCATGTTCTATAGTCTCTCTCTGTCTCTCTCTCTCTCTCTTTCCTTTTCTTTTTTTTTTTCTTTTTTATTTTTGTGGGTACCAGGGGGTCGACCTCAGGACCTCGAACGCCAGCAGGCACCCATGCCGCTGAGCGATATCACCAGCCCTTTTTTTTGTATGTGGGTACCAGGAGTCGAACTCGGGCCCTCGCGCTTGCCAGGCAGGCGCTTAAGCTGCTGAGCCATCTCACCGGCCCTCTCTTTCCTTTTCTCTCTCTCCTGCATTTCTTTTTCTCTGTAAGAAAGACAAATAAAGTACTCCCTTATACTTGTACTAAGCTGACCTTTTCATGTTTCAAGGTGAACCTTCTAATTCTGTTATTCTAGGATTTGATAAATCCATGTTCATTCTTCAGGACTTTGTAAAATTTAATAATTTTTTGGGCTAATGAAGGTGAGGCCTTATGATCCAGCCAACTTTACTGTCCAGAAAACAGATGCCCAGAACCAGAACTCCAGGACTGTTCCAAAGTCATGGTTCTGATCTGAAGACAAAGGCCATACAAGACCCTGGAGAAGCCCTTCTTCCTCCGGCTCTAGCCTTGACTTCCTCTTCTATCACAGATGTTTTCTCAGGAGGATTATAGTCATTCTTATTTTCTTTGTACTTTTGATATGGTCTAAATTTTTTTTTGTAATGATCATATATTACTTGATTTAAAATCAAATAAATAATACAACAGTTTTCCATAGAAAAAATAATTCTGTGACTCTACACAGTGTGTACCTAGGGCCGGACTGTAGAAGACCTAAAATAAAAAGAAAAACTGTTCCCAGACCTGGAATGGCAGTGCAGCAAGTTAGCCAGAATAAGTAGTTCCAAGGCTTGGAGCTACAGATCTATTCATCCATTCTTGACACATTCTTATTGGGCATCTCTTTTGCTCCAGACTTTTGCTATTGGGCATCTCTTTTGCTAGAGCCACTGAGGAGAGAACAGAGGGACAGAACTAGAAGAGTGCGCTTCATGCTTTTCCAATTAGACAAAGCCAAGTGGTGATCAAAAAATAGTTTTATAACCTGAAACATAATGCATACCCTCATATTGGTTTACTGAAAAAGATGACTTATCCTTTATGGTACAAGATGACTTATACTTTTATAGTCTTTTTATACCTTTTTCCTTTGTATATTGCACCCCGGCCCCTGAGGGAGAGGGCTACTGTAGAGGAGAGAAAGTCTACAGACTTACAAACTTCCGAATAAAAGACCCTGTTGCTTGAATTCATTGTTATTGAGTTTGATTAGTAGGCGCAGTTCCACTTTGCAATGATAAATCATTTAAAACTTGTACTCTGACCAGATGTCATAACCACAAATTTAAATAAGCCACATTCTTAGGCATTTCATTCCTCTGAAACAAAGTCTTTAAAAGATCACTGGAAATGCTAATTGCGTGCTCTGTGTAGTGTTGGCTCTCATGCACCAGGGCTGCTATTTGCTCATTGCGGCAGGGCTGCCCCATCTTTGCCCTACAAAGACCTCAATATGAGGACTGTCCACTTCAAATGATCCAGCTTTGCAATAACCTAGACTGGAAAGCTGGTTAACCAAATGTCCTTCCTGTCTTTGTCTTGCCTCTGATCCTGTGTACCTTCGTGCTATTCACCTCATCCTTGTCCTTCATTTGGCTTTTGCACTCTAAGCTTTTGAGATAAGGTCTTTGGATTTGCATTTATATCTACAAAGTGCAAGATCTTACACTGTACTATAGGATCCATAACCACAAGTAGGGATAGTTTATCAGTAGTCACAAAGCTCATATCCTAAGTGCATTAGCAACTGTAGTTAAAGTAATCTGACCAAAGAGGAAGAAAAACATTTCAGTAGACAGAAAGGAATGTATAGGTAATCAGAAAATCTTTAATGCATGTTTCTAAGCCAACAATGTTATTTGCACACATCTCAAATTAAGCTGAATTTTACCTGTTTGAACAAATAAATAAGTACAAATTGAGTTTTGCTGCTAGTTATCTCCACTAATCTCATGAGAATAAAAACTTACATAGCTGTCATCTGTACTTTATTCCAGTCCCTCTCACTCTGCCTTATTCTCTGTATTCCTCCAGGCACTTTCCTGTACTTTTCCCTAATTGTGTGTGCATCTTCCCCATACTTAACTCTTCAGCTTCAGGATCTCTTCCTCTGTGACTTGTGGACAATCTACTCTGGATTCCATCTGCACAAGCATTTGTATCCTTGGGGAATACCTACTCCTGGGATGGAAATGAAGACATTTCAAAAGGGTCATTCATATCCAGCTCTCTTCCTACTCAACTAGTACAAAGAAACAACGCTAGGCCCTTTACATGTAGCTGTAGGCCTGGTACCAATAATGGCACCAGGAATGGATGTGTCTGAATGAAATGTACATCTTTTATATGAATGAAGGAACACCGAGAAGTGGAATGGTCAGAGACGGTATCACTTAGCAGTTACAGACAGAGGCTGTGGGGTCAAATCTCAGGTCTGCTACTTGTTAGCTACCTGATCTTGTACATTATCCTCTGCAACGCAAACGCAAAATAAAAATTATGAAAGTTTTTGTTTGTACATCTCAGAGGATATGAGAACCCTGTGTGAGATGAAAAGCCAGGACTTGGGACTAAGTAAAGAGCTCTGGGCAAGTGTGACCAGTCGCAAGGTCTGAGGTAAGACTGTGCGGACTCAGCCAGAAGAGGTAATGCCAGTTCAAGCTGGTCTTTTAAATTAGACCAAAAGGGCTTTGATCTTTGGTGTATCTTCTAAGAAAACTGCAGCAGTGTTTTATCCATGAGGAAGTCTTCAGTGGATGTATTTCTGATATTATTTCAAGCAAGCAACAAGCTCATTACATTCCCAGCATACACTTTCCACACCCAACCCAGCTCCGCTTTCTGATCAGAAAAAAGGCTCCTATTGTAGAGTTGTGTTATCAGATTCAGAGTCCCACAGACATAAATAAAGGAAAGAAAACATTCTTGCTGTTGCCATCATTCATACATTTTTATGGACTTCTGAAATATCCTGATGATTAGACATTTGAAAGTAAATATTTTTACTGCACTAGAAAAACAAGTAATTTTTAAAAATCCATTGAGTCTATGAAATCCCTTTCCAGAGCTGCCCTGACACTTTTTTACATGATTTAATGGCATGGCCCATCAGCAATTACACAACACACACACACACAAAAAAAAACACTTATTCAAAATGCTTAAATCATGCCCTTGAAATTTCCAAATAAAAATCTTTTCAAATTCAATTTTTATTATCTTAATATCAGAACACTACTTTCCATTAGGAAAGGAAATAAAATATTCCTCTGAAACTGCCTAACTCATTAAAATAGCTAGATTCCCTCAAAACTTCCTTCAGTTCTCTTAGAAAGTCGATCACTCCAGGATTAGCATTTGCTATCCAATTTCTTATTTAAAAGAATTTCTCAAGTCATAAGCTTCGAAGAGATTTCAGAAGATTTGTATAAGGTTTTTACATCTGTTCAATATTGTTTAGGTTCAGTCCAACTTGAATGTAAGGATGTGGATAAGATGAAGTAGATAATTTCCAGTAAGGAATCATTATTTATTTATACTCACCCATAATAAATGCATATATTCATATACATCTTCCCTCTCTCCTTCTTTCTCTCTCACTCTAAATTGACAGTATTTATTACCCCCATCAGTTCATAGGTAAAGACTTACCTGGATCAATTTCCACTAACCCAACAATTCCTCTGGTCCTAAAATTGTCCTGCACTGTGGTACCAGGAGGATCTATCCAAAGTGGCACTTGTTCAATGACTACATCTAAACTTGTGGTATAAAAAAATTGAAAATCCAGATCCTTAGGAACCTCATATGTCAATTCATAACTTCCTTCTCAGCTGGAAAGAAAATGTGGCATATATATGGGTGGGTACACTTAAAATAATGGTAAATTTTTCTTAACAGTTTCAATTTGTGACATTTATAAGGCATAGATCCTCAGCCACCTGGGGAAAGGTAGAATGATATGGCAGTTAGGTGTGTCATCTGAGAGACCTGGGTTCAAATCCAGCCTCTGACAACTACTACCTGTGTTACCTTGACAAATTACTTAAACCTTTCTTACTTCTATTCCTTTTTCTATAAATATAAGGATAATTGTATCTGTCTCCCCAAGTCATTGCAAAGATGAAGCTAGTTGATCTATTCATGTATAGAAACCAATGCAATGATTGGCACATTGTATATGGCCAATGAATGTTAGGTGTTATTATTAAAATCATATTAATATTTTGGTAGCCCTTTGGTATAAGATGCTACTGAATTTGAATTTTATGTCTCTGCCAACTCAGTCATTATGATTTGCTGCCTCCTGACAACAAACCTCATTTCCTATGGTGATCTTGACATTTACTAAGATGTTTGTACTAAGGTTGGGAAAGAATTCCATCTTTGGGCTGGCCACACCTTCGCTTGTCATATAAATATAATTGTTTTATGAGGATTTCAAAAATCATATTGTAGCTGTATGATTAATTTTCAAATTCATTAATGATATATCCTTTATTTAAAGTATAATGTTTGGGGCTGGTGAGATAGCTCAGCGGCGTAAGCGCCTGCCTGGCAAGCATGAAGGCCCGAGTTTGACTCCCAGTACCCACATACGAAAAAATAAAAATAAAACATTACTCTGAATTTCACTGTAAATTTTAATTTCACAAAAATTGTTCTTAAGTGGGAATAAAAGTATCAGTCAAATTTTCATTTAATATTGGAAAGAGAAGAAACTCATTTGTTTAACATCAACCACATGCCAGTTTCTAGGTGATGTGTTTTAATATATTGTCTCATTTAATCATCAAAACAACCATATGACCCAGATGTTATTATTCCCATTTCACAGTTGAGGAATCCATAGGTCTGAAAGTTTAAGTAACATTCCAACTTCATATAGCAGGAGAGCAATCTAGTTCTGCCTGCCCTCCCCAAATCTCAAAATCTTTCCACTATAACAAATCAAGCAATGGAATTTTTCATGTCTCAATTCATTATCTTTATAATGCCAAATAACCTCCCCAAATAGGGAGAAATCAGTCAAAGCAGTTGTGTACCAACAGACTGACTGAACAATTGGGCCAATTGAACTGTTCTTCATGCTTATTCAGGTAAATTGCTCACACGTGTGGACATAGCCATTGTTTTCTTTGCCCTCAAAAAATCCCCCATGTTATTCCCATTTCACAGAAAAACAGAAACGGCGATCAAGTTTCCCCCCTCGAGCCAAGAAAAGTTTGGGGCATGACTTTTTACCAGATTTTTCTCAGTAAGTCTGCATTCACCATCAGGACAGGGACTTGGTCATGTAATCGCCTGGAAGGCTGGCACTGACCTTTGGGTCTTCTTTGCAGTGCATTGTTACTGTTTCATGTGTGGACCTCACCTTACCTGGAGGCCCTAATACAAGCCATGGGCTCTCCTCTGAGAAAAACGCACGCATTCACCCACAAATCATGGTGCCTACCTTCAATGGCATCACAGACTCCAGCTACAGACCTCCTAGGCCCAAGAATTCCCGATCTGACAAGAAGTAACAGGGACTTGGCACTAATCATGTTTTAGGAAGGCTTTATAAGTTTTAAAAGCTTCATTTACATGTATGTAAAGAAACTTAAATTGAGAGAGACTGGCCATGCCCAAGGTCACCCAGCTCAGCTGAGGCAGAGTCTGCTGACACATGTCGGCCCCTGGATAAGTCAAGACACCCTGATTTTGCTGTCTGTAGAAAATCGCCAATGGCTATTGTTTAAGAAAATGGAGCATACTTTTGGGAAGAGTTTTTACTACAGTGTATCTCATAGAGAACATTTTTTATTTTTAAAAATAGCTTATAGATAATATTTCTAATGAGAAGTTATATCAGATTATGATTGGTAAAATAAAAAAACACAGAAAGATAAGTGGATAGGCAGAATGAGAGCAGTTAATTGTTAGAAAATGAGAATCAAATTTTGCCATCTGAGTTGAAGAGGGAAAGCACATGGCAATGTGTCTTATACTGTAATGATCTTTTGCAATCTATATATTTACTGTATATTTTGATCATACCACGTATATAAATACTAATATAAAGAAAGGTATTTAATTGTTTGTTTATTCCACATGACTGATTTTATTCATTTACTTATGAAAAAGTTGATATATACAAAATAATATGATGTGACATATGTAGAAGTCCTAAAATATCATAATGTACACCCCTTAAACTCATCTCTCTGCTGCAGATCTAGCATATTTCCAATGCCTCTGGAACCCTGGCGTGCCACTCTGCAATCCCTGCCCTTGACCTCTCCACACACAGCAATAACAAGTGCCCTGAATAACTTATTTATTTTATAACAAAATTGTGAATGAGGTAATGTGAATTTAGGTGATAGTTTTTCCAGGGCCCCGTGATCAGTGCATTGCAAAGCTCTCAGTCTCTCAGGTAAAAGTGTTGAGAGCCCAGTCCCCTGAGAGGGCAAGAAAGTTTTCTATGTAAACCCACAGGACCCGAGGAATCCTCATGCTGTCTGCAGCTGGGTACCTGAGAGAAGTGTGCAGTGTTACAAACAGAATCCTCATCCAAAGACAGTAAAAACATAATAAGGCTATCGAATCTTCATGTTGAGTCTCTCTTCTGTTCTTTGCTCCTCTCGATGATCAGCAGGTGTGGGAAGCCTGCATCTATGGCTGTTTCCATCTGTGGACATGGCAGGCAGGAATGATTACGGAACACTACAGAACCTTAGTCAGGAGAAATCTATCTCAATTGCTTTAAAATCTTCTAGGAAGTTCTTGACCTTTACCATCCAAAAGGTCCTTAATGGGCCTACAAGAAAGTACCACACTGGGCATGAACCTTGAGCAGAGGGAACGATGCCGTGATTGTATAAGTGGGTTCTCATTCATCTGAGAACAAGGTTAAAGAGAAGTCATGTGCTTGCTTCGTGAATAAAATCAGTTCTTTTCACCAGTTTGCTACCTAATAAGCAATATTCACCAGCAGTTGGGAAATCCTTTTTTAGTTTATCATAAATCTGCTTTAACTCAGACTTCTCTATTTTTAAACGTTCAATCATTTACTTAGGGGCTATAGTAAAGTATAACTTTGAACTATTTATAAATAAAAGATTTGATTAACATGTAAAATATGTAAGATACATTCCATGCCTTCATTTTCAAACACTGGGGAGTACAACCTTTTAAACAACTTTAGAAACATTCACTTACATTTAACAGCTAATTTCCTAACTATAAGTCATTTTTATTTGTTCTTTTTTTTTAAACAAGTGTGTAATGTTTTGTTAGCCTGGTGAAAGTTACCAGGTATACGTGAACATTTTTCAAGACATAATTTTCTTTTAAAATATTTCATGATTTATATTGGCTTTCCTGCCAGTTAGTCTAGATTAGGGAGATCTGATGTTACATTTGAGATTAGTACCAATAGACTAAGTTAAAATGTGATTGTTTATTTTCCATTTTAATAACTCCCTACACCACATACAGTTCCTTTGTTGGAATAAAAATTTTGATAAAGTACACATCAGCCACTATAAATAGCAGCTATAAGCCTGTGCATTCAGGAGCATCTCCCGAGAGTGTATTTTAAACCCCACATTGTTTAGAATAGGAAATTCTTCCAATGTTCATAGTTTCCATTGTGGGTGACACAGACTATCCCATGTCACGTCTTCACTGGCTTCTGTTTTCTTGTGCCATTTAAGACACCAACTGATAGATTCCAGAAGATTGCTCAATTTGTGCTTATTCCTTTCCTAAGACTAGCCTGGGTCTTACTGTCCAGGGGGAATTTTGCATACTTCTTGGGGCTGTCCAAATGAAAGCTAGATAACTCCCAGAGTCGGCATCAGCAACTGGGCAATGAAAGAGTCCTTTATTTCTGGAGCTAGTAGCTCCACTGTGCCTGCTTAGAATAACAGCAGTCAACCCATTTTTGATTCCCATCAAAAAAAAAAAAAAAAAAAAAAAAAAGACCAACTTACACTGTTGGCAGGATTTTCTGGGGAACTCAAGAGAATAATATGGAAAATAACTGAGCAGGAAGTGAATGAACAGACAAACAGCACGAGATGATGGGTTATCGTGCTGATTCAAAGACAAGAAGCGTCATCAGATATAATTACCCTCATCTTTCCCAAGGCAGTTTGGCAACTCCAGTAGATGTGTACCTCTGCCCACTCCTTCCTTAAACAGTTCTGTTTCTCTAATCAAAACTGTTGTGTAAATCTTTACTGGAGGCCATTTCGGGGACTCTGATATTCCCTCATCATTTCTCCTTCCTCGATGAAAAAGAGGAGAAAGAAACTATTATTAAGGGGCCATGGATGAAAATCATGTTGTAGGAAGAGCTGACATCTGAAGCCTTCTATGCTACTACCCCCTTTAATAGGCTTTAACTCTTCCTAACTTACCATGAAAGTCAGCTGTGTTAGCCAACTTTTTCAGCTTCTTGTCACTGTAACAAAATATATGATATAAATAACTTCAAGGAGAAAGGGTTTATTTTAGCTCATGATTTGATAGATTTCAGGCCATGGTCATCCGGCTCCAAGGCAGAAACATCATGGCAGAAGGGTGTAGCAAAGGAAAGCTACTCACCTCATGGCAGCCAGGAAGCAGAGAGAAACCAGAGCAAGTGTCTGGGGACCAGATATAGTCCCCAGAGTCACACATCATTCCCATGACCTATTCCTTTCAACAGGAAGTAGGCTCTACTTCCTGTTTCCATCTCTTCCCAATAATGCCATCAAATTATCATCTCATTAGTGAATTAATCCGCTGATGAAGTTAGAGCCCTCATGATCCGATCCCAAAAGCCCATTGGCAACAAGCCTTCAACATACTGGGCCTTTTGGGGGAACATATTGGATCCAACCGTTCCATTTACATGTATTTTCTCTGAGCCATCATCTCACAGTACACCCTGGCTACTCAGGGATTATCACACTACAGGAGCTCAGTGGTTTTCTCATTGAACAAAATGAGGTTTTGTAAAACTCAAGGCTGAGATAGAATAGAAAATTCCCTAATCTTCTAGTTACTCAGTGCTTCACATCATAGGAATGCATACATATATATATTCATATATAAAATTTATATATGAGTATAAATTTTATCATTGTGGCATTTGTTGACATTATGGTATAGCTGGGCTAATGAGGCATACTCTTCAGAATGAGGTCAGTTTTCCACGAGAACTCTGCCTGGAGTACAGAATTACTGCTAAGAGACTGCTTTTGGTGTCCCATCGGGTTGAAAGTCAGAAAAGAACATTCTCTCTTGATCCAGATGTGGTGGCATATGCCTGTCATCCGAGCACTCAGAAGAGGATTGCCGAGAGTTTGAGGCCAGCCTGGGCTATCCAGTGAGTTCAAGACTAGCCTGAGCTGCACAGCGAGACCCTGTCTCAAAAAACAGAAAACAACAAAACAAAAAAATTCTCTCGTACATTCTCTGATAGGGGGATGAAGATCTAAATCATTGGACTCGGGCTTACAAAGCAACATACCCAAGAGCTCACAGTCAGTAGTAGGGAGCAATCTAGAAATCTTGTCATTTATTCCAACCTTAGTACATTTTTTTCTCCCCATCATGCGATGCTCAACTCTCAGTCTATAAGCACAAACACCACACATCGTCTTCTAACCCCTGCTAATGAAGGTAACTTTTAGGTCAAGGATAAAAGAGGTGACAATGGATAGATGTTTGGTCAACCTGAACTTCCTGGTCTATAAAACAAAGCTAATACTTCTTAGGTGGCTGAGAAAATGAAGATACAGAAAAATGTCCTCAAAAGTGTAAAAGGCGATGCACATGACATCCCTTTACCTTGTTGGGGTGCCTGCATGGTTTGTTCAAAGTAGATTCCTTTCTACTAAACTGTAGTTAAACTGGAGGTTTCCCTCTGGTTTTATACTTTGTTTTAAAAGAATTTTCACTTCTCAGCCTGTGGCTACCTTATGTCATCTGACTGGCCCTCAGGTATTCCAGGCTTTCAAAACTCAGGTGCAGAGAAATGCTATAAAATGTGAGCTGCCACTCTCCCTAGAGCCTGTCACCTCTGGAAGAGGCTTAGGACCTCAGCTGCAATTAGAAAAAGGAAAACTGTTTTCATCTTCCCTTTCTCTGTGGTTGTGAGTTGAGGAGAAAGACTTGATGATGGCTTTATCCCAATCAGAATGACACTGTGCTGTTTACAAAGAGAGCTGCGCTGTTGGTCCAGTCTTCTTCCGGGTTGGCAGAGGTGCTCTGGCTCAGGGGATCCTCTGTGCTTCCACGACCCTGACTTTTGCCTGCCAAGCCTCAGTGCTCCTTTCCTTGAAGGTCCTGCTCACTGGTCTTCCCGGGAAACACCTTCCCAGATGGGCTCTTTACAGTGACTGACTTCAAACCCTGGGTCTCACATAACACTTACCATGTATGTCCATTAGTACCACCCACTGTGTATGTGTATTCATCTACATATCTGCTTTGCCCACCAAATAAGCAGCTCTAGATCAGAAGCCACATCTTCCCCGAAACCAAACAGACAGCGTTGAATGAGAACAAATTCTTCAATTTGTATCTGTGTGTCAAGGCAGAACTGAGCCAAATTTGCTGGTCTGTCTAATGGAGGCAGAAATATTAGTGACTTCAAGATATCCTCAGAGTCCTAACTCCATCAGTGTCTTTCTGGGGGTCCCATCGTTTCCCAGCTGAGCCTTCAAGCCATTGGATTTTGATTCCGTATCTTTTTCTCTAGAGATATGAAGAGATGCATCTCGTGTATTTCTCTGATCACTAAGGATAACTGGACTTTTACATCATGTAATTGGCCACTTATGCTTCACTAGTTGCGTTAGGGGATAAATGATATCAATAAGGGAAGAGTCACTTTCCTTTTGTTGGCCTATTTGCTCTGATTCTCAAGCCCTTAGTATTATTTGTAATTAGTGCATCGTAAAATCAGATAATCAAATTATAGGATTCAAGCCAAATCCTCAAGAGTCCAATGGTGAACAAATTGTATAATCAACACCTTCTCTAATGAAAGACCAAGTTTGTGCTTAATTAATCTCAGGAGAATGGGCAGAAATAGATGAGCGATAGGGCCGGCTTCAAGCTAGTATTTTCAACTCTTCTGAAATAGTGTCTAAGCTATGGGTTGGGTCTAAGGTTCAGACTCTAAACGGTGGGTTGTTTTCTTGTGTTGGGATATAATTATGGACCAAAAGAAAAAAGAAAAGAAGAAGAAAGCAATCCTTTCAAACCAAGACATTTTTATCAAGATATGGGTATTTTGTTGGTTTTTTTTTCTGTTTTGTTTTGTTTTTATAAATGATTCATGTACATCCAATAGTATTATTTGGACTAAGGAGGAAGAGTATTTTTAGGTTGAGTTTCTTTGATATAAAAGTATACCTTTTGTCTAATTTGTTAACATAAAATTTGTAATTAAGATAAAGTGGTGAACAGGAACACTCAGAACATACAGACCTGAAAGCATGATAGATAGCCTCAAAATGGCATCTTTTAATTTTTCATTTAATTTTCGATTCTTTGGTCCACTGGGAAAGAGTCAGAAGGAAAGATAATTTGAAGTTATCCTAGAAAGACTCTGAACTCTAAAATACCTAGGAGAATCTCGGATTACTTCAGCACTCTTTACTTTGCAACATATTTTAAAAAGCTGTATTCATATTTCACATCATTGGCTTTAAAATTCAGAGTGACTGTCTGCTACTTTTTTTTAAATATCATCTACTCTATTTTCTTTGTTTTCTTCATAAAGTCTTAAAATTAAAAACCTTTCCAGATGACTCCTGGCTTTTGAATGAGAAAAAAATAAATATGATTTTTATTAAATGTTTTCCCTAAATAAAGCTGTCTGTTTTTTTCCTATAAATTAGTGAGGAAAAAAAGAAGAAAAAAAAAAAAAAAAAAGAAAAGGAGCTCATTTGTTTTCTTGCCTTAATCTTAATTTTATTGCTCAATACCATCAAAGTAAAGTAACACCCAACCTTAAACATCTTTCTTTTCCTGGTTTCTTTCTAATCTCCTGTTTTAGGCTGCTACCATAAAGGCAATCAAAATTCTACAAAAGAACATTTCTGAAAAATTTACTACATCAGGATTAAATTGTATTAGTGCCCAGACTTAACCAACTGGACTTTAACGTTAGCTCAGGGTATTAGGAAATCTAAAGGAAGAATGCGCCAGCAGAAAATGTCTGCGTGAGTGCCACATCCAAACCAAGGGATAGCACTGGGCATCTAAGAATAGCCAAATAAGATAGACTTCGAGTCTCAGAATTTGTTCATTCTCGTCACATGGGAACTCTACTTTCACCGGGTTGTCTCCCTTTAGCTTGGGTGAAATATTCCTAGTGATGACTTCACCTCCACACATGAAGAAGTCTCTATGTAGCTTTCTGACATTGTGGGTTTCTGGGGGTATAGATGTCCGGCTGGGAAATGAGAGCTGTCCAGGCACTGAAGAGGGAGTCATCCACTCTATCCTAATCAACTGGCGTTACGATGTATGTATGAGTCGCTCAAGCATCTGTGAGTCAGCCAGTGTCCTTGAGTCTTCTCAGCTCTGGAGCTCCCAAGATCCAGTTTCTGCTACGGTAGAGCTTTTAGATCCTGAACGATGGTGAATTCCCAGAAAGACCACTTTGTGGAAGCCTTCGGATGGCCCAGCCAACTAGCCTTGTTGGTACAGCATCTCCATGCCATTGTTTTCCTTCTTTACACCAGAGAGCAAATGACAAACACTTACTGACCTTCTACTATATGCCTAACACTCATCTAGGCTGTATCAGGTGCAAAAGAGACATTAGCACATATCCTTACCAGCAAAAAGATTATTAATTTATTTGGTAAGAAACAAGATACAAATAAAAATAATAAACAAATAAGACTATATAAATCCATATAGTTATTTCTATATTATAGATATCATAATCATGTATATTTTTATGTGATACATTGTTACAAAATAGGATAGGAGCTAATACCTATAAATAACACATATAAAATAGCTTTTTAAATATAAATATTAAAAAACCCAAAGTATCCAAAACACAGACCATTTCTCTATTAGGAACAAATATGCTTGAGTCAAGGTCTGACTTCCAAAAAATGAAATTAATATTTTTAAAGCCTTTATATGGTGTCATTGGGAAAACCTTGGATTTGATTCCAGCTATAAAAGCCATGTGTAAATTTAATATCCAGATGTGTAAAGTAGACATCAGCAGATACATTTATGGTTGTAGAAATATTTAGATACTTTGAACAAGAGAGATACACACTGAGAATTCTGTGGTTTACAAACTAAGATGCTTTCTTTGAGGTTTTGGCTTTTTCTCCTCCACTACAATATATCCTTAGAGTCCCTGCGATGATTTCTTAATTCCCTTCACAGATTAATTGCATTTACATTTTAAAATATATCACTATGGCCAAGATGCAGATTCTTACACCTAAAAATCATATGCTTCCTGTACACACTTCTTTCCTAGAATTAAATAAAGTGAATACTTTTATGATTATCACTGACAGCAGAACCAGGGATTTGAGGCATACACTTGAAAGCATTCATTCAAGAAATTGTTGCTAGGGGCTGGTGAGATGACTCAGCGGCATAAGCGCCTGCCTGGCAAGCGCGAGGTCCTGGGTTCGACCCCCGATACCCACATTAAGAAAAAGAAATTGTTGTTAAAGCCTTGTTATTTCCAAGCACTGCTTTATTGTTTTGAAGACCTCTTTTAAGATGAGGGCAGAAAGGAGTTAGAAGCATGATTCTTTTAGTTTTCCCTCCAGGGAAAGAAAATAGCATAGCTAGCTAAAATCCCCAGATTTCAAAAGGACCTTAGAGAGTAGACCTAAGTAATTGGAACAAAAGAGTTAAAAAAAAAAAAAAAAAAAAAAGAAAGAGAGGGAACCTTGTAGCAAGTTAGTGGAGAGGGTGACTCATGCATTATGACCTAATTATTTCTCAAATGCATGCAAATGATGGGGGGCTCAAACTTCCTGCTTTCTCCCCGTACAGTGATAAATTACAAAGAAATAGAGTCAAAAAGAGGAAGCTTTCATGGAGGTGGGGCAAAGTACTGGTTCTTAGAGAATCACTAGGATTCAGAGAAGAAAAAGGAATGAGACATCCTAGACAAAAGAAGAGATAGCTCTGTCAGGGAAGAGTGGAGATCTTGAAAGATAGCAGGCAAAAGGCGACAAATGGGAATAATCTTCACTCTGACCACCAGTTACCTTTATGAGCAATGGTAGGGGGCATTGCACTGATGGAAGGTATAGGTGAGACTGCCAGGGAGGGTATGGCTAGAGGTCAAGATATGCTGAGGGGGAAGAATCAACAGTGTAAGGCTGGGACCCAAGGTTTGATCTTGGTGAGGAAGGAATGCCCTCGTTTTAACTGAGTGGTAGTCTCGTGATAAGGGAACCCGTATTTCGCCATGAAAAGTATGGAAACATCAATACAGAGTGCAACGAATGTCGCACCACGCTCCCCTCCTGTTCACCCTAGAGACAAGTATTGACACCCTTCAAGCACTGCTCCATTGGTCCACTGGGGCAGGACCAGAGATGCATGTGGAAAAGTGGGAAAGGAAGAGTCCAGAGGATTAGCTCCCAAGAAAGTAGAGGGTACACAAACTCAGTCAAGGGAGCAGGCACCTCAAATAGAAAAGAAGAGCATGCCAGCCTAAAACACACATTAGGCTCATTGCTGAGTTTGCACATGCCCATTATAATATTTGTAACTCGAGTTGGCCAAATTTCAGAGTAAAAGGTAATGACATTTAAAAGGTACGGAGTCCTTCTGCTGTTACTCGTGTCTTTTCAATCAGAATTTGCTCTCAGATGTCAAGAGAATCACATCAATAGTCATTTAACTCCTAGTGTTACCTGTTATGCAGGGCTACCCCGCACTTTTTCAATTTAAAAGCCCCTCTGTTTCTGGATGTCTCCATGGTGATCTCTCACAAGTTCGTGCATGACAAGCTCAATTACCACGAGCCATCCCAACAGTTCCTGTTCCTTTGCCGCTATCCCCGAGAGGCTCAGGCCTCTCTCTGTCAGGAAGACACTTGCAGAGAACCCTTCCACTTTCATTGTGCTGTAGCCCACCCTAGTTCTGGGCCTGTGTGCCAAAGACACTGTCGCTTGAGGCACCATACTAACAGGGCTAAGAGGGGGTCACAAAGATGGAAAGAAAAGTCCTCCCCCTCAAAGAGCTCACAGTCTCATAAGAGGAGGCAGAGATACAGGAACCTGCTATTGGTGCCATCCAGAACCTTTATTGTCACAAACAGATCATCAGACTTCTCGTGTTAAAATTCAAGTCGGCATTCTTTGAAAGGTCTTATTCTCAGCTCTTGTGTTCCTCAACTTCCTATTTAGGTTACTAAGACCTTACATAGTAGAAATATCATACATCCTGAAAGAGTTGAAAAATGGTGCCCTGAAAATGGTGTGAAGTTTGCTATATTAAGGGCAAAAGTAATAACAATAAAAAAAGCTCTATGGATAAATGCTGGAAATAGACTAACAAAGCAACAAATACTGAACAGAAAAGAAAAAAACCCTGGATTTAGCCAAAAAGTGAATGAATAACCTTTGTAAGGGATGCTGTTATCAATGAAAAAAATGATGTAAGGATTGTTTGCAAGAACACAGGAGGCAGAACTGGGACCTCATCCAGGCACAGCCAGCCTGAGTTCCAGACTTATTATGTCCAATTTTGGTTTCCCATTTGAAGAGTTGTATTTCGGGCTGATATTTAGAAGATGGAAAATGGGCATTGGCATCTAGCCTAGAAAAGACGAGGCTAGAGGATAACTTAATACCTGTGGCCCTAATAGACATAAATGGGTTTCTATTTCAGCAACAGAAGTCTAGCTTGATAACAGAACAAATTGAGCATGCAAGTGATTGAACACTGGGGCCTTGATCAGAGGAGGTCACTTTCTGAAGTATAGTGCTGTCGCTGTGTTGCTTGCAGAGAACTGCTCACGTCCAGCTTGTACTGAAATGTTTGTGTGCATATCTTACCTCCCTTTGAGACTGCCCTTATTTTTGGAACCCCCACAGCATTCAGTTCAATGACTCGCCTGTAGTAAAATTCCTATAATGCTAAGTGAAAAAATTAAAAAAGAAACATGCTGGGATGAAACTATACAGCCACCATTATAAGGACAATAAAGGAATCTAGCATCCCAAGCCCATGTTACAGGACCAGAGATGGAAGAGGCAATGAATAGTTCAGAAGAGGATGTCAGCACAGACCGCAGCAACTGTAGTGCAGGGCAGGGAGTCACACTGGGTGGCGAGGAAGGGGTAGCCATGGCTTTCACCGCAGCCACACGTTCCTCCACCCCCCACTCTGCCACCACATAGTCTGAGCGGAAGACACAGGTGGAACTGCAAAGACACAATGCGGAAGGAGATGCATGGGCAGGAAGTTACTGGGAGATAGAAAGCAGGGACATGAGAGGTGTCTACAGTTTCTATGAAGGGAAATGCAGAAAAAGGGAAGTATTTCATGAGAAGATTTCTTAGAGGTGATTAAAAGCATAGGACAGTTTGAAGTAACATAGTGATCTCAAGTGAACGTGTTCAATGCTATGGCAAGGGGACTATAAGGGGCCAATGGAAAGGAGAAAAGGGTGTCTGCCTGCAGATTTGTAGTTAACCCCTTTAATTTCATTCCTAGCCACTTCTTGGGGAGCAGGTGCCTAGGCAACATTTTTGCCTGGTTTGAAGAGTGCTGACTGAATTTCTCTAAAAGAAAATTTAGCTCAAAAAGCTTTTCCAAAAATTCCCTTTTAGCTACTTAAATGATTGCCTCCCAAGTGTGTAGATTGAAGTGAGTTTCCACAGAAACTGAATAGCTGTGTGTTCCTACGTGTGCATGTGTGTTCGTGTGTACTCATGTGCATGCACGTGTGTGCATAACATAATATATGTATGTGTGTGTCTTCAGGCCATTAAGGCAGTGCACACAGCACTTCCCACATACCTCTCTTATCCCTAGGGAATTGCTCCAAAGTAAAGCTGTTCTTAAACTATTGCAGGCCATAAAGTCTGGAACAGATCATGTGGTCCAGTCTCCTACCTCCATGAAGTACTTATTTTTAAAATCATATTTTATTAATAAAGGACCACCTTGTGGTGGGAGCTGTTCCTTTCTATCACACTGACCTCTGACAAACCTTCCCAGCCCAGAATCTCTCTGATGAAAAATTAAACAATAAAGTGTACAGAAACAAAGGATGCTATGAGTAATCCTGAGTGGCCCGGCTTTTCATTTTTCCTAGTCGGAGTCATAAAGCCTCATCCTATGTGTGACACCTACTGTCTTGCTGAAGGATGACTGGCCCAGCTGTTCATGGTCCCAAAGAATGGCCGTTAGCTCCATTCCCAGCGATGCCAGTTCTCCAGGCTAGACTCTGAGTACCCCAGTCTGCACCATGCCATGGAAGGGTCTGTACAGAAGACTGTTCACAGGTGATTTTTCGCTTCCTCTGGCTCTGCTCCCTTGGCCCCAGGCACTGGCTCTTAGAGGACCACTTCAAAGTTGTTTCCCACCCCAGCCCGGCCCTGAACTCCTGACTCACTTGTAATCTCCCTGCCTCACCTCTCCCTATCTCACATTATCCTAGGTGTTCTTCCTGTTCCCTGCTGGTGTCTGACCCAGGTTCGAGTCTCACCTTGTTCTTCACTATTCCCATGTCAGGACCTTACTATGTGGCACAAGCTACAATTCTCGTGAGTTTCCCTGTCATGCACTCAAGGCAGACAGCTACTCCCCCAAATGCATGCATTAATGACAAGGTGTGTGCACGAGGGTTCCCTGTTCTGGGTCTTTACAAGTGGGAAGTAGCTTGGCTATCTCAGCACAGGAACAGAAGGTACTACATCCTTGCTCTCCTCCCTGGAGGGAAAGATATGTGTGTATGGCGGGGAGGGGGGAGAGAAAGGAAGCAAGACAGAGACTGAGGCTGACTAGTGACCTGGAAGAATACGGAACTTTTTTCTAGTCTATTCCATTTTATGAATATTCCAAAACTATACTTGCCACTCAGAATTGGAGTGACAGCAGGAATTGGGAAGGAGTGAATCAGGAGGTAACATTACCAAGGTCAAAGTATGATAGACAGCTAAGTTAGGTAGAAATATTACAGGCAGTCAGACAGGGCTAGGCCCCCAAAGGAGTCAGCACAGATACATTACAACTGCGAGTGGAGGCACATTCCTTAAAGGTCACGCCTCAAAACAAAAGACGGAACATACAACCGCATACTTCCCCTAGGGATGAACAGCAGTGATTGATATTCTAAATAGTTATCTATTCTAAATAGGTATGGATCACCTTGGGTGGGCGACCAAAACCTCCCTTTCAGGGAAAGTCCCTGTTCGCTCATGTACAATTGCTATGGTGACTTGCTTCCCCATTTAATCAATCTTATCTAAGCAATTATACTCATAATCTTATTAGTTGACCATAGTTTTGTCCCACCTCATACGCACCTTGCGACTGCCCACTAGATTAATGTTACCCAAGTGACAATACTTGTAATCTTATTAGTTGATTATAGTTTTGTCCCACCTTAGAACCACCTCACCTAGTGGTTTTGCTCTATAAAACTCCCTTGAGATCCCCCAATAAATATTTTCTGCTCTTAACCTCCATTGTTCCTAGAATTCATTCTTCAGTTTTAGAGAACACAAACTCAGAGTATCGGACATCTTAACAGGCTAACAAGTTGAGAGTTATAATATTTCCCTTCTATTATTTAGATTATTTGGCGTCCCATATCATATCAAAAAGCGTACTATAGTTTTTATCACCGCTGTAACAACCACAGGTTGGGTGGCTTAAAACAACACAAATGTATTATCTACAGGTCCACAGAGGTCCAGCACAGGTCTCACTGGGCTAGAATCGAGGTGTTGGCAGGGCCGCATTCCTTCCTGGAGGCTCCAGGGTAGAATCCATTTCCTGGCCTTTCCCAACAGGACAAGCTGCCACATTCCTGGGCGCTTGGCCCCTCCTCCCTCTCCAGCACCAGCAATGCTGCATTCCTCTGACCCTTCTTCTGTAGCCCTCCGTCCCTTTCTGAGTCACAGGCAGAAAGGGTTTTCTGATTTTCAAGACCCATCTGATTAAATGGAGCACACCTTGGTAATCCAGGATAATCCCCCATTTCAATGCCTTCGACTTAATCACATCTGCAGGCTCCTTAGGGTTTAGGCCATGGGAAGTTGCATAGTCTCAGGTTCCAGAGATTAGAACAGGGGCATCTTTGGGAGAAACATTCTGCCTACAACAGCAAATCACTGAATTTTATCGGCAATTAAAGGGACAAAATTAAGTAAACAAAAATCTGGTAGAAAAGGGAACAATGAGATGCCTCAGTACATGTTTGTATCACAGCTCTGGAACAGTAAACTTATTACAACTGAGTATTTAAATCCTCTTGCGTGAGCCCAATCCATCTGTGTGTCTTATGCATTTTAGCCATATGTGTTCAGTGATAATGTATACAGTAAGCGGGAAATTTCAATGTTTAGATACATCACGATATATGGAGATAATTAAATTTGAAGTTCACTGAATTATATTTACAAACTATGACTTTGATGACAATACAGTATTTAAACAAGAAGTGATAGGAGCGGTTAACCTATAGTAATTAAACTTCTTTACATTGAGCATGATGAGTTGCTATACCTCAGCTCCATGATATTGGACAAGTTGTTTAAATACTCTGTGCATTGTACCCTTCCCTGTGTGCGACACGAAGCCATTGAACTCAAAGATCTCTTTCTCTGTGTGTGCAGGGCTCTCAATGTATGAGGTCCATTGCTTCTGCTCTTTACCAAAAGAATAACCTAAGCCTACATTGGGGAGCTCTAAACCGTTCTATTCATTTGACAGAAGCTAGTCCTGGATGCAGCTCGGTACCCCAGCACCCATCATCAATGTGTTCATTGCTGTCAGAGATGAGGAAATGTATTCACAACTGTAGCCATCCTGGGTGTCATCTGCAGATAGGATCAACACCGCCCCCTCCTGAGGGGCTGGAATCTGGGTGCTCTCCAACCACTGCTGACCAGCCTCCCTCACCCAGCCTGGCCGATGAGATCACCATGTGGGTGTTGTGGGTACAGCTGGGCCCGCTGTCCCAACATGTTCCCAGGTGGGCTGCACACTCATCTCTCAGCAGGGTACAAGGACCCTACACCCATCACTGAGCAGGGCTGTCTCTCTCCTCACCCTTTGCATTTGGTTTGAATTTTTATATCTTGCATCTTTCTCTGGATAAAAGGGATAAGAGGAGGCTCTCAGATTTGATTTCTCAGTAGGAGCTGTTTGCTTTGGAAGCCACCTACCCTGATGCTAATTGAGAGCAGAGCTCAGAAGGAGCGCCTGAGAACTGCACCCGCCTGAACTTTTCAGGGGGCTGATTTCTACTGCTCTCGTCAGAACTGTGTTGTGTATGTCATAGTCCCGCGATCGACTCTTTTCCAAAAGTCTGAGCGCAGGCATCAACATCTTTTCCTCTGACCACTTACCTACCTTGCGATGCTTAGTTATTTCATACTGCTAAGCATATACAGTCTTCATCCGAAAAGCTACTGGGGATTCTGGCCCCTGCAGCCCAGCAGTAAGACTGTGCCTTTCAAATCCAAAAGTGATGGGCTTCTATTAGAGAGATTACAGTACAAAATAACAATCAGCTCTCTGATGATCTTGTGCGGAGGGAGAGGGTGGGGAGGAGTAGATTTAGCTGAGGACAAGCCCAGACTTTCGTCACAGGGACAGACCACAGTGCTAACACAAAGGGAGAGCCTCAGCATCCCACACAGGCGCTCAGCCGCACAGCATGGCCGGTGCGCTGGTCGGGCCCACGCCCTGACCCCAGCCCGGTCCGCCCGCACCGCGCCCGGCCCTGCCCAGCTGCAGACATGCTCGGAACCGGGTCCCACGGAAGACGCAGCCTGGCCGCGCTCTCCCAGTGAGTCTGCACTTCCCTCTCCCATTCCTCTTTTCTTTCTTTCCCCTTTTTTTCCTCCCAACAAAAGTATTGTTTTAAAGACATTGTGGGAGTCCGAGGGGAGAAGAGACAGGAGGAGGAAAGGCAGGCGGGAGTAAGTGAATTTCGGATCCCTGAAACTCTGGTCTCCACTGCCTGCTGGTCCTGATTCGTTGGTATTCCTTGTTCCCGTTTTTATGGTGCCTTCTTAGCAGGGATTTCTACCTAGGCGTGGGTTTCTGTCTTCCAAGTACTGATCCACAACTCTAAAAATCTGTTGTTGCTAAAAATCTGCTGTTAATTTAGACCTGAGCTCTCTGCCCCCCAGGGATCCGTTTGCAGGACATTTCACTGACCCACACGTTGCCCAATCCCTAAAGTAAACAGCCAAAGCCCTCGGTAAACTGACCGTCTGACCCGGACTGTGGAGGACCCAGGCATATGCTATTGATCAGGGAATTGTTCAGATAACAGGCTCCAAGGCTTTAAGATCCTGAAATCCTGGAATGTGAAAGCAAGGGGGCCTCTAGGAGGCTCTGCAGCAATGCTGCATGACACAGATGGGAAAGTGGAGCCCCGGAGTGTGACTTGACTTACCCCAAACCAGACAGCCACCTGTGGGGAAGCCATGTCTGCGCTCTGGGGCCAGGGCCATCTTCACACTGGTGTTTATGAGGTTCGAAAAAACATACTGGGTTTTGGGAAAAGGTACAGAGCGAGAGTAAGAATGCCAAGTGGCCTTTCAGCAAGTCCTTTCCATTCTTTAGAGTTCTGGCCCGGAGTCAGAGTGACAGTTGTTGTTCCAGCGTTTGTGCAACAGTTAATCAAATAAACAGAAGAGCTCAATGGAGTCCTAAACACGAGACCCACGTCCATTACATTAGCAGGTTTCTGGGTAACAGTGTCTGTGTGAGGGCTCAAGTCAGCGAGCTCAAGGGGCGTTGAGAGGCTGTCTATACAGTCCAGTGTTTATCAGGCTTTTTTAAAAATCAAGTTAAATCTTACAAAGAATCTTATTTCTAGATGTTCTGCTTAAATAGGTCTTAGATCCAGAGCACCAGATTCCCAGTATCCTGTCCAATCACAGCCCATGGCGTACCGTCCCTCTCCCCACCCCCCTCTCTCCGTGTCCTTCCTCTCCACCAAAACTTCCTTGGAATCCAGAAGCCACTGATCTTGTTGAATGCCTTCATTTCAGATGAGGGAACCGAGACACCTGGGAAGTAAGAGGCTCACCCGGCCTTGCAGCTGGTCTGCAGTGCAGCTTGGAATGCTAGTAGGAAGCGTCTCTCTCTCTCCATGCTCCCCTTGCACCCCTTCAACACCTGGTCCTGGCTCCTTTTTCCACTCCATCATGCTTGTGGTTCTATCCATTTAGTTTCTCCATGTTTATCTTACTCTTCTCCACTCACTCTATCACTTCCTGAATTTCAACACTCGCTGCCATCCACCTGGATGATTGCAGTTTCCTCCCATTTGGTCCCTGGCGTCAGTCTCTATCCCCTTTCTGATCCAATCCCCACCGCCACCATTACTATCTCCTTTGAGGATACAGCCCACTTTCCTTACTTAATACAACATGCAAAGTTCTCCACAGTGTGCCTTCTTCCCACACTGACCTCCCCCTGCTCCAGCTAAACCAATCACTTGCTGCTGCTCCTCAGGCCCATCATGTACAAGCTACTCTATCTCTTGGCCCACTCTGTTCCCTACACAGAGAATACAAACCCTTGCTTTTCACATCTGCTTCTGACTCCCCGACCAAATGCTGCCTTCCTGAGCTTTCCTCCATTCCTCTTTTCTCCCTACTCTTATGGCCTTTGTCCATCCTTCTACTATTAGCCTTGAACTAAAGTTAATGGAGAACATGTCTGTCTTCCCCGCAGTAGATGGTAATTCACTTGAGGACAGGAACTATTTTGAATCTTTGAATCTTCAGCATCCAGAATGGTGCTGATAGTCAAAAAATAGTCTTTAACTTTCTTATTATTGAAGAAATCACACTCATTTTATTTCAGATTTTTATTTGACATTTCCACATTTTTATTTCAGTCATTTGAACATACAAAGCCTCTGCTTTACAAGAAATATTAGACTAAACACTAACACAGGTACCCAACCAAATGAACTCTAAATTCCTTTGCATTTCCATCAGATAATTTATCTCAGTTTCATCACCTACAGAGCAAGATTGGCAATAATTTTTTTTATGAGGCACATTAAAATTCCTGAACACCAAGACTTACACAAGGGCCATGTTATTTTCAGGAGCAGGTGTGAATGGCTATTCAGTTCTTTAAATTTTGAGGTGTGTTTAATTTATTCTTAGTAAGATCACTGAGAGATTCTGTCATTTGCGGTCTAATATTTTCACTGCTACTTTTATCATTTTCCCAAAACCCTAAGGAAATTTACTTGAGTGAAGATTTTGCGTTTCTTGTAAATATTTATGTTTTAGTCCACTAAGAGTTACATTTCTCATAAGGAGGAGTGTTTTTATATATCCTTGGGATGAAAGTGCAAAGTTTTGTTCATGTGTTACATTTTCTAACAAATGTGGAAGGGCATATAAGTTTTTAGACCAAGGAATCAAGGAAATAAGGAATATTATTTAGTCCACCCCACTGTTTTCTGAAGGAACTAAATTGAAAACATTGTGGGCTTAATTTTATAGAATTCTACAGAAATGAGAGAAAAAATGCACATAAAAATGGTTAGATTTGTAAAATGTCTGAGAATACCTGTTTTATCCACTGTGATCTGGGAATGTAGCATTCCAGTTTTCCAGCATGCTAAATTGTAAATAATAATAATGGAAACTATTTCTTTCCATTGTTTTGTTATTTTGTTTTGTTTTATTTTTTGAGACAGGGTCTCACTGTGTAATTCAGGCTGCCCTTGAACTCACTATGTAGCCCAGGCTGGCCTCAAACTTACAGCAATCCTCCTGCCTCAGCCTCCCAAGTGCTGGGATTACAGGCATGCTCCACCACAGCCCGCTCTTTGCATTCTTTAATGTCAATATTACAATGCATTTGAAATAATTGCCATTGCTGGGAGTTGTCACTATGAACATAATTTATTTTTCATTTTTCAAATGGCTTCCCATTTTAAAATTTTTTAAATTAGTGTATGTTTGTAGTACATTGTCATTACATTTATCATGGAGAGTTGGTACATGTACATTTCTCAATTTTTTTTAACCCCCCCCTTCCTCTCCATCCCCCTCCCTGCATCTCTTAGATCCTTTCTCATATATATATTAAGATACTCACATATATATTGTAATACATGCATACCCATGTTTATAGCAGCACAATTAATAATAACTAAATCTTGGAAGCAGCCAAAATGTCCATCAACAGATGAATAAATAATGTGGTATTTATACACGATGGAGTACTACTCTGCCATAAAAAGGATAAACTTGAGTCATTTCTAGAAAAATGGATGTGCCTTCACACCATAATGTTAAGTGAAGTAAATCTGACACACAAGCTAAAATACTGCATTGTTTCTTTTATATGAGAACCCCAATATATAAATAAAGAATAACAGTAAGAAATAGCAAGATAGATTTTTGGCATATGGGAAGGGAATCAAAAGATGGAGGGAAAAGGAGGAAAGGGAGGGAAAGGAGATTTTAAAAGGGCAGGGAGCTTATGAAGTGCTGTGTACATGCACCGAGTCCCTGATGTCAGTATCATGTACCACAGTCATGTATGAAGATGATTTTTTAATTGAGCTGTAAAACAGTGATACCTCAGAGTATTCCCAAACAGTCCAATTATTACGTGATATCTTCTATCTCCATATTGATGCTTTTTCTCTCTTTTAACATCTGGTAATGCACCTATCCCTAGTGTTCCACTCTATTCTGCTATAGCTGATAATATCAGGTAACCCATCAATTAGAGCTGCATTCAAAGTAAAAATCGATAGCCTGCTTCGAGGAGCCCTTTCTTCCATGGAGCGGAGGGCATGTGCATTTTGTGACTGTTGGTTTGCATACCAAACTGGCCTTTTTGTTTGCTTTCGAGGTCAAAGATAGGTTTCAAATGGTTGAGTCTTTTAAGCTTCTTAAAGGTGAAGGATAAAATTGTAAATATGCATGGATGAAAAGTAGGAAGGCAGAAAAATAGTTAATTGTGCTCTGCATGTATTAAGAAATTTAAAAAGGATGAATTACTGAATTGGGGGCTTATGGGGTGGTCATCCAAACCTTTATGGAGGTGCTCTCCACTTTCTATATTATCTTCCCTTTGAAGGTCAGGCGTTTGGTGACCACAGTTTATGCTATCTGCATGGCCTTTCTTCTTTTCTTCTCCTTACCTTTGACCTGTTGATCTTTGAAACGAGCCCTCATTTATGCTGCTTCTCATGTCACACTTAGCCCATCAAAAGTGGCTTTGCAGAGGTCTGGCAATGACAAGAGGAACGGGGGCTGGGAGGAGCTCTGCTGTCCTCTAGAAGTTTATTTGCCCCTGGCACTCCAAACTGGACAGTGAGGACATGTTTTCCCACAGAAACGCAGCTTCAACTCTCTACACTAGTTTCCATCACATCCTTGATTTAAAAAGGTGGCTGTGGACTGCTTGGCCTGAGATCGCAACTTCCCTGTGTAATGATGTTCAAAGTTCCAAAATCAAATTTATGAAGCAAAGGAAAGTTTTGGAAAAGGCTCTTCCTAAATGTAGTGTTGCATGGATTCATTTCCAAGCCTAACTGAATTTTTAAAAGGAATCTTTAAAGAAAGTTTGCAAACCTCACTCATTTCCATCTAGTCATTCAACAAATATTCATTGAGGGTTTCCTGGCAAGTTAGTCCCACTGTACTGGGCACCAAGAACATAAAAAGGACAAAGAACAGACTCTGACCTTGGGGTTATCTCATCTTCTAACCTCTTGGCCACTACATAAGTCTTGCTTCATCTCTGTCTGGCCACCTACCATCTGACACGCACACATAGCCCAGGTCTGTTTAGGGCTGTGACATAAGCAGTATAGCTCCATGGTTACCATTATCTACAACACTGTTCTCCACTTTCAATACATTTTACTTTGCAAGCCAGTACCATGCATCAGTAGTGTTCATCCTCCCTAGCTATGCATGATTACCTCTGATGGTTTCTAGACTACTCTACTTCATTACTGAATCCTGGTCATGACTCACTAAATGGATTTCATAAACTGCAAACAAGTCACAAACCACTGAACCTATCACGTGACCATAGTTGTTCTGGTCCATGGCCCCAGGGCAGTTTAGGAAGCTCTGCTAGCCTATGGCCACCCAGCCTGCTGGGTATAGGGTCAGCCTGGAGGTTGAAGGAAGGTTTTTGGTTTTTGTTTTTTGTTTTATGGGAGCCAAAGGCTCTGGATTCTGGTCAAGCTTCTTCTGTAATCAGCGCTGTGATCTCCAGAAAGTTACTTCAGTTTGCCACAACACAGCTATAAAGCAGGGATGTGAATTGCCTGTTCCACCTGCAGGGGGAACAAGGACACCCAGGATAATGGCATGTATTAAAGTGTACAAAAATATTAAGTACAAAACAAATGCACATTATTGCTAAATAACCTTCTTTCTCCCCATTAAAATTTAATATCAGAGGAACAACTTGGGGAGACCATATGTTCTTAATAGAGCTAGGATCCTTAAACAGACTTCAGTACGATGCAACTTCATGAGTGAAAATCTCCGAGTGACATTCGTTTGTGGTGTTGTAACTAGGTTTATATTTAAGAGACTCACCCCAGTCATCTTCACCCCTCTGCCCTGAAACACTTTTTCTGGTTTTGAAAACAAAAAAGCAAGTAGGTGGTCAACGGGTTTTAAGTCCGGAATCAATTTGTGAAGGAGCATGCTTTGCCTCATCTTACCGCTAGGCTCCACTAGATTTATAAACGTTAATTTCCGCTATTTTTAGAACCACTTTTTACTAAAAGTGACTAAACAAAACTAACTGGTAAAAGAGATAATTTTATTAAGAAAGGTTTAAGACAATAAACTTTTGAGATAAAATGTGGCACCTTCCCCTGTTGACTTTTTACTTTTCCTCACACAGACATTGATTAGAATCAGTTGGTTAGAATGAATGCTTCTTTCACGTCCTGCTGATTTCCTTTTTAGTGCCCAACCCCCCCAACATTTGCCCTACAAGACAGCTCTGCCTGCTCCCTTAGCTTCCTGTGTGTTCTCTGCACCTGTCCATGATTGCCTGCTAGTTATGTTAATCAGCTTTCCATTACTGTGACAAAAGGCCTGAGGTAATCAACTTAGAGGGAGAAATGGTTTATTTTGGCTCATAGATTCAGAGTTTTCAGTCTCTTGTTGCCTTGGGTACATCATGGTAGGAGGGCTTGGTAGAGGAAACCTATTCACCTCTTGGCAGCCAGAAATCAAAGAGAATGACAGGAAGAGGCCAGAGTCCCAATAACCCCTTGAGGGGCATATTCTTGATGTCTTAGTCACTTTCTTCATCACGAAGACACAATACCTGACACCCACAATTTAAGGAAGGAAAGGTTTGTTTTGGCTCAAGTTGGGAGAGATTTCAGTCCATAATCTGCTGGCTCCGAAGCAGGGCAGCATGGCAGAGGGGCATTGCAGAGGAGAAGCAGCTCATGGCATGGTGGCAGAAAGAGTTAAGGAAGAAGCTATAAGGGAGATAAACCCTTCCAGGCCACCCCCACCCATCCACCCTCCTCTTCCACCCAGGTCCCCCTCCTAACAGCAAGCTCCATCATCCAATCACCTCTCAGAAGTCCTGTATGATCAATTGTCTGAGGCTTCAGGGAGCCTTCCAGATATGAAGCTTAGCACCTGATGACATAACTTCCTCCCTGGAGGCTCCGCCTCTCGGAGGCTCCACCATCTCCCAGCAGCGCCCAGGCTGGAGCCTGTGGATGTTGGATCCGGACACACCCAGCCCCTTCCCAAGAGCTTCACGTAACTTTCCAGAGCCTACGCTTGGTATGAAATATAAAAGAAGGAGTCTGTTCCCTCCGAAGAAAATAAACTTGCCAGCTCTGCTCTTTAAAAAGTGAAACATCGTTTACACAGTTCAGCGGTACCCCACAAAAGCTACAGCTCACCTGTATTCCTTGTATTTCCAGAGGAAAACACCTAAAAAGCATAAAATTTAAGCAATTTTTTAAACCTAGCTTTTAGCTGATTTCTTGACCTTTGTAGCTTGTGTAGTTTCCACAGCTATTTAATAAATATAATGAACGATATACTTGAAAGTTAAATTGAAAGAGAGAATGTTCACACAGCCTTCCAGTGAGTAAGTGGGAGTGAAGGGTCCTGAGGGCCCTGGGTTGTTAAAATAGGGGGGATGGCCCTCACGAGAATCCACCGGCTCTGCCCCTGGAAGGCCACCTTTGTGGTGTGACTGGGTGGAGTCAGCGCTGCGGCAGCACACGGCTGGCACTCACAGCAAACTCTTGGCAGAAGAGAAGCTGGGCCGGATATTCTGACACACATCTGTGTCAAGTCACACTCGTTACTGAGCATGTGACCTTGAGCAGGTTGCTTCATGTCACCATGTCTTACTTTCTCCATCTGTGAAACAGACACTATCTGCCTTGCAGAGTTAGTAAAGGTTGAAGGAACTGGGCATAGAAAAGTGCATAATCGTGGTAGCTGCTTAATCAGGGTGGCTTTCCTCCCTCCCTCTTCTCTCTGGCTTTCCCCTTCCCAAAGACTCCAGAAGAAAAATGGCGTGAGTTCTTATGCCCACGGAGTGGCTGAGACTCAGGCAAAAGGCAGCAGGATCCAGTTTGTGACTGACGTGAATTCATTAAAACATCCTTCTCCTTTTCAGAAAATCGGGGCTTTTCATCTCAGATTTTGGTTTCATTTACTACTTAAAATGAGGGTCCATACTGCTATATTTTGGCTAATTCTGCTGTTAAAGGACATTCGCTAAAAACTGACTTTTGGGGCAAAATATACAATTACTACTTCTTCAAGGTGACCTAAAACAGTTGTATTAGGAAGGAGATATAGGGACTTGTTTGCCAGCATATATCACCAGTCTAAGTGTTCTCGACAGGTGAAGTGAGTCTGAACTCAGAATATTGACGTCAAAATCCAGAAAAGCTTGGGTTCATATCCCAGTGCCAAAATGTTATTAACAGTGTGCCCCTGAGCAAGTTTCTTGATCACTCTGAGTTTCTCAGTTTATTCATCTGCAGAAGAAAATATATGTAAAGTGGTTAGCACAGTACCTAGTGTTTAGCAACTGCTCAAAAAGGCAGGGGGGAGGTGACTAACGATGATAGTATTATTGGCCGGTGCTGGACGCATAGGAGATGGATCTGAGGGAGCTGCAAGGTAATCACAAAAACACGAGTGACCATGAGGAGTTGAGTGTTTCCCAGGACTGAGGTAACCAAGTACTGTCAACTGGGTGACTTGGGACAACAGAAACTTACTGTCCTATGGTTCTGGAGGCTAAAACTCTGAAATTAAGGTGTCGGCAGGACACGCTTCCTCTGAGACTTATAGAGAAAGAATCTTTCCTTGCCTCTTCCAGCTTCTGGGAGCCCCATGTGTCCCTTGGCTTGTGGCAGTGTGACCTCAGTGCTTCTGTAACTTCATGCCATTGTCCTTGTGTCTCTTTCCTCTGTGCACATCTGTGTTTGCGTCCAAAAGCCACCAGTCTTACTGGATTGGGTCCCACCACAATGACTTCATCTCAACCTGATTACCTCTGCAGAGACCCTGTTCCTAAATAAGGTCACATCCTAAGATACTGGGTTAGGATTTCAGCATATTTTGTAGGGGACAAAATTGAAGATCAAAACCCATAAATGAGTATACAGGCTTCCTAGAATTAAATTCATTACCTCCCATATTTTAAAGACTGCTGAGGTCTCCACAAATTGGTCAAACCTCTTTCGTCCTACTGTGAAAATTGCATTCTGATTTTGGTTGACTTTCTGAGAAGTGATTACTCCCTGACCACAAAAGGGCACGGACAGACTTTCCTTTTAACCTCACTGAGGAAAAGGAGGTATGTACCGTCTCTTTACCCCAAAGGAAGCAGCTTTGTAGCCATAGATTGAACTATCCTGGGTCTATATACATTTGTACCATAAGAAATAATCTTCACTTCTCCTCCCTTCCCTGTTTAAATGTCTGACCTTACTCAGATGTTCAGTTTGGTCCAGGGAAGTATTATGAGTGTGTCTATCCTGGCTCTCAAGGTGATGAGCTGGGAGGGAGACCATGTACATCATCCCCTACCTTCAGGGAATGGAGTGTCTTGGTGATCTAGGTGACCTCAAAGACCTATGCAGGCTCAAGGTTTATGGACCTACCTCAGAGCTGCAGGTAAATTAACAAAGATCCCCAGATACCAGGGGTCAAAAAGAACACAGCAAAAGTAAAAAATGAGTATAAGTGAAGATAAATTTACAAGTTACAAACAGAAGGCATCTTAAGAAATCAAGCTGCTGGTTCAATGTAATGAACCACTCACCTAAATAAACAGTTTTAGAAGGTGCTAGAAGTTACTGGGAAATATTTATTAACAAAGTAAAACCATTCAGTCCTTAAATTGAGTACCATGTTAGGTTCCTAGAGCTGCCTTAACAAAGTACCACACAATGAGTGCCTTAAAATAACAGCCAGGTCATCTTTCAATAGGTAAGTGGATAAATTTCCTTCAGTGGGTGAGCAATAAGTAGACTGTGATACATCCAGACAATGGAATATTATTCAGCACTGAAAAGACGTGGGCTGTCAAGTCATGAAAAGAGAGAGAGGAGACATTAATGCATATTAAGCAAAAGAAGCCAATCTGAAAAGGCTATATGATATATGATTCCAACTATGTGATGTTCTGGAAAAGGTAAAACTATGGAGACAGTAAAAAGATCAGTGATCACCAAGGGTTGGGGGAGGGAAGAAGAGAGGGAGAGATGAATAGGCAGAGCACAGAAGGTTTTCAGGACAGCAGAAGGACCGTGTAGGTGCTCTAACTATAGACGCACGCCGTTACAAAACTGCAAATTCATAGGATATAATGGCCAAGCGTGAACCCCGATATAAACTGCGTAGGCTGGGTGTCACAGCATCCCCAGAGGCCCATCTGGTTAATGAACGCATGGCTCTGGTGCGGATGTCCACACAGGGAGGGTGAGTCTGTGGGGATGGAGGGCCACAAGAAATCTCTGGATCTTCTCAGTTTTGCTTGGAACCTACAGCCGCTTTACAAAAGTTAAATCTCTAAACAAATCACAGGCTGGGTTGGTTCCCCTGAGGGCTGTGAGGGAGATGTCCCAGGCCTCTCCCCAGCTTTGGTGATTTGCAGGCGATGTCCAGGAGTTCCCTGGCCTGGGGGTGCCTCTCCCCACTGCCCTGACACGGTGCTGTCCCCTTGTCCCTTCACACAGCTTACCTTCTACACATTTGTCTGTGTCTCTGTTCAAATATCCCCTTTGACGAGGACATAGGTCTTCAGGGATTAGAACCCAGGCTTATGACTTCATTTTAGGGCCCTGTTTCCAAATAAGGTCACCTTCTGAAGTACCAGGGGTCTGGTCATCAACATGTTGGGTTTTTTTTGGAGACACAAGACATGACAAGTACTGAAAGATTTTAAACCTTTAAGTGATATTTTGTTTAATTCATAAGCAATTAGTGGGGTGATGATTTGAGTACATTTGAACTGCCAGCTGACTGAAGAGCATGGGACAATGGGGACAGCTGTGTCCTTCCCTGACAGGCCACTGTGTAAAAACCATGCCAGTGTGAATCACAACCAAATGTCTCGAGCTCTGGTCCATCAACCTGTGTGAGGGCTGGATGCTAAGCCAGCCCCAAAGGAGAACAGATGAGAGGCTCATCCTCTCCTGTGGGGCACATGCCTTGTCTGCATGGGAAGATAAGGCTCTCCAAGGATAGATGTCCATCTGCATGTTAATGAGAAGTGACATGGATTAAGAAAGAGATACAGAAAACAAGACGAAAGGCGTTCCATTTATTGAACATTTTTAGCCACCACTCTCTTCATCTACCATCTACCTCCCAAAAAAGAAAGAAGGAAATCAACAGAGGGGCAACAAACGAGAGATAAGAAATTTCCCTTACACTTATTCCGCATTTTACAGCCTTTTTATGGGTTTAAGATAATCAGTGAAAAGGAGTTTCAGATCCTTGAATTGGAAAAATCTTCCTGGCCAATTCCCCCCTCCTTATTTGGAAGCAATGGCATACCCTGAAAGACGGATAAACACAGAACCTATTTCCCAGAAAACAATGATAAGGTTGATGATGATGATAATAACATCATAAAAATGGTTAACATTCATATAGGCCTCACTATATGCCAAGCACTATTTTAAATACTTCACAAATATTAGTTCATTTAATCCTCAACCACACTTTGAGTGAAGTACTGTTACCTCATTTTACAGATGAGGAAAGTGTGGCAACAGAGGTTAACTCACTGCCCACCTTCCTGCCTAGGAGTGTGCAATGACGGGCTCCAGGTGTGTAATGATGGGATGGGCTCTGGGTGGCTCTCCTGCTGGACATGAAAGTGTTATCCCCTGTGTGTGTTTTCAGAGCTCTAGCCTCTGGACTTTGAGTGGGTGAGTCTGGCAGTGATTGTTATTACATCAGATCCTGCCTGATGAGCAAGCCTCTCCAGGAGGGACATGGCTCGAGGGGATGGACAAAAGGGATCCAGGAAGAGTGTTTAGCTTCCATGACCCTTTACCTTTACCAGGTACTACATACCGCCTCCTGGCCCCTAGAAAGAGGTCATGAGTTTACCTCTTTCCCCAGGAGAAGACCTGGGTTCCAATGAAACTAGCAACTCCTCTAATTGCATTGTTATCAATATCACATGACTTTGGCATTCCAATGAAAAGAAAGTAAATTCTATCGTTTTGAACTTCTCCATAGCTTACTTTCTAAATCCTGCCCTGCCAAAGTCAGAGAACAAATATCTGGAAAGAAATGAGTGAGCTGCATTGTATACAACTTACTTTCTTATAAAGAAAGAAAAATGAATTATACCCCTAGGTTCAGATGTGTCAAATCTTAGAAACAAGACTGCCCAGACTTTGGGACCAGTCAGATGGTAACTAAAATGCTATGTACACAATTCTGTGAAAGACCGACGTTTCTGGGGTTGATTTATTCATCCAGACTGTAAAACAAGAACAATCGCGTCTGTTCAGTGTGATTGTAAGGACAGGGCAAGTTGCACCTCCTAGAACTCAGTAAGCGCTGCATAGCTGGGTGTCACTGTTAAATAAGTTTTCCCATCCTTTAAACCATTTGCTCGATTCACTCATTCATGACTAGTCTTGTACATTCTTTGTTAAAAATCATCAATGTTACTGTCCATTTTTTCATAGATGATGGCTGTTGTATTTGGCTTTTCAGCCTTAGAAATGGCAAACCTACAATTTCAACAAGTAACAAAATTTAGCAGTTATTTATTCATCAGTACCCCCTCTTTCCCAGAAAATAAGACCTAGCTGGAAAACAATCAGCCTATCCCTGCCTCACCTGCCTCACAGACACCGAGCAAGAGAACAGTGATGGCAGGTGAGGCAAGGGTAGGCTGATGGGGGCTGGCATTTTTCTTTTCTTTCTTTTTTTTTTTTTGGTGAGTACCGGGGGTCGACCTCAGGACCTCACGTGCCAGCAGGCACCCGTGCCGCTGAGCGATATCACCAGCCCTTTTTTTGTATGTGGGTACCAGGAGTCGAACTTAGGACCTCGTGCTTGCCAGGCAGGCGTTTATGCCGCTGAGCCGTCTCACCAGCCCGGGGCTGGCATTTTTCATCTCTAGTTTTCAAGGTTAATTGTTTTCCAACTAGGTCTTATCGGTTTTCTTGGTACCAGGAATTGAACTCAGGACCTTGCACTTGTCAGGCAGGCACTTGTGACACTGAGCTATATCCCTGGCCCCCAAGAAGGTCTTATTTCGGGGGAAATACAGTAGCAGCAGCCCAGGCTCAGGGGGATGAACTGATTCCTCGAGTTTCCTACCATCTCCCAAATGCCCAGATACCCTTTGTTAGAGGTCCCTAAGTGAACCTGAGGACTTGAATGCTTTCTGGTACATTTTAGACCTCCTTAGTTGAGCAGAGCACAAACTTTGACATCCTGGAGACAGAAGAAAGCCTGAAATCACAATGATGTCCTGGCTCTGAGTACAGTTCAGTGGCCTCTCTGAGCCTGTTTCCTCCACTGTGAAACAGAAATGGAGATAGTGCCCTTCTCACCAATGGTGTGAAGATCAAGTTAGATCCTATAGTGATGAAAGTGCTTTTGTAAAAGGGTTGCAATCTGTTCGTGCTTCAGTGCATCTGTGTTCGTAAGGTGGCTCCCAAAACAGCTTAGCCGCCAAACATGGCGGGATTAACAGGACAGCCCCGGTGACACAGATCCTAACAGGGAGATGACTCATTCTGACTTGGAAGCTCTTCCCGTTGTACCAATAATGTGCAGGAGAAAACTCCAGCTTGAATGGAGTTCATCGTGAGAAAGAGGAAGAAAGTGTAAGCCAGGACTAAGGTTGGAACATAGAGAAGGCAGCCCCGTACACAAGTAGGAAGCAGGAAGACAGAAGGACAAACCAAGCTTTCATTTCGCTCCAGGTTAAAAAAGAAAACAAATTACACCCCTACGTGCAAGTGCATGTCCTAGATCTTAGAACTAAGACCACTGCAGAACACCCAAGCCGAGCCCTTCTTGAAAGGAGAGACTAGATGTTCACGGATATGTATTCAACTCCCTAGAAGCATTCAAGTTACCATTTCCTTAACTGCATTCCTAAGTTTCAAAAACACCATTTTTTTTTTAATATGCTGGTATCGGGAGTCGAACTCAGGACCTCGCACTTGCCAGGCAGGCGCTTATGCCGCTGAGCTATATCACCAGCCCTGGAGACAGGTTCTTGCTGTGTAGTTCAGGGTGGCCTTGAACTCACTATGTAGCCCAGGCTGGACTCGAACTCTTGGTGATCCTCCTGCTTCAGCCTCCCAAGTGCTGGGATTACAGGCATGTGCCACCACACCCAGCAAAAACACCCTTTCTAAAAATGCATTTTTCTAAAAAATTTAGTTTTTTTTTTTTTTTTTTTTTTGGTTTGGCCTTTAAAAAATTTTTTTTGGTTTTGTTTTCCAAAACCATAATTGTAGTCTACCCGAAATGGCTTCTCCTCCATACAGTGAGGATTTAATTTTCCTAGCCACCCTGCCCCCCCACCCCACGTCTGTTCCCCTGCTCTTCCCTGTGATGAAATGCACACGCGGAAGCCACTCCTGGGCCCTCCGATGGGAGTGGCCTGCTGCTGCCAGTGCCCTAATAAGGGAATAAATGCACTCCTGTGGGTGAGGTGGGGGGAGTCAGGCAGATGATATTTTTGCTGATTGAGGAGGATAAGGTGTGGCTTGGCAGGTACTCTGCTGGTTTGGCTAACTCCTGACCTGGCTTTTTCTCTTTTCACAGTTCAAGTTCTATAAAACAGACTGTAAAAAAATGTTTTTTTTTTTTTCACAGCTCTTTAGCCGAGCTTTGGTAGTATCATCCTGACATGGTTTGTCCATAATTGGAAAAGACAGGAACTGGGGTTAGATGATGTTTTCAGCATTCAAGGAGTTAAGGGTATAGATTAAATCCTCTCTGTCACTAGGTGATGAAGGTGGCATCAGACTCGGTCAAATTTGTCACGAAGAGAACAAGGAATAGACTTCTGGGTACATTTAAGCTTAATAAGTTTTAAGAATTTATTTGCACAGTGACCTTACCACCTTTTTAAAAAAAGGAGAAGGGACCAAATGCCTGGCATTGGGATGATAAGAACAAGTTAGTCATGGGCTCCCCTCGACCATGAATGCTTGCCTGTGGCTTCTCTCGCAGTTGTTTTCTGAATGACCACGGCCTTTTACCATAACTGCATTTGGCCCCGACTGTTCTAAGTCGCTCCAGGAATCAGTGTTCTCAACCTGGCTGCAGACGACGCGTATGGGGAGCAGCCTGGCTCTTACTCCCAGCAGCTTTGATTTAATTGGTTTGGGGCACAGCACGGACATTGCCCAGATGTTAAAAACCTCCCTGAGGCGATTTTAATGCACGGCCAAAATTAATAACCTTGAGATCCGCTACTCTGAATGCATCCTCTATTGTATCACCCACCTCCCTAAAGCACCAAGCTCTTTTTCTTCCTGGCGTTTTGAAACCTTTAAAGAAAATACAATATATAAACAAGTTAGACAGGTTTCTTCTCAGCTTGGTAGATTTAGTCCAGTTGTTTAAAATCCCAACAGTAAGAGAATTGTGCTTTCAACCAAAATCACATGGGTACTGTTTAAATGTTATGTCCCATGCATGTAAGGAGTGAAATACTCTGCCAAGCAGTGGAAAATAGCATATCCAGTTCAAAGTCATAAGCAATGAAGTTGTATTTTTAATATTTTCTGTGTCTCTGCAAGTTATTCATCACTTCATATTAAATTTATTTAATAAATAACTCTCCATTTGCTTGTTTCTTTTAATAATAAGCCATCTAAACCTGATATTATAAAATTGCTGTATCTAGGATAAAATGATATAACCCAGGAACTGAAAAAAAATTTAAGACCACTCATCTTCAAAAACAATAGGATGGGGGGCCGGTGAGATGGCTCAGAGGCGTAAGCGCCTGCCTGGCAAGCGTGAGGGCCCGAGTTCGACTCCTGGTACCCACATACGAAAAAACGGCTGGTGATATCGCTCAGCGGCACGGGTGCCTGCTGGCACGTGAGGTCCTGAGGTCGACCCCCGGTACCCACAAAAAACCAAAAATAAATAAAAATAAAAAAAACAATAGGATATGAGTATAGCAATAGGGAGGAGTTCTGAATTTGGAAGAATCGTGGATTAGTCAGATATCTAGAAAAACTCATTACTCTAGACTTTCTTACCAGATATCCCATTATTAAGGAAGAGTGTCATTTGGAAATTCAGGAGAGCAGATTGCACTTGAGAATTATCCCCAGAACATGGACAGGCAGGCACAGAGACATTACCCAGGGAGAGTATGTTGAGAAAGAGAAGAAAAGAGCAGAGGAAAAAGCCCAGTGAAAGACACAAAGAAAATTACAAAACAAATGATGGCAGAGAATTTCAAAGAAGAAGGTGCGGCTAGGGTAAAAGCTCTTTATAAGGTCAAATAAGATGGGGTGAACGGTGCCCCCCCTTTACCTATGGTTTTCCTTCCCTCGATTTCAGTTACCATGATCACCCTGGGCCCAAAAATACTAAATGGAAAATTTCAGACAAACACAAAAGATGAAAACTGTTTTCTTGAAGCTTGTAAAGAAGTCCAGAGCAAGGAAGAACAAGAACACACAACTCTTGCTTTCATGTTAAGGACTTGTTGGTGACCCAGTTGGACTAAAAGAAACACACACTGAAATTTGTGACTGCTAATCTTGAGTAGTCGACAAATCGTTATGTGACCCTGAAAACATTTAAAACATTTCCAAACTTTTTTACTTTATCTTAATATTTGGGTATTTTAAAGAATTTTCCAAAAGGGTCTGAGGAAGGAAAATGGAATTGAAAACATTTTTCCAACAGGTACAGGGTGTGATCATATGGTGAATGTTTAAATTTAAAAAAAAAATTTTATTACAGTAAAAATTTATTACATTGTGGTTAATTACCCACAATGCCTGCCCTCTTGCTTTGAACACTTATCCCATCATTCTTGCTACTTTCAGAAACAGTTCTGGATATCTTCTTTCGTGAGTGTCTTTAGTGGCAGTATGGTAGCTCCTTCAATGTCCTGAATTAATTCAGAATGTTCACCTTTCATGGTTATTTTGACTTTGGAAAAGAGGCGGAAGTCATACAGTGCCAGATTTGGTGAATAAAGTAGATGAGGACACACAGTAATATTTTTATTTGACAGAAATTGCTGTAAATGGGCCGGTGAGACGGCTCAGCGGCTTAAGCGCCTGCCTTGCAAGCGCGAAGGCCCGAGTTCGACTCCCGGAACCCACATACGAAAAAGGGGCCGGTGATATCGCTCAGTGGCACGGGCGCCTGCTGGCGCGCGAGATCCTGAGGTCGTCCCCCCGGTACCCACAAAAAAAAAAAAAAAAAAAAAAAAAAAAAAAAAGAAATTGCTGTAAATGTTTTCAATCCATTCAAAACATCAAGGAACCACAAAAAGACACTCTCAAAAAAAAAGAGACCTTCAGAACTGCTTCAGAAAGTGACAAGAAGGATGGGATAAGTGTGTTCAAAGCAAGGGGAAATATGTGGAAGGAAACTGTGTCTTTCACTGTAATAATTTTTAAATTTTTATTTAAAGATTCACTGTATTTTTATCATACCTCATAAATGGTTCATAAATTTTAAATAATTTTCACACAGTATACTGTTATAATTGTTCTAATTCATTATTAGTTATTATAGTTTAAAACTTACTGGGCCCAGGGCCAGTGATATAGCTCAGCGGCATAAGCACCTGCCTGGCAAGTGTGAGGTCCTGAGTTCGACTCCGGGTATCCACATAAAAAAATTAAAAAATTAAAAAAATAAAACTTACTGGGCCCAATTTCTAAATTAAACTTTATCATAGGGAAACAGTATGGTCTGGTGCTCCCTGTAGTTTCTGGCGTCCCGAGAATGTCTTAGAACCTGTGTCCCACATATAGAGGGGACTACTGCATAAAGGACCACTGAACATTTCACTCCAAAGTGTAGGTGCAGAGAGCACACGCCCGTAACACTCATTTTGGAGTTACAGGTCCTCACAACTGGATTAAAACTACCACGCAGAGTCAACGTCGTGTTCTGAGATGTTTAACAACCAAACTGAACTGTCCTTTTGATATTTTGATTGAATAAGCAAACGGTAAAGTCCGGAACTACACAAAATCACTCTCCTGCCCCAAGTAAGTTTAGGTCACAAAGTAGGTTAAACTAATGCAAAAACCTAGCTCTGAAATCAAACACAGAAGTGACCAGACAGCTCAGCATAGCGTAGAATTAGTTATTTTGGGCTATTTTAATGACATCTGTTGAATTATAGAACCAGTGTGGGCTGCAGCACATAAAAGTATTTCTAAAGGACTGGATAAATCAAATGTACTTAGTTTACCTACCTGCACTGAATTATTTTTGCTTTCCACAGACATCTCAAAAAGCCAAAACCAACACTAACCTTGACAGTAAGAATAGAGAGAGAATATAGAGAAATATAGGAAATTTGCAAAGGAAAATGACGGAGGAGCAATTACAGAGGGGAAAAGGCATGCCCCAGAGTTGCAGAAGAACAGAGAGCTGCTCTGCTCATGAGCTGAGCCACGGCCAGATGATAAAAGAGACCAACTGCACATACGCATGCACATAGAAACGCAGCGTGGCACACACGCACGTACACGCGCTCGCATTCTTCACGATCAGAGTCCACAATCTGATTGGAAAATATTGTACTAGTTGATTCACTTTAACCTTAGCCCCTGATTATTGACTAGATTTGAAAGTCAATGTCTTTTCTGTCCATAACCATGTGGTTCTTCTTAACATGTGTAATCATAAAATACAATGAATGTTTTAATTTTAAAAATATTTATTACAGTAGAAAACATACTGCCATTAATTCCCCTCAGTATACTCCCCCTCACTTCGAACACACTCATTCTATAGCTCTTTCTAAAGCATTACTGGAAGTCCTCTTTCATGAGTGTCTTTACCAGGTGCGATCAAAACTCGGTGAATGCCGATGCCCAGTGTCACCCAACAGGCAGACTAGGCTCATAAAAAGATCACAGTGTGTCCTCACGCATTCACTCATCAGAGCTGGTGCTGTGCAACTTCTTTCTCTTCCCAAAGTCAAAACAACCATGAAAAGCAAATGTTTTGAATCAATTCAGGACATGGAGGTAGCCATGACAGCACCACTAAAGACACTCAGGAAAGAGGACTCCAGAACTGCTGCAGAAAGTGGCAAGAATGATGCAATAAATGTGTTCAAAGTGAAGAGGAGTGTTTTGAGAGGGATTAATGGCAATGTGTCTTTTACTCTCATAACTTTTTATTTTTTTATTTTTATTTTTATTTTTTTTGTGGGTACCGGGGGTCGACCTCAGGACCTCGCACGCCAGCAGGCGCCCGTGCCGCTGAGCGATATCACCAGCCCTTTTTTCGTATGTGGGTACTGGGAGTCGAACTCAGGACCTCGCACTTGCCAGGCAGGCGCTTATGCCACTGAGTCATCTCACCAGCCCTGTCATAACTTTTTAACTTAAAAGTTTGACTGTATTTTCCAATCATATCTTATAACTGCCACATAATGCAATCTACAGAGAAAGTAGTATAAGAATAAGAAATATATTTATGAAATACCCATTAAAACTTTTGCATCTAGACCAATGAGCAAAATGTACCAAGTACTTACCTAGGCAAACACTAATAAGAAAATTCATGGCCAGGCAGGCTCCCTTTTAGTGTATACTGAATTAGCATTCAGTCTCCTGGCCCCAGCACAATGTGAAAATGAAAAGATAAAAACCTGAGATATGTGCTGGGGGCCATAGTTTGAAAGAAATAGGTTTGGAGGGAGGGAACCGAGAGGAATGTAAAGCACTGGGGTTCTGTCTCCTGTATTCTTTTTACCACTTTTTCTGTCTCCAAACTTCACTTTAAAGCTGCAACTATCACTCCTAGGTTGCTTAAATGTACTTCTGTTCCAGCTCTTCACAATAATGAAATTGACCTAAGACCGCATTTCTTGCCCTGACGAAATGGCTCACATTCAGGGTGTGTTAGTTATCCTTCAAAGGTGCTGCTGCTCGGTATTTTCATGCCACCTTCTTTTCTTGAATGCAGCTACTAAACTGACTTATTAAATATCTGCTGTATGCAAGGCACTCTAGGGGGAGAGGGGCTAAAAGTGTATAAAACATGACTCATGCTTTCAAAAAACGTGACAGAACAGCAAGAAAGCAGTATGTGAAAAATACCTGGAACAATCAAAGAGATTTCACAGGAGAAGACAAGCCCCATGCAGTTGATTTCCAGGATGGAAGGGGAACGCATCTGAGCCTCCTTGAGGGATGACAAGTTTACTGTGAGTGATGGTGGGGAGGAGGCAAAAGCTTCCTAAGTAGAAGCAAGATCGAAGAATGGAAGGCAAGAGAACAAAATGAAGATGAAAGACAAAGAATAAAGCGTTCCTGTTTGCAGTGCAACTGCCCTGGCACCGTTCCAGCCCGCCCGTCCCACGCACGTGCGGGTCGGCGACACGCGTGCTTCCCACCCGCAGGGAGGAAGGGCACAGGGCGTTCAGGGCACGGTGACTCACGGCTGTTTACTTGTAGCAGGGTCAGTGAATTTACAGGTGGGGATGCTTATCTAATTCAAACCAAACCAACCTTCATGAAGTGGACTTGCGGGAAGGTCTTCCAGAGAAGCAGACGTGATCTGCCTCGAGTGTGCGCCCGGGTTCACGTCCTCGCCCACGGGCTTCCTCCCAGCTAAGTGGAGTGAGAGCGAGCACGGAACTGCTTTTCTTTTTTAAAATTGAGCTTTATTGAGATCAATTCACATACCATAGAGTTCAGCCAATCACGAGGTTCTCAGTGTGCTCACAGACGTGTGCAGCCATCACCACCGTCAATTTTAGAACATTTTCATCTTCAGACGAAACTCATTTGGTAGAGAAACAGTTTGGAAAATTCCTGCTTTGTCTTGTGATTTTGTTATTGAAAAAGATGTAAACGTAACCTATCAAGACTGTCACATTCTTGACATTTCACGTTGGAAACAACCTTTTAAATCTGTTGCTAAAACTACAAAGTGAAGCATTTCAGTAGATTTTGAAGCAGTTAATAACAAAAAAGAAAACACTTTTGTGTACCTTTGAATGAACAACTGATTGACATAAATTTCCTGGGCAGATTGCAGCATGGTTGGTGGGGAGATTTAATGTTAGAATCATGCTTCAACATGCCACATCAATGATTTGTTCCTTCCATTTGTACACACGTATCTCTTAGGGGCTTTGTAAAAAATTACTAAATGCCAAAGTAAGCTGAACATAGAGCCAGACTTTCAGATTGCTGACAACAAGATGTTACACCAAGATTTTCCTAAAATAGGTTTTACGAACACTGATAAATTAATCATTAAATATAGGTTTGTTTCACTGTCATTCCATCCTTTTAAATTTCTGTTTGCATTTTGTAATATCTATAAATATTTAAATAGCACTACATGTATATAATTTATAAATAAATATGCATCTATCAGTACATATATATGTATATGTGGATGTTAGTGGTACGTGCTCCATTTTTAAATTGATAAGAGCACACTATTAAAAATTGTTTTAAAACCATTGGCTTAGATCCGGCCACAGTGGAGTTTTTCATAAATAGCCAAATTTGTGTGCTGTGCAAGTGCTCTCATAATTGCTTAGCTCTCCCACTGGAGTAGAAAACAACCACAAACAGTATGAAAATGATTGCATCCCAGGGCAATTTCATTTACACAAACAGCAGGCTGGCCAGTCTCTGGCTGAGACGACAGAGGCTCTTTGTTGGTTTCCTGAACTCCCTAAGAAAGCACCTATGTGAGAAAGTCACTGGGTCTGGGAAAGACTAAAGACCTGGCCAGTCCTCGTTTTGTGATTTATAAGACACTTCACCTCTCAGATCCCAGGCTGCCATGGATCAAATGTGGAGCTTGAATGGAGAACCATCTCCAAAAAGGCTTCTACTTGTGTTAATCTATGATCATAAGATCATGTCGCCTTGTCACAGCAATGGATCTCAGTTGGGGTCAGATTTAAAAGCTGAAGTTGAAATTGTGATTTAACTCTGCATGTGCAAAATGAGTGCAGGAGAGTGGAGGAGGCAGCAAGAATAAAAAGGTCAACAGTACCATTCTGAAAGATGAAAGTCCTAGACTTAACTGCTGCAGAGGAATCCTCCACAGTGCTACTGTTCTAAGTGACTGCAGGATTTGCTGGACTGAAGTCTCTTCTTGCAGCTAGGATTTATGGAGCCCTTGATACTGGAAAGCTGGCCCTAATTTCTTTTCTTTCTTGAGGAAAGCTGCAGAGTGAGATGAAACATCTGCAGTGGAGATGGGAACTAGAAAATCCTCCATTTCTGCTGCCCTTTAGGCCTCCTTTCCACAGGACCACGGCTTTAGGAAGAGCCTCTGTCCTTAAGCTTTGTAAAATGGTTGGTCTGCTCTTCCCAGTTGTGAGCAGCTATGTTTCTGTTTGCGCCAGGCATAATCAGAGCTTCATAAATGTCCTTCCTGCCTCTAAGCTCCAGCCAGACTGAATTGTTTGCTTTTCTGTTTCCATGTTTCCTGACTGTGCAGTCTTGCCATTTGAGCTGTGTATGGAGATCAGGCCTCTTCACCCCTCTAGCCCTAAATCCTACCCATCCTAAAAGGGCAATCTCAAATGCCCCTTTCTACATGAAGCCTTCTCCAATCCCTTAGCTAGTTTTCTTCTTTCTTTAAGCTTTAAATTGCATCATCTATAAGTCTCCTGTAATTTTTATCACATTTAGGCTATCATTATATCCTTACACAGGTCTTGGCTTCCCTGCCAGATTATAAGCTACTTGCCTGGGATTTATTCATTTTGGCTTCTGCCTCAGTGGCTTGAACAGAGCAAACGACCCATCGATACCTATTGAATGGGTGCACTGATGACAGCTCCTTGGGTGTCCGTTGCCTGTGAGAGTACCGAGCCTGACCAGCCAGCATCCCCCTACTAAGTCAGGACTCTGCTTTGACCTCTGCCACATCACCTGCTCCTCCTCAGTATCCAGGGCTCCATGCAGTCCTCTGTCCCTCCCAGGGCTCACACCCTGAGGTCCCACCTAAGCTGAATGAACTGTCCTTTCTCTAAGACGAGGCTCCACATGGATCAGTGGCTTGGTCTGAGAGAGAAACGTACACAAGATTAGAAACCCGTAAGCTGAGGCTATAACTTTGTATTTGTACCAAGAAAATATGTTGAAGTCAGTCATCTGCACGCTGAAGCAGTTCCTCTTCTATCAGGTAACAGTTTTAAAGGATTCACAATTGAATTAGTGTCCGGTCAGAAGAGAGACTTCTCTGATAGTCTATTGTTGTATAGAAACATGCTGATCCAGGGTGGATAACATCAAGTCCTGTATGTGCTGTCCAGGAATGTCTCTTTGATACCCAGCCTTGCCTCTCAGGGACCTAGTTTTCTGAGTCTAAAGCTTTTGGTAATTTCTAATTCAATCAGCATGCATGTGAATGATTGGTTATTTAATGCTACTTTATCTGTTAAAACATTTGCATTTTATAGGGGTCCTCTATTTACTCTGTTTGTGTTTTTAAACATGGAGGCAGATTTTATTTGCCTTGGTTCGGCCAGGCTGGCTTTTACCAAATCATAGTGGGCATCTGCTTTTCTCCCTCTACCTGGAGCGGACCTGGTCTGAGGGAAGATTTCCCCTGGCAGGACACGGACCCCTTAAGAGCAGAGCAGACTCCTTGACTTCCTTTCCCAACAGTAGGGAGGCTGGACCCGTGAGCTGTGGTTGGCTGCCAAGTCCGCTGCAAGAATTAGCGTTCTTTCCAAAGGCCCAAACACGCAGGATGTGTCCCTTCATTTTCCATTTCCTGTCTCCACTCAAGCTCTGTCCTTCACTTGTAAACAAAGCTGTGCACTTCTAGCATGCGAAGGGTGGATAGCGGATGCTCGATGAGCTCGTGGAATACCTCCGGAGTCGGAGGTAGCAAGCCCCCAAATGTGCTTTCTTGTTAACACAACAGTCACTTCCTTCACCAGCAGTGCTGGAAACAACGCCCCAGTGTTGCATCTGTCAGTCTGTTAGAGCTTTCTGTATCTGAAGAAGAGATCAAGGACTCAGAGGGGATAAAGACAGGGGAGGCTATGCCACCCGAATGGAGGAAGCTGGGAAGGAGGAAGTGAGTAGTAAATCTTTTTCCAATTAAGAAAAATGAGAGTGGAAGCAGAAAAGCTCCAGAGGGCACTTTTCGGGGAGGGAAGGATCATAAAAGCCTGTTACAAAAATCCATTACCCATAAATTTCCCCACATTTAAGCACTGCCTGTCTGGAGAGGATGCTGAGAATTCACTCAGCTGACACAGGATGTGGGACCTGACTTGGCGCTATCCACAGGCTGCGCGCCGTTTCCGTCAGCATGGCTGTAAGACCACTTTCCCTGACGGGGATTCCCTTTAATTAGTCGCAGGCTTATAATCTCCACCTATGGAGAGCTTGTTTTCATTTTTTCAGTTACTTTGTTTCTTTTGTCAGATGTTTACCAATGTGATGGCAGTATCATAATTTGAAGAACAACCATGTGATGTTATGCGTCACACAATTATTTCTAATTTGGGACTAAGACTGAAGTTTTATTTTATTTTATTGAAACAGGGTCTTCTTAAATTGCTAAATTGCCCTGGCTGGGCTCGAACTTGCCATTCTCCTACCTCAGCCTCCCAGAGTGCTGGGATTGCAGGGATTGCCACAACTCCCACCTTAAAACTGAAGTTTTTAGATCACTCCAAGTGTAAAATATCACGAGTTCGTAATCTTGACATTGAGGATGAGAATGGAAATTTCCGTTTCCAGGAGGTTGTGTTTGCTCGTCAGATGCAGTTGTATCCGAGTCAGCTGGTGGAATGTGTGACCCTCCCGACACCCTTCCCTGCAGCAAGTGTCGGTCAGTAGAGTGTCCAGCTCCAGACCTTTATGCAAGAGAAAGAGCTGGCAAGACAGTGCCCCTGGCCATTGGCACTTGGATCTAAATTGTTTTCTCATGTTTGACTTTTAAAAAATTGACTGAACCAAATGTTTACTGTCCACATACTGTGTACATTAAAGCAAAATTGTCTTTAATAGATATGGCAGCCATAGAACATCCCCGATTAGGTTTTACTTTTGTTTGACATTTTTTAAAAGTCTAAGATCATTAAGATTCATGTTTTCATATTTAATGCATTCATATTTATTTGAAATGCTTATTCCTTATTTAAGATTCTTACTAGACACTGAGTCCTAGGTTGGGAATGTAGAGAAGACAGTATTCATGAAAACAGGTAATAAGTGGGCTTATCTGCACTAGCCACGTTAATACCAGATGAATCTTAACTGAAATAGAAATTGAGAAAGGAGTTTGGGTAATTTTATCTTAATTAGCTTCCTGGCCTCTTCAATATATCTCTTCTTCCTATAAATTCATTTCAACCAAAATTTTGCTAAAGTAACCAAGTGAACAGAAATATGTATCTTCTCCACCATCACTCTTTCTATACCTATTCTTTTTTTTTTAAGAGAAGAAAAAACAAAACAAAACAAATCAAAAAAGAACAAATTTTCAAAACATAATAGGAGGGTAACAATGGTTAATGCATTACGTATTACTATCTTTAAGTTAGTTATTCAGGATACCAGACATTAGCATTCAATTGTCCAAACATTATTGGCACAAACCTTACTCTTCAATGAACTAAGTAAAATTGGTAGTGTATCTATCTTAACCATCTTATATATATATATACAATTTTTTTCCCCTTTCCCTTCTTTCTTTTCCCTATTCCAGTCTCTCTTTCCTTTTGACCAGTTTCTTTTTGATTCACCATGTCTATTGTACATTTTGGATCTTAATTACTCTTTCAGTTTCTCATACTAGAGAGACAATACGATGCTTACACATGTGCTTCTGGTTTATTTCACTTATGAGTATTTTCTCGAGTTGCATCCATTTACCTATAAAAGTCTCCAGTTTATCCTTCTTTATGGCTGAATAGTACTCCATTGTATAAAAATACCACATCTTTCTTATCCATTCCTTAGTTGATGGGCATTTGGGTTGTTTCCAAGATCTGGCTATTACAAATTGTGCTGCTATAAACATGGGTACACATATATCCCTGTGGTATGATGTTTTTAATTCTTCTGGGAAGATGCCCAGAAGGGGAGTAGCTGGGTCAAATGGGACCTCCAACCCTAGTTTTTTGAGGAATCTCCACACTGACTTCCACAGTGGCTGTACCAGTCGACACTCCCACCAACAGTGAAGAAGGGTTCCTTTTTCCCCACAGCCCCTCCAGCATTTGTTATTAGTTGATTTCTTTATAGTAGCCATTCTTTCTGGGGTGAGATGGTATCTCAGTGTTGTTTTAATTTGCATCTCTCGAATGACTAGTGATGTTGCACATTTTTTTGTATATTTATTTGCCATTAGTATTTCTTCATCTGAGAAATGTGTATTCATCTCAGATGCCCATTTTTGGAGTGGGTCTTTAAATTTGGGAGGTCTGATTTTTTTGAGTTCTTTATATGTTCTCCATAGTAATCCCTTGTCTGAGGAACAGCTGGCAAACATTTTTTCCCACATTGTGGGTTGTCTCTTCACTCTGTTGGTGGTTTCTCTTGCTGTGCAAAAGCTTTTTAATAAGATGAGATCCCAGTTGTTGAGTCTTTGTGATATTTCCTGTGTGGTTGAGGTTTTATTCATAAAGTCTTTGCCTACACCAATGTCTTCAAGGGTTTTACCTATCCTACCTTCCAGCAGATTTAATGTTTCTGTTTTAATATTTAGATCTCTGATCCATTTTGAATTTAGTTTAATGCATGGTGAAAGATATGGGTCTAGTTTTAATCTTCGGCATGGGTAGAGCCAGTTTTTCCAGCACCATTTATTAAAGAGGCTATCTTTCTTCCAGCAAATGTGTTTGGCACCTTTGTCAAAGATAAGGTGGCTTAGTATGTCTGGGGTTGTTTCAGCATCTTCTAATCTGTTCCATTGATCTTCAGGTCTGATTTTTTGCCAGTACCACACTATTTTTGTCACAGTAGCTTTATAATACAATTTCAAGTCGGGGATTGTGATGCCCCCTGCCTTGCCTTTGTTGCCCAGAATTGCCTTTGCTATTCTAGGTCTCTTCTGATTCCAAATGAATTTTAGGATTGTTTTCTCTAATTCTGTGAGATATGCTGTTGGAATTTTGATTGGAATTGCATTAAATCTGTATAACAATTTTGGAAGTATGGCCATTTTCACTATATTGGTTCTTCCTATCCAGGAGCAAGAGATATCTTTCCATTTTCTGATATCCTCTTCAATCTCCTTTTTCAGAGTACTGTAGTTTTCAGTGTATAGGTCTTTTACATCCTTTGTGAGGTTGATTCCTAGGTATTTCATTTTTTTTGGATGTTATTGTGAAAGGTATTGTTTCCCTAATTTCTCTTTCAGTAAGTTTGTTATTGGTGTACAGAAAGGCTATTGATTTTTGAGTATTGACTTTGTATCCAGCTACACTACTGAACTTGCTTATTAAATCTAGCAGTTTTTTAGTGGAGTTTTTGGGGTCTTCTGTGTAGAGTATCATGTCATCTGCAAATAATGATAATTTAACTTCTTCCTTTCCACTCATTATTCCTTTTATTTCTTCCTCTTGTCTAATTGCTCTGGCTAAAGTTTCCAGAACTATGTTGAATAAGAGTAGGGACAGTGGACATCCTTGTCTTGTTCCTGATTTTAGAGAAAAGGCTTTCAGTTTTTGTCCATTTAGTATAATATTGGCTGTTGGTTTGTCATAGATAGCTTTTATCAGATTGAGATAAAGACCATCTATTCCAATTTTCAGTAGGGTTTTTATCATGAAAAGGTGCTGGACTTTGTCAAAAGCTTTTTCTGCATCTATTGAGATGATCATGTGATTTCTGTCTTTGGTTCTGTTAATATGGTGTATTACATTTATTGATTTACGTATATTGAACCATCCCTGCATCCCTGTGATGAATCCAACTTGGTCATGGTGTGTAATCTTCTTGATGATTTGCTGGATTGTGTTTGCCAGTATCTTATTGAGGATTTTTGCATCTATGTTCATTAGGGAGATTGGCCTATAGTTCTCTTTCTTAGTTGGGTCCTTCTCTGGTTTTGGTATCAGGGTAAGGCTTGCTTCCAGGAATGAATTTGGAAGTATTGCTTCCCTTTCAATTTCATTAAAAAGTTTGAGAAGTACTGGTGTTAGGTCTTCTCTAAATTTCTTGGAGAATTCAGCAGTGAATCCATCAGGGCCTGGGCTTTTCTTTGTTGGGAGGTTTTTAATTACATCTTCGATTTCATTGGTTGATACTGGTTTATTTAGGATTTTTAAATCTTCTTGATTCAGCTTTGGTAATTCATACATATCTAGGAATCTGTTCATTTCTTGCATCTTAGTAGAATATAAATTTTCAAAATAGGTATAGATGATCTTCTGGATTTCTGCAGGGTCCGTCGTGATATCACCCTTTTCATTTTCAATTGCATGGATTTGAGTCTTTCTTTTCTTTTTTTAATAAGGTTGGATAAGGGTTTGTCGATCTTATTTATTCTTTCAAAGAACCAACTCTTTGCTTCATTGATTCTTTGTATTGTTTTTTTAGTCTCCAATACGTTAATTTCTGCTCTGATCTTTATAATTTCCTCCCTTGTACGGGCTTTTGGCTTAGCCTGCTCTTCTTTTTCTAGAAGTTCGAGGTTCGCCATTAAGTTGTTTATTTGCGCTTGCTCTATATAGGTATTTAATGCTATAAATTTCCCTCTTAGGACTGCTTTCATTGTATCCCATAAGTTCTGGTATGTTGTACTGTCATTATCATTCAGTTGTAGAAAGTGACTAATTTCTTCTTTAATTTCATCTGTGACCCATTGGTTATTCAGGAGGGTGCTGTTTAATTTCCATGTGTTTAGGGAGTTTTTGTGATTTCTTTTGCCATTGATTTCCAATTTCATTGCACTATGGTCTGATAATATGCATGGGATAATTTCAATGCCTTTGCATTTACTTAAGCAGGTTTTGTGAGCTAGCATGTGGTCTATTTTCGAGAACGTCCCGTGTGCAGCTGAGAAGAATATGCATTCTGATGTTGTGGGGTGGAACACTCTGTAGACATCTACTAATTCCATTTTTTCAAAAGTTTGGTTCAGTTCTACTATTTCATTATTGATTTATTTTGTCCAGTTGACAGTGGAGTATTGAGATCCCCCAATATAATTGTATTAGTGCTTATTTGATTTTTCATGTCCTTTAATACTTGTTTTATATAGTTGGGTGCACTGGTATTTGTTGCATATATATTTATGATCATTATCTGTTCCTCTTGGATTGTTCCCTTTACAAGGATGTAATGACCGTCTTTATCTCTCTGAATCATTCTTGGCTTGAAATTCACTTTGTCTGCAAAAAGAATAAGTACCCCAGCTTTTTTCTGGGTTCCTGTGGCATGGAGTATTGTTTTCCATCCTTTGACTTTCAATCTATGAATTTCTTTCTGAATTAAATGTGTTTCTTGTATACAGCATATTGTTGGATCTTGCTTCTTGATCCATTTTGCCAGTCTGTGCCTTTTGATTGGTGAATTGAGACCATTAACATTGATGGTTAAAACTGATATATATTGACTTATACTTGTCATGATATTTTCCTGTTGTTGGTTCCCACTCTTTGTTTGTTTTTCCCCTCTCCCTCTATTTAATTATCTGCCCTGCCTGGTGGATTCCTTCTGTTGGGGTTCCTGGAGTTGTAGTCCTCGTTATCTCTTTCTAGAATGTCCTTCAGAACATTTTGGAGTGCTGGTTTGGTGGTCATAAATTTTCTTAGATGTTCTTTGTCATGAAAGTATTTTATTTTGCGGGGTACATCAATCTGGGTTGAAAGTTATTTTCCTTTAGAGCTTGAAATACATCATTCCAAGCTCTTCTTGACTTGAGGGTTTGTGCTGAAAAGTCAGCTGTGATTCTGATGGGTTTTCCTTTATAGGTGATTTGTCTCTTGTCCCTAACAGCTTTTAAGATTCTGCCCTTCTGTTGAATTTCTGGGATCTTGACTATTATATGTCTAGCTGAAGTTTTTTTTTTTTTTTTTTTGATCCTGTCTAGTTGGAGTTCTATAAGCCTCATTTATATGAAGATCAAATTCTTTTTCTCTTCCAGGGAAGTTCTCCGTGATAATGTCTGTGAACAAGGTTCTAATGTCATTTATGCTAACTCCTGCTTTTTCATTTATTCCAATTATTCTTAAGTTATTTATCTTTGAGTCATCTAGCAGCTGCTGAATTGATTTTTCATGTTCCCTTGCTATTTTTAAGAATTCTTTCTTTTCATGATCACTAATTGCAAGCCTGTCTTGTATATCTGAGATCCTGTCCTCACATTGGCTTAATCTGCTACAAATACTTTCAATGGAATTTTTGTTCTCCTGGATATCTGCTTGAATCTGCCTTATGGATTCCATTTCTTTCCTATGCTGAGCATTCATGGTTTCTATAATTTTCTTAAGCTCGTCTATTTTTTTGTCTGTATCAGCTATAGTGTCCTTAAGCATGGTCTTCATTGTGGACATTATCTCTGCAGTTATCTGTGAAATTATTTCTGTTTTAATTTTTTGCAGAGCCTCATTCAGTTGCTTTGTTGTTACCACTTCAGAGATGCCAGGTGGGTGGCTTATGGATTGTCCCACCTCATTGCCCCCTAGGTTTGCCTTTGGTGAATTGGATGTGTGGGGTTGCATCTTGTTTAAGTGTCGTCTCATTGTCTTTTCTTTCTTTAGTTTAATTTCTGGGGTGATGTTTGTAAATTACCTATGGTAGGTTACTTTATTGCTAGTGTGCAAGATCCTTAGGAGATGACTACTTCTCTGCAGTATCTTCCAAGTGAAGCTTGTTTTTGGGTTTTGACCTTGCTGCCAGATGCTACCTCTTCAATTTGTTGGATATGAGAAGTTGCTACCTGTTTGGCCCAGTTCTTGGTTCTTTATACCTATTCTTTAAAAACATTTAAAAATTAAAGGCCAGGTATGCTGATGCATGCCTATAATCCCAGCATTCAAGAGGCTGAGGCAGGAGGACTGTCCCAAGTTCGAGGCCACCTGGGTTACATAGTAAGTTGAAGGCCAGCCTGAACTACATAGTGATTTCCTGTCTCAGATAGATAGATAGACAGACAGACAGATAGATATAAAAAGGCGATGTTTGTATCTGAGCAAGCTTATTGTTTTTAATAGATGGGATATAAAAGATGGTACAAATTCCGTCCTGTTTGTGACAAAAAGAACGGGTTTTAAAAAGAAAAAGAAATATAAGGATGGAGATGTAGCTCAGTGGTTGAATAGTTGCTTAGAATGTGCAAGACCCGGGGTTTGATTTCCGGCACTACAAACAAAGCAAATCAAAAAGAAATGTGAGAGAATTGATAATAAGGAATTAAATCTAGATTGTCTTAATTTTATGTCTACTGAATAGCACAGACCACTTATGGACCTTTTAAAAAAAGTTACCAGTTGAAAAAAAATTAGACATTTATCTCATCCTAACTATAATTTGAAGAATGTTTGGAAAAACTTGTACCTCATCTATCATTGTAAACTACAGGTATTCATATAACATAGATGAATTTCAAAAATATTATAGGAAAGATGCTAATCACAGAACTCATGTACACATTTCTATTAGGTAAAGATTTCAAAAAGCGAAACCTTAACAAATAATGTTATTTGGAGATGCATACCATGGTGGCAAAACTACAAAGAATAGCAAGATAATATTAAGATCTCCCCAAGTTCAGGTTAGTAATTACTTGGCGGTGACTGAAAAAGGCCACATAAAATCCCAAAGGTGTTGGTGCTATTAAAGATGGATAGTAGGTATGTGGGTGTTTGTTTTATTATTATGCTTTAAAGTGGTTGTACATTATGCAATTATATACAGGTACAATATAATTAATAATAAAAGTCTTTTACTTAAAATAATGAACCTATACAATTAGAATCTATCATTCTTTAAATTTCCTGTGGCTAAGTGCATCAATTCAAAAATGAGACTCTTAGCTTGAGGATCTGCTTGCTCCGGGGCAGGACCATTCTAGAACATTCTAGAATCTCCTATAACTCAGAGTCAGAATCAAAACTCTTAGTCCCTTTCTCTACATGATCAATCAGACCTGCTGTGTTGGCTGGACAAGATGTTGTAGTCATAATGGTGGTAAGAACCAGCCTGCTACAGAAGATGCAAGAAGAAGGTGTTTGTCGCTGCCTCATGCTCTGAAGCACATTTTCCCCATCACAGTCTGTGGTTAAAGAACCTGTGTGATTATGGGATGTCATAACTGTGTAAAGGAAATGATGGGCTGGTGGTGATAGTTTGTGAGAGCATAAACAAGAATGCTAAAATTTGCAACCACACAATGTTTTATTATTGAGAAACCAAATGTATGGTCAGTGTACAAACTATAGTGACTCAAATGCGGTTATGTATGAGAAGACAGGGTGGGAAAGGGCATATAGATGAAGTGAAAGAAACATACATCTCCTCCTGGGTAATTTTCTTTAAACCAATGTATCTTTGTATACTTTTACCCCAGTAAAAGGCACAGCAACGACCCCTATATTGACATGATACATTTTTTACCTTCCCCCCACCAAAAAAAGATCCTCTAAATCAAGGAGAGTTTATTTTCTTTCACTATTGGCTAATAATGAATTTTTAAACATATTGTGTTTTGTTTTGTGTGTGTGTGTGTGTGTGTGTGTTTGTTTTGCTTTTGAGACAGGGTCTCATTATGCAGTTAAGGCTGTCCTTGAACTCATTAGGTCCCCCAGACTGGCCTCGAATTCATGATGATCCTCCTGCCTCAGCCTCCCAAGTGCTGAGATTACAGGTGTGCACCACCATGCCCAGCTCTAAACATATTTTGATCAGAAAAATATTTTTTTCTTAAAATGTTTCTCCACTGTAATTTTTAATTGGCTTTCTTTTAAGGACCTCAAGCAAAAACTTCAGAGTTGGACTCTATGTGCATTAGATGAAACCACATTTTGCGGACACCCCCAATAAACAAAATGATATTTAAGAGCCTGGAATGTATCATAAACTTCTTTTAACTTTCAAACATATTGTAAGTCTGCTGGGCAAATATGACTCACTTCAGTAGCTCTGGATTTTCCCTCCTGATCACAGCATGGCTTGAGATTTTTTTGCTAAGAGCGTTTGAGAAGTTTAGGGTTGATTGGCTCTGTTTGGAAAATCTGCTTGCATTTCACATTAGGAAAGAAAATCCCTGGGGTTTCTGGTATATGAAAAAGAATAATGAAAGTATGTATGAGTCATTTTTGCCTGCGCATAGTTGATGAACATATTTTCAACCCATATGAGGTTTTAAGTCTTTAAATTAGATCCCATATTAAGACAGTTGTATTGATAGAGTCAATAATGATGGTGATAAAATAATAACAATAATAGTAATAATAACAAGGTCTTCTTGGATGTGGCCTGCAGCTGAAGTAGAAGCTGTGGGAACCTCCCGAGGACCAGCAGGACAGTGCTGCGATTGAGTGTCTTGATTACCAGCTGGAAATCTCCTTTAACCAACACCCTTTTCTCTCAAATGACTCGTCGCATGAAACTGAAAGTACAGAGGGACGCAGAGTTATTAGAGCTGATCTTGGGATCCCTCTAGCTGTTTACTGGTCTATAAGTGGTTATGAATTGTGGACTTGAGTAGGATTCATTCTTTTAGATGGTGAATTTATTCAGTGTGGGAATTTTAGATGCAGCATTCTTTTTGAAAGTATAGAAATGTGGCAGAAACAATTAGGGAAAACAGAATTAGAAACTTTGATCTGAGAGGGGTATTTTATAACTAGACCTCATTATAGCTTGAGCCACTTATTTTCTGAGGTTTTTCTCACTGAATCTGTGACCTTGCTCATGTACTTAAGTGTGTATATGCACTTACCAACCACAGGGAATGCTGAGAACCCAAAAGGGTTTGACAGCGACAATTCAAATTCTGTTCAGTGGCATTCTTTTTTTTTTTTTTTTTTTTTTTTAATATGCGGGTACCGGGAGTCGAACTCAGGACCTCACACTTACCAGGCACGCGCTTGTGTCGCTGAGCTATACCACTGGCACCAGTGTCATTCTTATTAGCTCTTTCAATTGGGTGGTGGTTCTCCAGCTGTGAAGTTTTGTAGAGATTCCCAAATTCTTGCTCATGTCAAGTATATTTCTGTGGTCTGATGAATAACTGTTTTGTATAAGAAGCATTCATTTTCAGATATGTATAGATATGATGGTTTATAAAATGTAGATTCTTTCTATGGATTGTGGAATTTATATTTTGTGAAACACCTCATTAATAAGTAACAAAACTATAAGCAATTGTCATGCTATCTTAATTTTTTCTTGGTGTTTCTTTTTCCTAACCCTATAGTTAGTGATGGATTCCCTTAATATGTGTTGATGTAACTTGGCTATTTGAAATGATGGGCTACAGGGATGTAAACTGGAACAACTACAGGACTTGAAGAGAATTTTTACAGAATCTTTTCAATCTAAATGAACACACAGCCTATTCCACTTCTCAATATCCCTATTATATGCAATAGGAAAAATATATATATAAAACCCAAAATGTCTGTCCATCAGAGAATGGTTAATAAACTATGAAATCCTGTTCAGTAGATGGTAAATGATATGACTTAGCAAACTGAATTTTGACAAGTCATGAAACATATTACATTTTTTTAAATTGTGAAATGATAGTTCTATCATATATACTATATATGTAAACAAATATATGGAATAGCAAGATTGCAAGCCCAAACTTAATTTAACTATTATGTTATCAGTTAATTACTCAAAGCAGTACTGTGATTATCATCATAAAATAACTAAATGTATATTTGCTATAGACTATTCTATACTTACTTTTTTCCTTCTCTGGGTCATTAATGCTCCTAAACACATTAAATCAGCCCCCTGCCCCAATAAAAATGGTTATTATTTTTTATTCAGTTTTTAAACAGAGTTTCCTGCTAAGAGATCTTGTTCTGTTAATAAAATGCTATTGTCAGTCCTTTACTTGGAAACCATAAAGAGCATATCCTGTAGTTTCAAAGCAGAAAATTAGCAGAATGGGAAAAAAGATGAAAATGAAAGGAAGTAAGAACAACTTCTTGAAACTATGAGGAACAGGAAGTAAAATTACCATAAGAATTTTGCCAGTGTGGCACCAGCCACGAGTAGTACAGCGCTCGATGGGGAACATGGATGAGGGGGCGCTCAGGCAAGAAGACAACTAATGTATGGCTCAAGAAACCCCTGCCAGGCCCTCGTCTGTCTTCTGGAAAGTGTTTAGACCTCACCCACCCCAATGTAAAGCGCTGACTTCTCAATGATTTCTTTATTTGCCAGGTCTGCAATCCTTTTATTTATTTGAATTTTATATCTAAAAGGCCCAGAGTATAACATGGTCTTCCTGTTAGCTGACGCTACTGAGCCGGCAGAGCTCTGGTGTTATGGGTCTAAGATATCTTTGCTGCTAAAGCCACAGCAATAGGAAAGTGTTTTCCTGTTGCGCGGGTCTGTTTTCTCATATCATGTAACACAAAAGCCTTTAATTAAGCAATAGTTCTGGGGATGGAAGAAGAGACTGTCCTCTCTACTTCTTCATGTCACTGACAAAATCAAAGAGCCTCATGTAATGGTAATGGACTTTTTTTGTGTGTGTGTGGGTACCAGGGGTCAAACTCAGCACCTCACGCGCCAGCAGGCGCCCGTGCTGCAGAGCGATATCACTGGCCCTTTTTTCGTATGTGGGTACCAGGAGTCGAACTCAGGACCTCTTGCTTGCCAGGCAGGCGCTTATGCCGCTGAGCCATCTCACCGGCCCTGGTAATGGACTTTTGAGATTGTTTGTGCTTAGTCATAGGTGTGTACATGCATGTGTGAGCACACACAATAGATTCTCCTTCTCCCAAATATCCAAAGAGCCATTTTGCTGTCTGCAACACTGACCTTCCTACAGAAAGGTGGATCGTGCCTTTCTCTGAGCGTGTGTGGCACAAGACGAGCGAAGGCGGGTATCAAGAAGTAGAGAACGCTCTGTCGTAAATCCTCTCACGAACAGCATGGAAGGGAAGTTCATGGAACCTGGTCCAACATTTTATTTAATAGAGAGTTGCTTAGTAAATTATTTGTGGATTGCAAGACTTTAAAAAGATAGATGGCGATAAAGTGCATTTGATTAAAACTCTATTTAAAACAATTCAGTTTTCTTAGACGATTCAGAGGAACTTTGAGGTCTTACACGGCTTCTGCCTCATCTGGAAACATCTGTTGTACTGTAGGATACGTACAAACTAGTTAATACTGGCATCTGCTGAATTTCGATGGAAGGAACAATTGGATTGTTCAGCTTTTACTGCAATCCAGTAGTTAGTTATGTGTGATTTTTACTAGTCAGCAGCATTTCAAATAGGTTAAAATCTGGTTTGTGGAAAATCAGAAATGCTAGCATTTTGTCTTTAACTAGAATGTAATGCGAAGCTTGTGCTATCATTTGGACATATTTAGGACCCTGTCTACTCATCTGTCTTTCTGGACAAATTCTTCTTATGGTGAATTAGCACTCCCATACGTTGCTGGTGTTAAATACCTTTCTGGAGGGCAGTGTATCAATGCCTATCAAAAGCCTTCCAAATAATAATAAACTCAAGGAATTCTAACTTCTGACAAGTTTTCCTAAATAAGTGCATAAATGGTAAAACAGTGCATATAACCGTGTCCTTTGCAGCATTGCTTACAAGAACATAAAGTTGTAAAACAATCTTAAATTTCCAGCAATAGAAAATTGGTTAAATTGTAGTATATCTATATAATTACCGTATGTGTGTATATGTACATAAAATACTGTTTCTGTTGACATCATATTTTGTTAATATGTTAAATAATAAATAAGGTAAATTTTAAAATTATTTATGAAATGATTATGTATATATACCATGACCCCACTTCATAAAATGTAAATGTCTATGCACACATGGGAAAGGTCCTGTAAGATATGTCATATTCAAATTCATATCTGGCTGGTAGCATTCAAGGGAGATGATGTTTTCCTTTTTGCTTTTGTATGTTTTGTATTGTCTGACTTTTAAAAATAGTCTGTTACTTTTAGAAAAAAAACAAGTGAATTTTTTCAATTTTTAAACAAAAAAGTAATAAACTTGGGAAGTGGTTTGGGTTGCTTTGGGAAATGCCTAAAAGCTCAGGAAGTGTAGTTGCTTCACATGCTAAGGGTTAATGTAGAGAGTTCCGCAGTGGAAGGCTTTCCATACATATCAGGTCATTGGCATGGACACAGTTTCATTTATGAAGTGTAAAGTCAATTAATAATGCTCTTGAGGGCCGGTGAGATGGCTCAGCGGCTTAAGCGCCTGCCTGGCAAGCGCGAGGGCCCGAGTTCGACTCCCGGAACCCACATACGAAAAAGGGGCCGGTGATATTGCTCAGTGGCACAGGCGCCTGCTGGCGCACGAGGTCCTGAGGTCGACCCCCCGGTACCCACAAAAAAAAAATAATAATAATGCTCTTGAGGCAGCAGCGGGGCATGTCACGATTAGCCCTTTTTTATTATTATTCTTAACTTTGTAGACAGTCTTTACATCTTCCTTTCTTAGTATTAATGAAAGAGCTTTACAAATTTGCCTCTGGAACTGTGTATCTTAGGAAAAATCCTTTCAGCGGGGCAGTACTGTCAATAAATTTTAAGCTACAATAAGTGAGAAGAGACAATGGACAGGGTCCAGTTGTTCAGGTCACTCCTCTGACGAGAAATGTAAGAGGAAGAAAGGTTCAGTGTGACCTGGCCGAAGTGGCAAATCTAGTCCAGGTCAGAGGCAAAAGCTAGCAACACCCAGCCACGAGGCTCACTGGGTATGTGGAAAGGGGAAAACAGAAAATCTCAATTCTTCAAATACACTGGGAAATGAGATCTTAAAACCAGATTCCCGTAGGAGAGAGGAGTGTTGCTTTTGACATAGGGATGCCCCACATGGAGATTTTATGATTGCTGCTTGTCCTGAAAGAGGAAGGTCCCACTTAATAGCTGTGACCTCAGAGCTGATCCAGAGATATAAAAGAACGAATTAAGACTTTCTGTTTGATTAGCTTGGGAAGCAGTCATCAGGACTCTCTCTCTCTGCCGTGGTGAAAGCTGTCTACTGAGAAATAAGCCAAAAGACTATTAGGCCAAGAATCTGAAGGTCGAAGCCAAACCACCGGGAAGAGCTTTTAACTGCAAACTACAATGTGATTAAATTAGAAAGGAATGTTCGAGTCACGCCATATTGTCACCTCAAACGCAACAAGTCTAAAATTGAACTCATCTTTCCTCACACAGCAGCTCCTTAACTAAACTTGCCTAATAACAACAAATTACTGCAGTTTAGAAAGCTTCATCATAGCATATCCATTATCTCTTTCCATTGTCAGACACAGACAAGGAAATTTAACTCAGAGTAGTCAAGGGCTGCGTTTTCCTGAGAGATCAGTTCTGGAAACCAAGTTTTCTAAGTCCTAATCCAGTCATCCATTAACTCCACCGCATTGCCCTTCTCTCCACATTTGTGGAACATTACCAGTCCATTTTATAGAATTACTAAATGATACTTTATTTATATTGGCATTTGAGTACTGCACACACGCAGATTTTAGTAATATGAAGTCAGGTTTTCTGAAGTAGCAAAGAGCAAACCAATCTTCAAATTTTTTAATCTTGTGTTTTATAACATATGTAGGTGAAAACAACATTTGTAGTATTTTTATTATTGAAGTCGAAAGATGATATAAATGAAATAAAGTCCTAGATTCAAGTCTAAAAATGCCCAGTTTGTGGTCTGGTGAGATGGCTCAGCTGCATAAGTCCCTGCCTGGCAAGCGCAAGGTCCTGAGTTCGACTCCCAGTACCCACATAAAAGGGGAAAAAAAAGGGGCCGGTGATATTGCTCAGCAGCACAAGCACCTGCTGGCAAGAGCGAGGTCCTGAGTTTGACTCCCAGTACCCACATTAAAAAAAAAAAAAAGCCCAGTTTGTAAATTTAACATAAGCAAACCATCATCGGTCATACTATATGACTGATTGTTGGTGTCAGTTGTATGGCTCTGATGTTTGGTTTTCTTAATTGGAGAGTTATTTTGGCTCTATAGCTATATAAAAATTATCCACATATTCTACACACCTGCCATATGACATCGTACCTTCTGTTAACAATCTATATTATACACTTTAAAATTTATTAAGAGAGTAGATCTCGTATTAAGTGTTCCTACCACAATTTAAAAAAGGATTATTAACATGAAACATTTACATATGCGGGTTTCTATTTGCAGATATGTAAGTAAGATTATAATAAAAACACTTTAACTTTGCAGGGTAAAAAGCAGCTGCCTGCAATTCAGCCTCATCTCCATCCCTTCACAGCTGGCGGCCCCCCCCACACCAGCCCTCCCTGGGCCAGTAGCTCTATCCAAGCCTCCTGGCATTCTGTATCTGTGCCAAAAGCAGTCAGGCTGGGCCGGTGAGATGGCTCAGCGGCGTAAGCGCCTGCCTGGCAAGCACGAGGGCCCGAGTTCGACTCCCAGAACCCACATACGAAAAAAGGGCCAGTGATATCGCTCAGCGGCATGGTTGCCTGCTGGCGAGCAAGGTCCTGAGGTCGACCCCCAGTACCCACAAAAAAAAAAAAAAAAAAAAAAAAAAAGCAGTCAGGCTAACCACGCAGGCTGTTTTCCTTTTGACTTGGGGCATCTGTTGTTCCACAGCCCCAATTCTTTATTTGGAAGTAAGTATTAGAGGAAACATTTCTAACATAGTAATACTGATTGTATAATTTCCCCAGATAGGCATTTGCCTCAGATGAAACTATAAAAACTAAATAAAGGGTACTTGTGTCAATCCCTCTGTGACTCTTCTATCCACCTCAGCCCTTAGGGTTCCAGCTAAATACACCTACAGTGACTGCTGTGCCCAGTGTGTGGGTGACAGGACACCAAGGATGTTTGAGAGGACACTCCGAGTCCTTAAGGGGAGCTGCGACCACTTCACAAGGCTCTGACTTTGAAGTGCCTACTAATCATCAGTAACATCCCCTGTCTCCAGTGGGGAAAACAAAATCCAACCAAAGATATCCTGCTCTTGCTTTTAATAAGCCACTTGGGTTTTTTAATACCAAATTTTTGATTTGGTAGCATAACTTGATTCATTTCTGGTCTTTGTGACATCACCTGCACAAATAATTCACACAACCTAGTAAATCTTTTTTAATAAGTATTTTTGTTATTTTCAGTTCAATACTTTGGGTTTCTGCTTCTAAGTCTCACATGTGATAATCAGCTTAGTAAAGAAATCTAAATGTGGGCCGGTGAGATGGCTCAGCGGCGTAAGCGCCTGCCTGGCAAGTGCGAGGGCCCGAGTTCGACTCCCGGAACCCACATACGAAAAAGGGGCCGGTGATATCGCTCAGCGGCATGGGCGCCTGCTGGCGCGCGAGGTCCTGAGGTCGACCCCCCGGTACCCACAAAAAAAAAAAAAAAAAAAAAAAAAAAGAAATCTAAATGTGCGCACCCACAGTCTCCAAACGCAGCCTCCTTTTGTGTACATTTTATAGCTTCAGCTATTTGATCATTGTAAATTACCCTCTGCAGTTACTGGATTAATACTTTTCAAATACTCAAAAATTTGAAAACTAGTCAAGTGGGCCTCTAAACTTAAGGGATGGGCCATCTTGCTAGAACTTTGTGGTTCATTAATAGCCAAGTTCAGAAAAGGGAGTGGTGTTCCTGCCAAGAAGTTGGTGAAAACAGCTGGCTGCGGACATGCTCAGGGTTTGTCTTTGCAACGTTGCAGAATCGCCTATCAGAGAAACGACGATGACGAGGAAGAGGCCGCCCGGGAACGGCGCCGTCGAGCCCGACAGGAAAGGCTGCGGCAGAAGCAAGAGGAGGAATCCTTGGGTCAGGTGACTGACCAGCTGGAGGTTCATGCCCAGAACAGGTACTGTGCTCTTCAGCGTGGGGAATCTCTTGATCGTATCTTTTGGATGGAATTTTTCAGTCAAAGCGTTCCTTTCCAGCCCAACTCAGCCCTTTACCATTGATCTTACTGGTTTGTTTGTGACCACTTTGGGCAGCAAATCAGATAGGATCAAGCTGATGTAGACATTAGGATACCACTATTCCCTACACAGAAGCACAAAACTAGAAACATTGTCGCTTGGGAAGTAGCTCGGAATTGGGGAGCATAGCAAAGTGAACACAGGTTTGATCTCTGGCTTCCTCTGAATCTCAGCATGGCCTTTCTTCACCTAAATGGAAATAAGAAGTATACCTTCCATCAAAGGATATTAAGTAATTCTGAAATCATGTGATAGTGCATGTAAAAAGCACAGGGCCTTCCACATAGCCAGCACTCAGTAAAGTCACTGTCATCAGAGTCTTACAGAGGAGAGCAGCATTTTTAAGCCAAAGGATGAGGGACAGAAAAAAAATTTTAAATGGCATTCTGAGGCTTTTCCTGAATCTAGTTATTAGTGAGGAGTCAACAATGGCTCAAAAAGATAAAAACTGGTCTATAGTTTTCTACTGTTAAAGTCTTGCTTCTCCTTGTGTTTCTCTTCTGCTTTCACATTTTATAATTAGTTATTTCATGATGTTGATTGAATTCAAAATTCTTTTCTCAGGAAAGCATATTCAGGTCTCTGACATACTAATTGGCTACAAAAAGACATATTCTCCTTGTGGCTATATAGCTGTAATTAGCATTGTTGTCGTGATTTATAAAAAGTTAAAGAAAGATTTAATGGAATCTGCTGGATTCTTAAGTGTATTTTAGTCCAGCTAGCACCCTGGAATTTTGTGTACCATTCTAAAATTTATTAGAATTCAGTTGATCACAAAGCCTTGTGTGTATACTTTCCCCCTTAAATTCTAAATTCTTTGTCTCTTCATGGGCATTTAATCCTTAGAGGTCTAATTCATAGAGACAGAATCCTGCAGCAACAGCTAAGTCTGAGCAGGCTTAAAATCTAAGCTTTGCTCTGCTGTACTCTGTTGTTTAATATGAAATATGTTTTTCCAAAATTAAGTGAACGCAAACATCAAAAGGGCCAAGATTGGTATGAACCATGAAATTTGATGGTGTTTCTAAACATTGCAAGATACATGCTTCCAACTCTGGTCTTAGTTCTGATATCACATGACTAGTTGTTTTCTGCCAAGAGAGACCAACACTCCTGGCCCAGGCAATGTCCAGCATCCCACAAGAGTGAGGGAGATGATGGACATGCTACAGTTTCGTTTTTTAGAGATTTTCTTTTCTTTTCTTTCAATCAACATTAAATTTAACCTTTATCCACAGTAGAAAAAAAGAACAAGAAGCCCTTTGTGAAAATCTTGTCAAGGAAGATAGGTAGTATCTATATTAGCTAAGACAATGCTGCTGCTATGAAAATAAGCCCCCAAATTTTAGTAATTTGATATGATAACCCCCACCAGTCCAGTGGGGTATTTCTGTCTGGTAGGTGGAACCAGTCACCTATCTTCCTTCCCTGTGTGATTCTAGAAACTATGTGGAAGGGTGGAGTCTTCTAATGTAGGCCACAGACAGTGACAGGGAGGACAGAGAATGCTCCTCTGCTTCTTAATTACCTTGGCCTAGACACATCGCTTCTGCTCAGGTTTCAATGGCGATTGTTTGTCACATGGTCCTGCCTAGGTACAAGGAAGCAGAGAGGTAGGAAACGTAATCCTGATTGGCCATCACCTTCCCCCATGACTGTGTAAAGAGGAGCACGGATTGTGAGGGACACTCAGATGTTGATCCTGTGGGGTTCACTGGCGTGATTGTAGAATCTCCACACTGAACCATGCACCCTCTTTCCACCTCAGATCGCACCAATCCAGACCAGGAATTCCGTATGACTTGGTGACCTGTGAGAATACTACATGACCCTGCAGGCATTTACTCCTTACTTTGATTTGATCCTTGTCTCAGTTTGAGTTCCCAAAGAAGCATATTCTAAAACAAAGATTTGAGCACAAGGAGTTTATTTATTGGTGTTTTTTGTTTTTTGTTTTAATTTTTAGTTTTATTAGTACATGCTTGCTGTACAAGTCGTTTATTTGGAAAGTGATCCCAGGAAACACTGGAGGGATGTAGGGAAGTGAGCAGGGAAGGGAAAGAAGCCAAATATAAGTTGTATTACCAAGCAAGTTACCATGGTGGGCATCTGGAACCTCACTCCACTGGGAACCCTAAGAGCCTGTGTGGAACATGTATCTCCGAGTTCTCCAACTCAGAGGGAAAGGGAAGCTTAAGTATGGATACACTGATGTTCATCAGTTTTTGTTTGAGGGATGCCCTAGGTGCCATTCATACCCAAAGCACTGCTAGCATGTTGAGAACATGTCAGAAAGGCCAAAGGCAAAGACCTGCATGGGGTCTGTTGAAATCCAGGCGGGTGTGTACTAAAATGGCCACCACAAGAGCATGTGGGCATAGATACCTGATGTCTGTGCTCTGGTCTTGGGCAGCACTGGCTGTGAATGTAGCTGGCTGATTAATCAGGAAGCTATTTTTGGTGTATTCTTTTTTCTGTTGTACAGTGTCCCTGATGAGGAGGCCAAACCAACCACCACGAACACTCAGGCAGAAGGTGATGAGGAGGCTGCATTACTGGAGCGTCTGGCTCGGAGAGAAGAGAGACGCCAAAAACGTCTTCAGGAAGCCCTAGAGCGGCAGAAGGAGTTTGACCCAACAATAACAGACCCCAGTCTGTCACTGCCAAGCCGAAAAATGCAGAACAACCTGGCAGAGAACGAGACTGCAGAGAATGAAGGAAAAAGGGAGAGTCACCAAGAAAGATATGAGATGAAAGAAACAGAGGTTGTCACCAAGTCCTACCAGAAGAATGACTGGCAGGATGCTGAAGACAAAAAGAAAGAAGAAAAAGAAAAGGAGGAAGAGGAAGAAGAGAAGCCAAAGCAAGGGAGCATTGGAGAAAACCAGGTAGAGGCAATGGTAGAAGAGAAAACAGCAGAGACTCAAGAGGAAACGTTGGTAACGGTGTTGAAAAATGGGCAGATTAGTGCAGAAGAGTCTAAACTAGAGCAGGAGAGGGACCAAAGCTCAGCAGAGACTTCCCATAATGAAAAGATGGAAAAGGAAGAAAGAGAAAGAGCTGAGGCAGAGAGGCTAAGGTTGGAAGCAGAAGAAAGAGAAAGAATTAAAGCTGAGCAAGAAAAAAAGATAGCAGAGGAGAGAGCAAGAATCGAAGCAGAAGAAAAAGCAGCTGCACAAGAAAGGGAAAGGAGGGAGGCAGAGGAGAGGGAGAGGATGAAGGAGGAAGAGAGAAGGGCTGCAGAGGAGAGAAGGGCTGCGGAGGAGAGAAGGGCCGCGGAGGAGAGAAGGGCCGCGGAGGAGAGAAGGGCCGCGGAGGAGAGAAGGGCCGCGGAGGAGAGAAGGGCCGCGGAGGAGAGAAGGGCCGCGGAGGAGAGAAGGGCCGCGGAGGAGAGAAGGGCTGAGGAGGAAAGGCAGAGAGCCAAGGCAGAGGAGGAGGAAAAGGCTAGGATAGAAGAGCAAAAACGAAAAAAGCAGCTAGAAGAGAAAAAGAATGAAATGCAAGAGACAAAGATGAAAGGGGTGAAGGTCCAAGAGAAAAGAGAAGGGAAATGGGTAAATGAAAAGAAAATTCAAGAAGATAAACCTCAGACAGCTGTCCTAAAGAAACAGGTACAGTAAGCGACTTGCACCTAGTGTGTGATGCCTGTGAGTTATGAGAAATGTAATGCACATCGAATTTGGGCCTGAGGTCACATGCGTACAGTCCAGTGCTTGATCATTTGGCAAGCTATTCATTTTTTTCAGGTCATAACAATACGCCAGCATGAAGCAACCAATGAATGGCTAAGTATATAACCAACCAAATTTATTGAGCCAACCAGAGAGAGATGAATTGCTCTGTGCAGTTGTTATGACTGTCAAAAAAATAAATTAACCCAATAATGATGAGTGTGGCGGTGCTGTGTGGACTTACGTTTCTGCATCTGCATCTGAATGCATTCTTTTTGGCATCTTTCCTTTATCTGTAGGTCTACATGAGGCAAGAGGCCCTTAACTTCCCACCTCACCTATGTGTTTGATATTAAATTTAAAAATTATAAAAATCAGGGGCCGGTGAGATAGCTCAGTGGCATAAGCACCTGCCTGGCCAGCGTGAGGTCCTGAGTTCGACTCCCGGAACCCACATACGAAAAAAGGGCCGGTGATATCACTCAGCGGCACGGGTGCCTGCTGGTGCGCGAGGTCCTGAGTTCGATCCCCGGTACCCACCAAAAAAAAATCAGGGTGGGAAATTGGCATAAAGCATTATGGTCAGCTGGGCATGGCGGTGTCTGACTGTGATCCCAGCACTCTGGGAGGCCCAGAGTTCAAGCCCAGCGCAGGCAACTCAGTGACTTAGCAAGAGCCCATCTCAAGATAAAGTATAAAAAGGCTCTGGGTGAAGGACCCTGGGTTCAATCCCCAGTATTAAAAAAAAAAAAGAATATGGTCAGACGTTTCATTTTGAGAAGGCAAAAATAAACCCCTTGTGGTAAACTGGAAGTTAAAGGAGGAAAGGAGCCAGTTGGAACCTTTATTTTAAAGATCTTATAAGCCTGGTTTGCTCTCATGTAGACCTTAGCTTAATGCAGACTTGCAGAAAGTGACTCATCAGGGATAGAGCAAATAACTGAAGGGTAATTAAGAGCAGGCATTCTGCTTCTTTTGTTGTCTGGGTGACACAAATTCCTGTGGTCTGAATAAGGGTAGGAAAAGTAGAGGTGGGGTGTTGGGAGAGAGAAGAGTATAAACTACAAAAGTTGGGGTTTTTTTGTCTGCAAGGCTGCATTAAGAGAACTGTACCTAGCACCCCCACACCCCCACAAAAAAGGAAAACAGAGCCACTTGCATGTCACCTTCTCGGAGCGAACTCTGTCACTCTGCTTCTTTCTGTACAAGGGTCTCATGCACACAGCTATAATTGAGATCATAAACAAAGTGCACCAAGCCATACACGAGGTTTGTAAGCACACACGAGGTGTGCCATGCCATGCTAGGTTTCAGTGAGCACAATGCGAGGCACATAAGGTCACAGGCGGGAAGAAATAGCCCACGTCACTCTATAGAACACTGGCACCAAGGCTGTAAGTGTGGCGCTAAGACAGCCAAAGCCAAGCTATCCCACAGCACTTGTGCAGCAATCTGAACACCTCTCACTCTTGCAAGCTAGAAAGGGCTGCTTTTACCTGAGTGACCTTAACTGCTCTTGAAAATGTAAAGGAAGAAGAAAAGGGAGCTAAAGGGCAAGCTCAAAGACAAAAGTCCCAAGAAGACAAGCCTGCTTTCAAAACACAAGAGGTAAATGTTACTGAGAAATAATTTGGTAAGCAACAGAGAGCAGTCAGTGTTTGGGGACATCTGAAGTCTGATGATTCTCAGAATTGAAAGCCTTATCTCAATAGTTTTCAAGCCACGTCTCAGGACCCATTGAATGGTGAGATCTCAGAGTGTCTCAAAACTAGTTAATTGCCCGGTGTGGTGGCACACACCTGTAATCCCAGCACTCAGAAGGCTGAGGCAGGAGGATTGCTGTGAGTTCGAGGTCAGCCTGGGCTACATAGTGAGTTCAGAACCAGCCTGGACTACACAGTGAGACCCTGTCTCGAAGAAAAAAAATTAGGTAATCAGCATTTTACAAAATGAAATGGAATAGAAAAATATTAGAGTGCACTGTAGGTAGTGAATATTGCATTATCATATACACTTTTTATTGTGGGTCATACTCAAAGCTTGAAAAACACTGACCCAATCAATCTTTTCCTGCTTTCTTCTCTTCTAAGTGCTAATTTTTTTTTTCCTTGAGCCATCCTACTTGCATTTCAATCATGAAATATTTCCAACTGGCTTTGATTAATGCTTTAACTTTTCAAAGGAAAAACACCCTCCTACTCTCTACATCTCAGTAGAAAATTTAGCGAACTGAAGATGATATTTTATTTCCAAAAGAAAAGTTTGGCCAAATGTTCTGCATTGCATTTCTGAGGCACACACAGGAGCAGGTAGCAGGAGGTTTGGATGTAGGTAAGTAAATGGGGCTATTTTAGGTAGAATGACATGGTGCTCCACCATAATCACAGTCCACAGCAGAAAACTTGGCTCCACTGAACCACCATGTTTATTCTAGCCCCGAATAATCTTATAATCTTATAAATTGCACTCTCCCTAATAAGTTCAGGGTACTTGAAAGTGGTGAAACTGAATTATTAGAGGTAGGAAGATCTGAATGGCTTGGCCTAGGCAACTGATAAAGCGACCTGTGGCCATTTAGTGCCAACCCAGATGCACTCTTGCTACATTTCTCTACCCACTGTGGCATCTGTTAAGAAATCTAAAAGATGTAAAAGAAAGATCCATATTTAGAAAATAGATGATTGGATTAAATAGGAGATGGGTTATTTTTTTTAAGGTTTTTTTAATAAGATTTGTATAAAATAATAACCTATCTTCCTGTTACATATTATGTTTATTTTAATATTTCTATTCTATATGTATTTCTAATAGAACTTATGATGGTTTGGGCATGAAAACTGAATGTTAGCTCTGACCCTCTAAATAGCTGAGAAACTGAATTTAGCTCTAATGAGTCAGCTAAGAAAATAGTCAAACATGTTAGGAAACACGTCTCATTTTGTGACAAAGAATAACCACGACTTCAGCTTCCAAAAAAGAAGAAAAGAAAGAGATATTTTTGTAGGACCTAAACCCAATAAAAATGGCCCACTTGTATTCCTCTGCAAAGCTAGAGTACAGTGGTGAATATCGAAGTCTAGGAGGGAGAGGGCCTGAAATTGGGCTCTGTGATTAAACAAGCAGGGAGAAGAGGCGATAACGAACACTGTTTGGATATGTAAAATTTAATTCAATTTACTAACATGTGATTGAACCAGAGCATTGTATTCCTGTAGAGGGTGTCTGTGAACTAGAAAGGGCTCCCCATCTCAGTAAGATACTCGTGGTTTCAGCCCTGCTCCCTTCCCATTTTGCCCCAAAGCAAATTCCAACATCTCAAAACTTCTGGCCTCTCTTTCACACAAGGGCAGATAAGCTCTTCAACCCAGGCTTTTAAAAAAGAATCTGCATTCCTATTTTAACATTGTGTAGATGGACTGCTGGTTGGGGGCTAGTTTTCCTCCAGTCTGGTTAGCTGTGCTATTGCTTCAGGTAGATGGCTTTAAATCATTTTACATGAGAGCCATTTTAAATAACCTCTTCCTATATTTTTTGTTGTTGTTGTTTTAAAAAGTCACACAAAGAAACAAACTAAAACCTTCCTTGCAAGGACCAGTGCAGCATAAGCAGATCAGCCACAAGTAAACAAAACATCATGTGAGCCTTCGCAGAGAAAACATCTCCAAAAGGCCCTCCAGTGCCTTAAAACACAAACAAACAAACAAAACCCCATCCTTCTCCACTGTGGTTTAACTGTGTTTGTGGCAGTGATAGGGTACAGATGGCCACCAACCCTGAGACTTAATGTAGCTTGCTTTCTCTCCTCTCCAGCTATAAAAACTTCTTTTCAGTTCTTCATCCAAAGACCTTTTTCCCCATTCCTGGCCTTTAATAGAAAAACAAAGCGGCTAGCAGAGTTGCTCAACAATACTGACCCTGATATTCATGTCATCTGGGCCAACGTTTCCCAAACTTGAGTGTGCGGGCAAATCCCCCAGGAATCTTGTTAAATGCAGAATTGATTCAGTGGCTCTAGGGTAGAAAATGAGCTCTCTTAGGAGGTTCATGTTGTCCCTGGAGGAAATTTTCCATATCAAGGAGTTTAGAAGATACCCACATGATAGGAAAGGAACCTAGGAAAGGACTTGGGACTTCTTTTTTTTTTTTTTAATGTGGGTTCCAGGAGTCAAACTCAGGACCTCACGCTTGCTGGGCAGGCACTTATGCCACTGAGCTATCTTACCGGCCCAGGCCCTGGGACTTCTAAAGCTAAGAAAAACATGCTAAACCTGATCTGGGGAGCTCTAACTTATGCCTTGCTCTTGTCACTATTCAAAAATCAAATAATGGCAAAGCAGTGCTCTGAGACTCACATCTCAGCCCTTTTCTACTTACTCCCTTGACCTTTTGAGAGTCTCTCTGGCATCAGAGCCTCTTAAATTCCCACCTCTCACATGCCCAGGTTTTACGCCATTGGTTACTCCAAATAACAAGAGCTTTATCCAAATGATCACAATTGGCTAGAGTACACTTATGAGTACACTAATGAGTACACCTTATGAGTACACTAATGTTAACTATGTATGAAGCACATTAACTCCTTCAAGACACATGGCTCTAGGAACCCTTTGGCACAGATTTTTCTTTTCATGACAACATTCCAACCTAGAAGATCTCATTCTTTTCCCCAGGAGCTTAGAATCCCATGGGCTCAGGTTGATCCCACCATAGAATCCAATCCACAATGCTCCTTATAAAAAAAAGGCTCTATAGAATTCCTTTATTCATTCATTTCTCAGAAAAAGACAATAACTTTTAGTAAATTATGTAAGAGTGTTTCTAAGAAAGCTTTTCAGAGAGAATAGAAGCGTACCAGCCACCATAAACACTGCAAGTAAAGGCAGAGCTTGAAAGAGAGGGGGGAGGTTTTTCTTTCTTCTGTTAGACATCTATTGTTTTATAAATCTGTTTTAAACAGCTTTTTTGGCCAGTAAATCCCGTAATACATTTTAGGAGAATGGAAATACTTTGACTGCAAAATAGGAGAGATGAGTTCAAAGGAATTTTCCTATGCATAGCGCTCCACAAACCATAAGATTTGACTCAGCATCTGTGTCAGTGGAATTTCTGAGATGAGTCCCACTCACCTCTACATTTGTATCTCCAGATACTTCTTACCCAGGGTATAAACTCTAGTCCATGGTTTCTGGGACTCTACTCAATAATGGTAAGCCAATATGAGAGTACACTCTCCTCCTTTGTCTGTCCAATGAATGCTGACTTTTGAACAAAGATGACCGCCAAGCAGCCATTATCAAGGTCTAGCACAGGGCCTGCACTTCCTTCCCATTGCTGTTGACTCTCATGATCGATCAGGAGCCAAGTGGGAAATGACTGGATATAAGATTAGGAAAAGATCATCTCGTCCAATCCTATCTTTTCGCACACATGACTGGAACCAGCATCACATAGAAGTCTGTTGACTTGCTCCAGTAACACCGCTAGATTGTTGACAGCTGGAACCCAAACCCAGGTCTCTTGACTTACAAATCTCCCAGAGAGAAAGAATGGCTTCCCCTTTCAATGTTGCCAAGGGCATCCTAGTGTAACCCTCTTGGAGAAAGAGTAGTTTTAACCAGTTAGGACAACATCACAGCAAATAATCCATCCATAGTGATTTAATAAATAATGCCCAAAAGAGATAATCAGGGGCCGGTGAGATAGCTCAGCGGCATAAGCACCTGCCTGGCAAGCGCAAGGTCCTGAGTTGGACTCCCGGTACACACACACAAAAAAAAAAAAAAAAAAAAAAGAGATAATTAGAGAAAGGATTGTTGAAGGCTCATCAGTAAAGAAAAAAACCCAAAATGTACCTTGCTTTGCAAAACATCCCCTTTAGGAGTAAATTTTCAGTGTTGAAGAATGGTCGTTTGGGGTGTGTTGTCAGATAAGGGGAAAAGGTCCTGGGTAGCACCTGAGTCCAAAGTTCTTACCACCTACCCTTCCTTCCTGGGTTTCTTCAGAGCCCTCGGGCTTTATAACTGTTTCTTGAAAAAAGGAATAATAAACCTCATCTGTTTGCATGTTCATCTTTTAAAAATGGGTGAGAAGATGAAGTCAGAGTCATCTAAACTCCTTTGCCCCATGCCCCCCAAAAGCTATGTAAAGTCAATTTACTTCGAAATAATCTGTCTCATTTACTGTAAGGAATTTGTAGCACAAAACCCATAAAACATTAAAGCTAACTCCTGCCCTCCATTGTCATCTTCTTCTGTCCCCCCTCAACGATCACAAAATCACTTCCAGAGGACTAAAATTTTCCCAACAATGGAAATCAAGGTAAACCTTGGAGTTGTTCCTATTGCATTCTAACCTTAGTGGTTTAGATGACCACAGACATGGTCCCATGGACCTCTGAGGCCTCCCCCTCAAGGTAGCTCCCATGTGTTCCATCCTTGGGACCCAGTTACTCATTTGGTTAAAATACAAGGGTGGTCCTCAGAATTGGCCTGGCAGATCTGGCAAACCTGGTAGGTTTCCTCCTTCCCTTCTCACTGTGTCTTTCTCAAAGATTCACTCTCCATCCAAGAAGAAACCTGGCCAACCTAGTTGGCCATTGTCCCATCAGAGCCATACAAATAACAGCAAACAATAAAACTCCTACACGGAGGTCCCAGAACTTCATCGTTCCCAAACCGTAATGCCCCCATGGCTCTCCAAAACAAAAACCCCCATGAAAACAGGGATGATCTTGACTTCCCAAAATTACAGTCAAGGTCTTTGTTCACAAGCCAAAAGACCCCATTTACTCTTTAAGAATTTTCCCTGACCCCACCTCTACCATTCATTCTGTAGATGGTTCTACTTCTGAAATTTGGGGCCTTCTTTGGTAGTATCAACTGAAATCTAATAATATTTTTATCATTATGTTTCTTCCTGGTGTGAACTGGTGGTTAGATCAAAGATGAGAAGATTAAAAAGGGCAAGGAGCCCAAAGAAGAAGTTAAGAGCTTCTTGGATCGCAAGAAGGGATTTACAGAAGTGAAGTCACAGAATGGAGAATTCATGACCCACAAACTTAAAGTCGCTGAGAATGCTTTTAGGTAAGAAGCAATGACCACTTAACAGTGACTCTGTTCCTATGTGGGGGAAAAAATCAGTCTCCCAATCCTGTGCCTCCACTCAGAAACACGCTCGACAGGCAACATTCCTTTGTTGGGAGATCATTGGCCACTGTTAGAGATACTCAGCCAGCAGATTCAGGTCCTGCTCTCACGTAGGAGACCAGCAGTCATTGCTCAACAGGGCTTAATCTACTTTTCCCATCGTTTTTTTTTTTTTCTTCAATGCAGATCCTGCTTAATGTCCACCTTCTTGTTCACTGATCTAATATGTTTATTATAATTTTTTATGACTGAGATTAATATCATTGGTTCATTCTCTGAATAGTCCAGCCAACTTTGTAAGAGACCCTTCCCGGTACCATTTTTAAGCATTCATTTAATTTTAAAGGTTGTAAATAAATGTCGCATAAAGCCTAGATCCTTCATGATTGAATACTTGGGAAACAATAGATTAAACAATAGATTAAGCCATATATCTTTACCATGGGACTTTGATAACACAATATTAATATACTTTGGGAATATCTAAGAAGGAAGGAGAGGATATGGAACTACTGTCCCATTTCACACAGTTCAGAAAACTCTCAAGCAGCTCTAGCTTCTCACCCCTCTTCACTAACATTGAAAATCTGGGCAGTTGATTGTAGGACACACTAGAGTATAAGCAGATAAACTGCCACTTTCAGATACAGTTGAACGGAGACCTGGCTATCTGTTTTCTAGACAGATTTAAGGTTCAGAAGTCTGCTGTAGACAATAGACTACGTGACACCTGCCCCACCCCCATACACCCTCTCCAACCACCAGTGCCAAATCCCAACCTCTGTTATGTCTGGCTGCTGTACCAGATGTGCTGGAAAAGAATTTTGGGTCCCTGCAGTGTGTATGTCCATGGGGTTGATCTTTGACAGCAACCTTGCCTACAGATCTATCTTTCTGAACACTTCAAATAAGAAAGTTACCAAACTGATATTGTGTAGAAGTTCTTTTTTTTTTTTTTTTTTTTTTCTGTGGGTACCGGGGTCGACCTCAGGACCTCACGCGCCAGCAGGCGCCCGTGCCGCTGAGCGATATCACCGGCCCCTTTTTCGTATGTGGGTTCCGGGAGTCGAACTCGGGCCCTAGCGCTTGCCGGGCAGGCGCTTAAGCCGCTGAGCCATCTCACCGGCCCATGTGTAGAAGTTCTTACATCGAATTCTTGTAACATTCAGAAGCAATCAGATAGACATTTCAGGCCCATCTAAGATGGATAAACAGAGTTGCCCCAAAACAATTCTTCTATATAAAAATCTGAGCAGAAACCTACTCCCATTTATGAGCCTAAAGCACACAGAAGAAAGGCATGCATAAAAGGCTTAAATGCAACAGTTTAGGAGTAAGAAAGGTAAAATTCCTAGACATTAGTTGGAACTGGTAAGAGAGTATATGTGAAAATTAAAAGTGATTAGAAATTCATAGAAAATCTACAAAGCAAGTTGATTCAGACTGGGAAGCTGAGTCCAAAGCTTTATCATTTTAAAGCCCCACACGTCATGAAAATTATTCAATGATTATTATCTAATATTATGGTTTTATTGCTTGGTGGCTTAAGATATGTTTTTGAGATATAAGGCTCTTTTAAGGCACAAGTTGTTTGTTTGTTTGTTCGAATTATTAAGAGAAAGGCTTTTTTTAAAAAACCCGCCCCTAGAAAGAAGTTTGGTTAACCATTAGCAACATTGCCAAGGAGCTCTGGTCAAAGCTCTAATTAATAATTAGCATGGCTATTGTGTATAAATGCAAAGAGCTAGGTAATTCAAACAGAAGAGGGGCCAGTGAGATGGCTCAGCAGCGTAAGCGCCTGCCTGGCAAGCACGAGGGCCCAAGTTCGACTCCCAGAACCCACATACGAAAAAAGGGCCGGTGATATCGCTCAGCGGCACGGGCGCCTGCTGGCACGCGAGGCCCTGAGGTCGACCCCCGGTACCCTCAAAAAAAAAAAAAACAGAAGAAAAGTCATAATCTACAGGCATAGGTTAAGCAATAAGAACCCTTAAATGTGACTCCCCTTAATTTTGCCACATTGGACAGAAAAAAAGACAGGAACAAGCTGCCACTGTATTACTTGTTTTTGTTTAACTGCCAACATCTGTGAGTTTCAGTTTCAGTTAGAATTTGATGCTGCTAGGGACAGAGACAACTGGGTTTGTGCCACTTACAAAATGAAAATTGAGGAAGAAGAAGCCTCAATTTAGATAAACTTGGTACCTACTCGCTTAACTAAAAAGCAAGCTATGTTTTTAATAGCCAAAGACATGATAGTTATCTTGACTTAAATCTACCAAAGCTTAGGCAGGAAGAGGGGAGGGCTTCATGGAAGAACTTTCCAAAGAAGTGTCTCTGAAAGCTGACAGCTGCTGGCACACAGAGGCAGTGTCTTGCTCCTCTTTGAGCGTAACTCGTTACATCTAATTTAATTACGGCCTCTTTAATAGTCTTATTTTCTTGTAACTAGACTGTTTTTTCTAAAGCATGACATAAAAATCTCAATTTGATGAGCAAGTTGTGGAGATAGCAGGTTATAACAAGGATTATTTCTAAGGTGAGAATTAAAGTTTCTTTCTGATTAACATTTTTCTATATAAATAACATTTTCTATGTATATAACATTCAAGATATATATATGTGTGAATGTAATTCTATATACTTTTAATTGATTCTTGCACCATGCATAACAATGTAAAATAATGAGTCTTTTATACCTAAAGTATAAGCTTATAATTAATGATGTCAGGGTACCCACTGGCTGGATTTGTTTGTTTGTTTGTTTGGGGTTTTTTGTTTAATTTGGTTTGGCTTTTTGAGACAGGGTCTCACCGTGTAATTTGGCCTTGAACTCACTATGTAGCCCAAGTAGGCCTCAAATTCCTGCCTCTGCCTCTAAATGTTGGGATTACAGGTGTGCACCACCACACCTAGCAATTCTGACTTTTTTAACCAGCCCATAATGATGGACAATTTAATTGTCCAAAACAAACAGTGAATGATACCTAGTGAATTCAGAGAAGTTCCTATAGGCATATCTGCCAGTCCAGTGTCTGCTCAGCAGCATGAAGAACAGAAAGCAAACTCATTTCTAGAGCCGGAAAGACCTTCAATTAACTGAGAGACAGGAGTCACTGTGAACCTCTATGTCTGTAAAAGAGTAAAATATAGTTTTAAGAAACCTTATTTTGAGGTCAAAATAAGAGCTCATCTTGAACTGTAAAGGATCTAAAATGATATTGTATATTTTAACCACAAGCCATAGTAAGAAACAAATTTTACATCATGACCCAGTATGTATATTCCACCAAAGAAAATGTATACACATTTCAGGAAAAGAAGACCTTGTAACTAATTTAATACTAAATTTACTGAGACATCGTGAGATTAATACAAGTTAACCTTTGGCCTCTACAATTTCAAGAGGTGCTCAAAGTGGTGGCCATTAGCTTCCAGACATTTATTAGTATGGCAAACTGCTGCTTGGGTAACCTTGGTCATTGCGATTGTTGCACATGTGTTTTCAGTTTCTTCTCTAAGGGCCCGCAGTGTAGTGGGTTTTCTGCAATAAATGACATCCTCTAGGGTCCCCTCCATGTGAGGATAACACCATCGGTTGGAAAACATCATACTATTTTTTTCTTTTCCTGAATTGTGTATACATTTTTTAAGCAGACTCTGTATATGTATTTATAACTGAAACCAGTGTGTCAAGAAGTGATCCTTTCTTTTCCTTTAGGCAATATACGCTGATGTTTTCCAGTTCATTTTTTTAAATGCTGACTACAGTCCACTAAAATGAGTTTTGACCTGCAGCTTAAAAACCGTTGTTCCAGAGGACATGGTTTCTTCATAACTACCTCAGTGTTTAAAAGCGTGAGACATACAAAATAAGACCAATATTGTATCATGTAGCTCTTGATCCCATTACTGTGGTATTCATTCCCATGTTTCCCAGCTACAATGTCATGCCATTCTATTCATGGAATAAATGAAATTAGACAGTAGTCATTCATTTATTCTTTAGACCAGGAATAGGTTGCTTGTGTTAAAAACTAGTTTTAAAAGACCTCACTTCTTGTTAATAAGTATTTAATAGAAGACGTGCTATATACTTGTTCCTGAGTTAAAAGCTAACTATAGCAAAGCCCTCCAACACACCATTAACTCCTCCAGCCCAGGAGGGCCCCATTTACGTGAGTTCTGTCTTAGTGGAAAGAGTTCTATGCAGTTTCCACTTTGAGTACCAACATGTTTCAAAAAGATCAATATTCTAAATACCTGATAGCAAATTTACTAAAGGAGCTCAGAGTCCGTAGGTGCCGGTGATACCACTCCATCTTTTGACATGATCCATGTAAAACATTAAGAATACCAATTTTAATAAAATTTAACCCAAGGACTCAGGATAGCATTTTGTCTTTAGCCCTAATGTGTTTTCAGCTTTACAGCAGAATTCCTGTGGATCCTCCACAGTTGCAAGAGAAACTTCAGCACACCTTCAGCTTCTGTTCGCGCTGGTAAAAAGCCTTGCCCCTTTCCCTCCTGTGTTGTGAGCTGCGCTGTCTAAGCGTTGCCTCTGGCGGGCAGGGAAGGAGCTAGGCCTTAGACTGTGGATACTCTGGAAACTTACAGTAGGAAACGTGCCTCACAAACTCTGTCGGAGAAGTTTGAGTGGAGAGGCCAGGCGGTGGGCTAATATGTCCTATTTCAACTGACTTATTGTTTTATTTTTAAAAATCATATTTAACTTCAGATATCATATGAGTGTAGTTGGTAGAGAAGCATTAGAATCCCATCATAAGTCAACCGCTTTCTCTCTTCCAAAAGTTTGGATAGGGCCAGTGAGACAGCTCAGCGTCATAAGCGCCTGCCTGGCAAGCGCAAGGTCCTGAGTTCGACTCCCGGTACCCACATTAAAAAAAAAAAAAAAAAAGTTTGGATAAATCATTTTCTCTCTTTCACCTGTGGTGCCCTAATTTGTAAAATGTGGATAATAGACCTGAACTGCCAACTTTCCAGTTATTGCGACTAGTAAATGATTATAATATGTGAAGGGTTCATAAAGCATAACAAGTAACATTTAAGTAGCCACCCTAACACACAGCACCTGAGCTAATTTAGTAATTTTAAGCCCTGATAAGGAATATTCCAGTTGTGTTGGGGTCAAACAGGGCAGAAAATACACAAATCATATATATATATATATATATATATATATATATATGCACAAATTGAAGCTTGTGGTGAACACACAGTCATTAGGAACTTTCTATATACCAATAGGACTGAGGTTTTAGCTCGATCAAGCAGCAATGGGTAATTTCACATGTCAGAGATGAGCTGCTAGAGTCCAGCTCAAGGACAAGTAGATACATGGATTTATTTCAGTGCCTACCCCCTCCCCCCCCCGCCCCCGTTCAACCACCCTATCCTGTCTCCAGTACCTGGACTTTTCCGTCTTCTCTCCTGGTCCATGCTTCCAGATAGATCCAAATTAACCAGTAACTTATTTAGGCCACTCCTAAATTTTAGAACTCATTCTTACAGTAATGTACATGCTTTCCTTTCTAACATTTATAATATTTATAAATGAAGTATAAAGTAACATTTATATAATCCCACGACCCCAAAGAGTAGCCCACTGGAATAAACAGAATAGTGTTTGCCCCATTTTTCCATGTTGTTGTATGTGTTACATAATACTTGTGGCAAAAAAATAAAAACATTTACTATCTTAACCATTTTCAAGTGTACAGGGTGGTAGTGTTAAGTCTATTCTCGCTTTTGTTTTCCTCTCTCTATTGTTGGGAGTACCCCAAACCATTCCTTTTGAAAATTATCTATTTATTTTTATTAGTACATATTTGCCATACACAATGATCACAGTCATCATAGGGGGTTTGTACCTCTACATAATATGTCTTAATTCTTTTTTTTCCCATTCCCTCCCTTCAAGCTTTCTTCCCCTCCCCATTTACAAAAGCTTTGTTTCCGTTTTTTCCCTTCTGTTCCTTCTGTCCCCTTCCTTCCCTGCCTCTCCTCTCTCTGGTTCCCCTTCCCATTTGAACACGCTTTTCCTAGTGTTAAGTATATTCTCAGCGTTGTGCAAGAGATCTCCAAAATCATTTCCTCTTGCAGAACCGAAACTCTACACCCATGAAACAACTCTACCTTTCCTCCTCCACAGCCCCAGCGGGGGGGGGGGCACGATGCTACTTTCTATTTCTAGGCATTTGATTACTTTGGATTCTCACGCAGGATCTGTCTTTTTATGACTGCCTTATTGCACGCAGGTAATCATCCTCGCTGTGGCGTGTGTCAAAATCTCCCTGTTTTTGAGGGCCGAATAATGCCCGTTGTCGGGTCCACCCCGTGTCTGACCCGGGTACCCCTCTTTGGACCCCCGGTGGCTTTGTGAGCGATGCCGCCTCCAGCCCTGTCCTTGCACTGGACTGCGTGCTGGGCGCCGTGGCCTGGGCTGCAGCCCCGGCGCTTCCCCCGCGGCGAGGGCCGGGGCTCAGGGGCCGGCGCCCTTCCTGCGGAGGCCGAGGCGCGCCAGCTCCCCTCCCCTCTTCTCTCCTCTCCCACCCGCAGCCCCAGCCGCCCCGGAGGCAGCAGGGAGGCCGAGGGCGCCCCGCAGGTGGAGGCCGGCAGGCGGCTGGAGGAGCTGCGCCGCCGGCGCGGGGAGACGGAGAGCGAGGAGTTCGAGAAGCTCAAGCAGAAGCAGCAGGAGGCGGCCCAGGAGCTGGAGGAGCTGAAGAGGAAGAGGGAGGAGCGCCGGAAGGTGCTGGAGGAGGAGGAGCAGAAGAGAAAGCAGGAGGAGGCGGACCGCAGAGCCAGGGAGGAGGTAGGTGGGCTGGGACATGCCATGCGGCTGCTCTGAGCACCTCCTGGCCCAGCTCTCGGGGAGGCTGAGGCAGGAGGCTTGCGAGTTCCCAGCCTAGCCTGTGCCATTCAGCAAGACCTCTCCCCCTTATGAAAATTAATAAAAGGGCTGGAGATGTAGCTCAGTGAGAAGGCCCTGGGTATAATCCCCAGTACCAAAAATAAATACATATTAAATATTATATATAAGCTTACTGTGTGTGCTAGGCACGGTTCTAAAACCTTTAGACAAGTTAATTTACCCACTTCTCATGAGAACTCTATGATATTGGTGCTCATCGTCTCCATTTTGAGGAAATTAAGGCAGAGCGAGATTGTTTTCGTTTTCCCAAGACCCATGTGCCTTAGCTCATCGCCCTGTATTTGCTCCTTCCTTAAGATAGAACTAGAAACAACAGATAAAAATTACAAGGAGGAAAACTGTGGCTTAGCACATGCAAGAGATGTTTAACCAGCTACAACTGTTACTGGGATGGTTTACGGAGTGCGTTCTTTCCTTTCATCCAGATATATATTGTCATTTTGTGGGTAACAAACCAGAAACCAAATAGTGGCTTGTCCAAAGATTCTTGGACTAGTAAGTGGTAGAATCAGTGTTGGGTCCAGGAGTGGTGGTGTACTCCAGTAATCCCAGCGCTAGGGAGGCTGAGGCGGGAGGATCACTGTGAGTTAAAGGCCAGCCAGAACTACTATGCAGTATTGGGACCCTGCTTTTCCAAATCTAACCCTACAGCTTTTGAGAGTGATATCCCATCCTTCAGAATATCCAGATTTTCAGCAACTCTCTGACATGGCTCCTCTACACAATTTCCCCTAAGCTGTGTGGAAAGTTTAGATAAATTATCCCAAAGTCTTTTCCAACTCCAGGGAACAGAGGAGTTAATGAAATAGATTGTAACTGTAAGCATGGCAATTTCACCACTGCGGTACAAACTGCCATCATTTCAGGTTTGTCAAAGTGTCTAAAATAGTGTATTCAGTAGAGGCAGGAGGCAACCATGAAATAATCTCTCATGTAATTTGGCAACTACAGTACCATAGATTTGCATAATGTTTTGCATAAGCGATCTCATTTGTCTTCATGACTCTTCTGAGAAGTAAGGAGGAGGAATATTTTTGTTCATTGTTCATATAAAGAAGTAGAAAAATCATTGCTAAATGAGGTAGGGGACACTGAGGATAACATATCATCATAAGGGAATCATCACCCTGACGTTAGTCTCCGTATTTTACATGCACTTTCCAGTCTGGTCCTCATGAAAGCCCTAGGAAGCAGGCACTGGAATCACCCTGTTTTACGATGACGATAATGTTAGTTACATGGTCAGGCTGGGTGCAGACCAGGTACCTGGACCTCTCCTCACCACCACTGAGGGTGGCAGCATCCTGTGTAGAGCGCGAGTCTGTCGACCTCTCTCTCTTCCCTTCCCTTGGAAGCCGATTTTGACGTCCTTGTTACTTGTTCTTTCTCTCATAGGAGGAGAAGAGGAGGCTAAAGGAAGAGATTGAGAGGCGAAGGGCAGAAGCTGCTGAGAAACGCCAGAAGATGCCGGAAGATGGTTTGTCAGATGAGAAGAAGCCGTTCAAGTGTTTCACCCCCAAAGGCTCATCTCTCAAGGTATTTTCCCCAGGAAACCTTTTTATAATTCTTCTCTTATAGTAGAAACTTGATTATAGTTATTGATTATTCAAGACCTTCCTTTGCCTCATTTATCTTTTAGTTATCCTTTCCTATAAGTCTATTCAGGCTGCTATAACAAAATACCTTAGGCTGAATAATTTATAAACAGTGAAAATTGGTTGTTCACAATCTGGAGGTTGGGAAGTCCGAGATTAAAGCACCAGCAGACTCAGTATCTGGTGAGACCTATTCCTCATAGACAGTGCCTTCTCACTGTGCCATCACGATGGGATGGGAAAAGAGAGGGGCAAATGAGCTCCCTGGTGCTGCTTTTATAAGGGCACTAATCTCATTCCTGGGGGCTCCATCCTCATAACCTAGTCATCTCCCCAAGGTCCCACCTGTCAATACCAGCACTTGGGGATTAGATTTCAACATAGGAAATTTGGAGTCTAGACAGCTTCTCTTGTTTACTACTATTGAAAGGAAATAAAATGGTGAGATTTGTAGCTGTTGTTTATTGGATCCTTTGGTATACATTAAAATGACATTTGATAATTATCTCTAAATTTCACTGTTCCACACTCAATCATCTGCTTCATTTCCTGGAGAACTAAAAATGGAAACATTTCTGTTTATAAAATGGGCAAATGTATTATGAAAGTTTAAATTGCTTGTTATGTTAGCTTTGTCATTAAAAGCAGAAGAGCTGGAAGTGATACAGGTTCAAATTTTAAAACAGTTATCATGGGAAAAGATGGATTGTGACTCAGGTAGGGTCCTTTGCCAGGATAAGTTTGGTCCTAAGGCTGCTGTCCTCAAACAGAGCTCCAATTAACATGATGGGACTATTTCCTAGGACGGGATCAGGAAGTAGCTGAGTCAGGGACGTGAAGGAATGGTCGAGATAGAAGGGAAAAAACAGCAGATTCTAGGAAATATTTTCCATTATTGATAACCAATCTGTCATTATTCCTAAATGTACCTTTTGCCTTGAGGGTTAGCATTCAACTGCTCTTCTAGCACAGTGCCTCACGTGTTGAAGATACTCAGTAAATATTTGTCAAATGATGGGCCGGTGAGATGGCTCAGCGGCGTAAGCGCCTGCCTTGCAAGCGCGAAGGCCCGAGTTCGACTCCTGGAACCCACATACGAAAAAGGGGCCGGTGATATCGCTCAGCGGCACGGGTGCCTGTTGGCGTGCGAGGTCCTGAGGTCGTCCCCCCCCGGTACCCACAAAAAAAAAAAAAAAATGAATAGGTGGAAGAGTGAATAGATCTTCCGAGAAATTTTAGCATTTTTATTCTAGCCTCATTCGCTGTCAGCCTAGTTAGGTTATAAAGCATCAGTAACAGGCAGAGCCAGCATAGAATCACAGGCAGGCTCTGATGATGAAATGCAATTGTGTGTTGTGACTGGATTACATGGCACACAAAAATGAGTAAAAGCCAACTCTTGTATTTTACAGCTATTACCTATTTCACGCAAAAACTAGAATGTTTTAGCACCAAATAACAACACTCAGTCTTTACTACAATGGTCTGGGTCCCAGCTGAATTTCTGACACTTTCCCAGTAAACTACAGTTGTGCCCCCCATGATGACATTTTGGTCAGTGACAGACCACACAAGCCGAGGTGCTCCGTAAGATACATTGCCCACTGACATCATAGCCCTCTTGTGTTTTGAAAGTACACTCCTTTGGTGTCACCTAACTGGAACACCTTTCTCAGCCTGTGTCCCTGTCATTTAGAAACTCAGGACTGTATTTGTTTTTGTTTTTTTGTTTACTTTTATTAGTCCATGTTTATAGTACATGATTACAGTGGTCCCTCAGCTCATGAACTTAATTCTTTCCACAATTCTAGTGCAGACCAAATTGGATGAGAATCAAATCAAATTTCTCCATAAGGTCAACATTGAACCTAACCATGGAATTTGATTCAGTTCTCATCCAATTCAGTTTGCAACCAGAATCATGAAAAGAATTAAGTTCATGAACCAAGACACCACTGTACATACACTATAGCTCTTCACTGGGGTCATAAACTCCGTTCCAGTGAAGAATTAGAGGGACACAGCTTAAGGAAAGAAAGACACTTTATTGGACACTTTATTGGGAAAGGAGGAAAAGGAGAGGATGAATAGCTACCCTGATAAATCAGGCTAGGGGGCTCCAGAAAGATGGAGGACCTGAGGACCCTTTGATCTTGGCTGCTTTTATTGGGTGGCAGAAAGACCTTCCCCCTGGAGCTTGTCACAACCTGATTGGTGTCTCAGACCCTAAGACCCTCAACTCCCGTACCATTGCCTGCATGCAAATTCCTAAGTAGGCTTTATTTGATTTTCTGTTGTCCCGTCGGGCCCTATCTCCGAAACTTATAGGCTGGCTAGGGGGGACTGCACATACAAGGTCAAATTAGCAATTAGGTAAAGGGAAACATAGAGAGAGAATGTGTGTGTGTGTGTGTGTGTGTGTGTGTGTCCAGGTGTGAGTACATATTTTATATACTAAATAAGAGCTGTCTTTTAAGTGGCTGCCCCTTGTCTCTGCATTTTATTGAAGGTGGGGAGAGGTAGCTAGGCTAACTTTTTAGGGTACCTGCCTGGCTTACCAGCTTTCTCTGGTCTTGTTAATTGCTCTCTTGCTAAGGTTTTAAGTCTTTCTGGTCAGGATTAGCCAGAAAGCCCAATGAGGCCCTTATTTTATATATTTTTCCTGTTTACAGACCCCTTCCCCCTACAGAAGTACATGCTGTCGGTATCACCTAACCACAACATCTTTCTCTGAATGTGACCCTGTTGTTTAGAAACTCAGGACTGTATTTCTGTTTTTTTTTTTTTATTATTATTAGTTCATGTTTGCAGTGCATAATGATTATATTCATCATAGGGAACTGGTACATGTACATAACACATTTCAATTCTTCTTCTTTTTTCTCCCTTTGCTCCACACCTCTTTTATATTTCCAGCATCAGATTCATTTATTTATAAGACCTTATAAAGTTAATTATCATATATACAAATTAAAAACCAGACTAATAATGGCCAAAGAACATATAAAACATGTAAGACAATTGTATTAAGTCAAGGTACACTTTATTGTCTCCACTGGATTACAATACTTTTTTTCCTCTTTTCTTATTATCTGTCATATATATATATATATATATATATATATATATATATGACAGAAAAAACTATATATATAGTTTATATATATATATATATACATATATATACAAAAAACTATATATATATATAAAACTATATATATATAAAACTATATATATATAGTTTTTCATATAAAAGAAACCACATGCTATTTAAGCTTGTGTGTCTCAGTTAGTTCATTTAACATTATGATCTCTTTTTTTTTTTTTTTTTTGTGGGTACCGGGGGGTCGACCTCAGGACCTCGCGCGCCAGCAGGCGCCCGTGCCGCTGAGCGATATCACCAGCCCCTTTTTCGTATGTGGGATCCAGGAGTCGAACTCGGGCCCTCGCGCTTGCCGGGCAGGCGCTTAAGCCACTGAGCCATCTCACCGGCCCTAACATTATGATCTCATGGTACATCCATTTTCCTACAAATGGCTCACGTTAATATTTCTTTATGACAGTTTCTTTATGTCTAATTTTTTTTATCCATTCATCTACTGATGGACATATAGGCTGTTTCCAAGATACCGTGTTTATGAATTGCACTGCTCTAACCATGGGTATGAGTATATCACTGTGGTATAATGTCTTTAACTCTTTTTTGTACTGAGACCCTCCTCTCAAGACCTGCTTCAGGTAGAATTCACACTAAGCCTTGGTGGGATTTATTATTTAATATTTGATACGAATGAGCTGCCTCATGTTTGCTGTACTATGCAAAAGAGAAGTACGAAGCAGGATTACTGCCCCTGTGTTAATAATATGGTCAACTTTCTCACAGGGAACAGCTCAGCAGTTACAGAGGTTACCAAATACAGAGCACTGAGACCTCAGAGCAGAACAAATGAGTAGAAAGAGTTTGTGGAATGGGCAAAATTTATATATGAACACCGACATGTTTGAATTGCATATAGTTTTCTTATGTCATGAAATATCATTCTTCTTTTGATTTTTTTTCCACAAACATTTAACAATATAAAAAAATTATTCTTAGTTTAGGGGCTGTGTGAAAAACTCGGTCTACATTTGGCCTGTTTATCCAATGATTATGACTCATGGACCCCTGCACTAGAAAAAGAGCAGAAAGGCGAAAACTTCCCTTGGTCAGGTTCTCTCTGTGCAGCCCCAGAGTCCAGCCTGTTTCCAAGCCAGAGTTTTTGTTCCTGGCTCACTAATAATCAAAGAAAACCATGTTCCCTCTCCTGCCTTCCTTAAAGTCCCCCGGAAGCTAAGCACTCCTCGAAACATCTCAATAACATGAAGAAAGCTTTTCCGCAAAACAGAGACACGCATGCAGGGGCAGGCGGTCTGGTGCTTGTCTCCATGGTTCGTGCCGTGAAGAAATGGCTTAGGCTGGTTTTCCCACTCAGCTTATTCTGATGGGATTCCAGTGACTGTTGACACTCTTGGCCCTGCAATGTTTATTATGACCACTATAATACGTAACGAATATTATATAATACCAGTGGGAGGGAAGTGTTTGATTTTGGGCCTCAAAATTTTATCAAAGAGTGTATTTTGTTAATTTTTCGTGACTTCTGTTGTTTGGGCAACTCTAAATCTAGTTTCTCATTGTTAAATTATGTCAATTATTTCTTACATAATACGTGCAAAGATTAACTGTTAAGCAAATTAAATGTAAAGAGTTTTGTTGTTGTTTTCATATACACATTAGTAGGAAAGTAGAGTGTAAAGAGTTTACTAAAACTGGTAGTATGCATTTATTCCCAGTTTTATCAAGACAACACTGCCCCCTCTTGGTCTTTGGAGAAACCAATTTCCCTCTATAAACTCCTTACACATTAAACTGAACATTCGGATAACAAATTCAGTACAGATTGTTTCATTTCTCATAGCTGCTTAGTTGAGACATTTTCCAACCATGCTGGATTGGCTACAAAGGACAAGTCTCGGCTCTGCTATCATGCTGAATTTTTCTTCTTCAGCTCCCCCACTCTGTGGGCCCCAAATCTTTGTACCTGTGATTGCTTTGCTAGAAATGTCCCCTCCCCTTTAACCCATGCATCCTCACTCTTAGTTTCATAAACTCATTTATGAAACTGTAGACTTTAACTATAAATCTTAGCTCAAACATAAAAACTACTGAAAAGCCTTCTCCAACTCTCTTAGTTGCTTGTCTTACAGAAATTTCATTTTATCTTTACTGTGGTACCTACTATTAATTTTTAAATATTTTATTTATGTGCTCTACTAATCTTTCCTACTAAATGTGTATGCTCCTTAAAGGAGACCTTGTCACTCTTAATAATCGTAGGACACTGTAACAGATACCATCAATTGACTTATATATGCTAAATGGGCAGTTTGGTAGCCTTCAAAGAATTTTTAAACTACAAACTTCTTTTTGCTACAATTAAAGCTGCTAAATCAAACCTTGTAGTTTGCTGAAAGTATATCACATTCAGATGTTCTTGATAAATTGGCAAATCCCTCTGCTACCCATCACCTATCAACACCCTCTTTGTGTATGACTGCCTGTGCCAAAGTACAAACCTCCTGGAAGCTTCCTTACCCTACCCGGTCCAGGGCAGCCTCAGTATCTGCTGATTTACATTTGCCGTAGATTGATGTGCTTGAATGACCCCTTGTCCCCATCAGTTCAGACAAATGTAGCAAATTAGTACAGACTGGTGGCTTAAACAGCGAACACTGATTTCTCACAGCTTTGGATACTGGGAGTCTGAGGTCAGCAGGCCAGCATAGGTGGGTTCTGACGAAGGCTCTCTTCTTCTTCTTCTTCTTCTTCTTCTTCTTCTTCTTCTTCTTCTTCTTCTTCTTCTTCTTCTTTGTCTTCGTCTTCGTCTTCGTCTTCGTCTTCTTCTTCTGCAGATGTCCATCTTCTTGCTAAGTCCTTGTCAGGAGAAAATAAATAGAGAGCAAGCAAGATCTTGGGCCTACAGCACCCATCCCATTCATGAGGGCTCCACCTTCAAGACCTAATCACCCACAAAAGCCCCACCTCCAAATACCATCACATGGAGGTTTAGATTTTAACATATGAATGATTAATTTGCCACTGATTTATGTTATTTCAGGGACATTTTTATAATCTGGTTTTTAGTTTGCTTCCAAGACTTTATATTTCTCTTCATACTTTGTTCTCTGCCAATCTTATCTTCATCTCCCAAATCTTACTATCCAGTCATAGTTTTCCTCTCTAGCTGTGCACAGTCACCTAATACCCTTATACATGCTTTGGTGTTTTTATTCACCAGGTACAGAACAGTCATGGCATGGGCTGAGAAACATTGTGTATAAGCTGAAAATATTGACTCCGTTTATTTTCTTTTTCAATTCCTAGATAGAAGAGCGAGCAGAATTTTTGAATAAATCTGTGCAGAAAAGGTAAATATGTTGATTGTTCAGTTGACAGTGACCTGCTGTATATGGCAAGAGTCCTCTCTCCTATTTTTATGTATGTGTCTATTTATTTAGCAGTGGTGTCAAATCAACTCATCAAGCAGCAGTAGTCTCCAAGATTGACAGCCGCCTGGAGCAATACACCAGTGCAATTGAGGTGAGGGTCGCCTTCCAAACCACAGTCCATCGAGCAGGCACAGGTTCTGGCTGCGTGAAAGATCATAGAGATGCTGCGTCTAGCAGCCACGGAAATGTTAGACATGAATGGTGCTTTCCTTACAATCTTGTTAATCCTCTTGTTTATAAACACTCATTATCAAGTTAAAGTAGTAGCATAAAGCAATATAAAGATGATTATAAAACTTAAGTTTAATTATCATCAATTTCCATTCGATTGTCTTATATTTGGAGAGCCATAGTTTTGTGTTTCTGTCTACTTCAACTTTTTTTCCCACTCAACTGGCCTGGGGGTATTACTGCATTTGGAAATAATGTGTATTTCTAAGTACCAGAGCACTGAAAGTGTTGGTGTCTTTGATCAGTACGTGTTTCTGGTTTGTTTTCCTTTGCGTAGATTTGGGTCCATGGTTTCAGGGCTCTTCTGTATCAGAGCACCTGCAGCGATGTGATTGGATCAGTTTGACTTGACTTCTTTCCTCTCCTTTGTACTCTACAGTATAGATGCCTGTAAAATAATTCACACACAAATTATAAGAGGGACTAAGAGAGGGTGACCTGCTAATTCCTCAAAGGAATAATCAAGGAGATTGATGTTACTAAAGTATAAGATGAATTTCGGATCGCTGTTTTCTGTGGTGGATAGGTCATGGCACAGATAGGGTTAACACGTCCAGGCCGTGCCTTCAGACTTTGCAGCTTGGTGGACTCATTTTCAGGCCACAGCTGCTTATGGTGCCACTCAGCCTGGCTGACCATCTTGACCAAAGGCAGAGACCAAAAAGCAGGACCAGGGGAGACACTTGTGCCGTTCTGGGTGTGCCTTTCATTACCGCTGGGAAAGTGCCTCAGATGCACGCCTTCCTTATTTGTGTGCGCTCTCTCCTCCTCCCAGTGCAGTATTCCCGTGCAGTGGCACCTCTGTCTTTCACTCGGGACCTTTCCACATACTGTGGCCTCTGCACAGAATGTAGTTGTTTCCCCCTGTTCCATTTACAACATCCCAGTCTTCTATCGGATCTGGGTTTATATGTCACTTCTTCAGAGTAGCCTTTTTTAGCCTCCAAACAGCTAAGTATTATTCATGTAATGTGTGCTCTCACACCAGGTTTTGTAGCACTCCATTATTTTCGTAGCACTTACCTCAGTGGGAAATAAATACTTGTGTAGCTAGTCACTGTTTTCCCTCCTGTTAAAATAGAAGACCATGTCACCCTTTTTGCTTGCCACCACACCCAAAGCCTAGCAAAGCACCCTGCACGCAGTGGGCACTTAGAACGGAGCTGCTGAAGAAATGAAGTCAGCCATCTCCCTAACAATAAATAGTGTCCAATAAAAGGCATGTTTCATTTCCAAAAGAGCCTCGCATCTTGCTCTTGATGCTTTCTTTTGAGGGCTATAGATCATACGAGTGCAGTTTTACAACAGAAATTATGACTCTTGGTGATGATGTTCACACAATGAAATTTTAAAGGAACATGTTGAGGAAGACCAGCTCACTGTAATTTTATGAGGACAAACTTCTGAGCCCTGATCCTAAAGACAGTTCACACATTTCAGGGAACAAAAACTACAAAGCCTACCAAACCAGCGGCCTCGAATCTCCCTGTTCCTGCTGAAGGCGTGCGCAATATCAAGAGCATGTGGGAGAAGGGGAATGTGTTTTCATCCCCCGCTGCCTCGGGCACACCAAATAAGGTGAGCATGTGACTTTTTGTCCTTTAAGTTAGAGGAATGGATTTTTTTTTTCCTTTTTTTTTTTTCAGAATCATCCTAGTTCATAATAAAAGCAATAAAGTAGGTTCAGTTTGTACTTTGTTTTGCAGTGACCATAAAAGCAAGCTCAGGGAGAGTGTGTTCATGAGGCTGCCTGGTGTGCTCAGGCTGTGGAGCTCTACATAAAGTGCCTGAGATTATTGCCAACCCTTGCGGGGGGTCATGGGGAATAAAACCAAATATTCTTTTAATATCAAGTTTTAAGTTTTGTGATTATGTAAAATAATAATTACTCAAAAACACTTAGTATTTTGAAGTTGCTTTGTTTTGCTTTTTAAGGGCAAATATTTTTTATTAGTATATGTATGCTATGCATAATGAATATATGAATATACTCATTGTGGGGCGTAGTACAATTTCTACTGCATCTTGATCCTTGAGGTTGCTGTACAGATCCCGTCCCAGATGAAGTTTACTGCTTTCTTTAATACCTCAGATGATTGGCTCTTTCAGGAAACTGCTGGCCTCAAGGTGGGAGTTTCCAGCCGCATCAATGAGTGGCTAACTAAAACCCCAGAGGGGAACAAGTCGCCTGCTCCCAAACCTTCTGTAAGTAGCTTCGGGTTTTTTTGAGTTTTTTGATCTCTCAGCTAGCGGCAGCCAAAGAAAACAAGCAGTTGGACTGCTTACCTAGGAGAAATGTGGCTGTTGCCTCCTGACAGCACTGCTGCATGCAAAGGAGTATGCAAATTCAGCCCTGTCCTGAGCAGCTGCACCACAGTTACCCAGAGGGTAATGGAACCAGATCACTGCCTCTGTGCCCTGACTGAGGGGAGGACTTAGCTTAGTTAAGGTGGATCAAGTTCAAACCCTTTACTGGTCTTTCTTTAGCTTCTATTTACAGATAGGAATTTGAAAATGAAATGTCATTATTTTGGCTACTTCTCTATTATAAGCACCCTTAAACTTATCCCCCCAAGAATGTGTATGTTAGCTATTTTGAACAATATTTTCTAATTTACTTAATTTCTGTAACTTGGCATAAAAATGCAATTCTTAGGTATTTGTTGAAATAATTGCTATGATTTTGTTTTCAACATTTGCAAAGGAAAGCCATAAAAAAAATTTGGTAACTAGAAAAATTGAAACCAACTTTTCTAATAACCAGTCAAACTGGAAACTAGAAAAATTGGTTGTGGATGTTGATTTTCAAAATCTAAAATTTTCTTATTTATTAGGTGTAGCTATCTGAACTGCAAAAATATTCTTTTAATCTTTTCATTGAATATATATGATAATTCCCTTGCATTTATCAATATAATTTTTTTTAAACCTCATTACGTTTCCCACTGAATAATGCTAAATTCTCTCTGTTAAGTTGGCTTTATAGTTTTGTTGATGCTCAAGGGAGCTGTGAATCAACTTGCTAGGTCCTACAACCTACAAAAAAAGATTTTCCAAATGCTGGGCCTTGGAGGCACAATGGCATCCACTGGTTGCAGTTATAATCTCCCAAGTTACCAAATTCTATCACTGTCCAACCTAAACAGAAAAAATGTAAATGTTTGTATGACCTCAGATGCTGCCCTTTGAGTCATTTAATTACTATTCACCCTGAGATTCAATTTTTTCTCTCTTCCAGTAGATACAGGAAAGAGGGTCCTATACAAAGAGACAGTCATGGTCAGAGATCATTTCTACTGCTGCCTTTTAGTGTCTCGGGGTTCCCCAGCACTCACGATTACAGGGAGAGTGGAAATTATTAAAAATAATAATAATAATAATAAACCATGGTAGTTTGTAAAATCATGCTTCCAGACCAGTGATCACTAAACTTTTTGAATGATGCATCCCTTTGAAAACCTAATGAGGCCGGTGAGATGGCTCAGCGGCGTAAGCGCCTGCCTGGCAAGCGTGAGGGCCCGAGTTTGACTCCTGGAACCCACATATGAAAAAAGGGCCGGTGATATTGCTCAGCGGCATGGGCTCCTGCTGGCGCACGAGGTCCTGAGGTCAACCCCCGCTACCCACAAAAAAAAAAAAAAAGAAAACCTAATGAAACACAATGTCCTTCTTCCTGCCAAAATACATATAATACAAGTTCAAGTTCAACAAATCATAGAACCAGCATGGTAGCACACGCCTATAATCCTGATTACTCAGGAGGCTAAGGAAGGAGGATTTGAGTTTGAGGCAAGCAAGGGCAACATAGGGAGACCCTGTCTCAAAAACAAAAAAGTCCATCGACCCCCCTGAAGAACTCACAAGACAGAAAGGATAAGGAATGAATGATAAGTATTTTCCTCCTTGAATATGGCATATTGCTAGAAGAGATGTTAATTTTTGTGATTTGTTTCACTTCTGTAGAGACTGTACTCATAAATTTGGTTCAGGGCTTATTCCTTACTATTTTATTAGCACTTAAACTGATAAACTTACTGTCATCTGTATGTCATCCTAATGGAAATGTTTAAAAGATTAAATTCGATTATTATTATAATAAGTATAATGTGTCAAGCTTCCCACACCAAAAATAATATTTTCTGGAGTTATTAATGGTCTCCTAAAAACTGGCAAGACAAAAAGACACTATAGGTAATTTATAAAATCACGATCTGCTTTACCTTCTATTTAGCATATGATTTGGTAGACCACCTCCTAGAAGAGAAAGAGGAAAAGGAAAGCATATGGCAATTAGTACAGATTTTAGGGATCTCTTCTTTCGCATTGGATTTTGTGGACTAGTGTAGCTTCCTGAGTATGGACCAGGTTAGAAGAAAGCAGTATGTCATTGATGTCATAGATAAAATGCTAGTTTAAATATACTTAGTAAACCACTTTGAAGTTCTGTGCACATTCCAGTGGTGGTAGTGGCCCGTATTTTAGACCTAGCAACATGGAAGTCTGTTTCGGAAAAGATGTGAGTTGGAGCCCCGCAAGGAAGGTGGGTGATTTATACTAAGGGTCCAGCAGAAAAAAAATGAAGTTTCAGCAGTGTAGAAGTGGCTGAAAGGCTCCTGAAGATGTATAAAGATCGGCAGGCAAGAAGTCTAAGGAAGGGAGTTTAGAAAGACAACCAAATAAGGGTCTTAGCTTTCGTCCGCAGGATCTCACACTGGTGCCCTGCAGCTAAGACCTGTATAGCTTGGCCCACATTATTGTGCTTTATTTCCCTTTTCAAAATTATAATTTGAAATCTTTTTTGAGTATGGAGGGATGTACTCTTGGATTCTTTTATTCCCTTTTTCTGGTTTTCTCAACCCCACACCTCTTCAGGCGTGTGTATCTCCAACGTGCTCCTTCATGGCAGGCATCCGAGTTTCACACCCTGGCCGGAGTGAGAGCCCAGAATGTCAGAGATTTATCTAAAACAACAGCAATTGGGAGGGTCCCCAAGGTGCCTTCTGATTTGGGATCAGAAACAACTTATCCTCAACATGCTGCTTGTGTTCTGGCATGGATGGATAAAAGCCTAGGTTTGCGTTTGCAGAGGTGTGGCATATGGCCATTCGAACAAAATCAGACAGAAGTTTATTCAACAATCACTCCTCACTCATTAGAATCCTAAGAAAGGGGAAAAGACTAATTCATGAAATTTAAAGGGTTGAGTTCTAAAACTCAATGAAGAGAAAAACTATCTTCTGCTAGTAAAGTAATCATTTTCACAGATGCTAAGAATCAAGTGCTCAAAGTAGTTTGTCAAACCAATATTATTTGGGTTATTTAAAATTAATATTGATCTACAGTGGGATTTCCTGCTGGGACATTTAAGCTATTTGTAGGGAGAATTGATAGGATTTCAGTATAACTTTGTAACTGGAACTTATTTCTGAGTATGTCTGTTTTAGATGGCATGCCTATTTTTTGTGTCTAAATTACATGTTATATAGCAATTAAAAGCTAATTTGTCTTTCTTTTTGTTTAAAAAAAAAAAACAATATCTTTCTCAGCTGGCTTCTCTTCTTCACTCTTTGGTCTCTGGTTGATTGGAAACCTGCTTCTCCTGCCTTCATTTCTCCCTCTTCTTCAGGAGTGGGTCTTTCTCTAAAATGTAGTCTAGTCAGGTAATTCTATTTATATTTCTCTTTTGATTTAAGGATGTTACTGTTTTCTTAAAACTTAAAACTCTTTAAACTCTTTAAGTGATCTTGAAATATTCATCAGTAGAATGTAAGAGACATCCAATCCATTTTCTTAGGTAGAAGAACATTCATGTAAAAGAAAAATATCGGTCTCATACAAGTCAAATAAATAAAGTGATTATATCCACTTTCTAGAGTTCCATCAGCATGTTCCTAATTATAGTTTCCATAATTGTAAAACAGTCTTCTAGACAGTTTGGCAACTTTCACCTAAATTGGCAAACATAGTGGAATTCTTTTTTTTAAAAAAAAGCCTGATTTGTTGCCTAGTGTTTCCAAGCTAAATAGGTATAACTCTCTAATAGAATATCAGGAGTTCATGCCACAGAGGAAATCCAAAATCTCAATAAGATTAAGGTAAATCTGAAATGCTTCAACTTTCAGTGCTGAAAATGCTTAGCAGTGCATTTCCAGTGTGGAAGTCTCAGTGCTGTGTATTAGAAATATGTCCACTTAGACTGGTGTCTGTGGATAAATGTGATTGCTGTAGCTTTACTTTCCTAAATGAGAAAAGAGTTTGCCAAAACACACAGTACTATTTCAGTAAAACACATTTATTTTCTACACACTATCTTTTGCCAAGTACTAATATAAGCAAATGCTGGAGAAAAAGTAAATGGAAACAGAAATTTGGGTCCTCCCCAAAAGAAATTAGTAATTAGTTATGAGCTAGTAAATAAAGACTCAAAGCTATGGACCATATTTTAGCGTTTCCTTCCCAAAATTTTCACATGTTCCAATGTACGTCATCAACCCTGGGCTCCTCTTAGTAGTACAATCTGTGATAAATGTTTGTTTGTGTGGAGTAATTTCCGCTGACCCATTGCTGAATTACCCACTTGCCCTCAGGAAACAAAATGATTTTAGTGTGAGGAAAGTACAATTAGAGAAACCTCTTTGTTTGGGCTGCCTAGACACTAAGGCAGTGATCCCAGGGCCGAAAGGTTTTTGTGGGAGGTGAAGAAAACATGACAGGGAGTGAAAAGGGGAGACAAAGGCAACCAATAAAGAACACATCATTCGGGCCGGTGAGCTGGCTCAGTGGCATAAGCACCTGCCTTGCAAGCGCGAGGGCCCGAGTTCGACTCCCGGATCCCACATACGGAAAAGGGGCCGGTGATATCGCTCAGCGGCACGGGTGCCTGTTGGCACGCGAGGTCCTGAGGTCGACCCCCCGGTACCCACAAAAAAAAAAAAAAAAAAAAAAAAAAGAACACATCATTCAGCAGGTCACCACGTGGGCCGTTAAAACTTAATCCCACTGTGAAGCCACAGGACAGCACATGCCCCCGGGCAAGCCTCCCTGAGTTCCCAGTGAGTCTGGGAAACTGTGCCAGTGCTCACCAGTCAGTGGCTGGGCTGCTCCTTGGGTGTGGACTCTGCACCTCCAGCCCACCTCCTGGGCAGGCAAAGTGGCATCTGGAACCAGAGAAAGATCTCAGGCAGAAAACACAGGGTGAGCCCTTGGCAAGGAGAGACTGAAAGGAAGCTGAGCTGCAGGGGGTGAAAAGTTTTTAAACCTCCAGCGAATCATTCACTTCCAAGAATGTAGAAAGTAGCTGAGTGTGGTGGCCCACACCTGTAACCCCAGCATTCTAGAAGGCTGAGGCAGGAGGATCCCAAGTTTGAGCCCATTCTAGGCAATGTAGCAAGACCCTGTCTCAAAATAAAAAATAAGAAAAGAGCTAATGATGTAGTTCAGTGTGAAAACTCTGGTTTTAACCACCCAGTACCACCAAAAAAAAAAAAAAAAAAGCAGAAATTTAAAAATATTTATACTCCAGTTTCACCATTCAATAAACAGCAAATCCTTGGTGAAGGACAAGGGCCCAAGTGCTGTATGTAGCTCCGCCACATTCTCATATCCCAGTACAGGTCAAGGTGTGTAAAGTCAAATAGCAGCCAATGGTCCTTCCAGTTCCACCCACTCAGGTCACTGGGGTGAAGTGTATTAAACAACAAACTGATCCAAACAGATGAAGTCAGTGTGTTGATTCATTTAAATCTGGGAAATGGCCCCCTGTCCATTCTCTCTGCTTTCTCTTCATTAGGACTTGAGGCCGGGAGATGTATCCGGCAAACGGAACCTCTGGGAAAAGCAGTCTGTGGATAAGGTCACTTCCCCCGCTAAGGTAATCTACTGGGAGAACTAGTATTTCAGAGATCTATTTCCTAATGAATCCTGCAGTATAATGTCCTGGGGTCAAATGAGAAATCTGTACCTTGTGACCACCCATTTCTAAAAGCACGGTACAGTGAGGGGAAGAGCCTTTGGCATTGTAGGATGTCAGTCACACAGCATCAACAGCCTGAGCTCATGGAATGGTGCCCAGGAAGACATTCTGGATACACCATAGTGGTTGGAAGGTTGGCAGAGCTACATGGGATAACCACAGTATCCACTGCTTTGCAAGGTCCGGGCTTGGCACCACAGTCATTCGGAGAAAGCAGGTCACTTAGAGGAAAATGCCTGTCTCCCTGAGTGGCTCCCAAGCTGCTTTGTGGAATCATTCTAGGACACTTTGCCAACAGCCTCAGACTCAAGGTTTCTATGACAAAAAACTAAGATTCATAAGTAAAGCAGAATTTGCTACTTATGAGAGCTAATGGCTAAGAGTGCTCTGAGTCCTTTTACTCTTTGTCTTCTGGGCGAAAAGGGTACTCATTCTTCAGAAAGGGAGCTTTGGACAGTATCTGAAGACTGCTTGGGACCCTCAAGTGGGACCTCTTGTACAAGGAGCTAATCAACTCCTAATTGTAGCCCTTCCCTGTTTCAAGAAACAGACCCAATCTTCTCCTTTAGTAGAGAAAAAATTAAAAAGAGAAATTAGAGGTGAGCAATTAGTAAGATAGAACAGATCTAATCTAGATGTATCTGCTTGTGGGTTCGTGCAGAACTCCAGCAGCAGAAGCCTTCTTAAGCAAACTCAGGGCTAAAAATCACATCAAAGACAACTAAAGAATCACCAGTGCTTGCTGAAATGAGAGCAATGCTTCCTTTTTCCTACTTTCATATGCTCTTAAAGCTGGTACCTAAGTATATTGCTTTATTTTCTCTATTAGTTATGTATAGCCCTTTCATTCCATAAAATCCACTGGCCCGGCCTCTCTATTTAAAGTGACTTTTAAGTAAGTCCAGTTTTCCAGATGAGTTCTAAATATTGTAAAAGTGCCTAGTAATAATGATGACCAGTACAAACTACTAATACTAGAGGAGTATCCACTGCTCTGGGCATTGCTAGTACCTCATTCAGTCCTCCAGCCAGCATGTGAGGTGTAGTAGCATTATTCCCGTTTTATAGCTGAGGAAAATGAGGCACTGGGGGATAACTTTCCTAAAGGTGCACAGCAAATAAGTAGTAAAACCTGGATTGATACTCAAGCAGTCTGATCTGAGCCTGCGTTCTTAACCATTATACGTAACACTTTCTTTTGAGGTTGGGTTTTCAGCAAAAAAAGGTTAAGATTTTTTTTTTAATTCCTCGCATAATTTTCTCCTGGTGGCAGGAGAGAAGATAATTTTTTGTTTTTTAAACAAAGAATGAGTTTATTGGCCCCAACCTTGATGATCCCCCTGACACAGACAACTGACTTTTCAGAAGTGGCGATTCGAGAGTGTGTACAGCCTCACCCCTGAGCCAGGGATACCAGCTGTCCAGAGCCCATCTTCATAGGTGGAGTCCCCAGGACATGTTCCTGTTAGCCTGAGCTCTGGAAAGTGGAGCCAGATGGTCTGGAATGGCAGAACTCTGAGATCAGCACTCACACACAATTCAGCGTGAATGCCCCCCCTGGAACTGTGCCACGTGATGGCACAGCAGGAGGGGACAGTTTTCACACACAGCACCCCTTTCTCCCTGCCCAATACCTCTGAACTCCTACAGCAGTAATTATAGTAACAGAACCACCAGACCCAGAGCTGACTGCACAGTGCAGCAGATTAAGTAGCTCTGCTCCAAAAGGCCAAACTCAGTGTTTGTCATGCGGTTGTTCCTTTGAAATTAAAATGCACAGCGCACTGCAGACGTGAATTCACAGTGCTTTAATATCTGTTCATACCCCAGCAGCTAGATGAGAGGGAAGGGGGATGGAATAAGAATAGGACCATGGGTCAGGGAAGTCTCAGGGCCAAAGGTGTAAGAACAGGAGTGAGAAAATACATATTGCTAAGAGGGGAAATGGGAGAAACCCAACGATAACCATATCCTACTACACCATTGTATGTGCACGTGGCCTTGGCTGAGCTGGCCAGTCATGTGTGCCTATTCCACACTGTGCTAGAAACTCCCAGCCCTTACAGTGGAGCTTTAAGAAAAACTCTTCTTGACTCTGAGTGCCATGACCAAAGCCCAATATCAAGATAAGAAAAAGGAATATAAAGGAGAAAGAAAGGAAGAGAGGAAGAAAGAAGTGGGGGAGGGGGGAGTCCACAGAAGGAAGGATAGAATGAAAGATCAAATATGCAAAGAATGCCAACTGTAATCCCCCCTTTCATAAATATTAATTCCTACCATGCTATAATTCTTTTTTTCTGACAAAAACTGTCTGGCTGGAACACTGCCGGCTGCCAATTTAAAGTTCTGTTCTCTTAGCAGGTTTGAAGCAGTTCCAGAAAATCCCAAGCTCAAGATGCTGGACCAGCTCAGTTGTAGAGGGCTAATTGCTCTGTTTTATATTTATGTTGATTTACTAAATTGGGTTCATTTTCTTTTGTTTTTCAATATCCCAGTAAACCCATGTATATGATCACTATATTTAATAGTCACTTCTAGAGATGTTCATGGTCAACTTTGCACAGGAGCCTGTTTCGAAAGAAACCCATGCTGTGAAATAGACTTTTCTACTGCTCATCAGAACTCTTGGTCTGAACAGTGATACCAACCACAGTGGAAGTCAACAAAGGGAGATTCAAGATTAAGATTGCCTGAGGAATGTGTGCAGTATCTAGAAAAATGAACCATAGTTGTTTTTTTTTTTTTTAATTCATACAGAGGTGACATTGTTTCTGCACTTTAGAATAAAGCATGGAAGAAATTATCTAAAGTAGGCAGTTGTAACTGTTTCTGAAATAACCCATATCAGATTTGATATACAGCAATAATGATTGTCTTTTTTAAAAAAGAAGATGTACTAAGGTATTACTTTTTTTCATGCTGATTCATACCTAAATTGGATTATTGTTTTAGCTAACAGTGGTACTGATTTTTTAGGTTGGTTGCTTTGTGGATTTCTTTGGTAGTAATAGCAGCCTAAACCACATTCTAGATTACCCAGTTATGTATGTATGTGCATACACATATACAAACACACTAATGGTAGAATGCTTTTTCATGTGCTAGACTATTATATTTAGTAGTGTGTCCTTGTAACTAGCCAATATCACAGCTTTTTAAAAATTAAAAATCACGATAGTATATTAATATTTCATATTTGCCAGTAGAAACATGGCAGATAGGTATCAATATGTTTTCAATGCCCGGTGACCTGTAATAAAAAGTATTGCAAGAAAGAAGGATTAGAAATGTCAAAAATGAGTTGAAATTTTCTATAACATAGTATTTAGTTTATGACTAAAGGCAATCTCAAAGTCCAGTGTGAATTGTATTAAATCTACCATCTGAATCAAGCTCAAAGCCTGCTTGTTTGTAACAGTAAAATTCACAGTAAGTTGGCCTACACAATAACTAAGGTCTCTTCCTTTGCTAAAATGTAAAGACAAGAATTTCAGTAATGATATTACACAGACTGGAATTCCACATAAAGGTCTAAGCAAAGGCTGACTCTGGTTCATGTTTAGAAGCAAACAAGTGAATAAAATCCAGTGTTGAGAGGCATGACAGTATTTCCATCTTTATATATTCTGAAATATTTTTTATTAAACTTTTCTACCTTTCTTAGTCATTGCTAACTGTTATAAGTTGATAATGTGTTGAAATTTCAAAAAAAAGTTAATTTTACTAGTTTTGCTTTTCCCCCAAGAGTCAATATTCACTTACTATTGTGCATACACACAATCCAGACATCAGATCTTATTTTAACCTCTAAGTCTTTTTTATTCACAATAGATGAAAGAGGACTCGAGTGTGTTGGCAAAATGTCCTAGGGTAGACAACACACACAGTGTCATATATGAACTCATACCTCATTTATCAAAAGTTGCCTTTGTCTCGATTCCTACCACACTGACAGAGCCTCTCAAATAACTGTTTTCTGATCCATGTATTTTCCTAGAAAAGCTAACCAGGGCAGAGCTGGCTTGAGGAGTAGCCACTGCCTTCCAAAGCCTGTTTTTTCTTGATCAGGAAAGGCTAGTGGAATCCCCTATCTTTTAGCAAACCTGGGCCAAAGGAAGATAAGCCACCAAGATTGCACACACATTCCCAGCCACCCATGACAGAGTAGACACAAGTCTATGATAAGATAAACTAGGACTTACATGAAGCACCTATGTAAATGACTGCTATTATTGCAGTGGATGATGAGAGAATATTGCTGTGATGAGCTTTTGAACCAGAGCGTCTCCTGGTCACTATCACATATTCCTCTAGAAAGTCTGAAGTTGAAAAGAAAATGTATTGATCCTGACTTTTATTCCAATATTTGGATGGAATAAGTTTAGGGTAGAATTCTGTTCAGTTTGGATTTAATCTTTTGAAAAGCAAGTTCCTCATTACAATTCTCTGTTATCTTTAAGAGATCAAACTGTAAGTCGACTAGCATGTTCTGTGAATCTGCCATTCCTAAAAATGTTATAAACACTTGATAATTTTCACTGATAATTGATCGCTGCAATAAAATATATTGTGAAAATGCATCCACAATAAATGGAATTCTTCCAAATGTTGCTTCCTGTATTTTATGTAGCATACAGATGATGGTATAGCAAAACCTATAGTTCAAATTGAGCGTTCATTTCACTCTTTAAAGAAGAGAAGCATTTTCATATGTTTAAATGCCTCTTATTACAGGTAAACTTGTAACAAAATATTCAAAGTTTCTGTGATGGGGACGACAAATCAGACATGTATGGAAAAGGTAGAAGAGAAATTTTAAAAAGTCTTCTTAAACCAGGCATGGTGGTGAACAATTGTAAACCCAGCACTCTGGTAGGCTGAGGGAGGAGAATCAAAAGTTCAAAATTTAGCAATTTAGTGAGATCCTGTCTCAAAGTAAAAAATAAAAAATTTTTAAAGGCTGGGATGTAACTCAGTGTAAAGGCCCTGGGTTCAATCCTCAGAACTGAAAAATTTTTTTGTTTTCTAAAATATAAACTATCAAATGTTCCTTCATCTTCCTTCTCATTCCTTTATAGTCACATACCATCCTTCTTACTCATAAGATGGACCGTGCTGGTTTCTCAAAGATAGTGTCTGTTATAGTAGAAATAGCCAGTAACTAGATACCATTCATGTACGTAATGCTTACTACTTGCAAGAATCTGGTGATTATAGTTGTATATAAAAATACATTTTTGTAGTAATAGTGCATATTTATGCAGCACTAATTAGTCTGAAATCTAAGGTTCTCATAAAAGCTTGAAATGTTTCCCAGAGCTCCTCAAAAATCCCTCAAATCCTGCCCATGAAATTGATGAATTAACTAAGTTACTGTAAGAACACAATTTTTTTTTTTTGGTGGGTACCGGGGTCGACCTCAGGACCTCACACGCCAGCAGACGCCAGTGCTGCTGAGCGATATCACCAGCCCTTTTTTCATATGTGGGTTCCGGGAGTCAAACTCAGGACCTCGTGCTTGCTGGGCAGGTGCTTATGCTGCTGATCTGTCTCACCGGCCCAGAACACAATATTTTTACAGCTCTGTCCTAACAAGAAGAGTGATGAGCCTAGACAACAAGTTAGCTGTCTTCACAATTAATTTACAAAGTTAAGTAATGAATGCAATCTGTATTACTAGTACCAAAATGATAAGATACAACAAATGAAAATCAGTGTTTTGATATACATCTTCAGGATATGAGGCTGAGAACATAACACTATAGTCTTGTGTGATGTAGGAACAGGCTTTTACTGTAGACTTTTTCCTACCCTTGCTTGCATGTGTGCTGCAAGTGGAAGAATGGATAAGAAAAAAAGATCTTATCTAAATGCCTGTTTCTTTAACACAATCTAACAAGGTCTGGATCTGAAGTCAGTCTCTGTTTGGGGCAAGTTTCTTCATCATGTCCAGACGTACTATATCCTTACTGATGTTTTCCTTTGTTCTATTACTAGAGAAGAAATGTGAAAAAAATCTCCCATTATGATTATAGATTTGACTGTTACACCTTGTAATTCTGTTAATTTTGCTTTCTACATTTTAAGGGGGTGTTTTAAGACCATTAAAACCTAGAGTCACTATATTTTCTTAATGAATTGAATATTGTCATTATGAAGTGACTGTATTTGTAGCAAAGATTTTCACCTTAAAGCTTATTTTTTCTATTCTTGATAATGCTACTGTAGCCTTGTTTCAGTTAGTACTCGCATTATATAAGTTTACCCATCCCTTTACTTCTCAATTTTTGTATATCCTTTAGTTTTAGATGTGTCTTTAAAAATCCTATGCTTTAAAGCCAAGCCTGGTAGTGCATGCTCATAATCCCAGCACTCTAGGAGGCTAAGGCAAGAAGATTGCAAGTTTCAGTCCAACCTGGGCAACTTGGCAACATAGCAGGATCCTGCCTCAAAATAAAATATTTAAAAAGAGCTAGCAGTGTAGCTTAATGTAAAAGCCCTGAGTTCAATCCCCAGTACTGCCAAACATAAATACATACATACATATATACATACATACTACAATTTGAGTTTGGGTTTTAACACACTCTGATCATCTTTGTGTTTTAAATGGAGTATTTAGTCCATTCACATTTAATGAAATTACTGATCCCTTTGCATTCAAATAGAACCCTAGGCACATGCCACCTGTACTATGTTACTTTTGTTCCCTTTTTTGTACTAGAGATGCTTCTGCTTCAAAACCTAACCTGACCTGCAAGAGGCTGAGATATGCTTTTGCAAAGTAATGGGGTTAGAGGAAAAAAATGTCAGAATCTTCTAACTGCCAAGGATAAGGACTTGGTAAACTACTTTCAACTTATGGCTGGGTTTCCAAAGAGCTGCCTCCTAAAACTAAGGTTGAGATTGAAGGAAGAGCTTGAAGGTTGAGCTCTCTCTGTCTCATCTGGTCTTCACAGATTATCACCTGCCTTCACTCTAAGGAACAACTATATTACTCTAGGAAGGTGATGAATAACAAAGATGAAAAATTACAAAATATTGAGTAACAATTTAAGAACTTAGAGATAAAATATCACAAGGCTCCAGTACATATTGTCAAAGAATTACATAGTAAATAATTGTCAGCAGTTAGAAGGAAGAGACAACACCTCATCCTGGAGTCACTGATTTAAACATTGCTTTATCGCTTTCTGCACCCTGAGGAGTGTGCACAAAAATGATGCTTGATAAGTGATAAAATGATGATTTTTCATGAGCATTTCAATTTATAAACCCTCTTTTAAATGTACTGCTAATGAATTTTGTAGTAAACTTTTGAGAGTTCTGAAAAGTTGATATGTTTTATGGCATTTTGTGATTTCAAGTTTTTAGTACATGCATCAACACATCCCTAAGAATCCTAGCCTCTTGCTTCACTCTAACTTGGATCCAGTAACAGAATTTTGCCATGGCATGTCTTTCAGTGATGATGGCTATCTTGAAATATGATTTCAAAAAGATGTTCCAATAAAAGTAGATTTTAGAAGGCTCAGCTGGTCATTTCTGCCTAGATAAGGGGCTTCATTTAATAATGCCTTATCAAATATACTAAAAGTATGCAAAAAGACTACATTCATACAAAAGGCAGCATCAGTTTCTTGACTAGTTTTCAACCTTATCCAGCAGTGTGCTATGCAAACAGGCTTCTCTTAGAATAAATACCATCTTTCATATGTCTAGCACATGCCCACATTAATAACACAGGTGCTCGGAGGCTTTTTTTCAAGTGACAGAAAATGGTTGTCCTGAGTTCACTAGGGCTTCTCAATCCTTGGACAACAACAGAATCAACACTGGGCCTCACTGGTTATGCAAATATGCAGATTCCACTGCTAAGTGAGTCAGACCCAATAGGTGTAGGATTGAGTTTATAAAGCTGCTTTGCTCCTCAAAGGGAAAATGCAGGTTCTTATACATACATAGGCCTAGGCAGGCCCGAGAGTTTGCCTTTCCAGCAGGCCCCTGAGTGGTGTAGTTATGCCAGCTGCTTTGGAGACACTTTGAGAAATGCAGTCTCTCTCACTCAGTGCCCTCTGGAAAATGTGTGCTTCAAAGGTTCTCACTGAAAACAATAGAATGAGAATATTCACTGTGACCTAACACTTTATGTGGATCAACTGTCTTCATCCTCACAACAGCCCTACCAGGTTGTCATAACTTACTCAAGGTCATACTGGTTCCAAAGTCTACTCTTAATTTTCTGTACCAGTGCATCTCCAGAATACCCTGCGGGCTCATCTCACCCCACAGTTTCTGATTCTATAGGTCTAGGTGGGGCCTGAGAATTCATCTTCTAACAAATTCTCACGATACTAATGTGAAAATGGAAGTGTTGTGCCGGGGGAGGGACAGTTCTGACCTGCCCCCTCGAGTCACATGAATGAATAACATGTAAGTGCTTAGAACTCTGCACACTGCTCACTTATTTACTCCTCAGAATAACCCTACTGGATAGGTACCGTTAGGGAAAAAGGAGGAAGAGAAACAGAAGTACGAACTCAACGGGACAGGTTTATTTCAGAAGAAACATGAGAGAGACTGCGCTGGCACCCTGTGCTGTAACCTTGTACAGGGTTAGGTGGGGTCTTTTATAGGGTCAGGTGGGGGAGTTCAGTGAGAGGGAGTTGTGGCTACCTGCCAGGGATGGTTGCCCAAGGACAAGGCTGGGGACGTGCAGGGAATAGTGGTTGCGATCAATAGCAGGGCTGATAATGAGATGAGTTGTTATCAATAGAAGGCTGGATAAGGATATGAGTCACTGAGTATAGCTGAGGGTGCTGATTGATGCCAGTCAGCCTACAACGGCGGCAGTCAGATTCCTTCAGGTACTTCATTATTATCCCTGATTTACTGGTAAATTGACCAAAGCACAGGGAACATTAAAAACTTGCCATCATCATACAGCTATTAAGTGGCAGAGTATCTGATGCCCAGCAGTCAGCTCTTGAGCCCCCACTCTTAACCACTATGCGCCCCACTCTGTAACAGGGGTCATTGCCTGGGAGAGTGACTTGAAGAGAGTCCCTTTCACAGGGGCCAGTTGGAGCCACTGTTCTTCTCTCCAAGTCCACAGAGACAGCAAGAATACCATGTGGCTGGTGACTTGGCCAATTACGGAGATCTCTGCCCTTTTGACATCCCGGCCCACCTCCACCCTAACACGACAAGGAGCCAGAATCTACACAGAAGGAGGGACGAATGAGTATACACAGAAAACCCCAAACTTCCTTTCAGTCCCCAAGTCACAAGAGCTTGGAAGACATCTAGGCTGCTCTAAGAGGTGGGGAGAAGGAGGGCTTTGAATCAACTTTGAAACTGAAATTCAAATGAACTTCTCAATACTAAAACTAAATACCAAATACTGGAACAAAATCTTAAATATTGAAACGAAACTGTTGTAGTCAGCTAAATTAGCTGAAACATTATGGAATGTGGCCAAAATACCCTCTGTGAGAGGAAAAAAAAAAAACAGGCCTTCACCATTGCACTGTTGGGTTGGGAGATCATGTTCACACACGGCCTGGGAAGCATGCAGTCTCTTTGGGGTGATTTATACTGTTATTTGTTGAGTGGGCCGAGGACATTCTTACTGCAATACTTCATTTTCAAGTACTAAGGGGAATCACTGCTTCTTGTAGTCCCCAAATACAAGTAATGCTAATGATACAGAATCAGGAATAGTACCTCAATGGGAATGACCCTTGAGCTGAGTCTTGGTTAGCTGCTGGCTCAAAAAGAGCTCAAGATTTGAGTTTGGAAAGAGTTTGAGAGGTTTGGCCCTATACTGGTTCATCCTAAACCCAGATGGTGTGAGGAAACGTGAGACAGGTACAGTACTAGACTACCTTACTTTCCCAAGCTCTGAACTGCCTTCACAGCCCTAAGGTGACCAGACCTCAAAAGCCTCGTAGTCACGAACTTCTCTGATATCATGAAGAATTGATTGCCCTAATGAATTCACGTTCTCCTTTAAGCCTTTGCTCAGTAAATTAAAAATGATATAATTACACAAAATAAATTATACCCCCAACACAACTTTCATTTGGCCTTATTACTAAAACAAACTTTCCTCCTGATTCCCACACAAATAATTGCAGCTTTGGGGGTGTAATTTTGGTTGTCTTTTTCCTTTTTACTTACCCTATTTTTACATTGCCTTTTATACTTCAGTCTTGGGGTAAAATCACCAAAAAGTAGAAGAGGGAAAGTTGCTACCAGGGTCAGTCTGCCTTAAATGGCAGGAGATGGCTACGTAAAGAGTCTGTCCTGTACCCTTCTCTGGTGAAATCCTAGGGAAGGGGAACAAAAGTGCAGACTGATAGAAAATTCTTGGCAGAAGCTCACTCCAGCTGTTACTTCTGCTTTGACTTAGAGACAAAGAATTTCATTTCTAGTACACTACTGTTTGGAAATACTCTTGATTTTTTCTTAATTTTTAAAAGTTAAAAAGAATTAGGTGCTTAAGAAAATCATCTTAAATTTACCTGGAGAAGAGAGAAGTTCTTACAAAATCTTTCTTTAAAATGATACTGCCTTCAGCTAAGGTTTGGCTACACAGTACTGCCTGGTCTAATTCACAATTCTTCCCTCAGATCTTTTGTACCAGCCATGTCCCCTGCTCAGTAAGGTCTTCCCCCTGGACGTCCTTATGATTCACTCCTTTGCTCAAATGCCATCTGATCAGAGAGATCTTTCCTGGCCACTCCCAATTAAGAGAGCTCCCCTACCAAGACCCACCCACTAGCACTCCCTGTGATCTTTTTCTCATGATAATTATCATCCCCTAACCCTAACTCTGGTTTTGATTACTGTTATTACTGGTTGTCTGTTTTCTCCCATTAGAACATAAGCTGCATAAAGAATGTTTTGTTCCCTGTAATAGCCTCACACTGGGAACAGTCCCTGATAGGTAATAAGCATTCAATAATATTCATTAAATAATGAGTGCATATGATTTTCAAAGTTGTGAATGCCTAGTTTTATTATGCAGTCAGACAATTTTTCTCTATAAAGATTCTTTGACATATGATAATGTAAATATTTGGACTAAAAGTGAGACTAAGTCCTAGCTTTGCCATTTACTCCTTGTAAATGGAGCTTCTAGGAGCTTCACTTGTGCATCTGACCTCCTATGGCTGTAACCAGGCTAAAATCCAACAGAAAGATAGATTCCATATAAAAATAGTCTATTTTCTGTTGTCAAGTGCATAATACCACAGACCAGGTATGTTTAAAAAAAGAGGTTTAGTTTGGCTCATGGTTCTGGAGGTACAAGGTCAAGGGACCACTAGCGATGATCTTCTTGCTGGCAGAGTTCCAAGAGGGTGCGAAGCATCCTAGGATGGAGACAAAATGTGTGTGACTGTGAGAGTGTGTGTGTGTGTGTGTGTGTCCTCTGGTCTCCCCTGTCCTATACAGCCACCAGTGTTCAATCATGTGGGTTCCACTTGGATGACCTTATCCAATATTAATCACTTCCCAAAGCCTCACCTCTAAATACCCCAGTAGGATTAAGCTTCTACCTTCTTAAAACCTCGAAATGGATATTAAATTTCAACAGAGGTACCCCAGGTGAGGGGGACACACTCAAACTACATCTAAACGCTAGGAAAAACTCTGTGCATGTCACCTTTAGTGATGTTTGTATGGCATGACACGATGACGACTAATTTTCAGAAGAGCTTGATCTAAGATACGTTTTAGTTTCTCAGGCTAAGGTCTAATCTGGAAGTTCCAAACTTCCAAATTTTTGCTGACAAAACAAAAACCTTGTTAATTTCAAAAAATTACAAAATCTGTAGAGAATGTTAACCCATTTTCATGCTTAAACCATAGTGCTTTGCCTTCTTTTACTTTCAAACTTGCTACAGAATATTACTTCCATTTCTATAATATTGCAAATCTCGTGGCATATGACTCATGTGGGTACCAAACATCTATCCATTCTTTTTTTTTCCAACTCTATGTGGGAAATTGTTCCAAATGTATATTAAATTATCCCTCAAGCAGGGCATGGTGGCGCATGCCTGTAATCCCAGCACTGGGGAGGCTGAAGCAGGAGAAGCACTGCAAGTTCAAAGCCAACGTGGACTACACGGTGAGTTCAAGGCCAGGCTGAACTACACAGTGAGACCCTGTCTCAAAAAAACAATTAAAAAAAAAAGCACAACAAAACCCAATACAATTAAATTATCCACCAGAACTAAATATAAGAGAAAAATCAAAAGTAGAATGTACACAATTAATGTTACTTGTTATGGCAAGATCATATTTAATTAGATGACACAATACATATAAAGTGATTTGTCGTGCCACAAAAGACAAGTTAAATGTTCAATGTTAAACGATTATATTTAAGGAATCTCGGAGCTGGTAAGAATTTTTGAGTGCACACTAATATGTTCATGATTCCTGCAAATCAAATAGTTAAGGAGAAAAGTCTCATTTTTCCAGAATAAAGATCATTAGTTACAATTGTGCAAAATGGAATTCACTGTGTGCACATTGGAGACCACTTTCAATTTAATCTTCTAACAAATCGGTGCAATTATTGTATCCATCTCATGCATGAAGAAATTTTAGTCCACAGAATGAACTTGTCCGTAGTCACGCTGATAGGGTCAGGAGAGCTCCAGTACACAACTCTTAACCAGTATGTTCCACCGGCTTCTCTCCAACTGCTGTCTCGCCGTCCCCACTCCCATAGCCTCTTGCAGCCCCCACCGTCCTAACCTCCGGGATTTTCTCTGCCAAACCGGCAGCTTTGCTCTGAGCTTTGTCAACCCCAGAGGTCCCTCTTTCTAGGCCCGAGACTCTGCGCACGCGCATTGCCTCCGCGCTGCTCCTAAGATTCCCGAGGGCTACTCGAAATCTCGCGCGGACTCCTCGAAGTCTCGCGATGCTGGGGGCATTGCCCAGGTAACGAATGACCCGGTCTTTGTAGAGGTTAAGGCTAGCGCTTTTACAGTAAAGTTCTTCCCGTCTCTGGCCTTTGGGGTCACGGGGAGAACCCGAAATCTTCTTCCAGTGCGGGTGGGACAACTGGCCCGGCCAGAGTCTGCGGTGGGAGCGAGGGGCTGCCCGGAAGCGTGGAGGCGAAGCGAGAGGAGCGCCAGCGCCTCTCGCCTGTGGCGCCCGGCGGAAATGCGTGCGAGGAGGGCGTCGCCCGCCCGGTGGGGCTGCAACCGTGCTTCCCACCCGGGACGTGGGCCCGCGGGCTGGCGCGACAGGCCGCCGCTTCCGGAGCGGGGACGCCGGGGACCCTGGGTGACCCGCAGCCGGGCGCGCGCGGCGGAGACGGGCCGGAGCCACGGGTGTTGCGGTCTGGGGAGGAGCCGCCTGGCGACGCCGTGCTCCCTGCAGTCCACGCTGCGCTTGAACCAGGAGTTTGGAAGCTGGTGAAGCCCTGTGGTCTCCCCAGGCTGTAGAATCTTGGCGAGGAATTTCGGTTATTCCTTTGTCTCAATAGTATCCGTGCGGCAGGATCGTTTCACGGGCGCGTTTGTGGTCGTCGCCAATACAACCTTCCGGAAGCTATGGAGTTTTCAGTAAGATCGTGTAATTGAATATTAGAACGGAGAGAGTATCTGCAGAATAATATTAATCAGAGTAGAAAGTCACTTGTAACTTGAGCTTTTGAAGTCAACTGAAAAGGAGGGGGAAAACCTTTTTAAACTATATCGCTATGTTTTACTGCCTAAATGAGTCTAACTTTCCTTGATTTATTATATTTTGTTCCTTTAGGATCATTCTAAACTTGGTATGAATGTAGTGTTTAAATGTAAATGTCTTGGCTGTGTATCCTGGAAATTTTTTTCAATTAAATTATTTGATTTGTCATTTATTGTGATTTTTGTCTCTGTATAGTGATGAAAACTTTCTTAAAACTTTTGAAATTGAAGGTTAGTTAGCTGCATTATAATTTAGAGAAGACTTGCCGCTGTTATTAAGTAAAATTGAATATATTTGAGTACTCATTTAATGTAAAAACACACCTTCCATTTGAAAAGCTGACAAATAAGTCCTTTAGAAATTGTTTTACAGCCCACACGAACAATAACAGAGATTTCAAGGCAAACCCTGGAAGAAATGTCAGAAGATTCAGATAAGGAAGACTATTCAGACAGAACAATCAGTGATGAAGATGAATCAGTATGTTTTTCTCAACTTTTCTCTAACCGAATTAGATAAAATGTGTATTTTAAAAATACATTCCCAACTAAAATATTATAAACTAATGTAATGTAAAAATTAATTGGACATTTAAATAATTGTTACTAAAGTTGGAAATGATTGAAAGGGTATCAAGAGATGGAAAGAGGGGAGGGAAAGGGGATGAAAAAGTGAACTAAGATGTGTTATGTACATGTACCAACTCCACACAACGAATGTAAACATGTACCGCAAACATGTACTAATAAAAAATTTAAAAGGGCAGAAAAAACCCCATGACATTTTGTTGGGAAAATATTTTGGCTAAGATTCTAAGATTTATTGAAATGTGCGTATTAAATCAGGGTTTTCTTTTTATAGTTCACACCACTTATTTTCTTATAGGTAGTAATTCTGTTGTGTTACAATCATAGTATGTATGTATCATGCTAGAACCCCGTTCTAATCCTACTGTGTATCACCATAATAAGGTTAGTGTGGCTCTAATATCACAAAGGAAAAGACATGGAAGAAAAAAAGAGGAGAAATGAGGTGTTTAAAAATATTTTGCTTGGCCCTAGTACATCTGACAGATTTCCTTCAAATTTTGTTAAAGTGGGCCAGTGAGATGGCTCAGCGGCCTAAGCGCCTGCCTGGCAAGCGCGAGGGCCCGAGTTCGACTCCTGGAACCCACATACGAGAAAAGGGCCGGTGATATAGCTCAGCGTCACGGGTGCCTGCTGGCACGCGAGGTCCTGAGGTCGACCCCCGGTACCCACAAAAAAAAAAAAAAGAACAAAAAACAAATTTTGTTAAAGTATAAATTATCATGGACGTAAATGAAGGTCCAAAAATAAGGTTCCCAAAATGATGTATAGCCCTTTAAGGAATGACTTTGTGGTTGTCATTAGTTCAGTTATCAATCAAGTTGACAACCCCAAACAGTAAGGTATATGTAAAAACGTTTTGGATTTGGAAATTGTTGATTTTTATATTTAAAAATTCTCTTGTTTTAGGATGAGGATACATTCATGAAATTTGTAAGTGAAGATATTCATCAGTGTGCATTATTAACAGGTTTGAACTTACCCATACATTTTTCCTCCCTCATAAAACCTTGAGTGGATAAAAAATAAGATGAAGAAACTTAAGAAGTCAGCTTGGGTAAAATAGGGAATGACTGTTCTGGTTAAGAGAGACGTTTTGTATCTACTTTTATAAAAATCTTTTGGAGTTTAAACTTCTCAAGTTGGTTTTAGGTCAACTGCCTTATATTAGAAAATAATTAATGAAAGTAGTGATTATAAAGGGCTCCACTGAACATAAAGATTTACTTTGTCATTTCTCTAAAAAAAAGCCTAGAACTCTTTAAATGTATTTGTAGAATGACCTAAGTTATAATCAACACAATGTGTTGGAGGTACATCTTTCCTTTAAATAAAGTGTGCTTATATATTTTCCTTAATAAAGTCATTGTATTCTGGTGTTGCTAGGACAAAACCTGACATACACAATTTAAAGAAGCAAAGGCTTATTTTAGCTCATGGTTTCAGAGATTTCAGTCCATGGTCAGCTGGTTCCAAGGAAGAAACCTCATGGTGGGAAGGCATGGGGGAGGAAAGCTGCTTCACCTCATAGCAGCCAGGAAGAAGAGCAGAGGAGGAGCAGAAACGGAAGGGGCCAGGGACCAGATATAGCCCTCAAGATCATGTTCCATGACCCACCCAGACACACCCAGAAGTGTGCTTTACTAATCTCCTAGGTTACTCCCTGGTCTAGGAAATTAGCATCTAGCCAATCAAGTTGACAAGATGAACCATCACAGTCATTCATTTACATATATCCATGTATGTGAGTATTGATGTTCACTTGATTTTCAAAAATTAATACATTTTTAGACTTTCAAATATTAAAATGTTTCCCCTAAATACTTATGTGTCTGTCAGAGATATTCCAACATTGAAATTAAGGCCTTTGGTTACCTACATATGTATCCATGTATTTTTCATGGCCATCCTAAAACAAATCTTCACTTTTGAGATAACCATTATTCTTTTTTTTTTTTTTTTTTTTGTGGGTACCGGGGGGGTCGACCTCAGGACCTCGCGCGCCAGCAGGCGCCCGTGCCGCTGAGCGATGTCACCGGCCCCTTTTTCGTATGTGGGTTCCGGGAGTCGAACTCGGGCCCTCGCGCTTGCCAGGCAGGCGCTTAAGCCGCTGAGCCATCTCACCGGACCCGATAACCATTATTCTTAAGTTGCTATGCATTTTTCTAAACCTTTTTTGTTCCATTGATACATATATCTATATCCATATTCAAAAGAATTTTGTAGTAGTGTTTGTGGACTTTCCCTTCCCACCATTTTTTCTTTTTAAATTTTGACAATCTGTTGGAAAACAGGAGATAACTCACTGTTTTAACTAACATTTCCCTGATAGAGAAATTAAGAATTATTTAAGAGGCTTATTGCCTTTTATATTCCCTGATAGTATGAATTGTCAATTCATAGTAATCCTTTAACTCTGTTACTGCTATAACTTATTGAATTATTTTTATATGGTTATCAGTATTCATGTGTGACCTTTTATTTTTATATCTTTTTTAAGTCACAGGCCTTCCCTACCCCAAGGGTGTCAGTATAGTCATGTAAATTTTCTTTAAGTACTTTTATGTATTTATTTGAATTTCATTTTTTAATTTCTCTATCATTTATATGTATGAGTAATACTATTTTTGCTGTTGCATGTATCAGTAGTTCTTTTTTTTAGCTGACTTTATAAAATTTTGTTTTATTAGTACATTTTAGATATATACTTTAGATATAACATTTATCATAGGGAATTTGTAACTCTACATGATGTATCTTGCTGCTGCTTTTTTTCCCGTTCCCCTCCCCTCCCTTTAACCTATCTTCCCCTCTTCATTTACAGAAGCTTTGTTTCCATTTCTTTTCTTCTATGGTCTTTTTCTTCCCCTCGTCCCTTCCTTTTCCTCTGCTTCCTCCCTAGTTCCCCTTCCCATTTCCTGACATCTGTTCTACATTTTGGACCTTATTTACACTTTCCACTTCTCACACCAGAGAAACAATGCAGTATTTAAACATGTGTCCAGTTTATTTCACATAAGATTATGGTGTCAAGGTGCATCCATTTACTTAGAAATGCCTCAAGCTTATCCTTATTTATGATAGAGTAGTACTCTATATAAAACAAAACAAAACAAAAAAACCCTGCAACTTCTTTATCCATTCATCCATTGATAGGCATCTGGGCAGTTTCCAAGATTTAGCTATTACAAATTGTGCTGCTATAAACATGGGTGTACATATATTGCTGTGGTATGATGCTTTTAATTCTTATGGAAAGATACCAAAAAGGAGAATAGCTGGATCAAGTGGGACCTGTAGTTTTAGTTTTCCGAGGAATCTCCACACTGATTTCCACAGTGGTTGCACCAGTCTACATTCCCACAAACAGTAGAAAAGAGTTCCTTTTTCCCCACAGCCCTGTCAGCCTTAGTTATTGGTTGGTTTCTTGATGATAACCATTCTTTCTGGAGTGATGTGGAATCTCAGCATTGTTTTAATTTGCATCTCTCAAACGACCAGTGATGTTGAACATTTTTTCATGTATTTATTTGCCATTTCTACTTCATCTGAGAAGTGTCTCTTCATTTCAGATGTCCATTTTTGGGTTGAGTCTTAAATTTGGGGAGGTCCGATTTTTTTAAGTTCTTTATATATTCTAGATATTAGTCCTTTGAGGAACAGCTGGCAAAATTTTTTCCCACACTGTGGGCAGTCTTTTTACTCTGTTGGTGATTTCTTTTGCTATGCAAAAGCTTTTTAATCAAATGAGAGCCCAGGTGTTGATTCTTTGTGATATTTCCTGTGCAATTGGGGTTTTGTTCATAAAATCTTTTCCTACACCAATGTCTTTAACAGTTCTACCTGTTTTATCTTCCAGCAGATTTAGTGTCTGTTTTAATTAGGTCTTTGATCCATTTCAAATTTAGTTTAGTGCATGGTGAAAGATACAGGTATAATTTTACTCTTTGGCATATGGAAAGCCAGTTTTTCTAGCACCATTTATTAAAGAGACTTTCTTCCAGTGACAGTGTTTGGCTTCTTTGTCAAAGAGAAGGTGGCTGAGTGTGTCTGGAGTTGTTTCTGCATCTTCTAATCTGTTCCATTGATCCTCGGGTCTGTTTTTTTGCCAGTGCCATGCTGTTTTTATCACAGTATTGTAGTATAATTTCAAGTCAGGTATTGTGATGCCTCCTGCCTTGCCTTTGTTGCCCAGAATTGTTTTTGCTATTCTAAGGACTTTTCTGGTTCCAAATGAATTTTAGAATTGTTTTCTCTAATTTTGTGAGATATGCTGTTGGTATTTTGATTGGGATTGCATTAAGTCTGTATAACAATTTTGGAAGTATGGTCATTTTCACTATGTTGGTTCTTCCTACCCAAGAACAAGGGTTATCTTTCTATTTTCTAATATCTTTTTCACGCTCTTTTTTCAGAGTACTGTAGTTTTGGATGTGAAAGTCTTTTACTTCCTTCGTTAGATTGATTCTAGGTATTTCATTTTTGTTTTTTATGGTATCATGAAAGGTGTTTCCCGAATTTTTCTTTCAGTGAGTTTGTTATTTGTGTACAGGGATGCTATTGATTTTTTTTTTTTTTTCTTTTTTCCGTACTGGGAATCAAACTCAGCCCATGCTATTGATTTTTTTTTTTTTTTAATGTGGGTACCGGGGGTCAAACTCAGGACCTCGCGCTTGCCATGCAGGCGCTTATGCCCCTGAGCTATATCACCAGCCCGTTGTTCCTGATTTGAGAGTGAAAGCTGTCAGTTTTTATCCATTTAGTATGATGTTTGCTCTTGGTTTGTCATAGATGGCTTTTATCAGATTGAGATAAAGACTATTTGTTCCAATTTTCTGTAGGGTTTTTATCATGAATGGGTGTTGGACTTTGTCAAATGCTCTTTCCATATCTATTGAGATGCTCATGTGTTTGTTGTCCTTGGCTCCATTAATACAGTGTATTACATTTATTGATCTATGTATGTTGAACCATCCCTGCATCCCTGTTATGAATCCTACTTGGTCACGGTATATAATCTTGATGATTTGCTGCATTCTGTTCGCTAGTATCTTACTGAAGGTTTTGCATCTATGTGCATTAGGGAAATTGGACTATAGTTCTCTTTTTTGGTTGGATCCTTCTATGGTTTGGGTATCAGGGTAATGCTTGTTTCCAGGAATGAGTTTGGGAGTATTGCTTCCCTTTCAGTTTCATTAAAGAGTTTGAGAAGTAGTGGCATTAGGTCTTCTCTAAATTTCTTGTAGAATTCAGCAGGGAATCGTCAGGACCTGAGCTTTTCTTTCTTTGTGTGTGTGTGTGGGTACTGGGGGTCGACCTCAGGACCTCATGCGCCAGCAGGCGCCCGTGCCACTGAGCGATATTAACGGCCCTTTTTTCGTATGTGGGTTCCGGGAGTCGAACTCGGGCCCTCGCGCTTGCCAGGCAGGTGCTTACGCCCCTGAGCCATCTCACCGGCCCTGTAGGTTTTTAATTACATCTTCAATTTCATTAACTGATACTAGGTTATTTAGAATTTTTATGTCTTCTTGATTCAGCTTTGGTAATTCATATGTATCTAGGAACCTGTCCATTTCTTGTGTTTTCCATCTTAATAGAATACGGGATCTTAAAGTGGGGATTGAGGATCTCCTGGATTTCTGTAGGATCTGTTGTGATTTCACCCTTTTCACTCCTGAGTGCATGGATTTGAGTCTTTTCTTTCCTATTTTTGGTAAGGTTGCCTAAGGGTTTGTCAATTTCATTTAATGTTTCAAAGAATCAACTCTTTAATTCATTGATTCTTTGTATTGTTTTCTTGGTCTCAATTGCATTAATTTCTGTTCTGATCTTTATAATTTCCTCTGTTATATGAGCTTTGGGCTTGACTTGCTCTTCTTTTTCTAGAAGCTTGAGGTTCAATATTAGGTTGTGTCTTAATTTTCTCATCGCTGAGACAAAATACCCAACACCCAAAGTTAAAGGGGAAAAGGTTTCTTACCTCACAGAGTGTAGAGGTTTCAGTCCATAATTAGCTGGCTCCAAGGCAGGGTGGTACATGGCAGAGGGGCAACCATTCATGGCAGCAGAAGACAGCAAAGGCAAGCAAGCAAGGGAGAGACAAGACTTGTTCTGTCCCTTATATTGCATGTGGGCTACCTGCCCTAGGATGAGTGTAGTACTCACACTCTTACTCCTAGCCAGAACTATGCCAAACCAATCAGTGGACTGATTTACTGATCACACACCCTTAATCTCAGCATCACACACACTAGATTCAGACACCACTGAAAAAGTCCTATTTCTGCATGAGGTTTTGGGAGGACATCTACCCACAAACCATAACAGGTTGTTTATTTGAGCTCACTCTGTTTTTCTGATATGGGAATTCACTGCTATAAATTTCCCTTTCATTGCATCCCATAAGTTCTGGTGTGTTATATTGGCCTTATCATTTAACTGTAGAAACTGTGTAACTTCTTATTTAATTTCATCAGTGACACATTTGTTGTTCAGGAGGGTGTTAATTTTCATGTGTTTATGTAGTTTTTGTGGTTTCTTTTGCCATTGATTTCCAATTTCATTGCACTATGGAATAATTTCAATTCCTTTGCATTTCCTTAAGCATGTTCTATGAGCTAGTATGTGATCTATTTTGGAGAATGTCCCGTGTGCAGCTGAGAAGAATGTGTATTCTGTTATGGGGTTGAACGCTCTGTAGATATCTACTAAGTCCATTTGTTCAAAAGTTTGGTTCAGTTCTGATATTTCTTTGTTGATTTTTTATCTAGTTGATCTGTGACAGTGGGGTATTGAGGTCCTCCATTACAATTCCATTAGTGCTTATTTGATTTTTCATGTCCATTAATATTTGTTTTATATTGTTGGATGTGCTGTATTTGGTGCATATATATTTATGATTGTTACCTCTTCTTGGATTGTTTCCTTTACAAGGATGTAGTAACCTTCTTTGTCTCAATCAGTCTTGGCTCGAAATCCACTTTGTCTGCAAATAGACTAGACTAGATACCCCTGCTTTTTTCTGGCTTCCTATCGAATGCAGTATTGTTCTCTCTCCTTTGACTTTAAGTCTGTGAATTTCTTTTTGAATTAAATGTGTTTCTTTTGTGTGGCATATTGTTGGATCTTGCTTCTTGATCCATTCTGCCAGTCTTTTTCTTTTGATTGGTGAATTGAGACCATTTACATTGATGGTTATAACTGGTGTGTATTGACTTGTCCTTGTCATGTTATTTTCCATTGTTCCCTTTTTTTCCCCCACTGTTTAATTACTTGCTTTGCCTGGTAGATTCATTCTGTTGGGGTTCATGGAGTTGTAGTCCTCATTATCTCTTTCTAGAATGTGCTTCAGAGCATTGTGAGTGCTGGTTTGGTGGTATTGAATTTCTTCAAGTGTTCTTTGTCATGAAAGTATCTTATTTTTCCATCAATTTTGAAAGATATTTTGCGAGGTACATCAATCTGGGCTGGAGGTTTTCTTTTCAGGATTGAAATACTTCGCTCCAAGCTTTCCTTGGCTTGAGGGTTTGTGTCAAGAAGTCTGCTGTGGTTCTGATGGGCTTTCCTTTATAGGTGATTTGTTTCTTTTCTCTAACAGCTTTAATATTTTATTCTTGTGTTAAATTTCTGGAATCTTGACTATTGTATGCCTTGGTGTAGTTTTTTTTTTTTTTTTTTTAATCATGGCTAATTGGAGTTCTATATGCCTTACTTATCTGTATTTCAGATTCTTTTTCCATGCTTGGGAAGTTTTTTGCCATTATTTCTGTGAAAAGTTTTTTTTATGTTGTTTGCGCTATCCTGTTTTTTCATTGACTCCAATCAATCTTATGTTATTCTTCTAGCTGCATCATCTAGCTGCTGTTGGATTGATTTTTCATGGTCCCTTGCTATTTTGAAGAAATCTTTTCATATTTGCTAACTGTAGTCCTGTCTTCTAGATCTAATAGTTTGTCCTCAAATTGACTCATTCTGCTATATATACTTTCAATAGAATTTTTAGTCTCTTGAATATCTCTTTAAATCTGTTTCATGGGGCCGGTGAGATGGCTCAGCAGCGTACGTGCCTACCTGGCAAGCGCGAGGGCCCGAGTTCGTCTTCCGGAACCCACATACAAAAAAAGGGCCGGTGATATCGCTCAGCGGCATGGGCGCCTACTGGCGCGCAAAGTCCTGAGGTCAACCCCCCGGTACCCACAAAAAAATAATAATAATAAATAAATAAATCTGTTTCATGGATTCCATTTCTTTCTATGTTGGGCATTCATGGCTTCCATCTTTTCCTAAGCTCTTCTATTTTTTTATCTGTATCTGCTCTAGAGCCACTAACCGCTGCTTTTCTTATGGTCACCATCTCTGTAATTATCTGAGAAATTATTTCTGATTTGATTTTTTCTAGAGCTTCATTCATCTGCTTTGTTACTTCCACTGTTAGTGGGTGGCTTTTGAATTGTTCCACCTCATTGACCCCTCAGTTTGCCTTTGGTGAGCTGGAAGTGCAGGGTTGCATCTTGCTTAAGTTTCTTCTCATTTTGTTTTCTTTCTTTTTTTTTTTTTTATTTTAATTCCTGGGTTGATGCTTGTAAATTGCTTATGGCAGGTAGCTTTATTGCTAGTATTGAGAACCCTTAGGAAATGACTGCTTCTCAGAGATGCCTTCCAGTTACACCTGGATTTGGGGTTTTGAGTCTGTTGCAAGGTCCTACCTCTTCAATTTATTGGGGATGAGAAGTGGCTGCCTATTTGGTCCAGCCCCTGGTTCTTTGGAACTGGCCTATAGTATTGTTTATGACCCTTAGGCAATCTCAGTCTCGACATACCAGGAAGAACAACTGATTAGAACAGTTGTGTTGCCTTGGCTAAAGTGGTACAATCAGCAGTAATGATAGCATCAAGCACAGCCTGGAAAATGACAAACTCTGGTTAACTAGTAATTTGCCACCTTTAACTGAACTATATTTGTGGTTATATAACAAAATCTAAAACAAACCATAAAACTGTATACAGTAAATATACCCTCAGTATGGCAATTTTACCTTCAGGGGAGAAAATTTAAAAGGGGTTGGGGGAAAACATAGAGCAATAGAAGAGGAGAAAGAGATTAGAAGCAAGGCTGTAGGACAAAGGAAGATTATGTGAACTTTGGGAAACTGGTGGAGACAGGAGGGAAAGAGAAATAAGAACTGAATAGAACAACAGAAAAACCAAACAATGCTCATACTCATAAAAACAAGAACAAACAAGAAAAGAAAAAAAGAATGTCTACTTCAGAGCAGGTTCTGTCCTGTCACTGGTAGACGGGGTGGGTAGACAGAGCCCAGATCCATGTTGATTAATACCAGCAAGCCTGTTGTAGATTTATAGCAGGGTAGTGCGGTAAATCCCAGCAAGCCTGCACCTTTAGTTCTACTGAAGTTCAGGCTGGTCTCAGGCAGTGAGGCTGGAACCCGATTTGTTCAGCCCGCAACTCTCTGCCTCCTACCTGCTTGAACTCGGCTCCCTGCCACCTTGGACTCGGCTCCTTGACCTTGTGCCAGTTTGAGCTTGGTTCCATCTCACCCTGACACAGAGAACTGCTAGATGCAGCCAGCCCACAGCTGCTCTGAATTCCAGGCTCAGCTGACCCCTCTCCAAGATGGCTACTGGCTAGTTGCCCCCTCCTGGGGGAACATCTGAACCTGAATAACTCACCAGCCACTGTGGTCTGCTGCAGCCACTGCTCCATTCCACTGGTGCATTTCTCTGTGGAGGCCTCTGGGGTCAGTAGTCACTGTGTGTTTACAGATTTGAGCCGCCCCTCCCAAACAGTGAGTCAGGGCTCAGGGAGAAAGCACCACTCGCCGCCACCTCCTTCTGCATTGAGGTTTCTCTCTTTGCTCTCCCCTTGGGCTTCAATTCTTGCTTCAGATCCTTGCTGGGTCCCAGGAATCCACCTTCTCTTCCTCATGTTGCTACATTGCAGTGTCTGGACACCATATCTTGGAGAGGCTATTTCTCTGCTGGTCACCACTCTGCCATCTTCCCGAAGTCCTGTATGAGTAGTAGATTTTGTTTCCTAATTCAAAAATAGCTCCTTGTCATTTTGTAGTCCATAGAATTATTTACTGGTTTGTGTCTTTTTTTTTTTTTTAACCACTGATTTGAAATATCATTTTTATCATGTGACATTTGGCATGACACCTGTATCATATACTAAATGCCATTTGTCCATTCCTGGACTTGACTCATTGATCACTTACCTAGTCCCTGAGTCACTGTCATATTATAAATTATAGTAGCTTTAAATTTGATATTTTGGTATTTGGTAGGGAAGGTGTCCCTTCTAATTCGTCTTCCTCAAAATGAGTCAAAAGTTGGAAAGCATCTAAATATCCATCAATGGGGAAATTGTTAAGTAAATTACAGTGCATATGTCCAAGATATATATTATACTATTCAGCTGGGAAAAGGGGGGTATATTTATTACTGATAGAGACAATTGTCCATGATATATAATATGAAAAAGTCACAGAATACTGTGTTTAAGATGATCCAATTCGTGTAAAAACTGTTAAAAGCTGAACTTTGATACATTAAGATTTATTTGAACAAATATCAATTCATGAATTGGGCAGTTTAAAATGAAGTGGTTTGGGGGCTTCGCCTGAGGAGTCGGAGGGGAACGCTTTTACAGAGTAAGTGCAGAAGGAAGGAAAAAGTGTGTTTGGTTAAGTGGAGCAGAAGCCTTCCTTGGATCATTCCTGTGGGAAGTTTATAGATAGGAGTTAATTGGCAGTTTCTGTAGCATCACAAAGGATGGGAAATGAGCTTAAGGAGAGCTTCCTTCAAATTGATGCCACAGAATTACCACACTGAAAGAAACAGGACCACTGTACTGCCTTTTGGTGCAGCCCACTGCATTCTATGGGAATCGTGTTCCTGGGTTGTGTCACATAGTGGTGCTAGAATGACAACTGAGAAAAATGTCATGGCAAAGTTCACTAGCAACCTTTGAGAATACAGTTCCAGTAAGTGGTGAGGAGTCATAAGTGTATTAAACCACTACACAAATAGTCTGATTAAGAAGAGTTAAAAGATAATTTGCTAGAAATAGACATTAGAGTAGTAAGAATTCAGCTTAATAATATACAAGGTCACAACCATTCTTTTAGCTTTTGGGAAGATCATTTGTTACAAGATTTTATTAGTACTTTTGTTTTTAAATACCATGAATTAGTTATCATGATATCCACAAACATCCATAAGTTGAATAGTGTTGGAAGAAAATAAAGAACTGTATAAAACGTCACAGGACTTGGGGTTTTCCTTCTCGTCACTCATGGTGGTGTTTGAATCTTTTTCTCAGCGGACTCTATTAGTGACCCGTTCTTCCCCCGGACTACACAGATACTATTGGAATATCAGCTAGGGAGATGGGTGCCACGCCTTCGTGAACCCCGAGATTTATATGGTGTCTCTTCTTCTGGTCCGCTGAGCCCGACACGGTGGCCATACCACTGTGAGGTCATTGATGAAAAAGTCCAGCACATTGGTATGTTTTTAGTAGTTTTAAGCATGCAGACATTAATAAACTCACTTCGTCTACCTTGATTTTAATTAGGCGCCTCATGGTGTTAGAACAGTATATTCCAACAGAAATATTACATGAGTCGTATATGTACTTGTAAATTTTCTAGTAGCTACATTTATAAAGGTAAAAAAATTAATTTTAAAAATACATTTATTCTAAATATAACAAAAAGCACATTTTTCTTTTTATACAAAATCTTCCAAATCTGGTATGCATTTATATTTATAGATAATTCATATTAGTCACATTTCAGGTGTTCAAATACCACATGTGTTTAAGTAGAGGGGTTTAAGGTATGTGCCACAGCATGACTATGTCCAAGTCACAGTCACATTCGTAGAGACTGTGCCAGGATGTCCATTAACTGTAGTCCTGTTCGTGTTTGCTCACTGCGGCTACTCTTTCTCTCTCTCTGGACGTCCTTTCTTCCCAGTATGTCTTTATCCTTTATTGCCTCTTACTGTCTTTTTCTCTTTTTTCCTTTCTGTTCCTCTTTTATCTTTTTATGCCCATTTCTTTTTCTTTCCTTTCCCACTTTCTGATTCCTTTTAATGAACATTTATGGTACTGAAAAGTGCATATTTGAGTGTATATCATGTTCCCATATGTGTTCATCCTCAGATTTATTTTTTACTCTCCTAGAAGGAACTTGCAGCCTTAATGTCCACAGATACGATAGAAACATTCCCACTGTTCTGAAGTGTCCCACTGCTGTTGTGTTTCCCCTTTCGTTGATTATAGCGCACATACACACATTCTTGCCAGGCAGAGCTCTTACAGATATTCATTGGTAAATAAAAAACTCAACACTTAATTAGACATAATTAAGTAGAAACAGAGAATTTAGTGTTCTTAAATTAGATGCTGCTTAGGGATTTTTAAAAACTCTTTTCTCCTGACATCTGGTAGAAAGAGGGGCAGAGAGATGATAGATACAAGATAGATAGATAGATGATAAATAGGTAGATAGATGATAGATGAGAAGGACAGAAAAGGAAAGAACATTGGTTTTTGTTCATAGAGGGCAAAGTTAATTTTTCTTAAGAATTCTAGTCATAGGGTTAAAAATGTATTGAATTCACGCTTGCAGGAAATACATCTTCAAATTATAAATTCCATTGTTTTAAGAATATTTCAATATATATCCTAATTGGTTTCATTTATAATACTAGTTTATCATAGTTCATTGAAAAGAAAGATTTGCGTTATTATCTGTTTCTTTTTTGTAAGAATCTTTGTCATATGTCTTGTACTTTGAGTAACTACTATGAAGATAATGATAGTGTAATAAATGTTCTTTCTCTTATTTCTGAAATTGTTTTATTTCATAAAATAAAAAAATTTCACACTTGCTAGTACTTGTGAGCATCACTCATCTTCAGCAAAGGGTATGAGTGTGTACTTCTCTTCTGGAGTAGAGGGGTCTCTCTTCCTCTTTCTCCTTTCAGCACTCTTGCCATCATTCTCAACCCTCCTCTATGAGGCCTCTCCTCCTTGCTTCCATACCAAGAAGAGACATAAACGAAGTAAGCAGAGAAAAATACTGCTCTGCCACTGGGTGTGAGCCCTGCCCCAAACCTTTCCTCTGTGGCTTGCTTCTGTTTCACAGCCTCTTCCTTATGTACCTGTGACAGTGGGCTTGAAAAGGAGCAGGGAAGGGACACCTCTCTGCCTGAGTTTTCCCCTGTAACAGCAGTGAGAGGAGAGCAGGAGAGACCCAAATGGGCAGAGGGAAGCTGGAGTCCACCCTGCCACTGCTCCCCAGAACCCCCCAAGCCCACATCCTTTTCCTGTCTGCTTGTTTTCTCCCCATCTCATTAGACAGCCCCACTTTGCACCCTCAGTGCAGCTTGGTGGTCCACACTTCACCGGCCCCACTCTCCGCCCTTAGTCACAGGCTTAGCGTGGAGAAAGTTTCTGCTCCTCTTGTTTCTTGGTCAACTCCCACTTCCACTGAAACTCTTTCATGGTACAGCCTTTGTATTTCTAGCCTGTCCTATTTATTCCACATGTATTTCCTTAGCAAGGTGTTGTAGGAAAGAAGTTTTTGTGTAACAGTAGGCATGGGACTGAAATGAATAAAAGCTAGATCGAAGTAAGTTAAGGGTGATTATCAAAATTTGGTTCTTAGCAAGCATACTCTGATAAACTGCAAACTTGACCTTTCTGTACAAGTTATTTTTCCAATTCTGATTATAGATTTTCATATTTATTTACAATAAGGACAGTTTATTAATAAAAAGCACAAGCAGAGATTAATGAAATCTGTTTCTTTAACTGAAATTCTAGATGTCATGTAAGCTTTGATCAGCTGCATACACAAAGGCAAGTAGCTGAAATTCTTACTTGTCAGAATGGAAGCTATGTTTTAATTTGTGATTAATTTTGGCTTGATTAATATTTTCAACTAATGAGTGTTATTTTTAATTATAATTTTTATTGCTTATCTATATTATCAAATTGAGTATGTGTTGTTCAGTTGACTACACAGTGATGTGTATTTGCATCAATATGGTAGTCTGAGGTTCCTTTCTGTAGGCAGATTTGACCCCTATTCTTGAACAGAAATATATTTTTATTGCAATCCTCAACATATTTTCCCAGTCATGAAGTCATTTTTTCCATCAAATAATTCATGTTTGGAAAGATTTGCATAACGCATTAACAACTTGTGAGAAAGAAATGTGGTCCTAAAGAAGAGAAGGAAAGCTGGTAGCTAAAAAAGAAGATAGGTTCTATTCTTAGAACTCATCCTTTTGGGAGATGGAGGAAACTTGGACTTGTTATAAATACAGGAGACAATCACTATGAAGCGAGAGGCTAAAGATGCAGGGAAATAAAGAATAAAAGGTAGAATAAGAGTCCGGGGCGAGATAGAATGGCATCAAGGGCTCAAGAGAAATAGAAATTACAGTATGAAATTCATCATAAGCACAAAATAATCTTGAATTACTCAGTATATTAGAACATGTACTCATTAGAAATATTATGAGTTTTGTTATAATTAACAGTGTTCATTATTACTTCAAAGGAACCCTTAGTAAAATCCAGCCCCACATAAAAAAGTAAGCTTTAGCATAGCCTAGATTGAAAATATATAATCAAACTTTCCTGTTTTATTTTGAAATAGTATTCAAATAATAATGCTCCCTCCTTTTTTCCAGATTGGGCTCCTTTTTATCCTGAGCCAGTGTACATCCCAACAGGCCTTGAAATGGAACCCCTTTACCCAAGCTCCAAGGAAGACACTGTGGTTTACCTGGCTGAAGATGGTGGGCATAGAATGAGATATATTCTGGAAAATATAGTTTGGTCCCTGGGTCAATACCTTAGTTATATATTTTTTATGGTTTGTAGTGGAAATTTTAGTTTGCCAGGAAGTCTGTGTCCCTTAAAAATGTGTGGTTACATATGATTCAGATGTTTAGTGCTGATTATATTTTTGAAGATATATGGCAGTTCACAAATATAACATCATTGCCAGGCGTGGTGGCACATGCCTGTAATCCTAGCACTCAGGAGGCTGAGGCAGGAATATCGCTGCAACTTCGAGGTCAGCCTAGGCTATGTAGTGAGTTCAAAGCCAGTCTGAACTGCATAGCGAGACCGTGTCTCAAAAACAAAACAAAAAATCATGTTGTCTGTTAGAATGGAGTTATATTTCAAATGAATTATGTGTCATATGAGTTTTCAATGCAGTGGAATTCTCCACAACTGTTTCTCCCTTTCTCATCTATAGCTCACATTCACCCAATCATTCAAATGGTTTTCTTTTAATCCCATACCTCTTTGACACATTCCGTGGGGTTATAATCTTTACAAGAGAAAATACTCACATCGCAAGTCACATCCAAGATTTTATCTCAGAAAAAAATCCTTAACGCTCAAGATCAATATTTGCACTTTGTGAGCTCTATTAAAGCAAAATCCTGTGCCTACTCTTTTGAGAATGCAGATAATCAAACATAAGCTCAGCTTATATCCTGTGTTGTACTGCCTCTGAAGCATTAATTTGAGGAATTATGGGACTCCTGAAGAAACTTACTATCAGAGTTCAATATTTTGATGACATGTTTACCCCTTTGTTCTTGCCATTTTCTGAAGCAGTTCTAGAAGTCCTCTTTTGTGAATGTGTTTATAAGGTATGATTAAAAATACTGGTGAATGCCGCTGCCGAGAGCCATCCAACAAAGAGGCAGGCCCATAAAAACCTTACAGTGTGTCCTCATCCACCTTATTCAACACATCTGGCACTCTGCAACTTCTGGCTCTTCCCCAAAGTCAAAATAGCCATGAAAGAGAAACGTTTTAAATCGATTCAGGCACCCAAATATATGTCAGATCATTTGATATTGTTCAGCAGTTCTTGGATGCTCTATTCTGTTGCTTTTGTTTTGTGTTATTTTAAAAAATATGGTTCCATTTGGGCAGTTTTTATTGACTCATCTGCAAGCTCATTGTTTATCTCCTTTCTTCTATATAGTCTGTTGATGAACTCATCAAAGGTAGTGTCCATTTTTGTGAAAGATTTGTTGTAGGGAGTCTTTATTATATTTTTTCTAAAGAAAATGTTGAATTTTGTTCTAGCAGGTAGATAAAGTGTTGGCAGATCACTTTGTTTCTTTCAGGTATGGTTTAGTTTTTTAATAAGGGCAGGTCTAATTTTATTTTATCCTTAGTGAGAGGTCAAGGCCTTAACTCTTGGATGTGGTCCTTACACCAAAGGTACAGCCTTCCTGGAGTTGCAGTTAAAGCCTAAGGTGTTCTGTGAACTCTTTCACCCTGGATGAATTGGAATTCCAGTACATGTAGAATTGTACGTCCTCTGATATCTCAGTACGCCTTAGTCTCATTCTGTGACTGTGTAGCTGAGCCTTCAGTGAAGGATTAGATAGTGTAGACTATTGAGGCTCTCTTTTTCTGTGGCTTTCTTTTCTCTGGTTCCCTGCCTCACAAATTTCAGCAGTACCAAGTATTAAACAGTCTTACCTTACCTCAATAAGACTGTCATGCTGCTCTTTATTTATTTATTTATTTTTTTCTTTTCAGTACTGGGGATTGAATCCAGGACCTTCACACTGAGCTACATCATCAGTCCTTTTTTTATTTTTCGTTTTGAGACTGGGTCTCTCTAAGTGACTTAAATTGCCCAGGCTGGGTTTAAACTTGCAATCCTCCTACCTCAGCTTCCCAGAGTGCTGGAATGAGAGGGATGTGCACCACAGTCTTGCTGTTCTTAAGTGCCACTTTCCTAAACTGTGGTCCAGAAAATACCCCTATATGGAAATCCAGAGCCAAACATGGGCCCACTTCATGTTATTATCTTTTTTTAAAGACCCTATGTAGTTCTGCTCTATATAGTATTTGTTCTGTTCTATATAGTATTTCCAAATGCATGGAAACAGCTCATAATTTTTGTCCAGTTTTTAGCCATTTACAGTGAAAGGGAAAGTTCAGAGCAAGTTTTACTTTATCATGACCAGAAGTGGAATGAATATTTTCAATATGAAAAAAATATAAATTTATTTTAGTTATTGTTTTTCTAGTCTTAAGTACTCATAGACTCTAACATCAACATAAATCTACACAAATTAGTGTCAAGTTACTTTAAATTTAAAATCCTTCTACTTGTAGGACTGTGGTTTTGAACTCTATACAGAAGAGGCTGCATACTCTAGACATGTCTTGACATCTCTATGGCCTTCGTCTCTCATCAGCTTACAAAGAGCCCTGTTTTGTGTATTCCCGAGTTGGAGGCAACCGGACACCTTTGAAGCAGCCTATGGATGGCTGTGACAACACTTTGATGTTTGAAGCACGGTTTGAGAGTGGTAATCTACAGAAGGTAGTCAAAGTGTAGGTTTTAATTATTTTTATTTGAGGAGCTAGACCATTAGCTATTTATTATTTTCTGTATTACATACATTAAAAATTCTCAATATTCATTACTCAACTGTAACTCCAGAAGTATAGGTGCTAATTAGAGGTATCAAAGGTTTGCAACATTTATTTCACCTACTCTAGGTCATTATTTATAATTATACACACATTCATATTTTTAAAAGTTACTTGGTAAAGGAAATAGTCACAAATAACCAAGATTGTTATGTATATAAAAATATTCATGTGAAAACTTTTTACCTTAATTTAAGCATCTTCAGTGACTAAGCATATGGTAGAGATAGTTATCAAATACTGTCCTTGTATCAAAGGAGTTCACATTTATAATCTATGTAATTATATTAATTTACATGTGTTTTTAAACCTCTCAGTAAAAGTTCTGTCATATCCCTAGAACTGGAATTATTAGGAAATACAATTATGTATCTGAAGTTAAAAATTTTGGATTTTCCTTCAGTTCCAACAACTCTTTAGTGATTCATTTTATAGGAAACAATTACATCAAAATATATAATTTTTATGAAGTGCTTATGTTTTATGTGTATCCCTGAATTACAAAAGAATGCAAGCCTTTAGAAGTAGCATAGTGTATTAGTCAACTTTTTGTTGCTGAGACACAATACCCAACACCCACAGCTTGAAGGAAGAGAGGTTTAAATGGCTTATGGTTTCAGAGGATTCAGTTCATGGTCAGCTGGCTCCAAGGTAAAAGCATCATGGCAGAAGGGCATGGTAGAGCAAAGATTCTCAGTTCATGGTAGCCAGGAAGCAAAGCAGGGGAACAACACCAGAGAGAAGGGGCCAGGGACCAAATATAGAGCCTTAAGTTACACCTCCATGATCCACCCAAACACTCCTAAAAGTGCGCTTTACCAACCTAGGCAATTCTCAAGCCAATCAAGCTGACAATTAAGCTTAACCATTGCATTTTACTCCTGGTCAACTTGACACCCAAACACATTTTCTTAAACCGTACTTAATATCCAAATAAATACAGTAACAAGTTCATAATTCCACCTAATGTGATATAACCATCCTACATGCAAGCAAAAATACATTAATCCCTTCCCCAAAGTCTCAACCCTTCCAGCATTTCTCAAAAGTCCAAGTCAAAGTCTCCTCTGAGACTCACCTCTTTACTGTGAACCTCTAAAATTCAAAAGCAAGTTACTTAATCCCAAAATGCAATTGCAGTTTCTCATCGAATAAATGAGAAAATTTCAAAACTTTTAAATTACTTGCTATTTGACCTAAGTAAACACTGTTTCCCAAAAAAGCTTACTGCGAAGAAGTAAAACTTCTTAAAATTAAATAGTTTTACTCTTTAACTTAAATATCATTTTAACATTCTTATTTGTTTTTATCTTCCTTTCTTATGTATTAGGGCAGAATATGAATACCAATTGACTGTGCGCCCTGATCTCTTCACAAATAAACATACACAGTGGTACTACTTCCAAGTGACTAATACCCAAGCAGAAATGGTCTACAGATTCACTATTGTCAACTTCACCAAGCCTGCTAGTCTTTACAATCGTGGTATGCGCCCACTGTTCTATTCTGAAAAAGAGGCCGAGGCTCATAATATTGGCTGGCAGAGAATAGGAGACCAGATCAAGTATTACAGGAACAACCTGGGGCAAGATGGGCGCCATTTTTTCTCTCTTACATGGACATTTCAATTTCCACACAACAAGGATACCTGCTACTTTGCTCACTGCTATCCATACACTTATACCAACCTACAAGAATACCTTTCTGGCATCAACAACGACCCTGTCAGGTCAAAGTTTTGTAAAATACGTGTTTTGTGCCACACACTTGCTAGGAACATGGTGTATGTTTTAACAATCACCACTCCCTTGAAGAACACTGACTCCAGAAAGCGAAAGGCTGTGATTTTGACTGCAAGGGTCCATCCAGGAGAAACCAACAGCTCTTGGATTATGAAAGGCTTCCTCGATTACATTTTAGGAGACTCAAATGATGCACAGTTGCTTCGGGACACTTTTGTCTTCAAGGTGGTACCCATGCTGAATCCAGATGGTGTGATTGTGGGAAATTATCGGTGTTCCTTAACTGGACGGGATTTAAACCGTAATTATACATCTCTTCTGAAGGAATGTTATCCTTCTGTTTGGTATACCCGGAATATGGTTCATAGGTAAAATAAGCCTCAAATTACCTCTCTGCTTAACTGGTAAACTTGATAGTAAGAATTTTGCTCCTACAATCCCATTCATTTTACTCTAACCTTTTGCAAGATAGTTTATAACTACTTTTTCCCTATTCTTCACAACTGTGATTCTATACCCTTCTGGCATTTATACCACTACTTCCACTATCTTACTCTTAAATAGCGAAATAGGTTCTAGAATATTTTGATGGCTCTGTAAACTAATAGGAACTTTGTATATCCCAATTCGGTTTCTTGCTAAAAGCTCACAGTACCATTGATGTTTGCATTGGTATCACTGCATCCCTTATATGTGAAAATTAACTACATCTCAGAGAGCCCTCTGGCATTGTGTTGGTCATACATTGCTGGACAAGCCTTTGACTATTAGGTTACATTGTTATTTAAATTTTCACGAATAAGTTTTATTTGCCTCTAGAAAAATTGAACAGCTTTAAATTTTCCAAAGAATCTCCAACAGTAAACTGCACATAATATTTAACTATGTATTGAATGACTAGGTGAATTCTTTGATAGATTTGGGTAATAACAATTAGGAATAGACATGTGTTGCAATAGAATGATTTATTGGAGTCAGAACACCCATTCCAAATCCAGAGCGTCTTAACCTTTTTTATTAACAGCATGGATTTCAGATTTAAGTATATCACATTGGAATCCCTGCTATATCACTTACTAACTGCATTGCCTTGTGCAATTTAAAAACCTGAGTCTCAGTTTTATCATCTGTAAAATGGGAATAATAATACCTCAAAGTTGAGAGGATTATATGAGAAAACTGTTACTAATATGCTCAGAATAGAGACAGGTATATTGAAAACTAAAGTAGCATCTGTGATGCCCGCACTCAGGAGGCTGAGGCAGGAAGATTGCTGCAAATTCAAGGCCAGCCTGTGCTATATTGTGAGTTCAAGGCCATCCTGAAGTACATAGCAAGACACTGTCTCAAAAAAAAAAAAAAAAAAAGAAAAAGAAAACTAAAATATTCAATGTGATTCTTTAACTGTTAAAAGAAAAAAGGTAACTAAGTCAAATATAGATGTGAAAACTCATTGTAAGTTGTTTAGAGTTATTCAAATGTTACCATAGTGAATATTGTCACAGTGAATGCTATCTCTTTATCCAGTTTTACTACCAGGACTCCTCACAGCAGCAAGCACAAGAACCCTGTTACAAAACTAAGGATCCCAAGAATAGTTCCTGTTCTCCTGAGGAGATAACAGGTTTTAGAAGCCCCTGGAAGGCTCCAGTTGTATCAGACAGCTTAACCTCAACTTTCGCTTTCATAGGAATCCTTTTATCTGCTTAGGAATATAGAAAGTGAAATGCAGAGCCCCACAATAAGACTGAAAACCCTGGTTTTTATGCTTCTCACAAATGTGAACCCCACGATTCCTTGAAATTATTTGGGAAATATTTAAGTAACAAAAGAGCACCTGTGACTTATTTTTTTCCTGGGGATGCAAACAGTAAAAAAGAGAGCTATGTGCAAAATGGTATCCTGGGTTGGATTTGGGGATAGAAAAAATGATATTAGTGGAAAAACTAGTGAAATCCAAACAAAGTTGAGAGTTTAGTTAATGTGCCAGTGTGTTGGTTTCTTTTAGTAACATACCATAATTATATAATATGTCAACATTAGGGGAAACTAGGAGACAGATATACAACAATACCCTCTACTATCTCTGCAACTTTTCTGTAAATCTAAAGTTATTCCAAAACAATAAACTTTGTAGTTAGGTGATAGATAGATGATAGATAGATAGGTATTGATAGATGATAGATAGATGGAGATAAATACAGGTATAGAGGTAGAGATAAAAGCAGTTCATGGTGCCTACTAAAATGTCTATAATGTCTACTTAATGCTCTTTGACATTAAAGGTTCCTGATCTGACACGTTTGATTACAGGCCAACAGCCTTTGGCTTGTCTCTCTGGAAACTGTTTACATGTGTTAGTTCTCATATGCCTTGTAGGAAGGTTAAAGTAGGAGTCTGTTCAGCAAGTTTCAGAAAGACTTCCAAGAAAGTGAAATACCTCAGTGTAATTAATCAAAAGTAGGTGAGTAAAATAAGTCAGTCACATATGTGTGCAAAGGTGAATGCTGTGAGTATATCTAACTATATTTCAAGCACATTAGAATAAGATACTTAGAATAAAATAATTACAGTATCTTAGTTAACTGTGGTAAGAAGAAAATCCAAACTGTTCCTAAAGTTATTTTAATTAATGTAAGGTGAAAGATATCAATATCTCTTTTACTTCAGAAGTAATAATATTTCTTTGGGAATTAATTAGAAATTGCTTTCCACTCACTTATAAGAAGTTCGAAGGTCATTAAACAGAGAAATTTAGGATTTTAAAATGTACAGCATGCTACATACTTAAGGGTTTATCTTGATATTCATGCTTTATAATCTAGTTTTCTAACTAGTAATGATCTTTTACTGGCTTTATGTCAACTGCATGTTATCAATTAGAATTTATTAGGCACCAAATGAGATAAAGGCAATATATTAATATATTAACAGATTTTAGTTTGAAATTTTATTACAGTTTAAGGAGTATTTTTAATAAAGTACTCCTTTAGGTGTTTCAATCTTAAATATTTTTGTTATATTTCATATAATATCATAGCTAGCATTTTCATAGTTATAATACATAGTATGTAATTTTATTAGCATAATGCTATATAAAGCTTGAAAATATGAAAAAAAGACAAAATGTCAATTATTCTGCCATCTTAACACCACTTTTTTACCTTTTGAAAACCTCCTTTATTAGTCATTTCATCAATCAGTTTGAAGGGCTTTTTTTTATTGTTTTAAAATCATTGAGTACTAAATTATATAAAGATTGGACTCTTTAAAAATATACCATAATTTCTTTTCTTTACAATATTTGTTAGAAATTTATATGCTAATTTTTAGCAAATATCTAACTTATGTGCAGATCACCATTCTAAATAATTTAAAATATCTTTCATCCTTAATGAGCTTAAATATCAAAAGTATGAAAATACTTAGGCAAGTGCCAAGTAAATTATACCAGTAAAGTACTGCAGAAGTTCAAAAACATGAAAATTGATGGGCTTGATGAGTTAGGTAAGAAGTGAGATGCGAGTTTGGTTTTGAAGGATGGTGTTAGTATTTTTATTTATAAAGATACATAGGGAAGTGATTTCAGTCAATTAGTATTTTTATTTATAAAGATACATAGGGAAGTGATTTCAGTCAATCTATGTGAAACGTAATAGGCAGAGAGATGTGATTTGTTTTCTGTACACAACAGAAAAAGCAGATTGATACAACACCGAGATCTCACTGGAGAATCTTTTTTTTTTTTTTGTGGGTACCGGGGCGTCGACCTCAGGACCTCGTGCGCCAAAAGGCACCCGTGCCGCTGAGCGATATCACCGGCCCCTTTTTCGTATGTGGGATCCGGGAGTCGAACTCAGGCCCTCACGCTTGCAAGGCAGGCGCTTACGCTGCTGAGCCATCTCACCGGCCCTCACTGGAGAATCTTGAGAATAAGTTTTTTCCTTATAATGAAACACTACAGCATTCAGATTCTGTATATAGGTTAACAGGAAATAATAGATTTCTTAAAGTTCACATTAATAATAACATGAGGTACGGACATAAGAGAAAGACTTGAAAGCTGGGATATAAAAAATTCTAATTATTTGTATATAACATTTTATCCTTGAACCCACAGAAGAAAATTCAGAGGTAAAATTTAATAACATCCTTTTTCTTCTTGGTAGATTGATGGAGAAACGAGAAGTTATTTTATATTGTGATCTTCATGGCCACAGTAGAAAAGAGAACATCTTCATGTACGGCTGTGGTGGTAGTGACAGATCTAAAGCATTATACTTACAGCAACGAATATTTCCACTTATGCTGAGTAAAAATTGTCCAGATAAAGTAAGCTCCTTTAGGATTTTAACTTTTCATTTACTAAATGTTGTCCATGCAGGACAGTAGAACAGATAATCCTACTCAGTAACCTGTATTTTTATTTATTCTGACTGATTTATACAGTTTTCCGTAAGAAAAAAATGGTGTGGAACTGTTCAATGACCAATAATTTTAAAATATTAAAAAAGACAAAAATTCCCGTAGTCCTAACCTCTTAATACTACCACTGTTTTTTTGTTTTGTTTTGTTTTGTTTGTTAATGTGGGTACCGGGAGTTGACCTCAGGACATCATGCTTGCCAGGCAGGTGCTTATGCCGCTGAGCTATCTCACTGGCCCCTGTCTTGTTTTTTATACTTCCTCTATTTGCCATTTTCATCTGTTTGGCAGCCTTATCTTTTATTGCTTTAATATTTATTCAGTGCTTAAACTATACAAGCTAAAGATATAAGAAATTTATAATAGTGCTTTTAATTGTGTTTATTAGAATTTTACCAGGAAAAAGTTAGCAATATTTCAAAAATATAGAGAAGTTAGAATGAGAAAAGAAAACAGTGTATAACTATTTGCACAGATTGGAAATGTTGGAGCCACTCAGTTACCAGGATGTAAAAATGGTGTTCTCCATCCTTTGGAGAAAAGATTTTACTATAACAAAGAAAATTCATAGACTGCCTCTTAGGTTCTCAACCAACCAATTCAGTTATAAAGGACTCACTAGAAAGTACTCATTATTTTCTGGGAGTGATTAGGACCCAAAGACATAAAAAGGAAAGGTTGATCTGGTAAGAATAGTTATTCGCAGAAAGCATAGGCATTTATTACCCAAATAGTACTCATCACTTCAGAAAGATCAGAGAAAGCAGCCCCATACCTGAAGCTATCTATATATAAAGTTATGTCAATACTCATGGGGCAGTTTATTACTCCTATAAAGTGATTCCATTTTATTAAAATATGTAAATATTTATCTATTGATACATTTCTTCGGGTCTTAGATCTCTAACCAGTTGTACCTTATGTGAAATGGACCAGTTTCTTAAATATTACAACCAACCAGTTCACAGTTTAAACAGGTCTCCCACATAATACAAACACTTAAGAGCCAGGCATGATGGTACACACCTGTAATGCCAGCACTCAGGAGGCTGAGGGAGGAGTACTACTGTGGGTTCGAGGCCAGCCTGGGCTATATAGTGAGTTCAAGCCCACCCTGAACTATACAATGAGACCTTGTCTCAAAAAAACAAAAATAGACAAAAAGTGAACAAAAAACCCCCACATTTTAAGCATATTTTAAACAAAGACCTCCATTTCTTGATTTTCTCTTAAAAGTTTCTTATTAAAATCTGTGTGCAACTAAACTAAAATCAAAATGGATCAAAGATCTAAATATTAAAACAGAAACACTAAATCTGCTAGAAGATAAAATAGGTAGAACACTTGAAGATATAAGTGTAGGCAAGACTTTATGAACAAAAACAAAACCCCGATCCCATGGGAAATGTTATGAAGAATCAACAACTGGGTCTCATTAAAAAGCTTTTGCACAACAAGAGAAACCACCAGCAGAGTGAGGAGACAACCCACAGTGTGGGAAAAAATCTTTGCCAGCTGTTCCTTAGGCAAAGGACTAATATCTAGAATATATAAAGAACTAAAAAAAAAAAAAAAAGACCCCCCCCAAATTTAAAGACCCAATCAAAAAATGGGCATCTGAAATTAATAGACACTTCACAGATGAAGTAGAAACAGCAAATATATAAAAAATGTTCAACATCACTGGTCATTCAAGAGATACAAATTAAAACAATGCTGAGGTTCCATATCACTATCATCAAGAAATCAACCAATAACAAATGCAGGCAGAGCTGTGGGGAAAAAGGAACCCTTCTCCACTGTTGGTGGGAGTGTAGAATGTTGCAACTACTGTGGAAATCAGTGTGGAGATTCTTCAAAAAACTAGGACTAGAGGTCCCATTGGACCCAGCTATTCCCCTTGGTATCCTCCACAAAAAAGTAAAAGCATCATACCACAGCAATATATGCATGCCCATGTTTATAGCAGCACAGATGGTAATAGCTGAATCTTGGAAATAGCCCAAATGCCTATGAACTGATGAATAGAAAAAGAAGATTTGTTTTTTTTATACAATGGAGTACTACTCAGCCATAAACAAGGATAATCTTGGGCCGGTGAGATGGCTCAGCGGCGTAAGCGCCTGCCTTGCAAGCGCAAGGGCCCGAGTTCGACTCCCGGATCCCACATACGAAAAAGGGGCCAGTGATATCGCTCAGCGGCACGGGTGCCTGTTGGTGCGCGAGGTCCTGAGGTCGACCCCCCAGTACCCACAAAAAAAAAAAAAAACAAGAGTAATCTTGAGACATTTCTAGGTAAATGGATGCACCATGAGAACATACTCTTAAGTGAAATAAGTCAGACATATGTGTAAATACCACATTGTTTCTCTGGTGTGAGAAACTGAAAGTGTAAATAAGGACCAAAATGTGTAATATATATTGTGAAGAAAATGTTCAAATGGGAAGGGGAATTGAGGTGGGGGGAGAGAAGAAATGAGAAAAGGAAAAATGGAAATTAAGCTTTTGTAAATAGGGAGAGGAAGTGGGGTTGAAAGGGAGGGGAGGGGAATGGTAAAAAATAGAATCAAGATATATTATGTACAGGTTCAAATTCCATATGATGAATGTGATTATTATGTACACCTAAAAGTTACCAATAAACAATTAATTAAAAACTCTGTGAAAACCACAATTATAGTTGAATTTTTGAAATTCCTTTCTCACTAAACAAGAACTGGTAGGTAGACAGTAAGAAAGGATGTTTAAGAACTGAACAGCACCATCAACTAACCAGATTTAATTGACATTTACAGAACATTCTACTGAACAGCAGTATACACATTATATTCAAATGCACAAAGAACAATCACCAATATGGATCATACCCTGGTTTAAAACAAGTTTAATAAATTTTAAAGAATTGAAATCATACCTTAGTATGTTCTCTGACTATAATGGAATTAGACTAGAAGTAAATTTTAAAAAGAAGAAAATCTCCAAACCTTGAAGAATTAAGGCACATTTTAAAATAATCAATAGCCCAAACAGGAAATCGGAAAGATTAGACTTTAACCTGAAGGAAAACAAAAATATACTTCATATCAAAATCTGTGAAATTAAGCTGATGTAGTAGTGTTATCAGGTAGCTCCTTCTAAAAGCGGCTTACCAAATGTCACCTGGTTTAGGGTTGCTCGTCTCTCCTTCTTGAGTTAGATTCTAGGTTCTTTTTTTTTTTTTTTGTGGGTACTGGGGGGTCGACCTCAGGACCTCGCGCGCCAGCAGGCGCCCGTGCCGCTGAGCGATATCACCGGCCCCTTTTTCGTATGTGGGTTCCAGGAGTCGAACTCGGGCCCTCGCGCTTGCCGGGCAGGCGCTTAAGCCGCTGAGCCATCTCACCGGCCCCAGATTCTAGGTTCTTATCTCAATCAAAGAATTGAATGAGGGCCGGTGAGATGGCTCAGCGGCGTAAGCGCCTGCCTTGCAAGCGCGAGGGCCCGAGTTCAACTCCCGGATCCCACATACGAAAAAGGGGCCGGTGATATCGCTCAGTGGCACGGGTGCCTGTTGGCGTACGAGGTCCTGAGGTCGACCCCCCGGTACCCACAAAAAAAAAAAAAAAAAAAAGAATTGAATGAAACGAGCAAAAAGCAGTGACAAAGTTTATTTGAAAAAAGTAAAAGTGAGGATTGAGGTGGAAACGCTCCGTAGAATGAATTTGGGCCAAGCAAAAGAGGAAAAAACAAGATAAAAGTACACCTGGAGGACTCAGGGCCATCGTGAGGAAAGCTGCAATAGCAAGCTCTTTGTGGCTTTGGTGTGTCCATTATATTGTCCTTGTATTTCCTTGAGAAAACCCGCAAGAACTTCTACATACAGGTCCTGGGAGGCAGTGCTGGAATCCCAAGTCTCAGGCTGACATCAGGTCTAGGCCATCCTATTAATCCAACCTGCTCAAGTTCTCAGGAAAAGTGCATGTGCAGGACTTGGGAAACGGTCCATGATCTTGTAATCAACAGGTTACGCCTACTTCCACAGCCAGCTTTACCATGCCCTAATCACCTATCTCAGTAGTGCTTAGAAGAAATTGAAAGAAACAGAATGAGGAGTGGTATAACTGCAGACCTTGCAGGCATTGAAATGTCAATAAAGGAAAAGTCAACTCTGCACATAAATTTAACAACTTGTATGAAATGAACCAATTCCTTGAAAACTACAAATTACCAGAACTCACCAAGGTGAAATGTATAGTCTGAATGGTCCTAAAAAAAGATTCCAAAAACAACTTTCAAAATATGAAATGTCCAGATCAATAGATTCACTAAAGAATTTGACCAAATATTTAAAGACAGTGTTTTCCAGGATTATATCAACACAAGACAAAGACAATCTACAAGGAAAATACAAACTAATGTCTTTTATGAACATAGATGCAAAAATCCCCAACAAAATATTAGCGTGTTAAATCCAGCAATTTGTAAAAAGAGTAACACATCATGACCAGATTGGGTTTATCACAAGAATCTAAGACTAGATCATATTTGAAAATTAATCACTGTGATCCACTATGTTAAGGGCCTACAGAGGAAAAGCTGCATGGTCATATCAATTGACATAGGAAAAACATTTAACAATTCAGCATCCATTTATGATAAAAATGTACAGCAAATGTCAAAATAAAATAACTCTGCTTTAAGGGAAATAAGAAAATGGTTTATTCTGAACCAGCTATGAGTGACCATGACCCAGGAACACAGATTCAAGTTATCTGGATGACATGTGCACAATGGAAGCGGTTGCATGAACTGCTATAGACACAGAATGAAAGAGAAGCATGGATCAACATGTTTATAAAACACATAGATGTGGTCATCAGGGGTGTGGGCTATAGAAAATGAGAGATCTCTTCAGTGGGGTTCAGATGTGATCACAACCTTCACTTCTGGTCATCAGAGGCTAGAGTTATTTCAAGCTGAGCAATACATTCTAAGAGTTTTATGTAAAGGTCACAGGGACATCAGGTCAGATACAGAGGTTGATAGTAAATGGCTATTAAAGGAGCTAAAGATAGCCTGAGATAACTCTGGCTGAGATCTACAATATTCCTGCTCTACATAATCATGATACTCTAATGAGCCATGATCAAGCAGTATGCAGGATGTGGATGTATTAAAGTTCACCCATGAAAAAATATTTTGGGCTGTTCCTAATTTTTGAAAATATGATAAAGCTGCTATTATTTGTGTATAAAGGAATGAATATTGATACTTGCAACATCCTGAATAAGTCTCAAAGTCATTCTAAGAAGTCAGTCTCAAAAATTTGAATACTGTATGATTCCATTTATATAACAATATTGAAAAGACAAGGGCATAATGATAGCAGTTGACTGGTTGCCAGGGTGGAAGGTGACAGGAGGGCATGACTCTAAAGAGATAGCATGAAGTGGTTTTTTATGGACAATAGAATTATTCAGTATTCAGACTGCAGTGGTTGCTCTGCAAATCTCTATGTGTGTTAAAATTCACAGAATGAACCACAAGTTAATTTTATTTTATGTTAATTAAAAAATAAAATTATTTCCCTAAATCTCTAGACACTGATCCCTTTATAGACAGTCTTTCAGGATATCTTTCAAGTAGTCTTTCATATGAAAATAAAAAAAATCTTTGTTCTTTCTAGAAGTCTGCATCATTGACCTGCATTCTGAAACATGTATAAACCTCTTCCTAGAACTTTTCAAAAGGTATAAGATCCTATCTCAACAGTATGAAGGATTAGTCAGCTGACTTTGAATACATGCTAGATAAAGCTAAAAAGTAAATTATTGCAGAAATTATAATCTCCAGAAATAAATCACTTTTAAATGAGTTACCTCCATTGATCAGGAAATGAAGAGTAGCTCTCTAAGCTTTAATGAGAATTACAGATTTTACACAACTATTGTATTTTCAAACCTTTTTCATAAGAAAGATAAGGCTCTCATTTTCATTTGCTTCTTTTCAGTTTTCTTTCTCATCTTGCAAGTTTAATGTTCAGAAGAGCAAAGAAGGAACAGGAAGGGTGGTGATGTGGAAAATGGGAATCAGAAACAGCTTTACCATGGAAGCCACCTTTTGTGGATCTACTCTGGGTGAGGCCAGGTGTTCTCGTTCACTTCTCTGTCTCATAGCATTAAACAGAATGTGAAATTAATAGTATAAGCTGGTGATATAGTTCAGCAGCACAGCGCCTGCCTGGCAAGCACAAAGTCCTGAGTTTGATTACCAGTACAAAAAAGAAAAATAGTATAGACCAGCAATGGCGAAACTGTTAGATACTGAGTGCACAAACAGCAACCCAAAACCTACTTATTTATCGCAAAGTGCCAACACTGCAATTTGCTGACCACCAGTGCAAGAGTGCAAGGGGGCAATGTTCCACTAAACACCAGCCTTTGGCCTGCTCTGAAAAAGGCATCTGAGTGCATTTCTTACCTTATGAAGGCTTCTGCTAAAATCACAGCCAGGCCAAGCAAATACATACATATATATGTATCCTTGGTCTTATTTTCATAAATTCTTCACAAACAACTAAATAAGAAGCTGCAGATTTAAATATGCCAGGGGGACAGCACATTAGAAGAATCTCAGTCTTTTAATTAGAACATCTCTTTGCTAAATTGTAGATATTAAAATTCAATTTTTCATAAGAAAACTCAAAGCTAAAATCTTGTGTTAATAAAAACAAATGGGGGCCAGTGAGATGGCTCAGTGGCTTAAGCGCCTGCCCGGCAAGCGCGAGGGCCCGAGTTTGACTCCCGGATCCCACATACGAAAAAGGGGCCGGTGATATCGCTCAGCAGCACGGGCGCCTGCTGGCGCGCGAGGTCCTGAGGTCGACCCCCTGGTACCCACAAAAAAAATAAAATAAAATAAAATAAAAACAAATGTATTAAACTCACAGCCAGTCCAAGCAAATATATGTATAGCCTTGGTAGTGCACTGATTGGTCATGCCCATTCAGAAGTGAGTCACATCATTGCCTGGTGCTGCTAGTCCTTTCTGAGCATGCTCATGGCCCCTGTGTGCACTTATCTGATGTTCAGCTGCTGGGGCAGTACTGGGGCAACTTGGCTCAAGCGCTAACAGAGAGAGGTCTGTGTGCTCACTGCAGCATGTGTGCCATAGGTGCACTACCACAGGTAGACCATTTAGTAGAGAGTACATTCTTTTCATTTAAATGCATGCTGCCATTTAATCAATTCTATAAACAGGATGAATAAACTTCCACTACATGATATCTCTAGTTCATCATTTTCCTTTGTTTAGAAAGGAATATTTTAACATGTACATAAAATACTCTAATTGGCTCTTTCCTAAACTAATCTTCAAATGCTTGTTTTTTTTAAAGGATTCCTATAGATTTTTTAATGGAAGTTCCTAATTATTTTAAGGAAAAAAATGCACATACTTAAAATATTACAATAGAAATGGTTTCATTGAATATCCTACTTGCAAGGCAAAATTAGACTGGCTTTTTTAAAAAATCAATTTTATTGGTACACTTTTGACATACATAATAATCACATTTATCTTAGAGAATTTGTACCTGTACATATTATATCTTCTTTTTTTTTCTCACCCCTTCCTTTCCCTTCATTCTTCCCCTCTCCCTTTACAAAACATTGTTTCTATTTTTTCTTCCATTCTTTATTATGTTTTGTTAGTTCATATTTAGAAGGAAACACTTGGTTCCCTCAACTAAAAACAGAGATGTGTTCTGTAGTCCCATTTAAGAAGTCTTTTAGTCATATCCAGCCTGGTAATACAGCTAAAGTACTCCATATTAAGATAATGGCACATTGTCAGAAAATGTATAAACTCAAAGAAAAGTGCTAGAAGTCCACATACAATATTTTTAAACCATTTTGAAATTGATATATTAGTTATGATGATGAAAACATTTTCTCAAAATCTTTTCCTATTTTTCTCAGAATAATTACTATTATCATTTATAACTGTTAACCAAACAGTCTGTAACTGTCTCACTGAATTTTCTTTTTCTGTGCAACCTATACTGATGCGTGTTAAGTTAGCTTCGGTCCAAGTGGTGGAAGAGGAACAAGGAAAAATAATAAGCTGTCAAAAGACATGCCCTGGGAAAAGAAAATTCAAATAGGATATGGCATCATATCCATGTTTTGTTTAGACTCTCTTGCAAGCTAGGCCTACCTGCAAAGAAAAATGATTAACTCATTCCCAGGGGTGGATAAACTTATTGATGTTTTAGGTAATAAACGAGGCACTCATTTCAACACAAAAGATTTGGAGTCAATGGGATATCATTTTTGTGATTCGCTCTTGGACTATTGTGATCCTGACCGAAGCAAGGTGAGCCAAGCCCATCTGGTAAAGCGTCAGATTCCATTCCATCAGATAACACAACTAGTCTGGTAACCGGCATCAGTCTTCCCCTCTAGTATCCTAACAGTGTTCTGGGACCATTTGGTATTTAATTTCCTAGTAACTATCATTCCAGATGTCTATAAATATTTAGATAGTTTAATTAGGAAGTAATTACATAATGAATTTGTTTATAATTGTCTTTAGTATTATCAGTGCCTGAAAGAATTAGAAGAAATTGAGAAACATATGAACATGGAAAAAGTCTTTGAAGATTCAGAGTCTTGCCTAAGAGAAATCACACTGGATGTAGAGTCCAGGTGCGTCAAGACTGTTGAAGTAATGCACTTCGTTGTATTGTTTTACTCTGTTCTTTATAACAATACTGCGATATTATTGTTAATTCCACCCTGAAAATTCCCATTATAAGTGAAATCTCTCCCATGTGCATTATTTTGGCCAAACCCCATCAAGACTTTGTTTGATTTATTTTTAAATTAAAAAAAAAATTCAATATGAGCATTTCTACATACAGTGTACATTATTCACTTTATGTCAGAGACATACCATGTAGTTTTCATGCCCTCTTCCTGCCTTCCTCCCTTCTCTCTTTCTCTCTCTCTCTGTCGTAGATTTTATTTTTTAAAGCAGTTGTAGTCACAGCAAAATTGAGTGGAAAGTACAGAGATGTCCCAAATATCTCCTATCCCTGCACATGCATAGCTTCTGCCATTATCAACATCCCCTACAAGAGTACATTTTGCAATCGCCGAGTTTACATTGATATGTCATTGGCACCCAAGGTTCTTAGTTTACATGGTTCACTCTTGGTGTGTGCATTCTATGGGTTTGGGCAAATCTATAATGACATTAATCAAACTTTATGGTACCATACCAGAGTGTTTTCATCGCATGGATTTACTCAGTAATCCACCTATCCCTCCCCCCACCAACACCTGGCAATCACAGATCTTTTTAACTGTCTCCAGTTTTGCCTGCTCCAGAATGTCATTTGGTTGGAATTGTACAGTATATTACCTTTTCAAACTGGCTTCTTTCCATTAGCAATATGCATTTGAGTTTCTTCCACACCTTTTCACAGCATAATAGCTCTCTGCATTTTAACATGGATGTTAAAATGGATAACATGGATATTCTATCATCCGAATAAACCATAGTTTATCTGCTCACCTAATGAAAAACATTTTGGTTGCTTCCAAGTTTTAGCTCCTTGTTATCTACCCAAAGGAACTGAAAACAGATCCACAGTTAAACCTGCACATGGATGTTCAGTTCTTTTGGATAAACACCCAGAAGTGGAAATCACTGGATCATATGCTAGTTCTACTTTTAGTTTCTGAGGAACCTCCCTACTATTTTCAATAGCAGCTGCACTGTTTTGCATTCCCACCAACAGTATGCAAGATTTCCAGTTTCTTTACACCCTTACTGACGCTTGTCTTTTGATTTTTGTTTTGTTTTGTTTGATAACAGCCATACTTACAGGTGTGAAGTGATATCTCATTGCACTTTTGATTTTTATTTCCTTATGATTAGTGATGTTAAACACATTTTCATACAAATGTTGGGCATTTGTGTGTCTTCCTCACTGAAATGTGTATTCAAGTACTTAGCCCACTTTGATTACTGAGTGTAAGCTCCTTAAATATTTTAGAGATTAATCCCTCAACAGATATATGTTTTGTACAGATTTTCTCCCATCCCATACATTATCTTTTCACTCAATTGTTTCTTTTGTTGTACAGAAGGTTGGTGTTTGATACAGTCTCACTTGTTTATTTTTTGTTTTGTTGCCTGTGTTTTGGTATCACATCCATAAAATCATTGCCAAGATCAATGCATGAAGCTTTCTCCTTGTGTTTCTTCTAGGAACATTACATCTTACATTTAAGTACAATATTTAGTACATTTTAGTTCATTTTTTGTAATACAAAGTTTTAATTTCATTTTTTTGTATGTGGATACCAGTTTTTCCAATACCATTTCTTGAAAGACTGTGTTTTCCCCACTGTGTATCCTTGACACCCTTGAACATCAGTTCATTGTAGATATGAAAATTTGCACTGAGGCTCTATATTTTATCCCATTGGTCTACATGTCTATCTTTTTGCCAGCATCACACTTTTTTTATGTCAGTAGCTTTATAATAAATTTGAAATCAGAAAAAGTGATGCCTCTAGCTTTCTTTCTCAAGATTGATTTCACCTGTATAAAAAGAAAAAAAAAAAGAGGACTGGAGATGTAGCTCAGTGTGAAGGTCCTGAGTTCAATCCAAAGTACCAAAAAGAAAATGTATTTACCTAAAAGACACTTTATAGCTGGATCTAAGAAACAAAGTAAATAAAATAAAATCCACTGAGGCTCAGTTGTGAGTGCAGATGAGAAGTTGTCCAAATAAGACTTAAATTCCTTTTATAGCTGCTTGGAAACAAAGTGTGCTTCAAAATAAGTAAATGGGGGGCCGGTGAGATGGCTCAGCGGCGTAAGTGCCTGCCTGGCAAGCGCAAGGGCCCGAGTTCGACTCCCAGAACCCACATACGAAAAAGGGGCCGGTGATATCGCTCAGCAGCACGGGCGCCTGCTGGCGCGCAAGGTCCTGACGTCGACCCCCAGTACCCACACACACAAAAAAAATAATAAGTAAATGAAGAATTATTTTTATTTAAAAGCATTGATGCATTTGATTTGTATGGGCAAATATTTCCTTATAAAGAATGTAATATTTGCTGGTGAAAGAACAAACCACATTTTATAATTAAGTTATGAGGTAGTTCATAAAAGAAAGATAAAATAGTTTTTAAGAGGTACCTTACTTAGTGACAAAGTATTTTCTAATTCACTTTCAGTTCGATGCTGCAGTAAATATAATAAACTAGCTATATAATTTCTGAACCAAAAAGGGAAATATTTAAATAATAAAGAAAAAATATGCTTTAAAATGTAGGTGTCTATTTACCTTATTGTATATAGAAATCCAAATATATACATACAGTATGTGTATATATTTGCTTATTTCTAGAATACAACTCAAACACTTTTATTTCTCATTTACCAATCTGTATGACTTTTTATTTGCTTTTCTTGTCTTACTGCATTAGCTAGGACTTCCAGTTTGATATTGAATAGGACTGCTGGGAGGGACCATTCTTATCCTGTTCTCAGTCCTTGCAGGAAAGCAACTATTTCTCATCATCAAGTATCATGGTAGCTGTAGGGTTTGGGCAGATTTTTTTATTGAGTTGAGGAAGTTTCCCTCTTTAAGCGTAAGGAATATGGTGTTGGTCAGGTGAAATACACAATGACATCACAGTGTACTGATAGCCAAGGTGAGGGATTTTATAAGAACTCCAAGAGAGGGCCGGTGAGATGGCTCAGCGGCATACGCGCCTGCCTGGCAAGTGCGAGGGCCCGAGTTCGACTCCCGGAACCCACATACGAAGAAAGGGGCTGGTGATATCGCTCAGTGGCACGGGCGCCCGCTGGTGCACGAGGTTCTGAGGTCGACCCCCGGTACCCACAAAAAAAAAAAAAAAAAAAACTCCAAGAGAACAACCTCAAAAGCTGGTTATTTTTTTTTTTTTAATGTGGGTACCAGGAGTCAAACTCAGGACCTCGTGCTTGCAAGCAGGCGCTTGTGCCGCTGAGCTCTCTCACCGGCCCAAAAGCTGGTTATTTACACCCATGAATAGATGGCTCAACTATCACAGCTTCAGTGACAAAAACTACATATAAAAAGACATCACAAAGCTGTTAAATGCAACATTTTTTTAACAAACATCTGAATTATGCTCACAAACTGCATACTTAAGCCTCAAGAGACATAAATTCTATAAAACCTCTTAGCGTATTCTCTCAGCCTGTCTTGAATTGGACCTGAACTTCTGTTCAGTGAGTGACTTGGACTTGTTTTAGTCTCATATCCATGTGAAGGACTGGGATTGAGACCTCCTGTCTGTGTGTATTTTTTTTTTTTTTTTTTTTTTGGTCTGTGTCTATCTTATATGGTAAGGGTTTGTTGTGTAAATAAGCCATATATTTAAAAGATAATATCTTTCTGTTGTCTAATCTGTTCATGTCCCCTTACTCTGTTGTAAGATGCTCATGACATTTAGCTATCTGAGAGGTTTCTCATGAGTAGGTTTTGGATTCTGTGAAATTCTTTCCTTGCATCTATTGATATGATTTTTTTTCCTTTGGCCTATTAATGTGATGTATTGCATTAATTGATTTTTCAATGTTGAGCAGCAGTTGTACATTTGGAATTAATCCTACTTGGATCGTGTAATTCTTTTTAAATATTGTTGGATTTGGGGCTGGTGAGATGGCTCAGTGGTGTATGCGCCTGCCTGGCAAGCATGAGGGCCCGAGTTCGACTCCTGGATCCCACATACGAAGAAAGGGCCGGTGATATCGCTCAGCGGCACGGGCGCCTGCTGGCATGCGAGGTCCTGAGGTCGACCCCCAGTACCCACACACACAAAAAAAATGTTGGATTTAATTTGCTATTATATTAAGGATTTTATTTATCTGATATATTGGTCTGTAGTATTTCTTTCTTCTAGTGTCTTTTTTTGAGGGGGTGTTGGAGTAATGGTAGGCAGCCCCATAGAAAAAGTTAGAAAGAGTTCCTTATGTTTTTATTTTTCTGAACATATTGTAGAAGATTGATATTATTTCTTCCTTAAATGTTTGGTAAAATCCACCAGTGAGGCCTTTGAGACTCGTACCTTATGACTGGAGGGTCATTACAGGTTGATAGAATGTCCTTCTTGACATAGGCTGTTAGGTTCTCCATTGCCCTGTGAGTCCCCCCACTCTCTCTACAGTACCAGGGGTTGAAGCCAGGAATGATCTACATCCCCAGCCACATGTCCAACCAAAAAATACCTCTATTTTTAAGCTGCCTGGACCAAACACCTAATCCAAACACCTAAAATACCTTTGTAAATATTCTTCTCATAATTAGAATGTTTAACCATTTAAATAAGGTGGTAAAGTAAAACAAAGTAGAATTTTGTTGTTGGTGTTGTTATTATTGTTGTTAGACAAGGTCTCTTTATGTTGGGCTGGTGAGATGGCTCAGCGGCGTAAGCGCCTGCCTGGCAGGCGCAAGGGCCCGAGTTAGACTCCCGGAACCCACATATGAGAAAAGGGCCGGTGATATCGCTCAGCGGCATGGGCGCCTACTGGCACGTGAGGTCCTGAGGTCTACCCACGGTACCCACAAAAAAAAAAAAAAAAAAAAAACTCTCTTTATGTTATCCAGGCTGGCCTCAAATGATGCTCCTGCCTCAGCCTCCTAAGTAGCTGAGACTACAGATGTGCTGGGGTTTCCTCACCTGGCAACAGGTGAAATTTTAAAATGCCACCAAAACATTCTGCTTGTTTTGTTTTGTAGTAGCCGAGGTTCTGACAGTTCGGAATCCAATGAATCTCAGACTTATCTTCTACAGGTAACTTCTCAGGTATAATTAAATTTTTTTGCTTATGATATAGATATGTTAAGCAGGTATTCTTTTTATTTGTGATTAACAATCAGCCAAAAAAAGTTTGCAGTTGTGTAATAATATATAGTAATAATTGCTTTTTTTGTTTATGTACATATCTTTAAATCATAGAATTTTTTAACTTTAGGGTTTTTATTCTAATGCCTTACCTTATAGACAAGAATAGTTAAGATCCAGAGAGATTAAATTACTTCCAGAGCCACACCACTTGCTAGTGCAGAGGTGGAACCTAGCATACATCACCTGACTGCTAGTGCAATATTCACTTACACATGTATTACTCAACCACACACAGAGCTCCAACCGTGTGTCAGACATCAGTGCTGGGACAGAGCAGGGAATGAAATGAAACAAAGGCTTTACTTTCGTATCTCAAATTGTGGTTGGGAGAAACACAACAGACAGATAATAAGTAAATGCGTAGGGAGGACGTTAAAGCAGGATGGGGAATAAGTTCAGGTGGCCATTACAGTTCTGGATGCAGTCACCAAAATGAAGAGGTGACACCTCAGGGACTAAGGGAGCAAGACAAGCAGATCCGAGGTGTGTTAGCTGCCTTTTGCTGTGTAACAGCTTCAAAACTTCAGTGGCTTATAAGCTTGTATTTTCTCACACATGAAACTGGCTCTTCCAGAATTGGATGGAGTCAACTGGTCTTGGCTTCAGGCTTCAGGTTGAGTTCTGTGTCATATATTTCTCTTTTCCTTGGACTAAACTTTACTCAAGGGAAAATTCAGTGGTTAAAAACCCAAAGTGTAAGTGGGAAAACCAAGCAATATAAGCCCATTTAAAGCTATATTTCCTCTTGGCAAACATATGTCATATTACAACCATACCTTTTACCATATTCATTAACAGGCCATTAACTATAGTAAGTCACAGAGCCAAGTCCAACATCCAGTAGAATGGGTAAGTATATCCCATCTAGAGTGGGAGATCTTACAAAATCATCTGGTAAAGACTGTGGATATAAAATCTTACCACAGAGGAGTGAAAACTTGGAAACAACAACCCAATATTTCAGGGTTCACTTCCTGGGTTACAAATATTCATTTCCTACTCAAGTACAAAATATACTAGTACTCATGAATCTCCAAGGCACTCCAAGTCTAGTCCAATCATAGCATCAGCCTTAAAGTTCACATCATGATCCACATCAGCTATAGACATATCTCCTCTTGATCCAGAGCTTGTGAAATAACAAAGCAAGTTATCACATATCTAATCTATAATGATGGAACAGATAAGAAAATTATAATGAACACCATCACTCAAAAGAAAAAATAAAGAATGAAGAACATGTGGCAGTCATCGAGCTCCCCCAAAAAATCCAATTTGTGTGTACGTGTGTGGTACTGAGGATTGAATCCAGGACCTGCCCACTAAGATATACCCCTATTCCCTTTCATTTTTTATTTTGAGACTGATCTCGCTAACTGCCCAGGCTGGCCTCCAACTTGCAATCTTCCTGCCTCAGCTTCCCAAGTAGCTGGGATTACAGGAATGCACTATAACATCCAGCTAAAATTTTATTGTGTAAATATTTGAGACATTACCTATCCTGGGAATTGGGAAATGTTTCTTGATTAGGCCCCAATTATGTTCATTTTAGAACTTCCTGTGTTTGCTTTGTATATTTATTTGCACTTATTGGGATGAAAAGGACCAATACTTCTCCATCTTCTAAGAAGTAGGAGTCTCAAGATAGTTTTTTTGTCTACATATATATTATCTTTGATGTGTTAATTAAATATTAATTTTAAATAGTTCTTTTAACTAGATAGAAACCCAGGAAAAATATCTGGAAACAAAGAAAGAGAGGAATTCTACCATAGCAAGCCATCAAAATGCCAAAGCAGAGGTAAATCTTTATTAATCTGGTTGTTAAGAATTTTTGAAAAAATAATGCAAAAGAATGGCAAGTTGTCTGGTACGGTAGTAGTGTGTGTGTCTGGGAAGCTGAGGCAGGAGAATCACAACTTCCAGCCAAGCCTGGGCAACTCAGTGCCTTGGCAAGACACTGTCTCAAAATATAAAAATAAAAAGGGCTGGGGATGTAGCTCAGTGTGAAGGCCCTAGGTTCAATCCTCAATGCCATGAAAACAAACAAACAAAGAACAGCAAGAAATTTTCTCTTACATTCTAATTTTTTTCCAGGAAAAGTTAATGATTAAAGTTTTGCTCATATTATTTCCTATTTATAAAAACACAAAAAATCTTTTGACAGATGAGAGGCAGATCTTATTAAGGTGCCATATTTAAATTTCATTTCTACTTACCTTTTCTAAAAATATTTGAGGAAGTTTGCAAGGTACATCCATGATAGTAAGAAGAAAGAAATTAAAACTAAGAAAAAATAAAGGGGAATACAAGGGAATAAAAATAGGTGGTGCTGAGAGACTGACTTCTGTATAACTGCATGAGGAGCTCTGCAGATCCGTTCACCAGAAAAACTGCTGAATACAAAGGTAGGAAAGAAAGAAAGAAGGAAAGGAAAGAAGGAAGGAAGGAAAGAAGGAAAGAGGTCTCTGCAAGTGAAAAAAAATCTATTCAAGAAAATCTAATCAAATTCATTAAAAAGAACAGGACCTTGTGATATTGGATCCAGATTGCACTTCTCTCCCCATCTCCCAGCTCAGTGGGACACAAATTTCATTCCAGACCTGAGCAGCAGAGAAAAGTAGGGACTGAGCTCCCACAGCCACCAGAAAGCTGACTTCCCAGAAGCAGGACATCAGTATTTCGTATTCTCTTCCAGCTGCCTGCACCTGAAGCTAAGTTTCAAGGGTGGAAGGTCCTCTGTTCTACCCAGACCCCATGCATGGATGGAGGTTCTGCCTTGGGTGCTACACACTGAGACTACTTGGGCCCTGGTGTCCCTTGCCTTGCCTTGCAAAGCAGTGGTTCCATACTGGAAGAGGGAGGTGGAGAAGACCTAAGGCTATTGCGCTCCCCTCACCTACAGCTAACCTCCTGAAGTACTGTATCACTCAGAAGAGTGTGTTTTTGGCTCCATCTCTGGCTCCAGACCCAAGGTTTAGAAATTTTGCCTTGAGAGAGAACCAAGCCATAAAACAGATAGCTTCCTAATCTCTTCCCAAAAGAATTGACTTCCTTTGTAACAGAACATGGAGAAGTTTAAGCTTAAGGATATCCTCAAACAGTGCAAATATAGTAAAAGGCAATTGGGAGGAAATTGGTAGATTCATTGGAGATAATGACTAAACTGTATACAGGCTCCTTTGCCAAGAGAAATGGGGAAAGAGAGATATGGGAGGAGCACTCCTGAGTTACGAACAAATTTCAGGCACTGGCCTCCAGAACTGTGTGGTGGATTAACTAATGGTCATCTTATAACACCCAACTGAACTGAATCAGCGTGGCTCTGCTGTGGAAGGCCCACCTGAGGATTGTTGCCAACGGCATAAAAGGAGAACTAAAGGGGAAGATGGTGTGCTGGTGATTCTCCTGGAGAAGCTTATCACACTGGCTTTCCTAATATGAACTCAGCTGTTCTTGTGGTCAGAGGAGCTCGGGTCCTGACTGTTGCTAAGGATGGCTGCGGTTCTTCTCAGGGGAGCTCTGATCCTTACCTTGAGTGTCGCTTCCTGGCTCCAGTGCAGATCTCTCAGCCTGCTGGCACAGATCCTTCACCCCACTGGCACAGACTTTCTTTCTTCTACCATGATGTTTGGGCCTTCCCAGCACAGATCCTTGATACAGACTTGTAGAAGGCACTGTCGTAGGATCTAGGCCTCTAGCTGGACTCATGGAGGACATTGCCATGGGCTCTGGGTCTTCAACTGGACTCGTGCAGTACACTGCCGTGGGATCCAGGCCCTCAGCTGGATTCTTTGTGTCTCTAGTGTGTGGACAGATAGTTTGCACTCTTCTGTATTTGACTCTTTGGGTATTATAAAATAATCCTATAAGTTGTGTGCCCTGTATTAAATACATTCCCTTGTAAACTCTGACTACAACACTATGCTTTCAAAGGAGACCAACTTGAAGTGGAATAGTCTGAACAGCAAGGTATGCTCCAGGGCTGTGCAACGAGTCAGAAATTAGTGGAGTTTTAACATCTTCATGTCATCAGGCAAAGAGCCCTGCCAAAACCCCTATCATCCCAGGGTAAATGTGAGCACACTAAACTGCGCTCCAGAGGACAGTGGCAGAGGGTTAGCACCGCAGAGCACAGATGGATCTCACTAAAATAACCCAGCCAGTCACTACACAAATAAGCAAGTGCCAATTATGAGACTTGGAAGAGGTGGGGGGAGGAAAACCAATACCCAGAGTTCATTACATTGTCTACGTGAGAAAGGAGCCTGACGAACACAAAGGAAGTACAGTTAAAGTGATATCCCGGGCCAGTGAGATAGCTCAGCAGCATAAATGCCTGCCTGGCAAGCGCAAGGTCCTGAGTTCGACTCCTGGTACCCACATATGAAAAAAGGGCTGGTGATGTTGCTCAGTGGCACGGGCGCCTGCTGGCGCTCGAGGTCCTGAGGTCAACCCCTGGTACCCACAAAAAAAAAAAAAAAAAAAAAGTGATATCCCTTGTTAGCAGGATTGAAACAATCCATCCTTGGATCCAGTCAATCAATCCTTAAGCATCTGTTACTGGCGGAGAACCTGAAGAAGGAGAACTAAGTACCTTGCTCACCCAGAAGATGAGATTTATATTCAAACATTCAAACAAATAAGCATATCAGAAGTTGTTCTTTAGAAAAATTTCCTGTGTTAATAATGGTGATTGTGCACCAGAGGGAAAGTTAAAACAAGCCATGACAAGTTCATTCCTTGTGCACCAAATGCACCTCATCTGCTGAATAAAGATTAAATGAGCAGAATCTAATGAAGCAATTAATTTTGTATAAATCCAAGCTCTTTGTCTCACGAAGTCCAAGAATGAAATTTTGAACAAAAGGAGGAAGTTAGAAGAGTGCTTAAGGGCCGACGATATAGCTCAGCAGCATAAATGACTGCCTGGCAAGTGCGAGGTCCTGAGTTTGACTCCTGGTACCTGCATATAAAATACAAAACAAAACAAAACAAAAAGAAAAAAAAGAAGAGTGCTTATTGGAAAGAATAAAAATAAGAAGGAAAGGCTCTTGATGGATACCCACCCCTGGGGAATTCAGAAGTGGAATTTCTGATGTGCTTTTCTTTGCTCTGGTCTTACACAGATAAGCAGAGGGCAGGAAGTTGTGTAGAGTTTTAAAAAATAATCAGCTATTTAGCTAGAAACCAGTCACTCTGCATTTCTAAATTTCCCATCTGGAAAGCAGGGTCAGCTAATTCAGCATATTTTTACATAAGACCTTCTTCTTGGAGGAAATGTCCTTAGCTCTCCATTCTTATCTTAGCCTGTCATCTTTTTCTCTTATGTTTTCTTTTACATTTCTGAACTTAACTTGATGCCTGAATTAGCTCTTAAATCAGGTGTGCGGTTTTATTTTAGGCTGCTCCCGAACTGCCTACTTTTTCTTATTTGTTTAGTTTGTTTTGTTGAGACAGGGTCTCGCTGTGTAGTTCAGGCTGGCCTTGAACTCATGGTGATCCTCCTGCCTCAGCCTCCTGAATATTGGGTTTATAGGCATGTGCCACCAGGCCCAGATCTACCAACTTTTAAACTAAATAACTAACCTGTTACATGGCTCCACATAAACTTTAAAAATTATTTTTCTCTATTCTTCAATTCTATTTTTAACTTTTTATTTTATTTTGAAAGAATTACACATTTACAGGATGTTGTTTTTTAAAAAATATCCAAGAGGCCCTATACACCTTCACTCCTTCCTGCTCACCCAGTGTTGGCACCTGACATAAATATAGTACTACATCAACACCGTGGAGTATTGATACAGTGCACAGAGTACACCTACATGGAGCATGCCAGCACCCGCATGTGCGTGTATACGTACACACACATATCGTTCTGTGTAACTGGTCACACCATGCTGAAACTCCCACCACATCCAAGACAGAGAATGGTCTCATTACCACAAGGTCCCCTCACACTACCCCTTCATAGCCACCCTTGCTCCCTTCTTCCACAGATTTTTTCCTCTGGCAACCATCAATCTGTTCTACAGTTTAGAATTACACCATTTCAAGAACGTTATATAAATAAGATTTTAAAATTCTTTTTCTGATAAATGAATCCTCTAATTTTTCTTATTGTGTTGTCATTTGCAGTACCTAATAAACAAAGGAAGTTTTGTTTGGGGATTTTTTTTTCATATTTTTATATTGCAAGAATGTATTTATTTAGTTCTCAACACACCCATATAGTGTTTTCTTTCAATTATTCAAGCTATATTTAATGTAAAAAATGATGAATTGCTTTATAGTAACTGTTTATGTATTTGATTCTTTTCTGCTTGGTGCTTTAAAACTTGTTATGAAATCATAATCTATATTTAATTTTGGATATTTCCAAATGGAAAATAACTCTTTTAGCCAAATGCTTTTAGAAAAATTCATAGTGCATGCCCATAAGCTAATACGAGTTCTTAGTCACTGCCTGAAATTTCTTTTCTAATTACCATGAACAAAAAATGTGAATGATCTCACCTTAATTGAGGTAAATGGTGGAGGACTACTTACACCCATGCTTTTGAGCTTACTGTCTCTTGCGTGCTTGTAAGACATCAACACATGCCTAAATATTAGTAAGTTATTTTTAAAGTATCTTAACTTTATTTACTACCAATACACTCTCAACCATTGATTTTTAAGACTGTCAGCAAAAATAATAGTAGATTACTATGGTTACAAATTGTAGATTTTGCTCCTAAGCTCCCTAGCCTAGTGATACATTTTTGGAATAATGGCTCGTAGTATTATTTCACTCAAAATATGAAGTCTAAAAATGACACCAAGAGTTCAAGTCAGGTCTTATTACATTTTATTTTTTTATTTTGAGACAGGGTCTCGCTAAATCCTGAAGTAGCCCAGGCTGGGCTCCAACTTCAGCCCTCCTGCCTCAGCTCCCATATTGCCAGGATTACAGGTGTGCACTACCACACCCAGCTCCATAGGGAAATTTTCTTCAGCCTGATTTTTACCAATTACCAAATTCCAATGATTACATAATATCACTACTTCTCTATGTTATTTTTTTCTAGACTATGTCTCTTTCCCTCTTCAATAACCAAGTTTTGATTTTCACCTTTTTCTCCCATTTTCATAAAGATTGTGTTAGATTTTTTTGTTTGTTTGTTTGTTTTTTTGTTTTGTTTTGTTTTTGCTGCCAATCAACTATATCTGCAAATAAGTGGACTAGCTTTAAACTTGATTTCATGAATTTTTGTTTGTGGGGCATTTTTGAATTATTTTTGTTTTTGTTTCCTACCAGGGATCTTATTATGTTGTCCAGCCTGGTCTTAAATCTTAGGCTCGAGCAATCCTCCCACTTCTGCCCCGCAAGTAGCTGGAACTACAGGCATATAACATTGTGCTTGGCTTTAGCTCTATTTCATGGTCTACTTTTTTGAGCTGATAGTGTTTCATGTTGGTAAAAAAAAAAAAAAATGTTTTCAATTCCTTTTTCTTTCCTCAGTCTTACAGAAAATTCTTTAAAATATTCCCATATGTACGGATTTGTAAAAGTCTGAAAACACTTTAAATGTTTTCTGGGTCACATAATAATCAGTGGACTACTCAAGATTAGCAGTCACAATTCCAGTGTATGTTTCTTTTAGTGCAGCTGGGCCATTAGCAAGTCCCCAACTCAAAATCAACTGTGTGTGTTCACACTCTTCCTTATTCACTTCTTTACAAGCATCAAGAAAATACTTGTCGGGGCCGGTGAGATGGCTCAGCGGCTTAAGCGCCTGCCCGGCAAGCACGAGGGCCCGAGTTTGACTCCCGGATCCCACATATGAAAAAGGGACCGGTGATATCGCTCAGCAGCACGGGCGCCTGCTGGCGCGCGAGGTCCTGAGGTCGACCCCCCGGTACCCACAAAAAAAAAAAAAAAAGAAAATACTTGTCATATTTTGCATATAAGCACAATTTTGCAGTCTGTTTCTAGATTTTCATAAAATTTTATATATTTTCACTCTTTTTTATACTTGTCCTGTATCTTTATTCTTCAACTTTAAATAAGTGAGCTTATAAGCATATTTTTGTCTCTTTCTCAATATATATATATGTTCTATGTGAAATGGAAAAATTTTAAACTCCCACTAGAAATTGTGAAAAAAAAAAAATATATATATATATATATATTGCTATTCACTGATGCAGGAAAAAGTAAAAGATATTGAAGATTCAGATTTATGAGTTTTTTTTGCCATAGTAAACTTATAAAAAGGTCTGGTATATAGTTCAATGGTAAGGTGTTTGTCTAGCATGCACAAGGCCCTGGGTTCAATCACCAGAACCAGGAATAAATAAGATGCTTATAGATAGATAGCCTAAACCTATAGTAATAAGCCTGTAATCCCAGCACTAGGAAGGCTGAGGCAGGAGGATCACTGGGAGTTTGAGACCAGCCAGAGCTACATAATAAGTTCAAACCCAACTAGGCTATGTAGTGAGACCTTGTCTCGAAAAAGCAATCAAACAAAACCTATAAAAATAAAATGAGAAATGTCCGTCAAAATCCCATCATACCATAAATTATATAGGAAACATACTCTATTTTTTCCTTATTATTTTTAAAATTAATTTTATTGGGGGCCGGTGATATAGCTCAGCGGCATAAGTGCCTGCCTGGCAAGCACGAGGTCCTGAGTTTGACTCACAGCGGTACCCACATATAAAAAAAATTAATTTTACTGGTACATTTTAGATATACATAATAAAATTCATCATAGGGAATTTGTACCTGTACATGGTATATCTTGATTCTTCCTTTTTTCCCAGTCCCCTCCCCTCCCTTCAACCCCTCCTGCCCTCCTTATTTACAAAAGCTTTGTTTCCATTTTTTCTTTCTATTCTCTTTTTTCTTTTCTCTTCCTCCCTTCCCCCTCCCCCTAATTCCCCTTCCCATTTGAACATTTTCTTCCTATTTGACAATATTATACATTTCCCATCATACCATAAATTATATAGGAAATATACTCTATTTTTATGTCTATGTTTATAATAGAGTATTTTTACCTTCTGATTTTCTGTTTCTATCAGGTTTATGATACAGAACATTTACTGCAGACACACAAAGAATCAAATTCTGATGTGAAAGGTAACGTTCTGCTTCTCCCTTTTTGTAAACAATTAATTCATTTACCAGGGAACGCTGTTCTTGTGCCTCAACTTTGAGATCGCCACTGCGCTTTGTGCTAAGGATGTTGAGAAGTATATTATACCATTTCTTCTCTCAGGAGCTCTTCTTTTAAGCAGGGAAGAAAAGCCAGTGAACAAGCACTACGTTACAGGTGCAACACCAGGAGTCAGTACAGGTTTACCATTGAGCAGAGAGCAAGGAGTGGTCACTTACATCACAGGGCAAAGAGGTCCACGTGGTTGAGAGATGTCCCCACACTTTCCCCAAAGAGAGTATAGGGATTTAATACTTTAAAAACCATCTTGTTCCTGTCACTTCATAGAAGATGATCTCAGGAGAGAAATTATAGACCATCCATCTACTTCTATTGCAAACTGCTAAGTCTGATGTGACTCTCTAGCTGACTCTCTAGCATATCTGGGTTTGTTTTTTTTTTCTGTCATCTTTAATTGAGGTCCTTTAAAAATTTTTAAGTAATATTTAATCCAAAAATGGGCATCTGAAATGAATAGACATTCCTCAGATGAAGAAGTACAAACAGCAAATAAATATATGAAAAAATTGGACAGTATCACTGGTCATTTGGCAGATGCAGATGAAAACACTGAGATTCCATCTCACTCCAGAAAGAATGACTATCAAGAAATCAACCAATAACAAATGCTAGCAAGGCTGTAGGGAAAAAGAAATCCTTCTCCATTGTTGGTGGGAGTGTAAACAGGTACATCCACTATGGAAATCAGTATGGAGTTTCCTCAAAAAACTAAAACTAGAGGTTCCATTTGACCCAGTTGTTACCCTCCTAGGTATTTTCCCAAAAGAGTTAAAACATCATACTGCAGTGATATGTGCACACCCATGTTTCTAGCAGCACAGTTTGTAATAGCTAAATCTTGGAAACAGCCCATATGCCTATCAACAAATGAATGGATAAAGAAAATGTGATATTTATATACATGGAATACTACTCTGCCATAAAGAAAGTGTCTTGGTTACTTTTTTCATTGCTGAGACAAAAACCCAGCACCCAAAGTTAAAGGAGGGAAGGTTTATTTTGGCTCACACTTTGTAGATGTTTCAGTCCATAATCGGCTAGATCCAAGGAAGCGAGGCATGGTAGAAGGGCACTGCAGAGGAGAAACAGTTCATGGCAGGCAAAGGTAGCAAACTACTGGCAACAATAGTAGCTCCTTTCTGCCCCTTTTATATTCTGTCTAGGCTACCCAGCTTAGGATGGGTGCCAAACCAATCGGTGGACTAATTTAGTAATGACACACCCTTAATTCCAGCACCCTTAATCTTACTATTGCACCATGAATCAATCCCAGCGTCACACACTGAAAAGCCTCCTCTAAAAAGTCCCACCTCTGACCTCATGAGGCTTTGCGGGGACATCTAGACACAAACCATAAAAGAAGGATAAAGCTGAGTCATTTGTCGGAAAATGGATGTACCTCTAGACCATAATTTTAAGTGAAATAAGTTAGACACACAATTTTAAATATCTCATTGTTTCTCTTTCGTGAGAAACCCAAAGGGTAAACAAGGAGTGTAATGGAGGACAGACATTGGGAAGTGGGAGAACATGTTCAAGTGGGAAGAGGAGCAAGAAGGGAAAGGAAAAGGGAAAAAAAGAGAATGGAAGGAAAAAAATAAAAAGAAACCTTTTGTAAATGGGGAGGGGAAGAAGGGTTTAAGGGAGGAGAGGGAAATGGGAAAAAAAAAGTAAGACATATTATATACAGGTACCAATTTTCTATGATGACTGTTACCAATATGCATGAAAAACATGTACTAATAAAAAATTTAAAGTTAAAAATATAAAAAAACAAAATAGAGCATAGGCTCTCAAGATAGAGGCACATTATGGTCTGGGCCTGGGTATATTTGTATGTTTTGCTGGGTGGAAATCTGTGGAATTTGTAAATCTAAAGGGAGAAAGGCTCTGGCTCAATTTGTAAGTGAAAGGCAAGAGCCCACTCACGGGTAGAAACATAATGGCCCGTTCACAGGTGAAAGATTCAGTACACAGAAGAAAAGCACAAGCTCCATCTATCATTGTTGTTGCTTTTGTTTTTACTTCAAGACTTAAGAATTTAGGAGTAAGTAGCCTGAAAGGAAAAAAATTGTTACTTTGAGTAATTTTCTGTCCTAAAACTGTAGTTTACTTTTAAGTATGATCTTAAAATTATAGTTTTCCTCTTCTTCTTTCTACCTATCTTTATTTCTTCTGAAGTTTGGAGAAGGAAGACATTGGTTGTTTACATGAAGCCTACATTGGCTACTGAGAAGAAAAGCGGAATAATATGAAGCAGGAAAAGCTTTGGGATAGGAAGGAAATCCCTTAGGAGAAGTAACTGTTGCTTCTGGGTTAGTAGGGAATAACATTCCAAAAAGTTTGTATATAAGCATGGTACAGCTCTGATGGTTGGCTGTGCTAAAATTAAAGTTACAGTTTCAACATGGATTTAGAAAGGTGAAATGGCCTTTTTGTTGGTTTTGCCCATAGCTGGCTAACTTCCTTTATGCTTTCATCCATCCTCTGGCCCTTATAATTAAATTTAGGACATCTCAGAATTTTTCAGTTACCAAAACACAGAAAAGATTTAAATAAATGGTGAAATACTTCCATGTTTGTAGATCTGAAGCTTTAATATTGTTTCTTGCAATACCAATACTGTGTAAAATGCACCATTCTCTCACAAAGTCAAAGAATGAAATCGCAGACAAAAAGGAGACCGTTAAGAGGAGTATAAGAAAGAAATCTCCCAGTAATTGGGAGAGGTCCCAAAAGTGGGGGTGTCATGTGAGCTCTTTGGCCAGAGTTTTTTATGGATAAGTAGAGCACCCACTGCCCGGCAGTCACCCTTTACAGGTGGTCTCGTGGGCCCCAAACAGCTAATTGAGACTCAGGTTTTCTAATACAGAATTCCAAAAGAAAACCAGATGAGATTCAGGCTTTCTAATGCAGAGTTCCAAAGGAAAACCAGTTACTCAGTTACTTGGTGTCTTTGAAGTCCTGGAAACCAGCCCCCAGCCTGGATGTAGGGAAGGGTTGTTAAATAATTTGGTGCATTCCATCCCACCTAACTACCTGTCTTTATCTCAGCTTTTATCATTTTTCCTGTATTTGGTTTTACTTCTCTGAGCTTAATTTAGCTATACATGCTGTTGTCTTTGTAAAGCTGATCAGCCTGACTCCATCTCAGACCCTGTCCCTTGCCAGCTGCCTATTTATAAATAAATAGCTAAGCTGCCCCTTATAACTAAATTGGCATTTTGATGCAATCCTTTTCAAAATCTCAACTACCTTTTGTGCAGAAATTAACAAACTGAAGGGTGGGGGAAGATAAGCTAAGAAACACTTGTTAAGTCACAACCTACATGTTACTCATTTTTTAACCCAAACCAGGTCTTTTTTTCCTCTCAGAATCATGCAACCAATAATGGGACTAAGCGCTGGTTGAGCAGTAAAGGAAGGTTTATTCTTGGCCAAACAACAGAAGCAAGGAGATAGGCTTACAAATCAACCTCTTAAAGGTTGGGGACATCATAGATACAGGATCAATTAAATGAGGGGTGAGGACAGGATAATAAAGGGGAAGAATATTCACATCTTTTCTGGGAACAGGGTTTTCCATGAATTTAGGCACCACCTCTTTTTGCTCCTTTCATGGTTCTCTCTCTTTGTGGTCATGGCAATTGTCAACTGTCCTGGTGTTGCAGGGTGTGTCATTCAGCCTGGAGACAGCATTGTAATGAAGTTAGAGGTTGCCTAGATCCAACCAGTTTTGATTGGCCCACCTTATGACCTCTGAGCATCCTATCCTCAAAAAGAATAGGGCAGAGTAGAAATTCACCTAGGTCACACTGTGGTCAGTTCAGTGGGTAACAAATGGACGCAGGTCTCCTGAAAGTCTCCAAGTCAATAATTACTTCCTCTCTCCCACAACAACATGGCTCCAGTATAATAGCAGCTTATAGCTGAAAGAGCTGCAAGAAAGACAGATTCTATCTGATAAGTAGTTCTTAGAGAACCTCAAAGACAGCAGGAGAAAGACAAATATCCTAGAGAAATTCCAGTTAAACACAGTACAGCTCCTTGTCAGATTAACAAAAAGCCTGCTAACCTCAGCTCCAGTGTCCAACAAATAGATATTAATAAGGCATTCTGAAACACAAGAGTACAAAAACCCATCTGCCACCTTTGCTTTTAGTCCCCAAAATAGAGACTGAAAGCAAACATTTATTTGTGTCAAATTAAAACTGCATAGGTTGGGAGGCTGAGGCAGGAGGATTGCTGTGAGTTTGAGGCCAGCCTGGGCTACATAGTAAGTTCAAGTCCACCATGGACTATAGAGTGAGACCCTGTCTCAAAAAAACAAAAACAAAAACAAAAAAAAGAAAGAAAAAAAGAAAAGAGAATAAGCACAACACCAATGTCAGCTTCACCCAGACGTCAGAGAGAGGAGAGATAATGGGAAGGTTTAATGACTATATTATTTTAATGACAAATAGAAGGACACATAACTAGGAAGGTAAATAAGCAAAACAGAGCATATGGTACAATATACAGAAAATAATATGGGACTGGGTGTCAAGGGAAAAATAAAAATGGAGTAGCATTGGTTGGAGAAACTTATGGTGCCTCTACAGCCCAGTCTGGTCACGGATGCGTCTGCAGCTGAACCCTTGAACTGGGCTGCAGACACACACACCAGTGCAAGCTGATCTTTGGACCACACCAGACCGCAGTTTCCTAAAACTGTTAACCTCTGCTGACCTTCTGTACAACAGACCTCTTTCCCCAAACTACCCAGAGACTGAGCCCACACCCAGTCCATGTTTTACAAAATGGCTTGATTTTTGCCAACATCAGTCATTAAGTCCTAATAATTTCATCCGCTGGAGGTTTAAAGCCATAAATACAGTCACCATTCTGTAAAACCTAGGAGCACGGACTCTGCCCCTAGACTATGCGCTTCCCAGGTGGCCTGCTCACTCTGGCCTGAGTAAACCCTTCGTTCCATGTACAGCGTGCCTCAACTTGCCTTTTAGGTAAACATGGTCCCATGTTTACAGGAAAGGAGATGAAAGTACACGAGGAGACTCATTCTGAGGCCAGGATGAGACAAACGAATTTGAAGGTATTTTCAGCTCCCCCCAAAACACCAATTTTGCTCAGTCAAAATAACAGCTGGTTGTTTGCGTGACCCTGCCACATGAACAAACACCGAGCAGGTTGTTCCCTGCTTGCTCAATGAAACAGCAAAACTGCATTTCCCGGTTCAGAGGTTGCCACTGAAATGTCCCCGGGGATCAACAAAAAGGGGGATTTTGATAGCAGTTGGGTTAGCCTCTTACACTGTAGAGTTCATTTTGTCAGATCTTGCCAAAAATAAATGCTTTTAACATTGTACCAAGCGATGCACTAAATAGTGCAGACAGCAACAACAAAAAATTCCCCTTGCTCTTACATACATTGATTTGAAAAACGGAGTTTCAAAGTCAAGTGTGGTTGCACACCTGCAGTCCCAGCACTCGGGGTTGAGGCAGCAGGGCTGTGAGTTCAGGGTCTATGTGGAATGCACAGTGAGACCCTGTTAGAGAAAGAGGAAGAGGAGGAAGAAGAGGAGGAGGGCAAGGAAGAGGGTGAGAAGGAGAAGAAGAAAGAATGATACAAGAAAAAATGGGGTTTCAAATAATCTTGAATTTCAGGAAGATTTTAATGAAACCAAAAGAAATCATTTTTAAAAATTGCTGATATTTTGTCCAAAGGTGAACTAGACTCTGCTTATCAATCTGTATATTTGGCAGTGAAAATATAAATTTTGGCATGTTTTAATCAGTCTGTGAGCTTCTTGCCAAGGAAAATGAGAAGATTATACCTGCTAAATATCTTGAACACGCTAGGAGGTGTGAGCTGCCGATGCAACACGAAGCCTTCTGTGATGAGACTGTGTGGTGCTTTTGGTTTCCTCAAAACAAGCGGAAGCAGTTAATGAAGTTTTTTACTTCATCAAAATGGAAGAAGATAGACTCCATAGACATTATTGGAAAAGGAAACAGAAAAAATATCCTTTATTATCATGGGACAGAAGGAAACACGTCATCGTCAATTTTTATTCAATACAGATAATATCTACTTAATTAGCCCCATCATATTTACATTCAACTCCTAAAAGGTTATATACGCATATATATGCTATATATCTGAAGAATATATAATACTGTGGCCTATAAAATTGATGTATCTTATAAAGTGTTAAAGTCTGTATGAGAGAAAAAAACATAAAAGTGTATTTTCACATGTAAACTATTTGCTCAATTTGTTCTATTAATTTTGACTAACTCCAACTGTTAACTATCCTAGTGTTGTTATGCTTAAATAATAGCATATATACAAGTATAATGGTAAAAGAAATAATACAGAATAATATATAATTTTAAATGCCTAGTTTTATATTAAAATAACAATATGTGTGTATAATTAATACATCTTATACTTTGCGGGGGGGGATGTCTGGTATGTTTGTGTCCTAGATTGACTTTCCAAAACTGTTGGTCACCTTCATAGATTTTAACATATATATATTCAGTTCCGAACTGTCTAACAGTTAGCAGGAGGTTTTCCTACTATTTTCTCTTCAAAGTTTAATTAAAAGGCTTCCAGGAGAAATATATACTCATATATTTCATGTGTTTAAATGTGACAATAGTAGGTTAACTAAAGATATGCTCATTTATGCTGGCTATTAATATATGTGTGAAGTAGTTGTCAAAAAGGAAAAATTAACTTTTATTTACCTTAAAACCTAACTTCAGTTATTTTATGTTGTATTCTCTTTTGTAGTGGAAATACCTGGACGAGCCCCTCCTTATCTTCTAAAAAAATATTTGAGGTAGGGGAGCTACACTTGATTTCTTCACTTGACTACCTTGTTCTTTTTCTTCTGTCTTGCAAGATTTTGATTTTGAATTAAAGCCACAGGTAACATGACTTTTTCATAGTTACTGCTAATTGAGTACTGTACAGGACACTTGCAGTCACAGACAGTGTTTCCCCGAAAACAAGGCCTCACCTGCCTTGGAGCAGCCACCAAGCAAGAGGATAGTGATGGCAGGTGAGGCTAGGGTAGGCTGATGAGGCTGGCATGTTCAATCTCTAGTCTTCAAGGCAGATTATTTTCTGGCTAGGTCTTATTTTCAGGGAAAAGGGGCAGTATGAAGGACATAAAGAGATGCCCAGTTACATAAGGTACCCATAGATGCATTGTGAAGGGTTCTGAGAAGATTCAGGTATCCCCAAACTGACCCCAGTAGATACCTGTAGTTAGACATGTATTTTGATGCATTTATCCTTGTCTGAGTTCCTTTTTAAAAAGTGCTCCTGACATGTTAGTTGGCACTGTAGAGTGGCAGGAGGCCCATCAAATGCTATACTGTCTGTAGTAGCAATTGGAGCACTGGTCACACGCAGGTAAAACCAGCACCTGGCAAATGGCTGAGTAACAGAAAGGGAAGTCAGAGACTACACAGATACACTTTGTAGTTTTATAGTTTGTAGTTCTTCCTGTCCATAGGAATAATTTGAACAACTGTCTGGACAGGCAGATAACCACAGATAAGCACTGGAGAATTGTTTGAATTTGCGCAACAAAGAAACCATGGTGTCCTTTCTCCCTTCTTTGGCCTCTCGCCTGAGAACTTGGTTTCTGCTGTGCAACATGGGTTCTGATAAAAGCTGTAGAGGCTCTTGCCCAGAAGCCTAGGAAGTTAGGTGGAAGACCAAAATTTGAGGCCTCTGGGCATACCCATTCTTGGTTCTAGAACTAATCATTTTAAAATAAGATTTAATTTTTAAAAATATTTACCACATCCAATGGAAGTAAATCAAATTACATATCAAGATAAGAAAGGTAAGCTGGTTGTGGTGGTGCACACCTGTAATCCTAGCACTCAAGAGACTGAGGCAGGAGGATTGCCACAAGTTCAAGGCCAGCCTGGGCTACATAGTGAGTTCAAGGCCAGCTTGAACTTCATAGTGAGACCCTGTCTCAAAAAAAAAAAAAAAAAAAAAAAAAAAAAAAGAGAGATAGAGAAAGATAATACAAAATACTGGAGTTAGAAGATGTGACTTCTAGACTTACTGCTATCTCTTATTAGCTGTGAGATCTTCAGCACATAGCTTAACCACTCTGATTTGCCTTCTGTAGGATGGGAATAACATTGCCCATCCTGCCCATATATCAAAGACTGGTGAGAGCCCCAAGTAAGATGATATGCTATACATTGCGTGCTCTGAGTTGTGACATAGAAATAGAACACAGCATTACACTGGTCTTGCGTGGGTAGTTCACTATTGACATTGAGATTGGAGTACCTAATTTCTTTCAGCTCCCAAAATATGACTCAGAGTCTTGGCAAAGACCAACACAGATATTTTTTAGATACCCATGAGAGGCCAATCCAGGAAACAGTTCAGCCCAAGGAAAATGATTTGTGTGGAAACTGTCTCCAAGTGACATCCTTGAAGTGTCCCGTGACCAAACACACCTCGCATTGGATTGTGAAGACAAGGATCCCAACAGGTCTTTAAAAATTGTTCAGTATTTTAACAAATTCAAAGATGGTTTATACTATAGCATCATTAGCATCATTAATGAATCTTATAAAGCCTGGATTATGGGAACTGTTTTTTGTAAACAGAAAGGATTGATTGCCCATTTTAGTTGTGTCTGAAAAATTACTTACATTATTTAATCTTTATATGAGTTAAATATAGAAGAAAATAATTTCAGTTCATTATAGCCTTGAAAAAAATTTTAATTGTGTTATTTGCAGTAGAGCCCTGTTATTGATGGCCTTTACCCTCACCACTGCCCAAGGAAAATTTTTTTTAAATGCTCCCACAATATTCTGGTAGCTTCTGCTTCCCTGACATAGAATTTTCAATTAAAAACAACCTTTTACTTCATGACTTTTTAGACAAGTGTCCCTAAACTAATTGAAGACCATTGCGGTTCATGATTTCCGTCTCGCGATGTCTGTACTGAAGCTGTACTGAAGTGTCTCTACAGAAGGCCAGAGCAGATTGGCCTGATTCTAACTCCATCATAGTCATTCAAGTTAGTTAAAGTTACAGAAAGTAAAGCTAATGTCAAATTCACCTTCATTCATTGACCTGAATGGATCTAAGAATCATTATGCTGAATGAAAAGTCAGACACAGGACAGTAAAAGCTATATAATCCCGTTTATATGAAAGTAAGTAAACATACCGAGAAAAAGCAGATAAAGGTTTTCTGGAGCAAGGGATGAATGGAAAAATGGACATAAAGGTGCACAAGGAATCTCTCGGTGATAATCTTTTCAAAATCCTAATGGCTTCACAGGTGTTTGCAGTTGTTGCAGCTCCATAGTTTTGGGCCAGAGCAACCATCTTAACTGAATAGGATGAGACCAAATCATTCTGGACATGTTACATTTGAAATGTCTCTTAGTTCCTGAAGTTGAACTACCAAATAGGCAGTGGGTGTGAGCCTGAAGTTCAGGAAAGAAAACTGGGCTTGGGATACATTTGGGGATTTTCAGCATATAGATAACATTTTAAAACATGAGGCTAGATGAAATTCATAAGGGAGTGGGTTTAGATACAGAAAAGGGCTAAGGACCAAGTCCTTGGGAACCATACAGTGATGGGTCAGGAGAAGAACACAAACCAACAAAGAAGACTTCGGGGTAGGAAGTGGAGCAGGAGGAAAACCTTGTGTGGTAGAGCACTCAGAGAATGAGTTGTTCTGGAAACCAGGTGAGAAAGTATATCAGACAGCAGCGAAGATCACCTGAGTCTGTGCTTCTGGTTGGTCAGCTGAGGTGGACCTACTATGGAATTTTAAAACATCAAGGGTCTTGAGGATCTTGATACAGAGAAACTTCAGTAGAGTACCTGGGGTACTGATGTGATTGAAGTGTGTTATGGGAGAAGAGGAAAGGAACCAGAGACAAGTCGTATGCGTGGAATCTTGCTACAAAAAAGGAGAAAACTGTTTGTTTGTTTTGGAAAGTGTTTTTGTTCTACACTGCCACCACCAAGAATATTTGATTTTAAAATTGTTTTTCAACCTTACCTATCTTTCCTGAGTTTAGATTTCATCTTTTCTCGGGTAGTTTATTTTGTAGACAAATGTCCTGTTGGATCTTGATGGCATACTGATAAAAATTGCACAATTTCCTTTTTTAACTAAAGCAAATCATTTTCAGAGAGCAAAATTAATTTCTTTGCTGTTCCCCCTTCATATACACACACTTTTTTTTATAATATATTCATCTAAGTTATACCGTTTTCTCTAAAATGTCGTATCTTCATTATCAGACAGTTTCTTAGAGAAGGAAATGTGCCCTTTTCCATTATTGGTTTTCTCAAGTAAGAAATAATATGGATTCTTCCAGAGATTAATGAAGGGCCCAGTTAGACTTTAGTTCTGGAAGAGTTTATATTTATTGACGAGATAAAGTACAAAAACAGAGTTTCGGCTGCCAGAGAGGGAAGGAGAAGTAAATTCTGTCAGATCGTCTTACACTTAAGTCACTTCTTTGAACTTTGGAAACAAATTCCGTCCTTGTGTTCCATCCATTCTTCTACTTAGCCCAACCACCAGCACCCGGAAGGAAGTCACGGCATTCCAGGAATCATTTCTCTTTTTTGGGATGTGCTTTAACAACTCAGTTTTTCTGCTTTTATTAGCTACATATAAACATTTCTTCTAGTGCCATCGAAAGATTCTAAATATTGATCAATCCTAGCAGCAAAAAGAGAACAAATTATTGAAGCCAAGTGATGGGTTTAAGAGAAAGATTCTTATACTATTCTCTTAGTTGAGAGACATTGAAATTTTAATAAAGGAAGTCCACAGGTACACACACAAAAAAATCAATGATCTGTTCTTGTCCCAAGCCCTCACCCTTATGAGTTAGGGTATGTTTGCAGATTGTTTCTGGGGTCCCTTCATTTTCTTACTAGGCACGCTGCTTTTTCACAGGAAAGGTTTTTTTAATCACCCACAGTTTTATCTGATCCATCTGCACTGTATTTAACAGAAATGCCTTTAAGCTTCTAACATATGGAAACCTATAATCCCTGCTGTTATTTTATGTAGACAGTTTCCTCTTTTTAATATTCTATCTCAATAGGAGATTGAGGGTGGCATAACCTATAGTCACATCATATCTCACTGGAAATTGGAATCTGAACATGTATGAATAAACAGAGCAAGGCAGAGAGGAAAATTACATTGACACAACTCCAAATTTAAAGAGTATAATTTACATTCCAGCTCTCACAACCTCATCCAAATTGCTCGCACATTTTCTGCATTTCCTTGTGGTTTAATTTCCCTCACTCCAATCATGTTCTTATTGATATTGTTTTTGAGTTTTTTTTTTTGTTTTGGGTTTTTTTTTTTGCCTCCCTGTTCTTTTACTGAGCCCAGGCCGCAATACTCTAATTCTGGATGCATGTGACGAGCCCCCTTTGCTCCCATCCTAGACTATAAAGCCCTCAGCTCTCAGGAGATAACTTCACTTCTTACCTCACACAGATGCACACACGCACACACACACACACCAGAGACCACCGGTCAGAAACTTCCTCAATTTCTTGCCTTCTTCTCTGCCATGAATAAACGTAAACCAGCCGTTCTTCCTTCTTGCTTCAGCTAAATAAATATCCCTTTGTTTAGGGCCAATTCTTCCAATAGCGCTCTAGATCCCATGTCCATCGGTTTCCTTTGTGATGTAATTCTAATTTCAATTGTCTTCTCACTTTCCCCAAAGTAGTCGGTAATCACTGGAGTCAGCAGTCTCTCTCTCCCTCTCTCTGAGTCTCTGTCTCTGTCTCTCTCTCATTTGTTGAGCTGTCCAACAGGCATATCTGTGATACCTCTCTCCTTATTTTACTCCTGTTTCTCTTCTATTCGTGAAACACATGATGAACTGTGATGAGATGTGTGAAGAGGGGCCCACGTAGGACATCACCTCTATTTAAATTTCAAGTGTCTGTCCTTTGTCTCTCTTCTTGCCACATACTTTATTTTTAAGCTCTCGCATCTATATCTGTAGCTTCAACCAACACCTGATCATCCTATTGTTAAATCTCCAATCTAGTCCTCTTCTAAATTCCACACTTACCTGCCTACTGTTTTTCCCACAGCCCCTCTATTCAACTTGCCCATGTTGCTTTATTCCCCTGCATTCCACGTCTCAGTCAGTGCACTGCCATCATCCAGTTATCTAGGGAATAACCCAAGCCTTATCATAATTGCCTCCCTCCCTGTTCTTGGGATCCAGCAACATGAAGCTCTATCTGCTCTGAACTCACTGATGGCCACTGCCTCCCTTATCAGTGCCCTGCCGTTCTTGTCTCATCTGTATTCCACCACTTCATTTCCTGAAGTGTTTTCAAGCAAATTCCACAAATCATTGTTTTGCTTATAAATAGCTCACTGTATATGTCTAACTAGACAAACAGTTTTTTAAAAACAAATGTTAGGCTCTTGTATCACCAGTAACAAACAATGTTTCATATTATCTAATGAAAGGGATTTCTGACGTGCTCTTCCCACAGTCTTCCCCTAACTGCTTCCATTTCCTCAGGTCAGAAGCTTTGAAAACACCACCAATTCCTCTCTTCTTCTATTACCTCACATCTGATTTTTTAGAAAAATCTCAAAATATATCCAGGACTCTTCCCCACCAGCTGCTCACTCTTCAAGTCACTTTCACTACCCTGTTCAAGCCACCATCCTTTCTCCCAAGTTGTTTCAGCAGCCTTCTTAGAGCTCTCCCTGCTTGTCTACTTTTGCCCCCTTCAGTCTGTTCTAAACTCTGAGCCAGAATCATTTTATTAGAAACAAACCCCAGATCTAACACCCTGCTCAAAGCCTTCCAGTGGCTCCCCATTTACACTCAGCAGAAACCATAGGCCTTATGATGGCCTGGGTGGCTCTACAAGACCTGAATCCAAGTTGCCTACTGCCACTTACAACTTTTGACTTTCCTCTGAGTGTATTCCACTTCCACCCATGAAGCCACCTTACTGTCCTTGCCACCATGCTCCTCCTCACTGAGGGCCTCTGCTGCTGCTCCCCAGACTGGAGTGACTTTATCCTTAACTCCGATGACAGGTCGGCTTCACAGGGAGGCCTTCTCCTAATATCATTATTAATTACTAATGTTCTGTGGTACTTGGGAATGAACCTGCCGATCACTGGGCTACATCCCAGCCCCTTTTTAAAAGGTTTTATTTTAAGACAGGGTTTTGCTGAGTTGTTTAGACTGGCCTAGGACTTGCAATTCTCCTTCCTAGGCCCTCTGGAGTAGCTGGACTACAGATGTGTGCCTACACATCTGGCAACACCTTTTTAAAAATGGAAAGCAACCATTCCCCCAAGAATTTTCTATTCTCCCCTGTTTATTTTATCCTATAAACATTATTTTTGTTTTATATACTGTATATTTTACTTTTTTGTTTATCTTTTCCCAGTGCTATTAAAGTACAAACTTCAAATGTACAAAGACTTTTAGATAAAATTATTGTATATAATTTGGCTTTATAAATAATTGCTGAATGAATACAGTTCATATGTTTATACATATTTTTGTGGTTGCTCCCCAGATCTGCATGACAATTTAAAAAGCAAAGTGAAAGAATGCACATCTTTCCAAAGTAAGAAAACTGGCATAAATTGGACAGATGATGAAAAAAGAATCTACAGGGATAAAAGAACAGTGCAATCTCAAGAATTGTTGCAGTATTTTCTCCCTATCGTGGAAAGCCCTAAAAACATAGAAACTGGTCAGATAAAACAGTTGCTCAATTCAAGAACCAACTTCCCAATTTCACATCAGTAAGTCAATATAATTCTATCATCCCTAAGTATTCTTTTTTTATTTGCAGTGCTAAAGATCAAACCCAGGACCTTGTGCATGCTAGGCAAGTACTCTGCCACTGAGCCATACCCTCAACCCATTTCTACTATTTAATTTATTCTTTTTATAAGGAAGTGATACTTATTAATTCATTATTATAAGACACAATCCTGGATAAACAAATAGGCTTTTGAAAATGGTGTCATCTACACATTTGACAAAGGGACAAAAGTCCAAAGCCACAAGAAAACACTGGACATGTGAAGGATTAAGTTAGGCCTTATTTGAGTGGTGGTTTATATGAAACTACTCATTCATTTGGACCTATGAATAGAGCGTGCGTAAATAGTATGGTCCTAGCCTGACTTGAAATTTTTCAGGTATTTTTAAACCTTATAATCCTGGTAAGCAACTGGAACTAAAAATAATTAACTTGAATTACTTCAATTTATTGATACTCACAGGAAAGCAAAAGGAGTTGATATTTCTTTTAAAGATTAAAAGAAAAATCTCTAAGACCAAGAAAAGATCCATACAAGCAAAGACAGTAATAAGCTGAAAAGAACTAGTATAATATAACATTACCGACAAGCTTTATAAAGTACTTTCTGTGTGCTAGAAGTCTAAGTTATATATCTATATATAGTTGGCCTTCCGTACATCTGGTTTCCATATCCACAGACTCAACTAACCTCAGATCTAAATGTATTTTTAATCCACAATTGGTTGAAGCCATAGATGTAGGACTTATGGATACAGAGGGCCAACTGCACCCCTTACATTGTACACATGAGAAAATTGAGGTATAAAAAGATCAAGTGGTTTGTCTGAAGTTGCACATTCCAACAGGTAGCGGAATCAGGATTCAAGCCTGCTAGGTATTCTGGTTCCACAGTCCTTCTGAACTTCAGCATTCTGCTTTGCCTTTTCTCTTTATACTATAACTGAAAAACAGAACCAATATACTTAAAATACAAAGAATGCCAACAAGTCTACTAGAAAATTAGGAATATTTTAAGAGAAAAATGGACAGAGCTATGAATGAACAAGTATAAAAGAAAAAGTATGGTAACAAACATTAGAAATGTATGATCTTGGTAAAATCCAAAGAATGTAGACTGACACAATGATGAAATTCCATTCTTGCTTCTTCAGGGAAGAATCCATTCACTGATTGTGGGAACCTAAAGTGGTACAGAGTTTCTGGAGAGCAATCCAACGATATAAATGAAAAATCCTTAATTTCATACATTCATACATTGTGTGTGTGTGTGTGTATCTGTGGTACTGGGGACTGAACTCAGGGCCTCATGCATGCTAACCACTAGCTCCACCACTGAGCTACACCCTCAGCTCAGATACATGCATTTTGACTACAAAATTCCACTTTTAGAAATTGGTCCGTAGGGGAAAAACATAAATAAGGGCTAAAAGGCTTATGTAAAGTGATGCTCATTTTGGTATTGTTTAGAGGAGTCCAGAAAAGGAAAATGCAAGAACCTAAGTGCTCAACAACATAAGATTGATTAAATAAACTGTGGTACATCTATAAAATGAGATATTATGTAGCTATTCAATATTATAAGTGAAGATTAACATGGAGTGACATTCACAGTATGTAAGTGAATAAAATAAGCTAATAGTTTGATTTCCTAATATTGTATTTATATGTATGTACACATTATTATATATATTCAAACACATTTATATGTAGAAAAACTAGAAGTACATATTTCCCAAAATGACTATCTGTGCATGAAGTATCAGCGTGGATGACATTCCTCTTCACATTATTTTTCCTAAATGTTTAATTAATGTTTCTTCACTGTATAATCAGCAACATTATAAAAATGAGCAGTTGGTGGTGGTTTCTCCTGGAGTAGGGTAGCAATCGTGCTGGAGAAGACAGTGCCTGACAGTAAATCGGCTATTATGGGGCAGGCAAATCATAATGGAAGGTCCAGGTGAGCCAGGGATCAAATACAATAATACCAGCAAATCACAAATCAGGAACCTAATAACAAATACAGTAGACAGAGGCAGAGGCTGAGAAGCTGAGAATCTGGAGCTAGGAAAGGGTCTAGGTGACAATTAATGTTTAGTCATCACTTTCATAAGAGATTCCTTACTTATTCTGGACCCAGAAAAACACTCAGTATGGTCTGGCCTGATCCTGAAGGTGTAGACAAATACTGGGTTGTATTAAGGCCTCTTTGTTTACAGATATCAAACAACTTCCAACTAGCTCAGTTAAAAAGCACAAAGTAAGGAGGAAAGAATTATAAGAAAGTACAAAGCTATTTGTACTTTTGTACTTTCTGTGGAGGAGAGAGCATTCAGCCAGCCTTCAGAAAAGGACTAGAACTAGGGAGTAGGAAACTATCAGAGCTCTTTACCCACCTGCAGTCTGGTTTCCTCTCTCTGCAGAAGTGTTCCATCCCTCAGCTCACAAGTTCACATCCTATACCGTTCTGACTACTCACTCTTTCTCGTGCCCAACTCTGAGTTGTAGGGAAATATAATCTGACTGGAGATCATGCCTGTGAGTAGAGAGAGGTACCACAGTTACCTACACATAGTTACTTACATGGCTGTTGAAATCCCACCCTTGTGGACCCAGAGAAAGACTCAGAGACGGGCCAATTGTGCCCAGAGAGGTCAACCCTGTGTATGGCTAGGGTGCATAAAGAGATGTGACTCTCATGCTTGTCCAGCAGTAATTAGGAGTTTCTCCCCTCTGGCATTCATAGAAGCCAAGTGGGAACCCTGGATTTCTACTTCCATCTGGTCTTACTCCCCTAGTTCTCTTATAGGAGCAGAATCACAAAAAACTGGCTAAAACAGAAGGTTTAAATAAAATCTAGAGCCTCATAATATAGAAATGCCCATTTTAATCAGAAGTAAATCATCTTATTAAATGCCAGGAAGATCTCAAAATAATGTTAAAAAGAAAATTAGTAGTTCCAAATGCTGAAGTGATAGTGATATTAGAATTTTCTAACAAAGATTTTTAAAGTAGTCATAGTAAAAATGCTTTAACAAAAACACTTGAAACAAATGAAAAAATAGAAAACATTTTTGAGAGAGTTGTTAAAATGAACCAAATGGAAAAAAAAATTTTTTTTTGAGGCAGGGTCTCACTATGTAGACCAGGCTGGCCTTGAACTCTCAGTGCTCCTCCAGCATCAGCCTCCCTAGTGCTGGGATTACAGGCATGCACCCCCACACCCGGCACCAAATGAGAAATTTTAAACTGGAAAACATGATAACAAATTTAAAAATCTCAGTGCTTAAGCACAATAGCACAACTGGTAGGATAGCAGAAAGAGTCAGTGAACTGAAAGAGATTAAAAAAAAAAATAGAAATTACCCAACCTAAACATCAGAGAGAAAATATACTAAAAATAAAATGAACAGGGTCTTAGACACCTGTGGGACTACAAAATAAGATCTTTTATTCATGTTATCAAAGCTTCAGAAGAAGAGGTGAAATAAGACAAGGCTCAGAATGAACACAAATAAATAATGACTAAAAATTTACAAATTTGGCAAGAGATGTAAGCCTACAGTAAAAAAACTGAGCAAACCACTAATAGGATACACTCAAAGAAATTCATCCCAAGACACACCCAAATTTAACCCCTGAAAACTTTTTTAAAAAAGAAAAAATCTTGAAAGTAACCAGAGAACACTTTTCCTGAAAACAACTGAATGACCATTTATCATCAGAACGCTTGGAGACCAGATGAAGTGGCAGAGTATTGTCAATTACTGAAAGAAAAGAACTGTCAAATTAAAATTCAAAACCCAGTGAAAACAGAGGGAAATCAAGAAATGTTTAGATGAAGTAAAACTAAGATCTACTCTGTAAGAATAGCCAAGGGAATTTTTCTAAACAAATAGGAAATGATAAAAGAAGGATCAAAAGACAGAATATAGTAAGCAAAATACAGATAAATATAATTGGTTTTCTGAATTATTTTTGATGGTGGGAGGACAAATTATAACCCTGATATGATTCTAAAGGTATGTGAAGGAAACATTTAAGGCAATTATAAGTGTCAAAAGGTAAAGAGATGTAAAGAGAAGTAAGGTTTCTATACCTGACTCAAACTGGTAAGGTGATATTGTAACCGAAAATGGCCCCTACAGCCAGTATATTTCAGTTTGTTAGTTGCCCAGGTAATAGTTCCTGTTCCAGTTCCAGTTACTTCTGTCTCTCAGAAATGGCTGGTCACTGTGATGCATATCTGGTCACTATGATGCATATTGTATAAACCAATCCCCAATTGACAAGTCATTCTGCCTCTGTACTTCCTGCTTGCTTATCCCATGTAAGCTCTAGACCACCAGAGATCAGGGCCTGATATTCTGGGAGCGATCCTGATCAGTGCCCATCAATGTAAATAAATCTGCCTCCAAATCCTGGGTGTTGTTTTGGTGTTTCTGCTTACCATTGCATCTGGTGCACTGGCTGGGAAGACCAACCATGCTGACCTCTTTGGTCACCAGTTGTGGCCCTCATGGACAGAGCAAGGACTTCTCCAGGTCCTGACGGGCAGGTGCACCCTTGAGATTTCTCAAGTCCCCTCAGAGGTCTGGAGAAGGATTCCTGGCTCCCCACTCAAGCAGCTCACATCAGACCCCAAAGGGAGGAGGATGCATTCTGTCTATCTGTCTGCCTGCCTGCCTGATTCCAGTAAGACCCCCAGCAGCACCTCAGTTAGTCACCCTTCAGTCCTGCTCAGTTCAAGCAGAAGAGCTTGATCAACTCTTGTTAGTTAAGGCCACCCTCAAGGGAAGGGGGTTGGAATGTTTAACCTCTGAGTGCCTGCTGAATGAATGTGTGAGTGAGTGGAATGGACAGTGTAAGCAATAGGCTGCTCTGACTGTGCACCAAGACTGGGAAGCACTTGTCATGGTGGCTGATTGGGCCCTCACCTGTGGTTCCGTGGTGATCGACATATGGCATAACGGAGGCCTCGCACCCTCCTTAGCTAAGTCGTGCCTAAGTCCCCGTGAGGGCATCTGAATGGTCTTTCTCTAAGAGGCACCCACCCTTTGTCTGTTGTGCCATTGTTCAAGGGTACACAACACACACTAGGAAGTCAGAGATGGGAATTAATTTGTCGAAACCCACAGTCCTTGACTGCAGGAAAAAGGGCTTTTACAGAGTTAAAAATGAAAACAAACCACTCCCTGCATCTCAAAGAAAAAAAAAAAAAAAAGAAAAAAACAGAGGTCCATTCTTCCTGAGAATTCCACCTTGGCACCCTCACAAATAGCTTCACTCCCTGCTCCCAACTCATCTACTTCCAGCCAATTGAACTGGTTCCAGCTAGCCATTGCCTGCATTCGGCCACAGGGGCCCTCCCTCCAGAGCCTTCTGCTTACATGTCTATCCTGGTTAGACGGCATCTTCTAACACCCACCTGAGATGACTGTCAGCAATTCCTTCTGAGTTCCACATTTTTTTTTTTTTTTTTTTTTTGTGGGTACCGGGGGGACGACCTCAGGACCTCACGCGCCAACAGGCACCCGTGCCGCTGAGCGATATCACCGGCCCCTTTTTCGTATGTGGGTTCCGGGAGTCGAACTCGGGCCTTCGCGCTTGCAAGGCAGGCTCTTAAGCCGCTGAGCCGTCTCACCGGCCCTGAGTTCCACATTTTGACTGAGGAAAATCAGACTGTCAGCCCTGATGAATGAGTTACCATGGCCTTTCCAAAGGTCACCTCGCCTAGAAACAACCCAGTTGAGCACTTCCCAAAGACATCAAAAAGAGAGTCAAGAAACCCATTAACTATTGTTACCCAGAAACCTGATAAAAATGACACCTGAAGCCTGTAAGAAAATCCAGTCTGGGGCCGGTGAGATGGCTCAGCGGCTTAAGCGCCTGCCCGGCAAGCGCGAGGGCCCGAGTTCGACTCCCGGAACCCACATACGAAAAAGGGGCCGGTGATATCGCTCAGCGGTACGGGCGCCTGCTGGCGCGCGAGGTCCTGAGGTCGACCCCCCGGTACCCACAAAAAAAAAAAAAAAAGAAAGAAAATCCAGTCTGATAGACAACTATACCCTCTGGCTATGAATTGTAAGGACTATGGACACTAAAAAAATAAAAAAATACAAAGATAAGAACTCTCAAAAAACTTCAACCGGGAGCAGAAGACAACCCTTACATTGGTCTGATGGGCTCAGACTAGGCCAGACCAGGCTCCCTTCTTCAGCTGGGCCACCAGGAGCCCACAGTACCATCGTCGGGGTAACTGGGACTCTTGCCTTTTGCCCCTTCTGCCAGGCACAAATTGCAGCCTGGGAGGACATCTCACCAAACATAAATTCCTGTATAAGCCAGTGCTCGTACTGCTTCTGGGTAGAGACCTCCTCATCAAGTTAGAAGCAACCATCTCTTTTGCACCAAGCCAGTCAGCCTCCCTCTCATTTAAAACTGCACTTTCAACTGTGATACTTTTCCAAGAGGAAGACAATGCCTGCATCTGCCTGAGACAGATAACCACAATCCTGAAGTTCTGAAAACTCTCCTCCCAGAGGTATAAACTAAAGACTCACCTCTGGGTCTGGCCATCAACCATGCTGCCTCACCATGATGCCCTTTGCTGTCAGATGTCTCAGGAAGCACAAACAGGCATCCAGCCACACATCAGCCTGATAGACTGTTAATCACCTTAGGCAAGATCTCTGTGCCATCAACAATGCAGCTACAAGGGTTTGGGAACTCTCCCACTATTTTCAGGGAGGCTCTGAAAACAGATTTGGCTGCTCTGAGACAGCTGTTTCCTCTGTCCCTTCCTGCTTAACAATTCTGTCACTGTCCCTTGGGCCCTGAGATTGGGCCATTGACCACCTGCCTCTGATTGCAAAACTCCATCCTGGGACAACCCCCACCTGCATCAAACAGTATCCCATGCCATGAGAGACTCAACTAGAAATTCAGCCACATAACCAGAGGTTTCAAAACCACAAAGTGTTTATAGACTGTCAAACTGCTGAAATATACCTCGCCTGCCTGTAAAGCCAGTTCAAGATCTCTGAGCTGCCAATGCCACCATGATTGCCCTCTGTATACATTGCTTCAGTATTCTGCCACCCACAGCCTGCTGGTTCACCTTCCTGGACCTAAAGAATGCCTTCTTCTGCCTTCGGTTGACTCCTGTCAGCCAGTCCCTCTTCACAAAGACTCCAGTTCTGGACTCAAATGTTAAATGACCTGGACTCAACTTCCCAGAGGTCCAAAACTTGTTTCCTCTTCACTGCACTTCTGATTAATGACACCCAAGCTGCCTGATGGAAAGGCACAAAAGCTCTGCTACAATATCTGGCAGAAACAAGTTATAAGAATGAAACTCCACAGATTTCTTGGAGCTGCTGGCTTCTATAAAGTCTTGATCCTGAGTAAGCAAAAACAATGATTCTTACTCAGACTCAGCCCCTGGGAGCTCCCAGTGGCGTACCTGTGCAAATACTTGGATCCAGTCACTAAGGGCTGCCTCCTCCCTTTGCCTTACTGTCCTTCTGATCAAAAAGCTGACAAGCTCACCTTAGACTGAGACCTAACTGTCCAGGTGCCACATGCTGTACTGAGACAAACTGTTCTAAAAAATGGACCCCCTGACAAATGCTGAGTACACCCTGTTTATGGATGGAAGTAGCTCTATTAAAAATAAAGTTCGACAGGCTAGATATGCTATGGTCACCTCAGACAAAACAATTTTGGCCAAAACTCTCCTGCAGAGATGATCTGCACAACAAACTGCTTCCTGCTGCTGTTTGTAAACCTGCCACCAATGACACAAAATATTCTGGTCCAGAGGCCTAAGCCCACTCTGAGGATCCAATTGTCTGAACAAGAAAAACTGTACCTGGTATTCCTGGAAGATCAGAGCCAGACCTGCCCTCACTGTTTGTTCTACAAGCTCAAGCTGCAATGCTGGCACCTGTACCCCTGCAGCCAGTTCAGGCTTCAGCATCTGTGTCACTGGCCCTGACCTCATGCATTATAGTGGACTCTCCCCATTTAAAGATATATAGACAAAACAGCTCGTAGTTACACACATATAACCCAGGTGCATATTAACTACTTCTACAAGTTTCAGAAATCCAGCCTTAGATCCGCTGATACATTTTCCTGGACCAGACAGCTCACTCTGAAGAGACAATGCACTCAAAGCCCTGTTCTGGTCACTCTGGACGCTGACCAGTCCATGCACAGCTGAGGCCTGAGGACACAGTTCACAGGATTGCTCCATACCTATTCCCCTTGATTTTTGTGTCTTATCAGGCTGTTTACCCCAGTCCTTGCTTCCCTGAACCCTGCTAGCTGTGACTTTTGCCTTAAACTCTGTAGATGGTTGCCCCCAAGAGAATAGAACAATCAGTCAAACACTTGCCCAAGAACTGATGAGCATCCAAGGCACATTGGGCACTCTCCTAGATCAGATTAACTCCCTCACTACCTTGCCAGAGTAATGTTACAGAACAGATAGGCCTAAATTATTTCTCTTCCTAAAAGCAATTTAGGGAAAAACTCTGTAATAAGACAATCTTGGGGACCTTGGCTAGAGCCCATCCTAGAATCACTGACAACCCTAATGTTACTGCTTCTAGTTGGGCCTCGTCTCAAAAGACCACATGTAATGTGCCCAGCAAAGATTTGCCGGGGAAACTAAAAGAGGGGGAAATGTAACAGAAAATGGCCCTCCCAGGCAGTATACTTCAGTTTCTTAGTTGCACAGGTAATAGTTCCTGTTGCAGTTCCAGTTGCTTTTGTCTTCTGGAAATAGATGGTCACTGTGATGCATATTATAAGAACCAATCAATAATCACCAAATAGTCTGCTTCTGTACTTCCTGCTTGCTTATCCCATATAAGCCCCAAACTATCAAGGATCAGGGCCTGATATTTTGGGAATTATCCCAATCAGTGCTTGAAAATGTAAAAAAATTTGCCTCCAAATCCTGGGTGTCATTTCAGTGTTTCTGCTTGCTGTTGCAATATAATCACTAGATTATAATGTCATAAATATGTAATATTATTATATACTGAGGAGCAACATCTCAAAAGCTATTCAAAGCCTGGCATGATGACACATGCCTGTAATCCCAGCACTCAGGAGGCTAAGTCAGGAGAATCACTGCAAATTTGAGACCAGCCTGGGCTACAAATTGAATTCAAGGCCAGCCTGAACTGTCTCAAAAAGAAAAAAAAAAACCCTGTCTCAAAAAGAAAAAAGAAAAAGCTATTCAAAAGGATGCATTCAAAAACACTATAAAACCAAACATGGTGGCACAGTCCTGTAATCTCAGCACCTAGGAGGCTGTGGCAGGAGGATTGGGAGTTCAAGGTCAGCCTAGACTACCTAGTGAGTTCAAGACTGTCCTGGGTTATATAGTGAGACCCTTCTCAAAAACCAAAACCAAAATAAATAAATAAATAAATAACACTATAGATAAATCAAACAGAATTCTAAGAAATGTTCACATTACCCAGAGGAAGGGAGGGGAAAGAAACAGAGAAACAAACAAAAACAGTGAGCAAAAGGAAACAAACAAATTAAAAAAAAAAAAAAAAAGCAGACTTAAAACCTGGGACAGCAATAATTACATTAAATGTAAATGGTCTAAAGAAACAAGACAAGGATTGGCAGAATAGATTTTAAAATATTACCCAATAATACAGAGTTACACAAAAAAAACTAATTTTTTTTTTTTTTTTTGTACTGGGAATCAAACTCAGGACCTTGCACTTGCCAGGCAGGTGCTGTGCCACTGAGCTATATCCCCAGCCCAAAAAACCTCATTTCTAATGACAGTACAGGCAGGCTGAAATAAAAGGATGAAAGAAGATCTGTCATGCAAGCATTAATAACAAATGAAAGGGTAGCTTTGTTAATATTAAATAAAGCAGATTTCAGAGGAAAGGAAACTCCTAGAGAGAGCGGGGCATTCCATAATGATTCAAAAATCAATGTACTAAGGACACAGCAACCTTAAATGTGTATGCATAAAACTACAGAACTGACTGCAAACTGAAAGCAGAAATAAACAAAAACTGAAAGGAGAAATAAACAAATCCAAAATTGATGCAATAACTATGTGGGAAATAAGCAAGCAAGGATATTAAAGAATTCATAAGAATATAAATATATAATTGATAAACTATAAAACACTCCACCCAACACAGCACAATACACATTTTTTCAAGTGTGCATGGAAAATATACCATATCCTAGTGGTAAAACAAAACTGAACATATTTGAAAGAATTTAAACAATATGAAGTGTATTTTCTGACCACAATGGACTCAAACTAACAATAACAAAAAGAGAAGAGTAACAAAACCCAGACACTTGAAAACTAAACAGCACACTTCTGAATAATTTATGAGGTAAAGATTGTTTCAAAAGGAACAAAACTATATTGAAATGCATAAAAATGAAACTACATTACATAAAAATTTGAGATGCAACCAATGCATACTGAAATGGAAATGTATGGAACTAAATGCATATGCAAAAAAGGAAGTCTCAAATCAATAAATTTCCCTGTCAAGAACCCATAAAAAGAAAAGCAAATAAACCAAAAACAAGGAGAAGGAAGGTAAAATAAAGATAAAAGCATAAATAAATGAAACCAAAAATAGAAAAATGACAGAATCAGTGAAACAACTAGGTCTATGAAAATACCAATAAAATTTTCAAACCTCAGTCAAGATTAACAAAAAAGAATTAAGAAAAAAGAATGAGACACTGGTGTGAGGTATGAAACAAGTGTTCTCACTAAAGATTTTGCTGACATCAAAACGACAGTACTGTCAAAAAGATAGCAGAGGGCCGGTGAGATAGCTCAGCGGCATAAGCGCCTACCTGGCAAGTGCGAGGTCCTGACCTCAACTCCTGGTACCTACATAAAGGAAAAAAACGGCTGATGATATCACTCAGCGGCACAAGTGCTTGCTAGCAAGCGTGAGGTCCTGAGGTCGACTCCTGGCACCCACATTAAAAAAAAAAAAAAAAGATATCAGAAAACACTACAAATGCACAAATTTGACAACTTACAGGAAATAGATCATTTCCTCAAAACATGCACACACAGACACACACATGCACACATGCACGCACCTTACCGTAACTCAGTATGAAATTTGAATGTCATGTAACTATTGAGGAAATTGAATTCATAATTTTAAATTTCCAAAAAAGGAATCTCTTGCCCAGATGGTTTCATGGGAGAATTTCATCAAACATTTAAAGAAGAATTAATACCAATTCACACAATTTCTTCCACAAAATAGAAAAGTACATCTCAGTTTATTTTAAGAAACTACTATTGGCTTGATACCAAAGCCAGATGAAGACAGAACAAAAAGAGGAAACTATGCAAGTATTCTCTCATAAATAAAATTTTAAAAATCTTTAACAAAATATTAGGAATATAATCCAGTACTAAGTCTAAAAAGAATTATATGCCCCTTAGTAGTAGAGTCTATTTCAGGAATGCAAGGATGTTTCACTGTTTTTAAAAATCAACGTAATCTCCCATATTAGCAGGCTAAAGAAGAAGAAAACTTGCCAGCATGGTGGCACATGCCTGTGATCCCAGCACTTGGGAGGCTGAGGCAGGATGATCACAAGTTTGAGCTGAGCCTCAGCAATTTAGTGACTCAGTGAGACCACGTCTAAAAACAAAAATACATAAATAAATAAAAAGGGTTGGGAATATAGTTCAATGTGGAGGTCCTGGAAAAAGGGAGGAAGCTGAAAGGAGGGAGGGTGGGATAAAGGGAAGGGGAAAAAGAGAGGAATTAAGCAAATGGAGAAACACAGCATGCTCATGGATTGGAAAAATCAACACATAACAACATCAGTTCCTCCCAAATTGACATACAGGTTTGGCAAAATTCCTTGCAAAATCTCAGACTGTTTGCAGATATAGACAAGGTTATTCTAAAATTTTTATATAAAGGCACTAAAATAGCAAAAACGATTTTGAAAAAGGATCAGTGGAAGGAATCAGTCTGTGTGATTTCAAGACTTCAGACAGCTGGAGTAGTGGAGAATGAAGAGACACATCAGTGGAACAGAGTAGAAAATCCACGTGAATATGCTCAACTGATTTTGACAAAAATGCAAAAGATGGCCTTTTCAACAAATGGTACTGGAACAATTGGACATCCACAAAACAAAATAAAAATGAAACTTGACTTAGACCCTAAAAAATTAATTCAGCATGGGTCATGGACTTCACCAGGCAACATAAGACTATAAAACATTCACAAAAAAATAGATATTCTTAAAGACCTAAGTCTTTAGGCTTAATACCAAAAGCATGATTCATAGAAGGAAAAATCAAGAAATTGGACTTCATCAAAATAAAAATGTTGCTCTGTAAAAGACCCTTTGAGAGTATAAACAGACAAACTATAAGTAAAAAATCCTGGCAAACCACACAAAATACTAGTATCTGGATTAAATAACTCTCAAAATTCAACAGTCAAAAAATTTTTGTTTAGAAAATAGACAATAGAGATGGCATACAACCCCATGAAAAGAGATTCAAAATCATTAGCCACTACGGAAATGCAAAGCAAATACACAATGAGCTATCACTGCACACCTATCAGAATGGCTAACATAAAAACTAGCAAAAACAGTTAATGCCAGGGAGGATGCAGGAAGATTGGATTATTCATATATTACTGGTAGAAATTTAAAATGGGGCAACCACTCTGGAAAACAATTTGGCAGCTTCTTTAAAAACTAATTATGTGTGGGCCGGTGAGATGGCTCAGCGGCGTAAGCGCCTGCCTTGCAAGTGCGAGGGCCCGAGTTCGACTCCCGGATCCCACATACGAAAAAGGGGCCGGTGATATTGCTCAGCGGCACGGGTGCCTGTTGGTGTGCGAGGTCCTGAGGTCGACCCCCCAGTACCCACAAAAAAAAACAAAAAAAACAAAAAAAACAACTAATTATGTGGGCCGGTGAGATGGCTCAGCGGCTTAAGCGCCTGCCCGGCAAGCGCGAGGGCCCGAGTTCGACTCCCGGAACCCACATACGAAAAAGGGGCTGGTGATATCGCTCAGCGGCACGGGCGCCTGCTGGCGCGGGAGGTCCTGAGGTCGTTCCCCCGGTACCCACCAAAAAAAAAAAAAAAAAAAAAAACTAATTATGTAACTACCACATGACCCAGCGCTTGCTCTCCTAGAAATTAATCCAAATGAAATGAAGATTTAAGTTCACATGAAAACCTGTACACAAATGTTTATGCAACTCTTTAGTAATAGCCATAAACTGGAAACAGCTCACATGTCCTTCAGTGGAAGAATCATTAAACTACAGTGTATCCATGCCCTGGACTGTTGGCAGCAATAATGAATGAACCATGATATACAGAATAACCAGATGAATCTGCACAGGGAGTTACATACACTGAGTGAAAAAGAAAAAGCTAATTTCAAAAGGTTACATACTGTTTGATTTCATTTCTATGACATTCTTGAAATAACAATATTATATAATATGGGTAACAGGTTAATGGTTAACAGGAGTGAAGGAAGGGATGGAGAAGGAGAAAGGTAGATACTATCAAAGGGTAACATTCTGGGAGTGGTGGTGTACACCTGTAATCCCAGCACTCAGGAGGCTGAGGCAGAAGGATTGCTATGAATTTGAGGCCATCCTGGACTACACAGCGAGATCTTATCTCAAAAAAACTAAAAATTAATTAATTAATTAATTAAAATAAAAAACAAGGGCACCATTTTGTGTATTGACCATATCAGTTCAGCCTCATTGTGATACTTTGCTACAGTTTTGCAAAATGTTACATTTGTAGGGATCTAGGTAAGGGTACATGGGATCTGTCTCTATTATGATTTCCAAATGCATGCGAATCTACAATTATCTCAAAATTTTAAAAGTTTAATTAAAAATACAGTTGAAATTCTGTGGCTAAAAACTAGAATTCTAAAGAAAAACTGAGACTTTTAGTGGCTACAATGAATACCTCCCTCTACTGAGGTGGGACTCACTGATCTTCTTACTGGCTATAGAAAAATACTGTATAGCATAATCATGTAATGAATCTATCCTAATAAAATAAACAGGGTAGAAATTTAGGGCAAAGTGGAGTTTTAGAGAACCTGTAGTCCACTAGATAGACAGGTAAGGTGCTGAGGCCGAGAGCAGCCATTCTATCAGGAAAGCTGCGGTCGAGGCACCCATCCAGGTAGACATATCCTCTGGGCACTTGGAAATACAGGACTGGGACAGTATTGCAAACAGTGATGAGACAAAGACTTAGGTCATTTGTATAGCAATGACAGTAAAAGTCTTAAGGACAGTGAACTCACCAAAAGCAAAACATGTCTGATTTGCACTATCACAGTAGATACCTCGGAGTATAAAGTAGGCATATGCTGGGTAAAAACTCATATTTTTCATTTCTTTTCTAGTATAAAGCAAGCTTCTTGCATAAACATGAAGAGATACAGCACATCTTGGACAACAACAGGAAATCCCCCTTTCATAACTCCGAAGAGTCCTATGACAAACACCTCAGACTGGCTCCAGTGTGTGCCCCACAGGCCACTGGGAAATTTTTCATCTTTCAAAGGCCACAAGATGAAAACGTGTTCTCAAACCCAGGCCACGAAGACTGAACACGCAGAGTCTCTCAGCAGCAAATGGGAGACTGCTTCCCCACGTTTTGAAATGAATGCCAATATTCTAAAAGACAAGAGCCTTCCAGCTGAAGAATCCAACCTGCAGAAACCTGAGCGGATAGCTCCTCATCTAACTAAAAATAAGGGTGAGCAAGCAAATAAGAATGATGGACATCTCGCCTTCCGTAGGAGGTTCCAAAGGGACAATTAGTCTGGCAGTGTGCTGCTCTGAAGGCTGAGAAATGACATAGACTGACACAGTAAAGTGAAAAGCCCTCCTCTTTATGTCTCTTCCTCTTCACACACATGCAGATACTAAACTACAGATTCTAGATATCCCAGCTTCTTTAGTGGAAACATCTTTCAGAAATTAAAAATAAATTCAGAGAAAATATAAAACACTTCGATATTATATTTAATTTTGTCAACATGGAAATCACGGACATTTGATTTCTTCCAAAATTACTTAGGCAAACAACACCAAAAAACTAAGAGCTGAAGGGAAGACTGACATGTACTACCACTTGTTTTAAGCCCCTTACTAAGTACTTCAATGAATTAGTCAACAAATACCATTTCCTGGTTTCTGCTATATGGTTGCTCTGCCAGGAACCACTGATGATGTAAGAGACATTTCTCCCCACTAGAAGAATATCATATAATTGTTCATATAAAGCACACATGACTAAAGTGATTACAGAAATGATGCCACGCAGAGTAAAATACTGAGTTGTACACCTCCAACCAATACAGAAAAATCGTATATTAAAAGATGCTGGGGGCTGGTGAGATGGCTCAGCGGTGTAAGTGCTTTCCTGGCAAGCGCGAGGTCCTGAGTTCGACTCCCGGTACCCACGTAAAGGAAAAAAAGGGCTGGTGATATCACTCAGGGGCACAAGCACCTGCTGGCAAGCACAAGGTCCTGAGTTCGACTCCTGGCACCCACATTAAAAAAAAAAAAAAAAAGGTTCTAATTGCACAGACCACAGTGTGGCCAAAAAATGGCATTGAAATTCATAGATTATGGTATAAAAGTCATTTTGCATCTCAAAATGAAACAGAGGTGTAAAAGATGAGATGTACAGTTTTTCTCAGAGCTGGAAAGTGGACATCACCAGCCATTTATCCCTGTGGATGCTGAACAAATCCAGCACAGCACGTTTCATTCTTTAGGCAGTGGGGGTAGGACGTGCAGAAAAACAGGTCTGTCAGCAGGTAAATGGGGATGGGTGTAGTAAGAGAGAAAACAGAGTCCATCAGTAAGGGCCAACCACAGCATCCAATACAGGGCACAGCTACACAGAACGAGGGCCACGCTCATGAGGGAGAGTCAAGGTGTAGCTATGATGCTGATCAGGGCAGGGTGGAGCAGGACGGTCTGAGGCAGTCATGTGTCAACAGTATCTCCAGCAGCCAAGGAAGGGTTCAGGACAGCATCTTTCTTTGTAAAAGTGATAAAGATTGTGTTTTAAAGAATCTTAACCAATAGATCTCCTTAGGAATCTTCAACACCTGGTAAGAAACAGCTATCTTATGAATAAAATAGATTATGCTTCAAAGCCACGTATCCTGTCCTTACAGGATCTCCAACTTTTTGGCCCAAAATAAACATTTATTCTCTCTTTCTAAAATTCTCATCATTGGTGACTCTCTGGGGCAGTGACACAGATCTACTCCCTCTTGGGACACCCTCTGCCAGAGATGCTCAGGTAAAGAGGCAGGAAAATGTTCTGGACCATAGTATGTGTTGTAGTTGATATTATGATGGAGCACAAGCTCTCAAAACATGATTTGTCCTTATTCTTAGAGATCGAGGGAAAAGCCTAAGTTCTAGGAAAATCTTGATTATTAATTCAATGAAATAACACTCAACCTTCAGGTGCTGGAGAGTTTGAAGCTGTAAACTATCAAGTGGAACATCTTTGCAAACAATGAAACAATAATAAACCAGCTTCCTGGAAGTCTGAGGTATACAGAGGTATTTCCTAAGCAATTTTACCTTGATCTTTACCCGTAATTCCTCCCTTTATACCTTATCTGATGCAAATACTTAATACAGTGCTTTACCTAATGAAGGAAGCTATGTAGGCCACTTTCCCACTCTGCATTTCATGTTATATTTAACTGTTAGTGTTCTGAGAGTGCCACTCTCACAAGTCCATTCATTCTCTCTCTCCTTGGCATCTGCTCCACCTAGCAGATTCTCTGACAAGTCTCTCCTCCTTTAAGATGAACCACAAGTGCTACCTTCACTGGGAAATCTTCTGTAGACTCCCCCAAGGAATTCAAAAGAACTGTGATTACTATGCTGAGGGTCCTAATGGGATTAAGTAGACAACATGCAAGTAAAGGTGGGTAATATAAACAGAGAGATCAAACTCAAGAAGCAAAAGGAGATGCTAGAAGTTAAAAAACACTGTCATAAAATGAATGATGAGCTCATCAGTAGATTGGACACAAATGATGAAATAACAATTAAGCTTAAAGAAGTATCAATAGTAACTGGAAAACTTAAATGCAAAGAGAAAAAAGAATGAAAAATACATAATTTTCCTTCACAGAAAGATCATGAGTTTGAGGCCAGCCTGGGCTATATTGTAGCAGAAAATGCCACCACCCCCCCGCTAGTCTGTTAGTTGCCCAGGTAACAGTTCCTGATAAAATTCCTGTTCTATCTCCTAGAAACGGCTGGTCGCTGTGATGCATAGCTGGTCACTATGATGCATATTATAAGAACCAATCAATAACCACCAAATACTCTGCTTCTGTATTTCCTTCTTGCTTATCCCATGTAAGTCCCAAACTACCAAGGATGAGGGCCTGATATTTTGGGAATGATCCCAATCAATGCCTCCAAATCCTGGGTGTCATTTCAGTATTTCTGCTTGCTGTTGCAACATAGCAAGGCACTGTTCCTAAAAAGTGTCATTAAAGTTTAATTATTTGGGACTAGGGATGTGCCTCAATGATAGAGCACTTGCCTAGCATGGGCAAGACCCTGGATTCAACCCCAGCATACAAACATAACAAAAACAATTATAATAACTAAAACCTGTGAGATAATTACGAAAGGTGAAACATACAATGGGTTTACCAAAAGTTAAAAAATTTAAAGCCAAAACTGAAAAATTTCCAAAATTAGTGATACTTAAACCACAGATCCAGAAAGCTCAGAGAACACCAAGAACTATAAATACCAAAAACAAAAAAACAAACAAAAAAAAAAACCCTACCTGTCATATAAAACTAAAGAAAATCAAAGAAAAAAACCAGACAGGTGGGGGCCGGTGAGATGGCTCAGCGGCGTAAGCGCCTGCCTTGCAAGCGCAAGGGCCCAAGTTCGACTCCCAGAACCCACATACGAAAAAAGGGGCCGGTGATATCGCTTAGCGGCACGGGCGCCTGCTGGCGCGCAAGGTCCTGAGGTCAACCCCCGGTACCCACAAAAAAAAAAAAACCAGACAGGTGTGGTGGCACACGCCTGTAATCTCATCACTCAGGGAGGCAGGAGTACTGCCGTGAGTTCAAAGGCCAGTTTGGTCTACACAGTGAGGTCAAGGCCAATCTGAACTACATAGCGAGACCCTGTCTCAACAAAAAGAGAACTTTAAAGAAGACATGGGGGTAGGGAAGACACTACATATAGCTGAGCAAGGTAACAATTACATCTGACTTTTCAGAAACCATGTGATGAAGAAGACAGTGAAAAAAATATGTAAAGTGTTAAAAGAAGCACTTACTTCAGGCTTCTGTAACAAAATTCCATAAAGCGGGTATCTTAAACAGCAGAAACTTATCCCTCACAGCTCTGAATGCTGAGAAATCCAAGATTAAGACACCAACACAGTACCTAGCAAGGAGATTCATTTTGTTTGCAGCTAGCTGGCTGCTGCTTCTATCCTCCTGTGGCAAGAAGAGTAAGTATTTCATATCTCTTCTTATAATAGCACTAACCTCACTCATGAGGACTCTATCCTCCTGACCTAATTATGTTCCAAAGACTCCACCTCCTAACACGACACATTGGATCAGGATTTCACTATGGGAATGCTGTGATATGCAACAACTCATAACAACCACCAACCTAAAATTCTGTATCCAGGGAAATTGTACTTCAAAAGTACAGAGAAATTTTCTTAGATTAACGTTGAGGGAATTTTTTTACCAGTAGAGTTTCCTTAGAAAAAAATGTTAAAAGTTCTTCTGAAAGAAGGTCAGAAACTGGTGTACATAAAGGAAGAGCAACAGAGAAGGAATAGTTGTTTGGTTTGGTTTCGTTTCGTTTCGTTGTCTTTCTGAATACAGTCTCACTGTGTAGCTCAGGCTACCTTCAAACTCACACGCTTCCTGCCTCTGTCTTCAGAATGCTCGGATTACAAGCATGTGCCACCTAGGCCAGGTAAAATCTTTTATTTTCTTAGATGGTCAAATAGATAAGTTTGTTCAGGATGGTAATAGTAATAACATATTTGGATAATATAGCTTATAGATAAATGAAATGAATAGCAGCAATGTTACAAAGGATTAGAGGGAGGAATTGCAAATATCCAGTCATAAAACACTTGCGTTATCCAGGGAGTGAGTGTTATAGTATTTGAAAGAAAACTTGAATTTGTTGTAAATTATACTATAAAGGAAGAGTGAAAAAGGATAATTGATATGCTAAAAAGGGAAAAATAGAATCATACAAAAAATCAAAACAGGAGGAGGTACAAAAGGAGAAGAAGACAAGATAAGAAATAGCCAAGAGATAGTAGAGAGAAAAGAATAACAAATACAGTCGATATTACTGTAGATATTGATTCCAACTGCATTAATAATCACTTTTTAAAGTTAATAGTCTAAATACAGCAAGTATAAGACAGGAGATTGTCAGGATAAAAAGGTAAGCTGTTCCTTGACAAGATATAGTTTAAATATAAAGACAGATTAAAGGGATAGACAAAGATATACCATGCCTAACCTTTCTAACTAAAAGAAAGCTGCAGTAGCTATATTTCAGGCAAATCAGACTTCAGAGCAAGAAAAATTATCCAAGATAAAGAGAAATCAATTCTCAAATAGTATATAACAATCCTTAATATATATGCACCCAACAACACAGCATCAAAATATGTGAGGAAAACACTGAGAAACACGCGAATTCACTATTTTTTCTTTTTCTTGAGACAAGGTCTCACTGTGCAGTCCATGCTGGCCTTGAACTCACTATGTAGCCCAGGCTGGCCTCGAACTCATGGCAATTCTCCTGCCTCAACCTCCTGAGTGCTGGTATTACAGGCGTGTGCCACCACTCCTGGCTTGAATTCACCATTAAGAGTTCAAGACTTCAACCCTTTCTATCAGTAATAGAGAGATCCAGTCAAGAGAAAAGTCATCAACTATCAATCAACTAAATCTAATTCATTTCTATAAAATACTTCACCAAACAACAAGAGAATACACATTTTTCTCAAACTCATGTGGAGCATTTACTAAGACAGATCACCCTGTGGGCAATACAACACAGCTTAACAAATTTAAAATAATAGGAATCATACAAAGTATGCTCTCAGGTAATAACAGAATTAAACTGAAAATCAATAACAAAGTGATAGCTGGAAAATTCCCCCAAACAATTAGAGATTAAATAACATACTTCTAAATAACACATGGGACAAATAAGTCTCAAAAAAATTTTTTTACCATAAATTAACCCATTTTTTATAGTGTAAGGATGTCTCAAATAGTAGAGCTTTCACTGGTCTTTCAATGCCTTCATTCTTCTGATGGCTGACCTGACTGTGACAGAAGAAATGTTGTAGGTCCAAGCACCACCAGCCACTGTTTTCATGCAGGAACCACAGTGCCAGATCCCTACAATCTGTTTCTTCATCTTGGTCTTTCTCTTACAGAAGGAGCGAGTGTACTTGGTGTGCTGGCTGATTTCAATTTTCTTCACCATTTTCCGGAGTGAGGCACCATAGCAGGTCTCATATTTACTGACAATGCCGACTTTCTTGGTGCATTTGGCCATTTCAACACAACCTAGGCCCAAGCCCAGAGAGCTCAAAAAATTTAAAAAATATTTCAAACCAGATGAAAATGGGAATACAACTTATCAAAATTTGTGGGATGCAGTGCAGCAGTACTTACTGGGTAAGGTATAACATAGTATGTATTTATTACAAAAAGATTATCTAAATTCAATCAAAGCTTATACCTTGGAAAATTAGAAAAAGAAAAACAAGCCCAAAGTATCCAGAAAAAAATTAAAATTAGAGCAGAAATCAAATTGAAAGAAGGGAATCTATGAAACAGAAAACTTTTCTTTGAAGAGATCAATAAAATTTATAAATTTCTAGCAATATTAACTAAGGAAACAGAAGAAACACAAATTACTAATGTCAGAAATGAAAGAGACTACTGAGCACATAGACATTAAAAAGATAATAAAAGAATATTATGAAAAATTCCCTGCCCACAATTTGACATATAGATGAAGTGGATCAATTCATTGAACTACATAATCTTCCAAACTCACACAAGGAGAAATGGACAATTTGAATTTGTTTACTTTAAACACTGAAACAATGGATTAAAACCTGCCAGTGAGATTACCAGGCCCAAATGAACTCACTGATGAATTCTACCAAACAGTAAGAAATTATACCATTTCCCTCAATCTCTTCTATGAGGCCAAAATATTATCCTAACACCAAAACCAAAGATATTATAAGAAAGGAACACTATAAACCAATATCTTTCATGAACATAGATGCAAAAATCCTCAACAAAATATTTGGAAATTGGATTTAGTAATATATATTTTAAAAAGTATACACCATAACCAAGTAAAAGTTATTCCACTTATGCAAGGTTAGTTCAAAATTCATGTATCAAGCCAGGCATGGTGGAGCATACCTGTAATTCCAGCATTAGGAAGGTTGAGGCAGAAGGATCACTGTGAGTTCCAGGCCAGCCTGGGCTACATAGTGAGTTCAAGGCCAGCCTGAACTACATAGTGAGAGCCTGTCTCAAAAAAATTTCATAATTCAATGTAATCCATTACATCAACAGAATAAAGATCTGCATCAATAGTGAAGAAATAGTATTTGACAAAATCCTATCCCTTTCATAATAAGACAAAGTCACATCAAACTAGGAATGGAGAAAAATTTCCTCAAGTTGATTTTAAAAATCTAAAAGAAAACTATAGATGCTTTCCTGCTAAGATGAAGTACAAGGAGACCAGGATGTCCACTCTCACCACTCCTCTTCAACATCAGACTGGGAGTCTTAATTAATTCAGTCAGACAAGGAAATAAAAGATATACAGCTTATGAAGGAAAAAATACAGCTGCATTTGTTCACAGATGACATACTTGTCTATGTAGAAAATCCCAAAGAGCAACAAAACTTTCTGGAAGTAACAGGTGGTGATATAAGATTGTGAGGCACAAAGTTCAGGTCATGGTTTAGGTCTTAAATTCTCCCCAAGGGCCATTGTTAAAGGCTTGGTCTTCAAGAAGGCAATATCGGGAGATGGTGGAAACTCTAGTAGTAGAGTCCTGAGGGAGGAAAGTTGGGTCACTGGGGTGTGCCCTTGGGGGATACTGGGACCTGATCCCCTTCACCTCTCTCCCTTCCTGGTTGCTATGAAGTGAGCACTCCCCACCATGCTGTTCTGCATCACCACAGACCCAAAGGCAATAGAACTAAGTGACCATGGACCAAAGCCTCCAAAACCATGAGCCAAAATAAATATTTTCTTCCTCTAAGGTGATTTTCTTAGGCATTTGCCACAGCAATGGAAAACTAACAGTTAACATATCAAAGTAAGTTGCTATCTCATATACAGTACCACCAATGAACAACTGGAGTTTGAAGTTGGTATATCATTGACATTAGCACCAAAAACATGGAATACTTAGTATAAATCTAACAAAATATGTCAAGACCTGTATATGGAAAACTATAAACCTCTATCAAAAGAAAAATAAACTGAGAAATGGTCCATGTTCATGAATAGAAAGGCTCAATATTGCCAAGATACCAGCTCATTCCAACTTGAATTATAGATCAATCCCAATCAAAATCCCAGCAAATCATTTTGTTGGTATTAACAAGCTGATTTTAAAATTTTATATTTTGTGCAAAATAGCCAAGACAATATTGAAAGAAAAGAAAAAGAGGATTGACACTACCCAACTTCAAGACTTACTATAAAGCTACAGTAATCAATAGAGTATGGTATTAGCAAAGAATAGAAAACCAGATCAATGGAACAGAATAGAGAGCCAGAAAAAGACCCACACAAATATAATCAACTGATCCTTGACAAAAGAGCAAAGGCAACACAGTGGAATTTATCAGCAGTCCTTTTGACAAACGACAATGGAACAAATGAACATCCATATTCAAAAAGGCAAATCCACACAGATCTTATACCCTTCACCAATAGATAAATACATAAATAATTCACCCACTCAAATGGGACCATAGACTCAAACTTAAAATGCAAAACTACATAGGGGTTAGATGGGAAATCTTCATGCTTTCTCTCAATTTTGCTGTGAACCTAAAACTGCTCTAAAAAATGAAGTCTTTACTCTTTTTTTTTTTCATTAACACCATCACTTTAATTTGTATTAGATTATCATAATTTTGTTTTTGCTTTGTTTCCTGAGGTAGCGTCTCACTACACTTACTGGCCAGGCTTAACCTCTTGCCTCAGCCTCAGAGTCCCAGGATCACAAACTTGTACCACTGCACCTAGCAGTAATATTCCTCCTTGTATGTATCAAAACTCATACCAAACAATGAGTTCTGGGTTGCAAAAGAGGATTTATTTTTTGCACTTGTCCATTAAGTTTAAGTCTTTACATTTAAGAAAAATAAAAATTAATAAATGGACAGCAATCCAGTTCTAGAACAGCAGGTTCCTCACCCACTCTTCAGTGAAAAAAACAAAACAAAACAAAACAAAACTAATAAAATCATACTTTTTAGAAAAACCAATTTAATGTCTCTAGAAACTGTCCTAAATGCCTACATCAAATGAAAAGCCATTCATTTTCCTGTTTTTTTTTTTTTTTTTTTTTTTTTTCCTTTTTTTTGTGGGGGCAGGATGCCTGGGTTTTGGAGAGTTTTCAGCGGAGTTTGAGAAGAAGGTACGCTCTCCACTGTTAAAGCTTCAGAGGAAGGGGCACTATGAAGGGTAGCTGCAGCTGGAGATGGGAAGGGAAATACAGGAACCCACCTCAAGTTCACTAAAAGGTCTGTTCAGAAAAATGGATAGTTTAGGTCTTATTTTCGTTAATATGAAGAGCCATTCATTTAAGAACACTCGCTAAATCCTGGTAAGCACCAGGAGGTGTTTGAGGCACTCCCTCCCTTCACCCCAGTTCCACGTGAGAAAGCTCCCCTGGGAGAGAGCAGCAGCTCCCCCTCCCAGCTCCCCCTCGAGGGTAATGGCATCGCCCGGGAGGGAGAGGCCACCAACAGTGCCCATCCACCTTCCTCTGAGTTGCAGAGGCTAAATTCCAAGCACGTGCAGTCACGAGGTGAGGGACCCCACTTCCTCCCCTTAACCACAGGGCAAAGGTGCCTTCCTCCTCAGATTCAGCAAAATAGAGCAGCCCTGCTGCCTCTGCCCCACCTCCTTCACAGCCGAGAAGACTCAGGGTTACCGCCTCACCCAGCACGGGCCCAGAAAGCAGCTGTGTCACCGTAGGAACAGAACCGGATGTCTGGACAGCGGCTCGGACCCTTTCCCCGCAGAGGAGGCTGCCAGAAGACAGGGAGCTCTGAGCCTCCGAGTCTTGTTTGGAACAACATGTGGGCAAGTTCAAGGCTGTCCGAAGAGCAGAGGTTTGGATGGTAAGCAGGGCAGAGGCAGTTAGCAGCTTGACAAAAGCTCAACCACGGGCCAGCTGGATCACCTGAGAGAGCCAATGGGCAAGAGAGCAAGGAGGAGCCTCCTACGGTGAAAACGTGAAAACGAAAGAGAAAGAAAGGGAAAGATGAAGAGTAAATGGTTCAGAGTTACAGTTAAAAGTGGCAGCTGGGATACACATTTAATTTTTTTCTCTCTCTCTGAAAACCTCACTCAACCTTTTTAAGGCAAAAAGCCATCAGGCTGACAATAGGAGAGGAGGCCACCATGGAAGCCAGTCAGCAGAATGACTTTAAACTGTTCAACAGTAACAGGAAAGCTAGATGGAACAGAACGAGGCCGTCACAATTATAAAGGAAAATCGTGTTCATCCCAAAATGCGTGTCCAACTTTGATGAATTTTGAGAGTAGAATAAAGGTATTTTTAGTTTTGCAAGTTCTCAAAAAATTAACTTTGATATGCCCATTTCTCAGGAAGCTACTGGACTCTTACTCCACCAAAGTTGAATAAATCAACAAAGAAAAAAGCCTGTGATAAAGGAAATAGGAGATCTAACCTAGCACAGGGGCAAAGGGAATGCCCAGGACTGTGGTGAAGTGAGATTCTGGTCGTGTGTAGGGGGCCAAGGGGAAAAGAAGAGGAACCCTGAAGGATTCGGCAAAGGAAGTGATTTTTAAACTCTGGCCAGGAGTCTGTCAACATAAAATAATGACTCTGCTTTACAGGAAATAAGAAAAATAGTTTATTCTGAGTTAAACATGAGTGACCATAGCCAGAGAACACAGATTGAAATTACCCTGAATGACATGCTGCACCATGGAAGAGGTTACATGAGCTTTTATAGTTGCAGAACAAAAAGGCAGGAATCAATACATTTATCAGTTACACTGGTGGAGGCTCCCAGAGGTGGAGCAGGGAATCTTTTCTGTAATTTTCAGATGTGGTTACATTCTTAGCTTTAGGGTCGGTGGAGACTGAGGTCAGCCAGGCCTGGAGATTGGTAGAAAGAGGTTTCCCTGACAGCATCTAGAACATTAGGTCAGATACAAAAGTTAAGGTAAGTGGTCATTAAAGTGCCTAAAATAAACCAAGATAATTTTGACCCGACCTAATATTACATCTGTCCACCATTGTGAATTTTAGCCAGCCAAGGTCAAATAGTCTACCAGATCTTTAAGACAGATCTTTAACACTGAACTTTGTTCAGTTCACGAGTTCCTCCGATCACAAAATAAAAGCTTTGTTCTTCTCTTATTTTGAAGTGAAATCAATGTTCCAGCTGCTACAACACCGGTCTCAATACCCTGGTGAGAATGCTAAGAAGACAAAGTTTTATGTGCAGAGAAGCCAGTCATCATTACGAAACTGATTTTTGTTTCTGGTTTTGTTTTGTTTTTTTGGCAGCACTGGGGATCGAACCCACGGCCTTTGCACTAATCTACACGCCCAACCTTTTATTTTTTATTGCAAAGCAGGGTCTCGCTAAGTCTTTCAAATGCTCAGGCTGGTCTTAAATTTGTAATCCTCTTGCCTCAGCCTCTCGGAGTGCTGGGATTACTACAGGTGTGAGCCACCATGCCCAGCTTGCAAAGCTCATTTCTGAAAAGGGGAACAGATGGGCTCACTGCTTCCCAAAGGAATGAATAGGAAATGACCGGGGTCCTCCCCGCCCCTGCTCTGCAGAGCCTATGGGCCAGGTCTGGAAGGTCCCTCCTGTGTGACAGTCCAGGCTGCGTTTATCTGGGAGTTTAAATCCCTGGAAGCTCTGTGAGTTCTGCTTCTACTCTCCTTTCTGGAGCCACCGTGTGACATAACTGAGACCCTCATCTGGCTCCAACTCAGCTGGCCCTTGCAGGTAGGTTATTCTGGGGAGCAAGAAGTTGTTTACATTCTTCATTTCTGAAAAGTCACGGGCAACTTAAGAAACGAAAGTAAAATCAGCTGATAGTGACATCAGCGCAAATGTACCAAAGCTCAGAGAGCTGTTTACTCAGACGCAACTGCAAATGCAAGCAGAACATCAGGAGTGCGTCTGCTGCGATTCCTCTCTGCTGCCCTCATTCCTAAAACCTGACCTTAGAAAGCCAGCGAGAAGCGCGACTCACCGCCCAGACCTGCCTGCTCCACCTTCCCATGAGTGTTCCTGGGGGCTCTGCAACTTCTTTTTGTAAGTACCTCTCCCCCAGGTGCCTCAGTTGGCCCACATGCCCACCGCCTGGTAAGACAATGCTGTTCTCCTAGAGAGTTCGCATTCTACCCGCAGGCACGGGAGAAAATCCGTGCTGGGGTGCGTGCTCTTCCTCCCTTTCTCTTCTCCGTGTGATCGCCCCACTATCATCTGCTCCCCTTCTCTCCACTCTTCAGCATTAGCCTGTGGCTCTCTGCCTCCAAAATGAGGAAAGCAACACCGGTAGAATCGACTAGAATTCACACACTAAGGGCGTGCAGCAAAGTCTTGCATGGTCTGTACAAATAAATGTTTGTGGCTTTGGGAACACAAGGTCCATCGAAATACACAGCCAGACGAAAGCAGGTCACTGACCAGCAATGGCAGAACAGTTAGTCATAGTTACAAAAACACCACGAGACCTCCAGGTGCACACTGAAGACTGTCAAAAGGACCTGCAGCCTTGATTCAAACCGTGCAGCGGGAGCTAAGAGATTCTTAGAGCCTGCTTTAGTTCATATTGCTGCTCATGCCCTGACAGAAACTCATGGTGGGATTTTAGTTCTCTTGGCGCAGATCTCAAAAAGACTTTTTAAAGCGTGGGTGTTCCTCTAATAACTTAATAACTTCCATTAGGCTTTTTCACCTGTAAAAGTCAGAGAGTTCGTTGTATAAGGAGGAGATGTATACTTCTTTCCTTCTTCCTTCATGACAACTGAAGTACACATCATCTTATACCCCCGGCCCCCCAAAAACCCCAGTTCTGAGATTCAGTTGGTGTGAGACTCTTCTTCCAATCTGAGACATTTTCCCTTTTCTCAACTTGCTTTCCATCTTGGTCCCTGCTTTATCTAATCACAGAGATTGTGACTGTCTGTTTTATAAATGTCCCTTTTTCATAGCAATAACACATAATTCTGGGATTATTTTAATGGAAAAAGGGAAGAAAAGAACAGTTGCTTATAATGCCACTACCCATAAATGCCACAGCTAGCGCACATCTTAAAATAATTCTTTACTCTCTTTTTTCTATGTATTTTTATATAGATGAATTCATATTATAGTGTAATTTTATACCTGCTTTTCCTAAAAGCTGCAAGGTGTTTCATCACCTTAATGCGTCGTTTACTTCCTAAATTGGGAATTCAAGTTGCTTCCCACTTTTTGCCAAAATAATACTGTGATGAAATAATACTGTGAAAATAATACTGTGATGAACATTTCTATATATAAATTTTTGATTCCATTTCTGATTGCTGCCTAAGGATAAATTCATAAACGTGAGATTACTAAGCCAAAGATGTGACTATTGGGGGGTGGGTATTTAATGCATATTGCATTAAATAATGCATATTGCCAAAGTACCTCCCAGAAAATTTGCAGAAATTTCAATCACTGTCAGAAATCCAGTTTTGCCATTCTTGGTATCATCAAGTGTTTTTATCTACAGATTTGATAAGGAAACACATAGGTTTTATTACTTGGCATGTGTTTGAATGCATTAGGAAAAGTATGGATTGTTTTTCATGGCTAGTTAACCACTTTGCATTCTTAATTTTCTGGCCTGTTTTTAATGAAGTTTAATGTTTTAACTGTTTGCATGAACATTTTACACATTAGATGTATTTGTCATTTAATATTTGTTACACATATTGCTCATTGACTTTTCATTTGTGTTTTGTGTGAGTATAGGAATATATATATATACATATATATATACATATACATATATATATATATTTTTTTTTTTTTGGTACCTGGAATTGAACTCAGGACCTTGCACTTGCCAGGCAGGTGCCATGCTGCTGAGCTATATCCCCGGTCCCAGAAATCTGTATTTTTAAACAGTGAAATCTATACAAATTTATTTGCTTTTAAATTCAAAATATTCTTTCTCATTCGTAAACCAAATGTTTACTTTTTCTAGATTTTTTTTTTGTTCTTGAGCCCATATGAAATTATTTCAGTAAATGGAGTGAGATGAGGACCTAAAATTGTTTTTGTTTTGTTTTTCTCCTTTTTCAATTAAACTTATCAATTGCTTGACCATTGTTAATGAAAAACTCTTACAGGCTCAAACTAAATGTCTTTCTGCAAAGAGAGCTTCCCTGGCCCTTTCATCTGGAATCATTACTTTTTCTTGCCAGTTTCCCTTCTTTGCTTCAACGTTTATTTCCTTTCCAAAACTTTTCAAAATTTATAATTATCTTTTTAAAAATGTGTTTAGCATCCGCCTCCTAAGACGCGTACCAGCTCAGTCAGGGCGGCGTCTGTTTGCTCAGGGTGCCTCTGGCTAACACAGGGCCAAGGGATTCCCCAAAAATGGGCCATTGGTGGTGACAGGTGAGACTCCGGCCTCCGCAGTGGAGGAGGATGGCAAGTCTCGAGAACCGTGGGAGAGGTCTGGAGCAGAAGCAGCACCAGCTTCTAGCACTGCGGATTCTCCGACTGCTTTGGGCCTAGCGAATCTCAGCCTCCCGGGACCAGGACGGTGTCGGCCGCCAATAAAACCCAAATAAAGCAGTAGCTCCCAGTTTACAGTCATTGTCTCATTTCTAGAGAGTATTTTTTTATCCCTTGCAGTTTCTTATAACCTTTTTTCTCAGCTTGAGTTATCTGCTAGAGAAATAAACCCTAACAAACAACAAAACAATTGAATGGATGCGCGTCAGTATTCACGGAACCATTTAAGCCGCTGTTTCAGTGGCCTGGCATCCATGTGAGGGCCTAAACTCACGCTTCTGACTTTATATCCCAATCTCGTGGTGTCGTCTTGTTTCTGCTGCTAAAGATGTATTTGCACGGGAGAATTAAGTGGAACTAACACTGCAGTGTCCATAAAATGCTTGGTGGTAGGCAGGGCCACCACTGAGCGCATTGGGCAATCCAGGGAGCTTGCCGTCTCACCCATCCAAGAAACACTGTTGCCAAAGGAAATATGACACATTTCCCTTTCTTCTTCCCTTTTTATTTTTGTGAGAGCCACACCCAGACCATGAATACACTCAATCTTAAATGTGTTCAGCCAGAAAGACTGAAGCCAGGGCTGGTGGCCTCCACTGAGAAGTAAACACTTCTCGTGGCTTCCTGTCAAAGCCTATTGTTCTGACTTCGTTCTGCTGGTTTTCTTCCCTGAGCAGCTCCCTCCATTCGTGCCACACACCCACCCCCTGTCTCTGTCACTTTTGCCTCGGTTCCCTTTTACTCCCCTGAATCACTCTTCCTTGTCATGACCTGGGCAGATACGTGATGCTCAGCATGGCCCAGTTTTGCAGATACTAACTTGTGTCCATCTCACAGCGGAACGTGACAGGCAGTGCATTACAGAGGGCCATGTGGGACGCAGAGTGTGACATAACATGCTCAAGGCCACAAGACCCAGGGTGACAGGACATACCTGAAAGAGGCAAGGGAAGGAGATACGTGACTAATTGAAAATCTTCCAGATGAAGGGAATGGCAAGTACCAACCAAGGTCCTGAGCTTAACCTGTGTGTTCAGGTAACTACAGGAGCAGCCACTGGGGTGGAGGCTGAGTATCCTAAAGAAGGAGGAGAACTGCTGATGTTGCCCAAGAGGCCTGGGTAGCAGCAATCCTTCCTGAGACCCTACTGTAGAGCTCAGAGAAGGCCTGCTGGGCAGAGAACAGACATTCCTCACCAGGAGGAATTCAGATGTTCCCAAACAGTCCCCGTCACTGCAGGGGACATTCTCTGCTGGCACTCCAGTCCTCTCTGCTGGGACACTGAGGGTTTATGGAGCACTTAGCTGATGGTGTGGAATTTCCTGGGGAAGACCACTGGGGTGCTCTGCAGGGTGCCCCCCTCTAGGGGCAGGAGGTAAAGTCCTGGGGACAATACAGGGACAGAGTATAGAGGTGGTGAGCTCAGGTATATGCAGGGAAACCTAGCAAGCCCAGCTTAATAAAGTCTGCTTGCTGAATACCGTTAGATACTCAGGTAAGAGTGAATCAAAGAAGAAAACAGAATGAGGGGATTTGGTTTGTTTTTATAAAGATGAAGTAGAGGAAAGAAGAGTTTTATTGGGATCCTAAATACTGGAATAAGACTATACTAACTAAAGACCTAATTAGGAGAGTGACAATTAGAAGTTATAGCTAGGCATGGTGACAGATGCCTATAATCCTAGCATTCTGGGAGGCTGAGGCAGGAGAATTGCAAGTTCAAGCCTAGCCTGCACGATTTAGCAACTCTGCTTAGTGCAAAGGTCTGGGTTCAATCCCCAATATCACAAAAAAAAAAAAAAAGAAGCTATAAATAAGTGTATGATCAATAGAGTTATATAATGATTAGCTAATAGATATTTTAGCATGACGGGAAAAAGATTCAATTGTGCCTAAGGATGGAGATTGGGACTTTGAACCTCCCTCTGTGACAGGAGCACCGTGTACTGTGGGTAGTGGTAAATGTTATCTTGATTCTGCTTTGGTGTCTTAAGTGAGCAAGCAGCCCTTCCCAGTGCCCCTCCTAGGCTGGCGTGGTCATAGTCAGAGCCAGGGCAGAACCAGGGCTGCGATTTGCTCGCCCCATCTCGGTCTGGAGTCCAGGTGCATAGGTCAGGGACACCCTGAGAGCTGCCTGCAGCTGGCCAGAGGGGTGTTTAATGCGTTGGACCCTAACTGCCCCTCAGCCATGCCCTCAGGGAAGGTTCACGCTTAATGTGAACCCGACAAGAACATAATTTAGAATTAAATGACACAGTGTGCCTCTTTTACCCACCATCCCAGCATCTTTTATTAGGACGATCACCTAAACAAGATGCTTAAACAATAAATCAAATAGAAGGCTGCCTCCAACTACCCTGACAGTGTCTGCCTTCCATTTCCCTCGCTGGGCTGGCATCTCCTCCCCTTTGAGCAGGATCCGCTCCCACCTTAGGCCACGTCACCCCGCAGCTGGCAGTGACCGTGGCCAAACCCACACAAGGACCTGGAATCTAGACTGTGTTGTGGGCCAGGGACCCCGTGCAGCAAAGAATTCTGCTTTACTGTGACAATTATGCGGCCTTTATTACAAAGGACTCACACTGACAAAAGCTAAAACTCAAAATGGTTTTTTAAAAAGAAAAGAGCAGATAGCAGTGAAAGCAAGGGATGAAATATAGATTATTGTCAATCACTTGAAAATGTTAACCTACTAACTTGGAAAGGAAAAAATAACAATGACTCATCAGTTGTCACCAAAAGACTTAGGAATACACAGTATTACAGAGGACGGGTTATCTCATCCTTTGCACATTCTCAAGTAAAATGTCATGGGCCTGAGGTCCCAGCTATTCCGGTCACGGAGGCTGGAGGATGGCTTGAGCCCAGGAGTTTAAGGCCAGCTTGGGCAACTCAGTGAGACCCCGTCTCTAAAAGAAAAGCTGAGGGTTAAAAAGAGAGACAGTTATTCTCTCCAGCTGCTAGTGGAAAGGTAAACTGACTCACAAACATATTCACTGTAGCACTATTTATAATATTATTAAACAATGGTATAAAACATAATCTGAGGCCGGGCATGGTGGTGCACGCCTGTAATCCTAGCACTTGGGAGGCTGAGGCAGGAGGATCGCTGTGAGTTTGAGGCCAGCCTGGGCTACATAACGAGACCCTATCTCAAAAACAAACAAAAATATAATCTATAAAAACTATCAACTATGATGTGTCCATACGAAGCCCTTAAATATATCATTTAGGAAACACTTCTAATGGCATAGAGAAATGTTTATGCTACAGTGATGTTCGCAAAGTGAAATGCAAACTTATTTATGTGATCCTAACTCCCCTCTTTTCCCGAAAATAAGACCTAGTAGAAAATAACCAGCCTTGAAAACACTAGAGGTGAGAACTGCCAGCCCCACCAGCCTATCCTTGCCTCACCTGCCATCACTGTCCTCTTGCTTGGTGGCTGCTCTGTAAGGCAGGTGAGGCGGGGATAGGCTGGTGGGGCTGGCATTTTTCACCACTAGTTTTCAAGGCTGAGAATTTTCCAGCTAGGTCTTATTTTTGGGGAAACACTAGGTATGCAAAACATGCCTATATTATAGAAGGAAATGTGCTAAAAGAGTGGTCATTTCTATGACTAAAAGTTGTAGATAATTTTTAGTCTTTTCTGTAAAAGTCTTTTCTTCACATATTTTTCTAGTTTCCTGCAATCAGCATGTATTACTTTATTATAAACAGGAAAACGTTCATCTAAAAATGGCCACAATGACTCAAGAGTCCTCCCCTCTGCCCTTTGCAGGAAGCCAGGATTATCATTAAAGGGAATGAAAAAGCTCACTGCAGTGAGAACGTGACTGTCGGGATTGTTAAAAACCAAACCCAGGGCAGGTTCTTAGGGCAGCAAGTTGTGAGATTTCCAAATATCAGATACTGTCCCTGCAAAATGTTCCAAGACAGAAGGGAGGACTTGTCTCCAGCCCTCCTCAGCCCAGTTGCTAGAGTCTGTCTGCATCTCCCCTGGGAGGCAGCCAGGCTGCGCCCTGCATAGCAGGCGCGGCACAGGGGCGCTGGGCCTCGGCAGAGGGCTGCAGGGCCAGGGTCTCAGCGGCACCGCAGGGTGGAGAGGGTCGAGCACTGGGCACGGGGGCTGGGGCGCAATTCTGTGTGCAGATGGAGAGGAAGCGGGAAGCAGGGACTCTCCTTTCTCCACAAGCCTCGTACTGCACGTCTTGGCTCTAGTTTTATTTTACTTCAGTCCATTCAAAACCTCCAAAATGTCTGTTAAGAGAAAATGAAGAAGTCCAAATAAGAGCCTCCCTGTGTCCACTAGAAGCTGCAGCATGAAGTGGCTGATGAAATCTCACCTCCTAGGAGGCCATGGTCACTTTTTTAAAGTCGAGCTGTCTCCGAGTCAAAAATGTTTAATCATAATGATTTTGTGACTCTAAGTGTAACAGGATTCAAACAGGATAAACAGCAGGATCACTTAAACAAGCACCCCAACCCCCATCCCGGTTGGTCCCAGGGCAACGTGAGCAAGTTTAGCCGTATTTCCTACAGCACGGTGTGAACTGGGGTCTAGCAATCCATGCCACATCCTAAAATGCCCAAACCATTAAAAATCCAGCACAAGCTTTTACACAATTTGTTTAAACTGTAAAATCATACAAAATATGTTGGGACTTTGTCCATACCGTGGGCTAGATTGTTAAAACTTGTCATTCCATCCGTCTATTCTGTTTTGTTTTGTTTTTTCCATCAGTCTAGTAACAAGTAACTAAGGCACTTTTTAGTCTTGATAGATCCTTCTGTAGCAAGGGTCGTTGCTTTAAGGGTCTCCAAACTCCTTTCAAACAAGGGTCTTCTGCCTCTTGGGCCTCAAAGCCTTTGCCCAGGAAACGCCCCTGAAGGGCAGCTGCGAAGGCTTGCCCTGCTTCCCTGTCTGTGTCCCCACTGAACTTCTCAGGCTGGGGGAGCCACTGCAGGGCCAGGCATAGGTCACACATTCTGGGACCTTGCTGTCCTAATGGGCCCTGCTCACTGCCAGCCACCATGCCCATGCCTCTGCAAGGCTGCTGAGAGGTCTATTCTTGTGGCTGGCATAGATTCGGACCTGTGAATGCTCGCTCTCTCTGTCTCTCCCTCCCACCCCTCCCTCCCTCCCTCTCTCTCTCCCTCTCTTTCCTGGACCACGTTCTCTCCACTTGGTCCCTTTCTTTTTTTTTTTTTCTTTTAAAGAGAAGAAAAAACAAAACAAATCAAAAGAAGAACAAATTTTCAAAACAACATAATAGGAGGGTAACAATGGTTAATACATTACGTATTACTATCTTTAAGTTAGTTATTCAGGATACCAGACATTAGCATTCAATTGTCCAAACATTATTGGCACAAACCTTACTCTTCAATGAACTAAGTAAAATTGGTAGTGTATCTATCTTAACCATCTTATATATATATACAATTTTTTTCCCTTTGCCTTCTTTCTTTTCCCTATTCCAGTCTCTCTTTCCTTTTGACCAGTTTCTTTTTGATTCACCATGTCTATTGTACATTTTGGATCTTATTTACTCTTTCAGTTTCTCATACTAGAGAGACAATACGATGCTTACACATGTGCTTCTGGTTTATTTCACTTATGAGTATTTTCTCGAGTTGCATCCATTTACCTATAAAAGTCTCCAGTTTATCCTTCTTTATGGCTGAATAGTACTCCATTGTATAAAAATACCACATCTTTCTTATCCATTCCTCAGTTGATGGGCATTTGGGTTGTTTCCAAGATCTGGCTATTACAAATTGTGCTGCTATAAACATGGATGCACATATATCGCTGTGGTACGATGTTTTTAATTCTTCTGGGAAGATGCCCAGAAGGGGAATAGCTGGGTCAAATGGGACCTCCAACCCTAGTTTTTTGAGGAATCTCCACACTGACTTCCACAGTGGCTGTACCAGTCGACACTCCCACCAACAGTGGAGAAGGGTTCCTTTTTCCCCACAGCCCCTCCAGCATTTGTTATTAGTTGATTTCTTTATAGTAGCCATTCTTTCTGGGGTGAGATGGTATCTCAGTGTTGTTTTAATTTGCATCTCTCGAATGACTAGTGATGTTGCACATTTTTTTGTATATTTATTTGCCATTAGTATTTCTTCATCTGAGAAATGTGTATTCATCTCAGATGCCCATTTTTGGAGTGGGTCTTTAAATTTGGGAGGTCTGATTTTTTTGAGTTCTTTATATGTTCTCGATAGTAATCCTTTGTCTGAGGAACAGCTGGCAAACATTTTTTCCCACATTGTGGGTTGTCTCTTCACTCTGTTGGTGGTTTCTCTTGCTGTGCAAAAGCTTTTTAATAAGATGAGATCCCAGTTATTGATTCTTTGGGATAGTTCCCGTGCGGTTGAGTTTTTATTCATAAAGTCTTTGCCTACACCAATGTCTCCAAGGGTTTTACCTATCCTACCTTCCAGCAGATTTAATGTTTCTGTTTTAATATTTAGATCTCTGATCCATTTTGAATTTAGTTTAGTGCATGGTGAAAGATATGGGTCTAGTTTTAATCTTCGGCATGTGTAGAGCCAGTTTTTCCAGCACCATTTATTAAAGAGGCTATCTTTCTTCCAGCGAATGTGTTTGGCACCTTTGTCAAAGATAAGGTGGCTTAGTATGTCTGGGGTTGTTTCAGCATCTTCTAATCTGTTCCATTGATCTTCAGGTCTGTTTTTTTGCCAGTACCACACTGTTTTTATCACAGTAGCTTTATAGTATAATTTCAAGTCAGGGATTGTGATGCCCCCTGCCTTGCGTTTGTTGCCCAGAATTGCCTTTGCTATTCTAGGTCTCTTCTGATTCCAAATGAATTTTAGGATTGTTTTCTCTAATTCTGTGAGATATGCTGTTGGAATTTTGATTGGTATTGCATTAAATCTGTATAACAATTTTGGAAGTATGGCCATTTTCACTATATTGGTTCTTCCTATCCAGGAGCAAGGGATATCTTTCCATTTTCTGATATCCTCTTCAATCTCCTTTTTCAGAGTACTGTAGTTTTCAGTATAGAGGTCTTTTACATCCTTTGTGAGGTTGATTCCTAGGTATTTCATTTTTTTGGATGTTATTGTGAAAGGTATTGTTTCCCTAATTTCTCTTTCAGTAAGTTTGTTATTTGTGTACAGGAAGGCTATTGACTTTTGAGTATTGACTTTGTATCCAGCTACACTACTGAATTTGCTTATTAAATCTAGCAATTTTTTAGTGGAGTTTTTGGGGTCTTCTGTGTAGAGTATCATGTCATCTGCAAATAATGATAATTTAACTTCTTCCTTTCCAATCATTATTACTTTTATTTCTTTCTCTTGTCTAATTGCTGTGGCTAATGTTTCCAGAACTATGTTGAATAAGAGTGGGGACAGTGGACATCCTTGTCTGGTTCCTGATTTTAGAGGGAAGGCTTTCAGTTTTTGGCCATTTAGTATAATATTGGCTGTTGGTTTGTCATAGATAGCTTTTACCAGGTTGAGATAAAGACCCTCTATTCCAATTTTCTGTAGGATTTTTATCATGAAAAGGTGTGGACTTTGTCAAAAGCTTTTTCTGCATCTATTGAGATGATCATGTGATTTTTGTCTTTGGTTCTGTTAATATGGTGTATTACATTGATTGATTTACGTATGTTGAACCATCCCTGCATCCCTGGGATGAATCCAACTTGGTCATGGTGTATAATCTTCTTGATGATTTGTTGGATTCTGTTTGCCAGTATCTTATTAAGGATTTTTGCATCTATGTTCATTAGGGAGATTGGCCTGTAGTTCTCTTTCTTAATTGGGTCCTTCTCTGGTTTTGGTATCAGGGTAATGCTTGCTTCCAGGAATGAATTTGGGAGTATTGCTTCCCTTTCAATTTCATTGAAAAGTTTGAGAAGTAGGGGCATTAGGTCTTCTCTAAATTTCTTGTAGAATTCAGCAGTGAATCCATCAGGGCCTGGGCTTTTCTCTGTTGGGAGGTTTTTAATTACATCTTCAATTTCATTGGTTGATATTGGTTTATTTAGGATTTTTAAATGTTCTTGATTCAGCTTTGGTAATTCATACGAATCTAGGAATCTGTCCATTTCTTCTGCATTTTCCATCTTAGTAGAATATAAATTTTCAAAATAGGTATAGATGATCTTCTGGATTTCTGCAGGGTCCGTCGTGATATCACCCTTTTCATTTTCAATTGCATGGATTTGAGTCTTTTCTTTTCTTTTTTTAATAAGGTTGGATAAGGGTTTATCAATCTTATTTATTCTTTCAAAGAACCAACTTTTTGCTTCATTCTTTGTATTGTTTTTTTAGTCTCCAATACGTTAATTTCTGCTCTGATCTTTATAATTTCCTCCCTTGTATGGGCTTTTGGCTTAACCTGCTCTTCTTCTTCTAGAAGCTCGAGGTTCACCCTTAAGTTGTTTATTTGCGCTTGCTCTATTTTCCTGATATAAGTATTTAATGCTATAAATTTCCCTCTTAGGACTGCTTTCATTGTATCCCATAAGTTCCGGTATGTTGTACTGTCATTATCATTCAGTTGTAGAAAGTGTCTAATTTCTTCTTTAATTTCATCTGTGACCCACTGGTTGTTCAGGAGGGTGCTGTTTAATTTCCATGTGTTTAGGGAGTTTTTGTGAGATCTTTTGCCATTGATTTCCAATTTCATTGCACTATGGTCTGATAATATGCATGGGATAATTTCAATTCCTTTGCATTTACTTAAGCAGGTTTTATGAGCTAGTATGTGGTCTATTTTGGAGAACGTCCCATGTGCAGCTGAGAAAAATGTGTATTCTGATGTTGTGGGATGGAACACTCTGTAGACATCTACTAAGTCCTTTTGTTCAAAAGTTTGGTTCAGTTCTACTATTTCATTATTGATTTTCTGTCCAGTTGATCTGTCTTTTTGTGACAGTGGAGTATTGAGATCTCCCAATATAATTGTATTAGTGCTTATTTGATTTTTCATGTCCTTTAGTACTTGTTTTATATAGCTGGGTGCATTGGTATTTGACGCATATATATTTATGATCGTTATCTCTTCCTCTTGGATTGTTCCCTTTACAAGGATGTAATGACCGTCTTTATCTCTCTGAATCCTTCTTGGCTTGAAGTTCACTTTGTCTGCAAAAAGAATAGCTACCCCTGCTTTTTTCTGGGTTCCTGTGGCATGGAGTATTGTTTTCCATCCTTTGACTTTCAGTCTATGAATTTCTTTCTGAATTAAATGTGTTTCTTGTATACAGCATATTGTTGGATCTTGCTTCTTGATCCATTTCGCCAGTCTGTGCCTTTTGATTGGTGAATTGAGACCGTTAACATTGATGGTTAAAACTGATATGTATTGACTTATACTTGTCATGATATTTTCCTGTTGTTGGTTCCCACTCTTTGTTTTTCCCCTTTCCTGCTATTTAATTATATGCCCTGCCTGGTGGATTCCTTCTGTTGGGGTTCCTATCTCTTTCTAGAATGTCCTTCAGAACATTTTGGAGTGCTGGTTTGGTGGTCATAAATTTTCTCAGATGTTCTTTGTCATGAAAGTATTTTATTTCTCCATCAATTTTGAAAGACAGTTTTGCAGGGTACATCAATCTGGGTTGAAAATTATTTTCCTTTAGAGCTTGAAATACATCATTCCAAGTTCTTCTTGAATTGAGGGTTTGTGCTGAAAAGTCAGCTGTGATTCTGATGGGTTTTCCTTTATAGGTGATTTGTCTCTTCTCCGTAACAGCTTTTAAGATTCTGCCCTTCTGTTGAATTTCTGGGATCTTGACTATAATATGTCTGGCTGAAGTTTTTTTTTTGATCATGTCTAGTTGGTGTTCTAAAAGCTTCACTTATAGGGGCGTCAAATTCCTTTTCTCTTCCAGGAAAGTTCTCCCTGATTATGTCTTTGAACAAGGTTTTAATGTCATTGATGCTATCTCCTGCGTTTTCATTTATTCCAATTATTCTTAAGTTGTTTATCTTTGAGTCATCTAGCAGCTGCTGAATTGATTTTTCATGGTCCCTTGCTGTTTTTAAGAATTCTTCCTTTTCATGATCACTAATTGCAAGCCTGTCTTCTATATCTGAGATCCTGTCCTCGCATTGGCTTAATCTGCTACAAATACTTTCAATGGAATTTTTGTTCTCTTGGATATCTGCTTGAATCTGCCTTATGGATTCCATTTCTTTCCTATGCTGAGCATTCATGGTTTCTATAATTTTCCTAAGCTCATCTATTTTTTTGTCTGTATCAGCTATAGTGTCCTTAAGCATGGTCTTCATTGTGGACATTATCTCTGCAGTTATCTGTGAGATTATTTCTGTTTTAATTTTTTCCAGAGCCTCACTCAGTTGCTTTGTTGTTACCACTTCAGATAGGCCAGGTGGGTGGCTTTCAGATTGTCCCACCTCGTTGCCCCCTAGGTTTGCTTTTGGTGAATTGGATGTGTGGGGTTGCATCTTGTTTAAGTGTCGTCTCATTTTTTCTTTCTTTAATTCCTGGGGTGATGTTTGCAAATTACCTATGGTAGGTTACTTTATTGCTAGTGTTTAAGATCTTTAGAAGATCACTACTTCTCTGCAGTTTCTTCCAAGTGGAGCTTGCTTTTGGGTTTTGAGCTTTCTGCCAGATCCTACCTCTTCAATTCATTGGGTATGCGAAGTTGCTACCTGTTTGGCCCAGTCCTTGATTCTTTGGTACTGTGCCACTGTATTTTCTGTGTCCCGTAGTCAATCTCAATCACGAAATATCAGGAAGGAAAGAGGTTTAGAACAATTATTTCACATTTGGCTATAATGTTAACTAAAGCATCAAACACAGCCTAGAAAATGACAGACTGAGCTAACCAGTTATTTACCACTTTTAGCTGTATAGAGGCGGTTATATAACAAAATCTAAAACACACCAGAAAAATTATATGCAGTATACAAGTCCTATGTGTCAATTTTTCCCTGAGGAGTTTAAATTTAAAATGAGTTAAGGAGGAAATAGAGTGTTGGGAGAATAGGAAGGAATTAGATGTAAGGTTAGAGGACCAAGAGGGATCCCACTAAAATTGGGACACTGGTGCAGAGGACTGGTGGTAAAAAGAGAAGGAAGGGATAAAAGGAAGAACAGATCACAACCACAATCACAAAGAAGTTAGAGGCGCTGTTTACACTCATATAAAAAACCAGAGAGAATAATGAAGGAAAGAGCAAATACACATACAGAAACCAAAACGAAGATAAAAACAATAAAACAGACAAAACAAAAATAAAACCCCACCAAAAAAAAAAAAAAAAAACCTTCGCCAGAACAAAAACAAATGAGTGAGAAAAAAAAAAAAATAAAAAAAAAAAAATAAAAAGAATCAGTTCCAGGTGTTGACTCTGCTGTAGGCAGGCACCGTGTGGTGACAAAGTCCTGTTCCGTGCAGGTCCGTCCCAGTAAGCCAGGAGCGGCCCTCTGGCGGGCGGTGAGCAGAGGCCCGTACTTTCAGGCAGAGACCAGTCTAGCTCGCCTGCCACTCTCAGTGCCCTTTCACTATCCCTCGGCCTGAGAGGCGCAGCACGCTGTCTGAAGCGCGGGTTCCCTGCACTGGTTTCCCGCCACTCTGATTTTCACCACGCCCCCACAATGGCGCCGGGCCAGTCGCTCTCTGGCGCGGGACAGGTGTGGCTGAGAGACCAGTCTCGTTCGCCTGCTGACCTCAGCACACTTTCGTGGGCCTGAGAGGCCCCGCGCTGCCCTGTCTGGAGCGCGAGTGTCCAGCGCTGTTTTTCTTTCGCGCTGCTCTGAGTTTCGCCACACCCCCCACAATGGCGCCCCGCCGGTCGCTCTCTGGCGCGGGGCAGCTGTGGCTGAGAGACACTCACCGCCGGCCAGCGCAGTTCTCCGCCGCTCCCCTGCCTCGCCGCTGTCTCAGGATCCTCCGTGGGGGCTCCCTGGGCGCCAGCTGTCACCGTGTGTCCGTAGAATTGAGCTTCTGTCGCGCTGCGATTCCTGGGATGGTAGAAGGTGCGTGCGCGCGGTCTGCTCCTTCTTCTTTGTTGGAAATCACCCTTCACTGGTGCCGGGGGTCCCAGATTGCGCTTCAGAACTTTTCTGGGTTCCGGGGAGGCATCTCCCCCCCTCCTGCGCTTTCCTGGTCGCTATATTCCCGTGTTCCAACGGTAACTTTTAGAGAGAGTTTCGCTGCCTGCTTCTTACTCATCCGCCATCTTTTTCCTCCTCCACTTGGTCCCTTTCTATCCCAAAACACGAATGTACTGTCAGAAGTCAGGCAGACCCTCCAGCGGGCTGTGGGAAAGCAGGGCTGTTTGTGGAGGGTCCCCTGAGAAGCTGGTCCGCAGCACCCACACCAAGGCCACCAAAGGCCACACTTCACATCACTACTGAGCCCACCTGACGTCCCAGGCCGAGGCTCACTTGGCGTCTCCAGCCCAGTGCCTGTGTCTCACAAGGCTTGAGCTCTGGGTTCCCTGCCACCCCGCATGTGAGTGGCTGTTTTATTCCTACTGGAAAACATACACAGACAAAGGCATAGTGTGCACACTACAGTTTCAGAGGCCAACTTGAGAAAAACCCTTCTGGGTAAAAAAAGTAAAGATTTTTTTAAATAACGAGAGAGTAAGAAACAGGCACTTTTATATGTACCTAGAAGGTTTGCAGTTAGCAAGTTCACATTGCCCTTGACCCAGCGACTGCGACTTTCAAGATGAAGCCTCTGGAACAATCACATTCCAGACAGGCAGGCTGCTTCCCTATGGCAAGGGTGAAAAAAGGAACCGACTTGTCAGCGAATAGTGCAGTGGCTGTGACATGGAATATTATGCAAGTGCCAGCCAAGCTTTTGAAGAATATTTAACAGCTTTGGAAAAATGTTCACAATATTCAGTGGAAAAAAGTATTATGTTCAATACTATGACTATTAGAAAATATATCAGCATGTAAGAAAAATACTGGGGGAATATTAACAGTGGTTCTATGTGCATGGTGAGAGAAAAGGCTCCTCTTCTTTTACAGCTCTGGGGATGGAACCCAGAGCCTCACAGACACTAGACAAGACCTGAACCTCTGAGCTTCACCTCCAGCCCTTTTTATTTCGAAACATCACTCACTAAATTGCCCAGCTGGCCTTGAACCTGCCGTCCCACCGCCTTAGCATCCTGAGCAGCTGGAGTTGCAGGCACGCACCAAGCTTAAAAATCTCCTACACTATACATTAATCAGAATTATTATCAGAAAAAAATGCAGACATTTAAAAAGTAATGAGTGCTACTGTGTGATTTCACCCCAGGTGACAACTTGTCTGCCCCATAACGACCCCCAGAGAGAACCAGGTGACAATCCAGCAGTGGCCCCAGGCCAGGCTCAGATTCCATTGAACTGCAGAGCTTGTGCCCGCCAAGGACAGGCCGGACTTGACTGCCGTGTGGCCCACTCAAGAGCGCCTCTTGCAGCTCTCCAGGCGATCGTGGCGGCCGTTCCGCCAGGTCTGCAGCACCTTCTTCCACCTTCGGGGCCCCACCAACAGGGTCTTGTCCCTCACCCTGGCAGTGAGGATCTGAGAAACTCCCTCCCAGATGCTCCCAACGTGGCTGTGCTTAGGCTGCAGCAGGGCCCAGGGCCCTTCACTTGGGACATTCCGGTCGAGGACTCACAAGTGGTCCTGGCTGAAGGCAATCTGATGGGGGCAGAGTAGGGTGAGTTTTCCTTGGCTTTTTAATGCAGCACCAGGAGAGGGATGCAGGGAGCAGCAGGTGGGGAAAGGAGAGAGCTGGAAACTCACTGATGCGACTTCCCCACAGGTCCCCTGCAAAAGACAGGAGAGATGGCCGCCTCCAGGGCGTGGCGGGGTGAGCACCTGCCCTTCGTGGCCATAATGACCCTAGTGACTATGGTCATCACCCTGCTGTTCTACGCGCTCCTCTGGAAGGCCGGCAACCTCGTGGAGCTGCCCAACCTCAGAATCGGCTTCTACAACTTCTGCCTGTGGGACAAGGACGTCAGCTCCCTGCAGTGTCACCAGTTCCCGGAGCTGGAGGCCCTGGGAGTACCTCAGGTGGGCCTGGCCCTGGCCAGGCTTGGCGTGTACGGAGCACTCGTGCTCACACTCTTTGTCCCGCTGCCTCTCCTCCTTGCCCACTGCAACGGCAATGAGGGGGAGTGGCAGCTGGCAGTGGTGTTCCTGGCCACGTCCTCCATGATGCTGGCCAGCGGCCTGGGCCTCTTCCTCTCCTATGTGTGGAAGTGGGCCAGGCTTTCTCTCCTGGGGCCTGGCTTTCTAGCTCTGGTCCTGGCCCAGGCCTTACTCATCCTGCTGCTCAGAGCCACAGCTGTGTTCCGTCCGAGGGCCAAGGTGGACAAGAGCAAGCTTGAGACCTGCTAGTCCTATCTACAGGCAGAGGTGACTGCAAGGGTTCGTCCCAGCATCCAAGCAGGTGCTGGACAGGCACGGGCTGGCCCTTCCTCCCAGACATGTTTCATAGCTAACGCTGATCACAAGCTCCAGCAGATGGAACCTCCGTGGAGCACGTGGGGCCCAGGGTCAAGGAACTGACCAGTCAGGGTGGCGGGGCACCCACAGCTTCTTAGTGTAGGATTGTGTCCTTCTGAGGACATCCTAAAACCATGCAGCTCACTGTCACATGGATTCTTGCTTTAATTAACCCACCTGGGCAATTCTTGCTCTAAACTCAGGATGGGGGAGAGAGGAGTCCTGTCACGGGGTAGATTTCCAGGCTGATCTGCCAGATCACCAAACTGTAGCCCAGTGAAAGCCGATGGCAACAAAGGGGACCATGCCGAGAGCACCTTATTGTCTCCAGGCCCTGGTTAGCAAGCGCCCGTGCCTGCTCTGTGCCGAGTGGATGTGTGAGCCACTCCACAAGGCCCAAGAATGACCGTGGAGGGATCCAACAGAGAAACGCATGGGGCACGAAGAGACGCCTCTGTGGCTTTGAAGGGTCCCCTGAAAAGGTCCCTGGGCTGGAAGCACGTAGCGTGGGGGTCAGCCAGCCAACCACTACTGTTATGTAACCCAGGAGTTTGGGAGAGGATGTCCCAATCCTTGGGCAGGAAAAGGGAACTGGACTGAATGGTTCCCCTCACTTCTCCACCCAGAACCGAAAGGACAGAAGTGTAACAACTCATGCGATGGGGGATTTTGTGTATTTTTCAGCATCTACATATTAGAATGATTTCCTCATTCTATACCTGTCAAAAGCCGCACTGAATACAGACAGACACATGGGCCCTGGCATGGTCTTGTCTGTCGTCCGTCCTCTGTGCTCCTGCCCACTCACTCTTCACAGGGAGGCGGCGGCAGCTGGGGCAGGAGTCTGTCCAGCTCGCCGTCTGCAGGCGGAGCCTGGTGCTCCCAACAGAATGCCTGGGCACGGAGGCCTCCCCTGAGATCGTGCTGAGTAAACTCTACACAACCCAGTGCGCTCCACTGCCTTGCTCTTCCCTGAGAAGTATCAGGCTGTCTTTGGTTCAGGGAAGCTGAACCCATGGCCTCATCTCCCCTGGAACCTGGTAACTTCACACAACAAATGCCTGGGATTCCAGACCCGTTAACCCAGGAGCCGGCACAGTGCGGGAGTCCAAGGCCCAGATCATCCGGGGCTTCTGAGCTAAGATGACTCAGCCAGGTCCAGGCAGGCAGCCCCAGCTGTTTCCAGCTTCCCTCAGCAGAAAGCTCAGCGGGCAGTTCATCCCTTAGCTGAAAAATATCTCCCTGACATATTTGAACACATCCTCCTCCTCCTCCTGCTCGGGGTTCCTGCTGCAGGCAGAGGTGGACGTCCCCGGCCTCTGGGAAGGGCTGAGGCCTGGGGCAGGCCTGTCGTTCCCACTGTCTTCTTCCCCACTGTTGCCACCAGAACTCATGTGAAGAAACTCAGGGCCAGAGGAGCAGAGCTCAGCCTTCTCAGTGCCCCCCACAGCCGGCTCTTCCTGAGGCTTCTCCCATGTGCGGCCCTGTGGAGCAGCGGGAAAAGGCAGGTTCAATGCATGCAGCTCATTTCCCAAAGTCCTGGTTTGTCAGTGACATGGGACACATCCAAAGCCACCATAAAGCCAGCGGGTAACCAGGCCAAGTACTGCTCCCACCTCGCAGTCAACACCCTCTCTTCACCATATACAAACCCCTCAGGCTCTTGAAGAAATCAGGACCCAGTGCAGGGAGAAACAGAGGTGGAAGGAACAGCTGAGTAAAAAGAAAAAGAAACCAATAGGAAAAAGTGGCTGGAAAGGCAGAGTGAGAATGGAAGGGGCCGAGTACAAAACCTGCTGTGGGCCCAAGGTCCCTCGCAGGCAAAGACAAAGACAAGTCCCAGTTTCTTGGGAATAACGGTTGTATATTACTATACCACAGGGCCACTGCGAGGGTTCACGAGGTAACAGACTGTATACGAGCATCTGGCAAACTATAAAGTACTACACAACCCTAAGGTGGTACAATTATTAGTGCCTCAGGAAGTGAGGAAATTCAGCGTTCTGCTAAGGAGACAGCATCTTCCCCAGCAGGACCCATTCTGAGAACACGACAGGGAACACCTCATGTGCCCCCAACATATGCTGGGATATACGGTCATCCCAAGCAGAGAGCACACTGCTCCTCACACCAACTCCCTGCCCAGGACCCAGCCCTGAAGGGTCGGCCCACAGGCGCACACCCCACGTGGGGACAGACTCAGGGCAGCAGGGCTGGGAGAGCAGGCAGGGGCCGCTGAAGGCGCGGGCTGACCTGGCGCGAGGCCCTAGGCAGCCTGAGGCGCCGCTCCTGTGACAGTGACCACGGGCCTTGTCTGGTTCTCCCCATGAAGCTTCAACCACTCTAGTGAAGGGAACCAGTGACTTCACCTCAAGCAGGATCCCCAGGGCCATATCCACCATCTCGGCCTCATTCATGCAGTACACAGTCTTCACTGCAAGATGTCTGAAAGACAAAAAGCCACGGACAGGGAGAGAGGGTCTCCGGTCTCATGAGGAGAAAGGAAATGAGAACAAAGGAGCCGGATCCCCAGCCTTCCCACAAAGACGAGCACAGCCACACCCTGAGCTTGTGCCAGGGCAGACCGGTGCCCAGTCCACTGATCCTGCCCATCTGATGTCAGGTTCTGTTGCAAGTGAGGCCTGGCATTTTGGACAACTGGCACCTGAGCGCTCAGCCAAATGCAGAACCCTCCGTCTGTGATGACAGTGCTGGCCTGGCAGGAGAGGCACAGGTGGGCGCCTGTTTGCAGGGGACAACGCCCCTCACTCCCAAAGAGCTCAAAGGCACACCGCCCACCTCGGTGGGTGCCGCTGAGAGTCCCTGCCCAGTCCTCCCCCTAAGTGCCCTGGCCAGAGCTTGTCCCACCTTGCTGCCCTCACCAGCTCGGCTGTCCTCCTCTTCCTGGGGGTCTTCGCTGGCACCACCCTCTTCTCAGCCACCTGGGCTGTCATCCATGAGGGAAGGACCCTCTTTCTGGTCTCAGATTTTAAAGTTTCCATCTCTGTAGTTTCCCACAAAGTGGAGTGAGGCCCCAGGCTTACTGAGCGGCTTCTCTGATTATGACAGCAAATCCCACTTTCTCGCCATACCGGCCGCTAGAGGCCTAGGTGTGCCAAGTGGGAGCCAACCTTTATCGCCTACAAAGAAGAGGAAAGAAAGTCTGATGCGTCCACAGCCCGCACCCTCCAGTCATCAGCCCCAAGTCCCGGTCAGTGCGGGGCAGGCCAGGGGGAGCCAGACGAGCAGGGCCCCGAGACTCGGGCGGGTGATGGTGGCGGCGGATGGGTCAGGGAGACAAAGCCCACTGCCCGGTGCTCCACAGGCAGCAGGCCCCACCGGATGGGAATGCCTCCAGAGAGCCACTGCCCCGTGGGGTAGCATTCCCAGGAAGCAGTGCTCAGTGGTGTCCCCTCTCTTCAGCATCCCAACTGCTGCTGTCCTCAGGCAGCCCAGCCAACCTCACTCCCAATCACTGCCCAGGATGCCTCTCTCATCTTCCCATCCAGACTCTCACTTCTTGCACAGTAACTGGGTCCCAGGAACCCAAGACCACCAGTCCTGTGAAGTTCCACTGGCCAACACCCTCCCCCTTAACCTGAAGACGCTTCTGTCACTTTTTTTCTTTTTTTCTTTTTGTGGGTACCGGGGGTCGACCTCAGGACCTTGCGTGGCAGCAGGTGCCCGTGCCGCTGAGCGATATCACCGGCCCTTTTTTCGTATGTGGGTTCCGGGAGTCGAACTCGGGCCCTCGCGCTTGCCAGGCAGGCGCTTACACCGCTGAGCCATCTCACCGACCCGCTTCTGTCACTTTTAACCCACCAGAGGGGTTAAGAAGCCTAACTGTTTCTTGGATGTCCAGATGTGCAAAATCCAGAACCCTTCCCCTCCCCAAGGCATGGAACTTGGCCTCCACTCAGCATTCAGTGCTGAGCTCAGTCCCCACCCAGAGAAAGGGCTAAGACTCAAAGGACTGAGTCTCTGCCTCCGCTTAGGAACCACCGTCCCCAGGAAAAAGAGTAAGAAATCCTCTCAGAATTTGGTGACTGTCTATGGCACGTCCCTAATGGCTGCTCAGAATATAAGAAAAAATTAGACCATCGTCCTAATCTGTACAGCCAAAGAACATATCTGTGCCACTGTCCTTTCATTTCTGTGGAATTCGGACACTGGTCACTTCTACCACCTAGTGCGCACACAGCGCCGCCCACTAGGTACAGAAATTAGAGCCAGAGGTGCACAGCATTAGTCCGTTTCACAGAGGAGGAACTGAGAGTTAAGCTTGCACAAGGTCACAAACATCTGGAAATCAAACTGGTTGTAGTGGTACATGCCTGTAATGTCAGCAATCCATGAGGCTGAGGCAGGAGGATGGCAAATTCAAGCCCAGCTCGGCAAATAAACTAGGGCAGCTCCTGTCGCAAAATACAAAGTAAAAAGGGCCGTGGCTGCAGCTCAGTACAAAGGCCCTGGATTCAAGCCCCAGGACTCCCCTCCTCCGAGGCTGGAACTCGGCCGCAAGGCACCGCGCTGGGCCCTGCCTACCCCGAGCTCCCGGGCGGGACGCAGACCCGCACGCCCGTGGCTCCCTGCGCCCGGCGTACCCGCCGCTCGCGTGGGCTCCACCCTGCTCCCCGAGCCGGCCGCGCCACCGACCCCGCCGCCGGGAACCCGCTCCGCCGTCCCAGAGCGCACCGCGCCAGGCCGCGCACCCCTCCGCCCTTCCGCCCGGGCTCGGCGGGGTCCGCGCGCCCCCTACTGGCAGCGCTGTGCTCCGCCCCCTCGCTGGCGTCCTTCCTCTTTGTCTCCCCCCCCCCCCCCGGGGATTGAACGCAGGGCTTTTGCACTGAGCTCCATCCTCAGCCCTTTTTAATTTTTTATTTTGAGGCAGAGTCTCGCTAAATCCTTAAAGTTGCGCAGGCTGAGCTCGAACTTGCAATCCTCCTGCCTCAGTCTCGCAGTGCTGGCGTTACACGTGTGTGGCTGGCACCTGGTTCTTAACTAGAGCTACAGAGACGGGAGAGAAGGCGCCTGGCTGTTGGAGAGTGAACGTGCCCATTCCCGGACCCCTGGTCAGCAATTAGGGGAAGGGGCGGGCTCTGGGTTAACAGCCCCGTCGGGGAGCCCCCAGGAGCCGAGGTCAGCGTTCTCGCGCTCCACCTTGCACGGTGGCCGCCCTCGCCGACGGAGGAGGCACACGCCCTGCTCCTCTGGGCGCCCCCGGCGGTGCTGCGCTGGGCATGCGATGAATCGCACTCGTGGCTCAAAGGACTCTAAAGGGAACTGGAAAGAAGTCTCTAGGGCAGGGACGCGACCGGAGACGCCACATCCGCAGCCCCCGAGGAGCCCTTCCCGAGCGCTCTCAGGTCTAGGGGTGACCAGAGCTGGCGGGCAGGGTCCGTCTGGTGCGGAGTCAGGGCACTGAGGTGTGATCTGCAGCGGGTCAGCAGCTGTCGGAGCCGTCCTTGCCTGGGGAGCACCTTCCCTGCTCCTCTGAACGCCGATCCTCAATCCCGGGCAAAGTTGAATCAGGGTTAGCGCCGGGCCAACTCAGTGGTCTTGCGGTAGAAGCTGGCTGGCTGACCACTATTCAGCCCCCTGCTGTCCAGGGCCATCATGAAGGTGTCTAAGCCACCAACTGTCCTCTCACATAGGCCGTGAGCCCGGACAAGTCTAAGGGGCTGACGGGAAGCACGGAACCCCTCTGTGAATACAGACACTGAACCCTTTCTGTTAGTGGAACTGATGTCGTCTGGACAAGGAGGCCCAGGGCAGTGCTGGGGACCACGGCAGGGCCCTGAGCATGCGAGGAAGTCTCTACACTGAGCGGTGGCCCAGCCCCAATGCTCCTAACCCAAGGTCTGCACAGCGCTCGGGCTCCTCTGAGGTGGAGCCACAGTCGGTGGGCACGTCTCAATCGCGAGAAAAAGGAAAGGAAGGGGAAGGGGGAGGAATCCAAAGACAGAAAAAGCAAAGTTACTCTGATGGCTACCATGGAAACGGCTGGAGGACAAACAGGTTTCCTACTTTGCATAACTTAGAATCAAGCACTTTAAAGTGAATGTTTTGGTCTGGGATTGTAGCTCAGTGGTAAAGTTCTTGCCTAACACTCATGGGCCCTAGGTTCAATCCCCAGAACTGCAACACTAAGTAATTCTTTTAGAAAGGAAAGAAAATGAGGTCCAAGAGCAAGAAACCTGAGTGTCTGCATAAAACACAAGCCAGGCATGGTGGCGCACACCTGTAATCCCAGCATTCTGGGAGGCTGAGGCAGGAGGAAGCTTGGCAAGTTTGAGGCCCACCTGGGCAACTCACTGAGGTAGCGAGATCCTGTCTCAAAATAGAAAATGAAAAAAGGGCTGGGGATATAGCTCAGTGTGAAGGCAGTTCAATCCCCAGTACAAAAAAAAAAAAAAAAAAAAAAAAAAAAAGCCTTGTTTTAGCGAGAGGAGGCAGGGGTAAGGGACCAAGCTGTGACATTTATATATACCAGAACCAAAACCTGCAGCATTGGGATTTTAACATTTTTTAATTTTTTAAATTGAAAGCCAGGGATATAGCTCAGTGGCACAGCGCCTGCCTGGCAAGCACGAAGTCCTGAGTTCTATTTCTGGTACCAAAAAAGAAAAATAAATTGACAAAATGTTATGTGTTTATTGTGTGAGGTAACGCAATTCACTAGGCTGAGCCAGTCCATACTGTGTATGTTGTACTTCCGGGCATCGTGTTGAGCCCGGGGCAACTAAATCCCACACCAAGGGGCTGGATTTGGGCCTGAGCCTGAGCCTGCAGGCGGAAGTGCCAGCTGGTGCCTGAGGAACAAAGAGAACCAGAAATGCACCTGCCAGGCTCTCGCCACAGGCCGGGCCAGGCTGGGTGGTCAGCACTGGGCAGGTATGGAGGGGGAACCTAGGCTTTGCCTGCCTTGATCCTATTACCCCAGATGCAGGAGGAGGGAACTGCTTAGGCCCTTGGGTGGATGGCAAGCAGGTGCCATGAGGGAGAGGTGGAACTCCGCACGCTGTAGCTGAAGAGGAGCACGGCCGGGAGGGCTGGGGGACAGGGAAGTCCAGGGTTTCGAGGGTTCCTGTGGAGCTCTCACCCTGAAGGACAGTAAGCTGGCTGTAGGCACTGTGGTGGAAGAATGAGCCATGACACAGAGAAACTGAGGAGAGGAGGTGAGCACTGGGTGAATGTCCTTCGGATCCCTGGGTGGGATGGACGAGGCTGCTGTTTCAGTGCTGAAGGTGGGAGAATACAGGTGGAGATGACTGGGTTTTCTTCATTTGAGGGGCTGAAATGGTGGAAAATGGACAACTACTTACTGCTCAGACTTCATCCACACACTTAAGTCCTCCTTACCCTTCCGCAGTCCTAGCGGAAGGGAGCCATGGCCTTAAGACCCTGGTGCTTTTCCCAGAGTAGGTACCCAGGAGCGGCCCCACGCCAGCCCTGTGCTCTAAATGACTGCTCCGGGCAGCTGGAGCAGTGGGCCTCTGAGTAAGCAACGAGATCACCCTGCCATATGGGAACCCCAGGCCCAGGCCCTCCAATCCCAGGGTGCCTGCTATCTCAGCTGTGGAAGATGGGAGGGACAGGGTGGTGGCTCCCACCTGTGGGGAATCTGCCACTTCAGGGTGCCTGGCCAGGGAGACAGGTGCTGGCCTCAGGCAGGGGCGTGGACACAGCTGGTCCAGGCTCAGCTCAGACACAGCAGGCCGGAAACCCTTGTACCCTTCCAGAAACTTGGCCACTGTTGACTGTCTTGACAGTCACCAGCAGAGGGTGCAGGCAGCGGGCACCATTCAGCCCTAAGGATGCCAAGAGGAAGAATGAGAGGAGCCACCCAGAGAGGGATGCTAGGAACAGCAGGCACCAGATGGCAAGGGACAGCCAGTGGCAGAGGCCTCAGCTGCTGCACCATCCTGAGAGGCTTCTGTCGCAAATGCCACCAACTCTCTGGTAGTCAGAGGACACTTGGGCCTTGGCTGGAGCCTGGCAAAACAGCGTGCTGTGGCCTGCGTCCTCCCCCTGGCAAAGCCCTGGGGACCTGTGGGGCACAGGACAGGAAGAGCTGGTGGGGAAGGAAGGCTGCAGCCAGCGGTCACAGGGCAGGGGACACACACATCCTCAAAAGGGACACCAGCTGATGGCAAGCACATTCTCTTTTATAGAAAAAAAAAGACAAATAAGCAAATATACACAGAATACTGTCACTCTCTCCTGGCCCGCACAGCGCCTGGCACTGCCTCTCTTCCCTCCCTGAGCTTTCCTTCTGGTCTCTGGGACGCGCATACCACCCGCCCCACGAGGCTCCTGTCACAGTCACCGCAGTATACAATCTTTCCCTGAAGACTCGCTGTACTGGCAGGGGCCAGCAGTGGGCGTCCTGCCCTGTCCTGTCACCCCAGGACGGTGCTGGTTCTGGGTCCGTTGGCTGCCCGTCAGAGCTTGTGGGCAAGCAGGGTGGTCAGCTTGACCTTGCCATCCATGGAGGCGGTGAGGCAGGTCCCACAGTCCATGGCGGTGCTCCAGTCCACGGTGACCACAGGTGCCCGGTGGCCGCCCAGGCTCAAGCAGCTCTCCAGGACCTTCTCGTCACTGCCCAGCTGCAAGAGGCCAGAAGAGAGGGTGCAGCATCAGCAGGCAGCGCACATGCGCGCACACCACAGTGGCCGACCGCCTTGGGCAGACGGCCAGGCCCAGCGCACCTGTGCAGTCTGCCTCACTTCCTGGACCGGATGTGCACCCACATCCCCGACTACAGCCTCAGATGGATGCAGCCCTGAGATGCTCCCTCCACACCACCTTCTCTGCCACCTGGAAGTCGCCCCAGGCCAGGACCTCGTGCACCAGTGGCTGCTCTCGTACAGCGCCCCTTGTGCGAGCTGCCATCTACCCACGCATCTGCTGAGCTGTCTAAGATTCACTTCCCGCCATGGGGATGCGGGCCATGGAGGACAGGGCCTGTCCTTGAGCCCACCAGCACCGCCACCTAACAATCAGGCTGGAGCACTGTCACCAGCCTTCCCTGAGGGCTCAGTGCCCAGCCAGCCTCCTCCACAGGCTGCTCCACACACACCCTGCCCATTCTCCGTGCTGTGCCTCAGCTCGAGTGTGGGCCCTGAGAGAGCAGAGGTCCTCTTCGAGTGTCCCTGGCACATGCCACAGTGCCAACTCCAGTGCCTGGCACATGAGTACTGCCTGAAACGTGTGCTGACCAGGAAGACCCCGAGAGCATTTCACCGCGTACGACTCCCGAGACCTATGGGCTGAACGCCGCCACCAGAGCCGAGCCCTGAACTCACTTGATACCAGGCAACACATATGTGTAGGCTAAACCACGTCTTCAGCATTCATCCACTGCATAACGCTAGAAAATGTGTAATTTTATACAAGTATATAGATTAGAAAAACACATGACATGGAGCACCTCTGACTTGAAAATTTAAACAAATGTGTAAACTGGGGAATAAAACCCATGCGGACAATTTCCATCATGGTTTGACAAACAACACCCTCACATGTCGGTCTCAAACACAGCCTGTAATACACCTGGCCCAGGGACACCCCACGAAATAATATACCTAGACCAGGCCAGAACTAAAATAAACCACCCAGCACGTGCCAGTGTGGGGCACATTCCCCACCCCACCATTCCCAGCTCCTTGCTCCCTCATGGCTTCTAGAATGGGAATTGTTCCCAACAAGAGAGAAAGGACAGAACCCAGGCAAGGACAGCGAATGGACAACTGGAAGAGGGTGCCTGGCACCCTTCCCCTCCCTGCCCTCCTGACAAGAAGTGACAGGTGGCCTGCGCGAGGAGGCCCAGCCACTGTCTGTCCCCTGTCAAAGGGCCCTGCAGGGTGGCACAGGCCCAGGCCCCCAGGGAGCAGCCCCCACCCTGACTCCACACAGTTACCTTGTAGATGACGCCCCCCGTGGCAGAGCACGTCAGCATGTAGTTGCCCTCCGAGTCAAAAGCGAAGAGCCGGCCCCTGGGGACTTGCACCTGCTTGTAGCCGCTGTAACCGGACAGCACAAAGGGGCCTGTGGCGTCCGAGGGGAGGCTGTGCTCAGATACCTTCAGGCCGCTCTTGTGGATGTTCCACTGGATGAACTGCAGACACAAGGCACAAAGGAGCGCGGCCTCAGCAGGGGCCAGTGCGGGCCAGCGGGGAGGATGCGCCGGTCAGGGGGACGCCGGGTGCCTAGGGCAGGGCTGGGCGCAACCGCCTCTCTCTCCCACAGCCGACAGCCTGAACGGGCCTTGCGAGCTCCAGAAGCAGAACAGGGGCTGGGGGAGACAGTCCCAGGCCACCCCAAGTCCCACCTCTTGCCAACATAATGTTTTTCGGGAAGAAAATCTACAAAAACGGTCAGCAACCTCATTTCAGAGTCCAACTCTTCCCTCCCCATCTGGTCTGACCCTGGAGGGAAAACTGACAGCAGCCGGCTTTGCTTGGCTCCTGGGCTTCGAAGCAGGGGAGGCACCAAGTGCATATTATTAACCATTATCAGAGCTCTGACCAAGGACAAATTCCAAATCCACTTCCGGCTCCTCAGGTGTGCAACCCATCACACACTTTATTGACTGTCCTGTGTGTAATTCCTCAGTTTGCCCTATATAGGGCCAAACTGCTTGGTTATGACCACCTCTTGGCTGGGAATCCTACCCACACAAACAAGAAGCTAAGCTTTGACTTAAAAGTCCCTTCCTACAGTTTTCAAATGAGGAATTGAAGCCAAGCACACTGGTGCACACCTATCATCCCATCTACTCAGGAGGCTGAGGCAGGAAGATCATTTGAGCTCAGGAGTTTGAGGCCAGCCTGAGCAACAAATGTAAGGCTCGAAAGAAAACCTACCTTGAAATTACTGTTTTCAATAGAGAATACAGGTAGTTACCATAAAAATAAGACCTAACTGGAAAGTAAGCCCTACCATGATTTTTCTGGATGCTCATATAGAAGCCCTATTCCAAAAAATAAGCCCCAGTTAAGATCATTAGCCAGACGGATGCATTTAGCATGTCTGTTGCAACACACGACGGACATATTGAATTATAAAATAATATATAATTAAAGATACATAAATAATATTGACATTAATTCTTAAAATAAATGATAACATCAGTTATACTTAAGTATTTGTAAATACCTAAATGGGCACCTTTGGATGAGAGGTAAGCGCCTATATAAACAGATGAACTCACGACTTATGACCAATCAGAGCCAGACTCGAGGCACGAGTAACGTGCGCACTGGTAACGGAGGGACGTGGCTGTGTCTAACACGGGTCTTCGCGATTCAGCGCGTCATGTGTGGTAACGATGCACTACAAGCAGGCTACGTGGACAAGACGCGCTCGTTTAAGGACAGCTCTGTTGCTGGACATGAGAGACTGGGGCCAATGGTTCTATAGGAAACGGAGTTGCAAGAAATTCAGGCTGGAATTCGGGGTTGGGAGAGTTACGACAATGTTCCAAAAGAGGATGGTATGACTGCGTTTGAATGAATGTGGATTTCTGTACATGAGTAAATGTAGATTACTATACACAAAAGAAATAAGATAGCCCCTGAAAATAAGCCCCATTGTAACTTTTAGAGCAAAAGTCAATATAAGACCAGGTCTTATTTTTGGGGAAACACGGCAGCATGAAGCCCCAGAAGTATAGGAAGGCACAGGCGACAGGCGGGCATCACCCCACCACTGCCCACCCCAGCTCCCTTGCAAGGCAGCTGTGACTCCTGCTCCCTACCATGACCTTCCAGACAGGGGCTCCACGAGGGCATTTCCTCCTCCTCGCTGGGGTGGGGCATCCTCTCTACTTCAGACTCAGCTCAGGACTGTGCCTCTGGGAGGCCATCCCCAGCCCCTCGGCACACTGTGCACACACGGTGCTCACAAGGCCACACAATTACCAAGCTCACCAAAGTATATCTTGACCCCAAACACGCCTGTATGGGGCTGGCATTTTTCATCTCTAGTTTTCCAGGCCAACTGCCTTTGCTTGCTCTCATTTTCAGGAAAGAGGGTAGCAGGCCACATGAACAGGTCTATCACCAGCCCACCATGGTGTCCCACCCTCTCCCACTAGATCTGCTGCACCTACCTTGCCGTCCTCGCCGATGCTGTACACGGCGTTCTCATCGCAGCTGAACTCCACGGAGTAGACCTCCCCATAGTGGGCCCGCCAGCTCATGGCACACTCATGCTGCTGCATGTCTGAGGCAGAGACGCCGCTAAGATCATGCCCTGGCACCTCAGGAAGCACCACCCATTGCTCAGGCCCCATGACCCAACAGTGCCTACCAGGCCAGGCTGCCCTGGAGCTGCAGAAGCAGCTTCTTTCACTGGGTCAAAGCGAGGCCTGGAATCACTGGGGGAGCTGGAGCTCATCTGGGGGAGACTATGAGAGCAGGAGGACACAGGGGCCCTTCTTCCAAGGCCTCCTGCCCCCCCGCAAGGCACCCTGGGAAGCTGTCAAAGATCCCTCATCCCATCTTAGACCCTGGAGATGTTTCCCTGAGACAGAGAGCAAGTCACCCACAGGCAGTGAGCAAATGGCCTTGCTCTCGTGTGTCCTCCTGCTTCCCACGCAGCGACGAGGACTCAGATGAACAGCCCAGGACCAAAGGACTGCTGGGCTCACCCCACTCCCATGTCCACTGGCACTGACAATGTGCACGTCAGTTATGCTAGGTGCTCTGAAAACTTGGGCCAGAGTGAGGCTCAGCACTTGCATGTGAAACTGGGGTCCTGCAATACTGGGCAGCCCAAGGAGGGGCTGGGGTCCTACCGAATAGCCGGATGACGCCGTCAGCTGCCCCTGTGACCAGCAGGTTCCCGTTGTGATTGAAGGCTGTGCAGTTGATAGCAATGGGCTCCGGGTCCACAGAGAACTGGAGCTATTAAAGCCGAACACAGGCAAGATGAGCAGACCCAGCACCCGCTGGCTCTTCCGCCACTTCCTCCTTCCACGACCTGCTTCCAGAAAAATGGAACTGAGTGTTTGAGGAAGTGCTGTGCTTGTGAGCCACTGTGCTCTTCTGAGAGGCGAGCTCGCTGTGCCTACAGACATTCCGATCTCCTGAGACATTCTTGCTGCCTCAGTTACCAATGGAGTAACCCACATCTCAGCAGCCACACTTTCCCCAGTGCATTCCAAGCTAAGTTTTACTGAGAAGTCATCGCACTTCCTGGACCGCCTTTCATGACAGGCAGCTCAGGCAGAGAGGACCGGCCAAGCAAAGGTCCCCAGTTTGGGATGTGACTCCTTTTCCATCAAGCCCAAAATTTCCCCACAGAAACACAACTACAGGAGCTAAGAAAACCACCTCATGGAACTTACAGTCTATTAACTAATCTAATGATGAATAAAGAACATCATTTCAAGCACTATAGAACCCCAGGAGCCCTAAGTTATTCTCCTAAGACTAAAAGTGCAAGACGAACGTGACGCAGTATTATTTAAACACACATAGCCAATGCTGAGTTATCAAATGCAAGAATCCTCTAAGGCCGAAACTAAGAGGACCCCCAAAGCCGGTTTTCACTATGAGGCACTCGTCAAATACAGATGACCCTATCCTCCTTCTGACAGCTGCTATGACTTGTGTCTAGCTGTCCTCCCAAAGCCTTGTGTGCTCACAGGCGGGGCTTTTCAGAGGTGGCTGGATCTGGGATGTGTGAATGGAGACTGAGGGTGTGATACTGGGATCAAGGATGTGCGGCACTGGATCAGTCACCGATGGGTTCATCATACTTCTGGGTGTGGATAATGGGAAGCCCCAGCCTGGGTGCGGGTGGCACCACCCAAAAGACAGGTAGCCTGGATGGGATAGAAGGGAAAGGGAGGGTCGCTGCTTCCTGTCTGTCAAGCCACCCTGCCTCAGAGCCAGCCGACTATGGATGGAAACCTCTACAAACTGTGAGCTGAAATAAACCCTTCCTCCTGCTTTAACGTGTGGGTATCGAGTACTGTGTCTCAGCAACAACAAAGTCACTAAGACACAACACCCATGAAGCTCAGAAGCCCGCAGCCCCAGTGTAAGACTTGGTCAAGGTGGAGTAATGAATCTCCACAAATGGGCAGGACTCCAAAGAGCTACATCCTCAGTGTGAGAACGGACTAGAAATAAACCTACTTCGCAGACAGGGATGAAAAGAAAACTCACCTCTGCAAATCCATAACCACAAACTGCCTGTGACATGGGTTTAGAGCCCCAATTCTCAATCCCTACGTAGCCTGAGAAGCCTCAAACAGTGTTTTAAAGTTCTCAGGCGCCTAGCACAAGAGAATGCAGATCTCTTCCAGAGAAATGCACCTCCACCCCAACCTCCAAACGTTCTCAAGCATAAAGTTCCCAGAAACGTGAGCCCATAATCAAAATTCACAGGACCCAGGAGAACAAGGCAGGGGCAAGCATCCATCACACAGCAGCGAGCAGAACCAGACTCACACAGACTTTGGGTACTGAATTACCAGGCAAAACAGAAAATCAGTACATTCGACATGTTCCACAAAACAAAAGGAGGAAGTGGAAATATGGGTAAAATGGAAGAGTACAAGCATGAAGGAGCAGGTGTGTAAAAACGAGAAATACAGTAACTGAAATGAATAGCCTCACCAGTCAAATACAGGAGTACATACAATGGAGGAGAGAATTAGAAACTGACAGAGCTGAGGAAGCGATCAGCGTGAATACAGCAAAGTGAAACAAAAAAGAGGAAGAAAACAGTTAAAACATTATCTACCTAGAGTTCCAGAAGCAAGAGATAACCACAGAGCTGTAACATTGGAAAAAAAGAAGACTAACTGAACAAAGATAAATCCTCTGCTTTAGAAAACCCAACAAATCCTGAGCAGGAGTTTAAAAAAAGGTAAAATTTAAAGAGCCAGAAAATCCTCACCCAAATACACAGATAATAAGATCTTAAAAGCAGCCAGAGAGAGAGGACAACCAAGGCCACTCCACTGGGTAGGAACTTCTCAGTTTCAGCAAAGTCAGCCGAAGATGAGACTGAGCCATGAAACAGTCTAGAACAATACATATACTATGATTCCACTCACATAAATTCAGAAGACATGCAAGACAAAAGCTATGTGTTTAGGGATATATATTCATGTGATAAACTAATTTCTAAAATGTAAGGCCATAGCAAACCAGGCTTTCTCTGGAAGGGGGAAGGGGCCAGAGACTGGGAAGGGCACACAAGAACACAAAAAGTATTGGTGAAATGTTCTACATTTAAACCAGGCACTCAAAGCCAGGCACAGCGGCACACGCCTATAATTCCAGACACTCAGCGAGCTGAGGCAGGAGGATCCAAGTTTAAGCCCAACCTGGGCAATTTAGCAAGAACCTGTCTCAAAAGAAAAAAACAAAGAGGTGGGATGTAGCTCAGTAGTACGTGCCCACAGGCTGAACCCCCAGTTCTGCAAAAATGAACCAGGCATTCGTTTTACTGCTTTTCTACTCATTATACCATAGATCTATGATGTTAATATTTATGCATTCAAATTAAATTAAAATTCTGAAAATCACAAGTAAACTTAAGGTTACAAATTGTGCTAAGAGATGTGGAGGAAAATACCAAAATATCCATAATGAAGAGAGACCAAATTAGTGGTGGGGAGGCAGTGGGCAGAGGCCTCCAGGGCTCTTGCAGACGCCCTGCCAAGGGGCGCCAGGCCGTGTCCCACAAATGATGAGCAGCAGTCAGACCGGAAGCCCATTTCAGAGCTGGCAGTAGCAGCATCTGTTCACAGACTGACCATATGAGGAGAAGGGAAGAACCAGGACGCGGGGGCAGATGTGGCGGGGAGCAAAAGTCAAGATGGCCCTGACAGGCTCCCAAGCCTGCAAGACTTCCTAGGGGCACACAGCTGGTGAGCCTGAGATCCTAGGCAGAGGCAGGAAGATGCAAATTTGCGCATCTAGAACGTAGCCCACCTGGGAGGCAGGGCCCATAGTGCCTGGCAGCACCAGGGAATGGTGCATTCCACATAAAGAACACACCGCTTCTGAAGAGTTTTAACAACACCACTGCCTTCTCAACAGGTGCGTTTAAGGGCATTTCTCACTCTAGGAATACAATGACAGCTGCAGCACCTGCTACTATTTGGGACAAACCAGCCAGGAGGGTCAGCTGTCACTGCGTGTGAATAAGCACCTGTTCTCATTACGGCTGGCTACTGCTGGAACTCATGCAATTCTGAAGTACCAGAAGTCAGAAGGGGTCTGCTCCTAGGAAATAAGCCGCATGGGCTCTGGGAGGTACTGGGTGACTTCTGAGGCCATGGCACAACGCCGACACCTTCAGCTGCTCACAATCTGACCAATGGGGTGTGTTACTTTTCAACACTTGAAGCTTGGACATTTTCTCACAAATCAAAAATCCAAGACCAAAGCAGAAAGGAGAAGAGACCTGTCAGAACACTAGGGTGCAAGGACAGCACACCCTCCAGACAGAGCACCAGCCCCAGGGAACCCCAGGCAGGACCTGTACCTGCTGCTTCATGGTTTTCGTGTCCCACAGCAGCAGCTTGCCGGGAACCTGGTTCATGCCCTTGCTGCCGATGTCTGGTGCTGAGGAGTCCACCTGCGAGGTGAGGCTCGGAGCTGCGGCCGAGCAGACGAAAGAGGCCCCACTGGGGCTGCACGCGAGAGACAGGATTCTGCAACACACATGGGCCGTGATCAGACAGTCGCCTGCCCAGAGTGGGAGGGCAGGCCTGGCTCCACAGAGCACCTGCAGCAGAGTGGCCTCAACTGTGACAGGCGGGGCTTCGGCTCACCTGGGCATGTCATCGTGGATGTTGATCTCACAGAGATTCTTCTTGGCTTCTGTGTCATAGAGACGCACTGTGCCCACACCACTGCCTAGTAAGAGCTGGAACAAGAAGCCATAGGCCGCAGTCAGGGAAGACTTCTGGAGTGGGCCAGGCCCATCCCTCTGAGGTGCCAGGCTGGGCTACCTGCCAGGCCAGCCCCTCCTGCACCAATCCAGGCAGATGGGAAATCTGGGCACAACAGACCACACTTAAAACTTAGAGAAAGGTTGGGCCTGGTAGCACACCCCTCTAATCCTAGCACTCAGGAGGCTGAGGCAGGAGGATCACTGCAAGTTTGAGGCTAGCCTGGTATACACAGTGAGTTCAAGGCCAGCCTGAATTGCATAAAAGACCCCGTCTCAAAAAAAAAAAAAAAAGAAATTACAGAAAGACAGCAAGCCAACCTGAGAAAGAAGCAAAACCACAGGTGCTGGGCTGCGCTTGGGTGTGGCTCAGTGGTGCCCCAGGGCTCTCGCGCTGGAGACTTAGTCTGCAGTGTGGTCACATGAGAGTGGGTGGGAAGACAGTCAACAGTGTGGTCACATGAGAGTGGGTGGGAAGACAGTCAACAGTGTGGTCACATGAGAGTGGGTGGGAAGACTTAGTCTGCAGTGTGGTCACATGAGAGTGGGTGGGATGTAAGAGATGGCAGGTGACTAAGTCACTGGGCTCCACCTTCGGCAGGGATTAGTGCGGGTCTCACAGAGCCAGTACCCACTCTCACTCGCTCTCTCAAGCCTGGTGCCTAAATCCATCTCTGGCTTCCTGTCTTGCCACAGGCTCTCTCCCTCCAGCACACACTCCTCCCGTGCCATGGCCATTGCCATGTTGTGATACTGCCAAGGGGGCCCTCACCAGAGCTGGACAGATGCTGCCACCCTACTCCTGAACTTCCAGAACTGTGGGCTAAATAAACCTGTTTTCTGTATAAAGTTCCCAGCCTTAGGCATTTCATTACAGCAACAGAAAACAGACTGATGCAGCATCTAAGGAATGGGAGAGATGCGCTACCTCAGAAACATGTGAAAATATGCTGGCTGGTTACACAAGACCCTCCACTCTTCCCTCTTCTTTTCTGACTGTAAATGCCTGCTGTTCTAATCCAGATTCCTGCTCACTCCTGCCACTGGCCCTGGCTGATCACAGGGCCTGGGTCACTGACCGTTTGCCTTTTCAGGGAACACTTCTGGCTCTGGCTCTGTAAAGACCTCCAGAAAAACATAAAAAGGTTGTCCTTGCTTGCAGGAACTTGTGATTTATATGGTGAAAAGCTTCAAAGATTATAAAAAATATCACCAGAAGCAGCCCAGTCTGAAAGCATCTTTTCTTCAGAAATATTAGCTAGGCCAGGCATGGTGGCACATGCCTGCAATCCCAGCACGTGGGAGGCTGTGTCAGGAGGATTGCTGTGAGTTCAAGGCCAGGCTGGGCTACAAAGGGAGTTCAAGGCCAGCCTGAACTACAGAGCAAGACCCTGTATCAAAAAGATAAAAATAAAATAAAATAAATATAAGCTAAATTTGACCTCAGTATCTGCTTGACAAATGGACCCTGTTCCAGGGAAGGCCCTGAGATGCTAGTCCCAAAAGGATAAATCCTACAGTTGTCAAAAATTATAGTGAGCAAGTGTTTGCCTCTTGGGCTACATGGTAGAATCCCTGATAAATGGAATAGAAGAAAAAGCAAAAAATCAATTTTACCTCCTTAACTACACAAATCCTATCTCAAATATTAAAGTCCAGGGAAAAGAGGAACACTGCTATCCTGGGAGCCCATCAGATGCAGGGAAATCACAAACTGAAGCATCCCCTCTCATGAATGTAAGCTGCTACCACAGGGGCACAGACAGGAGGGGTCTCAGCGGCAGGAGGCAGCACACTGAGAAAGTGGTGAGCAACAGGGACACACAGGAGAGGACCAGAAGCCAGGCAGGCCCTCAGGGCAGAACGTTCCCTCATTTTACTTCTTGTTAATACAGTAACCTCACCAACACTGCAAAGAGGAGCCTGCTAGACCAGTCTGGGATATGTGGTCCCTGAATCCCAGTGATGAAGAAGTGGGTGGGGGTTTGGCCTCAGCTCAGCCTGTGAAGAGCCCAGAGACCCCAGAGCAAAAGTGTCACTCACCAGCCTGTCCCGCTTGGTAGCCCATTCCAGGGAGAGCAGCGGTGACTTGGAAATAGAGGATGCTTTGGTCTGCATGATGGGGTTGAAGGACCACACTTTGATGACCCCATCTACATCAAGGCTGGCAACTCTCCTCCCTGAGCAATCCACTCTGCACAGAGAAAAAGGGTGTGGGCACCAGCCTCACCATCTCCAGCTAATGTTGAGATGACCACTTGTCCAACTCTCCAACTGTACTCAGCAATGATCCCAAAAGGCTAACACTCAAAGGATGCATGCAAGCTAGAAGTTTTCATTCACTCAAGAAAAACTCATTAAGCACCATGCCTTTGCCCATAAAGCAATTTAAAACTGAAGAGTATTGAAGGTTAAAACAAACAGCGGCTTGTTCCTAAAACTCAGAAAAACACTGGAAAGGCCAGAGGCTGACCACTGCACAGCAGCCCCCACCGGCCACCACCCAGCAGTGGGCCAGGCCTCCTCTGACCTGGGGGACCACGGTCTTTCAGAGACCACCCACCTCCCACCACCAGCCTCACGCTTCTGCCCACACCTTCACATGCACATTTCCCTGGCTGCCCGCCCCGGCCCGGCCCACCTGCAGTGCATGATGGACGAGTGGTGTTCCCCGTACTCCTCCTGCCCCAGCACGATGAAGGGCTGCTCCGTGCGGCCCCCTGCTCCCTCAGGCCCAGCTGTGGGCACCCGTGTCAGTGGCTCTACCGGCTCCGTATGCAGATCTGCAGAGGGCTCAGCTTCTGGGCCACTGAATTCTAGCTTCTTTTCTGCACACTGTGGCCAGCAAAGCAGTGACACGTCAGCTGGGAGGAGGTCCCCACACATGGGAGGACAGTGAAGACACCTGGTGGTCACAGAGTCCAGAGCACAGCTTGGGCTGTGAGGCCCACACTCAGCTCAACCCAGGAGAGGGGGTACCGACTCTGCTCCCCACCTCTCTGATAGGACATACCCTGGCTGTGACACAGGACTGGCCGAAGGTAGTGGCCATGTTTAATGAGAGCCTCCCGGGCACCAGTGCTGGGCTGAGTGCTTTACAGATTTCCTCAGTTCACTCCCCAAATCCACGAGAGATGCTATTATTTGCCCCATTTACAGCTGTGGAAATTCCAGAAAGCAGCAGCTAGACATCCTGCCACGGGTCACAGGGTGGCAGAGGGCAGAGCTCAAGGTGGAGCCAGGTTCGTAGTGTTCCCCGGGCCCCCGCAGCACACCCCTCACTGACTAGCACCTCTTCCAGGGAAGTAGGGACCGTGCCTGAGGAGCTGAGGCAAACGACCAGGTGCAGGTAGAGACCTAAGGTGCCAACTCCACGGCTTCTCTGTGTTCACAGACAAACCCCAGGCTCAGGAGAACTGGTCACTCTGTCCTGGTGTTCCTCAAGTGGCCCTCAGGGTGGCAGGTGGATTAGTTCAAGAACAGAATGAGATGAGATCTCAGTGTTAGGGATCTACTACCACCAAACTGGAACCACTCATTGTCAAGAATGCCATTAAAATAGGTAAGAAGCCCCCAAAGGAGTTAAGTGGCCGAGAAGGTAAACCAGTACATCCGCTGGCTCTGTCTACCATCTGGGTATAGGCAGAACCAGAAGCAGCTTATCCTGCCAGGAGGTGCAGATCGGACCTACTTCCCCAGGAGGAAAACCCCAGCCCAGGTGCAGCTGCAGGAGTCTGGGCTGCAGCTCTCAGCACAGCCACCCGCAGAACAGGGGTAAGGGTCCTACAGGCAGGAACCAAGTCACATGGAGGGCACCCAGTCTCAGGACCCGTGGTGTGCAGCATGCACAGCGAGCCCTGGGAGGGCCCAGCAGGGCCGAGCGAGCCCACTGCAGCCCCCTCAGAGCCTCCCCACAGCCTGGCGTTCTCAGGGCCTGCCTGAGGAAATGCTGCCAGGGAAAAGCCAGGCAAAACACCACCCCAAACCACCAACGTGCAAGAGTGAAGAGCAATCCGGCAAGACCACAGTTGCACAGCAGTGGAACTCGGGGGAGCTAAGGGACGCCCCATACCTGGGAGGAGGTGGTAGAGAAGAGCTCCTTTCGCTCCTTGCCATGGTCCTGCAGGCGCCGCTGCCGCTGCTGAGTCCAGCTCGACTCCCCAAGGCCCGGCCCACCTAGGAGGCTCTTCCCATCCTTGGCCCCAGCTGTCACATCCTTTCCTTTGGTGGCCTAGGGACAAGAGGCGGGCTGTGAAGTCTGCTCCTGGCTTCCCAGGCAGTGACAATGGCCAGGAGAGGAGCACGTGCAGGGAGTGGCTTCTCCCCAGCAACTCCTGGCCGGCCTGGGCAGGGAGCTCAAGTGCAGGTAGAACTACTGTCAGTCCAGGCTCCCTCCTGCCTGTCCTCACCCTCAGCCTACTCTCTGTCTCACCTGGACACAGGCAGACAGCCTCCTTCATCTAATGGGAGCAATCTGTAAGGGCGAGGAGCCCAGCACTTACTAGGCAATGACCAAGGCAGGCCAGGTCCGCGCTCCGTGTTATAAACATTTAAACACACCTATATGTTTGCACAATATAAACAAACACGTGTAACAAGAATCCCTGTGTGAAGGGAAAGGGAACACAATGCATCTCTCATTCCAGGCCAACTATAGGACTACAGCTAAAGTTAACAAATACTGAAGTATTTGAAATGACTATTAGACAACCAGAAAAGAAACTGGACTTTCTGGCTCATTTTCATACCAAGAGCAAAAAGGTCTACCAAGCCTACAGCAACAGAGAATGAACCCAATAATGTCCACCCCACCCCAAGACTTAGCTTCCCTTCCCAAGAGAAGCAGGCGGTCAAGACAACTGAAGACAGAGGTGCCGGGGCAACCAAGGCACCCCTCACATGGTCCTGGGATGGGGTCCATGGTGCCAATGCCATACACAAACCCACTCATCCTTCCCATAGTCCCCGACCCAGAGGGAAGCAAGCAGAGCCTGAAGAGTTCTGAGACGTCTCTCCAGACGCGCTCTGTGTTGGCAGAGTCTGAAAGGTGGTACGGGAACTCCACAGCTGGTGACACACAGAGTGCTGAGAGGGGACTGGTTTCCTGGGTCGATGGCAGTTGTCAAAGTGAGGATATCACGACATCCTGGAACAACTACTGTGCAGGCTTGACAAATTTATCAACCTGCCAAGGTGATCTGCAAGCGAAATATTTTAGAAAACAATCCACATAATAACATAAGTAGATTCTGTGAAGGGTACGAATGAGAGCAAAAGGAATAGCAGAGGAGACTCAGGGAACTAAGTAATACTCAGGGTACGAAACAGGATAATTTGCCCACGTGCTCACTGTACTGAGAACAGGCAGAGGTCCTCACACTTCAATGTGTCTCAGAATCACTGTAAGTATCGTAACTCCTTTGCAGACCTAAATGCAAAGCTGAAAGTAACCATTTCTAAGGAAAATACGATCTACCAGTAGTGACAGAAAACTTAAATAAACAACGACATAAAAGTATGTGAAATCTACATAAAGAAAATTATAAAATATCCCCAAAAGACATAAAGTAGTTCCAAATGTTTTTTAAAATTCCTTAGTTTGAGACAGGGTCTCACTAAATGTCCAGCCTGACCTCAAACTCACAATCTGTCTCAGCCTCTGAGTGGCGGGCACTGGAGACACGCGTCTCCATGCCTGGTGCTAACATCTTTGAAAAATGATAGACTTGAAAATCGAGAGGGGGAAAAACAACATTTATATTGAGAAATGGGAAAAGATACTAACAGAATTTATAATACACAAGAATAGACTTTAAATAAGTGAAAAGATCCATTACTTCACTCATAATAAGAGAAATACATATTAACACTGCACTCAGACACCATTTCTTACCCATCCTATTAGCAGAAGTTCCAGAACCAGGTAGATTCTGCTGCTGAGGCTGTGGGGAACCAGGAATTCTCATAAATTCCTGATGGGAAAGCAAAATGGTAAAAACCAGATGGATGGAGGGCGTGGGGGATTTTCTATATTATTCTTACAACTTGTTCTATGAGGTTGAAACTGTAAAACCAAAAACTGTAAAACCAAAAAGAGAGGGTAAGTCACAACACAATGTTAAGTACTTAAAAATACCTTCCAACAAATCCATAAAAACGCTGGCTGAGAGCTTCCACATGGATAAACAGCTGGAGAAGAGTGGGGGTGCTGGTCAACCTTTGTACTCACTACACAGTGATACTTGCACACAGCTTTCAGGAGATGGAGAGAGGAGGAGGCTTGTTTGTTGGGGTGCTGTCAGGGCAAGGTTGGGGAGATGGGCTCCTGCCATGCACCACCGCTTCAGAGGAAGCTCTGGAGCCCTGTGAGAATAGCCACATCCCCGTCTAGGAGCTGCCATGTCCACCACATTTTTTGCCTGCTACATGAATGTCCTCTGTGCACAATAGGGGTATGTTGTCTCTGCCTCAGAGACCAAAAGCAGGAAATGTGACAGAGGCAGACAAGCATTTTGAGGCCCTCTTCTTTCCTCACTCCCTACATCTGATAATGGCGTCCTTTCTTTTCCAATACTCGGTGTGAAGAGCGCTCAATTCAATTGGCCCTATGAGATGGTATGGAGAGGCTTTAACTCTCTAGCTAGATCAAAAGGCACTTGTAACACTTCCCCAGCTACAGCAGAAAACCCAACACGAAGAAGTGTGAAGGCAATGCTTCCCTTATAAATCAGGATGGTAAGGAAGTTGTCCAGTGCATCATCGAGCTGGGCTGAACAGCTCATATTTTTCAAAATGAAAATACGAATGGGTTTTGTTACAGGAGGCGGGTGTGAGAGAGCATCTCATTTATGTAGTTCAGGCTGGCCTTGAACTATGTAGCCTAGGCTAGCCTCAAATTCATGGTGACCCTCCTGCCTCAGCCTGCCAAGTGCTAGGATTAAAGGTGTGCACCACCATGCCTGGCTACAAATGCGTATTAACAAAAATCAGGACAATAAATTAAGAACTGCTTTTACAACACCACGACAGTTTATACCTAGTGAGCCACAGACGCAAGGACGACCTCTTACATTCTGCTTAAAGAGAGTTCCTCCCACTGTAACTGAGGTAGTCACTGCAGAAGGGTACGCAACAATGAAAGATAACCACGCATTAAAAGCTGATGAATACAGCTGTCCATAATCACTTTAATAAGGAGGTTAAGGTAAACTGTGTCTAGCTACCAAAGTGTACAACTTAAATAAACGCTTACTGTGACGTAACCAGTAGTTGAAGGTTTTAAGAGCACACTTTACAAAAATCTTACCCACTGGCATCATTTAACTTAATACCCCAGTTGCTTAAATTATATTCATCACCATCTTCCTGACTCCTACAGTTCAAGAGGTATTGTAACCTGTTTTATCATGTGACCTTCTCCCTCTGGAGACTGATATCAGTTGACACTCATTCATTTTTGGTGGATCAGGAGCGACTCAGGGCCTCACCAAGCTTGCCAGGCAGCCCTCCAACTGGGACAGGAAATAACTTCTAGTAATCTGGTCTCATCAGAGGCAAAACAAAGCCACCCAGATGGCAGGGCTCAGAATGCAGACCTACAGACAGAAAGACTGGGCAGGGGCCCCCTTTTCCCCAGGCTACCCAGCTCTGTGGGAACATCCCCAGGATGGCTCTTGTTCCCACTGATGTCTCAATAGCTGGGGAGTAATTTGATAAGAAGAGTTAAAAGTGCAGAAGTTTGTGGATGCTTTACTTTTTTTACATTACAGCCAATTAAAAGTTATCTGTATAATAAGGTAATTTCCACCTGCTGTCCCATAGCTCACTAAGAGGATGTGAGAGGCACAGAAATATAGCTGGGGGCAGGATAGGAGCGGAGCACAGCCCAGCGCTGCTATCAAGTCCTCCCTGGCTACCGCTGTTGGAGATCCCAGAAGAGCTTGGGAACTAGGGTTTTGCAGCTACTTCCTTTTTTTTAATTTGCCTCTAGATTCACACTGAAAGCATGGAGTATGTATGTTGCCACCTATTTTGTAAGAATAATGCTATGAACACTTAAGTAACAGTGATAAAAGTTTCAGTGAATCATTACAGGCAGGCAAAACGCTGATGTGAGTGAAATTTACAATGCTCTATATAAATAATATTTAAGATAGGAAGGTCCAATCATTTATGTATTGGTAATTTAACAATAAAATACAGTTTATTTTTTGTGTGTTTATTATTCTTTAACAGCAAAAAAGAAAGAAGGGCTCTGGTGTAGTAGTGGAGGGAAAAAAAAAAAAGAATGCTTAATATATACACTGACAAAGCAATACAGCTTATTTAGAAGTCAGTCTCACGTCACACTGAGTTCAAAGGAGTATGATGTCAAAATCACAAGAGGTGATCCCATCACACATTTGGCAATGGTGAGAAAGAATCCAAAATTGTACACTCAAGTTTGGGCATCAGTTGTAATACAGGGATTGAAATGTTAGAATGTGCCCCCCGAGGAGAGGGCCCAGGATGGTGAGAGGTCTAGAAAGTACACTGTAGGAGTCGACATCTGGCGAGAGGGATGAGCAGAGAGCTTAGTGTGGAAAGATGGGAAGGGTTATTTCATGCAAGAGGCCTTACTCCATGTAGCTCCAGAGGGAAAAGCTAAGATTGGTGACTAAAAGTTACAAAGAGACTTCTACTAATGGCTTTTTAACAAGCATCCTTTCCACTGTAACAAGCAGGTTGTTCCACATCACAGGAGGAAATCGACTGGAGAAGGAAGGTGAGCTAGACGAACTTGGAGCTTCCCTCCAACTCTGAAATTCTGCCGTTTTCTTGAACCTCAAATCTATTAGTTACTTTTAGAGTTCAAACATCAATGCTTAGTCTAAATAATCCACCATCAATAAAAAAACAAGTGACTGGACCAATGGGTTTTTCAGACTGTAGGTAGCTGTAGTGTCCATCTGAACTCTAAGTTGTGCTCTGTTAACATTCCACACAGTGACCCAACCTTTGTTTGCTTATATTTTAGAGGCAAAGTAAGAAATGCTTTGCTGCAAATTACACACTTTTACCCTCATCTCTTGGCTGTAAACTGCATGAAAACTTCCCATACCATTTCAATCTCACCACGTACTTTTATAAAAGAGAAATAATATCATGTGACACACAGTTCCTGAAACAGAAAGAGTGTGACCACAGGCTCAACCTCAAAGAAGCTGTGTCTGTGTCTGCCTCCATTTTAATTAGTGGAATTGAATTACACAGTCTCAAGCTTATTTCAAGGGATCCAACACTCTTAGCTCCATCCACCAAAAGAAAACCCTGCTCATGAGACAGATCTGGAAAGCAAACAGTATAACTTACTTGGCAATGTTCCAAACAGCTGAAATTCTACTTTCAAAGATTTTCAGAAAAACTTATGGCCAGGCATGGTGGCTCATGTCTCTAATCCCAGCACTTGGGAGGCTGAGGCAAGAGGATCAATGCAAGTGCAAGGCCAGCCTGGGCTACATAGTGAGTTCAAGATCAGCCCGAACTACATAACAAGATCCTGTCTCAAAAAACCAACCCCACCCCCACCAAAAAACACTTGTGGAAATAATTGCAATTGATTTTTAGCTACTTCCACACTCAGGCTGAGATGATAGTCAACTTGCACAGATGGCGCTTGAAGTCTAAAGAACTCACCCAGGAATCCAAGTCAGCCAGGACCTTCAGGAATACAATGCCTACTAAATTTACTGAGTGCTTATCATCTGCCAGGCACTGCGGATAGTGAAGGCTCTTCTTCCATTGACGCAACTACTGCCCTCCTAGGGAGTCAACACTATCGTTAGCCCAGGCAAATTGGGGTGAGTTTAAGCAATATGAGTACCGATGATAAACAAGGAGCCAGAGCTGAAAGTAAATCATGTCTGACTCTAGAGCCCATGCTCTGTCTTATCCAGCATCCTACTCAGGGTCTCCAACCCAACTATTCTAAATCTCAAGCTGCCCCCAAACCGCAGCACTACTTGCACCTCCAGCCACTTACTTTATCAGTGCTTAGCAAGACTAGTAACAGAGTCCTCATCTACACAACGAAGTCTAACTCTCAGTCTGTTACACTTTCACTCTGGCAGGCAGGCATTTCTGAAAGCAATGAGTTCTGACAAGCGCTCCTAGAAAAACTACTCAGTGAATTCTTGGCTGTTTGCACATAAGCTAGCATCAAAGAACTTCTCTTGCAATATGCTAGAAAAGTGAAAAATAGAGAAAATGCTTTGCAAAATCAGCAAATACCAACTTGTGCATAAAATACAGGCATCTTTAGAGGTAACTCTTAATTTACTCTTTAGCCAGACACTAGTTTAACAAAAATTAAATCAAAATTCTAGCACCGCCTCAACTCATACTTGAGCCACTCAGACAGTCACAAACCCTCATGAGTTCAGAGGAGAGAATGAGAAAAAGAGAAGAGCCCTTCGAAGCCTGTTTCTGGTCACCGACTATCCACCAATCTAACCCCAGGGCGTGGCAGACATGGAGCACTGGTACAGGCATGATCAGACAACAGCAGCCACAGGGGCTCAGGAGACCAGGCTGAGGTCCAGCACACCCCTTCATCTGCCCACTGTCACAACACAATGCCCTGCAGTGCCAGCCAGATGTGAGGATGGTGGTGCACACACCAGGTGGATTTTCCTCCTTGTTCTCCCACTTTCTCCAATCCTAGTCTTATCTCTATTCTCATCCTACAGAGCTACCACTTGTCTGTGAGGGGAAAGGCAGGGGAGGAGAAAGAAAGGAAATGAGAAGTGCATTTAGGATTTCACAGCACATCCAACAACTTGGTCCCAAAGGGAAGTCACACAAGCCTATGCTTAATAACGAGGCCCGGAAGCAGAGCTGGCAGTCTGACGTCACAGGCTTCTTGGCAACAGTTAGAGGCATGACCGGTGCTTACCTGACTGCTGAAGGACTCTTTCTTGGATGAGCTCTGAGCTGGAGGGGGTCCTTGGGCAGGTGACAACCTTGAGGGACTCTTCTTACTCTGAGGCAGCAGTGAGGACAGGAAGCCTACTCGCGGTGACTGGGAGAGGGACGCAGTCCTCTGGCTGCACACCATGGCACTGGTCAGGGGACACAACATAGGGTCACAGCACTGGAGGGGATGAAGAGGGTCTGAGAACACAGACCTCCTGAGCTACAGAGGCTCATGAGGGGCCCCTTAGTCACATTCTGCAGCCTGGGCTGCAAGGACATTACACTTCACACCATTTGGTGTACGAAGGGGACTAGCAGCTTATCTGACCCAACAGTAAAGTCTGTGGCTCTTCTTTGAAGGCCCGGGGAGATCTCAGAATGTTGGTGTATGACAGCCACTGGCCACATGGGCTACTGAGGACCTGAACTGTGGTTAGTCCAAATTGAGATGTCTGGAAGTATAAGGCACACTGGAATCCCAAGGTTTGGCATGAAAAAGGTGTAGAATATGTTGAAATATTTTGGACATACTGAGTTAAATAAATACATGATTAAAACTTAAGTTTGTTTCACTTTAACAAAGCTATTAAAAAAAAACTTCAAATGACCATATTTGGCTGGTACTGTATTTTATTTTTACTGGATGGCACTGGCTGAGAAACTAGAGCCATTTCATATGGTGCAATACTTGGCTATGCCTGGGTTTGTACCCTGTCTCACCAGTCACTAACTATGTCACCTGACTGTGCCGCTAGTTCTTCAAATGCTGGTTCTTCAACTGCTGCTATTAGGGTTGTTATCCCTCGGGCTTCTGTGTTAACTGTGTTTTGGGGGTTTTTGTTTGTTTTATTTTGTTTTGTTTTATTTTGTTTTCCCAGTGCTAGGGATCCAACCCAGGGCCTCTCACACGCTCAGCAAGCACTCTACCACTGAGCTACAACCCAGCCTTACCTGGCTACTTCTTAAGGTCACTCAAATACCTCTCTCTAATTTCTGCCTACCTCTTTAAACTCAGTAGTCAATCCTTCCACACAGAAACACTCCTTCCAGTACATGAAACCCGACCATGGTGGTTGGGTTGTATTGATCCAGGATGTGCAAGGTGATGGCAGAACACGTTGAGAACAACAAGCATGACTTTGGTGGCCACAGGGACCTCACTCATAAAACCGAAGCAATAGGAGGTGTGCCAGGGGCTCTTTGGCAATACTCCCCAACAGACACAAAGGCCACGGGCAAGACAGGGTCAGAGGGATGCTCAGAGGACAGGGGACACAGGAGAAGAGGGAGCAGTCACCTTCCCACAGCTGGGCCCTCGCACATACTCACAGCTCAGAATCCCCCAGGCGGTCCATATTGGAGACGTAAGGAGGCAATTTGTGTTGGACCAAGGCCTCTTCCTCTTCAGGCTGTTGCTCTTCCTTCTTCAGCCGGTGAATTTCAGCTTGCAACGCAAAAAGCTGCATGGGGCAGAGCTGAGTTAGCCAACGGCCTTACCCCATCCTCTGCTGAGCGAGATTTCTAGACACTCCACATCCAAACCCAACCTCACTGGCTACAGGTGCCCCCTCGGCACAAGGTGTCCTTTGTATTTCTGCTCATTGTGCCTCAGAGAAAAACCAAAGTGCAACTGCTGGCCCTGGATTACAGTGAGGTAAGAAAGCCAAAAACTGTCAGACACCCAAAGTCCACTTTCTTATCATCTGACATGCTTCCTTACCACTGGACTTGTTTCTTCCTGAATTTACTGAGAAAAAGAGCTCCACTCAATCCTACTTTGCTCTTTGGAATCTACAAAATCATGCTTTGGAACTCATGTGGAAAAAAATGTTAAATGAATTATAGCATCTTTAACCTTCTGCCTCAGGAAAACTAAGCATACACACATCCCCCAAAATCCAAGAATCTTAAACCTCAAAACCTAAACAGCCCCTCAGCTTCCTTTACTTAACAATTATAACTGATAGCGATCTTCACTTCAGGACAGGGGAATCAATGCTCCTCAGGCAAAATGTAAAGGCAAACATGGGTTGAAGAAGAGAAATATGTAGCTTAGTAGGGATGACTAAATTATACCTGGATTGTGAATATTATGTATGTGATTATATATGGAAAAAGACCAGGAAGACAAAATGACATATGAAAACAGGAGGATGGCAAGCTGGTGTGAATATACACAGTCATTTTCTTAACAAGTTCATTCGTGTGACTATATTGTTTAGGTTTAAAACATGAACGTCACCTCTGGTTATCAGAGGCTGATACAGCCCTAAACCCTCAGTGCTGACTGATGACTTGCTCTCATCTAAAAACAGTCCAGCCTATACGCAATCAGCCTTTGAGTGCCGCGACCTAATTTCACACCCACAAAGCAGAAGTTCTCCTAAGGAGCAAGCCTGTGCAGCACAAACCTTCTGACGCAGAATTTCGTTTTCTTCTTGAATCTGGTTGGTCCTCTGGCACTCTGCATCAAAGTTCAGGATCACAGGAACTGGTGCACAAAGTTAAAGAATAAGCCTGCTTGGGAACATGTGAAAGCTCCTGACACAGTAGCCAAACACTTGAACACAAGAAACAGGAAACAGAGGACAGAATCAGTGCAGCTTTATAAACTGTCTCTCCCTAGTCTCAGGGCCTTATTTTCTTTGGACTCAGAGACACATAAAAATCTGTGTGGAGAGGACATAAATCTAAACCTGGCATTTCCCCCCTGAGCCCCAGCAGTAAGAGCTGGTATTCAGTGGGCTTCACAACCAGTCTAAGCTTTAGCAAGGTCAAGGCAGACACGCAGCGGAAAGCAATCCTGGAAGCAGGATCGGTACTAAGTTTTCCCCTCTCAACAATGAACCTCTCCCCAGGTAAGGTTCAGACTGAGAAGAGATAGCTCTGTGCAGACTGCATGGCCACCTCAAGAACACCTGTGTTCTAGCTGAGGGTGCTGGCCTTTTGCCTTTCCCAATCACTCGCACAGCTTCAATCAGAAGGAGGGCAGAGGGGACAGGGCCTCAGACTCCAAATGCACATGCCTTAGTTTGATTGGCAGTACCTTGGCTGCAAAGATCTTGAGCAACCATTTCAATTGCCCTGGAGGGTCCACATGGCCATGTGGTAGTCACCGTACCAGCTTCTTTGATAGCATACAGGAAGAAGAGGCAGCTGGCAAGAAGACAGAAAGAAGAGAAAGACCTGGCAAGAGCAGAATTCCTACTCATCCACAATACATAAAGAAAGAGCAAAGTCAGGAACCTCCCAGAAAGCGGTCTCCCAGAGGTCAAAATGGCAGCCAGTGAGTGGGGATATCAACACCCAAATTTATCAGCGCCTCACCAGGCAGCTGCATTCAAAACGGACTGCCTTCTCCTCCCCTGGATTTCCAGTCTGGAGAGCACAATGATGCATGAAAGCACCTCAGGATCTCAGGCTTTCAGGACAAAAGGGTACACTTGCTAGGATGTGAGTCATTTACACAATTCTCATTCATATCCCCCCACAATGTGCATGTTCACACACACACACACACACACACACGATCTTAAAACTGCTCTGTTTTCTGGCAAGTTGAAGAACAATGAGGTCACTGTCAGAGAGAATAACCCAAACACTAACTCAGGCAGGAAGCTCCAATCCAAGAAGTGTTCTCATCTGCTCCCAAATCCCAGCAAAAGCAAGGGATATCCCCAGGGACTCAAGACACACACAGAAAGGATGCTCTCAAGTCTGGCTGGTTTCACCAAGAAGTAGCTGCCTCCCCACCCTGTAGCTGCTGTAGTCCTGCCCGTGTGTGTCAGCTATTTCTTCACACAATACAGCACCAGAATTAAGATTTATGACTCCCTGGCCTCCTGACAAAAATAACCACAATTTCTCCAGCCCCCTCACATGAGTCAAGGATTCTTAAGCACTTTGTGGAAGAAATGGCTGCACTGTAATCAGTAACTTTTAGCAGTTACTGATCATGCTGTCTACAATATGCCCGGAAAGGATATGCATGCACTGAAACAGGACACTCAGGAAGTTGTGCAGGGACACAATGAAGGTGTCAGCCCACTGTCGAGAAAAGTAGGTAGCGAAGGTGGGGTTGGTGTCTGGGGATGGCAAGAAAGGCAGGACAAACCAATCCTTCCACTCAGCCTGGTTCTGGAGCTCTGTGGCCTGCTTTGCAAAGAATTCCTGAGCCTTGTCATTTCTGTTTGTCTGCCAAGACACAAAGGAGGCAGCAAGGAGGAGGAAGAAACAGAGGTCCAGAGGTGAGATTCTTCATCATGGCAGACAGCCTTGATATCACCTGCCAGGTAAGTGACAAAGCAGGTTCTAGAAACTCCACAATATGAAGACAATCATCAACCTTTTTCAGGGACCTTGTGATTTCAAGCTTTAGTGATTTAAATTTAAGTAATTTAAGGTCTAATGATAAATGCCATCCTGAAAACTGATCCCTAGTTGATGTTCAAATAATCTAAGTAACTGATTCGCCCAAGTCACCTATTGTCTTTATTACTCAATCTTTATATTCCTTAAAACACCACCTACGCTTATGTGTTTAAAACAAGAGGGGAAATGGGGAAAATAAGTCAGATGATGTGCAAGTGATGCAAAGGAAACAAAATGTAAGAAAACAGGCAAAAATAATTTGCACTGGCTGTTCCACTCATTCCCATGGTAAGATACAGAATCATCCCAAGAGACTGGAAGAAACGTCTATTTCTGGATCAAAGAGCTCTCCCTACCAGGGAAACAAAAAACCCCTGCATCAACAAGCACCTGGATTGTGTAGACAAGATAAAAGCGGAACAGGCTGGTTTTCAGCTTGTTGATGGTGGGTCTATATATATCCTCCAAGCGGCTGAAGAGTCTACGCTCCAGGTAGCTCCAATAATCCCGAAGGGCAGCCAAGTCATACACCTGCATTAACTGCTGTAGCTGGTCCACAATCTTGTCCACCTGGCAAGAAAAAGCATCACTGGAGAAGGTGGTGAAGGACAGAAGGGCTTTCTCCCCTCATTCCACAGAATACAGCTTTGTCCTCTTACTATGGCATCTGGGTGCTAAAAATTTGTAAGTTGGCAACCTACAAATTTTTGAAACATACTAACGTAACAGCTTTTAAATTTTTTCAGATGCTAAATATACATCTTAACCCTCTGGCAACCATTGAACTTTAGGTGTGTAAAAGACTCTGGCCCAAGAAGCAAGAAATCTGGATCCAGGTCATGTATCAAATTGGCCAACTTGGCAAAATCACTTCAACTGTGGTCACAGTAGCTTCTCAATTAAAAAAAAAAAAAAAGAGCAAGAGATCATGACACAATCTTTTTAGTTCCTCCTCTTCCCAGCTCCACAATTCTAGAATTCCAAGGATCACCAGGAGATACACAGACTGGCCCTTGCAAGACACCAAAGTCCCACCTTTGGCCAGTGTCAGCCAAAGTAGTATCCTCCTTGTGACGAGCAATTTCACCAGAGGATACAACCTGGAAAAAGTTCTGGATACCAACGTCAATTCAACCCCATTTTAAAAGTAGGTCAGGAAACCTAGAGCCTGGAGAGGTGAAATTATTTGCTTTTGCCATTAAGTAACCACTAACTTCAGCAAGGCAAAACCCCAGGCTCCTAACTCCCCTGTGGTGCTTCTGCAGCTAACAGCGCCTCTCTCGATTCATCTGCCACCACCTATTTAATTCAGCACACACAAACGTACAAGTGACACTCTCAGAAATTCCAAGAACTTTGCAATGGAAAATCCTATCAGAGCAGGAGGAAGTTTGTGTTTTAAAATGTGCAATGAAGTCTTCCTTAACTGCAGAAGCGAAAATATCAGCGAGTCCCTGACAAAAGACCATTTTTACAAAACACCACAGACACGTGAACCCGGCCAGCGTTTGGGGCTGCAGACCTCCTTGCTACCACTGCAGTCAGAAGCCAACCCCTGACATCTCGCTTGCACGAACTCAACCATCTGCCCATCTGGGCCGCCCACTGGCCACGCCCAGCACCTGCGGGAGGTGGGATGGAGAAGGGAGCCTGGACCAGGACAGGGCACTTGGCCCCAGTGCTCCTGCCTCTCTGGGCAACTCCAGGCAGTCACGTCCATGCTGCGCCTTTGCTACTCTGTCAAGCACAGGCCAAGACGCGGTGACAGCACCGCCGTCGACCCTGAGGCAGCGTTGAGAGGGGGAGGGGCCCGCCCCCGGCAGCCGCAGCCCACTGCCCGCCCGGCCCCTCACCCGGAACCCCTTCTCCCTGTCCGCCTTGATCTCGGCGTCCAGCTGCCGCAGCGTGTGCGTGAAGCCGCGGAAGAGCAGGTACTCGCGGACCAGCTCGTCCGTGCGCTCCACAGCCTCCGCCATCGCTGCGCCTGCGGCTTGACGGCCTCGGCGGCCTGGGACCGAGGGGCGGGGCCTGGGCGGGCAGGGGCGGAGCGGGACGCTGGCGCCGGGGGACGTCACGCCCACGGCCAGCCTACCAGTCCGCACGCCTCGGGCGCCGCGCGCCTGTGGCCCCGCCCCCGATGACGCCCCGCCCCTCGCCTCGCCTCCCGGCCGCCCAGCGCCCTTGACGTCATCCCGCTCCTAAAGGGGCTCCCGGGCTCTCGGAGGAGGCTGCGCGCGCGTTGCAGTCAACAGCTTCCTGCCCTGCGTTCCTCGGGGCTTCGGGACGTGTCAGGGTCACGAGGCGCGGGGCGGGGGAGCGGGGTGCCCTGCTTATTGACAGTATTACCTCATGGGACGCTTTATCCCGTTCTCTTTTTACAAAAGGGGGAAACTGGAGTCCTAGGTGACAAAGTGAAGTAACCCGGCTAGCTGTGTCTTCAGAAAGCCTCAACTCCTGAAAAGCCGAGCTTTCATTAATAAGACCGGTTAACTGCATGGCCAGATAAGCAGGATGCTGCTAGGAGGAAAAGGCCGAGTTGCAGAATAGTATATACACTGTGGTCCCGGGTTCTTCAAACAAACAAACAAAAAAACAAGTATGTGTTTACGTGTACATTTTTTAAATTCAGGGAGACTATTCATCAGTTTCTTATAATTGAGACGAGGCAAAGAGTTTCAGTTTTTTCTTGCATTTTTTTGAATCATTTGAAGTTTTTACTAGGTGTACAGTATTTTTGTAGGCCAGAAAGTAGTTAGTATCTTTGAGCCTTTATCTGTGAAATGGTAACAATAATACCAACGTTGCCGACAGATTCATAATGAAGAGTCAATGAGATAATACATGGAAACAGCCCCATGAATGGTCCATAGATGAGATAAAATAAATGTTTTGCCTTTTGCTTCCCTCTAATGGTATGGCATTTGTGTTTGTCGAAGTACATCTCAGAATCATTACTACTGCTGGGTCAGACCCTCCAACCCTACTGTACAGAAATTCAGCTCCAAAGGGGTGCTGATCTGTACTAGGGAAACCCAAAGAGATAACAGAGCAAGCCACAGCAAGATGAGGGAGTGCCGGTTTTGCCTGTCTACTTTTCCTGTTTCCCACAGTGTATCTCCCAGGCAACCAGCCTTGCTCCTAGGAGGCAAGAAAGGAGAGTCAAGGCTGTAACTGCTGGGAGAACCAGCCCACATCCTGCCTTGGGATCTCAGATCATCAGAAGTGAACTCAGAAAATTTGGATAAGTAGCAATCTACAGGAAAGTCGGGAATTAGAGTTCCCTAGGACACCTAAAGACTGCAGCCACAGTGCTCCTTCCCCCTCCTCTATCTGCCCTGGCACTTTCCAGACCAAAGCCTGCAAAACCAGTTGAGTTTGCTGATCAATGAAAGGCAGCTCCGCAGTCCTACCACAAGCTCTTGGCTCTACCTGGAACATCTTCCCCGAGATACTCACATGCTTAGCTGCCTGTCCTCCTTCAAGTGTTTGCTCAAATGCCATGTGTTAGTCTTTTAGGGCTGCTACAACAAAATCCCATAAGCTAGGTGGCTTATAAGCAACAGAAACTCACTTCTCATAGTTCTTAAACCTGGAAAAGTCCAAAATCAAGGCACCAACAGACCTAGTGTCTGCTGAGGGCTCACTCTGGTTCACGAATGGTGCCTTCTATGGTCCTCCTGTGTCTAGAGTCTCTCTGGGGCCTTTTCTCTAACAGCATGTCTTAGCTACTTTTCTTGTCACTGAGACAAAATGCTCGACACCCACAGTTAAAGGAGGAAAGGTTCGTTTAGCTCACAGTTTGTAGAGGTTTCAGTCCACAGTTGGCTGGCTCCAAGGCAGAGTGGCATGGCAGAGGGCATCATGGAGGAGAAAAACAGTTCATTGCAGGCAAAGACAGCAAAAGCAACAAGGGACCTTAACAGTGTCTTTCTGCCCCTTTTATCTTATTCAGACTACTTAGGGCGGGTAGCACTCATACCCTTAATCCTAGTGCCCTTGAGCCTAACGTTGCACCATGAATCAAATCCAGCATCACGTACTCTAGATCCAGCCACCTCTAAAAATCCCCACCTATGACTGCATGAGGCTTTGGAGGGACATCTAAACACAAGGCCATAACATCCCGTCCCTGGCCCCCTAAAGATTCATACACATCCCTTTATGCAAAAGGCACATAGTCCAGCTCCAGAAATTACAAAAGTCCTAACAGTTTCAGCATTGCTCAAAAGTCCAAGTCCAAAGTCTTCTCTGAGATTTAAGGCCAACTCTTAGCTGCAAGCTCTTGTACAAATGAAAAGAAAGTTAAACACTTCCAACATTCAACGGCACAAGATAGACATTTAAGGTAGACTAATCCTCTTCGTGAGGGTTCTGCCTTCATGATCTAACACCTCCCAATACCATCACATTGGGGATTTTATTTCAGCATATGAACTTTAGAGGGACACAGCCCTTCATACCATAGCAGTCACCTCCTTAAAGAGTCCTCTCTGACTCTCCTGTACAAAACAGCATTAATTCCATCTTTGGCATTCATATCCCCTTTGTCCTCTTGTATCCTTCTACATAGCACTTACAACCATCTGACAAAAATGATATTTTGGTTATTTAATGTAGTATCTCCCCCACTCCACTAAAATATAAACTGCACAAATGCAGAGATGTTTGTATTTTTTTCTACTCTATCCTCAGAACATAAAATAGCAGTTAGCTCATAGTAGATGTTCAATAAATACTCAATGAGGGCACTTTCCATTAAGGCCCAGCCACTCTCAAGCCGAACAGCCCTAGTAGAGTACAAATAAACCCTTGAATCACTCCTGTCTATAGGCTCCGTGGACTTCTGAATGGTTATTTGTCCCAAGAATTCCTCTTCCCCTTTGCACCATTTTATTCAATCTTAAAAGATTTCCAGAAGCACTTTATATAGCCTTTCAAGTTGCATTAATGTAACCAGAGACGCTATGAGATACTGTGGCTCATTTATTAGCTGATTAACCCACCACTGCTTATGCACGCTGCCTACTTGGAGGTAGAAAGTGGCAATGGGATTCATTTAAGGAGGTGCACAGGGCCACAGCAGTTTTATTCTACAGAAAATTATGAACAACACATAAGGCAAACACCAAAACATTCTTCTAATCTAATAATCTCTCTTTGCCTTTGAACATTAGAAGTGGGAGAGAAGGGAGGACAAGGAGCCTGGAGACAGGCAGGCTAAGCATTTAACAAGCACCTACTTTGTGCCAGATACTGTGCTTGGTCTTAGGGGACATAATAATAAGACTAGGGTCTCTGCCCTGGGAGAACCTCAGACTAAGTGGGGAATCCAGATGCCTGAAACACACACTAAAACTGGCTGCAGGGCAGAGGCTGGGACTTCAACCACAAGCAGTCCCATAAAATAAGTCTCTTTACTTCATCTTAAATATGAAAAACTGCAGCACCAGAAAGCTAAGTGATTTACCCCCTCAAATTCATGTTTCTGGTTCTAACTCCACCAACAATCTGCCAAGAGCTTCACAGTAGCATCATCCTATCAGTCAGCTTGTGAGGCAGGGCCCTTATGTGAATGAGTACACATTATCCCTCTTCCTGAAGAATACTGGACTCAAACTAACCAAGCAAGTCTCTCATAGCTAGAGCATTCTGCCTGGAACAGGGAGCAACCAGCTTCATTCTGGACAGCCAAAGGTAACAGGTAACAGGAAAGAAAACCTGAAACTATCCAAGGCCCTGGGGTTACCTTCAGTTACCTCCTTCTGCCCTTTAGCCTGACTATTTTACCTCTAATCTTGATGTTTTGGTCTGCCCTCTGTGGGCCCTACACTCCCTGGCATTTCTTTTCAAGTCTTGACTCTGCCCATGATTTTCCCCACGTATTTCTACTATCCTTTAGATGCAGCCTAACTATCTATGGCCTTTATCACCCCAGTAGTGGTTGGTGACTCGCCCTCTGAGTTCAGGTAGCATCTTACCCTGTAGCTGCTTATCACCTTGTTTCCTAACTATCTATTATATCTCTTTGATCACTAACTCCTGAGAGTACAGATCGATGCTCCCCAGTGCCTAGCACATTCTCTTAAAAGTAGATACTCAATAGCTATTTGTTAAATGACTGAGTGGATGAAGTCCATGGTGCTGTACTGCCTGGAGCTCCAAGTTATGTATAGCCCTTGTACAGAGAGTCCATTGCCACAGTTTGGGGAATGTAAATCCTTCCTCACTGCAATCAGTTCCATAAAAACGTATAAGCAGCTCTGAAGATTGGTTACCCACCATGACCCATCCAGCCCTCAGACAGAAAAGTGTCTTAGTGCTTAACTCACTGAAAATCAGTGACATAAAATAGATGCCCTTCTGCCTATAAATTAGTAATCTTTAAAAATGTATTGCCCAGTATTGATGAATAAAATGAAATGGGCATTATCATAAAATTCAGAAAGAGCTACTTTTCCAGGGATCAACTTATAGATGATCAAAACTGCTCCACATCTGAAATGCATAGACACTTCTCAGATGAAGAAGTAGAAACAGCAAATAAATATGTTCAGCATCACTGGTCATTTGAGAGATGCAAATTAAAACAACACTGGGATTCCACATCACTCCAGAAAGAATGTCTATTACCAAGAAATCAACCAATAACAAGTTCTGGCAGGGCTGTGGGGAAAAAGGAACACTTCTCCACAGTTGGTGGGAGTGTAGACTGGTTCAACCACTATGGAAATCAGTGTGGAGATTCCTCAAAAAACTAAAACTAGAGGTTCCATTTTTCCCAGCTACTCCCCTTCTAGGTATCTTCCCAAAAGAATTAAAAGCATCATACCCCATGTTCATAGCAGCACAGTCCGTAATAGCTAAATCTTGGAAACAGCCCAGATGCCCACCAACCAATGAATTGATAAAGATGTGGGTTTTTTTTTTAGTACAACGGAGCTCCACTCAGCCATAAAGAAGGATGCACCTTGAGACTATACTTTTAAGTGAAATAAATCAGACACACATGTTCAAATATCACATGGTTTCTCTGGTATGAGAAATCAAAAGTGTAAATAAGGACCAAAATGTATATTAGATATTGTCAAATAGGAAGAAAATATTCAAATGGGAAGGGGAACTAGGGAGGGGAAAGGAAGGAAGGGAAAAGGAAAAAAAGAGAATAGAAGCAAAAAATGGAAACAAAGTTTTTGTAAATAAGTGGGGGAAGAGGGGCTGAAAGGAGGGGAAGGGAATGGGAAAAAAAGAAGAATCAAGATATATCATGTACAGGTGCAAATTCCATATGATGAATGCTATTATGATTATGTATATCTAAAATGTATGAGGTCCGGGGATATAGCTCAGCGGCACAGTGCCTGCCTGGCAAGCACAAGGTCATGAGTTCGATTACTGGTACCAAAATAAAATAAAATAAAAAATAAAATAAAATAAAATGTATGAATTAAATTAATTAAAAATTTTAAAACTGCCCCAAATATTCCTACTCCTTAATGGTTCTACTTCTAAAATTTCCCTTAAAGAAACAATTAAAAATAAGACAAATCCAGAATGACTTGTTTATAAAAGTGTACATTGTTGTTGTTTTTGTTGTTGTTGTTTAGAGACAGGGTCTCACTATGTAGTTCAGGCTGGCCTTGAACTCACTATGCAGCTCAGGCTGGCCTCAAACTTGCAACAATCCTCCTGCCTCAGCCTCCCAGATGCTGGGATTACAGGCGTGCACTACCATGCCCAGCTAGAGTGCACGTTGTTTTTAATAGTGAAAGTTTTTACAGTGATGTTTTAAGTACTCAAGAGGCTATATTGAGGAAACTCCAAAAACTTGGGAATAAGGGATTTGAATTTCCCCTGGAGAGGTAAACAGCAAAACTAACCTAATACGAATCAGATTCTAAAGGCACGAAGTCAATGGAAAGAGCAAGGAGAGCAACTGGGCTCACAGCCTTGATTGAGGCATTGACTTACAAAATCAATACCACATGAATCTAAAGAGGCTTTAAACAGACACACAGAAATCAGAGTGACTGTGACAGTGGTGTCTTGTGTTCTGTCTACGACGAGGCCATTCCTAAGACAAGGAGGAGGCACTAGATGGCCACAGAATTAGGTCTCTGAATGTGTCCCACACCCCTCCTTGCCTAGTTCCAAGCTCACAAGGGACTGCGTAATTTGCCAGCACTTAGCGACACGGAGGAGCTGCTGCATTCCAGTGTCCTCTCCTGCTGAGCTAGAAGGTCGGTCCTGATGACACGAGGGTGTCATTCACGCCAGTTCATGTACCATGAACATGCCCCATCAGCATGACAGTTTCCCAAAGATTTTACAAAGGCCCCAGTGCAGTGTAGTTAGCATGAATCAATCTCTCAGGACCCTACGCGAACCAGACCAAACGTTCCTGTTCTGCATACCAACGCCACATACCGATGTCCAGCAGTGATTTCCACAGGGCGGAAGAAATCTGAAACAACGAAAATGTTCAACATTAGAGGAAACCTTTATAGGTTAGGTCACACCCATCCCATGCAATAATAAGTGGTCAGTAAAATGTTTGGTCTTTAGGAATATTTAATTATTTAGAGAAATAGGTACTCTTTTAGATACATTATGCTAGATTACAACAACTTTTCTTCTCTCTCTTTTTTTCCTATTATGTCTTTTATTTTATACTTTATTTATATTATTTCTCATAAGAGAAAGCATGTGATATTTAAGCTTGTGGATCTGATTTACTTCACATAACATTATGGTCTCAAGGTATATCCATTTTCCTACAAATGACTCAAGTTTATCCTTCTTTATGGCAGAGTAGTACTCCACTATGTGTAAATACCACATTTTCTTTATCCATTCATCTGTTGATGGATATATAGGCTGCTTGCAAGATTTAGCTATTATGAATTGGGCTGCTATAAATATGAGTATGCATACATCACTGTGGTATTATGTTTTTAACTGTTTCTGAAAGATACCTAGGAGAATAGTTGTGTCAATTTCTCTTTTCAGGTTTTTGAGGAATCTCCATACTGATTTCCATAGTAGTTTCCTGTACTTTATTTTTGTAAGATGCTGCCATCAGGGACAACTGAGTAAAAAGTATATGGGGTCTCTCTGTATTATTTATTATGCCTATTAATCTATAGTTACACCAAAATAATTTTAATTTTTGAAAGTGTGATACAGAACTGTAAATACAATACCATTGGTTTATAAAATATTTTAATATATATGTACACACACAAAATACTAATAATTATTCACTCTAAGTCATAAAGGTGCTGAATTTTAAGGGTGCTTTCTGATGATACTTTTTAATATTTTCAAATTTTTTGCTATGAATGCATATTCATTTTTGGAATTTTTAAATATAATAAATACAGTCTTTAATGATAGCATGTTCATTTGCCATAACAACCATATATTAGTCCTATTTCTTTTTCTTTTTTTTGTGTGGTACTGGGGGTCGAACTCAGGACCTCGCGCACCAGCAGGCGCCCATGCCGCTGAGCAATATCACCGGCCCTTTTTTCATATGTGGGTACTGGGAGTAGAACTCAGGACCTCGCGCTTGCCAGGCAGGCGCTTATGCCACTGAGCTATCTCACCAGCCCTAGTCCTATTTCAAAGCTATTATGAACTAATCTCCCAAAAACCTTCAAACATAATTGCATCTTGGACCAGAAAGACCCAGAGCTCCATCCAGCACATACAGCCCCCGAGGCACATACTGTACAAGTACCTGTTGGGAGCTTGGTTTGTCTGTTTGTTTATAAAGATGGAAGTGAGCCACTATCAGATCTCAGACTGTACTCCTTCGGGAGCAGCTCAGATTAGAGTGGGAACTTTCCATCCCTTTCTCCTTTGTCTTCCAACCCCTAAGGCAGCAAAGTCCCGGTTTGCACAGGACAGGCAGCACACCACCAGTAACACCTTAGACATCAATAGTAGGAACTGAGTCTACGAGTTTATGAGTCTATAAAATCATTCACTTTCACTGCTGGAACAACTCAGGTCTAGTGGGTTAATAAGTAATCTGGGCTTCTCAAACATCAACTGGAAGACAGCATGGAGAATTCCATCTCTGGTGTCACACTTTGTAAAAACCAACTCCCGTGCCCCCTCCGAACCAGATTCCACCTTCTGCAATACCTGGGGCAAATCCCCCTCCTGTTTCCCTCCTTCTCTATCTCCTTGACCTCTTTGTCATGACCTCTGCTAGCATGAATCCTCCTTTTCCAGCATATCCTTGTCACTCTCGTGGGGGCTTCTTTTCACCCTTGCCCACTGTCTGTAGAAGGCCATCCAGTGCTTCTCTTGGAGAAGTGTTCTATGTCTCCTTATATCAGGATCTGGGACAATGGGCCCTGTCTAGTGAATTCCACTACGCTGTGCAGATGACTGGTGAGCTAGCTGTGCGTCCTCTAAATTTTTGGTATCATCATACATTTTCTGTGTCTACAAGACTCACCTTTTTGCACATGTCTTATTGCTAGCTAAAAGGACAAAGAAAGGCTCACTTTTGAGCCTTACCTGTGGGTGCTACCCTCTGACAAGCTTTCTCTATACAGTCAGCAAGGCCTAAGATTGGCTTCTTCAACAAAAACCCAAAGGCAGGTTTACCTGCTCTCTGTACTGACTCTTGTACCTTGTTACCAATTCACAGCAAAGTCAATTGAGCACAAGCATTCACATTTGTAGCTGTTTTGCAGAGTAGTGTTGGAGGTTATAATCAAATATTTGGACTTGTATTTTGTCTTTCATTTTTATTCTATTTTTCTGGTAATTCATTTGTTTTACATTTTATAAAAGTTTTAATCCATATAGATTGGAAATTAAAAAAAAAAACTTTAAAATCCTAGTACCTCAAGTCATAATTTGGGAACCACTGATCTAGGCGATTTGGATAGAAGCACTCTACAGCATACACTTTGAAAACATTACTGTTTAGATTCGTGCCATTATAGAGTACCCCATCTCATAACTTCATCTACTTCCTTGAAACCTACTTTAAATAAATGATGATGCTAAACTTATAGCATATTAGAATCACCCAGGGAGCTTTTAGACTTATATTTCCTACTGATATAGAAGCCATACTCCAAACCAGAATCTCTCAGGGTGGGGCTCAAAAACTAGCAACACTTAATAGCTCCATAGGTAGTTCAATGGTACAGCCAAGGTTGAACCCCATTAGCCTGAACTCTCTCAATTAATCCTCTTGGACCACTTGCCTTGACCTTCTGTTGTTTTGTTTTTATTTGAGAACACCTGGCTCAATACTCTCTTTCCAGTAATACTTTAATCCAAAATGAAAGCAGCAAATGAGGGAGAAGCACTTCCAAAACAGTAAAGACCTCCAAAAAGGCACCTCTCATAAAAGTAATGAGAACACTGGAGAAAATGGTCAAAATCAATTTTTCAAAACTCTGAAAATTAACCAAAGGCTTGCAACAATCTGAGGAGTATGTAGTCCAGAAAACAACTGCAGTTTGGTAAGAATCACATGCTTTAGTTATTTTAATTTGCTTTATTTCCATCTCCCTGTCCTTGGCTCTATAGTGCTTTGAAAACCAAGAATCTTGCAGTTCCAATGATCATGGCTATGAAAATGATCAGCCAAGGAGTTGCTGACTCCTTGAAGGGGATAGAATGGAACTGGAGCTCCAAAAGTCCTACCCCAGAGAATTACTACAATTTGGCCTGTCTGGAACATGAAGGGCTTTATTCTCAGGGCTTCTCGTCAGTTGACCTGACTCAGAGCTTGGTTGGTAAGAATTACCCATCCTTAAGGAATTTGTCAAAGACAATCATCAGCTAATGTTTAATATCACAGCTGCCTGAGGCAGTGCTACCAGTGTGGGCTTACAAAAGGCTGACCAAAAACTTAACAGAAAAAACTGAGGAATGACAAGTCTTCCGGGGACATTCGTAAAACTGTATTCCAGGGCATCTAGAAAGCCACACAAATGTGGGTATGCCCAGGAAAGACCTGATAAAGGACTATTCTCTCACCTCTGGATGACTGAGGCCCTGTGCAAATAGGAACTAAAGGCAAAGAATTATAAACCACCAGAGTGTTGAAGACATACCTCAATACAAGCACTTGCCTTGGAAAAGGTTACTTGCCTTGGAAAAAGTTGGGAAACTTATAGGTTCAAGGCATTTAGGGAAATCCCTGTGCAATCACTAAATGCCCACTAGGTTAATCAAGCTTGGGTTTCTATGGGTGCACATGACAAAGAATAAAGATTTTAAGAATTAGCCCCGGAAAGTCACTGGAACAACAGTAAACAAAAAATAGCAACAACAAACTCTGAGAAGGGAACAGTATTCAATTTTCAAAGATATCACATTATATTATTTAGAATATCCCATTTTCAACCAAAAATAGTTGTGACAGAGATAACAGGGGTGGGGAAACATGGCCTGTACAATGGGAGGATAAACCGTCAATAGAAACAGTGTTTGAGGATGAACAGATGTCAGAATTATTACACAAAGACTTTAGGTTAGTTATCTTAAAGATATATTTACTCAAATATATACAGTGGTGCCTTGGTTCATAAACTTAATTCTTTCCATGATTCTGGTCACAGAATTCATTACACGATTCTAGTTGCAACTGTGGAACAAATTCTGTGACCAGAGTTGTGGAAAGAAGTTTGTGAACTCATGCAACATCTTCTATGAATGTCTTTAGGTGTGATCAAATATGACATGAATGATGCTGGTAAGTACCATCCAACAGAAAGGCAGACTGATAAAAACATTACAGTATGTTTTCATCACCTGACCTGGCATTGTATGACTCTTGGCTCTTCCCCAAAGTCAAAATGACCTTGAAAAGTAAAAGTTTTGAATTGATTTGGGACATCAAAGTAGCCAGGACAGTGCAACTAAAGATGCTCATGGAAGGATTTCCAGAACTGCTTCAGAAGATGACAACAACAATGAGATAAGTGTGTTCAAAGCAAGGGAGAATATTTTGAGGATGATTAATGGCAACACGTCTCTTACTGTAATAATATTTTTTAAAAACATAAACATTCACCATAGTTTTCAACCACACCTCATAAATATTTCAGGGCAAGACATGTTGCTGGTGGAGGGAATTACAGGCAAGGTTCTATGTTACTGTGCATGGGGGGATGTATTTTAGGGCAGGAGCTATGCTACTTGGAGGGAGAGACCAGGGTCAGGGGATGACGGTGCGCATGGATGTTGCTAGGCAGAACACTGATTGTACCCAGCACTGTGAGAGGCCACAGGAGGTGCCCAGGGTTCGTGCCCAGAGCCGTCTGCTTTGTAGCTGTGGGTAGCTGACTAAAGTCGACCAGATCCTCATTTTCAATAAAGAAATCGGGCTGCTGCAGGTAAATAGGCTTCTGAGCAACATCCCATCCCAGGACCCCTGAGGGTCAGAAGGGACAGGCCCCAAAATGATCTAGTCAGAATTCTGGAAAGAAATGAATATTTTAAATTAACCTCGAAGGGGAGAAGAATCAGCGACTCCTACTGCATGTTTGTTTCTTCATATTTAATTTAACGCTCCACCAAATCCTTTGGAAGGTGAGTGCGTGACTCCTCAGAGTTAAGTGCAAGGTACCCCACTGTGTGTTTTAGGTACGGGCTCGTACGTAGCCGTCACAGTCAGTGTGAGACAGCCTGGATTGGAATCCAAGTCTGGATGCCACCAAAGCCGCTGCCCCTTCTGCTGAGCCGGATGACCTCTGTTTAACCCCTGCTTCAGGAGCCGCTCATCTCGGGTCAGGGCCGCCAGGGGGCGCCTTTGTCTGCACACAGGCCCTGAGCCCAGCCTTTCCAAGGCTCTGCCCAGAAGGGTGCTTGGTACTCTTCGTGAACAGGAGATGCGGAGGGTCAGAATCATCATGGAATACTTGGGGATATAGGGATATGAGCAAAAAGAGGCTTAAAGGCCAGAGTTCACTTGTACTTGGGAAGGAAAAATGAATTATTTGTGGGCTAGAGATCGCCCGCTTCCTACCATCCCAAGCAATGAAGACTTGTTCTTCATACGTTAATCTGACCTTTTAGAGGTCTCTTCTCTGTTTAGTCCCCTTCCTCTTTGTCTTCTCCCTGAAATGTCAACTCTCCCTGCTGTCTGCGTCCATTTCCTACCCGTCTACACGTTTTCATCCTCCCCTCGAGGCCCAAGCCTGGTGTGCTGGCCCATCATCGAAAGTGTCCTCTCTGACCCCGCGAGGTGGGTGGCGTCCGCCCCGTGGAGGACGAGGAGCCGGGGTGAGAAGGTCAGCCCGCACCCGGCCCTCGGTGCCCCTTAGTGTAACCTGCTGGCAACTTGTTACAATGTTCCCTCTGCCCAAGCTCCCATTGGCCCGCCACCTCGCGTCCCCATTGGCTGGGGCTGCTGACAAGGCCACGATTGGTCCCCACCCCGGCCAAGGTGCCAGGTCTCCTGTTCTCTGCCCAGCAGGAGCCTCACACCCCACCCTGGCGCGAGGCAGGAGGTGACGATTGCGGACGGGGCTTCGCGGCCTCCCGTGTGTCCCGCGAGTGGGACGTGAGGTGCACAGTGGCCGCTCCCTCGGTGTGTGAGTATCCACTGGGGGTCAGCTCCTGTGGGGCCTTGTGTGTGGGTGTGCGTGGTCACACATGGGCCTCACATGCGTAGCCTGACAGGAACTTGGGGTCTGCTGTACAGTGCATAGGAGGGTTTGTGAGTGTCGCCGTGCAGGGGATCAAACCCAGAGGCTTGGCATACCCAACCCTTTCCTTGTTTTTTTTAATTTTTTTTTTTTTTGAGACAGGGTGTCATTAAGTCGCTGGATTTTGTATATGTATATAATAAACTGCCAATACATTTCCAGAGTATTTTATGGGTTTGCCTAGAGTTCGCTAAGGAGAATGGATCATACTCAAATGTTTTCTGGTGCTGAAGAAGGATTGAAAGTTTTACTCAGGAGGCTGAGGCAGGAGGGTTGCAAATTTGAGACCAGCCTGGCCAACTGAGGGATGCACTGTCTCAAATTTTAAAAAAACAAAATAAAATAAAAAGGGCTTGGGCTAGGTGGGATGATGCATGACTCTAATCCCAGCACTGTGGGAGTCACTTAATGACTTAGTAAGATCCTGTCTCAAAATAAAAAATTAAATTCAATTTAAAAAAATTTTAGGGGGCTGGCGAGATAGCTCAGTGGCATAAGCGCCTGCCCGGCAATTGCAAGGTCCTGAGTTTGACTCCCGGAACCCACATACGAAAAAAGGGCTAGTGATATCGCTCAGCGGCACGGGCTCCTGCTGGCGCACGAGGTCCTGAGTTCAACCCCCGGTACCCACCAAAAAAAAAAAAAAAAAAAAAAATTAAAGGGCTGGGAATGTGGTTCAGGGGTAATATACCAAATCTTGGGTTGGATTCCAGTATGAATAAATAAATAAATAAATAAATAAATAAATAAATAAATAAATAAGAAAGTTTCCCTCAAACTTAGAAAAGATGAGGCCATTTCTTTTTGTCTAGGGAGTCTTTAAAATGTCAGTTCTAAGTGGGTATTAAGTGGTATACTAATAGGAAAATACTTGACTATGAGAAAATGTGCTTTACTTTATAAATGAGAATAGAAAACAGAGCACGTGACCATGTGAATCTTCATAAACCTTTAGTCGAAGGTATCAAGGAAGCCGCCTTCTAACTTTGTTAGACTGAAAAGCTTTGCTCAGCAAGCTGATCCCACAGACCAGGTTGAAGGCAGCAGTGAGAGTTTTAGAGGGAAAATATATTAGCACTATGGTCATTCTAAAATGCCTCATAGTGTGTTTGGGTCTAGTTTTCTGCGCAGTGAATGGGCTTCACACAAAGAAAGCACTCAGGAAACTCGTTTCATTGACCTGCAGTCTCAGAATTCCTTAAGACGAAGCTTTGCATGCTCCCGAGTGCTGCATACCTCACTCCCGTTAGAACACGAGTGGCTTGAATGTAGGACAGCCACGGGGTCATGACCATGCCTTTGTAAAGAGAAAAGGTTTAGGGTTCAGCTCTTTCATACCAATAAAGAAATTAAGACCTAGAGTTTCTTAGCTCCATCCAGAGTCCCATGACTGGTTAACCTAAAGCTAGGGTTACAACTCAGGTCTTGGGCCAAAGCATAAACCTTTTCATACACCAGTTTGTCCTTTGGTAATAAACCATCCCTGAGAGCACCATTCACCTGCCTGGGGTTGTTAAGACTTCAAATACTCCCAGTGAGTTCCTCCTATGATTGTGTATTTTAGATGCCTAACCAGTCACATTGTCCAACTGTGCCCAGTTTTGAGTAAGAATGGAACACCTAGGTTCTTCCCCAGGATAATCTCTATCTTCATTATGTAGCAGTTGGCTGGCATCATCTTCAGAGGACTTTTTAAGCATCTCAAATGGGCTCCCTCACTGTGAATCTTGTCAAGGACTGAATTCATGAGACAGTGAATGCCTGGGTCCAGAGCGGTCTTTAGGATCAGGTTGGAACTAACACATTATTTCCCTTCCCCCTCCAAGTTTTTCTCTTGATCTTTATTGTTCCTCAGCCTGTTCAACTCTAGAGCTCCACTGGTCCCCATGCCTGGGAGATTTTTGGCTTTGTGGTCCAGACAATAAAACTTTTAGCAGTTTCAGTGTGGAGGAAAACAGCCAAGAAAGGGAGTGATTAAGTGAGATTTTTAGTAATTACATACTGGAAAGAACACTGTCAACACTTGATCCATGGATTCTCACCGAAGATCTTACTGACTTGTCAGCAAAACAAGATTAAATTAGAAATCAGAGTGGCTTGAGATGGCAAGCTTCTCAGAGGAAATGGGAGGAAAGGTTTATTTTGGCCCATGGTTTAACTCCATGGTCATCAGGCTCCAAGGCAGAAGTGGCCTGGTGGATGGACATGGCCAAGGAAAGCTGTCACGTGTGGCAGAGAGGACGCAGAACATAAAAGAGGAGCTTAGGACAAGAATATACCCTTTCAGGTCACAGCCCCAGTGACCCACCTCCAACCAGACCCCACTTCCTGTCAGCGCATTCGGCTACAGAATTCATCCGTGGCTGGATCCACCGATGAGTATAGCACCCCCATGACTCCATCACCTTCCAAACCCATGAAACATTGGGGGACATTTTAGATCTAAACCATAACACTCAATAATGATCATCTTCAGATTGCACCAGAAGCAAGACAAACGCGCCTCCACTTTCCCGTGAAGTGCCAGATGAGGTGCAGGGCATTCTCCACTTTTCCTCCTCTTTGAGGTACAAAATATACACAGAAAAGTTCATGAATCAAAAGTGGAAACTGTGATGGATTCGTTTTCAAATGCATACACCAGGGTGACCCTTCTCCAGATCAAAGAGGGGCCATTCTTAAGACTGGCGAGCTCTCCCAGGTGGGACGTGTGGCTGTTCAGCTTTGACAGAGCAGGAGGCACGAGGTCTCAGGTGCCCCGCTGTCCTCAGTCACAGAAATGAGCAAGTGTCTGGTGAGCTTGGGCAGTGTGCCTCAGGGACCTGCCACTGTGAGTCCAGTATAGGCAGCTTGTGAGTCTCGGAATTGATCTTTGGGAACGGATTTTGTGTCTGTTATTAGTTGTATTCATGGGCTAGGGATCTTTTACCTAGGAGGTATCTCCTTTCTCTCTGCTCAACCTGCCTTTCTTTTTTCTTAGTGTTGTTTTTTTGTTATTTAGGGTAAAAAGGCTTATTACATTGCAGCTTAGAATGGCAGCCGCTGGAGAAGGTAGCCACCCTGTTGGCACAGTGCCACAGCCGCTGATGCAGCTACAGGAGCTGGAGCCTCGGGTGGCCCGAAGACGCCTGTCCCAGGCCCGCCACCGAGCCACCATGGCAGGGCTCTTCGACAGCCTGAGGAAGACTGTTTACTCCGAGTCCGAGTTCACAGCCTCAAAGGTATGGGGGCCTGGGTGTGGGGAGGAGATGTTTCCACACATGGAGGGAGGTGGCCTGAGATGAGGCCAGGCCCAGAGCTGCTGTCCTTGCTGCCTACCCTCGAGGGATGCTACATAGCACCAGGAGTGCTGCTGCTGCTGGTGCGCAGAGATGAACTGTGAGCGCCAGGCCATATCTACCTGCATGGACCAGCCTGACACAGAAGGGAAATGATGCGCTTGAGGAGACACCTGGTCAGCCAGCAGCTGCCATGCCTAACCCATCCGAGGGCACCACCAAGCTTTCTGCAGCTGCTCCAGGACCCTATACCTCTACCTAAACACACATTCATCCCCGCATGTTTTCGGGCACATACCACACCACGCACATGTGCACACACCACAGGAATACACATATGCATTCACCGTACTACTACTACACACACACACGCCACAACTACATATGCGTGTGCACAGTGCACATGTACACCCTCAGGGTTTGTGCACCAAGGGAGTCTTTCCCCTAGGCAATGGGTCTCTCCAGGTAAGCATTTATCTTTCCCTGCTCTTAATTATGCTTTCTTCCTCATGCAGTTTTTTAATTGCTAATTAGCAGTAAATAAATTAATTACCTGGCAGAGCATGGAGGAAGGTCCAGGTAGATTGGGGCGGTGGTAGAAGGAATGGATTAGTGTTAGCAGTGGAAGCATGAGGGGCCAGAACGGAAAGGTCTCCCGAGAGCTACAGTTCCCCACCCTCTTAACAGAGGAGGGAACCAGAGTTGAGGAAGCACTTGCTGGCTGGTTAGAGCAGTGCCAGGAAGAGGCCACGTACCTGTTCCAGGCATGGCCACCTCTCAGGCTATCCCTGTTGTCCTGTGCCTATTCGAAGCCAGCAGTGTTTCTTCTCTGGGCAATTCCCTCAGCAGAGCAGCGCTCTCGGGCTTCGTGCTGTCTGCTTGCCATGCTTGCAGAGGCTTCTTACTTGGGGACAGACATCCAGGCCAGCTCCCAAGCAGGCACGGGGCCAGGGCTGTCTGTCAAAGAGAGGCGCCCCGAGCACCCTTGTGCAGCGCTCCAAGTGGGACCTCTGTTGTGTATAGCTGAGGAAATCCCACCAGAGACCCCTGCTCTTGTAGAATGGTGCAGCGGGCCGGTGAGGGGCGGAGGGAGTGCTGGGCCACACTGAGAGGCTCAGGATCCAGCTGTCGCACATCTGGCCTCTGCTGAGAGCTTGTCCAGCACAGCTGTGCTCCAAGTCCTTTGGAGGAAGAGGTGTTGTTTGCTGTGTGCTTCCAAGAGTGCATAAAAACCAAAGCCCCTGGCATAGGCCAGCAAAGAAGTGTGCACAAAGAAGGAACAGGCACTCAGGGTGTCACAGTAAGCAGTGCAGGTAATCCCAGGGGAAAACCACACGCATGCCTAAAGTTGGCCCTCGTGACGTAGCAGGCGATGGAACACGGCTGTTAACCAGCCTTGGTGAGCGGGGGCAAGTTCCTTCTGACTTCTGTTACGGAAAGATAATCATGGCTCCCCACAGGCCTGTGATGACATTTAACAAGGTCCTCAAGTGAGAAGAGTTAGCGTTGTTGTTAGAGTCTTATAGTGTCAGTATCATTATTTCCAGTACATTGCCTCATTTATTCCCCATAGCTCTGTTCATATCATTTTAACCTTGCGGATTAGGCAGCTGAGGCTCCTGAAAGTTAAATTACTTGCCTTGAATGGCTGGGCCTAAAACCCAGCTATTCTCTGTAGTCTGCTTTCTTTTTGTGTTCTCCTTGAGGGACAACCCAGGATTTTTCTTGAAGAAAGGAGGTTCTACAGAGAACAAGGTCTTATGAGTTCTCCAGGGCTGCCATTAACAGAAGTGAGTGACTGAAAACAACAGAACTGCATTGACTGATGGTTCTGGAGGTTGGAAGTCTAAGATCAAGGTACCCACAGGGCCCTGCTCCCTCCATTGGCCCCAGGAGAGAATCATTTTTGCTTCTACTAACATCTGGCACTTAGCAGCAATCCTTGGCATTTCCTGATAGATTGCCCCAGCCATGTGGCCACGTTTGCCCTGGTTATCTTCAGTTATCCTCCCCATTCGTGTCTGTCCATGTCTGCATTTCTCTGTCTTATAAGGACATCAATCATATTGAACTGGGATCTCATTTTAACTTGATTACCTCTGTAAAGACTATTTCCAAATCGGGTCACAGGCACACGTTCTAGGAGTTAGGACTTTAACATATCCTTTTAGGGGAACAAAATTCAACTCAGAATAAAGGTCCTAAGAAGTTAGCCTGCCAAAAACATTCTAGAAGCAGAATTTCAATGCGGGATCTGGCTTCCCTGGGTTTACTGGGCTCAGAGTGTGAGCTGGGCCAGAGGTGTCCTGCTGAGCCAGCACACGCAACTTACCCTGGACCAGAGGATACTATTCAGGCTACTGTAACATAGTGCCTTAGACTGGGCAATGTATAAACAACAGAAAAGTATTGCTCACAAATCTGGAAACTTGGGCATCCAATATCAAGACATCCACAGCTTTAGTATCCACTGAGAGATGGCTGTCGGTTTCCAGATGGTGCCTTCTAGCTAGGTCTTCACAAGTGAAAAGTGTGAACAAGATCCCTTGGGCCTCTTTTCTCAGGGCACTCATCCCATTTGTGAGAGCTCTACCTTCTTGACTTAATCACCTCCCCAAAGGCCTTATCTCCTAATCCCCTCCCATTGGAGGCAAGGTGTCACCATAGGCATTTGAGGGCACACAAACATTTAAACCACAGCAGCTAGAGAATCATCTTCTCACCCTAAGAACAAGGCCAGGAAACCAGTGGCCCCATCATTCCAAGTCCTTGCTGCCCTGTCAGCTCAACTGTGAGTCCCAGGACAAGAACAGCAGGGCGTGCAGGAGCAAGGGGTGGGCCTTGGTCAAGAAGGGGTGCTCAGCAATCTTGCAGTCGGCTGTATTCTCACAAAACTGTTGTTCCTGTCTCCTCATCTTTGGATCAGTAGAGCACTGTGCTTCCCCTCAAGAGCCCTTTTTCAAAATTTTAGAAAATCTTCGTTAGTACACGTGTGCAGGACATAACGATCACATTCACTGAAGGGAGTTGGCACATGTACCTAACACATCTTGTTTCTTTTTACACCCCCTTCCCCACCCATCTGCCTCCCTCCATCTCTTGGTCCCCTTCCCATAGGAAACAGGGAAACAGAGCTTTTGCAAATGGGAAGGGGAGCAAGTCTCCTTTTTATGCACTGTCAGAACCCCTGAGAATCTAGAATGGCAACATCTGGGCTCTCGCTCCCTAGCTGCCTTGTTACGCTCTCCAGCTGCCCACCCTGCAGCTCCCTGGTAGTGCCCTGAGTGAGGCCTGCCTGGCCTGTGCATTTCCAAGCTGGGCTCGCTCGGTTTAGCTGCCCTGTTCCATAGTCCTGATCTCTCCTGTCAGAATAGTCCTTCTCTGTGTTGCCTTGTGAGCCCTTCCTTAATTCTACGTGGTATGAATCACAGCTGCTTCCACGCTTGCTTCCCTTTGGGATGTCAGTGTCCTGAAGCGGGGACTATCTTGTTGACTCTGCATCCTCGGGGCTCAGCATGCAACTTTATACTTCCTCAGGCCTGAGGAGTATCCCCGGCCCCTGACAGACGTAGGTGTCGGCCCAACAAACATTTAGTGTTTCTTGTTTTTTTTGTGTGTGTGTGGGTACTGGGGTTTGACCTCAGGACCTCGCGCGCCAGCAGGCGCCCGTGCCACTGAGCAATATCACCGGCCCCTTTTTCGTATGTGGGTTCCGGGAGTCGAACTCAGGCCCTCGCGCTTGCCAGGCAGGCGCTTACGCTGCTGAGCCATCTCACCAGCCCTAGTGTTTCTTGTTTTTGACTAATCTTGCAGTTAGCATCTTGACTTTAAGGAAAGCAAAGGAAATGAGGAAGGAAGAGAAGAATGGAGGGAGGAAGGACACTAGAGGGGAAGGGAGGAAATTCAGAGTTAAGTTTACGGAACACATGAGAAGTCTTTAGATCATCTAGAGTGTGTGCATTTAGCAAATAAATATTGTGAGCCTGTGCATTTAACATGAAACAGCCAGCTGCATGTGGTCAGCCTAGCCTGTGCCCTGTGCAACCTGGGCTGGACAGGCATTCATCTGTGCCCATCCAGAACCTGTCTCCACCCGCAAAGAGGCAACATAGCCATTTGCCTTTCTGCTACACTGGGAGTCTGCTGAGTGCAGCTTGTTTCCCGATACTTTGGTATTTCAGTGAGAAACCATTCCTAGGAGAGAAAGGAGACTTCACCCCTTCTGAGCTTTAGGAAGTCTTTTCCACTGTCAACGGTGTGGCTTCGCACCTTAGGAAATGTGGCCTCAGCCTGAGGGGGTGCTGGGTCCACAAAAGCAGTCTCTGCAGTGCAAGGCTGCCCTAGAAGCACTGTCCGTCTCTGTCCCCAGTGGCAGGTTCTGAACAAAGCAAAGAATCATATTCAGGAACTGGAAGAAACCCTGGACACTTTGCTGAAGTTGAAAGGTAATAAGTCCCTCGCTGGCAAAGACTGGTTCTGTTTTTCTGTTGAATACAGAGACTGGGTTACAACGGAGCCCACAGATGTTTATTGAGGGCCTACTGTGCACCAGATGGTGTGATTGGGCTATGACTGAGATTGATGCCCCCAACGCCAGGGAGCTTATAGCCTGGCAGGATGGACAGGGTCACCAGGCTGTGCAAGTTCGATGAGTCCCCTATGGGGCACCTGACCTCATGTTAAGAGGCCAGAGAAAAAAGTGACTCAGTGCTTGTTCTGAGCTCTCCCGTCACACCCAGGAGAGATGCAAAATGCATTCTGGACTCCCTAAAACTGAACCTGGGGGACAGGGTGGGGTTCAGGGCTTCCCCATGGGCCACAAAGTTGCAACAATAGTCTGACTTCCCTTTTGTGACTCTTTTAAACTCTGGTAGAATCCTTCAATCTGGAGGATGGGAACCCCTGCAGCTTAGAGGAGGTTAAGGAAGAATATGCTGGAATGTTCTCCAAAGGTGAGAGGTAAGACCCCCAAGAGCTGCAGGAGAATGGACCAGGCTGTGTCCCACCCTCTCCTCTCCCAGGGTGCGTGGGGCAGAGCAGCCGCTCACCCACCTCCTACAGTCTGGTCCTGGGGTAACTTTCTTCTCCCTGATCCTAATCACACCCGTTGGACTTCCCATTATAACAGTGACCCGCGCTTATTATGGGAGACATAGGAAATAAAGGAAAGCCTGAAAATGTGTATTGTCTTACCTCTCAAAGGCAGTCGATGTTAATTTTGAGGAACATACATCCATCTAGTTTTTAAATTTTTTTCACATTCTATTTTCGAGGAATGAGATTATAGTATTCATCTTGAATTATATATAGTATTATATATTTTGTATTTATACTAATATTTGAGGTCCTCAGCTACTGTTATTATTGGAGGGTACATATGAAAATAAGGAAAATAAAAATCTCAGCCTACTTTTCAAGTCTCATGGGAACCTAGGAAAAACCCTTAGACTTCAAAGAGGAAAAGCACGTAAGTGTCACAGATGCTGAAAGGGTCGTTACTAATAATTCACACTTAGAGAGACGGATAGGAGTGTCTTCTGCGATGTCGAGTTTTACATTTAGCCACCACACTGTCACGGCTTCTCATGCCTGCTGTGGAGATCTTCTCTGTTCTGCTCTCAATACCTGCTCGGCATCTGCAGCCTGCAGAGTTGCTTTGATCCCGCCCTGGACTTTGGGGCAATGGCCAGGTCCCTGGTGGCCCCCAGCACGCCCAGTTCTGATAGTTCTTATCATAAAATTGATGCTGATTTTATCAGTTGTCTCTCTGCATCTATTGAGACAATCCTATGGTTTTTCTTCTTTAGTCTGTTGATGTGGTGGATCGCATCGATTGGTTTTCAAACACTGAACCAGCCACCTTGCCTACGAGCGAGGCCATCTGGTCACGATGGACATAAGTGCATATATGTGGCTGGCTTATATATACTGTTGCTAACATGTGTTGAGAATTTTTGTGTTCGCTGGGGGTCATTGTCTACAGTAATGTCTCATTCCTGTTTTCTCTCCTAGTTTGATCTCAGATAGTTTTCTTCAGAATGGCTCCTTCCCCTGGTACTCAACTGAGGCAATCGAGAAGGGCTTAGAAGAGGAAGAAGGTGAAGAAGAGGAAGAGGAAAACCAAGAAGAGGAAGAGGCAGAGGAAGAGGAGGAAGAGGAGAAAAATGTGGATCTCTTACACTCCCCGATCACTTCACCGCCAGACCTCCTGGAATTTGAGCGGTGTGAACAGCTGGGCGGGGTGGTTCTGTGGACCCGCGGAGCTGCGGTGGGGACGGGACACAGGCTGCATCTGTGAACACGGTGGCCTCCATGCGACATCAGACCAGGCCCTGAGTCCTGGACACTCTGGAGTTTCCACAGGAGGGGCTCAGGATGGGGTCAGCTGTGGGTCTAGACACAGAGTCTCCAAGCTGCATTTATACAGCAAAAACACTGTTTTTATTTAGATTGGGTGTTTATTTGGATGGGTGGGGGTGCTAATAATGTTACAAGGGCTAAGCCCGTCTACCACCACCACTCAGGCTCCGCGAGTCTGCTGTCTTGCATCACAGATGGTCGTATAGAAAGACAGAGTCAAGTGTGATGGCCTATTCCTGTAATCCCAGCATCCTGGGAGGCTGAGGCAGAAGGATCAAAAGCTCAAGTCTAGCCTGGGCAACTTAGTGAGACCCTGTCTCACAATAAAAATTTAAAAAAAGGAACAGGGATGTAGCTTAGTGTGAAGGCCCTGTGTTTAATCCCCAGTGCAAGAAGGGAGAGGGGAGGACAGAAGGAAGAAGACAATAGGCAGAGGGAGGGAAGGAGGAGGTGAATGGCTTCCTTTGCCACTGCTTCCTCCATGGACCCAAGACCCTCAGCAGCTGTGTGGCTTATGGAGGCTGTGGCCCAATAGGAGGAAACTCAGTCCCAGGCTGAGCCTGGCCCATAGCCCCACATTAAGGTGGGGTTTCTAACAGGAAGGTGCACTCCTGGCACAGAATTGCACAGCTTTTCCTTGTGGGAGAACAACTGAGCCAGCCATGGGAGGGATCCCAAGCGTAGACCCAGGTCCTTCATGGTCCCCAGGGTGGCTTTCTGCCCTCTGAGGGTCAGAGGCCACAGAGCTTTAAGGCTGGTATGCTTTGAGCCACAGAGGGGCCACATGAACTGAATCCTGAGAGCTGGCGCCTCTTCTGTTCCAGGTACCTCAGCTTCTACAAGCAGACAATGGACCTGCTGATTGGGAATGGCATCGTCTCCTCATGGGAGGCCTCACAGCCCGTCATCTCAGCGGCCATCTCCCACCTGTGGCAGATGCTATCCGAGGACAGGAAGGCCAGTGTCCTGCAGGCCTGGGCCGAGCAGCATGATGACCTCCTGGGCCTGGGCACCTGCCCTCAGCTGGCCTGTGCTGAGGACAGCGTGAAGGACAGTGGCGTGGATAGCCAAGGGGCCAGCTGCTCGCTGGTCTCCACCCCTGAGGATGTGAGCAGACCCTGTGGGGTGACCCAGAGTGTGACAGGAACAATTCCATCACCCTTGACCCCGGGGATCCCACCGTTGCTGGGTCATTTAGTCAGTTTGAAGGACCATTTGGAATCGGGTCACACGTAGGTTCTGATTTTCTCGTCATCATCTCCATGACCACTGGACAGCACTTCCTCTTCTGTCACTAACCTGTCCTTTCCATGGCACTGTGGGAGCCAAGGTGTAGGATGGTCTAGCGTGGGACTCTTGGCTGCCAGTGACTTTATTATTAAACCGTACATTCAGGGAAGTCTGGGTTAGTCCAGTCGCTCAGTGATAAAGATGGATTGACGTTCCTCTCTTCTCTCTGCCTTGCTTCATTTTAGGGCTGGTTTCTCATTCTTCCCTGGAGCAACCAAGCCTCCTTTTCACCGGGGAGAGATAGGAGGAGTTCCTGTGAGAGCTTTTTCTCAGTCAAGGAAAAGCTTTCCAGAAACTTCTACCATCCCTTTCCTCCACTGTCATTGGCCAGGATTGGCCAGATTACCATTTTACTAAACCAGTGGCTGGTAATCTGGAGGGGATTACCCGAGGACCACTCAGGCCCAGTCCTTGAGAGGCAGCAAGTTTCCATCCCAGAGAGCATTGCGATAACTCAATAAAGAGGAAGTAACCACAGTGTCTGCTATCCATGCATTTCTCAGCTTTTGAGTAGCGAGAGCAGCCTGCAGAGTTTCAGGTGTTGTCAGCAGTCATCCTACGCTGAGATACAAGCAGGCCAACCGCAGCTCTTATCAGAGCCCTGGAAGACTGCTGTTACCACACGGGAGGATTGCTGAGCGCAGGCGCTGCATTTGGGCCCAGCTTTGACACACATGTCCTTTTGGGGTGCAGTGCACAGAGAGGGAGGCCTTCTACTGCTCTCTGCTGCAGCAGCCTTGAGCAAGCATCAAACAGCTAAGTTGTTTCTGACACACTAAGTTCTGTGCTTTCTTCCAGGTCCTTTTTGAAGATGCCTTTGATGTGGCAAGTTTCCTTGACAAAAGTGAAATTCCAAGTACATCTAACCCCAGGTGAGGAAGGCAGCGGGAGTGTGCAAGTGTGCATGTGCAAATGGGAGGGTGTGTGTGTGTGTGTGTGTACCCCTTCAGAGGTATTTTGCAGCCTGGCCTCTGCAATCCCCAGATGGGTGCATAATCCAGTGGAAGTTCTTAGGGATCCACGTTTTTCTGTGATTGGAAGTGGGCTGGTCCTAGGCCTGTGCCATCTCCCGGGACACACTAGGTAATTGGCTCAAGGCGGTTTCTTTTGTCTGTTCCTTTTGCCCTGTTTTCCTGGTGTGCCTTGGCCTTGCTTATCCTGTGTAAAGGTGCAACTGCCTTGCTGTTAAGTCCACTGTTATAGAGGAGGGGTGGCTGACCCACAAGGCAAGAAGACATAAAACAGGATCTGGGAAGATTTAAAACAAGAAGCAGCTGGACACAGCCTGTATCCCGGGGCACTTCCTCTGAAGAGCCAGCCTGGGATGGGAATTCCTTGGCTGCTCCTCAAAAACCTGTGACCTCCTGACCTGAAGGGACAGCTCTTCACATATTGTGCCGGTGTCTGGGCTGAAAAGAAGCCTGAACATTTTTCAGTCTCTGGCTTGGGATGTGACATTCACATCCTAGTGATCCAAGTGCATCCGTTGTCCTCCATGGGAGCTTGGCTTTTGGGTCGCCCTGGAGATGTGGCCACAGGGACTCAGCTGACTTCAAGCAGAGCTTCAGGCAGCCTAAACCCCAGCCTTCGTCCTCTATCCCCCCGCCCTACCCAGCCTAGCCAGACTCGAGGAGCCCTGGGATCGACAGAGAAGGCCGTGTCCTCCCAGAGCCATGTTGCACTCCCCTCGGCATCTGCAGAGTGTGGTTTTGCTGCAGCTGGCTGATGGCTGCCATTCCTACTTCCACACTGGGCTCGGGCTGCACACACAGCTTGGATGGAGTTGCCAACATATACTTGCTAAGCAGTATTTGGAACTCTCTACCCAGTTGGTGGAATCAAAACAACAGTATATTAAAAATTCTTCTGTTCTCCCTAGAAAAGGCAGGGGTTGCTGCCGGGGGTCCCTAGGCTGGCTGTGGGACCTCATCCCAGGGGAAAGTGGGTGCAAAAGGTTGGCTCTCCTCTGCGGCCCGCAGCGCTGTGCTTTAAGGCCCCACTCACACTCAGCTGCACCTCTTGTCCCTGGAACATGGTGAGGAAGGAGCCTGCAACACAGGCCTCCTTTCTGCACCAGGGCCCTAGCGCCATGTCGGACGCACTGAGCGGGGCTTCCCTTGGGACCAAACTCCAGATGTGCAGTGTGCTTCCTGAGCCTGCGCAGCAGCTGCAGGTGGAACCAGAGCAGTGAGCGTTGCTGTAGCCTGAGAGCTCGAAGAGATCTTGCTCACTTGTCCCAAGGCCGCAGCATGGAACACTAAGCCCGGGAAGCCAGGGCATAAGAGCCAGTGTCAGCATAGCCCTACTTTTTCAGAGGGTTCTGGGCAGGACAGCTCTGCTGTGAGCAGAGGCAGCACAGACCTTTTGAGAAGAGCTCTGTTGTCCAGGAATTCCACTGGACGTTCAGAAGTGCTCGACTCACACTGTAGTCCAAACATTTTGGAGGTGGAGGGGTGGCAGCAAGCAGAGGTGTAAGGTTAGTGTTCTAAATATTTTCTGACTCTTCTTTTTCTGTTGCCAGTTCAGTGTTTGCCAGCTTCAACCCAGAGAACTCAGAGAAAAAGTTGCAGCTCTACCTGCAGATCATTGATTTTTTAAAGGGCCTTTGCTGCGTTAACACTCAATTAAAACAGGTAGGACAGAGAGGGTGCAGGGAGACCTCTGCCCACCCACCTTAGGGTGGCAGAAAGGGCTCGTGAGGGCCCCGGCACCCCTCGCCCTCACCACTCCACAAGGGGCACTGGGCAGACCTTTCTCTCTCTTTCTGGCCTGCTCTGTGGGTGGTCGCCGCCAGCCTAAGCCTCATGTGGGATGGAAGGCATTGGGGAAGCAGAGGAAAGAGGCAGAGGGAGGTCCTCCAGGGCAGGTTGTAATTGGGAGCCCTCTGAAGCAAAGAGCAGATCCCAGGGGCATTCGTAAATGTTGGGCAACATCTTTGCAAAAGGCTGAGCTGTTCATCATCTTCTGAGACCTGTGGGAATATTTGGGGTCAGCTTTTGAAGGATCATTTCTGCTCCCCAAAAGCCAGCAGTGTAGCTCATGATGACACAGCCGCGGGGGTCTTGGCCAGGAGTCCATCCCTGGAGCTCCTACGGTGGGAGGATCTCAGCCAGCAGCAGGGAGGCCCTTTCAGATTTGCAGCATGTCGCAGATTTTCTCTGTTGATGATTCAGTAAAAATACAACCAGTTTTTAAAAGGTAAACTATAAAGTGGCAAATGTTTGTCTAAAAACAATTAGAACAACTTTTCAATAGACCAAGGCATAGTTTAGCTCTTTGCCTACTACTTCTTCATTTCCCTTTGCTGAGACCACTTTGAATCCCCACTGGGGTCAAAACCTATCCCTGCAGTTCACTCTCCATGTCCTACCGATGTGGGGGTGACCAGCCTGTAGCATCTGCCCCCCTCTTTCCGTCAGAATCAGCTATATTTGTCCACTTTACCAAGTCTGAGAACCGATTAAGGGGACAGTTTTTGCTTTCACCTCTTCCTTTCTCCACATATGGGTGAGAACAAAGAACAAGCAGAGATGGTGTTCACATAAAACCAGGGACTGTGAACTTGGGCACTCCCAGGAGTCACTCCAATTCTTGATGTCACAAGAGCCTCACTCAGTGTTACAATCACGGGGTCCTGGAATTTGTCTTGAGTACACTGGATGGCTCTGGGCAAGAGACTTCGAGCTTCAGGAGACGCCGGTGGGGAGAGGGAAATTTTCATTCTCTTCCTCATTTCACCTCCAACTTGCTGCCACCCCGTCAGCTTTATGGGAGATGGTACAACAAAACTTAATTAGCATCTGTGTAGACTTCCTAGGGCTGCTTTAACAAATGACCATAAACTTGGTGGCTTAAAGCAACAGAAGTTCCCTTCCTAGTTCTAGAGGCCGGAAGTCTGATATTAAGATGTTGGCAGGGCTGTACGGGCTCTGAAAGCCCCGGGGAAAATGCTTCCATGTGTCTCCCTGGCTTCTGGGACTCTCTGGCAACCTTCAGCATCCCCTGTCCTCCAGCACGTCCCTGCTTTTCGTGTCCTTTGCCTTCCTGTCTCTTTGTCCCTTTCATCTTTGTCCCTCTCATCTTTGTCCTAGTCATTTGTATTTAGGGCCCACCCTAAATCCAGGGCAGTCTCATCACGAGACCCGTAACTAGTGACATCTGCAAAGATCTTATCTCCAAGTGATTTTCCAAGCGGACATGACTTTGGTGGGGGACCCTGTTCAACACACTTCAGCAGCTAATGCCAACAGCAAACATCTCTCCCAGCCTGTTGCTTTCAGGAAATCTGCAGCTTAACAAAATGTTTCAGGCACCATTTTCAGGGTGTAAGGAAACAGAACAGTGTGAACAACATTCAAGTATTTGTGTGACAGAGGCTGGGGTTTCCTTTCCTTGGCCTCTTGGACTCCCCTATGCTCTGAGCACCTCTTTTCTCAGTCTTTGCCATTGTCGTTACCCTCAACAAGGAGCCTGTGTCGTTTCCCTAAAAACCACTTGTCCCATATCTGATGCTTTTTTTGATGTGCTGGGGATGGAACTGGGGTCTCATGCATGCTGGGCAGGTGCTCTTGTACTGAGCCGCACCCTCGCCCCTCTTCTACCCCTAATCCCCATTCCCACCCCTCCGGGGAAGAGCTGAGCACCCCAGGAAAGCTCAGGGAGTAGGAAGTGCTTCTCCAGAGCAGGCAGGCTTGGTCCACAGAGGTCATCTCTCCATCTAGAGGTCACCCTTGGTCCTGCTTGCATCAGATGGGTGCCTGGGGTTAGGGATACTTCCCATGGGGATAGCCCATGTCAGGAGTCATTTTCTGCTGGGGTGGAGAAAGACAGAAAGAGTAAAAAAACCCAGGAATACTCTTTTAGGGGAAGGAGTAAGGAGTCCTGAGAGGTGGGAAGGGGTCATTGCCAGACACATAGGGTGCTGCTGTTTTAAAAAAATCTACTAATTGGCAGCCCCTGTACATGTTGTAAAATTCAAAAATTAGCAAAAGACTATTAGGGCCCTGGCCTTGGACCACTGATCTCCTGCTCAGAGGTACAATGACAGAATAAAACAGACAAAATGTATGCAGTATAATTACAAAGGGAACCAGGATGGTCAAAGCCCAGTGATGGGCTAGTACCGCAAGGCATGGTGTCTTTGGCTCTTATTAGGTGCACAGCGTGACTGGGGCGGGGTGCTGGTGGCCGCAGGAAGCGGTGGGGGTAAATTGCTGATGCGGTCAAGGCTCAAGAATTGAGGAGCAATGCATTTTTGGAAAATCACGCAGGAACAGATCAGGGTTAACGTGATTGTCTGAGACTACTGAGCTAGATGGAATTTGCACGAGTCAAGCCCTCAGCTGCCATGTTACCTTGTTGAGGTTCCAGAACTTCACAGGCTGTTTGCTGGTCTCAGCTCTGGCCATTGGCTTAAAAATTAGTCTGTCCTTAAGCTAGCATGGGCCTCACCACAGTCCATGTAGGCCTAGGACAGCCTCTCAATTTATTTTTGTGCCAATTTATTAATATTAATTATTACCTGTTCTGTACCACGTCAGGCTGGTCCTCAGCAAAAGCTGTCCAATAAAAACTTATCCTCTTTCTACTGTTACTCCTCACTACCCCGTTCCCTTTCCCAGAGACAACTCCTATGGCCAGTTGCTTGCACATCTGTCCAAAGATGGTCTACAGATGCTTGTGTATTCCTTTAAACACAAGTGGTAGCCTACTGTACGCATTGCTTTGCCCTTTTTTTTTATTAATCATCTATCCCAGAGATAGAAAGCTATCTCATTCCTTTCATTAAAAAAACAGCTGCATGCTGTTCACTGGTGGGTGTACCATGGTGTAGTTCACTGTCTTCTACTGATGAGCACTTGGCTAAAACTAAGATTTCCCCTGTCTGTCTTATGGGATCCTGGCAATTTCCAGGGCAGGAAAGAAGCCAGTTCTGTTGGATCCTTTCTGGAGGTCACAGAGATTTGCATGTGATGGAAATATTACCATCTCCGTTGTTCCCTGGCTGGAAGCTGGAGGAGAAAGTTGTAGAGACTGGAAGAGCTGAGCACCCCAAGCTGCTGAGCCTTCCTATCTGCCTGGAAACTTCCGTCAGTATTCCGGCTTCTTCCCGTGTGTTTTGCAGGAAACAGCCCCTCCTGCTGACGATGAGATGCTAATGCTGAGGTGTCTGGAGACCTTCGATGATGAGGATTTGTAATGGAGGAGGGCCAGATGGGGAAGAGGCTGAAGGAGGTGTGCAGTTTGCAAGTTTGAATGCTGGCAGCAATGGTTATGCCTGCCTCGGCCTCCGGAACTGTTCTGAGCAGGCTGTCTTGGAAGCATTTTGGTGCTTTTAGTTTCTGACTATTATAAAGTTTGAAAGAAGAGTGGCCTTGTGTCAGTCTTTAGGGCTGTTAGGTAGAAAAGGCTAACCTGCTGCAGGGCACACATCCGCCTGGACCTATTCTGGGGGTACTGGGTACAGCTGATGGCCAGGCCATAGGCTTTTTAAGAAGAGGGCTGGTTGGGGCCGGTGAGATGGCTCAGTGGCATAAGCGCCTGCCTGGCAAGCGCGAGGGCCCGAGTTCGACTCCCGGAACCCACATACGAAAAAAGGGCCGGTGATATCTCTCAGCGGCACAGGCGCCTGCTGGCGCGCGAGGTCCTGAGGTCGACCCCCGGTACCCACAAAAAAAAAAATAAAATAAAATAAAAAAAAAATAAGAAGAGGGCTGGCACGATCTGCCCCTGGAGGTGAGACAACACCAGGTCCTTTCTGCTTGCCCCAGACCCAGGGCATCACGATGCTGGGCTCCACAGTGTTCTGGAGCCCGCTCGCACATCCTGAGTCCAGAAACGGTGCTCAGCTCGCCTCTGTGCTCTTATAGAGGCAGGGTGCAGCCAGGTGCATCCACTGCCTCCTGTACAGACACCTGAAAAGGTGTCGCGGTGGAGTCCCGGTGATCTGTGCACTTTTTGGTGAGGCCTCCCAGCAAAGGGTACATGAAGGTCGCCAGACCTGCGCCCCGGGGCTCAGGGTGAATTCTGTGTCAACCTACATATGCCACGGTCCCCAGATATTTGGTCAAACACTATGCAGATGTTTCTGTGAGAGTATTTTTTAGATGAGATTACCATTTAAGTCAGCAGACGGAGTAAACGAGAGACCCTCTGTAATGTGTTCATTAGTCGAAGGCCTCCGTAGAGAAAGACCGGCCTCCTCGGAGAAGAGGGAATTCGCCAACAGACCTCCTCTGCGCTCAGCTGCAACTTCCCTAGCCTGGTGGTGGGTTTCAGGCCGCACAATGGCCTGGGCCCTTTCCTTAGCATAAACGTGCTCTCTGCGTTCACAGACGCAGGCACACACATCCTGTTGGTTCTGTCTCTCTGGCGAGCTCTGACTGATACACTGGGTGTGCAGAGAGGATGGGCTCACCCAGCTCCTGACAGTGTGCAAGTCCCAGTGGCAGTGGCTCGCTCCGGTGAAGCCTCCCAGTTGCAAAAGACCAAATCCAGGGGGAAATGGGGCTTTCCATGCAGCTGGGCAGCGGGGCCTTCTGGGATTGCCTGAACTTGTGTTGGAAAGACAGGAAAAGAAAGACACTTAGATCGGCAACTCCCAGAGACTCAGGAAGTGAGGAAGAAGCCAGGAGTCTTCGTGATGGCCCTACGCAGCTGGGCGCTCCAGCCAGCTCCTCCTTGCACTGGGCTGCGCCTGGTCCTGTTTAGTCCAAGGCTGTGGCTCTGTCCTGCAGCAGAATGTGCCAGAGGCCTTGGGCAGAGGGGACCTTAGCAGAATGCTGGGATGTCCCTTCCTCCTGTGACCTGTGCTGGGTGATGGCCCCACGTTAGTCCTTAGCCCCAGGAGCCTTCTGCCTGCCTCCCCCTCCCCCACAAGCCTCAGGATCCCACTGCAGGCCAGGATGGACTTACTGCATAAAACTCCCTTCATGGTACTTGCCCCCCCATCAAGGACTCTCCCATCTCTGTTGCATGTCTGCCTGTTTCTTCTGACCGTTGCCTTTCTGTATCAGCCAGTGCTGCGTATGTCAGGGTTCTGCAGAGAGGCAGAGCAATAGGTCAGAGAGACACAGATTTCCTCTAAGGAACTGGCACATAGGGCTGTGAGGACTGAAGTCTGAAGGAAATCTGTAGGGCGGGCCAGCAGGCAGGCGCTCATGCCACTGATGTGTTCAGGCAGAATTTCTTCTTTAAACCCCAGTTGCAAGGATTCTTGGCAGTTCCTGTCTCCTTCCCTTCCAGTTCCAAGAGCCAACCCCAGTTCTACTCTATAGTCTTCAACTAGATGGATAAGTCCTGCCCACACTGCCAAAGGGAATCCCTTAATTTAAAGTCCGCTGATTATGTTAACCACATCTGTTAAATGCCTTCCCAAACTGGGTGTTGTGGTGCATGCCTATAATCCCAGCACTTTGGGAGGCTGAGGCAGGAGGACCACAAGTTGTAACCTAGTCCGGACAGCTTAGTGAGACCCTATCTCAAAATAGAAAAGTGGCTGGGAATGTAGCTCACTGTGAGGGTCCTGGGCTCCTCAGGGGAGGAGAGGTGGTCTGTGGATGCCAACAACAAAAAGGGACAAGGGTGGCAAAATCCGATGGTGCGAGGGCCAAAGCAAAGGTAAGGTGGAGATGTCCTATGGGATCTGGAATTAAAGTTCTTCCCCACTGCTTGTGTTGAAGGAACTTTTATTTGTTAGTCAGCTTCCAGCAGGGCTTAACACTCTGCTGGAGTATAATATCTAACTAGATGACAAAAAGATGTTTTGTAGAACAACATGGATTACATAAAAATAATTCAATTTTTTTGTCAGATGACTGCAAAATGTCATCTAAGAATGAACAGATTGGGTACATTTTAAAATAAACACAAAATCCTTGCATTAGGAATGAGAACACGTTTCTGAAGAGCAGAAGTAGTTCAGAAACTTTGCCAGCAAATGGTGCCAAAAACAAAACAAAAACAAAAGCATGACTTTCCACCAGCTAAGGGTTCTGCAAGGAGGACCTCATCCAGGGATTGAAAAATAACGTGGGCTCTGGCTCGGACCTAGAAGGGTGGACGTGACTCATGACCAGGAAACCCATTCCCAGAAGCAGCTGAGCGGGCTTCACCAGGACAACACGTACAGGAACAAAATGGATCTGGGAGGGCTTGGGTCTCGGTGTGCGTCCACTTCCCAGAGCTCAGGGGAGCTTTAGACTCCTGTTCTTCAGGGACAGCTGCCGTACAGTACATACTGAGGTCAGAATGTTCCTGTGTTAAAAGTCGAACCCTCAAGGTGATGGTTGGGGGGGCTTTAGGAGGGTTTAGGTCATAGACAGACCACCATGAATGAGATCAGTGCCCTTATAAAAGAGGCCCAGACAGATCTCGCCTACCTCCTGCACTGTTGGTGAGAATGTGGCCGTCATGAGGAAGCAGCCCTGACCTCCACCAAATCTGTCAGCACCTTGATCCTGGACCTCTGAGTCTCCAGAAATAGGGGAAGTAAACTTCTGTTTACAAACCACTGGGATTGGTGTATTTCATCATAGTAACCAAACGGACTAAGACTGCAGCTGATACAGGATGTTATTTAGGGACTGAATTTGTTCCAAAGATACACATGTCCTAATCACCAAACCTATGACTGTCACCTTATAGGTGATTCTGCGGATGAGACCACTTAGGGATCTTGAGAGGAGGTGATTATCCAGGATTAACTGGATGGACCCGAAATGCAATCACGAGTATAAAATAAAATGAAAGCCAAAGGGGATGGAGTAGGACAGCAAATCAGAGGCCAGAGGGTTATTTATGCTTTGAAACTAGGAGACGCAGCCACAGGCCAAGGAACATAGGCCCGTATGGGAAAAGGCAGGGAGACAGATTCTCCCAGGGCTGCCAGAAGGAGGAAGCACGGCCAACACCGAGCTTCTAGCCCCGCAGCACGCACTGCAGACTCCCGACCTCGAGAACTGTAAGGGTGGGAACTGTGCTCTTTTACAACACTAAGTGTGTGGTAACGACTCAGGGCAGCCACAGGACATCATTGCAAGAACAGGAGAGACCAAGTCTTCAAACTCAACGCTCACAAAGCTTCTTTGCACAGTTCCCCGGGATGTGCCTGGAGCCAGTGGGGAGGAGGATTTCCCTTTGTCTTTGCAGTTAATGGCAGCTGTGCACTTGGGTGGCCTGTGGCCGTAGCCTTCACTGCAGTGGGAGGGAATGGGGCCCACAGGCAGGCAGAAGCCGTGATAGGGGGTGGAGGGCGTGTGTGTGTGCGCAGCAGGAGGGGCTGGGGCTCGGTTGTCATCCTTCAGGTCCTAGTTCTTTGGATTCCTCCTATGATTCTTGGCAGTTCCTGGCTCCTTCCCTCCCAGTTCTAAGAGCCAATAAATAAGTCATCACCTGCTCTGAGTTAGAGTTTCCACATTTGCAGGAGCTCTTCTGGCCTCCAGAAATGGCAGCTGCCAGCAGTTCTCTATCACTGCTTGTCATTCTCTGTTGCTGGCCAGCTTCAGTGTTACCAGCTTGGGCTACTGGCCACTTTCACAGCCAGTGGCCTCTGGTGGTAGCAGCTCTGTACCAGCTCAGCATGCTCTACTGGAGACAGTATGATAGGCAAGAATGTGCCATCCAGAAAGAGGCTTTATTAGAACCTTTGCTGCAGCATAAAGGGAAACAGCACATGGACGGAGTCCAATAAGGGTATAGATGTTGCTTATGAAGGAAACGAGGCTGGCTCACTCCTGCGCAGGGTCAGACTTTCTGTTTGGTCATGGGTAGGGTGGGACCCCTCATGGACCTGACCAAGGAAGGCTGCAGAGAGGCAGAGTCATCATCCGGAATATGTCCTCATCTGAAGCCTGCCACAGCCCAAGCAAGCATCTCCCAGGGCGGCTGTGGACACCTGATGTTGCTCGGAAAGCTGCAAAGCATTATGGGTCAGCCACAGAAGAAAATTGGAAATGGTCCAGAGGGGCCTCAGGCCTCCCCTCTCTGGTTACTCAGCCCCCTTGACCTGGTTACCCTTGTCCTCCTGGAAGGGATCTGGTGGCCACGACCCTGTGGCTCTGGGGTCCCCAGGCCCCGTTCACTTCTGAAGGGGAGACAGAAGAGAAAAGGAAAGATGTGGGAGCCACAGCAGAACAGAGCTCAGCCACAGCCCTGCCACAGCTCTGCTCTGGGAGAGGTGGCCAGGCTGGGGTCCCCAAGCTGGGAGGGGCTGGCTCCCCAAGAACTGGGAGGAGGTGCTGGACAATTGGGGTGCTCCTCACACTGCCCAACACAAGCCTCAGCGGAGGGATTAGGAGGGAGGATGGTGAGGCCACAGGGCCCTGCCGCCTCTCTGGAAAAGAGACCTGTGTTGTGTCGCCTTTCAGCAAACAGCCAATCCCCTGCCTGCCTCTTCCTCCCTGCGTGATGGAAAGCAGAGTTCTGCTGGACCCCAGCAAGCTGGTCCAAGCTGGAGCTGGGAAAATGGCAGAAGGATGCACTGTGCCTGCAGTGACCTAGGGACCCAGGTGTGACCTAGATTGGTGCTCTGAGGTGGCCTGGTATGCAGGGCCAGCTGTCATCAGATCCTGGTATCTGGGTGCCCTTCAGGGGCTATGCTAAGGGCACTCAGGAGCAAAGGTTTACTCGGCCGGCGGCTGGCATCCTTCCGGTCTGGCCCGGGCCAGAAGGGCAGCATGCGGGCACAGGAGCAGGTGCAGAGCCGGGTACCAGCGCCCCAGGGCAGGCCGTAGACCTCCACAGCCTGCAGCGTCTCCCCAGACTCCTCATGGATCTGAGTCCAGGCCAGCAGGCCTCGCTCCTCCTGGCTTCCTGATGGGGGACAGTAGAAGTCAAGACCTGCGGCGCACCTGTCACTGACCCCACACAGGCCTCCTCCCTCTCTCTCTCCTCGTCTCTCCCCTGCTCCAGCCCCTCTTCCTCCAGGTCAGCCCCTCCTCAGGGCTTCTCCAAGCTCCTCCTCTCCAGGTGCCTGGGGTCCCCCACCCCCATGGCCAGGTAGGAAGCACAGAGCTGGCCTCAACTGCATCCTAATGGTTGCAGGCACAGAGGCACTTTGCATTTGGTGACAAGTAACAGCGTGGCAAATGGAACACTGTGAAGCTGGTGTGGCCACAGGGATCCTCAGGAGAGGCTGAGGGTAGGCAGAAGAGAGGAGAGACCTGGCCACGCCCTCCAGAAGCTGCTCCTGACCGTCGCTCTGCACCCTTCATCATCCACCCTGCACCCCAGTTTGCCCATCATGGAACCTGCTGCCCAGCTCCTATACCCAGCAGCACTGTGCGTGTCTGTTCCTCGTCTCTTTCCCCCATCAGCCTGTGGATTTCTAGAAGGCAGGGACTTGCCTTACTTTTCTTCTATGTTCTCGAAACATAGTATCTGGTACACAGCAAATGCTCAGTGGATTTTTATTAAAGATATGAATCAATCAATCAACGAGCAAATGTGTGGTCTCCCTCACCTATTAGATTGCAGGCTTTAAGAGAGCCAGGCTGTGTCTTTTTCCTTTTGCTGCTGGTGTAGCTCCTGTTTTAGGGCTTTGCTGTGGACTGAATTCTGTCCCCTTAAAATTCCTATATTGAAACCCTAATTCCCAGCATCTCAGAATGTGACTGTGTTTGGAGACAGGGGCTTAAAAGAGGTAATAAAGTTGTAACAAGGCCTTTCGGGTGGGCCCTAATCCAATACGAATGGCATCTTTGTAAGAGGAGATTTGGACCCAGGAGAGACTCCAGGAGCACCATGCTCGGAGGAAAGGTCACGTGGGGACACAGCCAGAAGGTGGTGTCTGCAAGCCCAGGTGAGGCCTTGAGGCCTCGGGAGAAGGTGAGCTGCTCCAACCTGAACCTCCAGCCTCCGTTCCCTGTCCTTGAAGCCCCTGGTCTGTGATGTTTTGTCATGGCAGCCTGAGCTGACTGACGCAGGCCCTCCTCACCTTGCCTCCAGATTCAGGGCCCACTTGGGGTGTGCTGTGACCAGCTGTGACACAGCTGGTGGCCCAAATGCTGCCTGTCCTCTGGCTCACGGGTGGGCCCTACCTGGGATGGTGTTGTCCAGGAGAAAGCCCAGGAATCCCCCGACGAACATGCCTGTGGTCAGCAGCACCTGGAGGACCTGGTCCAGCTGGAGGATCCCTGGAGTGAGACAGCGGTGACAGGTTCCCAGGGGCCAAGGGCCCTGCTGCTCACACCCACAGTGGTAACAGGAGGACAGAGAGCAGTCACCTGTCTGCAGCTTCTCGGGATTCCTGTTCACCCAGCTGGGAATGGCAAGCCCACAGTAGATGGAGAAGCCAAAGATGAAGAGGTTCCTAGATGAGTTCATGTTCACGTACTGCAGGAGAAAGGCTGGGAGCTCACACAGGCATCATTGCACCCTTACCACACAGGGACGTGATGGCTGATGTGGGGGCTCGGGTACTGTGCTTCTGGCCATTTATTTCTCCCATTTGGGGGCCAGTGTGTCTTCCGGGATGAAGGATTCCTTCCTCTTCCTCCTCCTTCTCCCCAGGTCCCCTCCCATCCCATTCTCCTCAGTCCTGTGGGCTCCTCTCAAGATGGGCAAAGCTGCTGCCTCTCTGAGGGTACCTTACCCCTCACCTGCAGATTGGAGATCCCCATGGCGCTGATGACCCCAAACATGATGAGGAACATGCCTCCGATCACAGGGGTTGGGATGGTGGCGAATGCAGCCCCAATCTTCCCAAACACGCCCATCAGGAGCAGCACGAAGCCTGCGACGACAATCACCCTCCGGCTCCCCACCTGCAGCACTCAGGGATCAGGGCCAGGGAAGTGTATTTGTGGGAAAGATGCCACATAACCCCCAAATCTTTCTGCTGCCAGCTAGATTTGGGAAAGGACGAGAGCGTGGTCCTGGGGCCCAGCCTCTGCCCTCTCCTCCCTTGAGAAACCTGCATGGTGGGGTTGCACCGGGCTTCATGTATCACAGGAGGCCAGGGCAGAAGGAAACCGAGAGAGTGGCTCACTCAGACCTCTCATTCTACAGACCAGAAAGCCAAGGCCCAAAGATGTGAGCGAGGAATGCAAGGCCACACAGGAGCTATGCTCGGTAATGCCCAAGTCCCCTCCATCTAGCTTAGCCCTCAGGTCTCCTGGATTTTATCAACAGTGCTGTGAGTTCCTAGCTACATTTTATTCACATCACATCCAGGTCCATTTCCATGTTACCTGTTATTTGTAAATGGAGTTTATAATTTTAAGGGGAAGGACAAATACCAAGCAGGAGATTTAGTAAACAAAGTAGCTGATTTCCAGTAGCAATACAGAGTGTGCCCTAAAGATGGTCATCGCAGGTGACGGGGTCCGGGGTGGTGGGGCTGGGGCTCTATGGAAGGTGGTCGGTGGTGGCCTGTTTAGGACAGTGTTCGGCTGGGACCTAAGAGAAGAGGAAGAGGCATGCACGTGAAGATTTAGTGGAAGAGCGTTCTAGAGAGAAACAGCAAGTGCTGACTCTGTGGTGACTTGAGACCAAAGGAAAAATTGTGTGCCTGAGCGGCAGAGACCTGGGGAGAAGGTGGGAGATGGGAACTCAGAGCAAGGCATGGGCTCCACCCTGCAGGACCTTGGGGGCCCTGGGAAGGAGTCAGAATAAAATCAAAAGAGAATGCATGAACAAAATGTGGTCTATGTGTACAGGAAGATACGATTCAGCCTTGAAAAGGAATTTCTGACACCAGCTACAACCTGGATGAGCCCTCAGGACATTATGCTAAGTGAAGTAAGGCAGTCACAAGGAAAGACGAGAGTGTGATTCTACTTAGACCAGGTACCCGGGGAGGGAGTCAAGCTCACAGAGACAGAGGGGGGGTGGCAGTGACCGGGGAATGGGGCAGGAAGGACTGGGCAGGTGTTGCTTAGCAGGACAGAGATTCAGTTCTGCAAGATGAGAAGAGTTCCAGGGACAGATGGTACTGATGGCTGACAAGAATGTGAAGGTACTTAACACTACCAGATGCACATTTAGAGAGGATGGAGGCGGTAAATGTAATGGTTTGTATATTTGTCCACAATAAAAAAAAAGTAGGAAGTAAAAAGCCCAAAGACAAGAAAAATCCGTAATAGACAGTTTTTAAGCAAGGCGGTGACATGATGTAGTTTGCATTTTTAAAATATCCCCCATAAAAGTCATTTCATTATTATTTGTTTTGGTTTGGTTTTTGTTTTTGGTACCAAGAATTGAACTCAGGACCTTGCGCTTGCCAGGCAGGCACTTGTGCCACTGAGCTATATCCCCGGCCCCATTTCATTATTATTAACCAATACATTTTCTCTGTCAGGGCAATGGTAGATTTTCTCAACAGGTGGTCATTAACTATGCTTTTCCTCCTGTGAAGGTGTGTTTAGCTACTAACCTAGGACGGCAGCCTTCCCCTGCTATCATAGAGCATAGTGGTTCCACTCCAGCACCTCACAAGTTCACTACCACGAGCGAGCGTCAACTGTTGCTCACAACTGACTTTCACAGTGTTCGACCTGGGTGGAATCACTCCTGACCGCCGCAGCTGGTGTGTGTGGGGTTTGTTGAGCAGCTGGCAGTTTTGGAATGATGAAAAAATGTGTTTCGGCCACTTTCTTACACTGGCTCTTAGATCGTGAAATAGAATGACGTTTCTACATAGATTTAAAGAAAAAGAAATGGCCCACGCTGGCATGAGCTCACAGACAGGGTCCGTATCGGCCTCCACAGGGCTGAGCCCGGTGCTGGATGCACACAGCGGTCACAGCGCTGTCGCTGCTGCCTGTTGCGCTGCTCAGCTTCACAGCATGGGTCTGGGCAACAGTTTTTACCAGCGAGGTGAAAATGGCCTCTGAATTTCTAGTGCGACAAAGCTGCTCTGGGTGACACTGTGACAGTGGATATGTGCCATGAAACACTGTCCAGCCCTGCAGGGTGCACACCTCAGAGAAGGGACCCCAACACAAACCCTGCCCTGCAGGCCAAGGAATTCTAACAAGCGCATCGCTGTGATGGATCGCGAGTGGAAAGCAGGGGAGGGCGACCAGGCCTGTGTGGCAGAAACAGGCCCCTCACTTCTCACTCAATTTTGCCATAAACCAAAACCTGCTCTAAAAAGAAGAATTAAGTCTTAAAAACATGACCCCTGATTTTGAGGCACTTGAGTATCGTTCTCCAAAGTTAGGGCTATACTATGAATGCTCTCGTCTTAATGTCTCATCAGGAGTCTGCCATCAATTCATGTATTTAAACAGTTCTTGACTCTGTTTCTCACCCGTGTGTGTCTATAAAAGATTCTGTAGTGTAGCTGGGTGTAGTGGTACATGCCTGTGATCTCAGCATTCCAGGAGGCTGAGGCAGGAGGACCTTGAGATTGAGGCCAGCCTAAGCAATTCAGTGACTTAGTGAGGCCCTGTCTCAAAATAAAAATAAAATAAAAATAAAAGGGGCAAGGGATGTAATGCAGTCTGAAGGCCCTGGGTTCGATCACCAGTACCACAAATAAAAGGGAGTGAGGAGGGGGACTATAATGTAGTTTTGACTTCTCAAGATGATAAAGTTCTAGAAATGAGTTGTATGACACTATGAATATACTACTTTAAAATGGGTATGGTGGCAAATTTTATGTTTGGTCCTTTTTACCACAATCAAATCTTTTAAAAAGATAATCTGGTGTCCGCTAAAGTCTATTAATGCAGCAATAAAAGTAGATTATATATTTGCTTATTTTTCTCTTTCTGGTCTAACGGCTTATTTATTTAACTGTCCATATTGGAAACTCCTACCACATCCAGAGAATTGATTTGTTTTGTTTTGCTTTGCAGCTTGACAATTAACTAAGGGAACAAGGGTGTGACTATAAGCAGAATAGATCACTTTGTCAGGTTCAACCAGTGCCCTTTGGACACGTTGATGGTCTTACAGGATGGCAGTCGTTCCCCAATCCCATTACCACATGCACTCATCATGCAGCCCTGGGCCTCTCTGGCTTCAGGACTGACGTCTGGGCTGGGAGTCATGACATCCTGGAGAAGTGACAGCAGCTCTCTGGGGATGGGAGCTCCTTCTTGCAAAGATGCCATGCAAAGCAATACCTTGAAGGGCCACGAAGGGGAAGTGTGGGCCCATAACAGCCGGTGGCCTTTGCGCCTGCACCTCAGGGTTGATAATGCCCTACTTGACTGCAGCCTGTTCCCTGCCTGGATGTCTTTCCTGTCTTTTGCTCGCCTCTAAAGGGCCTTGGTTTAGAAATAATGCACAAAGAAATTTTTTGTTTATTGAATATAATTGGTTTTTCTTGAGATTTGTTCCTGTTAGCAGGAAAGAAAATAGTTGCTGCTTTATACTTAGGGAGCCACCTGCTATACGTGTGGGTCTGTGACATTCCTGTGGAAAGATGTTCCCCTCGCCCGTGGCCCTTAGGGGTCTGGAGACCTTGGACAAGAGCGAAAGAATCACAGGACATGGTGGGGGTGGGGCTCGCTCAACCATTTGCTCAGGGATTTTAGCTGCAGCTGTGCTGAGGTCACCCAGACCTGAGCTGGAAGGTGCGGTGCCACCAGCTGCACAGCAGAGCCACCAAGGGAACCATCAGGCCATGAACATTGGGCGGTGGCTGGAGCCTTTGTTCTTCCATAGTTCCCAGGACTTGTGCTGGGATCCACTGTAGAGATATCTGAAGCTTGTGGAAAGGGACATAATAATATTGTTCTTTCCTAAGTCACTTTAGAAAGCACCATCCCAAAGAATTTTTGCTAATCTAGAGATTTACTGTGGAAAATGCGGGGCCACATGGTGAGTGCAAGCAGAGGCCGATCTGGTCAGAATTAGGCTCTAGAAGGATTTTTGGGCGGCCATGAGTAGGTTGATTTGAGATAGGCCAGGTCCTGGCAAAAGCGGGTGTGCGGCAGCGCTGCAGAATCCCAGAGGGAGATGTGGCTGTGGTGCTGGCGAGGGAGGAAGGAGGCCAGGAAAGGAGTCATGTCGAGAAGATGGGACCAGCCAGGGAACTGCAGACAGTACGAAGGTTAGGATGGCCTGGGCCCAGGTGAACTCGCTAAGAAAGGGCTGCAAGAGAAGTCAGGATGGGGCACCGCCTGAGTCCACAGAGCCACTGGGAGTAAGATACCTGGGGACATCAGGTGGCAGTGCCCAGGGTGCAACTGAATGTTCAGGTTGGGGAGGGTAGTGGACCTTCCACCTGGACCTCAGAAAGGAAGGGCTCCCTTTCCTCAGTGCTCAGAAAGCCGCCGCCTGCCAGTGCAGCACAGACTTGGCGCCGCAGTGCCGCAGCCAAGGACGGCCCAGAGCAGAAGGCAAAGACACTGCGTCCTCGCCTCCAAACTGTATGTCACTTTGAACGGAAAAAGGACTCCAGGATGTGACTGAATGAAAGACCAGGTGGGTCCTTGCAAATGGAGAACCTTCCCCAATGGTGGCAGGGGAGATGGCAGGAGAGGCCACAGTCCAGTGACGCACAGCCTCCAACGAGGACGAAGGTGGGCAAGTGCCCCCACCTGTACGGCCTCTGTGCAGACAGGAGCACAACCCAGGGACACCTCCCCTGCAGCCCCAGAATTGACCCATGTCCAATTCTGACCTCCCATCAGTAGGATAAGAGTGTGGGCGGTGCTGATTTGTTACAGCAGTCACAGGAAACTAACGCACAGCATGGCAGATTCAGGTGCCCAGCCTGTGACCGAGAGCACAGTCGGCAGCCTTACCCTGGTGATGCCCAGAGCCCCGATGTTCTCGCTGTAAGAGGTTGTGCCATTTCCTGTCCCCCAGGCCCCTGCCAGCAGGCAGCCGAGGCCCTCAATGCTGATGCCACGGTTGATGGCGTGCTTCGGAGGGGGTGGGGCCCCTGCCAGCCGGGCACAGGCGTAGTAGTCACCCACGGACTCCACCATGGAGGAGATCACCCCGGCGATGATCCCGAAGACCCCAGCCAGGCTGACGGTCGGGAGGCCCCACTGTCCTGAAAATGCAGGGCAGGGCCACATCCACTCAGGAGAGGCTGCTGAAGCCCACGTCTTTCATTGTCAGAGAGGTCCTGGGAAGGCTGGCTCCCTTTGTGAGGTCCCCTGAACCCAGGAGGAGACCCGAAGTTCTGGTTGGGGGTCAGGGCTCTGTTTCCCTCTTCCCACCCCACTCCCAGCCTGTGGGTCCTGAGCAACATGGAGGCAATGGAGCCCAGCTCCCAGGTGGGTCTGGGATGCCAGCCCTCGGCCTACTGCCCTGCAGGGTTTGCAGAGTGACCTGGGGCCTCCTCCATCTCTCAAGAGTCAGAGATGGTCCTTTTGGGCCTCATCCTCCTTGTCAACACCTCCTGGAGCTGTAGTCCACTCCAGTGCCCTCCCTGAGCCCCACGGGCCCTCCCCAGCAAGAAGGGCCACCATGTGCCCCTACCTGGGTAAGGGAAGCGAAACCAAGGGGCCTGGCTCAGGATGCTGCCTCTGGAGTCGGTGCGGGCCATGTACCCGGGTGCGGTGGGGACCGAGGGTAGGACATTGGTGACAGTGAGCACAAAACAGAGGAGCCAGGACAGGCAGAGGGCCAGCAGCACCTGCAGAGGAGCCACCCTTCAGCAGCCGCCTGCCCCTGCCCCCTGAGGAGGCGTTTGGGAAGGCTCCCTCCTGGGGATGTGGATGTGCTGGGTTCCCAGTCCTGCTAGTGACGAGAAGCATCTGCTGTGTCCACGGATAAACTAGTGTGTTAAAGAAACAAGCTGGAAATAGAAGCAGAAAATAACCAGTGGGAGAGACTTGTGACAAATTGGGACAGAAATGCCGAGCACATTGGGCACAGCTGGGGTCCTGAAACAGGGCTATTTATTTATTTATGTAATGGGGATTGGACCTTAATTTTGAGAGGTTCTCCCTTAGTTGCCCAGGTTGGGCTTGAATTTGTGATCCTCTTGCCTCAGCCTCCCTGAGTCCTGAGATTAAAAGCATGTGCCATCATGCCTGGCTAAAAGAGTTTCCTAAAGTGAGGTCCTCAGATACACAGGTTCTAAGTCCTTGGTGGTAGGAGCCCAGAACTGTATTTTTTAACAAAGTTTCCTATGCACACTGAATTTTAGAATCACTGGGCTGTGGAGCTGTTGAAGGATCAATAAGATCATTATGTAGAAGAGCCATTTTACAATGAGAAATAAAGTTTACAGTTGTGTTAAACCAGAAGACAGTTGTGTGGCTGACAACTACACAAAATTCAGTGGGAAGAATCTGAAAAGGGAGGCACCATAGTCATCCCCAGTGACTGGATCACCCCAGAGCCATCTCGAAAGACCCTGATCTAAGCAACATGGCCCAATAGGCTGCTTCAGGCCCCTGGTGTTTCATCATTCAAGGTGAATTCAGATGTCTACCAGGATCTTGTCGTGAGGAGAAGGCTGATTGTCCCACACCGGTGCCTGGAGCAGTGACCTGGGGCTCCAGGAAGAAGCATTCGAGGGCAGACCCAGGGTGGCAGGCCAGCAACCGCTAGGATGCACACCACGCACTCCTAGGGCTGCCCCCTGGCCTAGGATGAGCCCCTGTGGACTGGGGGGCAGAGGCTTGGGGACCCTCTGGGCATGGAGAGAGCCCCTCAGGGTGCATGGGGCAAGGGGCACTTCTTACAGGGAAGACCTGAAACACGTAGAACTTGACGGTGTGACTTTTCTTCCATCCTCTATAAACAGGCACAGGCACAGCAACATTCTTCAGGTACTGAGAAAACAGCACGATGAGGAAGACAGTCCTGAAACAGGAAGGAACAACCGTACCCCACCTGCGGGCCGGGCGCAACCTGAGCAGAAGACACACAAGGCTTCAGGTGGCTGGGAGCGAGCCACCCTGTGTCTCTGCGAGCGGTGCCCTCACTGGGAGGGTCCCAGCTGGACACCCTCAGAGCGCAGACGGACCCCGCCATCTCTGAGCGGGGCTTTTCTCATCTTGGGAGCTGCTGTGGCCCAAGAGGAAGAGTGAGATATGCTGCCGCTGTTTCTGGAGAGTCACACGGACCCAGCTGTTGCAGCCAAGGGACCCGTGTCAGGGACCATCTTCCTGCCCAGGGCCTTCTGCAGGCTGATGGTCCCCACACCTCCCCTGAGACCACAGAGGGCAGGGTGAAGGACAGTGTCGCCCCAAGTCCCTTGAAAGCTCCTATAAGTGAGGAGGCTGCGTTTGCCATGAAGCCTCCTGACCCTCCCAGCTGGCTGTCGTCACCTCCTCCACACCCCGACTCCCTATGACTTGCGGCTGTCCCAAGATTGCACAGGCGCCCTGATCCAAGCCTTATCTCTCCCTCTCTCCCTCTCTCTCTCCCTCTCTCTCTCTCTCTCTCTCTCTCTCTCTCTCTCGGACTGTACCATGCTTGAGACAGCCAGCCTTTACACCCTTCCCCACTCCATGGAAACCTAGTTGGCAGGAGACCCGTAGGATCAACTTTCTGTAAACAGTGTATTCTTATGTACTGCTGGTGATTAACTCATGATCTGTGGTTATTAATAAGATAAAATAATTAACAGTATTAATGAATGATAAGTAGCAACTTCAGTTCTTAAAAGGTTTGATAGCCTGGAGTGCCAGTATTCTGGGAGGCTGAGGCAGGAAGACCACAAGTTTGAGCCAAGCCTGGGCAATTTAGCAGTTTAAGTGAGATCATTTCTCAAAATAAAAAAATACAAATAAAAGGGCTGGGGATGTAGCTGAGTGTGAAGGCCCTGGTTTCAATCCCTAGTAACACACACACACACACACACACACACAGAAGGTATGATAATATTCACTAAAGTATTTGTAAACCACAAGAGTTTGCCAATATCTTGGATCCTATTATTCTTACTAGGTGATATTCCACTGAAAACAAAAATGTAAATGGGCTGCCCTCCCCACAGAGTACTTACAGGGAGGAGATGCCCCAGTGGATTCCAGCGTCATTGCCTGCAGAATCAAAGAGAGGCAGGGCCACCAGGGAGATGGTCGGAGCAATGGTCAAGGGGCCAATGAAGCGCATGAGAAAGCCAATGAGGCCTGAGAAGCCCACCAGCATCTGCACACAGGAAGCCACCATGATGGCGCCCTGCAGCTGAAGGAAAGAGTGGGCTCAGCCCAGCCCTGACCACCATGGTGGCCCCAGCTGCTGCTGCTCAGTGCCAGACCTGGCCACCCCTAAGTGGTGCCTCCCAAGCAGAGCAGAGGCAGAGCTGGAACTCAGCCTTCCCAGAGGAAGTGGGAAGAACATCACCATCTTCCTGTCTCCAGCCATGTTTCCAACTGCCAGTTGGACAGCTTCATTTAACGTGAAGCTTTTCAGGAAATAGCTTCAAAATTACCCATTGATCACAGTCATGGTGATGGCAATGGCTTGCACACCAGCATGATTCAGTGGTGCACTGAACATCTTGCTGCCATATTTTTCTGTTTTCTCACTTTCTGTTGCAGGGGTGGGCAAACTCTTTCTGTGAAGGACCAGTTAGCAGATGTTTTAGGCTCTGTTGCAACTTTTCCAGACAAGATGAGAACAAATGAGCATAGCCGTATTCCAATAAAACTTTATTTATAGTCACTGGCATTTGAATTTCATATAATTTTTACATGTCAGGATATATTATTCCTTGGGATTTTTTAAAATTACCATTTAAAACGTAAAACTATTCTTCATTGGCTATCCAAAAACAGGCAATGGCTCCTGGGCTGTAGTTGGCCAATCCCTGATCTACCAGATTGAATGACTTCACTTTACTTCCCCTTTCTAACTTTAACTGTGTAGATGTTATACCTTTGATTTTTATTCTTTTAGAAGTTATTCTTAACTTTTTAGTGTGAACACTTCATATAACAAAGTTTTCAGTTAACTAAATTTTCTATCATCCTCCAAAATAGTATAATGCCTAGAAAACTTTAACTTCTGTCACTATCTTAGGTTTTCCATATTATTTTTGCCAGATATTTATTTGCTTATATTTCCACTGTCATAAGCATGAATTTTATTATATTTTCCTGTAATCAATACTCAGATTTACCTACCACTAAGGACCGAATTATGCCCCCTCCCATGTTCATTTGCTGATGGTATTTGGAAATGGAGACTTGAGCAGTAATTAGATTTAAATGAGGTCAGGAGAGGGGGCTCCATGATATCATTAGCACCCTTGTTTTAATAAAAGGAAGATTTCTCCCCTCCTCACATCACATACCAAGGGAAGACTGTGTGCAGACATAGCTAGAAAACAGCAGTCTACAACCCAAGAAGAGGGCCCTAACCAGAACCCAACCATGCTGGCACCCCACATCAGACTTCCCGCCTCCAGAACTGTAAGAAAATCCATCTCTGTTGTTTAACCCACCCAGCCTCTGGGGTTTTGTTATGGAAGCCTGAGCTGACTAATACATACTTCTTATTACCAACTATTCCTTTCTTCTCTATTTTTCCACCACTCCTTGATTCAAGATTTAATTTCCTTTTGCCTGAGAGATATCTTTGAGTAGTCATTTCAATAAAGGTCTGTGATGAATAAGCTCTCTTCGTCTATGTTTAACTGAAAATGTCTTTAGTTTGCCATAAATCTTGTATGATATGCAATTAAAATGCTCCCTTGTCTTCCAGTCTCTGATGTGGCTGGTGAGAAGGCTGCTGAATGACCACTTGCTATTCTTCTGTATGCAGTTTTTTTTATGTTGTTTCTAATATTTTCTCTTTGTATTTGATATTGCAGTTTCATAACGGTGTGTCTAGTATTGGACTTGTTTTATTAACGCCATTCGAGACTCATGCGCTGTTGATCAGCATCTTTCATCTGTCCTAAAGTACCCACCTCGCATCTCTTCTACTGCTGTCACTCTTGCCCTTTCTTTATTATCACATTTTGGAATTCCTATTAGATACAACTTGGACTTCTCCTTCTATTTCTACATTTCTTATTCTGTATTTCATATTTCCTATCTTTTTATCCCTCTGTGCTGTATTCTGGATTATTTCCTTAGATCACATTTTAATCCATTCATTAATTTCCCTTTAGCCATGTCTAATGCTGTTTAATCATTATATGCATTTTTAAATTGCAATGATTTGATTATACATTTGTGTTACTAAAGTTCTGTTTGGTTCTATTTTAAAATTTCCCTATGCTTATTTCATTTAATCTTCTTCTGTATTATGGTTTCTACTGTTTCTTGATTCTCTTAAATTAATTTAAACATATTGATTGAATGGCCTCTTTCAAAATTTTCAATTTTCTCTTGTTTCTGCTGAGTATCTTTCATAATATGTTATGAAATTTACATCTGTGAGGTCATTTTCAGGGGAATTGTTTATTCCTGTGGGAATCTTGTGTACCCTAGAATGCGGAAGTGTGTTGAAGGAGTGATTTTACTTTTTTTTTTTTTTTTTTTTTTTTTTTTGTGGGTACCGGGGGGTCGACCTCAGGACCTCGCACGCCAGGAGGCACCCGTGCCGCTGAGCGATATCACCGGCCCCTTTTTTGTATGTGGGTTCCGGGAGTCGAACTCGGGCCCTCGCGCTTGCCGGGCAGGCGCTTAAGCCGCTGAGCCATCTCACCGGCCCAAAGTTTCAGTGTTCTTTTTTTTTTTTTTTTTTTTTTTTTTGTGGGTACTGGGGAGTCGACCTCAGGACTTCGGGCACCTGCGCGCCCGTGCCGCTGAGCGATATCACCGGCCCCTTTTTCATATGTGGGTTCCGGGAGTCGAACTCGGGCCCTCGCGCTTGCCGGGCAGGTGCTTAAGCTGCTGAGCCATCTCACCGGCCCCTGATTTTACATTTTTGTTTGCTGAGAACCCCAGGAATTTTATTTGACAGGACCAATTTTCATTTCTGAGCTTGAAAAGCTTTCCACCATACCGCCATGTGTTGGAGTTTCTATTTCTCATGCAAATCTATGTTCCAACACTTCCCACAGACCCCCGGGCAGAATAAAAAGCATTTTTGCTAATTCCCTTTGCTGCTGGGTAGAGTTATTATAGCCTTCCACTCCCTAAAGGGAGCGCTCTCTCAGGCTACAAGTGAATCATGAGAACCCAGGCTTCTAGCCTTTGGTTCTATACTGGGATCAGATTCATCACCCTACTATTATAAACTCCATGATTCTGGCTATAATTTCCATCTTCATTTCTAGAAAGTGGTATTTTCCCCTGGCTTTAAGCTCAAGTATGCATTGGAAAATACAGTTCATCTATCTTTTTTTTTATGTTGGCAATGTGAATGGGGTCAGTGTAGTTTAAATTACCATGATACTGGAAGGTGAAGTTTAGATTGGCCTAATGTATTAGAAACTGAACTCGCCATCTCTTTCTAGTTTACTACTTCTCCTGAAACCACCAATTCTCCAAAACAGAATCACTGCTCACTTCTCCTTCTCTGTTGTTTCTTGAGCTCCATGAGTCCTAGCCCTCCCACTGGTGCTGGGTTCCTATGGCTTTCCTCTGTGGCTGGGACTGTGATATATAGTTGGTCTAGTGACAATCGGTGGTTTCCAACCTTGAGATGTGTACAGATAAATACAATTCGGTGAGTCATGAGGAATCCACCCCAATAGGTTGACTCAGTGAATTAAACCAATCAGTGAATCAATTATACATAATGAGGTTGAAACTTGAAAGTCTTTTCAAGTGTAGCGCGGGTGAAAAATATTTGACCAGCAGAGGGAGCTAAGATACCACAGATAAAACTGGATTCGTACCTGCCTGGGGGATGGGGGCAATAACAGACTGCCTTAGACCTAGCCAAGAGGAGCCCCTGTCCTGAGCTCTGGGTTTTAAACTAGGCATTATCAAACTTTTTCTGCCAAAGGCCAGAGCATAGATATTTTAGATTTTGTGGGCCACACGTGGCTTCTGCCACATATTCTTTTTTAAAAAAACAACATTTAAAAAATGTAAATGTCATTTTTTTGCTCATGAGCAGTAAAAACAAACAAACAAACAAAAAACAAAAACAAAAAACCAAACCAAACCAAACTAAAGAATGGAACAAAGCACATGTAGGATTTGGCCCAAGAATCCTACTTTGCTGCCCCTTGCTTTGAGGGTCTCAACTTGTCACCAGCACAAAAATAAACAGGAAGTGTATTAAATGGAGGTCCTGTCACTCACACTCTTCCTCCTTGAATGATGGGTGTCCCTGAGGACACTCATCTTCGCTCTGCTCCCAAGCAGCCCCAGTCCCTCCCATCCCTTGCTCTGCTTCCCAGAAGCCCCAATACCTCCCATCCCCCTGTTTCCTTTTCTTCATACTTATGAGTTCCTGAAATTCCCCTCTTCGGTTTTCTTGTTGGAATATGTCTCTCTCTCTCCTTCCCATGCTGCCCCACCAACCATACACACACCAGACTGTAGATCCCTGAGGGAGGATTTGTGTCCATCTTGACTCTGTCAGCATCTTAAGCCCAGGGTCTTTCTTGGCAGGGAGTTGGTAATAAATGCTGAACAAATGAATAGACTCAGGAGCCCCTGTCTCACCCTTACAACCCTCCCACTTCCTCCCTGGTCCTGTTACCTCTCGCATCCTCTTCTGCCACTCCTCGGTGAATTCAGGAGAGCTAGTGTCCACCTGGCTGGCATTAAGTGTCCACTCCGGGCACTTCCAGGCCGGAAGAGAGAGCATGGCTAACGAGGGTGCCACAAAAGCAAATGTGCCTCCCTGGAGAATGGGGAGCCTGCAGGAGGAGAAAGATGTGGTTACCCCAAGATCCTCCCACACTGGCCTATTGCTGGCCCCAAAGAGCCTTTTGAGCCCAAGTCCTAGCTCAGAGTGGAGGCTACACATGGACCCCGCTCTTCACAGCTGCAGGGAGCTCCTCCAAGCTCAAGTCATCCCATGAACCCTGTCAACCTTTGGACAGGAACGAGAGGCAGGCAGGGGAAAAGACAACCAATGGCCCCATCTCCAGTCCCGGAGCTGCAAAGCCAGAAGGGAGTTAAGTGCTTGGACACATAGTGGAGCCAGCACTGAGCTCAGTGAATATTCTTAGGGGGTGCCATTCTTCACCCCAAGTCCAGGAAATCCTCCCCAGGTTCCAGATCTCAGCACAGCTCACACATGCACGGTTCCCCTTCTTATTTCCCCAACAACTTATCCTCCACTGTCCAGAGCTGCACAGCCTAAAATCAGAGTCGCCAGATTCCTGTGTCCCCAGATACCAATGGCAACTCCAGACCTCTGCCTTCAGGACCCTTCTTATCATACAAACGGAACAAGTCTGACGGTCATTCTCTGGGTGTGCCCCCCACCCCAGACTCCTGGTGGGCCTCTCCCTCTGGCTTCTGTGGGAACTTCTAGCAGTGCCTACCTGGCCTGCGTGTCTATGGGGGTGACCCAAATGTAAGTCAGCCTCCCACAGTCCTTGCTTCCCTAGAGGGTCAGAGGCCACGAAAGTTTACTTAGTCTATCTGCTCTGGATATTGTGGGGGTGATGGCATAAGGACACCAGCATTTTGATTGCATTTCTCACTGTGGCCCACCAACTTCATGTAACCCTTTTTCCAGGGCTGAGAATCAAACCTAGAGCCATGCACATGCTACCACTGAGCCACATCCCCTAGCGCAAGGTACTTTTTAGAAATAATACCAGAAAGTTTTGAATCAGGGCTCTCTGAAGACAACATAAAGGATTGTTCTTGAGAATGACCGAACAGGTTTCATGTAAGGAAGATAGAACTGTACGCTGCTCCAGTGGGCTCCATGCCGTGGCTGAACACTAGAGGAGCGAGTGGCCCTGGGCCTTGCTGCAGGCAAGCCGGTGCAGGTCAGTCCTCCGGCAAGTTCAGTACATATGTGGCCAATATCAAGATTCATAAATCGATCCCCACAAGGCTCTAAAATAAAATGGAGCACATTGTGCACAGGGTTGGAACACACAGCTAGTGATATATATAATTTTATATTTTAAAATTATGACTCTAAGCACCTGGACAGAGAAGGGGAAAATGTTCTTCTTATATCATTGCAAAATCCCTTTTGAGACTTTGAAGTGAACATCTAAGTCTTGGTGCCGGTTCTAATTGTACAGCGTAGACTTGTGTTTTACTTTTTTTGCTGCAATTCCATATGCACTTCTGAGTCATCCATCAGATGCTGATTGAAGACCTGCTATGTGGTGCACATGCACCGCCAAGTATTGGTGCTGCAATGGGAAGGAAAAATTCCCATGTATACAGTGGTCTCCCTCATCTGTGTTTCCCCTTTCCCTGGTTTCAGTTACCTGTGGTCACCCACAGTCTAAAATATTAATACAAGGTGTGATTGAAAAATGTAGTGAAGGGGCCGGTGAGATGGCTCAGCGGCTTAAGCGCCTGCCTGGCAAGCGCAAGGGCCCGAGCTCGACTCCCGGAACCCACATACGAAAAAGGGGCCGGTGATATCACTCAGCGGCACGGGCGCCTGCTGGCATGCGAGGTCCTGAGGTCGACCCCCCGGTACCCACAAAAAAAAAAAAAAAAAGAAAAAAAAAGAAAAATGTAGTGAATGTTTAAATTTTTTTTTTAATTTATAAAAGACCCATTGCCGTTAACTGCCCCCCCAATACTCTTTCCTCTTTCATGTCTTTAGTGGCACTGCCATAGCTGCCTCAATTTCCTGAATTGATTCAAAACATTTCCCTTTCATGGTCATTTTGACTTTGGGGCAGAGCCAGAAGTCGCATGGTGCCAGGTCCAGTGACTAAGGTAGATGAAGAGACACTGTCATATTTTTACAAGTCTGCCTTTCCATTGGATGACATTTGGTAGAGGCTTTCACAGTGTTTTGTTTTGTTTTGTTTTTACCACATCTCATAAGGACACCATGAAAGAGGACTTCAAAACCGCTTAGAAAGTGCCAAGAATGACGGGTGTGTGTTGAAAGCAAGGGGGGGCATTTTGAGGGGAATTAATGACAACGTGTCACTTACACTAATAAATTTTTAATGTAAATATTCACCATATATTTTATCACACCTCATGTTTGTCTTGACTCAAGAGAGATCATGTTCACATAACTTTTATTACAGTATAATTGTTCTATTTTACTACCAGCTATTGTTAAACTTGTACTGTGCTTAATTTATAAATTAAACTATATATATAGTTTGGTATTATATGCAGTTTCAGGCATCTACTGGGTTCTTGAAACACAGCTCCTTGGAAAAAGGAGGGACTGTACTGCATTCTAGTTACCATTTCTCTGGAGGGACACAGCCCTTGTCCTCACAAGTGAACCCTCAATGATTGCTTTAAATGCTTTATGATTGCTCTGACAAACAATCCACTGTGAGTAGCCCCCTGCTGTCTTCGCCATTTCTTTATTACTGGCCTCCAGGAGGGCAGGAATTCATTGATTCTCATTTTCATCCCGCCAGCAGAGAACCTGGTGCTACTAAAAACCTGCCAATGTTGTTTTTCATTTTTATCATTTTGGGTTTTTTTTTCTAGTTTTATAGGTATGAAATAAAAACTTAACAAATGTTAATTTGGATTTCATTAAGCCATGAAAGATGTGCATTCAGTCCTGTGATTTTATGTCATTTTTCTTAGCTATAAACTATGACACAGAATTTTGATACTGTCTTTAATATGTTTATAATAATTCTTAGATAGTGAGTTTTATTTTTGGTTTTAAAGATATTTTCTATTATTGTATTAAAAAATTCATCCCTAGCTTAGATATTATTTAAGGGAATATTTTGAAATCTTCAGTAACCAACCACCTTTCTAAGTGTATTCATGTTATTATTCTATGTAGTTGAGTAAATGTTATATATGAGCTTACTGCCTTCTTGTAATTGCTAAATATCCTTTATGTTCAAGAGCAAGATGGATTTGTTTCTATTTATTTGCTTCAATGTGGTATCATTCTGATCTTCAGGTTCACAAAATAATAAATTCTTCCTTCGTTACTATACTCAGACCTTCCAATTTCATTTTTCATCATTCCTCTCCCCCTCCTCACCCCATTTTGTTAGGAATTCCCACTTCTTCTCCTTAGCTTCTTACCAATACCTTTTTTTCTTGACAGTTATCTTTTCAAAGCCTGGACATAGATTCTAACTCTGATTCTCTCAGTAGATACACAGATCTATATTTTGTGCACTTGTGCGAGTTCTTTATGAGCCTCCCTGTTACATATTTGGGATGTGTGTGCCCAGTTTCATTACTAGGTTTTCATTGTTCTATGTAGCACTTGCCTCAATTGCATCTGGGACCTCGTTTGAATCTGTGTCCTTTGTTATTCCACAGTACATTTCATCTGCTACCAGAATGGCAACTCCTTTTTTAAAACTTTGCCCAGGAATATAATCCACTGTATTCTGAGTGTGCCTTCTGACTCAACGTCCCTTGTAAATCTTACGGTGTTGGTTAGAAAAACTCCCAGAAGAGTGCTTGAACACTCAGCCAGGCTGGCCCTGTCATTTCACAGATAAGGGATATGGAGCCCATGTCACAGCGTGGACCTGCAGCAGAATCTGAACATGCCTCCACTCGAGTTTCCGCCCCCATCATCCAGGCTTCTCACTGTCCTATGATACTGCCTAAGAGCAAAAGGCCAAAAGCTTTAAATCTGGTGCTAGCACTTGTCACCTGTGTGACTTAAGCATGTCACTCAATTTGTATCAGCCTTTCTGTCCTTTTCAATAAAATAAAGATAACAGCGCTCTCCGCAAGAGCAGCTGTCTTACTGCTTATCCCAGTGACTGGGGCGCAGAAGAGCTCCGTAACTAGCAGGCATCGAGTGCTCCCTGAAAAGGCGGTTCACAGCAGGATACTTTTTTAGTGTTCTCTCTAAATAACAGATACTATAGCGAGGACTTTTTTCACTGCTCCTCAGCAGTCCCATCTCTTGCAGGAGGGTTCACTATGATTGTTTTCCATCCCTGCTCTTTTCTTCTGCGTTCGTGAAAGCCACAGGGTTGGGCTGCTCTAAGGCTTCGTTTTTGCGTCTGTAGCCCTGATCTGTGGCATCCACGCAGCTTCTCAGTGCTTCACAACTTTAGATTTGCTCTTCAGTCATTATTATTTCTTTTCTTCTGGTTCTTAAAATAGACAGCATCTACCTGCTCCAAGGGCTGATGGGAATGTTCAAGGGTAGATGCCTAATGCAGACAGCTCTTTATGTGGTATCACAAGCTGTACTAATTGGGTGGCATCGCTTTTATTGAATCCACTAATCGTTTTTGAAACTTACCTTTCTAGTACTATTATGGGGTCTATTTCAACTCTCTCTCTCACTCTTTATCTTGCTTTTGTTAGATCTGATTTGGGAGAAGTGATCTAACAATGTCCCACAACTCCTGATATGCTACGTGTTACTTTAGCTATTTACTTATATGTCACCTTGTTCCAAATAGGACTAATGGGGCTTATCAATGTGTTATAGTACAGCAAGGACCTACCGCACCGCACTAGGACCATCCAACTTCATTTCCCATTCATTCCTTCCACTCCCCGCCCAATCTCATCTGCACCTAGCCTCGTGCAGCCATCACAGAAAGAGCCAGTTTGAGCTTAGATGGACAGAGATCTGGGTACAAATCTCCATGATCACCTTTACGACTTCCCCTAGAAGCGCAGATGGACTCCCTGGCCACCATGCTCCCCCCTCTACCCTTCAACACCCAATCTTCATGCTCAAGTCTGAAGAAGAGAAGACATCATTTTTCCTTTACCACAATAACTTGCTTGTACTCTAAGAAGAGGTAAAGTATCAAAACCTGCAGTCTCAGAAATATATCTTGGAAGGCTGAGTATTAGTTTTGGAGGAATTGGCCAAGCTGCAGGAACGTGTCCATGGGGACAATACTAAGTTCCTATGGTATTCGGAAGCTGCAGTGTTTTCATACCATTGCCTTGGAACCCTTCAGGGTGGGTAGAACAATGTGGCACTCTCTGCATAGGAAAACCAGTGCCTGAAAGCACCAGTCAGGGTTCAGTCAGGAGGTGGCAGAGTCCTGGTGAAAAAGTCTGAGTCATGGGGCCAAACTGGTGTTAGTTATAAGAACAACGGATGACAGGATTTACAGTAACAAACTGCTAATTATGCTAATGATTAGGGGGGACATCTCTGCTGTATTTGTAGTCATTTTGGTCCAAACAGGACACTTAAGCTTCTAGAAGTATTGAGAAGTCATCTTCAGCCCTCTCCCTAAGCACCCTGTAGTCATTTGCAAGAAAGAAGGCATGGCTGATGGATTTGATGAGCAGGGGCAGCTGTCCTCTCTGTCCTGCACATCACCCTGCCCCATGCCGGGGAGGGACACACCACACCTTCAGGCATGGTGGATGGGCAAAGGCAGACACCATCCCTGTCTATAAAAGCCAACTCTCCAGTAGGAAGGAAAGTTGGAAACTTGTTAAGTGTGGCAAAGTAAGTTGCACGGTGCTTTGAGAGCCGGTAACAGAGAGGACTGCCCTAGTTTAGGGTGACAAGGATGTGGAAGGGATGTTTGTCTTGAGATGTCAAAGGGACTGTGTCTGACTTTGCTTGCCATCATGCCAGAATCACAGCAGGCGTTACATTTGAACACACTTCTGCCCTCAGTGGCCCTTCCCCACCCTTCCAGTGGCTTCTATAGTATTTGTCAAGTGCCATGATTTTTCTGACTTCCTAAGGAACGTCAGCTACTTGTTTCTCTTGCTACCATTATCACTTAGAATGTAACAATAATATTCCACTTACTACACTGTCTGTAATCATTTATTCCTACATCTGATTCTCCTTTTGATATTCTCTTTGAGGACAAGAATCATGGTGGAATCCCAGTGCCCACTCAGCAGCAATCATGAGGTACAAAGGTAAAGACTAAGAGAAACTCCGAGCTTGGGATTCAGCCCAGGGTGCTGCAGCAACAACGTTGAAAGTTGTACCAACAAGAGAGGATGGACAGCATGGAAGTCCTAATTACTGAAGATCTAGGACCTTGACCTACAAGGAATCTTCCTCTTAGGAGACAGACAGCCTAGGTTGCTCCCAGAATGGAATACCTATGAACACTGCCTCCACTTACCAAGACACCAAAACTGCTTACCTCTGTAGAAGTATAAGTCAGTTGGTGCCATAGACCAAATGTTGGTGTCTCCCACAATTCACATATTGAAGCCCTAGCCTCAGTGCAATGGTATTTGGAGGTGGGGACTTTGAGAGGTTATTAGGTTTAGATGAAGTCATGAGGGTGGGGCTCCCAGGATGGGATTAGTGTTGCTATGAGGAGAGAAAGAGACACGCAAGCTCTCTTCCCTATATGAGGACACAGCAAGAAGGCAGCATCTGCAAGCCAGAAAGGGGTGCCCACCAGACCGCATCCTGGCCCCCTGATCTTGGTCATCCAGCACCCTGAACTGCAAGACAATATATTTCTATTGTCTAAGTCTATGGTATTTTGTGATGGCAGCCCAAGCAGACCAACACACCTAGCAAAGAAGTTTTACTGGAAAATAGGTGAGTTGTTTTAGTGCTTTATACTGGAGGTTCCTTCTCTATGCAATAGGACTAGTAGTCATACATGCTTCAAGTGGTGTGGTGTGAATTATGTGTTTTGAAAACCACATAGTACGCACACACCCACTACTCTTATGGCTCTTATCATACAGGAAGGAGAAATGAGGCACACGGTCCTGGGCTGAACCCAGAGAGAAGAGTCTGGGCCCCAGTATTCAGGCCACAGTCCCATCTAACTTAAAGTGAATCATGGAGTCGCCCTGAGGTTTTCTTCTTCACCATTTTGTCACCAACAATTTCCCCTTGTTCACTCCATTCCAGAGGGATGGGGGATGAGGAAATTAAATTGAAACAACCCCCTTGTATCTGAGAAAACACAAAGCAAGGCCTATAGACTGCCTTCCGGGATCTGCAGGTCTCAAAGAGGTAGGTAATGCCTGATGAGATGGGAGAACTGGGGTGATGAGGAGATGGGATGCCCTCATAGTAAGTTGGAGAGCTGATTAAGCACGTCAGATATGCATCCTCCAAATTTCATTAGAACACCCAGGGAATGCACAAAAATACAAACTCTTTCAGCAGCATTCTAAAGCAAAACCCAAAGATTAGGCATAATTGCATCATTGATGAAGATGATTGAGGAATGAATCACACATGCATTACTCTGCAAACTAAAACTTGACAGACAACCTCATCAATCATATATCCTAAGTCCACAATGCATGGCTATGACAGGAGGGCACCATCCAGTCCTCCCTCCTGCCCACCCTGTCCTGGCCTCTCTTTATTCTCTAACATTAACGTGCATATGAATCATCTGCAAATTCTGTTAAAATCTCCAGAACCCTTAGACCTTTTGGGCCAGGAGGTGGGTCCAAAATGGTGCTTTTTTTTTTTTTTTTTAAAGTATTTTCTTTTTCCTTATAGAGAAAAAAAAAAAAACAGTTTCTAAACAAGATAATAGGAGGGTAGCAATGGTTAATACATTGCATATTGTTATCTTTAAATTAGTTGCTCAGAGTACAAGATATAGGCATTTAATTTTCCAAACAATATTAGCACAAACCTTTCTTTTCAATGAACTAAGAGAAATTAGTAGTATATCTTAACTATCTTCTGTATATATATATATATATTTTTTTTTTTGCTTTCCCTTTCCCTCTTTTCTCCTTTTCCCCATCCCAGTTTCTCTTTCCTTTTGAATAGTTTCTTCCCATTTTACAATATCTATTGTGCATTTTGAATTTTATTTACTCTTTCAGTTTCTCACACTAGGGAGACAACACGATATTTGAACATGTACATCTGGTTTATTTCGGATGGTCTCAAGTTGCATCCATTTACCTATAAAAGTCTCCAGTATATCCTTCTTTATGGCTGAGTAGTACTCCATTGTATAAAAAGACCACGTCTTTTTTATCCATTCCTTGGTTGATGGGCATTGGGGTTGTTTCCAAGATCTAGCTATTACAAATTGTGCTGCTATAAACATGGGTGCACATATATCACTGTGGTACGATGTTTTTAATTCTTCTGGGAAGATATCCAGCAGGGTAATAGCTGGGTCAAATGGGACCCACAATCCTAGTTTTTTGGGGAATCTCCACACTGATTTCCACAGTGGTTGCACCAGTCTACACTTCCACCAACAGTGGACCAGGGTTCCTTTTACCCCACAGCCCCTCCAGCAGTTGTTATTGGTTGATTTTTTGGATAACAGCCGTTCTTTCTGGGGTGAGATGGAATCTCAGTGTTGTTTTAATTTATATCTCTTGAATGACCAGTGACGTTGAACATTTTTTCATGTATTTATTTGCTGTTTGTATTTCTTCATCTGAGAAGTGTGTATTCATCTCAGATGCCCATTTTTGGATTGGGTCTTTAAATTTGGGAGGTCTGATTTTTTTGAGTTCTTTATATGTTCTTGATAGTAATCCTTTGTCTGAGTAACAGCTGGCAAACATTTTTTCCCACATCGTGGGTTGTCTCTTCACTCTGTTAGTGGTTTCTCTTGCTGTGCAAAAGCTTTTTAATGAGCTGCAATCCCAGTTGTTGATTCTTTGTGATAGTTCCTGTGTGATCAGGGTTTTATTCATAAAGTCTTTCCCTACACCAATGTCTTCAAGAGTTTTTACCTATCCTATCTTCCAGCTGATTTAATGTTTCTGTTTTAATATTTAGATCTTTGATCCATTTTGAATTTAATTTAGTGTATGGTGAAAGATATGGGTCTAGTTTTAATCTCTGGCATGTGCAGAGCCAATTTTTCCAGCACCATTTATTAAAGAGGCTGTCTTTCTTCCAGTGAAAGAAGGTGGCTTAGTATGTCTGGAGTTGTTTCAGCATCTTCTAATCTGTTCCATTGATCTTCGGGTCTGTTTTTTTGCCAGTACCACACTGTTTCTATTGCAGTAGCTTTATAGTATAATTTCAAGTCAGGGATTGTGATGCCCCCTGCCTTGCCTTTGTTGCCCAGAATTGCCTTTGCTATTCTAGGTCTCTTCTGATTCCAAATGAATTTTAGGATTGTTTTCTCTAATTTTGTGAGATATGCTGTTGGAATTTTGATTGGAATTGCATTAAATCTGTATAACAGTTTTGAAAGTATGTCCATTTTCACTATATTCGTTCTTCCTACCCAAGAGTAAGGATATCTTTCCATTTTCTGACATCCTTTTCAATCTCTTTTTCAGAGTACCATAGTTTTCAATGTAGAGGCCTTTTACATCTTTTGTTAGATTGATTCCTAGGTATTTCATTTTTTTGGATGCCATTGTGAAAGGTGTTGTTTCCTTAATTTTCCTCTCAGTGAGTTTGTTATTTTTGTACAGGAAGGCTACTGATTTTTGAATGTTGACTTTGTATCCAGCTATGCTATTGAATTTGCTTATTAAATTTAGCCATTTTTTAGAGGAGTTTTTGGGGTCCTCTATGTAGAGTATCATGTCATCTGCAAATAATGATAATTTAGCTTCTTCCTTTCCTCTCATTATTCCTTTTATTTCTTTCTCTTGTCTAATTGCTCTGGCTAAAGCTTCCAGGACTATGTTGAATAAGAGTGGGGACAGTGGACATCCTTGTCTTGTTGCTGATTTTACAGTGAAAGATTTCAGTTTTTGTCCATTTAGCATTATGTTGGCTCTTGGTTTATTATAGATGGCTTTTATTAGATTGAGATAACGACCATCTATTCCAATTTTCTGTAGGGTTTCTGTCATGGATGGGTGCTCGACTTTGTCAAAAGCTTTTTCTGCATCTATTGAGATGATCATATGATTTTTGTCCTTGGTTCTGTTAATATGGTGTATTACATTTATTGATTTGTGTATGTTGAACCATCCCTGCATCCCTGGGATGAATCCCACTTGGTCATGGTGTATAATCTTCTTGATGATTTGCTGCATTCTGTTTGCCAGTATCTTATTGAGGATTTTTGCATCTATGTTCATTAGGGAGATTGGCCTGTAGTTCTTTTTCTTAGTTGAATCCTTCTTCGGTTTTGGTATCAGGGTAATGCTTGCTTCCAGGAATGAGTTTGGGAGTACTGCTTCCCTTTCAATTTCATTAAAGAGTTTGAGAAGTAGTGGTGTTAGGTCTTCTCTAAATTTCTTGTAGAGTTCAGCAACAGGTGCATTTTTTTAACAGGCACCTCGGATGGTGGTGATACAGATGGCCCTGAGTCCTCACTGGTCTGTATTTCTTCAGAGATGACAGTCTTGTCTCATGAGGTAAGAAGGAAAGGGATCCTGCAGAGTGCTAAATTTCTTAGCCACTTAAGAAGTATAAGTGGCTAGAGAAGATGAGAGTGCTGGGAATGGTCCATGGTGAAGTAAGTGAGAGGTCATTTGCCAAATCACAATCTCCAGAGAAGAACTACACCCTCAGTGACTCTTTGGTGTAGACTGAGAAATGAGCAGTCAGAACAGGGTCAGCCAGCCTTGGGCCTGGCAGCTAGCAGAATGGAAGCTAAGTGTCCCAAACTGAGCTAGAACTGTATCCACAACCCAAATGGCAAGTGTAGTTGAGAAGAAACATGGCCATCCGCCTCCAAGTGTCCAGATGGTGAAAGGGATGGTGGATGCTCTGTTAGAAGCACTGTGACTAGGTGGATCCCTCCTGTTAAACAATGAGTAGACAGGAGACCTAGCTGACTTGGGTCTGTACAGAATCCTGTGACAGGAAGGGAGACGTTTCCCTGCTCTGAAGACTTAAAGAACTCTCTACAAGAAACAAGTGCAAACCCCTGCATATGCTCACAAAATATAGGCTACACTAACATTGTAGATTAAGTTAGGATTATAACTTTTCACAAAATTTTAATAGAAGACAAACGATGATTGCATAAATGAGACAGACACATGTTCCTTGAAAGAAAAATTCAGTATTATAAAGATGCCAGTTATACCATTAATATATTATTTCAATACAATTACTATCAGCTGGGTGTGGTAGCACACACCTGTAATCCCAGCACTCAGAAGGCTGAGGCAAGAGGATCGCTGAGAGTTCATGGCCAGCCTGGGCTCCATAGTGAGTTCAAGGCCAGCCTACACTACAAGGCAAGACCATGCTTCAAAAAAATTACTATCAAAATCCCTATGAGACTGTTTTACTTAATAAAATGCTTTGAAAATCAATCTGGAAGAGTGAAAAAGTTAGAATGATTTTGAAAGATTTTTTAAAGGAAAGGGTAGTAAAGGGAAACATGCCCAACTTTGCTGGTAATTTTTTAAAAGTTCAGTCCTAGTGGAAGACACAACAAAGAGATTAGGGCTGGTGAGATGGCTCAGCGGCGTGGGCGCCTGCCTTGCAAGCGCGAGGGCCCGAGTTCGACTCCCGGATCCCACATACGAAAAAGGGTCCGGTGATATCGCTCAGCGGCACGGGCGCCTGTTGGCGCGCGAGGTCCTGAGGTCGCCCCCCCGGTACCCACAAAAAAAAAAAAAAAAAAAAAAAACAAAGAGATTAAAGGAAAAACTGCCAGCTTCAGAGGCAACTCTGAAGACACATGAAAACTTAGAATGAGGTGAATAAAGTCATGATTCTCAATAAGAAATGAATGGCTTATTCCACAAATGATGCTCAGAAAAACTGGCTTTTAAGGAAAAACGATAGTTTTTACCATTAGATCATAAAATTATTTGGAGTGGCAAAAAATCTTAATGAAAATTAAAGATACACTAAAATATGGTGATTGACAAAAACAATGTTAAAATTAAAATGTATTGAATTTCTTGTAAAATAAGAACAACACTAACTTTTGCATAAAAATGCCAGGTTGCACACTTTCCCCCTCTTGAAGCTCCACTAACCTGATATTATAATATATGTTCGAAGCATAAATCCCAAGGATAAAGAAAATGGAGCAAGAAATAATGGCAACACAATTTTGACAGGTGAAAAGCAGATGGAGAATGGTAGCTGATTTAACAGCCCTGAAGAAGCAGGGCTCCACGCTAACAAGAGGTAAATGGCAATATACAGAAAAACCCACAAAGTCTCAGGAAATGGCTTCCAAAGTAGGGAGAAGTAGAGCTAAATTATAAGACTAGAGGTTTATTGTCTGGAAAAGGTAAAATACAGAGTCTTTTGTCATCAAGAGAACCAGCAGAACTAGAAATGGAGCTTCTATACTGAACTCAAGGTCATTCGTTCAATACGTGCATACTGAACACGAATATGTCCCCATCATGTTCTGGTCAGCTTCCAGAATTCTTTCAGCCAAGACTTTTCCCTCCAGGCAAGAGACTGGAAGATCCCTTTCTGGATGGCAGTATGAGGGGAAAAGATAAAGATGCCAGAAATTGGGCTTCCCCATCTACATCATGTTGTCATTTATTAAGACTACGATGTGAATTGTGACCCCTGCACTTGGGTCGTGGGGCACGCCTATATCACACTATATCATGCTATAGTGAGGACAAAGGTGCAGATGTACTCACGGCTCAGAACTTCTGGTCAACCTTTTAAAACCTCAGGATTAAATATGAGCCAATCTACAAGGATCACCGGACAACCAAGGAGATACAAATAACAAGCCCAGACGAAGAGAGATAAAAGTTACTTTTGCAAGCAGACAATAACTTTAAAAATCACCCTCACTCATATCTTTGAGACACAACAGAAGATTTTGTATTCACAAATCAAGAACAGGATGTATGAAAAAGACTACTACATGTTGAGAACATCAAAAAAAGAAGCTCTTAAAATATTGCAGAAATAAACTCAATAGAAGGGTTAGATGATAAAACTGATGTAATTTCTCCCACCCCAATAAAACACAGTGATGTAAATAGGAAAGAAAAGAAAAGAAAATTAGAGGACTCATCTAGGAAGTCCAACATTCACATGATAGAAGTTTCAGAAAGAAACCCAAAGAAACTGGAGAACCAGTATTTACATATTGAAAGGGAATGCTGAATACAAAGTGAAGTGGATGAAAATATACTCAGGCCATGAGACATAATCAGAAATTCACAACACTAGAGCTGGGTGTGGTGGTGTACCCCTGAAATCCCAGCACTCAGGAGGCTGAGGCAGGAGGACTGTGGTGAGTTCAAGTCCAGCCTGAACTACATAGCAAGATCCCTGTCTCCAAAAATAAAAAAGAAATAAAGAAATAAGGAAGCAAAGTAAATAAATACAATAAATAAATGAAAGAAATTCATAACAGTAGAGTTATAAAGCAGATCTTTTAAGCTTCCAGGGCTTGGGATAGGGGATGTTACATAAGGTTTTCACTTCTTAAAATCACATGGGAAGCTAGAAGACAACATGATAATATTTCAAAATTCTAAAATGAAGTTATTTCCAATATAAAATTCTATACCCAGCCAAGCTATCAAGTGTCAGAGTAGAATCTAGGTATTTTTATACATGCAAAGCTTATTCAACATGTTCTCAGTTAGGGAGCTACTAGATTATGTGTTCCACCAAAAAAAAAAAAAAAAAAAAAAAAAAGAGGAAGACATGGAAATAAGAGATCCAACAAAGAAATAACACAAAGTAAATTCCCAGGATGGGGGTGAAGGGTGCCTCAGGATGCCAACTGAGTGCCAGGAACAGAGAGCAACCATTCCAGACTCAGCTAGTCAGAGAGCTCTGTGAGAGAGTTGATCAAGGAGATGATGTTGGTGGACTACCTGATGGGAATGAAATTTTTAGGAAAAGATTTAGACAAGCAGAGTTTTTAGAACTGAATTTAAAATAAGTGCACAGAAAATTAAGTAGATTAAAAGCAAAAAGATATTAACCTCAGGGAAGGCAAAAGTTAGGCAGGAAAAGAACTCTGTGATTCCTCCTCCAAACAGCATCGCCCTCATTCCAATGCAACATCGAGGTCTGACCTCTGTGGAGGCGGGAGGAAGGACGGTGTGCTTGTGTGTGGCGGAAGTGAAGGTTATGAAAGAAAATGAAATCATAATCACTCACTTTGGCACATCAGTCAGTAATGCCTACAGTGGAAGTGTATTACTGAGAGAAGGGTGAGAGAGTGTTTGCCTCTGCCTGAAGAAGAGGAGAGGAAGCCCTCTGGAAGGGAAGGAAGCCATTGGTCCGCCTTCTTTAATCCGCCCACTGGCCTAAGTGCAACTCTGACACTCCAAAAATGGCAATGGATTCAGAGCTGTCCTCCCTTCAGTTCTGCTCCAAACACAGAGGTGCCTGCCCGTTCTGTTTCATGGGCTTTCATTCTGATCATCACAAAGACACAGGTGAAGAAAAGCAGATGAAGTTACAAAGGTTGCACACTCCCAGCCCCTCCGAGATGCTAACTGGCCACTTCTGGACTTTTCTCCCAGGCAGATTCCGAGGGTGCGGCTCACTAAACCTGTCCTTGTACTAGACGCAGCAATGTTGAGAATGTTTGTTGTAAATGTTATTTTTTCCCAGTTATAAAATAATGCATGTACTTTGAAGAAAAGTAAATTGCAAACTAAGAAAAATATTAAGAGTAATTTAAATCACCATAATTCTATAACTCAGAAATGAACATTAACCTTTTGTGCCTGTCTTCTTATCGGTAACTAGATAAGCTTTATCAGCCCACAGATAATATCGTTCATATATCATGTATACCACCCAGAAATAACCTTCAACATTTCTTCTAGTCTTTTTTCTGCCTTTAAATACATAAATGTTTACATCGCTCATATTCATGAATCGCATTGGTCATCATAACAATAGTTATGAAAATTTAAAACAATTTAAAGTGTTTTTATAGCAAATGGTTAAATGAGAATATGTCTCTTCTAGGGAATGCTAAGTGACTAGTTTTTAAAAAGTGCTATTGTAGGAAGGTATTTATTGAAATGGAGAGATATTTATAATGTATTGCATATGTCAAAAAGCAGGAACGTTTTTGTTTAGCACAATTAAAGTTTTAAAGAATTATTTTAAAAGTGGGGAGGGAAGCTGGGTGTGGTAGTGCATGCCTATAAGCCCAGCACTCAGAAGGCTGAGGCAGGAGGATCACTGTGAGTTCAAGGCCAGCCTAGGGCTACATAGTGAGTTCAAGGCCAGCCTGAACTACATAGTGAGACCCTGTCTCAAAACAAAACTCCAAAATAAATTAATTTTAAGAAGGGAAGGTACAAAATTGTACATAAAGTGCCATGCTTTTATTTTGGCATGAAGAATAAATTTTTGGGCCAAGTACAATATCAAATTTAATTCTCAAGCCTTTTGGAAAAAGTTTTTCCTCACAGAATGTTAAGGTCTCCAGGAGAAAATGAATGAAATAGTTGCCAGGGTGGGGAGAACAAGGTGCACCAAGTCCCCACCAGGTTGGGCAATGTGTCCTGTGTACCAAGGAACCTGGAAACAGTGAGCTCCTGCTAAGGTTTGGGGTTGGGACCCTTGGAGGGACTTAGGGGTAAACAGGAAGGTGTCACCACTTGGGGATAGATGTGCCTGGAGCTTGAGTGCTGTTGGAATCCAACCCCATAGAGGGAGGTTGATTAATTTTCATGGAATTTCTTTAGTGAGAAATCTGGGCACACCAAGACCCTCAAGTCCTTCACTACTGGGCAAAGAAGACTTTGATCATTTTTACTGAACTCCCTACCTCAATCAGGTGAGGATTTGCTAACTTGTGTAGGAGCCCTTTATATACATTCTCTGCAGATAACTACCTAGCCCAGACCCAGCCACCCTCTTTAGGACATGCCGGTCTCCTCTCCTTCATCCAACATGACTGATCACCAGCTCACTCTTGTACCCCTGACAGTCACCACTCTGCCTGCTCAGGTCAGAGCTCCAGTGGTGCCCCAGGTGGCCTGGCTGCAGACCCCTAGCGGCAGGCAAGGCCTTTCTGCAGGACCAGGACAGGGGCAGAAGTAGGGGAAAGCAGAAGAGAACAAAAGGCCCACAGCCAGGGTTGACTCAGACAAAACTTTTCATAAGTAAGCATGAGCCGACTGAATCATTCTGTGGCAGGAGTATTTACTCCACATTTGATATAGTCCAAGGATAATGGAAATGGAGACATATTGCCTGGAATCACTCTAGAATAAGAAATTACCAGGCAAAAATCTTGAATCATTGCAGAGATGGAGTTAAAATCTAGAATTACATGTAGTCAATATTTTATTTCCTCTAGTGATTGCCCTTTAAAGCTACTGCCTCATTTTGAAACAATGAATTTCAGAAGTGAGCACCAACTAAGGAAGGCCTTTAGGGGACCCACCCAACACCCCTAAAGTCCTACCAGGGAGGCAGCTGTCTACACTGCCAAAGATACAACTGCCAGACCAACACCAGGAAAGGCACTTATCTTATACCACAGAAGCAGCATTGCCCCTTGCCATTTCCTGGCAATTATGTAATGCAGTTTTAACTGCTAAGGTCTTCTGAAATTTTACTGCAACACTAGCATTTTTATTTCTTATCTTTAAAAAAGCATATCATTAAATACTGGTTAGCAGATAACCAAACCTACTTGGCCTTTGATTCATAAACTAGACTTTACAACCTATACACGCCAGGCCATGACTCACTAGGATCTGAGAGGGAAACCCATTTCTGTGGGTAGGACCATGCTAAAGTTCATTTTTACCTTAATTTCTACTCTTCTTAATCCAATGACATTATTGTGATTGGATTCCTTTTAATTTTATTTCCCTCCTTATTTGCACATTTAATTAGGATGTAAGTTCCTTGAACCTGAATTCCTGGTAGTTTGTGCTTCCCAAAGAACTTGCAAGAAGGCAAGGCCCATGGGCTATTTCACGCCCCATTATCCAGCTAAAATATGACAGTTGCTCATTTTCTCTGTCAAGATCCTAAGTGTCAGCAATATTAGAGATGAAAGGAACTGTTACATATCATCTAGTTCAATCCTTCATTTTACAGATGAAAAACCCAGACCTTTGAGAAGATAAATGACCTAAGTTCCCACAGCACAGAACCAGCACTAGAATTTGGGCCTCCCGTTTTGAAGCTAGAAACTTTCCCATAATTAAAATTAATCTTGGGGTTGGGGTAGTGGGCTTCCTCACCACAAGGTTGTGTGTTCCTAACTCCCCAGGGATCTGGGCAGGGTGGGGATCCCAGGTATCCAGGTCCGTGCACCAGGGCTCTCCTCAGCTTTACGTTCCGTGGCCTAAAGTTCCATGGCCTTACATTCCAGGCCCCATCCTGGGAGCTAGGAGGGGTTTGGATTTGAGGGACCTGTGAGACAGACCACAGGGAACCTTGTACTTCTTTGAGTCCTTGATGGGGGCTTTGGAAGAAATCTTGGCTCACAGAAATGGTGACAGAAGGAAGAGGAGAAGGGAAATAACCTGCCAAAGATGGAGGCACCAGTATCCTCCTTATCTCCAGAGGAGGGAAGAACTCAAGGATCCTTATATCTCCTGGAAATGGGTTGCAAGGAAGAACTTTGAAAAGTGCTTTGGTCTGAAAACATAAAAGACCATGTTAGGAATATTCTCCTTGAGGCTGTCTGCACTCCATGAGCTCTGGGACCAATTGGCCAACCTGTCCATCTACCTTGTCAAGCTTTGATTCTGCTAATTGAGATGAATCGGACATGAATTTATCCTGTAACTCAATTTCTCTTCACAAGGCACAGGGAGTAGCATATTGTAGAGAATGTTTTCTGTTTTCCTTGGCAAGCCTATGGCTAAGCACAGGCCTGGCACAAGTGAGGTCAGAAGCAGATTGATGGTGAGGAATCACTTGCATGATTCCTTCTAAATTGTAGACAAGGACCCAGCAATGTGTTTACTAACTATGTGCCTTTGTTTTGGTTTTGTTGACTGGTTTTGGTTTTGGTTTTTTGGAAGAAGTTCTCACTCTGTTCCAGGCTGGTCTTGAACTTGCCGTGCAGACTAAGCTGGCCTCACATTCACAGTGATCCTCCTGCCTCAGCCACCCAAGTGCTGGGATTACAGGTATGCACCATCACATCCGGCAGCAGTGTGCCTTTGTGTAACTTATAAAAGCAAAAAGTTTCAGCCAGCATTGGCTATGGGTCTGTCTCTTTCCACTGCCAAGGCCCTACCGCTAAACCTTGCATCAAGTGGCATTTAAAAGGCCATAAACACTTTTAGAGTTTGGCAAAAAGGAAGTTAAGTCAGGATACATTTTGTTAGAATATATTAGGATTTATTTATGTGGTTTGTGACCCCTGAAAGACCTTGTGTAGTTAATTTATTGCTAGCCATCTTTGTGTAATCATGGTTTCCAGAAATACTCCTACTACTGCTGTTCCGGCTCATCTGATGTTACAACACAAAGGTGGTGGACCACAGGTGGCATTGTGATGTCACATATCCTCTAGCACCTGGCACTCAGCGTGTATGGGTGGTGGTTGAAAAGGAAGATTTAAAATGTATGGAGCCAGAAGCTATCTGTGGAAAGGTTGATATGCACAATTGGTAACAATTTGGTTCTCACTGTTGTCTAGGCAAAATGGAAATGTTCTATGAAGAATATACTTTCGCCCAGTATGGTGGCACAAACCTATAATCCCACCTGCTTGGGAGACTGAGGCAAGAGGATTGCAAGTTCCAACCTGGGCACCTTATTGAAACTCTGTCTCAAAATAAAAATAAAAAGGATTGGAGATGTAACTCAGTAGCTTGCCTAACACTGCAAAGTCCTGGGTTCAACCCCCAGTACCACACATAAAAAAAAGTTTTACTTAATATAGTGCATACACACTTACAAATGCACCATGCATTTTAAAAGTATTTTTTTTTTTTTTTGGTGGGACGAACCGGGAATTGAACTCAGGACCTCGCACTGGCCAGGCAGGTGCCATGCCACTGAGCTCTATCCCCAGCCTCTTAAAAACTTTTGATAAGGATCGTATATAACGGAATTTGTCAGAACTCGTGTATTTGTAGGGTACCAGTCTATATCACTATTATAGGCTACGTGTGAAGTCGTAACACATCCCAGCTAGCAATAATAAACAATTTGGACTGACCCACCCTAGAAGGATAGCTGAATTATGTTTCCATCTCACTACAAAATGATGATTAAAGAGTATAAAACCATAAATGCAAGGGTAGGAGAGTATTACTGTCAGATAGCTGCATAAGAAAAATGTATCATACTACTTTTTGGAATTTGTGGTCTTAATTGCGTTTTTACAATTTGTGATTTGTAATGACTACCTTTTCTATATAAATAAATATTCTCCTTTTTAAATGATTTTGTATTCATAATTTTCTGTTCTTTTTCTTAAAGGGACACTAAAATCTTCACAAGCTTGACGCTTCACAGACCTGGATCTGTCCTTGGACAACTAAGGAGATATTAAAGGAAGGAGGCCCTGGACAAACATGTTCGGCACCAGAGAAGTGACTAGGACCCACATAGGGGAATTTACCAAGAGGGCGGTAATGCAAAGAAGCCCGGTGAGGTCTGGAGAACTGAGCGAGGCAGAGTTGTGGTAAGAAATGTGAAGAGAGGGTTTGTGGTATTGAGGGGAAGGGCTCCAAAGACACAGTTTCTAGACTTCACAGTTCTTCCCAGGCCATCTCTTGAGTCAGAGGATGCCATTTTACTCAGGCTGATTTTAGCAGCCCACATTGCACAAAAAGGACTTGATGGTTTGAAAAATCAAAAGATGATTCTATTGATTATAGAATTGATTATCTCAATGATACTGTCAGGGAGCAGGGGCACATATGAGGTATGACTGAAAAATATGGTGAATGTTTAAATTTTTTAAAAAGTATTATTGTAAAAGACATATTACCTTTAAGTCCCCTCAAAATACTCCCCCCTCGCTTTGAACACACTTATCCCATTGTTCTCGCCACTTTCTGAAGCAGTCTAGAAGTCCTCTTTTGTGGGTGTCTTTAGTTGCATTGTCATGGCTGCCTTGATGTCCTGAATCAATTTAAAACATTTATCTTTCCTGGTCATTTTGATGGTGCCAGATCAGGTGAATAAGGTTCAGGAGAGCATGCTGTAGTGTTTGTATAAGCCTATCTTTGCATTGGATGGCACAAGAGCATTCACCGTATTTTTGATCATACCTTGTAAAGACGGTCACAAAAGAGGACTCCCAGAACTGCTTCAGAATGTGGCCAGAACAGTGGGATAAGTGTGTTCCAAGCAAGAGGGAATATTTTGAGGGGGGTTAAGGGCAATATGTCTTTTACTGTAGTAATTTTTAAAATTTAAACATTCACTCTATACTTTAATCATCCCTCATACACCTGGGGCTTTATTTCACATGACCCAAACCACATTACTAGCTCAGTGAATGTCTACACCTAGACAAGAATTCCTAGAGAAGAATTCCTCTTCGCTTCATTGGGAACATTTCCTGAACATCAGTGTCATATTTACTGCCCTGTCAGGTGCAGAGCTGGGCATTTGATTCAAGCTGGGCCAATCAGAGTTCTGCACCGGAATTCTAAAATGTGAGAGTAGCTAGAGCAGTACCCCCTCGCTGATGGGTGATAAGCATTTGGATGCTCAGCACTCCTGTCTACTGTGTTAGTTTTGTGCCAACTTGACTGGGTTAAGGGGTGCCCAGACAGCTGCTCAACCATTTGCGGGTGTATCTGTGATAGCGTTTCCAGAAGAGATTGGCATTCAAATCAGTAGGCTGAGTAAAGGAGATCTCCTGCACTGGCATGGGTCCATTTCAGCCTATCCATTGAGGGTCCAAATAGAACAAAATGTTCATGGAAGTGCAGATTCTCCCACTCTTCTTTGGCCGGGACACCATCTTCTTCTGCCCTCAGATCTTGATGTTCTTGCGTCTCCAGATTTCAGACTCAGACTGAGACTTATGCCACTGAGCTCTCACCCTCCACTGCTCACCCCAAAAGCCAGGCCTTTGGACTCAGCCCAAATCACACCACCATCTTCCCTGGTTCTCCAGCAGGCAGGTGGCAGACCATGGAGCCCTTGGCTTCCTAACTGCATGAGCCAATTCCTATAAGAAGTCTCATCCTGTACGTAGCTGTGTGTATCCTACTGGCTTTGCTGCCCTGGGGGGCCCTGACTGATGCACACGTGCAGGAAGCCTGTCCGTGAGAAACCCCACACCGGTGAAGTCCTGCCCTCTGCCAGAAGAAGAGTGCACGCACACTTGGCCTTGAGCCTTAGACTGTCCACTCTGGCTCTGCAGGGGAGCATTCTGCAGGCTGATGGGACACACACCCTCCCCACTGAGTCCCCCAGATTCTCTGCTCAGATACCCCTGAGCCCCTTCCTGAGCTGCTTGGGCCTCTTGCCCAGGTCTCCCCTGCAGACCGTGAGGCAGTTCTGCACCCCCAGGCCCGAAGGATGGCCAGACGATGTTTGGGGTAGAGTGACTTGGGATGTGCAGGCTGGGTGTTCACATTCGTGTGTAAGAGACACCTGCAACTTGGATCAAATCACAAGCTGGCAGCTGATCTCCCCCTGCAGCCAGATCCCAAAGCAGAGCTCCAAAGAGTCAGAAAAATCTCAATCCAAACCCATACTTCTAGGTAGGATGATTGGGACATGTTTTGTTTCAGTTTTCCAGCTTGGTTCATAACTTTCTAATATTTACATGTGGAATAGATGAGCCTCCATCAGGGCCTCACAAATATTAGGGGGAGGCCTGAGCAGAGACTGGGAGAAAGGCCTGTGGCATCGGGGTCCCTGGGTTGTCATGTTCTGTGGCACAGACGCACCTTGCTTTCTCTTGGTGTGGTCTTTTAAATTAATAAAGAAAATGTTTTTCCCCCAGCCAATCTTAATTTGTGTTCCTCTCAGTCAGCCCCTAACACAGATCATAGGTGCTGGGGATGGATGTTGAACCCTGGCTCAAGCTCTGCTGCTGCTCCATGCCAACTTCCTGACCATCTCCCCAGCAACAGACCAAGCAGACCTTGTGCACAGGTAACCTGGCAGGTAACAGCATGAACCATGGAAGCAGTTTTACCTACCTGACCCCTAAAAACACCTGCAGGAGAGTGCAGATGCCAGAGACGAAGAAAATGGTGCTGATGAGGTAGCTCTGGGTCAGAGGGTCATGCTGCAGGCACAGGTCCTTGGCCAGGATGAGTGGCACCGCCACGAGTCCTCCCAGGGCTGTGAGGAAGTGCTGTGGGCAGAGTGAGGAGATGGGCATGTGGGTACTATGGCGCCTGTGCCCCTCACTCCCCTAAGCAGGAACGCAGCCCAGTCCTTGGCGGGGACCCCTCCCCAGGGTCAGAGGTAAGAGCTCCAAAGCTGGTCTGGGAGGGGTGTGCAAGGAGTGGCAGGCGAAGATGCAGACAAGCGGTCCACACCAGACATCCAGACCAGGAGACCCGGCAGGAGGAAGCAGGGCCCAGCCGGAGCCACTGGGATGTGGGCAGGGCCCTGACACACTGGAACTGCTATCTTAGAGGGGAAACTAAGGCAAGCACACAAGCACAGGAGGGCATAACAGGAACCAAGTGGGGCCTTCACAACAGGAGCAGGACAAGAGGCTCATCACTACATTAGGCACACGGCAGGAGCAACCATGGATGAGGGAGGCCTGAACACTAACTTGGAACTGTTAGTGTTCCAAGGGCAGTTCACACTCCCCCGGATGGAACAGAGTTCAGAGCAGGGTGGAAAGTCATAGCAGGTGGCATCACCTATAAAGGGAATAAAGTAGATACAGGTGACAGAAAGGTAGATGATGGATGTATAAGATGATGATGATGATGATGATGATAGATAGATAGATAGATAGATAGAATAGATAGATGGTTGAATAGATAGATGGTTGGATAGATAGATAGGAGATAAATAAATAGATATGAGGGCCAAGCACTGAAGACCAGTCAGGAATGGGCCACTATCTCACACCCTCTAGCCCAGAGCAGAAAGGTTGACCAGGCCTGAACCAAACTTTCTGAGAGCACAGATATGTGAATCCACCTGCTTCTCTCCTTTGCTCCAATCCAACCTGTTGTATGATAACTTAGATCAGGTCTCTGCCAGCATTTGCACAGCGCCTTCTGTTCCTGCTGCTGACAGAATCCCTCTGATGTTCTGTCATCAGGAGGAGCCAATGTACTACTGTAAGTTTATCCCATAGAGTAGGTCCTGCACTTGATGCTATGTAATTACAGCACAAATCAAGCCAGGGTTAGGAGGCTTGGTATGGCTTGGCTTAGCTGTTGGGCCAACCATGAAAGGAAAGAAGGAAAGAAGGAAGGAAGGAAAGGAGGAAGGAAGAAAGGAAGAGAGGAAGGAAGAAAGGAAGGAGGGAAGGAAGGAAGAAAGGAGTTAGCTTACTGTGAGGGGCAGGGCCATGAAGAGCTGCCATTAGGGTGCTGTTATGACGGAATTAGACCACAAGACTCAGAATGCCTGACCTTCCCTTGTCCAGGCCAGTCCTTCCTACCGTGCTATGTGACCCTTGCACAAAGGAAGCAAAGGAAGGCAAGTTATCATGGTCTTATTTTGGGGACTTTGATCCCATACCTCAGTGTGAACTAAATTAACCCACAAGAAAAGTTGGACATTTTTCCTTAGGAAAATGAAAACTAAAATGTATCCATGTACTGCACCTACCTGCCTTCCCACAATCCCTCCGCCCCAGGCGAAGGTGGTCTCAGAATGCACTAGTCCTTCAGGACAGAGACCGGCACCACCCCACGCAGAGGAAGAAAGCAAGACAGCAGGTTCTTTTGCATCATCTGGAACAGGCCTCAGAAGAGGTCTGGACCAGCACCCCTGGGGAGAGAGAGCCCCAAGTGTCTCCGGCCATGTGGGTGACAACAGTAGAGGACAGCGGTGACAGTGAAGTGAATGGCCAGGTCTTCTTTAAGGAGCAGTTCGAGCTCCTGTCACCACACTGATCAAGTCTCGAAGGGCAAAGGGACAGTCTGTTAACAGTCCTTGCTGTTGTTCGTGTGTCCCCTTGGGATAACTGACGTGAGAAGTTTGATCCTTTGTGGCCTCTTGTGAATGCGTCTTTGACTTGCTGTCAGCTAGATCTACAGGCCACAATATCCTCCAGGCCAAGAGCCCAACAGTGTTTTGTCTCCTATCTCATACCATCCCCAGCAACACTGGCTAACAAACCAACAAGCTAAACCAACCAGAAGGGCCAACTCCCTCCTTTTCTCCGGTAAATCTCTTGATCTTAGAGAACCGGGGGCATTTGGTGAAAGCTGAATCAGACAGAAGCTACAGCTGGCAGGGGCTGCTTCAAGGAAGGTACTTGATCTAGTACCTCTCTGGCCTCCCAAGGGCCTTGCCCATGTGAAGTGGACCTTTAACCAACACATTCAAGAGAACAAGGGACCAGTCAGTCCAGCATGGGGAAGAATCCTTTTCTAAGTACCCGTCCCCATCCCCTAGAAAGAAAGAGACTGAGGGGTCTCGAGCTCCCCCAGAGGTCAACAATGCGGAAGCTACACCAGCAACTGAGGTTGGTAATGTTGACTGGCTCGATGTGGCTGCACATTGGTGGAGCTTTTATTTATTTATTTATTTATTTTTTTTTTTTTTTTTTTTGTGGGTACCGGGGGGTCGACCTCAGGACCTCGCGCACCAGCAGGCGCCCGTGCCGCTGAGCAATATCACCGGCCCCTTTTTCGTATGTGGGTTCCGGGAGTTGAACTCGGGCCCTTGCGCTTGCCAGGCAGGCGCTTAAGCCGCTGAGCCATCTCACCGGCCCCTGGTGGAGCTTTTAAAGCAGAGCCTCTTTGAAATGAGTGCCGGCTGGGTGGTCTTACCTGGATCCCAAAAAAGATGCAGAGATACCATGGAGGGACGTCCAAGATGCCATAGGCCAGGTGGCTGCTGCTGCTGGGACTCTCGGGCTGCCCGTCCTGCTTCATGCTGTGGCCATCAGTGTCGGGGCTGAGCCCTCCCTCATCCCTCTGCTGGGAACAAGAGAAAGACACATTTGGGCACTTTAAGAGGAGTCAAGTGGACATCCTGACTCCAGTGGGACAATAGGTCAGCCTTCCAGAGACAAGAGGGAGTGGGGCTAGGAAACCATTAGCCAGCTAGAGTTTAAAGTCCAGACCGAAGGCCAGTGACTCCTGTGGTTTGCATATGCAGCTGGGCCTCTGCGTCAAGTCCAGGCCACGCAAGGGCCTTACCCACATCCCTGGCAGAGAGGCAACTTTGAGGGGAGTATAAAGGGCCATGCTCAAGGCCGGGAGATGGGCAGGTTTCCCTCACAACTCTGGGGGCATTGTGTTTACACCTGCCACAGCCCTCTGACAGCATATTTTCCACAGTGGATTGTTCCCTTCTCCATTTCTTCTCCTAGCTAGTTCCAGCATGCTTTGATTGTACCTTACTTTATTTGTCATCTCAGTTTCCAGTGCAGTCCTCGTGCTCAGTGTAGATTGAATGAATGAATGAATGAATGATGAATGAACAATCCTAATGTAAATGTACACCATACATACAGAATAGTCTAGAGCAGTGATGGTGAACCTTTTAGAGATGAGTGCCCAAACTGCAACCCAAAACCCACTTACTTATCACAAAGTGCCAACACTGCAATTAAACCTGAATGCTGAGGTTTTAGTTTAGGAAAAACAACTCAGACGTTAACATTTATTGTCTTAAAAGAAAAACAAACAGCATGCATGCCATAGGTTTGCCACCACTAGTGTAGAGTCAATAGCCAACTTGCATTCCAACCAGTTTAGCCAAAATTAACTTTGAATCATAGACTTTCCATCCAACTTTTGGCTGTATAGCTTGCTAACTTTAGGCAAATTAATAATGTTTCTAAATCTCAGGGTTTGGTTTTTTGGGGTTTTGGGTTTTTTTTGTTTTGTTTTGTTTTTGAGACAGGGTCTCCCTATGTAGTCCAGACTGGCCTTGAACTCACCATGTAGCCCAGGCTACCCTCAAACTCACAGCAATCCTCCTGCCTCAGCCTCCCAAGTGCTGGGATTATAGGCATACACCACCATGCCCAGCTTTCAGTTTTCTTATCTATGTACTATGCTCCCCTAAAACTAAGACCTATCTGTAAAATAATCAGCCTTGAAAACTAGAGATGAAAAATTCCATCCCTTTTCCCTGCCTCACCTGCCATCACTGTCCTCTTTCTCGGTGGCTGCTCTGTAAGGAAGCAGGGCGTGCACAATGGCACAGCCCAGAAAAATAGGGTTCCAGGAAGGATGGTGAAATCATCCACTCCACACCTATCTCCAGCCCAAAGAATAGCTTCTGCCCAGGGCCACGCGGAGACACTCCAGAGCAGATGCTCAGCACTCGGACTCCGCAAGCACTTAACTCCACAGAAACAATCTGAAATTATTTGGGGACTGCAGTGAAATAAAGATCAGCATACACAAACATTTTCTCTAACAGGCTGAGAATGCAGCCTAGTGGCAGTGTTTCCCTAGTGTGCACAAGCCCTGGCTTCCCTCTCCAACACCACACACAGACTTTCTTCCTTTGACCTTAAAGTAGATTTTCCTTTCCAATTTTAAAATAAATGAGAATATTTTGATGAATCTTTAAAAGTCCTAGGGGCCAGGCACTGTGTCTACTCTACCTAATGAATCAGAGGAGTGGGAGAAGAGATGGGGTGAGGGTCACCACTTGCTGAGATGTGGAGAGAGGCAAGAAAGCCACTAGAGCAAGAACTGGGTGGTAAGCTGGGCATGGTGTCACTCTGGGAGGCTGAGGCAGGAGGATTGCAAGTTCAAGTCCAGCCTGGGCAACTTAGTGCCTTAGTGAGAATCTCTCAAAATAGAAAAAAATAAAGAGGGCTGCGAATGTAGCTCAGTGTGAAGATCCTGAGTTCATTCACCAGAATAATAATAATAATAGTGTGTAGTCCTAACTCACCTCCAGGACAGCACTGTCCCTGCAGAACATCACACACTAGCCCTCCCTCACCCAAGGGTTCACTTTTCGAGGCTTCAGTTACACAGTTCCAGGCATCCACAGGGACTCTGGGGTCACATCCCCTGCAGATGGGGGTCCACTCTTTTCTGCAACAGGGTGTCTCAGCCTCAGCCTCTGGACACTTGGGCTGGACGATTCTTTGCTGTGCTCTGTGTGCGTGGTGGGGCTGGGCAGGGGCTATTAGGGGCAGGAGTGGCACTCCTGTCCTGCGTGTTCACCAGATGCCAGAGCACCCCTTCCTCCTTTCTGCTTGTAACAATCCAAAGTGTCTGCAGACATCACTAAATGATCTGGGGGTCAAATCACCCCTGCTTAAACAAGCACTGTAGTAAGAGCACAGCTGGTCCCCAGAGGAAGCCCTGCTGGCGGGGTGCACACTGTGCCCTGCATGGAGGTGAAGGAAGCCAGCCCTTCCTCCCCATGGGCATCAGTCACTCCTAATTCCTTTCTGCCATGAGTCTGAGGCTTCCACTGTTGACATGGAGGGAGAAAGCCCAGGATAGCAAACCACGGAGAGCCAGGGCTGAGGGCCAGATTTGCCAACAGGAGTCTACTAAGCTGGTCTCAGCTCAGCTCAGCTCTGCAGAGTCATTTTGTTCTCATTATGAAACAGTATTTGTTTGTTAATCTTCTAATGTTAGGTCCTAAAACACAAATGTAGCTGGGCGTGGTGGCGCACATGGCCATCTGATGGCTACAGGACCCACTTCAGCATTTGCTTCAGAGAAGTTGTCTGGGAAATTGATCCTGCCTGATGCCCCACATGAAAAAAAAGTTACAAGTTGGAGCTGGGAAAACCTGTCATCCCTGAGGACAGCTGGCTCTTCCCTTGGGACAAGAGTGTGTCACTTCCCTGAAGCCATTGGCCAGGGCAGGTAGAAAGCACAGAGCCGGAGACGATACTCAGGACACAAGCCCCCACCCAAACACACTTGCTTTCTTCTCACAGTGCTCTTGGTTGTCTATTTCTACTTTGCTCACATGACTGCTTATAAATCTGTTGTAAACTATCTCAAGTCATCTATGCCAGAGCGTGAGGCATAGAAATAAAACAAGCCAGGTACACGCAGAGTCCCGTGTGTCGGCCGGGAATCATTAGTACACTGAAGACATTCAGAGAAAGATACAGGAGCACGGGGCTTCTAGGGGGCAGAGCAGCCCCATCCCAGGACACATCAGAATAGGGGAGAATCCCGGGAAAACCCCTGGCTGGAAGTCACTGTGTGACTCATGCTGTGGCAGAAGAAGGCTCTCGAGGTCTCCCTGGAGGGGATTCCTGATGCACTACCGTGATCATGCAGGATAGGATGAGAAAATGGGCCGCAGCCTCCTCTTCCGCTTGGAGCTCAGTGTCTCAGCTCTCCAGGACCTGTGATTTCACTAGAGGGCTTAGCTCTGCACAGGCGCCCTCAGGAGACTTGGCGAGCATAGCATTTCACACAGAACTTCCAACGCGCCTCTCCTTTAAATCTCTCTAGTGGGGCCCCACCAGGGACAGACGAAGAGACTGGGGCTTAGCTCGGCTGCAGGGCTTATCCACGTGAGCACGTTCCTCTTCCCATGTCAAGGGCAGCAGCCTACAGCTGTGCTCCGTGTAAACAGGGACGGCCCTGCAGCTCCCAGACACAGACAAAGGAGCAAGAGGAGGACCCAGTGTGGCACAAGCAGTGATCCCTGGGGTGCAGGTGGATCCTATGTCCTCCTGACACCATCTCCGCCCCACACAGCCGCAATCCTTGCAGGGCCCGGCCCCGCCTGGCCTGCAGTCCTGCCCTAACCCTCCATTCACCCAGGGCTAGAAGGTAGAGTTTCCCCCACTGTGGCCTCGGTGCCCCCCACGCTGTGCTTTCTACACTTTTACCCCCTCAAAAAGGAGTTGTGTAGGTGTCCAACCCCCCCCAGCTTGCCTCAGGGACACCCCAAATCTGGAAAACATCATAGCCTTTGGGAAATGGAGTCTTCGGCTTTTTTCCCCAGATTTTGGCCTCCAAGGCAAGTGGCAGGCAGAGTTCTGAGGCGAGAGCAAGAGAGGCAATTTTCTCTCAGTGCCCCTCAGCTTCCTCAGCGGGGAACGCCAGGCACCCTGCAGGAGGCTGAGCAGCAGTGGGCAGGTCCTGGCAGCCAGCTCCCGGGAAAATCTTGAGAGCCAGCCCAGCTCTATGGTGGCCCCTCCCCAGAGCCCTGGCTGGGCCTCACTGGGCTATGGCCTGGCCAGAGGGGAGCGGCCCTGTGCCCCAGCAGTGGGCAGTGGCAGCCACAGAAGTTCTCCATTCAGTCCTCCCTGCTATTTTTAAGTGGCCAAGTAGGCTGGAGAGAGAGATGGGGCACAGGAGCTCACGGCTGCAGAGGCTGCCAGGGGGTTCCTGTAACTTGGCTACTCCAGGCTTAGTTTTGTCATCTGTGAGACAGGAACAAGTGCCTGTTGCATTCACTTATAAAGAAGAAATTGAGGCACACAGAGTGTCTGAGGCCTCTCAACTATCTGGGAGAAGTCGCTTCTCTCTCTGTTTCCCTCGATCTTTTCCTACCTCGGATTCAGAAAGGGCTTCAGAAAAGAGAAAGCCTGGTGCTGAGGAACATGGCAAACGACACCCAGGTTCAGCAGAGGCCACCCTGAGTAAAGGTGAGGAGACGGCCCGCACCACCTGCCCTGCCAGACAGCCCGTCCTCCCCTCTCCTGGCCTTTGTGGGTGTCACAGTGAAGGCGAGTTCTGTGCCAGTTGTGGCGGTGACTGGAGGGATGGCCCTGAAGGAGCCGAGGCTGGAGAGAGGAGGGAGCTGCCACTCCTGCCTGAAGATCTGAACCTGATCGAAAGGCCGAGCTGATAGTCAGGCACTGGGGCAGGAGGATACTGCCCCGCGCCTCCCAGGCCTCCTTCCTGTCCCCTGTTCCCCACTCCAACACTCACCGTGCAGCTGGGGAGCTCACAACTGGGGATGGCGGAGTTCATGGCAATGGGGTTCTTCCCCTTCTAGCAGAAGCAGGACAGAGAGTACCTCTCTGAAAGGAGGTAGGACTGCTTCAGGAGAGGGAGATTAACTTCTCAGCCCCTGACTCAGTGCGGAGGCGGCTGGGAAGGAGCGGCTGCAGGTCCTACCCGCCTGCCAGACCTGTAACAGGTGACCCCCCAGCCTCCTCCTCCAGGGGACCAAGGTGCATTCTGCTGCAGCAAATGTTTCATAATTTGATAAGTTGTGGGCCTCATGGCACCCAGGAAATAGGTCAGAGTACAGTCTATCAGGGTGTGACCAGAAAGCACTTTCAGGAAGCCAGGCTCCAGGGGACTGGGAGTGCGGGAGTGGGGGTGGTGAGCAGCGAGGTTGAGGCTGAAGGAGGGATTTCCATTTTCTACACTGAAAACTGGTCAAGTGGGAATGAAAATCGCTGCAAATACAGCCTGACCAGCCTGGCCCTGAGAAGCATATGGGGAATGTTGGCCAGAGCATTATTATTACTCCTTGCCCCGGGAGCCACTGCTGTGGCTGCTGGGTGGGGGCAGAGGCCTCACAAGACTCAGGTGAGAGACTGAGGGGGAAAATGGTTCTAATTCTCTGTGGCTTCTCTTGTTAAGACTCAGCACTGGCCGTCCCACCTTTCAGGGAGGGAAGACCAGCCCTGCACAGTTTTGGTCTTGTATTTTTCACAGGGCACTTGAAAGGCCCTCCTCAAAAAGGAGGAGGACCCTTATGCTTGGTAAGGGTCAGTGATATAGCTCAGCAGCATAAGCACCTGCCTGGCATGTGCAAGGTCCTGAGTTCGACTCCCAGTACCTGCATAAAAAAAAAAAAAAAAAAAAACAACGCTTGGTAAACCCCATCCCATGAAATCCAAACAAGCCAGGTGGGAGCTACTGATGATGGTAGAATATTCTGGAATAGGAAGCACTGGCTCCCAAGGTACAGGAAACACCATGGCAGGACCCACAGAAATGACAATGGGCACTGGTCCAAGAGGAAGCCCTGAAAACATGATAAAGAGATTGATAGGTCTGACCCCTGTCTGCCCTTGCCCCCACCAGCCAAGTTCCTGGAATGGCTGTTCCCAGCCGCCTGAGCCTGGGAACAATGCCTACTCTGCTAGGACATGGCACACCTGCCCTGCCTGGTAGGTTACAAGGCTCCCACAACAGAACATTACCCATTGCTGTGGACACTCAGCCATTCTCACTCCCCCAATCTCTGCCCCGCTTCACCTCTCCCCACACAGCCACTAACTCCCCCAACCCTATTATTATTATTAAGACCTAGCTCAATAAATGGGGCTCCTACCCTCCTTTGAAGTTCCTCCAGGAGGTCCCTGAACCCCCAAGTTCAGGCTGGCTGTGTTCTTTACTGGGTGGTCACTCCTCTCTTTTGGGCCTGTTGCCCTATCTCACATGTTCTTTATATGAATATTGTGCACATGGCTGTGATCACCCTGCTCACCAACTCAGATAACGAGCTGGTGCCTCTTGTTTCCCTCCATCTTCTGCCTCTTGGAAGTCCTTCCCACAGAGTGAGATCTCCCTATCAGCAGCCTCATCTGGCTTCTGCCACCATCTCTTGTCCTAAAGCCACTGTAGCCCTATGTTAGCTTTCCATCATAGTGACAAAACATCTAGATAATCAGCTTATTGGGAGGACAGAGGGATTCAGGCTCATGGTTTCACAGGTTTCAGTCCGTGGTTGGCAGGTTCTATTGCGTTTGGGCCTGTGGTGGGGCAGAACATCATGGCAGGGAGCATATGGCAGAAAAAACAGCTCACCTCACAGTGACAGGGAAGTAGATGGAGAGAGGAGGGTGGGCTTAGTGTCCCAGTATCCTCTTCAAGGACAGGCCCCCAGTGCTCTAACTTCCTTCCTCTAGGTTCCACCTCCTAAAGGTTCCACCTCACCCCAACAGCGCCACAAGCTGCTGACCAAGCATTTAGCGTGTAGGCCTTTGGGGGACTCGACATTAAGATCCAGACCATATAAGGCCCCCACAACTCTCCCACAGCCTCAGCTGCCCCAGCTGGTGCCTCCCCCTACCACCTCACTGGAATCTTCTGAAACTTGTTATACACACATCTGCCACACATCTGTATGTGCTTAGTAAATGAGGCTTATGTTGCAAGCTAGAGAAATCTAGTTCTAGTAGTGAGCTCAAATAATAAGAGTATTTTCTTTTAACAGTATGAGGTCTCTCTAGGAGCCCATAATCTTTCCTCAAACACCTGAAGGAATCAAAATATTTCCATTCATTTTTTTATACATGCAACAGATTGAATGTGTTAGTTAGCTTCCTGTCACTGTGACAAAATACCCATGAAAAACCACTCAGGGGAGGAAAGATATACTTTAGCTCTTGGTTTTAGAAGTTTCAGGCCATGATCACTTGGCTCTGTTATTTCTGGGCCTGTGGTGAGGCAGAGTATCATAGTAGAGAGGGTGTGGTGGACCAGAGGTCTTCATCTCATGGTTGACTGGAAGGAGATAAAGAGAGGGAGGGAGGAAGTGAGAAAGGGGAAGGGGGAGAGAGAGAGAGAGATATGAAGAGAGGAGAGGAGAAGAGATTACCACATGATGGGCAGGTATAATCCAGGCCCTTGTGTATGATGAGCAATGAATTGCAAGTGACATCAGATGGCAAATGAAAAGCAGCCACATTTATTGACGATCACAGAAGTTGTGCTCAGGCCAAGTCTGTGCTGACAAAAATATGGCATGAACAGAAAAGTGGTGCTGGGGTGACAGAAAAGCAAAAGCACTGCACAGGGGTCACAGCACACAGAAGCAACAACAGCAGTCCCCAGTAAATCAGGCCTTCAGAATTTAAAGGACACGTACCTCTGCCCAGATGCCTCCCCTGAGTCTTTAGGTGTGCTTGACTGGAATGATTGACAAGGCGCTGAGTCATCTCAGGGGCTCTCAACACACGCCTGTTCCAGAATTCACTCTGATCTTAATTAGATGCGTGACATGTACTGCATATTTATGAATGCTTGATGAGATTGGAGTGGGGTGAAGGTGACTGAAGGTCAGGCAAGGAGATCCAACAGGCATGTGCATTTGCCTAGAGCATCAGAGATTACCTGGGGTTTCGTTATGTGATTCTCTACCTCTCTTAGGACAATGGAAGGAGGGGTGGCGCTAGAGTGCTGTTTAAAATTAAATAGGTGGGGCCAGGCATGTAGCTCAGCGGCACAGCACCTGCCTGGCAAGTGCGAGGTCCAGAGTTTGATTCTCAGTACCGAAATTTAAAAATTAAAATTAAATGGGTCTCAAATGCCCATCAACTGATGAAAGGATAAAGAAGATGTGGTTTTTTTATACAATGGAGTACTACTCAGCCACAAAGAAGGATAAACTTGAGACATTTCTAGCTAAATGGGTGCACCTTGAGACCATACTCTTATTATAGACAGTTAAGTTAGGTAGAAATATAGTAGGCAATCAAACAGGGCTGGGCCCTTGAGGGAGTCAGTGCAAAAGATGACAATCCATCAGGACTGTGGCTAGAGGTGCATCTGAAGATTAAAGTCACAATGGCTAGTTTTACATGCTTCCCTAAGGGATAAACAGAGGCTTGGGATTATTGGTATCACCCTTTTGAGATTTCCCGTTATCTCATCAGAGGTGGGCTATCCTCTCCCACTAAGACTAAGACTAAGACTAAGACTAAGATTGCTAAGACTAAAGACAAGGCCAAGGCTATAGATTATTGACCAAGGTTAATGATATCACTCATATACCCTTGCTACCATTAGATCAATATTATCTAAGCGACTATACTTGCAATTTATTGGTTGATCATAATTTTGACCCACATTGTACCCGCTTCATGATTTTGTTCTATAAAACTATCTTTGAGAGGTGGGCTCATTGGCAACCCATTTGGGACCCCTCCTGTCTCTCAGGAACTATTCCTATTCTTCATTCCTTTGCTCCAATAAATTTTCCTACTCTTAACCTCTGTTGTTCCTTAGAATTCATTCTTTGCCTTCAGGGAACACAAACTCAGAATATTTGACATCTAGCATTTCCCCTGTATCACTCTTACATGAAATAAATAAGACACACTTGTGTAAATGTCACATTGTTTCTCTGGTGTGAGAAACGAAAAGTGTAAATAAGGACCAAAATGTATAATAGATATTGTAAAATAGGAAAAAATGTTCAAATGGAAAAGGTAACTAGGGAGGGGGAGGGGGAAAGGAAGGAAGGGAAAAGAAAAAAATGAGAAAAGAAGGAAAAATGGAAACTAATCTTTTGTAAATAGGGAGGGGAAGAGGGGTTGAAGGGAGGGTAGGGAAATGGGGAAAAAAAAGAATCAAGAAATATCAATGTACAGGTACAAATTCCCTATGATGAATGTGATCATTACATATACTTAAAGTATACCAATAAACTTAATTAATTAAAAAAAATTAAATGGATGGAAGGGAATGACTTCCTCAGCTTCACTGTTTCTAATTGAGTGTGTGTGTGTGTGTGTGTGTGAGAGAGAGAGAGAGAGAGAGAGAGAGAGAGAGAGGATGTGGATCCAGGGTCCCAATACACTCATCAAGAGCATGCCCCCAGTGACTTACTTCCTCTCACTAGACCTTACCTCCTCACATTTCCACCACCTCCCAACAGCATCCAGCTGGTTTCCAACACTTCCACACATAAGCCCTTGGGGAACATTCCAGACCCAAGCCATAACGCCCCCCAAAATTCATATACTGAAATCTAAACTCTGATATGATGGTCACGAGGGCAGATCCCTCACAAATGGGATTAAGGCCCTTATAGAAGGGACTCCAGGGAGACTCTCACCCTCTTTACACCATGTGAGGACACAGAAAGTTGTAGACTGCAGTCAGCAAGAAGGCCCTCGCTACAGCCTGACGATGCTGCACCCTGATCTCAGACTTGCAGCCTTCAGAACTGTAACAAATAATTTTCTGGTGTTTATAAGCCATTCAATCTAAGATATTCTTTTATAGCAACCTGAAAAAAAAGACAACACATAAATATGTAACCCCTTCTTCATCCCCCAGGCTCTTTGGGAGGAGAAAGCCAGTTGGCTTTACCATATATAATGCATGACAGGTCCTTCTGGATGTGCTGTCCTTGTCTGCCAAGCAGGATACTCAGGAAGACTTGGCCTCAGCCTGTTCACAGTTCAGGACAGATAACTGGTGACTGTGTGTCATAGCAGGGCCTATGCCAAGAGCCAGGCATTGACAAATCACACCTGATTACATGAATGAAGATAGCCAACAGAGTTTCTAAATAGTAGGTCACTCTGTGGTAGGTGGCAGCTTTCAGTCTTGACACAGAATTCCCTTAGCTTTCTCTCATTTACTTCTCAAGAACCTTCCTGATCTGCAGCAATCAGATCACACGTTCAAGCAGAGTTTACTCCACCCTTGGCTGCCAGGCACAAGGGGCCAGGGCCAAATAGAGCATTGTGAACTTCCAGCCTTGGCCTCGGGTTAGTGAAGGTCACACTATTATACACAGCTAAGTTAGGTAGAAATGTTATAGGCAGTCAGACAGGGCTAGGCCCTCAAAGGAGTTAGTGCAGAAGATAAGAACACATTACAACTGTGTGTAGAGGCATAGTAAAGGCCAGAACTCAAGACAAAAGATGGAATGACTATGCCTATATACCTCCCCTAGGGGTAAACAATAATGCTTGATATTCTAAATAGGCATTAATCACCTGGGTGGGGGACCAGGAAGAGTCCCTGATCCTCCATTCCAGGAAAGGTCCTTGTTCTTTACGTGCACACTTACTATGTGACTTGCTTTCCCATTGGATCAATATTACCTGAACAGGGGCCGGTGAGATGGCTCAGCGGCTTAAGCGCCTGCCCGGCAAGCGCAAGGGCCCAAGTTCAACTCCCGGAACCCACATATGAAAAAGGGGCCGGTGATATCGCTCAGCAGCACGGGCGCCTCCTGGCGCACGAGGTCCTGAGGTCAACACCCCGGTACCCACAAAAAAAAAAAAAAAATTACCTGAACAACTACGCTTCTGATCTTATTAGTTGATTGTGGTTTTGTCCCACCTCATATGTGCCTCATGATTTTGTTCTATAAAACTTTCCCTGAGAAGTAGGGTCCTCAGCAACCCACTTTCTGGGTCTTCTGTCTCTCTCAGACAGAAGCTATTTCTCCCACTAAATAAATATTTCCTGCTCTTAACCTCTGTTGTTCCTTAGAATTCATTCCTCAGTTTTGGGGAACACGAACTCAGTGTATTAGACATCTACCAGGTTGGGAGTTATAATATTCCCCTTATATTATTTGGATTAGTTGGAGGTCTTTTATCATCTCTATATCAATGAAGCCCTACTAGCACCAATGAGATGCAGGGTGCTTGTGCTGGGATGCTGGGGAGAGAGGCACTCTTTCTGTCACTACAGCTGAGCCCAAGGGTGCAGCTCAGAGTGGCATCTGAGCCTGAGAATGAAGCCAACATGCAGAACAGAGCAGAGGAGATAGCACAGAGTCTCCATGCTATTTGAATCAATATATCAAGCCATATTGAGTCACTCATCACTTAACAACAGGGATACATTCTGAGAAATATGTTACAGGATTTTGTCATTGTACAAACATCACAGAGTGGACTTAAACCTAGGCAGTGCTGCCTTCTGCCTATTGCTCTAGGCTACTAGCCTGCACAGCATGATACTATTATAGATAGCTAAGTTATTTAGAAATGTTATAGGCAGCCAGACAGGGCTGGGCCCTCGTGAGGTCAGTGCAGAAGACAACTGTGCTGGAGGGCACATTCTTTGAAGGTCAGTCCTCAGGACAAAGAGGAATGACCACACCCATATAATTCCCCTAGGGATGAACAGCAGCAATCCATATTCTAAATAGGTATCAATCACCTTAGGTGGGGGACCAAAACCTCCCTAGCCCATTCCTTCCTGGAAAATCCTTGTTCAGTCCATGTACACTTGCTATGTGACTTGCTTCCCCATTTGACACCCATTTAATCAATTTTACCTGGGATAATACTTGTACTCTTATTGGTTGGCCATAGTTTTTTCCACCTCACACCCACCTTGTGCTTTTCCATTGGATCAATATTACCTAAGTAACTATACTTGTTATCTTATTAGTTGACTGTAGTTTTATCCCACCTTATACCCACCTCATCTCACGGTTTTACTCTATAAAACTCCCTTGAGAAGTGGATTCCTGGGCCACCCACTTGGGACCCCCTTCTGTTCCTCATAGACAGAAACTTTCTTTCTCGCAATTAATTCTTCTTACTCTTAACTTCTGTTGTTCCTAGAATTCATTCTTCAATTTCAGAGAACATGAACTCAGCATATCAGACATCTAGCAGGGTGGGAGTTATATTTGCCTTATGTTATTTATTTATTTATTTTTTTGTGGATACTGGGGATTGAACTCAGGACCTCATGCGCCAGCAGGCACCCATGCCGCTGAGAGATATCACTGGCCCTTTTCTTGTATGTGGGTTCCGGGAGTCGAACTCAGGACCTCACGCTTGCCAGGCAAACGCTTATGCTGCTGAGCTATATCACCAGCCCTGCCTTATGTTATTTAGATTATTTGGAGGTCCTATATCATCCCTATATCATGCCCCCTATATTATTTGGAGGTCCCACCAAGATAATTGGATGGAGGTAAGAGTTAGCTTTTTTTTCATAGATTCTGGATTGTGACTCGCTTAGGTAATCAAAAATTTTTTATTCATTGCCTTTGTCAATTATCTATCCTTTAAATTTTTATGCTTTTATACACGTTGTTTTGTTAAAATGATGATAAATTTAAGTTGAGAATATGGGAAGGTTATTATGCTTCTTTAATGGGACATTTTATTCCTGTTTTGTGTATGTTGCATTTGGATTTAGTTGCTGAATTTACTAGCATTCTTTGACTTGACTGTTGTGTTGTTATTTCAGACAACAGCACTAGGGAAAAGTAATATTAGAGTGTCCCTTAGTGGACTTTGACATGAAATACTGTAAAATGGGTCTTCTCGTGAAATGTAGTTCATATCTAGAAAATATACATGCTTGTTAATAAATCACAGGACTCCTTCTGCCAGTTAAAAGACAATAGTTTGGCAGCTGTTTGTAAGACCTGGGGGAGAAGTTTCATTGGGACAAACTGGCCTGATCCTTCTCTATACTCAAGAGAAAATGTTGAGCCATTTTTTTCTCAGTTTCCTTTCTGGTCTGATCTTCTGCTGGTGAAGAGACAATCATTTCTGATCTTTCCCTGCCATTTTGTACTTTACTTTTATGGAGGGATATAACATTAGTGAGAGAGGAATTCTGAACTACCCAACCTTTTCCTCGTACCCAACAACTAAGAACCTTTAAGTTGAAACCATAGAAAATGACTGTTTGCTAATGCCAAACAGAGGGAAGTGATCTTAGATGAGGAACACATACCCCATCTCTGGATCAGATGAGACATCGGAGTTTTGCCCATCCAGAACACACATAAAAGCCATGTCCTAACTTAGTGTTCTGGGCAACAACCTTCCTCAGGAGACTGAACCTGAGATCCTGTGGATAGTACTGACTTCTGGGTAAGACCAGAAGGAGCTATTTCCCCAAGAACAATACTTCAGGGGCCAAAACACATTTAGTCTAAAGGACAATCCCCAACCTTCTCTTTCTGCCCTCCTAGGTCTGCTTCTCATCATTTATGTGTGTAAGAGAGGAAAATTCTTTTGCTAATAAGTTGTGGACTTTGAAACTTTTACTGTGAACTTCTAAAATGCTATGTAATGATTTTTTGAGGGTTTTAGACATCTTAGACTTTTATCTGTCTCTTATAGAACTCAAAAAAACAGTAGTTTTGAGACAAATCTCTGGTTGCATGGAACTAGTTGGAAGCTGAGAGGACAACTGAGGGGTCATGGCCAGGGCTATTCTCTGGTAGATACCCAAATGTTCCTCAGTGAAAGCTGAGTCCTGACAACCCAACTGGGTAACCAGCAGAAAAATCTCCACTTATCTATCATCTCCACCTGCACTCTTCAGTGAGGTGGGAGGTAACTCTTTCAGTGATCTTCTGGTATTCTCTGTCCTAGAGTGACCAGAGACATTGCTATTAGAGCCCTTCCTTAAAGCCTCCATTGAGCTACAGGTTTGGACTTTTCTCTCTCTGCTAGTAAGTTAGAAACTCCCCCTAACTTTTTCTCCAACTCACGGGGAGTTAACTTTAGAACCACCTTGTTGTTAGACTGCCTCTCCCTCCATAAAGTCAGGCTGAGGCAGCTCACAACTGTTTGCCTTTCATACAGGAAAACAGCTATAAGAGGGGTGATTTACATTTGTGCCTTACATTTACTAAGAGTAAAAAAGAGATTTTAATCAGTCTTTCTCTTCTTTCACGTGCACATAGAAAACTGATAGATGTGCCTTAGTAACATGTAAACTGTGGCTGCTAGGTGATGGACATAAGTTTAACCTGTGAGCTTCAGAGACATAGAAATTTTAAAATGGACTTGAAAAAGTGCAGCCTTATCTTGCTGCTAAGAAAGCTTCCCTAGGTGGTTAAATAGATAACACAAATACATTGGAGGCTTCTTCATTCTAGAACTCAGGACAGGATTTCTCCAAGCAATTTACTTGACTCTATCTCTGGAGGTGATTGATCTCTTTTACAGGATGAAAAGGGCTGCCCTTTGGTCTATTTGCCTCACTCTCACTCTCAAAGAACTAGAAAACAGTGGTTTAGTGCTAAACAATGCTTCCTTCTTTAAACATGACCATTACAGCTGAGATCAATTGTAACTTGTGCTTTTAAAAACACCTGCTGGCATTAACAATTCGAGTTCCCAGGGAAGACAGGGTCATGAGACAGTAAGTGTGGCTAATCCGGTAATGACATATCTTCTCTCCTCCGGATGGCTGTCACCTGCTCTGGAGCGAGTCACCTCAGGGACACCTTGAGGATATAGACAACAAGTAGAAATGAAAAAGGACACCAATTTTTTTCTCTTGCATTGATGGGAAACTCAATGTCAAAATCTCTTACTTCTTCGGAATGTATTCTAAAGCACTGGAGAATGTTTGACCCTTACATGTTAAAGAAAAGCCATTTAATATTTTTTTGCAACCACACATGGCCTGCCTACCCTCAGAGCCAAAATGGAATATAGAGGGAAGTATTAATTATACTATTTTACAACTAGAATCATACTGTGAGAAAGAGGAAGAAATGGTTAGAATTACCTTATGTTTAGACTTTCTTTGCATTAAGAAATAACCCTTACTTATGTAAATGTAAGCCACAGAAAAACCAGACACCTCTTGCCCTTAAGGCACCCACTATCACTGAGCCTGAGGCTAATCTTCCTCACCCTTGGGAACCTGAGGATGAGGTTTCCAAGGTAACTTTAATCCAAGCCCCACCCACTATTACTGAGTCTGAGGCTTCCCCTACTTGTCCTTTGGGTCTTGAGGGTGGAGCTTCTAGGCCAGCCATAATTAAAGCCTCCATGAGGCTCCAGGAGGCTATCCTTAGCTGATTTTGTTCAAGCTCCTCAAGGAAAATAGCCCTTATGGGAAATAAATGGGGAATTTGGAACTATCCATGTTCATGGGTCTTTTTCTCTGTGACCTAAAACAGATCAAGAAAGATCTAAGAAAGTTTTCAGACAACACCGATAAGTACGTTGAGATCTTTAGAGGACTTACTCAGACCTATGAACTAGACTGGAAAGATGTACTGTTATGCTAAAATCAAACACTGACTTCTAATGAGAGATAATGAGTACAGACTTTAATCTGTGAGTTTTTTAAGTGTATTACAGATACCCGGGGATACATATTTTCAGAGTAGATTTAAATAGAGCCTAGTCAGCACTGCTATGGAGGGAAGTTACCTAGGTGACTAGATAGAGAACCCAAAATGTCTTCAAGACCTCTTTGTCCTACGGCCAAGATTTCTCCTGGACTATTACCCGCCTCTGTCTGTCCCCAGAGGTAATAGTTCTCCTTCGCAGGCTGGGATTTTGGAACTTTTGATTCAGAGTCATTTATTAGAAAGTAATCCCTAAAACAATATAGCTGGAACACTTTCATTTTCTCTTCTTCAAAAGGTTAAAAAGCAGCCTTTCAGGTTCTTTGATTATTGGTCTAATTTTCTGCTTCACAAGGCAGTTGGAGTCAATCATAGATTTAATCTCTGGAGGCATGCTTTGCTAAGGATTAGAGATCCACCCTGGGAAAAGCTCTTGATCTTAACTGTCTTTCTGCACCTGAGATGGTTAGGATTTAGTTCTTGTGCCGTACTTGGAGTCACTCTTCTGTGCCTTCTCCACTGACCTGCCCCTGAGAAATAATGCAGTTTACAGCAGTATTTGGTTCAAGGCTATTCTCTATGTTTTAGCTGATGGATTTCAGGATCAAGTTTCCAGAATGGTGAGTTTCCCCTCCTTGGGGCCCTTCCAGAGTGAAATTGACCTTAACTTATCTCTGGATCATATTCAAAAGCTAGATTTAATCCTGAAACTCTCAAAGAATAAATGTAAAAGTTTTAGTCCAAGTTTATCTGCCTTTCAGTCCTTAGGCAGAACTTGAGATTAATTCCTCTTCCCTCTCCCCTCAAGAATGATGCTGATTGGTTTTTATAACACAGGACAGACTGATTGACTTTTGTAACACAGGTAAGTTCACTGATAGAACAAAACACTCCTAGAAAAACTTATGAGTTTAATAACAGTTTTAAATGAGAACAAGTATTAAAGAATAGGCATATCCCCAGTCCTCAGAGGACTGCCTCTCTTGTCACGATTTCTCTCCAGAGCATCTTGCCAGGCCGGCCACTATTCTCAGAGATATGCTCAGTGAGGATAAAAAGGAAGGCCTGTAGCTAAGTATGGCTCAAGGGTCACAGGCAAAATGGGAAAAACTGTCATGGGTGGGCATCTGTAGCAGGGCATGTTGGAGCCTTGACAGGCCTTCTTCCCCCACTAATTCATACTTAGCTCCAAAGAGGGCCACCTAGTCTCTTTCTACACCCAAACTTGGCCTACACCACCCCCCTTGGAAATAGTTAAAATTACCTTTAACAGTCTGTCCCTTTAGAGGAAACAATTACATGTGGCCATCAGAACAGCAGTTTTGGCTATCAGTTGTGGCTATCCAACAACTATGGCTATCAAAACAACATTGGGAAGCCTATATAGGGGCATATTCCAATCAGATAAGCTATTGACCTAGGACCTGTTTTAAAAACCGTCTTTGAGGGCTGGGGATATAGCTCAGCAGCACAGCGCCTGCTTGGCAAGGGCGAGGTCCTGACTTCAATTCTCGGTACAGGCAAAACAAACAAACAAAAAACCCCCAAAACAAACAAACAAACAAAAAAGCACCAAAAACTGTCTTTGCTTTCACAGATGTAAAAGGCTTTTATTCCTTCTGATTCTTATTACAAGAGATCTCTGTTAATTGACCTACAAGAAGTTCTGGCTAGTCTATTTATAGTTACAAACTTAAAAACTGTAAGAGTTATTATAATTAAACATGGCCAAATACATCTGAGTGCACTCTGATCTATTAACAATTGTCTTATGTGTGTCTGTCTGTTCAATTTGTGGCTGGTTACCATACTTACACCTGTTTTGTTTGAGCTCAACAATTTTTTCCTTCTTTTTGCCTTTTTGAATTCTTAAAATATTTGTCTATAATTTAAATTGGCTTATAGGTAAATGTCATTAGAGTTAAGGACATGCTTCCACTCAGGTTGCCAGCTGATCAAAAGGATGTCAAGATTGATTCTACACATACAATACATATTGTTGTCTGTGTACAATAACTTGTGAGTCTTTCATTAGTCAAAAATAATGTGTTAATTGTTATGATCTGGTTCACATAGGTCATCTAAAACCTCGTTAAGACAATTAAATAGAGACCCCTTAGGCTAAAGGAAACTGCTGGATGGCATTCCCCTAAGTGAGTAAAGGAGCAACTGCCTGGAAACATTTTCATTCCAGTCTTTGTTAACTAATGGGACCCCAATAATTTCCATAGCCTTATGGGAGACACATCCCAATAAAAGTTACTAAACATATTGTGATATGTATACATTGGTCACATCAAAATTTTAAGTTTCTGTGGGCAAACAATAAGGTTTCATTAAAAGATGCTCTTGGTACAAAACTAAATTAAGGGACAAATGTGTTCACATAGCTGTGATACTCATTATTGCTAACTTCATGGTGTACTAAATGTATTCATGCCTTCTGGGTGTACAGGTCTTCTAAGATACAAAACCAGGATTGTTTATGGTGATAACCTTTTCTAGACTCAGATATCTGCCTTTCTCTTGTGCTCTAGCTACTTCTGATAAGAGGTACCTGTCAATCCAGCATGAGGTCACCGGTCAAATAATAGCTTTAAAAAAAATCTTATGCTATTCGTATGTTATATGTAACACTACACTTAGGGATGATCAGGCACCAAACAGTCCGAACAATATCACATACTAAAATTAGAGATTAGACGTTATAAACTTCTAAGGTACATTAATAGGCTGGTACATTCTCCTTAGATAACATCCTATTAAAGGATAACAAATTAGGTGACAATTTTCTTTGTGTCATTTAATATTTTGTGATCAGATGGAGATATTGACAAAAGGGCTATTCTATGCTAAGATGGATATTTAAGTATGTTACAAAAATAATGTCATCATGATTGTCATGCTAAAATACTATGTGTGGCTCTTGATCTCAAGTTTTCTCTGTAAACAATATAACTGTTATCTGTTAACATTCTGCAGGGATACAACTACTAAAACAACTATGGTTGATAAGAAATAACAGTCCTCTGGCTATACTTTATATTTTGAAGTGCTTGATATCCAGATGAAATTATAGTAGTTGAACTTACTGCCCTCACTGCAATACTAATGTCACTGTTCTTCTCTTCTGGATGTTTGACAACTAAAGTTTAGAGACCAGAACTAGAAAGGTAACTGGGCTAAGAGGGCAGCCAATATTTTGGCTCTGACCCTCCAAGTTCAACAAGGACCCAGGACACGAGGGAACCTTTTTTATAAGATCCTACAACTTTGGTGAGTCACCCAACTTCCTGAGCAGGGACATTACTGGACCCCAGAAGACCAGAATCAACAAGTGTACAGTGTGCCAAAGGAGGGTCACCAAGAAGGGAAAATCTCCCATGCTTTCACAGAAAGCAACATGGTCAAGCAATATTTTGACCCATCCTGATGGCTGACACTGACAGATGAGCTGAGAGGCTCTGTACATGATTCCAAAAATAATGTCTGAGGAGATTTAACTGACCCTGCTAGACAGCAAAAGGCTAATTTTGATTAACACGGGTCTCATTTTAACTTGGTCTTAACACCCAGCAGAAAAGAATATGATAGAAGCTATAAAAGCTCAACAAGTGTCTTTAAGTTCTTTAGCTACAATTGTCCTTCAAAACCACTGAACTCTCCATCTTCTTACAGCTAAAACTAGGACTTATAACAAAAAAATCAGACTTATCGATGACTTCTATCTGTAGAGGGGTCTAAGACACAGCAGGTTACAGTCACTATTCCAGTCCCTAAAGAACACATTCTAGACATGGCTCTTTCCTCAACCTGCCTTTCTGTTCTAGTGCTCATGCTTTGGTTATACACGCTCTTATTTCTCAGAAAATTTGTTTATTCTTGCCTAAAGGCTGCCAAACTCCAAGTTATCATGCAGATGGAACCAATGATAAATGTGCTAGACTCCTTTTACCAGGATTGACCAGATCGACCTTGTAAAGAGGGCTCACAACATGACTTCTATCTGAGGCCCATTAGATTAGCTCACTGGAGAAGGCCCCTGATTGCAGTCTCCCCTACATTGACACTTCTCAGCTCGAATCAGCTAGATGGAAACTATGCCCCTTCTCTCCTAACTGCAGTTAGGGATAGCTCTTCAGAGGGGGGAATATTGTAGACAGCTAAGTTAGTTATAAATATTACAGACAGTTAGGCAGGGCTGGGCCCTCACCACAGAAGACAATTGTGGCTGGAGGCACATTCACTGAAGGCCAGGCTTCAAGAAAAAGAGGAATGTCTGCACCCACATACTTCCCCTAGGGATGAACAGCAGTGATTGATATTCTAAATAGGAAACAATCACAATGGAGGGGGGGACCAAAACCTCCCTAGCCCATTCCTTCCTGAAAAATCCTTGTTCAATCCATGTACACTTGCTAAGTAACTTGCTTCCGCATTTGATACCCATTTAATCAATATTACCTAAGTGACTGTACTTGTAATCTTATTGGTTGACCATAACCAATAGGCCATAGTTTTGTCCACTTCATACCCACCTTATGACTCCCCATTGGATCAATATTACCTAAGCAACTATACTTGCAATCTTATTAGTTGACTACAGTTTTGTCCCACCTGAACCTGCCTCACCTTGTGGCTTTGCTCAATAAAACACCCTTGAGAAGCGGGGTTGGTGGGCAGCCCACTTTCCAGGGCCCCTTCTCTCTCTCTTAGACAGAAGCTATCTTTCTCTCAATAAATTCTTCCTACTCTTAACCTCTGTTGTTCATAGAATTCATTCCTCAATTTTAGAGAACACAAACTCAGTTTTTTGGACATCTAGCAGGTTGGGAGTTGTATTTCTCTTATATTATTTGCATTATTTTGAGGTCCTATATCATCCTTATATCATATATTCTATATCAATACTATCCTAGATTGTGCAGGCAATTGTAACACAAGTATAAGTATATATATAAGTATACAGAAGATACAGTAAAAATACTAGGCAATAGGAAATTTTCAGCTCCACTACAATCTTATGGGACTTCAATCACATATGTAATCATTGACCAAATCATTGTTACGTTGCATATGAAGCCACCATAAGCTGCACTGCTGCTTATGTTCCTGCATCTTAAGTACAAATGTGAGTTGTAAATCTGAATGGTTATTAAACAGGTAGATTGTTAAATGAGGAATATCTGTACATAATTTCACACACTTGATACAAAAGGCAAAAAACTAATATTAGCCACAGAGGCTTGGGTTTCCAACACCTTTCCACAGCCCTGGCTTGTTTCCTCAGAATTGGATTTGTAGAATTCTAGGTTTGGATTTGCAAAATTATTGCCTTTGGATTTTAATAGGTGCAGCTTGGGAAAGTTGCCTCCAGTGGTACACAGATTGCTTGACTTATGAATTCATAATCCACATAATTTCCATGCTTGTGCTTAACTGAATCTCAGTTTAGAGAACAGAGGTTGGCAAACTATGGCTAAAGGAGCAAGTCTGATTCACTGCCCACTTTTGGGAGTAAAGTTCTTTTGGAACAATCCCACTCCTGCTAGTTATGCACTATGCCATTGTACCACAGCAGCAGCGCTGAGCAGTGGTAACAAGGCAACAGAGACTAAAATAATTTGCTATATGGTCCATTTCAGAAAAAATGTTTCCTGAGCCCTTTCTCAGAATACCAATCCAAAAACTTGTCTTTTTTATTAGACTTTGTTTTAAAGAAAAGTTTAGTTTCACAGCAAACTTAAGCAGAAAGTACAGAAGGTTCCCATGCACACATACACACACACACACACGCACAGAGTCATAATCTTTCCCCCTCTCACATCTTGCACCAGTGTGGCACATTTATTGCAGTGAATGAGCCCACAGTGCCTCATCATTACCCATCGTTAACATGAGTACTGGGCTTTTAAAAATTCAATTTACAGGGTCTTCATAATTTTTTCACTTGTTATTAAATAACATACAATGTATGCATGACTTAAATAAATAGAAGGAACTAGAAATTACTAGTGCTTTTTTTTTTTTTTTTTGTGGGTACTGGGGGGTCGACCTCAGGACCTCGCGCGCCAGCAGGCGCCTGTGCCGCTGAGCGATATCACCGGCCCCTTTTTCATATGTGGGTTCCGGGAGTCGAACTCGGGCCCTCGCGCTTGCCGGGCAGGCACTTAAGCCGCTGAGCCATCTCACCGGCCCTACTAGTGCTTTTAAAAAACAAACTGTATTTTCTCCTCCTCAATGGATACAAGTTTTGCTCTGCTCTTCCAGGACCATACACACTGCAGGCACTCACTTCTTTGAGTTCATTCTTGCAAAATGCAGACATTACTCCATGGCAGCTTAACAGAAACAGGCATAACAAGCAATTTGTCATTTGTAACCCTTTGTTTTAGAGCTTGTGTAACTAACTCCTGCTGATCCTTCAGTTGGTCTGTCTACATTCTGGGAAGTAGGAATTGAAACTATGAAAGTTGGAAGGAACCATAGAAGAAAGTCAGGCCCAGAGGAAGAAACTTACTTTGTGCAGTCTCATCATTTCAGTGATTGATTCCAATATCCACCAAATGACCCAAGCCACAGCCTGGCCATCGTCCTTGGTGACTGACCTGCCACATGCAATTCTCCCCAGGTTCTGCCAACTTCACCTCCTAAATATTACTCATGTGTGTATACTTCTGGTAGCAACTATATTAACTCATCTAAGCCACCTTCTTTGCTCCTCTTTGGATTCCCCATCAGCTTCTTTATATGCCGCAGCCTATTTTCCTCCTCCAATTGACTTGAAGCACGGTAGTCCAGATAAACTCTTAAAACATAAATCTGGTCATGTCCTCTCTTAAAACTTTCTTGTCTTCCTTGAGCCTGATAGATAAAGTAAAACTGGGCCGGTGAGATGGCTCAGCGGTGTAAGCGCCTGCCTGGCAAGCGCGAGGGCCCGAGTTCGACTCCTGGAACCCACATACGAAAAAAGGACTGGTGATATCGCTCAGAGGCACGAGTGCCTGCTGGCACGCAAGGTCCTGAGGTCGACTCCCGGTACCCACGAAAAAAAAAAAAAAAGATAAAGTAAAACTAACCCTTAGCCTGGCCTGTGATATCCTTAAGATTTGTCCTCTCCAAGCCACATTGCCCACCACTCCCCTTCTGCACCTGTGTCTGGCGCACAGTAGATACTCGACAAATAGCAATTGGATTGGATCAAATTATCAGAGGTTATCCACCTTGTCTTAGTCATTAAATTGTGCCCCTGATCTCTTGTGCCAGATCTTTGTCAGGAACAGGTGGGCCTCAACACCCTTCTCCTACTATCCAAGGCTCCACTTACAAAACAACAGAGGATTTCTGAAAGCACAGGCCAGGTTCTGGTCTCCTGAACCTGAGCACGGGACTGACAGTGTGAGAGTCTGGGAAGACTTCGAGGCATGCGCTGCTGCTGCGGCCATAGAGACATGCACAGGACTGGTTTTTCTATAAAACTTTGGCAATCTCATTTTATATTTTAGAGGATAGAGCACTCCTCAGAGAGGTGCATATATTAGCGAAGGTCTTGGACCTCCTTGCTTTTTAAGAATGGTGTCTGGGATATTCAGTGGATGATACTTTTATTGATTTTAGTTGATGACATGTTCCCCTGATCTACTTCTGAGCAGAGCACAGTTGAGTCATTCAGTTCAAGGCTGGCCAGAGGAGGGGTGGGACAGATCTGTATTCCAAGTTGGTGACAGTGGGAATGTAGCGTGGCTTCCTTGAGATTATTTGGGGTGTTATGTGATAGAATCATTCCCTGGGGATCCTGCCCATAAAAGTGTGTTCTGTGCACTGGAGGCCACTCTTTTCTGGTGTTAGCTCTCCTCATTCTAGCCAGTTGCTCTGAGCTTCTCTAAAGACCCCCAGGTCCAGGCCTCTGCCTTCCCCTTTTGGCTCCTACAGCCTTATGGAAAAGTCAGGTCACTCTATAGATTCAGGGTTACCTGTTGAGGATGAGCAGGATGTTAGCTAATAGTACTGACTTGTACCTGGGTGGGAGGCAGTGCTATGGCCCTGGAGTCCTGGAGGGTGAGCCCCCCCTACACCAATACACTGTGAGGCCACTGCATGCACAAGAGCCATGACAGAGCCATTGTCTCTCAACTTTTCCCTGATGTCCAACTAACTCCTGAGCCCTCCAAGGATGGCTTCTTCTCTCACCAATGTCCTGGCTGGCTCCATCTTTTTTGCTATATACTTCCTTCAGGGGAAGGTGGCAAGGACCAGCTCTGCATGTGCTTGTTCTGTGTGTGCCCCTGTTCTGTGAAGCTGGAAGCCCCAATGGCTGGGCACACTGAGCACTTACCAGGCAGCACCCACCTGTTGGCTGCAAGGGCCCAAGGAGGGGGTCAGAGGAATTGAGCTCTGGGCAATTCTCTTCTCAACCTTCCTTCAGAGAGTGCCTCTGTACCTCCAAGCTCAGATGTCTACAGAAGAGGGGGGGCTATGGTCAGAAAACACTAGGTTCTGGGTGCAGGAAACAACTGCAAGCAGAATGTCCCACCAGAAAGCTTCCCTCTACCCTAATCTTACCACTGAGGTGAAGTGGGGTCACTGCCTATTAAGTAGCACACAAAGACTGCAACCCACAACTGGGCCCCCAGCCATCATTCTCTAGTCTAGACTGGTCCGCATAATTCCTTCCTGGTTCACCGGTTGGGAGAGGTAGAGCCCTGGGTAGCAGTGACACCCAGTGGAGAAATAAAACCAGCTCCCTTCCACCTAGAGACAGGAGTAGGCCTGCCCATTTTGTTACACCAGGATTCTGAACACGTGCCACCTTCCCAGATAAGGCCTGGGTCCTGTCCATGGTGCTGACACTCTCTGGTGCTGACTGGAAGATGACAAAAGGGCCTGACTTGGGACTTTCGCTGCCTCAGGCTTCAAGGCCACAGCTCACAAAGCTGCCAACTATGTCCCTGAGCCAAGGCCAAGTCCTGGCCTTTATTAAAGGGTTTCTTCCTCTTCTGCCTTCCAAGGAAAGAAAACATAGTGTTCTCAATCTACATCACCATCTCAGCATAAAACAGAAATGTAAGAGACCATTAGCTTTGGGCTTTATTCAAACATACCTACTAAATGAATATCCCTCCTCCTTCATCCTTCCTTTCTTCCACTAATCTGCCCATCCATCCATGCAACACATTCTAGAGCACTTGCTACCACTTGGTCTGTCTTGAGCATCATGCCAGGTGATGGGTGTATCAGTGAGCAAAAAGACACACCAGTCTCTGCCCTCATGGAACTCATTCTCTAGAGGAAAATATAGGCATTAATTAAATAATTATGCAGATAAATGTGTAATCTGAACCGTAATAAGTGCTATGGAGGAGAGATAAATGGTGCAGTCAGACTTCCTTACAAGAAGTTTTACCTACTCAAGGAAGTCAGAAAGAGCTTCCCTGAGAAAATGCCGACTGTGATTTGACCTGTGTTGATGAGATAAGAGTGCTTCAAACAGAGAAAGCAGCTAGAGCCACTCCCTGGGGCTGCACAGAGACAGCAAAGGAACTGAAAGAAACCAGGAGCGCAACGAGCAAGGAGGAGTGTGGTGCAAGCTGAGGGCAGAGACAATGGCAGAAGCTACACATGAAAGGTTTTGTTGGCCATGCTAAGGCTTTCATCTTTTACCAGGAGAGCAATGGAAAGGCACTGATATATTTTCAACAGAGAGATGACACGACAGGTGTATGTTCCCAAAACCTTGTTCTGGGTGCTGTGTAGAGAACACAGCAGAAAGGGGAGGAATGAATATGGAAGGAGTCCAGGTGACAAAAAGATGATGGTCAAGAAAAAAGTGGCAGTAAAGATGAACAGAACCACACGGAGTGAAAAGATAATTAGGAGGTAAATGCAATAAACTTGGTGATAGATTGGACATGAGGTTGGAATAAGGGAGAAAAAAGTACGAGAGATGACATGGGGTTTCTGGTTGTTTGATGTGATGGCAGGTGGAAATTTTTATCGAGTTAGGGAAAACTGAAAAAGGACCAGGTCTGGAGTAGAAGAACATGAGTGCAGCCATTGAGTTGAGGTGACTTTGAAACACCCAAGTGGAGACATCAAGGAGGCAGACACATGCACATACATATAGAGGACCACCCAGGAGAGAGGTGGAAATGTCAGTTTTAAGATTCAACTCTGCTTAGACAGTCAGTGAACTTACAGGCATGGACAACAAAGTCTAGGGAAAAACGATAGCGTGAGGAGTGGACACAAGGCTGCTTACATGAGATAACTTCTCAGGAAGAGCCTTAAGCTGCATCATTCAGTCCAGGAACAGCACCCAGAAGAAGGTGTGTGTGTCCAGGCCAGGGTTCCAGTCACAGTGATCCCACCTAAGCTGAGTACCATTGGATGAGATCCTGGGAGCAGAGAGAGACAATGGAGACCAGAGATAGGGGCTACAGGGAAGTGATTCTTTGAGGCCAGTGTCTTCCCTCTTCCCATCCCTCCCTCTGTGGTACGGTGGCCTTGACTGGGCTCCCTCCAAGCAGGGCCTTTGGAGCTTCATGAGCCAGGGCAGGCAGAACAAACCTGACAGGCAGAATTCACATGGGCCCTGGGCTGGCTCTGGGAGTGTAGACACAGGAAGGGCTGGGCAATGTGTGCATTCTCTGCCCTAGCACCTCAGCTGGCAATGAGAGAGGAAGACCCTCCATGGGCTGGAACCCACCGCTGGGTCAGGACAGTGGAGGTTTGTGGGGCCTAGAGGCCCTAGCAAGGATCCCATCTGGTCCCATCAAGTCCACATCTGGTTCCTGATGGGCCTCCCTGGTCCTACCCAGGGAGGCTGCCCCATGCAGGAAGAAAAGTCCACCTCCCCAGTCTGGCACTTCAGGGATCCACACTTGACAAATAGAACCTCAAAGGGGCTGGGTTCACAGCAAGGACTGATGAGGACACTGGGTGACTCTCCTCTATAAATCTTCGGAAACAGGACAAGCTGCCTGCTACTGGGACAGTGCTACTCTGAAGACAACCCACCCATAATATTTGCAGGGTACAAAGTAAAAGAATGAATGAGGCCTACATACCATGTGTCTACTTATTGAAAAGTTATAAATCAAGCTGACAAAGCAGGAAATAAATATATTCTGTCATCCAGCCTTGACAAATACACCTTCATAGCAACCTGCTAGTCGATTTTCACTTAGAATTCAGACCCTTGAATTCTGTGTTCAGATAGAGTGGTAAAGGGAGTGTCCTTGGCTGACTGCCCACCTCCCAATTTCCTCACCCTAGGCTCTGTTCCACACTGTGAGAGGCCTGGGGTGCATGCAGGTGGATGTCCCAGCCCAATAACCCAAGATCTGTCCACACTCTGCCCCTCAGCAGTATCTGTCCTTGGCTGCTCCTTGGTTGGGCCCACGGGGCCTGTATTGGCCAGCTCTTTGTCACTGGGACCAAATATCTGACATACACAACCAAAGGAGGAAAGGTTTATTTTTGCTCCTAGTTTCAGAAGGTTCAGTCCATGATTGGCTGGCTCCAAGGCAGAAACATCATGGTGAAAGGGCTTGGCAGAGGAAAGCAGCTCACCTTATGGTGACCAGAAGCAGAGCAGGGAACAAAACCAGAAGGGAAGGGGCCACGGCCAGAGATAACAGTACCCAAGATCATGCTTCCATGACCCACACAGACAGACCCACAGGCATCCTTTCTAGTCTTCTAGGTGGCTCTCAAGCCAGCCAAGTTGATTATTGAGCTTAACTGTCACAAGGTCCTATTATGGTTTGTATCTAGATGTCCCCCCAAAACCTCATGCATTCATTGGTGCATCATGGGTGTATGATACTGAATCATGGGCATATGATACTGGATCATGGGTGTGATGCTGGATTTGCTCACTGATGGATTTTTAGCTGGGTATAATGTTAGGAGATAAAGCCTGGTGGGAAGATGTGGGTCACTGTGGGTGTATATATACACACTTGATAGTTCACTGCTTCCTTCCTGCCCTGCCATGGACTGTTTCTCCTCTGAGATGCCCCTCTGCCATGCTGTCCTGATTTGGAGCCAACTGACTATGGACTGAAACCTCTGAAAACTGAACCAAAATAAACCTCTCCTCCTTTAACTTGTGGATGTTGGGTATTTTATCCCAGCAGTGAGAAAGTAACTAAGACAGGTCCACACTTAGGAAAGAGGGCTGGCAGGCTCTGCATATGGCCATCTGGGCAGGAATAGCAGGATTTTGGATGGAGGGTGTGGTCCATAAGATTGGCATGTCCCCTTGGCTCCAGATTCCTTGCCATGGGGAAAGGGCATGCTCAGAGCAGGGACAGAGCAGGTCCCTCTTGTAAGGCCCAAAATAATTCAAACAGGGCAACACAGCCACTCACTCTGCCTTCTAGCTCCTTCAGGTGGACCTGTGTGCCTCAGAAATGGTGCCTACATATGGCCTGAACAAGTTCTCCCCTCACTCTTGTTTTCCAGTGCTTCACCAGACTCCCAACAGGAAGCAGATGGCAAAATTAAATCAGATCATTTACAAAGCTGGAGATAGGATGTGGGGGCACTATCCTATGATGTGTGATGAATATGTAGTAACCCAGGCCTAGCAACTATGGAGGAATGTTTACCATCCCTAGGCCCAAGGACAAGGGGAAGGAAGGGCATTGGCACCTGGGAGGAGGGAGCTGTGCTGAGGAGGATGACAAGAGGATTGTGTGGCTCTTGGTTGACAGACACCAAGATGCTTCACAGATAGGGATCCAAGACACTAAAGGTCACTCTCCTTCTTCTAATTTCCTACTGGTGTTCGGCCAAACTCAAGCAAAACCAGAAAGCACAGGAATCTGTTGATGTTGCCCAGGTAGGTCAGCCTCTGGGGCAGAGCCCAGGATGGAGAAGGGTGGGAGGCAGGTCTTCGGGGGCAACCAGAAAATATCCAGTATAGTCACAAAATAGTAACTCAAGTAAAATTATCCATAGCAAAAGATGAAAGGTGGGCATTTACAAACAGAGCCTGGTGTCATGGTCAATTAAAACTGAAGTCTAGATAACAATGTGTACGTCTAATACACGGCACAGAGTGATGGGGCAGAACTGGCAGGAAGTTCCCTGCACCAGTGTTTCCCACAGAAGAGTCCAGATTCTTCCTAGAGGTGCCCAGCCCAGTGGAGGACAGAAACTAGAGCCCAGGCCTCCCCGGCTGGTGGCTTTGTCTACATCTACCCTTCCCCAGTACTGACAAACATAGGGGAGAGAAGGAGCACAGGCTGGGACAGATTCATGTTAGTTGTGAAGGGACAAGGGACATCTAAGTGGAGTAGCCAGCCAGCTGGACATGGAGGACTACAGGAAAGAGGAAAGAGAAAACCAAAGCCAAAACCAAACAAAACACAGAAGCTGGCTCAGGCACCAGGGCTCACAGGAAGCCTAGAGTCGTGTGCTGGGAAAGAGCAGGCTATTTTTTCCTCCCTTTTCTTGCTCCTCTCTATTTTTTCCTTCTCATGTCCACTTGCTCCATTCTCTGATGCTACTCAGCACATCTCTGCTTTCCTCCACTGCCAGCACACTGAAAAGTCTCCTAAACTTTCCTAAGTTTACTCACAGCCTAGTGATGGCCAGTGCCCTCCTAATGAGGACCATATTCAAAATCAAACAACAGGACATACAAATGGACTAAATTAAAAAACAATGAAGAAGAATGACAGGAACTGGCTGTGATATTGGGTACTTAAATGGTAATCCTACACAGTTTCCCACTGAAATGTCATCTGATCCGAGAGCATATGCACAGGGAGACGTGGATTTTTCTGGAGCTGTGACACGAAGAAGCCTTCTCCCGGGAGCTGTTCTCTCATTTTGTGACTTAGCTCAGCCCCACAAACAAACACCCGCTCAGCGCATCCTGAACAGCGTTGATCTGAGTGGGAAATGAGCCAGCTGTCTCATCGTCCCTGGCAGATTTCTTAATTAACTTGCTGATTCTGTCACTGTTTTGGAGTGGAGCCCTGCCTCTGCTATTTTTAGGGGCTTGTACTAGGAACCCACCTGCCATTCAGCTAGCCTGTCTTCATGTGTGACATGAATGTGGGCACCACTGATCACACAGGAAAGAGGCGCTGCCTATGTGAGGCATCCAGGACTCTCGCCTGCCTGGCTTCTTCAGAGCTCTTTGGCCCCATATCCTCCTCCCACTTCCTCCAGCACAGTTTCCAGATCAGCTCCTGGCCTTAACTAGTCCAGCAGCCAACACTATGGCTCTGAGAAGCCAGCTTAGGAGAAGGGCTTAGTGATTAGGCTAAGTCATGAGGACTTGGAGCCCCACTGTGAAGAGGACAGCAACCTGTGGCAGTGAATTGCAAACTAAGTCCTGGTGAGTTTCACTGTATTCTGAGTCTCACTCGATGCCAATGGCTCTGGCCAGTGACCTGGCAAATGGGTGCCACGTTTGCAAGGTATTGGAGTGGGAGCATATTACAACATGGCAGAACTTTGAAAACCATTTACTCCAAAGCCCTTATTTTATAGGTGCAGAAACTGTGGTCTGGAAGCACAAAATGACTTCTGACATACTCGGTAGTCAGTACAAGTGTTACAGGTTAGAGGCCTAAAGGGAGCAAGATCTGGGTTTCCTTCTTTTTTTTTTTTTTCCAATTTGTATTTTTTATTAGTACATGTTTGCAGTACATAATGGTTACATTCCTCACAGGTAGTTGGCACACGTTCATGACACATTTTAATTCTTTTTTCATCCCCTTCCCTCCATTTCTCAGTCCTCTTTCTATTTGCAAAAGATCTATCTCCCTGTTTTCTATTGTTTATCTTTTATTTTGTTCTTCATTTATATTTTGGGTTTCTCAAGCAAGAGAAACTGTGCAATATTTAAACTTATGTGTCTGATTGATTTCACTTAACATTATGGTCTCAGGGTGCATCCAGTACCACAAACAAACAAAAAATTCAGATGCCCGCCAAATACATAAAAAGGTTCTGAATATTTTTATTAACTTAAAAAATGTATATATGTACTAATGTAATAGTATTGCACCAATGTTAATTTCCTGGATTTGATCATTGTCTTGTGGCTACATAAAATGTTAACATTAGGGGAAGTTGGATGAAGGGTATGTGGGAATTCTCTGCACTACTTTTGAAACTTTCCAAAACAGTAAAATTAGTTCAACATAAAGGGTTACAACTGTGTAGTAGTTACGTTTTAACATTAGAGTATGGGAACGATGACTTAGCCCTTTTAGCTGCTTTCTTTCTTTCTTTTTTTTTTTTTTTTTTTTTTTTGCGGGTACCGGGGGTGGACCTCAGGACCTCGCACGCCAGCAGGCGCCCGTGCCGCTGAGCGATATCACCGGCCCCTTTTTCGTATGTGGGTTACGGGAGTCGAACTCGGGCCCTCGCGCTTGCCAGGCAGGCACTTATGCCGCTGAGCCATCTCACCGGCCCTAGCTGCTTTCTTTGTCCCCTCTCTTCACCATACTGCACAGTTCTGATCCTAAATAAATATTCACACTGCCATGAAAAGGTCCTAGATAGTCACTTTACCACCAAGTTATTAAGCATTCCCTCATCACTAATAGAAACCTGCTAAAAAGGAAAAAATGACATCTTCTTTGTAAAGATTAGGTCAAAGGTGATAAGGTAAATTCATTAAGCATTACCATTATCTTTCTTTGCTCCTTGCAAAGCTGTTTTTGAATAGTTCCAGAAGCAGATGTAATGTTGTTGCCTTGATTATATATATATTTTTTGTAGAACTTAATCTACCTAGAGAAAGATATGTACATACATTTATTCACACACATATATGGCCTAATCAAAAGTTACAGTGTGTGTTTAAATAAAAAAATTACAGTATAAGACACATTGTCATTAATCCCCCTCAAAAATATTCCCACAATCAAACACAGTTGTCCCATCATTCTTGCCAGTTTCTTTTTTTTTTTTTTTTTAATATGTGGGTACCAGGAGTCGAACTGAGGACCTCGCGCTTGCCAGGCAGGCGCTTATGCCACTGAGCTATATCACAGACCCATTCTTGCCACTTTCTGAAGCAATTCTGGAAGTCTTCTTTCATGAGTGTCTTCATGAAATGTGATTTAAGAAATATAGTGCCACTGCCGAGTGCCATCCATTGGAAAGTCAGGTTCATAAAAACATTAGTGTGTCCTCATTCACCATTTTCACTGGGTCTGGCATTGTGTGACTTTTGGCTCTTTCCCAAAGTCAAAATGACCCTGAAAAGTAAAGGATATCAAGGTGGCCACAACAGTGCAACTAAGGACACTCACGAAAGAGGACTTCCAGAACTGCTTCAGAGAGTGGCAAGAACAATGGGATGTATTCAAAGTGAGGGGGGAACAAGCTTAAATAACTCATGGTTTCTTTTATATGAAAAACCCAATATATAAAGTGCAAAATAAAAGAGACAATAGGAAAAAGAGAGAAAAAAAGTTGTAATCCAGCATGGACAATGTATCTAAAAGTGTACCTTGATTTAGTATAATTGTTTTATGTGTTTTATATATATTTTGGCCTGTTAATCTGTACTTATGATAATTAATTTTATGACGACTTTAAAAAAATTAAACTGATGCCAACAAAAAATTTCTAAAAAGGGGGGTTGAAGGAAAGGGGAAAAAAAAGAATTGAGATGTGTTTTGTACATGTACCAATTCCCCACAATAAATGTAATCATTATGTACTGCACACATGGACTAATAAAAATTTTAAAAAGTGTGGGGGGGTATTTTGAAGGGGATTAATGACAATGTGTCTTTTACTGTGATAAATTTTTTGTAATTTAAACATTCACTGTATTTTTCGGTTGCATCTCATGTAATGGATAATTTTAAAGTAACCCTTTTGCACTCTATGGGCCGAAAAGTAAACACATACAGTGCTTCAGAAATTCTGCCGCATGGTTCCCAGTGACCACCTCTACTCCCCAGAGGCAATCTGCTCTCTTCTTGGTTATCTGGCCCTCTTCTTTTTAATGCTGTGCAGTTTCTTTTACCTGTTTTAAAGATTAAATATTTATATGGATGAAACCAGACTCTTGTATGCTTTCTTATCTTACTTCTCAACACTGTGTTTGTGAGAGTAATCCATATGGTTGTGCATCTATAGTTCATTATTGTGCTTTATCTCATTCACTGTTTTAAAAATTCAATTTTATTTCATTTGTAATCAGCAAGTAATAATTGTACATATGCATGGGTGCAATGTGATGTTATGGTACCCACGTACATTGCAGAATGATAAATGCAAGCTACCTAATGGCATGTAACACTTCACATGCTTATCATTTACTTTGGGGAAGAATGTTTAATATCTTTTTCAGCAATTTGGAAATATAACTTATTGTTAGCAACAGTCACCGTGCTGTGGAACAGATCACAAGAACTTTTTTCTCCCATCTAACTGAAGTTTTGTCCCCTTTGATGGACATCTGCTCTGTCCTCATCCACTCCACCCTGCCAAGTATGGGTCAATCATGACCAACTCTCAACTTCTATGAGCTTGACTTTTCGTTTTGTTCTTGGCATTGGGGATATTGAGCCCAAGGCCATGTGAATGTGAAGCATGCACCCTCCACCCACTGAACTACACACTCAGCGCCTCAACTCTTCTAGATTCGACATATGTAAGTTAAATCATCCACTCGCTCTTTAACCCACTGTAACCACACTGCCTGTCTGTCTTTGTACCTGGCGTGTCCCTCACTTGGAATGGCATACGCTCTCCGTCATCTCCACACCCCACTCCAAATCTCTGGCATCCACTTGGCAAACTCTGCTCCTCCTTTATAGCCTGGCTTCTATTTCTTCTCCTGTGAAGTTGACTCATCCTCCAGGGCTGAACTCATTCCTCCCTCCACCGTGTTACTACAGCACTTTGCATATCTTGGCTTCATGCAGTTTTCATTATGTCTTATATTTTGCAATTAAAAATCTTTAAAAAATATGTATACCAACCTCCCCTTGAGCCATGATTTTAATTGTCAGAACATATCTTTTCATCCTGAACAATAGGTATATGTTCATGAGTAAATACACATAATTTCCATCCATTTATACTGGACTAAAATTCAGCCATCTCTGGATATATAAAGATACGTATAGGAGATATATATATATATATATATTCCCTAAAAAGCATCTTGGGCATAGGATTCCATAATACACCCTGGATACCTTACTACATACTGTAAAAAGGCATCTGCTTCCAAGATAAAATGCTTCCCTGTGTGTGTGTGTGTGTGTGTGTGTGTGTGTGATAAGTCATTATCACAACATCTGGTTAAGATTCATAATGCTTCAATGTCAGATGTAATCAGGATAATTACTCAAAGCTGTCAACTTGATCATCTGAAGCAATCAGCAACTAGGCATTTGCCCTCCCCCTGGAGGGCTGTTGAGAATTCAAACCCAGGAGCAACCGGAACTGAAGGGGAACTGGTGGGTGCTTTCCCCGGGAGTAAGGTCCAAAGTGCCACATGGCTGTGGTGATGCTCTGTGCTTCTTAACACTGAAGAAATCCATGCAGCCAACAGGTTATATCCCAGGCCACTAACACACAGCACACGGCAGTATTTCATGAGAAATAAATATTGTGCAGCACATGATGACGGCACTCTCTCTGCATTTGTAGTGTGCTTTGGTTCTTGAAGCACTTTCCTTCACAATGCAGTAGCTCATCCATGCCTTGCAGCCACATGCACATGGTGTCCTCGATGCACAGGTGGGGAAACAGAGGCCGAGAGTAGGGCTGTGGTCTTCCCTCCAGCAGAAGGTAAGTGAGAACATTTTCTGCCGTTTTATCCACAGGTCTATCAGCTTAAAGTCTGACAATTGGGAGATCATTTAGAGATCTTCAGTGTGAAGTATCTCAACAAGGCTTAACATTACCTTATACTCACTTCTAAGATTATTTGGCATTATGCCACTAAGTGCATTCTAGATTATTTTGGATTAGGAAATAATTTTGGAGGTCATTAGTCCTTCCATAAATACAAGGCACCCCGTTTACCAATTTGGGTGAGTGCCCTGCAATGGTCCATGTGTTAAAGGATGGCGCTACTGGGAGGGGTGGCACCCTTAGGAGGTGGAGCCCTGTGGGGTCTGTAGGGCACAGGGGGCTGTGCCCTCAAGGGGATCTTGGAATCCCAGTCTCCCCTAGGCTCAAGATGTGAAGCGTTTGGCCCACCACACACTCCCACCATAATGTACCACACTCACCGGAGGCCCAGAAAATGGGGCTACCCAGTCTTGGACCAGAATTCTATGAGCTAAAGTAACTTTTCCCCTTATAAGTTAATTATCTCAGATATCTTGTAATAGAAATGCAAAGCTAACTGGTTCACCAATCCTAACAGCCATGGTAGGTCTTCCTTACATTGGATCTCTCTTAAATTTCTTCTCCAGTCTTCATTTGTCCTCAATGGGACCTGTGAAAAGTGTTTACTTCCTCTTCAAATATTTGTATGTGGACTGCTCTCTTTTCTGGCCCAAATAGCCCTGTTCTCTTTCTTGAACTATTACTACTAGAACGTTTAATAATTTCTTGCTGGGCATGGTGGTGCACACCTGTAATCCTGGCACTTGAGAGGCTGAGGCAGGAGGATCACCATGAGTTTGATGCCAGCCTGGGCTACATAAGTGAGTTCAAGGCCAGCCTGCACTACATAGTGAGACCTTGTCTCAACAAAACGAAACAAAACTTCTGACATTTTTGAGCATGTAGAATGCTAAGTCCTGTAAACAGATTGTTTTATTTAAGCATCCTGACAAATCCATGGGAACAGCATACATTCCTCGTGTGGCTCTGTGGCCTAACAGTAACTTGTGTAATGTCTGTGCACCCAGCTTTGGGTCAGGAATCCCTTCCCAGGAGATGGGCAGCAGGACTTCTAAGTGCCCTCTGCTGTTGGCCTTTGATGGGCCTGGCCCTCCTGGTGGGCGCCTGGGTATCTTCATCCCCTCCCAAAGCTCAGTCCCATGATTTCCCGCCACTTCCACTTGCCAGAAGCTCCTGGTCATCTTTACTACCTCAGCTCCTTGCTTTTTTTCTAAGAATGATGGGTATTTCTGGCAACATCACATCACCTGACAGGTCCCACTTCAGATCTAAGTAATATTCCTGGGCCTTTCCTATTTACTTATCACTCCTTTTTATCCTCATTTTTTTACCTTTCCTTTTATACTCCTCTAAATATTGCACATTTGTGTGTGCTCAAGCTCCTAATCCCACCACCTGCCCCCTCATCATCCTGAGCTGACAGGCCTTTTCCCCAAAACTCTCTCTGTTATTTGCTTTGCTACTATCTTGAAAGGAAAAATATCCCTCTTCCTAAGACTTAGCCTCCACACATGCTCCTAATTCCATTAACTAAGCTTTCTTGTACAAATTTACCTTTCTGAATAATTGTCTTTTCTGACTTCTAACTGGTTTATGATTTCCTTTTGGGGGAAAAAAGCCTTCCATTCCTTGAAACTGTGTGGTCATTACCCCTTTTATCAAGCTTCTTCACAGTACACTATTTCTACTTCTTTTTTTTTTTTTTTTTTTTTGAGACAGTCTCGCTGTGTAGTTCAGGGTGGGCTTGAACTCACTATGTTGCCCAGGCTGGCCTTGAACTCATAGCAATCCTCCTGCCTCAGCCTCCCAAATGCTGAGATTACAGGCATGTGCCACCATGCCCAACCTACTTCTACTTCTTTAATATCTGGTTATTCTTTATTCTTCAACCTACTGCACTTGGCTTCCAGTACTTCCACCAGATGAAAACCAGTCCCTTGAAGATCATTACTGATCCCCACCAATACAATTTTTTTTTTTTTTTGTGGGTACCAGGGGTTGACTTCAGGACCTTGTGCGCCAGCAGGCGCCCGTGCCACTGAGTGATATCACCAGCCCTTTTTTCATATGTGGGATCCGGGAGTCGAACTTGGGCCCTCACGCTTGCCAGGCAGGCGCGTATCCCGCTGAGCCATCTCACCGGCCCCCCCCACCAATACAATTTAATAGGATCCACTACCAGAGCTTCCTTCCTCCCCTCAGTCAATAAAAATGAACACAGGCACCATGCTAAGCACTGGGGGATCCAGCTGTCCCTTGGTGTTTCTGGGACATTGATTCCAGGACCCTGTGTGGATATCAGAATTGGAGGATGCTCAAAGCCTTTATATAAAATGGCATAATATTTTCCTATAATTTACGCAGACCCTCCTGTAAACTTTAATAGCTTAGTTACTTATACAACCTAATGCACTGCAAATGCTGTGTAAATAGTTGTTACACTGCATTGTTTAGACAATAATGGCAAGGAAAAACTGTCTATATGTTCAGTATAGACAAAGTTTTTTTCTGTTTTTGGTCTATGGTTGGTTGCATCTGCTAACACACCAACTGCATGGACATAGAGAACAAGGCATATATGACATAAAAAGGGAGATAAGACCACCTACATCTACCTAGGGGCCTAAGAAAAAGCTTCATGGAGCAGATTGCCAGGGTGAGGACAAGGATGGTATATTCCAGTGGTGGCAAACCTACGGCATGTGTGCCGTGGCTGGCTGTTTATTACCATGAAAGCTCTAAAAGGTTCTGCGTCGCTGGTCTACACACTGCAGGCTGAGAGAACAGATGTGCAAGGAACCGAGGCAGAGTCACATGGAATAGAGAATTTCATTCCTTCATACAGAGAGAGCAGTGCCCTCTGTAGCCATGGGTTCTGTACTGGCAGATTCAGCCTTTCATTATGAAGGCATGGGGGAGCGAGGGGTCCTTGCAGAGTTTTGACAGGAAGGTGACATTACCTATTTCAGTTGCTCTAAATCACAGGTGCTGGCTTGTCTGTTGACAATTAATCATCAGCCCTCCCCCCCGCTCCCCTCTCCTTGGCATCAGTTCTCAGATTCCTTCTCTTCCTGCTAGCAGGAGGCACTTGGGTGAAATGGGAAGGTGATGGGAAGGCACCACACTCTCCAGGTGGGAACCGAAGCAGGCAGGTGGCCACTGGCAACTGCTGGGGTTTGGTAGCTGCTTCCTAGAGGCCTCCTGCCCATCACCTACTCGTTGTTGCTGGTGGCTGAAGGCTTCCATGAGTCTTACACTCCAGATCTGAAAACCAGCAGAGGCTCCCTGACCATCTTTCCCCTGGTCCCTCCAGCAGCTGTGAAACCCGTTTCCTGATGAAACCTGACAGAGTAGTTTTCAGTAATTTTCACCTAGAAATTGACCTACACTGATACCATATACTCAGATCTCCTGCATTTTGGACCAGTTTCCCCGAGGTTTCCACCTCACCTCTTCCTGTTACAAAGATGACTCCCAAACTGTACTGCTACCTCTGGCAGTTCTCCTCTGTAACACACCGACATTTCCAACTCTTCCCTCCAGCTGGATGACCTGCTGGAACCTCAAACAAATCCAAAAATAAGAATTGTCTTTTTTGAAGTATAGTAGTTCCTTTCTGCGAGTCCTCATTTGTTTTAAACACAGTGTCATTAATTATTCTAATTTTCTGGCTCAAACGCACAGCCACAATATATTTTACTCCTTCAGGTAAAATATTTGAGAACTTACTTTGTGCCTCTGGGTTCTGGGAATGTAATGTTTAACAAGCTAGATGTGTTCTCTGCTCTCAAGGAGCGTATAGTCTTGAGGAGGATCTAGGAGAAAACTAAGATGGTTATGAAAGTTTCTCTTTTATCCTTTAACTGCCGTCAGTGACTTATGAAAATCCTCTAGCCCTTCTGAAGTCTCCCTTGAATTCCTTCCGCCTTTCCCATTCCCATCCTCCTTACAAGCCAAAACCCTTTTTTCACCTAGACTACTCCTCTAGCTTACTACACACTCTCACTGTATTGTGGACACTCTGGACTAATTTGGTAAGACATACAGACACACATGCCATATTTTGCAAACAGTTGCAGGGGTCATTGATCATCCCTTAGTAGCCAAAGCCTAGATCCCTTAGGGGTTCTTTCATTGACCCAAAGAATTGTACCTGTGTGTATCTCCCTTATTCACCATTCCCACCGAGGGCTGTACCCGTATACAGCACAATCTGACCATGTCTCTTCCTTGCTTAAAAGTTGTCCGTGGCCATTTCCAGCACAAGTAGTGCCCAGCGCATCACCCTGCTCAACACCAGCCAAGTCTTCATCAATCCAGACCTCTCATTTCTTTGAGCTACTTTGACGCTTTGCTCTTCTGAACTCACACTTGGCCTTGTTTTAAAGGTTATCATCCGCACAATTTTAGTGTAAGAGCAGGTATCATCCTATTTTTGTATGCCTCGAAGCACCTGACATTATGCCTAGTCCAAAGTAAAGCTTTTTATAAAAACTTTAGACTAAATGAAACCCAAATCTCTTAGTCCCCTTCATCCAACATTCTGTTCTTTATAACCGTACTTCAAATATTTGAGGACAATTCCCTGGTACTTGTTCCTTATCTCTATAAAATCAGATGATACTGGCTCACTTGGTTGTCCAGTTGAATGTAAACACAGCTTAATATTAGCATAAAATAATCAAGAAGTTCCTGAAGGACTTACCACCCAAACCCTGACTCACACCCTATAATGTGGGATAAATTAACACAGTATCTCTTCAACCCCCTTTCATCCACCACCTCTTAGCTAAAATAAGGGAGTAGATACTTCCACCCCATTTTTAAAGCCATTTAAAAAATATAAACAAGAAAGTTGGCCAAACACTTGCAGCTTCTGGAACAAATTCATGAACAAATGTTGTAGACGATGGGTAACAGTTCTAGTCCTATTAAAAAAAACAAAACAAAACAAAACAAAAAAACAAAAAAACTCTGACCCAGGACAAAAATTTAATGTCTTTGAGTCTATTTTTCCACTTCTGGCACACGAGAGTCTGACAAAAGTATAGGAATTCTTGCTACTGAAAATAAGAGTGCGCCTTGGGACTGGATACCAGGCATTTTAACAATATTTTAATTTTGCCAATACTGAAGTTGAAAGTAAGAAAAGCACAGATCATTATTTCTCTTTAAATGCTCAAGTTTCATTAATGTTTTTAAATTATCCAGACCACACACACACACACACACACACACACACACACACACACACACACAATCTCTTTGGTCTATTAATTCCTATCATCTTACACACCTACTTCCTCAACTTGAAAGGAGGCCAGGAAGGAGGTGCAATGACTACACCCTATTAACACCTGCCTGATACAGCCACTTCCATCCGAGATGGGTCAAATGCAGAACATATTCTTTAGAATGGCCAATTCTTCCCAGATGTTCCTTGAACATTTGGCCCAATGTTTGTGTTCTTTGCCAAAGCATCTGAGTCACCACTCATGGAAATAATTATTTTGTCCTTCAAGTGAGTTTTTAAAATAATTTACTCATTTCCTTAATTTGTTCAGAAACAATTTTAGAAATATGCTTTCAAAGACAGCTCTTCCTGTTAGGGAACTACCCATGAGTGTCTGAAGGCTAAGCTTGGACTAAATTAACAATATGTTAATAAGCACAAAGTCAGAACTGATTTTTGTGAGAAAATAAATGTTTTTTTCAAACAATTCATGCTAATGACCTCAGTCATCTTCCATTGGATAGATTATTTTGACAGGAGTGGCTAAATCTGAAAAAGGACATATTACACAATTACAATTCTTTTTTTTATATGCGGGTACCGGCAATCGAACTCAGGACCTCGTGCTTGCCAGGCAGGCACTTATGCTGCTGAGCTATATCACCTGCCCTACAATTACATTTAATTATATAAGCTTTCCAACTTTTTAAGTTTATATATCCTAAAAATAAGGATCTTAATCAAACAATGATAAAAATTTCAGAAAGCTCACATGCAGTAGAGCCCAAGTCCTCTGGCAACTTTGTTGGCGAGCTCTTGAGTTTAGTTCAGCGAGTTATAGCAGAATGCCCACAGAAATATATCACTGACACTGTTACATTCTCAAAATATCAGTCAAATACATTTACAAGACTATTTTCCCCTCACCTGCAATTTCTAAAGTTCTCATTTAGCTAAGTCTAGAAAATGACCCATTTCCACCTGACTTGGACCAGTGAGCCCTTCAAACTGTGGTAAAATTTGTCTTTAACATCCAGACTAAAAATTAACTATTAAAATAATCCCCTGTATGATTATTTTTTGAGACAAAACTTGTACTGTAAACCAAAGGAACACCACTGAAAAGAGGATGTCAAAAAGAGAGACCATTTCAAGCAGAAAAAGATGGCAGGCACCATTCAAACCAAGAAACACTCAACACGGTGACTCGTGCTTGTTGGCCAATAGCTAAAGACAGTCCTCCTCTGTCTTTCTGCAAACTATACCTATTAGTTTAAAAAAGGAGAGCACAAATATGCGTAACATGGCAGATCAAACCTACATATCCGATTTCTTCCCAAAAGTTCAGCAAAATTAAGAGTAAAGAAAAGAAGAACAAAAGAGAACAGCACTGAAATGTGGAGACCTCACCTTTTAGATAAATAGGTATTTTGATAATTAATATCTGGAGAGGAAAGGAACTGAAAACAGAAGGATTAATACAGATTTAATGAAAACAGAGACCCCCAAAACAGCTCTGAAGTGCTAGCAGTCGGGCCCTTATCCTCTCAGCTGGCTTTTCTCAGACTTCTCTACAGAATCTGACCAGTAGAGACAAGGCCTAAGTGATTCCCCAACAAAGAGACCCCCCCCAGGCCCTCCCACAGATGAGCTGAAAGTTGGTAAGCTCAATTCATACTTTCAAAACTTCCAATCAAATTTTCAGTCTTACTCATGGGCAGATAATCAAGGATTCTTACATATTGCAGAAGTCTATTATAAGGAAGACAGAGACCAAGGCAAACAAAGAGATAAAACTGACTTGGCAAAACAGAAATGACAAGAACACTATAAACAAAAGCTGAGAGGAAGTTTCCTAGAAAGAAGAGCAAAAAATAGAGATTGAGAACTGGAGACAAAGGAAATAGAAAAGTCAAAAAAAGTCCAATATTTGAATAATGAGATTTTTAGAAAGGGCAAACAGAAAAAAAAAATGTAAGAAATTCACTAATGAAATAAGACAAAAGATTTTCCCAGAGCTGGACATGAGTCTCCAGCACAATGAAGTAAAATAGAGCCCCTCCTAGGAACATCATTTCAAAATTTCAGAACACAGAAGATAAACCTGCAACAAGCTTCCACAGAGGGAAAAAACAGATTAGACAGACATAAAGTTTAGGAATGGTTTTGGATTTTTCATTAGCAATACTGAAGGCAAGAAGGTGGTAATGTCTTTACATTTCTGAAGGAAAAAATATCTACAACTGAGAATTCTGTATCCAACCAAACTATCCACTGAGACAGAATATTATTTTCAGATATGTAAATTATTAAAGGATTTATCTCTCAAGGAACTTTTCTAAAGAAATCATGAAGAATGACACTTCAGCAAAGTGAGATTAAAAAAAGACAATTACACAGGGATATAGGAAAAAGAGGGTCCAAGAAAGGAGGAAGGAGGGAAATCCTAGGAATGACTGCTATATACCAGATCTGAGTACTGTAACCTACCAGACAGATGTTGAAGAACCATCAGCACCGATATCCACTGCCGTTAAACCAACAGGCTATCAAGGTCTGTTTGGTCCAGATTCTTGTCCATACTTATCTGGATTTTGACCAAGTCTAATGTCTCTATTCTCACTGCCATGCCCTGGAGAATTATCAGCTCAGACTGCTACTTTGCACCCCAGGCTCACCCCTAAATGTCGTGCTTTAATCTACTCCAGAAGATGGGAGGGAAGCCATGGAGATACAGAAAACAGCAGACTGCTCCCTCCTTCAGAAATACATGGTATTTCTGCCATGTGTCAGCAGACCTGTCAATATCTCCAAATGTTTAAGTCCAGGTCTTGCTTGTGACCTTTAAAACTTACTAGAAAAGCCAGAGCTAAACTATGAGCCAGAGATGCTCTTACTTTTAAAAGCCCTTCTCTGAGTTGACAATATCAGCCTTTCCTTACACAGCCTGGCTGTTTGTTACTTAGCTTTTAAAAACCAAACATAGTATGCACGGATACATACATAGCTAGCTAAACTCTTAAGAAATGAGATTGACACAGAAATCAGAATAATGGCCATTGTGGATGGCAAGGAGAGACATGGAAGTGGAACTGGACAAAGGAACTCAGAGGGCTTAAGATATGGGTCTTCTATATGTATGATTCATTAAACATACACAATTACAGCCCAGCCTTGCAAGGTAAAATGTCCTCCTTTTACAGAAAACACGTTTTTATTGATATACTATCCTCAGGATCCCCCTCCACCCAAAAAGGTCACAAGTCACTGCTTCATGAATATTACTGGGGTGTTGGCCCCTCACTCTGCAGTGCAATATGAAGGTCCAGGAGACAGAAGTGAAGTTCACAGGATGGACAGCCTGTAGTTTTGGGTCTTCTCTCTTATCACAGTAACATTTCAGTTAATTTTACAGAACATTTTTCTGTCCCCATGGTCAGCATCTATTTGTGGTGACATTTGAGAATATCTTATTTAACATCTCAAAAATGTTTTAAATCAAAGTAAGTTTGAGAAAATCAATCTGAAAACATGGTACATACAATTTAGATCTACATAATTCAACCTGCAAAGATTCCCTCATTGGACATGGTTAGCAAGCTGCCAACTTCTGAATGCATCCAAAATAAGATGTACAAACCACAGATTAGGGCTCTGGAAGGCAACATTCAAAGTCTATGATCTACCCTCTTCTGGTCAGTGTTGTGATCTCTCTCCATCATTAGGCTCTCCCTGAAATGGGCCATCATTAAGACACGGTCATCTTCCTCAGTGTCTCCCCATCTGTCCCATCCTGGCACTCATAAGGTAGTGCGACCTGTGTTGCACACTGGCTGGCCCTCCTGCCAGGTCTCCCCAGCAGAACCAGCATCACAGCACGTCAGTAACCCATCCAGCTCTGCACGTGCAGCTTCTCAACTGGAAGGCTTGGCCTGCATCGATAACAGCAGATAACGAGGGCTCATCTACTGAGAGCCACGGGAGAAGTACTTGAGGACAAGATGGCAGTGACTGACACTAAATGATCCTGTTTTGTTTTCCTAATTTCACCTTCTAAACCATCCTCCCTGTGGCTGAAGATGTGAAGCCAAATGGAAAAATGAGACGGCACTTGTCACAAAATGTTTCACACTGGCACTCAATAGACTGGAAAAACAAAAATAAGAACAACCCAGGGGGTCATCATCAAGTTTTCTGTTTTATTTAAGATTTTAGTTTTAATTCTGAAGAAAGAGGTACATTTCCTTGTTTTTAGTTTTAGCATCAGGTTATACCAGGTTTCTGTTTTCTTTTCTCCTGTCTTCAGTACTGCACAAATGTCCAGAAACTACAGGGTTAAGTAAAAGCTGCAGGCAAGGAGGTCAGAGATTTGCTCTTGTTGGTGATCAGATGGCCCCAGAGCAGTGCTATCTCAGAGTGCCCTCATCAGGTGGATTTAAGGTCAAAGAAAAAAGATTCTGACAGAGGAGAAAGACTGAAGAAATCAGTTACATTTCAGCTCTTACATTACGTATAGGTATCTGTGAGTACTTTTTTCTTTAAAACATTTGAGTTTACTTTAAATCTAAAGCCAAAATTTTTCTCCTTTAAGAAAAAAAAAAAATCACTTCTCCCCTCCTTATAAACTCTTTAGCAATAAGCCAGTTACTACTACAGATCAATTTATCTTTCCATCAACTTCTGATCAATTCTTTTGCTTACTGACACACTCATGTCCTTCCTATCAACTTGACAAAAGAATTAAAAAATTAAATTAAAAGCATTTTTCCTGCAATAATGATAAGCTGAATACAAGATGGATGCCAGGACCACTGCCTTCCCCCACGCATTTAGCAATCTCATTTAAATTAACCTGGTTTTCAAACTTCTGCAGTTGATAATGCATTTACTTGACCTTTCCTATAGATTAATCGTCATTTTCTGCTAAGCAGATTATGTCATTATGATGTGCAACAGACAAACAGTAATTTTCTAAGTATCGAGACTGCCCTTTGATTTCTTTTTCCCCTCTCCTTTTTTAAAAAGGCATTTTTAAGAAACATTCAACATTGTCACTCAAATGCTAGATCAAAAGAAACTTTTACAATTAAAAAAAGATGGTAATGACCCTGTGATCGCATTGCATCTGGGGGCAGGGAGAAAGAAAAATGATCAGGAACTGGATTCTTCAGAACGTAAGAGATGAGAAGGGAGCTGTGGGTGGGCTGAGAAGGAGAAAACAGGGTGGGACAAATCCTGCGTTTTCTATTGGTTTCTCCTCTTGCCTAGTGGCGGTCCAGTGTGGAGCTCTGTAGAAGATCTGTGGGGGTTTTGCTGGGGGGTCTGAAGGCTGTCTGAAAGCCTGGGGGTGGGGAGTGGAAGCTGGAAGGATTTGAGGGAGGAGGGTAGGGATTCCAGCTGGCTCTGTGCAGAGGGATCTGTGTGCTGAAGGGGGCGCTGTGGTGGGTCTGTGACGGGGCAGCGCTGGGGCCGTCCATCTCTGTGAGGGCCTGGAGGGATTTTAGCCAGTGTGGAGGATTGTCGTCTTGAAGAGAGTCTAAACTGTTTCCTGAAGAGGCTGGAATACCTGCACGGAGAACAGAGAACGAGAGGGAAAACGGTGAGTCCGTACAGAAAGAGTAAGACGTGTCAAACAAATGTAAAAGACAGAAGTGATTAATTTATCCAAGAAACACAGAAATTATAATTTTAAATTTCTTCTAAAAAATACCTTTTAAATCTTCCCTTTTATCTACCCCCATCCCCAGCAAGGACCAAGATTTACTGTCACACAAACCCATGCCTCCTCTTCACTACAAAAGACATTCCCACTGTCGCAAAGGCAGAAGGCAAGAAAATAACTTCCCAGAACTGAGTGACAACATCTTCCCATTGTGCTTGCCTTTGTCTACCAGGGACACCTAACAAGACAGCCTTATAATAGAGAGCTTTATAAAAAAGTGGAGTATGTTCCTAAGACGGCTCAGTCAGATGATTTTGTACTTCGAGGCCTACAAAATACACGCATGCTGCCAGACATCAGCAAATATGTTGACCAAAAGGAGCAAGCAAGGCACCCGATGCCTCGGGACACAACGAAGCTGACAGGTTCACTGAGACCCTGAGAAGGAAGCAGTCCACCCCTCACTTGTGGCTTTGTGCAAAGGAACTGATATTGAAGAGACCTCTGTTTTGATTGATTCTGTGCTAAAAACCAAACTGATGGCCATGATTGGAGCTGAAGGGAGTGAGAAAGTTACCTGTGATGATCGCTGGGTCTGTCCAGCTGCCAGGGCTGTCCCAACTCACGCTGTCGGTGGTGGCAGTGTTGGACGGTGGTGCACTGTGGTTGGCGTTGGAGGGGGAGGAAGAATTGGGCAGTCCACCAAAGCTGATGTTAATGTTGGGTAGAAGTGCCCTTAGCCCGTCCTGCCATTCCTTCATATTTAAACTCTCTACAGAACTGCTGTTGTCTGGGAGATTTACCAACAAAAAAATGAAAGATAAAAAAAAAATAAAAAGCTGACGTTAGAAACATATGTTGTTCTTTAGTGGTTACGTGGGAGAAGACTTACTCTTTATTGAGCACTTAAAACGGGTTGTCCTAGCGAGATACACTGGGTAGGATTTTTGCTTGTGAGCTCAAAAGCCCTTGAAAGAAGGGAGGGGAAACTTGCTCCAGGATCAGGAGAGGGAGCCTCTTGTCTTTCTAGCCTCTTCGCCACTATGTGTGTACAAATCAATAATCCAGTTTAAAGACTTGATGTTCCAGAGCATGATCTAGTTCTAGCTACATTAGGAAGTTTTAGGGAGGCATTTAGCCAGCAGAGCTGAGGTACACTGTAAAAATGCAAGTCTGTGAAGTTAAAGGAACTTATTTCTGAGCCCATTATATGGAAGGAAAGTCACTTTATGAAGAATAAACATAAAATAGAAGAAAAATAAGTTCTGTTGATTGTAAAACCAGTAATGCTTTTCAGAAGAGAAAGGGAGTAATGAAGCAGCCTTTGACTTTGAAAAGAGTATTTTCCCATTAATCACAAGGACCAAGTAGGGAGGAGCTAGGACACCTCTTGGATGGAGTAATTTCCAGCAGCCTACTCTACTCTAACAGTCCTATCAAGTATTCAGCATCTGAGCTGAGCCTTAGAGTCCTACAGTGTTCACGGTCTATTTATGAATAGTGCCACATGTAAGACACTATTGAAGCAAAAAGTCTTCTTATAAATTGTGACTAAGCTAACTTGATCCACTACTATTCAGAATCCAAACAGTATACCTAGCTGGCCTAGGGGCTAGGTAAAGTCTAACGGCTACTAAGAGTAACTGTTTCACTGAAAATACGAACACGAATCAAATTATCAACTAGAGTTTTTTTGGGGAAAAAAAAGCACAGAAAAATATTTCTGGTTCTACAGCACTGACTGACAATCAACATTGAGGACAATCATGGTAATGATGGTGATGATGATGTTCTATCTGGCTCAGTCTATGCCATTTGGGAATCCAGAATTTTCTTTTTATAATTTTGCTTTGCACCATTCACTGATCTTTACCAAATAATATCAGGCTTCACCAAGTGAAAGATTTAACTCTATGCATCTTATTTATAAAAAGACAAAAAACTACAACTAAACTAAATGAACATCATCTCTGAACTTGACTAAGATGAAAAGTATACCACACAAACAAGAAAACAGAAGGGAAAACAAATCCCTCAAACCCACTTTCTTTTCATGATCAATGTTACTTACTAAAAATCTTATCCTCCTTATATTTGCAGATTATTTTACATTTGCATTGTGTTGTACAGTTTATAAGGAACTCTTACAGTTAATTATTTCATTTGACCCTCACAACAACCGTGTGAGATAGGCAGAAGAGTAAAAATCTGCATTTAACAGATAAAAGAGCTGGGCGTGGCGGCACATGCCTGTAATCCCAGCACTTGGGGAGGCTGAGGCAGGAGGCCTGCCACAAGTTTGAGGATAGCTGGGGCCACACAGTTCAAGGCCAGCCTGAACTACAAAGAGAGACCCCATCTAAAAAAAAAAAAAAAAAAAAAAAGACTTCACACAGGGGATTCAGTATGTGCAAGTCAGTAAGTCAAACAGAGAAAGTGCTGGGTAGAAACTTGCAGATGGGTTCAATTCTGAACAAACTTATTAGTAAACTTTCCCATAAGCCAGGATGGGGGATTTTTGACTTGCCAAGAGCTGGTCCTGAACAGAACAGTCTTTATAGGAAATTAGGGTTAACACCTATTATTTTCTCAGAGGTACTGTGTGGTCAATCTAATTAACAAGTCTCCTCATCACCAAAACATTACAAAGACAAAATACAGAAAAGTAAACTTTCCACGAAGACTTGAAATGACCAAGCAGAGTACAATGAAAAACCAAGCTACTGAACTCATTTTACACTAAATTTATTTTTAAAGAATATAATCAGTGTAATATGTTAGAGAAGGACTGTTTATTGATGTTTAAATATTTGATGTTAACAAAGCCCATTTAACTTATATAAATATGTTCAACAAAACATTAGTTTTCAGTTCTAAACAATTTGAGGGTAGGAGTTGTTTGCAGTTTTATTTTTGGTATAGAACTTAAAGACATACCACTTAAAGTATGTTCAAGATACCATATACCATACTCTCATATTCTCTTGCATAAAAAGTATCAGTAAGCATCTAGTTTACCTGGCTCAGGAAGTCTTTTCATTAAAGAGGATATTATGGTTAAATTGTGCCAGCTTGCTGGTGGCCTAACACTCAATCCACAATAAGTTGATATTACATACTAGGGAAAGTCTAGTTTTTAGCAACAACAAAAGGTCAGTATAAAATGCATGTGTTAAAGCTACCAAGCTAAAGGCAAAGCAAGTCTTTACTGAGTGCCGCAAGGGTGCCAGGAGCACAAAGGCACTTAACCATCACCTCTGCTCAGTGAAGGGACCGTACTGGTGGGTAGTCACAGCAGCATTCATGGAGTCCTTGTTTTAGTTACTACCCATGCCCCCTTGAACCTGAAAATCTAGGAACAGGCTGAAACTATCTTTGGTATCTCTATGTAACACTGGACTAGTCCAACTACTATAGAAAGTACAGAGAAAGACATAAGCAATGACTATATTATAAGTTTAAATTGTGTTCTGACATCAGACCTTGTGGAGATCATAAAACAGGAAATGGCAGTGGCTTAGGCAAGTGCACACAAGACAGTGGCCAGACTTTCTTTCTGGGCCTCAGATTAATTGCAACATGTTCATTATTATGAAATGCATAACTATAGACAGCAAAATGTAGACAAACCCATTCCTCACAATAAACTGTCCCTGGTTGCCAGCCAGTGGGTTTTTCCTGTTTGCACAAAATCTTCACAGGAAAGAATGGAGGAGGTTGAGGGGGCAGGGCACTAGGACAACGTATGCCTCCTATCCTATTTTAAGTATTAGGGTAACATGTAAAATTCCATTGAAAACTAAGACCTGCTTCTAAAAGGGTGAAGATGCAGATGTCTGTATAATGACAACATGGTGAGATAAAACACACTTCAGACAGGCCCCGAAACAAAACACTATTCCATGTGTTTATTTCCACTAACACATTTTGGGACCACCAAATCAGGATATTATGCCTTCATGGAATTCTCGCCTGTTCCTTCTTTACAGTACTCTCCTTAAGGTCTCTTCATTAAACACACGAGTCTTATTAACTAATTTACCTTGATATATCTAAATTCACAAATCCGAAGTCTACAGTTTTTATGTTTGAGTAGAGGCAGCAGGCTCACACACTGGGCCCTAATCCTTAGGTTTCCACTGCAGACTGTACTACTTGGGGCCAAAAACCTCATATTTTGAGTTACATTTCTCCATGACAGTGAACACTCCCTGACTGTGAGTAGTCACTCGACTTAGGAATACAAAATATTCCTAAAAGGCCACGCTGCGCTGTAGTTGTTACACCATAGCCAATGGCTACTCCTGAAAGCCTGAATCTACGCGATCTTGTTTTTTCCCAAAATCTTCTTTCTTCCTTGTCCTCACTTTTACCCCTTACAGTTCAAGACCAAAGACTCCTACTTCTTGCATTTTTAGCAGGGAACCGGCTATCCTAGCTTCTGTACTTCCTGCCTCCTTGGCTACCCCACCTGTTGTCTCCTGTTAGTTCCCACCACTTCGGGGTTGGAGCCCATCTCCGTCAGTATTCATTTTGAGAAAGCCTGAACTCCCTCAAACTCCAACAGCAAATCTCTGAGTGACTCAGATATATGCATCATGCTACACTGAACTTGAAAAAGCAGGCGAATTTGTCATTATAGAACTTCAAAGAAAATCTGTGTCTGTTGTACTTTAGGACAACCACAAAAATCATTCCAATTTATTAACTCCAATGTGCAGGGAAAATGACTGCAAATGAATTTTTTCAGACAGACATTACAAAAACAGTTTACAAGAAAATGTTATTCTGGATATTATTCTGTTACTCTAGTGTAAATGATAAGAGTTCACACTAGAATTTTTAGGATTATGTTTATTATAAAGCAAGACAGACCAGTACTTCAAAGCAGATAAATTTGCTAGGGAACAGACATTTTGAGAGGTTCATAGATCTGAAAATAAAATTTAGGATAAGTGAAAAAAATTTAAGAATTCAAATGAAGAGTTCTGAGCAGAAATGAAGAACTTTAACAAAGTAATAGGAAAAAACAGTAAAAATTTGTTCACACTAGCAGGAAGTAGAAATGACATAAATAGAAAAATCTGGATCAGCTAAATATGATTTGTGCTTTCTGGGCTCTATTTCCTGTCATTCTCCTTAACTAGAATGCTTTCCTGATCTCTTCAATTAATTTTTACTCAATCTTCTAAAAGTCTGTCTTTTTTCTTTCACCCGGTTCATCTACATGACAGTGCTTATGGCCCAAACAACACTCATTTGGCTACAGCTCAACGTGTTAGAAATTCTGTGTCCTTTAAGATAGCTGAAGACTTGAAGGTCTGACTTGAGAAATGCTGAACATTGCTTTTCCCTAACAAAGCCTGTTTATAATGCTATGAACAAATGGCTCCCTTTAAAATGATGTAAATCCTGAAATGAGGAAGAAGTTTTGAAGCCCAGAAAGTTTTTCTGCCTGTTAACTGAGGGAAATAAGACACTAAGATGATGTTTTTAATAGTGTTTCACTTAACAAAATACAAGCCAATATACTTTTAAAAAAATCCAATGCATCAATGTTGTTTAAATATGGAATGCTTTTTAAAAAACGAATACTTTAATACTATGTGTACAGGACAGTAATCAAGGTCTGTAGTATATAGTTTACCCTTTTCCTATTCTAAACTCTGTTCATTCACTCAACACTTTATACACTTAATTTTAGTACTACCAATCCAATAAATTAAGTAGTAGCTTCATTTTACAAATGAGACAGCTGAGGAGGCTAGGTTCTGGTAGTTTAAAATATCTGTCCAAGGTTATTGAGTTAAAAAATGTCAAGTTCTAACTTGACACTTGACACAAAACGAGTCTAACTTCAAAGCATTGGTTCTTGCAAAGTGCACTACAAACCATTTCTTGTCCTGGTAGGACTCGCCACTCACAGGAGGGGAGGGCAGACGCACTGAAGTAACTACAACATGTGCCAGTAAACGTTAAGCTACAGTGAACAAAGTCCCCTGAGCATAAAGAAGGAGATGTCCATTCTGCCATTCTGCATGGAGGCTCACCAGTGACCAGGGAAGCATCAGAGGAAGAAAAGCCAAGACGGAAGAGGGGAAAGGGCATTCCACGAAAAACAGAGGGTGGTACAGATAGCAATCATCAAAGGAAGTAGGCACATTTCAAAATACAAGCAGACGTGTTTGCATAATGTGCTTTTTTTGTGTGCTAGAATGTTCCTACAAGAATCTACAAATCTGTTTTGGAGGAGAATCAGATCATGTGATAACAGGAAGATGTCTAGATGTCTGCTTTATGAAGAATTTATGGAAGCAGAATTTAAGGGGAAAAATAGGAGAAAATACATCTGAAAGATGTCTATGTGTAAAGCTATATATAAAATGAGAAAAAAAGTAAACTTAAAATTTAACAAAATGATACATACATTCTTATAAGTATCCCAAACCAGATCAGATCAGAGGGAACCTCAATCAGAAAATGTAACAACAGACCAAAATGAAGCCCTCCCCCCAACATGCACACACACATTTAAGAGATCTGTAAACCCTGAAATGAGTGGCTTTTAGGAAAACATAAGAGGTGAGCACAAAACCGAGCACTGGCTATGAACATCTCCTGCTGGGGAGATCCAAGGATGGTCACAGGAGCCTCGAACCAAGGAGAGGATGTACAGATCACCAGAACATTCAAAGAACATACAACTGCAGACATGGAGGACATCAGCCACCCTGACACCTTCTAAGGTCTAAATCTGCTGTAAGAACATAAACCTGATAAAATCCCTTACTGACCTTCTGTCTGTCTTCTAACAAAGACCTGGCTGGCTACTGTCAAAATACAAATGCTAGGAGAATGCAGCATAATTTTAGGACTTACAGGAGGAAAGAATAACTAGATTTCTTGGGTGGCGGACATCCTGGCTATTTTTCCAACTACCACGGTGTACTGCAATTATTTGTTTACATGTTTCTTTTCTCCTATTGGACTCAGAATTCAGCTTTGTTTGGTAAATAGTACCAGGACATGAACATCACTAAGTACTTAATGTTTCCTAAATGAACAGCTCTGAGCATTTGCTTCAAGGTGGTTTTTTTTTTGAGACAGGGTCTTGCTGTGTAGTTCAGGCTGGCCTTGAACTTGCTTATGTAGCCCAGGCTGACCTCGAACTCACAGCAATCCTCCTGCCTCAGCCTCTCGAGTGCGAGGATTACAGGTGTGCGTCATCATGCCTGACTTGCTTCAAGGTTTTTAAAGAATATAACTTTTCAAAAGAGGTCAGAGATAGGATAGGGCAGTCCCCCATGGCTACTGTGGTTCACAGGCCACAGAAGATCTTAAAACATACCATTATGGCTATGCAATACTACTAATCAGAAAAAGAAAATGAGAAGAAAGTGAAAGAAGGCACTTCTACAGGAAGAATCTGATGGGAGTAGATCTGAAAGAAAGCTTAGAAAAGGTGGATACAGGTATACACCTACTTCTACATGAGAGTATCATAATCCTTAAATTAAAATCAGAATCCGGGCCGGTGAGATGGCTCAGTGGCATAAGTGCCTGCCTGGCAAGCATGAGGTCCTGAGTTCGACTCCTGATACCCACATATGATAAAAGGGCCGGTGATATCGCTCAGTGGCACAGGCGCCTGCTGGTGCGCGAGGTCCTGAGTTCAACCCCTGGTACCCCCCCCAAAAAAAAAAAAATTCAGAATCCATAATAATCTGAGTCACATGAAAAATAGTGAAGGCAAGAAAAAAGCTATGTGTAGAACAGGGAGAAAATTTAAAAAGGCTACTGCTCAGCCAGATGCTATAATACAAAGTCTTGATAAAAGGCAATGTAGTTTCATATTCCTTTTACTTCCATTTTTATACAGAAAAACATGATCTTCTTACCAAAGGGACAGATGAAATAGGCAAAGGGAAGAATGAGGAGAGGTGCAAAGTCAGTTAAAGAGCATCTGCATCTCTCTCTAGGTGCAAAATGAATTATATCCCAGGGTATTAACCCTCCCAGAGGAGACCACAGTACTACTGTTAAGAGAAGTGCCAGAAACAGAGGAAGTGGCACACTTTAGAAGCTACATGCTCAGAATTTGTTCTTGCAGACTTTAAAACACATTAGAGGCTTACTCATTTCTTTAGAAATGAGTATGATAGGTTTATTCATCACTGGTTTTTGTTTTGTTTGTGGAACTGGCAATTAAATGCAGACCTTGTTCATGCTAGGCAAGCTGTATACCACTGGGGTACACATTCCCAGCCCTTTTTATAAACATTTTGAGACAAGAGACTTGCTAAATTGCCCAGGCTGGCCTTGAACTTGCAATCCTCCTGCCTCAGCCCCTGGAGTAACTGGGATTGCAGGTGTATGCTGTGTGCCCAGCCTACCAACCACTGTTCTACCCATTTTAGGGGGCATTTCTCTGCGAATAGTATTTGGTATTTTGGCTAGGTCCTCAGCTCCCTTCCAACTGAAATATACGAAAATATTAAGCTTTCATTTTAAAATTGAAATATACAAAAAATTTTAAGTTTTTGAAATCGAACAGGTAGCGTCTACTGACAATTGCCTTCTGTTGGAAATATCCTCCTTCTACAACCTGGGGCATACTTCCTCTCATCGCCTGCTGCCTGCCGAGCCACACACTTCATAGCTGGCTCTTCTCCCATCTCACTGACACATCAGTCCCAAGAAAGAATGGAACAGAGTGATCAATGAGAGCTAAAATGAATTTTCATAAAGATCCAAGCATATGAAAGTAATTTATTCTTTGGATGTGAGAAGTGTAATACATCTTGAATTCAGCAGTTTCTGCTAAGTTCTCTGATGATTCCCCTTTGCTATATATGATGGCTAAGTATAGCATGTACAGCAACCATTTCAGATGAATTTACACAGAACTTGGGACACTGTGTCAGTCTTAAAAGTCTGTGTGATGCTGCTTCATTAATGTCTGACTCTATGCTTTTTATTATACTTAACAAAATCCACAAAATTCATTTAAATATGCAAACAAGAAGCCAATTCTATAGACAACAGAATCAATAATGGAAACTACATCTGTTTTTAAACTAAAATTCTTACATTCTTCATTCAAATGTCAGTCACAATATCATTAATAACATTTATCTACCCCATAAAATCAAATCACATAAAACAGGCATAAACTCAGATTTTAAAAAATGCATTAAGATGGGCCAGTGAGATAGCTCAGCGGCATAAGTGCCTGCCTGGCAAGCGCGAGGTCCTGAGTTCGACTCCCGGCACCCACACACACACACAAAAAATGCATTAAGAAATTACAGGACAGAACAGATCTAACAAATAGTATATATGGGGAAAGGTCTAGTGGTTTTATTCAACAGGCTGTATCTGATAAGACAACAGGGTAACAAAATTTATAAAAAGGTGACCATAAGAACATGTAGATAGATGTGCAGTATATAAATTAGCAATGGTATGGCTCTGTGCGAAGCACAAATGATAGCCACTTTGAGCCTCAGTTTCCTCATTTATAAAATAAAGATTAATACCTGTTTTATAAGATGGTATTATAAAAGATTCTATAAACATAAAAAGAATTAGTATGAAGAATGGTTTCAGTGAAAAAGTAAGATTATCTGATCACATGTGATTATGTTCAAGTGTGAGCTTCACATCTTAAGAAAGATACTGTCAAATCAAAACACACACAACGGAGACCTAGACTACAGGGACGACTGCTAATCATGTTACACGAGGAATGGCTGAAAGAACTGAGGACGTCTGAGGTATACCCAGAATTTACTAGTACTAGACAAGCGGTAATGGCTTGTATTTGACAAACTACACTCAAGAGGCACAAACGAGAAAAGATCAGATTTTGGTTTATCCATAAGAAAAAATTTTTAACAATTACAAATTGTACTTAAGAACTTCCTACCTAGCCAAACTTCAAGCTCCTAAAACACCTAAGAAGTATACAGAGTTCTAGAAAAACAGGTATTTTACAGAGGTTTTCTGAATTGTGTATGTGTTCCAAAGAGATTTACTAATATTTTTATATATAGATTTGTGAATATCACAAAGAAGAATAGGATGGCAAGAAAAATGTTATTAGGTAAAATTTTAAAAGGGTTGGTGTTGGGATAATAACAATAGCCAAGAGCTGATGTTTACTGAGTTCAGAGGTAAAAAGCACAGAAGAAAAGGAATAATCGTGTAGTTGGGGATTGCGGGAGAAGAAATCATAACACTGAACAGAACAGAAATAAGAGCTAAGTTTTAACTCATATGCAATGAGTCTCAGATACTTTTCAGAAGTCTGTTAAGACAAGGCATTCCTTGCAGGTCTCCAGACACAGCATCACACTCTCGATAATCATTTTTCATTTAATGAACATTCCATGAATATTTAATAGCACCATTTTCTATGGAGCTGCAGGAGCCTCCAAACAGCTACCTTGTTCTGCTTGGCTTTTTGTTTATTTACTAGGTCACTAGAGGTTGGCCATTCTAAATAAAGTCAATGATAGCTTTTGACTTTTTAGTGTCAATAAAATATTTTTATTGGGGTATAGATTTCTCTTCAGGCTTGTATTCAATCAAAGTATTTTGCTGTCTTTGTGGCAATTCCCCTGATGGTTATGTGTCTATTGAAATTCCCAAGATGTTGGATGTTCATAATTTTCCAAATTAAAAGCTTTTAAAGTTATATGGGTTATTTAAAACATCAAACCCACTTTTTTTTTTTACTGCATTTTGATTATACAGTCCACTTTTATTTTAACAGTGAAGACCTCAGTCTCACCTTTTTCTAAAAGATGGCTTCTATCAGTGTAGAATTATCTTAAGTGTTTAAATCAAAGTCACAAAACCCAATGAGCTTTATGTTTAGAAAGCATTTTTTAACACACTAAAATGATGATTTATTTTGGAAAAACATTTCAGAAAATGATATAACTTCTCCATTATTTTAAACTGAAACTTACTGACACAGGTATGACTATAGTCATGGTAACAGACTATTCCAAGACAACAAACCAATCACACATCTTTACAAATTCTTCCTCATTGTATAAGTTACCTAAACCAAGAGACATTTAATTTACTGAAGCTTATTTTGAGGTTGGTTTTTAAAATAAATGTTTTCCAAAGCAAACATGAACATACTGGAATTTAGCTATTTTAGCTATATGAAATGTGTGATTTAAGGGGGAGGCCGGAGGAAACTTAAATGAATATTACTAAGTGAAAAGAGGCAATCTGAAAAGGCTAGAGATTGTACAGTCCCAAATACAAGACATCCCAGAAAAGGCAAAATGATGGAGAGAGTATAAAGATCAGTGGTCGCCAGGGAGCAGAAGGGAAGGAGGGATGAACAGGTAGGGCACAGAGGCTTTTCAGAACCCCAGTGTAGTCTATGGATTCAGCCTGATAATGTGTCAGTACAGGTTTGTCAACTGTAGCACTTCACGGGGATGTGGACGATGGACCAGACCACGCATGTGTCGGGGCACAAGTACATGGGAAATTGTTGTCTCTCATTCAATTTTACTGTGAATCTAAAACAGCTCTATAAAACAAAAAACTTTTTTTTTTTTTTTTTTTTGTTGTGGGTACCGGGGGTCGACCTCAGGACCTCATGGGCCAGCAGGCGCCCGTACCGCTGAGCGATATCATCGGCCCTTTTTTCTTATGTGGGTTCCGGGAGTCGAACTCAGGACCTTGTGCTTGCCAGGCAGGCGCCCATGCCACTGAGCCATCTCACCAGCCAACAAAAGACTTTTAAAAAGGACTGTTTTTTTTTTTTTTTTTTTGTGGGTAGCGGGGGGACGACCTCAGGACCTCGCGCGCCAACAGGCACCCGTGCCGCTGAGCGATATCACCGGCCCCTTTTTCGTATGTGGGTTCCGGGAGTCGAACTCGGGCCCTCGCGCTTGCAAGGCAGGCGCTTACGCCGCTGAGCCATCTCACCGGCCCTAAAAAGGACTGTTTTGTCTTTTCTTTATCCTTATTATTTTTTCATATACTAGGGTAAATGAAAACTTTTTTGCTTCCAATTTTCAAATGATGTCTCAATTTAAAAAGGAGTTAGAATTCAACTCTGAAGAAACTCTTCATAGTCACAGACAATGTCCTGGTGTTGACTACGATGTTTACGCTACACAGTTGTAAACATTAAACTGATTATTTTGTACACACGCATGCACACTTGTACACACGCACACATGCACAGAGTTAGTCCTAATAACACATTCTTCCAAGACCTACAAAAGATGATACTCCTGTGAGGATAGCATTTTAAAAGATTCTGATGAATTCAAAGACTTATATGCTCACCAGCTGTCCACTAAGGGGCCTTCGTTTAAAATCATTTAAAATATATATTTAAATGTTCATCCTTAGCTATGATTTATTATAGTTGAATTTGAAACAGATTGCCAGAGATGGTCTTGACAAAACCAATTCTCAGTCAATGTTGAATCTTACTGCAAAAGAAGGAAAGCAGGAAGGAAAGAGGGAAGGAAGATTAGATGAATACATTTTTAAATATAAGTAAGTCAGAAACTGTAATTCTTACTCAGATACCCTGGAGCTTTATACAGAATTAGAACTAACATTTCACTAAAGAAAATTCTACTAAAATCATGTTTATTTGTAAAATTGTGAATTTTAGTCATATTGTTTATGAAGTTTAAATGACCTTTAAGAGTTGAAGAGTAGCATTAAAAATGGGGTGCATTAAAAAATGTCAAATATTACAACATTAGAAAACTTTATTGATTCAACTTTTTTTTTTCCTTTGGAGATAAGGTCTATGTCGTTCAGGCTGGCCTTGAACTCACTACGTAGCCTAGGCTGGCCTCAAACTCAGAGTGATCCTCCTGCTTCAGCCTCCGGAGTGCTGGGATTACAGATGTGCGCCACCATGCCTGGCTTACTGATTCAACTTTAATAGTACAGTGGTTGTCCCTCAATCTGCTCTAAAACCAAGACAACCTTTTTAAATGTGTTGTTTTGATGCGTTGTGTTTAAAAGGGAGCAGAGAAAGAGGAATAAAGAATGCGATCACTTAAAACCAAAAGCCAACTTGGAAATAAGCTAAATGGCTAGCAGAATGGTTCCTAAGGAGATACGGGGTCTGGTGGCCACAGTAATTGTGGAGTGAACACAGCACCATGGCCGAGAGAACTCTCTCCCTTAATAAGAAACAATCCAGGCCTGTGTGGGATCCAGTAGAAAACATTAAGATACAGCTGTGACCTCCCTGCTAACTGTTGTAAACTACATGGAAAAAGAAGTAATTTCTCCTTTGTCCAAAGAAGGAAAAAGAATCTAGACAGACAAGCACAAACTACCAGAAGGAGACTTATGGTGACCAAGAATTAAAACCTGAATGCTTGCTTTAAAATAATGGTTGCAGGGCTTTGTGCTCATTTAGATATTAAATCTGTACTTATTTCAGTGATATATCTCATTCCAATTTAATAAACCTACAATTTAACATACAGTTAAGATCTTAAAGAATTTACGCCTTGTAGGACAGACTAGACCAAAATATAAAATAGGTTACACCAACCTACCTGGGAACTAGAAGTCTACAATGAGGTTTATTAATGAACGATTTAGAACGAAAATGGAAACATACCTCCTAGCAAATCTTACTCTAAATAGGTAATAGGGTAGTAGATCATACAGATCAGCAACCCGTAATACCACGATGTGTGTGTGTGTGTTGCTGGGGATGGAACCAAGAACTTCGCACGTAATAGGCAAGTGAACCTGAATCATGAACCTGATTACAAACTAATATTTTTAACAGAGAAAACATAAATGGAAAATTGGCGTATAACACAACACTCAGCTTAAGGCCAATGAGAAAGCTTCTTATTGGCTGATGAGGTCATAACTCAGGGCTTCCTTTACCCTTGGCTGGCCACTGAACTGATCACTGTAATAAAGGAGAAAATACACAACTTCAGGATGTCAGACTTCTTGTGAATGCCAACACATAACGTAAGGAGGATTAAAAGATCCCAATAAAGCTCCATGTTCTACTCCAAGGCTGGTAACACAGTATAAATGCTAGTACAGTCCTTGGGACATAATCTTGCCATAACAGAAAATAGGACTAGACTATAAATTTGACTATCGTCAGCTTTCTTGACTTTCTTCTTGGAGATGGTGATGGTAATATCATCTTTAAATCCTTTGGAGCTTTCCCTGTTCCAGTATGCTGAAAATAACTTCCTTGATTGGAAAAAAATCAGCAGATATACTATCATTCTACATGGTGTAGCACAGGGTAGCTCTTTCTCAAGGACAAGTTAGTGTGAGTAAAAGACATCTTGGTGCTGTCACTGCAAGATTTTGTTCATTTTTAAAAAATTTTGTTTATCATTAGAGATGCCAGTAATCTAGTGGTTACTGCATGATGGCTAAGTGCTTTTTGCTACTAGAGATAAATTCTGGGTGAGTTAATTCTACCTCTGTTTTACTATCTTACTTCTGAGTCTGGCAGTAATGCAACTGAGTCTACATGAAGACTACTTACAAGGTTACAATTTTTTTCCTTTCCTAAATTTACTCCAAGACACCGGGCCACATTTAACACAAGATTGATTTGATAACTTACAGGATGTGTGATAACAGCTGCCAGACCATGGACACTGAAAGCCTTCAATTCATTATTTGCACTGATTCACAGCTGAAAGCCCTTGGCTTGGGAAAACCATTATAACAAACTGTAAGACACAATGATATTTACAGAAGGGATACACCCTGAATCTTGGAGTTCTTTGCTCTACCGAGTTACATGTATAAAAGCAAATTCACATGGTGACAGCTAACGGAACTTTAAATTGTGGTTAGAATATGACTAGAGACAAATCACAATTCTTCTGAATCTTATTATTATAATAATTATTTGATTGTTAAAAAGTGTTACATCTATCAGAGCTCTCAAGTGTCATGATTCCAATTAATACAATCATTTTTTCTTAATTATCTCTTCCATAGGTTTTCCCAAAGTGTGACATGGGATGGGTATACTTAGAAGTAAGAGTGGAATTTGATGAAAAAAGTTATGAACAGTATTTATTCAGAAAAAAAAAAACAAAACAAAACCACGATCAGGGTGAGTTGTGACCTCACTGTATTTAAATAGTCAGTTTCCTTAAAGAAAAAAAAAATTGAGGACAGAATAAAAAATATAGCATTGATCTTGAACATGAATTAATCAAAATCAGCAGGAATAAGTCATAAGAAGACACAAAGAAATGGCCTGAGGCATTTTTCTCTGCTATATTCACTAAGTGGAGGTCTTAACTGAAAACTACTTTATATCAACAACCACACACAAGCACACACATACACATTCATCTGCACATTCAAACAGACAACTAGTCTTATAGTTCTAATGAAATTCTTTCTGGCTAAGCAAACCCTTTCTTACATAATGCTTATTAAGTATCACCAAGACACACTATCCCACTTCGAAACTTTTCAGACAGCTGCTTCAAACATTTTTTTTTTTTTTTTAACGTGGGTACCGGGAGTCAACCTCAGGACCTCGCGCTTGCTGGGCAGGCGCTTATGCCGCTGAGCTACCTCAAAGGCCCTCAAACATTTTTATCTACTCAGGAAAGCCAATCCCCTAAGGGTCTCTTGCTTAGAGCTCCTTGCTGTTTTTATGGGAGGGAAGGTATAAAAGTTGCTGGATCTACAAGCTTAAGTTGAACATTTTAAGGTTTACCATTTGTCTTTCAGATTACTGAGTAAAATAATGAGTCTATATGTCACACAGCCCTAGCAAATAAAGGGTCAAAATACTCACAGGTTTTTTTTTTTTTTTTTTTTTTGTGGGCACCAGGGGTCAACCTCAGGACGTCGTGCGCCAGCGGGTGCCCGTGTCGCTGAGCAATATCACTGGCCCGTTTTTCGTATGTGGGTTCTGGGAGTCGAACTCAGGCCCTCGCGCTTGCCAGGCAGGCACGTACGCCACTAAGCCATCTCACCGGCCCACTCACAGGTTTTTTATTCTACTCCTTTAAATGAAACAATTAAAGATCAGTACTGGGCCAGTGAATTGGACACTTTCAAATACTTGATTCTATTTTATGTGAATTCTAACTCTCTATATAAAAAAAGTACTGGGTGTTTTGTTTGTTTGAGACAGAGTCCCATTATACAGTTCAAGCTGGCCTTGAACTCACTATGTAGCCCAGTCTGGCCTTGAACTCACAGAGATCCTCCTGCCTCAGCCCCCTGACTGCTGGGATTACGGGTGTACACCACCATGCCCAGCAGTACTGGGTTATTTTAAAGGCCTTATAAACTATATGGGTGGAAAAAGTCTTGGGGTATTGCTTTAAGGTTTGCTTTAACAGCACAATAGTGAGCACGAGTACTAAACAGGAGCTGGAATGCCAAAACATTGTTGTAAGCCCAGTATGTTCCAGGGTCAGCTTAGAGCTTCAGGGAACATACAGAATAAAGGGCTAGGTCAGGGAATTCAACAGTTACCTTATAAAATGTGCTAAAGAGAAACCTGGAAAGAATGAATTGGTTCTCAAGGTCAACAATTTCAACCGTTTTTTTTTAACTTCTGGGTACTTTGGTCCAATTCTCCATTCTTTTTTTTTTTGGTACCGAGAATCGAACTTAGGACCTTGCGCTTGCCATGCAGGTGCTTGTGCCGCTGAGCTACATCCCCGGCCCTGGTCCAATTCTCAAGTGGCTTAAATTACTTAGGTTCACTCAACAAGTGTAAACTAGATTTTTATATAACTCAAACCCAAGGCAGATGCTGTAAAAGACCATAAAACATAATGAACTCTTAGTGATCTCCTTCGTGGATCTTGAATTGCCAAGAGTGATTCTTTAGAAAGAGCTCCTTAGTGGGTGTAGAATGGTATAACCAACAAGGTACAATGGCTAGAATACTCACGGAAGCAAATCACTAACAAGCAAGGACGCCACGGCACAATGGCTTCTTAACCACCAATGGCTTCACAAACATAATATTCTTGGGCAATGATTAATAATTTGAAGTGTCATCATTTTCAAATGTCACAGTTGATATTTCAGGTGACACACATGGAAATAAGTCCAGTGAGTTTTAAAATATTTAGTGTCAGGAAACTAAAGTTACTTCCAAACTAGGAATATTGGCTATTAATGAGATAAGGAGGAAAAAACAACACTATTTTCATTCCTGCCCTATTATATCTCCAGCAATTTTTCTTGAAAGTTACATTCTAAGTACACAAAATGTAAGGACCAAGAGTAGATTAGCCCAATAACTTGTAATTTTATTTATTCACACAGTACATCTCCTAAGGAGAAAATCAACGAAATATTTTTATTACCTACTATAGTAAAATACTTAATTTCTCTCAACCTTTCACCCACACACTGCTTTTAATCCTGATTGGTTTATATAAATAAAGCAGAATAGCCTAATACAACTATGTATAAAGAGATCCTTTCCCTTTGTAAGTGGAAAGCCTTCAGGGTTGGTGGTAGAACTTTTTACTTTGCTTGTGAGACTGGGACAAGGTAGCTGACCTGTAACATGGACTCCTCAACCGTCAGACTCATCATACCCCACACTCAACTCTGGCTTATCTTTCACGTCTTAAGTAACATTTCCACCAATTCCTTGCACTCACTGGGCTTATTCACACCTGTCTCATCTCATCTTTGACTTTTCCCAGTCCCTCCCCAGCACTCTGCCTCCATGTCCTCCCATCATGCTTTGAGGAAGGAAGTTTGCCTTGGATCATCTCAATTTGTAGGAGTCCCCAGAGCAATAGCGTGGTTTCTACAATTCTCCTTCTTGACTGACTTCTTACTCTCACAAAAAGACTGGAGGGAAATGGGGGTAGTAGCAGAAGCCCTACAAGGTTACTAAAGCTTGCCTGCTTTCAATCCCCAATGTTACCATCCTTTCTCTGCTTCTTGCCCATCAGGCCCATGGGCCCATCATTAGCACCAAGAGGTCAACACACTGACCACAGCCTCCTTATCTGTCCTTCCTTTAACAACACTAACCTCTTCTCTGTCTTCAACAAATCTAGTCATTGAACTCCCTTCCAAATCATTAACACCACTGGTTCACAGGGAACAGCCTTAGTACACTCTTCTTGATGAGCTATTTTAACACTGTCTCCTTGAATATCTCTATGTCCTTGTCCTCTTCACCTTCTAACCAAACCTTTGATGTTTGCTTTTTCCACATTTTGTTGCTTTGTGTTAAACAAGAGGAACATTCAAAACCACACATATATGCACACTAAAAATTTCTAAATGGACTCATACCTTTTTTACACAGCAATTGCTTTATTTCAAATACACTGAAGAGTCTATTCTGTTGGTTTTGTGGTACTGAGGACTGAACCCCAGGGTGCTCTACCACTGAACATTTTGCTTAAGTTGCCTAGGCTGTGTTCAAACCTGGGATCTTCCTGGCTCGGTCTCCCAGGTGTGTGCCACCACACATAGATTTTATTTTAATCCTTTTGGGGGGGGGCAGTCTCCCAACTCTGTTTTTTCCCCCTATTCTACAGCAATAATGTATTCTAATAATTACTGTTCTGAGCTCCACTTGTTCTCATTTTCTCTAATCTCACTTTCCACAATCTTTCCACTGCTGTTATAGAGAAAAATATAGCCCAGCTCTCTAAAGCTAAACCGTAACTTCCTTCTGAGAGTTTACTCCCTCCCACCACCTGAAGAAGTGCCCTGTTAACACTTTTCTTCAGTGCTACCAACCTCCCCCTTTCACCGGCCTCATGTGCTCTGCCTTTAAATGGTCAGGTCTCCCCTTGTATCAAAGCCAATGTCTTCTAAGATCTACCATCCTTCTAGTTAGCATCTTGTCTTTTTCTCCTTCCTTGCCACATGTCTTAAAAATGTAGATATTCATCATTTTGATCCCAGGAATCTGACCCCATTCTGATCCTTTCATAAAACATACATGTTTTAGTCACCTAGACAAACCTAAAGGCCTTTTCTCAGAGTTCATGCTTTCTGAATTCTAACTCACAATTTCTTCTTTATTCCAACAACTACTATTCTAGTCTGGGCCGACTCACCTGCACTGGCCAGCAATGGTATACTGGAATTGCTTTCTAACTCATCCTAAATTCAATACAAATATAATTCAAATATTACCATACTACATTTCTTAAAAGTGCTACAATCAAGTTACCTCTTTCTCAAAACGCTATAGTTCTCTCCCTAACACATCAAGTCTAAACTCTTCTTCCTAATTTCCAAGACATTATACACCTAGTCTGCCAGTAGGCCCCATATACAGCACCACTGAGTGTATCTCCACTGAGTGTATCTCCTTAGGGTCCTGCCCTCCCAACCCCTTCAGACCCTGCTAATAGCTGGCTTTGGTCAGTGGTTCAACTCTTTCACTTCAGGGTACAGATTTTCCCCTGCTCTCATCTAAATTTAAGTCACCTTAGTCCCACACTTTCATGAAGCCTCTCCCTGTCAGCTCACAATGACTTCTTTCTGTAAGTGCTACCTTTACTTTTGTATTGGTATGCTATCTGATTTGCTCACTGAACATTACATGTGTGGAGACCTGAAGATACTACTGCTGGTTATCTAGTTCTGGGAGGTACACAGTAGGTACTACATCAGAGAGAGCCACACACCACTAAGAGCAGAACGATAGCTTGACACCAGATAATTTGACTATGCCAGTTTTGTAAAATAAAGATATATATTATATAATTAAAAAGAAAAACTTACTGTATTTATAAACATACGATATCCATCTACTAAAACTAATTAAGCAGACTCGGGAAACTTCACAAAGAAAAAACTCCAAAATCTTATATATTGACAGAAAAAAACATGTCCCCAAGCTTGTATGTCTACATAAATAACATGGTAGTCTTCATGTAAGATTTCAATGTCTATAGCAACATCTTTGTGTGTGTACCTTCCTGTGAACCTGTGTCACAGCAGAAGAGAGGTGTTTGGAATACCATACAAAGAGAAGCCACATTAGTAAAAACGTGCACAGAAAAGATGCATGAAAACTGTTCTCTTCAAAATAAACACATGTATAGAAGGCTCTACTTAATTCCCAGAATGTTAAAAGACATGAACATTTATATCCATATATGTAAATTAGAATAACAAATATACATATATATGTTCTCCTTTTAAGAGTTTTTCACTTCCTCCAAATTATCACGTATTTTAAAGTTTGAAGCACATTGAATACCTTTGCTGCCAATGTCAGAGCAGTTACTGAGAGATGAATAATAAAATGAGCTGGACTGCTATTCCTGTTCTTGTGATTAATATGTACCAAGAACTGATCTCATTTTTTTAAAAAGTGAAAAAGAACTACTACTAGACTGTTCACCTTGATGATAGGCTCTGTATTTTATTCAATCTTGCAGCCCTCAACATCTAGCTCAGGTCACTACACAAAACAAGTACTGTACTCAGATAGCTAATGAATGCTTTGTTGAAATAAAGGGAAAATATATAAAAATACCACCTGGAAAACCAAATAACAGTAGAACAAGAAGGAAAGCATCATTAATTAAAAATGTTTTCTAGTGGAATCTTTAAAAAATAGATTAAGGAGGCACTTGACATCATATAATTAAAATCATTCAGCCAGGAATCTGTTTCCTACAATGGCAACATTTCAAGGCAGCAGTTCTTAACCCTTTTATTTTTTTCCTGAGGTAAGGAAAATGTTGCCAAACCCTTTACAAGTCTAGTAACTATGGATCTTCTCCCCCAGAAAAATAAAATGGACATATGTACATGCACACAAATCCACAATTTTGTATGTACCTTCAGAGAGTTCTGGACTTCAGGTTAAAAATTCCTGTTACAGAAAAGACTAGTCACTTCTTAAAGGTTAAGGATGTAGAAGTCTGTAAAATTTTCCTGTGAAAGGTGAATCACTTGGGAATTTATCAAAAACAAACCAGAAACTTCTTAGAATTTCTTACTCTTTACTACTAGTTGGTTACAACTTACTTGCTATATGAAATGGGGCTTTGGTGTAAAATCACAACTGTGAAGACTTCTACAAAACCATATTAAATGAAATATTAAGTGAGCAAAAAGGTGAAGTCTTACAAGGCCTGGAAATTACACAGTGAATTAAAAGATCCTTTTTAGCCAGTCTATGTAAACATAGAGAAGTTGGAGCCTTCATTTCCCAAGAAGCAGTTCCCTGATTCATGGTGTGCCTGGAAGTAGGGAGAAAGGAGAAGCAGGCAGGAGACTGCCTTGGGAAATCTACTCAGGACTGTGGCTAAGTCTGGGCAAACGTGCAGTTTTTCTGCACAAATTATGAATGAGAAAGATCAGGAAAGAAGCCTTGTTTAACAGGTGTATCTCTCAACACCAAGAAGTGAGTAAACAGCCAGCCAGCTGCTATGGCTAATCTTGGTAAGAAGATTCAGGCGATGGAAGGCTTACACTGAAAGCCGGAGTACATCGCTGCAATAAGGCAAAATTTTACAACAGTGCCCAGGGGCCTCAGCCCCCCAGGAGACAGCAGCTAAGCCTTGGCCTTTTAATGCAAAAATGAAAACCATAAGTAAATTAACCTATGATTAAAGGCTGATGCTTAATAATCTATAATATTCTACTGGCATTTTCTAAATTGGTGATTTTCTGGTAATGTCTTAAAATCATTTCTAAGTGGAAATTAGAGATGAATGCTGAATTTTAAAAAATATAACTTAAATGACTCATTAGCTGCTTCTGCAGCGTCTGTTAATCAAATCTAAGGATATCTGAGAACAAATTTTATTTTACCCATTATTTTTTATTTTCCCACTATTCCTTGGGAAAGCCATTTAACTTGTTGCATGATACCTAACAGAAAGTAATGAGATTTTATATAGAGAAGTTACCTTGCAAGCTCCAATTCTAATACAACATTAACATCATCTCCTAATGAGGTATTTTTATTATTATTTTAAATCTCTAGGGTTCTTTTTGGTATTCATAACACTCCTGTAATACTTCTTGTTTTAACAAATTAAGGCATACCTTTTTTTATCACAATTGATTTTTAAAAATTTCAAGAGGAGGTCCAACTTTCCCTTTCTTCCCAGATGCTGCTTCACTTAGGCAAAATATGGTCATGTTTCCTAAATCAGCTTTTGTCCATTACTCAGGACTGAGTTCACTTTATTTTCTTTTATTATCATTTTTAAAACTATTTCAAGAAATTTAGTATTATCAAACATCATCTTACATTATGTTCTAATAAAGTACTCCACTATTGTCTGAGTAACTAAAGTTATCCATTACAACTCACATGGCCTCTTTCTTTCCACTTAGTCTCATTATGATCACATACTTATAGTCTTGTCAGCACATTTCAGTTATTAAACAATGAAATTCCCAAACAGATATCCCACCGAACTACTGTTCGTTCAATAAAAATGTTATTACTATGGCTGTTGTTCACATACAATGTTTATCCCATATTCAAGTTTCTGATAAATTTACTAGAAGTTGAAATCCTGTTTTTTTGAGGCATTTCCTGGTATACTAGGCAGTGCATTAAAAAAGAGATTATACTGCATTTAGGCCATAATAATTATCTTTTAACCATCTATGTATAATTAACAACCATTCAAAAAGAAAGTGCAAATGTGCAAATGAGAGAAAACAAAACAGTTTCTGAACATGTAATGCATTATATAGGATATAAATCTAGGCAACTAAAAACAAGTGCTGATAACATCCTTCTGAGCATTAAATGACACCACCAATTTTGTTTTATATGTATTCTTTCTTCTCAAATATTCAAAGAATGCAATAGACATTATCTTAATTTTCAAAAATTTTAGGAGATATTACCATTTTTTCACAAATCAGAAAACAAAGAACTATTATTACCTTTGTATATTTTCAGTAATAGAGCCAAAACAAGAACAGTTCTAACTAATCTCATCTGGGATCTTAATTACTACTATAAGTTTATTTGTATGAGTTAAAAATAGTATCACTCAAGAAACAATGCCAAAATTATTATACTAATAAATTATGTTAAAGGCCTAATGAAGAAATACTTTAGCAACTATGAGGTAACACACTAGTTGTAAGCATGAGGAACGTTTATATTGGCTCTTTTGGGTGTATACATTAAATGCAAAATCAGAAAGGAATCATGCAAAATCCGGTTGCCCATGCAAGCACCCCAGAGTCTAATCCTCTCCTCTCAGTTCTGTTGTCAGGCCACAGTAGTGTGGAGACTTGTAGGCTGCTGTCCTTGTTGTAATGAATGGGAAGAGGCTGACAGTGGCATGGTCGAAACCTTCACCTCTTCTTCCCCTGTGGAAAAGTCAGTCATGGTCTAGTTATGGGTGACTAGATTTGTTAACAGTCCCTTTAAAAATGACTTCAGTATTTGGAATATTGACACATACATAAAACACATGCTTAATGGTTGGAATCTGGGTGTGAAACAAGACACGAATTTTAAAATATAAACTTATCAAGTACGTAGAAAGTAGTTACACTCTAAACACACCCTTTTTTAAAACTATGTTAAAACTATGTTAGAGATAAGATCAAATACAATAGATTTACATTACAAATATACTACTCAAAAAAAAAAAAAAAAAAAAAAAACAACAAAGACCAGGAAAGCCATTCTTTTCCAAGCCAATTGGACCTCTTATAAATATAGATACTGCTAATGGTAACTATTTTGTGAAAAAATTACAACTTGATTCATAGGAGTGAAAAACTGATTTTTAAAAGAGGAAAATAATAAATCCACATCTTAAAAGCATAGGTTATATACAAGGAAAAATGAAATTATATATAAATAGTAACTTAGTATGTTAACACATAATATCTGAAAATTTAATGCTTACTTGTGAAGTAACTAGAAAATAATAAAATGGTAACAACAATGATTCAATTGACTGAAAGCAAGATGACTACTTCTAGGTCAGAGAACTAACTATACATGAATGAACTCAGTTCTCCTAACATAATTGAGTATTATTTTACCACAAGTGAACTGTTTCGCATGTGACTAAAAATTCAATTAAGTCACTTGGAAAATAATATAGAAACAAAGAAATTTTAAGAAAAATGTCTTTTCATAGGTAATGTGAATTAACAAAAACATGAACAAAATCCTAAGCCTGAAAAATTTCAAATATTTTTTTTTTTATTTTTTTTTTATTTTTTTATTTTTGTGGGTATCAGGGGGTCGACCTCAGGACCTCGCGCGCCAGCAGGCACCCGTGCCGCTGAGCGATATCACCGGCCCCTTTTTCGTATGTGGGATCCGGGAGTCGAACTCGGGCCCTCGCGCTTGCCGGGCAGGCGCTTAAGCCGCTGAGCCATCTCACCGGCCCATTTCAAATATTTTTGAAGTGAATGTTGAAACAACAATGCTTACAGACTTAGATTTACTATTCTTTGCTTTATAATTTTTAGCTTTATGGAATAAAAACATTTTGGCAGATAGTTCTTTAAAAAAATAAATCTGCAAAATTACATTTGGAAAGATAGCTTAACTGACAAAGTGCAGAAAAGGAGTCTTTCAATCAACAGTTATTTCATAGTTTTTCAGAAAACCAGCAAAGTTCCTATAAACTTCAAGTATATAGCTGTGTAAAGCAAATTTTTTTTTTAATGTGGGTACCGGGAGCCAGCCTCAGAACCTCACGCTTGCCAGCAAGCGCTTGTGCCACTGAGCGATATCACTGGCTCTTTTTTTTCCCTTTATGTGGGTACCGGGAGTCGAACTCAGGACCTTGCGCTTGCTGAGCAGGTGCTTATGCCGCTGAGCTATCTCACCAGCCCATGTGTAAAGCAAATTTTAAACTACAGTTCTTGGTGACACCATGTACTAATGAGGACTAAGCAAAGATTGATTTTCATCTAGTTAATAAACACTCTACTTTGTTTTTAATTTGTGTACTATAGGCCATATCCCTAAACTTGGCCAATGTCTTACAAATAGATTTTACTGATAGAAAGGGACTTGCAAGTATGTGAGAGCAGAAATCAATTACTATGGGAAGAAAGCCAAGTTAAAGTATATGCTAGTCAACTTCGATTGTGAAGGGGAATATCAGTGTTGCAGTGCAAAAACGTTTCTATTACTGATTTTGAGGTCTGAGTTCTTATGCTAATTGAATGTGCTGCCCTTAACAAATTATTTAAATTTTCTGTAAAAGACCTTTGCCATTTTTAAAAAGAAGAAATTGAACAAGTCAGTCACTTTTTAAAACAAGAACAAACATAATAAATAATAAAAATATATAAATGGATTTACAACTGGCCACCAAAGTTTTCCCAAGATTATTTATTTTAAAAATTTTTCTAAAAGCAGATCTGCAGCCCAGAAAATGCTGCTAAAAAGATTTCACCTAATTATGAAAATAATTACTTTTAAACACAAACATGTTTTCAATTACACAAAGGAAACAAGCCCAATGTCTGTCAAACCTCTGGCAACTGTTCTTCCCATGATAGGTTTCAGACATCCGTTTTTAATAATTAAACAATGAAAATTAAACATGTAAATACAAATAGATAATAAAAAGACATGATATCTGTGTGAAATAGAGGTGGCTGCCACCTTTGATTTGTTCCTACAGTTCAGGGACTCTTATTTTTCTCTACATTTCTACAGAATAAATATACACGCTCTTCCCAGTATAGAATTAGTTTAGAATAGTTAGGTAAATGTTAAAGTAGCAGGTCCCATCGAAACAATACGTAGTCTCCATTACTCAAGTGTTTAAGGTACCATGATAATCAGTGGAGAATATGAAGCTGATTCCCTTTCAATAGTTCAACTCAAGTACTACTGAGTTACAACTAGAGATAGAAAAGGTAGGTATTCCCCAGTTATTAAACTCCTTCAAATTAAACACAGTGAAGTTGTATACGGTTTTCCAGATTTTTCATTCTGTCACTTCTAATAGTTACTGAAAATTCTAAATCACCTGGCTACAATTATAAAACTATTCCATTTTGAGGATTACTGACATAGTTTCCTGAGGTATCTGTCAAATATTCACAAGCCATGATAGAATTCTGGTGATTTTAAATATTCTGGCATATTAAAACTGAAACTTCCCTAGCTATCAGAGCCTTAAAAATAATCTAATGGGGCCGGTGAGATGACTCAGCGGCGTAAGCGCCTGCCTGACAAGCGCGAGGGCCCAAGTTCAACTCCCGGATCCCACATACGAAAAAAGGGCCGGTGATATCGCTCAGTGGCACGGGCGCCTGCTGGCACGCGAGGTCCTGAGGTCGACCCCCGGTACCCACACACAAAAAAAAAAAAGTCACCATTTAAGTACCAAGAAAATATGCATAGCCCAAAATCAGAAATCTGAAATAACAAACTCCCCACCCACCACGAAATAAAACTGATTCAGAACCTAAAGCTGGTGACTTAATTTTTAGCACATCTGAAAAAACAGTTTTCAATGCTCTATGGTTGGGTATATGGTAAAAGTTAAAAACAAAAAAAACCTTACAAGGACAGAACTATAATGCCACATTTAAAAAAGAACATATTTTAGATGAACATTTTAAATAACTAAACAGAACAACTACACTCACTAATCAGTGACTTCTCATTACTAGTGTGGCATTCCCAAAATACCTACTTACTTGCAACTTTTGGGTTAAAACTGCCCTTCAGTGCTAATGGACAACATGATGACTTAGAATTTGGAAGAATACATAATTTGTCAAAGATGGTCAAGTAACAAGTCAAAAGAGCAAAGTGAAGACAGCTTAGAACCAGAGTCCCGTACCAAGCCTGGGCTGTTCTGCCTCACCAGAGCCATTCTCTCATCCAACATCTCTACAATTTAAGCAGCATCTCTTGTTGCAGAAGGCAGCATGACACTAATGCCTGCCTCAGCCTGCCACCAAACGTTTCATCAACATGAAAGACCTGGCTCTTTCCCTGCTGCTGACACAAACCCTGTACACCATCTTAGAAATCAATTCCTACTTCTTCAACGAAGCCTCCCCAACAATTAAGGCTGCATTGATGTCTCAGATTCCACTACCACACAGATAGTTACCTACCACCTTCACACATGATTTGAATCTTGTATCGTCAAGTACCCTCTACCTGGAAATAGTAGCCAAGTTTTATACTTTTTTTGTATTTCTACATGGACTGGTTCATTGTTGGGCAAACAGGAGCTGATGTAACACTGTAACTGGTTTCATTCTTTATTTTTAATGTTTAGAATATTTAGGGGAACTTAAATTTTTTATTGTTGTAACTGGGTAAGAGATACACTAGTAATTAAAATGCTAGTAACTTAAAAATGATTAAGAACAAAGCAAAGCAAAACAGAATTATATTCTAATATGCTATCCTGAATGGAAGAAAAAGTGTACAGATATTGAACACTGAAGTGTTTCACACGTCGGTATCTCGTAGAAGGAAAAGACTAAAAATTGCCGCTCTGGATTGCCTACTACCTACCGTAATTAAATGAACAAATATCATGAACCTCACCCTGTGCAAATCACTAGTAGGTGCTCTCAAACTTATGTGAACTAACCTCACGTTGTCAACTGTTAACTTCACTAAATCCATACCCACAAACTGAGACCTGGTTACTTGTCTAGAGCACAGAATGTTTTTGGTTTCAAGAGAACACAGCCAAAAAATCTTGATGGGTATCTATAAATTCATGTATCAACCTTGCTAAAAACTAGAGAATGAATACCTTACTGGTAAAAGTACATGATTGACACCACCGTGCCATGTCATACCTTAAAGGCCATGGCAAGAGATAAAAGTTCTGTAACACAATAAGGGACTATTCTATTTGAATCAGGAGAGGAACAAACTCTTTTTAACATCATCTCTAGAGCCCAAATTGAAACAACACATTAAAAAGAGTGACTCCCTAGAAGACAGTTTATCTCAAAAATGTTATACAGGATCTTAAAACCCAACAGTTCTGAAACCTTCAAGGGTGGCAGTACAAAACCAGAAGTATTCTGGCATAAAACTTGTATTACCTTATATATACCTAACATTTTCCCCCAGAAATAAAAATGTGACAGATTAAGAGGGTAAATATCTTTCCTTGAACAATTCTTTTTCACGGAAAGTATATCTGTGATACATGATATGCTTACACAATATTAATGATCAGTTCTCAAATATTAAGTACTCTATTAATATAAAGCACAATTTTGATGTGTGTATCTGTTTATCAGTCAAAATAAGTAATTGCCATAAGCAGTTAAGAGTGGCTTTATCCCTTATGCTCTCATTATCATTCAAAAATTTTTAACCTCTTTACTTTTAGAATATAAAATCAGAAGTTTTACTATGGTGTTGGACTTTATAGCACCATAATTTCAGAGGTCATTTTCTTCTTTTTCTTCTTATATTTCTATACCATATGATAATTTGATAACTATCCTATTAAGTAACATGCTTTCAAACAATAACTAGGTATAATACTCCACCATCCTTATAAAGCTCAATATTACAAGGCATCCATCTGATTAAAAAATTTTTAAATTATGATAAAGACTAACGTTTTCTCATAGAAATTTCCAAGCCTAGTAAATATTTTGTTACCCAACACCCCAGCCCCCAACACCCTGAAGGCATGAGTTCTCAAAAGGCTTTAACCGAACCTACCTGCTATAGGGATCCCTCCCAGACCTGTGCTGTGCTGTGGCGGGAGATTCAAGTCCAAGAAATGACTATTTGAGGTGGGGTTTGCTGTGTGGTTCAAGTGCATGACGCTATTGCGTGGAAAGGCCATCCAAGGATAGCGGGCTGCCTGGCCTGGAAAACTGAAAGAATTATAAACCGCTCGGTGCTGCTGAAACTGAGGGAACCTCTGTGGCAAGACTGAAAAGGTACTATTGAGAGAGTTGGCATTTGCAGGTGCAGCAGGATGCAGGAATCCAGAGCCTGGGCCTTTGGCAGTTGTAGTGTGTGAAGAGGAGTTCTGAAGAGATGTGGGCGAAAGGGAAGGTTGGTCTTGGACGGACAGTTCCTTCTCAATCAGGTCTGCTAAGGCTTTTCTAGTAACATCAAAGGGATCAAAACCCAAGTCATCCTCTGGTTGTTTAGAAGAACCAAAGCCAAATGCTGCTTGCCAGTCTGTAGAGGATGACACTGGGATAGTTTCTGTTGGGAAGAGAAATAGTGATGAATATAAAATATACAGTTAACTTTCACACTTCATTAGGATCCACACCAGTGCAAGTTAAGCATGTCACATAACAAGATAAAAGCAAGTGTTATGGCTTGTGTCTAGATGTCCCCCCAAAGCCTCATGTGGTCATAGGTGGGGCTTTTTCAGAGGTGGCTGGATCTAGAGTGTGTGACACTGGGACTGATTCATGATGCAATGCTAGGATCAAGGGCACTAGGATTAAGGGTGTGAGCACTATGTGCCCTAAGTGGCCTGGATGAGATATAAGGGACAGAAAGAGCTGTAGTCATCCCTTGTTGCTTTGCTACCTTCTGCCCACTATGAACTGTTTCTTCCCTGCAAGGCCCCTTTGCTGTGCCACCCTGCCTTGGAGTCAGCTGACTACGAACTGAAACCTCTATAAACTGTGAGATAAATAAACCTTTCCTCCTTTAACTTAGGGTGTTGGGTATTATCTCTCACCAACAAGAAAATTAACTAAGACAGAATTTGGTACCATAGAAGTGGGGTCATTGCTGTGACTGTACCTGGCCATGTACTGAAAGAGCCTTTGGAACTGACTTGTGGGAAGGGGGAAGAGTTAGGAAAGGTTCTGAGATGCTGACTGAAAAAGCAGAGCCGGAACACCTTAGGCTGTACTGTATGGGAGATTCTGGTCAGAGCCCAGAAGACCAGAAAGCCAGTAAAGAACAGGCACAGGAGGTTTCCGCTGTGAAGAAGGACTGCACTGGCTGTTGGACTCCAGATGATGTGTGTAATGCCTTGGCAGAGTTTGTCTGCATTTTGCTTGTGTCGAGAGACTTTGCTTGAGACTGAGAATAAGGGCGGTGGACTAATTCGTCTGGCAGAGTAAGTTTCAAGGCAGTCTAATGTTGAGGCACTGGCATGGCTGCTGTTGAGGGCTTTTAGCCAGATTCATGGTGAGAATCAGGAACAAAGAACCCAGCAGCATGATTTAAAACACTGTGAGTTTGGCCAGAAAGAAAACTCTGGTAAAGCTGTGTACTGAAAAGACAGAGCAGAGATCCTGACTGCTGAGAAGGAACAGGAGAACAGAAAAAATGGCCTGAGGGCATCACAAGAAGCAGCAGGGTCCCACCCTTTGCAGCCTCAAAATTGCAGAAGTGAAAGACTTTGCTTTGAGAAGACAGCCCCAGGGCATCATGTTCCAGAATGGCTATGGGCTAGGGAAGTTGTTCCTCAGGATTTGATTCCTAAGCAGTCAACCCCTACAGCCAAGAGAGAAGGAAGCCTGGCTACTGCTCCAGCTGGCAGCAGACTTTGACATCATCCATGTGGTGCAGGCTTTGGGCACTTGTAAGAGTTACCGGCTCAGGAAGGCTTCCAAACAGATTTCATGAGAAGGCCTGGGAAGTCAGCCAGTGTGCCCCTGAGAGGGCAGTGTGTGAAGCTGTGAGTATGAAGCCAAAGGTGCAGTGGAGACCCCAAAGGTTTGGAGAAGCCAGGAACATGGATTGTCCAAGGAAAGCTGCAAGGAATGAGCAAAGCCAGCCAAAGAAAGAAGCCATGGGAGCTACAAGCACCAGAAGTGCTAAAGGAGTGGAGCCACTCAACTTGGAGTTCACATCTTGCCACAGACTGCCTCGGATGCTGCACATGCAACTACAGGACTTAATGTTTGCCCTGCTGAATTTTGGTCTTGCTTTGTTCCCATCCCTTGCTCTATTCCGTTTGTAACTTTTGGAATGGAAATGTCTATCTTGTGCCATTGAATGTTGGAAGTGTTTAACTTTCTTTTCATTTGTACAGGGGCTTGCAGCTAAGAGTTTGCCTTAAAGCTCAGGAGAATTTGGACTTGGACTTTTCAGCAATGCTGAAACTGTCAGGACTTTGGCAACTATTGGAGATGGACTAAATGCCTTTTGCATAAAGAGACGTGCATGTGTCTTTGGGTACCCAGGGGTGGAATGTTATGGCTTGTGTCTAGATGTACCCCCAGTGCCTTATGCAATCATAGGTGGGGCTTTTTCAGAGGTGGCTGGATCTAGAGTGTGTGACGCTGGATTTGACTGATGGTGCAATGCTAGGATCAAGGGCACTAGGATTAAGGATGTGAGTGTTACCTGCCCTAAGTAGCCTGGATAAGACATAAGGGATAGAAAGAGCTGTGGGTGCTCCTTTGTTGCTTTGCTACCTTCTGCCTGCATGAACTGTTTTTCCTCTGCAATGCCACCATGCCACCCTGCCTTGGAGCCAGCTAATTATGGGCTGAAACCTCTACAAACTGTGAGCTAAATAAATCTTTCCCCCTTTAACTCTGGATGTCGGTTATTTTGTCTCAGCAACGAGAGAAAAGAAACAAGACAGCAAGTATATGCAAAATCTTTGTGATGTTTTAGCACAGAAAGTTCATTTATTACAAAGGACATCATATACTCCTAACAGTAATTTCACTCTTAAATTCCTAACTTCAAAAACTGATCAATATAGATGGTTTTGCTAATCAAAAGGAAAAAAAAACCCTTGATCCAAATTATACTCAGCTACTCACAATCAAAACCAGCCAAAGTCATTTAAATGAAATAAAGTAATAAACAAAATCTAACAAATTTTCATGAGTAAAACTTATTTTTAATTGTATTTATCAAAGACAAAGTACAAACAAATGACAGTGTCTTATATACTGAGAAAAAAATTTAATGAAAAAAATGTGGTAGTATTTTTAATTATCTGCTTCAGAGGTGCTACAGTGAATGTTAATTTAAAACTTTCACATCAATAAGAGAATTTAAAATGAGTAAAAATGGAAATAACTAAAAAATGCAATAATATAACTTTTACTACCAAATAACTTCTTACCTCTTTATCAGTTGTGGAGAAAAATTTTATCTACACAAATACAGATCAGACTAAAAAGCTAAGTCCTCAATAATTACCAGAGGAATAAACTTTTTGATACTGGGAAAATGATATTATCCTTCATTTCTGGAGCAATCTGTGTTTTAACACGGTAAGTTTTAGGTCCTTCAACAATTTACCATTTAATTTCATACAGTTTAAATGTTTACATTTTTATAAAAAGGGAGTACAAGAGGAAAAGGATAAACATGCACCCACCAATGGGCATCACATTAGTCTATCAACAGTATATCAACAGTGTAATTACTATGGGGACTGCTACATACCTGATGTAAAGAGGCTCTGTGGTTCTGGTGCTGTTGGCCAGTCACTGGATGTCTGAGGGGAGCTGGGAAAAGGAGGAAGCCCACTTGGGATAGGGTTGGGATGGCGAAAATTGTCTGAGAATAATGACTGTGACTCTGTTACCGCCCCTTCAAAAGGGGACCGTGCACTGTGATTGGATGAACTGATGGGGATGACTGGATTGGATTTTGATAAACCAGGTGGTGGTGAAGGTGTATCACTGTTAGATATCTAAATAAAAAAGAAAAAGAAAATAATCAATACACAAGAAAATAACCAATATATTTTAATAAGCAATAATGAAAAAGATCTGCAACTAAATATATTAGGATAGTGGTCTTCAAACTAGGGAACTTGCAAACTTTTTAACGAAAGCAGGAGTTTCAGAAAATCAGTTTAACCATTAACTTATACTGGTACTCCTTTTTTTAAAAATAAGTAACATGCCTGAAAAGACAAAAGCAATTTCCACATTTTTTGTAATATTACTCCTCTTACTTTATAAACACAATAATATATCTTATTCTCTGAGATTTCACTATAGTATCTTTGCTTGAGCACAAACTTTCCAGAGACCAAAGACAATTTATTAGAAATGTTTCAACTGGTAAGAATAGAATGACAGACTCTAATGACTAGATCTTTCTACAAACTAGATGATTCCCAATATTTTAGTTAACAAAACTGACAGAAGATCTACTCAAGCTGTTCCCAGACAGATGATCAAAAATCATTTTCATGATAAATCTTTATATAATTCTTAGGTATCTAATTCAGAAAGAATTCAAAGATTTGAGGGATAGTGATAGAATACTTTTCCTCCTTCCATCAACTTATTTATAGAAACAAGATTTCTCAGCAGTTACCTCTTAGAAAACTGAAAAACACGAAAAGGATTGTAACTAAAACTTGCCTCATTTTACCAATAAGTGGTGTTCATCTAAGGACATGTGAAAACTAATTTTCAAGTGGCCCAATTCATCTCATAACTACAGTATTTATAATAAATGATTACTTTTTATCAAAGTCTACTTATATACTGCTTTGATCAACTTAATAAAAATTCAGAAGAAAAACTGGCATTTAAATCAAAACCAGGGCCGGTGAGATGGCTCAGCGGCTTAAGCGCCTGCTTGGCAAGCGCGAGGGCCCGAGTTCGACTCCCAGAACCCACATACGAAAAAGGGGCCGGTGATATCGCTCAGTGGCACGGGCGCCTGCTGGCGCGCGAGGTCCTGAGGTCGACCCCCCGGTACCCACAAAAAAAAAAAAAAAAAAAAAAAAAAAAAAATCAAAACCATTCTTATTTAAAATGCCCATTCTTACTTGAGGGTATGCTTTTCCAACAAAAACTATCTCACATAAAGATAAAACTCTGTAATGGCAACAGAAAAATGAGTTTAAGAAGAAAAAAGAATGATGTAAAATTTCTGACTTGAAGAGCTTGTGTATTTTTTCGAAATGGATGATGGGGTATCAAAATGTGGTATGAGCAAAACATTATGACAAGTATCACAACATTAAATTCATTATACTTATTTACAGAGCAATACACACTTTTACTTAAAAACTTAAAAAACACAGTTAGATTTTTTTTCACCCATACTATGGGAAACTGTCTATTCTTTATGGAAGAGCCTAAAACTACTTCATTTTACCAATGTAAGAAGATGTACAGAAATTCAGCTAGTGAAAAACTAGCAGAAAAAGGGTTGCCTAAGCAATAAGATGACACAATGCATGCCGGCCAGTCCTTCCCTCACTCAGCTTCACAGGGGATGCAAGTTCGAATAGTTCATTGCGGGGAAGAAAGAAGGAGCACTGTTACAATAAGTACACTGCATGAAAACTGCATGGAGACAGGGAGAATGTATTCAGGGAAAACAACTCTTAAAAGCAAGAACACATAAGGCACGCAGGCTTGGGACCATTTGGGTAGAGTCATCAGGTCAGTAACTGTAGCAGACTATAAGATATTGATGTGCTCCCATACAGTACGATAATACATGGTCCTGATGATAATTTTGAGTCATCAAGAAAAGGTTAAACTATAGTCTACATATTGTGCAGGAAAAGAAGTCTAATAGTAATACATTTAACAAACTTGTCCATCAGAGGTGTTTTAAATTATGTCAGTATTTAAAGTACTTCTCACTATTTAGAATGTTCACTTGCATAGAATACCTTGTTTTCAGGATACCTGCGATAAAGTGATATTTTATTCAAATCTTACCTGCTGGGAATTATCACCATTCCCTATACTGAGAGGATCTGAAGGTTTGTCAATGGGGCTGTAAAGAGAAAACAAATTAAATTTAAAAAGTCACTCTGCCATAAAACAAATAAAACTCCTCAGAAGCCAGAAACAGAGGCATTTTATTATCTTAGCTGTTTACTACTGAGGCACTATTATATAAAACATTAGGCTAGATGTTGAAGACACAAAAAAGTATAAGATCCCTACCCTTGATCAGTGCCCTGTAAGGAACTTACATTCTAACTAAATTGTCCAAAACAATAGCTGAAGTGGTAGTTTATGAAAAAATTACTGCTTAAACAGACAATACTTCAATTGGTCAAAAATCTAATTCATCATTTACTTTTGTGCATCTCATAAACATAATCCTCATTAAAGTTTTTTCTTAGATGTTCGACAGAAGGGCCTAAAAGTTATTAAAATATTCCCTATAGATTTTTTTTCTTTTTTCAGCACTGGGGATTGAACCCTGGGCTTCCTGTGTGCTAAGCAAGCACACTACCACAGAGCTACATCCCTGGCTCGCTTTATTTTGAGACAGGGTCTCACTTAGTTACCCAGGCTGGACTCAGACTTGAGATCCTCCTGCCTCAGCCTCCTGAGTAACTGGGATTACAGGTATGCATCACTATACCCAGCTCCTACAGCAGTGGTGGTGAACGTGCCTCAGCGGGGTATATCACTAAAAGTTCTAAACGGTTCACCATTATTCTTCTATAGATTCTTAAGAGCCATAAATTTCATACAATACTTCTAAATACTAGTCCCAACCCTAGAGAAGGCATATGTGTATGAAGTGTGAATAAATATTTAAATTTTTAAAACTTAATAGCAAATGACACATTGCCATTAATTCCCCTCAAAATATTCTCCCTCATTTCAAACACGCTCCATTGTTCTTGCCACTTTCTGAAGCAGTTGTAGAAGTTCTCTTTCACAAGTATCTTTCTCTCTCTTTTTGTTGTTTTGTTTTGTTTTTCAGACAGGGTCTCGCTATGTAGTTCAGGCTGGCCTTGAAGTCACTGTGTAGCCCAGGCTGGCCTACAACTCCTGCAATCCTCCTGCCTCAGCTTCCTGAGTGCTGGGATCATAGGTGTGCATCACCATGCCCAGCTCATTAAGTGTCTTTAGTTGCATTGTTATAGCTGCCTTGATATCCTGTATCCTCCCAAAACGCTTACCCTTCAAGGTCATTTTGACTTTGAGGAAAAGCCAGAAATTGCATAGTGTCAGGTCTGGTGAATAAGGTGGATGAGGACACACCGTAACATTTTTATAAGCCTGCCTTTCCATTGGATGGCACTCAAGAGTGACACATAAAGACACTCACAAAAGAGGAGTTCCAGAACTGCTTCACAAGTGGCAAGACCTGTAATCCCAGTACTTGGGAGGCTGAGGCAGGAGGATCACCCGTGAATTCAAGGCAAGCCTGGGCTACAGAGTGAGTTCAAGGCCAGCCTGAACTATATAGTGTGACCCTGTCTCAAAAGAAAGAAAGAGAGAGAGAGAGAGAGAGAGAGGGAGGGAGAGAAAAAGAAAGAGAGAAGGAGAGGGAGGGAGAGAGGAAGGGAAGGAAGGAAGCAAGAAAGGAACGAAGGAAGAAAGGAACGAAGGAAGGAAGGAAGGAGAAAGCAAGCCAGCAAGCAGGCAGGCAGGCTAGAATAATGGGGTAAATGTGTTTGAAGCAAGGAGGAGTAATCTGAGGGGGATTCATGGCAATGTGTCCTTTACTATAATAAATTTTAAAAATTTAAACATTTGGCATATATTTTGATCATACTTCATGTATGTACACACACATACATAAGTAAAACACATTTTTGTACAAACTACTACTCACAAACATTAACATTTTATTCCTAGAAAATGCAGTATCATGGTAAAGGCAGAAAATGCTAACTTCAAGTCCATTTTAACTCATCTGACTTAAAAGACAAAAAAAAAAATCTCTGTAAGCATTATAACACTGACCTAGTGACATAATTTCCATAATTAACTCACCACATGGACAAAGGATAAGTATTACTACCCAAATAGATGTACAGTAAAATAAAGAGTCCATATTTCTCAAAATTATTTGCTGGAAATAGAAAGTTACCTTACAAAGAGATAACTTACTGGGTTAAGTGAGCAATAGAACCCAATATGAATCTGAGGTATATCATCTGCTGAGAAACTGCTAAGAGGCTCTTGATTCCAGCAAACAGATTATGTGCCAGGGCCAGCTATCAAAATTAATTGCTTAAACAAAATGCTTATAGTCTTCAGAAAAAAGCAAAGCTACCATAAATGTGACAACTGGGTAAAGCTTCGTAGAAGAGTTCAAATTTAAGTAGGTCTTAAAAAAGATTTACATATTAGAAGGAAGGAGAGGAGAAAGGACAGCAGAAGAGGTAACAACAGCAGAAGTGTCAAGGGTCAAAAGGTTGCCAAAAAAGTTGTGGGTTTAGTGATCCATCAAATTAGCTAATGAACAGGATGGTTTGAATAACAATGGGAAGCAAGGACAGAAAGGCTGAGGCCAGACTCCAAAGGCCAATGGAAATATATAAGCACAGAAATGACCTAAAAAAGCAGTATTTTAGAAAGAACAGGATGGGACATAATTAGAGATAATGTGAGATAAACTTGCACTGTTCTAATGGGAATAATGGCTTCAAGTTGAGAGGAAGAGGTATTAACAGAAACTTAAAAAAAAAAAAAAAAAGCACTATCACAAATGAACAATTTTAGTGTCTGAATCCTGGCTCATCTTTCCCGCCACCACCATTAAAGAACACTAAATAATAATTTTCAATGAAAGTGAGGTCAGTCTTGCCAATGTCCAGGGCATTATAAGAAAATATGACTGCATAAAGAATAAGTCTTAAGAATGTTTCTGGATGATAGCTAATTAGAATAATTTATATCATCATGTCCAGGATCTCAACTGCATTTTTACAAGCACTGATTCATCATACCTTAAGTTCTACCTGGTAAAGCTTTATCAAACATGTTTAAAAATTTCTGTATCAGTGTCATCAATTCAAAAATAGCTGCTGAACAATCAGGATTATGGCAAGATCCTAGTAAGCTTATGTTCCACTCAATTCTATTGCAGTCTTCTCAATTTATTTAATAATTAACCATTCAAGAAACATTACAGGGCCAGTGAGATAGCTCAGTGGCTTAAGCACCTGCCTGGCAAGCATGAGATCCTGAGTTCGACTCCCGGAACCCACATAAAGGAAAAAAAAGGGGCTGGTGATGTCGCTCAGCGGCACAAGCGCCTGCTGGCAAGTGCAAGGTCCTGAGGTCGACTCCCGGTACCCACAAAAAAAAAAAAAAAGAAACATTACAAATGTCTAAAGATATGACCAGAAATCACCTTATTTTCTGTATAGACTATAACAAGTCAGTGATAATTAAACCTGACGTACGTACAACTAACAGTGGGAAAGAACTATCAAAAGAAAACAAAGACATATGTATATTGCCATAGAAAGAAAATGTATTTACAAATTCCCACAAATATGAATTAGATCTCTAATGGCTACACAAAAAAGGGGTATCTCAGGGCAACTGCTAACAGGTCAGAGTTCTCACCATTGTGCTGGCATCAGATGTACAACCTTCCTTCTTGCCAAACTGTACCTGCTTAAGCTGACAAATCTGTTTTACTTTCAATATTCACCCACCATTATCATACCAACTCGATAACTGTTTAAAAAAAAAAAAAGGGCCAGTGAGATAGCTCAGCGGCATAAGCGCCTGCCTGGCAAGTGCGAGGTCCTGAGTTCAACTCCCGGTACCCGCATATAAAAAAAAATAAAATTAAATTAAAAAAAAAAGGAAAAACAAATTTTAATAAACTGTGCTTACTTGTGAAGACAGAGACCTATTCTATGGACTGCTCCCTAGTCGTGACCTACCTGCGAGGTCCCAAGGATCCCAGATGTAAGAAGTCTGGTTGTATTAAGATAAACAGCACAGGCTTTTAAAATTTAAAAACAGGTACACAAAAACCCTACAGGCTTTCTGAAGGCTTTCTTTGCCACACTGAAAAACTTTCACTGTGAAGCTAAGGTTTAGCTATTCATTCCACCTTCAATGGGAAACACTGTTGTCTACCATCTGTGCAGCACACACAAAGCAATGGGGCAGAAGTTGCCTAGCAAGGGCAAAGACTAGAAAGCTGTCTGAAAAGTAAAGGATGCCAATTTGGTTTGTGAAGGATAGAAGAATAGGGAAACAGATAATATAAACTGAACTAAGCCAAAGAATAAGAGGGGCAGCATCAGAGGCTGACAACAATTTCTGAAAAAGTTGAGTTGGAAGACCAACTCTCCTATTGGTCACTCCAGTCCTGACAGTAGTCCTAACCAAGAGAGAAAGAGCAATCAAGACACTCAAGGCCATAGAGACTACACAGCTGATTAAGAAGCGCTGGATTCAAGTGGAACTAAGAAGTACTAAGTGGGACTTAGATCTAATAACACCACCAAGATACTATTTTGAGAGGATAATATGTGCATAAATCTCTGCAGATAAAATTTCATAAACATTTTCATACACTGTCTCATTGATTTTTTTTTTAAGTTCTAGTCCTAAATAGTTCTGAAACCTATGGTGAAATTACAGACTTCTTAGTAAAAATTTTTGCAGTATCTCAGTCTACGAAGTTCTAGGCTTTTATTCTTGCAATTTTTCTTGTAAAACTGCTATTTGCATGGGAAAGGGACCAAGAGATAGAGGGAGGGGAGATGGAGAGAAGGGGAAGTAAAAGAATTAAGGTGTATTATGTACATGTACCAACTTCCAATAATGAATACTGCAAACATGCACTAAGAAAATTAATATTAAAACTCTGCTACTTGCTACCTAGGAATGCCAAGAAATAGGAAAATAGAACCTTTCTTTGAAGTTTATTTTTTCCCAGAAAAGTTTAATTTTCAACTTACCGGAAGGAAGGAAGGAAGGAAGGAAGGAAGGAAGGAAGGAAGGAAGGAAAAGGCAGGCAGGCAGAGAGAGAGAAAAAGAAAAAAATAAAAAGGGAAGAGGAAGAGGAAGAGGAAGAGGAAGAAAGAAAGAAAGAAAGAAAGAAAAGAAAGAAAGAAAGAAAGAAAGAAAAGAAAGAAAGAAAGAAAGAAAGAAAAAGAAAATATGTTTACAAAATAAAAGACGAGCCAGGCAAAAGTGGTGCACACCTGTAATCCTGGCACTGAAGAGGCTGAGGCAGGAGAATTGCCATAGAGTTCAAGGCCAGCCTGAGCTACACAGTGAATTCAAGGCCAGCCTGAACTACAAAGCAAGTACCTTTCTCAAAAAACAAAAACAAAACAAAACGAACAATAACAACAAAACCCTATCTCTTGGGTAAGACCATAGAAAGAACAAAAAGAGCTGCCTGCTCATCACTAACTTGGCAACTTCCCTGTAGTAAGAAGCCTTACTTAAAAATCCATCCCTACCACCTGCTTGTAATAAAGACAAAGTCAATAAAATAGTAGGCAATCTATTAATAATTGATTACAAATTATGTAAAAGCTGAATACTTGTTACAAATGTCAACCAATTCCAATATTCATTTCCAATACAAAGGGGGAAAGCTCAACAAATTAGAAATATCAAGGTATTTTCATATTATGATTTAAAAGTTATCTCAAATAAATGATCAAAATCATACTTGAGGGCCGGTGAGATAGCTCAGTGGCATAAGCACCTGCCCGGCAAGCGTGAGGTCCTGAGTTCGACTCCTGGAACCCACACAAAGGAAAAAAAGGGCCGGTGATATTGCTCAGCGGCACAAGCGCTTGCTGGCAAGTGTGAGGTCCTGAAGTCAACTCATGGTATCCACTTAAAAAAAAAAGAATGGGCCGGTGAGATAGCTCAGCAGCATAAGTGCCTGCCTGGCAAGCGCAAGGTCCTGAGTTCGACTCCCGGTACCCACATACGAAAAAAGGGCCGGTGATACCGCTCAGCGGCACGGGCACCTGCTGGTGCGCGAGGTCCTGAATTCGACCCCTGGTACCCACACACACAAAAAAAAATCATACTTGAGTGACTAAAATACCAGAGCTATTCACATCAAAGAAAAGAACAAGTCAAAAACGCCTGCTAGCACTGCTAGTCTAACACTGCTCTTTAACTTTTAGCATGGGGATTCTCAAACACAAGCAGTGGTGGAAGATCCGTAAACAATCAAACAGGAAAAAATATTTTAAAAATCTCCCCCGAGAGGCACAAAACACTTAGATATGCCATGCTGGTGGCTGGGAGGACTCCATATTGTAGAATATAAATTCTTCCAAAACTTACTTATAAATTCAATGCATTTTGAAACACAGATAACTGATCACCTAGTTGGGAAAAATTAGATCTCTGTAATTTACAAAGAAACACAAACACATAAAACATGGGAGACTTAGGAATTTAACAATGTATAAAAAGTTCTCTACTAGTCACATACAAATTAAAATGAGACACTGGTCTTTCTTTTTATCAACACTAGGAGGAAAAAAATTCAGGAAACAGGTACTCTCAAACTCTTAGACCAAGCAGTTCTATTTTTAGGAACAATCAATGTTAAAACATTTACATGAAAAGACATTCAGCACAGAGTTATAAATAATACCAATAAAATGAAAATAATAGAGGAATACAGAAGACTGGCTTAATAGATTTGAAATATTCACTTTCTGTGAAAACTCCTGGGTACTAAGATCACATAAAATATTTATTTTCTTCAGTATGCTATCATACTTTTTTTCACATTTCTTTTTTTTTTTTTTATTTTAAAGAGAAGAAAAAACAAAACAAATCAAAAGAAGAACAAATTTTCAAACCAACATAATAGGAGGGTAACAATGGTTAATACATTACGTATTACTATCTTTAAGTTAGTTATTCAGGACACCAGACATTAGCATTCAATTGTCCAAACATTATTGGCACAAACCTTACTCTTCAATGAACTAAGTAAAAATGGTAGTGTATCTATCTTAACTTTTTTTCACATTTCTGTCAACAAACATTTTTTTTATATTCAGAAAACAATGAATGTTATCCCAAAGAAATAATCTAAATTTTAAAGTTCTGCTCTGCAAACTCTAGGGGCTATAATACAGAGTATGACTTTAACTATACTGACAACATTTTTAATGAGAATGATGATGTATATAAATATTGAATGTTGAATGCATCTGATGTAAATATTTCAATAGCCTCATTCTTATATCAAGCACTACAGAAGTAGGAACCAATAAGATAAGTAATCGCATCTGGTTCATCATGAACATGTAGGGCTAGAAAAGTTTAGGTCACAGGAAAAGGTCAAAGTTTATTACTCAGAAAGATTTCCGTTTGGCTTTAGCCTTTATTACTAACCTTGATATAAACAAATCTCACACAGTTTATAGTAATTTTATGTTTTGTGGCCTATTCATGTATTTATGAGGTATGATCAAAATACACAATGAATGTTTAAACATTAATATTAATATGGTAAGACATATTGACACTAACCCCCTCAAACTATTCCCTCTCACTTCCAACACACTTATTTCACAGTTTTGGGCACTTTCTGAAGCATTTCTGGAAGCCCTCTTTTTGAGTGTCTTTACAAGGTGTGATGAAATATTATGGTGAATGCTGCAGCCCAGTGCCATCTAATGGAAAGGCAGGCTTGTAAAAATATTACAGTGCGTTCTCATTCACTTATTCATGGGATCTGGTACCATGCAATTTCTGGCTTGTCCCTGAAGTCAAAACAACCATGAAAGGCAAATATTTGGAATCCACTGAGGTTGCCTTGGCAGTGTATCTAAAGATACTCATGAAAGAGGACTTCCAGAACTGCTTCAGAAAGTGGTAAGATAATGGGTAAGTGTGTTTGAAGTGAGGGGGAGAATCTCGAGGGGGATTAATGTGCTTTTTATTGTGGTACATTTTTAAAATTTAAGCATTCACCATATTTTTAAATCACTGCATATATTTATATAAATAAGTATTTAAATTTAAATAGTCTTTAACATTTAAATAATCTTCACCATCAAAAGGAGTAAAACAAGGGTTTGAAAAATTTAAACCTAAGAATATGGCACTGAAAAAATGGACTCCAACAATAACCTATATGGTTATTATTGGCGCTGTGTGAAAAATGGCTCTTACAGTATTTTACTACTAAATAAGACACTGAGTATAATATTAATATTTAACACAGAGGCATCAAAATATCAAATTTGATAAATATTTAAAATATTATTTGATATATATTAATAATATTTGATATAAATTTTTATTTGACATATTTAAAATATTAAATTTAACTGGATTAAAAGAAAAGAACAAAGATCTTAACATATTAAGCTTACAGAACATTCAGGAGAGTAAAATTCTAAAACTTTAACTTTATGATTTTCTCACAGGTCATAATCAAGTACAATACAATCCAAGATGTGAAGATCATCACAATGGAACAAGACTCAGTAATAAAGACTAGAAATCTGTTTACACGCTAACTCAGTATCATCAACCCAAAACCATGCTAGGGTAGAGGTCAGGAGAAAACTTGTCCCACAAAATGAGTATGAGTTGTGACTGAGATACTCTTCACTCAGAGGGTGTAAGACTTTGGTTATTCTTGGGACTAAATACCCTTGAATATCTATGTCATAGGTCTTCCCTCATTGTATGAGGGAGACCTCAATTAGGTGACAAGAACCTTTTTATACTCAACATTCCTTAACCTCCTTTCTAACAAGGAGAATATTCCCTGGGCTCAGGGTGGTCTGCAAACCACTGAAAGGTGAAGACCCAAAGAGGCTTGCCCGAAGTGTAAAGCAGGGAGCAGTAAACAGCAGATACTCAAACCCAGAAACTGTGAGCCTATGCTACCCCATAGCCAAACAATTGTGCATAAGTGATAGACCCTGTCGAGAAGGGTTTTATGTAAAAAAGAGGCAGCATGAAGAGAAGACTAAGAGATAGCAGAGTAAAAATGTCTGACTATATTAGCATCAGTACTTACGTATCATACCTCTGCAGTGGTGTCACTTTATTCTTATTCTTATCAACTGAACCAGTAGACAGCTGAAGAAAATTGGGATTTAATTTATACAATTCCTGAAGTAGCTTCTGTTCATATTCTTGGTGTTTACCCGCCTAATGAAAGGAAAAATTAAAACTGCAGTAGGATTCATAAAATGGCAGGTATAAAATACTGCATTACCTTCTGAATTATTAAAGGTATCCTAAATAAAACACAAAGTTTTCTCATGGAGTCAGAGAAAACAAGTCAGAGAAAACAAGTCAGAGAAACAATATACATATATATATATATTCCATAAATTAAGGCATTTCATTAACTTCTATTATACAGAAAAGCATATTAAGGAGAGGATAATTTCACTACCTCAGAAACTAAAGGTCCATTTTAGACCTCCTTGCAAGTTTTTCACATAATTAAATCTTCTAACAGGTAATTACTGAGTTTCTTGAAAATCACCCAAAATTTATCAATTGACCCCGTTTTATTTAGAAATTAACACTTTAACCATTTCTATATTCTTCATTATCTTGGCACAAACTAAAAATTATACAAATTTGTTTTTACTTTTTCCTTTCCTCTCACCAAGAATAACATAAAAATTAATGTATTTTAAACTCTGGACCAAGGGTTAGCAGTTTATAGCCACATGCTTGTTTTTGTAAATAAAATTTTATTGAGACATAATTATGCTCATTCATTTACACACTGTCTAGGGTTCTTTCTTGCTACAAAAGGCAGAGTGGAGTGTTACAAAAGAGATGGTGGAACAGCTGTGACACAGACTACATACCTAGAAATTCTAAGATATTTACTACATGGAAGTGGCCCTTTGCAGAAAGATTTGCTGACCCCACTCTACATGTAATGGGAAAATGCTGTATTTACCACAGATCGGCAGCTGCGTATCTGAAAGCACTATCACAAATATTGTGGGTGAATTCAGGCAAAAACAGATGTCAGAAGCTAATTAGACATAAGACTCAATGATCATGAAATTAGTTTAACTTTTTGCTGTTTGCAGGTATATAATGACTGGAAGGACATTTTTACTTACATTCAGGGATCTTTATTATTTTAAAATTCTGATTAAAACTTATGGCAAAACCAATGTGGAAGAGATCAAAACAGAAGCAAAATAAAAAACGCAGACATTCTCATTTAACTGAGCACAACTGTGTACTGCATACTGCACAACACATCATCCCTACTCTGAGAGGCTACTTGCTCATTTCAACTGGATCTCTAAATACACCTAAAATTGGAACTATGGAGTAATAAAGAATGATTTTCTAATTTTTGTCATGATGTAATTTATTCAAATTTCCTTCCTGCACTGATAAAATTTTAACAAAGAAAGGCCCTTTCAAAGTAATCTTTAAATTCAAGAAGAGCATGCAATAATATTAAAAGAATCTTAAGAAAAAAATGCACTTAGATGTGGATTTTACATGTGTGTGTGCACGTGCAATATTGGGAACCGAACCCAAGGTGTCTGCATTGAGCTACATCCCCAGCCCTTTTGTTTTTGTTTGAGATAGGGTCTCACTGAATTGCTAAATTGCCCAGCCTGTGTTAAACTCACAATACTCCTGCATCAGCCTCCCAGGAGTATACTAGGATTACAGGAGTGAACTACCACACTTGGCCAGATTTTACATTTTGAAAGCATGAGAAGCCTTGACAATTCCTACTGCAATCTAATACTTCAGGAGATGTTATGGCTTTCTTTAGCCACAAAGAGCTCAGTCTGATACTCAAGTGACTCCATATATTTTTATTTATTTCTTTATTTTTCACTAATATTTTAAAGGAGATCAACCTGGGCTTGAAAATTCTCTGGCAGACAGAAATCTTCATTGTGATAGTGTATAAATATTGAGTAAAGTATACTCTCCACTAGTTAAAATTCACATTGAAATGGTTCTATTTAGATTTCATTCAAGAAAGTTTCATCGGAAAAACAAAAAGCATTTATTGAATGAATAAGAAATTAGTACCTCATCTGTCCCTGGTAGATATCAGGTTGGTCTTACTTAATACCGTTTTCGAACCATATGGACCAGTGTCAAGAAAGTCCAATGTATTATAATGGGATTTAATTTGTACTAACTCTAAGTCAAAAAAAGGTAATATTTCATTTTATTGAATAGTCTGCTCTTAATGGAAACCCTTACCAGACTTTCTCCAGTCTGACCTGCAGAATGAAAGGTAGCAGTGAATGCCCCCACCTTCTAAATGAGAAGTATTTCTGCAAAAATCCACAGCAACAATATGAACTCCTCATCTATAAGAGGGAAGTACAGCATTGTGCTTTGGTATAATCCTCATTTAATATGTCATAGGTTCAACATTTTTACTTGTAAAAGCATGTTTATACTACAAATTAAAAAGGAGACAGGAAGAGGAAATGTAAAAACTATAAGATATTAAGTCTTTAATTCATCCTTTACAGGATACTGACTCAGTGGACACTTTCAAGGGAGAATCATTTCATAAAACTGTTACTTTATCAGTATCACTCTATAGAGTATTATTTTCTAGTTTATAAAGAGCAGAGATGGGGGGAAAAAAATCCTAGTGATTTTGATATCCCACTTGGCCTTTATTTTGCTGACATTCCTCTTAAAGCAGCATTTCCCAAAATATTTTCTTTGGTCAACTGAGTTTTGGTTGTACATCCTCCTTTGTGGATATGTGTTAGCATATTAAAGATGGAGAAGTCCTGCAACAAAGAAACCTACTATCTTCATTAACCTAGCACTTTCAAGCTTAGCTGACCACAGACCCATCTATATTCTACAAAAATGACATTTCATAGAACACGATTTTTAGAAAACACAACTTTAAAGTAATATCGTTTTTTTTTTTTTTTAAGATATGTGGGTACCGGGAGTCGAACTCAGGACCTTGCGCTTGCTAGGCAGGCGCTTATGCTGCTGAGCTATCTCACCGGGCCCCTGCAATTTTAACTTATAAAGTACTCCCTCTTGCATAAAGTTGATAATTCACAGGACTTTACTACCTGCATTTCCTCTTTTGTGAAGCTGGCTGCCTCATCCCCCAATTCATGTAGATACATGCAGTCAGGTTTTGGACACTGCATATTCTTTAAGAAGTAACTGCAGTATTTTGTTGTACCTAGAGATGCCTGCAAGAAGAAGAGGGGAGAGGAGAAAAGAGGACTCAAAATGTGAACTGACATCACAACAAGAATCTCCATGTTTAGTATTTTCATGTCACCCCAAATAAGGCACAGACAGGACAAAACAAGAACTATGACAGAGAACACTAAGAAATTGAACTATTACTAATAGGATTTATTATAAATGACACTTATTTGGAAGAACTATGGAAAACACCTCAGTCTATGGTTTCTAGAACTCAAACAAATCTTCCCTAGACAACAGGAAAGGAGACACAAAAATCTGTTCCACGCTATCAGTGGCTAAAACACAGAAGGCAAATTTCTTTTGGTAATTATGTCACCCTTCCTTCATTTACATAAACCACTGTTTAGTGGAACTCCTCAATCAAACTTAAATCAGCTTCAGGTATTTAATGAAAACAAATCAGAACTATTACCTATTTTAAATGAGGAAGATAATGGCTGCATTTTCACAAAATAAAATGTATGTAAAAACAGGAGATTTTTACATTATCTCATAACAATGAATATACTTATTTCTACCTGGTAAAACAGGACCCTGTAAGTCAGCAGCAAACCAATCAGCTATCACAGGCTGATATGGGTGACTTACAAACAATCTTCAAATGAACTGTCTTTAAAGTTCATAAGTAAATCTAGATTCTCCTCTACTTACCACATCTTATCCTTTCCCCTTAAAAGACAAAAATCAAGAGGATCACATTACCTTCAGTGTTCTGCCATCTACTACCACATTGTTGACACACTGTATGGCTCTGAGAGCATCTTCTGACCGGATGTAGGTGACATAAGCACTGGCACTTGGACCCTAGAGTGAAAAAAATCCCAGCCTGCAGTTATTGGTTTCAAATGACATTAATACGGAAAAATAAATTTTTCTTGCAACCTGCCTACAGAATTCTAAAAGCCTGGGCCGGTGAGATGGCTCAGCGGCTTAAGCGCCTGCCCGGCAAGCGCGAGGGCCCGAGTTCGACTCCCGCAACCCACATACGAAAAAGGGGCCAGTGATATCGCTCAGCAGCACGGGCGCCTGCTGGCGCACGAGGTCCTGAGGTCGACCCCCTGGTACCCCCCCCAAAAAAAAAAAAAAGAATTCTAAAAGCCTTTATTACTACTGTTATTAATAAAAATGACAATAATTAGAAGTAGTAGTTTTGATTAAGCACTACTAGGTCATTTAAAAGTAATCATACTTGAACTTTATCTCATTCTAAATCAACTACAACAGATGAATAAAGTATCATCTTTGGCTTGGTATTTATTTTATTAAATCATTTGGTAGGCTCTTCAAGGTTATAAGAAGTTTGAAATTTAGATTAAAAATAAGATTTAATTTGTCAAATTATATTCTGTCAAAAATAAATGCAATATGTAGGTATTCAATGTGCTAATATCAATATCATCACAAAGTTGTTTTATTAAGATTTCAATATCTAAAAATATCACCAATTAGGAATTATCTAATTAACAGGTTACCTGATAATAGACCCAACTCTCCCACCCCTTTATATCCCATTAATAAATCTTTGATTTACTATTTCCCTTTTGTTACTATTAACATTGTTAAATCCTGAAATAAATAAGCACCAATAATTCCCCCACCCACCAACAGAGGTCACTACACTGCTTGAATTCTTTATTTTCTACCTTCCTAATTACAGAAAGCAAATTTTCCTTCTGTACAGCCCAGGTCAAGCCCAGACTATAAAGGGGAAAGGCAAAAATCCCTATAATTACAGAAAGCAAATTTTCTTTCTGAACAGCCCAGGTCAAGCCCAGACCATAAGGGGGAAAGGCAAAAATCCCTATAATTAGTTACCTGTGAGCCTGCATATGATGTGCTATTATTGATGACAACTTTATGTATTTTACCAAACTTCCCAAAATATTCTGGTCGTTTTAAAACCTATAAAAGAAGAAGAAATAAGGTATAAACTGCCCCTATTTTCATCAGCTGTTATCTTTGTAATGGAACATTTGTCACCCCTTGTCATTGAAAGGAAAATAATTTTTAATGTTTTCTAATAAATATGATTATTTCATAATTGTTATTTATGTAGGTAACCTACAAGCAATCTAAAGAGTCTAAAAGCTATGACTTTTTGGCCTACTGAATAGAAACGGAGACTAAGTTTGGTGTTATCTATTATGTTCTATTATCTGAACCAATAATCTATGGGATAATACACAGTAGTCTTAAAAACAAAGAGATCAAAGATCTTAACTGCACTGTCACTTATATATGATCCGTACGAGAAAACAGTTCTCAAAACAATGACCAAAATTAAAAACTAAGAGCAGAGACATAAAGAACAGACATTTGAGTCTTTTCTCATAAATCTATTGTATATTAAAACATTGTTCATAAATAACAAATATGATAAGTGTCTCAACACTTACGTTTTATAATTTATTTTGTGTATATAGTTTCCAATGTCAATTTTACCATTTCTCAATTGTCTCATAACCACCCTCCCCCCAGTAAATTACATCGCCAAAACAAATATATACATTTCTTTCTCTGTTACCTGGTTACTTCTAGGGGGTTATTTCCCTTCATCCTTATCTCACCTCCATTATTTTATGATGACCATATATATTCTTTTAGCTTCCCTCACAAACTTGCTTAACATTGGCTAATTCAATCAACATAATTTGATATAAAAACTTCTTCCATGATCTGCAACTACTTCAACCTTAAATTTTCCTAAAATTTACCTATCAACCTACTATTTCTATAATTTCTATTTGTATTTGTTATGTTCGGTGATTCTACATATACGTGCAACTTACTACTTCATTTTGTAGAGTAAAAATAGTATTTCAAGAACTTGAATACACACACAAGTCCTTTGAGGAACTAGTTAAAAGCACATTCAGATCCAGGAGGTCTGTGCATAGTAAACCCATGGTAGTACAGCTGCTACTGGCCAACAGACTACACCTTGGAAAAGGTTCTAGAGTAGTGGTGTCCAAGCATTCATGTGTAGATACCGCATCTCTAATTATTTTCCTTTTGTTTCTCCTCTCTCCATATTTTTTCAATGTAAGTGGAGAAAGGTTATATTATCATGAAGTCATTTTATGAAAGGGGTAATAATATATATATCAAATTAGTTTTTTAAAAGTGGACAATGTATCTGATAAGGCTGAAGACCAATAGTTTATAGAAATAGTTTTTGGCAAAAATTTAGGTATAACACTTTCAAAACAACATGAGATTGGTATATAATTACACGGACATGTCCACACTGCAGCCAGAATGGCATTTTCGAAGTATAAACCTAGCCGCATCATTCTGTTCTTAAGAACACGCCACTGCTTCCCACTGACTACAGAATAAAGTGCAGGCTCCTCAGCATGGTTAGAAAGCCCTTTATAATCATCACCACTTACCTCGCCAACCTTATCTCTCATCACTGCACTCTAATCTTCCAGTCAAATACATCAGATTGCAGACGAAGGTCTTTCTCATCCAGAAGCATTTGTACAGTTCCTGTGCCAGAAGCACTTTACCCAAATCACAGCAATGGAGTATATACCTCTTCTGCAAGATCTGGTGCTACCCCTCGTGCCTCCACAGTACACAGCACTTTTCATACTACACTGTCACTTTTGTAAATAAGCAGGTACTATCTTGTTTGTTAGTGTCTTTTTTTTTTTGGTACTGTGACTCGAATTCACAACCCTGCGCTTGCCAGGCAGGCGCTGTGCCACTGAGCTATATTCTCAGCATGTTAGTGTCTTATATAGTGACTTACACACTGTAGTTATTCAACAAGTGTTTATTGAAAAACTGAGCTGTGTTAACACAGAACAAAAGAATTACATTAATACAGAACACTCCAAGTATTCACAAATGGCCAGTGGCTGACATGTAACAGGCTACAGGCAAGGGAAAGGTGACATAATATAGAAATTTAAACTTTGTATATTAACCTGAACACTGCAGATTCTGACATACTAGTTAAACAGTATTCTACTGAATAAAGTAAAAGATATGGAAGTAGACAGAGTGCTCTGTACTTCAGCAGATTATTTATATGCTCAATGTTGTTTATTTATTTGACAGTGGGCCAGTTTTAGCAATAACAGACTACAAACAGTTGTATGACAGAATTCTAAGTGTCCAATGGCATGCCTAATGAGTAAATGTCTTGGTATACATTTTTTGGGAACACAGTCAAGTATTCATAGACACTACAGAAAAAAACAAAAAATTTGGTAATCAGATGGATTTTGAGTGGATACAGAAGTGAATGGATGAAGAACAAAGCAATCATCGTATAGAATACACTAGAGTAAGTGCTCTACCACCACAGGCAGGTCACTCAACTTCTCTTTGCCTCAGGTTCTCATTTGTAAAATGAAATGGTGTGTCTTTGCAGTATTTTAGTTCCTCAAACCAAACACTCTCGCAGGCTAACACACACACATCTGGGACATGACTGTCCTTACCTGCTGCCCAGCTAACACCCATGAATTCTTCAAGCCTATCTTCTTCATCCTTTGCTCAGGGAAGCTTTCTGTGAATCACTACACTAACTGCGCACCTTGCTATTCTACAGTCCCAGAGAGCTATGCACCTCCCATCTCATAAGCGCTCACCACATGTGTAGTGCTTCCCTACTACTCTATACGCTTGCTAAGGGTACAGTTTGTATCTGGCTTGCTAACTTATCTACAACAGCCAAGTACCCAGAGCACCTGGTATGTATTCAAGAAATTCATTTGCAGAATAAATGAAGTAGATCTCTACAAACCTAAAATTTTAGGACTCATAAGACACTGCTTTAACCATTGCTTCTCACTACCACAGCTTCTAAGATTTTTTTCTATTGGCCACAGAATATACTTGACAATCAGTCTTGATAGCAAGCTTTCTGTTGTACACAAATTATTTCAAAATAAGCTTTATTCTTACAACACTTGCTTTGATTTAGTAAAATACCAAACTTTTCATCATTCAAAGGTAAGTAAATTATAGGGATCTTCTTTGTCTTAAAAGCTGTAGTAAGAATTTGAAACTTCTTTTGAGTTTTCTAGTGGAGCCAACTTTAAATTTTCCAAAAACTTAGGAAGTTACACAGATAAAATAATTTTAAAAGATATAAAGAAGTGGTAGTATTTAATAAAAAACAAAGCACTTGTCTCTGGTCTTAGAAACCAAAATTTAAGAAAATTCATTTCTTTCTACCAAAAACTAATGATTTCTAAAGTATAAAACTAGTGATTTTAGGGTATACTCAGGGTCAGGATAAAGTGTTCCGTCTCACTAGTCACCACTCTGGTTAACTTTGTTTATATAATAGTTCTTCAGAAATCTGAATATATGTAAAGTAGAAATACAAAATCTCTGTAAGTAAAAAAAAAGTCTTACAAATCGCATATTGAAAAGAAGCAATGAGCACCTATAATCCAAATACAAGATTCAGACCATATCTTAATTTCCTCCACCTTTGTGTGCTGCTCCCTGCGTCTCTAGTACTAGAAATGACCAGATGCAAGATGTATTAAAACAAGTACATTCATCTCAAAGAGCTCTCAAATTAAGATACAAGTTCTGTTTGTTTACTGAAGTAGCAGTTCTGGAAAGGCAAAAGTCAACTCTAACCATTAAGATTAGGAGGAATCGGGCCGGTGAGATGGCTCAGCGGCGTAAGCGCCTGCCTGGCAAGCGCGAGGGCCTGAGTTCGATTCCCGGAGCCCACATACAAGAAAAGGGGCCGGTGATATCGCTCAGTGGCACGGGTGCCTGCTGGCGTGGCGAGGTCCTGAGGTCGACCCCCCGGTACCCACACAAAAAAAAAAAAAAAGATTAGGAGGAATAAATAAGAAGCACAAGTACCCCCTGGTTAGACAAAAGGCAGAGTTAAAAGAAAGTTTAGTGCAGAACTGCAGCCATGTTGAAGGAAATGGTCATGGCTGAGGTAGGTAGTCTGCCTGAAGAGTAAGTAGAAAACAGAAGCTTAGGAAGTGGAAAAATTACTGCTGAAGCTGCGTCACTGGCCTAAAATGAGCTCTCTCCTTAACATTTCTTATTTAAAAGGTCTTTTTCTTTTTTTTTTTTTTTTTTGTGTGGGTACCGGGGGGTCGACCTCAGGACCTCACGCGCCAACAGGCACCCGTGCCACTGAGCGATATCACCGGCCCCTTTTTCGTATGTGGGATCCGGGAGTCGAACTCGGGCCCTCGCGCTTGCAAGGCAGGCGCTTACGCCGCTGAGCCATCTCACCGGCCCTAAAAGGTCTTTTTCTATTTCAACTCTTGACCCACTCTTTGGCTTTGGAAAGAACTTATTCTTCTGAATATCACTTAGCTCAAAAATGGCCACCACTCCTGCCATCTAGTTCCTAGGTTTGCAGTAATTCCTGAGTTGCCGCCACATTTATTGCCCATGATAGATCTGTCTTGCATTGTTTCTTTTACACCTCTATTGATTTGGAAGCCTTTATAGCTTCAATATATTATAAACTCATCATCAATAAGTATTATTCTCTCTAAATCACTTTCTGCAAAAATAAACATTTTAGACTTCTTAAAGTTTCTCCTCCTAGGGCTTCTGGCATGCTTAGGCAAGTCTGAGGATTCCTACCTCCTTAAGTACATTCACTACAATTCTCACTTTGGTTGGTATCATGAAGAACATTATTTCAAACAATTTTTAAGAGGTACTTTGGAAGACCCCTTTCCCCAAGTCCAGCTCTCTCCTACTGAAGTAAACACTGTGGCTATCAATCGGCTCCTACTTGTTTTCCCAGCAAGGTAGCCAGCACCTTGTGGTTTATCAAATTAAAAATTAGCAGAAGCTTATCCGAGGATCTCAAGGCAAGTATGAGCTCAACAATAAGAGGTCTGGTAGTGGAAGGAGAGGAAAAGAAGTAATAAGCCAAAAATGGTTAAGATCTACTCTGCCCCCAAATGAGTAACAAAAACATGGTCTTTTATTTCATTTAATCAAATTCTACTTCTTTCCCAAAAATTGGCCTAGGATGAGTAAGTAAAGGATGATGATACAACATAACAATAGCTTTTGCGGGGGGGCAAGAATTATTAAGACATGCTTAAAAACACACGTTACTAAGATTTCTAGTGGGTTCAAGTAACTGCATCTTCATTATTGCTCCTTACATAGCTACAGAAAAGAGGAAAAAAACCAGTATTCATGTTACATGTTAGCCCTAAGGGCAAAAGAGAATCATTACCCATTTTCACAGATTTTCAGTGCTAAAGGGAACTTCAAAATCTAGTTAAACTCCTAAGGTTTACAACTAAAGAAACTCAGACCACGAAAGACTAACACATTTGCCTAAAATCATAACTAGCCACTGATTTCTTAGCAAGTACTAAAAAGTCATTTTTTATTTTCTTCCAGGACTTAATATTGTCAGAGGAATCTTATAGTTGAACAGAGTCAACTGTTATTTCCACATAAGACAAGCAAACAGAAAATGTGTCAAGTTAACAAAGAAAACAGAAAAAGAATTACCTCTGGGTCTGCGAGGCGCTGAGACAGACCTACAACAAAGACGAGGTTTTTTTGTACAACACGCACACTGGCCAAATGTTTGCGATTTTCTGATATTTTCTGTTTTCTCTCATTCTGTTTCTGTTTTTTCTCATTCTTTATCCTTTGCAGTTCTTCCTGGGAGAGTGGTTTATAAACTGCTGGGTCTTCTGGATATGGCTATAAGCATTAAAAAGAGAAGTTGGCATTAAATAGAAAATCTAGAGGAATAATACTTATCTAATTCTCATTGATAGGTATATCATTCTTCCTTTTTCTGAATATATTGCTTAAAATATTTTATTTAATAAAAGTTAAATGTTAAATAAAATAGTTCTAAATATACTTATATTTTGAAGCTTAGCACATACCACTTTTAGCACCAAAATGTCAAAGGTTCTAAACAACAACCTTTCTTGCTCATCCTCACCTACCTAGTGCACAATTTCCAGGAAGAGTAAGCTTCTAAAATACTATGTAAGGGCCGGTGAGATGGCTCAGCGGCTTAAGCGCCTGCCTGGCAAGCGCGAGGGCCCGAGTTCGACTCCCGCAACCCACATATGAAAAAAGGGCCGGTGATATCGCTCAGTGGCACGGGCACCTGCTGGCGCGCGAGGTCCTGAGGTCGACCCCCGGTACCCACAAAAAAAAAAAAAATAAAATAAAATACTATGTAAAAGGCAAAGAAAAGTTCTCATGTACATATGAATTTTATGTATTATAATCAACAAATATGTGATGAAAACGTGGTGGAAAGTTAATGAAGTCATACACTTGTTCTTTAATTTCCAGTCAAAGAGGGACAGAGACAGGCAAACAGCATAATCTAGATACTCTGGCTCAGAAGTCTGAAATTGGTTTTAACACTTACTAATCATGTAGGCTTAATTAGACTCCGCCTTAGTAACCTCATATGTAAAATGAAAACAGTCTTTTAAAGGTTGATATAAGGATAAAATAACACACATTATTATTAGTGTACCTAGCATAGGAAGCCCTCAATACACACTAGCAATTTTACTGTTGTGTCTTTATCTTTTCCTGCTCAGAATTATGTTATCATTTTCATTCCTACTGCTAATGTCAGGGGAGTCTGTGGCCCAAGTAAGAGCTGTGAAGTCAGAACACTTGGTTTTGAATCCTAGCTCATTCTATCTGAGATCATGTGACCATTCTACCTCAGTCTACTTATCTGTAAAATAAGCACAGTACTTTAACCACAGATTTCTACAAGTCAAGAGATAATACTTACAGATGATTAAAATTATGTCCTCCACATAAGTATTCAAGAGACCCTTTGTTATTATTACAAATAAATATTGTTAATGATAAATGAAAGATGTGGTAAGTTAAAAACAATAATATTTAAAATTTGATATGACGAGATGCCGGGAATGGGAACTGCAATTGGTAGGGAAACTGTGCCTATCTGAATACAGGAGTAGGGGACAAAAGAAACAATGCCAAAAAGAAAAGCAGTAGAAACAAGGAGGAGTGAGGGGAATATACATAAGCCTAAAAGCTTGCTATTCCTCTAACATATCATCTCTTGTATATAAGTAAAATAAATAAGTAAATAAAAATAAACCCTCAAACTTGTGAATAAACCCAGACTAATAATGACAGCAATTAAGATAGTGAGATTTTCCTGTATGTTCCTTGACTTTTACTAATATTATTCTAAGGTCTTCAAAAATCTGGTTCTTTCCCTATTATACCCACTTTTAACTTCAACTTACTGCTTTTTAAGAAAATCTTATGGTTTACCCTATTATCAATGAACTACATACCTGATTACCTCAAAGAGATACAGGTATAACTCTTAATGGTCTCAGAAGGTGCAAGTACCTATACATTTCCCACACTAAGAAATCTGAATCTCTTAGCTAACTGGTCCTATTGGGCATGCTCCAAAACACCTGTGAATGGGAAGTACCCTGACTTTTACATGATCCTTAAGACTTCCTCCAGGATCAAACAGAAAGTTAGGAGGGCAGTACTGGTCAAATGAATAGCAAACCTATCTCTATAACTGGAATGCAGTACCACTACTTTTCTTCATAAAAAATGCTCTACATTTTTGAATTAATATTATTTCTTGCATTTTAATCTATGGGTCAAATGGTTAAAGATCTATTAAAGTCAGTTCAATTCCTCAATTAGTTTTCCCCATCTGAGTTTTTCTCAACATTTCCTATCAAAACTTTCTCCACTACTTTTCGGTATGCATATTATCTCCTTCAAATCTTAATCCATCCTCTTATTTTAATCCCTTCAAGGTATTTGGAGCTGTGAAAAGACATGTATAAAACTTATATACAAGTATAAAAAAGTATAAAGATAAAATATAAACCAATCAAAATAGCTTTCTATTAGCTCACCTAAGTTTTTCATGTGCATATAGAAAGGCTGTTTTCTACTCCAGGATTTCTGAGCAGCTCCTTCTGGCAAGCTTACTATTAAGCTCATTTGGAAGCTGCTGCTCTTCACCAGCACCTAGAATGGTGACAATCCACTCCTGGAATGGGTCAGACAGATGACCTGCTTCTAGCTTTGTTTCAAAGCAGGGAGGATGCACTGTTTTACCAGTCCATAATAAGGAAAGTACCAAAATTAAGGATAAGCGTTTGGACTGCCATCATCAGATAAGACTCTTTGCTGAATAAGGTATTTACTGGTATGGTACACTGCATGACACAAGCAGAACGCTTGTGTAATAAAAGACCTTTTATTGTTCCTCAACAAATTGGAGGAAAGAAGGAGAACAAGACTACAGTTCTGGATCACAGACAGCGTGAAAAGCACTGATGTAACTTTCCTGGGACTCGAATTCTTTGGGGAACTTGTGAGATTTGACAAAAGTGCTAAGGTTTCCATTGTATCAGCACTCTAATGTAAATTTTTAATAAGGTAAAGCAAACTATATATAAACAAACTGTATATAAACAAAAGCAAACTATATATAAACTATATATAAACAAACTATAAACAAAAAAACTGATGAAGAGTGACAAACAATTAGGTTGCACTATTAACTCTCATCAAGCATGTTTCTGCTACACCACCATGTTAAGTACAGAGCCTAGGTTATGTTATCCTAGACTATTTTCTATGCTAGTCCCACTTTTTTCTTTGGAAATATACTTCTATCAGCCCCCCAGCTCAACTCTGTTGGAACGTAACTCAACTCTGTTGCCACGTAATGCAAAATACACAAACACCTAAGAGCAAACAGACAAATTATTTTACTACAATTTACCCTCCAAATACATCTTATTCCAGCATCCTAAAGGAAATTATAAATTCTAGCTTTTTAATCTTAACATTTCTGGTCGGGTGTGGTGGCACACACCTATAATGCCAGCACTTGGGAGGCTGAGGCAGGAGGATTGCTGTGAGTTCAAGGACAGCCCGAACTACATAATGAGACCCTGTCTCAAAAAAAAAGGGGCCAAGGATATAGCTGGGTGGCACAAGCACCTGCCTGCAAGTGCAAGGTTCTGAGTTTGATTCCTGGTACCAAAACAAAAACAAAACAAAAAAATACAACATTTCTGTGAAGTTGTTTTACTGCTGTTAGGGAGACTTAAATACAAATTTCTGAAAAAAATCAGTAAAAATTTCTGGAAAATAAAAACATGCTAATTTAACCACAAATGGCAAATACATGATAAAGGCTTATTAACCTTAATTTGTTCAGAAGTTTCATGAAAAGACTGGAAAAGCATGCACTCTATGACAGTTCCTCCTCTACACACAGACACCACCATTTATACCTAACTGTACATAAACCTAGTGTCAGAAAAACAAAAAACTGACATGGTAAAATGCAGAAGAGGTAATTATAAAGATGGGACATAAAGAAATTTAATTTAAATAACTGCAGACAGACCCACAAAGCTAATGCAAGTATTAAAATTGAACATAAAGATATATCTGGTCAACTTTTTGACTGAAATACATATTAAATTTCTAGGAATACACCATCAAATGAAAAATTACAAGAAGAAAATTTTTATTTAAAGGTACTATTATGCTCAAGGCTGTCTGTGGAGAAGCATTTAGATATATTATTTTTGAAAGTGTTAATATGGCAATAAATTACTAGTTAATATGGTTTGTGGTCTCTACTATAATCAATTTCTTCTGTATGTGCTCTTATGTCCCTTTGATTCCAAATGCTATTGACTTGGATCTTCTCTTTTATCAGACTAGCAAAGAATTTTTTTATCTTATTGGTCTTGTCAGAGAACTATCTCCAGCTTTTACTGAAAATCCTTTCCTAGTTCACTACATTCTGCTTACTCCTTGGCTTCCACTGTCAGCATGCTGATTCTTTTTCTGATTTCTAAAGCTGGAAATTAAGTTTAGTTTTGTTCTTGTTTTCTAATTAATGCATTTACATCTTTAATGTACCTCATTGCCCTCATTTCTGAGAAATCATGTTCCAATTATTGATTCAAAATAATTTATAATTTTCATTTTGATCTGCTCTTTAAGTCAAGAATTACAGAGGACCATAATTTTTGTTACAGGTGAACGACAAAGACAAGAACCTGAAATGATCCTGATTCTTGATCTTTCATATATGATCTAGTTTTTTCTTCTCTGACAATTCAAAAAACTTCTTTATCTTCGGCATTCTGATATTCCAAAATAAAAATCTGTACTGGCATTTGACAGATCCTTTCAATCAGGAAATCTTTCTTTTGGTTCTGGGTAATATACTTTAATCATATATTTGGTGATTATTTTCCTCTGTGTCACTGTGGTCTCATCCTATAGTACTTTTAAAGGTAAAAATAAAATAACATTAGCAAAGCTGATTACTAATGAAAGGAAAAATAAGTTACTTGGGGAAATCACAAGGAAAATCATTTCAGTCTTAAGAGACTATCTAGAATTACCTCAAATCCTTGGGGAAAAAAATGCCCTAGGAAGACCTGAAGGTGTGAGGGGTCTCTGAAAGACAGAAGGCCATTAGTGTCAATTTCAAGAAGAAAGCATTAACTCAGCACAGGAGAAAACTACTGAAAAAGCAAGAGCAGTGCTTCGAGGTCCTAGGGAAAATATCAGTGTGGCTGGTTGGGTACGGTGTCGGAAGATTCTCCCTTTTTGTGCCATTCAGCAAGTGTATGAACACACTCTGGTGGACACACACTCTTGTTTTTGTGATACTTTCTAAGAGATCTTCTCAACCTCATCTTCCAACACTTTCCTTACACTACTCATTTTTCTCCAAAGCCAATTTAACAACTGATCTTTATTATTAAGACCTCATCTTTATAACATCTCAAGGGAAAAAACAAAATCCAAAAAATAAAAAAGAGAGACAATTTTCATGAAGTCAATCAAATTCACACCCCTTAGAGTTTTGAGTGATCCTGAAAGTCACCACTTTCAATAAAACAATTCACTATGATCATTTTCTTTGGAATGTCTAAGAACCAACTTTAAAAACATGACTAAATGCTTAAAATTCATATAAATTTATATAGATTTTAACCAAAACAAATATTAAAGTTTTCATTTACCTTCCCATTCTTAAAGTATACTAAGTTAATAAAATATTACCCATTGTATTATATATTATATATAAATGTACATTATAGGCACATATTATATATGTACCTTATATAACTATATAAATATATAAACTACATTTAACTATAGTTTCATTTATATAACATGTTACATATCCATTAGATTTTTAAATATAAATAAAGCTGGATAATCCATTGCTTTCTGAAATTTACAAATCTTAAAGAAGTGAGAGGTAGATTTCTTTCTAAATTTTAGATATGTGAAGCATTTCATTTTTCTTAAAAGTTGATGGTAATGAACGCATGAGCTTTTTCAAACGGGCAACTAGAAAAAGAAAGTTTTAATCACACAGACATCAAAGAGAGTGCAAATTTTATGATAATATGACAGATACTTGCATTAATACCTAAGGTCACAAAGTCCTTCAAAACAGAAATGTAGCAGTTTCACTATCCTATTAGATCAGTTATTGCACTGTAATTGTGCTGCAGGTGATTATCAAAACAACAAAACCCAGACAATATTAAAAATCTCAGATTTTTAAGAGTTAGAAGGGGCGGGCCGGTGAGATAGCTCAGCGGCATAAGCGCCTGCCTGGCAAGCGCGAGGTCCTGAGTTCAATTCCCGGTACCCACATACGAAGAAAGGGCCAGTGATATTGCTCAGCGGCACGGGAGCCTGCTGGTGCGTAAGGTCCTGAGTTGGACCCCCGGTGCCCACAAAAAAAAAAAAAAAAAGAGTTAGAAGGGGCTCTGAATAATACAGTATTTCAGAACAGAGATTTCGAACTCAAAAGACCCATCTGAATTCCAAACCTACTACTCAAAAGTTGATGACTCTGGACAAGTACAAAATGGGAACAGCAATGTCAGCCTAGAATTGTTAAAAGGGCTCAACACATGAGGAGGTAATCTATTCTGAACCACGATTTCTCTGTCATTTTAACTTTTTTTTAGTAAACATCTTCCCTCCTATTTTGTACTAAAAAATTAAAGTGAATTTCTTCCATCACATAATACTCAATATGTTTTTCTGATTTCACATCATTCCATTCAAATCCATTGCTTCTCTACTTCTAAACATCTTAAACAGCGAGCCCCACTGACTGCACCTATCTCCTCAGGAGGGTTACGTAACCTTACAAAGGTCATACAGTTAGTTAACAGCAAAGCCAAGACCTGACCTCAACTCCCACTGCAGTGTTCTTTCCTCTTCATTATGGCCTTAAGATAAAATGCTTCACAGACTCTCACCTGAGGTTTGTAGATTCTTTTTTTTTTTTTTGGTGGGTACCGGGGGTCGACCTCAGGACCTCGCGCGCCAGCAGGCGCCCGTGCCGCTGAGCGATATCACCGGCCCTTTTTTTGTATGTGGGTTCCGGGAGTCGAACTCAGGACCTCGCACTTGCGAGGCAGGCGCTTATGCCGCTGAGCTCTCTCACCGGCCCCTATAGATTCTTTTAAAACAAATTACTCACACTGATGGGGGTAAAAACTATACATTAAAACTGTATAGTAAAAGAAACCTGTAGGGTTCAAACAAATAACTATGAAGTTATTTTGAGGCATTTACCTTTCTACATGCAGGACAAAGACCATTTTCATCAGTGCGAATTCTATGCCAACAAAATCGGCAAATCTGGTAGCCACAGGTGCAAGGGAAAAAGTTGATATCATCTATCTCCAAGGGCTCCATGCAAAGAGGGCATTCCACAGGGTCTTCCTTTGCATCAGGACTGCGAGACATCTTCACGTTATTAAACAGCAGCAAAAAAGTTTATAATAATTTAAGGGAGAAGGAAGTTCAGCACTGAGAGCTAAAATGTAGACCTTTGTAGACCTGCATTAAGGAGAAACAAAAGGAACTGTTTACTACTGGAAATAAATGTTACATTCAACAATGAAGAATCACATCATCAAAAAAATCTGGAAAATATTAACTTTTGCTATAATCTCAGAATGGACTTCTGAAAAATTTTGCATATCAACATAAAAGGCCTGGTATTAATTCTTTGGGTTTAACAGAAATAGACAAAAACTTACCTTTTGCTAGGTAAAACATTTAGTAGTAATATATATCACTATAACACATTTTAGGAAAATAATATACAGAAGCATTTTAGATTGAAAATATACTCGAAATTGTCTCATTTCTGACATAAAATATAAAATATGCCATATATCTAAAAGAGTATTACAGCACGCTAAAAAGCATCATAATTTACAGGAGACCAAATGAGAAAGAGGAACTATAAACATCTAATAGTCACCTGTTAACCTCAAGCTCTTGCCAAGGAAAATATATGCTAGACCTAAAAAAAGAATAGGCAATAGAATCTGTTTATAATTATGTAACAATATGCCAATGAAAATTTATGATATATTTTATGCAAGTATTCTTATGGTAATGTTATAAAAAGCCTGTAAGGAATATGAGGAAGAATGCTGGGCGTGGTGTCTCACACCTGTAATCCCAGCACTTGGGAGGCTGAGGCAGGAAGATTGCTGTGAGTTCCAGGCCATCTTGGGCTACAAAGTAATTTCAAGGCCAGCTTAAACTACAAAACGAGACACTGTCTAAAAAAAGAAGAAGAGAGAACAGACTTTTGTATCCCAAACATTTTGTTAAAAATTAGGGCCGGTGAGATGGCTCAGCAGCGTACACGCCTGCCTGGCAAGCGCGAGGGCCCGAGTTCGACTCCCGGATCCCACATACGAAAAAAGGGGCTGGTGATATCGCTCAGCGGCACGGGCGCCTGCTGGCGCACGAGGTCCTGAGGTCGACCCCCGGTACCCACAAAAAAAAAAAAAAAAAAAAAAAAAATTAAATATAGGCCCGGTGAGATGGCTCAGGGGCATAAGCGCCTGCCTGGCAAACGGGAGGTCCTGAGTTCGACTTCCGGTACCCACATACGAAAAAAGGGCCGGTGATATTACTCAGCAGCACGGGAGCCTGCTGGTGCACGAGGTCCTGAGTTCGACCCCCCGTACCCATGAGGGATAAAAAAAAAAAAAAAAGTCACTGTTAGGTTGAAATCACTAAGTTGAAACTGACAGGCTGCAAACTAATCTATAACTTAATATGATCTCCATCAAAATCCTTTTATACAAATAACTTGACAAGCTGATTCTAAAATTTACGCTGAATAGTGAATGCACAAAACTAATCTTGAAGCTTCTGGGAAAAAAGAGTAGATTAGCTTTATCAGATACTGAACTGTCCTACTACTACAAGGTTACAGCAATTTAAATAATTTCCTATTAGTCCAAATTAGACAAAATACCAAAGAAACTGAAGAACCTACAAACAGTACCATGAATTTATGAGATTTTAATATTTGATAAAAGCTATATGACAAACCAATATAGAAAGGAGGGGCCATTTTATAAACAGTAATGGAACTCCGGACTAGAACCTTGAAACAAAAACAGTATATATCCAAATCACACTATAATTAAAATAAGTCCTGACTGATTTGACTAAACAGGCATACAATGAAATAAACTACTAAAATGTTTAAAGTAGAAAAGAGGGGTCTTATTTTTTTTTTTAATTTTAAGATACAGGAGGCTCTCTTACGTGTACTTTCCCCAATCAGAAGCCATGAAATGATACAAATGATTTAACATTAGTAACATGGAAAGAAGGAAACATAAGTAGCTCCTAAATGAAAGGCAAGCAACAGAAGAAAGGATATATTTACAATGCATAATTGTTAGTGTGCCCAGAATATCTAAAGAAATCTTACAAAGCAGGAGGGATAAGCAAATAATCCAAAAGAAATTATCAGAACAGAATATGATGGGCAGTTCATAAACAAGTGATTACAGTAAATGAAAAAGATCATCAACCTCTTTAGTCAACAATAAGATAATTTTTCTCCCTACCAGCCTGTCAAAGTTAATCTCCCGTGCCCCCAAGTAGAGATTAGTCCTTCACAAGTGGAAATGACAGCCCATCACCTTGCGTTTAATTACACAGCTAATAGTTGGTACAACATGCATTCCTTCCACAAAGTCTGAGGCCTCAGAGTTCATGCCTTTGTCTACTCCCTTATTCCAAATAAGAAGTTACAAAATACATATGTGCACCAAGCACTTTGCTAATTTCTGCAGCACTGTTTGTAAGAGAAAACTTCAAGTATAACATTTCTTGATAGGGAAATCTTTAAGTAAATTAAGATAAAGTCATAAGGTAGGTCTATTTGTGTTGACTCAGAAAGGTGTCTATTCTACAGTCCCACTTTTAAAAGAAGAGTAAGCTCGAGACAGAGATTAATACACAACTGCTTCCATATGAATATATAAATCCTCTGTGTGTGTGTGTGTGTGTGTGTGTGTGTGTATTTCACTAACAAAATGAAACATGGGAGTTTGGACATCAAATTTTTAGTATATCCCAAAGGACAAAATGGAGGTAAAGGACTACTAATTTTTTTGTCAGAAAAATCTGTATTATCTCAATTGTCACAAAAATGTTATTTCTGTAATTTAAATGTCCAACTAAAAAAAGAAATTATTTTCATTTCCTTTAGGAAACTTAGGACTTTTTTTATTAATTAAAAGAACAATGGACTTTTTTTATTAATTAAAAGAACAATAACAATGAATGGTATCTTCCTATGAATCTGTAATTATTTTGAAATAATAATTTTTTTTTTAAAAAGTCACGAGCCAGGTGTGGTGGCGCATGCCTGTAATCTCAGCACTCGGGAGGCTGAGGCAGGAGGACTGCCATGAGTCTGAGGCCAGCTTGGTCTACATAGTGAGTTCAAGGCAAGTCTAAACTACAGAGCAAGACCCTGGCTCAAAAACCAACCAACCAAGTGCCTGCCTTGCAAGCGCGAGGGCCTGAGTTCGACTCCCGGATCCCACATACGGAAAAGGGGCTGGTGATATCGCTTAGCGGCACGGGCGCCTGTTGGCGCGCGAGGTCCTGAGGTCGACCCCCCAGTACCCACAAAAAAAAAAAAAAAAAAAAAAAAAAAAAAACCAACCAACCAACAAACAAAACTGAAAATGCCAATAGAACTCTACCACAAAAATAAGCTTTGCTTCAACTGTCACACCCAAGGTAGTCTTCACATGACAATGTGTTCCATGCACATGTCTTGCTTACACTGACAAGCATGTGTGCTTAGCATTCCCTCCCTATATGGCAGTCTTGTCACCTCTCTTCTCTTCCTGTTTTGTCAGGAGCTTCCTACTATATTGTAGCAGTTAGCAGGGAAATAAGATGTCAATAAAATACAATATGAAATATGTAATGAGTGCTTAGAATAGACATCAACATTTTCACATCAGCTATTTACTTGCTTACAAAACCTAAAAGATAACACCAAAAATAAAAAGATATGTGAACTACAGTGTAAACACAAACAAAAGTCTACCACAGAAATAAGCTTGCTTCAACTGTCACACCCAAGGCAGTCTTCACACATGACAACTGCATGTTCCATACACAAGTATCGCTTACACTGACGGCAAGTATGTTTTATTTTCTTGTACTTTCTTGTAGGGCACAGTTGACATCTTTTTTGTTTTCCTGTTGTTGTAGTAGGTCTTTGTGATGCTGTGCCTGCCTGTTCACCTGTCAGTTTCACCAGTGTGCTCCACAATTTTTTGCATAGTTCCCTGGGCAGAAACATTTTGTTTTTCCTCTGCTGTAAATGATCTCTTATGAGCTCCAGTCCCAATCCTCTAAGAAAATTTCTCTGTGGTATTTTGCACTATCAAACTATCAAACTATTTATGCCACACGTTTAAGATGGAGTAAAACACAACCACTGACCAATGCTTTGTGCTGAAAATGACATCACAGTTGCTGCATAATTCATCAAAAACATCTACACCGTTGGTTTTGCTGTTAGAAGTTTCCATCTCAGGCTTCTGTTTTGTCAAGGTTTCCCTATCAATATTTTCATCATGGAAAAATGTTGACATCAGCAATACCATTTTGTTTTTCTTTGCCATATACCAGGTCAATGTTAAATCTTTCTGAAATCCAAAGATTGTACTATACAATTCTCTGTTCTGAAATTGCAACATTTCATTTGGAATTTCTGCTTTGTTCCTGTGTACAGTTCCTGTACCGGTCAACCTGTGCTTTGTTACCAAATGTAACATCAATTGGAAACCAGTAAACCAATTGTCAAATGTCACATTCTGATTAATTTGGGAGATGGGAGCACCAAGTCTGTTCACAACATCATTTGGTTTATTACTATACAAATAAGGACCTGATGGCTGAGTTCCAGGATAAATGTCTAAAGTGAAAGCATAATAAGTCTTCGCATCTACAAGGACATAAATTTTTATGCCATATTTTGACCCACTGCTTTTCCATAAGTCTTTTACATGCCTGCGATCGCCATGAGAAATCTGTGCTAAGTACAGCAGACCTATGAATGCTTTCAGTTCAGCTAGTAAGGTGTCATAATAAATACATTTTTGAATATGGCTATTGATGCATACAGAATGTTTTACTTGCATTTCAGCCTTTGTGTGTTTCATAGCATCTTGTAGCATTTAATTTGTTATAATTTCCAACACCAAATGGCAGTGCTGGCATTCTGTCCAATAATACCTTTCACCCCTGCCAAGAACCTCACTATATTTTCCACCCTAGTTATAACACTGGATCTTTCCATTTGGTTGCATGCCCATTTCGACTAGTGAAATATGTATTCATATTGCTGTTTTCTTCGTCATCTGAATTAAGGAGGTCTGCATTCCCTGTATCTGTTATCAGTCATTTCTTGCTCCATTTCACTGTCACAGGAACTTTGGCTCACATGGCCAATGTCAAAGTCGTCATCGTCACCATCATCATCATATAACCACACCACCCTTCTGTTATGCAAGCATGTATTTTACCCACAATGGATCACCTTCATCATCCATGCAGGACTAATCTGATGATTTACTTTTGAACTCCAAAACTTGCCAATCTGGTTTTTCATGTGCCACTGTACTGAATTGAGCTACTTCTACCAGAAGAATCAAAAGAAAACTTTTTTTTTTTTTTTTTTTAAACAAATCTTGGTGTGGTGTGGGTCTACTGGACCCTGTGATGCTCGAGTAAACATTTGTAAAACCAGTTAGGTAGGTCCAAATCTCGTTTTGCCACTTTTGCACATATGCACACTTCTTGTCATTTGTCATACCAAGTGGGTAAACACATAGATTGCTTCCTGTATCCCTCAGGGAAAGCTACTGAGACATACAACTGGATACTGTAACATAAAGCACAAATTTACAGTAGAAAAGGGATGGGTCCGCTGGACCCAGTCTTACGCCCCGAGGGTTTTTGTTTTGTTTTGTTTTGTTTTGTTTTTGGTACTAGGAATTGAACTCATGCCCCAAGGGCTAAAGAAGTTCTTTTGGCTCATGGTTTCAGAGGGTTCAGTCCAGGGTCGGCTGGCCCCAAGGTAGAAATGGCATGTTAGAAGGCCATGATGAAGAAAAGCTGCTCAACCCATGGCAGCCAAGAAACAGAGAGGGAGAAGAGCCAAAAAGACAGATCTGCCCTCCAATGGCTTGCCCCCACTGACCAACCTCCTCCAATCAGGGACCACCTCCCAAGTGCCCATCCAGCTATGAACTCATCAATGGATTATTCCAAGGATGAGTACAAAGCCCCATGATCCGATCACTTTCTGAAAGCCTCATCTTTGAACACATGAAATATTTGCAGGACATTTTAGATCTAAATAAATCACAGCAACAGTTAATATAAAAGAAAATACATCTGTATATTTCTAGCACCATGGAGAGAGGCCACACAAGTAGGTTGCCAAATGTTTTTACATGAATGGTAAAATGTATAGCTAGATATGGCAGAACACTGAAACTTAAGGAAAAAGAACTGACTTGTGCCTATTTCTTCTACTAAGTAGCTATATGATCTTGCATAAGACACTCAATAACTCTAAGATTTGATTTCTTCATCTCAAAAAAATGCAAACAGACACAAACTCTTAGGGAATTTCAAGTATAGAGAGATTTCCCAAATCTTAGTCTGAACTAAACTTTTAAAATACTCTTTGAAGCTGGGCATGGTGCTGCACACCTGTAATCCCAGCACTCGGGAGGCTGAGGCAGGAGGAAGGCTGCAAGCTTGAGGCCTGCATGGGATGGGCTACATAGTGAGTTCAAGGCCAGCCTGGACTACAGAGCAAGACTTCATTACAAAAAAAAAAAAAAAAAAAATCTTTGAAATAAATTCCCTTCCTAATATTGTAGATCAAATTTTCATTTAGGGAAGAGTAATTTTATTTCATAAACCAGTCTAGTAATATTAAGATAAAACTGATTTAAAACAAGGTACGAGGTAAAAGATCTTTCACTTATTTATGGAATAAGCAAGTAAAACCACTAACTTCCTGCAGGGATATAGGGGTGCTTAGGATAGCTGCGATCAGTTTTTTGATTCAGTGATCAATCATGGAAGAAAAATACTTATTTTCATATCTACCTTACCTTGACAGTAACTTGCCAAGAACATATTCTATCCTTCATAAAAGATGTAAATAAGGCTCTATGTTAAAAGATACAGTTTAAAAGTAAGATTGTCGCTTCTTCCGGAAAAAGACGGCAGATCTGCAAGAAGCAGGCAGTGAACCTCTCCAAAAGCCACCATCGGGACACTGGAATATAGTGACTGGAGGAGGAAAAGAAAGAGGGAAGTGGCTCTCCTGCACCCAGGAAAGATCTGAAGTGCAGTTTGGGGCCCACGGAGAAAGTGAAGAGAGAAACTCCAACAAAGAAGAAGGAGGTGGCCACCGGCGCCTTTTCCCTGTGGGGGGAATCCCAATGCGCGACAGAAGCCGTTCAAATCTGCAGACACGCGGTGACTGCCCGCGCCCCTGGGGGCTTCTGCGGAGAAACGCCAGAAGCGGTGGTGCAGAGAAGCAGCAGCTGTGAAGGACACACTGACTGGCAGTGAGTGCTGACGCCCAGCTATCCCGCACACGAGAGAGCGACTAGCCGGGCGCATTGTTGGGGGGGGCAGCAGCTGAACTTGGAACTCAGGGCGGCCGCCACTCCAGCCACGGCTCCAGCGGGGACCTCCGCGGAGGAACGCGAGACTCCGCAGTACAGAGAAGCTGACTGGTTTCTTCCTGGTATTCCAAGACTGAGATTGTCTAAGGATCACAGAAAATACTGTGGCACAGTACCAAACAACCAAGGACTGCCAAACAGGCAGCAACTTATCTCCAACAAATTGAAGAGGTAGGATCTTGCAGCGGGCTCAAAATCCAAAAATAAGCTACACCTGGAAGATACCTCAGAGAAGTAGCCATCTCCTAATATTAGGAAATACTAGCAATAAAGCAACCTACCATAGGCAATTTCCAAACATCACCCCAGGAATTAAACTAAAGAAAGAAAAGAAAATGAGACGATACTTAAACAAGATGCAACCCCACACATCCAGTTCGCCAAAGGCAAACCCAGGGGGCAGTGAGGTGGGACAAACTGAAAGCCACCCACCTGACATCTCTGAAGTGGTAACAACAAAGCAGTTGAATGAGGCTCTGGAAAATTTTAAATCAGAAATAATTTCTCAGATAACTGCAGAGATAATGTCCACAATGAAGACCATGCTTAAGGACGCTAGAGCAGACACAGACAAAAAAATAGACAAGCTTAAGAAAATGATGGAAACCATGAATGCTCAGCATAGGAAAGAAATGGAATCCATAAAGCAGATTCAAGCAGATATCCAGGAGAATAAAAATCCCATTGAAAGCATTTGTAGCAGATTAAGCCAATGTGAGGACAATGTATCTCAGATACAGAAGACAGGCGTGCAATCAGTGATCATGAAAAGAAAGAATTCTTAAAAATAGCAAGGGACAATGAAAAATCAATCCAGCAGCTGCTAGATGATGCAAAGAAGAATAACTTAAGATTGACTGGAGTCAATGAAAAACCAGGAGATAGCATAAATGACATGAGAACACTGTTCACAGACATTATCACAGAAAATTTCCCTGGTAGAGAAAAAGAATTCGACGTTCAGATAAGTGAGGCTTCAAGAACTCCAGTTAGCCACGATCAAAAAAAATCTTCAGCCAGGCATATCATAGTCAAGATTCCAGAAATTCTAGATAAGAGTAGAATCTTAAAAGCTGTTAGAGAAAAGAAACAAATCACCTATAAAGGAAAGCCCATCAGAATCACAGTGGATTTTTCAGCACAAATCCTCAAGTCAAGAAGAGCTTGAAATGATGTATTTCAAGTTCTAAAGGAAAATAACCTTCAACCCAGATTGATGTACCCCACAAAACTATCTTTCAAAACTGACGGAGAAATAAAATACTTCCATGACAAAGAACATCTGAGAAAATTTATAGCCACCAAACAAACACTCCAAAATGTTTTGAAGGACATTCTAGAAAGGGATAACAAGGACTACAACTCCAGGAACCCCAACAAAAGGAATCCACCAGGCAGGGCAAACAATTAAAGAGAGGGAGGGGAAAAAAATTAAAAGAGGGGGAGCCAACAACAGGAAAATAACATGAGAAGGATAAGTCAACACATATCAATTTTAACCATCAATGTTAATGGTCTCAATACACCAGTCAAAAGGCACAGACTGGCAAATTGAATCAAGAAGCAAGATCCAACAATATGCTGTATACAAGAAACACATTTAATTCAAAAAGAAATTCATAGACTGAAAGTCAAAGGACGGAAAACAATACTCCATGCGACAGGAACCCAGAAAAAAGCAGGGGTACCTATTCTTTTTGCAGACAAAGTGAATTTCAAGCCAAGAATGATTCAGAGAGATAAAGAAGGTCATTACATCCTTCTAAAGGGAACAATTCAAGAGGAAGAGATAACAATCATAAATATATATGCAACAAATACCAGTGCACCCAACTATATAACACAAATATTAATGGACATGAAAAATCAAATAAGCACTAATACAATTGTATTGGGGGATCTCAATACTCCACTGTCACAAAAAGACAGATCAACTAGACAAAAAATCAACAATGAAATATTAGAACTGAACCAAACTTTGGAACAAATGGACTTAGTAGATGTCTACAGAGTGTTCCACCCCACAACATCAGAATACACATTCTTCTCAGCTGCACATGCGACATTCTCCAAAATAGACCACATACTAGCTCATAGAACCTGCTTAAGTAAATGCAAAGGAATTGAAATTATCCCATGTGTATTATCAGACCATAGTGCAATGAAATTGGAAGTCAATGGCACAAGAAACCACAAGAACTTTCTAAACACATAGAAATTAAATAGCACCCTACTGAACAACCAATGGGTCACAGATGAAATTAAAGAAGAAATTAGACAGTTTCTGCAACTGAATGATATTGACAGTACAACATACCGGAACTTATGGGATACAATGAAAGCAGTCCTAAGAGGGAAATTTATAGCATTAAATACCTATATCAGGAAAACAGAGCAAGCATAAATAACCTAATGGTGAACCTCAAACTCCTAGAAAAAGAAGAGCAAGCTAAGCCAAAAGCTCGTACAAGGGAGGAAATTATAAAGATCAGAGCAGAAATTAACGTATTGGAGACTAAAAATAAATACAAAGAATCAACGAATCAAAGAGTTGGTTCTTTGAAAGATTAAATAAAATTGTCAAACCCTTATCCAACCTTATTAAAAAAAGGAAAGAAAGTACTCAAATCCACGCAATTAAGAATGAAAAGGGTGATATCACAACGGACCCTGCAGAAATCCAGAAGATCATCTACACCTACTTTGAAAACTTGTATTCTAATAAAATGGAAAATGCAGAAGAAATGAACAGATTCCTAGATACATATGAATTACCAAAGCTCAACCAAGAAAATATAAAAATCCTACATAAACCAATAACAATCAATGAAATCCAAGATGTAATTAAAAACCTCCCAACAAAGAAAAGCCCAGGCCCTGATGGATTCACTGCTGAGTTCTACAAGAAATTTAGAGAAAACCTAACACCACTACTTCTCAAACTCTTTAATGAAATTGAAAGGGAACCAATACTCCCAAATTCATTCCTGGAAGCAAGCATTACCCTGATACCAAAACCAGAGAAGGACCCAACTAAGAAAGAGAACTACAGATCAATCTCCCTAATGAACTGAGATGCAAAAATCCTCAATAAGATACTGGCAAACAGAATGCAGCAAATCATCAAGAAGATTATACATCATCACCAAGTTGGATTCATCCCAGGGATGCAGGGATGGTTCAACATATGTAAATCAATAAATGTAATACACCATGTTAACAGAACCAAAGACAAAAATCATATGATCATCTCAATAGATGCAGAAAAAGCTTTTGACAAAGTCCAGCACCCATTTTGATAAAAACCCTACAGAAAATTGGAATAGATGGTCTTTATCTCAATCTGATAAAAGCTATCTATGACAAACCAACAGCCAATATCATACTAAATGGACAAAAACTGAAAGTCTTCTCTCTAAAATCAGGAACAAGACAAGGATGTACACTGTCCCCACTCTTATTCAACATAGTCCTGGAAACTTTAGCCAGAGCAATTAGACAAGAGAAAGAAATAAAAGGAATAGTGATTGGAAAGGAAGAAGTTAAATTACCATTATTTGCAGACGACATGATACTCTACATAGAAGACCCTAAAAACTACACTAAAAAATTGCTAGATTTAATAAGCAAATTCAGAAGTGTAGCTGGATACAAAGTCAACACTCAAAAATCAATAGCCTTCCTGTACACCAATAAAAAACTCACTGAAAAAGAAATTAGGGAAACAACACCTTTCACAATAACTTCCAAAAAAATGAAATACCTAGGAATCAATCTCACAAAGGAGGTAAAAGATCTCTACACTGAAAACTACAGTACTCTGAAAAAGGAGATTGAAGAGGATATCAGAAAATGGAAAGATATCCCTTGCTCTTGGGTCGGAAGAACCAACATAGTGAAAATGGCCATACTTCCAAAATTGTTATACAGATTTAATGGAATTCCGTTCAAAATTCCAATAACATATCTCACAGAATTAGAGAAAACAATCCTAAAATTCATCTGGAACCAGAAGAGACCTAGAATAGCAAAGGCAATTCTGGACAACAAAAGCAAGGCAGGGGGGCATCACAATCCCTGATTTGAAATTACACTATAAAGCTACTGTGATAAAAACAGTGTGGTATTGGCAAAAAAACAGACCCGAAGATCAATGGAACAGATTAGAAGATGCAGAAACAACTCCAGACATACTAAGCCAACTTATCTTTGACTAAGGTGCCAAACACATTCATTGGAAGAAAGATAGCCTCTTTAATAAATGGTGCTGGAAACATTGGCTCTACACATGCCGAAGATTAAAATTAGACCCATATCTTTCACTGTGTACTAAACTAAATTCAAAATGGATTAAAGATCTAAATATTAAAACAGAAACATTAAATCTCCTGGAAAATAGAATAGGTAAAACTCTTGAAGACATCGGTGTAGGCAAAGACTTTATGAATAAAACCCCAATGGCACAGGAAGTATCACAAAGAATCAACAACTGGGATCTCATCTTATTAAAAAGCTTTTGCACAGCAAGAGAAACCACTAACAGAGTGAAGAGACAACCCATAACGTGGGAAAAAATGTTTGCCAGCTATTCTTCAGACAAAGGATTACTATCGAGAACATACAAAGAACTCAAAAAAATCAGACCTCCCAAATTTAAAGACCCAATCCAAAAATGGGCATCTGAGATGAATAAACACTTCTCAGATGAAGAAATATAAATGGCAAATAAATACATGAAAAAATGTTCAACATCACTAGTCATTCGAGAAATGCAAATTAAAACAACACTGAGATTCCATCTCACCCCAGAAAGAATGGGTATTATCAAGAAATCAACTAATAACAAATGCTGGAGGGGCTGTGGGGAAAAAGGAACCCTTCTCCACTGTTGATGGGAGTGTAGACTGGTGCAGCCACTGTGAAAATCAGTGTGGAGAATCCTCAAAAAACTAGGATTGGAGGTCCCATTTGACCCAGCTATTCCACTTCTGGGTATCTTCCTGGAAGAATTAAAAACATCGTACCACAGCGATATATGTGCACCCATGTTTATAGCAACACAATTTGTAATAGCTAGATCGTGGAAACAACCCAAATGCCCATTAACTGAGGAATGGATAAAAAAGATGTGGTAATTTTATACAATGGAGTACTACTCAGCCATAAAGAAATATAAACTGGAAACTTTTATAGGTAAATGGATGCAACTCGAGAAAATACTCACAAGCAAAATAAACCGGATGCATATTTGTAAACATTATATTGTCTCCCTAGTATGAAAATGCCATTTCACTGTGACTACTCCATTCCTTAGTCTTCTACTTTAACCTAGATTTTACATGGCTTAATCTTATACTGAGTAATGTTTTTCTCCAAAAGGTATTTGTACATTTTCTAATGCTTGAGTTTGTTAATACATGAGAATGTTTACTTGTTGTCTTTAAAAATTAAAAAAAAAATAAATACAAAAAGTAAGATTGTCAACTTCAAAATCCACACTCCTTCCAATGTGGTTAAGACGGAAGTCATGATTACTTAAATGGTACTTTCACATACTTAGATGTTAAATACAAATGTCAAAAAAGTAAAATGTCATTACTTTTTCAAAAAATTATAGTCTACAGAAAAAAATTTTACCTGAATTCTTTTTCTCTATATCGTCTGCAACTGATACCACAAGGCAGTATAAACTCTGACACGGATAGTAACACGCCTGCATCACCAAAGCCTCACATATTGTGTAGTGTATGTAGTAGTAAGTGGAAGTCTCCAATCAGACCTGACTTTCCCAGCCCCCAACCTGCTCGCCAGCAGAGACATTATTCTCATTAGGGAACTCAGCTCAGCACCACAGCTGTCATTGGTAAGCACAGGATCTCATAAAGAAGATAAGTTAGGACAAGGAATTTTGCAGCTTCCGGGACATCTGGAGCCACCCAAAAATTTACACTGGACACTTCAAGGACTTTTCCCACTGAGGTGCAAGACAGGCAGAGAACTCTGACCACAGATGTTTATTAAAATCTTCCCGCCTAATATCCCTTGCCTTCTTTCTATCCCTGTAAAAGGGATACACTTCTCTTTGTTGCCTATAGACGGCCTTATCGCTTTCTGTCTGCCTGTACCCAGGCACAATAAATTCCACACCATGTTCCCTTTATACAAGCCTAGTGGTCTCAGCTGGTGTCTGCCCCTTGCACCATGTGTTGCAGTAAGTGCACAAAATTAAAATCATGTATTCAAAATTATGCTTGCTCAGAAATTCCTTATTACTTATAAAGTAAGGCACGCATGATTTTGTGTTTAGGATTCTGTTCAAAGATATGTATTAAAATACACTAGAATGTAAAGTAGTACAGCCACTGTGGAACCTAATTTGGCAGTTACTAAAAAAGTTAAATACAGAATTACAACATGAGCCAGTAATTCCACTCCTGGTTATATACTCAAAGAATGGAAAGCAGAGACTTGAATATACTAATGCTCAAAAAGCAGTATTATTCATAACAGCCAAAAGGTGGAAATAACCCAAGGACCAATGAACAGATTAGTAACAAAATGTAGTATAGTCATACAATGGAATAGCATTCAGCCATAAAAGGTATCAAATTCTATTATGTGCTACAACATGAATGAACTCTGAAAACACTGTGCTAAGTGAAATAAGCCAGGCACAAAAAAATACAGATATATTATGATTTCACTTTCATGAGGTATCTACAGTAGGCAAATTTATAGAGACAGAGTATACGTTGCTGAGCAGGGAGGAGGACTGGAGTGTTACTGTTCGGGGGTAGAGAGGTTCTGCTTGGGATAATAAAAACTATAAACAGACAATGGTAACGGTTACACAATATTATGAATGGACTTAATGCCACTGAATCGGATACTTCAAAGTGGGTAAAATGGTTTTGTTACATATATTTCATCATAGTTTAAAAAATCACAAAAGTAAACATACCACACCCACTTAAATACAGTACATAATAAATAGCACTTTACAAAACTTTTGAAATACTTGATTGCCCTATTCAAAGTAATTCTTTAATTTTCAGCCAATCTAATAGCTGAATATGTATAAGTAAAATGTCTGATGCAACTCCACCGAATAGTTACATAAGAAATTATATTGTTAACTATACTATACACCAAGTTATATGTACACTGTAATTATACGTAATTAAAAGCTATTTATAAATATGAACTATATATACTGTATATATTTTGTTCACTAGAATAGAATCTTTTTCTCCCCCAGTACTGGGCAACAAACCCAGGGGCATTCTGACACTGAGCTACACCCCCAGCCCATTTTTATTTTTTATTTTGAGACAGGGTCTTGCTAAGTTGCCCAGGCTGGCCTCAACTTGCCATCCTCCTGCCTCAGCCTCCTGAGTAACTGGGATTACAGGCCTGCACCACCTGTAGAAGAGAGTCTTAAACATTCCTACAAAAAGCATTTACATTCAATTCAGTATATACATAGAACTCTAAGCAATACATTTTTTAGGAACCTATAATGTAGTACAATATCACACACCTTATATTTTATTTAACTAATATTTTATCACTATGAAATTGTTTACTTAAAAACTACTCTCGGGCTGGTGAGATGGCTCAGCGGCGTAAGCGCCTGCCTGGCAAGCGCGAGGGCCTGAGTTTGACTCCCGGATCCCACATACGAAAAATGGGCCGGTGATATCACTCAGAGGCATGGGCGCCTGCTGGTGCGCGAGGTCCTGAGGTCGACCCCTGGTACCCACAAAAAAAAAAACAAAACAAAACTACTCTCTTTTCACTACAACAGAAGCTTCAAGACAGCCAAGAAGTTACTGGTACATCACAGTGGAGTTGTATACTAAACAGCTCCAACATGGCTGCTGGTAAATAACATCTTCAATAAATGAGTAAAAGCGCGAGGGCCCGAGTTCGACTCCCGGATCCCACATACAAAAAAAGGGGCCGGTGATATCGCTCAGCGGCACAGGCGCCTGCTGGCGCACGAGGTCCTGAGGTCGACCCCCCGGTACCCACACACAAAAAAATAATAATAAGAAGAAAATAAAAAAATAAATGAGTAAAAGAATGAATGAATTCTTACATGTTATTTGTAACTGACAACCCTCTTCAACTAAGTTGTCCACTGCTTCTGTATTTGGGACATATTTTAAAAGGTATGTTGCTTATATAAACTATACAAAGACAAAAAACAGACTGAACAGCAGCTATAGTCAGCTTGCTAAATGAAAAAGCAAGGTAAGTGACTAACTTCAGTAGTAAGAATTATGCCCCTTTTTAAGTTAGTACCAAAGTACCAATATATATGTACCATGAACACACACTCTATAGAACTCAGGACTATCTGTAATACCTTCAGAAAGCTAACAAAGCTTATTTATGTTTTAGAAAAATATGTATCTAAGAACTGAAAGTCCTCTCATAAAGATTAAATTGCAGTTACAGAAAAACCAACTATGTGGGATTGTTTCTTCTCTCTACATCGTTTTGCTATTGAGTAAAATACTTGTATTTTACTGTATTTTACATGGTGTAATATACCATGTCTCCAGCGATAGCTCTAAATTGCTTCCCAAAGGTACTGACTTCATTTGCGGAAGTGTGAAGTTCCACCCTAAGGACAATCTCAGCCCCATGAAGGCTGACATGAAAAGTAACCTGGGAAGAACTGTGGGCTAGCTAGTTTGCAGGTGAGAACTGGCGAGTAAGACGGACCCCTCCTGGGGTCTGAACACATCTCAAGCACTACCTCTAGATCTGTTTGGATCTGGCTGGGAAGCAATTTATGTCCTAGGGTCTTAATAAAAACAACAAAGCAGTTGTGGAGTTTAAAACCTGGGTGTGGTTAAAGAAGGAACAGTAGCAGAGAGCCCTACCAAGGATGGATTCCCAGGCTGCATGTGGGCTTACCCAAGTCTGTGCCCCCATGCAGCATTACTATAAGAGGTTTAGTATTGCAAGAGGGAAATAGATTCAACTAAAATAATGTACCTGAGCCAGTAAACAAATAAGCAAATATTAAACTCTCAAATAGGATGGAGACTGGAAGAAAAGTATCCAGAGTTGCTACAGTATTATTAAACACTTTCCAAATAACACAAAATTACAACCCATACAAAGAAATAGAAAAATATAACTCACAAAGAAAAAAATGTAGGCAAAAGATACTGCCTATAGGAGCAAGCAGACATTTGATTTAATAGACAATGACTTCAAAGGGGCCATTTATATAAATATGTTTTAAAAAACTAAAAAAAATCATAACTTAAAAAGTAAAGGAAGATATGATGACACTGTCATATCAAAAAGACAGTATCAGTAAAGAGACAGACACTACTGCAAAGAACCAAGCCAAGTACAGTGGTACACATCTGTACCCAGAGCTACTCAGGAGGCTGAGGCAGGCCTGTTTGAGCTCAGGAATTCAAAGCAGCCTGAGCAATAATGGCAAGACCTCTGTCACTGCAAAAAAACAAGTACCACATGAAAATTCTTGATTTGGAAAGTACAATGACTAAAAAAATCCTCTAGAGTTCAAAAGTACATTTGAAGTGGCAAATGAAAGGACTGGTGAGCCTGACAGAGATCATGCAACCCAAAGTAGAGAGAGGAACAAAATATAAAGCCTCTGAGAAATGTAGAACATCAAGTAGAGTGGTACCTCCGTTAATGAACACATTTTTTGCAAATAATTTTAAAAACTCAGAAGGATTTGTATATATCGACATACTGAATGAAAAGGGAAACTGTAAGTAGTGCATAACACTTCATAAATTAAAAATGTTTTCTCTATATAATTATAAAAATATATGATCAGAAAAAAATGACATACGTCTGACGAAAGTAGTTACCTCTAGGAAAACAAGGGAGAGAATGGGAGGAATTGGAACTCTGAAACTTAAATATGTGCTCTACAAAGAGACTATGTATTCTATAATAGCAAACTTTATTTTATTTATTTATTTTTTGAGACAGGGTCTCACTATGTGGTTTAGGCTGTCCTTGAACTCACTATATAGCTCAGGATGGCCTTGAACTTGCAGAAATCCTCCTCCTTCAGCCTCTTGAGTGCTGGGATTATAGGCATGTATCGCCATACCCAGCCAGTAACAGCAAATTTTAAAAATAACTTTTTATTTTTATTTTTATTTTTTGGTATCGGGAATCGAACTCAAGACCTTGCTCTTGCCAAGCAAGTGCTGTGCTGCTGAGCTATATCCCCGGCCCTTAAAAGTAATTTTTTAAAGGACATTCAACTTTCAATCTTTTGAGTGTATAGACTGCCTATTTTGTTCAACACTGTGCCATAGGTATGTATTGTAAATTTCAGATCGCCACAACTGTGGGGGGGTGGGCATTAAAAGAGTGATTCAAAGGAAATATGCAAAAATAGTCTGTCAGTGAGCAGTAGGGCTAGGAGTCATTTTATTCTTTTATTTCCTTCTATTTTCCAATATCTAGAAATGAATATTTACTTTTATAATGGGAAAACAGTATTAGTTAAAACTTAAGTAAAAGTGACAAAAAGAAACAATAAAGTGATTGATGAAATGAAAAAACTCTGATGTATAATTAGAGAATCAGCATCAACATGTTTCCTGTTAATTCAGAAGAGGGCCAGAAGTTTAAGAAATTAAAGGCTATGCCTGATGAAAGTGTTACTAATAAGATAAAATTAAATGCACAAAATCAGAAACTAATTAGTGTGCTAATTAATTAGTTATCTACCACACTTGTGAAGGTTGTCAAGAGAGTTGCCTCAACAAATGTATTTTCAGTTAAGAACAAAACAGTTTCGTAGAAATTTGTCCTTTAAGAGATGTTTCTGTGTACCAATTCACAGTATACTAGCAGTAATGGACAAGACAGAAAATACTAATTCAAGAAGAAAAACGAAACTGGACTGCAAGGGCTAGTCTAGACCTCTAAGTATTTAAAAAGAAATTCATGTTTACTCAGCATTAGTAAGTGTAAGCTCTTTCTTTGGCCAAATCTAAATGTCACCCAGTCACCTCCTAAATTCTGAACCCAGATGGCATTCTACCAAGTCAAGTAATCTTCCTTCCACCAGGATACCACTCTCCACTCATCCATCCTTCACGTCACCTCGGGACATCACAGCTACTTCTGTGGTCCCACTTCACGGCAAGCGCTGATTCACAGAGAAGCTCAGCTTTCAACTGTTTTGGCTGAGTGGGGCAAGGGAGGAGAAAGGAGATAGGATGCCGAAAAAGGCAGTATCTAGTTAAAGAGCGATTTTTTTTAAGATAGGAAACAAAAAAAGGATTTAAAAATTTTTAAACAAAAATACAGTAATCAAGCTTATAAATGAAAATTTCCTAGAATTGTATTATATATTAGTTTTCTAGATATGTTGCCATGCAGCCATCCAAAATAAAAATAACTAATAGCATGGATTTTAAGGGGCCTAAGTATAGAAATAATAATTCTTATTCTTTAAAAAGGAAAAATTAGGGGCCGGTGAGATGGCTCAGCGGCTTAAGCGCCTGCCCGGCAAGCACGAGGGCCCGAGTTCGACTCCCGGATCCCACATACGAAAAAGGGGCCGGTGATATCGCTCAGCGGCACGGGCGCCTGCTGGCGCGCGAGGTCCTGAGGTCGACCCCCCCGGTACCCACAAAAAAAAAAAAAAAAAAAAAAAAAGGAAAAATTAGGGCCGGTGATATAACTCAGTGGCATAAGCGCCTGCCTGGCAAGCGTGAGGTCCTGAGTTCAGTTCCCGGTATCCACATTAAAAAAAAAAAAAAAAGGAAAAATTAATGTTTTAATTTTTGCTCTTCCCTAATCTCCATGCATGCCTCACTTCTATTGTGACTCAGTAAAATCTACAATGTTAACAGTCTCACACTGTAAAACTAAAATAGTACAGTCAAGAATCCTCTATTCCATGTACCACTCATTCATTCCTATTTCCAAAAGAAAATGTTAAACAAACTAATATTCATGCAAAAAGTCTTAAAAGGAAATGAATATCAGAATGTGTTAAACATTCTATGAACATAAAGAACTCTTGATTCATCATGCTAGATCAATTACAAATGTGAAACACACCAGTCTACCCGCTTAAAAAAAAAAAATTAATTATATAGGAAAAGAAGCTTCACATTCACTAGCAATGCAAACTTATTCAATCAGTTCAAAAGCTATAATTCCAGTGTAGAAATTAATGGGCAAGATATGGGTGCAGGCTTTATTATTAAATTTCCCATATGAATTCATCATACCATGCACACATAGTTTAAAAATAGTTTATAAAATCCATGACCAACCATGAGCAAAGCAATTTAGAAATATTATATTCTTTTTGCAGCCAAACTCATCTACATAAATTATATTTTAAATGGCTTCAGGGAATTTAAACCTACAAATTTGCCAGCTGTGGTAGCACACCCCTGTAATCCCAGCACTTGGGAGGCTGAGGCAGGAGGATCACTGTGAGTTTGAAGCCAGCCTGGGCTACATAACTGAGTTCAAAGCCAGCCCACACTATATAATGAGACCCTGTTTCAAATCAATCGATCAATCAATCAAACAAACCTACAAGTTAAAAAAAAGACAAACTATACACATGCAAATTTTGAGATCAAGGATACTCCGTTTACTCAATTGTGAAATAGAAAATATATTAACTCAGCCACACCACTGCCACTTTAGAAAGCAAAAGTTCTATTAAAAAATGTAACACGCTCATAGAGAAGAGGCTCTAAATATATATTTCATATTATATTACTGCACATAAAAGTAAATGCTTACAGGGAAGAAAAATCATTGCTTAACATAATACTAAGAGAATTCCTCAGGGAAAAGTTTAAGAGAAATAGATTTGAAAGAGGTCCAATCCCTGGGTTTTTCAAATTTGTGAGATTTCTTTGTTTAGAGTAGAGAAGGGTTTGGTAAACTGTGTCCCACTAACCAAATCCTCCCTACTACTTGATTTTGTGAAGCCTGAAGAAATACAGAAAAAATAACAAAAAGAAGAATAGTAGTTTGTAATATGGGAACATTAAATAAAATTCAGACTTTAAAATTCATAATGTCTATCAATAAAGTTTTATTGGAACACAGGTACACTCACTTCATGTATTAGACTATCTCTGCATCTAATGAGGAGAAGTGAATAATCATAAGTCTGTGTGGCCCTACATTTTTTTCTGTTTTGTTGTTTTGAACGGTCTTGCTCAGCTGCTAAGTTGCCCAGGCTGGACTAGAACTTGTGAGCCTCCTGTCTCAGCCTCCTAGAGTGCTGGGATTACAGGCATGTGCCATCACGCCCAGTTCATAATATCAAATGTTGACTGGTTAGCCTTTCACAAAAGATATTTACTGATTCCTAATTTAAAACCTCTTTTCTGCTAAGTAAGGCACTTCTGTGAGTGCCTGTAGTCAATTAATCAAACTCAAGGAGGAGCTAGAGGGAACCCAATTTACAGCCATTATTTGTGACTGGCATCTGAAGAGGGAGAGGGCAGCCTTATGGGAGAGAGCCCCTAAACTATGGGATCTGATTCACCTCCAAGTAGACAATGTCAGAATGGAATTGAGCTCCAGGAAGCATCTGGTGAACAACTGCCTGGAGAGTGGGGCCACAGAAGTATTCTGTGTGAAGTACAAGAATAAAGCGTTCGGGTTTTTTTTCCCCTTTACACATGCCTTGCTGAATTGGCCCTAGCATGTTATGAGAAACTATTAGAGCTATTTTAAAATAGTTAAACATTTATAAAATAAAATGCTACAAACTCGAATTTGATGACACGGGCTTATTTTCCAATTAGACAAAAATCAAGAAATAATACAGTACTAGATAAATACTGACACGCAATCTCACCTCCCAGACAACTACAGTAAAACCAAGACCATTCTGAATCATAGCTGTGAAAGCATTAAATCTACTGTCCCAAAAGATGTTATTTTATATAATCCCTTAGAGAATTATAAATTTAGAATTAGGTTGTTTCATATTTCATAGAAGGAAGAAATTTGGTTGATGGCACAAAAGAGTAATAATGGTAATGAAATATAAATAATAAAAAGTGGAAGATTAGAGAAAGCAAAGATTTGCAAATGAGATAAAACATTTATTAGAATCTATGTTAAGTTTTAACAAGATATAATAGTCAAAGTAGACTAGTTTGATATAATAAAGAAAGGAACTGGATGTAAGGAAGAAATGGTTTATATGAACAATGGTGGTAAGGAATGAAAGGAGGGGGAATAAAAACAGGAAATATATTAAGATTAAGTCATTTAATTACCTAGCTACAGATACTTTTCAGATCATTTCTGCAATATATGACAGTCTTCCTATATACAGAAGTATGCAACCATTACCTTGTACTTCAGTTACCATGAAACTACAGTGTGTCTGTCACTGGGGAAGAAAGCTAGTGCTGGGGGTCGGGAGCATATGCCTGTAATCCCAGCTGCAAACTCTGGAGGCCAAAGGAGGATGGCAAGGGAGGGAAGGGAGACAAAAGGGGGACGGGAAAGGGAAGGAAGAAATGCCATTTTAAGATTAACTTCATGGCCTGGCAGGGTCATAATTCCATCTCTGAACATGACACCAACATATGCACTGTGGAAAAAAGTGTTTTCTATGATACAAGGTAGAGTGTCGCATGTTGTTAGAGGTGTGTCTTAAAATACTATTATCTTCTTTGAATAACTCACTGAAATGCCATTATTACTTGCTTAGCCCACTGAATCTTTTAAGAGTTCTAAGTATCAAGAGTGTTTCCATACTTTCAGTACTACTTTACATGTTAATACTTTACCTGTACTTTTTGTGAATTAAAATTCTATTCAGGTTTAATTCTTTCATACCTGAAGTTCAATCATTTAATTTCATTATAATTAGCAATGACAAAAAAGCAACAGATTTTTTTTAGAAAAAATTTGTTACCCACAATCCTATATTTTATTATGTTTTCTGTACCTATCCAACATGAGTTATATATGTATATATGTGCTGTTTTTAGGGGAAAAGAAAGTTATCGTTCTATACCTTTTTCTGGAATCTAGTCTCTCCCAAGCCCTTAATGCAATTAAAATCTATTCTTTGCATAAATCATAGGTAATGGCTCCAAGGCATAATCTTCTACCACAGGAATGTCCTATAATGTAATCAGTCTCCTCTTACTAAACTTTCGTTTCATGGTTTTTACTACCGTAAGCAATATTGTAGAAAACATTCCATATGTGCTGATTGTCTTGAGTTGTATTATTCTACCTACGAATGGCAGGAAATGGTTTTATGTGACTACACAGAGGTTTCACCATGATTTTGACTGGGGATCAACAAAATCTTCCCCTCATAATCTCTGTTGCATATTCTTTGTTTTGTTTGTACAACTGTGTAAAAGATGTAAAAACCATTTTTTAGCTCATGGACCTTACAAAAACATACCATGTGAGGATCTGGTCTACAGGCCATAGTTTGCTGATTCCTGATTTAGATCATGTTCTCCTAAGACCCAGGAAGTTAGAAAGTTATCCCAGAATTCTAGCATATATTTTGGATAGTCTGGTACAATAGTTATTAGTTACTTTTATATAATAAAATTTATTTTCATATTTCAACTCTCATGTGACTAAAATAATTTAAATTTTAAAACTATAATGACTAAAAAGAGAAATGAACAATTTTAAAGGCATCAATCAGAATAAATGGTGTTACGGCTTGTGTCTAGATGTCCCCTCAAAGCCTCTTGCGGTCAGATGTGGGGCTTTCGAAGGTGGCTGGGTCTAGAGTGTGTGACGCTGGGATCTAGGATGTAATGCTAGGATAAGGGTGTGAGTGCTATCTGCCCTATGGGTGGTAACCTGGTTAAAATATAAGGAACAAAAAGAGGCTTGTCGCTTGTTGCTTATTGCTGCTGCTGCTTGTCTTCTACAACATCCCTCTGCCTTGGAGTCAGCCAACTATGAACTGAAACCTCTACAAACTGTGAGCCAAATAAACCTCTCCTCCTTTAACTTTGGGTTTCAGGTATTTTGTCTTGACAAAGAGAAAAGCAACTAATACAAACAGTTTTGCTAACACTCATAACTCTTCTACTACTTTTTACTAAATATTCAGAGGATACTCTCAGCCAAGGGTAGTAGTACATGTCTGTAATCCCAGTACTTCGGGAGGCTGAGGCTGGAGGATCAGAAGTTCAAGCCTAGTTTGGACAAGTTAGCAATATAGGAAGATCCTGTCTCGAGATATTTTTCAGTAGACTACTACTTTTTTGTGATGAGATGGAAGTTTGAGACAGGGTCTCACTGTGTAGTTCAAGCTGGTCTCGCTGTGTAGTTTGGGCTGGCCTTGAACTCACTATGCAGCCTAGGCTGGTCGCAAACTCATAGCAATCCTCCTGCCTCAGCCTCCCATGTGCTGGGATTACAGGCATGCACCTCCACACCTGGCTTCAGTAGACTGTTTCTAATAACTTCAGAAAATTGTATTTTTTAAACTCTAAGAGTAAAAGCAGAGAATTATTAAAAGAAAAAAATATCTCTTACATTACATTGTATGTTCCTTTAAAGAAAACTAAGCCAACAATGAAGGATAAAGAAAAAAAAAACGAAAAACAAAAACAGGAAGTTACTTAAATAGAAAACATGGAAGGAAGGTAGATTTAGCAGGTGTAGGCTGGAAGACAATTCTGTAACTTTATAATACTGCCAATTCTGGTGAAGTCTGGGGTGATTCTAAAAATAATCCATTGGTTATAGTCTTTTGGTTGCTAGTGACTGTGTTGGACTATCAGAACCAGCTTGGGAAGTTATAAAATAGGATTAACCTACTCCAGTTAACCCTTGTCTCCCTCTGTGATCTCTCTGTCACAAAGACTCTTAGGAGATTTCACTTTGACTTCTTCCTAAAACACATTTTTCCATTATAGGGGCAGCAGATTTTCCTACTAATGAAGATGCCCAAACATACAAATATTGAGCACATTTTGTATTTCAATTAGACTCATTTCGGAAAGGATTAGAAAATAAGGTATTTAAGGTTATAATCCTGATTCTTACAATAACTACTTTTTGAGGACCTAATCAAACTGTATCTTTCTATGGACTTGAACTTTTTCTAAAATGAAATGGTTGTATTAAATAAACCTATAAGATGTCTCCTACTTCTAAAATTTTGAAAACACAGAATGTGTCCATTAAACCTTCTGCACCCAAAGTATTTTAAGGGATTAAACAATATGATAGCTTACAACAGAAATAAAGTGTTGCTTAGGAAAGATTTAATAATACTTAACACTGTTATGATTCTGAACTTTATATTTGTCACCATCCTTAAGAAAACTATTGGGTTTGGGAGGCTGAAGCAGGAGAATCACTGAGTTCAAGGCCAGCCTGAACTGCATGGTGAAACACTGTCTCAAAAAGAAAAAAAAAAAAAAAAACAGAAAGAAAACTATTGGGACAGGTTCCAATGTTTTTGATACTTAATAAATGACTTTCATGTTTCAAAGTAATGACTAGATAAATCAAAAAGGTTATTGAACAAAATTTTTCCTAAGAGATGACAAACTCAGGTGACAACTTATTTTACTGCAGTGCTGTGATCAATCCCAGGCCTCACACACACTAGGCAAATGCTCTACCACTGAGCTATCCTCACAGCCCCCAAACTTTATTAATTTGGATTGTAAGAGAATCAAATTAAGACTATTACAGAGCCGGTGAGATGGCTCAGCGTTGTAAGCACCTGCCTGGCAAGCGCGAGGGCCCAAGTTTGACTCCCGGAACCCACATACGAAAAAAGGGCCGGTGATATCGCTCAGCGGCACGGGCGCCTGCTGGAGCGCGAGGTTCTGAGGTTGACCCCGGTTACCCACAAAAAAAAAAAAAAAAAAAAAAAAAGACTACTACAGGGCCGGTGAGATGGCTCAGCGGCTTAAGCGCCTGCCTGGCAAGCGCAAGGGCCCGAGTTCGACTCCCGGATCCCACATACGAAAAAGGGGCCGGTGATATCGCTCAGCGGCACGGGCGCCTGATGGCGCACGAGGTCCTGAGGTCGACCCCCGGTACCCACAAAAAAAAAAAAAAAAAAAAAAAAAAAAAAGACTACTACAGACATTGCACCTTATATATCAGATTACTATTGCTACACTAAATCATCAAAAATTATTTGGAAAACAACTAGGTTATTTAAAGCCCATTTTTATAAATCTGGTTTCTGAGCTGCTGCTCTCTAGTTGTAATAAATTAGTATTAAAAGGACAGAATTTAATATTTTATTCACTCACATGCTTAAATTTATAAAAATATATAAATAATCCTATCACATATCCATTTTAGTGCAGCATTTTTTCCTACTCCTTTCAGGACTTGATCCCTCCCTGCCTTGGAATCACCAGTCACAGAAGATGTATGTACACACACACACAGTGCTTACCACTCCCATTCCACAAATCAACATTATTGTAGTATTTATGGTAGAGACTATTAATTCATAATTGTCCATTATTCCTTATTATTCAATATTCATTCTCTTTTTCTTGAAGACTACATTTCCAGGATCCTACATAGCTAAATTGGATATGTGATTAACTTCAAGCAAGAGAATATACATGGAAAGATTTTTGTAACCACCAGATCATCTTAAATATACAGCTTCTTGCCTCGGACTTTTTGCTACCTGCTTACTGACTAGAAAATGGCAACAAATGGAGCAGTCCCACTGAGAAAGAGAGAGCTAACCCAATATACCAGTGACCCCTGGAGGTCCTGAAAGCCAACCCGTCTTGCTAATCCTCTCCTATGACCTCTGGACTGAAGGAAAAGAAAAAGAAGTTATCTTTTTTTATTAGTACACTTTTGCTATACATAATGATTACGTTCATTGTGGGGTTTGGTGCATGCATGTATCTTCTTTAACCTACTGTATTTTGTTGTCTCTGTTACCACAACTTAATGTAATATACACGCTTTCCCAATTTTTTTGTACTATATTCATTTTTCTTTTTCTTTTCTTTGTGTGTGTGTGGCGGGGGACGGGGTGCTAGAGACTGAACCCAGGACCTTAGGCATGTTCGGCAAGTAAGTACTCTACCACTGAGCTACAACCCCAACCTCTCTTCATAAAATTATACTCCAGCATTATCAAAATTGAAACGTCAAGAAGTAGTAAAGTGTTTAGGATTTCCCCTCCCACTCCTCTACCACCAAAACCACCAGCTGCTGCTACTTTATCAAAATGGGATTATACCATACACCCTTCTAAATGAAAAATACAGTTATGAGGGCTGGGGATATAGCTCAGTAGTACATCACTTGGCAAGGCCCTGGGTTTGATTCCCAGCACCATGGGGGGCAGGGTGCCATCACTATCAAGAATATATATACATCCACATATATTTTATTTATTTATTTATTTTTTTTTGTGGGTACCGGGGGGTCGACCTCAGGACCTCGCGCGCCAGCAGGCGCCCGTGCCACTGAGCGATATCACCGGCCCCTTTTTCGTATGTGGGATCCGGGAGTCGAACTCGGGCCCTTGCGCTTGCCAGGCAGGCGCTTAAGCCACTGAGCCATCTCACCGGCCCATCCACATATATTTTAAAACACACATTTTGGGGCCGGGGATGTGGTTCAGTGATAGAACGCTTGCTTAGCATGCATGAGGCCCTAGGTTTGATCACTAGTACCACCAAAAAAATGTACATAACTCAAGAAAAAACAAAATAATTTTCAAAAAAGCATTATGAGAAGATACCAGGATATTTTAAAAAGAACAATGTCTCCTTAAACACATTTAGTCTCATAAAACTGTTTAAAAATTCAATATACCATGCAATAATAACAGAGTATGCTCTTGCAGTTAAATGGAAAAGGCTAAATTTTAAAAGTATGTCTTCATTCCTATGTATTTTCATTTCCGCTATGCTATATAAATAAGAAAAGTTGGGAATTGAAGTAAACTGGCATATTCAAACTTTCCTACAATCTCTACCCAATGACAGAAGAATGATTACATCTGGGGATCAGAGAGTTATCCTGTGTACAGTCTTCAGTAGTCAGACATATATTCAACTTTTCTTTGAATCTAAGTTTTACTTTAAAAACCATGAAATTTATATATTACGATGACACAAATTTATTATTATGCTTTAAGAAGCTTCAGAGGAGCCTTGCTTCAGAAAGATGTGTTTCCTAAAGGTACGTTTCCCAGTTTTTATGCACAGAAGTTAATTCTCCAAGCACCTACCATTCACACACACACCAGCTACTGGGACTAACCCCTGAGTTTCACACTGAGCCTCAGTCCAGCTCCTTTTACTTTTCATCTTTGAGACAGGGTCTGGCTAAGTTACCCAGGCTGTCTTTGAACTTGTATTCCTCCTGCCTCAGCCTCCTGAGTAGCTGAGATTATATATGTGTGCCACCACACCCAGCAAATACTCCAAACATTTCTAAAGGCCAAAATTACTTTAAGTGTTGTATGATTTAACTAGAAATACCAACTGGCCAGGCATAGTGGCACATGCCTATAATCCCAGCACTGGGAGGCTGAGGCAGGAGGATCGCTGCAAGTTTGATGCCAGCCTGGGCTACAACGTGAGTTCTAGGCCAGCCTGAACTGCATAGTGAAATCCTGTCTCAAAAAGACAAAAAAAAAAAAAAAAAAAAAAAAGCTGTATAAATACCCAAAGTACCATGATTAGAGGACTGAGACAAAAATTTCACACATTGCATAAAAGTGCAACGAATGCAGTATCACAGCACTGAAGAAATCTCTTAGGTGAAGTAATAGAAGAGAAAATTCAGAAAGCTTACTGAGGACATTATAATTTTTAAGCATTATTTTAAAAATGTATAAATGGGGTTAGATTATGGTTTGTGTACATGCAAAAAATCTCAGAAGTACATATGTCAAATTAGTAAGAAGAGTTAGTTATCCATGGTTGGGTTAAGAGTAACTATATTGTTTGAAATTTTTTTATAAAAATGTACCTATGTATTACTTGTGTGATTAAAGGCAAAGCTTAAATTTTAAGAAAACTATACGCAAAGTCAGTCATATTACTATCACACAAAGGTCAGTGGTTGGGGCAGGTTTACATGTAATATGCGAATGTCAAGGAAAATAAGCAAATGACCAGAAATAAATTCAATTTTGATGAACCTAATAGACTAGATATTTACTTCTGCCTTAAATACATTTCCATTTCTAGGATAAAACTACTTTTATTTTCTTCCATCTATGTGCTTTCCAGAGCACTGAAGTTCACCACTTTCACAAATAGCAAATCCTATTAGGTAACTATTAGAGTACTTTTATGACGATTATGATGATAAGGATGAGGATGAGGTTGTTATTGTTGGGGGAGAAATGTTAACGATTAATAAATTTATTATAAGCTCACTGACCTTCACTTTATTTACACACAAATTTCAGGTTCTTCCAGATTTAAAAATATATCAGCTGTTGGGGGCCGGTTAGATGGCTCAGTGGCATAAGTGCCTGCCTGACAAGAGCGAGGTCCTAAGTTCGACTCCCGGTACCCACATACGAGAAAAGGGCCGGTGATATCACTCAGCGGCACGGGCACCTGCTGGCATGTGAGGTCCTGAGTTCGATCCCCGGTACCCACCAAAAAAAAAAAAAAAAAAAAAAAAAAAAAAAAAAAATATATATATATATATATATATATATATATATATATATGTATATATCAGCTGTGTTCTAAACATAGCTGTGCAAACTACTGTGCAAATCTGTCTACACATGGTCACTCATTCCCCATCACCACTGGTGAGTCAGCCTTCTTCAGGCAACAAGCTGTGATGCAAAGACGTAAAATTTCTGGAAACCTCAACATCTGAGGAAATCACAGTGTGCCAGTGATAAGGGTGGTGGGAAGGGCAATGAGAAGACAGAAATGTTAGTGATTTAGTTGAACTGTACATTTACACTTTTTCATTTTCTTTACAATTTTTAAAGTAATTTGTTAGCTTAGAAAAATAAAATATACTACAGAGTTCTTGATATGTGCCTAAGATTACATTTTGGGTAGTTAGTTTGCAGACTCCAGAAGCAAGGAATAATTTATTTTCTCCACTCACAAATAAACCATAAAGAACTCTACTAGAAATTTTCCATCAATTTTTACACATACCTTTCCTCGTCTTTTGATTACAGCAATTATCAGTATATATTCCACTTTCACCTTATAGAAAATTAGCATGTACCACAGTCCTTTGCATACTGCCATCACTTATATACCCCTATCTTACTCCTAATACTGTACTTCTCATTTTTTTTATGTACCTAACTTCCACCCAGGTAAGGGAACAAAGGGGGAAAAAAGAGGACATAGAAACATGGCCAGAGTAACCTCAAAGATTTAGAGACTGTAATGGAGAAAGAGGGATATGAAGATTATAAATGATTCTCAAAGGCCGGGCATGGTGCTGCAGACCTGTAATCCCAGCACTCAGGAAGCTGAGGCAGGAGGATTGCTGCGAGTTCAAGGCCAGCCTGAACTGCATAGCGAAACCCTGTTTCAAAAAGACCAAAAAACAAAAACAAAACGGGTTAAAGAGGGGTTAGAGAGAAATCAGGAGGGAAAAGTGAACACTTTAGACAAGTCTGAGAACTATGCAGGCAGATTAGATGACATGATAGAGAAAGAAGCAGCATGACCTTTCGAGTATGACTCCCAGGGATGCCCAGAACATTCGCTCACTCATCAACTTCTAACCAGGGATTTAAAAAACACCAAACACTTTACTAAGCACAGGGAGACTGCTTGAATGAACAGGAACAGAGTTCAGAGGAGATATGAGCGCTAAGAGATACGGGGTTGGGTGTATTTAGCTTTTAAAAGCTTTGAGCATGAATGATACAACCTAGATGTTTTCATTCATATGATTCCCCCTCAAATTCTCCTTTTACTTAAGCTAGTCTGGATCAAGTTTTTCTGTTTGCCACAGTCCTAACTGAATACCCTCTTCACTGCATCTTTAGTACACTCTTCAAAAAGCAGAGTGAAAATGTAAATCTGATGGTTTTATTCTATCTTAAACCCTTCCATGGCTTTATTTTGGGATAAGATTACCTGTATGCTCACTTATGGTATAGTTACGTGCATGTGTGCACACCTGTGTGTGAGAGAGGGTGGGGATCAAACCCAGAGCGCCTCCTGCACACAAGGCAAGCTCTGTAACTGAGGTATCCCTGGCCATGGTATACCCTCTTGATTCATCTCCAACTCCCCTTCCTGTCCATCACTATGCTCCAAACACTGGCCTTGAGAAGGTAATTTTTAACCATACATTTAACGTATGCCCTATAATCATAAATGCTAACCCAAGAAAAATGGAAACAGTCCACAAAAGGGCAACAACCCAAATCTGCACCAACATCTAAATGAATAAACAAATGGTGGTATATTCATTCAATGGAATACTGTACTACAATGCAACTCAGAAAATAAAAATGAACTGCTGATGTAACATGGACAAACCTGAAGAGCATCATGCTGACAGCCAGTTATGAAATTATTCCATTTATATAAAATTCTGTAATAGCCCAAATTAAGCTTTGGTAATAGAATCAGAACAAGAAACAAATATTCTGGAAGACAGGTATTAAGTAGGAAGCAGTATAAGGGAAGTTCACAGGGTGATGGAAATGTTCTGGATCTTGACAGAGACATGGGTTACACAGGTGCATGTGTTTGTCAAAACGTACTTAACCTCACTTAAGATTTATGTCTTACTATATGTAAATTAGACCTCAGATTTAAAAATTTAAAACTATGAACAAAATCTCTACTTATTTCCACGTCTGCAGGGCGCTTACAGTCAAGCCTACCTCTTCAGAATTTGGTTGCACTGTTCAGCTTGTGGTTCAGACCTGAAGGAAGGTAAAAGCAATGGGAGGAGGAGGGAGTCTTCTGGGACATGCCCCGCAACTTCAAACCCTCAAATGCTCAAGGCCAGGGTACTGACTCACACAGGAACCCTTCAGAGAGAGGATTAGAAGAGGTATAGAAATAGAGAAGGGATTCTGAATGACTAAAAAAAAGTCATTCTGCATGTCAAACAATTCAGAGACCACTTAAACTACTTTTGAAAAAGCTGAAACTTTTAAAAAATTTGACATTTTAGTATCTTATAAAATCTGAAGGCCCTCAAAAATTATTAAACTCAAACATATGACAACTATTAATTATCTTGAGAGTTGTTATGTACACCTACAAATAGCACCTTTACAACTGGAACTAAAACTGTAAATAAGTACCTATTAAAGAATCATGTTAAACACTAATTTTAGAGGAATTTGATAAAATGACATGATTTTTTTGGTGTTGAATCCAGGGTATTAACCATGCTAAGCACAAGCTCCACCACTAAGCTACACTTCCAGTCCCAAATAAAATAATGTTTTGGGAAGCAAAATGATCAAGACATAAAAGTTACAGGTAAAAGCTGGGCACGGAAACATATGCCTACAATCCCAGCTACTCAGAAGGCTGAAGCAGAATGACAATTTTAAAACTAGCCTGGGAAATTTAGCAAGACTGTCTCAGAATAACAGATGACGGGGGGAGAGAGAGAGAGAGAGAGACAGAGAGATAGAGTGACAGAGACAGAGAGAGACAGAGAAACGGAGACAGAGACGGAGACAGGGGCAGGCAGGCAGACAGACTGGGCTGGGAACATAGCTCAGTGCTCCCTGGGTTCAATCTCAAGTACAGAGGAAAGAAAAAAAAAAAGGTATACGTAAACAGGAAAGAAAAAAAAGTTATAGGTAGATCAGTATCCTTAAATTATTTGTCAATATGTTTTCCCCCCACCCCCAAACCAGGGATAGAACCCAGGGCCTCTTCACTTAGCTGCATCCCCCAGCCCTTTCTGTTTTGAGACAGGGTCTCACCAAGACGCCAGGCTACGTTTGAACTTGTCTTCTCTGAACTCTACATTCACCTCTTGAGTATACTATGAATTATATGATTGTCTCATGTTACATACAGTAATTTTATCACTCCACTAGCCTATACACCAATGCCTTGAAGGCAGGGTCCTTACTACACCTCGCAGAGGTGGAAGGCACCTTCACCAGCCAAATGAGATCTTGCTGTATAAAATACGTTCAGTAACCCTCACTACAAATAAGTGATGGCACAAAGCATCTCACAGCACTTCACCCCTTCATATTAGCCTAAAAGATATGGCTGGCTCCAAAAGAAATGAGAGGGAGGGAGGGTGCGAGGAAGGAAGGGAAGGGAAGGGAAGGGAAGGAGGGCAGGCAGGAAGAGGGAGGAATGGGAAGAAAGGGAGACCGGATAGGGAAGGAAGTGGGGGAGACCAGAGACCTAGTCTGCAACTCACAAATTATTAAAAAATTGTAGACAAAGGTGAAGAGTTGAAAATAAATCTCTTAAAAGAAGTAGATACAATTTATTGTCTTAATGACATGGATGAATGGGTGGATGGAAGGGAGGGAGGGATGAGGAAGGAAGAAAAGGAAGATTGAGTCATTAGCTGTACAGCCTAGTTTTAATAAAACTGTTGGCTTGGGGGTTGAATGAAAGTCTTGAAAGTATCATAAATGAATAAGTAAATAAAAATATTCACTCAACCTCCCATTTAAGTGTTCTTTTTCTGATAAATGAACTAGTACCATGCTTTATTTTAAAAAGATTAAATGTAGGGAACAGTGGTATTTGCCTATAATGCCAGCTACTCAGGATGCTGAAGCAGGAGGCTCTCAAATTCAAGTCCAGCTTGGGCAATAATAAATAATAGCAAGACCTTGTCCCAAAAAATCAAAAATAAAAACCTTATTCAAATACAGTAAGGATGAATTATTCCAGGAGCCACTTTTCCTATAAGCAGCCTGAAGTAGCCTATGAAAATGATTCACTAGGGCCGGTGAGATAGCTCAGCGGCATAAGCACCTGCCTGGCAAGCGCGAGGTCCTGAGTTCGACTCCCGAAACCCACATAAAGGAAAAAAGGGGCCGGTGATATCACTCAGCGGCACAAGCACTTGCTGGCAAGCGCGAGGTCCTGAGGTTGACTCCCGGTACCCACATAAAAAAAAAAGAAAAAAGAAAATGATTCACTATTCTCTTGACCCAGAAAACCTCACAAAATCATGCAAATCAAGACGGTCAAATCTTCACGTTCAGTTTAAGAACACCTATGAACACCCAGGCCATCGAGGACATACATATCTGAAAGGCCACCAAGTATCTAAAAGATGTTTATGTATTTTATTTTAAGAGAGGAAAAAACAATAAAAATAATGACACAAAATTTCAAAACAAGATAGTAGGAAGAAGCAATGCATGTCATTCCATTCCAGCATGAGAACGGTAGAGTTGGGAGGTGCCCCCAGCTCACACTGCAACTGCACACAGGCTCCATGGCCCTAAAGAGTGGTGGATTTTTGCTGCACATACTTAAAAATGCAGAGAGTGATGCTGAACTTAAGGGTTTAGATGTGGTCACTCCTGTCATTGAATGCATCCCAGCTGAATAAAGCACCCAACGCACTACCTACTTACAGAGCTCTTGCTTGAATTAACCCACACATGAGCTCTTCTGCCACACTGAGGTGATCCTGATGGAAAAAGAACTTCCTAAGCCAGAATAGGAGGCTGCAGAGAAGAAAAGACATCCCAGAAGAAACTGAAGAAACAAAGCTTATGGCATGAGAATAAACTAAGCGTAAAATAAATGCAAGTAAAAGTTAAAACAACACACATATAAGGAAATGGTGGAGATGTACTACATATTTTGGCTAAATAAAAAAGAATAAATAAGAAAAACTAATAAATTACAAAAAAAAGTTTTTAACTTACTTCCCTGCAAAATATATACCATATTGCTAATCTGGCAAAGTACTAAAAAGTAACTTTTTAAACTGTCCCAAACAGATACAGATGGATTTAAATAGTATTGGTCAAATTTCAGGATAAAAGTAGCATATTATTCTATTCAGATTCTAGAGGAACATAAGACAAAAGAACAATAAATTGCCCTGTTCCAAGAGTGGAATAGTAGTACTCTTCATAGCTTTCCTTCCAAGGACACTCTATTTCATTGTGATAATACCCAGTCCTAATTTTTAAACTGGTTCTGATTCAACACATTCATGCAGAGCATACAAGGCTGTATAACTACAAATTCTGTAAGTGCTAACATCTCAAACCTGCTTCTGACTTCTTGCTCCTACATAAAGTGACTGCAAATGTCAGTGAAGTAGCTTTCACTTTAAACTTTCCTTTTCAAACAAAACTTTAATACAGCAAAACATTTAAAAGTAATGATATCTAATTCTAAAGAAAATATATTAAAATTGAAGCACTTATATACTGCTGATGTCACAAACTGGTTTAATCCTTTTGAAAATCAACACAATGCAAAATCTATAACGATGGTAATATCCTCTGATCAAATAATTTCATATCTGGAAATTCAGCTTAAGTGAATAGTTTAAAAGAAAAGCTGGCTGCTTCAACTTTCCCTAGCAGTTGAGAGTGCACTTAACATAATTTATCAATCAATATAAAGGAGATGAAATATGGCTTAAGTCAGTATAAAGATCTATATTTGGAATATCCAAATTGCCTTGCTGTACTCCCCAGGTGTTATCTGTGTGATAGAAAAAATCAGTGGGATCTACAAAACAAAACTTTACCAAAGTCAAGGATCAGTTACAAGCAAGCAGAGGTCCACATTTTAGAATCTTATCATGGGAAAGGAACGCTCCAGAACAAAGGTGCCAATATCATGACCAATACTTTCATAGTAAAGAGGAAACTAAAATATGAAAGGATGGAAAAATGTTGGGACTCACTGGGTTTGACAGGATTTAGCAGTTCTACAATATCACTGAAAAATTGCTTATAATTTTCTCAGAGATTAGCTAACAAATACCAGTCTTTTATCTAACTTGTAAAGATTGCCAAATGGCAATTAATCAACATAATCAAGCAGTCCTGACAAAACTCTACACAAGGTAAGACATACTATTGTCTATAAATTGAAAAATAAACTCTTGACAAAATTTGTGTACAACTTTTGATGTAGAAAAATTGAATTTGGTAGAAGTTCAAAACATAGAAATACTGGGTATGGTGGCACGTGCCTGTGGTCCCAGCTTATAAGGGAGGCTGAGGCACAAGGACTGCTTGGCCCCAGGAGTTTGAAGCCAGCACGGCCAACATAGTAGGATCCAGTATCTTTAAAAAGAAAGCTAACATACCAAGGCCAAAATTGGTAAAATTAAGTACAAAAATTGAATCAATAAATGTTCCAAAGTGTAAAAAGATAGTAACTGATCTAGCAAAAAAAAAAAAAATTAATAAAGTAGTTTCATGTAATTTTACACACAAGATAATCTGATGAAAACTCATCAATTTTGGTGTAACTGATCAAAATAATTGTATTCTCAATATCCCTTGAGGACCAATATGTCCACTGGGTCAAAATGATACTCACTGGGTTAAAACAGACATTAGTATAATATGTATAATATTTTTAAAAAGAGAGAAAAACCTAAACATCCAATAGGGGACAGATTTCCTCAATAGGCTATCATCATCAACCTTTATGACTATGAAGCTTTGAAAGAGACAGACACACAAGCATGAGGAAGAAAGAGGCCACAGACCAAAGCACAAGATCAGGCATCAGCCAGAAATAAATGTGTCATACACATAACCACAGTGCCTTCCCATCATAACTACAACAGGCTATTAAGTGACTGCTAAAAACAAAGCTTATAAGCGTTTTTAGGTCCCCATTTTATTTCTGAAAGTATGGTATAGAGCATATGACAACTAGAAAATACTAATGTCATAGTAAGTAAAATAAACTAATACAAAAGACTGAAAGGAAACAATGAAGTAAACTTTTAACAATAGTTATCTTTGGAAGGCTTTTCTTCTATCTTGTTATTTTTCTCATATCCTACAGTGACTATATGCTATAAACTAATTTCCCAGCACTGCAAAAAAAGATAATTTTATTTTTACTGGATGGGTGATCAAAATTAACACAATAAAAGAGTGCATCTTGACTTTTGCTTCCATCTTTTAGAACCCTAGTGACAATCACAATTCTTGTGTATTCTTCCAGATACATTCTATGTACATATAAACACATTCTCATGCATTTATCGCTTGGTGTTCGTTTTTAACTGAAAAGAGAAAAAACCGTGTGCATTATACTGAACCTTTCCTTTTTTATTAAACATACAGTAGAAGTTCTGTGATCTTAACACATGTGCCTCTACTCATTCTTTTTCATGGCTGCAACAAATTCTATCACACATGACATATGTAACAAACCCCCTACTGACCCTCTGCTTTCAGGCTTTTGGTATTGTAACACTAGAATGCACACCCTCAAACATGTTTCTGTGTACTCTCAAAAACCTACTTTGCTGAACAATAAATTCACTGAAATCATCTAATTTACATATTCATCTGAACAAATCAGACATGTGAACTTAATATTTTATATTAATATATCAGTATTTATAATTATTTATATAAATATATGTATGACAATACATGAATAGATCTTTATAAATACATGCATAGAAGTAAAACACAAATGTTAAATATTGTATTTATAAACATTTGTACTTATTAACATACCAATAAACATATTTGCTATTTTTTATTTCTAGTTTTATAATTTTTAATGTCTTTCAAGATGAGATTCAGAACACTTTTATGGCTTTCACATTCTTGTTTGAATGAAATATTTCATTATTCCAGTATTTAATTTAATATTATTTGCCAATGTTTCAACTAAAATAACATTCTTAATTTTTACAGCAATGAATAACCAAAATATTAGCATTTCTTATGGATGTGGCTGCTCCAGAAATTATTCAGTACGTTTATTATAAATGCATGTTAGATTTATAGTGAAAAAATTACTGATTTTGAACGTTTTCTGTATATTAAATATATTCAGTCAGGCTTGGGTAACACATGATTGCAATCCCTACACTCTGGGAGACCGAGACAGGAAGATCGCAGTTCGAGCCAGCCTGGACAAATTAACAAGGCCGTCTCAAAATAAAAAATTAAAAGAGGGCTGGGAATGTGGATTAGTAGGAAGGCCCAGGGTTCAATCTCTAGTACTGCAGGAGAGAAAAAAAAGTATCACAGACTAAACCATCACCCTTAGCCTACAAGCTGACCATTCTGTAAAGTGATGTTGTGAATGAAAATTATCAACCAAATCTCATTAAAAATCTTCAAAAGCTACTAAAATAATCCCACCCAAAATAGTCAGTTGTAGCTGGGCATGGTGGTGCACGCCTATAACCAGAAGGCTGAAGCAGGAAGATCACCTCAAGTTCAAGGCCAGCCTGAACTACATAGCAAAACAATAAAATAAAACAAGCAGCTGTAAACTTTAGTCAAAAGATCAAGGTTGGTATATGCATTCTGAAACCAAGAAAAGTATCCTAAAACTACTAAAATGGTGGGAAGGAAATATAACGTTTTAAAGTACGAGAAGTAAAACAGAATAAATTGAAAATTTCTCGGGCCGGTGAGACGGCTCAGCAGCTTAAGCGCCTGCCTTGCAAGCGCGAAGGCCCGAGTTCGACTCCCGGAACCCACATACGAAAAAGGGGCCGGTGATATCGCTCAGCGGCACAGGTGCCTGTTGGCGCGTGAGGTCCTGAGATCGTCCCCCCGGTACCCACAAAAAAAAAAAAAAAAAAAAAAAAGAAAATTTCTCCCATGAAATGATGCAATTTTGACCGAATCTATGAGAAAAATATTTTCCTGGAAACATTGACGCAATCAGTAAATTTAATAAATTAGCCTGTGGATTAACTGAGATAAAGCTAGTGTATCTGTAGAACAAACTCTAGAGATGAAATCACTGAATCAGGAATACGTGCATTTTTTAGTTTTGACAAACAATGCCAAATTATCATATGAAAAGTTGCACCAATGTACCTTCTCAGCAATGCCTATTAGAACCCAACATTTTAACCCTTACAAATCTACAATGTAAATACTGGAATCATTCTTATTTTTAATTTGCATATTTAGAATTTGACCGAGGGTGCACATATTTTATAAGAATTCTTCAAAAAACTAAATTATGAAGAAACATTAAAAATATCTCTATAAATGCTAAAAGTATACAAACTGGCTTTAAACCACTAAGAACAAGTTCACATATAAGTAAGAAATTAAGATAACATACAAAAAAAGAACATGTATTTTAGCATTTTGAAATTATAAGGTTTTTCCCATCTTTTCTTCAAAATTTTCTTAGTGTTCTTATTATGCTGATTTTCTGAAACAACAAGTTCTAGCAGCCTAGAAATAAAGAATTACAGCTTTTTATGCCACCCAGGCTTTTGATTTCCTGTCAATAGCCCACCCAGTTTTCAGTTGCCCAGTGCCAAAACTTGATCAGAATCTTTGGTTTAGTACTTGCCTCCATCATCTAAATTCTGGTCATTAAAGTCTATTGATTTTACTTCTTTAAAATGTCTTTCTGTCCATTGGTCTTCATTTCAATTGTATTACTAGCATAGGATCTAAAAGAATTTGTTCTTACTATAATCTCTCTGTTCTTTAGAATTCACATACATAACATGTGAATGTTATGTGAAAAAGCAAATTCAAGGCCTGACATGGTGGCTTATGGCTGTAATCCCAGCACTCATGAGGCTGAGGCAGCAGAACTGCTGCATGTTCGAGGCCAGCCTGGGCTATACAGTGAGTTCAAGGCCAGCCTGAACTACACAGCGAGACCCTGTCTCAAAAACCAACCAACCAACCAATCAAACAGAACCACCAGCAGATTCTGATTCACTAGGCATCAGGTGGAGTTTTGGATTAAACTACTGTTTCTAACAAGCCCTCAGGTAGTGCCAATAGTTAAACCACAGTGTCCATCCTTTCCAGCAGCCTGGGCCACATTGAGTAAAGAGGAACTGTCATGGGCCACATATAAATATATAATACAGTTAATGCATGTGAGTAACATAAATTCCTTTATTTTTAAATATTTTATTATAACATTTCTATGGTATTAGTGATGTTGTAGATGTAACATTATCATGAACAAAAAATTACGATACATTTTTGTACTTCCTATACCAATGCTGCTAAAAACCATTTAACTATTTTACAAATAATACAGTATGCACAAGTTTTGTAATTAATAAGAAAACCTACATGTTTGCTTAATAACAATAAATGACTGGCTTCACAGACACACACACACACACAAATGTACTACATAGGCGGAAATACCGGTAACCACTATGCACTTGTAATGTCTGATACATGCAGGATTCCAGGACCATGTATGGGCAGACCCAAAACATGGAGTTAGCACTGCACTGCACCCTCGCCTACACAGTATTACCCTGTCCCCTATACGGTCCACGCTCAAGCACCACACAGTCAAGTCATAAAAAATACCACTAAAAATCACATCATAATGTTAAAAGCTTACAATCTTATGGGGCCGCATTACTATCTCTCCAAGGCTGCGTGTGCCTGTGGGTGGCAAGGTTGGACTCATCTGGCTTATTTTTTCTGAGATTGTCTTATTTTAAATTAATCTTTATATAGATTTAATTCATATACCATAACATTCACCATTTTAAAGGGTACCACTCAGTGGTTTTTGGTATATTTACAAGATTGTACAACTATTACATTAATTCTATAACATTTCATCATTCCAAATGAGGAGTGGACATGCCTCATTTAGACCACAGTTTTCAAATCACTCTTTAGATTAAGGACCTTTAAACTGGCTACCAGCTCCTGCTCAAATTTAAATTTCTTCTTGGTGCCTGGGGAACTCTCTTCCCTACCTTCCTAGAACCGCGTAACCCTACTTACTCACAGAATGTCTTCCTCACTCTCTTAGCCGCCACACTCACATCAGCTCAGTACTGTAGTCACCCTGTGTAGACAGTGTTCCTCAAGTTCATTTCAACCTCCTTTTCCACTGTATCTACCACTCATTTAAACATTACCTTTCCAAAAGACAAAATTCTGTCCACATTTTCTGACTGCTCTTTTTTTTGAATTTCTACAGTATGTCCCCAGTATGAGGCTGGAGTCTGCTGTACATATCAGAACCAATGCAGAGGTTTCTTGTGTCTCATGAAATGCCTTGCAAACAGATTTTCCTCTCACTTAATTCCCAGCAATACGCTTTACATACAATTAATCCCTACTTCAAGCTGGAGGCACAGTTCAGTGGTACAGCACTTACATCATAAGTCTAAGGCCCTGGGCTCAATTACAAAAAAAAAAAAAAAAAGGCTAATGAAGAGAAAAAATACAAGTCACCAATCACCAATATCAGAATGAAATAGGGGATTATTACTATAGATTCTGCAGCCATTATAAGGACAACAAAGAAATACCATTAAGAATAAAGTATACTCAGATTCAAGAGGTGGAAAACATGGAGCTTTTTTTTTTTTGGTACCAGGAATTGAACTGAGGACCTTGCGCTTGCCAGGCAGGCACTGCAACATGGACCAATTCTTTAAAACACAAACCACCAAAACTCAATTAAGATGTAATTGATAATATGATTATTTCTATAGCCATTAAAGAAACTAAAGTTACAGTTAAGCTCCCCTAAGCCAGATGACTTTGCTGGAGAATTTTACCAAAAAATGTAAATAACAAATTCCAATATGGTATAATCTCTTCTAGAATAGAGGAGGGAATACTTCTTAACTTACAGTACTTCAAAAGGCCAATATTACCCTGTTAATCAAAGTCAAACAAAGATATTACCAAAAAAATAAAAACCAAACACAAAACAAAACTTCAGATCAGTATCTCTCATGAATTTGGATGTAAAAATTCTGAACAAAATGTTAACAGACAAAACCCAGCCATATGTAAATTATGTATAAGCCACAACGAAATGGGGTTTGTTCCAGGTATTCAAGGCTGGATCAACATCTGAAAACATTCTGCCACAGCAAAATGTAAAGAAAAAAAATTACATGACCATATCATCGACAGAAAAGCATGAAGGCGGCATATAGACAGATGGGAACAAATGGAAAACCCTGAAATAGGTCCACACAAATGCCCAACTGACTTTTTCACAACACTGCACAAGCAATTCAGTGAGGAAAGACAGCCTTTTTTTTTTTTTTTTTAATGTGGATACCAGGAGTCGGCCTCAGGACCTCGTGCTTGCGAGCAGGCGCTTGTGCCGCTGAGACATCTCATCGGCCCAAGACAGCCTTTTTAATAAGTGAGCTTGAGTAACTGGACTGCCATGGCTTGAAGGAGGGGTATAAACCTAAATCATACCTTATACCAAAATCAGCTCCAAATGGATTATACACTTAAATATAAAGTATAAAAATACAGCACTTTTATAAAAAAATAAAGAAAACCTTCAGGACTCAGCATTAGGTAAAGACTGCCTTTTGTGTATTGTGACACAAAAAGCACAGTACACAAAAGGAAGAACTGACACACTAAATTATATATCAAAACTTTTTTTTTTTCCAGTGTTGGGGATTGAATCTAGGATTCTGCACAGGCTAGCTAGGTAAGTACTGTACCACTGAGCTACACCCCCAGCCGTAAAATTTGCCTAGCATGAACATGCCTAGCATGTCCAATTGTCCTTGATTCAATTTCCAGCGACACATTCAAAAACAACAACCTTTGGCTGGGGATGGACTTCAATAACACAGCACTTGCTAACATGTGCAAGGCCTTAGGTTCAAAACCAGCACAACAAAAAACAATTTTGCTCTATGAATAACCCTATAAAAAGGATTAAAAGATTTAACCTAGAGACTTGAAGAAAATATTTGCAAACCATATATTTGACAAAGAACTTGTACCTACAATACACAAGGGGTGACTGAAGAATACAGTGTAGTTCTGGAAGTCCTCATTCAAGAGGGACTTTATGAGGTATGATCAAAATACAGTGAATGATGCTGTTGAGTGCCATCCAATGGAAAGACAGACTCATAAAAACATTATTGTGTGTTCTTATTCACCAGATCTGGCCCTGTGTGACTTCTGGCTATTCCCCGAAGTGAAAATGACCATGAAAGGTGAACTTTTTGAATTGATTTAGGATATCAAGGAAGCCACAACAGCACAACTAAGGACATAAAAGAAGACCTCTAGAACTGCTTCAGAAAGTGGCAAGAATGATGGGTATGGATGTTCAAAGCAAAGAGGAGTATCTTGAGGGAGACTATTAGCAACGTCTTTTACTGTAAGACAATTTTTAAAAATTTACACACACACCGTATTTTTCGATCTCACCATGTATAAAAAACTCTCAGAACTCCACAGTAAAATAACAATCCAAATAGAATATGGGCAAAAGACATAAACAGACATTTCACTGAAGGTATACAAAATGCCAATAAGCACATGAAAAGATGTTCAACATCTTTAGCCATTAGGGACCGTAAATAAAGCCACAATAAAATATCCCTACACACGTATTAGAACTACAATAAAAAAAAAGTGATAAAACAAAGGAAACAACAGAGTTAAGAGACAACCTACAGAATGAGAGAAAATAATTATAAACTGCATCTAACAAAAAGTTAGTATCTAAAATATAGCATAAGGAACTTAACAGCAAAAAACAAAACAATTAAAACCTAGCAAAAGACATGAATAGACATTTCTCAAAAGAAGACACACAACTATCAGATGTACAAAATAAATGTCCAATATCACTAATCATCAGGGAAAAGAAAATCAAAATTAGATATCACATTATCCAAATGAAATGGCTATTATGAAAATACGCAAAAAATAACAAATGCTGGTGTGGGTCTGGAGAAATAGGAGCCCTCTATACCACTGGTACAAGTCTAAATTAGTACAACCATTAGGGAAAACAGTATAGAGGTTCCTCGAAAAATTTAAATTGAACTACTACACAATCCAGCAATCTCACTAATGGGTACTTATCCAAAGAAAATGAGATGAGTATGTCAAAGAGATATCTGCACTCTTATGTTTACTGCAGCACTATTCTCAAAAGCCAAAAATACAAAATCAACCTAAGTGTCCATCAACAGATGAATAGATAAAGAAAATGTGGTGTGCACACATGTAAACAGACACTATTCAGCCAGGAAAAAAAAAAAAAAAGCATAAAATCCAATACAGGTGAATCTTGAGGCCATTATGTTAAGGCAAATAAAACAGGCATAGAAAGACAAACACCACATAATCTTACTCATTTGTGGAAACTAAAATAGGTGAACTCATAGAAATACAGGTAGAGCTGGGCATGGTGGCACATGGCTATAATCCCAGCACTCAGGAGACTTAGGCAGGAGGATCGCCACAAGTTCGAGGCCAGCCTGTACTACACAGTGAGTCCAAGGCCAGTCTGAACTGCACAGAAAGACCCTGTCTCAAAAAACAAAACAAAACAAAACAAAACAAAACAAAACAAAAAGACATACAGGTAGAATACTGGTTATCAGAGGCTGGGAGGGAGAAGAGGGGGATAGTGAGATATCAGTCAATAGGTATAAAATTATTAGATAGAAGGAATAAGTTCTGGTATTCTATTGCATTGTAGAGTGACCACAATTAACAACACTGTACATTTTTAACTAGATGAGAGCTCAAAAGTAAACACCTCTTTCATCTAAAGCTAGTTAATAATCAGTAGTTCACTTAAAAAGTACTCAGATTTTCCTCAAAAAACTAAAACTAGGGAGCTGGTGAGATAGCTCAGTGGCCTAAGCACTTGCCTGGCAAGCATGAGGTCCTGAGTTCGACTCCTGGTACCTACATACAGAAAAAGGGCCAGTGATATCGCTCAGCGGCATGGGTGCCTGCTGGCACACAAGGTCCTGAGGTTGACCCCCCATACCCACAAAAAAAAAAAAAAACTAAAACTGGAGGTTCCATTTGACCCTTCATGAAGGCACAAGGTTCAATCCCTAGTACTGCAAAGAGAGAGAGAAAGAGGGAGAGGGAAAGGAGAGAGGGAGAGAAAGAGGAGAAAGAGTGAGAGACTCTTAAGACAGGAATTTTCCAAAAGAAACGTAATAAAAATCACATATATAATTTTAAATTTCCTACTAGTCATATTAAGATAAAGAATGAAGACATAAAATTAACTTCGTTTAACCCAATATATCCAAAATATTATAGGCTCAACATATAACCAATATTTTAAAATTACCAGGAAGATAGTTATATCTTGTTTTTGACAGTAACGATTCCAACTTCCATGTGTATTTTCATGTCAGCACAACTCAATTCAGACTACCAACATTTCAAATGCTAGGTAGTTGGACTAACGAGTACCATAATGGACAATACAGGTCTAAAAAACAACTTGAAGAATCAGGTATATGTTTCAGATCGAGAAATTAAGATTAAATTGTAGTATGATTATTGATCCCAGTATATGAGTGCTCTCTGAGTCAAAGGAAAACTGACCAGAGAACATTTGTCTTTAGAGAAAAGACTGCAAAGAGATTAAAAAAGTGAACTGTGAAGTTCTTTTCTTAAATTCATTTATTTATTTATATATTTTGAGACAAGGTCTCACTATATACCTGGCCTCAAGGCAAACCTCCTACCTTAGCCTCCCAGAGTGCTGGTGAAAACTGAATGAATTCTCTATCTTTTGCAAGTAAAGCCAAAAACTTCACAATGAAATGAATGTGGGACATGAGAGTAAGAGTCAAAAATGACCCCAAGGTTTCTGGCCAGAGCAAGTGGAAGCTGCCAATTGAGATGATGAAGCTATGAGGGCAAAGCAGATGTAAGGGCAGGTTTAGAAGGGAAAGCCAAATTCCATTTTGGACATGTTGAGTTTGATATGTTTAACAGTTATGCAAGTAGAAATATTATATATGCACAAATCTGGGTCACACAATGGAAAGCATTCAAGAATTGGAGAATGAAAAGATAGGAAAAGTCCAGAACTTTGTGGGGATTAAAGTAGGAGACACAAAGCATCACCCAGGAGACTGCCAGTAGCTGACATAAAAAGGGATAAAGGAACTTAGGTAAAAAGGTACATGTGTGGTGGTGCACACCTGTAATTCAGCACTCTGGGACACTGACACAGGAGGACCACAAATTCAAGCCCAGTCTGGGCAACTTAAGTGACTTAGTGAGACCCTGTCTCAAAAATAAAAAAAGGGCTGGCGGGTGTAGCCCAGAGTGAAGACCCTAGGTTCAATCTCCAAAACCGCCATCAAAAAAAAAAGATAAAGGACATGATAGGATTAGTCCTAGTGGATTTCAGGCAAGTCTCATGTTAAGGCTACAAATGCAGGAGGGAAAAAGTTCCTTGTCAATGTAAGACAACAGTCTGGGAAGCATACTCTTAGAATAAGTTCAAAGACCTCTGATGATAGCTTACAAATAAACTGTACCTGGTAAGGTGGTTGTAGAATTTCTTAAATTAATATTATACAGAGATTAGAACAGTGCCTAGCATCTAATAAGCATTCAAAGACAACCACGTATCAGTTAATCAAATGTAAAATGAAATTGCTGTAGCAAAAAGAGATTCATTTTACATTTTTCCTTCTTCAGCTACACGAGTTTCCCCAGTTTACAGGAGTAACAAAACAGACTCTGAAAACTCATTTGGAGTAAAAAGGAATGTCTGAAAATGGCAATGTCCATGCAGTATTCCCCAAGCTCAGAAAACTGGCTCTTCTTAAAAAAAAAAAAAAAAAAATCCCATGCACATTTTAACTTATTTCTCTATCCATCCCACATTAATGATAGAATAACTTATTCATCCAGCAAGCCTATACTGAACACCTATTACATGCCAAGAACAATTCTTAAAACCTTGAGTAAATCAGGGAACAAAACAAACATTCTTGCGTTACTGGAGGGAAATCAACAACAAATAGCACATATAATGAGTAAATGGATTATATGTTAGAAGATAATTGTTAAAGAAAACCATAAAATAGTCCAAATATTAGGGCTTGAAATCCAATTGTAAATAAGTAGGGTAGACCTTTTGAAAAAGGTGATTATTTGAACAAAAGTCTGAAGAAGCTGAGATATTATGTGGCTATATGAGATGTGATTGAAATATACAGCAAATGCCTAATTTTTAAAAATTATTACAGTAAAAGATACACTGACCCTAATCTTGCTCAAAACATTCACCCTCACTTCAAACATATTTAGTCCATCAACCTTGCCACTTCCTAAAGCAGTTTTGGAAGTTCTCTTTCCTGAGTGTCAGAATGAGCCAATGTCAGGAAAGAATATCAGATACAGAAGACAGGATTGTGGTTAGCAATCACGAAAAGAAAGATTTCTTAAAAATAGCAAGGGACCACAAGAAATCAATCCAACAGCTGCTAGATGATGCAAAAAAGAATAACATAAGATTGACTGGAGTCAATGAAAAAAGCAAGTGATAGTGCAAATGACATAAAAAACCAGTTCACAGAGTAACGGCAGAAAAATTCACTGGGAGGGAAAAAGAATTTGACATACAGATAAATGAGGCATATAGAACTCCAATTAGTCATGATGGAAAAAAAAAATTTACACCAAGGCATATAATAGTCAAGATTCTGCAAATTCAACAGAAGAACAGAATATTAAAAGCTATTAAAGAAAAGAAGCAAATCACATATAAAGGAGAGCCCTTCAGAATCACAGCTGACTTCTCAACACAAACCCTCAAGTCAAGGAGAGCTTGGAGTGAAGTATTTCAAGCCCTAAAAGAAAACAACCTCCAACCCAGACGGATGTACCCTGCAAAACTATCTTTCAAAATTGATGGACAAGAAGGTATTTCCCGGCCGGTGAAATAGCTCAGCGGCATAAGTGCCTGCCTGGCAAGTGCGAGGTCCTGAGTTCGACTCTGGTACCCACATACAAAGGAAAAAAGGGCAGGTGATATCGCTCAGCAGCACAAGAGTCTGCTCGCAAGCGCGAGGTCCAGAGTTTGACCCCCGGTACCCACAAAAAAAAAAAAAAAAAAGTAAGATATTTCCACGACAAAGAACACCTGAAGAAATTCATTAACACCAAACCAGCACTCCAAAGGTTCTGAAGGACATTCTAGAAAGAGATAACAAGGACTACAATTTCATGAATCCCAACAGAATGGATCCACCAGGTAATACAAACAAATAAACAGAGGAGGGGGAGAAGAGAACCAACAACAGGAAAATAACATGAGAAGGATAAGTCAATACATATCAGTTATAACCATCAATGTTAATGGTCTCAATTCACCAATCAAAAGAAACAGACTGGCAGAGTGGATCAAAAAGCAAGATCCAACAATATGTTGCATATAAGAAACACATTTAATTCGAAAAGAAACTCATAGACTGAAAGTCAAAGGGTGGAAAACAATACTCCATGGGACAGGAACCCAGAAAAAAGCAGGAGTAGCTATTCTATTTGCAGACAAAGTGGATTTCAAGCCAAGACTGATTAAGAGAGACAAAGAAGGTCACTACATCCTTGTAAAGGGAACAATCCAAGAGCAAGAGATAACAATCAGAAATATATATGCACCAAATACCAGCATACCCAAATATATAAGACAAATATTAATGGAATGAAAAATCAAATAAGCACTAATACAATTGTAATGTGGGACCTCAACACCCCACTGTCACAAATAGATCAATCAGACAAAATATCAACAAAGAAATATCAGAACTGAACCAAACTTTTGAACAAATGGACTAAATAGATGTCTACAGAGTGTTCCATCACACAACATCAGAATACACATTCTTCTCAGGTGCACACAGGATGTTCTCTAAAATAGAACACATACTAACTCATAGAACATGCTCAAGTAAATGCACAGAAACTAAAATTATCCCACGCATATTATCAGACCATAGTGCAATGAAATTGGAAATCAATGGCAAAAGAAACCACAAGAACTTCATAAACACATGGAAATTAAATAACACCCTCCTGAACAACCAATGGGGCACAGATGAAATTAAAGAAGAAATTAGACAGTTTCTACAATTAAACAATAATGCCAATACAGTGGACCCTTGACTTACAAACTCAATTTGTTCTCAAGGGCTGGTTATAACTCAAGTTGATTGTAAGTCAAGACTATTTTTCTCATGAGAAATAATGGAAATACCCATAATGCATTCCAAACCTCCCAAAATATCCCTTAACTAAACTTTTCATTATAAAAGGGTTGTTCAATGTGTATAATTTACCAGAAACACCATTAATTTTCCTAGTGTATTCACCAAAAAGTTGTAAAATGTGCCTAGTTTACCAGAAACAACAATTTCATACTGCACTCACCATTCAAGTTGACATCTTTGGTTTGCAGGAAGGGAGGATGAAATGGAAGGGGGTTACTGTTTGGAAGGAGAGTCCCCTTCCATAAGAACATCAGGAATCTGGTTCTCTGGTATCCTCTCTCCTTGCAAGAGTCTACAGCTTACTAGGACCTGCTTCTGGCTCATTAGATCTCAATCTTTTCAGAACTAAAAACTGGTCTAAGCTTGTCTGTTTCTGTCTTTTAACACTGTTCCTTTCTATTGTGATTGCTTTCTTTATCTTCCTTTCCTTCCTTAGCTTCTTTTCTAGCTTTTTGGGGGCCATTTTGATAGCAGTAATCATAGCAATTATGTAAAGCACTGACCAAAATCACGTCCATAAACACGCACATCTGAGCTCAGACTGACACTTACATACACTTTTCTGGCATCACGAGTCTTTGTTTACAATCGCACAAGCAGCCAGCATTTGGGTCATAACTCAAGACTTTGGTCGTAAATTGAACCTAAAACTCCAGTCGTAACCCAAATTGTTTGTATGTCAGGCCAGTGTAATTCAATACAACATATGGAAACTTATGGGATGCAATGAAAGTAGTCCTATGAGGGAAATTTATAGTGGTAAATTCCCACATTAGGAAAACAGAGCAAGCTCAAATAAACAACCTAATGTTGAACCTCAAGCTTCTAAAAAAAGAAGAGCAAATCAATTACAAAGCTCATATGAGGGAGGAAATTATAAAGATCAAAGCAGAAATGCAATGGAGACTAAGAAAAGAATACAAAGAATCAATGAATCTTTGAAAGATTAAATAAAATTGACAAACCCTTACCTAACTTTATCCAAAAAAGGAAAAAAAAACTCAAATCCATGCAATTAGGAATGAAAGGGTGAAATCACAAAAGATCCTGCAGAAATCCACAAGATCATCAATACCTATGTTGAGAACCTGTATTCAAATAAGATGGAAAACACAGAAGAAATGGACAGAGTCCTAGATACATATGAATTACCAAAGCTGAATAGAGAAGATGTAAAAATTATAAATAAACCAGTATCAGTCACTGAAATCAAAGATATAATTAAAAATCTACTCACAAAGAAAAGCCGAGGCCCTGACAGATTCCCTGCTGAATTCTACAAGAAATTTAGAGAAGACTTAATGCCACTACTTCTCAAACTATTTAATGAAATTGAAAGGGAACCAATACTCCCAAACTCATTCCTGGAAGCAAACATTACCCTGATACCAAAACCAGAGAAGGACCCAACCAAAAAAGAGAACTGCAGGCCAATCTCCCTAATGAACTGAGATGCAAAAATCCTCAATGAGATACTGGCAAACAGAATGCAGCAAATCATCAAGAGTATACACCATGACCAAGTAGGATTCCTCCCAGGGATGCAGGGATGGTTCAATATATGCAAATCAATAAATGTAATACACCATATTAACAGAGCCAAGGACAAAAATCATATGATCATCTCAAAAGATGCAGAAAAAGTGTTTGACAAAGTCCAACACCTATTCATGATAAAAACCATACGGAAAATTAGATGGTCTTTATCTCAATCTGATAAAAGCCATCTATGACAATCCAACAACCAACATCATACTAAATGGACAAAAACAGAGCTTTCACTCTAAAATCAGGAACAAAACAAGGATGTCCACTGCCACCACTCTTACTCAACATAGTTCTGGAAATGTTAGCCAGAGCAATTAGACGAGAAAGAAATAAAAGGAATAAGGATAGGAAAGGAAGAAGTTAAATTATCTATTTGCAGATGACATGATACTGTACACAGAAGACTCCAAAAACTCCACCAAAAGACTTCTAGATTTAGTAACCAAATTCAGTAGCTTAGCTGGATCCTAAATCAACACTCAAAAATCAATAGCCTTCCTGTACACAAATAAACTCAGAGAGAAATTAGGAAAACTACACCTTTTATAATAGCATCCCCCAAAAATGAAATACCTAGGAATCACTCTTATGAAGGAAGTAAAAGACCTTTACTTTGAAAACTACAATACTCTGTACTTAGGATCCCCATCTTTCAGGGATAGAAGTGGAAAATGTATATAAAAGTAACAAATGAGCTAGAAGGAAGATGAAAAAGTTGAAATCTTGGAAAGCAAGAAAGAGATTTTCTTTTTTCCATGAGAGACATCAGAGAGAGACAGGAAGAACCAGGATTAATGTGGCATTTAGGGAGCCAAGGAAGTTTCAAGGTGGAAAGAGGATGACATAGTCCAGTACAGCATTCAAGGAGAATGAAGGCAGAGGAAGAACCCTTTGATTTGGTGGTATGATGATCACCAATCACATTAGAGCCATTTAAGTAGACTGGGAACGTAGATGTAAATCAGACTGTGAGAAAGTTTAAGGATGTGGTTAAGTGTGGACTGTGGTAAAGACCATTCAGTCAAGAAAAAGACTACAAGGATGGCAAGAAAACAAATTACAATAACAGCATCCTTAGTATGGCTACTTTAAGAGAATATATGTACTAGAGATAGGAAAACTTCAGACTGCTTTTGCCAAACATTCCTAAGTTTCATAGTACAGAAGATGCTGTTCAGGGTTTGGCCACTTGCTAACTATGTGACCTTGGGAAAATGTGCTTAATCTTTTTATGCTTCAGTTCTTTCACTTGTAAAATGGAGGCAAAAGGAACACCAATTTTGTACGTCTGTTGTGAGGCTTAAGTTATTTAACCTTTTGAAGACCTTTTAGAAAAAGCCAATTAGAACATTGGTATGTCATAAACATTTACTAAATGTTAGCTATTATTATACACTGCTGAAATGAGATGGGGGGCCTAGAGAATATGGGAAAGAAAGAAATAATATAATTATTGCTCAGTAATGGCAAGAATTAAATGGAAAGGCCTTTGGGCCTTTTCTCTGTCTGCTTCCACTGCCTGGAAAAGTTTTCCATACGAGGTGTGATCAGAATGTAGTTAATATTTAAATTTGAGGGCTGGGGATATAGCTCAGCGGTGCAGCACCTGCTGGCAATCGCAAAGTCCTGAGTTCAATTCCCAGTACCAAACAAAAGTACATTTGAATACACATTGTCATTAATCCCCTTCAAAATATCCCCCTCTCTTCAAACACATTTATCCTATAATTTTTACCATTTTCTTTTTTTTATTGGTACATTTAGATATATATAACAATAACATTGGGTCTTTTCTACTTCTCTCTCTTAAGGTTCATTTATCCGATAAATATTAACTGAGTGCTGATAAATATTTGTTTATTGAATAGCTCTCAGGTACTACTTGGGTTGCTTTTGATAGATAACTGAAAACAGACTAAAACACCTCTGTGCACATCAAGTCAAATGCTTCTATGCCACCAAGGACAAGGACACTCAAAACCATTTTCCAGGGCCGGTGAGATGGCTCAGCGGCGTACGCGCCCGCCTGGCAAGCGCGAGGGCCCGAGTTCGACTCCCGGAACCCACATACGAAAAAAGGGCCGGTGATATCGCTCAGCGGCACGGGCGCCTGCTGGCGCACGAGGTTCCTGAGGTCGACCCCGGTACCCACAAAAAAAAAAACAAAAAAACAAAAACATTTTCCAGGGTTAGGGGTATAACTAGATAACTAAATAGAGTACTTGCCTCTTGCCTTGCATATGTGAGGCCCTAGGTTTGATCCCTAGCCCCAACAAATAAACAAAACATCTTCCACTAAATAACATTTTAAAGATACCTGATTTAAACAATGAACCCTGTAATGATTCCCTCTTATCAACCATAACTATATTTCTCTGCCTTTGCTCAAAATATTCAGCCATTGTTTTCTATTATATCTATCAGGTTTGTTTTCTATTACTCCCTGATTCAAAGACTATTCTAAGCAGGCCAGTCCTTTAGATTATCCCTTAAACATATTGCTTATATTTCTACTGGGTTAAAGCTACTAAACACATATGTCTACTTCTAGACATAAGAAAAGTATATTGAATAAGTCTTCAAAATTTAATGTTTGAGTCCTTCAAATGTATATACTAACAGCAAAAACTTATACACAGCTATATGCCAAACACTGTTTTAAACACTACATACATTAACTCACTTATCCCATACAACAATCCTAGGTCTTTTCACAAAAGAAGAAATGGAGGCCCAAAGAGGGTAAAGAGGAGTTCAAGGAGCTTGCCTTAAAAACTACAGGTTATTGAAAACTATATATATATATATATATATATATATATATATATATATATATATATATAGTCCTTTACTCCAAATACTGAAAACAATATTTCCTTTAAGATCATGCCAAATTTTTGAAATTATAGAATTTAGTAGAATAGAATAGCATATGATAAAATACTCCACAGACCCCATCTCAATAAACAACAAAAAACACCATCTAGGGTAAGGACACAGCTCAGTAGCAGAACAAGTTTAGAATGGGCAAGGAATTCCCAATGCACACGCACACAAGGCATAATGAATAGACACGGATATCACATGTTACAAGAGCGCCCCAAAGCTGTTGAAAAAATTTGCGAGGCCAACTCCCCATGATAAAAGTAATAATTATTTACTGCAAACATGTACTGATAAAAACAAAAATATATATGGACTACCAAAATTTTCTTTGTTATATTATTTTATTCTATCCTTGTTTTCATCTGGATCAACACAGATTTGAATACCGTAGAGGGAAAGTATTTACCTTAAGGAAAGACTACCAGCTTTACCTTTTGGAAGCAAAATTCTTACCTAGGACTAGGTCTAGCATAAAAGATTTGTGTAGAAGCAAGTAATTCCCAAAAGTACCACTAAGTAAAACTACACAGGTACTCTTCAATGTATCTCTACAGCTAAAGGGCCTCTTAAAAGGTTTCTAAGGAGTCATTGAAAATTCATGAGGTTATTTTATAACTGATTACATAAAATTAAAAGGCAAAAGTTCTTCCATAAAACAATCCTAACACAAGCAGAATAGGTACACCATACTATCATTTTCTTCTCTTTCCAATTTCCCCATTCCTTCCAGTAGAGAAAAGACACGAATTTGCCAAGTTTTAAAATAGAGAGCTTAAGATACATAAACCTAGATAGGGACACTAGTTTGATTGAGAAAAGGCCAAAAACCAGCCTTTCCAACTAGTAATAACAGCCTACCTTAGAAAATAAAACCTAGAGCATAGAGAGGGACCTCACAAATCCTTCATACACACATACTCTGTTGGCTGAGGGACACATTTACTACTCTTCTTATGAGACTATATTTAATCAAGCACTAGATATATATCCAAAAAAGAAAAAAGAAAATCTCAAATGTATACTCAAAGGCAGCAAAGGAAACAGTGCTGTCACTGCCTGAGGCAAAAATGTACAGGAACCATTATTAAAATCTGAGGTATTCCAACTTCATTTGTTGTCTCCCACCTTCCTCTAGGTATATAAAGCACCTACCCTCCTGGCTAACCAAGGTATGCCAAAGTCACCCACACAAAACTAGCTTCCTCCCGAGCATTGTCAGAATGCAATGGAGATGAATTCAAATGAGTCTCTGATCCCCAAACTATATAGAAGAGATTTCTGGAGCAGGGAGCAATTTTCTCCTCCCTTTATCCACTGCTACCAACTGTGACACTCTTACAAGGGACTCCATACTTAAGATGTGTTATTCAGCTTTCTGTCACTTTAACAAAATACATGAGACAACCTATAAAGAGAAAAAGGTTATGGTGCCTCCCAGTTTTAGAGGTACCAGTCCTGATCAGGTAGACCAACTGCTTCCAGGCCTCTGGTGATTGGATTGGATGTAATGGCGGGAAGTATGTGGTAAAACAAAACTACTCATCTCAATGTTGGGAAGCAAAAAAAGAAGAGGCCAAGGTCCCATAATCACCTTCAAAGGCACACCCCCAGTGACCTGAGGACCTCACACAGGCCCTACCTCTCAAAGGTTCCATAATCTCTTAATAGCACTGCCCTGGGGTGTCTGTGGGGACATCTAACATCCAAACTATTTGTAAAAGGATTAAAATTGGGGGGGTGGGGACTGGGTTTGCAGTTACCACTAAAGATATTCTCCAATACTAAAGTTCTCCTATACTGCATATTTGATAATTTCTTTCCTCTCATATACTCTGGGGGCAATAATAATCATTCTCAAGATTCTCCTGCACAAAGGATACCTCAACTCAATCTTAAACCCAAAACTAACACATTTAAACTCTTGTTAAAACACCCAAGGAGAAGGCAATACATTTCTATTCTAGTCATCATATTTGCTAGCACATGTGACCAGCTGGACTACCGCTAATCTTATCCACCCTTAAGGGAGCTTAGAACTAGCAACATGTAAGGCCCTACTTCACCAAAATTTTCTGCCAGCCTTTCTTAAGCAGGTCATTATTAAACTTCAGAGATACCTAATAACATTTACTGGTTATCACTATCCAAATTCCCTTCTAATAAACACTTTGAAGCAGATGATGCATAAATTTCTCTTTTGCTTAATATGAAGTATGTTTTATTTCTTTGTTTGCTTTTGTTTTTTGAGACCAGAGTCTTACTATGTAGTTCAGGCTGGCCTTGAACTCACTTATGTAGCCTAGAGTGCCCTTGAACTCACAGAGATCCTCCTGCCTCAGCTTCCCGAGTGCTTGAATTACAGGTGTGCACCACCATGCCCGGCTTAAGTATGTTTCATTTCTTAACTGTCATAATGTTTCTTTATTTTCCAAGCTGTTATTCCCCAGTAATGAATATATAAAATTATTCAAAAAGGCTGATAGCTATTTCTACTAATTTTTTTTTTTAGTTATTTGAGTAATCCTTTCCAAAAACTGGGCTCTATGTGGAGCACAGTAGTGCAGGCCTATAGTCTCACCTGAGACAGAAGTACCACTGAGCCAGTAGTTCAGGGCTAGCCTGGACAACTTAGTGTAACCTTGTTTCAAGAATAAGAAAAACAGGGGCCTGGGATATAGCTCAATGGCTCAGTGCCTGCCCGGCAAGCATGAAGCCCTGAGTTCACGTCCCAGTACCAAAACAAAACAAAACAAAACAAAACAAAACAAAACAAAAACAAAACCCTGGGTGTGGATAATGAATCATAGTTCACCACAGAAGACAAAAAGAACACATTTCCTCTGTCCTCTATGCTCCAAAACCTTACTGTTACTTTTGGATATAGGACTGAAGAGGAGATGCAGTCAATTAGCTTCCAAATCGTACAGAATTTCCACCCCAATGTCTCTCAGAATGGCCCCTTACTTAGGTGGCTTGGTCTTCAATTTTTCAAACAAAAGTCAACTGTCAACCCCAAAATATGCTGCACACTATTGGAAGAGCAATCTTTCTAAAAACACCTTCATCATGTTATCTCCTGCCCCTACCAACCTCTTCTGGCTCCTTACTGCTTGGCAGATCAAATTCAACCAAACTCTGAGCATATCTCTCATCATATAACTTATAAACTAATCTGCCACTACTCCCCCAAATTAACACTTCCTTCCACAGAGATCGGACTCCTCACATCCCTCTCTCATCATGCTGGTCCCTACCAGCAAGTGTCTGCTGGTACTTCCATCCCCCACATGGAATGTATGCAATGTTCTTCTGGAGATGCTCTGTCATATAAATAGTCTATATTCATCATTCAAGTTCCACTTTCTCCAGAAAGCCACACTCCTATAATTAACATACCCTTCCACTAACACACTGGACCCAAACTATATATATCATGCATTATTTATACACTGCTTTTGGAAAAGATTATTATGAAAATGTTCCTGACTGCTGCTTTCCAGCAAGCAGGCCTATAACAAGCATTCAAAGACTATTTGAAAGGTGACTGAACAATTTTGATTTAAAAATTGAGATATTTCATTGTTTCAAAAGAATTCTAGTACAAATGAAATGTTGTGATGACCGGGATTTGCTTCGAAATAATGCAGGGCAGAGTAGAAAAAAGATTGGTAAAATAAGTTTAGATGAAACCAAATTGGCTATGAGTTGATGATATGTGAAGTTGAATGACAGCAACATAGCAGTTCATAGCTACCTTTGTACTTGTTTAAAACTTTTCACAAAAAAAATTTTCTTTTTAAAAAAGTACAAACACTAGCTGACAACACACCTCTATAATCCCAGCTACTTAGGGAACTGAGGCAGGAAGGCGGCAAGTTCCAGGCAAGGATAGGCAATTTAGCAAGACTCTGTCTCAAAATAAAAAAGCTCTGGAGATGTAGCCCAGCGGTAGAGCATTTTCAAGTGTGGATTCAATCCCCAACGCCACCCCTCCCAATCAAAACTAATACTGTCTTCATTTCTTTTTCCTGGAAAGATTTAATCTGACAGGAAAACTGCAGCATCCCAATTTTCATCTAAGAATTAGAATTTAAAAAACAGGTTAGAGGAAAAAGGTATCAAAATGGAAGAGATCTCCATCAAAAGAAAAATTAATCTTACCATCAAAGCAATAATGTCTGTATTACAAATATTCATTCAATTTTAGCATTCATAAAATGTCCTCCCAAATAATTACTGAAATAAAAAAACAAAAAAATCATAAGCAAAATATGGGAGGGAGAACAGATCTTTTTACTTTTTAAAAAGGAAAAAAAAAGCTGTTAAAAATCAATGCTCCGTAACCCAAATCAGCCAGTGTTAGTGTAGGAAATTCATAATCTAAAGACACCTAATGCCCTGCCAGGCAATAAATTAGTAAGGTTCTAAAGTAATCAGAAAACAACATTTCCTCTTTATTTCAAGGACTGAAAAGCATGCTTGAAAAATTCCAGATATTTGGCTTCATGACAATGTATTTTTTGCTGCTGTTAAGGAATACTTCACTTCTTTGATAGTTTCAGTCTATAGCTATTGCTCAAAAATCAATCTCTATTTCCCTATAATATGGTTCACTAATTCCTTCCAAAAAGTACACAAACACCTGTTGTTGTTGCTGTTGTTATTTCTGGGCTGGGGCATCAAACCCAAGCTTCCTGCATGCCAGGCAAGCACTCCATCACTGAACTACAACCCTAGCTCAACAAATATTATTATTATTATTATTTTCACATGGGTACCGGTAATCGAACTCAGGACCTCGCGCTTGCCAGGAAGGCACTTATGCCGCTGAGCTACCTCACCGGCCCAACAAATATTATTTTTAAGTAAAAGCATTTTATTGTTCTAATTATGCTGCTTTTTCTGCCTTGACTTTCCTTTTTCTTCCATACTGGTTTTTAGGCATGTACACAAGCCAATGTAATTATCCTGATTTCCAATTCTACTTTATAATTGCTTTAAATTCTCAACAGGTGAGATTTTAGTAAGCACACTAAAATTTTTTTTTTATTTTGAACAGATATTTGACATATACACATATACAAATAGCAAGGCTCATCATAATAACAACACATCATCTGCCCATCACTTAATGCAATTAAAGCTTAAAACAGGACAACTCTCCTGTATAAAGAGATTTTAGTAATAAAGAAGCCATCTTCACAAATTGCTTAAAAGAAAAATAAGCTCAAACTGCCTTGCACTATCTTTAAATTTTCCTATTCTGATAAAAACACAAGCCATTAAAATACACGGGGAACTGGGACATTGCTATAAGCAAGCTCTAGGCTCTGCAAGAAAGCTCAAGGTCCTGGGTTCCATACTTAGCACTGCGAAAAATAAAAAGAGGACCAAATAGTCTTACAATTCTCCATTAGCAATTTTCTGATTAAAAAGGGAGTCATATTATAAAAGAGAAATGTGTAGTACTCACTAGACCATATTACTACATTTGGAAAAGTTGCTATTTACCACACTAGCTTTTCTAATAAAGAAGTCCATATATTGAGATTAAAAATACTTTTGAAATTAGTTCTTTTAGGAAACCACTTAATACATGATTAAAAAGTACCACTAATTTTTTTTGCATTACAAAAGCTGAGTAAATTATATTTATAGTGCACTCAGAACTTTTGAGGGCAAAAAATTTTTTTTATATATAAGATCTAATATACATATAAAGATATATTAAGCGAGGCATGGTGGCATATGCCTGGGCTCCCAGCAAATAGGAGGCTGAGGCAGAAAGATGGAGAGTACAGGGCAGTATGGGCTACATAGTGAGATCCTGTCTCAAAACAAATAAACAACTCAAAAAAAAGAAAAGAAAATATTGGGGATATTGCCTATCTAGTCAAGAATACATATTTGCAAATTTTTTCTAATAACTCTGAAGTAACATAAAGTTTGTAAAATGTCACAATGTGTTAACAAGTTTTATCCAATACATGCTATTCCAGTGGGATGAAAACCATTTACAAGTTCCATTTAGATTAAGAAATCCTTTGAGAAAAATATGTAGTACATTCTAGTTATACTGTTTCTAGAACAGCAAAAACCTCTATAACCTATTTCCCTACTGTTTTCTTCGGAACCAACTGAGCTAAATGCAACTTTCCTCATAAAAAGTCAAGACAGTACGATAGCCTGAAAGAGAATTAACTGAATTTTCAGCAGAGGTGGAAGTTTTCATAATCTAAAACTTTCTATCTCATTAAACAGTCTACAAAAACAATAAACACTGAGTTGGGATAGATGCCGTCAAAAATTAGTCACAGTCATATAAAAAATTCATTGAAATGAAGAAGATAGCTTCATTTTAAAGCCAGGTGTAGGGAGGAAGAGAAAGGAAGCATTCTAAAACCAATCTGCTCAGACTAAGAAGTTAGTTTTTCATTTTCTTTTTGTTTGTTTGTTTGAGACAGGGTCTCACTATGTAGCGCAGACTGACCTTGAATTCACTTATGTTGCCCAGGCTGGCCTCCAACTCATGATGATTCTCCTACCTCAGCCTCCTGAGTACTGGGATTACAGGCGTGTACCACCACGCCCGGTGGTTTTTCATTTTCTTAAAACTCATAAAATGATTTTTAAAATAAAACTCTGCTGAGAGCAACTAGCATATGTGAGGCCCAGGGTTTGATTACCAGCATCACACACAAAAAATAAAACTCCCTTAGTGCTAGAAGTTCATCCTTAGCCAACACCCTCTTTCTTTTACAAAATAATGATTTGCAAGCTATTGCTAGTGCTCCCTTAGAGTAAAGGGCATTGAAGGGGATTACAAAACAATTTTATTTTCCTGTATTTTGCTGTTTGATTACAACTGTTCATACTAATAGAACTGAAGAACTGTCTGTGCAGTTTTCAGAAAACAAATTGTATAGTATACCAACTTTAAGTAATTCATGTTTAAAACCTTTTTACACAAATAATCTATTCATTTAAAGAATTCAACTAATTGAACCTGGTGGAAAGTAATGCAAATTATCAAAAGAAATCATGAAAGTATGAAAGTGAAATGTTTATAAAGTTACAACTAAGAACTTAAACCTATAAAAATATTTCTGAATTCAGTTTCTTACTTCCTATAAAAGAGTCACAGAACTTTTTCTTTAGACATCCCAAAGATCTCAAAGTAAATTCATTTTTAATGCACAGCACTGAAACTAAGAATTTGATGACCGCAGGCAAAGAGTAAGGGGGTGGAGAGTTACTTGAAAACTATTTAGCAAACCAAATACTTTTGTAAAAGAAAGATGAGCCAACAAGGTAGTGCACTCCTGTAATCCCAGCACTCAGGAAGCTGAGGCAGGAGGATCACTGCAAGTTCGAGGTCAGCCTGGGCTACATACTTAATTCAAGGACAGCCTAAACTACACAGCAAGACCTTGTCTTAAAAAACCAAAACCCCCAAAAAGAAAGAAATATTAAAATCATCTACCCGCTTCTGTCAGACAAACAGTCCTCTCCTTAGAAGACGTTGCTTATGATTCAGCCAAGTATGACTGCCAAGGGTTTCCAGAACTGTGTTAGGGTTATATACAAAGTGTCAAGTCTCTCTGCCAGTGTGTATTTTTTATTTGGAGTTTAAAGTGGTTATATTAAAAACACTATTGATAAACTATAGGTAATAATTTTTTAATTTCAAGTTATAATTTAGGATAAGGTCTGCTATTCCTATTGCTTCCAATTCTTAGAAGAGTAGGGGTTTATTTAGTTTCTCCAAATAGAGATTAAAGTGGCTGAAAGGAAAAAAGTTTTATAAACAGATTTTCTAACCTTACTTTACATTTGGTAAAAAAGCACAATCAAGTGACTACATGAACAAATGTTAAGATTCCTTAAATTCTATAGGTAAAATATGTAGAAATTAAAATAATTGTGAAAGTGAATAAAGAACTGTATCTGTATTTATTCTTTTTTTTTTTTTTTTTTTTTTTGTGGGTACCGGGGGGTCGACCTCAGGACCTCGCGCGCCAACAGGCGCCCGTGCCGCTGAGCGATATCACCGGCCCCTTTTTCGTATGTGGGATCCGGGAGTCGAACTCGGGCCTTCGCGCTTGCAAGGCAGGCGCTTATGCCGCTGAGCCATCTCACCGGCCCTCTGTATTTATTCTTAAGGTGTTATTACTTTTACCAATAAGAAACAGACTGCTGCATGAGATTGTTACTATTACTTGAAATATTTTTACATATATATTAAGAACACAAGGTCTTATTTATATTCAAATTTGACATGTATGTATCTGACCTACATAATCCTGTTTGCTTTTCTGGTAATTCTTCATTTCAAAGTTGCCTATTACAGCAAAGAGTCCTTATTAGCCACATTTCAATTTTGTTTTCATTAAAACACGTACATCATATACTTCTAGTTTTCTGCTTTTCACTGTAGACAACAAAGACAGTGAACACCACTAAATGCATGTATAATGAAGAACTTTGTGATTGCTTTTAACCAGTCCCTTTCTTTTCTGTGGAAAAATGTAAGAGATTTAAGTTTACCAAAAGAAACATCAATTTGCCTTTTGCATACATAACTAATATATTTTCCAAGACAATTTATTCAGATAACTATTATCTTGAAAATGTCTGAGAGATAATGTCCCAAATTCAAAAATACTAAGTACATCTTATATTAGCTAGAGAGGAAATTTCCACTCAAACCATAAATAAAATAGATCATCAATTAAACTGAGTATCAATATAACTCAGTCAGTAATCAGTTCTCAATATAAAAGGGATCTGTAACCCACATACCATCAAAATATAATTTATATTCGCTTGTGGCGTTCACAGATAAATTTGTGTGCATGCCAGATTTATCTTATTTTGAAATGCTTAGGCTAATATTTATTGGTTTAATCAGAGCCTGAGGAGCGGCAATTCAGAGGAATGCTTGGTAGCATGGAGAAGGTCCAAAATGAAAAGGGGAGAGGGAAGCCACGTCCCGACAGAGCGAATAATCGACAAATAGATCCCTGACAGCAAAAATGAAAACGTTCTTTACTGAACAGCCTGAGTAAGATCTTTACTCAAACGTTTTATAGTATCCTACCTCACTTCATTCACTTCCCAACTTCTACTTTTCAAGGACCAACACGGGGCATCCCTTTTTCTGGAAGTGTGTGTTGGAAGAATCTGCATAGGAAAGAGGGGAAGGAATGGACAATTCTCAAGAAGGCTGGGAAACAGGTGGGTCAGAAGGAGCAGCAGCAGCATCTAGATACTTGAAGGGCAGCTTTTAGATGACAGGTGTGAAGGCAAAGGCTGCAAGTCGGAAAGACGCTCCCGTCTGGCAGACACACTGGGGTCTGACTGCAAGCTTCAGGGGGGCAAGGACTAACTCCAGACTGCTAGCACTGGAGGAGAACACAGCAGCAGGACGGGTGGGCACCAAGCAATGGGCTTAACGAGCAGCAGCAACACGGGTCAGGTTGGAAGTGATGGCTTTGGTTTTGGGAGACTGGGACCAGCAGGAAAGGACGACAGAGGAGAAAGGGGGCTGGGGAAGCAAGAGCACTGAGACCTCAAAACCCTGCCCCTCTAAAACTGTGAGGGAGAGCTGGAGACGGGAAGACGCCTCGGCTCCCAGGCTAAGAAATTCTCGAAGGAGTCGGCGCCGGCCGCCGCGCTGCTGCCTGCCCCGTTCCCTTTTCCTGGTGGTAACTGCTGTGGCGTAGAGGGGAGAGGGAGGAAGAGGAGGAGGAGGAGGAAGGCCGAGGAGGAGGAAGGCCGAGGAGGAGGAGGAGGCTAAAGAGAAGGCGGGGGGTGGGGAGGAAGGGGGGTGCGGCCTGCACAATCCCCGCGAAGCCTCCGCGCTCTCGTAGCCGGTCAGCCCCGGGTTTCCCCTAAGCCCAGCCCCGCATACTCACCCGCCTGCCGTGCCTCGCTTTTCCCTTTGCCGACTCCACGCGCTGCCGCGTCCTCACGAGAGACCACTGAATGAGTATCGAGAACAAAACTCTTCAAAACCAGGCCTGATTGCTTCAGCGAGTCCGACCTTTACGGCTGAGAGAGACTCTCAGCTTTCGGTGGGTTCCACAGCCAGACGGGCCACCATCTTACATTAGGGTAAGACTCCTCCGGCCTCCGGTGCGCAGGCGCACGCCGATCCGGCCGGGAGGGCCAAGGGTGGGGCGGGGCGAGCGGCTGAGTGGAAGGTTGCGGCGGTCGCGCCCGTGGCATTCTGGGAGTTGTAGTCCTCGGAGGGCCACCGCCCCGGGGCAGGCCGGGAGTTGAAGTCCCTACAGCGGCCGCGGCGGAGAGCGCCCGTCTCACGTGGCTGCTAGCCCTCTGTCTTCGCATTTTGCTGTAGTCTCTGAGCGCGGGTGCGTCTATAGTGTCCTCTGGACGGTGGATTTCCTTGGTGTTTGCGCATCGTCGGTGTCCACTGAGGCGAACTTCACGGGTTTAGGGGAAGCCGCGAACACCTCCGCCCCGCCCACCGAGATAGGTGTCTGAAGGGGCGGGGTGAGGGTGGGGCGGGCTGCGGGAAGGAAGGGCGCGCAATTTGATCCTGGCGGAGAATTTGACACCGACTGGGCGTTTGCTGGGCCAAGTGCACGTGAACTACTTTCCCCTTCTTTGCGCAGTCTGCACCCGCCACCGCGGGTTCCGTTCTTAAGGTGAAAGCGCAGGTGAGGTAATGCCCTAACTCATTGTGTGCACGTTGCCCGAGGACGGAAGACCCAGCACTTAAAAGTAACGTGTGTTTGTGATGATGCGGAGTTTCAGAGTCCTGCCGGAAAGTTGTGTGCGCCAAGCTCCCAAACTCTGCACACATCCACAAGCCCCTGAACGAGCCCCGGGAATCCTCATTCACAAACCTCGGCCTTTTTACTGGTCCCGACAGGTTGCCTCCTAGCACTGAGGTCCAAGTGCCGCTCGAAAGCAGTCATTTGTGCTTTCTGCGTATGTTCTTCCCCCAGTCATGCAGGAAATCCTCCCTGCCCTCCTCCTGGGTGCTCCTCCTGCCCTGCTCCTTGGGCAAATTCCCTGTCCCCATTCCTGCGAGTGTCAGTTGGGAATAGGGAGAGGGGAGAGGACGAAATTTTCTTTAAAGACAAGATTAAAAAGCATAGTACGACATCACTGATAAGGGGAAAAAAACAAGGGAGAGGCATAGGGAAAGAGTTTGCGAATTTAAATCAATAAATCTAATATTGAGAAGCCATTTCGTTCTCTCTTTTTTTTTTTTTTTTTTTTTTGTCTTTTTGAGACAGGGTCTCATTATGCAGTTCAGGCTGGCCTTGAACTCACTTTGTAGCTCAGGCTGGCCTGGAACTCGCAGCGATCCTCCTGCCTCAGCCTCCCGAGTGCTGGGATTACAGGCGTGTGCCACCACGCCCGGCTCATTCTCTTATTTAGAGAAGTATATTCGTTTTCTGTTTCAGTTTCTTCACAGTCTAGAGACAATTATTTGGTAAAAAAAATTAAAATATGTAATCAACTCACATTACCATGAATTTGAATTATAGAATCACAATGTGATTGTGTAGCAAGAAAACTTGTGAAATTATTTTGATTTAGGTGAAATGCCTCTTCAGTGTAGGTGATGTGTATTTTTTTAAACGTGTTTATTTTTTCTTCAATATATCACTAGCTTTATGGTGAAAAGAATAAAATAAAAAGAATTCTTTCCATTACTGAAGACTAGAATGCATAAGAGCTGTTTGTGGTAAGAATTGGAAGGGTTGTTTTTTTTCTTTTTTGAGACCGGGTAGATTATGTAGTGCAGGCTAGCCTTCAACTCTCACTATACAGCCCAAGCTGGCCTGGAATTTTCAGCGATCCTCCGCCCTCAGGCTCCCTAGGGCAATGCCTCCCGAGGGCGTGCACGACCATGCCTAATGTAAAAGGGATCTAAACATCACTTAATCTGGTGACAACCTTAGTTTACCCAATTACCCTTTCATATATGAAATAAAGATTTTCACAGTGTCCCCTTTATTAGCCTAAAGTGAAATTCATAGGTGCTCTAACCTACCTACATTCATGATTTTGTTTTAAGTCAAAATAATGCACTATTACAAAGAAAGTAATTTAGAATATGTTATGGCTTTTATCTAGATGTTCCTCCAAAAGCCTCAGGCACTCATAGGTAAGGCTTTTGGAAGGTGGCTGGATTATGAGTGTGTGATTCTGGATTAAGGGTGTGTGATGACTGGATTAGGCCATTGACTGGTTTAGCCTGGTTCTGAGTGTGACTGAGTGGATTTATTAAAGGTAAAAGGTCCACCTTGGTTATGGGTGGCATCAACCAATAGGCTTGTAGCCTAGATGGAATATAAAGGGACAGAAGGAAGGCAGATTGGCTGCTTCCTGCCTGCCACACCCTGAGCTCTTTCTCCTCCTCAATGCCCTTCTGCCATGCCATCCTGCCTTGGAGCCAGCTGACTCTGGGTTGAAACCCCCACAAACTGTGAGCTAAAATAAACCTTTCCTCCTTTAACTTGTGGCTGTTAGGTATTTTGTGCCAGTAACAAGAAAGTAACTAGGATAGAATGAAATTATTTTCATTTCAATATATAAATGTTCAGGCATAACTATTCTAGAAGATACAATGAATTCATCATTAGCTAGCGCTATAAATAAAATTCCCATGAATGTTAATTCAAATGCCAGCTGATACAGACATAGTGTTGGCCAACTCTGTTAGACAACACTGATCTTTTCAATATGTACTTTAGATGTGTTCCTAAAACATTCTCTGTTAAAAATAAAAACAAGTTCGTGTTTATATGTAAAATAAATTACATTTTAGGTTCAGAAAATTATATGTCCACTACAGTAGGACATATAAAAGTAATGAGGGACACAAAATAGTTTTTGTTTATTTGGTTTTTTGTTTTTTTTTATTTTTTTATTTTTGGCCATGCCAAGGATTGAACCGAGGACCTTCACACTGAGTTAACAACACCAGCACTTTATATTTTTATTTTGAGGTAGGACCTCACTGAGTCACTGAGTTGTCCAGGCTGGGCTCAAACTTGCCAACCTCTTGCCTCAGTCTCCCAGAATGCTGGGATTACAGGTGTGCACCACTAGTCCTGGCCAAAATAGTTTTTCATTGTGAGAAGTAGGCCTGCATAGCAGGAAGCCTAGCATACCTGGTCCCTGCATTCTAAAGGCTAGCAGTACTATACCTCCCAAAGTATCCAACACTAGGGGGCAATGCACCCCTGTATTAAGAGCCATTTATTAATGGAGACTGGCAGTAAGGAACTGACAATTCTTAGGCACCAAGTAATTACTGACAGAGTCACTACTCTCTCAAGCCAGTGCTCCTTTAGTACTTTTTTTTTTTTTTACCAATTTCTTATATGTTTATGCGCTTTAATGTGTGTATGCATAATTTCATAGATTTGTCCATGTAACAATTCTCAAAAACACATCAGTGCATTTTTGTATAATCACAGAAAAAAAAATGGAAGGATTCATACATATCATATATTTAACGTACAGTTAGTTACCTGGGAGGACTGTGATTAAAAAGGACTGGAGGGAGAACATAACTTTATTTATACATTGCCGCGTTGATCTGTTGTTTTGTGTATGAATTAGATTTACACATTAAAAACAAATCACATGGGCCGGTGAGATAGCTCAGCGGCATAAGTGCCTGCCTGGCAAGCACAAGGTCCTGAGTTCTTCTCCCAGTACCCACATGCAAAAAAAGGGCCAGTGATATCGCTCAGTGGCACAGGCGCCTGCTGGCACGCAAGGTCCTGAGTTCGACCCCTGGTACCCACAGAAAAAATAAATAAATAAATAAGTAAAAAAATAAAAACAAATCACTGCTGTATGGAGAATGGATTAGAGAAAGGCAAGAATGAAAGTAAAACAACTGCTGCGATTAAGATTAGTTAATTACTGTTACAGTCATTCAGGGGATGGCTCTGATTGCAGTGGCAGTAAAGATTAAAAAACAGGTGATAAACTCAGGACTTATTTTTTGAGATTGACATAATAGAACTTGGTGATGAACTGGCTGGGAAGGAATTCTCAGGAATGACTCAGATTTCTGGGTTAATGACCTTTAATGGATGGCGACTCCTTTGGTAAAAGAGGGATGATGAATCTTGCAGTAGCATCTGTAGAAAATAGGACAGCCTCAGCATAAAAACAGCAGGATTTCAAGGAAATATTGTATTATGGCTTATATGTCCCCCCAAAGCCTCATGCACTCATAGATGGGATTTGAGGGAGTGACTGGATCAAGGGTATGTGATACTGGATCACGGATGTGTGATACCGGATTAGTCTGCTGATATGTTTAGCACAGTGTTGGATGTGAATGATTGACTTACTGAAGAGGAATACCCACCTTGGGTGTAGGTGGCAGCAACCAATAGGCTTGTAGCCTGGATAGAACAAAAAGGGAAAAGAGAAGGAAAACACTGCTTCCTGCCTGCCATGCCATGGACAATTTCTTCTCTGCCATACCCCTCTGCCCTGCTGCCCTGCCTTGGAACCAGCTGACTATAGACTGAAACCTCTACAAATTGTGAGCTAAAATAAACCCTTCCTTCTTTAACTTGTAGCAGTTGGGTATTCTGTCCCAGCAACAGGAAAGTAACTCAGACATATTGTTTCCCTATTTCAGTTTGGTAAATTTAAATGTACTGTGAGGCTGGGTGTGGTGGCACATGCCTGTAAACCCAACACTTAGGAGGCTGAGGCAGGAGGATTGCTGAGAGTTTGAGACCAGCTGGGCTATATAGTGAATTCAAGGCCAGCCTGAACTACATAGTGAGACCCTGTCTGAAAAAAAGAAAAAAAAGAAAAAAATGGCATGTAGTTGGGATTATTTAGGCTAGAGAAGGAGAATAAAAATGGGAAGGGTTCATGAGCAACCAACATTATGGGTTCTCATTTTTTCAACCTTTATGAATTATTATATGGATATTTAAATAACTCAAATTATATTTTTGAGAGATAGTCTTCTATGTAAACTTACTAAGCAAAAAGAAACTATCACTTTTATAACCTTATTAATACCAAAATGATTTAATATTAATGAATATTAGCTAGACATGGTGGTACATGCCTGTAATCCAAGCTACTGAGGAAGCTATGGCAGGAGGATGGTAAATTTGAGGCCAGCCAGAGCAATTTAGCAAGACTCAAAGGGCTGGGCTGGTGAGATGGCTCAGTGGCGTAAGTGCCTGCCTTGCAAGCGCGAGGGCCCGAGTTCGACTCCCGGATCCCACATACGAAAAAGGGGCCGGTGATATCGCTCAGCGGCACGGGTGCCTGTTGGCGCGCGAGGTCCTGAGGTCGACCCCCCGGTACCCACAAAAAAAAAAAAAAAAAAAAAAAAAAAAAAAGACTCAAAGGGCTGAGGATATAGCTCAGTGGTACAGTGCCCCTGTGTTCAACTGAAAAATTTAAAAACTAAAATGTCACTTTATTTGGGTCTTTTTTCCAAAAATCCCTCACCTTTGAATTTTATTATTTATCTTTTCAATTTTAATGGAGTGAGTATTTGAGTGCTGAATATTGAGTATATGGTGATGAGCAAAAGTACCACTCAAAGATCTTAGGGTGTGAAAGCACAGGCAACAAATAAGATAATAAACAAGTTACTTGTATGCTGTGAAAATATTTGGAAAGAAAAACAACAAAAAATAGAAGTATCAGGAAGAGGTTACTTTGGAGTGGAAAGCCTTCCAAAGAGATGACTTAACCTGAGATTTAAAGGATGAGAAGATATTATCCATTTAAAAAATGGCCCATGCTAAGGCCTTGATCCAGCAACACTGTTAGCCTATTTCAGGACTGGAAGGTTAACCAGTAAAGTTGATGCAATAGCACAGTGGTAAGAGATGACTAGACAAAGAGGCAAGACTGAGATTATACAGGGTTTTACATGAAGTTTGGATTTTATTCCAAGTACAATGAGATGATTGAGTAGGAAAGCAAAGCTGTGATGTGATTCAGTCTTTTCAAAAGATCACTGTGGCCGCATGTGGACAATAGATCCAAGATGGTTGGCCAGCGTAGAGGTGGACAGACTAGCCGAAGTACATCCTGGAGATGAAGTGGGCCTTAGACCAGGGCAGGACTGGGAATAGGGTGATGTGAGCAAGGCATTTACCATAGGCAAAGAATTTAACTGAGTGTCCAAAAACTCAGTAACCAATGTAAATAATATTGTGGTAAAACATCAAAGTTAATGCAAAAAACCTATGGTGAGCAAACACTAAAATATGAAATAAGGTCGAGGTCCAACCCTGAATTTACACAGTGCTACTTCACTTTGCTCTCCTTAATCCCAGCCCTGGTCCCCATAAAACCTTACCAAAATAGGTAGCTGGTTTCAGACTATAGTTTACAAGTTTGAGGTCTTGAAAATTGTTCATAGAAGATGAAATTCAAATGGCCCTGAATATATACCCCACAAACAAACAGTTCTACTCCTGTGTGTCTTACATAACCATGGCAGGAGCATTTGTGGCAACATTACTTGCAATGGAATGGAAATAGCCCAAATGTTGATCAGTGGTAGAATCAATAAATAAATTACAGCAGTTTAATATAGTGTAACACTACACAGCAAAAAGTGAATAAAAGAACTATTCTATTTAAAAGAATGAATTTCAAAAAATATAGGGGAAAGGAAGAAAGGCACAGATGAATAGATAGCAGTATGAAACACTTTAAAGTTCAAAAATGGAAAAATAATATTACCTAGGGTTACATAAAGTTAAAAAACAAATGCTTTGTGCAAAATTTAACATACAGTTACTACTATGGAAAGAGGGACATGATTTTGGAGGGTTGCCTAAGAGCATCTAAGGAACTGAGACTAGCCTGTTTCTCGATCTGTGTTATAGAAACACAGGCGTTCAGATTGCTATAATTTTTATAAGATACAAATACATTTTGAACTCTCCTTCATATGTGTGATATACATCATTATGAAAACAATATTCAGGGACATAGTTATGAAAAAATTGAATTAGTGATTAAGTTTTTCCTTGAAAATAACACACCAGCTCTGAATATTTTTGCAGGCTAGTTTTGCCAGTCATTGAAGGAATAGATACCACGCCAAAAAAGAAAAGAAATAGATGATCCCTCTCTATTCAGCTGTTCTTATTCAACGTTTTCCCTTATAGAGATCGATGCAGTATAATTTGCTACATCAACAGATTGAAAGAGTAAATACATATGATCATTCTATAGATGCGGAAAAAGCTTACAATAGAAGTCAATGCTCTCTGGGCATGGTGGCTCATACCTGTAATTCCAGCTACTTCAAAGACTGAAGCAGGAGGATTGCACAAATTTCAGGCCAGGCAGAGCCATTCAGCAAAATCCTGCATTAAAAATAAAAAGGGGAGGGGTATAGTTCAGTCATAGACTGCTTGCCTAGCCAACAGTAAAAAAGTTTGAGTATTAAAATACATTATTTTGCAAACTAGGAATAACAGAGCTTTAGTGGACTTCATTAATCCACTAAAAACCTATAGCAAATATTATACTTACTGGTAGAATTTTTAAAACATGCTTAACTACAATGATGGCACTATTCAGCATCTTTCAAAGAACCAACTCTTTGCTTCATTGATTCTTTGTGTTGTTTTCTGAGTCTCCATTGCATTAATTTCTGCTCTGATCTTTATAATTTCCTCCCTCATATGAGGTTTGGGCTTGGCCTGCTTTTCTTTTTCTAGAAGCTTGGGGTTCACCCTTAAGTTGTTTATATGAGCTCACTCTGTTTTCCTGATAATGGGTATTCATTGCTATAAATTTCCCTCACAGGACTACTTCCACTGTGTCCCATAAATTCTGGTAGGTTGTATTGTCATTATCATTTAATTGTAGAAACTGTCTCATTTCTTCTTTAATTTTATCTGTGACCCATTGGTTGTTCAGGAGGGTGTTATTTAATTTCCATGTGTTTCTGAAGTTCTTGTGGTTTCTTTCACTGTTGATTTCCAATTTCATTGCACTATGGTCTGATAATATGCATGGGATAACTTCAATTCCTTTGCATTTACTTAAGCATGTTCTATGAGCTAGTATGTGGTCTATTTTGGAGAACATCCCATGTGCAGCTGAGAAGAATATGTATTCTGATGTTGTGCAATGGAACACTCTAGACATCTACCAAGTACATCTATTCAAAAGTTCGGTTCAGTTGTAATATTTCTTTGTTGATATTTTATCAGATTGATCTATTTGTGACAGTAGCGTATTGAAGTCCCACATTACAATTGTATTAGTGATTATTTGATTTTTCATGTCTGTTAATATTTGTTTTATATAGTTGGATGCACTGGTATTTGGTGCATATGTATTTCTGATTGTTATCTCTTCCTCATGGATTGTTCCCTTTACAAGGATGTAATGACCTTCTTTGTCTCTCTTAATCAGTCTTGGCTTGAAATCCACTTTGTCTGCAAATAGAATAGCTACTCCTGCTGTTTTCTGAGTTCCTGTCCCATGGAGTATTGTTTTCCATCCTTTGACTTTCAGTCTGTGAATTTCTTTTAGAATTAAATGTGTTTCTTGTATGCAACATATTGTTGGATCTTGCTTTTTGATCCACTCTGCCAGTATGTTTCTTTTGATTGGTGAATTGAGACCATTAACATTGATGATTATAACTGATATGTATTGACTTATCCTTCTCATGTTATTTTCCTGTCGTTGGTTCTCTTTTTTTCCCCCTCTGTTTATTTGTTTGCATTGCCTGGTGGATTCATTCTGTTGGGATTCATGGAATTGTAGTCCTTGTTATCTCTTTCTAGAATGTCCTTCAGAACATTTTGGAGTGCTGGTTTGGTGTTAATGAATTTCTTCAGGTGTTCTTTGTCATGGAAATATCTTACTTATCCATCAGTTTTGAAACATAGTTTTGCGAGTTACATCAATCTGGGTTGGAGGTTGTTTTCTTTTGGGGCTTGAAATACTTCACTCCAAGCTCTCCTTGACTTGAGGGTTTGTGTTGAGAAGTCAGCTGTGATTCTGATGGGCTTTCCTTTATAGGTGATTTGCTTCTTTTCTTTAATAGCTTTTAATATTCTATTCTTCTGTTGAATTTGTGGAATCTTGACTATGATATGCCTTGGTATAAATTTTTTTTAATCATGGCTAATTGGAGTTCTATGTGCCTCACTTACCTGTATGTCAAATTCTTTCTCCCTGCCAGGGAAGTTTTCTGCCATGATGTCTGTGAACAGGTTTTTTATATCATTTGTGCTATCTCCTGCTTTTTCATTGACTCCAATCAATCTTATGTTATTCTCCTTTTCACCATCTACCAGCTGCTGGATTGATTTCTTGTGGTCCCTTGCTATTTGTAAGAAATCTTTCTTTTCATGATTGCTAACCGCAAGCCTATCTTCTATGTCTGAGATTCTGTCCTCATATTGGATCGTTCTGCTGTGGATGTTTTCAGTGGAACTTTTAGTCTCCTGGATATCTCCGAATCTGTTTCATGGATTCCATTTCTTTCCTATGTTGGGCATTCATGGTTTCCATCATTTTCCTAAGCTCCTCTATTTTTTTTTTTTAACCTGTGTCTGCTGTAGAGTCACTAAGCATGATTTTATTGTGGTCACCATCTCAGTTGTTATCTGAGAAATTGTTTCTGATTTGCTTTTTCTAGAGCTTCATTCATTTGCTTTTTTGTTACCACTTTAGAAAGTCCAAGTGGGTGGCTTTCAGATTGTCCCACCTCATTGCCCCCTGGGTTTGCCTGTGGTGAATTGGATGTCTGGGGTTGCATTTTGTTTAAGTATCTTCTCATTTTCTTTTTTTTTTTTTTTTTTAGTTTAATTGCTGGGTTGATGCTTGTAAATTGCTTATGGTGAGTTGCTTTATTGCTAGTATTTAGCATCCTTAGGAAATTACTACTTCTCAGAGGTATCTTCCAGGTGTAGCTGGTTTTGGAGTTTCTAGTCTGTTACAAAATCCTACCTTTTCAATTTGTTGGGGATGAGAAGTTACTGCCTGCTTGGCCCAGCCCCTCGTTCTTTGGTACTGACCCACAGTATTTTCTATGATCCTTAAGCAATCTCAGATTTGGTATACCAGGAAGAACAACTGGATAGAACAATTAGGTTACTTTGGCTGAAGCAGTACAATGAGCAATAACAATAGCATCAAACACAGCCTAAAAATGACAAATGAGGTAATCATTAATTTGCCACCTTTAACAGTGTGAACCAGATTTATGGTTATATAACAAAATCTAAAACAAACCAGAAAACTGTATGTAGTAAATATGCCCTCAATATGGCAATTTTACCCTCAGGGTAAAAATTTTAAAAGGGGTTAAGGGAAAAAATAGAGAAATAGAAGAAGAGGAAGAAATTAGAAGCAAGGCTAGAGGACAAAGGAGGATAATGCAAACTTTGGGAAACTGGTGCAGAAGACAGGAGGGAAAGAGAGAAGGAAGAAATAAAAGGAAGAACAGAACGGAAAAACAACCTCAAAATGATCTAGAAAATACGTTCACACTCTTATAAAACAAGATCAAACAATAAAGAAAAAAAAACAGAGGAAAAAAATGTCCACTTCAAAGTTTGTCTCTGCTGTCACTGGTAGACAACCTGTGTAGACAGAGTCCAGATCCCTGTTGATTTATCCCAGCAAGCCAGCAGTAACTTTATGGTGGGGTACTGGATAATCTCAGTGAGCCTGCACCTTTACCTAACATGCATGAGACCCTGGATTCAAACCCCAATACTAAATGAAAATATGCACATGAGAAATAGCATAAGATTCATTAAGTTTTGCTAATGGGCTTTTCATAGAGTCCTTCCAGTAATAGCATACAAGATGATTCTGATCGGCCTTCTCTCTTCTTATGCAAAGGATGCAGATACATCACTGGTGCTGCATAATGTAACTCCCCCCAAAATTCTTATACTGTATGTGAAGTGACACAATATTATTTAAAGGTAGACTGTGGTGTATTAAATCTGTGTTAAAGATGCAAACCATAAGGTAGCCACTGAAATAAAAAGAAGTATAACTCTAATAAACCCACAGTGCTGATTAAATAGAATAATAAAATATACCTAATACAAAAAAAAAGCAGGAAAACAGGACAAAAAAAGATGGGGCAAATAGAAAACTAGGAATATTGTAGGTTGAAATCCAACACATATCAATAATTACATTAAATGCACATGGCTTAACCAGCCCAATTAAATGGTAGTTACATAGACTTCATTAAGAAGTAAGACCCAATCTATGATCTTTGAAATATATGCTGCTACCCCTTCAGCCTGGACTTTGGAATGAACACACATGGCTTTCTTTCTTTTGCTTTTTCTTTTGTTTTGGAAATCACTGGCATCTTTTTTTTTTTTTTTTGTGGGTACCGGGGGGTTGACCTCAGGACCTCGCGCGCCAACAGGCACCCGTGCTGCTGAGCGATATCACCGGCCCCTTTTTCGTATGTGGGATCCAGGAGTCGAACTCGGGCCCTCATGCTTGCAAGGCAGGTGCTTTTGCCACTGATCCATCTCACCAGCCCCAATCACTGGCATCTTGAATCAATGAATTAATATATTTTATCAGTTCTGAGAAACCCTCATTGTACCACATATTCTCTGTTTTGTGTTTTAATTCTTAGTTACTTTTCTCTCATTGCTGAGACAAAATGCCTGACCCCCAAAGTTAAAAGCATAAAGGTTTATTTAGCTCACTGGTTGTAGAGGTTTCAGTCCATCATCAGCTGGCTCCAAAGCATGCAGACAGGCATCACAGAGGAGAAACAGTTCATGGTGGGCAAAAGCTAACAAAGCAACAAGGGGTGACCATGACTCTTTCTTTCTTTTTTTTTAAATTAAGTTTATTGGTACAATATAGACATACATACTGATAACATTCATCACAGGGAATTTGTACCTGTACATGATATATCTTAGTTCTTCTTTCCCATTCCCCTCCCCTCTCTCTCTTCAACCCCTCTTCCCCTCCTTATTTACAAAACTTTGTTTGCATTTTATCCTTTTTTTCCTCATTTTTTTCTTTTCCCTTCCATCCTCCCCCACCAGTTCCCCTTTTCTTTTGAACAATTACTTCCTATTTCACAATATCTATTATATATTTTGGCTCTTGTTTACGCTTTCAGTTTCTTACACCAGAGAGACAATGCGATATTTACATGTAAGTGTCTGATTTATTTCAGCTAAGCGTATGCTCTCAAGGTGTATCCATTTAGCTATAAATGTCTCAAGTTTATCCTTCTTTGTAGCTGAGTAGTACTCCATTGTATAAAAAAGACATCTTTTTTTATCCATTTCTCAGTTGATGGGCATTTGGGTTGGTTCCAAGATTCGGCGATTACAAACTGTGCTGCTAGAAACATGGGTGCGCATATATTGCTGTTGTATGATGCTTTTAATTCTTTTGGGAGGATAACAAGAAGGGAAATACCTGGGTTGAATGAGAACTCTAGTTTTATTTTTTGAGGAATCTCCACACTGATTTCCACAGTGGCTGCACCAGGCTACACTCCCACCAACATTGGAGTAAGGTTCCTTTTTCCCGATATCCCCATCAGCATTTGTTATTGGTTGATTTCTTGATAATAGCCATTCTTTCTGATGTGATGTGGAATCTTAGTGTGATTTTAATTTGCATCTCTTGAATGATCAATAATGTTGAACATTTTTTCATGTATTTATTTGCCATTTGTACTTCTTTTCTGAGAAGTGTCTATTTATTTCGGATGACAATTTTTTTATTTGGCCTTTAAATTTGGGGGGTCTGATATTTTTAATTCTTTATATGTTCTAGATATTAGTAGTTTATCTGAAGAACAACTGGCTGAGAATTTTTCCCACTCTGTGGGTTGTCTTTTCACTCTGTTCATGATTTCTCTTGCTGTACAAAAGCTTTTTAAGAAGATGATATCCCAGTTGTTGATTCCTTGCAGTATTTTCTGTGCAGTTGGGGTTTTGTTCATGAAGTCTTTGCCTACATCTATGTCTTCAAGAGTTCTACTTATTCTCTCTTCCAGCAGATTTAGTGTTTCCTGTTTTAATATGTAGATCTTTGATCCATTTTGATTTTAGTTTAGTGCATAGTGATATCCATGGGTCTAGTTTTAGTTTTTGGCATGTGGAAAGCCAGTTTTTCCAGCACCATTTGTTAAAGAGGCTATCTTTCTTCCAGTAAATGTGTTTGGCCCCTTTGTCAACAATAAGGTGACTGAGTGTGTTTGAAGCTGTTTCTGCCTCTTCTAAGCTGTTCCATTGATCCTCAGATCTGTTTTGTTTTGTTTGTTTGTTAGCCAGTACCATGCTGTTTTTATCACACTAGCTCTGTAGTATAATTTCAAGTCAGGGATTGTGATGCCCCCTGCTTTGCCTTTGTTGCCCAGAATTGTTTTTGCTATTCTAGGTCTCTTCTGGTTTCAAATGAATTTTAGGAATGTTTTCTCCAGTTCTGTGAGGTATGCTAATGGTATTGTGATTGTGATTGCATTAAATCTGTATAACAATTTTGCAGTATGGCAATTTTTACTATGTTGGTTCTTCCTACCCAAGAGCAAGGGATATCTTTCCATTTATGATAACCTCTTTGATTTCCTTTTTTCCAGAGTATTGTAGTATTTAATGTAGAGATCTTTTACTTCCTTTGTTAGAAAGTCCAACACTCACTTATGATAAAAACCCTACAGAAAATTGGAATAGATGGTCTTTATCTCAATCTGATTGGAGCCATCTATGACAAACCAACAGCCAACATCATACTAAATAGTCCAAAACTGAAAGCCTTCTCTCTAAAATCAGGAACAAGACAAGGATGTCCACTGTCACCACTCCTATTCAATATAGTTCTGGAAACATTAGCTAGAGCAATTAGACAAGAGAAAGAAATAAAAGGAATGAAGATAGGAAAGGAGGAAGTTAAATTATCATTTGCAGATGACATAATATTCTACACAGAAGACCCCAAAAACACCACCAAAAGATTTTTAGATTTAATAACCAGATTCAGTCACATAGCTGGATACAATGTCAACACTCAAAAATCAATAACATTCCTGTACAAATAACAAACTCACTGAGAGAGAAATTAGGGAAAACTCACCTTTCACAATAGCATGAAAAAAAAATGAAGTACTTAGGGATCAATCTAATGAAGGAAGTAAAAGATCTCTACATTGAAATCTTCTATTCCTTATATCTTATCCAGGCTGCTTAGGGTGGGTAGCACTTATGCCTTTAATCCTAGCACCCTTGATCCTAGCATTGCACCATGAATCAATTTTAGCGGCACATACTCTAAATCCAGCCAACTTTGCAAAAGCCCCACCAATGCCCGCATCTAGACACAAGCCATAATAGCTTCATTTTGTCCTATGAGTTTCAATGTGGATAAATCTTCTACCATCTAGTTCACAATTGTTTTTTTAGTTCTGCCCAATTTTCTGTGAAACCCAAACACTAAGTTCTTAATTTTGGTGATTACCAGAATTTTAAAATGTCTAGTTGGAGTTTTCATCTGTATGGTTGTCACTTTTAATACTTTCTAGTTCCTTGTACAAATTTTAAAGGTTACCTTTTTTTCTACGTAAAAACAAGAATTGAAGCCAAGTATGGTGGTACATGCCTGTAATCCCTCTCAAAGGCTGAGCCAGGAGGAGCACAAGTTTAAACCTAGACTGGGACTTGGCAAGACCCCATATAAAAATAAAAAATAAAAGAATTATTTTAAAAGAGAAGAGCCACACACCTGTAATCCCAGTACTTAGGAGACTGATGCAGAAGGATTGCCACAAGTTCGAGGCCAGGCTGGGCTACATAGTGAGTTCAAGGCAGCATGCCTCAACAAAACAAAAAAGAGAAAACATTTTATACCTACCTTCATGTTACCATTTGTTCAGCTCTTATTTCTTCACATAGAGATAAAAATCTCTGCCAGGTATTATTCTTCTACTTGAAGAACTTCCTTTAACATGTCTTGTGTTTGCTGTCAATTAATTCCCTTAGCTTTTGTTAGTTTGAGAAAGACTTTATTTACACTGACAACATTTTTGAAAGATGTTTTCCCTGGATATGAATTCTGAATCAAAAGGTATGTTTGTTTTTCAGCAGTTTGAATATTGTCACCCGTGGAGGTACACTGTTCATATGTCCTTTGAAGAGAACCTCTGACAGAGGGTATAGTTGACTGAAAATCCCACATGCCTTTTAATCTATCCCCCTCAGGATCATCCAGCCTCATAAAGCACTGCAGGCGAAGCTTAAGCACAAACTCAGAGAAAATACACTGCAAGGCTAGGATGCCATCCTTTCAGATGCAGTATGTACATTAGATCAGAGTCCATGTGGTAGAGTGTCCCCAATTGGAAGAATATATGGGTTTTGGAAATAGGATAAAAACAGAAGTGTTCTCATTCACCACCAATTCCAATGACCCACTGGGATTTCATGCTCCCATCTTGTAATGCTAGGCTCTGAAGTGTTAAAGTTCTGGTACCCCAAAAGACCACTTACTTGCCAGAGGATTTGGCAAGGGTCCCATTGAACTATAAACTACTGCTGCCACTGGCACACTCTGAACTCCTTGGGACCAGGAACCAAAAGTGAAAAGAGTCCCCATCTTGGTGTGTTCGTTGACCTAATCAGCAAAAGAAGGTGGGCTGCTTTTACATGACAGGGGTATGTGTAGGCAGGAAGGGTTGCATGTGGAACATTTCGGTGCATCTTGATAAGCTTTTGTCCACTTTTAAGTGTGAATGGACACATACAGCAGTCCTAGTCTGAGGAGGCTACAATTACAAAGAGCTCAGACCCCTAAGGAATGAAATTTTTAATTACACCTTTAGAAAACCCTAGAAAGACTGGTCAAGACAATGGCTGAGAGTGAGAGAAGTTTAGCATGGATAGTAGAAGAGGGAAAGAATGGAAACCAAGGGCCGGTGAGATGGCTCAGCGGCTTAAGCGCCTGCCCGGCAAGCGCGAGGGCCCGAGTTCGACTCCCGGAACCCACATACGAAAAAGGGGCCGGTGATATCGCTCAGCGGTACAGGCGCCTGCTGGCGCGCGAGGTCCTGAGGTTGACCCCCCGGTACCCACAAAAAAAAAAAAAAAAAAAAGAATGGAAACCAAACACAAAAATAGGGGCTGGACCAGACAGAGGGGATTAGCTGGAGCCAGAGTGAAAAAAAATGGGGGCTGTACTTCTTGCCATTAACCACTTCCTTTATATTGGTCAGCTTGCTGTTGCTGGGGCAAAATACCTGACAACCACAATTTAATGGTCAGCTGGCAACAAGTGATATGGCAGAAGGGTGTGGTAGAGGAGAGCTGCTCAACTCGTGGTAGCTAGAAAGCAGAGAAGGTTGGGAAGAGCCAGAATGGAAGGGGCCAGGGACCACATGATAGTTCCCAAGGTCATGTCCCCATGACCCATCCAGACACATCCGTAAGTATGCTTTATTAATCTCTTAGGCATCTCTCAAGCCAACCAAGTTGACAGTCAAGATTAACCATCACACCACTCTTCTAAGTTTACTTTCGGAAGGAGAGGCCCATGCTGATTAAGGAAGAGTTGATTCCTGAACTTGTATGAGAAAATGGATCTGTGCCATGCAAGGGCTGGACTGTGATAGGAAGTTCCACTGCACGGATGTCATTTCAAGAAAGCTTACTTTGGGGACCATAGTTAATTGACACATTTTTGGGTCCACGGCAGTTATCGTAAGGAGGTGTGACTTTAGGAGTGGCTTTGTGAAGTCACTCTGGCTTCAAGTGGAATGAAGAAAATGATCATTGAAGTGAGAAGATCAAATAACTGAGAAGTCACGTGATAGGAGTTGGACTGGACAGAAAAACAGTGAGCAAGTAGATGAGGGAGAATGTGACCAGGATGGTAGAAGAAGGCATTAAAAAGTAGGAGGAGAGGATGACATTGCTAAATTACATGAAGCCTGAAGAAAGAAGTTTATAAAAGAATCAATAAAATCTATTCCCTGAAATATACGTGGTATAATAAAATGAGTACCTTCTGTTTACAGTGGTAGGGTATATTTTAGTTAAAAGTAATAAATAAAAAGCATGAGCCAGGCATGATGCATGGAGAAGGATTTCTGTGAGTTTGAGGCCAACTTGGGTCACATAGTGAGTTCAAGGGTAGCGTGGGCTAAATAACAAGACTCAAAAAAACAAAACAAAAACAAAAACAAAAAAACAAGACCTGAAAGGATCTGGAAAGGTCATGAAAGTATTTATTAATACCAAAGAAATATTAAAGACCTGAGTGGAGGAATTTAAAAAGGAAGGGAAAGAGGTGAGAACTGAGACAGATGACAGAAAGAACTAAGCACTATGGGAGTAAAAGGGAAATCATGGATAATATGGCTTTTAACCATGTGGATATAGAGTCTTGCTACTCAAAAGTGTGTCCCATGAACCGGCATTATTGATACCACCATGAGCTTCTCAGCTATACAGAATCTCAGGCCCAATTGCATTGGAGTCTACATTTAATAAGATTGGTGTATAATATGTGTAGTAAAATTTAAGATACACTAATATGATAGACATGTTTTTTTTGCTTGCCCAGCATTCTTTCTGATGTTTTTTAGAAACATTTCTCTGATAATTTCTGAGGATGAAACATAATTTTCCCACTCAGTGTTCCTGTGGTTCAGGTGATGGAGCCACCAGCAGTGGAACAGGTGACCATGCACTGGCTAAAGAATTAAAGTCCCTGAACCACCATGATGTTTCAGGACTGGCCTAAGGCTACACCTTAACAATTAGCATCCTTCCATCCCTTTGACCCCCTGGTTTAGAGACAAGTGATCTGAGTTCTATCAGAGCAACTCCAGAAACTTACACAAGATCTTTCAGGAAAAGATGTTCTCATTCTTTCTGATTCTGGAGGCTGTAGACTCAAGAGCCCTTAGCATCTGTTTTGTTACCACACAGAACTTGCCATAAAGCTCATACAGAGGAGATCAGATCTGAAAGATGGAGAGAGGTCTGATGATGTTATGAGTCCTTTGATTTGTCCTTGGACTTTATGACTATATGGCTCTCTTTCTCTTTCTCTTTCTCTCAAGACAGTTTGAGTTAAATTTTTCTTGTATTGTACTGAATGGTCTGGTATTGGCATATTATAGATGTCACTGATGCTATGGCCCACCTCCCATCAGCCCACTGGAGTTCACTGCAGCTGCTGATGATTCAGACAGCTCCCAACTTCCCTACGTGTTACTGTTTGGATCTTAAACATTCTTGAAAAACCCACATGCTAAAGGCATGTTTTCCAGCCTGTGGCATTATTAGGGGTGGTGGAACCTTTAGGAGGCAAGGCTTGTTTTCTTTTGTTTTGTTTTTTAGTAAAAGAAGACAATTTATTTGAAGATGGCGAAAAAGGAAGAGAGAGACGACAGACAGCTACTCTGGATGAGTAAGGAGAATAAGAAAGTGAATTGCTCCAAGGTAAGGCTTTTTGGAAGGAAGTTAGATCATTGGGGGAGGGGTGTCCTTGAAGGGGATATTGGGAATCTGGCTCCTTCTTCCTTTTTTTTCCAGCACCATAAAGTGAGTTTTTCTACATCACACACTCCCTGCCTCAACGTAGGCACAAAGTAACAGGGCCAAGATACCATACACTGAAACCTGTGAAACAGTGAGCCAAAATAAATCTTTCTTCCTTTAAGAGAATTATTTCAAGTATCTTGTCACAGTGATGAAAAGCTGACTAAGAGTATGTCTTATTCTTCTGTGTCACTGGAAGCTTGGTTGCAAATGAAACAAACTGAAAGTGTTACAAATAGAGTGTTAAGAGGGTTGGGGATTGGTGAAGAAACAACCCAGTTTCCCTGTCTTCTTGGTGGAAAATTCCTAGGCTTGTTGTAGAGTATCTCAGAAGGTCTTCAGCATGACTGAGTACCAGCTACCCACCTGGGTGTATTAATGTACCCTTTTTTCTGTTCCTTGTCTTACTTTCCATACTTCCTCACTTACACTTCTTGGGATCTCCTCCCACATAATTACCTTCACATAAGTTCTTTCTTAGGACCATTTTTTAATAGGATGGGGTGTTGAACCCCAATGTTCAAACTGAGCCATACCCTCAAACATTTTTAATTTTGAGACAGGATCTCCCTGAGTCTAAGTTGCCTAGTCTGGGCTCAAACTTGGGATCCTTCTGTCTCAGCCTCACAAAGTGCTGGAATTATAGGTGTTTGCAACCATACCTGGCCCAGGGTCTGTTTTTAAAGAACTCCAAGCTATCAGGTATCATCAGGTAAATTATCACAGAACCATCACCATGGTCAAGATACGGAATTGTTCCTTTACCTGACAAGTTTCCTTCTGTGCCTATGCACTGTTCCACTCTCCACCGCCAGCCTCAAACAACCACTGATCAGCTTTTTCTATCACTATCATTTAGCTTTTTTCATATATTTTTACATAAAATGGAAACGTGTTAAAATTTTGTCATCAATTTTATTTCTTGAGAGTGAAAAATAATTTGTTAGATATTTTCCAAAACCTGCTTTGTCCAAGGACTGCAGGGAGAATTATTGTTTTCTGCTCCTGGGATTTATACAAGTCTAAGCACCTCTGGGAGACCAACGGAGAGCCACCACAAGTCTACCTATAGAAGATCTGATGAAATCTCCAGGGAAGGACCTGACATACCAGATGGTAATGAAGCCTTAGTCACTGGGGAGGCAGGGGATGATACTGAATCAGTTTGTTACTCAGATTTATGTCCGAGTTCAGCCCCTCCATCAGCTCATATCTGAGTGATGTCTGCACCCAAGTACAGAAGTGTGTAGTGGAAAAAGGAAATGGGAGCTCTGAGTCAATGCTGAAAGAGCAATTTCCTTAAACTCTCTTTGTAACATTAGCATACAAGAATCATGTCTTTCATATTCACTCATAAAGCATGACATCCAAAGAACATATTCCCAGAATTCAGAGAAGATTTAGCACCTTGAAAGATTCAGCATGTCTACCATGGTGATGCCCAGAGAGGGAGGAAATGGTGGCCAGGGCAAGTGACAGCTTGGTGAGCAACTACAGTTGTGATGGGCTCCTGTACATGGCTGGGCAGGCAACAGAGTCCTGAGCAGTTCTTGTTGCTGTGTCTTGAAAGGAGACAGTATAGCTCAATGGTTAAGAATGAAGGCTCCAGGGCTGGAGATGTAGCTCAGCAGTAAAGTGCTTGCCTAGGGTACCTGAGACTCTGGGTTCAATCCTCTGTACCTCAAAAAAAAAAAAAAAAAAAAAGCCTTTGGAATCAGACACATCTGAATTCAAACCCGAGTGTCACTGCAGCCTGTCTTCATGGGTATTTTGTTGTTGTTGTTGTTGTTATCATTGTTGTTTTTGAGACGGAATCTTGCTGTATAACCCAGGCTGACCTCAAACTTGCAGCAATCCTCCTGCCTCAGCCTTCTGAGTGCTGGGATTACAGGTGTGTGCCCCCATGCCTGGCATTTCATGGAAATTCTTGATAGAAGGAATGGGCTGACTGATGGTAGTTGTCCAATCTATGACTTGTTATTCATTCAACAAATACTTACTGAAAACCTATAGTGTATTAGGCACCATTGAGGATATGGTAGTGAGCAAAGCAAATGAGTTCCTTTTGCTAATGGATGAGGTGCAAAGTCTCTGCTCCTCTCAACTAGGTTCACAAAGAATCACTCTTTAAGTTGCTCATGATATTTGGCCATTCCCGGGTTACAGGTCCTTTGACACCTCTCCACTGAGCTCCCTTTGGACAGTTGGACTTGAATTTGGGTACTTTCATTCATCTCCTCTGGAGTCTCTACCTTTCCTCATTCCTGCATCTAACCAGCTCCTATTTCCCGGAGAGAAGAGAATTTAGATATTTATCCTCCAACAGCCCTGATAATCTCATGGAAAAGAAAGACCATTATTCAATTCCCAGAGTGCAATGCAGCTTTTGTTTGCCTTTGCCTTGGTTTTAAAAAATTTTGTTTGCTAGCTTTCCATGAAGAGATCAAATCTACAGGCACTGTTAAAGGTTATCCCATTTAGGATTCTTAAGAGTTTTAGGAATCTCTGCTCCTTTGCTTATTTCTGTCAGAAGGTAGCTCCAGTTCCTTGCATGCCTTCTTGTTCACTGTGTTAACAGGGGTTTCTGAATGCAAAAACAGCAATAGATTCAGCTTACATAAGTAGAAAATAAATTTATTGGATGACTCACAATATTGGCTGGGAAATGGAGAACCAGCCTTGAAAAACAACAGGAACCAAAAGGCTGGCAGCTGGAGAGGTCTGAATGAAGGACAAAAGTTACTCACTGCTCTGCATGGCTAGAATGGCATGGTTACATCTGCTGCATACCACTACAAGCAAAACTGGACTTGATCCTCCTCCGCATATCACTCGAATCCTAGAAAGAACATCTAATTGCAGAACCTGCATCATGCCTATATGCTAGCCATCTAGAGATGCAGGAAAACTTGGTTATATATTGATTAATTACTCTTATTTATTTATTTCTTTGTTTAGAGATAAGGGTCCCACTATTCTACCCAGGCTGGTCTTGAGCTCATGGGCTCAAGTGATTTTTCTGCCTAAGCCTCCCCAGCAGCTGGAACAACAGGCATATGCCACCTGTCCAGTCCTACCACTCTCTTTATTTCTCCCAGTTCCCCCTACCTGACATTCCTCCACATCCACTAGCTGAGATAGTGGATGCATTAGTGTTGACCACAGGGTGAGGTGAAAATCATACTTGCAAAGGCACTCCCATGGTTTTCATGCCAACCCTATTGGGCCATCGTCATGGGGCCATGCTTTGGTAGCACCTCTGCCACTAGCTTGTCATTGTTCTCTGCCTCTCAATTTGCTATGTTTCTCTGCAACGCTGTTTGAACCTGGGTTTTCATGACCGTGTTTTTCTTCTCTCAGCCTTAATCATTTCTAACTTGCAGTCCTATATTCTTTAACTTTTCCAGAGTTATGGCTTTTTGATCCTGGAAAAAAATCTGCACATATAGAGGTCAAATTTCTCTTCAGCCATCGAAACACTTCACTTAACTCTTAAACCATCCTACTTGTAAAGAAAGTAATTGATTACCAAGAATCTTGTCTTCTTTTCCATGTTACAGACCTCTAATTTTATTATATTTTTGTTTGCCTAAATTACATGTTTTTAAAATTTGAGAATAAGTATTCTAAATAAGATTTCATAGAGCCTTCTTTTTTGGTTCTTATGTAATGTTCTTTCACCCCTAATATTTATAGTTTCTATGCTTAGGTATATTTTTTCAGTATTGTTTATAATAGCAAAAGTGAAGTCTAAGTGTCCACTGATTGTAGGCCAACTGAAGAAATTATGGTATGGTCATATAACAGAATTCAATATAATAATTAGGAGAAGGAAACAGATTTACACACACAGGTATGGAGCCATGCCCAACACATCCTGAGAAAGGAGGGGAGCAGAAGTGAACATGCAGTATATTATCATTTGTGAAAAAATGTATATATGTAAAAATATCTCCATAAGGGTTACAGGAAACTAATAATAGTGATTTTGTCTCTGAAGAGGGATTCTGTTGGCTAGGGGCAAGTGCTGGGAGGGAGACATTGTTTTCACTGTATGCTTATTATGGTACCAAACTAAAATAAATTCTTTTTCCTAGAGGGAAATCCAGAAATATAGACAAAAACTGTAATGTGTTACGATTCATGTGAAAGACCTTGAAAATCACCCAATTAAAGACAATTTGGTTCATAGTTTAAATATTTTCTGATTTCTCCTGATTGACTGCCTCAAAAGCTTTGGGGGAGAACAAGACCTTTGGGTTCACTTTAACACCTTTGAAGAGGCTGATCTGTGTTGACTGACTTACTGCAGGGCTAAGGATGGAAGCAAGACCTCACACATACTAGGCAAGAGCTCTGCCACAGAGCTACACATCCCCAGGTCTGATCTACATTTTTAAAGAGTCATTTTAGAACACAGATTTTAAAAATGTAATTGTGTCTTCCTTTCTGTGTCATTCACTTATTCAACAAATATTTATGGAGCACCTATGAAGCACCAAGATCAGTGTTACACATTGAAGTGGCTTCTCTGCTACAAGTAGGTTTCAGGTCTTTTGATGAGAATAAAATATAAACCTGCTAATGATAACTCTTGGTCCACCATTCAGAACACACCTCTGTGTGATTTTCTTATTCCAAGTTCTGGGAATACCAGTAAAAAGATTTGAGAATTTAAACCAAAAATCCTTGTATGTTGAGGCACATCTGATTCCAAACTAGGCTTTTTTCCTCCCAGTGTTCCAGTAGGTGTCAAATAGTTTTTAAGAAACGAAGTTCTTAGGGTATGAGATTTTGTACTGCAAATTGAATAATAGACTTTACAAAATGTCAGTGTAGAAAATTGTTTATGTATTTTAAATATATAATTTTATTTAAATACTTTTCCCAATTTACTTGGGATCTTAGAGATTTCAGCAAAATAATCCTGCAAGCCAGGTGTGGTGGTGCACGCCTGTAATCCCAGCACTGGGGGTGGGGGCCTGAGGCAGGAGGATTGGCACAAGGTCAAGGTCAGCCTAGGCTACATAGTGAGTTCAAGGCCAGCCTGAACTGCATAGCAAAATCCTGTCTCAAAAAGACAAAAAAGAAAGAAATTAAATAATAGTTTAGCCTTTTTTCCAACAACACTATCAACAACACTATGAGAATCAGTTCTTCAGTTCTTTTCCAAAGATTTAGACAACTGTTTCCACCTCAAGACATTTGTAGAGACTAAATGAAAATCAAGGCAAGTGGGACAGAAATATGTGGTGTTTCACTTTGCCAAGTTGCAGTTGTATTCATCAACTCTCCATAGGGAAGGGTAGGTGAAAAATAACCCACCTGATCCTAAAAGGAAGCTATGAGGCCACCAGGAAAACCAATTGATCAAAAAGCCCAACAACAGCAATCCCAGAATGATGGTTCAGATTATTTGGTGCACACAAATACACAGATATGTATTGCTTTTCCTTTCTTCCCTCTCTGACTGACTTCCTTTTCATTCACTCACTCATTCATTCATTCATTCATTCATTCATTCATTCATTCATATATTCTTTCAGTTTAGTAGTTAAGAACACAGATTCTAGAGTCAGACTGCCCTAGTTTTAATCCTGACATTGGCTACTTACTGGTATTATGTGTCCTCGATCAAATTACTCAATCTCATTGTGCCTCAACTTTCTTATCTATAAAATACTATGTACCTCACAGAGTTCTTCAGTATTTGTTCTTTAAACAGTGCCACTACATAGTAAACATAGGAATGTTTGTTAGATTATTGTATTAATTAGTTTAATAAGTATGTATTGAGTAACTACTATGCTCCAGTCATTGAACTAGGATCTGGGATTTAATGGTGAATAAGATAGGCACAGCATCTGCCTCCATAACTTTGGGACTATGGCGAAAGGCCACTCAAGATGTAGTTGCGTGAACTGTGAGGAGTGTTTTGGCAGAGAGTGTGCAAGATTGTCTTAGTTACTTTTCTTGTTGCTGAGACAAAATACCCAACACCCACAAATTAAAGCAGGAATGGTATATTTTGGTTCACAGTTTACAGAGATTTCAGTCTATAGTCAGCTGGTTCCAAGCAAGGTAGGGTGGCACAACAGAGCAGGCAGAGGCAGCAGTGGCAAGCAACAAATCAAGCCTCCCTTTCCCTTCTGTCCCATCCAGTCTACAAACCTTTTGGGTGGTGCTACCCACACCCAGGGTGGACTTTCCCATTATCCACACCTAGAACTATGATAAACCAATTAGTAGACTAATCCAGTATCACACATCCTGGAACCAGCCACCTCCAAAAAGCCCCACCTATGAGCACATGAGGCTTTGGGAAGACATCTAGACACAAGCCATAACAAAGGTGTTACAGTTTTAGGATCCTCCTATCCAAGATCAAACTTGGCAGGTACCAGAAGAGGCAGTAAGATGTAAGGTCAAGTGGCCAGCTAACTACGTTTGTATCGTGGTTCCATCATTTATCAGGTATATGACTTTGAGCAACATATTTAACCTTTTCGTGCCTCAGATTTCCTTTCTATAAAATTATTAAAAAAAAGTTATAATTGTATCTACCTCCTTAGAGTTATGGTAAGGATGAAATGTGTTTATATATCTGAAACAGAATGATACCAGAATATGGTAAGCACTGAGTGATCTAAATATTATTATAAAATAATGAATATTATTACGTGTGAAAATAGGATAATAATGTGATAATATTTTGCAGGTGATTTGGCCTACCTCTCCTCTTTAGCTAGAAAAGCTCTCCCCCTTCTACCTCTCTTTTATGAGATTGCTAAAAGTTTTAGAGGATTATAATATTTAGGGGAAGAGTGCTGGAGATTGAGCCCAGGGCTTTGCACATTCTAGGAAACCACTCTAACCACTGAACTTCACTCCTGGCCCCTATACCCTACAGCATTATATATATTTTTTGTGTACCTTTTGCTTAAGTTATGTACCAAATATTTCCTCCCCCCCAACTTTTTAGTTTAGCTTTTAGTACAAGTTTGAAGGAGGCTTTTTTTCCCCCTTTTATAACATGTTCACGGTTTTTAATTATTACACGTAACACTTCACAATACGTTTTTGTACAAATCACATGTGACACTTTCATGAAATTGCTGTTTTAAGAGATGCCCAATTTCAAAGCTTGCTGTGCTTTGCCATGTTGGCTTTCAGAAGGATCAAGCCACTTTGTACTTTAACATGTGCACAGTACAAATGTCTGTTTCATATTGTTTAAATGCCACTTGGAAGTCAAAGGGGAGTGTCTCATTTGAATGCACTGCTGTGCGCACTTAGTGTGCTGTGGCCTCTCGTGGAGAAGTGGGGGTACTGACCATGGGCTCTTCCTCACCAGGACCTGGAAAAGCAGCTAGATGAGGAAGAAGGGCCCCAGCAGAAGCTACAGCTGGAGAAGGTGACAGCAGAGGTGAAAATCAAGAAGATATAAGAGGAGATTCTCCTTCCTGAGGACCAAAACTCCAAGATTGTCAAAGTAAGGGACTTGTTTCATAAAGAGCTGATTTTAGAATCCAGGAGACACCCGTGTCCATATCCTCGAAAGAGGCCTCTTTGGAAATATGAAAGTAAATTCTAAAAGCTGAAACCATTGCATGCACAGAAATAATAGCATGCTTTATAATACATTTTTACCTTCTTTTGGAAAGGACAATGAATTTGTAGTCAAGTGACTTAGGTTTTATGTCTAACTATATAACTTTCTGGGTGGTATTAGGCAAGTCACTTGGCTTGTCTATACTCTTCTCATCTGCAAAATGGGAGAATAATAATTCCTCATTTATTGAGTTTTTATGAGGAAAAATGAGATAATACGGGGGAGTACACATCTGTAATCCCTACACTCAGGAGGATTGCCACAAATTCAAGGTCAGCCTGAACTACATAGTGAGAGCCTGTCTCAAAGCAGAAAGAAAGAAAGAAAAGCAGCTACAGGCATTTGCCTATAATATTTTTTCTAGTTTTCTTTTTTCTTTCCTTTTTTTTCTTTTGTGCATGTGTGGGATCTGGAGATTAAACCCAGAAATTTCACTCTGAGCTGCATCCCTAAGCCTTTCCTTCCTTCCTTCCTTCCTTCCGTTCGCCCTCCCTCTCTCCCTCCCTCTCTCCCTCTCTTCCCCTCCTCTCTCTTCTCCTCTTCCTCTTCCCCTTCTCACTTCACTTCTCTCCTCTCCTCTCCTTTCTCCTCTCTTCTCCTCCCCTTCTCTCCCCTCCCCTCCTCTCTTCTCTTCTTTTCTTTCATCTAAATACCCCAGGCTGGGCTTAAACTTGCATTCCTCCTGTCTCAGCCTCCCAGACACTGGGGTTATAGGCATATGCCGCTATACCCAGCTTCTATGTAGCTGGCCAATTATATTGCCCAAGAAATTCTTTGCCATCTGCCCCAGAGCTTTGCTATTTACCTTAATTTCAGATCAATCCAGTAAGCCCAGTAAGGGTTTAAATCACTGAGAGTGTGGATTTGTGGGTCTAGGAAAGAAACCAAAGTCATTTTCTTCTTTTTCACCCTATTTTTTCCTCTTCTTTCCCCTTTACTTCCTGAAAGCTCTTCATCCACCCACAGAACAAAAAAAAAGAGCTAAGGAAAAGTTTTCTTCCCTGTCTCTTATCTGGATGGCTATGTACAGCTGTATCACACAGAGAAGCATGGCGTGTCGTGGTTACGTGGGATATGTGTTGATGTATCTGTTACTACAAGACATCTTCCTTTTTCTTTCTTTCTTTCCATTTGTTTTTGCATGGTGGATTTTCAATACATGCATGTTAGATTGAATTTACCTGAAAAGACTACAATATAACTGAAGCTATTCAGAGTTCAGGGCATATTTCATCCATTTAGATTAAGTGATTTATTGAAGGAGACTTTCAAGGGAGTTAAAAATAGAGATCTGGATCCAGACAATTTTGTTCAGAGAATTTTGAGGGAGTAAGATAGCTCTGGCTGTAGGGTTGGGTTTTTGTTATTGGAAAAATGCAACGTACGAAGAATTGCAAGATACCACCAGGGAAATGTCTGGGTAGTTGTGAACCTTTGGCAAATATGTACTTCTACGTGGAGTACACTTCTTTCCCTTTCCTCCTATCTGTAATCTCTGTCACAGTTTCACTGAGTAGCACATAATAAAAAGCAAAATTTATGGAAATTTGTTCCTAAATCCTGATTCTTTGAAATTATGATCTGGTGATTCCTTCTTCCACCAATAGTTCTGAAGACTTCATGACATATAAATATGGCAACTCCATGTCCTGGCTTTTTTACCATAGTTTTTATTTAAAATATTATCTCTGAGTATCACATTTTGTCCAGTTTTTGGTTCATATTTATCAAAGTCCTATAATAAAGATTTTATGATAGACAAAATACTATGTCACATTATTTTTCAGGCATTATGCTTTATTTAAGTATATTTTAAAACAGAGTAGGGCCAGGCATAGTGGTGCATACCTGCAATCCCAGAACACTAGGAGGCTATCGCAAGTTCAAGCCCAGCTTGTGCCACTTAAGCCATGTCTCAAAATAAAAACTAAAAGAGGGCTGAGTGTGAAGGCCCTAAGTTCAAGCCCCAGTATATCTAAAACAAACAAACAAACAAACAAACAAACAAACAAACAAAATGTAGGGCAAGAAGAATGTTTGCATTTAAACAAATTAAAAACCTTCACCAGCAATCAAAAATGGAAGTCGAGATATTATTAAAAAAAAAAAATCCAAATCACATCTACTTAAAAATTTTAGTATTTGATATTGGGTAAGGTGGAAGAATCAGTATATTCTGTAACTGGAAAGTAAATTGAAAGTCTTTAAAAAGCAATTTTGCAATATATATAATATATATATATAAACATATATATATGGAGAACACCAAAAAGTTCACACATACTGAACTAATCGTATTGCTTCTAGGTAACATTTCTAGTGGTTGTAGACAGAGATTTATATGTAAAGATGTTTATCAAATTATTGGTAACAAAAATTTGGAAGAAATCTACATATTCAGTATTAGGAGATAAGTTCCATAAATTTAGGATTATATATCCATGTTGGCTTGGGTCCTCAGCATATAATTGTTCTCTGAATGAAGCTGAGTCCAAATGGTGATTTAAGGAATATTTTATGATGCAAATGATGTACTACTACCTGTAGAACACAGGAACAAATTGCATATACAGTATTAATAATTTTTACTAATACTTTTATATCCAGCTATGGTGAAATCAAAATCTCTGACTATTGGATTGTAACTAGTTTAACTTTTTAGTCTTTGCACTATTTTGTGTTTTCTAACTCCCTGTAATGAGCATGTGTTACTGTTGTAATCATTAAAAAGAGATGAGGCTGGAGATGCAGCTCAGTGGTAGAACATTTGCCTAGCATGCACAAGGCCTGGGATTCAGTGCCCAGCTATTACCATGGTAATAGCAATAATAAAAAATAATGGAGGTTTATCCATGAACTTTAACATAGAGATTATTATGTTGGAAGCCAAATGGGGTGAATGAGAAAGTCAGAATCCAGTTGCCAAAGTAATTCTTACTTGGAAAGGATAAGGCAGGCAAACACTGAGGACTGATGAATTCAGCTTTGCCAGTTACAATCCACATACATGCTGAAAACTCAGAACTCAGTAAGCCAAGATCATGGAAGAATTTGGTTTGAGCACAGTTAAAAAAAACCTCAAACCTCCTCTGTCTAGAAGGAGACATGGTCAGAGGAGAAATCCCCAAGAGTTTTGGGATAGGAATACAGCTTAAAGGTAGAGTTCTTGCCAGGTGTTTTAGTTAATTTCTCATTGCTGGGACAAAACACCCAACACCTAAAGTTAAAGGAGGAAAGGTCTACCTTAGTTCACAGTTTGTAGAGGTTTCAATCCACAGTCCACTGGCTACAAGGCAGGGCTACATGGCAGAGGGACATGGCAGAGGAAAAACAGTCCATGGCGTGGTAACAGGAGGAAGCAGCAAGCAGGGAGCCTCCCTTTCTCTTTTTATTCCATCCAATCTACAAGCCTATTGGTTGGTGTCATCCACATCTAGCATGGACCATCCCATCATCCACACCCAGAATTACGTTAAACCAATCAGTTGACTAATCCGGTTATCACACCCTTCATCCAGTCTCACATACCCATCATCCAGCCACCTCCCAATAGCCCCACCTATGAGCTCATGAGGTTTTGGGGAGACATCTAGGTATAAGCCATAACACCAGGCATATTTGAGATATTGGGTTCCATCCCCAGCAAAACCAGAAAAAAGAGTTTATGGCGATTTCTAATGAAAATTGATAGATATGAAGACACATAGAAAGACAGAAAAAGTATCTCCTGGGCCATGCATGGTGGCGCACACCTGTGATCTCAACACTCAGGAGGTTGAGGCAGGAGAATCGCTGTCGCAGTGTGCAATAATGGTGGTGTAGAAAATGAAGGATTACTTGGAGACAAGACTTAGTTCAATCACCAAGAGCACCCAGTGTTAGGGAGACTCCTAGGAGTAACACTAAAGCCAAGAACTCTCATGCTTTTATTTAGAATATCAGTGTAAGAGAAAAAAGCAGAAGAAAAACCAATTGGGCAAGGAACTATCTCAAGGCTAGGCAGTTTTTTTGTGGTAAGGGAAGGAGAACAGCCAGACACACGTGCCTCATTAATCTAAACTTATTGTTGTTTAACCATTCAATCCTCACAGAGCCTGTGTGCTTTTGTCCTGAAATTTAACCATTCACTCCTCAGCAAATCCCCCACAGATTGCCATGAGTTCAAGGCCAGCCAGAGCTACATAGGGAGACCCCCATCTCAAAAAACCAAAGCCGGGCCGGTGATATGGCTCAGCAGCATAAGCACCTGCCTGGCAAGCGCGAGGTCCTGAGTTCAACTCCCGGTACCCACATAAAGGAAAAAGAGGGCCAGTGATATCGCTCAGTGGCACAAGCGCCTGCTGGCAAGCGCGAGGTCCTGAGTTTGACTCCCGGTACCCACAAAAAAAAAGAAAAAGAAAAAAAAATATGTCCTGGATAACCATAAATGCTCAGCCAGTCATCTAGATTTGTCCTCCATTTTTGCCCCAGGAAGGCAAAAATTAACCATGTAATTATTCTTTTTCATTCATTTATTTATTTAATTCAAGATTTTTTTTTTTATATGTGGGTACCGAGAGTCAAACTTAGGACCTCACGCTTGCCAGGCAGGCGCTTATGCCGCTGAGCTATATCACTGGCCCTAATTTAAGATATTTATTAAGCATCTCCTAAATTTGAGGCACTGTACAAGGCCCAAGGAACGTAACGGTGAATATACACCAGTAAATCACTTGTAGTTGAACAAGTTGGGCTGATTACTCATTGCTGTGCAGGAGAACATATACAATGGGCAACTGTGAGGAGTCTCAGTAAGGTGTTACAAAGGACTTAAAGAATTTGGGCTTTGGTTGGGTAGTTCTGGGGAGGATCTAAGGAAGCAGTCTGCATTAGGTGCTTTCTGGAAATGGGTAATAAATCTAGGACTGGGGATCTAATGTATCTTATCTAGAGGCATGGCATGCCAGAGTGAAGCTAAAGCTATGGAGCAGCACCCTTTATCTATAGGGGATACATTCTAAAACCTCCAGTAGACACCTGCAACCACAGAGAAAACAGAACCTTGTATACCCTATGATTTTTCCTAGATGTACATACCTATGATAAAGGTTCAATTTATAAATTAGGCAACTAAGATGTTTACAACAATAACTAATAATAAAATAGAACAATTATAACAATGGGAACATGTTTTCTGTTTATGTCTTCCACCTACAAATTTAATGCTGTTTCCACCGTAGCTAAGCACTTATCTTGTACTGTGGGCATAGTTTTTACAGTGTGAGGTGTGACAGCAGAACTAGTATGGCTTTCTTTTTCCTTCTTCACAATTTCATAGATAGATTTGTTCTTACCATGGCTTTTAGCAACTTCAACATATGTTTTTTTCTTTTACTTATTAAGTGAAGATTTTTCACTTAAAGGAAGCGCTTTAAGGCTTCTCTTTGCATATCTGAATTGCCAAAATTGCTCTTGTGTGTTGGGGCCATTATTAAGTAAAATAAGTGTTACTTGAACACAAGTCCTTCTCTACCAAGATAGTCAAACTGATAACTTCTACAGCTACTAAGTGACTAATGGAAGGGTAAAGGAAGAGTAGCACATACAGCTTGGATATACTGAATAAATTGATGACTCATGACCCAGGTGGGTTGGAACTAAATAGTACAATATTTCATCACGTGACTCAGAATGGCACATAAGTTAAAACTTACAAATTGTTTCTGAAATTTTCCATTTTATATTTTTAGAACATGCTGATTTCAGGTAACTTAAACCATGCAAAGTGAAACCGTGGATAAGAGGGACTGCTGTAATGGGTGGAGAAGAGGAAGTCACTCATATTAGCCAGAAAGAGGATATTTGGTATTTCGCAGTTTAGATAAATGTTTTCTCTGTGTTCAGATATGACTGTAGAGTGGTCTTGTTTTGGTCTTGAGTCATCTTGGTCACAGAGTACTTTTATCTGCTCCTGTTCTGTGACATTGTTTATGTTCAATGGGAAAACATCAAAACCTAGCTATGAGATATGGGCTCACTCATAGTAACATCAGACCCAAGTGATTATATCAGACCAGCTTCTGGATATCAGGCACAAGTTTTCTCTTTCTCAAAAGTAAATTAGTAAATGCAGAACTGTGAATTGTGTTAAGTGCTATACAAACTGAATCAGATCCAATAACAGAGAATCAAGGGTAGATTGGGGTCCATTTGCACAGGTGGGTTGAAGAACACTTACTAGGAAATATTCAAATCAAAACCAGAAACACATTATTTTTGCTTATATGCTTATACATCCTGAATGTAAAATGCATTTCTTATTATGGGTCTCCATAAAAAATACTTTACAACCATTGCATGATGAAAGGCATCAACATAGACAAAAGGGTAAGAAGAGGGTGGGTCCAGAAAATACAAGTCCTTATAGATAAGGAGTTTCTATCTTATTTTACATACTTGTCAATCAATATAAAATTGTTGAAGCTGAACAAGGTGGTGAATGTCTTTAATTCCAGGCTGGGCTACATAGTGAGTTCAAGGCCAGCCTGAGCTACATAGTAAGACTCCAAAAGCAACAACAACAACAACAACAACTATATATATATATATATATAAATATATATATACTTATATATTTGTTGATTTCATTTCTAACCAGCAGTTTAACTTGATTCAACCTAATAAGGTAAAACATGATTAAAGGTTCTAAGTAGGAAGGTGTCGCAACTGGATTATGTTGAAAAAGATCACCTTGTCTGCTGCATGGCTGATAGGTAGATAGGAGGTAGTCTAGAGGACAGGAAAAATGTCAGTTAAGGATGTAGTTGATTTGAAATAGACCTGTCCTAGTATTCAGTCTTCAGATTAGCTGCACTGGAGGTATGTTTTGTTAATTACATAGTGCAGTATGGGGAGTAAGGACTTTGACCCATGTTAAAAACCCATGAGAGATTCATAGTAGTAAAATAAGAATGCCAATTTATGAATTTGTAAGAAGAAATAAAACTATCAAGTAGTTTTAATTTTGTTTTCACTGGGAAGCTAAGTTACATGGGAAGCTAAATTAAAACCAACAGGTTGTTCTGTGAGATTCCAAGAAATAAGAACAAGAGGAAATAATAACAGGTATAGCTAGCAAACTTTGTTGGCATGGCCCCTATTTGGAAATATGTTCTACATGATGACCTAGTTTACACTACCAAAAATATATAGCTGAAAGAAAAAATTTTGGGGGGTTTTGAGACAGGGTCTTGCTATGTAGTTAAGGCTGGCCTTGAGCTCTCTATGTAGTCCAAGGTGGCCTCGAATTTGTGGCAATCCTCCTGCCTCAGCCTTCCAAGTGCTGAGATTACAGGTATGTTCCACTAAGCCTGGCTGAAACAAAATTTTTACAAATCAAAAACATAGTTTTATTTGTTTATTTACTTATTTATTTATTTGCAATATTGGAGACTAAACCCAGGGTCTTCAGACTGAGCTACAACCCCAACCCTTTATTTTTTATTTTGAGACAGGGTCTTGCTAAATTGCCCAGGCTGGGCTCAAACTTGCAGTCCTCCTGCTTCAACCTCAGAGTGCTGGGATTAAGCCACATCTGCTTTAAAGTTGAATTTTTAAGGTCCACCTGGTCACGATATATTATGTTTTCTATATGCTGTTAGATTTATTTTGGAATTTTTAGTAGTCGTTGTTAGGATTTTGGCATTGGTGTTCATGAAGAATATTGGCTTGTAGTTTTATTTTCTTGTAATATCTTAGTCACTGAGACACAATGCCCAACACCCTACCACAATACCCACACAGTTTAAAGCAGGAAAGTTTTTTTTTGGCTCACAGTTTGTAAAGAGTTCATTCCTTAGTTGGCTGGCTGCAAGGCAGAACAGCATGGCAGAGGGGCTTAGTTGGGGAGCATGGTGGACAGGAAGCAGAAAGTCAAGAGAGGAACTGGGAAGGGAGATAAAACCCTTTTCAGTCATGTCCCTAGTGACCCATCTTTTTCAACAAGACTCTACCTCCTAACAGAAAATCAGCTGTACTGTCTCCATAATCCAATCACCTTTCCAAAGCCCTGCCTATGAGGGTGTGAGGCTTTGGGGTACATCTAGATATAAACCATAATACTTCATCCATGTCCTCTCTCAAAAGATTCCTGCACATCTGTTCTTGTAAAATGCATTTAAATCCATCTCTAAGAGTTGCCAAAGTCCTAACAGTTCCAGCACTGCTGAAAAGTCCAAGTCCAAAGTCTCCTCTGAGACATAAGGTAAATCTTAGTTGTGAGCCCCGGTAAATATCAAAAAGAAGTTAAACACTGCCAATATACAATGGCAAAGGATAAGTAAGTACTCCCTTCTAAAGGGAGACGGGATTGTTATCAGGTAGCCTGCTTCTAAATGTGGCTCGCCAACTAAATGTTACAGGGTTCTGAGTTTCTCGCCACTCCTTCTGAAGTTAGTTCTAGGTTCTTTTCGTCTTGAACAAAGAATTGAACGAAATGAGCAAAAAAAGTTTGTTCAAGAAAGCAAAAGCGGAGAATGGGGGAGAAACTGGCTCTGCAGAGTGAACTTGGGCCGAGTAAAGAGAAAAAGAGGGTAAGAAAAGAAAGATAAAGGTGCATGCCATGTCTGGGAAACACAGTATGGGCTGTCATGGCAAGCTATGATAGCACTGGCTCCTCATGGCTGCCTTTCTTTTATGCTGTCTAAATCCTGAGGAAACCCATGAGAACTTCTACATCCAGGTGCTGAGAGGCAGTGCTGAGATACTATACCTCATGCTGACATCAGGTCTAGGCCATCCTGTTGAAAACCTGCTTGAGTTCTTATGAGAAGTCCATATGCAGGGCTTTGGGAACTGTTCTGTGCATGTGTCCAGGGTCTTGTAATTACCAGGTCATGCCTACTTCCCCATATTTTGCCACCTTTTGTCACGCCCTAATCTCCTATCTCAAGATTGAAACCAGTAGGACCAAAGCAAGGCAGAACATTAAATCCTGTAGCTCCATGTCCAGCAGCCAAGGCAAGCTGTTGTAAGTTGTGAACTCCAAAAGGCTTGGGCGGACCTGCCCCTACAGCATTGCCAGTCGTTGTTGCTCTCATGCCCTCTCTCTAGGTCTGGCTTTGCTCAATGCTTGTGGCTTTCCTCAGAGAGTACACATTCCTGGCTTCTCCAACTTTCTGGGGTCTCCACTGTACTTTTGGCTTCAATCTCACAGCTTCATACACTGTCATCTCAGGGGCACACTGCCTGGACTTCCAGGCCTTATCTTGAAATCTTGGTGGAAGCCTTCCTGACCCCTTAGCTCTTACATTCTGCATGCATGTAAAACCAGAACCACATGGATGATACCAAGGTCTGCTGCCAGTTTGAGCAGTAGCCAGGACCCCTTGATTCATGACTGTGGGAGCCTCTGAGTGCTGGGATGGCTGAGATCTGTGAACCAAATCCCAGAGAACCAATTCCTTTATCAGTTGCTTTTGAGTACAGTATCCTGGGGCTCTCTTCTCAAAACCAAGTCTTTTGCTTTTGCAGTTTTGAGCCTGTGAAGGGTGGGACCATGCTTGTTTCTCACATTCCCTCAAGGCATCTTATTGTCCCAATATAAACTGCTTGGCTTCTTTCTAGTACTAATTTTTTCAGCAACCAAGTTCTCCTTTTTCCAACTTTATAGGCTCCAACTTTACATGATCTTCCTTTCTGGTGCACCTCAAAACCTTTAAAATCACTCAACTGTATCCTTTGCTCTTGATTCTCAATGTAGAGCTGGTTAACTGTCCATGACAGTATCCATGCCACAGCCTGAATGTTGGGCTGCTTTGAAATTTCCTCCCCCAGATTAGTCTGCTGGCCCAGGACGTGAAAAAAATGTAGAGAAATTTTCTGCCAGAGCATAGTGCACATGGCTTGTAGTCCAACTGCCAATGAAACCTCCTAAGTCTGATCTTCACTGTACCTTTTTATCAGCATTCTGGTCTTCTGAGCTCTAACCAGAATCTGCAGTCAAGTTCAGCCCACATCATTCTAGGGCTAATTCTCCAGCTGGCTTCTCCAAATCTTTCCAAACTCCTCCTTCAAACCAGTTCCAAAGGCTTCTGAACCATATGGTAGGTATCATCACAGCAACAACCCCACTTCTCTGGAACCAAAGTCTGTCTTGGTCAGACTTTGACTTTATCAGATTAATAATGGTCTCATAAAATTAACTGGGAAATGTTTAATCCTCTTTTATATAAAAGGGTAGGATTGATATCTATATTATTTTTTACTTAAATATTTATTAACATTCAAAAATTAAGCCTTGAAACCAGGCGTGGTGGTACCCGCCTGTAATCCCAGCACTGGGGAGGCTGAGGCAGGAGAATCGCTGTGAGTTTGAGGCCAGCCTGGGCTAGAAAGTGAGTTCAAGGCCAGCCTGAACTGCATAGTGAAACCCTGTCTCAGAAAGACAAAGAAAAAAAAAATCAACAGCCTTCCTATAAACAAATAACAAACTCACTGAGAGAGACATTAGGAAAGCAACACCTTTCACAATAGCATCCCCAAAAATTGAAATACCTAGGAATCAATCTATCAAGGGAAGTAAAAGACCTTTATATTGAAAACTACTGTACTCTGAAAAATGAGATTGAAGAGGATATCAGGAAATGGAAAGATATGTCTTATTCTAGGGGAGAAAGAACCAATATAGTGAAAATTGTCATGCTTCCAAAATTGTTATACATATTTAAAATATTTTCTGATTTTGCTCACAACTTTTTTTCTTAGAGTCTTATTAAGGTTTAGATCTAAAATGTCCCCCAAAAGTCTCATGTGTTCAGTGGTGGGGCTTTGAGAAAGTGATTGGGTCACAAGGGCTCTAAATTTATCAGTGGATGTATCTATTGATGGATTTATAATTTGATATTATAAGGAGATGATGAAGACTTTGAAGGTAGGGTTTAGGTATGTGACCTTGAGGGTTATTTCTTGTCACTAGCCCCTTCTCTTCTGCCTCTTTCCCTTTCTGTCTGCTTTCTGGATGCCGCAAGGTGGGTAGCTTTCCTACATCCTGCCCTTCTGCCACGATGTTTCTGCTTTGCTACACGCCTAAAGCAGTAGAGCCAACCAACTATGGACTGAATCCTCTGAAACCATGAGCCAAAATAATTCTTTCCTTCTTCATATTGCTTTCTCAGCTATTTTATCACAGCAATGAAAAGCTGACTAACACAAACCTTCTGTATAGTTCTTTCTCTGTCAATCCGTCTCATGCAACAACTTTCTCCTGTACATTCATTCATTCTACACATATTTACTTGTTTATTCATGTATTACTTTATTTTTTAATTCACAAAGAGTAGCAGTTTATTTAGCTCACAGTCTGGAGGCTGGAAAGTTCAAAAGTATGATGCTGGCACCTATATCATAATGTGGTGGAGGACATCACATTGGCAAGAACTCAACAAATATTTACTAATTATTTATCACAGGTGCTTGATATTGTTCTAGGTATTTGAGTAGCATGAGTGAATAAAATAATATCCCTACAAGAGGTGGTGTCTTAGTTACTTTTCTTGTTGCTGAAACAAAATACCCAACACCTAAGTTAAAGGAGAAACGGTTTATTTGGCTCACAGTTTATAGAGGTTTCAGTTCATAGTTGGCTGGCTCCAAGGTGGGGTGGCATGGCAGAGAGGCATCACAGAGGAGAAACATTGCATGGCAAAGCAAGGCAGGCAAAAGGCAGCAAGCAGCAAGCAAGCAACATATGACCCTACTAGCCCTGTTTCTGTCCCTTATATTTTTATCCAGGCTACCCACTCTTAGGATGGGTAGCACTCATCCCCATTGTGGGGTACCCTTTATCCTACTCAGAACTATGCGAAGCCAATCAGTGCACTAATTTAGTAATCACACACCCTTAATCCCAGCATCACACACTCCAGATCCAGCCACCTCTCAAAAAGCCCCACCTATGACTGCATGAGGCTTTGGAGGGACATCTAGACACAAGTCATAACAAGTGGTTGTAAATTTATTCTTTGGCCCATATTTATCCCTGACCAGTGGTTTTCTTCCTTTTGAAATCTTAATAAGTCCCTGGTGATCTAGTGGGTAGGATTTGGCACTTTCACTGCTGCAGCCTGGGTTCGATTCCCAGTCAGGGAAGATGTGTTTTAGCAGGGCGTGGTGGCACATGCCTGTAATCGGGCACTCAGATGCAGAGGTAGGAGGATCACTGTGAGTTTGAGGTCAGTCTAGGCTACATAGTGAGTTCAAGGCCAGCCTGAACTACAGAGTGAGACCCTGTCTCAAAAAACCAAAAAAAAAAAAAAAAAAAAAAAAAGAACAAAAAAAGAAGAAAAGAAATCTTAATAAACCATTTCCTCCCTACATCTCCATTATGACTTTACAGTACTTACTTGAAACTATGAAATAATAGGAGTGATTTTTACATTTAAAAGTACTTAGAGGCCAGGTGTGGTGGCACATGCCTGCAATCTGAGCACTTGGGAGGCTGAGGCAGGAGGATCAATGTGAGTTTGAGGCCAGCCTGAAAATGCATAGTAAAACCCTGTCTCAAAAAGACAAAAAAAAAGGGCCGGTGAGATGGCTCAGCAGCGTAAGTGCCTGCCTTGCAAGCGCGAGGGCCCGAGTTCGACTCCCGGAACCCACATACGAAAAAGGGGCCGGTGATATCGCTCAGCGGCACGGGTGCCTGTTGGCGCGTGAGGTCCTGAGGTCGACCCCCCGGTACCCACAAAAAAAAAAAAAAAGACAAAAAAAAAAAAAAAAAGTACTTAGCCAGGTGTGGTGGTGCACACCTGTAATCCCAGCACTCAGGAGTCTGAGCCAGGAGGATTGTGGTGAGTTTAAGAGCTATGTAGTGAGTTCAAGGTCAGCCTGAACTGCATAGTGAGACCCTATCTCAAAAAAAAAAAAATCAATAAATCAGTCAATCAATGTTTGTACACTTAAATTTATAGCAGCATGTTTCACAGTACCTAAAAGGTAGAAGCAACCCAAGTGTCCATCTGCAGATGAATAGATTTAAAAAAGTACATACATACAATGTAATATTTAGCCTTTGAAAGGAAGTTCTGACACATAGTACAACATGGATGAACTTTGAAGGTGTTATGCAAAGTGGAAATAAATCAGGAAAGGATAAATACTGTGTGACTCCAGCTACATGAAGTATGTAGTCAAATTCATAGAGACAGAAGAGAGAGTAGTGGTTCCCTGTGGGGGGGCAGGGAAGAATGGAGAGTTAGTGTTTACTGAGAGTTTCATCTAGGTACAATGAGAATATTTTGAAGATAGATGGTGGGGATAGATGCAGAACAGTGTAAATGTACTTCATACCACAGAACAATACACTTAAAAATGGTTAAAATGATTAATTTTAGGTAATGTACATTTTACACAATAAAAATAATACCCAGATTTGCTGTAAGGTATTACACAGAGTTAATTTTAGAAACCATGAAGCAAAGAATTTCAATTCTAAATAGTTCCATTTTTTCTCAAAAATTTTAAATGATTGCCTTATTTTATAGTTGTTATACTTATTTCAGAGAGGGAAATCTTAAAATCCCAGTAAAATTCAACCCTTGAGTTCCTCAGGCCACATCTACTTTCTATCTAATTTTAAATGGATTTAAATTAATCTTATTATTACTTGTATGCTTATTAAATGTGCAATTTACAATGTATAAGACTGTGCAATATGGTTGAGTCAATACTGGAAACTTCATTAACTTCACTAATACTGATGTTATACTATCACGAGTACTGAAATGATGTATCTCTCATTTTATTCAATAGCTTCTTTCCTCTATACTTTACTCTTTCATCCTTCAGTCTAATCATTTAATTACTACACCAGAATATCTTCTAAGTGCTTTATGTTAAATTAATATGTTATTAGACTGACATGGTGACACATTTCTGTATTACCAACACTCTGAGGGGCTCAGGTGGGAGAATTATAAGCTTGAGTCCTGCCTGGGCAAATCAGTGACTTAGAAAGACCCTGCCTCATGGGACACCATGAGGAACCCGCTCTCATGACTTTTCACGGTAGCTGACCCTGTGTCTCCCAGACCAGGGTGTACCTTTATTTTTGCTCTTTTTCTCTTTCCCTCTTTTCTTTGGCCCAAGTTCACTCTGCAGAGCCAGTTTCTCCCTTATCCCCTTATCCCTTCACCCCTCACTTTTCAAATAAACTTTTGGCACCATTAGAAAGAAAGAAGGATAGACAGGCCCTGTCTAAAAAAAAAGAATAGGGGTGTAGCTCAATGTGAAGTACATGTGTTTAATACCCAGTAGTAGCAAAACAAAACAAAACAAAAACACAAACAAACATACGTATTTCACTAAATCTTTAAAGCAATCCAGTAGAAATATTATTAAGCATTATTATTTCAGTTGTAATAGGTGAGGAAGCGCGGGCTCAGGGAAGTTGAATAACTTGCTCACAATTGCACAGCAGCGACTGGTTAAGGAGGAATTTAGTCTCAGGGCAGTCTGCCTCAGGATTCTCAACTCTATCAGCACAGGACACCTTGCATTGTTATCATTCCCTGCCTGGAAACTCAAATCTCCCTGAAATGGGAAGAGAAAACAAAGCACACATCGCTGAAGAACTGCACGAGCCATGCGAGGAGGAGAAATGATAACAGCTTTGTGCGTATCTGGACTCATCCTTCTCTTATTATTTATTTATTTGTGTTGTTTTGTCAGTCCTGCTTCTCAGTTTCCATCCTGTCCTGAACAGTTGGGTAGTTTATTGCAATTTGTGCTTTCTTGTGCTTGTGGGAACATAATTTCATTGTGGGTGTTCATCTGAGAGGACAAACGCTCTGCTCTTTGCTCACTCTCAGAGAGAACTGGGCTCTCCCCAGGAGCTCCTCACTCTCCCCACACACAGCCTGCCCAGGGTGAGAGCCATGCAGTCATGCTATACCCAGAATACAATCCAGATTCTTCCTGATCATATGAATTTATTTGCAGTCAGCATTCTTATTCCTCCCCTACTTGGTGTCCTGTTTTAGGTCATGCACAGATGTGGATATGCCCTTGTCAGGACCAAACCCTGACCTGGAAACATATAGGGAGTGCTCCGCCTCCTTCGCATCTATATTGGTCACCCATGTATCAGGAGAGCAGGGACCCAGCCTTGAGCAGTGCAACTGGTCATATAGTTTGCTTGGGAAAAAAAGTGGCTCAGATATATGACTCTATACCAATTCATGGGCTGTTGTAGCCAGTGGTCTGGCTGGATGGTCAGGAGATTGGAAGGAAATGACTAGAAAATTGGTAACAAAGACATTTGGAGAAAAGATATGTGGGAGACCTCTCTATATGGGTGAAGGATGTGAAGATATTTGTGTTCCATGTAAATGGTCACCAAAAGGTGACCTCAGCAGAAGAGGACTTCAATAATCAAGTAGATAGGATGGCCTGTTCTGTGCCTACAGATCAACCTCTTTTCCCAGCCACCCCTGTTATTGCCCCATGGGCTCATGAAAAAAACTGCCCATGGTGACAGGAATGGAGGTTATAAATGGGCTCAGCAACACAGACTTCCACTTCCCAAGGGTGACCTGGCTACAGCCACTGGTGAGTGCACAGCCTGGCAGTAGCAGAGACCAAAACTGAGTCCCTGACATGGCACCATTCCCCATGTCTCTGGGGGGGGTGTTTCAAGAGATGATTGGCACTTGGGCCAGCAAAATGAGGGGGGAAGACCCACTGTGATTGTGGGTGGCACCATTCAATAGACTCGTAGCCTGGGTGGAATACAAGGGAAAGAAGAAGGAAGTTGGTGTGAATATTTTAGAAGCTCCATTCTGCTTGAACGGGTGCATCTTTTGCTACTGCTGCTGCTCGTGGACCTCAGGCTCCATTGTCTTCAGCTTTCCAGTGCACACTCATTTCAGTGACTCTTCAGGGATCTTCCAGGTGTTTAATCTCAGACTGGCCCTTCTTCCTTGATCTTTCTTTTCTTGTGGCTTCCAGCTTTTTGGGCTGAGCAGCTCCTGGATCTTCCAGCTCTCCAGCACACATGGGCTCTTGCTGACTATTGCTTCTGATCCTGTAAGCTTAACTGCTCAAATCCCCTTGGATAATTATATGTATTTTTCTATTGATTCTATTGCTCTAGAGAACCCTAACCAACATAGGAGGCTATTAGAATAATCCATACTGTGGGTCTCTTGGGGAAAATCCAGGGCAAATTGGCTTCCTATTTCACCAAAGGTTGCCAGTAATTCCAGGCACATGTGATTCATTAGGTTTATTTATTTATTTAGGTACTCAGGATTGAACCAAGGTCTTTATGCTGAGCTACAAACCTTAACCCTTTTAAAACATTTTTAAAATTTTGAGACAGGGTCTCACTATGTTGCTAAATTGTTCAGGCTGGGCTCGAATTTATGATTTTCCTAAAGCCTCATAGAGTGCCGACTGAGATTACACGTGTGTGCCACCACATCTGGCTCATCGGGGACTTTTAATAACAATCTAGTACAAGAAGCAAAGAAGTTTTTGTGAGGGGACAACTGTCATAGGACATGGGACCTTAATAGGGTGGGTAACAGTGTAATAGGGATGTGAGGAAAGACACCGCAAGTGAGTTGTGGAAGTGGGGAGTCATCAAGGATCACATCACAGAGTCAGCACTGATACAGGCCCTGAGACCTGGAAGAACATCAATGTTCAGAGGTTAACTTGATGGGCTGTCAGCAGGAGTTTGGGGATGGGGTAAAAGGTAGAGGCTCTTGCTGCTTGCTGCTTATTGCTTCCTGCTTGCCAAGCCATGAGCCGTTTCTCCTTTGTGATGCCACCCTGCCTTGGAGCCAGCTGACTATGAACTGAAACCTCTACAAACTGTGACCTATCATAAACCTTTCCTCATTTAACTTTGGGTGTCAGGTGTTTTCTTTCAGCAACGTAAAAAGTGACTAAGACAGGTATGAAGTAGATACTGGACATGCAAACCTGAAGCTTAAGAGAGAAGACCAGATTAGAGATGCAAATACAGAATCCATCAGAAAACAATGGGTAGTATGAAGCCATAAGATTTCTCAGAGACAGTACAGTAGGATGAAAGACAGAGGCTAGGCAATGACCACAGGGAAAAGCTGCATTTAATAGGTAAGAAAAGAAGAGAAGTCCATTAAGGAAACTTAAAAAGAATAACTAGAAAGGAGGAGGAAAACAAGGCATGGTGGTGCTCTCATTCTACAGGAAAAATAATTTCTCAAAAATCCAGAAAAGTGACCATAAAGTTTGACAATTGCCCACTGGTGACCATACTGAGAGCAGTTTCAGTTCCTGATTGCAAAGGACTGAGGAACCCATAGCAAAGAGAGAGTGCTTGTAAATGTAATGACAGTGTGAGAAGGGTTCTGGAAGATCACAAATTCCTTCACAGAAAGCGAAGTAACCTACTGAAAGGGAAGTGCGTGGGCTTAAAGAATGTTCATGGGTTGGGGTGTGTGATAGCTGTGCAGAGAAAGAAAATCTTTGAATACTATTTCCTGTCAAATTCCTGCTCAGTATTATTCTTTTTCATGCTAAACTTTGTGAAAAATCCCTTCATTTCCTTTTTTGGAATTTTGAGACAAGGCCTTGCTACATAGTTCAGGCTAGCCTTGAACTTACTATGTAGCTCAGGCTGGCTTCAAACTCACAGCCATCCTCCTGCCTCAGTCTCCTGAATGCTGGGCATGCACCATCACATCTGGCTCTCTGCCTTCATTCTTTAAAACTACCTTCACTGTAGTTTGGCATTTTTCTCTATGTAACAATTACTTTCAAAAAATTTACCAGTGACTCATGTTTTACCTAATGTATATTGTGCCTCTGATATTATTTGTTTAAAAAGAGCAAAATGGAGGATAGATATTGGGAAGGGAAGGGAACAAGGGAAGGGGTGGGAAAAGGGAAGGAAAGAAATAGGGATTAAAAAAGGATGGAAGAAAAAATGGAAACCAACCTTTTGTAAATGGGGAGGGGAAGAAGGGTTGAAGGGAGGGGAGGGAAGTAGGAAGAAAAAAGAATTAAGATATATTATGTACAAATACAAATTTCCTATGATGAATGTGATTGTTATGTATGACAAACATACCAATAAAAATTAATTAAAAATAAAATATTGAATTGCTTGATATTATTTTTTGGGGAATGGGGTATTAGAAATTGAACTTAAGGCCTCACAGATTCTAGGACAGTGCTCTACCATCGAGCTACACTCCCAGCCTTATGCCTGATTTTTTTTCTTTTAGTTTTTATGGCTGATATTCTTAACAATATACTCCATGATTTTGTCTAAATAATATGATTCTCATTCCTAACAGTGAGATGAAGACATAAGCTGTATTTTCTTCCAACCTCGGTAGAATGTTGGAGAGTTAAAAAAGTGAGATTATAAGGGACACAGACCACCTCTGACATAGTAGCTATAATTGTATCATCTTCCCAATAGAATTGTTGCAAGGATTGAATGAAATAATGAGGATTAAATTAGATAATGTATATAAAATTCTCCCTTTCTCTTCCCTCCCCTCTCCTCCCCTCCTCTCCTTTCCTCTCCTCTTCTGTCTCATCTTTTTGGTCCTGGGCATTGAAGCCAAGTCCTGGAGCATGCTAACATGCTAAGCTCTGTACTGCAGCCCAATGCATGCAAAATCCTTAATAAGTAAGTAACTGTCATGTTAGTTTAAAAAAGAGCAAGCTAAAATTTAACAAGTAAAAAAAAAAAGAGTTACTTTGAGTGCTTAGAAAAACTCTTGATGATTATGAAATTATGTTTGGAGATTGCTTCAGAAATAATCTGCTGAGGGCTGGGGATATAGCTCAGCAGCACAAGCGCCTGCCTGGCAAGCACAAGGTCCTGACTTTGATTCCCAGTACCAAAAAAAAAAAGAAAAGAAAAGAAAAGAAAAGAAAAGAAAAGAAATAATCTGCTGAGCATGGTGAGCACACCTGTAATCCTAGCTACTCTGGAGTTTAATGCTGGAAGATAACAAGTGTAGGACGAATCTGGGCAACCTGAGATACACTGTCACAAAAAATAGATAAAAAAAAAGGGCTGGGGATGTGGCTCAGTACTCCCTGGGTTCAATCCTCAGCACCACAGAAACACACAAGCACCCCCACCCCACCCAAACAAACCCAACCAGCCAAACAAAAACTTTTGTGTTGGGAGTAGGGAGGGAAGCGGGCCATGTTCTTGAAACTAGGCAGTTATTTCTCTAATTTTGCATACATCTGAAAGTCTCAATAAAAACTATGATTTGTTTTGCTCTATTTATTTGTGTCGACGCCATACAATTGTAAACCGAAATGTCACGAAAACTTAGTTTGTGACACCCCACTCCACTCCCCGAGGTAAGGGAGTAATGCAAGGGAGATTTGATTTGAAATAGAAATGACTGGACTTGACGCCTTGTATAATATCATCAGTGGACGTCATGTTAATAACTAGTCTCAGAATATCGTTTTGTAGTCGATCTTACTTTTTTCACCAGAGCTATCCAAGGTCACGCATCACTAGAAAACTACAAATCCCAGGGTGCACCGCACGCGAAGCGTCACAGCGAGGACCTCGCGTCCCTGAGCGGGTGGCCCTCGCCTCTTCTGAATAGGAATGGTCCCTGTGAAATTGATGACTGTGACTCAGAGCCGACTGGGAGTGCCTGGGCCGGCCGGGGGTGCCGCTCGCGGGGCACGGCGCGGTGCCTTTCTGTGCAGGCGTCGTCCCGGTCAGCCCCGCTCTTGCCTGGGGCCTCCATGCGGCGGGAGGCCCCACAGTGCGCCTCCAAGATGGCGACGCCGTTGGCGGTAAATTCGGGTGAGTGCGGCCGGGGAGAAGGGAGGCGTGGGGGAGAGCGGTGACAGGTTCTTCAGTGAGAGACCCGGGCTGGGGGATTTCCTGGGAGCCCAGGCTCCCCCTCGTGCGCGGCGCTCGCTTGGCCGCGGCTCCGGGCCTTGCGTTCTGCCCCTCCCCGGTTTGAATGGCGCGCGTTGGCCCTACGGCTCCAGCCCTCGCGTTGGAGTTTGAGAGGCGAGGGAGGGAGGCACGGTCCGCTGGACCCCGGCGTGACCACTCTAGCAGTCCAGGGCTGAGATAGGTGCCTCCCACCCCCCAACTCCATTGTGTATCTGACGCCCAGATACTGAAGCCAGAAGATCCGCGGTATTTTTCAGCCACGAGCGGGCACCCGGACCCCTCTCGGGGTGGAGGGGGTCCTGCAGGCTGCGAGGCCACGGCTTATGAAACGTCCAGCCGGCAGGTGGCCGGGAAGGGGGTGCCCCGGGCCGGGAAGATCTAGCTCTGCGGCTGGGGTCCGCCCTAGACGCTCCTGCACATTCGTGGCAGTGGCCTTTCGGGGTGAGGTGGAATCTTGGACGCAGTGAAGGAACTACAGGAGATTGGGGTGATTCGAAATCCCCGGGGTGCTCGAAAGAGTGGCTGCGTTTTAATTGTCACAATCCCTGGAGTGCACTGCTGGCTCTTAGTAGGCAGGGCAAGAGCTACAAACCCCTGCTCGGGGCGGAGCAGTCCTGTAAACAGAGCATTTCCTGCTCCCAGTGTCAGTGCCTCGGCTGACTCACTTATGTAGACACCATTAGAATTTCTGTGTGGTAGATGCTTGTAGAGAATCTCATTCAAAAGGATTCATCTCCTGGTACTTTTCCTGATTCTGTACAGTGTTTTTGGTTTTGTTTTGTTTTACTCTTGGTTTGTTCTACTTTCCACAGGTCTGGTAATTTTGAAAAGTCTAAAAAAGAGTTTTGTAAATCAAACCATTTGAGAATGCCATACGTTATTTTATAATAATGGGGGTTATGTTTATTGAGCACCAACTATGTCCCAGCACTGGACCTAGTGTTGTACTTTTGTTACGGAAAACAGATCAACCACGGGAAAAACGGCACCGAGGTTTAGAAAGCAGTTTATTACACCGGTGGGCTTCTCACTAGGGTTTCTCCGAAAGAGTCAGAGCCCCACCCGGTGGGGCTTCAAGGCTTTTAAAGGTAAAGTAAGCCGGGGAGGTACAAAGGCAAATTTGGGGCGTATGATTGGAGGGTTGAGTGACATCATGGGTTATACAGAAGAAGAAATGTCCTGTTACACTTTAAGTTACATTGTAAGGCTATCAGTTACACAAGGGCAGCAAAGACAGGGGTTTACATACAGGAAGAAGCGTTCTGTTACTGGGCCTGCCGGACATGTCCGCTTGGTTTTGGGTGGCATCTTGGGCAGGATTTTATTTAAAATTTTAATTTTCCCTTTCATTTTCCCATCTTTTAGTTAAATCAGAAAAATCATTTTCAGAGATACTAGTATTTAGGGCTGTATAAGAGACATCGGACCTGAGAGTCATCTGAAGGCTGACACGGTTTATCTGTTTCCTAATGAAGGAGGTGAGCCAATTTAATAACCAAGGTCCAATTAGGATAATGAGGAGGAGGCCCGTTAGTGGTCCTAATAGAGCTCCCAGCCATGGCTCCCAGTTTCCCAGGGAGCTCCACCAGTATAAGCCTGTCTGTCTGTCTCAAGCCCGCTGGTTTATTTGTTCTTGCAACTGGTGGGCGGTCTCCCTAACAACACCAGACTTATTAGCATAATAGCAGCATTTTTTTTCTAAAAACAGGCAAGTGCCTCCCTGTTGTGCAGTGAGGAGGTCTAGAGCTCTGTAGTTTTGGAGGACCACTGTGACCAGAGAATCAATTTGGTCCTGCAGTGTGTCAAGGGCTCCCTGTACTGCTGTGAAGTCATCTTGTATTTGGGTTCCAAGTTCTGCATATTGTTGTTGTCTTAGGCCCAGGGAGGTGGCACTTAGGGCCACACTTCCTGCTATAGTTATCCCTGCTAAGATTGGTAATATCACTGGGTCCCGTTTTTGGCGAGGCTGGTGGGCATGTGTGGTACCCTGTTGACCTGGGTAGACAGAGAGGTCAGGTACGAGGTAGGTGAGCACACAGAAGCTCATTTTTGTGCTCATAAATACCTGATGGACCCCGTCAGAGCAGATAAAGAAGGTCCCATGAGGGGCCATCAGGGAGCCTGAGATAGCAATCACAACATCTATACAGTTAGCTAAGATGTTTGGTTTTGCAGAGGAACCCAGGAGGCAGGTGGCATTCCCCCATACCTCCATTGAGTGGGGCTAGAGTAAGGGACCAGGTATGGAGGTAGAGTTAAGGTTGGTGCCATTTAGGGTCAGGCCTAATGCACGGTAAGAGAGGGCTGTGAGGGGCACACAGAGCCAACAGTCATTTCCTAACTTTGGATCTACAGCTTGGACAACCTGATAGGTACCATTGACCAGGTGCAAAAGGTCACGTGTCGGGGGCCCTGTGTAATTAGTTGTGGGCGCAGGGGCCAGTGGGAACAATGGTGGCTTCAGGGTAGAGATTCTGATGTGGGACGGGGGAGCCCAAACTTTCGTGATTTTCAGGATAGTGCATGGGTCTAATCCCCCCCGCCATCTACCCAGACACTCATCTGGTGACCAGACATCCATTTCTGATTGGTATTGTCCTTAATGGTATACTTTATAGGATTTTAGGCTCCCTGTGTGCAGTTTGGATCAGATGGGAACTATTTGGAGAACCCCCATAGTCTATGGTGCAGTCCCATCTGGGGCAGAACGTGACATTAGTTTTGCCCTTGGAGTAGCCCTTTTCTTGGCACCATCCAGGACAGATATATTTGTTGTTGGCTTGATACTCTCGTTCCCATTTTAAACCCCCGCATCCTGTTAAATAGTCATGGGTGTCCTGATCTGGGTTGTCGGCTTGAATTGGGCATGCATCAAAATAAAGATACACTTTAGACTAAGTGTGGTCCCATCTGGTCCGGTTGAGAACTAGGCTTGTGGCATAAAGTTGGGTTTGGAACTCCTAGTGGCCTGAGTCTGCTTAGCAAGCACGTGGGCCAAGTGAGCTGAGTAGGATCAGACACAGATTAGTTATGGCAGTCACTTTGGCCCTTTGATAGGAAAGGCAGTTTAGAGTGCTCAGTCCAGTGGTTACACCAATGTGGAAGAGAACGAGTGTGACCTTATGGGGAATTTCCCAATCCTCTAGGGACACAGCCCAGAATCCCAGGGCGAATACTGAGATTAACAAGAGGAAGGGGACTAGAAACCAAACTGGGTAGCAGAACATGAATTAATCAGGGCGGATGCTCTGGTGTATGATGTCCATCCAACTTCAGCCGTGTGTTGACCCATCAGCTTCCAGAGTGATGAAAGCAGGGCTTTGAGTGCATTTTCTCCTCAAAGTTGTCTTCAGGGCAGTTGACTCATCTGGGTAGGCTTTCCAGCAGTCGTCTGGGTGAACTCTCTTGATCCAAGGATGATGGATCTACAGCTGGATCTCAGAGAACTTTATCATGGGAGTGGTCAAAATAATTACATAGGGGCCCCTCCAGACAGGTTGGAGGGGCTCCTTTTTAAATCTTTAATCCAAACCATATCCCCAGGGTTATATGTGTGGGCAGGTGTGTCTGTGGGTATGGCAGGCCTCTCAGCTCTATTTTTGTGTATTTGAGAAAAGGTCTTTTTTAACTGTGTAAGTTGTTCCTGCAGAGATATATTACCTAGCTGATGTAGGTCTCCCTGGAGACCCCTAGTTATGGGTGGGGATCTCCCATACAAAACTTTAAAGGGTGTATATCCCGTGGGCCCTGGTCGGCTTTGGATCTTGAGGAGGGCTATGGGAGGCAGGTCTACCCATAATGTCTGAGTTTTTTGGTGATATTTAGTTAGTATTGACTTTATTTTTTATTATTTATTTATTTATTTATTTATTTATTTATTTTTTTGTGGGTACCAGGGGTCGACCTCAGGACCTCGCGCTTGCCAGGCAGGTGCTTATGCCACTGAGCCATCTCACCGGCCCCAGTATTGACTTTAAAGTCCTATTCATTCTCTCAACTTTTTTAGAGCTTTGTGGCCTGTGTGCTGTATGTAAATTTCATCTGATTTTTGATTTTTTAGTCAGCTTTTGGGTTATCTCTGTCACAAATGCAGGCCCATTACCATTGCCTATGGTTAGGGGCAGCCCATATCTGGGGATAATTTCTCTTAGTAATACCCTATGGACTTTAGTGGCTTTTTCTGTTTTAGTGGGAAATGCCTCTGGCTACCCAGAATAAGTACAGACAAGCACCAGGAGATATTTGTAGCCTCTACATGGCTTGACTTCTGTAAAATCTATTTGTAGGTCTTCAAAAGGGAAAGTCCAGCATGTTGGATACCAGGTGGGGGGTTTAGGCCCTAATGAGGGTTCAGTCCTTGCACAGACTTGACTTCTCTGACTAACAGAGGCACAGATTGAGGCTAACTTTGGAATATAACAGTAGTGGCTTAGAAGCTGATTCATAGCAGTTTTTCTCCATGTGTAATGTCATGATGGCATTTTACCCAGGCATAGGCCAAATTCTGTGGAACTATCATCTGATCATCTGGTAAAGTCTAGGCACTGTTTGGGTCCACATAGACCCCTTTTTGTTGTGCCCATTTAATTTCTTCCTTGGAGTAGTGGAGGGGCCTGCTGCAGAGACTGAGGACAGTTCTGGGGGGTATTTCATGTTGGGCTTCCAGATTTTGTATCAAATCATTTGACCCCCAGGTGGAACCCCCTGCTGCCAGTTTGGTGGCTTTGCCTGCCTTGTGATTGCCAAGAGTGACAGTGTCCTTTATTTATTTATGTATTTATTTATTTATTTATTTATTTATTTATTTATTTTTGGTGCCCTTTACAATGGATAATGGCAACCTTCTTAGGTTTTCATATTGCAATCAGGAGTTGAGAAATCTTACCCTCGTTTTTCCCCTGTGGTCAGGATTCCACGTTCCTTGTATAGCATTCTGTGGACGTGAACAGTGGCAAAAGCATGCGTTGAGTCAGTGTAGATGTTTACCTTTTGCCCAGTTGAAAGCTTGTATTAAGGCCCACAGTTCAGCCTGTTGAACAGACCAGTTTTCGGGAAGAGGTCCAGCTAGGAGCACTTCCTCTGTGGTAACAACAGCATATTCAGTCTGGTATTTTTTATCCTTGATTGAGCTACTTCCATCTGTGAACTGGGTGTATTCAGCATCAGAAAAGGGCTCCATCTGTAAATCGGGCCACCTGGCAAAAAGATCATCAGAGCTAGACAGTCATGGTTGGGGGGGGGCAAGCTCGGTGAGCAGGAAGGTAGCAGAGTTTAGAGGCTTGGTCACTTGAAAGGTGAGCCGAGGATTTTGTATAAGAGTTCTTTGTACTGGGTGACTTGGCTGTTGGAGAGCCAGTGATGTCCATGGTTATTTAGGAGGTCCAGTACAGTGTGTGGCACCTGGATAGTTAGGTCTTTGGCCTGTGATGAGCTTGTCAGCTTTTTTTGATCAGAAGGACAGTGGATGACAGAGCATGGAGGCAAGGGGGGCAGCCCTAGCAACTGGATCCAAGTGTTTTGACAGGTAGGCCACTGGGTGCTACCAGGGGCCAACTCTCCGAGTAAGCATCTTTGAAGCCACATGTTATTATTTATCAACAAACAAGTTGAATGGGCGAGTTACATATGGAATTTCCAAGGCTGGGGCTATAGAGAGGGCCTTTTCAATGTCATTGAAGGCTTTTTCTTATTTTGGGTTTTAGTCAAAAGTGTCAGAGTCTTTTCTAGACAAGCCATTGTGTAGAGGCCTTACCTTTCTCCATGAACTCAGGGATCCAGATTCTGTAGAAGCCAGCAGTTTCAAGGAATTTGTGGAAGTTTTGTTTTCTTTCTTTTTTCTTCTTCTGTGGTTGGGACTGGGATGGGGCAGGTGATTTTTTTCTTTCCAGTCCAAGGGCATGGTGTCCCTGATTTTAGTCAAATCCCAGATATCTGACTTTTGCTTGCAGATTTGTGTCATTTTCCAAGATACCTTGTAGCCAGTTTTTGTCAGATGTTGCAGCAGAGCTTTTGTGCCTTTCCAGCAGGCAGCTTAGGTGTCATTAGCCAGAAGACCATCAACATTGGAGGACAGTGCAGTGATATTCTGTGCTGGGAAACCAGCTTTGAGGGCTTCTTCAAAGAGGGTAAGTGAGTTTTAAATCGTTCAGGGTGTTTGACAGTCTGTGAATATTTTGCAGTTCTGAAGCCTCTGGATGTGTGGTTGAATTTCTAGTTGAGCCTCTCGTGGTGTGCAGTACTGTTTGTTGCAGGTGGGGGTTGCCCCGGGATGGTTTTACAATCAGAGGCAAGTGGTTAATGGCTCAAACTCAGGGAAAGAGCCTTGAATTTCTGGGTTGGTTTTATCTGTGTATGTCCATCAATTGCTATTTTCCTTCTCGGGGAGCCACGACAGCAAGCAGGAAATGTGATTGTGGAGTTCGAGGGACAGAGAAGCAGATTGCCCCAGAGGGAAGGTGATGGTGGCCCCTAACTTAGATAGGGTATCTCTCCCAGGAGTGGGATTGGGCATTCCAGCAAGTAGAGGAACTCATGTGTAATCTGATGTCCTCCCAGGCTGCAAGTTTGTGCCTGGCAGAAGGGGTGAGAGGCAGGAGTCCCAGTTGCCCTGGTGATGGTAACCTTTTTCTGACGGGGGGGCAATAGTTTGGATAACTACAGGGGGTTCTGTTTCACTGTCTACCAGGAAAGTCATGGGTTGGCCCCGCATATGGACATGGACCATGAGTTCCTGGTAACCTAGCTGAAGAAGGGAATCGGTCTGGCCTAGTCTGAGCCCATCAGACTGATGAAAGGGTTGTCATCTGATCTAGATTGAAGCTTTTGAAAATCTTTATCTTTTAGTCTGAATGGGCATTTATTTTTCTAGTGTCCATAGTCCTTACATCTTGCTTATTGGTCTTTGGCCAGATGGAATGGTTGACTATCAGACTGGATTTTTTTGTGGTAATTAGGTGCTTCTTGTGTGATGAAGGCTGCATCTACCATCTGTAGATTTTCTGGGGCCGCAGGGTCAAATGGGGTGTAGACCCTGTAGGCTTTACAGAGTCTCTCATAAAAGTCTGAAGGGCTTTTATCAGGCTTCTGGGTAACAGTAGTAACTTTTGATATATTGATGGGCTTTTTGCCCCCTTTTTCGCCTTTGACAAGCGTTTGACAGTATCTGTGGATTGCTTTGTTTCCCTCTGGGGTGTTGTGATCCCATGCGGGGCAATCCTTTGGAAAGGCTGAAGCTCCCCATCCATCAGGGTTGACGATGAGAGCAGGACTTCTCCTTCCAATCAGTTCTCAGCTTGTTAAAATTCGGCAGCACTTCTCAGTGTTGAGCAGAGTCAGAAGGAGTTGCTGGCAGTCATCCCAAGTGGGTGTTAGATGATGCTGTCTGACCAGGATAGGCATGTAAGGGCAGCTGTACAGCAGAAGGCTCCAGTGGGGAGGGCCTCGGTGACGGAACACAGGCAATAACTGACCGGACTCTCTGGAGTTGGGGGTGGAGAGGCAGGTCGGTATGGTATCAGATGAACTGGCAGAGAGCTGGCAACAGAAGAACTGGTGGCTGGAACTGTTCCAATTGGCTGGGAGTAGAGTAGCCAGGAGCGGGAGAGGGAGGGTTGGCCCAGTGGAACTGTAGGTTCTGGCAGCAGCTGTGGTGGCCGATAAGGGATGATACACCTGCCAAGGAGGAATCCTCAGGAAGAATGTAATTTTTGTTCAGGGAGCCTTGTTCAAGAACAGAGCCAATTTGGTTTCATTTTTATTCCATAGTCATCAGGGAATCCTCTTTTGAAGTTTTTTTAGCATACAGTCTAGGATTGTGGGTTTGTCTGGCTGGCACCCATTCTGTCTTCCTGCAGTGTTTGTGGTGTGCCCTTGAACAGTGACACAACAGACAAAGGGTGGGTGTCCCTCAGAGAGAGAGACCATTCAGATGCCCACCTGGCTGCTTGCCTCTCAGCAACGCTGGGAGCACCTGGACTATGGAGAACATCAGTAGGTTCTCCATTCTGTCCTGATTAGATGTGTCCACGGAACCACAGGTTGGGGCCCAATCAAGCTTTGTAGCTCTGAAGTCCCAGAGGGACCTTTCTCCGTGGAGCGCAGAGGGAACAGCCTAGTGCTTTCTCTGTCCGTTACAGTTACTCACCCAACCATTCAACAGGCATTCGGAGGTTAAATATTCCCACCCCTTTTCCCTTGTGGGTGACCTTAACCAACAACTAATGAGGGGTGATCAGGCTGTCCTACCTGGATTTGGGCAGGACTGATTAACAGACTGACAGACTTACTGGGGTTCCCTTCCTAGGTCCTACCTTATCTGAAGACCCGACTGGACTGTGTCCTTTCTCCCTCTTTGGGTCTGATGAGAGCCTTTAGCACCAAGCAGGGGCCTCTGGTCCCAGCCTCACGAGGGGACTCCAAGAAAAGTTGGAGGGCATGCCTTCCCATCTGGGAGCCAAGAGAGGTCCCTACTTCAGCCGCCAGGCCTCTCAGCCAGTGACCTAATTGGTCAGCACGGTTTTTCCCATCAGGGAAACATGAAATGTTACGGAAAACAGACATGGGAGAAACAGAGCTGAGAAGGTTTAGGAGGCAGTTTATTACACCAGTGGGCTTCTGACTATGATTTTTCCAGAAAAGTCAGCCCCGCCCAGTGGGGCTTTAGGGCTTTTAAAGGGAAAGTCGGCGCATATGATTGGAGGGCTGGGTGACATCATGGGTTATACAGAGGAAGAAATGTCCTGTTACATTTTAAGTTACATTGTAAGGCTATCAATTACACAAGGGCAGCAAAGACAGTAGTTTATATAAAGGAAGAAGTGTTCTGTTATCGGGCCTGCTGGACATGTCCACTTGGTCTTGGCGGGCATCGTGGGCAGGCTTTTGTTTAAAATTTTAATTTTCCCTTTCACTTGCAGTGTCTCTTGCTCATTATATCTCAAGAAGTAAGTCTTCATCTACCCCCCACTGGGGATTGAACCCAAGGCCTTGGTACTGAGCTAATTCCCAGCCTACTTTTAAAAAAAATTTTATTAGTACATGTTTTTAATTCATGTAGTTTACAATCATCTTGGGGAGTGGTTACATGTACATACCACAGGTTTGTTTCTTCTGTTTTAAATCCCTCCCACCCAGTTTTTATTTATTTATTTATTTTTTGAGACAGGGTCCTGCTAGGATGCACAGGTTGGGCTCAAACTTGTGATCCTCCTGCCTCAGCCTCCCAGAGTGTTGGGATTACAGGTCTGCATCAAGAGCCCTGGCTAGTAGCTGCTGTTAAATATGTTACAGATTTAGCAATAGAGACTTTGTTGGTTAAGTAATTTACCCAAAGTTAAACATAAAGATAAGTATTGAGGGAATAGGGATAAGTCTCCAACAGCTGTAAGGAGGAAACATTGTACAATAAAGCCTTGTGGTAGGAGTGTTGTTTGTGTAGGTGCTGGGGATTAAACCCATAGCCTCAGGGCATGTAAAGCAGGGCTCTACCACAAGGTATACTCCCACCCCAGCTCTGGGCCCCTCCCCTGCCAGGCACTGGGGATTAATTTAGGGTCTTTGTACAGAGGTACCTCCCCAGCCTTCCTTTTTTTTCCCCTATTTTTTATTTTGAGACAGGGTCTTGCTAAGTTGCTAAGTTTCCCAGGCTGGGCTTAAATTTGTGATGCTCCTGCCTCAGCTTCTCAGAGTGGTGAGCTTACAGGTACAAACTACCACAGCTGGCTAATTGTGAGCTTTCTTAAAGATGAGGATTGTAGCCTGGTGTGGTGACACACCCTCCAGGAGGTTATGGCAGGAGGCTCCCGAGTTCAAGCCTAGCCTGCATAATTTAGCAAGATCTTGTCTCCAAATAAATCTGGGTATTTTCCTAATCCTGCTTTTTATTTGGATGTTAGGAAAGGAAGGTGAGGCAGTTACTTGTGTTGAGTGCCTATGATATGGCAGGTTTGTATTGTACATTTTACCTAGTTTTCCTCATCCTTAGGAGCAGATGATGATCTTCTTTTGTATAAAAGGAAACTGAAAAGCAATTCTTTAAAATCAGTCAAGAAAAGGTTCTTTTCCTCATTTTAGGCCACATAACTAAAAAGGTGATAACACCAGGTTCAGTTTAAACTGCAGTTTACTCAGGATTTATTTGATTTTATATTAAGAGAACATGATGTTTATATTTTTCCCTAAGAATTCCAATAAATTGTGCTTTTATATTTTTATTTTCTGTTTGCAAGTTCTTATATTAAAAAGTAGCCACAAGTGGACAAGTAGACAGTAACTTACATTATTTTCCAAATGTATGTTTTGTTTGATGCTAGTTTTACTTCTTTTTCCTTTAAGCTGCTAGTCTGTGGGGTCCTTACAAAGACATTTGGCAGACAGTGGGAAATGCTCTCTGGAGAAGACAGCCTGAAGCTGTCCACCTTCTGGACATGATTTTGAAGAAACACAGACCTGACTTCATCTCATTGTTCAAAAACCCAGTAGGACATTTTCTTTTTTGCTTCTTAGATATACCTTTTTGGTTTTTTTTTAAGGGCTAAAGGGGGAGTAAACTCTTAATGTATGTAAATAAAATGTTACTTGACCTATTCCAGTGATTCAGGTTTTCTTTTTAAAATGTGACTTTTTTCTTGGGAGCAGTTGTTATCTTCTTTTTGTTTTCCATAAGAGTTACTATTGAATTTTTCTCCAGATAAGAGATAAATTTAATAATGTTTAAAGACAATTTAAGACATTCAGTATATTCCAGAAATACTAGCTGTTTTAGAATTTCTGACCTACAGTTAATGTAATACTCCAATGCTTTATTATTTATTTCCATATACACTTTTGCGTGAGCATGTAATGTTTTATAAATTGTGTTAGCTGATACCCTTTGCAACTAGCGATAAGAGTAAATCAGTGGAGGAGATTCACTCCTTACTGTTTAACAGTTTGCTTTTTTGTTTTGTGGTACTGGAGATTGAACCAGGGCCTTCACACTGAATTACATCTGTCGTGCTTTTTAAATTTTTTGTTTTGAGACGGGATCTCTTTAAATCACTGGCTCTAGCTTGTGATCCTCCTGCTTTAGCCTCCCAGAGTGCTTGGATTTGTGCACCACCAATCCTGGCTTGAGAATTTGCTTTTCTATACTGACCTGACCATCTAAGAACTATTTATGGGATGTGTTACAAGAAATGGCTTTTGAGGTTTTTTGGCTTTCTTTAGTAGAAAGAGCCCCAGCAGCAAGCCCGGGAGCCAGCCGAGCTTTGCTTCAGTCTGGGTCCTACCACTAGACTTGTGTGTGACTGCAAGCAAATTACCTGATTGGACTGGGTGCCAGATTTTCTGTGTGTCATAGATGATCTGGGTTAAATCACTTATATACACTTTTTTTAAGATCTACAAATTTTTTATTAATTAAGTTTATTGGTACATTTTAGGTATACATAATGATCATAGTCATTATAGGGAATTTGTACATGTATATGGTATAACTTGATTCTTTTTTTTTTTTTGAGGCCTTTTTTTGTTTTGGAGACAAGTTCTTGCTGTGTAATTCAGGCTGGCCTTGAACTCACTATGTAGCCCAGGCTGGCCTCAAACTCATGGTGTACCTCCTGTCTCAGCCTCCTGAGTGCTGGGATTACAGGCATGTGCCACCACACCAGGCTTAAAATTTTAAGGTTTTGTATTTTTAAAAAACCCTGAAAGATGTTTTTTCTTTGTGAAATTGCTAGATTTTTATTTTTATTAGTACATGTTTGTGATACTAAGTTTTAAGAAGATTTTATGTTCTATCAGGTAATTTTGTGTTATATGTCATTTGTTAAATATTTGAATCAAAAAATCTTAAGCTTTTAATATCAATAGACTGATTCATTCTACTAAGTAATTCAACAATTCACATGTCTTTTGTTATTTTGCACTTAAAGACCTTAATTTTTTATTGATTAGGTATGTAATTGGAAAAATTCCTTGGAAATTTGAAAAATAGAGTGCTCTTTTATATGTTTTCTCTTAATTTTCTAGTTCATTGCTTAGCAGAAACAGTTTATTGAGAAAGTAGTATTAGGCTAAAAAGTTGAAGGTAATGCAAAATGTTACCTCATAAAGGTCTAATTCTAAGATTATCTGATAAATAATTGGATTTATTATGTTATCTGTTTTTATTATCATGAGTAAAGTTCTGTAAGTACCACTGTAGAAAATGGGCTCTGGTGTACTATTTTCATTACTTGATTTTAATTTTATAGCCAAAAAATGTCCAACAGCATGAGATGGTTCAGAAAGCCAGTACTGAAGGAGTTGCCATCCAGGGTCAACAGGGAACCCGACCTCTTCCTGAAAAGCTCATTAAAGAAGCCTTTATTCTCAGCGACCTTTTTGATATTGGGGAATTAGCAGCTGTTGAGCTTCTCCTTGCTGGTAGGTTGACATTTAAATGAAACTGTAGTAAGGTCATGCTGAATTATAAAGTTATGTGCTTATAGTTAAAAAATACTGTATTGTTTAGATTCCAAAATAGCTTCTCAGGATATAAATTATTTGACATGTAGATAATTGACAAGAGCATATTCAAAATATTTTCTTTTACTTACTTTTGATTAAAGGAAAGGCTTTAGCTTAGTGATCAGAGTTGTTAAAGGTAATTGAACTGCTTTGGGGTAGGCTTTTCAATGGTAATGTACTAGAAATTAATTCAGATTTGTGCTTGATTCAATTATGGACTAGAAGGAAGGGGGTTAGTTAGCTTGACCTTGGATTGTGCAGAGAAATCTTCACAAAAATGGTAGGGTTTAAGGTAAGTGTTGCAAAATGAGTCAGGTGGTGCATATGTCAGGTGGAATGGGGGTGCTTAGAGGACAAAGGTCATCAGGCAGAAGAAGTCACCTGTACCTGGGGACAGCAAGGTGTTGGATTTGGGGAACCAAAGGGAGTACAGTGGAGGAGTGAGGGGGTAAGGAGAGATGGGAGTGGTAGGAGACAAACTGAAACTGGCAGGTTATGCTGAATAAGAGAAAGTGGGGGCACACTCAGAGGCGAGCAGGTTATACTGTGAGTGACCACAAAATGAAAGAGATTCTTTTCAGAAAAGACTGGGAGAAGAAATTTCCAACTATTTGGAAGATTTCATGTTAGCAAAAGCAAGAGTATTGAATAAAATTGGATTCAGTAGACAAGAGTGGGACCAAAAGATTCACACCTAGCAAAGGAAATCCGAGATGAAAGTGAAATTTAGAGTTTGAAAAGGGTGAAATTCGTGTTACTGCACTGCATGGGTGGGATGGCCATTTGTGTGAGCTGTGCAAGGAGTGGACAGGGAAGTCGGGAGATGGGTGTTTGAAGCAGGAAGCTGTTCAGGCCCCTTCAACTGACATTCTGTGATTCCTTGAACTGAACATTGGTGTAGTGATTTTCCTTTTTTTTTTTTTTTTTTTTTTGATTTAGTGATTGTTTGCTAAATTGTTTCTCACTGTTCTTACCTAGGAGAGCATCAGCAGCCACATTTTCCTGGCCTCACCAGAGGATTAGTAGCTGTTCTTCTGTACTGGGATGGAAAGCGATGCATTGCAAATTCCCTGAAAGCCTTAATACAGTCTCGACGAGGGAAGACATGGACTTTAGAACTCAGGTCTGCTTGTTTCTTGGGATTTCAGAGCTTAACTTGAAATTTTTTGAAGAATTACAATCTTAGAAATAACACGTTTCCACTTAGTATATACAGTTTCAGTAAAATATGTAACATATGCTGAGTTAATATACTTCCTACCCTTCAAACTGACATAACAGTTTAAACCTACTTTATCTTGTTTACAAATAACTATGTTTAGAAGGTTACTGAAGCTCTGTGATCTAGAAGGATAAAAAGAATGCATCTATAATTCATCCTCTTGTTTTCAGTAATGCGTTATTGTCAAAAGAGCATTTGCTGTGTCAGTTATTGTGAGGAAGTAGAAGCATTATTGTTCGATATAACTTTGTTTCTTTTCATTACAGCCCAGAGCTGGTTTCCATGACAACACGCTTTACAGATGAGCTGATGGAGCAAGGACTGACTTACAAAGTTCTTACTCTGGTGTCACAGATTGATGTAAATAATGAGTTTGAGAAACTACAGCGAGACAGAGGTCTGGGCAGTGAAAAACATCGCAAAGAGGCAAGGATTCAGTGAGATGAATTCATAGGTTATCTGTATCAAATCTCAGGCAGAAAAAGTCATCAGGACTTGAATAGTCTTGTTATGTATGCAAAGAAAATTAATAATGCATTTCAAAGTATGTAGTTGGGGGCCGGTGAGATGGCTCAGCGGCGTAAGCGCCTGCCTTGCAAGCGCGAGGGCCCGAGTTCGACTCCCGGAACCCACATACGAAAAAGGGGCCGGTGATATCGCTCAGCGGCACGGGTGCCTGTTGGCGCGCGAGGTCCTGAGGTCGACCCCCCGGTACCCACAAAAAAAAAAAAAAAAAAAAAAAGTATGTAGTTGGTTGTGTCCATGAAATTGACTTGAGATTATTTCAGTTTCTGTATAGTTGTTTGTGTGCCATTCTAGCTCTTTCTGTGATGAACTCTTTAAGGAATTAGTCACCCCAATTTCTAAAGGAGTTAAAGGGGGTGAGGAGTAAACAGGATTTGTTCACAATCCCAGAGGTGATATTTTAGGATCACTTGAGAATTCATGTAGGTTTATTTTGTTAGGCTTCATAAATGATAACTTACATTTTGTAATAAGACTGGGATTCACTATAATTTATTTAAACTGATTGATCGTGTGTTTTTATTTCTAGGTTTCTGATCTCATCAAAGAGTGTAGGCAGTCTTTGGCAGAAAGTCTTTTCGCCTGGGCTTGCCAGTCTCCGTTAGGCAAAGATGACACCCTTCTCATTATTGGCCATTTGGAGAGAGTGACAGTGGAGGCCAATGGCTCACTGGATGCAGTGAATCTGGCTCTTCTTATGGCGCTTCTGTACTGTTTTGACATCAGTTTTATAGAACAAAGCACAGAGGAGCGAGATGGTATTGATTTTATACCTTTTTAAAAAAAAATTTATACCTTTTTAAAAAAAGGTATATAAAAAAATTTATACCTTTTTAAAAAAAAAAGACATTTATTTTTAAAAATCAGGTTTAAAATTGTGGAAGTGTCATTCAAGAAGGGTGATGTAAGATTACATTTAAGGCTTGGGTCATAGCTCTGTTAGAGTGCTTGCTTACCATGTACAAGGTTGAGTTGGACTCCACCACCACATAAAAAAATCCAACTCTGTTGTTACTATGGGATTTGTTTTGAGGTGTGGAATGGAAGTGATAAAGGTTGTATAATACATGTTCATGAGGTACACATGCCTATGGCTTGCTTCTTTACTATTTATTGACATTTTTAAACCTTTCATGAAAAGATAGAATTTTGTTTCATTTCTGTAATATTTCATCTTTGACTTACAATTTTTGTGAAGTAAATAAAACTTTGACCTTTAGATAGTATTTATATTTTAGAACGATAGGCAGAAAAATGAGTGACCCTTTTTTCTAATTTCTATTACATTTAATAAAAACCGTTCAAAGTAGTACCATTAAAGTTTAGGAGTATTGTCTGTTTCCTCTTTCATTTAGTTTGTATGCAATGCTTAACAGTAGTATACATTTTGTATGGTAAACAGTAATGTTAATTAGTCATAATTGTTTTGGAAAATGCTCAGGTTTTCTGACTTAGACATTCCTGTGTGTCAGAAATCAGAATTTATGGACTTTTTGGTAGTGTCCTCTATTTTTGTGTTTTCAGATGTGATTCATCAGCTTCCACTGTTGACAGAGAGACAGTACATCGCCACGATTCACTCTCGTCTTCAGGACTCACAGCCGTGGAAGCTGCCTGGACTGCAAGCTACTGTCAGACTTGCCTGGGCACTGGCACTGAGGGGAATATCTCAGCTACCTGATGTGACAGGTAAATTGTAGGTAATTTCAGTAAGAGAAGTGGTGTTGGCAGCTTTTAATGAAATTTTTAAAGAGGTGTTTTCTTTGCCATGTATAATAAGTGCAAGCATAGAAAGATATCTAGAGTTATATTAGAAGAAACTTTGGAAAGTAGTAGTGGGGTACCTTTTTCCCCTTTCAACTCCCAAAATAAATTATATGAATTATTTCCCTTTTTTTTTTTTTTTATTTTATTTTAAAGAGAAGAAAAAACAAAACAAATCAAAAGAAGAACAAATTTTCAAAACAACATAATAGGAGGGTAACAATGGTTAATACATTACGTATTACTATCTTTAAGTTAGTTATTCAGGATACCAGACATTAGCATTCAATTGTCCAAACATTATTGGCACAAACCTTACTCTTCAATGAACTAAGTAAAATTGGTAGTGTATCTATCTTAACCATCTTATATATATATACAATTTTTTTTCCCTTTCCCTTCTTTCTTTTCCCTATTCCAGTCTCTCTTTCCTTTTGACCAGTTTCTTTTTGATTCACCATGTCTATTGTACATTTTGGATCTTATTTACTCTTTCAGTTTCTCATACTAGAGAGACAATACGATGCTTACACATGTGCTTCTGGTTTATTTCACTTATGAGTATTTTCTCGAGTTGCATCCATTTACCTATAAAAGTCTCCAGTTTATCCTTCTTTATGGCTGAATAGTACTCCATTGTATAAAAATACCACATCTTTCTTATCCATTCCTCAGTTGATGGGCATTTGGGTTGTTTCCAAGATCTGGCTATTACAAATTGTGCTGCTATAAACATGGGTGCACATATATCGCTGTGGTTATTTCCCTTTCTTTAATCTAGTGACAAAACTCTTTCACTTTTTTTTGATCTTTTTGAGACAGGGTTTTGCTCTGCAGTTCAGGTTGGCCTTGAACTCACTGTGTAGTCCAGACTGGCCTCAAACTTGCGGCAAACCTCCTGCCTCAGCCTTCCAAGTGCTGGGATTACAGGCGTGCGCCACCACGCCCAGTTTAGATTCATGTACTTAGCATCCTAATAGTAGTTTGCCCTAACAGGTTGGATACTCTGCTTTCATTGTAGTTTTTTTTTTGAGTAGGGAAATTTATTGACAAATAGGAATGAGGAATGGGGAATAGGAGTAATAGCTCCTGAGAGACAGGAGGGTCCTGAATGGGTTGCCCTCATTGTAATTTGAAGCCTGAAGAATTGTCCCTTCTGTAGGTTTTTATGGTGCATCTAAAGAGGCTTTATTTCAGTTTCCTTTCCTTGTCAATACTGCTTTCTTGTCTCATAGAGTGTCTGCAGATTCCAGCATCTTAACCAATTGTATAATTCCACACTTTGCTCATGCTGTTCGCAAGGGATTTGCAGGAAAATTTTTGTGTTAGTTTTTCTTTTGCCACCTTATAAAAAATTATTAAATCAAATAGATACCCAGTGAGACTTTTACATTCATGTACAAATTCTCTTTCTCAACTATACATACCCTTTTCTTTTGTTTTATATCATAATTTCTCATATTGTTACCCTAATCTTTTTTTTTTTTTTTTTTTTTTTTATTTTAAAGAGAAGAAAAAACAAAACAAATCAAAAGAAGAACAAATTTTCAAACCAACATAATAGGAGGTGTTACCCTAATCTTGAGAGGCATGGTAGAATAGTAATAGTTTGCTGTAGAATAGTAGATAAGAAAAGCCTAGGAATCATAGCCTTAGTTTCAAGTCCTAGATCTTTAGCTAAACTCTGGTTTTATAGGCTTCTCTTTTCTTTCTTTTCTTTTTTTTTTTTTTTCTGGTGTGGAGACTGAATCCAGGGCTTTCTCACTAAGCTACATTCCCAGCCCTTTTATTTTTTATTTTGAGATAACATCTTGCTAAGTTGCCCAGACTGGGCTTCAACATGTTACTGTCCTACCTCAGACTCTCAGAGTGCTGGAATTACAGGCATGTACCACCATGTCTACCTGCTTATGTCCTTTTATAAACTTGAATAATTAAGGGTAGTAGTGTTTTGTTTTGTTTTATTTTTGTGGTGCTGGGGATTGGGCTTGCTAAGTACATGTCCTACCACTGACCTATGCTGCAGCCCCAAGAATTTCTTAACCATAAATAATGTTTAGCTAATATTAGTAATTTTAGTATCATTAGATATACATACTTTATTTCAAAATAGAAAATAAAACATACATTAAATAAGCCCATTTCTTTTCCTCAGGTTGACTCTGCCCTGTCATATGTGTATATTCTTGCCCTTTTTGAGGCAGTGAAAATGTACTTTTAGGAACATTGTGTATTTGGTTTCTCTGACAGTCCAACAGACTAAGGTGTAGCAGTTCTTTTCCAAAGCTGGATTGACATAGAGCTACCTAGCAGTTTTATATTTCAAATTTAAAAGAAGTAATCACCAGTGTTTTTCTTGAAGTCACACCAAGCCTCTCTAGATTAAACTGTCAGGTTCTAGTCTGTCTAGAGCAAGGAGGATGGCCTGTACCTTTGGGATGCAGGGCCCAACCACACTGTGGAAAACACTGGGATAAAGACTCAGTTTCTTCAGCACCTGAAGGGCAAAGGAGGAGTATAAGTGTATGGAAGCAGACAGACATGGCCGTTAATTGCAATGTAGAGACTGTATTTAGATCTTTTTTCAAGAAACAGACTGCACAAAAGATAAAAAGCAAAATGCAAAGCCAAAATCTTTCATTGCATTAATGAGACAGTTGTACATTTGACTACTGTCTGCTTATTTGACCTTGAGAAATTATTTTTAAAGATATAATGTATTATACGTGTATGTAGTTTGTTTAATTATCTCGAGTTAAATCTTGAAATGTGGATAATGAGTTAAATCTTGAAATGTGGATAAAATGTTTAGTTGCTTGGAATTTGCTTCAATGTAATATGGGTGGAGGAAGGGAGGGTATAGGTGAAATAAATCAGTAATACTGAAATGACGTGATAATTTTATCTTATGAGTCTGTCTGTCTGGAGATATCTATTTGAAGTTTCCTAAGCAAAGTGTTAAAAATTATAAGTAGGCCAGTTTATCTTTAGTTTTTCAATTTTGGCTGCCTGGTTACCAGTCACGTTCAGGTCTTCACTCATTGGCTTGAAGACTTTTTCCAAATAACTCACAAGGTTTCATTGGTATTAAAGCCTTAGAGCTGAGCGTGGTGCCACGTGCCGGTAATCCCAGCTGCTCCAGAGGTTGAGGTAGGAAGGTTAGAAATTCAAGGCTTCTTGGGAATCAATCCCCAGTGCTACCAAAAAAAGTACCTTTCCTTCATTTTCATACATTAATGTTTAGGTAATAGCTCTCTTCTTATGTCTGTATTACACTGCACCATCTCTAAATCAGTTTTCATCACTCATTATTATAAAGAGCATGGGTTTTTCTGTTGTACTTTTTCAGTGGTTCTTTGGTGTTTATGAGTCAATTACAATTATACATTGTCTCATTTTGTGCATGGCACATGATAGAAGGTTGAGAAGATGTCTGAAATATGAGCCATCTGCAGAATATTGTGGGACATAACCTGAATTAATGACTTCCTCTATCTACTTTTCTTTTCTAAATATACTTCTAGCACTGGCTGAATTCACAGAAGCAGATGAAACAATGGCAGAGCTTGCAATTGCTGACAGTGTTTTCCTATTTCTCACTGAATCGGTAGTGGTGTCAGAAAACTTCTATCAGGAGGAATTTTATCTTCGTAGAACCCATAATCTTATCACAGATTTTCTTGCACTTATGCCAATGAAAGTAAGTATAATAATGTACGATGAGTACAGTAGTGTAAGGATTTTTATAATACAGTTTAAAACTGGTTTTAAAAGAATAAAATCTTTCAGTGTAGAGTAAAACTTGACAATACTACAGTTTGTGGCTCATGAAGATGAAGTAATAAAAGCCCTGTTAACTGAAATAAATCATTAGGAGGAAATACTTGACATTGAGAATGGTTAAGTATGAGAAAGTAATAAATGAGTGAAAATGCTGGGTAAAATAATGTTAACCCCTGCTACCCAAGGGATTGGTGCTGCCCTCTGGCCATGGGTTCCATATCTGCAGATTCAACCAACTGTGGGTCACAAATATTTGGGAACAACAAATTGCATTTGTACTGACCATATATAGCTTCTCCCCCTGTTGTTATTCCCTAAGTGTTATACCAACTATTTATATAAAGTTTTCATTGTATTAGATATTAGAAGTAATTTAGAGATGACAAAATATATGGGAAGGTATGCATAGATTATATGCAAATACTATGTTATTTTAGATTAGGGACTTGTGTGTCTGTGGATTTTGATATCTGTGATGTATGTGTGGGGGTGGGTGGGGTTGCTGAAATCAGTCCATGAATGCCAAGGGATGGGTGTATTTTTAACATGATTTGGAAGATGTATAGCATAAAATTACATTTTACAGATAATTGTTTATAATCTTTTTTTTTTTTTTCTTTTCTTTTGGTACTGGGAATCGAACTTAGGACCTCGTGCTTGCCAGGCAGGTTCTGTACCACTGAGCTATATCCCCAGCCCTGTTTAGAGTCTTAATTATAGTGTATAAATGGGTTTCAGTCTGAATATAGGTGAAGTAATAAATTCCAGTAACCAATACAAAGGCTGTTTTTGAATAGATGGCTTGTGATGTATCTGTGATCCCCAAAAAGGTTGTTAGAGCCATTTCAGATGGTCCTTCCCATTATATGTTTATATGTTGTGTGTGCCATTGTGTGTCAAAGAAGCACCAATAAGGTGGTAGGAAATAAAAAAGCTTCCTTTTTTCTACCTATTTAGTATATATGTCATAAAACTACTTTTTTGTATACGAATTTAAAAGGAAGGATTTACATTTGTAATATATTACACAGGTCTGATACCATACTCTCTGAAAAACATAAAGCAAGTGGAAAAAATACCAAGAATGGCAAAAACAAGGAGTCAAATACTTGTTACTTAATGAATCAAGTGTTTATTGAGTTTCTCCTCTGATCCAGGTACTATGCTAGATACTGTGAAGAAAACAAATAAGGCTAGTGGTGTTGCCCCGGGCTCAATCCACAGCACCAAAAAAAGATAAATAAGTAGACTTACTGCCTACCAGCAGAGAACTTACAATCAAATTGTAGAGACAAGATATATCTATACCTCTATATATATAGATGTATAGATGTGTATCAATATATATATATAAAGAAAAATATAGCTTGTAACAGTAAATAATTGAGAGGTACAGATAGTAAATTACAGTGGCTTTCTTTAGCTAAGGATGGCTCACTGAAGGACTAGAATAGTCAAAATGTACTAACAAGTAATTTGAGAACTATATATATACAGATATATATAAAGAAAAATATAGCTTGTAACAGTAAATAATTGAGACGTACAGATAGTAAATTATGATGGCTTTCGTTAGCTAAGGATGGCTCGCTGAAGGACTAGAATAGTCAAAATGTACTAACAAGTAATTTGAGAACTCAGCAACCTTGAAGGACTTGACAGGTGAGCATCACAGAATTTTAGGACTAGAGGAAGGCTAATCCTTTCATTATGTGTTTGTGGAAATGAACCCTTAGGAAGTTTAAAGGCTTAATATTTTTCCCAAATTAATAGGCCAGATGAGACTTTGACTATAGAAAGATAATAAAGATAGAAAGATGAAGGATGATTAGAGGAATTTAGGTAGAAGAATTGTAAGTGGCTTGGGTAAGGTAAACAATGGATTTGTTTACACAATTCTGAGATACTGGAGTTTCTTCAATAGATACAGAATTTTTTTTTTTTTTTTTTTTTTTAAGTATTGGTCAGTGAACGTAGGACCTGCACACTAAGCCACAACCCTATTTTATTTTATTTTATTTTTTTTATTTTGGGGCAAGGTCTTGCTAGCTGCCCAGGCGGACTGTGAATTTGCAAATCATACTGCCTCGTTGCAGGGATTACAGGTGTGTGCCAGTGTGCCAAGATAGGTTATCTTTTCTAAAATGGGCTTTGGTAGTTTGTGTCTGTCAGTGAATATGTCCATGTCGTTGAAATTATCAAATTGATTGGCATGAAGTTATTCCTAATTTTCCTGTATTATAACTTTTGTTTCTATAGGGTCTGTAGTAAAATTTCCTCTGTAATTCCTAATATTAGTAAAATATGTCTTCTCATTCATAATTAACTTGGCTAGGGATTTAGTAATCTTATGTTTCCTTTGAATTAGCTTTTTTTTTTTTTTTTTTGCGGGTACCGGGGGTTCAACCTCAGGACCTCGCGCGCCAACAGGCACCTGTGCCGCTGAGCGATATCACCGGCCCCTTTTTTGTATGTGGGATCCGGGAGTCGAACTCGGGCCCTCGCGCTTGCAAGGCAGGCGCTTACACCACTGAGCCATCTCACCGGCCCATGAATTAGCTTTTAGCAATGTTGATTTTCTGGTATCTCATTTTATGGTTACCGATTTGTACTCTTTTATTTTCTTCCTTTTGCTTTGAGCTTAATTTACCCTTTTTATTTCAGTGCCCTACCCCCTTTCCCAGAGTCACACTACCAGTGAGCTACATCCCCAGATATTTTTTATTTTTTTATTTTATTTTATTTTATTTTATTTTTCTTGGTTTTTTGAGACAGGGTCTTGGTATATAGTTCAGGTTAGCCTTGAACTCACTGTGTAGCCCATGCTGGCCTCAAGTTCACGGCAATCCTGCCTGTCTCCCAAGTGCTGGGATTACAGGCATGCGTCAGCACACCTGGTTATTTTTATTTTTTATTTTGAGACAGGGTCTTGCTAAATTGCCTGGCTTTGCTCAAACTAGCAGTCCTCCTGCTTCAGCCTTCCAAGTGGCTGGGATTATAGGCATGTCCTGCATACCAACTCAGTTTCTTAAGGTAGAAACTTAGGTTATTGATTTGAAACTCATTTTTTCTGATACGAGCATATAATGCTGTGAATTTACCTGTAGTAACTGCTTTGTGCCACACAAATTTTGATAGGTCGTGTTTTCTCTTTTGTTCAGTTTAATGTATTTTCTAATTTCCCTGAGGTATCTTTGCTAGATAAGTTGAATAGAAGTGTGTTATTTAATTTCCAAATGGTTGGTGGACTTCCCAGTTATTTGTGCCTTGTTTGTAGTTTAATTTTGTTGTGGTCAGAGAACATACTTTATAGTATTTCAGTTGTGTCAAGGTTTCTTTTATGGCTCAGAATATGGCCTGTCTTGGTAAATGTTGTGTATATATCTGAAAGGAACATGTATTCTGCTACTGTTCTGTGGATTGTTCCATAAATATCAATTAGGTTAAGTTGCTTGATACTGTTGTTCAAGGCTGTCTGTATCCTGGCTGGTTTTCTGTGTACTTGTTCTGTTGAGTATTGAGGAGGGAGGTTTTTTTTTTTTTTTTTTTTTTTTAATGTGAGTACCAGGAGTCGACCTCAGGACCTCGTGCTTGCCGGGCAAGCGTTTGTGCTGCTGAGCGATATCACCAGCCCCCTTTTTTCCTGTATGTGGGTTCCGGGAGTCGAACTCAGGACCTCGTGCTTGCTGGGCAGTCACTTACGCCGCTGAGCCATCTCACCGGCCCAAGGGGGGAGTGTTGAAATCTTTAACTGTAATTGTGGATTTGTCTGGCTGTGATTTCTTTGTAAAGGAAGTGGCTTATTTCTGTTGGCATCTACTTTAGACAAATGTTCTAAGACTGTGGTTCTCAAACAGGGCTATAATGTTCTTCACAACATGTGAGAAGTAGGTGGTGCTAGTTTTGCTTGTTACAATTACTGTAGTATTGTTATTGGTTGGTAGGTGGTTCCAGGGATGCTAAGTTTACTGCCTTTTTCAGGATAGTCTAACCTAGTGAAGAAATGTTCTGCCCAAAATGTCAGGAATATCCCCATTGAGAAACACCAAGGTTAAATTCATGTTTATTCTCTGAAGTTTTAGGATGCTATAAATTACAGGTGGTACACTGCAGTAACATTCCTAGCATACTTTTTCACATCACTAAAGTGGAATAGGTATTTAAACAATGTTATTATTGTATGTAATCACTTTAAGACATTTGCCTAATTTCTGATTTCATTATTATTAGCCCATATATAAGAAATGTACATACTGACCATGTCTAATAATAGGTGAAGCAGCTGAGGAATCGGGCAGATGAAGATGCCCGAATAATTCACATGAGTGTGCAGATGGGTAACGAACCCCCCATCTCACTGAGGAGGGATCTGGAGCACTTAATGCTCTTGGTAAGTTTTTATGTCATCTCTTTTTCCTTCCTTTATCTTTTCTTTAGCTTTGGGAAACTTCAGCTCTAGTACTTTTGAGTCCACAATGACATTCAATATGAAAGTATATTTTTAAGGTGATGTTTTAGCTGTAAGCATGCACCCACAATCTGTGTCCACTCTCTGCAGATGGGTGAACTATACAAGAAGAATCCTTTCCATCTGGAGCTCGCCCTAGAGTACTGGTGCCCCTCAGAGCCTCTGCAGACTCCCACCGTGATGGGTTCCTACTTGGGGGTGGCTCATCAGCGACCCCCTCAGCGCCAGGTGAGTCCTTACCCTTCTGTTTTTATATTCTGTTACAGTAATTGGGAGTTGTGAAAACGTACAAGGTGTTACTTCCTGGTGTTATTGCTGTTAACACAAATGCCCACTGATGTAACCTCCAAAAATTTATACTTCTCCCTGTATTTAGGAAGAATTGAAACCACTAAATTTAATTTCTGATCATTTTGGATTTTTTGTATTCAGCACTTTATTCATACTAGATATATATCATGTTGTTAGAGGCACAAAGGTTTCTGATCCTTTTATATATCACTTATTTGAGTTTTTTTAGTATTTTAGTCTGTCCTCTATAGGTCTGATAAGAACCAGTGTTGGTAATTACTAACAAGTTGGGAAGATAGGAGAGGTACGAGTATTAAACGAAAAGACTTAGAAGTTTTAATTCATGAGTACATGGATATTAGTTTGTGGAGTCTTCCCTACATTATCCTGCATTATCTAATTTTGATGTACAGAAGTAAATAAAATGGATTGCCTGTCAGTATTCAGGTCTTGGGTGATTTTTGATTAGAAGTTTTCATGCTGCATGCTTTCTTTCTTTTCTAGAGTCTAGGAGCAGATGACCACCCCCCATATTGTATTTATTAGATTTATTCAATTTTTTTCTCATTTAAAAAATGTTTCAGAGAAGGTTATATGAAAACCTTTTACTAATTAAAATTATTTTTCTATAGCTGGGCATGGTGGCACTGTGGGCTGAGATAGATGGTATGTTCGAGCCCAGTCTGGGCAACTTAGCAACTTTGCGAGACTCTGTCTCAAAGTACAAAGTCAGTGCAAAGACCCTGGATTCAGTCCCTGGTACCACACACACACGTACGCACATGCATGCATGTAATTTCTGTTCTAAAAAATTTTAAACAATGGAAGGTAGAATGATTATAATGAATACCCAACATCTTAATTTCACACCTTAAAGTTGATGTGTTCACTTCATCTGCTACTATTATTTTTATTCCTTTTATTTATTTATTTTTGCTAGAGTTTTTTTTTTTTTTTTTGTGGGTACCGGGGGTTGACCTCAGGACCTCGCACGCCAGTAGGCGCCCGTGCCACTGAGCGATATCACCGGCCCCTTTTTCGTATGTGGGTTCTGGGAGTCGAACTCGGGCCCTCGCGCTTGCCGGGCAGGCACTTAAGCTGCTGAGTCATCTCACCGGCCCTTTGCTAGAGTATTTTAAATTATAAGTAGCATGGCTTTTCCCCTCAATGGTTAAATAAGTATTCTTAAAATTAAAGATGTTTTTCTCTGTTATTATAAAACCATTGTTAAGCCTAACAGATTTAACAGTACTTTGCAGAAAACTGTAACATTTTCAGTTCTGTGTTCCAAGTAATGAGTATGAACGATATTTTTAGTTATTGGTAACAGATTTAAAAGTATAAGAAAGGAAAAGAAAAAAACTAATAAATAGAATAGATAGCAGTGTAGCAACATAATTTTGGTGAGAAAACTAAAACAGATTTATGTTACCATGAAAATGATTTCAGGTTGACAGGTCTTCATACTAATCCAGCCAAGATTTAGGGACTCTGGGTTCTAACTATACCTTTGAATTTTCTGGTTAATTTTGGACAGATACATTTCTCCAGTTGCTTTACATATTAAAAATCTGTTGTAATCTTGAGATGTTTAAAAAAATGTACTTTTTATGCATAAAAAGATTCTGAAGTTGCATTAAATTGCTGCTGAGAGCTAAAAAAACAATTTTTCATAAATAGAATACTCTTAATTTTGTTTTCTGCCAGGGTTAAATCAAAACAGTTTTGATTTATATGTAGTCTTTATTAGCTAATCCATGTTGCCTTTTAGTAAAGATACACTGTATTATTTTTATTTATATATATCTGTATATATGTATATATCTATATATTTTTGTCTTTTTGAGACAGGGTCTCACTGTGCAGTTCAGACTGGCCTTAAATTCACTTTGTAGCCTATGCTTGCCTTGAACGCTTAGCGATCTTCCTGCCTCAGCCTCCCAAGTGCTGGGATTACAGGCAGGCACCACCATGACTGGCTAGGATACACTTTATATAAACTATATGTTTTTATCTTATTTCAGGTTGTGTTATCAAAATTTGTCAGGCAAATGGGTGACCTGCTGCCTCCAACTATTTATATTCCTTACTTGAAAATGCTCCGGGGATTGGCTAATGGGCCTCAGTGTGCCCACTACTGCTTCAGCCTGCTCAAAGTCAATGGTAGTAGTCATGGTAAGGAAAGTCGGGACATCATTGAAGATTCTTTTACATTTTTGAGGTTAATATCTCACTCCTTAGTAAAGAACATTATTTGTGCTGGAGTCTGCCAGAGGTATAAATTGTTTTTGCAGTAATAGAGGGAAAGAGGCATATTGGTTGCTTTATGCACAGTGATGCTTTGATTATGGTCTTACAGATTGGAGAATTTTGTAATCACTATTATAAAATACAGGGATGTAACAAAATGTAACAAATTATAGTTAATATTTATATGTAAAATTTCAAGAACATATCTGGTACACGAAGCAAAGTATATACCCTTGACACATACGTTTGATTAATTTGTCTTCATAAATACTTGTTTTTAAAATTTTCTCTTGACCTCCCAGTTTCCTCACTTAATTTTCAGATACAGGTTTGCTTAAAACAAAAATACTGCAAAAGGAAAAGTATAAGTGCATGCTTTGTTAAGTAGCTATTACTTTCCTTTTCACATGTGAAGAACTGAGGCTTAGAGAAGTTACCTGATTTACCCCACTGGGTAACAGGTGACAGGTCACTGGGGAGCCATGCCGGGCTCCAGAGCCGGTGTTTGGACTGCGCTGTCGGGGCTTGTCTGCCTTGTAGGTTGTGCTCTTGCCCCGTCCTTGGAATGCAGTGGACTAATAATTTACAGATCTATACCACCACTCTTTCTTTGGGAATTCAGGCTCAATATTTGTGACTTGTCTTGTGGGAATATCAGCCCTGTGTAGTTACTTGACAGCACAGAGAACTCTTCGGGCTGTGAAGTGGGTAACGAACATCCAAAGTAGCTTATATTTACACGAACACTACCCCATAGTTAGCTCTGAGGAAAAATGAGTGCAGAGTTCTGCTCACCCAGGGATTTTCATCCTTTAGTAAACTGCTTACCTGGGCAAGGCAACATACTGCTTATCTAGGACAAAGATTGCACTTGTGCTAAGGCAAAGGCAAACTAAGTTTGTTACACATTTTCTCTGTTTCTGAGCAAATGTCTATTTCTGGAAAACAATGCTGTGCTGCCTTTCTTTACAGTTGAAAATATCCAGGGAGCAGGTGGCAGTCCGGTTTCCTGGGAGCACTTCTTTCACTCCTTAATGCTGTACCACGAGCACCTTCGAAAGGACCTCCCCAGCGCAGACAGCGTCCAGTACCGCCACCTCCCTTCACGTGGCATCACCCAGAAGGAACAAGATGGCCTGATTGCCTTCCTGCAGCTCACGTCCATCATTATTACTTGGGTAGGCAATCCTTCCACTGCATGGTTTATATTTCTAGCACCATGGCATTTTTAGGGGTCAGACGTTTCCTTCTAATACTCAAAGTTCATGAGTGATACATTTAGCTTTTTTCTTTAAGCTCTGTTTTCTTGATCTCTGGAAGGTGTAAATTGTGGTATCCTTGCTTACCAGTATCATCTTCATATGAAAATAATGGCCTTAACCTGAAAGACATAGTCACAGGGGCAAACAAGAATCAGGTGTTAGCCGGGCCTGGTGGGACACGCCTGTAACCCCAGCACTTGGGAGGCTGAGGCAGGAAGATCACTGTGAGTTCAAGGCCAGCCTGGGCTACATAGTGAGACCCTGTCTCAAAAAAACAAAAAGAATCAGCTGTTGGATGTGTGTCCTTCCAGAAGGTTTTCTAGAGTAGGTGTGGAGGTAGTGGGGGGGCCTGCATGCACGTGGGTACATGTGTGTTGGGATGTATGTGTGTACAGAATGAATTTTTTTAATTAGAAAAGTTAATTTATGGAATTTTTTTCTCCTCATATCAAACCATTTTACCTGTCTACCAAGACTACCAAGTTAGTCTTTATGAAAAGCATTACTTTCATTACATGATTTCCCAACTTAGAAATCTCAGTTGTTTCTATCGTTCACCAGAGCAACATTAAATTACTCCATCTGTTTTCTCTGAAGGTCAGGATTAGTCCTGTCCTAAAAAAAAACTAGAACTTTTTTTTTCTAATCATACTTAATAGTATTGAAAATCAAAATGTCAAGTTTGTAATTGTATCTTATTGAATTAAAATGACATTATACTTGATACCATGTACGGTGTTTTCATTTTTTTTTTCATCAGAAAAGACAAGGTATTTATTCATTCATGGGTTCTATTACAGTGTAATATATTAGCTGTTCCAGAAAGGATTTTCAAAGCCTAGGTAAGATTTATGTGACCCTGGCAGATCATTTATCTCTGGTTATAGCATTATTTTCCATATTTAGATCTGCAAAAGTAGTTCTATGAAGGCTGTTTCTTCTCCTTTCTTTACAGTGACCAAACTAGTGATGTAGTTTGATACACTGGTAGACTTTAAGCATAAATGGTAGGCTTCTCTTTGTTTCAGTTTGTATGGAACCTGTGAGGGCTCAGTGCTAGCAGCTTAAATGGTTGCTGGTCATTTTTCTTAGCTCTTAAAAATGGAAAGCCAGATTTGGTGGGATGTGCCTATAATCCCAGCTGTGTGGGAGGCTGAGGCAGGAGGATCATGAGCCCAGAAGTTGGAAATCAGCCTGGAAAACGTACTGATACCTCATCTCAAAAATAAAATAAAAACAGGAAGTCTTGTTCTTCTTGTGCTCAATTCTCAGAGTGAAAATGCTCGTTTGGCACTCTGCGAACATCCTCAGTGGACGCCTGTTGTGGTGATTCTGGGCCTCCTGCAGTGCAGCATACCCCCTGTTCTAAAAGCCGAGCTGCTGAAGACACTCGCTGCCTTTGGGAAGTCCTCTGAAATTGCAGCCTCCCTGTGGCAGTCGCTGGAATATACACAGGTACACTCACTGGAACACCCCTGTATGTGTTACTTGGAAAGTGAACTTGATAATTCCATAGACATCAAGACATTTGACTGCTCAGGACTTACACCACGAACTTCCCAGTTATGAAGTTAAGGTTGGGGGGCGAAGCATAGCATCAGAAACTATTTGGCCTGGGTTTCTGTCTGGTTGTAGTTGACAGCCTCACGAGGTTACCAGAGACTGAGCGGTTCTTCAGATAACTCTTAGGATCATATTTTCCAACGTCCATAAGATATTTCTAAATGGACAGAATTTTTCAACCCTTAATACAAGCTTTCAGAAGTCATTTATACTCATTAAATGTGAGAAGTGTCTGTTTTTCTTTTCTGCTCCTTTTTTCCTTTGCCTGTCTTGTCCAAACAGGGAATGAAATAGCTATAAAGCTGTGTGTCATCATGGGGGTTGTTTTCCATTAAAGGGTGGTTACAACTGTTTGCCAAGTTTGCACAGAAATTTTAACAGCAGTCAGAGGACTCTGTTGGTGGCCATGAAGGCTCATTGACAGGACCACAAGCTTTGAGAATGGGAAAATATGGAAAGTGGGCATATGATAGTGGGGTTCTTTGACTACGTCAAACTTAGGGAATGTGTGTATGCTGACCTGGCAGGGGAATGTATGGGTTGCATACTGTTTGGGCTCTAAATGAATTTTTTCTCTCTAAATGTAAGCTGTTGGAATTTTTGTATCAAGGGTAGTTACTTCTGGGTGATGAAGTGAAAAGGGAAATGAGGATACACTTTATAGAAGTACCTCTGGTAAAATGATCAGGTGGAATGTGTGTCTGTTTTATAAGCAATGTGACATAGGGGAGCCTGTGATTCTAAGTTGTTCACAGAAGCAACCATTTCAAAGTAGCAGTGTTGTAGATTATTTTCTAACATGTATCCTGAAGATACCAATGATACCTTATAAAGCAGTTAATGCAGTTGGTGTGTGAGAGGCTGAGCCACTTTGGGCTTACTGCTGATACTTCCCGTTTTGATTCAAGAATGTACCAGGACTTAGCACTGTCCTCCATGCACATTGCTTCTTTAGCCCTGAAATGAAATGTAATTGGGTCCTTAGAGCAAGCGCTATTGCTTTTTATAGGATTCTACCTAACAGTGCACTCTTCTCATTTGAGGAGAGTGAAGTATGATGAATAAGTATAATTTATGGCATATAGTCTGGCCCTGTAAGGAGGATAGGACAGAACATTTCGGAACTTCTTTTCACTCTCAAAAATCTATTCTTAGTGAAGTTCACTTGTTGGTTTAAAAAAGGCTGGTTATAAACAGAACTGTGTCTTGAACACTGGTGAGATTTCATCTAGTAAATCCTTTTAAAGATTCATTCTTAGAAAATCTGAGAGAAATTTTACTGAAAAAAAGATCTGGAGTGCTCTTAGAAATTCTGTTTTTTACATCATACAAAATTGAAAACTCTGAATTGCTGTTGAAAGGTCATCAGGGACTCCTCAGCCGTCATTTCTGTTGGCCCTTTGAGAAGTGTGGGTGAGGTAAATGACTGTTGCATTGCATAGCCGCTGCTGCCCATTGACAAATGCAGAATGCTCCTGACATCTGCTTCTTATTGTTTCAAGATACTACAGACCGTCAGAGTTCCAAGCCAGAGGCAAGCTATTGGTATCGAGGTAAAGTTTTCCTTTTAATTTTAAATGCTATATTCAGTCATACATGTATCAATAAAAAGACTCTGAAAAATTATTCTTACTCTATTAAGTTTCTTTAACTTTCAAATTTAGTATGTTTACATTTGGAGAGTTTTCAGATCATTGTTGAAAGGGAGATGAAACTCTTAATGAAAGGAATCAAAATATTTAATGTTTCAAAATTGGAAAAGGATGTTGGGTGGCAGTCATCCAAACTCTTACAGTCTTGTTTTGAACTCAGTTAATTAGGTCACTTGAGTCAGCTTGATGTGACAATTTTACTTTTTGTTCTCAGTCTTTTCTAAAGACATGTTTAAGATTTCTCTTTAATTCAAGGTTGCGCTAATATGTGGAATTTGTAATTATTCCATCTGACTCATCTGCATTGATATTATACTTTCGTGTCTCTCAATGAAAAGTAGTAATACCTGTTCTGACTTTAGTGTGATGTAGCACGTTAGTAAATTAATGTCTGCAAAATGCTCTGTACATCATAGCTGATAGTTTGATATTACCATTTTTTTTCTTTGAAGGTTGAACTAAATGAAATAGAATCACGGTGTGAAGAATACCCACTGACTCGGGCCTTTTGCCAGCTTATTAGTACCCTGGTGGAAAGCTCATTTCCTTCCAATTTGGGCGCTGGGCTACGGCCCCCTGGCTTTGACCCATATTTGCAGTTCCTTAGAGATTCTGTGTTTCTCCGATTCCGCACAAGAGCTTACCGGAGAGCAGCTGAAAAGGTTATGTTCAGAGAAACTTTTTTCTCCATATTAATTTACTGTTGCTTTTTCTTTTATTCATGGAATAAAGGACTATAAATTCATTTTAGTTTTCAAAGTGAGTAAAAAGTCATAGTCTTAATTCTGAACATTCTGTGGTTGGGATAATTTATGTACGTTAAAAATAAATTTGGGGGGCCGGTGAGATGGCTCAGCGGCTTAAGCGCCTGCCCGGCAAGCGCGAGGGCCCGAGTTCGACTCCCAGAACCCACATACGAAAAAGGGGCCGGTGATATCGCTCAGCGGCACGGGCGCCTACTGGCGCGCGAGGTCCTGAGGTCGACCCCCCGGTACCCACAAAAAAAAAAAAAAAAAAAAAAAAATTTGGGCATTACCATCAAAGCACCAGCATTTTAGTGGCTGGTTATGTAATTAATAAAAGTTCGTAGTCATTTAGATCCTTAACTGAACAAATTTTGACTAAAATTGGACCAAAAATATTATGCCTTTGTTGGAAACACACTGCTATCCCTTGTCGGTGTGATTTAGGTTAGGAATTGAAATAAGTTGAGGCTTGCACTCCAGTTTCTGTCTGTTAGCATTCCCAGGTTGTGGTGTGTTGGTGTAAGGGAAGGAGTGTTGTGAACCCTTAGGTGTGTCTGCCAGAGATGCAGCTCAGGGAGCACTGACATGCCATATTGGGGCTAATTGCCAGATACCACCAAGCTCATCATATAGTTCGATGTGCCTATTCCAGTATTACTTGGAGGCAGGTACTATTAATATTCCCATTTTGCAGATGGAGGCTTAGCAAAGTTAAGGAGCTTGCCTAAGGTCCAGGACTAGGATTTGAACCTAGGTCTCTGATTCCAGAACCAAGCTCATAACCGCTAAGCTATGTAAGAGACCCTTCAGGTTCTGATGTTAGTTACTTCAGTCTATAACACTGCTTATTACCTCGCAGAATATCCTTGGGTGTGTCTTGTAGGAACACTTCTGCTTTATTATTATAGTTGGCTGTTTTTGAACTCCTTGGGTTTTTATTATTGTAGTATTAGTGATTATAAAAATAACTTAGTTCAGGCTAATTTGGGGCAATTTGGAAAATATAGAATAATAAGAGATTACATCACCCATAACCTTGCTGGCAAAAGAAGGATAATTACTTCTAGTCTACTTAATGTGCATGTATAATAATACTTGACATAGCTTTATTACTTTGTATTCTTTTTTTATTATTTAACATGATGAAGATTTTTTCATGCCAGTAAAGATTCTTTGAAAAGTCTTTGTATCTAGCTTCAGTGGTCTTAGAGTGTTTCTAGCTTTAGTGGTCATAGATTGTTTCACAAATAACTGAAGTTCATTTTTTGTCAGTTGCTTTTATAATTTTTGTTCCCTTGTAAAGATAGATACTGAGAGAAAACATTTTATTTAAGATCTAAAAGTACCTCGTTAACATAAATTTCCTAATCTGATAAAAATAACAGCAACTGTGCCTAATTAATAAAAGTTATTTCAGATAATGCCTAGTGATACGAATAAGTAGTGAATGTTGATCATTGCAGTCCCTTTGACAAAATGCGTGGACACGTCTTCGTACTTTTTAAAAATGTCTTTTCTGCTTTTTCTTGAAAAGGTCATTATGACCTAAGTGTGTAGAGCTTTAGTCAGCCATGATCTTTCCAGATGTCTTATTTTTTGCCCAGCCATAGCTACACTTCAAGTTCTGCTGCCTTCTCAGGCTGCCATTGATTTCAGTTCCTTGCTCCCGTATTTACCCTAAAAAATTTCCCTCACATTTTAGAATTTATTTTATTTGAAAATCTTCTTGAGTTTAACTTACATATTTTAGGGCAGTGGCTTTTCACAAAAACAGGCTTTGGATTGAGATAAATATTGAGTGTTAGCCAGGCATGGTGGCACACACCTGTAATCCCAGCACTCAGGAGGCTGAGGCAGGAGGGTGGCTGTGAGTTTGAGGCCACCCTGGTCTACATAACCAGACCCTGTCTCAAAAAAACAAAACAAACAAAAAACCCAAAACAAAACAAAATATTGTTAGAGGTAGTGTGTATGTTTGTCAATCCTAAAGTCCATTATTATGTCACAATACACCATTCCTTGAAAATTTTGAAAAATACAAAAAGTAAATAATTTCAAAATAATAATAAAAAGGTACTCTTTTTTTTAATTTTATTTTTTATTTTTTGTGGGTACCGGGGGGATCGACCTCAGGACCTCGCGTGCCAACAGGCACCCGTGCCGCTGAGCGATGTCACCGGCCCCTTTTTCGTATGTGGGATCCGGGAGTCGAACTCGGGTCCTCGCACTTGCAAGGCAGGCGCTTATGCCGCTGAGCCATCTCACCGGCCCCTTTAATAAAAAGGTACTCTTAAGTCCTATTATACAACCTGGACTCTGACAAAATTATGTGTGGTGGAAATAATGATTCTAAATAGTAATTTAAAAAACCAACCTGTATACAGTGAATAAAACTAGTCTTATTACATTTTATGGATTTATTTGATTTGATTTGATTCTTTTGAATCCCAAAACGAGACCTCCAGTTCTGAGCCTCTCTGGAGTCTGCTAACTGCTTACTGAATACTTCCTGCCTGCTGCACTCAAAGTACAATCCCTTACCTCTCCCCCGACACATGCTGCTCCTCTGTGCTCAGGCTGTCCTTTCCCAAGCCCTTCTGTCTCACTTTCTCCTGTTTCACAAGCCAGTCACTTAGCGGTTCCACCGTTTCCAGTCTTTATTTATTTATTTATGTTTTTTGAGACAGGGTCTTGCTCTGTAGTTCAGGCTGGCCTTGAACTCACTATGTAGCCCAGGCTGGCCTCGAACTCACGGCAGTCCTCCTGCCTCAACCTTCTGAGTGCTGGGATTACAGACTTGCACATTTCCAGTCTTGTAGTTTGACTTTTCCACTCCTTCCTTCCATATCCGGTCTGTTTTAGCTACCTTTCTAAAGCCTTCCAAAGGCTGTGTCCTCTCCAGCTATAATCTAGTCCAGAGTTTATATGATCATTTTATTGATTTTTAAAGCAGAGTTTAATTTTACTGTATGTACAACCAACCATAAATTTGTCCTATTGGTACATAGCTTTTAAATTCATTTCTTTTTTTTTTTTTTTTTTTTTTTTTTTTTGGTGGGTACCGGGGGGTCGACCTCAGGACCTCGCGCGCCAGCAGGCGCCCGTGCCGCTGAGCGATATCACCGGCCCCTTTTTCGTATGTGGGATCCGGGAGTCGAACTCGGGCCCTTGCGCTTGCCGGGCAGGCGCTTAAGCCACTGAGCCATCTCACCGGCCCTTAAATTCATTTCTAACAAGGAGGTGGTAACGGGGTTATTTGGGGCAAGCGTATGAGCGATTGTATCCTTGACCACTTGTGACTGTTGGCATGGGATGAAGCCTTGCTCTAAGAGTGAGATACCTGAGCTTGACTTCAGCTTGTTTGCAGCCAAGCTGTAGGGTCTTGTCTTGGGTCATTCAGTCACTGCTCTGAGCTTTATTTCTGAAATTACAAGGACTAGCTGAGATGATTTCTCCGATCCTTTCCAGCTGAGATTCTTAGGAGTGTGAAATATTTGACCCTTCAAGAAATCTGATGTTATTTAATTATAGGCTGAATATGACTAGGTACTAAATGCTTTAGATTTGTTAATGAACCCAAGCTGCTTCTATAGGAATGTTTCTTTTTTGCTTGTTTGTTTGTTTGTTTGTTTGAGACAGGTTCTTGCCATGTAGTCCATGGCTGACCTTGAGCTTACTATGTAACCCAGGCTGATCTCAAGCTTGTGATCCTCCTGCCTCGGCCTCCTGAGTGTCGAGATAACAGGCGTGTACCACCATGCCTGATTTAGAAATTTTTCTTAAAAAAATATTTTACGTGGAAAATGAGCTAATACATTATCCTTCAGCAACCTATAGCAATATGATTTAGGCCTTCTCTATTACTTTATATGAGTTAAGAGACTAGGGACTTTACTCATTTTCTGGAGGAAAAAATAGGAATTCAAAGTATAGTGAGGTTACTACCTTCGACTATTTGTTGTTACTGAAATACTCATTTCTTTCTGTAGTGGGAAGTTGCTGAGGTTGTTTTGGAGGTGTTTTATAAACTACTCAGAGATTATGAGCCTCAGCTTGAAGATTTTGTAGACCAATTTGTGGAGCTACAAGGTAATTTATTTCTGTAGCTTTTCAGATACGATGTCAGCTATTTATGAAGCTGTTGTTAATTTATTAATTACATTTTGTATAAAATTTATACTTATAAGTTAAACTAGAATTTAATCTTTAATTTCACTGTTTTAATCATTTTAATGTTCTGTTTGAGAGAAAATAAAATTTTACTGATGGAAGATCAAGAGCATTGCATTATAGGTTCTCCAGTGAGTTCACCTATAAAGGTGACTCACTGCTCTGTGCAGAAGAGAATTGCTGCTCTGTGAGGCTGGTGTCACCACCTCCAAATTGAAACTTGCTTTCCTCTATTTAGAGCCCATTGAATTTATAAATATACATGTCATTGAAATCAGAGGTGTGGCAGTTTACTAATGCACCATCTTCTGGACCTCATTATGTTCTGTTTAGGAGAAGAAATCATGGCCTACAAGCCACCTGGCTTCAGTCTGATGTATCATCTTCTAAACGAGTCGCCAATGCTGGAACTTGCTCTTAGTCTGCTGGAAGAAGGAGTGAAGCAGCTTGATACCTATGCCCCTTTTCCTGGTATGTGACTCTAAGACTTCAGTTTTGTTATTTTCATCTTTTGTAAACCGAGTTTGAAATAGATGATCTCTGAAATTCGTTTTCACTGTAAACTTCTCTGTGTCCACAGTGGTATTTCCAGTGTCATTTAAAGGAGTGCATTTTAAGTGAAAACAGAATAAAATATAGACTCTCACTGTAACTGAATCTCACTGGAGGGCCTTTAAAATTTTTTTTATTAGTCCATGTTTGCAGTGCATAATGACTACAGTCACTGTGCAGAGTTGGGGCTTGTACATGACACATCTTTTGTTTTTACTTCCTCTCCCCTCTCTCCATCTCTTGGTTCCCTTCCCATTTGCGAAAGATCTACCTTCCTATTTCTTATTATGTATCTTGTATTCTGCTCTCTTTATTATTTATACTTTTGGGTTTCTCATATAAGAGAAACTGATATCTAAGCTCATGTGTCTGATTTATTTCACTTAACATTGTGGTCTTAGTTACTTTTCTTGTTGCTGAGACAAAATACCTGATACCCAAAGTTAAAGTAGGAAAGGTTTATTTAGCTCACAGTTTGTAGAGGTTTCAGTCCATAGTCAGGTGGCTTCATGGCAGAGGGTCATTGCAGAGGAAAAACAGTTCATGGCAAAGCAGGGCAGGCAGAAGGCAGCAAGCGACAAGCAGTGACCTCTTTCTATCCCTTATATTCCATCCAGGCTATCTGCTCTTAGGGTGGGTAGCACTCACACCCAAGGTGGAGCATCCTTAATCCTACCCAGAACTGCCAAACCAATCAGTGGATTAATTTAGCAATCACACACGCTTAATCCCATCATCACACACTCTAGATCTAGCCACCGCTGAAAAGCCCCACCTATGACTGCATGAGGCTTTGGGGGCACATCTAGATACAAGCCATAATAGGTCTCAAGGTGCACTCACTTTCCTACAAATGACTGATATTTATCCTTTATGGCAGAGTGGTAGGCCATGATGTGTCAATACCACATTTTCTTTATCCATTCATCTGCTGATGGACATATAGGCTGCTTCCAAGATTTAGCTATTATGAGTTCTGCGGCTATAAACATATATATATATCAATGTAATATGTATGTATCATATGCATGTGTCACTGTAGTATGATGTCTTTAACTCTTGGGAAGCAGGGTTTTATAGGTAATTAAAATTATCTTTGGTATCACTTTTCCCCTTCTAATATGTCTAACTTTTTTTTTTTTTTTTTTTTTTGTGTGGGTACCAGGGGGTCGACCTCAGGACCTCGCACGCCAGTAGGCGCCCGTGCCGCTGAGCGATATCACCGGCCCCTTTTTCGTATGTGGGTTCCGGGAGTCGAACTCGGGCCCTCGCGCTTGCCAGGCAGGCGCTTAAGCCGCTGAGCCATCTCACCGGCCCCCATGTCTAACTTTTTAGATGTGAAGTTCTTTTTGTTTTCCCCATAATACCTGTAAAAGCACTTACTATAGTGCTTGCACAGTATTCAATGAATTTAATATTATTATCATTAATATTTATAGAGTACTCAGTTTCCATTTGACTCTTGAAAGCATGTTGTGTGTATGAATACATTTAATCTCAGGAGGCCTTATGTGCAAGGCCTTATTTCCATTTAACAAATAAGGAAACTGATGCAGAAAGGTTATGCTGACTTTTATGCAGCAAACGTGAGAACTGGGCTTGGGACCTAGGCCGCTGGATTCCAGAGCCCATGCTTTGTAGAGCTGTGCTGTATTGTCTGTTTAATGTAGCTGTGATCTCAAAGAGAAAAGACGGACTCTGAACATAGCAATTATGACTGTAATCAGAGTTCACAGGTAAGAAACCATGGAAAGAATTAGGTCAAAGCTTTAAATTGGAAAGATGAGATTATAGGTGAGCTTGTCTGTATTTTCTGCTTTTTTGTTTTCTGCAGTAATTATGTCTTACCCAAAATCAGTTTCTTAACCTTGACACTATTGACAGTTTGGCCAAACCATTCTTAGTTGCAATACTGTCCAGTGTGTTTTAGGCTTCTGTCCATTAGATGCCAGTTGTACTTCCCCAGTTAGGACAGATGTGTTCAGACACTGTCAGATGTTCTCTGGGGCCACGTCCCCTCAGTGTGAGAAGCACTGCTTTAAAGGATCAGGGAAAAGATAAGGGAAGCTATTCCATGAAAGTAACCTGGGTCACAGAATAACCATGGTTTACCTAGTTGTGTAATGGCAAGCAAAAACACCGAAACGACACCCAGGATTTAGAGGCAGATTTATTTACGTTGGCGGGCATTGATTGGGATCACTCCCAGAATATCAGGCCCTGATCTCTGGTAGTCTAGGGCTTTTATGGGATAAGCAGGAAGTACAGAGGCAGAATGGCTTGTCAGTTGGGGATTGGTTTATACAATGTGCATCATAGTGACCAGCTGTGTATCACAGTGACCAGCTGTTTCTTTCTTTTTTTTTTTTTGTGGGTACTGGGGGTCGACCTCAGGACCTCGCGTGCCAGCAGGTGCCCATGCCGCTGAGCAATATCACCAGCCCTTTTCTCGTATGTGGGATCCGGGAGTCGAACTCGGGCCCTCGTGCTTGCAAGGCAGGCGTGTACGCCGCTGAGCCATCTCACCGGCCCCAGCTGTTTCTAAGAGACAGGAGCAACCTGATCTGGAGCAGGAACTTTTACCTGGGCAACTAAGAAACTGAAGCATACTGGTTGGGGGTGTGTACTTTCTGCTACAGTTGAACGGTTCTGTGAAGTTGCTGGTGAAAGTTTGAAAAATGAGGACCTTTTGAATCTAACATTTGTCCTTTATCTTATTTTCCTAAGTATTGACAGTGAGTTTCTAAGATTCACCTGGAAATTCCAAACTTCGTTTTTGGGTTATAGGGAAGAAGCACCTGGAGAAAGCAGTACAGCATTGCCTTGCACTTCTCAACCTTACTCTGCAGAAGGAAAATCTCTTTATGGATCTTCTAAGAGAAAGTCAGCTGGCTCTCATAGTTTCTCCCTTAGAGCAGCTGCTGCAGGGAATTAATCCCAGAACTAAGAAGGCAGACAATGTGGTAAACATTGCCAGGTAAGTGATATTTGCAGGTTAGAGAAATACAGTAATGAATTGAATCGGGCAGTCTAGCTTTGTGTTCTAAATCTTGTTGGATATCAAATGCGCCACTTATTATTTTTTAGCCCCCTTTGAATCTTGCATTCTCTGACTCCTTTGGTTTTAATAACTCTGAACTTAACAGTCTCATCTTGCTAATTTAATTTACTCTGTGGCCTAAAAATTTGTAAGTCTAAAATGACCAAATATTTTTTGTTTCCTCCTCTAGGGAAACTGGATGCTTGGAGGATAGTGTGTAGGAAGAAAATCTCTCTCTATCTCCCCCCTCTCTCTCCCCTCCCCCCTCTTCCCTCTCTCTCCCTCTCTTCCTCTCTCCCTGCCTCCTCCTCTCCCTCCCTCCCTGTCTCTCTTTCCTTTCCTCCCACCTCCCCTCCCTCCACATACACTAGCTTTCTGCCTGTTTGATGTTCATGGCTTGCTTCAGTTTAACATAGCGAGTCCTTGTGCATGTCTTGTGTCCACATCTTCCCTTTCTTGTGAGCTCACAGTTCTATTCTGTTAGGGCCTCCTTCATGACCTCATCATAACTATACTGGCTGCATATGCAAAAAACACCCTATTTCTGAACAAAGTCACAGGGAACTAAGATTTCAACATATGAATTTTGGAGGGACATGATTCAGGCTAAAGCTGACTGTTTCTAGCTAGAAGGGGACACTCTTTTCTAATTTATCTATGGTGCTGTATGGGCAGGGGAATAGTAAGAAGCCATGTCTGATCACATTGTTCCTCGATGTTTTCTTGTTCCAAAGATACCTGTATCATGGGAATACGAATCCAGAACTAGCTTTTGAAAGTGCCAAGATCCTCTGCTGTATCTCTTGCAACTCCAACATTCAGATAAAATTGGTTGGTGATTTCACACATGACCAGGTAACTAAGTTTGCTCCTGTTAGTTTTGGTGCATTCTGGCACAAGTGACAATATCCATGGAGGAATCATATTCTTGTTTCTGGAAGAATTCTTTAAGAGTAAATATATTTATAAAAGACGGGAAAACCTACTCATTGTTTAGCTGCGATTTGTCTTGGAAGCTCTCACCATTCACAGTAATACTACATATACACTATGCGTACTACAGTGTGTGGCTGTGTAGCCTATGGTATGGCTGCTACTCTGAGCACATTTAAAATGATTGAGTTTGTGGCTGCAAATTCTGCTTGCGTTCTGCTCCCCCACCTGTCAGTTGCTGCAGGCTTCTGTGGTTCTGAATGTGTCTCATCATCGTGAACGTCTCCTTCTGTGGCAGCCTGGTGAGCCACATCTGTGTTACTTCATGGGATACCACCCTGGAGAGTGTTTTTAAGTATTCCTCTTTTAATACTATTCATAATAGTTCTATTTTTGGTCACTGAATAGCTACAGTGGGAGAATCTGCTTCTTGCTTCCTCTATAAACATTTACTCACTGTGTCTTTGTGTGGGAAATCACTGCTTTAGCCAAAGGATTTTATTTGTGTCCTGTTGCATTGTGTCTTTTTTTTGTGTGTGTGTGTGTGTATGGGTACTGAGGGTCGACCTCAGGACCTTGCGTGCCAGCAGGCGCCCGTGCTCCTGAGTGATATCACCAGCCCTTTTTTTGTACATGGGTTCCGGGAGTCAAACTCGGGCCCTCGCGCTTGCCAGGCAGGTGCTTTTGCCGCCGAGCCATCTTACCAGCCCCTGCATAGTGTTTTAAAACAGAAGCTCTTCTGACACTTTGGGTGGGACAGATCTTCATTTTATGGGTAATTGTCCTTGATGCTGCAAGACCTTTGACATCACTAGGCCCCCTGCCACTACCTGTTAGGAGAACCTCTAGTTGTGACACCTCAGAATGGCCCCACATCTTTTTAGGTGCCTTCTAGGTGGTACCACCCACGTTGAGAACCACTGTTTATAGTAGGTATAACTGCCTAGTTGAGAACCACTGTTTATAGGGAGTCTAAATGTCTAATCAGTGGCTTTGGAATGGAGTTCATGATACCATGTGATAATCAGGGCATCCTGAAGACTCTTGGTTTTTCGACATTTATTTTCATATATATTATTACTGATCTTAACATCCTGCTTGCTTGCTTTTTTTTTTTTTTTTTTTTTTTTTTTTTTTTAATTTTTCAATTTTGAGACAGGGTCTTGCTAAGTTGCCCTGGCTATCTTTGAACATGCACTTGTGATAGCCCTGCCTTAGCCTTCCAGAGTGCTGGGGTTACAGAAATGTGCCACCATGACTGGTGGATCCTACTAGTTTCTGAGGGAGAAATTAGTAAACCTCGTGATAAGTAATATATTTCTAGGAAGAAGATAAAAATTTTATTATATACTTTGGTTATAATCTCATAACATTGAGTGGAGATACTATGAAACAAATTTAAATTTTAAAATATAATTTGATTCTTTTGGAAGAAAATTAAAGGAAGCAAGTTTTTTATATTTTTTTATTTTTTATTTATTTATTTTTTATGTGGGTATCAGGAGTCGAACTCAGGACCTTGCGCTTGCCAGCAGGTGCTTGTGCCGCTGAGCAATATCATCACTGGCCCTTTTTTTCCTTTATGTGGGTACCGGGAGTCGAACTTAGGACCTCGTGCTTGCCAGGCATACGCTTATACCACTGAGCCATATCACTGGCCCAGGAAGCAAGTTTTGAAAGCAATAAAGTTTTAAGTTTTTTGTTTCTTCATTTCTGTAGATACCTAACTTATAACAATTTAAGGTACTGAGTTTTCTATTTATTAAAAATATAATTAGAACCTAAATACTTGGAACAGCTTTGCCTTTTTTTTAAACAGACAAATGGATATAAGTATACTTTATTTATTATGCTTTCTGTAGTATTTAGAAGCTTTATATTAATTTATTATTTTTCTGTCTACCTGCATTTAGAGTGTAAGCCAGAAACTGATGGCTGGATTTGTGGAATGTTTGGATAATGAAGATGCAGAAGAATTTGTACGTCTGGAAGAGGGTATGCCTCAGATTAACAGCATGTTTTACTTTGTGTGTGTGTGTGTGTGTGTGTGTGTATAAATACAAATATAAATAAATATATATATATAAATATATACACATATATATAAATATATACACTTAATATAAAGAAAGCAAAAATAAATGTATATGGCTTTTAGGATTTTTCCTTTAAGAGATCAACCAATATAATGGCTAATGAAGTAAACTGGAATAAAGAAAACATAGAGGCTTGGAATACTCTTTTTTTTCCAGGACTGGGGTTTGAACCCAGGGCCTTCACACTGAGCTATATCTTCAGCCCTGTTTCTAGTGTTTGAGACTGGGCTGCAGCTTTGGACCCTCCTGCCACTGATCCCACAGTGCTAGGATTACAGGAATGTGCCACCACACTCAGCTGGAACGCATGTTTTATTTTTTTTTTTTCATGTTTTATATTTTTAAATTTGACTCATATGTTAACTTTGTATCGTTATGTAATTTTGTTTTGTGATTTCTACATTAAGGATCAGAGCTTGAAAAGAAATTAGCTGCAATTCGTCATGAAACAAGAATCCACATCTTGAATCTTCTCATAACCTCCCTGGAACGCAATCCACCCAACCTTGCTCTCTACTTGTTGGGCTTTGAATTGAAGAAACCTGTCAGTACCACTAACCTGCAAGATCCAGGTATAGACATAAGACACATGGGTATGTATTTATTTTCAAATTTGTGTACCTAAGTGGTCATTATTGAATTCTGGGCCCATAACATGAAAAGTAATGTATGGGTTAGTCTTTAGGACTTACATCAAGACTGAAGAAGTGGACCTTTAGACATTTGTCACTTTTCTGTATCAATAATTGAAAGAGTGGTTCAGTAGAACATATGTTTACAGAATTTGACTTCTTTTGTTTGTTTTGAGGTACCAGGGTTTGCATCAGGTCTTCACTCATGGAAGGCAGGTGCTTTACTATTGAGCAACTTCCCTCTGCCTTTGGGTGGTACTGGGGATTGAACCACAGGGTCTTTGCACTTTGCACTGAGTTATAACCCCAGCCCTTTTTAAAACAATTTTTTAATTTTGATATAGTGTGTTGCTTAGTTTCCTAGGCTGGGCTGAAACTTGTGATCTTCCTGCCTCAGCCTCCCTGAGTGCTGGGACAGCTGACATGAGCCACCATGCCTGATGGCTCCAGCCCTTTCTAAATTGTATTTTGAGACATAGAATCACTAAGTTGCCCAAGCTGGCCTCAACCTTGCAATCCTCTTGCCTCAGCGTGCCAGGTAGCTGGGATTAGAGGTACATGTCACCTACTCTAGAATTTGACCTTCATAAAGGCAGTCTAAGGTTTCTAAATGCAGAGATTCTACCAGAAATGATGAATTCCTTTTGGCTTTCATCTAGGAGTGCTAGGTTGCCCTCGGACATGCCTGCATGCCATCCTGAACATCTTGGAAAAAGGGACTGAAGGGAGAATGGGCCCAGCAGCAGCGCGAGAGTCTCCTCAGCTGGCAGAGCTATGTTACCAGGTAGGAGGACATGCTCTGTAGCATTGGGTAGAGGAGGCTGGGTCACACGCTCCGGTCCACTCACAGTATGCGAGTAGAGCCTGGGACTCGTCTTTCACTTATGGATAAAAATCCATAAAGCACAGACCCCAAGATCTTACAGACTTAAAGATCCTAATCACTTGAACAGAGAGGAAAATTAGATTCTTTTTTTTTTTTTTAAATGTGGGTACTGGGAGTTGACCTCAGGACCTCGCGCTTGCCAGCAGGTGCTTGTACCACTGAGAGATATCAGCGGCCCTTTTTTTCCTTTATGTGAGTACCAGGAGTTGAACTCAGGACCTCGCGCTTGCCGGGCAGGCGCTTATGCCGCTGAGCTATCTCACTGGCCCAAAAGTTAGATTCTTTTGATGGATTTTTACCGGGTAAAATAGAGAGTATACGAACTCTCTAATAGTAAGAACTCTCCAGATATATTTATAGTAGCTTTTCCTGGTGGTGAGAGTAGGACTTGTGAGTGTGTCTTTGGGTCCCATCTCTGCCGTGTGACAGCCAAAGTCACCTTGAGTGCGCTGTGTGACCTCCCCGAAGCTGAGCTTGCAGTCTGGGGAGTAGGCTGTTGTGAGACTTACAGGAGAATGTAAATGAAAGCACTGAGGACCGCGTCCACCTTGGGGTCCTATGTATGATGGTGGGAAGTCAGGTAGATGTAAAGCTGAAATTATACTGATGACTCACTCATGTTCATATCTCACTTCATTCATTGTACGTGTTTTAAGAACCAGACTTCCTAAGACAGGACTGAGAAGTGAGTCTAAGTACACACATTGACTCATGTTTTCATGGTGTCGTCATCAGCCTCTTAGTGACATGGAGACATTCCTTTGTTACTCTCTTTATTTTTAAACGTTTCCCTGTTTTCTTCAGTCCTCCAGTTTGTCCACATTCTTTCACTGTAAACACTACAGCTAGGTCTCCTGTGAGTCAGTTCCTTCCTCCTGGGGGAGCAAATGTGTACATTTTGACTCACTGCTACAGAATTTGGTAGTAAGCAGAAGTGATTGATAAGCTTAATCATCCAGCTAAAGCAGGTGTAATAAGTGAATGAAGCCAGGTTGGAGTCAACAAGGGAGGGAGAGGGCCAGCTGGCTGCCTAGCGAGAATGTGCCTTACTCCTCAGCTCCTGCTCATTTTTACCATTCCAGGATGTTTTGCCAGATTTCCTTTTTATTTATTAATTTTTAAGAAAGGTAGAAACCTAAATTTTTGTGAAATTTTTTCCAATTTTGGGGACATCGTACTATCCAAACAGAACATTTCACCAACAGTCTACCAGCTTATGACATATGCTCTGTGATGCTGCTGCTCCCAATAGGCCTGGGATTAGCATCATTAGCATGTCCTCTTGGAAGTTTATAGTAGTGCAGAATCTCAGGCCTCATGTTCGACCTAAGTCAGAATGTGTATTTTTACAAGAAACACCTTCCATTTTTAATGAAAGCTATTTCATTCACCTGTAGGTTTATACCTTACCTGACTTCAGAAACAAACTTAAACCTGTAAAATGAGCTTGTTAGCTGGGTGTGATGGCACACATCTCTAATCCCAGCCCTCAGGAGGCTGAGGAAGGAGGGTCACTGCGAGTTCAAGGCCAGCCTGAACTATATAGAGAGACCAAAAACAAAATACAGAAGAGCGTGTTAGTTTAAGAAAACCTGATTGTACCAAAGGGAAATAATTTGAGGCTTCTTGATATCATCCTGTAATAGAAAGTTTTCTAGGTGAAGAAGTTGAGGCTAAGCTTTGTGCTTTTGCTTCCTTTCTTTAAGGTTGGAGATTTTTCCCCTCTCAGAAACTAGGAGGAGTCCTATTGGATACACATTAGTAGAATGCCTGTGCTTTTTAATCCAAGTATTTCTTCTCTGTGTTTTGTTAACTTGGCATCTCATGCACTTAACTGATTTGTGTTTTGTTTTGAGAAGTTCGGTATTGGCCTTTTATTTTTAGAATATGAAAACAGTATCACAGCTCTGTGAAGACAACTGCGTCTGCAGCAGAGCTGTTTACTTTTCCCCATGTGTTCCTTTTTTGTCTTTTCCTTGTGCTTACTTAGTTGCATATAGTACACATATGATTTTGTCTTTTTGGCCCCTCTGTATAAACTTCCAATGCTGCCTCAATGTAAATGATTTTAGGTGGTTTCTATTTTATTGCTCTGCTGTAGTGAGCATCTTCTGTTGCCTTTTGTCATTTTATCTTTTTTTAAGAATATATTTTCAGAAACGAGTGTATAGTCAGTCTTCATTCACAGTAGTTATGTTTTATAGAGTTGTTGTGAACATTGAATTGACAAATCCTGAAGTATTGCTCCTAGAGCAAATATAGGGTTAGATTCCTGCAAGCTTCTCTTCACTGATGACTCCATAACTTTGTTATATGTGTATTTCTGTTTAAAAAACACCTTATATAGTATATAGTGTTGATTCATAAACATTGAGATCAGGCCTAACAACATTGTAACTAAGGCCTGTATGAAATTTATCTAACATACATGTTTTCTCTGAAAGGCACATCATATCATTCTTGTGCTTAGGAACACTACATGCCACTTCACAGCTACTTGGGACTGTTTCAAACAGCAAAATCACTAATAATCACTAATAAAAAGCACAAAAATAGTCAAAATATGCTCAAAAGACCATGCTAAAAATTTTGCAGTTGAGAGCTGGAGTAAAGAGGCAGAGTGTTGTTTTAATTGCGTGTGAGTTGAGTGACTGAAAGTTTTCACTGCTTTGCCTGTCCATGTGAATGACTGCAAAAGCACTGTAAGCATGATTTAGGGGTCACAAATTTTAGCACATAGGCATATTCACGTGTATGGAACCTCTAAATAAAGAGCATGGATTATGTTGGGTCAAAAGATACTAACAGTTTTATGACTTCAAGTTCTAACTCACAAATAACCATATCAGTCACAGTAATAGAGGAGCCTTAAAAGCCCGCCACTTAGAAAGCATTTAGTAAATAATTTATAAAGTTATTCACTCATGAATGAAAATTTCGACCGCCACTTAGCCAAATACTGAGATTTGCATTTTACAACTAGAAATTTTGCTGATATACATGTAATATGGCACCTGCCCTATTACTACCTTATTTTTTTTTATTTTAAAATTTTTTTGATGCTGGAAATCAAACCCAGAGTCTCTTGCATGCTAGGCAAGTACTGTACCATCATGCTTAACCTCCAGCCTGTTTTTAATTTTGTAGGAACTGAAGTCTCTCTTTGTTGCACAGACTAGCGTGGAACTCCTGGAGTCACGCAGTCCTCTTGCCTCAGCTTCCTGAGTAGTGGGTCTATAGATGCACACCTTGATGCCCAGCTTAAGTATTGTGTATTGCTGAAGAAAGATGGACATTTTTCTTTGATTAGGAGCTACTTTTTTTTACATAAAATTTTTTGCCATTTTTTATTTAGACCTTTCTGATATTCATATATGCAGCCATTTTTTACGTTTGATATAAAAGCTTTTTTCTCCAAATCTGTTGTTTTCTGTTGACTTTTTATTTAGAGTTTGTATTTCTTACATGGTTGAATTTGTAGATCTTTGTAGTTTTAGCAGTTGCTTCAATTCTGATAAGTTTATTACCTTTCTAAGACTGAGATGAAATAACTGGTTCTCAGAAGTCACTACCAAGTAGTTTTCCTACTAATAATGGCTAAGACACTAAAGCTTGTTAATTAACTACACGTGCATGTATTAATAAATGTATTTAGAGTGATATTGAGATTATTCCTATGTCACTGTCACTTTTAATTGTGCGTCAGTATATATCTTGAACGGAGGATGCCAAGGACTGTTTGTAATCTGAGCTGAAGTTTTGTACATATGTTTATCTGTTTCACTTGAGTTGTTGATGCATCTTAATTTTCTGTATAAGTAGCTCTAAGTCATATTCTGTTATCTTAAAATGAATAGCACAAAAAACTGATTTAGAAATTTCTTCTTTAAAAAAATTTTTATTACTGGTACGTGTTTGCAGTACATAATGATTACATTCCTCACGGGGAGTCGGTGCATGGGCACAACACATCTCAATTCCTTTTCCTCCCCTTCCCTTTTGTAATCTCCTCTTACTCCATTAGGTGATATATCAGCTGTGTGCATGCTCTGATACTTCTGGTCCTACTATGAGGTACTTAAGAACCAGCCAGGATTTCTTATTTTCTCAGTTGCAGCATTTGCCTTTCTCTAACAAAGGTAGGTCATTATTTTCCCATATTATTCCAAATTGAATATTCCTTATCTGAAATACTTGGTGCCAAAAGTGTTTCCAATTTCGACTCTTCTGATTTTGGAATATTTGCACATACATAATGAGATATAGTACCTTGGGAATGGGACCCAAGTCTAAACATGAAATTCATTTATGTTAATGTATACCTTACACACATAGCCTAAAGGTCATTTTACACAGTATTTTTCAGGGTATCTGCATTTTGACTGCAAATATAAAAATAATACTAGATTTAAAAAATATTGTATAAGTCACTCTTAGTGCTAATTTTATGTTAAATCAAATATCTTTAATTATCTTAAGAGATATCATTGCAAGGCATGGTCACACATGCTTGTAATTCTAGCACTTGGGAGGCTGAGGCAGGAGGATCGCAAATTTGAGGCCAGTTTGGGCTGCATAGCAACAGCCTATCTTAAAAAACCAAAAGAAGAAAAGACAGATAGCATAAAATTATGCAGCATGGGTGTAATTTCTTCTAAGTATGTGTTTTGTACACTCAAAATCAACCTTATGATAGTTTTTAATGAGTTATGTATTTGAAACCTTTTAAAAACAAAATATTAACATATATTAATGTCAAATTATGGAATACTCAAGATTTTTATGGAATTATCCTTGTAATAAAAACTGATTCTTTTGTTCATCATTTTGCCTTAGCTCATCTTTCATGGACACATACTAGCTTATTTTTCTGCTTTGTATCTTTTTTCTTTCGTAATTTTACAGAGTGACAAATTACGATGTTGCCAAGTTCTGTAAATTATTGACAGTCACATGGGAAAGTATCTGATGAATTTTGGAATTTAGATCTGTTCTGATCTTGTGTTATTACTCTGAGCAATGAAATTTATATGTTTAAATTCCAGAATATGAAATCTCTATGCTGAATCAAATGTCATGGCTTATGAAAACTGCCTCAATAGAACTCAGAGTGACTTCTCTAAATCGTCAGCGGTCACATACCCAGAAGCTCCTCCACCTCCTACTGGATGACATGCCAGCGAGACCATATTCAGGTGAACACTCACATTGCCTGCACCGTGCTGGGACTGGTCTTTGTTAGTTCCAGTACAAATCTGAATCTTATGCAGAGAATGTGGTTAGAGACCAAGTTAGTTCTTCTCACCTTTGGAATGTTTTCCCTTAAAATTTAAAAATCATCCCATGGTTATTAATTTGGTTTTAAGAATCCGTAATACAAACTGCTTAGTGGAATTTGTCACACTGAGCCAACATGACCCAAGCTATTTCAGTATGCATGATATATGCAAATTAAACCTAAGTTTTTGTATCATCTATTTTGCATGATTGGGTCTTGCCAGTTTTGTGATGCTGGGGATCGAACCCAGGTCCTTGTGCATGCAAGGCAAGAACTCTACCACTGAGCCACATCCCCAGCCCCTGTCTTGGCAGTTTTGAAATGCTGATATCCTTTTTAAAATTTTGAATGGTTCCCATGAAGATGGAAAGAATTAGATAAATGCTGGTAGTGAGTTTTCATCAATCTTTGCATTTTAGTTATGCATTTGCAAAGGGCTCTTTGACCTAGAAACAGTGACCTAGAAATAAAATACATTGTTTTAATTTTTAAATAAATGTAGTTTTGTGTGTGTTCTTCACTTCTTCTATTATTTCTGCTCCACCAGATGGGGAAGGAGGAATGGAAGATGAAAATAGGTCTGTCTCTGGGTTCCTTCATGTTGACACTAGCACAAAAGGTAAAAGTTTGTTTTTGCAATAAATTTATTTTATAGACATCTTCAATCACTTAAAACTTAAAGAGATTACTGTGCCCTTTCTGCAAAACTGGTATAGAAATGCTATGTAAAGGATTATCATGCACAAGCATTTTTTAATAACTAGGATTATAAGATGGTAGGAAAATATTTTGTAAGTGGATATACCAGAAATAAAATCAGATTTACACTGCAGCATGGTCGTCATTTTCTGAACACAACAAAATCTTTGAGTTGAGTATGAAGGTTTGTTCTTCAGTGCCCCGTGTACAAATAGTTTACTTCTTATTATTTTTAGTACGTCGAAAAATTCTAAGTATTCTTGACTCGATTGACTTCAGTCAAGAGATCCCTGAGCCTTTGCAGTTGGATTTTTTTGATCGGAATCAGATTGAGCAAGTTATTGCAAACTGTGAACATAAGAATTTATGGGGACAGACAGTCTGCAATGTCAAGGTGAGGATTGCTTTTAAAGTATCTGCTTTATCAAGTGGTTCATACATTGAACACCAGAAAAAAAAAAAGGGTTTTTTTCTGTTCCCAGATAGAAATTTTAGTTACTAACTTTTGGACTGAGGTTTTTGTCAAATAGCCAGAAATTAAAACTTAATAGTCCACACTAACCTCTTTAAAAGGTTCTCATCTTCCTCATCTTCCTTTAATAGTTATCCCACCCAGCTAGAAATGTGGAGTGCTTTTAACTACTTAATTCTTAACCAAGTAAAAGGTAATGGTCTCACCAGAAGGACAAAGATATCCTAGGCATTACCTGCTACAGAGGCTCTTTGGTACCACTCTTTGGGATGTGAGGGATACTTAGTATTTTATCTGGAAGGTCGACAGTGCCATTGTTAGATTGCTGTATAAAAAGATTCTGAGACTTTTCCCTTCAGGGCAGTTTATAGTGCTTTTTAGGTGTTACTATTCTACCATATCTGAAACAGCCTTATTTTTCTCTTTTTCCCTAATTGTGTAGCTTCTTCATAGAGTTTTGGTGGCTGAAGTAAATGCTCTTCAGGGTATGGCAGCCATAGGACAGAGACCTCTACTCATGGAGGTAAGCTTTACTGAATATATGTTAGTGTTTGTCCTTTTAACTACTTAGACTACTTACTTGCTGGTTCAAAGACAAAACTATAAATAGACCTGTAGTTCATTAATTAGTGAACTTTTTAAACATTAAACTTTTATGGAATTGCTCATTTTAGATGTTATAATTTTTTTGTGTATGTGTGTGGGTACCGGGGGTCGAACTCAGGACCTTGCGCGCCAGCAGGCGCCCGTGCCGCTGAGCAATATCACCAGCCCTTTTTTCGTATGTGGGTACTAGGAGTCGAACTCAGGACCTTGCGATTGCCAGGCAGGCGCTTATGCCGCTGAGCTATCTCACCGGCCCCAGATGTTATAATTTTTATAAACTAAATTGAGTTTAATGCCTGGTATGCCAAAATAAATAACTTCTGTTATGCTAGTTAGGGATTTAGAGTCCAGGTGTTTCTCTTTCTTTGAAAGAGTGAATTTTCACTGCATGTGGGGAGTTGTGAGTAAGAGGTCAAATGGGAAGAATCACACCCATGGAAACATAGCTGGCCAGGCCATGTAAGAAGCAAGGAAATAGACATCTAAGGGGAACAAGCCCTTAAACTTTGTCTTTGGGCGGTTAGAGTTAAGTATAAGTAGGTGGTTGCCAAGAGAAAGGAGTACAAGATAGATGTCCATCTGTGCTACCTCTGTCCCTTGCGTTAAATACACACAAGCTGGGTGTGGTGGTGCACACCTGTAACCCTAGCATTAGGGAAGCTGAGACAGGAGGATCGCCATGAGTTCAAGGCTGGCCTCAACTGCATAGCGAGATGCTGTCTCAAAAAACAACTAAAACCAAAATACATACACACACACACACAGCTTGTATGTTTTATATCTTTGTTTTTATAGCCATGGCTTCCAAACTAACATATAGAGGTATCTGCTACCCAGCATGCATGTGATAAGTTTTCAAATAAATGTTTTCTGAATATCTGAAGTGTTAAGAAGTAAGAACCTATGGATAACAGACATTATTTTACCTGTATTTGTTAACTTTGCATTTCCATTTCTGGGGCTTTAGGAAATTAGTACTATTCTGCAGTATGTGGTGGGAAGAAACAAATTGTTGCAGTGCCTGCATGCGAAGCGGCATGTCCTGGAGTCATGGAGGCAGTTGGTGGAAATCATCCTGACAGCTTGTCCCCAGGACCTCATTCAGGCCGAGGACCGACAGCTGATTATTCGTGATATTTTACAAGATGTACATGATAAGGTGACGTAGTTCCTAACATACTTTACACTGCTGAACAAATATGTATTGCATATATATAATTTGAACATATTTTGGCCCCCTAATTTTTTTCCATTCTAGATTGGAAGTAAAATAGAGTTGTGTAATGCCACTCTTCAGGCATTCCTGGAGAGAAGTATTAGTCTGTAGAGTAGGGGCTCTCAGAGTGTGTGGATCAGAGTTATCTAGGTAGCTTTGTAAAATATCCATTGACTGATCTCACCCCAGACCTAACTGAGAATGGTGTGTGAATATCAGAAAACAAAGCTTCCCTGTCAGTTCAGATGGGAATCTCTTCTGGTTAAGAACACCTGTTACCCAGCATCACATTTATATTTCTCCCTTATATATTAGCCTTGTTTCTTTGAACAGGTCTTACGTTCCATACTGATAATGTAGTAGTTGGAAAGCTAAATGTATACACCACTTATTGCTATCCTGGCTGGGCACAGTATACTCACTTTGATTTCCTTTGTACTTTAAGATCCTGGATGACGAAGCAGCGCAGGAACTAATGCCGGTGGTTGCCGGCGCTGTGTTCACCCTGACTGCTCACCTGAGCCAGGCAGTCTGCACAGAGCAGAAGCAGCTGGTGGTCTCAGGCTCTGGAGAGGCCCACTATGCGTTTACGCTCGAGAGCTCTTTCTCCTCACCACCTCCAGCAGAAAACCCGCTGGTGGGTTTCACTTCTTCTGTTGGAGATTCTTCACTGCACATCATATTGAAGAAACTGTTAGACTTCATTTTGAAGACAGGTTTTTTTTTTAATCTAAATTTTCTATAATTACAACTTTGTATTTGTTTTAACTTTCATTGAGAAAAATTTTTCACTTGACTGCGTCTCTGATCTCCTAGGTGGTGGATTCCAGCGAGTGAGGACTCACCTGTATGGCTCTCTGCTGTACTATTTACAGATCGCCCAGAGACCGGATGAACCAGACACCTTAGAAACAGGTAGAACTGAATCAGTCCTAGTCTTTTCTGTTTTTAGAGAAAAATCATTTCCCTATCTTTTTGCTAAGCACAACTATAATTAATGAGTCTTGATAATCATTAAAGCACTCGAAAGTTGATACAGGTTTAGTTTTTGAGAATTATGAATTATACAGAGATTTTAAAAACCACTATGTGTGCAAAGCTTACTTTGTCTCATATCCTTATTGTGGTTATATATTGTGCCTTAGAGCCCTAGTGTATTATGCCATAATAACCAAGTGTACATTTATGCTGGACAGGTTTGCAATATATAATGAATACATTAATCATGGGGAATTGGTACATGTTTATTATTGTATCTTAATCTTTTTAACTTCCCTTTCCTCTCCTCTGCCTCCCTCTCCATCTCGAGGTCCCTTTCCCATCTACAGAGGAACTAAATCTAACTTTTGTTTTGCTCTTTAAAATATTTATACTTTGGGTTTCTCATAGAAGAGAACCGTGTGATATTTAACCTTTTGTGTCTGATTTATTTCACTTAGCGTTATGGTCTCAAGGTGCATCCAGTTTGCTATGAATGACTCAAATTTATTCTTTATGGCTAAGTAATACTCCATTGTGGATATATACCACATTTTCTTTATCTTTTCATCTGTTGGTGGACATACAGGCTGTTTCCAAGATTTAGCTATTGTAAGTTGTGCTTCTGTAAACATGGATCTGCATGCATCACTGTGATATGATGTCTTTAACTCTTTTGGGAAGATACCCAGAGGGGAATAACTAGTTCAGATGGAATTACAATTTTTAGTCTTTTGAGGAATCTTCACACTGATTTCCTTAGTGGTTGTACTACATTCCCACCAGCAATGCAGAAGGGCTCCTTCCCAAAGCCTCGCCAGCATTTTTTTTTTGAGTTTTTTGATAGTAGCCATTCTTTGTGGAGTGAGATGAAATCTCAGTGTCATTTTAATTTGCATTTCTCTACTAGCCAAAGATGCTGAACATTTTTTCATGTACTTATTGGCCATTTTATATTTCTTTTGGAAAGTATCTATTGATTTCAATTGCCCATCTTTTGATTGAATCTTTTATTTTGGGGGGGGTCTGATTTTTTGGAGATCCTTATACATTCTAGATATTAGTCCTCTGTCCAAGGAATAGCTGGCAAAAATTACTTCCTGTCCTGTTTGTTATCTCCTCACTTTGTTAGTTGTTTCCTTTGCTGCACACAAGCTTTTTAATTTGACATAATCCTGTTTATTTATTCTTTGTCCTTGTGCAGTTGGGCTTCTGTTCTGTGGACAAATATTTTTAAGATCAGGAAAAATAATGGATTAGTTCAGAGAGGCTTTTAAACAAACATGAAATTCTTTTAAAAAGATATAACAATGGGATTCCCCAATCCCTCTATAAAAATTTTTTATATTTTTAGTCAAATAGGCAAAATCACCACTAGGTGGAGCTCAACAAAATGCTCTTTAAAAGAAATCTTCAAAATGCCAATTTAAGGGCCGGTGAGATGGCTCAGCGGCGTAAGCGCCTGCTTTGCAAGCGCGAAGGCCCGAGTTCGACTCCCGGATCCCACATACGAAAAAGGGGCCGGTGATATCGCTCAGCGGCACGGGTGCCTGTTGGCGCGCGAGGTCCTGAGGTCGTCCCCCCGGTACCCACAAAAAAAAAAAAAAAAAAAAAAAAAATGCGAATTTAAAACCTACTGATAGCTGGGATTGGTAGTGAATATCTATAATCCTAGCACACTGGTAGGCTGAGGCAGGAGGATCACAAGTTCAGATACAGCCTGGTCAATTTCAAGACTGCAACAGACCCTGTCTCAAAATTAAAAGTAAAAATGGGCTGGGGATGTAGCTCTGTGCAAACACTTTGAGTTTAATCCCACAGCCAGAAACAAAACAAAACAAAAAAAACCCTGCTGCTATTAGTAGTTGGGGAAGAAAATCATGAGATTAATTACAAATACAGGGAATTGCTTTATTTGTAAACTTTTCTAAGGTTTATTTACATGACTCTTATTTTTCATTATGAAAAATTATCTATTATCATTATGAAGACTTTTTTTTTCTGCATTGTACCTGATCTTTTTTAGCCAATTTATCAAAGATATCGATGAAACATAAAAACGGATGGATAGGTTAGAGGGATAAACACAAGATACTGATTCTCTTGAGTGCTTGCTTCAGGCAGCCCATACACTAAAATTGGAATGATTGAAGGCTCATAATTCATTTTGATTTCCTTAAGAGTAGCATCCTTAAAGAAATCAAGACTGATATTCAGGCCCAACCTGGTTAACTCAGTGATTTAGGAGACCCTTTCTCAGATGAAAAATAAAAAGTGGCTGGGGTGTAACTTAGTACAAAGGCTCTGGTTCAGTCACCATTACCACACACACAAAAGGAAAGAAAAGATCAGAAAAGAAAAGCTTACCTTCTCCCGATACTGTTATTTCTATGTACACACACGGCATACGAGCATTACGTTCTTGAGGTTTGCCTGCCCAAACTCATTGATCAGCAGCCCTTTCTGAATATGCAGTGCTGGAATGATTTTGTTGTTGTTGTTGCTTGTGAGGTAGAATTACTCAGGAGCTGAGCTGCTTTTTATGGGAGTGTTTTTCTCTGTTTTAATCCTTTCAGCTAAGAAAACCATGTGGGAAAGGCTGACAGCCCCTGAAGATGTGTTTAGTAAACTGCAGCGAGAAAACATTGCCATCATTGAGAGTTATGGGGCCGCCCTCATGGAAGTGGTCTGTCGAGATGCCTGTGACGGTCATGAGATTGGAAGGGTAAAGTAACGCTTGCTTTTTTTCTCCTCCCCCTACTAGAAATTTAACCCAAGGCCTCACACTGAGCTACATCTCCAGCCCTTTTTATTTTTATTTTTACTTTTATTTTTATTTTTGAGACAAGATCTAAGTCCTTAAGTTGCCCAGATGGGACTGAAACTTGCAATCCTACTGCCCTGGCCTCTCAAGAGTACTGGGAGTATATGCGTATGCTAGCCCAGCTGTAATTCTTGTTTAGTATTATTATTAAGTTATTTGACTTTTTGAAGTTATAAACTCCATCAGCTTTTACAGTGATTGTTACATATTGAGAATTACTTCCTTTTTAGACCGTATTATGGTGAATTTTCTTATTTGCTGTAATATGGCATTTCTGTTTGTTTATTAAGATTTTGTTTAAATCACTTTAGAATCTTCACTCAGAATTTCCCTTTAGAATTATCTCTTTGTTAATTTTGAGATTGGCTGGTACAACAACACTGGTAAAAGCAGCAAAGGTGCTGGTTAACAGAGACCTTGGGTTAAGAGGCTGCGGAGTGAATTGCCCTTGTACTGAACTTGTCTTTCTCTGCCTGAATGCTTTGTGGAAGAGAGTTTGCATTTATACTGTGTTTCCTTAAAATACTGTGGCATGCTGCTGCTAATGCAATGAGAAGATAATTTTTTCATACTGGAAAATTATATACATTTGAGTCATGTTACTTGAAGACCATCGAAAACAGAATTTCGAGAAATAGGATAAAACATAAATTATGTGGTAGTCTCTCAATTATGTTAAAACATCTTAAAGTATTTTTATGCCCAGAAAAAATACTGGAAGGAGATAGCCCAAAATGGATGGCCTATCATCCATTTATTAGACTGTGTGTTTATGTACTTTTCTAGGTTTTCTGTAGTGAGCACATCAAACTATAGAATTAGGAAAAAAAGCTATTTAAAAAACTCTAACAAGTAATGTCTAGGTTCAACTGAGATCAATTTAATGTTATTATATTGACATGTTAGGTTTTATTTCAGAAATATAACTGTCCTGAAACTGTTTCTTTTATTAATAAGTTGAGATTCTGGATACATGGAGTTTTCAACTTCTCAAAGAACTAGAAAGGAAACTTCACTGCAAGCAACTTTCTCCTTATGAGAAAAGTTCTAAGTATTTTCAGATAAAAGCAGTTACTGTTACTGATTTTGCTCGCCGTCTGTGAGTGTGGGCTTCGGTTTGGTCTTCCTTCAGATGCTGGCCCTGGCACTCCTCGATCGGATTGTGGCTGTGGATAAGCAGCAGCAGTGGCTTCTGTACCTGTCCAACAGCGGCTATTTGAAGGTTCTCGTAGACAGCTTGCTAGAAGATGACCGTACACTGCAGAGCTTGCTCACTCCGCAGCCTCCCCCTTTAAAAGCCCTTTACACTTACGAGTCCAAAATGGTAAGGCTTGATGGACATTTGATGTTAGATGCCATATATTGTATTTCTGTAATGTAAATTGTAGTCATTTTTTTAAGAATTTAAAAATTTGGGGATCTGTGCAATTAATATATTTTCTGAAATATGTAAAAAGATGAGTTGGAATTCTGAGGTGGCTGATTGGATAAAGGATTGCTGCTTACTCACTGAGGCTGCTGGTGATGGCAATGTAACCCCCGGTGTTCCGTGAGGGAGAACAGTGAATTCCAGAACCTTCTGAACATGTTAACTATTGCAAACTTCAGTGTGCTGGTTCTACCTTTTTTCCCATTCCCCTACCCTCTCTTTAAACCTTCCTCCCCTTCCCCATTTACAAAAGCTTTGTTTCCATTTTTTCCTTTTCTCACTTTTTTTTTTGCTTTTCCCTTCTTTCCTTTCCCTCTCTGCTGGTTCTACTTTAAACACAGGATTTATAATAGAGCATATACTTCTCATTTCCTAGACTCCAAATATTTTAATTTTTATTTCCTTCTGGTTAAACTTATTATAAATGTTATAGTATTGGAAGCAATAAAGACAAAGATTCTTACTATTTTCTTTCTCTCCTTCATTTATTTATTGAGCAACTATTTATTAAAATACCTATTACATGCCAAGTGTGATATTAAGTACTAGAGACACAGCTCTCAGCAAGATAAACTTATCTGCCCTCTGTGAGACTACATGATGAGTTAAACTAGAGTTTAACTGAATATTTAAGTCCTGCAAAGCATTGTATGCAGGCCCTGTATATACAGTGTTGAGTCCTCTTAAAAATCCTATGAGAAAGGAGGAGATAATGTCCTTGTAGCTGGCTCAGAATCTGTCATCAGTAGTGATTAAAGATAAGAAATGTGGGGCCGGTGAGATGACTCAGGGGCGTAAGCGCCTTCCTGGCAAGCACAAGGTCCTGAGTTTGACTCCCGGTACCCACATAAAGAAAGAAAAGGGGCCGGTGATATGGCTCAGTGGCACAAGTGCCTCATGGCAAGCGCAAGATCCTGAGTTCGACTCCCAGTACCCACATTAAAGAGAAAAAAAAAGAGAGATGTGCCATGAAAGTGTCTCATTTTTGCATGCGGCCCTTGGATGTGATTACAACACTGGTCATTTTCTTCTGTGACTTCCTAGGCGTTTCTTACGAGAGTGGCTAAGATACAGCAGGGCGCTTTGGAGCTGCTGAGGTCTGGGGTGATTGTGAGATTGGCACAGTGCCAAGTTTATGACATGCGCCCAGAAGTGGACCCACATGGGTAAGTAGCCACACTCACTGGCCTGAGTAAGCTTGCAGTAAAGGCTTTTTTTTTTTTTTTTTTTTTTTTTTTTTGGTGGGTACCAGGGGGTCGACCTCAGGACCTTGTATGCCAACAGGCACCCGTGCCACTGAGCGATATCACCGGCCCCTTTTTCGTATGTGGGATCCGGGAGTCGAACTCGGGCCCTCGCGCTTGCAAGGCAGGCGCTTACGCCGCTGAGCCATCTCACCGGCCCTGCAGTAAAGGCTTTTTAAGGAGAAAAGAAATTCTAGGGCTGGAGATATACCTCACTGGTGGAGCAATTGCCTACCCATGTGTTAAACTGTAGCTTTAATCCCCAGTATTAAAAAGAAAAAAAAGAAAAAAATAAAGTTTTTCTAAACATAATTTTGCTATTGGTTTGTAATTCTGTTTGCTTTAAGCAGTACTTTTCCATCTTTCGGGGGAGCAGTCATAGGCCCCTGTTGTTTACTAATAAACGAAAGTTGCTAGTAAGTGTCAAAGTAGGTTAAGTCCCTAATGCTTTCCATTTAAAGTAGTTATATAAGAGGAAAATGGGAGAGAATTCTGTTAGTAACTGTGTACCTTTCCAACCCTAGTATTTTGTTCAGTAGAACTACTTGTTTTCAGTTACAGTGGTCTTTTGAACAGTATAGTGAATTATAATTTGTGAGTTTCCTGTTCCTAGTAATTTGAATGGTGTTTTGGAGCTTTCCCCCACCTCATTTTAATATTTTACCTACTGTTTACTAACTGAAAAGCTTCAAATAAAATTATTTTCCAGTTGAAAGCTTTTTAGTCTTTTCAATTTGAATATGGAATATTCAATGTGAAATTTATTAGTGCATATTAGTTTTACAGAATAATGGGTTTTATTTTGGAGTATTCATTGATCAATTTGAAATTCTTTCTTTTACTGTAGCTTTTTGTTGGTTTGTTTGAGACAGTCTTGCTATGCGGTTCTGTCTGGCCTTGAACTATGTAGCTCAGGCTGGCTGTGAACCTTGGTGATCCATCTGCCTCAGCCTCCTGAGTCTGGGGTTACAGGTGTGCACCACCAGACCCAGCTATAACTGCAGCATTCCTAAGCAGATAGCATATTTTTCTATCAGTAAATGTTATTCAACTTGGGGCTTAGTAATTGTTTCCAAAGGATTCATTGCCAAATTGAATATTTGACTTTTTCAGGCTTACCCATAGAACTATGTTACCTCCGGGGGGGGGGGATTATTTTGGCATTGCTTTCTAAAGTTTTAAATAGCCAGGTATGGTGGCACATGCCTGTGATCCTAGCACTTGGGAGGCTGAGGCAGGAGGATTGCCATGAGTTTGAGGCCAACCTGAGCTACAAAGTAAGACCCTGTCCCAAAAAACCAAAATAAATAAAGTTTTAAATACAGAATTTCTATTTTTACCTTACATAAAGAGAGTTGAGTATCCTCAGTTCATGGTATATAATTGTCACCTGTCTGTGCAGAGCCTCTCATTTATTTCCTTTTCTATATTCTCCTTCCATTCCCTCTCAACAGGCAAGTACTGTATTTATTTTGTCTAAAAATTTAAATATAAACAATTATAATAAAAAGTTTATTAATAGTGTTTTGCTTTTTTGTTTGTTTGTTTGTTTATTTTGAGACAGGGTCTCACTATGCAGTTCAGGCTTGCCTTGAACTCTCTTTGTAGCCCAGGCTGGCCTTGAACTTGCAGTGATCCTCCTGCCTCAGCTTCCGGAGTGCTGGGATTACAGGTGTGCGCCACCATGTATTAATAGTGTTTTAAGACCTAATTTAACTTCCTTTGGTTTTTTTTTTTGTGTGTTTTTGAGACAGGCAAGTATGTATTTTCTTTTGTCTAAAAATTTAAATACAAATAACTACAGTAAAAATAGTTTATTAATAGTGTTTTTTTGTTTAGTTTTTTGTTTTTGTTTGTTTTTTTTTGGTCTTTTTGAGACAGGGTCTCACTATGTAGTTCAGGCTGGCCTTGAACTCACTTTGTAGCCCAGGCTGGACTTGAAATTTTTTTTTTTTTTAATGTGGGTACTGGGAGTCGAAGTCAGGACCTCGCGCTTGCCAGCAGGTGCTTATGCCACTGAGCGATATCACCGGCCCTTTTTTTCCTTTATGTGGGTACCGGGAGTCGAACTCAGGACCTTGTGCTTGCCAGGCAGGCGCTTATGCTGCTGAGCTATCTCACCGGCCCTAGCCTTGAACTTTTTGATCCTCCTGCTTTAGCCTCCCAAGTGCTGGGATTACAGGCGTACACCACTATGCCCAGCTCTGGCCTAATTTTAAAGGCTAAATGATTTTACAGCCTCACTTTGACTTCTGTTTTAATCTCATTTTATATAACGGAACATGTGAATTCATTTTTGCCTTGAAGGACATTGGAGAAAAGTAACTTGTTTTTATCTATTTCTTACTCATAGTCTCTATGGCTCTAGGAACATTGGAGAAAAATAAATGTGTTTGAGAAGTTTCAAGCATTAACTTTCAGTTTTCCTTAACAAGGTTTTTCAGAATCCAGCTAACTCCTTGTTACTAAGCTGTAAGTTTAGGTAAATACCTGGAGCACCATGGCGGATATGGGCTGCAAAGCCCTCACTACCTGTAGTAGTGTCACATCTTAATCAGATGGCTCTGATTAGTTTGCCATGTGCATGGTGAGGAATTAATAAGAGCAGATCCTCATTCTCGGAATGTGGCTCTCTCTTTGTGTGATTGAAATGTCAAGCATGTTTGGCGTGAGAGACTCCCCGATGTTCATCCCGACGCCCGTGGATCGCTACCGTCAGGTTCTCCTCCCTGCCCTCCAGCTGTGCCAGGTGGTCCTCATATCCAGTATGGCGCAGCACTTGCAGGCCGCGGGGCAGGTAAGATGAATTCATGTTTGTTTAGAATCTGTGCAGTACAGAACCCTCTGTCTGCAAATGCAGAAGCCTACAGCATAAGACAGCCTGAAAGAATTTACCTTCGTCCTCCTCTTTGAGGCAGAGCAGGGTATAGAAACAGGTGCCGTGGACCCGGGGGTGAACTCCAGGGGCCCCTCTTTTACTCTGTGTGAACAGAACACTGCAGCTAATTAATGGTGTTATGAGATGGAAAGAAGAGATTGAGACTTGTTCCTCTGGAAAGAAAATATTTATTACAGTAGGCATAGCCTGACCTTTAAGATACAATTTAACCAGGTATTTATTGAAAGATATGCCAGGCCTTGCAGAAAATACAAGGTAGTGCCACATTTATATGTGATTTCTACAGGACAAAATAGCCTGTTATTTATTTATGTATTTTTTGGTACCGGGAATTGAACTCAGGATCTCGCACTTGCCAGGCAGGTGCTGCACCACTGACTAAATCCCCAGCCCAGTCTGTAATTTAAATAAGTGAATTTTCTGTCAAAAATGCTTTTCATTAGGAAATGTCAACACACTTTAAGAAAAATGTTTTCAAAAAAAAAAAAAAGAAAAGCGTTTTCTTTGAGTACCAGAAATTATTTTTGTTTTCATTGCAGCTTTCAAACATGTATTTCCATTTGCTTATATTAATACAATAAAATAAATTTTTTTTTTTTTTTGAGACAGGGTCTCACTATGTAGTTCAGGCTGGCCCTGAACTCACTATGTAGCCCAGGCTGGCCTTGAACTTGGAGCGATCCTCCTGCCTCAGCCTCCTGAGTGCTGGGATTACAGGCATGCACTGCCACCCCCAGCAATGCTATATAATTTAATCACTGATGAATTAAGTTTATCATTATACTAACTGTAACAGGCAAAGGTAACAAAACAGCCTACAGTGTTGTGGTAAGGGTCGTATTCAAAATGTAAATGAAGGGCCAGGGATATAGCTCTGTGGCACAACGCCTGCCTGGCAAGCGCAAGGTCCTGAGTTCAATTTCCAGTACCAAAAAAATAAAAATAAATAACCGACTATTTTGTTCTGGGACATTGATGTAAGACATGGTTCCCTAAACCAGTACTGTGTGGAGTGTCGCAGAAACACCTGAAGAGCTGCTGATCTCCGGGTGCAGTGACTGTGGGCCGAGGCCAGGACTCTATTAAATCGCTCTGATTTAGATGTGCAGCTTCCTTTGGCTTATTCTCGGCCTTCAAGGCAGAGTCGAGATACTCAAGGTGAAAGTGCGGAGAGAATATGTCATGTCATGGCAGTCAGACTTTCATAGAGCAGCAGCTTGAATTCAGTTGCCATTTTATACTCCCATTTAAACAAACAGTAAAAGAAATAAAACAGGTATCAAATAATAGTTTTCACACATAGTTCCAAGTTAGACTCTTCTGTAATAGCCTTCAGTGTACAGTACAGTATTTATAAACTTTGAAATAATTCTTACCTCTAGCTTTCTTGTAAGTTTAGTTAAATGTTTGCTTCTTGAAGAAATAAACTATGGAAATGTAGAAAACAGTTGCTTCTCTTACTCTTCCTCATTATGTTGAGTTACTTGCTACAGTATTGTGAAGGTAAATTATACATTTATCATGTAATTGTCTATTTTTCTGCCTTCCTTTGTGCTCTGCCTGCTCCATGGCTCAGGTGTTGCAGTTTCTCATTTCGCATTCTGATACCATCCAAGCCATTCTGCGCTGCCAGGACATGAGTGCTGGCTCTTTGCAGGAACTGGCTCTGCTCACTGGAATTATAAGCAAAGCAGCACTTCCTGGTGAGTTGAATGTGTCGAATGAACTTTCAAGAATTCTTTACAGACTGACATAGCATAGTAGAATCAGTTTGTGTAATATAGGACTCATATGAAATGGATACTCCTAACAATCAGCTGCATTTAAATAATGTTTGTATTTATAAAAATGATATATTTTCATTATAAAAAGTTGGAAAAGTTCAAGGAGATAATTAACAAACAATGAAAATTGCATTTCAAAAAAATTAGCAAATGAGAGAGAGAAAGAGAGAGAAATGGACACAAACAGTATTGACTTATAAGAATAGAACTACCTGTACTTTTTACATGCTGTTTTAGAAAACATTTAATTTTACATGAATTTAACAGATTTAAATCCTAGTGAAGGGAAATGGAAGGAAGCAATTGCTGTATTCTAGGCAAATGTTTCTTCACAGCAGAAGTACAGAGATATTAGCTCTTCTTAAAAGCTCACTATGATTAAGAATAAAGATCATGACTTGTCACTTTTTCTAATAAAATTTCTTCACTACATATAAATTTCAAAATCACTTAACTCCCAGATGTAACTGGTGAAGGGATGGGTTCTTTTACATTTCCTCTTCCACCTTCAGATTTGCTTATATTATTTTTACTTTGTCAGGTTTTGTAACATTTACACTCAGTCTTACAACCACAGTACACTTTCAGCTGTTGTGTATTTACGTAACTTCACTGCACAACGTATGTCTGTCCTTCCTTCCTTCCTTCCTTTCTTCCTTTTCTTCTTTTCTTATTCCCTCCCTCTCTCCCTCCCTCCCTCAGTAAAGACTCAGGCTTTATTCATGAGTTCTTGCATTTTGCTTCTTTCTTGATATTTTTGTGTTGCAAGTCTCTCTCTCTCCCCCACCATCATTCCTCAGTTCTATGGTATAAGTTGGCTCCTTTCCTTTTCTGGTGAAATTCATTTATCTTTTAAGTACTGTATAAGCTCTCGAATTAGAAAATAGTTAACTGCTGAGTTTAGAAAATTTTAACTTTTATGGTTATAAGTAAAAGTTTGAATTTTCTTGAAGACTTTTAAAAATGGGTTTCAAAATCACCAATCTATATTCATATAAATGTTCATGTGCTAGTATTATTATATATGAAGGGCTCTTAGCTGGTGTTATATGAAAGGTACTTGTAGTTTTCAAGGAGTCATATGTCTCAAGACTTTCATGCAGAGGTTTCTCAAGTCTGTTCATGCACAGAATGTAAAATATGAAAACCCTAGCTTTTTATTTTAGTGTAAAACTGTACTAAAAGTAATCCAAATTTCGTAGGTATATTAAGTGAACTTGATGTGGATGTAAACGAAGGATCTCTAATGGAGCTCCAGGGCCATATTGGAAGATTCCAGGTAACTCACCCTTACTTATTTAAATAGCAGTGTTAAGCTGTCTTAGAAAACACAGCAGTCCTCTGACCCTCCTCCCCATCCTGTTACCAGTATTGCGCAGCCCCTCTGAACTGTTCTGATTCTTTGTTATCTATAAATCCCATGCTTATATTGCTACTACTTGATTTTTCTGATTTTGTGAATCGTCTTTTGGTTTTCCATTGAAGATGAGAATTTAGATTGCTTTACTCCTTTTCTTTCACCATACAATATGTCTGTTTTCCATGACATCACCTGAAAGTCAATATGATTATAATTTTGGTTATATTAATATTTAATGCTTCATTATTATGATTGTGTCATTTTTTTATTAAGCCATGAACAATACTGTTACTTTTCTGTGTGGTGTTTTATTTTTCCTAGAGTTGATAATTGCTGCTGCTGCCTTTTTTCTTTTTTTAAATTTGCTTGGTATTTATTTCTCATTTATCTTTAAACTGCCCTCTATATGTGTCCTCTCCTTTCAGTATGTTCAAACATCCTAGTTTATTAGATATTTTGTGAGTCTTTCTGGAACCCTCCTGCCTTGCTCTGATATGTGCATCTTCATTTGTTATTGGCTGTGGAGTAATTATATATTTGAGTATGTATTCTGTTTTTTTTGTTGTTGTTATTGTTTTGCTTTGTTTTTTGAGCTAGGAGCTAGCTATGTAGTTCAGACTAGCCTTGAGCTCACCATGTAGCCCAGGATGGCCTTGAACTCCCAGCTATCCCCCTGCCTTAGCCTCCCAAGTGCTGGGATTACAGGCATGTACCACCACGCCCATCTAAACCATCCTTTTTTCTTAATTTTTTTCCAGTTTTCAAAAGAAAAACGCTAGGGCTGGGATATAGCTTGATGGTAGAGTGCTTGCCTAGCAAGTGTGAAGCCCCAGGTTTCGTCCTTAGCACTACCATAAAAGGAAAATATTGCTATTAGCATTTTTGTGGACATATTTTAAATTATGGACCAAATCACATATAAGGTATAACTGGGTCTAAGGCTATGTATATAGTACCTTTTGAAATCGAATGTCTATCAAATGTCTCTCCAGAAAGGGTTGCACATTTTTTTCTTTCTTTGCTGTACTGGGGATTGAACCCAGGGCCTTCACACTGAGTTACTCCCCCAGTTTCTGATTTTTATTTGAGACAGGGTCTTGCTAAGTGGCTAAGCTTCCTGGGCTGGGTTTGAGCTTGCAATCCCCCTGCCTCAGCCTCCCAGAGTGCTGAGATTGCAGGTGTGAGCCACTGTGCCCAGCTCAGAAAGAGTTGCACTTTTACCAACAAAACCCAAACACTGTTTTATTTTTGTTTTTGTTTTGAGTTTTCTAGTTTTTTCATCAGCAGGGAGAAAAAGATCTTTTTGGTAGATCATAAAGTAATCTCTGGGAGTGTTTGAACACATCTGTTTTTATCTGTAAGAGGAGCAAACACACATTTGTAAGTTTTTAAAATAGGACCATTTTGGCAAAATAAGTTTGCGTTATAGTCTCATTAATAACTTTTCCCCATCCCAACTTATTTAAACTAACATCAGTTCAAATAATAAGGCTTTGTATTTGTATGTACTGTGCATATTTGTGTGTGTGTGTATATACACACACGCACAGAGTCTGCCAAAAAATGTATATATACTTCAGTTCACCATCCTAATAAATGTCTGGAAGCTAATGGCCACCACTTTGAGCACCTCTTGTAATTGTACAGGCCAAAAGTAAGTTTTGTTAATCTCATGATGTCTCAATAAACTTAGTATTAAAATATTTATACAATTTCTTCTTTTCCTGATCTGTCCTTTTTTTGGTGGACTCTATATAATGTTATCAATTTTATAGTATCTGTTTTTACTATATACTAAGTGAACAATGTTGTGCTAAGCACATTAAATATAAAACAAAGTCTCAGGTAATCTTAACAGTCTTACAAGATAGAAATTATTATCATTTTAAAAATGTGAACATAGAGGGTTGAAGAAATGAAGTAATTTTTCTCCGAACACATAGCAAAAATTACACCCACTGCTGGAACCCACATCTCTGAATGCAAACCCGTGTGCTGTCACTTGAAAAGCTTGTCCTTTTCCTCTGAGAACCATAGGAACAATTGTATTCTCAACATTTTCAAGCCGGTGACAGTGGGATTTTATCTACCACAGCAACCTGTATGTTCCTTACCCTTTCCGGAAGTCCTTGGAAACATCCACAGGGGGAACAGTCCTGTCCTGTCCTGTCCTGTCCTGTCCTTTTCTTTCTTACATTCTTTAAATGTGTGCCTTAGTCAACAAATTATCATGGTTTGTTGCCCTGTTATCCCTTTTTTTGCTTTTCATTTGTCTATTGACTTGTATATTATTTAATTATTGTCTCCCAAAGAACGATTAAGTAATGCCTTTTTTTGATCTGACACATAAAAATTCTTTGCCAAACATTCAGACTCTATTGGGGATTAACTGCTGAACAAATTGGTAATCTTCTAGTAAGTGCTACCTTTCATCGGAAGACACCAGGTGCTTTCAAGAGTGGTGCCATTACCAACTGTTTACTTTTTCCATCCCTCAAGAAATATGTCCCTAATTTAAACACATTCAACTAGAGAGGAACAAAATATCTTCTGGTTTTTTAGCGCCAGTGCTTGGGACTGCTAAGTCGCTTTGGTGGTTCTGACAGACTGCGTCAGTTTAAATTCCAAGATGATAATGTTGATGGAGACCGAGTGAGCAAGAAAGATGAGATCGAGCTGGCCATGCAGCAGGTAGGAGGGTGAGGGTTAGGAAACTACGCTGTAAGGTTTTTGTGTTTTGAGAGAAATGTGATAAAAATAACAGATGTGGCTGGATGCGGTAGTGCATATCTATAATCCCAGCACTCTGGGAGGCTGAGGCAGGAAGATCACAAGTTTGAGTCCAGCCTGGGCAACTTAGTGAGACCCTGTCTCAAAATAAAAAAATAAAAAGGGGGCTGGGGATGGAGTTCAATATAAAGGCCCTGAGTTCAATCCCCAGTATTGCCAAAAAAAAAAAAAAAATGTGTATAATTTTATAAATTGATTTATATTGTTCTCCTTCAGATCTAGATTTCTATGACATCCAGTCATTGTGGGGGCTAATATTTTTGCTACTGCTATTCTTTCATTGTAGATTTGTGCCAATGTAATGGAGTATTGCCAGTCACTCATACTCCAGAGCTCTCCTACCCTCCAGCACATTGTGTGTCTCTTCACCCCCAGCCTCTCAGAAAGCAGTAACAGAGAGGGACCACGCCAAGGTAAGCCCTCTTTGTTTTTCTGTGTCTGAGGAACCAAGTTACTGTAATTATAACACAGTTTTCTGTCCTGGCTCCAGTGAAATGCAGCTTTTTTCATTATATGAGTCATTAATGGGGAAATTTTAAAATGACTTTTTAAAGAAAATGTAGGTGGTACTATTGTCAGACCTTCGTGGGCTTGGAGAGCTCAAGAGAATAGAGAAATTCAGGATTTTCTGAATCTGAAAGAGCCATGTGGGAGAGTATAGTCTTAAATAGTACTTGAGATCCCAAAGAAAATAACTAGGATTGAAAAATAAGCTAGGTAAAAAAATATAAAAATATAACAGATAGTTTTGTGTGTTAAATCAAGTAAAGCTGAGTTCAGTGTCTAAATTGGGTTTTATATTACAGCTCCAAATTTCTATAATAGACCAAAGTAAAATTAGATACTAAGTAGGCTGGCTTAGCCTGTGATTTCCTCATGAGGGGGAGAAGATTTAGAGTATGGGGCAGGACTATGTATTGGTAGGAACCGTTGTCCTGTGGACAAGGCCCGTTAGTATCTTGGTGTAGTGGTAATAGAATGGACTGTTGGTGGATTCAGGAAGCCTTTGGTAGGTTTCTGAGGATGTTATTTTAGAACTTACAACCTTATTGTATATATGTTATATGAAGAACTCTAACTCTTATAAAGTATCCTAGCTAATAGGGTTATTTTTTTTAATTGAGGTATTAGTTACATACAACAAAATGTATCCATTTTAGATGTACAGTTTTAATAATTTTGGTAATAAAATAAACAGTTGTGTAATCACTACCACAATCAAAATCTAGAGACAATTTTCTCTCCCCTGTTCTTCTTGCCTTTTGCATGTGATCATTTCTTTTGAGTCCTGGCCCCAGCATCTACTATTCTGATTCTGGATAGTAGTTCTGCCTTGTCCCTCCAGCGTCTGTCTTCTGCTAGTTGATGGAGACCTCTAACCGAAATTAATGCTTTCAAGCAAGTTCAACCTGAATATCAGATCCTCAAGCAAAAATGTAATTTTGTCATTGGTTCTCCAAGAGACGTTTATCGTGTGGTAAAAGGTGTTATTGATGAGGACAACATTTTCATTTAGTTGCCTCTTTTGAGGCAGTCTCGCACATTTTATTATTTGTATTTAATACTTAAAAGATAAACTTTATGAAGCCTTATAAATTAGTTGTCATTTTTCCTTAGACTTTTTTACATTAGCAACCACATTTTCTTCTGCCAATTCTAGACACCTGAGCAGGTAGGTTTTGTGGTAGGTTTGAGAATAGAGAGGCAGTTTAACCTAGTGGTTAAGAACACAGGTTGATGACAAATTACCTTGATTTGAATCCCAGTTCTTCTAGTAATAATTGGTGTGACTTCAGAAAAGTTACCCTCTTTGTACCTCAGTTTTCTTATCTGTAAAATGGAAGCTCTCCTTCAATGACTTCCTGTAAGAATTGTACGAATGTATTGGAAGTGCTTTAGAACAGAGCCTGCCGGTTAGCATAGCTAATGCTAGCTATTATTATTTTGATTATTACTATTGTGATTGTTATCACGCAGTACATTTATTGTTACTGGTGATCCAGAGACCCTTTCCTCTAGCACTTCAACTTCTTAACCCATGTTGTCCTATACTCGTGATTCTGTACTTCAGTTTCTCATGAATCGTCTGTTGTCTTTTAGCCTCTGAATGCGCTAATATTTTCTAGACTTGAGCAAGTTAGTGGGTGAGAACTCCCGAAATACATTAGACCATGCTCTTTGTGGAGATCTTCATCAGGAGAAGGCTCTGTAACCACCTCCATTTTGAAGGTCGTCACATCCTCACTGAAGACTGGCAAAGAAAACCTAGGAAATCCAATTTATTTAGCATATCCTGACTGGAGGCAGCTTCCATAGACAATATATCCCCTCCTCATAAGATTTATGAGATCTGACTTTAGAATAAAATTAAGGGAATTGGTAGCGTAGGAAGCGAGGTCATTAAACAGTGATTATCTCCAAATTGAACTTAACATTACCAAGGTATTTTCAAGAAATCCCTTAATCATTAGAATAAATTGCTCCAGTTATACTACACAAATTTCTCCAGGATGGTACTGTTATTGTTCCTTAATTCTTCCCTCTGATTTTATGACTTTGATGACATCCCACTGTTCCTTTGCATTTTCACTGGAAGGTAGCCAGGTAAAAGGCAAATCATTATGTATTGCTGCCCGAATGGAGTTGTAGTAAAAGATTTGTTAAAATTTAAATCCAATTATATTTTTGGAATATTTCAGTTAGCATTCTTCTTGTGTCTTTGAACTGTCAATTTAGTAACCAGAAAGATGCAGACGAAGAATAAACCCATGTAACTAGAGCCATTGGGTGAGGAAGGAAATTATTTACCTGGGGTCAGAAACCCCCCAAATTACACATATGGTTTGTACTATATATATATGGGGTGGGTAGAGGTATAACTCTCATAAAGTTCTCACAGAGGGTCCTCACCTAGTAAAGGAAAAGCTCTGCTGATGTCCACCAGCTACACTTCTCTCTCAAGGTCTCTACCCTTATGTATGGACCTGATTCCACTAGCTCATGGCCACTTGTTCCTGGAACTATCAGTGATTGTTTTTTGTTTTATGTGGGTACCAGGAGTTGAACTCAGGACCTCGCGCTTGCCAGGCAGGCGCTTATGCCACTGAGCTATATCACCGGCCCTATCGGTGATAGTTTAAACATTGTTTTAGGTTGCTTTTTTTTTTTTTTTTTTTTTTTTGGTATCGGGAATCAAACTCAGGCAGGCGCTGTGCCACTGAGCTGTATCCCAGGCCCCTAGGTTGCTTGTAATAATGGTTTACATGCACTTCAATTCTAGGGCATCCAATGTTTTAAGGAGGTCTTTAACATTCATATGAAATTCTTGTAAGCAGAACATTGTTTTCCATCCTCGCATTAGATACCCAAGTTCCAGTGATTCCATACTGGCACCTGCCTGGTTTGGGCATTATTGTCTACCTGCTGAAACAGAGCGCCAGTGATTTCTTCAGCTATTATGACAGTCACCGACGCAGTGTCAACAAGCTTCAGAATGTAGAGCAACTTCCCCCAGATGAGATAAAGGAGGTATGAATCTTGAGGCGGGAACTTGAGAAACCATTGCTTTTACTAATAATGGGAGGGTACTGGTCTCATGTGTGGGAGTAAAGGATGATTTTGCCGTGTTACTAAAGGAACTGGAGTGATTCTTCTGTGTGCCTGGAAGAAGAGCCTCACCTTTGCACCAACTCCATAAGCTTGGACACTCTTGACTGAAAAATACTCGGATGGCTCCCATTCAAAATAGGAAGGCAGGGCCCGGTGAGATAGCTCAGTGGCATAAGCGCCTGCCTGGCAAGCGCGAGGTCCTGAGTTCGACTCCCAGTACCCACATACGAAAAAAGGGCCAGTGCTATCGCTCAGCCACACGGGCGCCTGCTGGCGTGCGAGGTCCTGAGTTCGACCCCTGGTACCCACAAAAAAAAAAAATTTTTTTTGTTTAAATAGAAAGGCAGCTGGCTTTGAGAGTTTTGGGTAATTTACATTCCAAAATCTGTGCTGAGAAATTGGGGTTTTTATTGCAGATGTTTTTGTAGTAGAAATTAGGTGACTGTCTCTGCCTTCAGCGTCTTCAGTGTCCATGTAGTAAAATTTTCAAACAAATGGAATAGCACATCAGACTTGATGCCTTCTCTCGGTGACCCAGTCTCTCTTGCGCTCACTGTAGCTAATGATGCTGGGTTACTAGGCTACTTCCCAGAGCAGCTTGCCTTCTTTTCCACTTGGGATAGCTACACTACATGAAAGAACTTTCTTAGCCACTCCCTAGACAGTGCCGAAGCTTCTCCATGTCCTATGACAGCCTACATATGGAGCCATTTTGCCAGTCCTAGTTCACACCAGTCTTCCTGAAAAATTCCCCATCACTCTTACAGACAGGCTCTGAGCTGCATGTTCTACCTGAATAAGGAGGCAGGTGGTGGTGTTACTCCCATTTCTCAAGAGAGGAAACAGGTACATTAGTCTTGGGTGAGTTGCCCCAAGACACATGCGTAGCAGGCATGGGGTGAGGCATGAGTTACTGAGTGAGTTCAGGTAAATCCTGAAACTGTGTTTATGTCTGGCTGTCGTTTTCTCCCAGTTGTGTATTGGTGATGCCAGAGTGGTTGAGCCTCAGTATAACCAGGCTGTTGATTCCAGGACTCCTGAGGGTACCAAAATCTGAGGGTGGTAAGGTCCCTTAATAAAGTGGTGTAGTGTTTGTATACAGCTTAGCACACATTCTCCTATGTACTTTAAATGATATCTAGATTACTTAGTTTGCTGCTGTATTTTTTAGGGAATAATGGCAAGAAAATGTTGAGTACAGACACAATTCTTTTAAAAATATCCGTGACTGGTGAGTTGGTTGCATCTGTAGGTGCAGAGCCTGGGGCTGTGGAGGGCCGTGTCTGCAGGATGAATCACCATCATATGCAGCATGTCGGTTCTACCAGCCACTGCAGTCCACCCTCTGTCAAGCTGGGTCCGTGAGCGCATGCTGGAGACTTTGGTTGATGACTGTGTGTTCACCGTGCCCTGGATGTCTTCATTTCATTTTCTTCAGAAGATGCCTGACAGCCGTTGGAGAAATGCTCCATGGCGTTGTTTCACCTGCAGCTTGCACAAGCAGGCTCTGTTCTCATGTGATGAGAGCTTGAGGGCTGCTAAGCCCATTAACAGGTTGGAAGTGTCTGCTGCCAGGACAGGAGAAGGTAGTAGGTGAACACTGCTATGAGTTTGACTGCTTCTTTGGTCTCATTTTCATATAAGAGACTCTTGTCTGCAAGGATATTTAAATTTGAGTATTTTCCACAGCACGTACCACAGTGACCCACTAATGGTAGACAAATTTGCTAAATTTGTTACGGTTTATGTCATTCTAATAATATATTTATTTTTTTCTCCTAGTTGTGTCAGTCTGTGATGCCTGCTGGTGTTGATAAAATCTCTACTACCCAGAAATATGTTCTGGCAAAACGGTGCTTAGTGAAGTTGATCAACAATCAAGCTAAACTGCTTTCCTTGTGTTCTTGTATCCTTTATGAAGTCATAGACTTGTGTAGTGAGCACTCAATGTAGGAACTGTTTATAGGCAGTCACTAAATTATTTGGCCACTAAAACTAGATGGGAGGGGACATAATTACTGTTGTTTTCCTGTAAATGCCTGATACATTTTCAAATTGTAATTTTTTTCTTTTCGAGTAGCCAGTAATGTTATCATATATACAGACCCTTTGTGTCAGGGCAGGGGTAAGGACTCCAGACTGCTAGTGCACACCCAGCCTGCTGCCTGCGCAGCCCCTTGCTGCTCTCTCTGAAGGCTCCTCTGTGGGACCTCACCGTCCGGCAGGCTGCAGCGGGGCTGCATCACTGCAGTGGGAGTGCAGCCTCTTCCTTTTCTCCTCCTCAGAAGCTGGGGTGTAAAGACAAACCATGAGGTTACTGTCCTTTACCAGGAGTGCACAGTTATCATAGAGACCTGCCTCTTTGTTCTTTGGCGCCACCTGGAGTACTACTTGTTACACTGCTCACCCATGAATTCCCAAGATTCCTTATTTGCCTCCAGACCCTTATTTAAAAGCAGAAGACTGCAAGGTAAACTTTATTCTGCAAATTAGATGCTGATGTATTATAATGCCTTGAAAAAATAGTTACTTTTTTATTTTGGTGATGAGGTCTTGGTATATTGTCCAGGGTGGTCTTGAACTCCTGGGCTCAAGTGATTCTCCTGCCTCAGCCTCCTCAGTGGCTGGGACTACAGGTGTGCCAACTGCACCCAGCTATTTTTGTTTGTTTGTTTTTGGTTCAGCTGTACCACTGAACTACATCCGCAGCCCAATTTTTATTTAACTTTTGTGTTTGTAGGTTGCTACGAGTGAATGAGTTAATTAAGAGCTACTAGTAGACACCGCTATGTTTTGTATTCTGTTTTCTGTCCATGGGAAATTGTGCTGAGTACAAGAGTATTGGAAAGCCATTTCATAGCGGCTCTTCACCTTCTCACAGTGAAGGGCTGACTCCACTCTGGCATCCCCTGGTCACAAACAGTTCTTCAGAGGCATAGAAGCAGGACAGCCATTAGGCTGTGATGCCTATGTGGCCCACGGGTGTCTGGGTCCCTTCATTGTGGGAACAGAAGGAAAATGGGAGCCTGGGTCTGGCCCAGGGAGCCTGCCGAGCCTTCTGTGGCCTAGAGCTACAGACAGGTTTCCAGCTGAACCACTTCTCCTGGGCCTGCTGCTCTGGTTGTCAGGTTCACCCTCCCACTGTGCTAGAGACAGACTTGCAGAGTTCGTTTGACTGTGTCTCTTATCTCTAGATTCCTTCCCCTCAGAAGCCAGTCTGGATTTTAGAATTGGGCCAACTGTAGTGAGCCAACATGATATAGAGCAGGTAAGGCTGTGTTCTCATACTCTTGTTTTTCTCTTCATTAAAGTAAAAAAGGAAAGCCAGTGGTGTTAAAGATTGTAATTTTCAGGATTGCATACAGAGATCTCAGATGAATTCTGACTTGGCCCTTTAACAGCTATGTGGCTTGGCACAGCTTAATTTCTGAGCCTCCATTTCTTCATCTAAGAAATGATAATTCACCCTCAGAAGATCTTGTCAGAGCCAGGTAAGGTTTCATGTATGTGAAGTTCCTGGTGGTGAGTGTTCAGTAATTGGTAGGTGTTATGGGCTGTGTTTTAGTCAGCTTTCCATCAACATAATTAAATGTCTGAGATAATTAACTTATCAAGAGGAAAGACTTATTCTGGTTCACAGATTTTGAGGTTCCAGCCCAAGATTGGCTCCATGGCTCGGGGCCTCTGGTGGGCATGCTGGACGGCAGGTGGAATAAGCTACAGATCCCATGGCAGGGTTCAAAAGAGAGAAAATCCATGGTCCCAGAGTTCTCTCTTCAAGGGCACATCCATCGTGACCTAAGGACTTCTGTGGGGACAAAGCCTTTATAACACAGGGACCTCAGGGGACGTTCACCACCCAGACTATAGCAGTGTGTACATCTCTACTATTATTTTATTAGCTTTGCAGAATTTTTAGGCACAAAGTATCACTCAACACTTAATTTTTTTTTTTTTTTTTTTTTTTTTTTTTTTGTGGGTACCGGGGGGATGACCTCAGGACCTTGCGCGCCAACAGGCACCCGTGCCACTGAGCGATATCACCGGCCCCTTTTTCGTATGTGGGATCCGGGAGTCGAACTCGGGCCTTCGCGCTTGCAAGGCAGGCGCTTAAGCCGCTGAGCCGTCTCACCGGCCCCTCAACACTTAATTTTTCAGGAAATAATTTAAGGTTGAGATTGAGAGCAATCAGTAAAAATTCCACTGTATTAGTCTATTATAACATGCAGCATTATGCTCTTAGTATCCTTTTGATCCAAAGTTTTGGAAAAATAAAGAATATCCCAGAAACAATGGGAGTGCTAAACTAGTAGCAAGGGCTTGTTTCTAACCAAGCAGATGTGAGAGTGTGGATTAGGGAAGATAGATTATAGCTAGATCTGCTGCTAGGCAGCTGATGTCTTTAGCTATGATTTGATAGCTTTCTTCCCACATCCCTCTGTTTGCTGCCTTCCTTAAAGCTGCTGGTTGGGCCTTAGCAGGAGAGAGAGGTGCAGCAGCCCTCAGACCCAGCTCCCTAGATGTCCGTGATAACATACTCTCATCCTGGGCCTGCCTGTGTTTGCCCCTCAGTGACCATTTTATAAAAGGAAGCAAGGGTTGAGGCCATGTACAGAACTGGCTAAAGAATAGATTGTCCAGAAGACATTCTTTTACTGTCCCAGTTAGATTCGTCCATCATAAAGCTAAGGGAAAAATGGAGGATGAATCATCTCATTCTTGCTGTGATTTTAATGCAAAACTGAAGGCAGGTAGATTCGTCTACTTTTGTACTTAATTTTATCCTTTCAGTGTGACGTCAGAAAGATAGTCTGAAACTACATATGCATTGTAAATATACATGAATGGTGAAGTGTATACCAACTCCCTCCCTGCCAGGCCCCCATTGCTACTTCTTAAAAATAAATGCATGCAGATGTTTTCAGTGCAAAATAAAGTGGACAGTAAATGCTTCTCCCACCTACCCTTTCTTCTTCTTGTCTTGTTCCTCCTTTTCTTCCTCCTCCTACATTTTCTTTTCTTTTTTTTGTTTTTTTTTTTTTTTTTGAGGTCAGGTGTTGTTATGTTGGCCTTCAACTTAAAACAATCCTCCTGCCTCAGTGCCCCTTCTTTTTCTCACAAAGGCATCCACTCATTAACTTTTTTTTTTTTTTTTGTGGGTACCGGGGGGTCGACCTCAGGACCTCGCACACCAGCAGGCGCCCGTGCCGCTGAGCGATATCACCGGCCCCTTTTTCGTATGTGGGTTCCGGGAGTCGAACTCGGGCCCTCGCGCTTGCCGGGCAGGCGCTTAAGCCGCTGAGCCATCTCACCGGCCCTTTTTTTTTCTTTTTGAGGAAAGATCTCAGTGGTTCAGGATGGGTCTTGAGGAACTTGCTATCCTCCTGCCTTGGCCTCTCAGAGGACTGAGATTACAGAAGTGCGTCTCCATGCCTGACTTCCTAACTCATTTATGTGGCCCTTTTGGAATTGTTTCTGCTTATATGTTAATATATATCAGTATCAGTGATGATTGCAGTTTAAAACAGATTCATTTATAAAGGAAAGGAAAGAGGAAAAAGCACTAGGATCGTAAAATTCTAAGGTAGAAAATGTGAATGTGTAGTTAATGTGGTACCACATGACAAAAATCCAAAAGTATTTTACTTTGGAAAGATCACATTACAAAAATGGAAAGCTATTTTAAGTTGGAAGCCATAGAAAGAAGATATTTGAGACAGCAATTCTAATAATCTTACCTGTGTTGCCTCTAGCTTCAGGCTGATGCCATCACCGCATTTGGAGAATCACTACAAAAGAAGCTTTTGGACATCGAAAGATTATATTCAAAAGTCCGATCTCGCTATAGTTTCATACAGGCTCTTGTGAGACGTATCGGCGGCCTACTGAGGTTGTCAAGGAATTGAGAGCCTGCACCTAGTGCTCTTCTATGGAAGAGATGAATTGGGGAAGACCATCTCCTTTTTATAGATTACTTTGTTTCTAAATTATGACCAAAAATATTTTGCTATTTCTTTATATATAGACTCTTTTCTGTACACATCTTTGCCTGATTTTATCCTCACTAGTAAAAAATAAATACTTTTTAAAAAAATAGAGGAAATTTATGGTCAGTTTTTTGAAATTTTTATCTAGGAAGCCATCAACATCATTGGGAACCTTAACATAGAAACTTTTTACAGTAATCGTTTTCCCCTAGAGATATTCTGAATGCTAAATTAGAGGCATGATCTGGAAATGCTAATATTTTTTACCCTTTTATATCACACTTTTGACACTTTTTACCCACACTCTATGGGCTAGAGTGGATAAAAAACTATACCCACGCCTTGCCACTTACTTAGCTAGCTACTCAATACTGCGAACATACACTGTGGACATGTCTCGGAAAGTTAAGCCATCTCTCTCTAGAAATTAGCTTTTGCGTTTTTTCTGCATAAATGACAGTTTGGTAATTGCATTTGTAGAAATGATTGTGAAATTTTTCATTAGAATGATGGTTACCTCTAGGGCAAAAAACTTAACCCCCACTCTATTTCTTGCTCGATTCTATTTATATTCCAGTGACTGTGGCATCTGAAAGTGCATTTGCCTTTTCAGCCAGCAGTTATTCTACCCTGCTACACAGAAGATAAGGCTGAGAGGGAAGGGCGCCTTGACTCATGTAGAACCAGAAAATACGCAGTTCCATGGTGGTGGTGTTGTTGCACTTTTTTCTTTTTAATCTTAAAATTTCCATGGCTTTTAAGCATCTTTTAAAATAGGCTTAGTCATTGTTATGTTTGGAAATTAGGTCACTGCCCACTAGTTGTAAACATTAGCCTTTGGCTGGAAAGCATCCTATCAGTAAATAGATGTCTTGGAGGAAGATGAATGAAGATGTAATCAGATCCAGAACAGAGTTCTTGCACCTGCTGCTCCACTGCTTGAGCCTAGAGCAAACATTTTTGTTGGTTGGTTGGTTGGTTGGTTGGTTGGTTTGCAGTGTTGGGGATCAAACCCAGGGTCTCATGCAGGCTGGGCAAGCATTCTGCCCCTGAGCTGCACCCTCGGCCTGCAGGTAGTAATCTTAGCCAGGATATAGGCTCTGATCCAGCAATAATAAAGCCTGGTACATACAGCTGCAACTTTTTATAAACCTGTGGTGCGAAGTCTTCCACAGCAAATTTTAGCCAAATCTGGAGCTAAGAATTTTGGGTTTACCAAACATGAATATCTTGTTCCCCGTAATTTCTTCCAAAAGTGCCTCCTACTGGCTTAGAAGCAGGGGCAGTGCCGTGGCACGTGGGAGGAGCTTGTTGCAGTGCCTGCTGACCGGAAGTGCTGTCTGTCCACAGCAGGCGAGGCTGGGGCGGTTCAGAGGACTCAGCCTGACTTCGTAGTCACCTGGGGCTTGGAGGGGTGTTAGATACTTCAGAGGTCTTCATTCAGCAAGGCAAAACTAAGAAAACCAAGCTTTAGAGACTGTTTCAAAAAGTTCTAGTGTTTAAAGGAAAGGCTTATCTCACCCATTCCTCCAAAATATCAAATAAATGTAGGATTTTAACTCATTTTAACTGAGTTGATTAGTGTTGGGGTTGGGAAATCAAAAGACGGTATGTTGCCTCTTGCTAGTCATCACTATAGTTTGGATAAATTTATACACACATTTCTTAGCTATACAGGCTGTGAATACACAACCTAGTCTTTTCTAAATATTTGTCTATTATTTCTCTAACTTTGGAGAATTTTGAATCTTCAAAAGAATTGAAAGCAAAGTACAGTGAAACCATATATATATGGTTTCACCTAGACACCAGTTGTCATCATTTTGCACATTGTTTTATCTTTTTAGGTTTGTATATCTACTACTTTTCTTCCTTAAATTGTAATCTTTATGGCACTCTATCCTTAAATATTTTAGTAAGAATAAGCATAGCTTCTTTCCTAACAGCAAAACAATCACATTTAAGACATTTGATAATAAAACAATAAAATTTTCTAGTATTTCATCTATATTCAAATTTCAAATTTCTGCAGTTGTTTCAAAAATGTACTTTAGAACTTTTTTTTTAAACCTAGGATTCCATCAAGAATCACACATTACATTTATTTAGTTACCTCTTTCTTCACCTTTATTCTCAAATAGTTCCTTGCCATTTTATTTGGGGAGCAAGGGTGACATATTTAAATGCTTGCATGTCTTATTTGATTAGATCCAGTATTTTCATTTTTGGTCAGAATTCAGCTGATTCTCTGCTCTTGGTGTATTGTATCAGGAGGTACACACTGTGTGTTTCGTGATTCTGTGACCAAACACTTGCAATTGACACATTGCAATTTAAAGGTTATCTGTTTCCCAATCCAGTAAGTAATCCGTGCAATGATACTTGGAGAATTAATCTCTTGTTTCCAGAAAACCTTTCCACCATTGCTTTAATCATTTCTGTTAAGTATTATTTTAAAAATCATGTTCTTTCTCAATCATACAAATAATATAATCAATGTAACAAACCTCCAGATAGTCACTGTAGTTTCATGTCATAAACCTAATTTTATCAAATCTTAAAGTTACTGCATTTGCTGCAGGTCTTGTTTTTTTGTGAAAAGAAACAGAATCCACTCAGACTCCTGTGAACTCTTATCCCACTTCCTTGCTCCCCTCGTCCCCAGAGATCACCATTGTCAAGAACCCCTTGATCCCCCTCTTCATTCATCCTACTCACTACATAAATGTTTTCTACTTCCTCTATATTTGTGTGTATTCGCAGGCATTAAATAGTATTGTTTTGCACACTGTTATTTAATCTTTCTGTGTGTCTTTATACTGTATGAAGCAATTTACAGGTTGCTTTTCTATTTGTTACTGTAGTTTTTGTTCTTTTATTTTTTGAGACAGGGTCTCACTATAGCCCAGGCTAAACTTGAACTCGTGATCCTCATGGCTCAGCCTCCTGAATGCTGGTATTACGGGTGTACATCAGCATGCCTGGCATAACGTGTTTTTGATTACTTCTCATGATCATTTATTATGATTATTGAATAGTGACAGTATCCCATTGTACAAATATCCTAATTTATACCTGTACTACCAGTGGATGGGCAGACATTTAAGTTTCCAGTATTTTGTAAACTGGAAGGATGGTTAGCATAGTTATCTTATATGAAACATACAACAAGTAAGAGGGCTTCTGTGGGTAATATCACTAAAAATGGAAATCCTGCCTTGGAGCTTAAATGCCTTATTTCACCAGAAATTGTAGTATTTCTGTGAAAAAACTGCAGTATACTCTCACGTGCAGGGTGAAAAGTCCTGTTTGTCCACACTGTTGATAACATTTCCATCAGTCTTTTTCATTTTTACCAATCCGGTGGGTGTTGAGTGATATCTCAATTGATTCATATACTTTGTTATTACTGGCCATCCCCCCCATGTTTTTTTTTTTTCTGTTGGATTATCTGCCTTTTTCAATGCGTAGGAGGTAATTATAAGTTGACAATAGCTTTAATTTTTTTTCAGGTATTTTCTCCCAGTCTGTTACCCTGTCAACATTGGTGTAGATATTTTACACCTTAATGTGTTAAATTTACTTATCTTTTCCTTGATGGTGTGTGCTCTTTATGTTTTATCTAAACTTTTTCTGCAACCTAAGATCATACAGATACTCTTCTGTAGTTTGTCAAAGAGCAGTGGTGCAGATGTATGCAGAAAACAGGAATAGAGAAAATGCTGTTTAAATTCCTGCAGCTTTCCTGTACCCCTTCTTTGTCTACTGTATTCATATAGTGCATTCCCACTTGGTTTAAGCTAGTATGATTTAGTTTTCTATTATTTGAAACCAGAGTTCTGCTCATAGTAAATTAGCAGATAAGTGAATTCAGATAAGAGAATTCGGGTAATTAAGTAAATAGGGGTGGTATCGGGGTGTGGGGGGGCATTTTGAGGGATATGAAGAGCTGGGAGAGGCTCCCAGGCAGAGCTCGCCGTCCACACCGATCCCTTATCTCACTTGGTTTCCACCATAGTTCGGTATCCGGTGTGTGCCTCCTTTCCTTATAGAGGCAGAAACCGAGCTTAAGAGAGGTAAGGTTGCTGCTCGGGGCTGCCAGGCGGTGCAAGGCTATCAGGACTTGAACCTAGCGGTGCCATACACACATCAAAGGCCTCCGTCCTAGCAATTATGCACCTGACCTCTGCCATGGGTTCTCAACTCAGCTCCCGGAGCTTTTGAAAAATACAACTCTTCTCCCTTTAGGAGTCCGCGTGGGCCTAGCGAAGGTCGACGCTGCAAAAGTTCCGAGGCGATTCAGCTGGTACCCAGGGATGTGACCCGCTGCTTCATCCCGTCTTCTGGGCCACAGAGCCCTAAACCTAGCTGTGCGTCAGAATCACTGACGCTCTTGGAATAATACAGATTGATGTGCAAAGCTGCCCGGCCAGGCTTGTAACTTGCCCCTCAGGGCCCGGCTCAGGCCACGATCCGGGAGCGCCCGGCCAGGGGTCGCCGCGGCACCGCGACCGGCTTCCGGCAAGAGAAGGCGGGGGACGGGGCGTGACCCGGGAGATGTGACCCGGAAGCCGAAGGTAGCGGCTTCCTCTCGTGCCGGGGAGGCAGCGTGAGCGGCTTGCGTAGCTGTGGCGGCCGTAGGCGCCCTTCCTGCTCTCCCGGCTGACAACATGCTGCAGTTCCTGGTGAGTGGAGCCCTGGGGGGCTCTCTTCTGCCTCCTGCACGCCCCTCGTCAGTGTTTCTCTGCGGGCGTCCAGGTTCCTGTGAGGTGGAGGCGTCGGGGGAGCGCGCGTTCGCACCCCGCAGTGTGCGCCCCACGAATCCGGTGCGAGAGCCCGGTCCGCTGAGGGCCCGACGGCCGCGGCGGCCTTGGGAGAGCTGCGGGCCGGCGACACCCCGCACCTGCCTGCGCCACCTCGTCAGGCGGCGGGGCTGGGAGCCCTCGTCCGACCTTTCAGAGTGGCAGAGTCAGACGCAAGCAGTTTCCATCAGTGTCCTTTTTTGGCGGGGGGGGGGAGGAGGAGAATGAGCATTACCGTGAGTAAGCAGATTATTTCTCATGGTTTCTCGAGTTAAAAACGCCTTTTCTGGCAAACTCAATATATTTCCAGAATTGCCTAGTGACTTACCATATTTCCAATAAAAGTTTTTTGACCAAAAACTTACTGTGCAGTTCAAAAACTTGACGCTTTCAACATCTAATGAGGCAGGTGTTATCTTTCATATGGTCCGTGGAGACCTGGTGTTCTAGGAATGAGTTGCTTTCCCAAGTGTACTTTTGAAGCATGGAGATTGATGGTTAAATTTCTTCTGTGACAAGAGGATCCTTGACATAAACTGCCTAATTAAGACGTTGTTGCTCTTTTCCCTCTGGTAGTTTCTTCGGCGTCCCAGCTAGATTTCAAGGGTTATTATGATAATTTACTGTAGGAAACTCTTAGTTAAAAGCCGTATTAGCCCCCAGGTGTAAGGTGATATAATTGAGCGTCCTACTAGTACATCTGTGGCTTATTGATACACTGAGAAGACATTCATTTACAGTTAACTTTTTAAATGTTTTTTCAGAATGAATTTACTTGGGACTATTGCTGTATATAAATATGCTTTATATTTGAGATTTGAGAATTCACAAAATTGTCAGCATTTTAAGAAAAGATGCTGATGGGCCGGCGAGATAGCTCAGCGGCATAAGCGCCTGCCTGGCAAGCGCGAGGTCCTGAGTTCTACTCCCGGTGCCCGCATTTAAAAAAAAAAAAAGTAATTAAAAGAAAAGATGCTGAAACAAAATAGCATATATATTGCAGTATTTTTTAAAATGATGGAATATGTAATTTGGGGAAGTATTCGAACTTCTTCCTGCAACCTGTTTATCTCTTGTTTGGCTCTTTATTTGTGTGCGTGTAGTGTTTCTCGTATAAGAGAGCCATGGAATATTTGAGCTTGTGTGTCTGACTTATTTCACTTAACGTTGTTCTGAAGTTCTCAAGTTGTATCTATTTACCTACGAATGCCTTAGGTTTATCTTTTTTTTTTTTTTTTCTTTTTGGCAGTGTAGTACTCCAGCTTGGTCGAAAGGAAAGTTTGTGTTATGTTTCTTTTTTGTAAGAATTTTTTTGGTTTATGTCTTATACTGAGTAATGTGAAGGTAACAATACACAATGTAATAACTTGTTCTCCTTATTTGGTTATGAAGATTTCTTTTGTTTATTCATAAAATAAAGAAGAGATACTGAAGCTGTTCATTGAATTCCTAGCTCGGAAGTAAAGCACTGGCCAGCATAATGTAGTGTTGAGTAAGAGACCAGCCTCTAGAATCAGACTCTTTATGTTTGTATCCTGCCTCCATCATGCTCAGGCTGTGGGAGTTTGGGCAGGTTATTTCATTCAGTTTTCTGAGCTTCAGTTTCCACACTTGAAAATGGGAACTCACCTGATGGTTTTGTTGTGAGGATTAAAAAAGAGAAGTTAATCCATTAAATACTTAAAAGCATTGGCACTTATTAAAGATTCAGATATTGTTCATGTTCTCTTTCTTAAGGTGTCACTGAACTCTGACTTTGATTCTTCTTAGAAGTGAAGATGACCTTCCCTTAGAAGGGCAGGTGACAGGAGAGGTTTGAAAGGGGTGACAGTCGCAAGTTAAGTGTGTCATCACACCTTTGGAGCCCTCTTAAGGTGAACACCACTGGGTCCACTGCTCTTGACTGTATGCTTGTATATTCCTTTCATTGTCCTTTTTCTTTGGATTAAAATATTTGTCCATCATTCCTACTTAAACAGCTTTTTCACAGAGTAACTACAGTTTTAAGAGCGCTTTCCAAGGGAAAGGGCTTTGTGCAGTGCTTGTGACACTGTTGCTGTTGTCTTCTTACCTCCTAAAGTCAGTGGCACATGGTACTCAAACCCCCTCATGTCACACACTGTCATGTTATAATGCGCAAAATTACTTTTTAAGGAAAAACTTGCATTAAGTGAAGGCGACTGGTCTTAGTGGGGCTGAAGGATCATATTGGGGTACACCAGTTGGGAAATGGCTGTAATTAATCTCTCCTGTTTTTACTGGTTGCTTTTTCCTGCTCTCGGTTACTGTGTTGCTTAAGGCTCAGTCCTTGACCACCAACACCCTTCTCTGCAAACCCAGCCTTAGGGAGTGTGTTCTTTGTCACTCCATCAACTTTCACCTCTTTGTGACAGCTTCCAAAGCTACCTTGGGCTCCCTCCGGTTCCCTGGTATTAAACAGCAACTGAGCATGTTTGGACCTATTATCTCTTCCTCCCTCCCAGTCTCTACCCCCACCTAATTTCTTTCTGCCCCTGCTCTGAATCTCCTAAACTTGAAATGTTGACATAATCTTTGATTTCTTGCTTTCATTCTCCATGTCATTTTCCTGCTGTGAGCCTGGAACATAAGTTTACCTGCTGTGTAATCTTGGGCAAATTCCTTAATGGCTTTGTGCTTCATTTTCTTAATATATTACTGGGCAGTGATAATACTTGCTTTATAAGATTGTGAAGAACAAGAGTTAACTCATGAAAAAGGTGAGTGTTACCTTGCATATGGTAAGCACTTACTAAATGTTATTTTAAAAGTCATTTTAAGACTTGTTGATTATGCAAAGCTCTGTTGCCATTGCTAACTTTGCAGTGTGGGTACTTTTCACCCCCGCTCTCATACTGGTTACACTGTGGTAGTTGGTATAGGATTTAGGTTTTGAGTTGAAAGGTTATTTTAAGTTCTCTAGTTCAATTAATATGCTGATGCTTGAGTCTACACTAAGGTCCTTAGTTTGGGGACATATAAGGCATTTAGTCAATACTTTGTGATTAATTTACAGTACATATCTCCATATCTACACTCCACATCTACAGATTCAATTAACTGTGGATTGGAAATATTTGAAACAGAATGCAGATTTTTTCCTGTCACTATTCCTAAATAATACAATGGAATGACTATTTCCATAGCATTTGCATTGTAATGGATATTACAAATACTCTAGGGCCCGTGAGATGGCTCAGCGGCGTAAACGCCTGCCTGGCAAGTGCAAGGGCCCGAGTTCAACTCCCGAAACCCACATACGAAGAAAGGGCCGGTGATATCGCTCAGCGGCACGGGCGCCTGCTGCTGCGCAAGGTCCTGAGGTCGACCCCCAGTACCCACACACACAAAAAAAACACTCTAGAGATAATAAGTTAAAGTATATGTAAGGATATGTGTAGGTTACTGTGCCATAAAAGAAGGGACTTGAACATCTGCAGATTTTGGTATTTGTGAGTGTCCTGGCACCAATCCCCATGGGTAGTGAGGATGGCTTTTTAAAATTTTAGATCTTCTTTTTGCCTCATTATGTCTCAGTCTTAAGATATCTGAATATTTACATCAGCTTCTGTCTTTTTTTGTTGCTGAAACAAAACCCCTAACATCCAAAATTAAGGCAAGAAAGTTTATTTAGCCCACAGTTTGTAGAGGTTTCAGTCCATAATCAGCTGGCTCCAAGGAGGGTGGCATTGCAGAGGAGAAACGGTTCGTGGTGGGCAGAAAGTAGCAAAGCAACAAGGGACGACCACAACTCTTTCTATCCCTTATGTTTTATCCAGGCTACTTAGGGTGGGTAACACTCACACTCTTAATCATAGTGCCCTTGATTCTAGTGTTGCATCATGAATTAGTCCCAGCATCACACACTCTAAATCCAGCCACATCAGAAAAAGTCTCATGTATGACTGCATGAGGCTTTGCAGGGGACATCTATACACAAGCCATAACATTCTACCTCTGGTCCCCCAAAGACTCATGCACATCCCTTTATGCAAAAGGCACACTGTCCATTTCTAAGAGCTGCCAAAGTCAGCATTGCTGAAAAATCAAAGTCCAAAGTCTTCTCTGAGATTTAAGGCAAACTCTGAGCTGCAAGCCCCTGTACGAATGAAAAGAAAGTTAAATACTTCCAACATTCGGTGGCACAAGACAGACATTTCCATTCCAAAAGTTACAAATGGGGATAACAAGGAATGGAAACAAAGCAAGACCAAAATCCGGCAGGGCAACTGTTAAATCCCACAGTTCTACTTCCAGCAAATCCGGCGGTCTGTGGCAAGTTGTGAACTCCAAAGGGCTTGGGTGGCTCTGCCCCTGTGTCACTTCCGGTGATTGTAGTTCCTATGGCTTCTCTCGGGCCAGGCCTGCTCCCTTGCAGTTTTTCTCAGATGATCCATGTTCCTGGCTTCTCCAAACTTCCGGGGTCTCCAGTGCACTTTTGGCTTCATACAGCTTCACACACTGCCCTCCCAGGGGCACACTGCCTGGCCTCCCAGGCCTTCTGAATTCTGGGTGGAAGCCTTCCTGACCCCACAACTCTTACATTCTGCATGCACCTAAAACCAGCACCATGTGGATAATGCCAAGGTCTGCCGCCAGCCGGAGCAGTAGCCAGGCATCCTTCTCTCTTGGCTGTAGAGGTTGAGTGCCTAGGAACCAAATCCCTGGAAATAACTTCCCTAGGCTGCCACCATTCTGGAACATGGTGCTCTGGGGCTCTCTTCTTAAAGCAAAGTCCTCCACCTTTGCAACTCTGAGGCTATAGATACTTGAGTCCTCTTGGTTCTTGCGATGTCCTCAGGCCATCTTTTCTGTTGTCTTCTGAAATATAGTACTTGGCTTTTTCTTGCTAGTCTTTTCATTGACCAATTTCTCCTCTGTTCCATCTTTGCAGGCTGTAACTTCACTGGAGCTTCCTTTCTGGCCTAATCATTCTGCTGGGCTATTTGCTCTTGATTCTCCACATAAATCTGGCTAAAAGCCCCCAGCAGTAGCCATGCCACTGCTTCAACATTAGACTGCCTTGAAATTTCTTCTGCCAGATTAATTAGTCCACTATCCTTAATTTCAGTCTCAGGCAAAGTCTCTGGATGTGAGCAAAATGCAGACAAACTTTCTACCAATGCATAACACACATTGTCTGGAGTCTTAACAGACAGTGCAGTCCTTCCTCCCAGCAGAAACCTGAGCCTGGTCTTTACCAGCAGAATTTCTATCAACATTGTGGTCTTCTGAGCTTTGACCAAAATCTCCCATCAAATATAGCTTCAGGCATTCCAGCTTACTTTTTCAGCTGGCATCACCAAACCTTTCCTAACTCTTCCCCTTCCCACAAGCCAGCTCCAAAGGCTTCTAAACCACATGGTCAGATACAGTCACAGCAACAATCCCACTTTTCTGGTACCAAGTTTTGTCTTAGTTACTTTTCTTATTGCTGATAGAAAATCCCTGACACCCAAAGTTAAAGGAGGAAAGGTTTATTTAGCTCACAGTTTGTAGAGATTTCATTCCATAATTAGCTGGCTCCAAGGAGGGTGGCATTGCAGAGGAGAAACAGTTCATAGTGGGCAGAAAGTAGCAAAGCAACAAGGGACGACCACAACTCTTTCTGTCCCTTATGTTTTATCCAGGCTACTTAGGGTGGTAGCACTCACACTCTTAATCCTCGTGCCCTTGATTCTAGCACTGCACCATGAATCAGTCCCAGCATCACACACTCTAGATCCAGCCACATCAGAAAAAGTCTCAGGTATGACTGCATGAGGCTTTGGGGGGAACATCTAGACACAATCTGTAACAGCTTCCTTGAAAACAGATACAGCATTTCTCCCTGGTAGGTGTACCTTTTTCCAGAGTGTTACTGGTTTTCATGACTCCCTATTTACTGGCTCAATTAAAGAATGAACAGCTTTTTCTTTCTTTTTCATTCATTCTCTAAGAAAGATTTGTTTGTTTGTGTTCTTTGGTTTTTTTGAGAGAGGGTCTCACTACGTAGTCTAGTCTGGCCTTGAACTCACTATGTAGCCCAGGCTGGCCTCGAACTCAGGGCAATCCTCCTGCCTTAGCTTCCCTGAGTGCTGGGATTACAGGCGTGCACCACCAAGCCCGGCTAAGAAAGATTATTGAATAAAAGTCCTCATTTACCCTTTAAAATTAGTAATTTGAATTTGGGTGTGTTGTTTTTGAAAGTGTAATTTGATGAGTCATAGTTGAGACTTTTCAGATGCTTGTGTTACTGTCAAGCACGAGCCTTTCCCAGATAGATATTGTAGCTTTATTTGCTGATCTGTGGGGTTAAGGGCTTAAGAAGATGATGAGAGGAGTCAGTTTGCTCTGGAGTTGGCTTTGTTCTTTATGAGTTAATGCTTTTTTATGTTAATAAATAAAATATTGTGACTAATGTGCTCATGTGCTTTCATACATAAAAAGAACGATGACATTTTCCCTAAAGCTGTCCTGCAGAATCAACTGTTCAACGTTTTTTTTTTTTTTTTGGAGACAGAGTCTTGCTATGTAGCTCAGGCTGGCCTTGAACTCATTATGTAGTCCAGACTGGCCTTAAACTCATGGCAGTCCTCCTGCCTCAGTCTCCTGAGTTCTGGGACAACAGGTGTGAACCACTATAGCTGGCCAACTGTTTATCTAGTTGGTCCTCCCATCTTTCTTCTGATAGTGCTGGGTTTTTTAAAAACATTTGTCCAGTCTGGAAGCCTTGAAGTTGTCTTTGATTTCCTCAGTTTCATCCTACATAGCTGACATTGTTTTTCCAAATACTAGTGAATTTTACAATTTGAGGAATAATTCACCCATTTAAAGTAGTTTTTAATATGTTCATAGACCATGCAGCCATCACCATCTCATTTATATAATGTCTCATCACCTTAAAAAGAAATTGTGTACACATACACATTCATTTCCCATTCCCCTCTTCCCTAATGCTGGACAGCCACTGTGTCTGTGGAATTGGCTATTCTGTGGAATTGGCTATTCCAGATAGCTCCTTTAAATGGACTCAGACAATAATGTGTTCATCTATATTGTAGCATGAATCATTGTTTCCTTCCTTCTTTTTTTTTTTTTTTTTTTTTAATGTGGTTACCGGGAGTCGACCTCAGGGCCTCGCGCTTGCCAGCAAGCGCTTGTGCCGCTGAGCGATATCACCGGCCCCTTTTTTCCTTTATGTGGGTTCCGGGAGTGGAACTCAGGACCTCGCGCTTGCCAGGCAGGCGCTTATGCCGCTGAGCTATCTCACTGGCCCTCCTTCCTTCTTATGACTAAATAATATGTTCTATGGATATACCACATTTTGTTAATCGTTTCACCAGTTGGACAGTTGTGTTGCTTTCACCTTTGGCCTATTAGGAATAATACAGCTAGGAATGTCATGTACATGTTTTTCTGGGTTTCTATTTCACTTCTCCTGGGAGTACATCCTGAGAGGAATTGCTGTGTCATATGATAACAGTGCTCACCTTCATGGAGAACAGCAGGTTTGGTTTCCAGAGCGGCTGTGCCATTATGCACTTCTACTCAGCAAGTATAAAGATTCTAATGTGTTCATATCCTTACTAGTTTTTTTTTTTTTTTTAAAGCCATTCTCGTGGGTTTGTGTGACATGGTACCTCGTTATGGTTTTTGTCTTTCCTCAGTGACTAATAATGTTGAGCATCTTTTCATGTGCTTGTCCACCATTTGTATCTTCTTTGGAGAAATCCTTACTAATCTTTTGCCCAGTTTTTAAATTGGGTTATTTGTCCTTTTATCATTTAATCATAAGAGTTTTTGTGTGTGTGGGTACCAGGAGTCGAACTCAGGACCTTATGCTTGCCAGGCAAGCGCTTATGCCGCTGAGCTATATCACTGGCCCCATAAGAGTTTTTTTATTCTGGATACAAGTACTTTAGATACATCATTTGCAAATATTTTATCCCGCTATATGGACTTCTTCTTGATGTTATTCTTTGAAGCATATTTTTAATTTTGATAAAGCCTAATGTCTATTTTTGTTTGTTTCATGTACTTTTGGTGTTATATTTAAGAAAACTATTTCCTAACCCCAGAAATTTTTTTTTCTGTTTTGTAGTTTTAGCTTTCTGATCCATTTTGAGTTAATTTTTGCATATGATGTGACATAGGGATAGAACTTCATCTATTGCATGTGTCTAGCTAGTTATCTCAGCACCATTTCTTTCCATATTGACTGTCTTAACATTCCAATTCCCAGTCACATGATTATAAATGTGAAGATGTATTCCTGGATTCTGTATTCCATTGATTTTTATCATATTTTGCTTGCTGTATGTCCTGTGTGGCACCACCCAGAGGTGGTCTGTCTTTACTCTGTACTTTCTCAGCCTTGCCTGAGTATAGCTTCTGGGTAAGTGTTTCCAGGGCAGTGGTCTCATCACATCTCTGCAGATGGATGTTGGTCAGTGGCTCCAAACCATTATTACCCCAAAAGGAAATTCCTTTGTTTGCTTTTTTGTTTTATTTTGTTTTGTTTTTCTTTGCTTTTTGAGACAAGGTCTTGCTGTGTAGTTCAGGCTGGTCTTGAACTCACTGTGTAGCCCAGGCCAACCTTGAACTCACAGTGATCCTCCTGCCTCAGCCTCCTGAGTGTGTGTGCCACCATTCCTGGCTCTTTGCTTGCTTTTTAAAGTGAATCAGCTAGCCTGCACGGCTCTCCAGGCGTATTTGTCTCCATTCCTGCCCAAAGTTGTCTTTTCTAATCTGGCCTATTTTATTGTAGTCATCATATTCTCCTTCCCATCTTGTGTCTTGTTCCTCCGTGTTCAGTTCCTTTCCCAGTTCTTTTCACAGTTTAAATTTTAACAGCATGTTTAGAGTCTTTAAACAACTTGTGATATGCCTCTTTCAGGCATATTTCTTAAAACAATTCCTCTGTCATTCATTGTGTCACTTAATGCATGACCTAGTTCTGGGTTTGGAGTATCTGTACTGTTCAGGATCCCATGACTTTTGTGTTTATATGTAGCTTTTCTCCCTGTATATCTAAGGACAGAGACTATTCTTAGTCCTTTCTTAGGGCTGAATATGAAGTTAATTTTAGTATACAGGAGTCTGTAATTCTCTAAAATCTTTAGGTGTGGGTGTATTTGGGAAATCAGATTTCTTTCAGATTTTAGAAGGGCAATAAGCTACATATAGCTTGACGTTTAACAACTCTAGCAGGGCCTGGATAGCAATTTGTAATCAAATATGTTAATTTTGTTTTTGGAGACAGGGAATTGCTATGTAGTTTGTTGTCTGGTATTGAACTCACTATGTAGCCCAGGCTGGCTTAGAATGCCTGGTGATCCTCCTGTCTCAGCCTCGCAAGTGCTGAGATTTCAGGCATGTGCTGCCATGTCTGGCTAAAATTTTTATTAAACATATTCTCCAGGAGGATTGAGATCAGGATCCTATATTTAAAGATTTCTATTTCCATAGCAAAAAAAATGATTATTCACACTAAAATGTGATGTAGACTGCAGTCATATACCAGTTCAGGGCAGGTGTGATGTTGCTACCACATGAGCTACAAATGAAGAGATTGGATGGGGCTGGGGGGTGTGGAGGTGTGGGCGATGGACCTCGGCTTCATGGATGCTAAGCGTATTCTGCAGTTGCGGAGCCAGAAATGCCGTTCTTGTCGTGTGCACAGTTCTGGGCCCTTCTCCATGTTCCTGTTCTGGGTGTTAGCTCCCTGCTTCTTTCTAACATTTGTCCTGTTCACCGCTTTTCTTCTGTCACTCCTGTCCCCAGACGGCTAATGTGGTACCACTTGTTTCCACTGTGTTTGTGAGCTGTGACTACTTTTTCATACCCTGAAACCTCAGGATTATTGTAAGAGGGTGTGACAGTAACGTAGTCAGTGCTGAGCTGAGCTTGGGAAGAAGGCATTTCACTTCTTTCTGTGCCATCTTCTCTCAGAAATACTCTTGGGAGGAGGAATGTCCATGTGATGTGGAAGCTAACCCTGTGAAGCTTACGGAGCTTTCTTTTCCTTCAGATTTTAGTTTTTATTAGTACATGGTTGCAGTACATAATGATTACATTCCTTGTGGGGAGTTTTTTTTTTTTTTTTTTTTTTTTTTTGTGGGTACCGGGGGGTCGACCTCAGGACCTCGCGCGCCAGCAGGCGCCGGTGCCACTGAGCGATATCACCGGCCCCTTTTTCGTATGTGGGTTTCGGGAGTCGAGCTCGGGCCCTCGCGCTTGCCGGGCAGGCGCTTACGCCACTGAGCCATCTCACCGGCCCCCTTGTGGGGAGTTTGTACCTGTGCATAACACAATTCTTTTTCATCCCTTTCCCCTCCCTCCTCCTGCCTCCATCTCCTGGTCCCCTTCCCATTTACAGAAAGATCTATCTCCCTATTTCCTAATATCTATTTTTTATTTTGCTATTTTATTTTGGATTTCTCATAAAAGACAAACCATGTAATATTTAAGCTTGTGTGTCCAATTTATTTTACTTAACATTATTGTCTCAGGGTGCATCCATTTTCCTACACATAACTCAGTTTATTCTTCTTTATGACAGTAGTACTCCATTGTGTGTAAATACCACATTATATCTCCACTCATCTATTAATGGATATATAGGCCACTTACAAGATTTAGCTATTGTGACTTGTGTTGCTATAAACATTGGGGATGCATGTATCACTGTGATATGATGTCTTTAGCTCCTTTGGGAAGATAACCTAGAAGGGGAATGTCTAGGTTAAATAGAATTACTCTTTTGAGAAATCTCCATACTGATCTCCATAGTGATTGTACTAGTTTACACTCCCACTGACAATGTGGAGAGCCCCCCTTCCCCAGCCTTGTCAGCATTTGTTTTTGTTTGATTTCTTGATGATAGCTATTCTTTCTGGAGTAAGATGGGATCTCAATGTTGTTTTAATTTGCATTTTTCTAGTGGCCAGAGATTTGAACATTTTTTCATGTATTTATTGGCCATTTGTACTAATTCTGAGAAATGTTTATTCATTTCAGTTGCCCATTTTTCAGTTGAGTCTTTTATTGGGGGGGTTAACATTTTTTAGTTCTTTATATATTCTAGATATTAGTCTTCTGTCCAAGGAATTCCATTTTACAGAGCTAATGATAAGGCTTCCCTGGAAGAAGTTAAGCATTCTTGGCCTGTAGAGATGTTTTAGATTCTTCAAGACCACCTATAATCTGGTTTCAGTCTGACTTCTCAGACTGAGTTAGTTTTTCAGATTTAGATTTTACTTTACCTGTCTAACCTGCCCATTGACCATCTTGTGAACAATATAATACATGCTTCTGGCTTATGTCTGTCTGTCTGTCTGTCTGTCTGTCTGTCTGTCTATCTTGCTGGCTCTCTGCATTCCCTCCCTCTCCCCTATTTCTACTTCTTTCCCTCCCTCTCTCTTTTGAGTTACTGGGGATTGAACCCAGTACCTTTACACAAAGCTACATCCACAGCCTCCCCTCCCCCTTCTATTTTGCAAGAGTGTCTCACTAAGTCACTGAATTGTCCAGGCTGGGCTAAACATGGCAGTCCTCCTGCCTCAGCTTCCTGGAGTGCTGGAATTACAAGTGTGCTTCCTCACACCTGGCTCCATTCTCTTAATGAGTGACACTTTGTTGAATTGTATATTAGACTTAAAATGTCCCAGTGTTAGAGCTGGTAGTGTTTTGTTTTTTTTATACAGCGTCTTGCTATGTAGCTCAAACTCATTGCTATGTGGCCTCAAACTCATTGTGTAACCCAAGATGGCCTCAAACTCAAGATCCTCCTGGCTCAGCCTGCTGAGTGCTGAGATTATAGGCATGCGGCACCACACCCAGCAGATCTGAAACATGAAATAGATGTGACTTGTCTATAGGCCCATGGTTTTTGTTTTGTTTTATGTTTTTTTTTTTTTTTTTTTTTTTGTGGGTACCAGGGGGACGACCTCAGGACCTCGCACGCCAGCAGGCGCCCGTGCCGCTGAGCGATATCACCGGCCCCTTTTTCGTATGTGGGTTCCGGGAGTCGAACTCGGGCCCTCACGCTTGCCGGGCAGGCGCTTAAGCCGCTGAGCCATCTCACCGGCCCCCTTGTTTTATGTTTTAAAATGACTACTAGTTTTTCATGTGGCTAATGACTGGTAAATTTGCTGAAATGAAGCCACATTAGATAGGCTATGTTTATTTTGGGGCACATGGTAGGAATCAGGAATCTTAGGATGTGGGAGCTGAAACATTACATTTGCATTGTAATGGTTTTTAAATCAGGAAGCTCAAATCAGCAAAGCTGTGGAGAAGTTGTGTCTTTCTTCATAGCACAGATAAAGAATAATAAAAGCAGAACTCTTATTTTTCTTGTCATTTTTTTCAGTCTTATACGGTTTCCTTCTGGTATTAGAATTTAAAATTCTGGTTGACTTTTTTTTTTTTTTTTTCCCTTCTTTTAAGCAAATTTGGTTATCTTTCTGCATTTGGAAGACCTCTGTCTGCGTGGTTTCACTCAAAAAGAGTAAAAGAAAATCATTTTTCTTATAGATGCCACCTTGGTAAGAGTATGATTTTGCAAGCTACCTGGTTAATAAATGACTGGAAATGGTCAGTGATGAGACACTCAGTAGTCTCTTTTATGTGTCTTAATTTGATAACACCAAACCAACTTCAGTTATGCTTTTGCTGTGTAAAGCTCAGAAAGCAGAAGTACAGTAAGGAAGCATGAGAAGTGTATCCACTCTCGCGTAGGATTCTCCAATTTGAGGATAAGGGTGGACCCCACCATCTCTGATTGATAATGTGCTAAAGACCACACTTTCTGTTTTAACCTGCCTCTCGTGATTGCACAGAAGTAAAACTGACTACACGAAATGATGAAAAAAATGAATGCCAATTTGAATTTATGAAATGAGAAATTAGGCTTTAATTGGAAGCTTTTAATTAATAGGGGAGAACAGAATGACCATCATTAAACCTCAAAGCTAAGGAGCTTTCAGCCCTCTTGATGTGAAATGAAAACTGAATTTTCATGAAACAGTGTTTACTCAGGAAAATAGTCACCCAGTAGGGTAAATGTATTCTCTGAAAGTTGTGCCTGCCCCGCTGTCACTGAGATAGAGCCCTCTTCCTGAAGACTCTGCCCTGGGAAGTGCTAAGCTCAGAGATATGTCAGGAGTTTCCCACTCCTTTCTGTCATTGCACAGTTTTAGTTTTGAGTATGTATGTAATGTAGGTTGTCTTGTGCTCCCTGTAGTGAACGACCCTGGACAAGTCACTTTACCAGCCTGGGCCTCACATTCCTCTTTGAAATTATGAAGAGATTAAACCGTGAGAGTCCCTTCATTCTCTAAGGTTCTCTTATTCAGCTGAATATATTTTTAATTGAATAATTTTTATTTGATATAGAGAGGAATAGCAACACTCATAACCAACAAAAGAAAAAAATACTGAGTTAGAGGGGACAAGGAGAATTGAGGGTAGATTTGTTCATTGCCACTGTTTAGTCTTTCTTTTGCATTCTCTTTAAACTTTTGGGAGAGAAGAAAAGATACAGAAGAAAAAAGTGGATTTCATATTCTACACCATCTTAGACTAGGCACCAGGGTCCCTCACCTGTCCTGAGCCCCACAGGAAGACACTGTTCATGTGTTGCCATCTTAGACCAAACACCAGGGTCCCTCACCTGTCCTGAGCCCCACAGGAAGACACGTTCGTGTGTTTGGTTTGGACCCATTGTGCAGTGTGACTCTTCCTGTTCTGTTCTTTCAGCTCGGATTTACTTTTGGCAATGTGGTGGGAATGTACCTGGCTCAGAACTATGACGTAAGTGGCCATATTCTTGTTTTCCTTGATTCCATGTAACTATTCCATAGTTAGTCTCTTTTCTTTGTTGAGGTAACCTGCTTAAGTGAGGCCGTAAATCTGAGGGGAAAATCCTAAATTTTATAGAAAAGTTTCTACTGTATTTGAAAAATATAATCTAATGCACAGAAGCTCTGTCCTGCATATCACCACAAGAGGGCAAGAGTACATCAGTTAAGGTGGTCTCAGGAGGAGCCTAAGCTGTTGTGCGTGTTAGCCCAGAGTCATTCTAAGTTGGCTCTGAGGAAAGTCATGATCTGTGAACGTTTAAAGATTAATTTTCAGCTCCTTTGCCCAGTAGCAGACATGACTTAGAATTTTGGACATGGATCTAAAAAGTATGAAGTGGGAATTGCAGCATTAAGCTTATGTGTAAATGGGGAAGTTGAAGATCAGGTGGTGCACCTGCCCATGGGTGAGGGTTCCAGAAGGGAGTCTAAACAGACAAGCGAGGGAAACATGAACTTGTGTGGTAAGGCTTTTCCCTTTATCAGACTTTGTTTGGGTTGTGGTTTTCTAGCAGGGGCTTTCTTACTTATATACTGCTTACATGCACAGCTTTCACTTGTACTGGGTTGAGAGCTAAGTGTGTCTGTACAAGTGAAAGTCAGGGTCTTGTTAGAAAGGGATCAGTAGCTTAAAACGTCAGCAGTCATTCATATGCAGTTAAAGGCTAGGAAACAGCACTATTAAGTAGGTCTCCTTCAGAGGGAAAGAAACACTTGTGAAACCATTTATCCTTGGAGGAAGAGCAATCAAAGAATATTTAGAAGGTAGATGTAAAATTATAATAATCCTTTTTTCTGTTTAAAGATACCAAACCTGGCAAAAAAACTTGAAGAGATTAAAAAGGACCTGGAAGCCAAGAAGAAGCCCCCTAGTTCCTGAGGCTGCTGCAGCACTGCCTTCTGTACACACTGCTCTCCTGCCCCGCAGCGGCCTCCCTGACCTTCTCTTCCCACAGTTTCTGTGTTTTCTCCAGCATCAGCGATTTTCTTCTTTGCTAGACTGTGTTGCCTTGGAGCGAAAATGGGGCCCCAAGTCAAGAACTATACTTCACGATTTCAGCTCCTCACATCTTCCCATGTCTTCCTTCCAGGTCTTCAGGAGGCTTGAAGACTGGAATTATGGTGCTAGGTTGGCAAACATGACCTTTGTTTAGTAGTTTCTCCCTTGTTCTTTGGGATTCCTATTTCTTGTCAAAAGAAAAATTGCAAATTTTTACAGCTGATTAGATACAAATAATGCTGAATTCACAGTTTAGTGATTATACTGGGTGCTTGTTAAACATTTGTTACTAAACTTCTTGTTTCATAGTATTAAAATTAATATCTAGAACCCAGTTGCTAGTGAATTACCCATTTATTTTATACTCTTGTCAGGCAACTCCATAGTTGATAACCAGTAAATCAATTTTCTATTGATTGAGAAAATATATTCTAAGAATCGTATAAATAGCTGAGGAATTAAAAAATAAGCAAAATAATATTTTTTGTCTCAATTGTGTTGTTAGTTAATTATTAAGTATGTATGTTTTTCCTTAATGTTGTATTTGATCTAACTCTTCCTTCAAAAGAATCCTTCTTGGGGTTACAGGTACATTTGACATTATGTGATGAAGTTGATAAAAGAAATGTTAATGACTTCCACATTAAAAAATTATTGCCAGGCATGGTGGCACACACACCTGTAGTCCCAGCACTTGGGAGGCTGGGGCAGGAGGATCACTGTGAGTTCGAGGCCAGCCTGGGCTACATAGTGACTTCAGGGCCAGCCTGGACTACACAGAGAGACCCTGTCTCAAAAAACTATAAATAAATAAATAATGATAAAATTATTTACATTGTAACTCAGTGATTGTTCCATGAAAAGTATGGTCCAAATGCATAATAAAATCAACATCTCAGCCAGGTATGGTGGTATACATTCCTAATCCCAGCACTCTGAGGCTGAGGCAGGAGGATCACAAGTTTGAGCAGTGATTCAGTGAGACCCTGTCTCAAATAAGGGATGTAGCTCAGTGTGAAGGCGCTAGTACTATGCATGCGCATGCGCACACACAAAAGCCCAGCATGTCAAGGAGAATATTGTTTCTCTCTGCAATGGATGCTTTTTTTCCTTTCTGTAATCAGAAATTACTCTTTTAATTTGTAATTTGCAAATTGTATAATCAGTCCTTTTTTCCTTTGGAGGCGATGTCTTACTGTTTTGTCCAGGCTGGCCTCAAACCCCCTGGGCTCAAGTGATCCTCCTGCTTCAGCCTGCTGTATGCAGAGACTATAGGCACACCGTGGCTAGTCTTTATTTTTATTTATTTATTTTTTTTTGAAACATGGTCTTGTTATATATTTCAGGCTGACCTTGAACTCAGTATGTAGCTCAGGCTGGCCTCATGGTGATCCTCCTACCCCAGCTTCATGAGTGCTGGGATTATGGGGTGGATCACCTGCAGTCTGAATTTTTTAATTTAAAATATTTTAATATATAATTTTTCCCATGGGTGAAGATACAAAAGTAATTTCCTATAAAGGGTGTCTTTCTCCTCTGCCCTTTCCTACCTCATACCATTACTGTTACCAGTTCGCTGTCTGCTTTGAGAAAAAGTCTGCCTAAAACACATGTGCATGGGTTTGTCTACACAAATGATCAAAAACCATACCTAGAGGTCTGTGTGCCATTTGCCTCCCATTTATTTTTTATTTATTTATTTTTGGTGGTACTAGGGACTAAACCCAGTGCTTTTGCATTGAACTATATCCCCAGCCCTTTTATTTTTTATTTTGATTCAGGATCTTGCTAAGTTGCCCAGGCCAGGCTTGAACTTGGCATTCTCCCTTCTCAGCCTCCCAGAGTGCTAGTATTACAGGCCTGTAATACTAGTAGTAGTATTACAGGTATTACTAGTATTATAGGCACGTAATACTAGTATTACATGCCACCATGCCCAGCTGTCTTTCTCCATACCAACATGCAAGGAACAAGGAACCTCATTCTGTTTGGGGCTGCATAAGATTCTGTTGAACGGATATACCATAATTTAATCTGCTACTGATGAGTGTTTTGCTTGTTCCTTTGGTATTATGATGGTAACACTGAACCTCATGTTATTACGCATATCTGTGCAGGGCGTAATTATAAGATAATCTCATAAAAGTGTAATTTGCACTGGTATAGGTACATGTCCATTTCATTAAGTATTTTTTTAAAACTTTTTTTTTCTTTTGTACTGGTGATTGAATCCAGGGCCTTGCATATGCTAGGCAAGTGCTGTACACTGAGCTACATCCCCAGCCCTGTGTTTTGTTTCAGAAGGCTTATTGGGCAGCTTTACCTATAATGCCTTTCTGAAGAAATTTTAGCAGAACTGATAAACTGGAAGGTAATAATTACTTAGCAACACTTTATTTTCAGACAGTGTGATAACATTGATCCTATATGTCATTCTAAAATAAACTGATTCTGCTTCCCTTTGAAAACATGGATCTCTCAAACATAGAGATAATTTTTATCTCTGTGCAAGTCATCCTTGTGTGTGAGACAGACTGAGATCCATGTGGTTTGGCTCTTCTAGCAACCTATGCTTTCTGAAGCTCTGGCATTATCTGTAAGAGGGGGGCATACTGCCTGCTCGTAGGGTTTTTATAAGAAATAATTCAAATGTACGTGATGCTATGCAAGTTGTGCAGTAAGTAGGTATAGTCTAGACATGCTGCTTTTGGCAAGAATACTTCTTGTGTTTCTGCAGTCACTTACGGGAACAGTTGATGAACCAGGCAAAATACGTATGTCATTAGATTCAGTGGTTAGTTTCTTAGATAGATGAAAACATATGATATACCACCTGGTTCACAAGATTTGATCTTGAAGGACTAGGTTGTTAGCAGAATGGACTACACCCTCCAAGGATAAAGGTTTACCACCTTTGAGGATAATCAAAATGCCAAGACTTACTTAGCAAGCTGTTTCCAAAAAAAGGTCCTTAGTTTCAGCTGTGAAAGCACTGTTACTATGTGTGTGGTTTCACAGAATCGCTGCTTTGGGGGCAGTGGTCGCTTAGAAGATGAGGTCTCTCTGTCATACTTTGTAAGCAGAGCTCACCTGGACATAGGGCTTCCTTAGGAGTGGCACACACCTTTGCTGATAGGATCATTTCTACCAGAGGTGCCATCCAGCAAATGAGTCCTTAAGTTCAGCTTCACCACACAAATCAGCACACACAGCAAAACAGGCTGACTTCAGAGGGAAAGAAATTAACCATATTTAAAATCAAAAGAGTCCACCATTCAGATTCCCTCCTAGTTTTACATTCTTGCAGCAGCGAAAAGAAGTTCACAGTTCTCAGGCAGGATGATCTATACTGAGATATATGTTCGAGGAACGTGGAATCATCATGGATTTTAAGGTGTTGGATGGGTGTATGGAGACTGTGATGGGTGTTTTGTGGGAACCCTTGCTGCATAGAGGAATAGAGCAGTAGAAAGAAGGACCACCAAGATGTGCCCTTTGCTTTCCCTTAAGAAGTATTTGAAAACTGTTAATGTGATTTAAGAAAGCTTTCTGCCATACCTGACTACAAAAGGAGGGTTACTGATAATACTGTAGATTACTCTGACATGTTAGGATTGATATTGGAAACTTAATAAATATATTAACATGAAAGACTTAAACTAATCCTCCCAAACAAAACAAAGGGAGAGGGAAAGAAATTAACCATATTTGAAATGAAAAGAGCAAAATTTTTTATGAGTTGAAGTTAGCAATATCTTTAGACTTTTTCTTGTGATTTGTTTTATGAAATTAAACAATTTATCTGCTTTAGATTTAAAGGAGTAATTTATTTCCTTTTTTCCAACCCAGTAATTCTCATTCATACGAGTACAGAGAAAAGCTCTGTGGTTTTCCTAGTTGTCTGTGCATACAGGTCATAGAGCATATGGCCACATGTGTAATGTTTTCATTTCCACCCAATGGTTCACTCCCTAGATACTGTGCTGCTGTTTGTTTTTCTGCTCAGATCTCCCACATTTTAAATGCATTTGCTGAGCTATTCCTCCTGGAGGAGCACTATATACTGTACTGGAGCAAATGAGACTTTCCTTAAACTGCCAGTCTGGGCTTTTGCACGTAGCATTTCCATTTCTTGCATAGATGAATGAGTTCTTTTTTCCTTACTGACTATTAGTGCCTTGCCTTGTGGAAAGGAACAGGGCGGTGAAGGGAAAATGTTTTGAGACCTTGCCTGGTCTTAATAGGGGGTTTGTGACACTTAGAATTTCAGGTGTTCAGCTTATATCTTTCTTAAGTCTGGTTGCAGTGTATTCAGTCAAGAGCCAAAAACCTAACAGATGGCGTATTTTGCAAGACACTGGGAAAGAAGCAAGAGCCAAAGGAGGTTTTATGCAAAGTGCCCAGGGTGGGGGTGTTGTAAAACATGGGTCGCGAGTGTGCCACAGCCACTGCCTTGGTGGTAGGAGCATGTGAAAGGTGTGCACAGGTACATGGCTGGGACAGAGGTGCCGTGCACACAGCACAGGAGCTATGCCCAGCAGTCCTTCGGCAAGGTTAGCCCCAGCACGAGCCATCTGTGTTCTCAGGTCCACTCACTTGCCTTTGTGTTCTGGTGTTCCGAGTATCTTGCAGTACTGAGAGATCCTGGTGTTTGGAGATACCGTTTCAAAGAACACAGTCCCAGTGTCCACAGCCAGCGATGCTGGTCCCTCAGTAGCCACAGGGAGTTAGTCCAGCCCTCCACCTGCACCCCCGTGGATACCACAAGCTGCAGGTACTCTCATCTCGTACATGCAGTGGCACAGTATTCACATCTGACCTGTGCACATCTTCCTGTACCCTTTAGATTACTTATGACATCCAATACTGCGTGAATGCTGTGTAAATGACAAAATCTTTAAGTACGGATGCAGTTCTTTTTGAATATTTTCGGTATGTGGTTGGTTGAATCCACTGATGCAGGATCTATGGATACAGAGGGCCCAGCTGTACTTCACTTGATCAGCTAAAGAAACTGGCATCTATTCTGACAGTGGAAAGAAAAGTAGCTATTTTAAAAATTGAAAGATGACAGTGTGTGAAGGTTTGTGACATATAAATACCAGTGCAAAAGATTGGATGCCATGTCCTTTATGGTTGACTTGGTGGAATTTCAAAGGTAATTTTGACTAAGCAAATTTGATACATAATTGACTTGAGGATAAAGTGCAGCTATATTAGTGTCTTTGGCTCTCAGTTTCATCATCTGGAAAGTGAACTGATATTAGATGACCATTTAGAGCTCTTCCATCCGTGTAGTGCAATGTTAGAAGACGAAATCCTGACACCAAGAGACTACTAAGAAGGGCTAGAAGGTAGCCCACAGTGGAGTGACTCTAGTTGATGGGACTGCCATTCCCTGTGACTGACCTGGGCAGTCTTGTTTGTCCCAAATCTCTGGACTCGGGAAGGAACACTGGTGGTCCTGAGGGCAGCCCGTGGACCAGACACTTGTGAAACACCAGCTAAGGGAGCCCTGGCAGCAGCTGCTGAGACAGCTGGCACTGCTTCCCTTCAGGAGTGACTCAGGCTGAAACAGCTGAACAGTAGCCAGTAATCCTAAGTGCACTTAATTCTATGTCAACTTTTCTTTCTCTTTTTCTTACTATGTTCCCAGAATCTTAGATTTTCTGTGCCTTTGTTTTATCATCTGACTTAGAGGCTTAAGAGTGTGAGTTCAGTAATGGTTCAGAAATGGGATGATGTGATTGACCTGACAACAGCAGTAACACCCTGACTCTTGAACATGTTCAAGTAAATTGACTTTAGGGAGGCTGGCTTGCTCAAACCAACTGTAGCCTACCTAACAGTGGTATTTCATTTGGGCTCACAAGATCTTCACTATTACAATGGCTTAATGTTGACTAAGCCAATCAACAAGGCAAAAGCAGTAACGCTCCCGACTAAACCTGTTCAGTCACATTCTATGGTTGGAGTGTGCGTGTGTTGACTGGCCTAAAAGAAGTGTTGCAACGCATATACACTTGACCAACTAAAGGTGTGATTTTATAGATAAATTATTGTGGGGAAACTGCATATGCTATCAATAGTAGTTTAAAATCAATTAATACAGTGCAATAATTATGGGGCACACCTTTTTCCCTAAGACATATTTAGCAAGCAACTGATGGTTGAAATCAGAAATATATAATGGCAGCAAACTGGAGGAAGAGAGAGTTATCTGCAGCAATGAAAATGGTGTGGTCTTCTGGAGAAAGGAAGAGGCCTTGCTTGGCAGTGATTTTCTCATCAGGGACATTTATTAAGCAGCTACATCTTAACAACATTGTACATTTTTTTCTTTTTGCGGTTCTGAGGATGAACTGATGGCCTTGCACATGTGAGGCAAGTACTCTACCACTGAGCTAAGTCCTCAGCCCTGCCTTACTACATGGTAGATGTTTCCCAGGCAGACTCAAGGTGTACTCCTCTCCGTCCTCTCAAAGGGCTCACTCACATGTAGGAAGTGACTGACGCACTAGACCTCTGAATACTGCCTTTGTCTTCTTAGGCTAGGAAGTACTCATTAAAACCAGAAATAAGCCAGTGTAATAGCAGTAACAGTGCTGTGGTCTTAATCGTAGTTTTAATCTTTCCAGTAAGACAGGTGTAAAGTTTTCCCTCCTTCCCACACTTGCCCAAGCAATGGTATTTCTGGTTAGTAGGGGTAGAGAGAGATGCTAATCACATTGTGTCCTTTCTCTACTTTTTCCTTTGACAAAGAAAATAATGCCAGCTTCTTTCTCAAGGGGACCGTTTTCTTTACAGGAATTTGGCGCCAAGGTAAAGGGGAGCCATTGAAGAGAGCTGTTTTAAGGTAGAATCAAAATAGTGATAAAAAGAGCACAACAAGGACCCACTAAGGATTGCTTTTTTGTGGAGAAAGCTTATGATAGAAACAATTGAGATGGCTCGAGTTCTGGGTCAGGTTTTTCCCCAAGGGAGATCTCACTAGGTTCACTGTCTGTAAAGCTAGAATGATAGGGGTGTCTCCTTCAACTCCTAAGAACATCGTACATAAACCCTAGGGAGGCTGGTCAGCTTGTGAGGCTTTGCCCCTTAGGGGCAAGTAAGACAGGCTTGCTTCTTTTTCTGGCTTCAGAAAGTCAATCGGGAGGACTAGACGCACGGAAGAGAGAACAGTTTTGGGTTTTCTTGACTGATGGTGCTAAGGCAGGTGGGTGGGTGAGAAGACCCCTGCTGTAGTGGCTAGAGGACCCCTGCTCCCGGCCAAGGTGGTAGATGGCAGATCTTCTGGCAGGAGTGCCCTCCAGCCTGGGCCTGTGTGCTGGTGGTTTTCTTTGTGGTGCAGATTCGGCCAAGTACAGCTCCTTTGGCCTGATCAATTTGTCCATTGGTGTTAGGCCTGATCAGTGATGTTACTGACCTTAGCCCAGGCTGGAAAGGTGTCCAGGTGGAAGAGACTAACTCCCCAGGTGTTGATGGCTACCATCACTATCACCAAACCAATGACGTTGACTCCCAGGCCAGCTTTCACCTGCAGACACAAGCCAATGGCACACCCCGTTCACCATGACCAGGAGGCAGCACATGTCCCCAAGAGAGCCATATCTAGGCCCCCAGCCTCGGCCTTGCTCCACCCATGGGGCCCTGACTGTTGTAGTGACTACCTGGGCTGCTCGTGTTGCCTTCTCAAGTGGCACAGGACTCTGGAAGACTGGAAACGGAGGGATTGGGGCTGGCACAGGGCAGTCATCTCCATTTCTTGCTACAGCATTCAGTATACAATGGACACTGTTACTTGGGACACTGATTTTGGAATGGTAAGAGATATTTCTGCAGTGAAATTGTAGGGAGATGCGGTAGCATAGACATCTCTTTAAAGCGGGAACTTCTCAGAGCCTTTTCTGTGCTCACACAAGGAACTTGTAGTGGGTGTTACAGTTTGGATTTGAAGTGCCCCCCAAAACCCATGTGCTAAAGGCTTGGTCGTGAGCTGACAAGTTTTAGGGGAAGCACCTGGATCACGAGGGCTCAGCCTTCATCATGGATTAACCTACTGAGATCACAGTTTGATGGAAATAAGGCGGGACTTAGTTGAAGGGTTCACAGGCTTGTGATCTTGGGGATTCTACTGGCCCCAGGCTCCTTCCTCTCTGGTTCTTTCCTTTTCTACTTCCTGGCTGCCATAAGGTGGAAGCAGCTTTGCTTCACGCCCTTCTCTTACCTCAGGCCTGCAACAGTGGAACCACTGACCATGGACTGAAACCTCCGGATCCTTGAGCCATCCTAGACCTCTCCTCCTCTAGGTGGTTTTTCTCAGGTATTGGTCACAGTGATGAAAAGCTAACTAACACAAGGACTGTATTATATGAAGGCTTTGCCGCTGGTACATTTTACCCCTCTAAGTAACAGCTTAGGGAAACGGCACCTTGGGGGTCACACGTCAGCTGCCTGTGCCAGTTGTTCTACAGGAAGGTGACACAGGCCTGCCAGCTTCCCTGGCCTCTCCCTTTGGGGGAACTGCACCTCAGTGACTCTGACCCATTGTTTGCCATGGCGTTGATGCAGGCGGAGGGGTTAGGAGAGACCATGGACTGGCCGAGCCAGGGCCAGATGGAAAATTGTGTGTAGGAAGGGCAGCTGGTATCCTTCCAGGAAGTAACCAGGTATACAGCATGTAGCCAGACTGGTCCACTAACTGGCATTAAACTGGGAAGGTTACAAAGAAGGAATACAGGCTGGGAAATTGTTTCAGGCAAATGACTGACATGTCCTCTCTCTCCTGCCTCTGACTGGAAGCCTGGACTTCTCTGTGGTCCTGGGCCCCTGGGCCTTTGGCATGGACAATGGCCCATGCTTCCCAGCAGCTGAGGGGGAAGGTTCTGAGGAGCTAAATGAAGGTCCTTTAGAGCTCAAAGGGACCACAGTGAGTATTCAGTTGTGATCTCGTTTAGCAAGATGAGGAAATTGAAGCTGGAGTTAGTGTCCTAGCTAGGACTAGGGCCCAGGACAGGCTGGTTTTTTGTCATTCAGTGCCTCAGACAAGCACTGTCTGTTCATTAGACTCCAGCGTAGGAGGCAGGGTGAGGGCGGGTAGTGGGGGTGCCCAGGAGAAGTGGGAGGCAGAGCTCAGTGTGGGCCGCTGGAAGGTTGTATGCAGCAAGAGAGGTGGCCTGGCCGCCTGTCCCTGAAGTAGCACTGATGACTTGGATGAGCAGTTTAAATGGTGAAAGGATAGGAATATCTGCCACCAGCCTCAAACTCTTCCTTTATTTGATATTTTATAGGGCTGTTGATAAGTCTGGACTGTGCAAAAAAAAATTGCACAGGGTGACTTTGAGCAAGGGCAGATTTTCACATAGTCAGGCCTCAGTAATTTCTATCAGTTGCTTATCCTTTCTCCAATCCCCATCAGCCCTGGGTATTAAGAGCATCCAGAGAGTGTAGGCTGAGGGAGGTGGAGGTAGATACATCTAGTACTAAGATCAAAGGCAAAATGTCTTCAGGCTATCTCTTAGAGCCCCTCTGAGAGCAAAGAAATGCACTATAAAGGCCTTATTTTGCTGTGTTCCTTCAGGGATTAGGGGAGAACTGAACCGAAGGAGCTGTTCTCATAAAGTACCTTCCCCCTTGTGTCATGCAGTTTCTTATACCTCATCTGTGGATAAACCAGTAGGTTTAGAGTAAATATGCCCTCTCCTGCTGTGCAGAAATGGAAGCACACATCTGTGCAAGCTCATGCCTCCTGGAACTGGGCTCTGTCGTATGCCCGTTCCATCTTTCTCTCTGTTCGCACTCTCATCTAGGTAAGAGTGGGGCGAGCACATTACTGCTATTCTTAGAACTGTGGACCAACCAAGAGCCTTTTGACAGATACTGTTTGTTCTCCCACACTAAACAGTGTTGACAGACCAGGGGACTGCTACAAAATACTAAACTTCAGGAGACAGCTGTGTGGCCAGTCATCCCTACCCTCGAGGTGCTGGGCCTGCAGGAGAGGTGCCCACCACTCACCATGTCTTTGATCTGGCAGTGCCCATAGCTGAAGACAATAGCGTTGGGGGGGTTGCCCACAGGCAGCATCACTGCAAAGGAGATGCACATGGTGACTGGGATCAGGGTGTAGAGTGGGTTAATGTGCAGCGTTTCAGACTAGGAGAAGAGAGAAGTCATAGAAACGTTAACTTTGAGACTGAGCTCACATTTCTTGTGTACGAACATGCTTTATTTAAATTATGGCTTGGTGTCGGGTAACCTTAGCTGGACACTGAGCTAGGGCTCGGGAGATCCCTGTCCTCCAGGATGCTCATTGTTCTGGATGACCTGAATGAGCCCCTGCTGTTCACTCACTGCCCACAGAAGTGCAGATAATTCTAGAAGGGATGTTTGGGTTTTTTGGTGCTAGGTTAAGGAAGTGGTTCTTAAAGTTTGTTCATTTTTTTTTTCTCCCTTCCTCCCTCCCGCCTTTCTTTTCTTCCTTCCTTCCTTTTTTTTTTTTTTTTTTTGGTTTTGCAGTACTTGGGATTGAACCAGGGCCTTCACACTGAATCGAGGCCTTTTTATTTTTAGTCTTGAAACAGGGTCTTGCTAAATCACCAAGTTGTCCTGGTTGGGCTCAAACTTGTGATCCTACTGCCTCAGTTTCCAAGAGTGCTGGGATTATAGGCATGTACCACCATACCCAATTTAAACTTTATTCTGTAGTGGAGGAATCCTTTATTCAAACAAAATTCTCACAAATAAGCTGCTTTGATTGAAGCAAGGATCCCTCACCCATTGGGTACAGAGCTGAGGGTTTTTTCCTGGGGAAAATAAATTGCTTTATTTGGGACTGAACCCAAGGTCTTGGTCTCAGTGTTGCTGCATTTTCACTAAATGCACTCGGTGCTCACACAGCAAGATGATGGAGAGGGGAAATTGAAGACACGAAGCAGTGAGCAGAGAGTGGCTGGAGAGAGTTTGTAGAACGAGCACAAGGAGTCTGTTTTCCTGGGGACAGGGTGGGGATTCCACCTTCTGCAAAGGGACAGATACAGCTTGGGCGTTACCTTTGGGGCTGCTTCACCAGGCTAAGATCTGGCAGGTTGTGCCCTCTCCTGTTCCATTGGTAACAAATTGACCTGCTGCACGGGGTGAGGCTGGACTTACTCCTGATGCTCAGCATCTCCCAGGGTAGAGTGGAATTGGGTGGAGGTGGCGATGATTGTTAAACCTGTGCACCTGGTGTTTTTTGCTGTGCTTTTTGCCCCATTTTCTGTGGTTATCTTTCTGGGCCTACCATTAGGTTTCATCTCAGGAGAGAAAGGTTGATGATGACTGTGGGGAATTGGAACTCTAGGGCTTTAAGGTTGTGTCCATTCTTTTGTTTTCATTCAGGACTGCCCTTGAACTAATACTCCTCTTTTGGGGAAGAGTTTGTAAAACTTTTGGTGTGATTTATTAATATATCTTCTTATGTATTAATTGCCATTTGACAAACTTCAAACTGTGGTTTGAGCCTCAGTGAAAGTTTTGGGTAGTGGCCGGAGGAGAGGGTTCGGCCATGGAAGCTGCTGTCGGAGCCAGCACCCCCCCCCCGCCGCCGCCGTTTACTCACCAGGCTGCACACAATGGGCAGGAAGATGGTGATGGTGGCTGGATTGCTGACAAACTCTGTGACAATGGACACCAGGATGCACGCCAGCAGAGTGACAGCCCATGGTGGGAGGCTGCTCAGGCACAGCATCTGCTGCCCTATCCATGTGGAGAGGCCAGAGCTCTGTAGGAAGAGACATTTGGGTAAGGGCTCAGGAAGAAACGCATATTCTGGGTGGGTTCTTAGACTTCCAAGGGTCAGAAGTGCTGGCTGGGAGAGACCACTTAGGCTCATCCAGTCTGTCTTTAGGCTGACCAGAGACAGGGGCAGCCTCATCTTAGATTCAATTAGTTTTGTGCCCCAGAAATGTCTTTCCTGTGATTTGTCTCATTCAGTCTTCGGGTGCCATGTCCCTTCCTAGGACTCTGGCTGGGCAGGGGTTGGAGGTCTTCGCTCCTCCACTCTACCCCTCAGTGTCAATCTGCTCCTCTCTGCAGTCTGACTTCCTTGCTCTATGCATCAGTTCAACAGTGCTCTTTCCACAGAGTGCCAAGTTCATCCTTTCTTCTGCTTTTGAATTCCATTTCATTTATCACCTAAGGAGGGGAACAAACTACCAACCTTTTTAGATAGCAATTTTTCTTGCGTTTAATTTTTTGGGGCATGCAGGACTGAAACTGGAAGTTTCACATGTGTAACAAAGAGTGAGGGATTAGAAGTCTATCTCCATTTACTGGTGAAGGTGCCTCACTTGCCTACAGCATAGTCATTCAGCCCCAACCTGTTTCAGGTTCGGGTCCCATCGTGGCTGACATCTTCTGGCTGCCACTGCTTTTGGAAGATTGAATCTTTTTCAGTAGCAACATTTATCCACTCAATAATGTTTCCATTTGGAATAATTCATTGGTTTGGAAGATGTACATCTGCCAATGGTGAGGGCTACCCCTTATCTCCTAAAAAGTGAAGGACTGAGGTTTTTGTTTTGGTACTGGGGATGGAATTGAACCCAGGGCCTTTACATTGAACTACACCCTCAGCCTCTTTTTAGTGTGTTAAGACAGAATCGTGCTAAGTTGCCCAGGCTGGGGTTGGATTTATGATCCTCCTGCCTCAGCCTCCCAGAGTGCTGGGATTACAGGTGTGCACCCCATGTCTAGCTACCATTGAGTTTTTGTACTAAAAACCCTCTGGTTGTCATATGTATTCTCCTTCCTCCTCTCCCTTGTATGGCAACATGCTTGGACTCTTCTAACAGTTCCCTTAAAGACTGCAAAAGCAATAAAGCGATGGAGGGTAGGGGCAGAAAGGAAGGTGAGACAATTTATGATTCTTCCAGCTGTAAGTCCTGCTCCTCGTGTTTTACTGTTAAAGATCACCTTCACCACACTGTCTATAGGCTCTTTCTCAAGCTCATCACAAGTTCCTTTGATCTCTGCAGTACCCTCATTACCTCATGGCAAGCTCATAGACAAGTGACGCTCAAGGCCCTCAGAGTTCTCTCAGTTGTAGCCATTTCAGCGTGGAGAACTTTTCTTCCTTTGTTTTTTCAAGGACTAAGAGTGCCAGACCCAGTGTGTGGACCCTGTCCCAATCCATGGTTGGTACAGCACCTCACAACTCACAGAAACTTGCTCGTTAGTCACAGGCAAGAGGGAAAACCAGTTAGCTGAGTGAAAATGGTATATTTTATGAAAAAAAAAAAAAAAGTAGTTTTATTTACCATGTTATCCAAATAGTAAATAAAGTGAAAGAATTTCATGGCAGTTAATTTTCTATTTTATACTATTTTGAAATGAATGGATAAATTAGATTGCAAAGTTAGAAAAAACACCACACAGGAAGTCTTAATGTTTTAAATCCTTGGTACGGAAACATTTCACATTGTATTTTCCTCACTAGTCCCAAGATTCTGAAATTATTTCAAACTCAGAATCATACAGATTTTACTTGAATTATTACCGTATTAAAATTAATAGAGTCAACAGGTTTTATAGAGACAGCAGCTATAGTATCTGTAAGACATGCATGATTGTTTAATAGTGGCCACCAGTAAAAAGAATGAAGGGTTGTAGTAACTACAGTTTCAACAGAAATGTTGATGTGGGCTGGTCAGATAGCTCAGCAGCATAAGTGCCTGCCCGGCAAGCGCGAGGTCCTGAGTTTGACTCCCAGAACCCACATAAAAGAAAAAAGGGGCCAGTGATATCGCTCAGCAGCACAAGCGCTTGCCCAGCAAGTGCGAGGTCCTGAGGTCAACTCCCGGTACCCACATTTAAAAAAAAAAAAAGTTGATGTGCATGCCAGGAAGCCTTATAAAAGCTTCTATAAAGTTCAGGTGGTGCTTATATCAGAGGTGCGAGGCAGGCTTGGATAAAATAACTAGTCTACTTTATAGCATATTGACCACCCCAGATCATGTTGGAATAAAACCAAAGCAAACTGGTGAGTCCTGAGGTGAGAGGCCAGGATGGCAGCCTTCTTAAAAGAATGGTTAAAAGGGCTAACCAGCTTTAGTTTGGAAAAAATCTAGTAAATGTATTTATTTTAATAATTAACTACCTAGGAAAAGGTACCAGAGAATAGAGCCAAAGCCAACAGTGATGATACATAGAAAGCAAAGAACAACTGGGCCAAGATAGAAAGCAGTTATCCTTTGCACAGGGAGTACCCTGTTCCGGGGGAGTCCAACCCAAGGGTGTGCTGGAGAGAAATGTCCCATTGGGGAGGAGATGGGCTCAGTGTCCTCTGAGGTTCTTGCCCAGTATAGGATTCTGTGACTTGGTGATCAGTGATGCAGACAGCATTTAGGCCCACAGTGAGTGGGCAATCAGGGTGAACCACATTTAGGATGGGTTGATGCATATAGACAAAGTGGAGGAGAAATGATCTGAATCTCAATGTGATTCATCCTTAGGATTGTTATTATTTCAGAAAGTGCTGACACTTTAGGGACTTCAGCTATTTCCCACTAGCCCTGCCAAAATGATCTGATCCCGAATATCCCCAACTAGGAAATCAAGACATTTTTGCATCGGCTTCGGTAAAGATTCTCTGAGGTCGGGCATGGTGGTGCACATCTGTAACGCCAGCACTCGGGAGGCTGAGGCAGGAGGATTGCTGCGAGTCTGAGACCAGCCTGGGCTACAAAGTGAGCTCTAGGCCAGCCTGAACTGCATAGTGAAACCCCGTCTCAAAAAGACAAAAAAAAAAAAAAAAAAAAAAAAAAAAAAAACCTGCAGGTGCTCAGTCTATGTGTATAAGTCAACAGGACAGTTTGCCACATCAGCACCTGGGGCATGTCTGGCCCCTTACAGACCATTGCCTGTCCCCACTGTCAGACCCCAGAAGGAGATGGCTGCAAAACCCAGTGAACCTTTTGCTGGTGGCAGTGTGGCACCTGTAAAGGAGGTACGAATGCCCATTTCCATGACCCGGGGCACAGCTGACCTGAGCTCTGTTCCCAGCAGCACTGGGAAGGTCAGGGAGAGACAACATCTGTCCTGATCTACAGCTGTCCTCTGTGACCTGGTGACCATGTATTTTCCCTCAGCTACTTTGAGCCTTTTCTCCCAAGGGTAGAGGTCTGGACAAACATTTGACCCACGAGAACAGAACTGGAAGATTACCTTGCTGCCAGAAGCCAGGGCGTAGCCTCCTCCCACCAGGATGACAATCTCCCAGGGCATGGTTTTCTGGAAGTCCTTCCATGTGATGATGGGCTCCATCCCCAGGGAGCACTCATAGCTTGTCCCTGCATCACAGGGGGAGAGCAGTGGAGAGCCAGATAAGCCTGGCATAGTTTGTGGAGATGGGGGGAAGTGGGTGAATTGGAGGATCTGGGAGACAGCCCTGCTGTTTCGGGGGAGGCTGAAGGGTCTCCTTTGGAAAATTCTGACTTGGGCATCCCCAACAACTTCCCTTGAACCTTCTCTTACCATCATTCTTTTTCCCAAAGCAGGGCTTCTTGGCTGGAATGAGGAAAAGGAGGAATCCAAGGAAGACGGAGACTGTGGCATCTGTGCGATAGCCTTTCCTAGTAAAGAGACAAGCATGGCTGGAGGAGGAGGGCTGGGAATCCTTGGGAGTGAGCTGAGTCTCAGGGCAGGACCTAGTCTAGGGTGACAGCAACCGGGCTTCTTCCCAGTTGCCGCCATAGTGTCTCACAGTGGATTCACAGGCAATGGCTAGTGTCTTGGTGCCGGGCCTGCTGAGCAGACATGTCTTAGTGGGAGCCGGTGGGGCTGTGAGTTGGGGCAAGGCCTAGAAGGAGTGATCAAGAGCTGTTCAGATGAGGAATAGCAGAAAAGCCTGAGCCTTCTTTTCCGTGGGGTTGCACTCCTTGTATGTCCCTCCTCAAATGAGAAGCTGGTGCTTGGAGAGCTTGCGCCTGCGCCTGGGGGTCTGGGCCCTTGGGGCCATGGGCAGGAGTGGCCTGGAAGCTTGTGTGTATCTCTCCTGGTGTTTCCTTCCTTCCAAAGCTTCAGCTCTGGAAGTCCCTTTGCAGTTGGTACTTTATACACATTTTCTCCTTTTAACTCACAGCATCCTATGAGACAGCTGAGGTTCCAGGAGCTTGTGTAAGAAGACTAAGGTTCCACAGCTGGGCAGTGGCAGTACCAGATCCCAGCCCCTGATGGGGGCTGCAAACACTCTGCTTCCTTCCTGACTTCACACTGCTGCTTCTCTGGAAAGAGATTTCTCAGGAGACAAATGCTTCTTGGTTTGTGTCTGCCCTGAGAGCTGTGGACATGGGGCATCCCGCTGGTGATTACTCCCTGAGGAGTGTGGTTGAGGAGGTGGTTCTCAAGGAGGAAACCATATCACTTACTTTTCAAAGAAGGAATCCCAGCCAGGGACAAAGCCAGGCTCCCGGGTAAACCACAGCACAGTCATCAGGATGAAGAAAAATCCAGTCACCATCTCAGGGTAGCTATAAAACAAAACAGAAAGACCTGCTCCAGGAACTGGGAAGTTTCTTTTAGCTTTTGCACTTTACTTTTGGAAGCTCCTGGATTCATAATTTCGACACTCGAGACATAAAACCGTTACTGCTTAACCACCAGAGTGGCTAGCAGTGGGAAGAGAACTGACTGAGCGAAGCCAGAACATGTGACATTTACCATCTTTCCTGGAGAGATTTGGGCGGGAAGGAAAAAAACAGCACTGTAGTTACCAAACAGTGTCACCCAAAGCCTGTAAGGAGAATGAAGGGCAGTGGGCACCCTCAGACACTGTGCATGGGGGCGTAGGAATCCGTACAGTCTTTCTGATACCACTTCACCGTACACATCAGGAACCTTAAATTAGGTCATTCCCTTCCTCTAAGACAATAACTGGAAAATTATGCTGAACTTTTACCCATTAAAAAATGGAAACAGTCATTTTGTTGTTTATAATATTCCATGACACTGAACACATTTTGGTACAACTACAGTATATGTTAAAATGGGATACCTTCATCAATAATCATGTTTCCACAGCAGAATTAGTACTATAGGTACATAGTAACAATGTTAAATGGGAAAAGGCAAGATATACAACTATGTTCAGTATGAATTTTACCAAAAAGACATAATTTTGCACAGAAAAGGGTGGAAAGTATCATCTTAACAGGTGTGAACAGTTAATACTGGGATGCTAAAGAATCCAAATCAATTTTAATTTTTTCTTATACTTTCTGTATTTTATAAAGTTCTACAGTGAACATGTATTCCTTTTATAACTTAAAAGCTTTAAAGAATAAGTTTCTACCAGAATTGTATTTAACCAAAGTTGTACATGCCAATTACTTTAAGAGGAGAAATAACATTAAATGGAATCCTGCATTGCTGTGTAAATGCTGACAGAAATGGCTGAGGATTGGTTAGTGATTTCTCTTTCCTTTTTCTTTTTTCTTTTTTTTTTTTTTCTTTTTTTTTTTTTTTTTTGGCTGTATTGGGGATTGGACCCAGGGGCTGCTGTACCCTCAACTAGGTCCCCAGTCCTTTTTATTTTTCATTTTGTGACAGGATCTTACCAAGTTGCCCAGGTGGGCCTCTAATTTGTAATACTTCTCTGCCTTGGCCTCCTAAGTAGCTAGGATTAACAGGCATGTGCCACAGTGCCTGGGTATTTAGTGAATTCTTAGACCTTTTGTCTTCAAGTCTGTATTTGATGCTGTGTTGTACTCTAAATACACCAAGCCAGGTGTGGTGGCACAATCCTGTAACCCCAGCACTCGGGAGGCTGAGGCAGGAGGATCACTGCAAGTTTGAGGCCAGCCTGGAGTACATATTGAGTTCAGGGCCAGCCTGATTAATAGTGAGACCCTGTGTCAAAAAACAAAAACAAAAACAAAAAATAAATACGGCACCAAGTCCCCCAGTGCCTAGGAGTGACCACAGGATCACTGTGGTGGCAACGCAAGGCATCCTGACTTTGGCAGAAACCAGCATATTCCAAGAGGAGGGCTGTTCAGTCTTTCTGTTGTTTTCTGTCCTGCCCCACCCATGGATTCCACCCCATGCCAAGGCTACACCTCAGACTCCAAGTACAGCTGAGGGGAGAGGCAGCCACTGAAATCCGGGCCAGTTTGGGTTTGGCATCGAATAGGATCTTCTCAGTGCCTGGACTTGTAGTTGTGGGACATTCCCCCGGGGCCAGGGGCTGTCAGGAACATGGCTGCTTCTGCACTTCCCTTCTCAGCTGTGCCTCTGTCCCAGACAAGGGGCAAAGGGCTGTGGTGACTTTTACCTAATGTCTCCCAGCTTCTCATATTCCTCCTGGATCCTCCTCTCTGACAACTCTTCCCTCTTGGTCTTCTTCTTCTTGCTTAGAGAACAGGTCTCTCTGAAGCTGAGAAGGGAGAATGAACACGAGAGTGGAGAAAACATGATTCTGAGGCCCAGAGGAGAACAGATACTGAGCCATTACTAAACCACCCCCCGCTGTGGTCATGTTTCTCCTGCTCACTCTGTCCCTCCATTCCTCTCCTGTTCTCACTGCTTCTGTCTGCCCGGTTACCCGGCCTCCCACCCATCTTCCTGCAGCCTTCCGGGTCTGTCTCTCTGTTCCTGTCTCTGCCTGTCTCTGGTGTATCAGTGTGAGGTGATGTCCAGGGACTTGTGCACGGGTATTTATACACAGGGTTGCTTCTACACACTTGTTTATAAGTAAAGAATCTATGTGAGGTGGTGTGCATGTCAGCATGCATGTGTCTGTGTCCCCCACATGCAGAAGTAAGTATGTGTGTATGTGCAGACATTCATTTGTCTAGAGAAAAGGCTCGTCTGGGGTAGAAGTGGGTCATAGTTTTATGTCATAGTATTGGAGCTACCCAAGTATACAGCCATCACTGATGTGACAGCAGCCTCTGAGTAAAGAGAAAGTCGGCCCAGAGGACATTCCTTGACCAGTGGAGTTCTGGGCTCTATGGGCTGTTTAGCATCATATCCATTTTCCCTTTAAGTGTTTGATCAAATGGAGAATATGAAGAAAAGGCTTCCTAAGCAGATTACTATTAGAAATAATATCACAAGGGATATATCTAACTTGTGATTTTGAGATATGTGAACATATTCCATTTGTACATAAAGTACAAATTTAAAATTCGTCTATCAAATCAACACAACTTTTACTTGGAATCATATTTCTAAGGGTACTTGAAATTACTGCATATGCTTTGAGAGCGGTGAAATTTCATTAAACACTGTGCAGTCCAGACTTTTTGTAAATCATCCAGGCCTTCTAACCCGTTACTTTGAATTAAGAATATTTCATTGTAGATCTGGGAGTCAAGTGCAGAGTGCAGGGAAGAGCAGAGTGACAGGAAGGGGCCACGTCTGCATGGGTTCATTGCACTCTCAACAGCCCTGCAGGGAGCAGAGCCCTCCAGGATGGTGCCGTGGCCTTTGGTTGGACAGCAGAGCCACAGTGCCTTGCTGGCCAGGTGTGGGACTCACTTGCAGCCCAGGAACAGCCAGTGCATCCAGAACCAGCTGATGACCAGCATGATGAGGGATATGGGGAAGCTGAAGAGGAACCAGGTACCAAAGTTGACCACATCTGCCGCTGGATACTGGCTGGAGGGAGACACCAGGTCAGCAAATTAGAAAGGGAAGGATTTCGGTGTGGTTGGTATTTGGAGGTGATAGTTAAATGTTCCTTAAGAAGACATAAAGCAAGGCTAAGGAGAGAGAATGAAGACAGTGTGGTAGGACATTATCTAGAACTCATTTGTTCGTTGTAACTGTACAAAAGCCAGATAAGAATCACAAAGTAAGCTAAACAGGCTTCTAAGCAACTAAAATCAGTACTACTAAAGTGTATACACTTTGCAGTCAGGATGTGTTGACCTTTAAATTACATAAATACCGTGTCTGATAAGCTACTCATCTCCCTTTTCAGACCACAGAAAATGGAGAGGGAACTCTGGTGTTCTTTGTTATGAACTCACTGAATGAATGTGAATTTAGATGGGGGACATAGGGGGAAATTCCAGAGAACTTTGGGCTCTAGGGCCTCATAAGGGTTGTAGGTATTAATGGTGCCCATAAGAGAAACGGGACTTGGAATCTGCAAGTGTACACACACATACACACACACACACACACGCACGCACACACAGAATTTAACAGCTAATTCGTAGGTTTTTGAAACAGCCAAAATGAACTGGGAGGTGATCTGTTCACAATGCCAAGAACAGCCCGAGGATAGTAAAATGGTGTGAGGAGTCCTTGGGGCTTAGTTCTGGCTGTCAGGTTTGAAGCTTCCTTTAGTCATCCCTCCTTCCCCTCCTCCCATCTTCCTCCCTACCTCCTTTCCCTCCCCTCTCCTTTCCTTTCCTCTGCCTCTTCTTGTCCCTTCTTTTCTCTCCCTTTATCAAACCCTACATCCCTCCTTCCCCTAACAGCCAACTTTCCATTTCCTCATTTCCATTTTACTCCTCTGCTCACTGACATCTGGCTTCTTTCTCCAACTTTTGACCAAATTCCTCTTGCCTGGGTCAGCAGTGACCTGTCACCCTGTCACCACATCGGATGGCTGCATTTCCCTCCGTATTCTGTGCTGTCATTCACTGCATTCGATATGGTAGTCACTCCCTCTTTCCTGAAACGTTTCGCTCCGGGGGTAGAACGGCACTGGTACGCCCAGATTTCCTCTCTCCCGTCTGACAGGAGGATAGGTGTGTTCTCTCTTTTGAAGTCTACCTTAGATATTTGAGCTTAATCTTCATGTACTTTGTTCCACTTTATCCCTTCCAAGTGATTTCTACCCCATGGCTTCCATTACCAAGGGACAAAATGGAAATGAAGGCCCCTTTCTCAAAGCCTATTAATAATTTCTAAAGACCGAGGATGTAACTCAGTGGTAGAGTGCTTGCCTAGCGTGCGTGAGGCCCTGGGTTCCATCTTATGGCCCTTCTGCAGGCCACAGACCCCAAATGTGTGCCTTCAACCTAAATATTCCTTTTGAGATTCACAGCCATATCTCCAACTAGACATCTCAACCTCTATGTCAACTTTTCAAGAAATCTCATTCTTCAATTTTTCCCTGTTTCCCTGGCTGTTGAAGTCAGGAGCTGGAGAGTCAGCTTGGTCTCTCCTACTAATGCTACCAAGACACATCAAGTTACCCCTGAATAGCTCTCAGGCTGACCATTCCTCGCCCCCTCTGTTACTGTCATCTGAGGCCAGTGTCATCCAGGACCTCTCCTAGGTGACTGTGGCAGTGTCCTACATTGTCTTTTTGCTTTCTCCTACCCAACGTGTTCTCCAATTTTGCATCCAGAATGAGTTTTTAAAACTATAAATCTGCTCACCTCACTCCCTGCTTCACATTCGGTAAAGGCTGCTTACTGCCTTCCGGATGACATCCAGGCTCCTCCTCAGGCCTAGAAGAGTGCTTTGTCCTTCACCTGCCTGCCTCTCTGGCCTCCTTTGGCCTTCTGTCAGTTACTTCTACAGGCTCTACTCTCCTGCCTCGGAGCCTCCTACACACTGTCTTGTCTGGAAAACCTCCTTTCGTCTGGTTTACTCTGGCTCACCCATGAAGTGGCCACCTCTGTGGGAAGCATTTTCTCCTCTAGACAGGCGAGCATTCCTAGCAGAAGCTGGGACTTCCTTGGTCGTACTTAGCTGTAAAGACTCCCTTGTCTTTTCCCTCTTGGGACAGAAACCACCCTGCCTCCTCTGCTGCTACGCCCTTAGCACCTGGCCCAGTTCCTGATGCCCTCTGGGTGGTTGGTAGATATTTCTTGACTCAGTGAATGACTTACTTGTTGAAATGTTCCAGGAAAATGAGGCTGGTGGAGGTGCCAATGATGGTGGTCAGGCCGCCAATGGTCGCAGCATAAGATATGCTCAGGGAGAGACACTTGCAGACCATCTGGTCATGCTGGGATCGGTACTTTCTGTTCAGCTCCTGGTTCCTGGAGCCTCGGGTCAGGACTAGTGGCTTTTCCTACCAAAGGAAAAAACCCAGCTTGGGGTGTCCAGCACACAGAGCCCAAGAGGTGGGAGGTACCATGGTGCAGAGGGAAAGTTTCAAGCTCTGGTGTCAGAAAGATAAATCCCAGTTTCTGCTATATACCAACTAGGGTGTGCCTTGAGGTGCAGTTTCTGCTTCTTGTGAGTGGGGAAAACGGTATTTGCTTTGCCATATTGTGAAGAGTAAGTGAAGTAATTAATGTAGAGCTCTTAGATCATCTCCTGGTATTTAATGAATGGTAGGCTATTATAATGTTTTGCAGTATTAATATTATTAATACTGACAACATGGTTTGTTTTTTACTTGAACTCCAGTAAAACTGGTTGCTGTCATTTGAACGAGCAGGAGATGGTCATTCTATGTGGAGTAGGCGACACTCCTTGGATTACAAAAGAATATAGCTTTCCTGGGAAGGAGGTTGAAATGTGCGATTCTCTCTTCCCTCTCTGCCCACTCTTCTTCCTACCAATTGGCCTCTCCTCTACTTTTTCCTCCCTTCCTGCCTATAAGCTTCAGTCTTGCCAGGGTCCTCTCAGGCCCTGCTTGGTCCAGACAGTGGGCTTTCCATGCCCTAGAGGTGCTGATCTCTGGTCTCACGTGTGAACTGAAGAAGCAAGTGCCCCTTGCCCACCCCAGGTCTGGCCACCCTCGTGATTCTTCACAAGATGTAAAGAATCTGGCACAAGTGTTGACAGGTCAGGTCTTAAGAAAACCCACGAGAGAGAGAGGCCACATTGCCACTTTTCTCATCGCTCTTAACCGTTGTCCTGAATTACAGGAGGGCCAAAGTGCTCAGACCAGAAGAGACCACTGAGGGACCCAAAGGTTTCCCATGATCCCCAGTGTATAAAACATAAATGGAGCATTGAATTGGCATTCACCTATTTTGTAACTGGAAATCTGCCAGGATGGGGGTTTGTGGTCAGGCAGATTGGATTTGAATCAAGATGCTCCCCTTACGAGGTCTTCGTTCTTGGCTTATGAGTTCATCTCTCTGCCTCATTTACAGCCATGGTATAGTACCGGGAAAATCCTTGCTTGTGCAGAAAAGCAGTTTCTGCACAGTCAATCCTGGGGTACTAAAATAAAATGCTGCAGTGCCCCTGAAGCACCTTTGAGAAGGACCTTGAGCACCTCTGACCTAGACCAGCCCCAGCATCTGTAGTTGAAGGAACTGAGGCCCATGCAGTGGAACATCTTGCTAAAGCTGAGTGAGCTAGATGCTTGGTCACCATGGCACGTGCAGGGCAGAAGTGGTTGTGAGTGAAGAGTACCCGGTGACAGCTCGCCAACCTGATGCTATCACAGTGTCAGGACCAGTGCCCTGGGAAGCACCAGGCACATTATATAGGAAACAGGGCCAGAAGGTGGGATTGTTACCTGCAGTGGCTGCTGCTTCTTGCCTTGGTGTCGGTTTGCTGTCCCGATGGGCTTGGTGATCATGGGTACACCATTCAGGTTCTGTCAGGACAGAGGCCAGTACACTATTAGGGAGAGGATGTGGTGACCCAGGTGCCTGGGGATGCATCCCCTGACCATCCCAGGGCCACCCCATGGCCAGGCACTGGGGAACTCAGAGACCAGAAGCTGGAAAGGGCGTGAACTGAGAACACCTCCCAGGCCTGCCTCCTCTGCACAGCTCCTGTCCACTGGTGTCAAGCACCCATCCCAGGAGGCTCTCAAAAGCTGGCAAACATGACTTTGTTCTTCTAGAAGAGCCTGATTTTCCAGGACATCACTAGTGTGAAGGACTCTTACTATTTTTTTATCACAAAGAAAAAGTTTTTTAAACCCACTACTATAAAGTCCACAGTTTTATTGGCCTTTTACACTTCTCACAAAGACAGCTAAAACTGGCTTTGGAGGGCAGTGTTGGGTTTGAGCAGCAGCATGTGGTTGAACTTTGCTCTCCCCACAGACATGTCCCTTTTGGTAGTAAGATCTATAAAGGAATCCCCACTGACAAGAATCCTAAATTTTAATCTGTGGCTCTTGAAATCTGGATGACTGACTCTTGGATCTCCATAACAAAGGTTAACTTGTATTTTATGTGGGTAAACCCAGTACCTGGGGCTGGGCTTCAGAACTACCCAGGCTTTTGCCAGGAGCCTGACCAACCCTTTCATGTCCGAGTTGTGTGAACCCTTTCCACTTTTACATCCATGGAGGCTACTGGGGTGTAGGACAAGCTGCCAGGCATCTTGGACCCTGAGTTGGCTTGAAGGACTTTCAAGTGATCTCAAAGCACAGGAAAAACCCGAAGCCATACCTTGTGCATCAGAGAAGCGAAGTCTGTTGCTGACATGCTGGAATGAAGCAAAGGAAACAGGGAAACTATAGTGGACCAGATTTCATGAAAGGAGAGCTCTTTTCAAGTTTAATGTTTGCTGTAAGGGACTTAAACTATTGGATCCAGTTTCTAGGCTACAAAGAGGACTAATCTCATCCTAATCTTCCTGGCCTTTTCTTCAGTGCTGTAAGGATTCACAGAGCTACGGGGCTTCCTTCCTCCCAAGGTAGGGGCAGCTGGCTTCCTTAGAGGCAACAGTAACACTCCTACTAATATTGAACATGCAGTGCTTATTAGGTGCTGAGCTCTTAAAGATAGACCTTATACCTTATGACATTGTTAATCCCTGTAAGAGATCCATGCTGCGGGTATCACTACCTCCATCTGCATCTTATTAGCCCTGGGATGTTAGCAGTGGACAGACAAGAGCCACTCTGTCTCACTGGAGAAACGTGACCTCATCCTCATTGTCTAGAAATGACACTTGTGATGTGCTTCTGAGGGGACAGGAGCAGGGAGGGCCTGGACTGTACCCAGGGAAAAGCAAGAGAGAATGAGAAGATGTGGGAGAATTCTGGTCAGCAGCTACACCTCTAGGGCACAGTTAACTGCACATCTGAGTCCCTCCCACACCTGTGGAACCCAACTTTCACTGTGAAGACAGAGGAATATGAAAACTATTGGAATTACCAGCTCCCTGAGTGCTCAATAGATGTTTCCAGTGTCTTGGTTGTGAGGACAGTGGGTGCCACCAGCCCACCCACTGTGAAGAGAGATGACAGTGCTGGACACACACGCAGGACGCGGCTCCCACAGGGGAGGAAAGAGGTGACAGGTTTGGAGTGGAGTGTTCTCTTGAGAAGATGCCGTATGTTTCCCTCCCTTCTTCCCAAACTGGCTGCACAGAACGGTCAAGATGTCCTCAGCCTGCAAGGAGGCACTGGGCACGAGAAGAACCCCAAGCAGCCCTGCTCCTTCAGCACAGGATGCTAGGGGCAACTCCAGCTTCTGCCTTGGAGTATAGGCCACTACTTTCATGTGGAAAGAGCAAAGGCACGGAGCTGGTACAGTGTGGCCAGAGGGGCCAGAGCAAGGAGAAAAGACCCACAGCACAGGAGTAGCCCGAGCTTCTCAGGGTCGGGACACGGGGAAGGAATTGGGCTAGAGCTACCTGCAAAAGGCCCTGCCAGGAGGCAGAGATAGCCAGGAACCAAGGGTCAGTGGAGAAGCAGCCATTGAGAGACAGTGCCATGAGGTCATGGGTGGCCACCCAAGAGCACAAGCCATCTTTGTGGAGGGGACACTCAACAGACCCTGATGGTTGGTGCCCTGAAGGAAAGACCTGGGGTCTGAAACTCAGAGGGCCCCAACCCCAAGCTACAGGAGCTCCAGCCCAGATACTATGTGCACCCCACAGCCTTGGTCCCAGCCCTGGAGAAGTCTGAAGCAGCATGGTGAGTGGGTGGTGAAGGGGACGTGAAGTGTGTGAGGTCACCTCCCACCCTGCTCATCTCATTGTCACCTCCGAGAGGAGGTGGGGTGGCACAAGCGGAGGTGCAGAAGCTGTGGACGACAAGTTGGAGTTCTGCTGTGAGTCTGGACTGAACTTTGGAGTATGAGAACAGGGGGCCACTGTATCTGAAAGGAACTGGAAGAGCTATGGATGAGGGAGAACAAGCGAACAGGCTACGCTTGAACACAGTGCTAAGAGAAAAATAAAGCCATTTCCTGATGGCTTCCTTCTGCATCTATCCCATTGCATATGTTGATTTCATTCAATCAATGTGAACTGTCCATTATTTATGAAAAAGACAAATTGCAAAGACCAGCTCCATTATAAATCCAGCATTGAAATGTGTAATATTTCTCGCAGAATACCTTGAAGACCACATTTGATATACAGTCTTCAAAAGAGATCAGCTGTTAATAGCTCCACCTCACATGAATGTCTGTAACTGTACTTTCCCAGCTTCTCTGTGTACCGTCATCTGGCTATGTCACCCACTGTCCCCAGTCCCCTGCCTGTCACCTGATTTTTCTCTGCCATTATAATAAGACCAGATATGGTAAGACTATATCTAATATTTATAAAATGTTTTATGATTCTCCAGGAACCTCTAGTGACATCTATCATGTGAGTGTTTTTCCATTAATAAATTATTCTCCTAAGAGTCAGCAATTTTGATGGAATTGCACTTGGAAGCTATATGGAGAGTTCCTGTATCTGCGCAGACGGGTGTTGGTCTTTCTATTTCTTTATAATCTCTGCAGTATTCTGGGATTAAGGGAGTCGTCCTGGAGATCTTGGCAAGTGGCCCCTAGGGATGGAGACGAGAGTGGACTGAGCCTGGTCCATATGTCTGCAAGGGCTGTGTATAGTCCCATCTTTCCTGATCTCCCCAGTGGGCCCTGAGAGGCTCTAGGGAGGGGATAGTCCTACTTACTCTTCATTTACAAAGATGAGCTCCAGAGGAGGTTGGCTGTTGTTGACATCAAGATCTACAGTGGCAAAGAAAGGCAGGAAGTGAGATGTGGAGCTAGAGAGCAGTCCAGGGGCTCAGGGCTGGGACAGGGGTTGGCCTGGGGGACGATCCCCCTTCTCTCTGCCCTGGAGGTTGAGAGGGGCTTGTGGACCCAGACAAGCCCAGGGCTTTGTAGTAACCTGTGGACATCTGGGGGCCAGGAGCAGTGTGGGGACACCCATCAGTGAAGGAGAATGGGGAAGAGTGGGGAATGGAACCAAGGGAACTGCAGGTTACAGGGCTGGCATGGGCAAGAGGGGAGCAAGGGCAGGCATTGTGGGGCCAGGCACCAAGCTGGGCAGTGTCACAGGGAAGACCGGCAGGGGACCCAGGGAGAAGCAAACTGTAAACTGTACTGTACTGATGGGCTCGGCCTCTTCGGTGCTGGAGTTGCCCACCACAAGCTGCTCCTCCTCAGCACTGACCAGCTCTTGCAGCACGGCCTCCACAATGGGCATCACCATGGCGGTGGTGGAGGTGTTGGACAGCCACATGGACAGCATGGTGGTGCAGCACATGAAGCAGAGCAGCAGCCTGCAAGGCAGGGGACTTGGGTGGTGCTGGCAGAAGGCCCACCTCTGGGGGCCCAGTGGGGACCTCTGGGGTCTCCTACCCACCCGATGGTGCTGAGCTAAAGAACGGTGGCTGGCATGTGTCCACCTAGCGCTTGGCACACTGTAAGCGTGAATTCAGTATCTGTCCAGTGAGTAAACTGCACTGCATGAGCTATGTAGCCAGGAAAGCCCTTCCTTCAGCAAAGAGTAGCTTTGCTAGAAGGGCCACAGGGTGTGGGCTTGCTGATTCCTCTCCCTCTGGACATCAGGTAGAGCTTGGTGATGGCATCTCTTGTGTATGAGGGAATTCTTTGTCAGCAGTTCCACGAGCACCAGTACATTCCGTGCTTTGCAGCCAGACATCACAGTCATTAGCAAATAGATCAATGTTAGGGCCTCACAATTCTGCTACCTCCTCATCCTACTGTCAACATGCTGAATGTCATGTCCCCAAATCACAGAAGTATCCCCATTTGTGTACACTTGTGCAGGTAGGATCTGAAAGAGTCCATGCTTCGAAGAAAACATGAACAGAAGTAACCTTCAAATTATTCCCTTTGACTTTGAAATACTGTGCACTGTGTGCTTGGACAGACATGGGCCTAGTTTTCATAAAATAAGCCAAAATAAAGACTACCCCTGCTCCAGCATGCCTGTAATCCCAGTACTCTGGGAGGCTGAGGCAGGATGATCACGAGTTTGAGCCCAGCATGGGCAACTTACTAACTTAGTAAGAACCTATGTCAAAAATAAATAAATAAATGATGTAGCTTAGTGCAAAGGCCCTGGATCCAATCCCCAGGACTGCAGGAAAAAACCCACCCATGTTTATTACTTTAGGTGACTTTGCGCAGTTTGGCCACTGTACGTTTGTCACATAGGTTGTGTTGGAGCAGGGCTCACTCCTGGTGGTGTTTTGTGTAGGCTGACGGTGACATGAGTTTGTCTTGCATGTGTGGCAACTTGCTGGGCGATAAAGAGATGAGACAAAAAGCACACCGAGGTTTTTAAGAGCCACAGAGCACCAGCGTGCTGTGAGGAAGTGCCACTGTGTGCCTAGGACAGCGGTGGCGAAGCTACAGCACTTGTGCTGCAGTGGGCTCTTTGTATCACTGAAAGCTCTGAAAGGTTTGCTGTCACTGGCCTAGGAGATGGAGGGTGGGTACTGGTGATTGCTGGGCGAGGGGCTGGAGCAAGCAGTCGTCAGCAGTCCACTCGACAGACTGGGAAACAGAACTCACGCCGAGGCATCCATGTGTCTAAGTGACATGTTGAAAACTAATACACTAGGGTTGATTTGTGCCGGGGCTCCCCAAGGAGTCAGTCAGGGCAGCTGTCTAAAACTTAGCAAGAACGAGGAGCCAGGGGTGTCAGAAGGGAGGACAGAGGAAGGTGTTTGAGGGCCACCGTCCACCCTGGCCTTCCCACTCCTTCCCTGCGGCTGGGACTCTCACTGCTCTCTCCGTGACAGCAGAAGAGGAGAGGGAGCAGCTGAGAACCCGGCAAATGCAACAGGTCTCTCAGTTCTGTGGCCCCAAGCAATGTAAGACCTCAGGGTAGCCGGATGGGAGGAAGCATCTCCATCTTTCCTGTTTTCGTGTCCAGCCCGTGTCCTGACACTTAGGAAAGTGGGTGGGAAACCACTTCTGTGGACCCGTAAGGTGCTCCCTGATGAGTCCCTGTGACGCTGAACCTGCTGTCCTTGAGGCTGGCCAGGCAGATAAAGTGGGTCTGATGATAAAGGGCCCTGCCACCGACTCAAATCTGTCCCAGTGGGGGTCCCGGAGGGGAGGCGGGTGCTATCCCATGCCCACCACAGAACATCCAGATAAGGTGATGCCCGACTGTGACCGGACAAGCAGGGTCGGCTGCACCCTGGCAGCAGGGGAGGCCTCGTGCGACTCACATGCCCGGCTTGGCTCCGGCCATCAGGACCATGCGCAGAGCGATGCGTTTGTGCAGGTTCCACTTCTCCACAGCCGCCGCCACGCAGATGACGCCCAGCAGCAGCAGCGTGGTGTTCTTGAAGTACTCAGCAGCCACCTGCGGGAGGCCAGGCAGGTCACCCTCCAGGCCCAGGTCTGGTGCCCGGGGAGGAGGCGCCAAGCCCGTGACACTGTGGCTCAGACCCAGAGGCTGGCAAAGAGCCAGCAGAGAGGCAAGGCTTCTTAAAACAACCCCTTCCCTGAAAATAAGACTTAGCCAGAAAGTAATCAGCCTTGAAAACTGGAGCTCAAAACTGCCAGCCCCACCAGCCAGTTCTTGCCTCACCTGCCGTCACTGTCCTCTTACTCAGTGGCTCCTCTGTAAGGCAGGTGAGGCAGAGATACGCTGATGGGGCTGGCATTTTTGATCTCTAGTTTTCAAGGCCGATTATTTTCCAGCTAGGTCTTATTTTTGGGTAAAGACAGTAGCTGGTAATATATTTTCATTTTTTTTTCTTGAGATGTTGAGGATCAAACACAGGGCCTTGCACTTGCTAGACAAGCACTCCATCACTGAGCTACACCCCCAGCTAAGACAGCTGCCTATTTCAGAATAATACGCATCTGCTGAGCACCTACCTTGGCACTGTGCAAGCTCCTTACAAAAATGATTTCATTTCATCCAGCCAATAACCTCACAGTGTAGCTGGCCTCCTCTGCTTTTCAAAACAAAACCACTGCTTTAAAAATCAAAACAAGTATGATTTTCAAGAATAAACATATAGCCAGGCATGATGGCATAGGCTTGTGATCCCAGTTACTCAGTGGGCTGACACAGAAGAATCAAAAGTTTGAGGTCAGCTTGGGCAATTTAGCAAGATGCTGACTCAAAATAAAGTTTGAAAAATAAAAAGGTCTGGGAATATACCTTTGTGGTCGAGGGCTTGCCTAATGAGTTAAATTCCCAGCAATGGACAAAAAAAAAAGAATGTTTAATTTTATATTGATTTTTAAAAAATTAACCCTAAGTTTGTCTCCAAATCTTACTTTTAATGTTTTTAGAAAATTTCAGAATATGTATTTCTGTTAGAAAATGAATATATGCTCGGTATGAAAAACTTCAAAATATAGAAAAATTTAAAGACAAAATTACACTTAATCCTGCTATTGCTTATATGTTGATATATTTTCTTCAATTCATGTCAGGTGTGGTGGCATGCACCGGTAGTCCCAGCATGGTGGGAGACAGACAGGGAAGATTACAAGTTCAAGCTCAGCGTGGGCAACATAGTGATTTATCAAGATCCCATCTCAAAAAATAAAAAGCAGCCGGGCATGGTGGCTTATGCCTATAATCCCAGCACTTTGGAGGCTGAGGCAGGAGGGTTGCCATGAGTTTGAGGCCAGCCTGGGCTATATAGTGAGTTCAAGGCCAGCCTAGAATAATATAGTGAAACCCTGACTCAAAAAAACAAACAAACAAATAAAAAGCACTGAGGTTGTAACTCAGTGTGAAGGCCCCAGGCTCAACCCCCAGTACTCAGGAAAAAAAAAAAAAGAGAGAGAGAAAGAGAGCTAATTTCTTCAATTCTGTTTTTCCCTATTTCTACATAAATACGTAATTGGGTTTATACAGTATGTAGAGTTTTATATATTGCCTTTCCCCCACTTAACATCATATCCTAATCATTTATTTATGAAACTTAAATTTATCATAAAAATTCATTTTTAACAGCAGCATAATGTACCATATAATTTATTTGGCCATTTTCCTTTTGTTGAGTATTTAAGTTGATTTAAAAAATTTTTTTCTTTATTTTTTAAAAAATGTTTCAGAAAAAAATAAAAATAATAAATGTTTTAGACAAGGTCTTGCTATTGTAGCCCACACTGGTCTCGAACTCAGGATCCCCTTGGCTTAGCTTCCTGAATGCTGGGATGACAGAAGTGTGCTATCACGCTGGCTACATTTTTCCTTTCTGTTTTTCTTTCTTGCTTCTACAAGTGGAGCAAAGAATAATTTTATGCATAAATTATTATCCTTAGGCTAGAGTTCTTAAAGGTGTTTTTATAACTTGCAGTACATATTTTTGATGTTTACATTTTAATGATGAGAAAAAACAAACATTAACAAAATAGTAAAGAAAAGTACTGTATGTACAGTAAAACCTTGGACTGTGAGTAACGTCCTGCCAGTGTTCCACAAGACAAGCAAATATTTCCAATAAATTTTAACTTGATAAATGAGCGATGTCTTGCAATACGAGTCAAACATGATGCAGAATGTCACATGATCACAACTCAGCCAATGGTTCCCCTCTCTCTCTCTCTCTCACTGGGGGGTTGTGGGTGATTTCTCCCAACAGCTGGAGGTTATGGAGGAGATCTCGTCTGCAGAGGAGGAGGAAAAGGCAGAGGAAGGCTTCACTTCAAATGAGATTAGGGAGATATGTAAAATGTGGGAAACTACAAAATTTTGTAGAAAAGCACCAGTGAATAAGACTGTAGCAGTGCAAGCGATGAATCTGTTGAATGACAATTCAATGTCACATTTCCACGAAAGCCTTAAAAGGAAGCAAAAGCAAGTGTCACTGGATAGGCTTCTTGTTAAAGTTGCACGGAAAAGAAAATAGTCCATTGAGCCAATAGATAGCAGTGATTCCGTTAGTGACAGTGAAAGTCGTCCTACACAATAACCCCCCTCTCTCTTGTCTCCCTCACACCAGCCACGAAGGTTTTCAAAGATGAGTGCAGATTAATTTGTTATTCTTTTTCTTTTGTCTTTTCTTTATTATTTTGTGTTATATTACAGTACTGTAATAATTTTTTTTTTATATGCGGGTACCGGGAGTCAAACTCAGGACCTTGTGCTTGCCAGGCAGGCGCTTATGCCGCTGAGCTATATCACCTGCCCACTGTAATAATTTTTGTATGAAATTTGGGTTATGTAACGAATCATTTGAGTTTCCATTATTTCTTATGGGAAACTTGCTTCCATATACAAGTGCTTTGGATTACGAGCATGTTTTTGGGATGAATTATGCTCACAAACCAAGGTTTTACTGTATGTTAAAAGATGGCATTAAGGGAATGAACGAACAATCTGATTATATGTAGTTGGTGGAAGCCTGTTCTGGAAAGGGAGTGCTAGGAGCAGACTCTTGGGCCTGGTGTTTTTGCTGAGACCTGAAAGTGCAGCAGCATTCTGGGCTGAGGGAGAAGCAAGTTTAACAGCTCTGGAATCTGTTCTAGAAAAAGGAAGAACATCATCGTGGTCAGAGAGGGGAAGTGAAGAGGAATGGTACAAATGTCTTAAATCTTCAAAAGTATTTTAAAACATGTAAAAATAATTCCAAGGAGATTTTAAAGTTTCAAAAATTCCAAAAGTGAAAATAGTACAAAGAATACCTGTACATTACCTGCCACATTTTTTCTCTGAAACAATTTGAGGTTCAGACAAATATATTTTGGCCCTTGCCCTCTAAATACTAAAATGTATATTTCCTAAGCATCTGGACTGTCTTCTCACATAACCACAATACCAGTTCTAAACCTCTTTCCTTTTTAATGATGAAGAAATTAAGACATAACCCCATTGAAGTGATTTTTATATGTATAAATCTCCCCTCGTTCATATAATTCCCTCACTTGGATATTCTGCTTCCTCTCTGGCTGTACATTCTGGTCACACTTCAAGGTCCAGTGCCTCCTGAAAACCTTGCATGGCTCCAGCCTCTGATTCCAGAACATTCCTTGTGGACACTTAGTTCCACACACCACAGAGAGCCTGAGGAAATGCTTGAACTCTTGCTTCAAGCATGCACTGTTGTTTGCTTATTTTTTGTGTTTATTGCTCTTGTCTTTCAACTACATTTTAGGTTCCTTTCTATATCGCTTAACACTTGGCAGAGTAATATGCTAAAGTAGATGTTTAATAAATATTTTCCACATACATGAGAATTGCTCCTAACCATGACAAGAAATCATGACAAGAAATTGAGAGGAAAAATTTAACTATTGAAAAATTCCTCTAAAGGAGAAAAAACAAGAACTTTCCTTCTTTTTTTTTTTTTTTTTGAGACAGGGTCTTGCTATCAGTTCAGGCTGGCCTTGAACTCACTTATGTAGCCCAGGCTGGCCTTGAACTCATGTCGATCCTCCTGCCTCAGCCTCCAGAGTGCTAGGATCATAGGCGTGCGCCACCACACCCGACATAAGAATATTTTTAACTGCAAGAAAAATAAAAAAGTTGAACAGCAAAGGAAATATAAATATAATAAAATATGGGGCATTTGAAGTAAACAACATTTATATAATCATACTAGTGCTACATTTTGGTTATTGAATAACAGTTGTTACATAACTACATTGTGTGAGGGTAGAGGGGGCAGGGGAGGATATAAGGAGACAAAATTTTCTTCATCTGCTATCATAGGAAGTCAACTGACAATGTCTAAATTAAGTGATGATTTAAGGACTAATATAAGACTATCATAAGGGAATATGGAGCCTAATGCCAGAAGCAGTGGGTAACAAAGTTAGAAGTTATTTTTCTCTCTAAATTATTTATCCTTTTGGTATCTCATGTAAGAGAGGGGGAAGGAAGGGAGGGAAGGGGAAGTAAAAAGAGTTAAGATGTGTCACGTCCAGGCACTGGCTCCCCTCAGTGAGTGTAATCATTGTGCACTGCAAACATGGACTAATAAAAAAAGGAAAACAAAAGTTATTGAGTCTGAGGTAGATGGGGGAGGAGCATGACTCCTGGTTTCTCATTATAAGCTTTTCAGTATTATTCGATTTTTAAACTTTGTACACATGACACTTTGACAACATCGAAGCCATGATAAAGGCAGCCGGCCCCATTTCTCCTCCCTCTGTCTTGCCCCAGGAGAGCTTCTCCGTGTCTGGATGCTGAGGTGTGTGCGGAAGGTCCTTCTGCCCTGGGTAAGCTAGTCTTTGTCCTCAAGTGCACTCCTCAGCTGTCAGGAACCCCTGAGGACAGAGAAGGCCTCCTGCTCAGCCAGCTGAGGGGTGGTGGGAGCACTGCAGGGGGTCCAGCAGGCAGGAGGCAGCTCTGAGGCACAGAGGTCTTTATCCTCCAGTCTACTGAGGAGGGAGCCCCATGGCAGGAGAGACAGGGTAGTTCTTGGGGTCGGTCCTTCCACCAGTCCTGTTAGCCAGTGCCAGCACTTTCCCAGGGGGCTGACGGAGACATTTAGTTCTCTGCCTCTTTGGCACATGTCATCTTAAGACACCAGCTTGCCCGTGATAACCTTTGAGGAGGCTCAGTGCCTGGGGAAGGTGGGACTGCTTCCGGGTTCTGCTCTGCAGGAGGGGAGTGGGACACAGGCAAGAGCCCTCTGCAGGCCAGGCCCTCCTCATCCCGCATTCACATCTCCTGAGAAGACAGCAGTCCTCACTTGACAGATGAGGAAACTCAGGGAGGCTTCTCAAGGTCTCAGTGCAGGGGCAGAGGCAGGGTATCAGTGCAGGTGGTCACCTCCAGATCTACCCGGTGCCAGGCCACAGGGGTGGGCCAGCTGCAAACCAGCTGGGGCCAGGATTTTCTTGCATGGGCTGGCACACATTTTGGATGTCCTTTCATAGTCACAGCCCTGACACTGGCCCTGAATGTCCAGGCCTGGGCCAGCAGAAGGCCCAGCTTCGGCAAGGTGTCTGCTCAGTGCTGTTCTAGCATTCAGTGGGCTTGGGTCTCTTCGAATGCCCTCCCTGCCCTCTGGGAAGTGTTGCCCTGGGAGACACAGCCTGGGGCTCAGGGTATGGGTTGTGATTGCTGAGGTACCAGAGTCAAGTGGGGTCCCCAGAGCCAGCCCCATCCTGGCCATGTAAGCCTAAGCCAAGGACTTCATTCCTCTCATCTTTTTGATCCCTACCCTGTAAGGTGGCTGCAGAGATGAGATGGAACGTGCCAACCCAGTGGGCACGGCCCACACACTGCGAGGCAGAACTTCAGTGCCACTTCCTGTTGCTAAGTGCCGAGCACCAAGGCTGACTCTGTCCGGGCCATTGGCGCAGAGTACGCACATGCACAGCCCCGCCACAGGGCCGCCTTTCACTTTGATAAGTTAAAACTGCACTCAGCCAGCCATTTGTTTGTTAGTTTTCTAGACCATTGATTTTTCCTTCACAATAAAACCTTGCTTATTCAGAATCCCCCAAGGACCACTGGCTTGAGGGTTATCTTCATCGTTTTCTACAACATGCTGCCTGGTCCTGCCTTTGTTAAGAGCCCAGGTGGCCTCACAGCCTCTTGCCGGACACTCGGCAACTCCCCAGTCCACCCCAGCCCAACAGCTCTGACGTGGCAGAGCACTCGCAGTCCAGGCTGCTGGTCACTCTGACTCTGCCTGTCATGGCAATTTGGTCTCATTCTTAGGCCGTGGCGCCCTCTTATCAGAGCACCTGCTGTTAGCCCTTCCCCCTCTCTAATATCCTGTGACTAATAATCTGTGACTTGGGAAACCAGATAACAGAGCTTGTTAGTGTTATCTGTAAAGAGAAATTAGATTCTAAATGGGTGCTGCTCCCAGGAGTAAGGTGTGGATTTTATGACATTAGTGGTGGCATTTTGATTGATTTTTCTGCCTTTCTGCTCAGGGGTTTTTCTCAGTGTGGCAATCACTGAACTCAAAGGACAGGTGTTTTTGGACTATGCTTTAGAAGAGATGGACTCATGGAAGCCGCCTTACAAAGGTGTCCAGAGTACAGCAATGAAGAACTTGGGCCCTGAGGTCACACAATGGCCGGACCCCACAGATGAATTGCACGCTACCGGGTGAGCTAATGAACCTCAGCACCCTGTCACTCCAGCGGCAATAATGCATAGCTCATTTAATCTGTCATGACGTGGGCCTTAAAATAACGCAGGTGGACTCTTAGAACAGTGCTCAGCACACAGGAAGTGCCCAGTCAATGTTAGCATCAGGGCCGGTGAGATGGCTCAGCGGCATAAGCGCCTGCCTTGCAAGCGCGAGGGCCCGAGTTCGACTCCCGGATCCCACATACGAAAAAGGGGCTGGTGATATCGCTCAGCGGCATGGGCGCCTGCGGGCGCACGAGGTCCTGAGGTCGACCCCCCGGTACCCACAAAAAAAAAAAAAAAAAAAAATGTTAGCATCAAAGAAGAAAAGAGCGAGCTGCAGGCTGAGACTGAGGGTTAGGAGTCAGCTCTGCCGGCACGAGTGAAAGAGCGGACTCTGAGAAGGAAACAACAGCAGAAGGAACAAGACCGGCCTAAAAGCGGACTCCTCCAGCTCCTCCAAGTTTTCCAAAGCAAAGGGTGACTGCTGTCTGACTTGGCAAGATTTAGAGGCAGCAAGGGCAGAGTGCTGGTGACTGTGGTCTACTAATTAACTAGTCCTTCATTGGGGAACTGCAGGTGGCATCAGCTGGGGAGGAGTGTTACCAGGCATTACTTTCTTTAGACACAGAATTATGATTGTAGTCTCCCTTTATCAGCATGGCCACTTTCTGGGGTTTCAGTTAGCCAAGGCCAACTGTGGCTGGAAAATAGTAAATGGAAAATCCCAGAAATAAATAATTCCTAAATTTTAAATTGCAGGTTTCTCTCAGTACCATGAGAAATCTCATGTCATTCCATGCCATCCTACTACAGACATGAATCGTCCCCTTGCCCAGCGTATCTACTCTTTATACCCTGTTTTCCCACTAGTCATGTGGTAGCCATCTCAGCCATCGGAACCTGTCATGCCACAGTGCTTGTGTTCACGAAACCTATATGTTAACTAATAATGGCTCCAGAATGCAGACGAGGCACCAGGGCACACACCATGGAAGGACAGGCTAGCTTTGGTCCTATGTGGCAACACTGCAGGGCATATAGGAAGAAGCAGTATATACATAGCACTTGGTACTACTTTTGATTCCAGGCATTCACTGGGGCTCCTGGAACATATCCCTCACGGATGGGTGGAGATCACTGTATATTACATTTTTTATTTTTTAAGAGAGTTTTTAGCTGGGCATGATGGTGCACACCTGTAATCCCAGCACTCAGGAGGCTGAGGCAGGAGGATTGCCAGGAGTTTGAGGCCAGCCTGGGCTACATAGTGAGTTCAAGGTCAGCCTGGACTACATAGTGTCTCAAACTATCCCCCTGCTCCCAAAAAGGGAAAAAAATGTTTTTAAAGTGGAAAGGAGTGTTCGAGACTTTATTCCTAGAAGTTTAAGAATGGAAATCTGGATGTTAACCTCAACTCCCTGGTTTTCAAACTAAGATGCATGATTCATCCTCCCTGGGCCATCTAAACAGAGGGGAGACAGAGACAGGACAACTCTTCATTCTTGCAGATAAACTGAATGCAGGGACAGGCACTGCCATGCCTAGAACTCTCCAAAATCCCCCCCACGCCGGGTTTCTGTTGCTGTCACTTTTCAGATGAGCAAGTAGCAGTCAGGTGCAGATGCAGAACCTGCTCAAGACTAGTCAGTGATGGTGCTGGATTTGAACTCAGTTCTCCCTTGCTCCAAACCTGGATCCTGACCCACTCTGCATTTCCACCATACTTGCCTGTTGTGGTACCAGAAATCCTCTCCCTACTCTAAGCTGGAGAGAGGCGGGCTGTGTCAATGTGACTGTGTCCATTCTCCTGACAAGGACACTTGGTGGCATGGGCAGGACCCACCAGAAATGCAGTGAACTATGGGTGGGAGTGTCTCAGCCCTCCCCCTTCAAAGGGTGGGAATGTCACAGCCTTTGAGGGATTGGTGGTGGTTTCTGGTGATGGGCCCAGAGACTTTTGGTTCATCTAAATGATTTTGCAGTGAAAACCTATAAACTCTGGGAGTCAGCCTCGCCTTGGCTCTGAACTAAGTCAGGACAAGGCCAAGGACCCACATGGCTTCCACTGGCGTCCACAGGGTGCACCAAAGCCAGCCATCTGCCTCTCCGCCTTTTCCTGGTAGCAGAGATGCCCTTTTGGCCAGGGCAGTGCCCTGGGTGGGCTTGGACACCCCCTCATCACCTGATTTACATCTGGAGGTCAGAGGTTTTCAAACCACATCCACTGCCTTAGAAAACTCAGGAGTTGCAGTGGAAGGAAGGTATCAGGAAGGAAGGGTCCAGGTATCTGGCCCTCGAGGCCCCCATGCCCGGTTTAAGTAGGATTTTCCTTTCCATCTGTTTTATATAGAGTCTCCTAAGATTTGGTTTAAAGTAAAGTTGGTTTTGCTTATAAAAAATTCTTTGCAAACCCTACCTAAAGAAGTTTAAAGCAGAGAGACCCAGATGGGTGCCCACCTGACCCCAAAGCTGGTCCACTTCCTGTGTGGCTGGGGATACTGATTCAGCCCCCCGCCAGTGTCTGTCCTGGGATGGTGTGAGCCATCTAGATGTGGATGTGGGGAGGCTGGGGCTGTGCCTGGATAGCGGGTGTCACAGGCAGGCTGGGCTCAGGGAGGTGTGGGCCTGGAATGCAGCCCACATCCCCAGTGGGCCTGTGTATAGGAGGGACAGCCTCTGTGGGGAGTAGGGGCCAGAAGGGCAGAGTGAGAGTGGGATATGAAACACCCTCTGGGTTCAACAAATAGAGAAAGTCAGGCTCCAGGCAATGGACAGGTGGCCAGCAGGTCAGAAAGGTCAGAAGCCAACAGGGAAGCCGATTGGTGACATCAGAGGCCCTCTCTTATCCCAGCGGGAGCTGCCTCGGGCCATCTCTCGCCTGGCAGGAGCTGGAATCCAAATGAGCCTGACCAGGCAGCCCGCAGTGCAAAGCCACTGAGACAGCTGACGTGTGTGTGTGTGTGTGTGTGTGTGTGTGTGTGTGTGTGTGTGTATGGGCGTGTGTGGCAGAGTGGGTAGAGATAGGGAGCACGAGTCATTACTACCACAAGTAGCTCTGGACACTGGGCTGTTCATAAGCTGGGCACTCAAACCACACTTCTCAACCCCTCTGCCACCCCAAGCCCTTTTGTGTGCACCTGTCTGCCTCTCCTATAGGTGGGACTTCAGCTAACTGCATGGACACAGCCATTGTGCCCAAGCCGTCAACACATTAGAAGGGGCCTAGAGGACTCTGGAGGCAGATACAATGATAGCAATAGAACCAAAATGAAAATCCTAATATTAAAAAAACAAACACACAAAAAACAAAAACGAAAACCTAAAATCCAGGACCCTACTTATCAGCAGAGGGAAGTAGTGGCTGGAAGATCACAAGATCAGAAAATCCTGGTCAAAGAGACTGTAGAGTCCAACCCTTTCCCAAGGTACAAAGTCTGTCACTAGTGTCCCTGATGTGGACACTTGGCTCAAGTTTCCAGGGACAAGAATATGGCGACCACACGTGGAAACCCATTCCAGAGTTTTACCTTACATGGAGTGGGGAGCTCCTCACAGTGCTCTACCATAAAAAGTGATTCTTTATATGTACTTGTGTTGGTCAAGTTTGTGGTCAACTTGAGTGGGCTAGGAAGTGCCCGGATTAAACACTGTTTCCGGGTATTTCCATGAAGGCATTTCTAGATGGGGTTAGCATCTGAGTCTCTGAACTCGGTAAAGCAGGCGGCCTCCCCAGTGTGGACGATCATCAGGCCACTGAGGGCCTGTAGAGGACAAGGTGTAGTGAGGAAGGTGGAATTTGACCTTTTTCCGGCCTCACTGCTTGAGCTGGGAATATCTCATCTTATCCTCTGTCCTCGGACTGGGATGTTCATGGACAATGCCTGGTTCTCAGGCCTTTGGACTCACACTGAATTACAACATGGCTTCTCCTGGGTCACCAGTGTGCATATGGCAGATCACAGGATGTCTCAGCCTCCACAACCAAGTAAGCCAACGCCTGGTAATAAATCTATCTATAATCTCTATCTACCTATATCTCCCTATCTATATCCGGCTTGTTCTCCATTTGGTTCTGTTTCTCTGCAGATCCCACAGCTTCAGAGAGTCATGGATACTCAGAGGGGCCAGAAATGAGCTTCCAGAGGGCAGGAATTATGTTTGACTCACTTTTTGTCATCCTTGGTGGACTGTAACTTCCCACACTGCACATGGTAGATACAGAATTCAGAAAATAATTTTCAGAATGCTGAGTGAATAACACGAGGGACAAAGGCTACAATCCCAGAGCCACGCCAGTCCTATTCACCCAGCTTTCCCCATGAGGCGATTACACGACTTACACACCATCAAGAAACCCTGCACCCAAGAACCAAGAAGCAAGGATGCTGTTGCAAGGAAAGTGCTGGGTTGCACAGAGGCCACAAGGTAATGGTACAGATCCAGAGGGAGTGAATTTTGGAAGACAGAGCACCATAGCTGCAGAAGGTTTATATCTCATGCTGTATGAAGTTTTAAAAAATAGAAACATGTAATAGGCTCAAAGGGAAGGGATCAACCTTTCAACTGAGTAGAACTTTAAAAGTTGGAGGAACTGGAGAGTTTTCGTTTTGTTTTTAAGACAGGGTCTCACTATGTAGTCCAGGCTGGTCTTGAACTCATGGTGATCCTCCTGGCTCAGCCTTCTGAGCTCTGGGATTACAGATGTGTGCCACCATTCTGGCTGGAGAGGATTTTCCAAGGTGGACGAATGGCCTGAGTCCTGGCAAGGGGTGGTCAGCATGAGCTGGGGCGGGGCAGGACATGCGACATTTGGGGAGTTCCTGAAGAGCAGTAGCCTAGTTTTCCTGTGAGCTACAGCACCTACTGCAGTAGGGAGCTGGCATTTTTCTTGCAAAGTTTACTGGCTCACAAAGGACTATGAACCCATGTCCTCCACCTTACTGACACTGTCCTTAATCTAAGCTAAGAAGGTCAGCTAAACAGACTACTTTTGGACTAAGCTGCTCCCTGTGGGCCAACTGCTAAATATCAATGCTGGCCAGAGCATCTCATCAGACAGATGGATTACGATTTTTTTTTTCTCCTCAAGTGATAAAAATGCCCTCTTCCTCCTGCAGCCCACAGCAATTGCAAGGCATAATGCCTCAGGACTGTCTTCCTTTCCTCTTTGTGAAGTCATGCTAACTTGCAAACTGCTGCCACCGGAGCCTCCTCCTAGGGTTGGCCTTCCTGGCTGGGCACAGAGGCAGCCCATGGATAGCCGTTGCCTGGCAACACCTTACAGTGGGATGGACAGCAGTCCAGAGCATCCAGAGCATTCCCAGTGCAGGCAGCTCTGGGAGGAGAGACGTCATCTACCTTAAGGCTGAGGCCTATGGGCTTTGGGGCTCCCCACAGAGAAATACAAGGATGAAGGCTCTTAATGAATCCTTATCTCACTTTGGCATGTTGCTTAGGGTTCAGTTCTTTCAACTTCATTCTAATCTTCCCTCTGCTTATACCCTCTGCCCTTAGGAAGTTTTGTTTTCACAATTTTAGAGAGAAATCTACAGAACAAGTCTGCACACATTTTTTAAGAAAAGTCATGTTTAAGGTTGATCTTCCTTTTAGGCATGCACAAACCCAGCTTACTTGTTCTTTTTCCATAAAAGAGGGGCAAAGATTGGAGTGATTGCCTGGTGATTCTGGTCACAGACTGGCTTATATACTGGTGCCCAGGACGTCAGTGTTGTGTGCGTCTCCGGGGATAAAAGCTCTGCTGAGAGTTTTGGGGATCCTACCCTTTTTTGCAGAGCTTGAAGCTATGACTACTTAATGTCTCCAGTTGTGGGGGAAGGAGAGAAAATAACAGGAGGAGGAGGACAACTGATGGCCCAAGGTCAAAGCAAACAAAAGCTGGTGTAGATTCCTCCACTGGAGATACAAAGGGTTCATCTGTGGTCCAGTGTAACTACTGGGGGTTCCCTAATTCTGAACTTTCAAAAAAGTTCTTTTATCCAGGGTTAAGGCATCCCATGGGCCCAGCTTCATTCTTGCTTTCTCGTACATAGAGGTTGAGTTATTCTATAACTCTGTGGATTTATGACATCATGAAGCCACATAATACTTTATGGAATATATTTCTTATGATATAGGAAGCAAGAGTGTAGCCTCTGAAATCAAATTGGTATGGGTTTAAGTCATTCTGCTGTTTCCTACTTTATGATTTGGGACAAGATTCTTAACTCTGAGCCTCTTTCCTCATGCATACATTGGAAATATCAGCCCTACCGAGATCTCGGAAGCACTGCGTTCAGTCACAAATGCTGGCGTAGTGCCTGATTCTTGCTAGGCATTCAAACATTAGTTCCCTCCCCCTGTCCCCTGCCTTATGTCTTCCTCACCTCTATCATTCAGTCTTCTCCATCAGAAACTCTAAGCAGAGGCCGGGGCTGCAGTGAGACAGTTCAGAGGGAGCCAGCTATTGATGAGTGAGGCCCTCTGTGCACCTCACTCCTGTTCCAGCTGCTGTTTTCTTCCTTACTGGTGGCAGGTGTAAAATGCTTACCCTGAAATTGCTATTGTTATTAACAGTTTCTCTGAGCTTTTGAGAATGCTATAGAAAGTGAACAGAGAGGGCAGACTCGAGGTAGAAGGCAGTCAAAGAAAGATCCTGCAGTAATCTGGAATTGGGGAGGAAGAACAGGTTTTCTTTTTTGAGGGGAAGATGAAAGCATTGTCAGGACGCAGGGAAACAAGGTTAAGTCTCTCAGTCAACAAACCCTGAGCACCCCACTTTATACAGGCTCAGCTTTCTAAAAGGAAACCCAGCAAAACGTAAGTCTGGCTCCTCCCATTGTGCGCTTATGGTCTAAATGGACATAGAAGAGCCTGAAAAAGTCAACCACAGCCTACTTGTAAGTGCCAATCATACACGTCCTAAAAGGCTCCAAACTGAAGGCCCAATTGGATGTGTTTAATCACGGAAGGCTTCCTGACAGAGGCAAGTTCTAAGCCCATTCCAAGGAGATGAGGGCCCTTGGCTGAAGGGGAAGAATCGAGGGGCTGGAACAGCAGGTGCAAAGGCCTGGTTCTCAGTGGGGGAAAAACCCTCCTCCTCCAGTGCTCTTACAGGCTCCCTTCGCCTGGCACCCTCCTCCCTTGGCACGGCCAGGCCCAGGCAGGGGCTGGGTCACTAGTGATCTAACCTCGCTGGACCGGAGAACTCCAAAGAATGGGTAGAGGAAGGCAGGCACCAGCGCCGCGGCTCCCAAGGGCACCGCCTCGGACACCCAGTACACGGCCGTCACCATCAGCACGTAGGCACACGCAGCCTCCTGGAGGGGAGGAAAGAGCGGGTTAGTCCCAGGAAGGGAGAATCCGAATATGGCCGGGGCTGGGGCAGCTGGCATCAGGAACAGCCGTGGGTAGTGCCGGGCAGCTGAATACAGAAGGCCCATTCTTTGTGGGTGAAGCTGTGGCTGCTCCTCGGGTCTATGGCGGGCTCATGGTCAGCGCTGGTGTGCAGCACGTTGGCCACTGGGCTGCTGGACATCACGCGGCTCTGCTGGTGCCTGAAACTGCATGGGGGTGGGGTGGGGTGGGGGTACTGAAATTCAGCCCAGCGCCCAGACCCATGATGAGAAACTGTGAAGGCGGAGTTTGGAGCTTTAACTCAGACTGGAGCAAGTGGAGCAGACACTAGAGACCAAGGCGAGGCTGGAGATGGGTCCCTGACGTGGGATTGGCTCCCGTGCACGCTCAGTCAGCACGGCGATGAAGATCCGAGGGTGTGGGGCGTTTGCTGTGTGCCCGATGGAAGGGAAGCGGATCAGTGAGAAGTGAGATTTAGGAATAATCCCAACGGTGGCTCCCACACCACGTTCTCATGGCCCTGGGATGAGTCTCAGAAATATCCTAGAGAGACCAGCAAGGCCCTGAACCCTATCCCTCTCCAGCCTTGCCCCTGAAAAAGTAGCCTTGCTCTCCTTTGATTCCATGCTGGCTACATGTAAGATTTTATTTGAAAATAAAAAAGGCTTCACTGCTTTAAAAATGAATAAATGAATTGCTGTTGTTGTTTTATGAGCTAAAACAACTCTATTCAGTAGTAATTTTTTTTGTTGCAAAGGCTAGTGTCAAACTTGTGGCCTCAAGCAATCCTCCAGCCTCAGCCTCCTCATAGCTGGGATTACAGATGTGCACCATCATTTAGTAGTAAATTTTAATACAATAAATTGCTAGGCAAGAACTGGTTGGCTATTTCCCCCTCCAGTGTCCAGGCTGAGGTTCTTTTGTACTGCACTCCCATTGAATGGCTGGGTGAGCCCTCCTGTGGGGTCATTTGCAGTCAGTAGGGAGCCTGATGGGGGGAGGAGGGAGAGGCAGACAGCAGTACTGAGAAGAGGACCCTCATCGTGGATGAGGAAGAAGAATGAACTAACTCAACATTTCTCAGCCTTGGCTGTATTGGCATTGTGGGCTGGACAATCCTTTGTTGTGGGGCTGTCCTGTGCAGTGTAAGGCATTTACCATGTTTCCCTGAAAATAAGACCTAACAGCCTTGAAACTGGACATCAAAAATGCCAGCCCCATCAGCCTGTCCTTGCCTTGCCTGCCTTACAGAGCAGCCACCAATTGAGAGAAAAGTGATGTAGAATCTTCTGCATGACGCTGGCGAGCACCATGGTAACGACCAGCTAGGGCTTATTTTCTACCTAGGGCTTATTTTCTAGCTAGGGCTTATTTTCAGGGAAACACAGTAGCATAATCTCTGGTCTGTACTCGCCAGCTGCCAGTTGGGACAACTGAAAATGGTGCTCATTGCTCTTCCAGCCCTTTCACCTGCCTGAGGCCGTGGGAGCAACCCTTCTCAAAGGGAACAGAGCGCCATCCAGGTGGAATGGGGCTGGAAATACACCAGCATTCCCTCCAGCCCACTCACTTTGCTCTTGAGTAACCAAGGGGCGCACAAATAAATAAGTGCAAGTTCTTATCTAAATCCAGCCCCCCTTAACGTTGGCCTCAAGCAGTGCTGATGACCCCCAGTGATGCTAATGGAGGTGCTGAGGAAGGTTGCTAGGGGCAGCATCACCAAACTGCAGGACTCGGAGGGCCCTTTTATAGAAAATCAGTGGAGCTGTGAATTTCTGTTTTCACCAAGTTCTACACCATCGGGCTCAGGTGACCAGCCCTGGTTGCTGCCCCAGGAACCTGGCAGATCCAGCTGTGTTTGCAACCTGAGTGCAGAACCAGCGTCCTCCAACTGTTGCATCAAAGTTACAAAAGGTTGCTGTGCAGAGGAGTGGCCAGCAGGCTCCGACGAAGGGGACATTGCTCCCTCCTGATAGGCATGGTTTACAGAGCTGGGGCCCACTGATTGTTGGCTGTGGCTCCCGCAGGGCCAAGAGGTGAGAGAGAAGATAAGACTTTTGGAAGCGCTGGTAATAAGACAACAGATTCTCATAGGGAGGAAAGATAGCTTCACTTAAGGGGAAAGAATGCAGTTGAGCCAGATGTGGTGGCGCATGCCTATGATCCCAGCACTCAGGAGGCTGAGGCAGGAGAATCACCGTGAATTCTGGGCCAGCCTGGGCTACATATGCAAGTTCAAGGCCAGATTGCACTGCATAGCAAGACCCTGTCTCAAAAAAACAACAACAACAAAACAAACAAACAAAAAAAAAAAACAAGAAAAAGAATGCAGTTGAGAGAAATGCCTTCTTTGTAGTGGAAATAAAACTAGTCGAAGGAGTTCAAAGCTCTCTGGAGCCTACTTCTTCTCATTGCCTTTCTGGGAAAGAGACAATGACAGGTCTTAATTCCAGGTAAGGTAAAGGGACCGGCTGTCTCACTGGGAAGCGGTATCCTGGTTATGAGAGGATCACAAGTCAAGGGAGTTGGGTGGAGGGGGCAAGAGAGAGGAAAAGATGGGAAGTGAAGAGAGAGAACTTTCCTTCTACCATGCACCATTTGGGGTTGAATTAGGAGATCTGGGGTAGGCTGAATAAAGTTTCCAGTGGGAAAGATCTTTAGGAGTTGGGGAAGGTTACTGGAGGAAGTCCCTGTGCCACCTTTAGCCAGCAAATCGCACCAACTTCCTTCGGGCCCCTTCTCAGTCTTCCCGGCATTCACTTCGCAAGCCTGGATTCAGACCCCAAGATGCTACAGCACTCCATTCTAGGTGTCCAGGGTCTCCCTTATCTTACCGGGAGTAATATTCTGGAAACCCCATGTCACTGCTCATCAGAAATTTGGGAGTTGGTAGGTATTCAGGGAATGCTTTTAAGGGCCAGTGTTTATATATATATATATATATATATATATATATATATATATATTTTTTTTTTTTTTTTTTTTTTTTTTTTTTTTTTTTGCTACTGTTCAAAACACAGAGACAGTTCAAAAGGGGCAGGTCCCTGTGTAGGATGTTGCTACCTTGACACTATCTTAGGCTTAGGCCTGCTCTACCAACACAGTGACAGCTCATCAGTAGCTTGACATTTGTTCATTTGCCCTTTGTGAAATTTAGCTTAGGAGGTTGGATGCAACGTTTATCCCACTGGGGACGCAGAAGAAGGGCTTAGTGATGGATGCCTCTGCTTGCAGCCACTTCAGTTTATATTTGGGGATGAAACACAGCTTTGTGAATGCTGGATGAGCACTGTACCACTGAGCTACACCCCTGCCCTAACCCCTACATCTGTGATATGACAAGCAGATCTGGGGAGTCATCTGTACCTCTCTTAGAAGGTAGCTGTGGCTTGGCATCCTGAGGAACCATCAGAAATCCCGGCTGGGAACCCCTGCCCAAGTACTCAGCCACTGCTCCCCACCCCAGGATTTCTAAGGATTCCATATCAGAATGGAAAAGTCTGACACAAGGGACAAAGGATGGGCGAGACATGATTAGTGTTGGGCACCTGGCCTGCGCCTCCTGTGTGTGGACACTGCCTTAAAGGATTTGTGCTCCTTAAAAGTGCTGTGGGGAAGAAGGGAATTCATCTCTTGATTCCTTTAAACCAAGCTGACTTTGAGTTAAGAGCACCATAAAAAGAGGACAAAAAGGGCCCATCTGGACAACACAGACGCTGACCAGTGGGCAGCCCAGGAGAGACGCTGCCGGTGGCAATCGCCATCTGCTAATCCCCACCCAGGGCTCGTCCCATTTCCCCGGCACTCTAGATTATTTCTGTTACTAAAGACATAAGCCGGTTTGTCTTTAAGAACTATCCTAATCCTCTCTATTTAACTTTTTAATTTAGTTTTTGTTCCAAGTGACTCAAGGAGCAAGTGGAAGGCGCTCTTTCCCTCCCACTACCAGAATTCCCCTGCTGTGGCTTATTTTTCCTAAATTCTAGGGTAGCGCCAGTTGGGGGCAGGGGTAAAACCTGGCCAGGAGGTGAACAGAGAGGAAGGGACGGGAGGTGAACTACGGGTCGCAGAAACAACTGATCACAGAGCCCAGGCACACATGATCCCTGTTAAAAATTAGGTCACAGTCCAGAGTTTGGGGCTACATGTTTTTCTATTTTCTTTTTTCTTTTTCTTTTTTAGATCAAACTCAAGGGCACTCTGCCACAGAGCTGCATCGTGAGCCCTTTTTATTTTTTTATTTTAAGGCAGAGTCTTGCTAAATTGCCCAGGCTGGCCTTGAATTTGCAATCCTCCTGTCTCAGCCTCTCAAGTAGCTGAGACTACAGGCACCCGTCACCACACCCATTTGCCTCATTTCTCTATCTTGTCTTTTTCCATTTGTCCTTTGGGAGCACAGAGAAGAACACACAGATGATGCAGATAACCACAGGGCCATGTGTGCGGAGCCACGGCAACATGCTAAGCTCCACTTTGGACTTCGGCTTTCCTGCCCTGCGGTTCGCAGGGAGCCCCAATGATTCCGATTTTCAAATTCTGGTTATCAGTGCCCACCACGACCGACCACCGAGCCGGATCGGCTCTACAATGCCCTCCAGCCCCGTCCTTGCCCTTGGTGTCACAGGCCTTCCTGTGTGTGGAGCAAAGAAGGTCTTTTACATAGCATCCCAGCTTGTCCTTATGGACAAGGGTCCCTGCGCCTGGCCTGGCCTGTGCTCTGTGCAGAACCGTTAGTGATTTCAGCCAAGGCACCCTCTGTCCTGACACCTGGCTGAGCCCACAGGGTTGGGGACTGGCACTAAGAGGGAGGAAGTTTTGGGAAGAAGGTCTTCTGGCCTCTCCTACCCCCAAAAAGCTCATCTCTTCAAACGCACAATATAACCCATCTGGTGGTGCTGCCGAAGCTCCCCTTTCCCTTTGCGCCCTCCCTTGTGTGCCCTGCCCCGGGGCTGGGGGTACTTACACTGCTCGGGTGCAGGATGGGTAGAGGCAGCAGCAGCAGGGGGACACAGATGACCAGCAGCAGCTTCCTGGCCCGGAGGAGACCCTGCAGGAAGCCCATGGCGGCCCTACCTGCGCTCCCACCTGGCTGGCTCCTACCTAGGCTGCTGTCTGGCCAGGAAGACTTCTTAAACTGGGCTGCCAGAGCACACTCTGGTCTTGGGGGGGCAAAAGAGGGGGCTATTATACCCCCGTTTCCACAAGAGGTGGGCTCCTGGCCTTGCTCCTAGGTGGGACTGATGAGCATGGTTTTATGAGCAGCAGAAAGGAACTGGGAAAGGGTGGTACCCGGGGGCATAGTGGGCTCCCTCTTGGCTTGGTTAGCAAGAGAGGATCTTCATGCTCTCTGCCGGCAAAAGCCTTCCTGAGCAATTAAAACCATGCTACTGCTGCTCCTGCGTGGCCTTGAAGAATCATTTAACAGCTTAAAAAAATACTAAGAGCATAGCGTGCTGGCCATCATTTTCCCTCCCTCGGATGGCCCATGGTGGGGAGGCTCTGTTCCATCTCCTGCCTGGCTCACTGGTGTAAGACTCTGGGAGCCCCTTCCCCCTTAATCGGTGCCTGGGAGCCCCTCACATGGGGGGTGCTGCTCTGTCCCAGGCCCTGTCACCCTACCTCGTTTCAAATTTCTTTCCTTCAAATTGGTTTCCTACTTCTAATTTGCCTTGAGCCTTGGCCTCCAAAGCAGAGGAGGAAAGAAAAAAAAAAAAAAAAAATCCCAAGACACTCCTGATTATCACAGGACAAAAACTTGCAGGAGGTCCACGTTTAACTTTAATCTACCAATGGCCCAGACAGAGGCAGTAGCCACACCCATGCCTCAAAGCCAATCAGCAAGTCGAAAAGATTGAATCAGTATCTCTTGCAAAGGCAGCTCTTGATTGGTCACAGCAGGGGCCTGCTGATTGTGCAGGATCTGGGCAGCTTGTAAAGCTTATTTTTCCATTTCTCAGGCATCCTAGGGGCTGGAGTGATGATCACTGTTGTAAACATAATCCCAGTTCCCCAAGCACTGCTTTGGTGTTTCTAAGCTAGGACACAGATCTCTCCCTGGAAGGGCCCCTTGCTGACCTGGTCCTCCGGAAGGTGACAGATCCTGGGCCAGAGAGAAAATGTACTACTAATGTTCCAGAGTGTACAGTGTTAAGCCTTTCTGACTTCCCTGCTGGCCAACATTGTTTCTTCCCCAGCGGGGGAAATATGAGAGTCTTAGCTAAAAGTGTGAGACTGTAAGAAGGACCCTGGGATTTGGGGAAAAGGAGAAGAGTAGCTGCCTCTCTGAACAGGTCTAGATGCCTCTTGTTTCAGAGGTCCTCCGACCCTGGTGCTGGTGGTTTTTCTGGCTGCACAGGCACTCAAATGGTTTTTACCAAGGGCTCCTTGGGCTGGCACAGAGGAGGAGGTGGTGGGGAGATGAGAAGTTGATAAGTCCAGGGAAAAAGGCTCAGGAGCAGCCGACTCTGGAATTTCTGGTCTTCACAGATGAGGAGAAAAAGCCTCTTTTCTAGGAAAGGGTTTGGGGTTTTGGGATGGTGAGGAAAAGAAAAGAAAAAAAAACCTCCCAACCTTCTCTAAGTGGTGGTCTTGGCAACATTACCTTGATCTGGGAGCTGCTGAGCAGAGCCAGGGCTTATGAAACCCATTTTCTCCTCTTGAATGCACAGAATTTGAGGATTGGCACTTTCTAAGGTGTGCAGCAATCGCCATTGGAAATGATACCGAGGCCAAACATGAAGCGACCAGGAAAGTGGCCCAAGAAACCAGTTCTTCTGGACTTTTAAGACAAGTGCAAATGGAAAGCCCAGATCTTGGAAGTTACTTGGCCGTTATAGTACTGGCTTCGATAGCTCGTATCTTTGCATGCATCTTAAAGACTGGCTGCTGTATTTACTACATTATGTACTCATTTTTATAATGAGTTTTAAATTCAGAATGAACAAGACCACATGTGTGATATTTTAGTTGCAAACAGAGAGGCTAATAACAAAAATAGAAGTCAACATCCACTATTCAACCTAGGAACCACTTAAATTCCTTGGTGAGATAATCTGAGAATAACAAAGATTCCGGTGAGTTTAGCAACTTGATTGTGGTATTTTTCTTATGTCATAGATGAATATTTGTAAATAAAATTAGGTAAGGCAAGTGACACAGTAAGACTAGTCTCCTTTAAGACTCTATCCATTTTTCAGACAAAGGAAACACTTTCTGAATCCAATGCTCAAGAAATGGAAGATAGAATCTACTTGTGTGAGATAGATAAAGTGGTCAAATTCTTAAGAATGGGAACTAGAATGATTGGTTGCCAAGTGTTGTGGGGAAGGGACAAAGGGAAATTATTTAATGAGTATATAGAGCTTCAGATTTTTGAGATGACGTTCTTGAGTTTGTTGCACAATAATGTGTGGCTGGGGCATAGCTCAGTGACAGAGCACTCGCCTAGCATGCAGAGGTCCTGGGTGTGTCCCTAGCCCCACAGACAAACAAGATAAACAGTGTAAATATAGTTTACACTACTGTACTGTTTGCTAATATAGTTAAGATGGCAAATTTTATATCTCTTTTTTTACAAAAAAATAAAAGACATGTAAGACATTAAAAAGAGTTAGGAAGTTGCTGTGTGAAGCCATTTAATAGGCATTTAGTTCTGTACCAGTTTACCTGAAAAAAATACCATTTCACAGATATATGCCTTATGTGATTCTCTTTTCATTATACTCAAGGTAAGAAAAGAGAAAAGTCAGTTTTAGCTCAAACGATGTTTGTCATTGTCTCTTGAGTGACATCAAGGATGACAGCCAGGATGTTAAGGCTGCCAACTACATAGAAAGGTTCCAGAACTTGGGTCCTGAAATTTCCTAGCAGAGTAGAAATGGCGGAAATGGTTCCATGAGTCACAGTTGAGTTTCCACCATAAACACAGCACCCTCAAGTTATTCTCTGAGTAAATATGACAAAATACGGCCCACCCGTGACTGTGGCTGAGTGTGACACGGAGGAGGCAAAATGGGAGAGTCTGTTTCTATCCAGTCTATTTCTGTATTGTTTATTGGGCAAAGGGTAGAGTTTTTTTGAGTAATGGTGATGAGCATAATATTTGATTCTGTATGTCAATGACGTCATTGTTATAAAACTCTATGGGTAAAAAAATCTATATTTAGACTAAAATTAAGAATATAGTTCTTGAAAATGGGGTCTTCATTTGTCTTTCCAAAGGTCATTTTTTCCTTTTTTTTCCTATGGCATTGACTGCCACATAAATTCAAGCCCTGACCTATGTCTGTAAAATGCCTTTCATCTTTGTTGTGCGTGCATGAGCTACCATTGCGAGCCTCTCATTGACGGATCTCCTCCCCTGGGAGCAGCCCTCCATGTGTGAGGTCAGGCAAGAATACACAGGTGGGTGTCTCCCCTGGGGAAGGCTCCAAGGGGTAGGGTCTCAGGGTGGGACATGAGACTGCCGGGGCACGGCTCTGTGTCTGGGGACTGGGGCTGTTGTGGGTCCCTCCCCACCTCCAGCAAAGGACAGAGAGCAAAGGTCGGCTAAGGGCCATTTCCTCGGGGCAGTCCCAGCCCTACCTGCACATCGGCCTTTGTCCTGCACAAAGGACAAGGAAAGATGCTGTGTGTTGCCGTGTAGGAAGAGCGAGGGAGGGGGGTGGGAGCAGTTGGGGGTGGGGAGCAAAAATGATCAAGATGAGATGTGTATAGGTATCAAACGCCCGAACTGAACGTGATCACTACCTGTGGCAAACATGCAAGAGAGAGAGAGGAAACAAAAGTCAACCAGAAGACAGAAGCCGGAAGATCTATAAAAACAGAGAGAGATTCAGAATCTACATGTGACCATGTGGCTAGTGCTGATCAGGGAAGCTCATTTGTTCGAAGATTTTGAGGAAGTCCAGATGGCCTCCTCGTCAAATGACAATTGCTAACTAACTTTTTCAGAATCAAATTGAACTCAGCGAATCCCACTCCTTCGAAGATCAGATTTCTTGCAGTTTTAGCCTCCAGGACCCAGGTACTTTACTCCGTCATCTATTAACTCTCGTTTAACACAGAATGATAATAAGCCCCGTTATCTCAGTTTTCAAGCAGTGGCGTCTAAGGAAGAACAAACTTCGAAGGGCAAGTTGTGAACAGTGAAAAACTCTCTGTTATTACAGTGAAATATTGGATGTCACGTAATGAAGTGATGAAAAATGATCTCTTGTTAACCTGACAGAGAGGGAGGCCACAGAGAACTCAGAAGGGGACACAGAACTGGCAGAGCCTGGAACCTTGCCAGGCTGGTACCAGAAGTCCAGCTGAGCTCACGGACCAGACCCTTCCCTATGTTGTATTTCACAGTTGTTAAATGTTTGTAGAAATTTGGCAGACAGAAGGAATCTTAGAGATTATCTTATCCGACTCCTTCATATGAGGTGGTCCAAATGATTAGCTATATATATATATATATATATATATATATATATATATATATATATATGTGTGTGTGTGTGTAAAATGTCTTAAGCTTTTATTTGGTATCATATATATTTTAAATTGATATCAAGTCAATATTTCCAAAATGAAAATGTTGGCATTTGAAAGGGTAAAATTCTGTTACCTGAGGATCATTTCATTTTGGCGCACTTAATACTGATGAGTTAGGACAGACGGGCATGGGTGCCAGTGTCCCCTCTTCATTAGGACCTCTCCCTGTGTGCACTTAGTGCCTCCATTCAGAGGACAAGGTGAGAAGGGAGTGGTGGCATTTCTGTGGCCCCTTCCTGTTCCTCCACTGTATGAGAATAGTATTCAGAAAAGAAGAGTCCAGACACGCAGTTCATAAAACTACTGATTTTCTAACCAATTCTTCTTGATGGCTTTTGGAAAAGTCAGGTTTGTCGTTGGTGAACACTGTGTTTATTAGGGTGTAGCTCTGCTTTCTTTATATTACTATGGAGGCTTTGGGAAAAGGTTCATTCAACCCAGTGCCCTGGGCCCTAGGATCCAAGAAATCTGTCCCCCATTATCCCACTGCACCACACCCCTTGGTATCTTCTCTAGCTCTGTCCCCCTCGGGTGTATGTTGATTGCTTTATGTTGCAGCAATCTTAGATTTCTGGTTTCCCAGGCAAGCTGTGCTGCCTCTGGAGACATCTTGGATGAGCTCTAGAGCTCTTGAATCCAGCCCAGGTCACACTGTGATGGGCCATGGCACAGTCTCATCTTATCCTGCTGCTCTGTGTTTTGTTGGCGGTCTCTGTACTTAGAGGAGAGAATGAGCTTTTAGATTATTGCATTCTGGTCCCTGGTTCGAGGTCCTGGTGTGGGCCAGGCTCTGAAGGGGATACTCTGGGGCTTGAGGATTGAATCAAGTCATGCCTCAGTGCCTGGAAGAGGCTAACAAGGGCCTGGGCCCAGATGTTCTTCTGGTACCCTTGGGACAGGGCTGTGCGGTAGGCCGTGTAGGCCAGGGTCAGCACTGTCCGCTCAAAGTCTTCTTTCTTGAGGATGCCGGGGCGGCTGGCCAGGCTGGCGCTGAGCCGGCGGATGTCGGGGATGCGCTTGGGGATCACGTCGTTGCAGACGGTTCGGAAGTTCGAGGCCTTCCGCAGAGAGGCCAGCTCCTCATCCTTGACGGAGATCTTCAGGTCCGGGCTGATCTCAAGCTCAGCCAGCAGGAGCTAGGGGGAAACACGGGATATGGAAAGATGTGAACCCGGGCATCGTCCAGCACACCGCGATCATCATTGTCACACACGTTCGCTTAGGGAGGGGGCTGGGAAAGGGGCTTTGGAATCGAAGAGACCTGGGTACCAGTTCCGATCTTTCCACTTCCTGTGTCACCGTGGACAACTTACCTAACTTCTCTGGGCCTTACTTCCCTTCTCTGTAAAATGATTAGTAACAACATCTACTTCATGGGGGTATCATGAGCATTCCATAAGACAAATATGGACAAATCTAACACAGTACCTGGTACAAAGCCACTATTTAAGTGACCAATTATTGTTTCTAGTGAACCAAACCAATCCTTTCTCTTTCTCCCTCTCACCCACCAAAGATCTTCTAAAGCATAAACTGATAGATGGACCTTTTTTTTCAGTACTGGAGATTGAATCTAAGGCTTTTACACTGAGTAATATCCCTTTTTTATTTTTTATGTTGAGATAGGGTCTTGCTAAGTCACTAAGTTGCCCAGGTCAGGCTCAAACTTGTGATCCTCCTGCCTCAGCGTCTCAGAGTTTGGGGATTTCAGATGTGTACCACATGCCTGGCTATTTCAAATACATTTACAGCAGAAAATGGGACTTTAAGGAATGCAGCACCTTGCATTAGGGATTTAGTGGGAGTCAGATTTGTCTTCATTTCTCTCTGGCTTGTAGTGTAAGGGCCGGATCTGTCATCTGCCTCCCTGTCCACAGCCTGGCTCACAGGAGGAGACGCGTACATACAGGGATGGAATGATTCCAGGTCCCAAGTCTTCTCAGTCTCCACCTTCTTTTTGACCTGCTGTTTAACACTGTCTGATGTCTTTCTAAACCATGGATCTGTTCTGTGACTCCCAGGTTCAAGGCGGGGCTAATGCTATGCATTTGCCAGTCTGCTCCCCAAGGCAGGGCTTGGCATCTCTGCCCCAGGCCCACCGTGTGGCCACATGGGCGGTGTCTTTCTAGATGGTTCTAGTGTGTGGAGCCAGAGGATGCCAAAGCCGGAGGGCAGTTTGGGGGCTCAGAGCTGAACTCTTCTCAGATTAGCAGTCGAGGAGAGTCAGGCCCAGAGAGAAATGGTGGCTCACGTGAGGTCACAGGGCTGATGGACTAAAGCTCAGATCTTGACCCTGGGGCTGTCCTGCTGGCCTGAGCCAGGCAGCCGTGGGAAATCAGCCTGTGGTTTGGAGGAGGGTGAGTAGCACAGAATCTACAGGGTGGCTCCTGCATTCAGACCCTAGACGGGCTAACAGGTCAGGAGGCAGCTTCGCTGTCATAGCAGCAGGGCCTTAGATATGTGCCACACGCATATCCTACTGATGTCCCAGGCCTTGAAGCCTTCTTTTGGGTATGGGCCACACTTGGGTGCCTGGGTGTGGGCAGTGGCACCCCTGGGACCAACCTATCTCTCATTTTCCTGAACTGAACTCGCAAGGCCGTTATCCCCACTGTGGCCCAGGATAGGAGGGAAGGCACCAGAAGTGCCTGGCTTGGGATGGACTGGGGTCCAAGACCTCTAAGGTTCATCTAGACCATTACTTGCTGTGGCCCAGGCCGGTCACGTCTGGGGGCTCAGGCAGACCCCTTCTCCTCCTCCAAAAGATAGAGAAGGTGTGGGTTCCCTGGATGAGCTGGGTGGACCACTTGCCCTCCCCTACCTCATAGAGCAGCTCCACTTCCTCCAAGGAGGTCTGCAGGACGGGGTTCAGCGGCATGAAGGAGGACCTCTTTGGCCGGTGGGCAGCAGGGAAGAGTACGGCTGGAAGAAACAAGAGTGAGCTGGACTGCTGTGTGCACACTTGGCTGCCTCGCTGCACTTAACCTTGAGTAAAGCCGTGCATCTTTGCAGTGAGCTGACAGATTGCAGGTAGAGGGCCCAGACTCCCCTGGCAGGTCCCAGCAGTCCCTGGACCATGTCACACTGGTAGCTTCAAACCCGGTTGCTCATCAGAACCATCGGAAAAAGTTTAGAAAAACTGATATGCCTGAGGACATGTCTGTGCTAGAGAATTTATATTAAAACAAAGCAGGAGAAAGCAAAACAGAAATGAGCAAGCAAACAAAAATCTCCAATTCAACAAGTGATTTCCTAAAAATACGGTTCTCTATTACTACCACAAAACTGAGCACTTTGTTTCATTGGTATGCAGTGCTGGTTTATAATTTAATCAGAGAATCAGACATCTGGCTACTGTACCCATTGGAAACAGAGCTCCCAAGAGTCTGAACACAGTGACAAAATAAAAGAAAAAAGCTGTCCCAAGACTGCCACTTGGCTGTAGGGGACCTGTGGCTGGCTTAGAGCTACCCCCAGGGTGGGCTGATGTGGCCTTGCGCTGGCTGTCCAGCCAGTGGCCGGATAGACCATGCTGCTCCACAGTGGCTGCATCTGCACGCAGTAGCTGGAGGAAGATGGATGGACTGCTAGAGGGACACAGCAGAGCAAGAGCAAGGCCCTGACGAGGGAGAGAGAGGACAGGCCCTTCCAGAGTGCAGGGGTGACCACTGTAATGCTCAGCTCTCCCGGGTCATACCGGGCCGGGGGTGAGTAACCACTTCCACCCACACAACCCTTCTGTGAAGCAGGCCCTGTGCAAAAGTGATGGGCTAGTGGGCTGCCAACTGATAAAACAAGAGCAGCTTCTTCAATACTCTCTATTATGAGCCAGGCGTGGTGGCACACACCTGTAATCCCAGCACTCAGGAGACTGAGGCAGGAGGATCGCTGCAAGTTCAAGGCCATCCTGGGCTACATAATGAGTCTCTGTATCAAAAAAACAAAACAAAGAACAATAACAAAAAGATTCTTGATTATGATCTTCCAGCAAATTGGGGGAGGAACTGTAAAAATCAGCCTGTGACGGGAGCCTGAGGCCCTTGTGTTGGGCAAGGGTTATGTCTTCATGACCATGATGATGCCCTGCTGGTTGCAGGGCCCTTGAGCCATGGAGAAAAGATCTGATTATGTTCAATGTGTCACGCTAAAGAGGGCAGGGAATGTGTGAAACATTTTAGAAAGATTTCCATCAGAAGACATAAAAAACGATGCATCTTCAACTAAAAAGGAGCTTTCCTGAAAAGCTGCCTATAGGAATCTCCCACTTCCAGAAGAAGCTGGCTGCTGTTGTGTTGCTGAAACACAGCCATAGCAGGAACCCACATGCGCTCTAGACTCAGCTCCTTGGGGCCTGTTGAGTGTGATTTGATGTTTCTGTAAGTAACTAGCGGAGACCGCTTTGCCTCTGCCTTCTCTCTGGTAGGAAAGCAAACCAGGATGGCCAGTCTTAGGTCAAGGCGTGAGCCGTTTCTGTGCCTTTTTCCACCATGAAAGAGGGCAGAGACCCCTTCTCAGGATAGGATTGTGAGCATGACTTGACTTCCCTCTCTCTTCCGCTTCCTCCCTCCTCCCCCTTCCTCCTAGTTCTCCAAGAGTAGAGCAGGAAGCACTTCCTTGTTCAAAGCTTAGTGATGGGGTTGTTTCCGGTGTTTCCTGGTTGTTCTCACACCCACTAACACAGCCTGGACCAAGGCAATGGCGGTTGCTGTAGGAAGGGTGTGTGGGGAGCTCAGGACTCTTAGTACTGGGGCCAGTCTCCCTTCCTCCAGCCCTGGCATGGGTGTACCCAGCAGGGCTGACCCCACAGTTCTGTAGCCACATTAACCATGAGCATTGGGCATCAGGCAGGGCCGGGGGCATTTGTGTCGCCTCAGGCTGCTGGCAGGCAGGTGGCCAGCCCTCAGTAGACGTCTCAGAGGCTCAGCAGCTGCCAGGGTGAATACATTCCCCTTCACCGGAGATGCTGGGAGGTAAATGTCTAGTCACTCCCAGATGTTCCCATCCACAGTGACAAAGGCTGGCTCCTGCCGGAAATGCCAGTGGCCAAAGCAAGGACTGCCTAACTCTGAGCTGTAGACATGCAAAGCTTGAAGCTAGACTTGCTCCTCCCTCACTAGAAAAACAGCCCTGTCTCCCCAGGAGCCTCTTCCCTTTCCCTGTCGTCCCATTCCTAAATTTATGGAGGCCCTCGCAAGTCCAGCTCCCGGCTCTCGGCTCTGAGCAGCTTAGGCTTCACAAGGGCCTCCCTGGATGCCCAGCAGCCAGGGCACCTCCCTGAGACAGAAGGGCAAGGAGGGCGCAGAGAGGAGACAGACCCTGGCAGCGGGGCGCGCTACATGCCAGGGCCCATGGAGCCTCAGCCAAGAAGGCTGCTGGGAGATTCGTGCTGGAGTCTCTGGCTGTGGGGCATCTTTCACTTGGCTCTCCATCACTGCTGCACACCCCGCCCACCCCTCAGGCATTTCTTCGGCCTGTGGATGTATCTATGAGGGCCATGCTGTGTGCCCATCCTGGGGACGCCTGGGGATCACTTGTCTCTCCACATGATCGATCATCTGCTGCACGGGCTAGGCTTGGGGAGGGAAACTGAGGCCCCTTCCTTCCTGACTCCCCAGTCAGTTTGCATCTATGACACAGTGGGCTGATCAGGGCGGAAGAAGAGGGTCACTTGCTGAAGGTCATGCACATGGACGGGTCCAGAGGTACAGGGTTCATGGTTACCCCACGCCCTGTCCAGGCCTTCTGTGGAGAGACACCACTGGACCTCAGAGCGACCTGTCCCAATGTGGGGCTCAGATACCATAAGAACCCAGGGACACCCAAAGTGTGCCAGCCAGCAGGCTCTGCGCTGTCCAGATGTAGCTTGAAAGGTAAGTATTAACCCCATTTTACAGCTAAAGAAACCTGGGGCTTATGGAACTTGCCCTCAGCCACCCCATTTGTTTGAGACAGGACTGGGATTAAGATCCAGATCTCTAGACTCCAAGCCCCATCTCACTGATGGGCTGAACGATGCTGTCTTCTCATAGGGGTGGATGTCTGTCCAAAGGCTGGGCGTTCTGCAGTAACTATGGGAAGGATCAGTGTAGTTCGCTATGAATAAGTGAGTACTTTTGGTATAGAACATGTTCTTACATAAAACACCTGTTTTAAATCTCTGATTTTGATTTATGATTATGTGATATACAAGGTCAAATTACAGCCACCCTTAGGTCTGGCATAGATCCCAACTCCTTTGCGCCCTTCTTACTCCTTTGGAATTACTTGCAAGAGCATGCCCTTGCCCTACCTGTTGCACTCCTGCCCCGCATGTGGCAGGAGGAGAGCACCACGGCATAGTCACTTACCTGATGGGGTTCTTTTTTTGGTGGCGGTGGTGCTGGGGATTGAACCTGGGACCTCACACATGCTAGGCAAGTGCCCTACCACTGAGCTACATCCCCATCCCTTTTTTTGTTTGTTTGTTTGTTTTGTTTTGTTTTTGAGGCAGAATCTCTAAGTTGCCCATGCTGGGCTTGAACTTTCAATCCTCCTGCCTCAGCCTCCCAAGTAGGGGAGATTACAGCCCGGCTCACAGGGACCCTTAAAAGCTGCCTGCCCATCATCCTGTCTGCCTTCCCTCTGCATCTTCCGCCTTCTCGGATGACTGCTCCGCACCTTCCCCTCTGGCTCCTGCTCACACACACGGACTCCTCTGCTCTCAGGCCACGCATGCATTTAGAGCCATGCTTTCCACGTGTGTGTCAAGTCCCCATAAAGACGGCGCCTTTGCAATCCAAACTTTTATTTCTAAATCATTAGCTTCCTCCTCTCGGCTGGGTCTTTCACAACAGCATGAAAACACATTGCTCGTTTTCCACCATAATGAACAACGTCTGCTCCCTGGCTGCCTGTCCCTTCAGACTTGCGATAGCTGTTTCTCCTTACCTCCTTTCCCAATGCCTGATACGCACGCACGCACGCACGCACACACACCTTCCCTCGCTGATCCCCAGCCTTCCCCTCTCTCTCAGTTGCTCTGACTTTCTGTGTCTTTTTATACCCCACCCCCACAGATGAGCAGATCCTGCTGTCTGAACCTCGGCCACTGATCAGGCGCCTGGCCACTGCTTATCACACCGCGCCAGCCTCTTGCCCCGGCCCTGAGCATTTCCCTAGTGGTGTCTCCACAGCTGTCCTGGGCCCCTGCCTGACTCCACCCTTATTTAACACAACAACTACAGTGGATCCCTGCAGCCGTGGGTCTGACAGTGCTGCTCCTCTGCCCAAAACCCCCTCTGCTTTTTCACCTCTCTCAGAGCATGAGCTGAAGAGCTGCAGGAGGCTACAGGTGCTCCACGATTTGACTTCCTTCTGCCTCTGTGCGCATCTCCTAGGCTTCCCTGGCTCACACCACCCTGGCCACAAAGCCTCCTCATTGCTCCTGAGCATGCTAGGCAAGCTTCTGCCACAGGGCCTTTGCATATCTGTTCCTCTGTTGGAACAGAGACTGCATGACCTGTCCCCTCACCCCTTAGGTCTTTTGTCACTTTCTCAGTGAGGCCTTCCATGAACACTGTGTTTAAAATTATAACCCTCCGTACTTACTAACCACTGTTCCTACTTTACCGACATCCAAAAATCACGTATTTTATTTGTATGTGTGTTCATTTTCTGTCTCCCTTCCACGTGAGTCTGGGATTTCAACTGTTTTGTTAACTGCTATATTCCCAGTGCCAAGCACCATGCCCATTATTGTTTGTTGAATGAATAAACAATCCCATAGCAACACATTATCTACCCTTGTCACCAAACTTTGATTCTTTTCAATCAGAGTACTTTACAAAAGTCTTCCTCTTTAACAGGGCGGTTCTAGAGGTTATTTGCAGTTCTGGGTCCTGGCTAATGATCAGAAAGCACATATCGATTCTATCTCTACCACATCCTTCTCTTATCTCTCAGGAGTTCCTGCTCTAGCCTGGAAGGAGTGATTTTTAATTTATCTCAGTAAAGGCGGTTGCTATCTCTCACGCTTTATCCCTGCAGAGTCTCTGGCCTTGATGTACAGTTAGAAGGTGCCCCAAGTTAAGTGGCCAGGCTTGTGCTGTGGTCCGACCTTCTCTTGGACTTTTCAGCCTCTATGCTGGGTTAAAAGACTCCCTCTTCCTCCTTACCTTCCTACATTCTGCTCCATATAATAATGCTAAGTCTCCCTGGTTTTCACTGTGTGTGAAGCACTTGAGCCCGAGAGCTTGTTGGGAAGGGTTTAGGCTGCAGACCCCATGTAGCCCAAGCCCAACTATGTTTAGTGGATTAGCTGAAGCAACTCCATGGAGACCTCCATGGGTGTGGACGGGCAGTGGCTCCCCTGTGAAAGATCTTGTGTTAGATTCTACCGCTGTCACTTGCCTTTTGGCTCCTGAGCCTGCCCGTGGGAAACCTGGGGCTGTCAGAGCAAGCCAGGGTCTTGGCCCATGTGCCGGGTCCTCAGGAGAGCATCTGAGAGGTGCAGTGTCACCTGGAGGGGTGGTGGAGGAGGATGGGGCAGCGAGGCGGTGTCAGTACCCAGGTCACTCCTTCTCATCCACCCTCCTGTCTCCTTGCTGGGAATGGTTACAGCAGCACCCTCCTCCTGGAGCTGTGTGGAGGACACAGGTGGCTCTGCATGGGGCACTTGGGTGCTGCCGCTGGGCACCAACCTGGCCCTTAGAGCACTCACGACCAAGGGCGCCCTCGACTCGGGGATGCACAGGGAGCTGGCGGAGTCCACCGAGCAGCGGGGCACTGAGGGCGGCCTTCCCTACTGACCTGCTTTGCCGGTGCTGCGCTGTGTGTTGTTAACAGCATGAATGTTTCTATTAATAAGTACGGGTGCCCAACCTGTCCATCTCTCCCTCTCTCTCTCTGTCCTCCTTTTTCCCTCCCTGCCTTCCTCCCCTCTTTCCTTTCTTCTTTCTTTCCATAGTACTGGGAGATTGAATGCAGGGCCTCAAGTATGCTAGCCTCATCCCCAGCCCCATATTTTCCTATTCGTAAAAAGTCTGCTGGGTCCTCCTTGCTCTAGTGTTGCTCTGGCAGGACCTGGGACATGCAAGGACATGGGCTGTGTGTGTGTGTGTGTGTATGTGTGTGTGTAAATCCAGCATCCCCGGGTTGGCCATGCTAACCGCAGGTGAGTCATTTGGTCAGAATCAAGCCCTTGGGGCTGGACTAGGCAACCCTTGACCCTGGCGTGGAAACACCCTCCCAGGACGCAATCCTAGAGAGCGCATCTTCGGCAGAGACTGGAGAACGGTAGGAAAAAGGGTGTGCTGCCAGCTGTGTATTCCCTTTGAGTTTATTGCCCCAGTTCTATACTCAAGAGCCTGGGCTGGGGCGGACCAGGAAGAACCGGAAAGACAGGAGGCTTCCTGCTGCTTCCAGAGGGGATTCATCAAAATTAGGGCTGCAGTATGGATGGGGTGAGGAGGAAGGTGAAAGGAATAATACATTTGGGTAAACTGTTATCTATTTGGGTATGTCCCTTAATTCCATCTTAAGAAATGACAAGGACTGCATGTTCCTATTATAATTAGAAAAAAGTTAAATATGAAAAAAATCAAGCAGGCAGAAGACTTTGGATGTGAGTTGAAGGAACTCCACACCATTTGCCTGCGCTGACCTGGATCTTGGACCACAAGCCTAGAGCTGCTCCCCGGCTGCCTTCTAATGCCCTGATGTCAGCTGGGCTGGCCTCCAGTCCTTACCTTGATCATGAAGATCATGGCCGTGCTGGGGACAGACCTTCCTCAGGAACAGGGGCCTGGCCAGAGTAACTGCTCCTGGGGTGTTGCTACCAAACTCTGCTGAGGGCCTCAAACTTTCTTTAGTGGAAAGTTTTCACTTACTAAAAAAAAAAACCTGATAGATAATAGCTAACATTCATACAGTGCTTCATCATTTACAAAGCATTTCATTTACTTTTTTTTTGTTGTTTTTTTTTTTTTGCTTTTGGTACTGGGAATTGAACTCAGGACCTCACACTTGCCAGGCAGGTGCTCTGCCACTGAGCTGTATCCCTGGCCCGTCATTTACATTTTGAATATGACCCTCACAACAACACTGTAGGCTAAGCTTTGTTACCTTTGCCTGTTACAGTTAGTGAACTAAAATGCAGGGAAGTTGGAGACAGCACATCACACAGCCAGTTAATTAGGGGCGGAACTTTTTTGGAGCCCCTTCTAGAGACTCCTGAAGTGGCCAGAGTTTTTATGAGCCATATTACAAGTTATCTTTTGGCTTTGAGTCAGGAAGAGTAGGTATTATCCGTTCAAGTAGGGAAATTAAGCAGTGCCCCAGGTGACAGAGGGTAAGTGACAGAACCCAGCTGCAGGATCTGTTTGCTACAAGTGTGCCCAGAAGCATGTGTATATCACGTGTGTGTAGGCATGTGTGTGTATGTGTGTCGGAGTGTGAACTCGGGGTTGCTACAAGAAGAAAGGGAAAATGCTGCGTTGTTTTCTTCCGGATGATAGTCATTTCCTGGCTCAGGTCAGAGGACTGGCAAGTCCCTAATATCGGGCTCAAGCACAAGGAAATAAAATCCAAAATGATTGCCCCGGCTTTGTTCTCCTCCACCCGTTCCAGATCCTTCTCTGAGCTGCTCCTTCCTTCCCTGACTCTGGCCTTGAGAAGCAGGGCTGTGTCCCATGTGGCCACCACACCACCTTCATCAGATTTGGGTCTCTAGAGTCACCCCCCTGCCTGCCTTGAGGGAGCACTGTTCTTCCCGGGACAAGAACTCAGCCGACTTGGGGCAGGGAAAAGAATTCAGATCAGATCCGAGTGGAGTGGGCAGCACTCTTGGTCCCTCATTTCCTACCAGTAATGGACCCGAATTGCCTCAAGGGCTGCCAGTGCCTGCCATGCAGTGCCAGTCCCAGGGCCCAGTGGGAAAGATGCCATCCCAGCTCTGAGCAACGTCGTCCAAGGGAGGGGAAATTGGTGATGGAGAGGAAACCAGCAACCAGAGGAAAGCCTTTGCAAGCCCCTTTCTCCCCAAGGTGGCTGGGCAGGGGTGGTGGGTGTGGCAGGGCAACCACCATGAGGGGACACGGTGTGTTTCCTCACCTGCCCCGGGCCAGCTCTACCTGGCTGAAAAGGTGCTTCTGCTCCTGGTAAGGGGAAGCACGGAGCCCTTCCTTCTGGCCGCCCAGGCTGAGAGCCCTTCACCCTGGTACCCCCAGGCACAAGGGCCCCTGCATCCCTGCACCCATCGTCATTTGGGTCACAGGCCTCAGCGCCTGCTCTGAAGAAGGTTCCCCCAGCTGCAGCAGCTGGTGGGGAGCCGGGGGAACACATGCCCACTTTCTGAAGAAAGGAGTTTTCTCTGGCACCCCAGAAAGGGATGCCCTTCGAGGTCTCTGCCCTGACCTGGTTCCCCAGTCAGTGCTTTGACTTTGTCCTTTCCGTCACCTAACCAGGGTGGGAACCCCCAAGAAACACAGAGCAATTGGCAGAGATGAGATCAAAGGAGGCCTGGGGTTTCTGATTTCCTTCCCTCGCCTCTAAGTTCCTAATTATATTTAAGACAAGAGAGCATCAAATGAGTTAATGAATAAAAGCAACTCACCCCTGCTCCACCTGTGGGGCACGGTAGCCTGGGCATTGTAATACAGCAGCAGAAGCAGCAGCATCTTCCAACACATGTCTTCCTCCAAAGAGGTGAAAACTCGACCTCACACCCAGGGAGAACCCAGTTGCTACAGGTGGGCTCTTGAGTTCGTCCCAGAGAAGACACGGGGTTCTTACTTCCCTCCCTTTCCAGAAGCGCAGCGATGTCCTTGCCCTGCCTCAGCAGGGTGGAGCAGACGGCCACCTCCTGGGTGGGACGATGAAGCCGGCACCTTCTTAATCCGACTCTCCCTGGGGTTGGGGGCCAGAGCGTCCACACAGAGGCTCTGTTTTTGAGCACATCTGGAGTGATTCACAGGGCATGTGATCGCCTTGGCAGTGGGGTGGATAAATATAATTTCTGTACTTGAGTTCCATGTGTTGGATGCGCCCACTGGAATTTTTCTTTAACAAACAGACCCGAGGAACTTGTTAGAGAGCCCGGCGAAGAGCTGGCAGCTCTCCCCGGTCCACACATACTACATCAGAGCCAGCGGCAAGGGCTGCAGGAAGATCTGGAGCTTGCCTGGCAGACACTGGTGCTGCCAGAGCCCAGAGTTGCTGTCAGGACAGCGCAATCACTGTAGCACCTGGGCTGGGTGTCACTCTCACCCTTGCCTGGAGCTGGACCCAGGGATCTGGGGCCCAGGTACTTCCCCAGGCTCTGGACAGGTGAGGAGCTGGCAGAGTGTGAGAGAGCAGAAGTAGAGAGGTGACAGGGGAATGGATGTTGTCTGTGTGAACTTGTTCAGGGCCATGCAGGGGCCCAGGGTCTACCCTCCCTTCACATTCATGATGCTCGTATGAAGCTATTTCCTGATGCTGTACCAAGATGCCCGAGCCTGGGTAATTCATAAGAAAAGAGGTTTATTTAATTCTCCTTTCTGGAAGTCTAAGAGCATGGTGCCAGCTCCTGCTTTGCTTGGTGAGGGCCATGCGAGAGATGGCAGCACTATGATACCCATGTATGTGGATGAGATTGCACCATGGTACAGGAAGCCTCGAGCTTCAGGGGCGAGGCCAGCTCTTGTGGTAACTAACCAGGACCTCACAGGTGTGACATTAGTCCTTTCCAAGGACAACACCACCAATGACCTGATTCCCTTGCATTAGGGCCACCTCTTAGAGGTTCCGCCATCTTTTTTCAAGATTTGCTTTTTCATTAGTGCACGTTTGCCATACACAATGATCACATTCATCATAGGGAATTTGTACCTGTACATAATATGTCTTAATTCTTCTTCTTTTTCCCATTCCCCTCCCTTCCCTCCAGCGCTTCTTCCCCTGCTCATTTACAAAAGCTTTGTTTCCATTTTTTCCTTCCATTCTTTTTTAATCCCACTCCCTTCCTTTCCTTCCCTTCCCCCTCTTGTTCCTCTTCCCATTTTAACATGTTCTTCCTACTTCCTAATATCTATCCTGTATGCGAATAACAAACTCATTGAGAGAGAAATTAGGGAAACAACATCTTTCACAATAGCATCAAGAAAAATGAAATACTTAGGAATCAATCTAACCAAGGAAGTGAAAGACCCCATATTGAAAACTATAGTTCTCTGAAAAAAGGAGATCGAAGAGGACATCAGAATATGGAAAGATATCCCCTGTTCTTGGGTAGGCAGAACCAACATAGTGAAAATGGCCATACTCCCAAAACTGTTATATAGATTTAATGCAATCCCAATCAAAATACCAATAGCATTCCACTATCTTTTTTTTTTTTTTTTTTTTTTTGTGGTACTGGGGATTGAACCCAGGGCTTTCAAAGAAAATTAGTAATATTTTTTTGTGGTCATTTTAAGTAATGCCATGGACATCTTGGTTTTGTCCCATACTACTTCCTCAGCTTCTTTGAAATTATAGGTGGGGAGTAGTAAAGTTTGAAAGACTTTTAAAGTCCCCTTCACCTGTGGGCTTCCAGCCTATGGAGGTGGTGGCCAGGGAGAATGGCTACTGGAGAGGACTCTTGATGTCTCCTTTACTTGAATCACAGCTCTCTACTATAAAATCTGAAAGCCACAGAGCTCACTAGTATTAATAACAGCTGTTAGGTGCTTGTTTCAGGCAGCATGCTGGGTTTCCTCCTTGTATTCAATGTCCGCAACAAGCTACGAGGTCAGCATAGAGCAGCACTCACCAACAGACATATAATACACGTCACAAAGGTAATTTTAAATTTTCTAGTTGCTACATTAATGAAATGAAAACAAGTGCACTTACCTGCATTACTATTGTTTATTTAACTCCACATAATCAAAGTATTATCATTTCTATATGTAATCAATACGGGTACTAATAAGATATTTTATGTTCTTATGATGTCTCTGAAATCTAATGTGTATCTCATGCTTACAGCACATGTCAAGTCCGTGGGAGGCCAAAGGTGGCCAGGGACTCCCACATCAGACCGCTCAGGGCTGGAAGGTACCAGGGAAAGCCCTGGTGAAGACTTCCTGCCTTTGTACCCACTATTGGCTCTGCCGCTAACTAGCTGTGTGATCTTGCTGGGGTTCCTCAATCTCGCTTTGCCTTGATTTCCCTCATCTGCAGATAATAACAGTTTCATCTTCAAGGGTTGTTGTGAGGCGTTGGCCTAGCATGCATGAATGCTGACACCCATACCCAGAATACACTAAGCTTTCCATGCATAGGTGTTATATATGCATGAAGAAATAGGGTCAGGGGGTTAAGTATATGCCCAAGATCACCTGCTAGGCAGCTGGAATTTTAATTTGGACTGCGTGATTCCATACCCCAAATGCAAAACTGCTCCCCTAGCCTGCCTCAAAGCCTTACATGTTGGGAACCCCTTAGTGGAGCTCTGAAAAACCCATCTGGGGTTGGGGAGAAGCCCTGATTTGTAGTGCTTGCCAATTTCCCTGGTGAAAATACTCCCACTAGGGCTGATTTCAAGACGCCAATGGTTTGACACGCAATTGCAACATATCTGAAATACGAACGATTGGCTCGTGAAGCGGGCTCCGGCACACCACTGCCTCTTACGCTGTGAGTTCTCTTGGCTCTAATACCTCCCTGCTTCTGGTGTGACGCTTTCTTTTTGTACTTTGTAAATCTGCAAGCATTGTCCAAAGCACCTAGCAGGGGACTGAGTCCTGCTGAATATTTGTTGATTGGCTCTGAAGCCACAGAAGCTCGGATCGGGCTTTCTCTTGCCAGCTCCCGCTTAAGTAGGAAAGCGCTAAGGGCGGTGGTGGACGCGCCTTGTGATCCAGGACCAGTACTCGCGATCTTGGCCTCCAGTCCTGGACATTTTCATCTGCAGCCTCAAATGTCCAAACTACACTTACTGATAACTAAACTGGGGATTAGCTTTTGGATTCGGGCTGGACCTGAATGTGTTTGTACCTAATTTTACTTCATAAGATGATGAGCCAGGCCTTCTCTACCCAGCACAACTTGGCACTGGGAGGCAGATGTCTACAGTTTTTCAGGGAGTGTGAAACTCTAGCCTACTGTGCCAGGTCTTCTCTCTCCCTGCCTTTCGTGTTCCTGCTGCAGTTCTCTATGCACTGGGTCACACAAGTAGGGTCACACAACTGCTAGATGATAGATGCTTCCATATACCAAAGAGCAGGGGCTCGAATGAACATGAGAAAACTAAGAAGGTGGCCTCTGTGTGAGGGAAGCACAAAGTTGTAGAGGGTGTGCTAGGCAGGGCTGGGGAAGGTTCTGTTTACTCTGGGGCTCTAGCACAGAAGTGGCACCATTGACGCCCATTGGTTTGCCATTTGCTTGTTCATGCATGGATTCATTCATGTAGGTTTGAACGTCTTCTCCGTGCTGGGGAGTAGATATAATAGGCTAAATAGGACACAGCCCCTGCCAGCTGGCCTCCAGAACTGCGAGACAATACATTTCTGTTATGTTAAGCCTCTCAGTTTGTAGAACTTTGTTATAGCAGCTCCAGGAAACTGATGCACAGAGTCCACCTAGGAGCCTTGGCCTACACTGAAGGACACAACAAGTACAAACTGTGGCCCAGTATGGCAGAAGCAGGGGAATAAATACCCAGAACTCTCTCCTGTCTCATTTTCTAATTTCCATTTCCTGTTTCTGGATAGCCTGACCCATCCTGCAGCCAGAGGGCAAAGGAGCTTCCTGATGTGGTCCACAGAAATCAGCCTCCCAGGCATGCAGAAGCACTGGGGGGGGGGTCACGTCTTGAGGGCAAGGAGAGTAGACCCCATCCATTAAGTAGGAAAAATATTGGCGAATGAGTGAATGAACGAATGAATGAATGAACGGGAACCTGATGGAGACAGAAATCCAGGTATCCCTTGTTTCTGGGAAGCAGATGATTTTAGGGCATTGCTATTTCTGTCAGGAGGAGAGAGGGAGTCACAGGTCTGAACACTTAGGACTTCTCTCTCTAGCTCCCAGCCCTCCCCTCTGGCTCTGTACCCAGATTCTGACTCTGGTGAAGCCTCTCTCTTTGTTCATGCAGCCAGCACCTTTAGGCTGGATTCTATTTTAAGGCTGTGAAGTGAGGTAATTTAGCACAACAACAGAAACACAGCTGTAATTACAAAGTGCCAACCTCCAAAGCAGAAAACTCATCTGGCCCCAAAGAGTCGTCGACGTGAATGACTCGGAGGACGTGCGTGCGGCGCCGGGCGGGGCCAGAGCATCCTCCTGAGATGCAGATGTCCCTGTGGACGGTGCTTTCTGCCCGGGGAAAGGAACCTTTGGGGGATTCAGCTTCCGGGTGTACGTGAGGCCTGGCCATCCAGCTGCTGCTGTCAGCTGTGCTAACCACAGTGGTGATTCAGGACAGCACAGGTTAGAACCACCGGTGGATGGGCCAGCTGAACAAACGGGCCAGGTCTTTCCTCTGCCGGGATGCTGTCAAGGTCCCCTGCTTTGGCAGAGCCCCTGAAGCAGGGTTCATGTGTCACTGAGCATCTGAGACACTCGGCAGTGTGTGGACCAAAGTGTAATCTCCATTCTAAATGCAGGTGTCTTGTCTAGGGCAGGCCAGAGAGACAAAACTGCATTGTTTCTTGACTCGTTCCATCCGGGATCATTAAAAGAACAAGTTACACTATTCACGTCTAGGTTTCTTTTGTTTTGCTTTATTGAGGAAGCTTGCCCAAACAGGGACATAGCATGGGTCAAGATTTAGGGAGGGCCGGTGATATCGCTCAGCCGCATGGGCCCCTGCTGGCGCATGAGGTCCTGAGTTCGATCCCCGGTACCCACAAAAAAAAAGATTTAGGTGGAACAAATTCTAGGTCATTCCATTCATCCCCTCATGCTTTCCAATTTTACCAATAATGCTACTTCTTCCTTCAGAATTCTCTTCAGACAATAAACATCCCCAAGTGTCCACCAGGCATTGTGGGGCAAAGGGAGGTGACAGCTGTGTCCTTTGAGAGATTACTATGTTTTCCTTCTTTAGCAGAAGAGCTGCCCATCAGTATCTACAGATGCTGAATTGGAAGAACACGTAGGGCAGAGATTGAGGCCCCTTCATTTACTAAGGAGACATAAGAGAGGCAGGGGACCTGGAGAAAAGGAACAAAACGATTTCTTGGAGAAGCCTCTCTGGGTATGGGAAGCTCTGGGGAGAAGGTGGTTTAATTTGTACGTGGAGTTCCAGGGTACTCTGGATATTAGCTTTATCAGTCCATAATCTGTGAACATCAATACAACCTACTACACATTCTTACACTTTCCCCCTGAGGTTAAGAATTAGGAAGATTCAGAACCAGGGCAACCTCTTGGGGGTGGGCATCAGCCTGCCTCAAATCATGTCCAGTTGCAGAGGTGGGCAACTGGGCCCCCAAAAGGAGGTTACCAGGAAGTTTGAGATACTTGGGTGGATGGACAGTTAGAGCTATCTGAACATCTACCTGACTGAAACAGGAGAGAAGGAATCATGGCTCTTAGCCCCTGGGGCACTTGATGGGGCCCATCCTGGTCCAGTGCTCCTGGGAAGTAGCTGAAGGGATCCTGGGGGGCTTGGATCTTTGGCATTTTTTTTTTAATGTTATTGAGCATAGCCCAGATGGGCCACTACTGTGGCTTCCAGGGACATTTTGTCTATCTGGCTACACACTCAAGCCTTGAAACTCTTCTCCAGTTGCCAGCCTGCCACTGCTGTTGGCACAGCCAGGCAAGACTGAATAAGATCGACCCATCCCCAAGACTTCACATTTTCTTCACCTTTGCTTCTTGCATCTCTACCTACATGCTGGTAAGAACTCAGGAAATTTTGGGTACATGAAGCGAAAGGAGGTAGGCCTTAGAGAATAAGACTGGATTTCTAGCTACTATCAAGTTTTGGGGGTTCAAACACTGCCCTCTGGGACCTGCTTGACGTGCTATTTATACTACAAACTATGAAGAGGAACATCTCAGTTCCATAAAGTGATTCAGTTGCAGTTCCTGAAAGAATGATGACTTAGAAGGCAATAGATATAATTTAGGAAAAATACTCGTAGTCATGGCAGTGTTTGGTAAGAGCAGCAGGCATTAAATGGGATGGACAAATAACCCTTCACTGCACTGACTCACTGAGATGCTGGGGGTGCAGTTAGCCCACCCTGACTAGCACACTGTGTGTGTGAATGTCAGGATCAGAGTCAGAGGGCTGGGAGGCGGGGGAAGGAATTCGCCAATACGGAAGGTTCCTGGACACCTTGGCTGCTCCTTGGCTGGATGACACAGAGGGAGGAGACACTGTGGAAAACTTTATTGAGGAAGTGGTTGGCGTCTCCGCAAGTTGGAGCCCATCTTCTCCCCTGAACTCTAGCTTAGAAGGGATTCGAGGAACGGAGAGGAACATTTGCTGTTACTTACAGTAAGCGGCTGCTGGGCTGTGGTCAGAGCCAGTGGGTGGCAGGGCTGGGGACCCAGGAGAAATCATCAGGGAGGGGTCGGAGTCTGCTGCTCCCAGCAGGCCTGGAAGATAGTCTAGTTATGCAGGGAATTTCCTGCCTTGGCAGCACAGTGCCAATAACCACAGCGTAGCACATTCACCTCCCAGCCACGTCTGGTGAGTTTTAAAAAATACCTCAGAGGCTCTTTCAGATTTGTCCTTAAAATTCCGAGCCTGCCCAGGACTAGTCATTTGTGAATCTGGTTTTGGGTAAATAACTGACAACTAGACAACTGGTTTATTTTCATCCACGATCAACAGGGAAGAAACTCTTACTTTTCTCTCTTTCTCTGAATTTGGAAATTCTGGGGAAGAGAAAGAACAAATGACGGGTGGAGGGCGAGGAGAGGTTAGAAAAATACCCTGAGTTTCTGTGATGTCTGAGGAGCCCCGGCAGGGATGGGCTGGCTGCGGTGGGATGAGGCTATGGGTGCCGATCTACAGCGTTCTCACTTTAAGAAAGGGGTGAGTGCGCTCAGGGAGAGGAAGAGGAGTCCTGTGACAGGCAGGTGTCAGGCCTGCCTGTTGGGAAGCTGAGCGCTCCTTAGGGTCCTGGGGAACAGCTTCCTCCCACCTAGGTGAAGGCAAGCAGGTGGGAAGTGGGCGGTGCGGTCTTGATTCCAAGAAGCTGGGGAAACAGCAGTGCACTGGGTCAGCTGGTGAGGGCAAGAACATCTTCTGGGGATGCCTTGGGGTAATCTGAGGAACAACAGTGCCTAAAGAGAGTGCAGAGAACGGAATGGCTTGAACAAAATCTCTTTAGTTGCAACATCTAGGTTGGGTCGTCTTCTGCCCTCTTCTTGTGAACCCATAAAGAGCAGAGATCAATACAGATTTGGGGCTAATGAGGGAAAGGGAGAGGAGAGAAGGTGGACCAGAGGAGCAGTCCTGGGAGCCAAGAGGGAAGGGGCGGGTTGCCCCGTGCCCTGCCACTGGTATTCTGGGTGCAGTGTAGTCCACAGCATGTGCAGGGAGGGCTTCAGGAGGTGTTTGGTGGGTCCCTGGGCAAGACGATAGGCGCTATGACGGTAGTAACCCTGCCCTTTGGGAGTTCAGCCCTTAGGGCTCGATGAATATTCCTGGAATAAATCTTAAGGCAAAGGTCGTTCTCACTGTTCTTTACATGCCCAGAAAGAGTGTGAAAGACCTTATCTCTAGTTAAGCCCCTTTCCCGAGTTTGTGACGGCCTGAGTTGTGCGCTGCACGTAGACGCATCAGGCGTAGCATGGACTCACTGAGTCAAGATGAGACAGTGAGGACAGGAGTGGTAGGAAGTTGTTGAGGGGTCTGGAGACTGCCTGACAAATGCTTCGGCGGGGGGTGGGGGGACCTGTTCATGGGTCCACTGTGGGCCTTGCTCTTGTCCTCTTTAAGGGAGCAATGGCTATTGTTTTCCATGGAGGCCAAGAGTTATCTTAGCCTGTTTTTCTACTGTAACAGAATACCTGAGGTTTGGTCATTTACCTAGAAAAGAGGTTTAGTTTGGTGTATGGTTCTGGAAGTCCAGAGCACAGTGCTGGTGTCTGTGTGGCTTCTGGTGAGAACCGCACAGAAGTAGAAGCACGAGGAAACACCTGCAGAAAAGGGGGTGCCAGGCAGGGAAAGGAGGGGAGGAGGGCCCCAGGTGAGCTTTGTGACAGCTGTCCTCGCGGTCCAGTGGAAGAAAGCACGCCCCCTCTGCTGGGGGTCCCCTCTTGGGGTCCCAGTGCCTCTCCAGGCCATGTGTGGGTGCCGTGCTGGCAAACCTTGTGTTTACACCCAGCAGAAGGCTTGGCCAAGCTGCCTGCCACGGGGAGACCAGGAGCGCTTGCATTCGGGGGTAGTGTCACAGTGAGGGGAGATGGGGTGTGCTGGGCTCCAATAAAGCTCCAGGCTGCGACAGGTTGCATCTCTGTGTGGACACAAGTGTCCCCTGCGGAGTGTTCAGGAAAAGTGCTACAGGAACAACTTGGAGGAGAGGTGCAGCTGGAGCGTTGCACGGCGCAAGGACCTTGGGGATGCTGACACTTCTCTCTGTCTCATCTCTGGGGCCTCAGAAGGAGGCCTTTCATTAGAGTCTGTTTGGAAGGGAATTAAAACAGGCACATGTGTGCTAACAATCCACAGCCAAAGCATCACTGTCCAGCTCATATCTTTAGCATAAATAAACATGATAACTAAAAAACTGAAAACAACCCAGATATCCATCAATAGGAGGATGGATAAAGAAAATAGAGTATGGTTTCACAGTGGCGTACTACCTCACAGTAAAAAAGAGCAAATTATGCCGCAACATGGACAGACCGGGAATATATCACAGTATGTTGAATAAAATAATATGAAGTTGCTGATGGGAAGTTAAAAAATAGGCAAAACTCATCTGGGAGGCTGAGGCAGGAGGAAGTTCAAGCATAGCCCAGGGCAATTTAGGGAGATCCTGTCCCAAAATAAAAAATAAAAATAAAGGAACCAGGGACATAGCTCAGTGTGAAGGCCTGGATTTAATCCCCAGTTAAAAAAAAAAAAAAAAAAGCAAAGCTAAACTATAATGACTGAAGTAGAAAAATTTATTTCCTAGAAGAGGTTAGGGTACTGATTAAAAAAGGGTCTGAGGGAACTTTCTAGAATGGTAACAATGTCTAGTATCTTGATCTGGGTGTACACTTAAAATCTACACCTGGGTGTGGTGGCACACGCCTGTAATCCCAGCCCTCTGTAGGCTGAGGCAGGAGGATTGCCATGAGTTCGAGGCCAGCCTGGGCTACATAGTGAGACCCTGTCTCAAAAAAGCCACAACAAACAATGAATGTGAAATATGTGGCTGATTGATTCAGGAACACTTACTGTTGACAAGGTTAGTGGAACAGATGTGGCAGTGACACTGATAATGGTCTCCCTTGTCTAGCAGTTCAGGCAACTTGGGCATGTTACTTGGTGTGTCTGGATTTTCATTTTCCCTCTATTAAAAAGAAAAATTAAAAAAGAGGGCTTGTTTGTCCACTGCTTGCAGACTGTGCTGCCCCAGACAGCCCTGGGCTGGGGTGGGGAGGACACGGAGGGCTCGGGCTGCAGAGCTGGCTGCTGTCCTGCGGGTACAGTGAGTCTGGTGACCCTGGACTCCCAGTGGCTGTGCCTCCAACCCTTCCCTTCTCAGGCTTCTCAGGCAGTCAGCACTCGGCAGAGGAGTCCTCTGTTCACCCAGGCAGCAGGGCTGCCTCCCTTCCTGGCCTTGAGTCCCATGGCCCCGACTGCTGATGCCCCGCAGCCCTGTGGCCCACAGGCTCTTTGGCGACAGTGTTTAGAGCCCCAGGAGGGAGAGGAAGCAGTGAAGAATCTCTGATTCACACACACCCAGCCCCTGGAGTCTCGAATATGTGGCCACGAATCCAAGACTAACTTCTCCTCAGGAACACATAGGACAAAGACACACAGATGCCGATGCCACAGGGCTGGGCCTAAGCAGGGCTGGGCCTGAGCAGGGCTGGGCCTGAGAGGAGGGTGTCCTTTGTGGCTGGACCCACTCCCAGGAACAGTGTCTGGGTAAATTTTCCAGTTTGCTTCATGTACTCAGACCTCTCCTCCAGACCCAGGGAGGCACACAAGTTAAGGGCTTCTTCTTCGCTGGCAGGAAAATATAGGACTCAGAGATGAGATGTGAACTACTCAGGGTCCTTGGGCAGAGGTCACACTGGGCGTCCCTGACTGACACTCAGGATCAATACGTGAAACTGGTTTATCTCTGGACCTCAAGTCGGGTAAACAGTCTTTGACCACTGTTTTCTCCTGTCAGGAGCAGAGTTCAGTAGAAATGAAAATATTGACCGAAGAGAGCCATCAATAGTTAAACCAGGGGGATCTGTCTTATAGATGAGGACACCGCAATGGAGAGAGTGCAGTTACTGACTTAGGGGAAACAGCCAGCCACTGCTGAAGCAGGGAAAGGGCAGGCTTGCCGAGCCCAGAAGGAACTGGCCCCAGCACAGTGTGGCCCAGGAGTTGTTTTCTCACTTTCTCACTGCTGACATTTTACACCAGATAATTTCACGTCACGGGAGACTGTCCTGTGCATTGGGGACATTTGACAGCATCCCTGGTCTCTGCTAAATGCCAGTCACAGCCCTCACCCGAATAGTGACACCCAAAGTATCCCCAGACACTGGTATTTGTTTCCTGGGGGTGCAGAATTGGCCCTGACTGAGACCCCTGTAATGAAGAGCTCCACACTTGGATGCGCTGCGATGCTCTTATGATTTGTCTGTCTGTCTCAGGCATCGGTCTGTCATTCCTTCAGGGCCAGATGGGATCTTTTGTTTCCCGTGTTTTGCACAGTACCTGGTATGTGAGATATGCAGTGCATGGTTCTGAATGAATGAGTGAATGAATGAACGAACTCACTGGGTGACTCTGGAAGGTGATGCTCCTCGCCAGTTACCTCGTATTGTGCTAAACACAAGCCTGGTATGGTCTGGCAGAAAGGGTGGCAGGCTGACCCGCATGACCTTCTGCCTGGGGACAGGAAGGGCTCCCATCCCTCGCTCTGTCATCCACTATCACAGCCCCACAGAAGGTGTCTCCTTGAGCTCTGCTGCAGGCTTAATTATGTGGCTCCTTTTCATTCTTATAAAACAATAGAAGTAGATAATACAGGGAAGAGGGTTTCCTCACGGGATACAACCAGCATTCTGGAACATTAAGCCTTGAGATTCTCACTGTTAGAAGAAAAAGAATCCCCCAAATATAGTTATTAGTCTTGAAATGCTGGCATTGGAAAAAGTTACAAGTAAAAAATAAAAGGAAGCATCTCTACCACGAAATCAGATTGTATTGTTTTTCTTAATCCCATAAACCCTCACCGATGTTGACTTTGGAGAAGTGACCAGACAATTCTGTATCTGTTTTCCAGATGATAAAATGCCTGGGAAGGTAGAGTTCCCTTTGTTTTAAAAAAATAAAAAATAAAACAACAACGATTCTGGGTGCTTTAGGAGGACCTTCTGTGCTAGATCACAAAATATAAGTTCCAGCAAATTTTGAAAGAATGGGTTTACTTTGGGCAGAATAAAAACGGAGGAGATCGAGAAAAAAAATACAAGCTATTGGTTAGATAGCTCTTATTGGGAGTTAATTAAAAAAGTAAAGAGATAGACTGGTTTTCCCATGAACTTTGCTTGTCAGTTAATTCAAAGGGACAAATTGAACATAAACAGTGAAAGAGCTGGGCATGGTGGCACACACCTGTGATATCAGCATTTAGGAGGCTGAGGCAGGAGGATTGCCATGAGTTTGAGGCCAGCCTGGGCTACATAGTGAGTTCAAGTCCAGCCTGAACTACATAGCAAGACTCTGCCTCAAAAAAAAAAAAAAAAAAAAAAAAAGAAAGAAAGAAAGAAAAGAAAAAAAGAACTAAAAAATATATTTTATTACCTAAGCATGCTGGCATATGCTTGTAATCCCAGCTGCTCAAGAGGTTGAGGCAGGAGGATCTCAAGTTTGAGACCAGTCTGGGAAACTCAGTGAGACTGGGAAATAAAAAAGGCAGGGGTATAGCTCAGCATGCCTTGGTTTAATCCCCAGGATCACAAAGAATTTTACCAAGTTGCCAAAGGACAAAAAGCCCTCATGCTTGGCCTTCATTGCATTACAAATTGTGTGATGATTTTCCAGCCTACATCTGGGGAAGTGACTACTTATCAGGGAGAAGGACTCTTGCTTGCTCTTGACTAGCTGCTTTTGGGAAAGGAGGAGAGAAACTGCGGCCAGTGGGAGCGGGGGCTGAGCGCCATGAGGACCTCTAAGCAGCCTCATCCTCTGGATGCAGGGCCAGGTGAGAGGCCGGAGAAGGCCCTGGGATTGCTGGGAAGCAGCTTGATGGGCCATCTCGGTGGGAGAAGGAGGTGGGGCAGGAAGTGTTCCTGGGAGAGTCTCCCGAGAGAGACTACTCAGAATTCACAGCAGGCAGGTGTTGGAAATCTCGTCCAGACCTTACAGATTTCAGACGAAGCCCAGAGAAATTGGCACCTTCCAGAAACTTTTCTGTAGGCAAGGGGATGGCTCACTCTTTGATCTCCCGTGGAGAAAATGTTGTCTGTTGACTCTAAGGGACATGTTTATTAGTTTTTCAGGTGTTCAGTGTGAAATTAGGAAAGTGGGACTGAAGCAGCCAGACAGAAGCGATGCCAAGTTTCTTCCCTGACCCTGGTCAACATGGAACTCACATCTATGCCATGCCTATGTGGCTCTGGTTGTACCCCAAATCCACTGCAAAGGAATTGTGCTGTGCTTGAGCTATCTGTAGAGTACTGTGTGGGGCCAAGGAGGGATGGAGACGATGGGTGTGATGTGATAGGGTTGTCAGATTTAGTACATAAAAATGTAGGACGTGAAGGAAAATTTGAATTTCAGATGAACAGTGAATACATTTTTAGTATCCAAGTATACCCCAATGCAATATTTAAGTTATACTAACCCATCCTTCAATGTTCTTCAGAAGTTCAGATTTCACTGGGTGCTCTGTGTTTTATCTGGCAACACACTCTTAAAACTCTCAGCAGTGAAGAAGCTGCAACCTTGATGGTAGTGACTTGAGGTCGTGGGGCTGCCCTATTTCAAATGCAAGATGGCTGCCAAGGCTTCTCTCATCCACCTGGGGTTTCTACAAAAGACAGGAAGTCCTTATGCCTTTGAGAAGCCCAGGCAGCCTAGGAAGGAGACAGAAGCCTTCGTAGGTCATTGCTGCAAAAAATTGCTCTCTTGTTCACTTTTGTATCGCTCCAGCAAGAAGAACAACACACTCTTTGGGGACTGAGGACAGAAGGAAAGTGGGCAGATAAAGCCGGCACACACTGTAGCTTGCGTCCTGGGGAGATAATGGCTCTGAACCTGCTAAAATAAATGGTCTGCTTTGTTCTTGAATAATAATCAGCTGGCAGCTTTGTTCTCTCTTCCCGGCAGCTGGAGGAGGAGATTTTGATTTCAGAGGAAGAAGAGTGACCTCAGGCTGGCCATATGGGACGGAGCAGAAGCGAAATTTGCCACCGCAGGCTCTCCTGTGAGGGACAGGCTTCTGTAGCAAAGTCCTTCCTGTCACCTGTCACAATGCCTGAGGTTCTGCCACTAAGTCTTAAGGTTCATGGTCTTCTTAAAAAGGGCAAATATCCCTGAGAAATGCAACATACTGTTATCTTCCCTTTAGGGTGAAATTGTTCTTTAGGTTGTTTCTAAACGCACAGTTGGCCTAGAGCAGGTTCTTGAGGTTATTGGATCCTAGGACAGGTATAATTCTTACAGGTACTTGGATCACACCAAGAGAGATTATGAAGAAAGCCCAGAAATAAAAGGACAACGGCAGATGTAGGGAAACCAACTGGAGCAACCCGTGCAGTTTCCACTGATGATAGATAAATAGTGCGGTCTCTCTCCTCCTGGAAGGCCCATATGTCCAGAGCTTTCCCTCTGCTCAGCCTCGGCCAGCTGAATTTATTTATTTATTTATTTTTTGTGGGTACCGGGGGTCGACCTCAGGACCTCGCGCCCCAGCAGGCTCCCGTGCCGCTCAGCAATATCACCGGCCCTTTTTTCGTATGTGGGTTCCGGGAGTCGAACTCAGGCCCTCGCGCTTGCCAGGCAGGCGCTTACGCCGCTGAGCCATCTCACCAGCCTGAGATGAATTTAGATAACAGCAGAATTTGAAGTGTGATGAAACCAGCTGCAAAATTCTCCTCGGATGGCTAGATCCTGACATTAATGAGAGTAGGTGTTCTGGGGCCGTAGCCTGTACCCCCGCTCCAGCCAGCTGTCCTAGAAATATGTCCTTCAGATTTCAAAGAGCAAAGAATATGCAGCTTTTTCCTCCATGTGACAAAAGTGCCTGATTTAATGACAGTATGAACTTTGGAGTCAGGAGATGGAGGAAGCCCTGGCTTTTCCCCCTGTCTGGTTGAATGGTGAGGTACGGACACGATTACCTTCTCCTGGGGAGCACAGGGCTGAAAACTCCAGATTGCCGGTCTCACAGAGATGCCGCGGATGGGAACGCGTGCTTCAGATTCCGAGTTACGACACACTTGTAAGCCAGTCTGGTTTGCTGCTTGTGATCACAACGGTGTCAATTTCAGAATCAAAGGCTGGGCCATTCCGGACTCTGTCTCTGTGTCCCGGGTCAGAACAGTAGCTTCTAGAACTTAAATGTAGAGCTGCTAATGTAAGTGTGATGACACAAATCCGTCCAAAAGAACAAATGCAGAAGGCCCTCTCACCTCTATTTCAGCTCACCCCGGGATGCGGGATGTTGTGGTCCAGCCAGGCTGCTCGAAGGGGAAATCCACGGGGACATCACACATCCCCAAAGCGCCAATGAGCTTGGGCTGGAGACCAGTAAGGCAAATATCCATGAAATAAGTCCCTTCTGCCTGAAAGGATGTGATAGCCCACACCTGGCGGGCACCTTTGTTTGACTCTTGCTCTGATCTTCCCCAGGGACTCCTTTTTTCTACTAAAAGTCTCTTTTCATTTTATGTTTTCTTTTAAACACCTACTAGTGTAAAAAGTCATTGGCTAGCTCCAAAGTTATCAAATGGAGGCAATTATCCAGATAAGTCAGGTAAAACCTTGCTGGATTTAGGTACCCTGTGTATGGATATGGGGGATATAAGAGGACAGGAAAAACAATGACTAGTCTTTATTAAATTGCTACTGTGTGCATGAGTGTTTGCATATATTACCACATTTAATTCTCACAATGGACCACTGGGGAAATGACCGTCATTATACCCATTTTACAGATGAGGAAACTGAGCTTCAGGGAGGTCAAGGAACATTCCCGTGCAATTAGAAGTAGCAGGGCTGTGACCTGAACTCTAAAATGGTTAATTCCAAAGCTTATGCTCTTAACCACTGTGCAATTATTTACCTTGTTGCCTTATTTTCTCCCCTTCTTGTAATTTCTAACCTACCTACCAGAACACTTACACCTTTTGCCCTTGACACACCTAGGTCTCCTTTCTCCTGCTGCACAGCCCTGTGTTGGACTCTACAGTGAGGCTCTGCCTCTCACTCAGGCGTTTTGTGCCACGCCCTGGCCCGGGAAGGTTCAGAGGCTGTGTGCAGCCTGGGCACCCTCTCACAAAGTGACCAAGTGCTGCACATGCCCCTGGGACCCCTTAGGGTGGGGGCAGAGAGGGTAGAGCTTAAAGGATTCAGCACAAGACACCTGCTGGCACTGTTCCCTAAGCCCCAATCCACAGGCCATCCAGGACAGGTTAAAGTCTCTCATCTCAACTTCTCCTTCTTTGAAACAGGCATAATGACGCAATTCCAAGGGACAAAAGGGGGAAGGAATGTATTTTGCCAATGGGTTTAATGGGCGTTGAATCCACCCTATGCCTTTTGTGCTGCTCTTCCCCTTGCTCGGCAGGAAGTCCTCCCTGGAGAGCCAGCTGGGAGAGGCCAGCTTGCTTTGTGAGTTCCTTCCCTGAGTGCATCAGTAGTGGCTGATGCCATGGTGCATTGTTACCAGTTCCAGCCCAGTGTCACCCCAGATGGGACTCCTCCAGGGCAGGGGTGACCTCTGTGTCCACACTTAACAGACACTGTGTGCATTCTGATACCTAAGCCATTAACCTGACTTGAAGAAAAACTCAATATCTATCGTAAGGATTTTTTTGTTGTTATTTTTGCTTGTTTTTAATACCCAGCTCTTCCACCTTTAAGGCAGATTTTTTCCTTGGAATTTTTGGACATCTTTGGCAGTTTCCTTGACTCATTTGGCTCTCTGGGTCATGACTTAGTGTTCCAGGGAATTCAGGGGGGGTCATTTTGCTTCTGCAAACCCTGAGGTCCACTTTTCTGATAAAGGATCCCAGCTGTGACAAGGAGATTATTTACTTGCAACTAATAAGCAAAGCTAATTATGGCCGAAGACTTGGGCAGGGACAGAGTGTACCAGAGCGGGGTGCTGGCAAATGTTCCTAAACCTCCAGCATGGCTTCCAAGCCAGGGAGCCCCCAGAAGTGTCAGTGTCTTTTGGTCTTCCAATTGCTTGTTCAATAACAAACAGATTTTAAGATCATGGTTTGGGGCTCCATTGTCTGGCAGGAGCCAAGAACACACTTCTGTAGCTTGTTCTTTTCCTTACTGGTTCTAATTTTTGTAAAAGATAGAAAATAATTAAAATCTGACTTTTTTTTTTTTTTTGAGAGTGTGGGCTTTTGGATCTGTTCCTCACTTCCACGATTTAATTTCCTCATAACTCCTACACGATTCTTCTCCTTTAGAGCAGGACACCCAATTCTTGTCCCTCCCACACCGATGGCTGATTCCCAGGGTTAAACTTTGTCCATTCCATTCTCTGGAGTCTGAGCCACATCAAGTCAAGCTCACCTGCGAGGTGATTGTTGCCATTGACCCCTGACAATATTCATATCTTTATTTGGCATTCTAAGCTGTGCTTGTACAACATGCTAAATCTCATTATAATGAACTATGTGCAGCATCCAAATGCTTTCCCTTTGGTGAAATTTTGTTAAAATTAGAGTTGAGTGGAGGTAATTGTGAGTGATATGGGCTGAGAATGAAATGCGTCAACATACTATAAAGTGCCTAGATCAATGTCTGGCACAATATATGTAGTTTTTTGACCTTTAATTTCAGTACACATCATTAGAACAGACGATGTAAGCCAGTCCCATAATCTACACTGAGAAAAACCTCCACATGCAGGAACCATAGTCTCTGCTCTCAAAGGGTTTTAGTGGGATGTGGTGAGACGCATCACTTGGCAAGCTAGGTGTGCTCTTAATGTTGGTGCAAGGGCTCCTGGGAGAAAGGTGGTGTGGAGGGCAGTGGAGGAGTGTGGGGTTGAAAGATGGAGCAAGACACCCATGAGTGAGCTCATTTGTAAAAGGCTTAGCGGGGAAGGATGGAGAGTGGAAAAACACCCAGGGCACGAGGAAGAATGTATGGAAACCTAGGGATGTTTACCATGACACCAAAGGTAACCATCTTCAGAGGTAACCACAGATCCTTTGCTATTGCACACACTGAGATGTGGAATCAAGTTTTTCTTTTCACAAATCTGGGTTGACCTTTTTCTTAGCCAATAGAATGCAGCAGAAGTGGCATGCTGGGATTTCCAGGGTGGAGTTCCAAACTCTGTGGAGTTCCTTGGAACTGTGGTGGACATCCCTGAACTGCCACGTTAGATGTTCAATGCTTCAGGGTTCTTGTGCTTGAAAGGCCATGAGGGAGGTGCCAGAGGACAGGCACAGCTGGGCTCAGCATCCAGCCGACCCCATTAAGCTGAAAAATATGTAACCGGGGCCATGTTGGGTCCTCCAGAACACTCTGTTCACCATTAAATGATTGAGTCCTACCTGAACTCCTAACCTGCAGAATTGTGAGATACAATAAAGTGGTGGTTGTTTTAAGCCACTAAGGTTGAGGATAGTATGTGACGTAAAGAAGTTTATTGGAAAGAAACTTGGACACATGTTTATAGAACTGGGAGATACCTAGAGGCCAGCTAGTTCAGCTCCACGATTTGCACATGGGAATTCTGGATATTGGGACTGGGACTGTACCTCAGTTTTAGAGCCCTCGCTAGCATGCATGAGGTCCTACCTTCTGAAAATGACAATAATAAAAAAGTCTGAATAGTGTCAGAGCTCCCGAAGCTGACCATGAAATGTAGCCGCCACACAGAAGGTGCCTGAGCCTCCTCTAGCTTCCCCCTCCTGCCCTTTGCAGTGAAAGCTCTCTCGTGTTTATCTTTCCTGGATAACCTTGTCAAGAAGACTTGCAAGCAGAGAAGTGTGTAGAAGGCCAGCCACCTGATCTCATCCGTGTGAAATTGTTCCAAGAATCTGTTGTTCAGTGGTTGGTGTCTGTCTGGCTCCACATTGCTACAGAGAGCTTGCTGAGGTTGGGACCACATGTTCTGTGTCTGGCCTCCTAATTCTTGCCATTGCTTCTAGAGGGCTGTCAACAGAGAAGCCCCCTCTAGACAGTGGGGGCGGCTACACAGCTCAGGAAGAGCGCACAGAGCTTCCTGTCTGAATGCTAAGGCTCCCATGGATGGTCCCAATCCATGGGTCTGTGGCCAGCGTAGACACCAGGGCCCCACATACCACTGGAGGGTGCTCTGTTTAAGGGTCACTGTCGCCATCTTGAATTCCATAATACTTTTTGAACAAGGGGCCCCACACTTTCATTTTGCATTTGGCCATGAAAATTATGTAGCTTGTCCTGCCCATTGCTCACAGGAGGGTGCTCTGTTTAAGGGTCACTGTCACCATCTTGAACTCCATAATACTTTTTGAACAAGTGGCCCTGCATCAGCTTTACCTGGTAAATTGTCAGAAATGCCAGTTCTTGGACCCCACTCCAGCCCTCCTGAATCAGAAACTCAGGGGCCCAGGTGCAGGGCCACATGCCCGTCCAGGTGCCTCAGATGATCACAGAGGGCTGGGGCCATTTCCCTCGAGATGTGTGGCAGAAACAAGGCCCTCCCACAGGTGCTCAAAATTTGAGCTGACATTTGTGTGATGGATGGGTATCAATTTTGAAAAAGAAATAATGGCCATTTGTACGTACAATGCCCCCATCTAAACACGCACACACAGATGTACACATAAAGGGAAGAATGCCTTCTGCTTCATTCCTTCTTTATTTAACATCTGTTACCCATGCTTCGAGTTGTTTGAACAAGAGAATCAGTGTCAGAATAAACCAGTTTGCGCACTGTCTGTAAGTCAGGTGTGGCCTCTGCCACTTTTAATGCAAGCTGAGAATAAACACAGCGCACTGAGGTGGAATTTTTGTTATGCTGCGCTGGAGCCCCTAATGTGCTGCCTTACCTTGGGGCCTTAATTAGAAGCAGCAGTGGTCCTTGGGCCTGCTGAGTTTCTATTTGATGTGATTGCACAAAAGAGCTGAGATGGAAAACTAGATCTTTTGTTATTCCACACATTCTGAAAAGCTTTTTTTTTTTTTTTTTTTTTTTTAAATAAAATCCTCTTTCTTTCTTCTTTCTTTCTCCTTCTCTGTTTCTACTGGTGATTTGCACCAAGAGCCTTTATACTGAGCTATATCCCCTAACATTTTGAAACAGGGTCTTACTAAGTCACTAGGTTGTCCAGGCTGGGCTTGAACTTGTGATCCTCCTGCCTCAGTCTCCTAGAGTGCTGGGATTACAGGCATGCACTACCATACTTGGCTATTGCTTTGTATTTGTTGTCACAGGCATCAGGATAATTTAAAAAAGACTTAGGGCAAACAACTGGTAATATCTGGCTTTCTCCGATTTATCACAGATATCCAGGTCCAATTTATGTCATATCAGCCCACCTTGGCTCTCTGACATGGGCTCTTCCTTTTAGCTGCCTTCCCATTCATCACACCCTGCTCTTCTTGTCTTCCCCATAGGGATTTCTTTACCCCTTCCTTGGATCTTTCTAGAGGTGTCCTAATATTTAGCATTGCTTTGGAAGCCTGACCATTTAAAAATATTTAACACAAAAGTGAAAATGCCTACACAGGCCATGGGAATTCTCATCTTATAATTGCGCCCCTCTGAGCACTCTAATCAAACTAGAGAGTTGTGGGATGTTCTTGTGGCTCACCTTAAGACAAGGTAGACAGCAGTGACACGCTGCAGCCTGCGAGACATCAGGCCACCTGAATGAGTAATAAGGAGCAGGCAAGGAAGAGGAGAGAGGTGGTTATGTTTCCAGAGAGGCAGCAGACTGTGGAAATGAGTTCACCAGCTTGGTCCAGGGAAGTTCTTGGCTCCTGGTAAGTCTGAACCATCTGCTGTGTTCTGTGGAGCAGAGCACCCTTCCCCAGGTTAACAGGAAACACGAAAGAGCTGACATTTTCTGACATAGGAAGTGGTCTTGCATCTGGAGCTGTGGAGCTGTGTTGACTGGAAAGTTCTCTCACTGTTCTATCCCAATTCTTTGGACTTACAAATAATGGTTATTCTTTGTTTTGTTTTTTCTCCCTCACATAATCCTCTTTAATCACAAAAGAGAATTTATTGGAAAAATAGTGAAACACCTCAGAGAACCCAAAGCCTGAGCTTCTGGAGCTTCTGGAGCTTCTGGAGCTTCCCTAGACTAGGGAAAGTGTTGGAAGCCATCAAGAACACAGTTGGTGATTTCATCTTCACTTGTCTCTCTCCCTCACCAAGGGTCATTTAGACTTTTGCTTCTACTCTCATGCTTGATATATGCCTCTTTTTGTCAGCAGACCATCCTCACTTCCTTGGCAGGAGCACAGACAAACATGGCTGCCGCAAAATGGCAGACTTTGCCCCTCAGTCAAGGAAGTCCTGAGGATGTCCCAGAATCCAACAGTGGGGAGAGAAACTTAGCAATTGAGGAAGAGTCAGTTCTGACTTAGGCTGAGTCCAGGGACAGAGTTCTGTGCTACCAACATGACTGTCCATGGTTCACTTTGGTAGATGGGGATTTGTGCTGTTAAGAAAAATTACGTCAAATTTATGACTTTCAATGTCCTACTGAGCACTGTTTAACCTCTAAGGGTTCTTTAATAATTTAGGTGAATATGCCTTTGTTTGAATCACTTTCTGCTGCTAACTAAAGGTCAAGACTCTGAAGTTATATGTTAACTCGTAGATCTTTGCAATAGAGATGTGAATGATTTCTCTCTGGTAGGAAAGATCACCAAAGGTTATGGTTTTATTTCCCAGGCATACATTAACCACTTTCGCATCTAATCTAGAATCTCATTTCAGCCTTTACTTTCTTTAGTGGCTGCATAGCCCCTCAGCCTATACTTCTTTGAACCAGTCCCACTATGCTGTTGATTTCCCCATCAACAGGTTGAACACATCTTGACAGGTGCCTATTTACTTTTTGTATGAGAGTCATGTTTTTAATTTTTTTGAAAATTGTATTTTGTATATGTGCCACTGAAGTAAGCACTGAAAATTGTATTTTGTTAGTTATCAGGAGAAGGACAGAATTGAATTGACATCTGAAAAATACCCTATTTTCTTTTTTCATTCCTATGAATTTCCTGGTTTTGATGGCTTCTGCAACATTTTATCAATTACCTGGTCTTTTGCTTTAGTGAGGGCCTGCTATTAGTAAATGTTCTGCTTTTGTTGTCTGGAATATATTTATTTCATCTTTGTACCTGAAAGAAACTTGAAATTAATAGACAGATATTCTAAGCTCATGTTCTAGGTTGACTTTCGTAGGTCTTTGACAATATTATTCTACTGTCCTCTGGCTTCATTTGTTGCTTCTAAGAATTCAGTAGTCAGTCTAAGAGTTATTCTGCTATAGCTAATTTCTTTTTTCTTTCTGCTGCTTTACAATTTTTTTCTTTGGTATTCTGTACTTTGACTATAAGAGTCTTAATGTGAATCCACTCTTATTTGCACTGCTTAGAATTCACCAGGCTTCTTGATTCTGAGAATTTGTGTTTTTCATCAATTTCAGGAAAAATTAATAACTCTTAAAATATTACTTTTTCTCATTATTTCTATGATCTTATTCCAAAATTCCAAATAATTGTACATTAAATGTTTTTACTCTATCTTGTATGTTATTTAATTTATATTTAATCGTCTTCCCTCCATAACCCACCCTTGGGGCTGTGACCAGGGTATTTCTCCAAATCTATCTTCTAGTTTACTAATTCTTTCTTTAGCAGTGGCTAATATTCTCTTCTACCCAATAAGCATATGAAAGGTATTCAACATCATTATAATTGGGAAAATGCGTGCAGAAATCATTACGCTCTTATCAGAATGGCTAAAATTGCAAAGAAAGATAATGTGGGGAAGTAGATACAATGCTGGAAGAAGTCTAATTTGGTGTAATCCCTTTAGAAAGCAATTATTATTGTTTACTCATGTTAAAGGTTTTCATTCCCTTCGAGCTAGGAATGCTATTCATAGGTATAAAAAGTAACAGAAATTCAGACATGTATGCACTCAAACTTACAGGATTGTCTGTGTGTCTTAGTTACTTTGGTTGTTGCTGGGACAAAAAATTCAACACCCACAAGTTAGAGAAGGAAAGGTTTATTTTGGTTCACAGTTTGTAGAGGTTTTAGTCCATAGTTGGCTGGCTTTAAGGGAGGGTGGCATGGCAGAGGGGCATCACAGAGGAGAAACAGACCACGGCAGAGCATCAGGAAGGAGCAGCAGCAGTAGCAAGCCTCCCTTTATATTCCATCCACGCTGCACCACTCCCAGGGTGGGCCTTCCCATTATCCACACCAGAACTGCTAAACCAATAGGCAGGCTGATCCAGTACCACACACCTGTGAGCCAGCCACCTCCCAAAAGCCTCACCTATGAGCGCATGAGGTTTTGGGGGGACAATACACTGTGGCAACTTATTCACTATGTTTCTATACCAGAGGCAACACAGACGTCCACCTAGAGTACAATGACAAATAAATTGTGGTACATTCATAAAACGAAAAACTACAAGGAGTTATAAACAAACTCTTGACACATAATAATGTGGATATATATCACAAGCACAATATGGAGTGAAAGAAATAAGAATCAAGATAATGTGTTTGGTATGAACCTATTTATATAAGTAAACAAAAACCACCACCAATAACATCAACAGAAAAAAAAAAAAAAAAAAGGAAAGAGGAAAAGAACCATGTATTCCATGAAAAAGGGAAAGGAAAAATACAGTGGTAGGCTTTGTCTGGGGTGGGAAAGTGTAGTGACTGGGACACACACTTAGGGGCTTTTAGACAATACTATATTACTAGACCTGGTTAATGGTAACTTATATATTCACTTTATAATGGGCCACAAACAATATGTTGTTTCATGAAAGATAAAATATTTTTCTTTGTGAAACAATGGAAATTCTACCTATCTCAATGTGTGAGATGCAGCTAAACTGGTATTTTGAGGGAAATTTATAGCCTTAAGATGATTAGATTATAAAATAATAACTGGGCCGGTGAGATAGCTCAGCGGTATAAGCACCTGCCTGGCAAGTGTGAGGTCCTGAGTTCGACTCCTACATATGAAAAAAGGGCTGGTGATATCGCTCAGCGACACAGGTGCCTGCTGGCGCGCGAGGTCCTGAGTTCGACCCCCAGTACCCATACACACACACACAAAATAATACTAATATTAACCAAAATCAAGAAATTGAGCATCTGATTTAAGAAGTTAGTAAAAAAACCTTAAAATAACCCAAATAATGAAGAGTAATGAAGAATGAAGAAAACAATGAACCTTGAGAAGAAATTAATAAAATAATAAAAACTATAGATTAAAATGTAGAATAAAAATAATTTAAAGAGATTGTTCTTTGATATGACTAATACAGTTAACAAATGTCTGGCAATATTGATAAAGACAAGACAAAATAGTCATTATTAGCAATAAAAAAGGAATATGTAGCAGATGTAGCAGAGATTATAAAGACAACATGAAACTAATATGAATAAATTTATGCCAATAAACAGAAACAAGTGAAATGGACAAATGAATGCAAAAATATAATTTATGATAACTAATTTAAAATTGAAAGAAGAATTGAGCTGGCCATGGTGGTGCATAACTAATCCTAGCAGTGAGGGAGGTTGAGGCAGGAGGATCCCAAGGTTGAGCCCACCTAGGCAACTTAGTGAGAGACCCTACCTCAAGAAAAGAAAAACAGAGGAAAAATTGACTAGTTTCATAATCATTATATAAATTGTAATAGTAATAGTCTTTCAGCTAAGAAATTTCCACCTTATATAGTTTCATAAGTAGGTTTCATCAGACTTTAAGAAACAGTTTGCTAAAATATTTCATGGACTCTTACAGAGAATAGAAGAGTGAATACCTCCCAACTCAGTTTATTGAAGTTAGCAAGAAATCACACTGAAATCAGGTGAGTTCAACAAGAAAGGAAAATTACGACTGTCTCATTCATTAACATAGATGAAAACATCGCAAAGAAAACTACAAATACAGAGTCTGCCAAAAAAATGTACACATCAGGGAAAGAAGAACTTGTATAAATATTTTAATACTAAATTTACTGAGACATCATGAGATTAATACAAGTTACCTTTGGGCTCTACAATTACAAGAGGTGCTCAAGGCCATTAGCTTCCAGACATTTAGCATTAGCACAGTGAAATGCTGAAGTGTGTATACATTTTTTGGGCAGACTCTGTATATATTATACATAACAAATGAGACAGCAAATCATGACTGAATTGGGGAGTTTATCCCAGAAATGGAAGACTCATTTAACATTTGAAATTTACTTTATTTATAGGTCAAATGAGAAAATCCACCTGACATTCTCTCAATAAGAAAAGAAAACTGTTCAAATAATACACAAATAATACAGTTAATGATAAAATGTGTTAGCAAGCAAGCATAGAACTTCCTGAGCCTGATAAGGGCATCTAAAATACATATATATATACTTACGGCAAATATCACACTAAAGTGAAACAGAAAATGCAGGGACAAGATAAGAATGTCTGCTTTCACCATTTCTGGCCAGTACAAGAAGGTAAGGGAATCAAATATTTCTAAGGTATAGGACTAGAAAGGAAGAAAAAAAAAACCTGTCATTATTTATAGGTGATATGATTGCTTGCATAGATCATAAATGATTTGTCAGAATTTATGAAAGTTTAACAATGTTGCCAGTTATAAACTTAGTATAAGGAAGTCAATTGCATTTGTATACACTGGTAACATTTGGTAAATTTAATTAGATAAAACAATCACATAATAGCAAAACAACCTAAGGTACTTGGGAATAAATTTAATATAAATGTGTAAAAGCTATATAGATAAATGTGCCCAACTTTATTGAAAGACCTTAAACAGGATGTAAAAGTGGAGAATACATAGTCTTAGAAATTATGTCCATTTTTCTAAACTTGAGCCCTAGATTTAAAGCATTTCCAAGAAAAATATCAGCATGGTTTTTCATGGAATTTGGCAAGCTGGTTTTAATATTTATTTGGAAAGGCAAAGGGCCAAGAGTAGCCAACACACAGTTTCTCTACTAGTTATTAAGCCTGACTGTAAAGCAAGATCAGTTAAGACAGTGGGGCATTAGAGTAGAGACAGAAAGGCCACTGGAACCCAGGCGTGGGTCTAGGTATGGAAACTTGATAAATAACAAAAATGGCATAACATGAAAGTGTGGAAGTGCTAGACTAGTCAATAACCATCTGTTTGTGATCATTTGTTATCACATCACATACAAAAATCAATCCTAGACTGATCAAGGGCTCAAAGAGGAAAGGCAAAATTGAAGTCTTTTGGAAAAACATAGAACATCTTTAAAATCTTAAGGTAAGGAAGGATTTCTTAAACATGACCCAAAAGTGCAAATCATTAAGGAGAAAATATTGCTAAATTCTACTACCTTAATTAAGGTCAACCATAGACTCTTTCAAAAAGAGTTAAAATAAGATCTCCGTACTGAGAGAAGCTATTTGTAACCCACATAAACAAAAAAGATTACTGTACAGCATATATAAATAACTCCTAAAATCACTAAGAAAAAGAGCACACAGTATGATAAGAAGAGGAAATTTCAAAAGAGGGAACACAGATGCATAAGAACATAGGAATAAAGGCTCAATTTCATTATTAATCAAAAGATGCAAATTAAAACAGAGAGGAGATACCATTTTGTATCGCCCAGCTGGCAGAAATTAATAATTTAGATGATACCGAGTATGTAGTGCAAAATACCACTAGTGGAAGTATAAATTAATATATTACCTTGGGAAAAATTGGCATTATCTAAAAAACTAAAGCTGTGAAATATCACATGGCCCAGAAATTCCACTTTTATACTCTAGAGAAACTCTCTCAAATAAATTCAAGAATTTTTATAGTAGAATTGCCGCTAATGACAAGAAAACTGGAAATAACACAACTGTCTGCCCAGGAGTAAGTAATACATAAACTGTGCTTATTTACAGTGAGAAATAAATGAACAGTAACCTGGAAAAAATCTCAGCAACAATTTTGAGTGAAACAAGCAATTCACAAGTGATCATATAACCAAAGCCTATTTATATGAAGTTTACAAATATGCAAAACCAAACAAGGGTTCATTCAGGGACAAACAGAAATGCTGAGGTATTTTTCAGTTGAGCCGCATACCAGACATATTCTATAGGCAAGGCCACGGCTGCCTACCACTTTTGGCAAGAGGATCCTCACCTGGTTTTTTTTGAGAGATGAGGAGTCCTGAGTGGGGGCCTCAGGCACCCTCAGGCCTGTCCCTGTCCCTTGTTGTACCAAGGTACTTGTCAAAAATAACTGCACGAGTGCTGGGTGTGGTGGCACATGCATGTAATACCAGCACTAGGAGACAGAGGCAGGAGGATCGTATGTTCAAGCCCAGCTTGGGTAACTTAAAAGTTTAGTGAGACATTGTCTCAGAATAAAAGCATTAAAAAGGTGAGGGATATAGCTCAGTAAGAAGGTCCTGGGTTCAATCCCCCATACTGCAAAATAAAAACAACAAACAAATAAATAACTCCATGAAGACCAGCCTGGTTGTCTGAACTCTCTCATCCTAACACACAGGGACAGTTAATACTCTCTATCTTTATTCCCAATCCTGGTTTGGCTCTGGAACTGAGCCAGATTTTAGGTAGGGAAATACACAGGCTCCTAAACTTTAATTTGGTGACTTAACAAAACTTCAGTCTTGTTCAAACCAATCACCCTGGTACCAGTGTTCTTTTGGTTTATACCTATGTAATGCTGCCAGGGTATTATTATTTGTTTTAATGTCAAATATAGGAGATTATCCATGAGTTGTCCCAGAAATGTTTGGGTACAACTGGTATGATTGTTTGTAAACTTGGCCAGGCTTGTTTCCGTGGCCACGGAAGAGGCGGTCGTGTTGGGGCCAGGCCCCGGTCCTGGGGGCCGTAGCTGCTCCTGCGGAGTGTTGAGGGAAGTCAAACGTCTGTCTCTTCCTTCCTGGCCCTGAGACAATGTTTCTGGTGGGCCACTGAAGGGTGGGAGGGAAGGTGACAAGGGAAGGCCACCAGGGAAGGCAAAGCAGGAGAAGAATGAGGGCAGGTGAGGGGACTGGAGGAGAGGAAACCAAGCAGGCTTGCCATAAAGCTCCTAAGTCCTGAGCCAGGATTTTGTTTGAAGTACATCAGGACCATTTCCAGCACATCTCAACAGACCCACCATTCATCAAGATGGTGTGTTTTTCCCTGTAGAAAATAACTGTTCATCAGCCAGCAGCTCCTGGAATGTGGACCGGAGAGCTCTGTCCAGGGGGCCGCCCTCCTTCACCACCCGTCAGGAAACAGCATCACAGCCTAAAAATAGCTTCCACCATTACTCCCACCCGCGTGTGCCCTGAGCCTTTCAGGGACTCCCTCTCCGTATGGCCTGGGTGTAGCACAGTGAGTGTATTTCTGGAAGAGTAATATTTGTAGCCTGAGGTACTTTTTCCTTCCAAGTAAGGCAACTTGGAAACATTGGTCGCCAATGAAACATTCTCTAAGAAAAGACGTGATTACTACATAATTAGAAGAACTGCTTCCAGACCAAATTCAACCAAAGGCCGAAGAGACCTATCAGTGGTGTGAAGGGAAATGTAAGGAGGCACACACATAGTGAAGAGAGGCCAAAAGGTAAAAACGTGTCCACCTGCAAACCAGAGAGCTGGGGCCATCCGAGAACAGCTCATTCTGATGATAAGTTCAGAAAGAGTAAGCACAAAGATCAAAGGGAATCTTTACAGCTTTCCTGAGCTTGTAGGCAATAGATTTAAGAATTATAGCATATAAAAGCCAGTGAGCTAAAAGATGACTGAACTCATGTGGTAGGGTAGTATGGTACAGGGGACACAAAGAAGGTCACATAAAGAGCCACATAAGAGGGTTTTGTATGGAAGATTCTGCTGTTGCCTCAACATGCCCCTCCCACAACCTCACTCGTCTCATTAACTAACTTTGCCAGTCATCTTTCCACCCTGAGTCCCAGCTTCCTTCCCCATCTACCCAGTTCCTACGAGGGGAACCTCCAGTCTTTCAGAGGAGGTTATAGAAACCTGGGGATCTTCCATGATAACCCTTCCCTATACTTCACACCTTACAGCTAATCTTTGCTCAAGGCAGTAAGTTTTTTCTTCCTTAGAAATGAAAAACTTGCTTGGTTCTTATTCTAACTCACCCTTCCAACAGCTTCTCATGAAGCCCCCTGATTAGTCATCAGCTTCCTGACAGGTTTTACTCTGAGTTCTCTATCTTTGCTCTTCCGGTTCCTCCTCCCTACACAAGAGTGTTGGATGGGCAGGGTGTGATTCCAGGCACGGGGAGGAAGACTGGCGTCTTCCAGCCCCTCCCCAGTCATCTCCATTGCCCTGGTGCCATGGACACCTGGCTGAGGACATAAGAAGCACCATAGCAGGAGTAGGGTAGATCCACAGTGGGAACCATGAAGGAGTAGCCAGAGAGCGACAGCCCAAGTCAAGATATTTTGTTGCTACAGTGGTTTAAATAGCACAGTTGCATGGCAACAAATCCATAAATTTGCCCATGTCTATGGTATCTAAGACATAACAGCTAACTGTAATGTTTCAGATAGTAAGCTTGCAAGTAGCAGTATGCTTGTAAGATCCAAGCGTTGCTTCTGAGAGAAGTGGAGAACACCAGCATCATGTTTGGAAGTCCTAGTTATGGAGAACCCGTTGCGAGACGTCAGATGCACTTAGCTTCTTACTCCAAAGAAGATTTTAATCTTAAAGCGTAGCTGCAAATTACTTATTCTGTCTTCATAATAAGTATTAAATTTGCATAAATTCATCAAAAATCTATTATACCATGTGGGAAATTAACTTTAGCTTCCCAAAGACTTTCTTGGACCAGGCTGTCTTATTTTATTAATTCAGGGGTGGGTGGGGGTGGGGCTCCAAAGCAGAGAATGTCAGGTGACAGTCCCTCGTCCCTGTCCTCAGGGTGCTGCTCCCTGTGGGCTCAGGAGTGGAACGCCAGCTCAGTGACCCCATACAACACTCTGAGACCAGCTTAATGTTCATGGCAGGATGTTTTTAAGGGGTTTTAGCAATTTGGATTAAGCAGGGAAATACCATTTAATCTCCCTTGTTCATCATCTTTAAAAAAATTGCTATTTACTTTTTAAAAAAGATAATACATTACTATAATCCAAAAGTAAAAACTACGAATGGATGTGATAAAATGGCTCCTTCCTAAATCTGCCCCCAATATTCCAGTTTCTATTCCTCTGGCAGGTATCAAATATTATTTAGTGTTGGGGATATCCTTGAAGAGGTACTTTTAAAGCAGGTACAAACAAATATGAATATATAGTCTTTCCTTCCGCAACTTTTTAAAACCAACTAAGTCTACAATCTATTCTGTACCTTTTATCTCTAAGATCATATCTTGGAGACTTGTTCATGTCAGTTCTGAACTTTTGCTTTCCTTTTTAGAACTACTTAGTATTCCATTTTGTGGCTGTACTGTAATTTATACAACTGGAATCTCATTGATATACACCTAAGTTTATTCCAATCTTTTGCTACTGCGTAGAATGCATCAGTAAATAACTTCGTACATAGGCCATTTTGCATGGGAAAGAAAGAGCTGTAGGATAAAGTCCTGGAAGGGGAATTGTTGGGCCAAAGGGAACATGCCTTTGTGATTTAATAGTTATGCCAGATTATTTCCAAACAGATTATATTGATTTACACTCCCACTAGCCATAAGGGAGAGAACCTGTTTTTTTTTTTTTTTTTTTTTGTGGGTACCGGGGGTCGACCTCAGGACCTCGCATGCCAGTAGGCACCCGTGCCGCTGAGCGATATCACCGGCCCTTTTTTCGTATGTGGGTTCCGGGAGTCGAACTCGTGCCCTCGTGCTTGCCAGGCAGGCGCTTAAGCTGCTGAGCCATCTCACCGGCCCAGAACCTGTTTTATGAGCCTCCGCCTTATTAAACTTTTGGATTCTTGCCAATTTGCTAAGTGGGAAAACAGTAGCTGATTGGTTTTATTTATTTATTTATTTATTTATTTTTTGTGGGTACCCGGGGGGTCGACCTCAGGACCTCGCGTGCCAGCAGGTGCCCGTTCCACTGAGCGATATCACCGGCCCTTTTTTCGTATGTGGGTTCCGGGAGTCGAACTCGGGCCCTCGTGCTTGCCGGGCAGGCTCTTAAGCCGCTGAGCCATCTCACCGGCCCCTAGCTGAGTGGTTTTAATTTGCACCTTTTCTTATGAGAGAGGTAGAACATTTGTATTTCCTCTTTGTGGACTATCCATTGCTCATTTTTATTAGGGTTATTTATTTATTTTGTTAATTTGCAACAGGTTTTGTATATATGAGATGTAAGTTCCAAATATTTTTCTATTTGTCATTTCTCTTTTCTTATTTATTTATTTATTTATTTTTTGTTTATGTGGGTACCGGGAGTTGACCTCAGGACCTCACACTTGCCAGCAAGTGCTTGTGCTGCTGAGCAGTATCACCAGCCCTTTTTATCCTTTATGTGGGTTCTGGGAGTCTAACTCAGGACCTCACATTTGCCAGGCAGGCGCTTATGCCGCTGAGCTATCTCACCAGCCCTCTTTTCTTATTTCATTTGGCTGTTTTATTTTTAATCTGTGCAGAAACTTTAGTAATTATGGAGTAAAATTTTTCAATTTTTTTTCTTTCATAACATCTGGATTTTGAATCATTTTAGAAAGGTCTTACCCATTCCAATAATTCTCCTGTATTCTGATAGCTTTTGTCATTGCGTTTACATTTTTTGTTCCATTTGAAAATTCCCCTTCTGTATGGTATAAGGTATGGCTTACAAAAGTTTTTCAGATGGTTTACCCAGTAGTGATAAAGTCTATATTTTCCCCACTGTGTATCCAAATTCATCATATATCAAATTCCTCTATATATTTGAGAGTATTTCTGCACTTTCTATTTTGTCACATTAGCCTGTTTGATTATTTCTGTACTAATACCACTCAACTAAAAAATTTAGGTTTATTAATAGGTGTTACTACCACTGTACCAATATATGCTAATTCCATATATACTGAAACAGGACTTAAAGAAAAACAAGCCTTCCCAGCCTTGAACAATCTCTCTTGAACCTCCCCCTCCCCTATGGCTGTAACTTCTTGTCCTGGTATGGATAAGATTGGCATCTATGACCTGTAAACAAAATCTGTGACACTGTTCTCACAAGATTCATAAGGCTCTGTGTTCTCTCAAAGCTTTCTGATTAATTGCTTTGTCTCGCTCTGTACCCTTGCTAGCACCCGCCCCAGTTTCTCTCCACTAGAAAGACCAACAACCTCAGCAAAATGTATGAAAACTGGAGCCTTCCATTTAGGGCTCACTCAGTCATTTTGGACATCATAAGATCGAGCTGAGCCAGGTGTACACCTAATAAAATCCTCCTGTTTTTCCCCATTGGTCTCTCTGATGTCTTGGATTCTGCAACAATACCAGTATATGTTAACTCCATATATTCCAATATACGTCAATATTCCTCTTGCTTTGCAGAGTTTTCCTACTTCATTTTTTCCCCCAATGACTTTAGATCATCTTGACTAGTTCCATAAAAAACTCTATTGGTATTTACATTGACATGATGCTAAAGTTATGAATTCATTGAAAGAGTATTGGCATATGATTTAGCTTTTTATTTGTTCAAAATCCTCTTGTATTTCCTTCAGAGATGTTTTCACGTTTTCTTTCTATAAGCTTTTTAGTTATGTTTATCTTTTTTCTGTCTGGTTTCTAGGATAAATCCCCCCTGCCCCATTATATCCTCTGAAGGGTTATTTACGAATTCTGAAGTATGCTATTTTATTAAATATTCCTAGGCAGTTTTTCTGTCAGTTGTCTGAAACGTCATCCGGGACTCTGTTACTTATCAGATCTAAAACACCCGCCAAAGCCTCACGTGTGTGGAAGGTGACTGGATCATGGGGGCTCATCCACAGATGAGTTCACAGCTGAGTGTGCTGTTGGGAAGTGGGGCTTGGTCGGAAGAGCTGCTCACTGGGAACATGACCTAAAAGGGTGTATTCTTGCCCCTGGCTCCTCCCTTCCTCTCTCTCACTGCTTTATGGCTGCCTCGGTGAGCAGCTCTCCCTTGGCAGGCTCGTTCACCAGGCCATCTCTGCCTTGGAGCCAGTCACCTACGGGCTGAATCTGTTGGAAAATGTGACTCAGAGAAACTTCTCCTTCTTTAAGCGTGGGTGTAGGGTATTTAGTCCCAGTGATGGGAAAGTGACTGACACAGACTCTGTAAATAATAATATTTTACTTCTCACTTTCCAATTTTTATGGCTCTGTTTTCCTTTGTCTGTTCTAGGAAAATTCATGGAAGTCTCTTTAGTGATGCTCACATCAAGCAAATTTATTATAATGGGGAGAGTTTGGGCACAGTTGCATAAGAAGCACAGGTGTGTGCAGGAGAACTGGATTGAGACCCTAAAACTTGCACAAACCTCAATATTGTCACACTCTGTATGATAGGCTCAGTTAGTGTGACAGATGCCAGGTTTCAGGAAAGGACCACAGGAAGCTTGGAGGCAAGGCTTGCCCTAGGTGGGGCTCAAAGAGGACTACAGGATTTGGCTGATTCAGGAACCATGCTTGACCTAACTATCTTGGAGTCAGGAATGCGACCAGGGGTGCGGGGAAATGACTGTGTGTCTTCCTGTAGGTGTACGTGGGAAGAGTGGGCTATGAAGACCTGTGACATCTGAGGCTCAAGTTCCCACCCCCTTTCATGGGATGTGCCATGGTGGGTGCAATGCTGGAGGATCGGAGTGCTTGCATGGTCCACACCTACACTGGACTTTGGGCTGCCTTTATTTCTGCAGCATGGAGTCTCCCCTACTCCATCCTAGTGACTCCTACAGTAAATGGATCTGAACTGGGCCCTTGGGATTGGAGGTCAAATCATTTAGGAGCAGAGGCATCAAGGATGGAAAACAGGGTGTTGGGAAGACTGAGCAGGGCACAGAAGCTTCCCCACCCACGGACTTCTGGCTGAAAAGCCACGTTTAGAGCCAAAGCGCATCAGCACTGCTCTTCCCCAGCAGGTAGCACTGGAGAGCGCCATGAGGAGTCTTTCATAGCAGCCATGCTGTTTATTAGTTTAGTGTGTTTGCATATGTTCAGTGAATTATTCATAGACAGTAAGGATGATTAGAAGGACAAAGAGCTGCTCAAGCTCTGGGAGGTGTTTATCAAGTAACAAGGACACAAGGAAAAGCAGCAGATGAAATCAAAGAGATCTGTAGCTGTGATGAGAAGAGGAACACCCTCATCAGAAACCTTGGCTTCATGTTGGCTCAGGTGGTGGCCAAGAGTTTGTTCAGGTCCATATGTGGTGGGTGTGTTGCTGCTGGATGATTACCAGCCATAGGAGAGACTCATAGCTTCAAGTTCTCTTCAAATCTGCTCAGCATCAAGGAGTAAATTTGAGGGCTGAGAGCAGATATGATGCTCTAGAGATCACAGATGCATTAAGGATTTTCTACAAAGAGCACCCAGCAAGGGCGTGACAGAGGCCTGGTCTCGAGAAGATTGCTCCACAGGATGCACATCATCTCCAAGTGTTGCTAAAGCTTCATGCAGTTCAGTCATCATGCAGTTAATCCAGAGGTGGCCTATTAATTTCAGATGTCATGGCCCTTTGGGCTCTGATCTACTTGAAGCAGGAAAGCTTGTGCACCTGGCTGCAGTGTGGTGAGAGTAGTTAGAACAGCCTTTTGGTGTGCGTGAGCAGCCCTGGTTGGATGTTTTGGAACATTTGGGGGAAGAATGTTCTGGAAGTAGATTTTGTCTTCTTACTAACTCGGGCAGCTGGGGACTTAGAGACATTATAAAAAATGTGACTTTCTTTTGCATCCCAGAGAGCACAGCGGTTACATCTTTTGCTTTTCCAATGTTTATCTTTCCATGTACTGTGTTCTCAGTTGCATTCCGAAGCAGAGACAATGTACTAGATACTAAGTATGTAGTGATGAGGTCGCATTTCTTACAACTCTATTTCTCAAGGTGGGAGAAGCACAGTTACAAAACCACCCAGACTGACTGGAGGCTCTGCCGGTAGCAGCCCTCTCAAGCCATGGACACATGATCCCTGATTCCTAGCCAGGAGGTGGTATCCAGGATGTGAGAATGAAAAGAACCAGAGGCCTTGGTTAGGAGTCTTCAGTTCTGGCCTCGTGTCAGGAAGAGCTCTTGGAGCATTTACAAATCCCAATTGTTCAGGCCTCTTCCCCTAAATATCCTGATTCAGTGCATCTGGGAAGGGAAACAGTGAATGATTTGGGTGTCCAGCAGGGTTAGAAACCACTGACCTAGGCTGCTTCCAGCATAATCACTCAGTAACTGAACGGCCTTTGGTGAGTTACTTTTGTCCCTGTAATGCAGTTCCCTCATTTTTAAAATCAGAATATGGACTGGAGGTACTAATGCTGGCTACCGACCAGCAAGCACTAGGGAGATTTGGAAATACAGCTCACCAAGTCCGTCTCCAGATCCACTGTTGGGACCTCTGGAGCCAGAAGCTCTAGGAGATTCTGATGCAGCCAGTCACCTGCTAGGGGCTGCTGGACTCACTGGGCCCCTTCTAACTCTAACGTGCTTGAACACATGTGTAATGATGAGCTCAAGTGGCTGCACTTACCTCAGCTGTCAGTAATTGTCACAATTTGCCTACATGCTATATCTGTTTGAGACGACTCTAGCTATTCTAGGTGCAAGCACATTTCCTTCCTCTGTTGGCTTCAAGCCACCAGTGTTGATGCCTGGCACATATGAGATGGCTCAAGATGGAACGAGTGAGTGAGTGAGGAGATGAAGTCCTTGGGGGCGGGGAACAGACCTCTGTTCATCACAAAGCTCTTCATGTGCTTGGGAGAGGTGTTGGTGACAATGTGGATACCAGGTTCCATTCCATGCTGATTGTGGAACAGACATGCGCATGTGTGTGTCATTTTTGCCAGGATGGAACGAGGTAGACTGAACAGGAAGTTTGGATTTAGATGATGGGGTTTTTCCCTTATGAGAGTGTTCTGTGGGCAAGGTGAAGTCAGAGTGGGCAGCATTGGAAGGCTGGGCTCTAGGTAAATGCACAAACACGAATCTGTACATTTTTCTTCCTTGTGCATCAGAGTCCTAGGGTGAGCCAGCTCAGGGAAGCAGGAGTCCTTTGCTGCGGCAGGGCTGGAGGAGGGGCCTTGTGCTTCATTCTCTGGGGGGTGGAGCAGAGTGTCCCATCCCAGCTCTCCAATGTTCTGGAGATTGTAGCCCCGTATTTGTGGAAAGGGGTATGTCTTTCTGGTCTGGATTAGAGTAGGGAGAAAGCAGTCATGGACACTTTTCATGGCCACCTGCCCTCTCCTGCAGCTCCCCACAGGAGTGGAGCCATCTTCGTCATAGTCTCTGGCGGTGATGACCACACATCACCTCTTACCTTGGAGTAGACACCTGTGGAGTCCACGTGCATGTTTACATACATTGTCATACTGAATTAGTTGCAGAGGTTGTTTATTTCTCTGCAGGGTGGTGAAGCAGAAAACCATGTTTCTTTAACAACCTTGGCCAGAAGCATTGATGTCATTGCCCCCTCAACTCACTAATTGCTAGCTGTGCTCTACCGCTCACCTCTGTCAGTCAGCAGAGAATATTTATCAGGCCGGCAGGCTCTTCTGGCCTCTCCAACATTGTGTTTTGCCTTGGAAGTCGGCAATGACTGACTGGTGAACTGATTTAAAAACCAGCATGGATCTAGCAGTAGGTCATTTGAGAAAAACTTACACAGTCATCCACATTATTTGAAAGGGATTCGTTCCAGAGCCCTCTGTGGGTACCAGAATCTGAGGATGCTCAGGCCCTTTGTATAAAATGGCACAGCACTTGCATATAATGTGTGCACACCTTTCTGTGTACTTCGTATCACCTCTAGATTAGGAAATAATGATGAGAAAAGTCTGCACATGTTCAGTACAGATGCAATTTTTTCCCAAATGTTTTTAATCCATTATTGGTCAAATCCGTGGATGTGGAGTCCAAGGATCTGGAAGTTTGACCATATATTCATAAACCTCACTGTGATAAATTCACAGCGAAGACTAACATCCACAGTGTTGTTCCTTGATGCTGGCTGATTTAACCCTTGAGTTTCACAGGGGTCAGCGTCTTCTCAGATGCCTTTGTGGAAGCCCCTTCATTCTCCTTCCCCTACCCCATGATCCCAGCGTTTGAAACACATTTGAGGTAAGACTCATATCACATAAAATTAATTGTTTAAAAGTTTATCCTTCCTGAGTAGCTGGAATTGCAGATGTGTACCACTGAGCCTGGCTCAATTATTTTTTCATGTCTTGTTCATCTACTAGGCCAGGGGCTCCGTTCATTGCCTTGGGTGATACCAAAGGAAACAATTTGCCCTTATTAGGCTGACGTGGGCCAGAAATGTTCAGGCCAATGGCAGTGCTTTGTGACTAACAGCAGACAGAGGAGATCCACGCCTGGCAGCATGGTTCTCTAAGCTGGACCTTGAGACCAGTGATGGTCTGAGTCTGGTCAAATCAAGGCTCAACACTTCACCCTGTTCACAGAAACCTCATCTTTTTTGGTCTTTGAATGATTACTGAGTGATTGCCTTTGTTTATGATGGTAGCATTTGACTCCCCCAGCCTGGTCCAAGGGTCTTCAGAACACATTACTTGTTCCTTTCGCCTTCCAGTTCTTGGAATCATCAGTTAAAATTCAAGTCTGACTCAGCCCTGCAGCTGTGACCCTCACGTTGGCCACGTGGCTGAGTCCACTTGCTGAGGGTCCTCAGACGAAGGAACTTCTGTTCACCAGCTTGAAAAACACCCATTGATGAAGACGTAGCCTCATTCCTTCCTACCGCTGGCCAATCCTACCCACTCTTAGGCTTTATTATTCATACCTAGCTGTCTTCTGATCGTTCCCAAGATCTGAACAAAAAGGCAACTGTGTGGAGATCTTGATGTTTCAAAACCCATATATTTGGCTCCAAGGGAACCCTGACTTCCATGTGCATTAGACACACAGATACCCAAGGGCTTGGATGAAGAAAGAAAAACTCAGCAAATACAGGGAAAACTGGCATTCGTGGAGAGAAGGGTTCGATGGCTGTCTAGCCTGCAAGCTGTTCCAGGCTGGTATAGACCGTCTCAGCATTTCTCATGTCAACACCGATTCTGATTAAAGATTAATCTGAGTCAAATGAAGTGGAAAGCAGAGGCAGAGGCTAATCCCCACCTCTCAGCTCACCTCCGGCGGCTCTGGCTTCCGGGCTCGGGCATGTGTCAGCTTGCACAGTCTCATAATCAGCTCTGGCCTGACTTGGGAGGCAAAGCAGCTGCTTTATCCCAGCATACCACAGCTACTTAGAGGTGGAGATTTAACCTTCTTAAAATCAAAATCCCATTACTCCCACTGTCCATTAGTATACCGGAAAGAGTATGGACTGCGATAAGCATTTCCTCCGCATTTCATCCATACTGTATCTGTTCTACACAGAGATCTATGCAAAGCTGATCACTCGCCAGCCCCGTTTGGCTGACACACATACGCAAGGCGGACAGACTTCTGCCCACGCCAGGGCTCTTCGTGCACTTCAGTCTTCCTCTCCTTGGAGGGCAGTAGAAAGAGCTGGGACTAGGTTCTGCCAGCACTATGGCTTTTCTCTTTGGGCCCATTTTGCTATGTTTTGCTTACATACAGTTACCCCTCGGGATGGTGTGAGGGTTAAATGAGACAAGGTGTCCAGTTAGTTCTTTCCTGAGTCAAGCACATTGCTTCCCCCGTGCCCACCCTCCTACCTACCCTGGGCAACACTGATTCTTCACACCTGTGTGCTTGTGTTGTCCACAGCTTAACAGGCAGAAGATGGGGGACCCAGCCCAGCCAACAGTGTGCCCATATTCCTATGACCTGGTGCGAAAACACATGGCTTCCTTCTACAGAGGTCCTCCGTGAGCTCTGCTTCCTTTGGTCTGCTGTTTTCCTTTTCCTTCCCCAGCTAGAGGAATTAGATCATTCAGAAAGCACATTCTTTACCCAAAACATCAACATGCTGTGCTGCCTTTGAACAGCAGAATCAAAGGAAAGCAAACAAACTGGAGAAAGCCATATTGTGGACTGGGAAGACTTGGCTTCCAGCCTCTTTTCCAGGTTCAGCTGCTGGAGGTCCTCTCCCTCTGCAGTCTCCTACAGCACAGCGCCCCCTCTCTGCCAAACCCTTTGCTTTTCCTTCATAGTTCAAAGTTCATGATCACTGCCCATCTCAGCTACGGGGACCTTCTCCCTCTCTCTACAAGCACTCAGCGCTGTTCTCCACATGCTCTTCTTGCAGTTGGGCAGCTGTTTGGGTTTGTTTCTGGGTTAATGGCTCCTGTGCTTAGTTCTCCCACAGTGATTTTGTTAGCCTTAAGGAGAGGAGTGTTTTAAAGGTTTCCATTTAGAAATTGCCTGAGTAATCAAATTATTCCAGTAGCATAAGAGTAAATTCCAGGTCCCTTGAGCTTTCAAAATTTAGAAAAGAATTTTTCTTATCATCTGCAAGTGGCAAAATAAACAGCCCTCCCTGACCTCATTAGAGGTTATTTGATTTGAAGGCCCTGCTAGAGTTTTTTCTCAGAGTGAGGAAAAATCTTTCTTTCTCCAGCTCCATATCACTTCCTCGGCTCTTGCATGCATTCAGAAAAATGGGAGAGAAACCTGCCCTTCCCTGGCTCCTGCCTTTGGAAGGAGGAGAGCAGGGGATGTCAGGTGAAGTGGGGAGGGGGCTCCGAGCATGTGCATCACCATGCCTGCTTGGCCAAGCCCAAAATTGCTAGGGAGACTCTCTGACCTGTGCATTCTCCCCCTCCATTGTCTGACCCTGGTGAGCCAGAGGTCTGTGTGGTCCTCCCCTACAAGGTCACTGGCCTTGGCTTGGGCCTCCCATCAGTTCAGCTCCAGGGATGGAGGGGTTGATGCAGACGGGGTCCCACACCACAGCCACCCAGATGTGGCCACAGCTGCTTCTTCAGTCACCAGAGTCCTCTCTAGCCAGCCACACCACGGGTGGATGTGGGGTGCAGAGAGCTCCCCTCGCCTAGCACAGAAGCTTCTCCTCCCACTCCTTCCTGTCTTTCTTTTGGGGGCTTCCTCCTCCCTTCCCCAGCGCTCCCCACACCCATCTGAGCGCCCTGGGCTCCCTCTGCTGCCCCCCCCCCCACGCTCCCACACCCTGGCCCGGCCTCCATCTGGCCCTGGGACTCACCACGGCACCGGTCCAGACAAGGCCTTTTCTCTTGAAGAGAAGCTTTGGTGGCAGCTCTTTCAGATGCTTCAGCCGCTCTGCCGTGGGCATCACTCTGTGCTATGGAACCCTCCCACCGAGCTGGGGCTGCGGATTCCTGAGAGGTGGTTGAGGGAGGAAAACGCTCTCACTGATTTCTGCGCAGCTTCTGTATTTCCCCCAAAATAAGACCTAGCATGATTTTTTTCAGGATGCTCCTAATAGAAGCCCTATTCTGAAAATAAGCCCCAGTCAAGATCGTCAGCCAGACAGATGCCTTTAGTACATCCATTGTAACACACGGCGGATATATACTGAAATATAAAATAATGATATTAATACATAATTAAATATAAATAGTATTATTGACATTAATATATAAAATAAGTAATATAAATTATAATTAAGTATTTGTAAATACCTACACAGCTACCTTTGGATGACAGGTAAACATGTACGTAAACAGATAACTTGAGACTTATGCCAAATGGCCAAACGGAGTTCAGACACAAGGCGTGAGTAACGTGTGTGCTGATAAGGGACGTACGTGGCTGTGTCAGATACAAATCCTCATGATTCAGTGGGTTGTGCGTTGTAACGGACGTACTTAATGCACTCGTGTGAAATAAAGAAATGTTTTCTGAATTTTGGTACCTGCAATTTTTCGTTGCTTTGGTGTGGATTATCATTCTTTTTTGTAACCATTTAAAAAATTAATTTTATTGGTACATTTTAGACATCATGGTCACATTCATTATATAGAATTTGTACCTGTACATGATATATTTTGATTCTTCTTTTTCTCCCATTCCTCTCCCCTCCCTTCAACCCCTTTTCCCCTCCTTATTTATAAAACTGTTTCCATTTTTCCTTTTTTTCTAATTTTTTTCTTTTCCTTTCCCCCTCACCCCTCCCTAGTTCCCCTTCACATTTGAACATTTTCTTCCTATTTTCCAATATCTGTTATACATTTTGGACCTTATTTACATTTTTGGTTTCTCACACCAGAGAAACAATGTGATATTTAAACATGTATGACCAATTTATTTCACTTAAGAGGGTGGTGTCAAGGTGCATCCATCTAGCTAGAAATATCTCAAGCTTATCCTTCTTTATGGCAGAGTAGTACTCCATTGTATATACAAAAACACATCTTCTTTATCCATTCATCAGTTGAAGGGCATTTGGGCTGTTTCCAAGATTTAGCTATTACAAACTGTGCTGCTATAAACATGGGTGTGTGTATATCACTGTGGTATGATGCTTTTAATTCTTTTGGGAAGATACCAAGAAGGGGAATAGCTGGGTCAAATGGGACTTCTAGTTTTAGTTTTTTGAGGAATCTCCACACTGATTTCCACAGTGGTTGTACCAGTCTACACTCCCACCAACTGTGGAGAAGCGTTCTTTCTCCCCACAGCCACGCCAGCATTTGTTATTTGGACCATCATTCCTAACTGTCATCATTTTTGTTGCCACTCCTGTCTCCTAAGTCTTCAAAGCACACTTGATTGAATTTTGTGAAGCCTGGGCTGCAAGAGATCCTGACTTGGGTAAAGAATTCATGGAGAAAAGTCACTGACAGCTGTGTTGCCAATGCGCTATAAGCAGGCTACACAGTGGAGACGCTCTTGTTTAAGGACAGCTCTGTTGCTGGACATGAGATTGGGCCAATGGTTGTACGGGGAATGGAGTTGCAAGAAATTCAGGCTGGAATTCGGGGTTGGGAGAGTTATGATGATGTTCTAGAAGAAGATGGAATGACTGTATTTGAATAAATGTAGTTTTGTTCATGAATAAATGTAGATTACTGTACATAAAAAAATAAAACATCCCCTGAAAATAAACCCTATTGTGTCTTTTTTTTTTTTTTTTTTTTTGCAAGTTGGTCCAACTTTATTGTAATTTGTTACCAAAGGCAATTTAAATAAGAACCAGTATCTTTGGTTTTAAGACCTTTAGAAATCTGAGTTATATCTTACTACAGAAGAATATAAATTAGTTCAAATTACAAAATAAAAACAAATGTTTACAAATGAATAGCGTATCCTCATTAAATGTTTGTAAATGGTTTCTCCCTACTTCACAACTGTTAACAGCTTTTTTAAAAACTCCAATAACCACTTTGGAATTGAATGAGAAAACCCACACTTTATTCTAACATGAAAGATGTTCACAGTGGAGTACTCCAGCCGCAACCTTCACATACTACTGGACGGTAGAAGATATTATATTGCTAGATGAAAAATTTTGTATTTTTTCTAAATAGGAAAAATTATACTCACACATAAGAAATCGTCTCGTTTTACAAATGCAAAATAAATTCTTTGAGTGTCTCTGTGTTAGACTTTTTCATTTTTAGCTTTAGGCAAAACATTACATCTTTTGAAAAATGTACTTAGCAGAACTCAAGTCGGGCACCTAGTTTCCTGAAAGTAAAGCACGAAAGTGGGGAAGGTCTTCTGAGACCTCAGGCTTTTGTGCCAAATATTTAGGGACATCAAAGTTTGCCTTTAGAGATTAAAATTCAACACAGGAAACAAATCCAGTTGTCAGACATCTCCAAATTTACAGTACAGCTATATAATACAGCAAAACTCCATTTTATCTTAAAGAACTTTACATCATACAAACTTCAAATTTAAAAAAGAATCATTCCAAGTCCCAGTGTAGATCATGAGTCTCCTTAGACCCAAGAATTAGAAAATAAATTTTCACATTTTTCTAGTCTTCTAGAAGTGTGGTATTTTTGGCCGACAGATTTAATTGACATCGTAGGCTGAATCTGCTGCTGAGGAACACATTTCTTTTTGCTCCACCACTGAACTCCGTTCCCAGCCACAAGGAACACACTTTTTGATCTGGTAACAGAAAATGGTTCTGGTAACTTTTTCATCAGTCCAAAGGAGGGAACCTCTGCACTGAGATCCTGCTCTCGCCACTCACTGCTTTTGTGCCAGTTTGCCATAGCCCCCTCTTCCAGCGTCGTAGTCCTGCCGATACTCATCGCGCACCTGGCCTCCAGACCGCCCGCGCCCGTACTGCCTGCCCTCCTTGAACCCGGCATCCCAGTCTGTGCGAATGATCCTGTCATCCAGACGAGTTCCGTTTATGAAACGCATGGCATTTTCTGCATCGGGTCTCGAGTAGTATTCCACAAAACAGAAGCCACACGCCGTTTTCTTCATTTTATCCAAACCCATAATGATCTTCTTTATATCACCACTTTTACTGAAGAGTTCATAAATTTGTTCTTCAGTTGTGTAAAAGGAAAGATTTCCGACATATAACGTACAACTTTTCTTCAGCAATTTTTCTTGTTCTTCATTGTCACCCCGAAAGTGCTGGTCCCGGTACTGGCTCAGCTCCACGTAGGAGTCGCTGCGCAGCGCCTTCAAGAGGCCACCCGACATGATGCTCAACCCTATTGTGTCTTTGGGGGCAAAAATCAATATAAGACCTGGTCTTAGGTTTGGGGAAACACGCTATTCCTGGGTCAGGGACTCAGCCTTCTCTTAGGTCCCCAGCTGTGGATGGGGGGACTTACTTGTGTCCGGGTCATTGCCTGCAGCAGAAGGCGGCAGCGCTTCCCCTTGGGCAGCTCCCCTTCCCTCACCTGCACCAGTCTACCTGCACCTCATCTCCTGCTTAGAGCGCCCCTCAGCCTTCTGGAGCCCAGCCTGCCCTCCATTCCTGTTTTCAGTGGCCTCCAACTTTTCTTCCCCTTTCTTAGGCCTCCAAGGAGCACACTTTCTTTTAGTGTTTTCTTTGGACCTGTGTTTCTGCGTTGGTATAGTCTGGAGAACATGAAATAGCCCTGGGGCACAGGTAACAGAAGACAGAGATACATACGCAGTCATGTCAGGGTGTTCACCTGGTGCACTGCCTGAATCCAGGGGTCCTGCTCACACAGTGACATGAAAGTGGAGGCGACCAGACAATGAGCTCTGCCTCTCTCATTCAAGGGCAGCGTGGAAAGAGTGACATACTTTGAGCCCACAAGGTCTCAGTTTGAATTAAGATAGTGCCTCTGTTCACAAATGCTTCTGTTCGCGAACAATTCAATTACGAAACAAGCATTTGGCAAAATTTTGCTTCTGTTCATGAACTCCGCATCAGGTGATGAGCACAACCTCGACCTCTTCCCCAGAGTCACGGAATGAATTAAGTTTGTCAACTGAGGCCCCACTGTACTTTGGTTCTGTCACTATTTCACCAAATGGCCCAGACAGCCCCCTTAACATTTCAGAACCCGTTTCCTTCTTTGCAAAAGAAAAATGACATATGTCCTTTACAGAGTTGTTTCAATGGCAAAGTGAGACACGTGTTAATTTCCTGGCATATATTAGGTGCTCAACAAATGCCAGTTCCCTAGAAGGGTGTCCAGGCCAGCCCCTTTCAAGTTAAGATACTCAGAACCTTCCAGGAGATGCTGAGGGGGTATCAGGTGGAGGAAGAAGATGCCATTATTCTTTTTGGAGTTTAAATGAAGAAAATCATAAACTTATCAAAGTATGTGCTTATCTGGGTATGCAAGAGGGTTGATGAGTTTTTGTTTTTTGTTTTTTTTTCTTTATGTGGGTACCGGGAGTGGACCTCAGGACCTCGCGCTTGCCAGCAAGCGCTTGTGCTGCTGAGCGATATCACCGGCCCCCTTTTTTTTTCCTTTATGTGGGTTTCAGGAGTGAAACTCAGGACCTCGCGCTTGCCAGGCAGGCGCTTATGCCGCTGAGCCATCTCACTGGCCCAAGGGTTGATGAGTTTTAACAAGAGCTACAACTTTTGGAGTACAAACTCCATGTTCAGAACTTTCAAAGAACGCCTACTGTCATGAAACCAGCGCTTCTGGGACGGTCATCAGAGACCTTGGAATCTTGTGTCTTTGTAAAAAGGTAAAAAGATAACGATGCTCTGCTTCTCCCTCCCGGCATTGCCTGTACTTCTGTAGATCTTTGGGTCCCCAAATCTGCTCTGTCCTATCAGCTTTTGTGCCCTTTTGACGTATCTCTGAGAAATGAGTGGAGATTCTGCATGGAAGAGCTTAAGATGTGGTAGAGCCAGCTCTTACGTGTTGCTGAGAGCCAGCAGGACACATCTCTGCCAGGAACGCCACTGGCCTTTGAAATCGGCCATGGTAGGGCCCTTGCAGCAGAGAAGTCAGCAAATGCTAGGAATCAGAGCCCTTCCCCCACCAGGAACAACCCCGTGGGCGGCCCAGACATTGCAGGAGAAAGCGCAGCAGCATGTTTTAGACGTGAATGGAAGAGCTTGCGCGAAACCATTCTTTCATAGATATGCTTTAAATGAAGAATTTCGGGTAGACAGATGTTCTACTTCTATTAAGCTCAAACTGAGAAGAAAGTACGGTAATAGGTATTTAAAAACGATGTGGAAAGGTGTTCTCTGGGGGTCAGGTACATCTTAAGAGTCATGTTCTGTACTTGGCAACATCTCAACATGCTAAGGAACTGCTGACACTTCGCATAACACAAAGGCTGAGCATACTCTGGAAATTCAGGGAACTCCAGACCCTGGGGAATCTGAACTATGTGGAGAAAAATGGGTCAGCGCATCCAGCACTTCATTGTTTCTACACAAGATGGCGCTGTCATCTTAGGAGACAAGGACAATTCGGAGAAATGCTAGGGGCTGAGCCAGGGCTGGACTCCTGTTTGCATTCTGTAATCCATTGCATTAGTACATTTGATTTGAGCTGAGAAATACTCGTTTCCCAGCCCTGGCTAACATGCAGCCAGGGAATTCTTGTTGATCTTTGGTTGCCTCCTATGAACACTATAGCCCAAAGCTAAACATTTTTATTGGGCCCATTTGGGTCAGAAATGCCAGCTGTCCCCTAGGACCCAGGCTGGAACAGCACTCCTGGAGGTCACCGGCCCTCACCTTCAGGACTGTATGTGGCGCTGTCTGCTGCCGACGGCCCCCAGTCTCCTCCCCTGTGTCCCTGAGCTGGGCTCTGCCCTGGCAGCTTTCTCTGGAGCTCATTCACAAGTTCTTGGCTTCCACTTTCCTCATGTGCCAATTGCCCTGCCCTGTGCTGTTCCCTATGCTTCAGAGCAAGTCACCTTCAGTTGTCTCTCCACCTCACCCAGAAATGAAGAGCCACTTCCTAAATGTCACATCTTTGCTCGCCGCAACCCTCCCGCCCCTTAGGAACTGTCTTTGGGAGGTGGGTTTTTGTATCTCTGTTGTATTCTCACATCTTATGTGTGTTGAATTATTCCACATCTCAGAGTCAAGAGTGACAAGAGGCTCAAAGCCTCAAATTCCAGCCTTACAGACTTGGCCAAAGACACAGCAGGTCAAGACTCTCCCCTGCTGATCCCGACCACGGCCTTCTGCGCCTAGCCTAAGTCTCACTGCACTACTCCCAAGTAGACAAACACGTAAGGACACTGACGGTTCTTGCTTTCCGTCAGTTCCTTCTCTTCCTTTTATATCAATAACGTCAGTAGCTGGAGAAGCACGTGAAGTAAAGTGGGATTTATACAAGGCCAGCAGACCATATCCGAATGCTGTCAGGAACAAGCCAGTTGGCAGAGAACATAAAAGTATTTGTGATCCCAGCAGTGGAGAGCGAAATAACCAGGGTTTTCAGATAGTCTCCATCCAAGATTTTCCTGTGCACAGATATGGACAATTCCAGATTAAGCCACAAGGTCAGTCTGTGACACCGTACTTTCTACAACTAAAGTCTCACTTTGCTGGTGACAAGTTTTATCATTCCTTTCCCAATACTACCAGGGAGATTTCCTTCCTCAGTCCAAAGTCTCCATCTCTTCTTGGAATTTTAGTTTCTCCAGCCTTTTCCTTTTCAGGTGCTGTGTCAGATTGACGTCATTAATGGTCCATCAGTGACTCCTCTGAATCTTGCACTTTGTCCTGTAACTTTGCACCCACTGTGACTCTAGGACAAAAGACTTGCTGTGGTCAACTGGACAGGAGCAAACTGGATGCAAATTAGCAAAAGGACTTGTTTGCTTTTCTCTTTGTCACCAGCCACCTCTCATGTGATGAGAACAAGCCCAGGCTAACCATGTGGAACAGAGTGATCATCCTAGCAGAGGCCACATTATACCAGCTGGCCCCAGCTGACCCACAGGACGCGTGAGTGGGCCGCTCAGATCAGCAGGGGGCCCAGTCAACCCATCAACTCACAAACAAAAGTATATGGTCATTGCTGTACTCCACTGTCATTCTGTGGGTGGTTGTTGTGCCACAACACTATGGCATGGATATTGACAATGGCCCTGAATCTGAATGCCATCAAGGTTATTCTTACCCTGAGCTTGTGGGAGTGATTAAACTTGCCTCTTTCCTCATCTCTCTCAGCTAGAGGGAGTGTACTGGGAGAGTACTGAGAGATTCTGGGGACTTATTTTAATAAAAATGAGCACAGGAGATCAAAGCTTTATGATCCAGATGTGTTTGAGGGAGCAGGGTCTATCTGAGGATGGGGAAGGACATTCATGGTCCTTGCCTGGCTCCATTATTGACCCCCTACTGATTAAACTTTATTTAGTTTATTTAGTTGAAGAAGTGGACATGTCCTGTGTATGAGACTTTGAGTTCATGCTGTGTGACACAACACCAGCCCATCAGGGCTTTGTTTCCTGGACTACTGCACTAGTATTTTATTTTATTTTTGGTAGTGCTGGGGATGGAACCCAGGACCTCACGCATGCTAGACAAGTGTTCTACCACCAAGCTGCTCTCTCGATCTGGCAGTAATTTGATAATATAAAGGAACTCCTTAGCTTGTTTCCAGCCAGTTCATTTTGCCCACCACAGCCAAGTTTATCTGCTCCAAATACCAGTTAATTCCCAAATGTTCTCTTCTCAGCTCGAGAATGTGTAGTGGCTCTGTGTGGCCTTTTGGACTCAGTCTAAACTCAGCCTCATAGTTTAGTGGCCGTTATTAAGGAATCTGCTCTTCTTATTCTGTGAGCCCATAAGGAATAGTAAATACTATTCGGTATCATAACATGATTTTGTAATCTCATGGAGGGCGATAGCACTTTGGAAGTTATGGAAGTTAGGAAACATTTTATTCCCAGAGAAGATGCTCTTTTTGAGAATTGATATGTTTGTGTGCATGTGAGGGAACAGGCACTATTAAAAAAGAATCACAGGTCTAACCAACTCAGGAAAGAGGTGTTCGCAAAGGCAATCTGACCCAGGAGACCCTCCTGAACCAGGTGGAGGCAGGAATTCCAAAGTTGTTCCCTCTAGACTTTTCTGTGGGATTTGATGTGTTAAAATCTGTCTTAGTCTGTTGTGCTGCTGTAACAAAATACCACAGACCAGATAATTTATAAAGAACAGAAATTTATTTCTCACAGTTCTGTGGAGGACCTCCTGGACGGCTCTCCTTGAAAAAAGAGCATTATCTCCATTTTGGCTAAACCTGGCCCTATTTCTGATATGTACAGGGCTGGCTAGGTCTTGTCCTTATCCCTTCAGTTGGCTTTAAGCAAAGCAAATCAGTCCAGCTGAGGAGCTGATATGTAGTCTTTGAAGCAAGGTGACGGGCCTGTGTCTCCCTGCCCTTTCAGCTCCCAATACATGAGTGAGCTTTGTGGGATGGAGAGCCGTGCTCCACGCTGTCGGCTGGGATCAAGCCTCGAGAAAGAGGCTATGACTTCCCAGGGCATAGATGATTACACATCAGAGCTGAAGCAATGACCCCAAAACATTAGATTCTACCTTGAATTGTGTTATGCAGATTACTCCTTCTGCATATCCTTCCTTCTTCAAATTGCAAAGGTGATTTCAGGCCACCTACCTAGCCCAGCTCATGGTATGCACGGACTTCCCACCATTCTCACAGTCACTCATCCCCAAGCCACTCCCCTCCTCAAGAATTAATAAAACCTAGGTTCGGCCCTGGGTTGAGGCCTTTGTTCCAGTAATCACAATCTTGGCTGGACTTAGGACCCCTTGGTTCCCCACAACTATGAATATGCCTTAGCATCTTTATTCTTGCCATGGGTTGCACTGGAAGTGGTAGACTGGAATTAACTCACTAGAATTCCAATAACTTTTCCATGGGATTACAAATATAAACTTCCTGGACTGCGACGAGGACCGGGAAGGGCTCGCTATAAGTTCTACATGCTGAGAAATCCCAAGTCAAGATGCTTCCAGGTTCAGTTGTCTGGTGAAGGCCTGGTCTCTGCTTCCAAGATGGCGTCTTGTAGCTGTGTCTCTGCAGACATAGAACATTGTGTCCTTACTGGGATGGAAGAGGCTAACTTGTCCCCTCAAGCTCTTTTATAAGGCATTAATCCATTCACAAAGGCAGACCTAATCAATCCCTAAAGCCCCAACCTCTTAATAGTACTATTATATTGGGAATTAAGTTTCAACATGAATTTTGGAGGGGACACACATTCAAACCACAGTAATGGTCAGTGATTATCTAGGACAATTATGAGGACCATCCACTGGTCTAAGGGATCTAGACATGGGACATGAACTAGAAGGGAGATGGTGGGCACTGAGGTCACTTTGGTGTACAGATGTTTGGTTTTCCCCAAAGGTAAGTGGAGGTTTCACTTTGGGAAGTCTGATAAGAGGAGATGAGAAGAGATAGGAGAATTCAAGCTCAGGGGAATCTGTGTGGAGATATTCAGGGTTTAGTACCATTCTCTTGGAATCTGGGAAAGTCCTATTTATTTAGTGCTCAGTTTATCCCTTCTGCCCAGCATTGAGTGCATTCTTTGAAATGACCTGACCCTTGGGAGCATACCGCTGTATAGCCCAGCCTGGTGAATCCTCGGAGATGGAGGGTTGGAATGGAGAGTCACAAGTGCATCTTAGTGCTCTGTAGCTTCTTTACACTAGTGTTTTAACTTAATGATTTTACTTTAGTAAAAATCTGAACATGCTAACTAAGATTTTTCTGAATAGTCATTCTTTAAAACATGTCATAATATTTCTGTGTTTGTATTTGCATTTTTGTACACAGTCTTATTTGCACCAAGCAAAAGCCCAGCAAAATCACAGTGGCTGTTATGCATGAAGCTTCGTAGCTTCAAATAATGAGAAAAGGTGGGAAAATCTTTTCATCTGGTGGCTGAAAAGTACAGGGATGCTGAACACCAAAGAACCTGCATCACTGAAATGTCACACACAGGCAGATGTACTGTGTGCGCAACTGTATTTGGCAACTTGCGATTCACTAAAAATAAGTATAGTAGTAACTTCATGATAAAGGGTTTTTCTTTTCTTAATACAAGAAATATCAAGATTAAATGTGATACAGACTCAAGAGTGTCACAGTGTTAATCTTATCTTCAATTAAATTAGCTTTACAGTGTTATCAGGTGCTGCAGCATTGAAGTAGGTGTTTGAGAATTGCAAACTGGAACGTTTTGTCTATGAGTTCTGATTCCTCTGAACTAGCAAACAAAGCCCTGAAACCATTAATATAATTTTGAACTGCACTCTTATGGAAACAGATCCTACCTTAATTAGTATTATAAAAGCCAAACTACAGAGCTGATTAAAGGAAGAACAAGACTTGAGGCTTCATTATTAAACCCAAACCACTAATTTGGTTTCAGCAAAACAGTATCATTAAATTGGTGCTGTAAATTTGAATATTATTGGTTTTTCAGAAAGTTTCTTTGTGTGTCATTGACAAATTTGTTCTGGTATTTCTCTGTAAGTTTAAACAATTAGACCAAGTTTTATGTTTATATCTCTATATATTTAAGTAATACAATAAAAATGTTTAGGTCCAACTGGAAGTTTTCTGAAAATTTTCTTCCTTTGAAGGGTCTATTCATTACCCTAATTTGAGAAAAACTGGTTCGGGAGACAGACCCTTGGTTTACATACATATTACTGGTGTCAGAAATTTGTCTCGTAATCTTCTATTGGTTTTATACATGGTAAACGTGGTTCCCTAACTACTTACTTATGCTTCTTTAGTATATTGCTAGCAACTGGCTTAATAGGAGGCATGGAATAGCTGGTCAGTAAGTACAGGCTAAATGGGAGTGGTCCTGGCCAGATGCAAATGGTGTGGAATGGACCAAGATGGAGCGAAATGGATTGGAAATGGATTAGAAAGAAACAGATGCATCCTTCTCTTGATGATTCTCTAGCTGAACTATAAATTCTGAGTGTGAAAGGAGATTTGCTTCTCCCATGGTGCTTACTCAGAGGTGCTTAAGCAATGCACAGGAAAAGGAAGACCTAAAATTAGCAACCCCAAATGTCCTACACGCATGCACCCACCCACTGAGATCCAGGGCTCCCATGTACCCCAGTGCACACCTTGGGCCTAAACTCTTGGGTAAACAGACACATACCCACGTACACACGCACAGACACCCTGCACGTGCAGAGAAACACAGATACTCACACAAAGGTTCTTTCTTTGTGGACATTGATGATCCAGAGTAGAGCACTTCTGATGACCAGTCAGGGCCACCTGAAGCCTTGTCCCTGAGTGGCCTTGCTGGCATCTAGAAATCTGACCGGACCAGCTCAGAGGGTAATCAAGCCTGGCCACACTGTCAGAGAGCTCTCAAGTGTCAGCAGCCTTTCTGGTACACACCCAGGCTCCAAATCCCCATGGGTTGTCCCCAGCTGGCCAACCTTTGATAGCAAGAACACACTCCTGCTGTAGGCTCTACTGCTACCTAGGTTTCTAGGGCACTGAGGCCTGCTGGAGACCTGTCCAGTATGGTCAGTTACCGGCCAAGTGCACCATGCCGCTCTCCCTCTGAGGGGCCACAGCATGACTCCGTGCCATTTTCTAATGATGCATAAACAGAGCAGAAGCTGGCTCTGTCCACTCACTGATTGACCTCCAGGGCTTTGGGTAGAGGCTGGGTCAGGGCAGAACCCTCAGGGCCTGGGAATCTGGATTGTAACAAGACCTCTGATGTGTGTGAACAGTACAGAACCGATTTCGGGAAGGCTGTCATTGCTATTGTTCCTTCCCACAGCTCCCAAGTTCAGAACATCTCTCTTCTCTTGCCAAAAGGCCACCCTATAAAGGTTTATGGCCAGCTGGCCAGGCCTGGGAATTTTTTTTTTTTCTTTTTTTATACCTGGGATTGAACCCAAGGCATTTGCACTAAAGCTACATCTTTAGTCTTTATTATTTTTTAAATTTTGAGACAAGGTCTCTCTAAGTCAGTAAGTTGCTCAGGCTGAGCTCCAATTTGCAATCCTCCTGCCTCAGCCTCTCAGAGTGCTGGGATTACGGGTGTGCACCACCATGTCTGGCTCAGGCCTGAGAACTGAGGTGTGGCTGCTGACATCCCTCTGCTGCCAACCATGCCTGAGCAGCTGCTGCAGGGTTTCAGGCCATCAGGACGCAGGCTGCTCTAAAGTCATAAGGCAGCTCCCTCTCCTGCTGTAAAATGTCTTAATCACCACAAAAGATGAGCCCTTTCCTCCAACCTCCTCCCTGCCTCTGCGGCTGGCGACTGCATTTCTCTTTTCTTTGTGCAGCAATCACATGCCTGACATGGGGGAAGGAAAGAGCTCATGGCCAGTGTCTGTGATATCATATCTCTTGCCTGCATTATGGGCTGCGAGCCTCCTCGAGATCAAGGGACCTATTATCAACATTAGCAGGCCAAGGGCAAAGTGCCAAGGATGCCTCCTGTCCCCAGTGTAGGCTCAGCAAAAGCAAGAGATTAGACAAAGGCACGAAAGAATCCTCTCTGTCCTTCCCTCTCTCCTCCCCACCCCTTCCCTCCCCAGGCACAGCACTGTATTCTGGAGTTTAGTGAATGTGGGTGACAAGAAGATGGGACAACCAAGGGCACAGAGGCCCAAGGTCTTGTTCTCTCAGTGGTTGAGCTCTTTCTCTGCTCCTAAAAGCTGGTGGAGGGATTTGGCACCATCATGTTCTTAATTTAGTATGCTTGTTGCTCCACAAATAATAATTACTATTTGAAGGGCAAATACGGTCATTCTAGAAAGAGTAACCAGATAAGGAAGAAGATCGGAAGGTGAGCGGAGCCTTTGGTCCTGCAGGCTGGACAGCTGCAGAGCTCCTTACTTCTCCTGCCCGGAGTTGCTTGTTCCTCTTTTCTCTAACTGGCTCCACCAAGTGGCTGAATTTCAATATGTATTCGACAGATTGATTGCCTGCTGTGTCTTTTGCTCAACCAGTGGTTTCTAAAGCTGTTTTTTCACTGGAATCATTGGGTGTGTTTTGAAAAATACAGGTTTCAACTCCTTAAGATTTTAAGTCAGCCTGGGATGGGGCTTTGGCATGGGTATTTGTCCATGCAGTGAGTTCTGGAAACCTTCAGCTCTATGCTGTGGGAACTGCTGTTTTGCCTTCGAGGAGTTCACAGTCTAACTGGGGGTGGGAATGTTAGCCCTGTAACAGTTCCATCACATTAATAAGATGACTAGAGAACCTAGAAGGTTAGAGAAGGCAGTGTAGAGAGGAAGACTTTTCCGTAGCGTGCATCTGTGAGCTGAGATGTTAACCCTGCTGATTTTCCTGAGGTCTCTGTAGGGCAATCTTGTCGTTGAGGGCTGGGGAAAGGAAAAGCATGCCAGGCTCAGAAGCTGCCTTTTCTAATCTGTCTCCCTGTTTACATGGAAGGCATTGAGTTCCAAAGAGTTCCATTGCCCCTTGAGGTCTCACAGCAAGCTCCTGGCAGAGGAGTGTGGGGCTCAGGCTCATGGGAGAATCACAGCGTCTGGCGTCATGGGAGAGACAAACTCAGCACACCTTAAGATGACATCATCCTGAGGCAGCAGTGTGGAGGGCTTTGCCCTGGCACCCACTAACCTGCTCTGTTGGATGTCATGGGTCCCTGGTGCTGGTGGCTGTGTCCTTTTCACCTCCTTCCCTGCATTTCCATGGGCCAAGGGAGTTCACAGGCCGCTGAACTTGCTTAATCAGACCTGTGCTTAGCGTTAGAAACAACTGCTGAGTGCGTCTCACATTAGGGCTCCCAGGGCATCCTGAGGGCCCTGGAGTGCAGAGCAGCCCCCTCTGGGCTGTGTGCCCCTGTTCTGGTGAGAACCAGAGGAGTGAGCAGCATAAATCCAAGTCTAAAGGTAGGAGGAAGCTGGTGTCCCAGCTCAGACTGGATTAAACTCCTTTCTCCACGTTTGATTTTTTTTTTTTTTGGAGACAGGTCTGATTATGTTGCCCAGCCTGGTCTTGAATATGTGGGCTCAAGTGGTCCTCCTACCTCAGCCTCCTGAGTGGATAAGACTATAGGCACACTACCACTGCCTGCTCTTCACATTTTTGTTCTTTTCAGCCCTTCAACAGATTGGAAGATGCCCTCCCACATTGGGGGGGGGGTGATCTGCTTTACTGAGTCCACAGATCCAAGTTCTGGGTTTATCTGGAAACACATTCATGGACTTGCCTAGTTTAATTTGAACACAATGCAGCCAAACTATCATTTAAAATTAACCAAAAAAAAGCAGAATATAGTAGAGGGGAGTAGAAGCCAGGAGGAGAAGAGGCCTTAGGGGTGGGGGAAAAGGGGTGGGAGTGGAGAGTATGCAAAAGAACAAACCCTATCGTTTTGAGAAAACTAAAATAATTGTCTTCCTTGTGGTAAAAGGTGAGAAAGTGCTAAGAGATGAGATTTACTTCAACTCTTTTTTTGTGATTCTATCACCTTCTCCACCTATCTGTTGTGTCTTGAGTGATGTGACCAAAAATGATTATGCAGGTGCTATGCTCTAGGGAAGACTTTGATGCTTCTTTCCAATTTTAGTATATGTGCTGCTGAAACAAGCACTTGGATGCTTCTTATATACTATCTTAGTTACTGTTCTTGTTGCTGGGACAAAATACCTGACATCCACAGGTTGAAGGAGGACAGGTTTATTTTGGCTCACAGTTTGCAGAGGATTCAGTCCATAGTCGGCTAGCTCCAAGGCAGGGTGGTATGACAGAGGAGAAACAGTCTGTGGCATGGCAGAAAAAAGCAGCAAGGGATCAAGGGAGGAAGAGGGATAAGGCCATGCCCACAGTGACCCACCTCTTCTCAGCAACCAACGTCACATGCAACTTCACCTCCTAACTTCACACCCAGCTATATACCCATCAGTGGACTAATCCACTATCACACACCCATGAGCCAGTATCACACACACTCATGATCCAGTCACTTCCCAAAAGCCACACCTATGAGTGCATGAGGCTCTGGGGGGACATCTAGATATAAATGATAACATATGCTCACTGACAGATGTACTTTACATTTTCACCTCTATAATGCATAGTAGTATAATAACATATCATCAAGTCCAGGGGCTGAAATCAAATGGTCTCACTTTAAAAATCAAGACACACACATGAGCATGCACGCACCCCCTCCACACACACAGCCACACCCCAAAGAGAAAGAAATCAACTTCATTAGCTAGGTAGTAGATTTTTCCACCTCTTGGTATTTGAATATATGTAGAGGGCTTTGCTACTATGATGAGGCTATTTGTAAACTATCCTCTGCCCTGTCCCTGTCAGTGTGCATGGACAGGGCTAGCTCTGTCCCTTCAAGTCAAAACCTGCCTAACTGAAGGCACTGAAAGGCAACTTCCAGGTTTAGGCTACGGGAAATGCTCATGACTCCTAATATGGGAGCCCATCTGACCCACCAGCTAGCAATCTTGCTCCAGGCTGCTCTGCCTCATGTGTGAGCCATGCATCTACCTGGTGCTTATGATAGGAGCTGCTTTCTTGTCCAGCTGTCCTGCTCCAGCATGTCTGACTAGTTTCCTTACCTGCTGGTCCATCTCTCTAACAAGGGCCCCTCTGAGATTTTCTTGCTGTTTCTTCTCAGGGTCTAGGGACCTTCTTTTTAAAAGCCCTTCAATGGGTTCCCATTACATGTTAGAGAAAAAGTCCAAACCTAGTACTATGGCCAACAAGGCCCTGCCTGATTGAGCCCCCATCTCCCTTTCTGATTTCATCTTGTTCCACTCTACTCTTTATCCAGTTACTTGGGCCACTCTGGCTTCTTCATATTCCTTAAAAAACCTTTCAGCACTTTCCATATCCTTGTCTCTGACACACTGTTACATTTCCTGAGACCCTTTTCCTACCTGGTCTGGCTAATGGTTTCAAGTGTTTCAGTCCATGGATGACTGACTCCAAGCAGAACTATCATGAGGGAAAGTCATGGTGGAGGAAAGTTGCTCATCTTACGGCACTAGGAAGCAGGGAGACAGTGCGAGAGCCATGTTTATACTTCAGGGCTGCCTTACATGCCTCTTCCCCAGTCAAGGCCGGCCCTGAATTATCCCTTCCTCTCTGCTGTGTTATTGACCTCTGTTTTTCCCTAGTACTTAATATGGATTTTAATAGCATATCTATATATCTATATCTATCTATAACTATATCTATCTATATCTGTATCTGTTGTTGTCCTTATCCTGCGTTACACATCTATGGATTCAACCAACTGTGCATCAAAACTGCTTGAAAATAAGTTGTATCTGTATAGATTTTTTTCCTGTCATTATTCTCTAAACAATGCATATGGCAGCCGTTTACATAACATTTGCATTGTATTAGACTTTACAAGCTATTTAGAGATGACTGAAAGTACATACATTCCTCATTTAATGTTATAACAACAGAAAATAGACAATGATGCGCTGTAACTCTGAGACCTAGCAAAATGTGTGGCTTAAGATATGTGTTTTATAAGTATTTGTCATAAATAAACATTCTTTCCTATGAGATTCTATTGTTTTTTCAGTTTGCTTGATGCTGGTGCCAAAAGTGAGTGACTATGAAAACAGGAGATTAAAAAAAATACCTACTTTGCTTTTGGAAAGTAAGTTTTGTACTTGGTATTTTTTCTGTCCTTCTTTTTCTCTATTAATGAGCTTAGAATATGAGGTGCAAGTGATCTGGAAGCTGTTTGCCTTTCGGGCCCTATAAATGAGGCATGAAAGGAGACACTTCTGGGACAGAGAAGAAAAGGCACTCTGTGTGGCAGGGAGCAGGTTGGTCCCAGACAGGATCCTTCCAGGCTCATTAAGGATAATTTGCTCCCAGCCCCTGTGGCAAGCCCTCTGCATGTGAAGAGGGGCTGGCTGCCTGGCGTCTGGAGGATTCTGAGGGCTCTGAGTTAGGCAAATGAGCAGCCTGCCTCAGCTCTTCTTTGCTGAGGAAAATGAGTGGGTCCGGTTGCCAGGGGAAAGGGCTGGCTGTAGAGGTTATATCTGTGTCCCTCCTGCTCCCTCCTGCTAATTAAGCTCTCCTTTGCCACTCACAAGAGACAAAACTCGTCTCACTGACCTCCTCAAATCCCAGCCACAAACAGAACTTGGTTGTTAGCTGCCGTTGGAAGAGTTCTGTGCCTTGGCTCCCTGATGTCACAGAGTCACTGTTTCTGCAGAAGATGTGTCAAAGAATGCATTTTCACACAGTCTCAGGGCGGCGGTTCCTGAAGGGCAATCTCACAGTGGAATATCGGGGACATACATTTAAACGTGGAACCCTGCAGCCAAAATGTCCTCCCCCATCACTTAAAGACAAAATAGGCAAAGGCCTCGTGGAGACTGACTCTCCTCCTGCCGTGTTGCGGGGAGTCGTGGGGACGCTGATGTCTGTGCCCACAAATGACTTCCCAAATGGGTGCTTTACAGTGCAGTCTTTGTGCTAAACAGGGTCAAACTGAACATTTCAATAACGAGCTACTCGTGTGGTTTCTGAGCCATGAGTGGGGATAGGTAATTAGACAAAATGATGATTTGGGGCTCTCTTGCACAGGGGGAGATTCTGTCTCTATCAGGACAGGATTCGTATTTACAGAGAGGCCTGTGATTCCTATATGTATCATAAGAATGGAGTTAGGATACCCTGTGCTTTGGGAAGATGCAAAAGCAAAAAGGAGCAGAAGCCATTTTTTAAGGCCCCATGAAGAGCCAGACATAGTTTTAGCTATTTCATGAAGATTGGCTTAATTTGGTTCTATGATTGCCCTTGATCCTGTGGGCTTGTTTGACCTTGTATCTGTGTGGCGAAGGAGCAAGAGGCAGAATGGGTAGAAAACAGTCTCCGGACATCTGGTGCATCTGTCAGTGGTTGGGGAAGCAACACATTCCCTTCCAAGGTGACCCTGGAGGTTGGCATTCCACCTGCTCGCCTGGTTATGAACTATATGGGTGGCATAGGCTCTCACTAGGTGGTGGCACAGTTTTGCAGCTATGAGGCAGCTCCAGCCAGCCAGGGCACCTTGATATTTCTCCTTCCCCAGCTCAGCAGTTCCCAACCAAGTGGCAGCAACAGACCCACAGATTGCTGAGCCCACTGCCCTTTCTCTAGTTCAGTGGGGCTGGTGTGTGTGTGTGTGTGTGTGTGTGTGTGTGTGTGTGTGTGGCAGGGATGTGAGAATTTGCATTTCCAACTAGCTCCCAGGCAATAGCTGTGGCTGGTCAGGGATCTCTCCCTGAGAATCTCTGCTCTAGAAGGAGGCCCAATCCGATAGTCACAGGGGGCCAGGTTTTTCTGGGGAGCGTGGAGTCCTTCGGGCTGCCACCCTCCACTTCTCTTCACTGGGCCTCCTTACTGAACAGGCTTCCAAGTGAGCACAGGGATGAGCAGATAATCTTCTCTTCTGATGTTTTATGACTCAATCCGTGCAGCATTTTGCAAAGTGATCTTATTTCTTTCTCTCAAAAAAATAAATAAATAAATAAAAAAGGGTCCTGGTATCCTCGAAAACAGCACCCTTTTAGCTTTGCTTCTGGTGACTTTTTATTGCAATAAGGCAGGCATCTTAGGAAGGCCTGCCTCTCGTGGGCTAGTGAGCAAACAGTCACTGTGTCCTCAAATGTCAGGCTGTGACTCCAGCTGTGCAGTGGCAGCAGGCCCTCTGACGGTGACTATTCCGAGGGCGAGTGTTTAACATCAGTGCCTGAGGAGATGCTAATGAAGGCTGGTGCCAGGTGCAGGCAGGCTCTTGGCAAGTGTGTATTTAATAGGTTGATGCAGTAAGGGAAGCAGTGGGAGGTTGCACAGGCGTGCGTGCACACACACACACACACATACACATACCACACTTATGTATGTTTTTGGTTTCTGTGTCTGGGAAGAAACTCATCTATAGCAACATTTTCATGTCCCTCCCCAGTAGCACTGAAGCTCTGCCTGGCTTAGTTGAAGGTTGGCTAGACACTCAGCACAGGGTTAGTGAGTACTGTCTTTTGCTCTCTTTCTAAAGGTCCAGGATGGACATTGTAGAATCCGTGTGTGTGTGTGCATTATTGAACATAAGGTCTGAGATGTTTTGACAGGCAGCTAACCCTCTCTCACCCTTCCACATACTGAGACCCACTTTGTGCAATAGGATATTTTGCCCACAGGGACATGTGCTTGTGAATGATGTGCAGACAGAGGAAAGGTAGAAAAACAATGCATCCATCCACCCATCCATCCACTCACTCTAAAACTGAGCCCCTGTTATGTAGGCCCTGGGGATCCTGACAAGAGCAGAAGGCTGAAAGAAAGCACTTCCTGCCTGCCTGGATCGATCCATCAAGGTGAGAACCTGGCAAGGGAGGAAAAGAGGCTGATAACCCCTCTCTTAACTTTGGATGCCATCACTGTCTCTCTGGGGGACCTCACCTCACATAAAATGTTTGGAAATCAAGAATGTTTTAGGTGCCTGCACTTGAGTTTTTCCACTCAGCTGACCAGAACTGGGTACCCGGGAGCTGACGTTGTAAGTTTAATCCCAGGAGAGACAAAGTAACTGATCAAAGAGGGAGGATTATCCATAGGCCACCATCTTACAAATCATGTCCTTGGTTCTGAGAGTCAAGGCTGATAGCAGCCTGACACCTAACACACTCCTGGAAAAGAAGCAGTTCAAGTAGAAGTTACAGGTGTGAACGGAAGGTCTGCAGGGGGGTTGTGCTGAGGAAGCTGCCTGACGAGTAACATCAGTATTGATAACCTGCCCTTAGCCTTATGGGGTCAAAGCCAGATTTAGACAGTGCCATGAGAGCAGATCCAATATTCAAGAAAGATATGCTGTAATCAAATGTATGAGCTTGTGTATCAGATCTACTGAAAAAAATAATCATCCTACAGATGAAAACCACAATTGTTCTGCAGATAAAATACACCTGCATCTTCCTGTAGAACAATTTTCAAGCTAAGTGTCATCAGTGGATTGCTTGGTGAGCTTGAAACTGGAACACAAAACTCTACTAAGTTGGCTTAAGAGTCTCAAGTTGTGATGAATTATGGTCAAATATGAGATATTTGATCCCAAAACACTAACGAGCTTGAACACACGCGAACATACGGTGGGTGGGGACTTCCAGTCCCATTTCTGGCGGCGTGGTCCTGCTTCATCCAGGTTTATGCCTTCAATCCAGTCTTACAGGTTTGGGATTCATCCCATTTCTTTTGGGGAACCTCAACTCTCTCCTGTAGTTCTTGCTTCAGTCTTACATTGCAAACCTTTTTTCCTGGAAATCTTCTTGTCCTATTGTGTTGCCAAAGAAGAAAAAATTACATGCCATCCTTGGGCGTAAGGACCAGCCACTGATGCCTGATTTTTATTTTTTTTTGTGGGTACTGGGGGTTGAACTCAGGGCCTCGTGCACCAGCAGGTGCCCGTGCCGCTGAGCGATATCACCGGCCCTTTTTTCGTATGTGGGTACCGGGAGTTGAACTCAGGACCTTGCGCTTGCCAGGCAGGCGCTTGTGCCACTGAGCTATCTCACCAGCCAAGATTCCTGATTTTAAATTGACCAAGACTGAGTGAGAGAGAGATTTTTCTTGTAGGTGATGGAGGTGTGCCAATGTGGTGAAGAAGGCAGACTGACTCTGAGGTGTTTGATCAGTGAGTTTCTCGTTACTATGTCACCAGAGAGGGCGCTGAGTGAAACAGAATTACATCATTCATTCATTTATCATTATTTATTTATTTATTTATTTATTTATTTATTTATTTTTTGAGACAGGGTCTCGCTATGTTGTTCAGGCTGGCCTTGAGCTCACTATGTAGTCCAGGGTAGCCTCGAACTGATGGTGATCCTCCTGCCTCAGCCTCCTGAGTTCTGGTTTCACAGATGTGCCCACCACACCTGGTTCTCTTTGCTGTTTTTAGACCAGAAAAGTACAGGAAGCTGTCTAAGAGTTAGACTGATCAGTATTTCTGGGCTCGGGTAGCTCTTATCACCTAATTTTTATCTTACCGGTCTCCCCCTTTATCTGATTAAGTAGTCATTTGTCTCCTGTACAGCTCTTTGGTAGCTGATGCCTTCTAATCATTTCAGTTTCATATCAAGTCCTACATTTTTCTCAGTAGTCTCTTTACACATTTATAAACCATGGCCTTATTTTTAGTATATGTGCTGCCGAAGCGAGCACAATGGCCTTATTTTTTGGGATAAAATCTTTGTAGGCCAAGCCCCTGGAAGTAATATTCAGCATTCACGTCGGGGTTGAGTCACTGCAGAGGTGGTGGCTCCCATGGGTGGCCATGCAGGGGTGGCTGGGGGGGCAGAGCAGGCTCTCAGCCAGGCAGCCCCCACCCCAGGGACCAGATGGGCACTGTCTGCCAGGGTCTGGGATGCTGCGGCCGGGTGATGCAGAGGTATTGGTGGGTGCCAGGGTGCTGGTTCCCAGCAATGCCCACCAGCTCCCAGAAGCCAGGGCTGCTGGGTGGTTGCGTGAGAGGCAGCAGGAAGGCTCCAGGCTGCAGTTCTCTGTCACCTGACTCCACCTGCCCTTCCCTCCCTTCCTTGTGGCTGTCAGTTTCCCAGCATGTTCCAACAGAGTCTTACATTGAATTTCAAAATGCACACTCAAGGGAATTATCCTCCTTCCTCTTCCCATATTCTTGGAGATTTTTTTTGCTGTTGGAAAATATAAGGAAAATATAAGTGAACAGGTATCTTCAACTGACATCAAGTTTGGGGAAGAAAATATTATGAATGTAGTGAACTATAATCTCTTATTTACTTAGACCCCAAATCCTCACAACCTGCCTCGATCCGGATCTTTACCAGACCAGACCATATGGAACTCATGTATGATCCAAGTTCCCCAAGACTCTATGATCCAAATCCCCCTTCCTTGCCTGACTCCACCCCAAATCACTGCAGCCCCTTTTCCCACTTGTGCCCCAGGAAGCCAGAGGCTCTAAGGACCAGCAGCATCTCTGTTGCGAGCAGCTGTGGGAATCATTTCAGCCGTGTGCGCCTGTGCCGAGAGCCATCTAGTTCCACTCTGGCTTGATGCAAGTGACCCCTGAGTTGTCTCCTCATGCTGTGCCCACGTTTCAGGGGGACAGTAATGATAGTGTGAGAGATGGGTTGGTCTCTTCATGGCACTTTTGGTTGGCACAGACATGAAAGACCACTACAGAAATCATGATATGTCTCCTCATTCCCATCTTTGCCAGGTAGGGGGTCAGAATACTTGAGGACTGGTGTATTAGTCATATTCCCATCTCTGTGACAAAAACTCGACACCCACAATGTAAAGGAGGAGAAGTTTATTTTGGCTCATGGTTTTCAGAGAATTCAGATTATGGTCAGCTGGTTTCAAGGCAGAAACAGCATGGAGGAAGGGGGTGGTGGAGGAAAGCTGCTCGACTCATGGCAACCAGGAAGCAGAGAGTGCAGACAACAGTATACTCTTCCAGTCACACCCGCAGTGACTCACCCCCTAGGAGGCCTCACCTCCAAAAAGCACATTTAGTTACTGTGGATGAATCCACTGATAAGCACAGTGCCCCGTGACCCAATCACCTTCCAAACACATGAAGCTTTTGGGGGACATTTTATATCCAAGATCATAACAGTTAGGCTGGTCCGTGCTGCTGTTACAACACCAAGCTAATAACATCAAGCCCATGGATTTAAAAAAAACATTATGTCTAATCTAATTAGTTTCAACAGAAGAAAGTCTGTGGCTATGATTTATTTCTAAGGTTGACTACATGTTTCACAAGGGTTCCCTGGTATCAAAGGAGATAAGGATAGAGAGTGGAGCCCAAGTTGATTCCTAGAGAAACATCTTGAAAATATGTCCCTGTGATGGGGATCATTTTTCATTGGATGACATTTTACAGCAGAAAGTATGTGCTAGTGTAGAACAAAATAGTGTAGAACAAAACACCTTGCTCTTGTTTATTCATATTTCCTGTTTTATTTGTTCTTTTGGTCCAGGAATTGCAAACTGGTTGCCAGGATATTGAACCCAGTCTGGAGCTAGAGTTTGTTTGGCTAGCACAGTTCTTAAATTTGAATTTGGAAAGTTTCAGCTGGGGCATTTCTCAGATATGTGCTACCTTTCTAGTATCATGGCCATTTGAATTTGTCAGCCCTATAAATGTTGTGCTAGGTATGGACATTGTCTGGCCAATAAAATCTGTTTATTCATGACTAATCCTCACGACCTCTTTTAGGACACATTTTAAGATCATGGAGAATGTCTCTTCACCCTGAGGGGCTGCCTCTTATCAGAAAGCATTGGCCTAGAAGCTATGTTCCCTGACATTGAGGGCTTCCAGGGTATGACCCAACTCCAGGGCACTATCCACAATGAGTACTGTGGTCATGAGCCCCTGGAGTGAGGCATGGTGGCCCTGTGGTGTGAAAGGGTTCTTTCAGCTTCAGCCTGTTGGGTCTGACTGTTATTATTCTGGCCTGGTTATGCTAAGAGCTTATGTGCACTTAGTGAGGTGGGTAATCAAAATCAAGACTGTAATCTGAAGAGATGAACATGAAGCTATTCATCTTTATTTTGTACTTGGCCTGGATTCAGACAGAATCCAGAAGCCTTACGGCTGAAGAGTATGCACCAAAATGGCGGAGGCCCAGGAAGGGCCTGAAGCTGAGTTCCTGGAGACCATCAATGGTAAATGCAACTCCATGCCCTCCTCACTCAGATGGAGGCCACACACAGCATTGTGTTTTCCTCATTTTGTCTCTCTCCAACATCTTTTCCTGTGTGGGTAGGAGATGCCAACTTGACATCTGCCTGACCCCTTGTCTTCAATTTTCCCCAGCAAAGAAGGGGTTAGGGGAGGTTTGACCGGGGAGAGCAATTCATTTCAAAACTCAAACCAACCTGTGTTTGCCTTCCTGACTTCTAGACTATTTTAATCTTGTAAGCGGTAATGATGTGTGTAGGGAACAATTTTGTTGTTTACTGAAGCAGTTGAGTGATAATTGCAGAGAAAGGAGAAAGCGGAAGTCTTTTCCCACAGACCGTATTTCTTGCTGTCGTTCTCTATGCTAATATGGGCTCCAATGTTACGTCCTGTGAATCAAGATGACAGACTCAGGAAGGGAGCCCAGCAGGGGACAAGGGATGGGAAGAGGCCAGCCTAAGGCAAGGCCTGGACACCTCCCCAGAGAAGAGTAGATGGAGCTGTGCCATTGTAGCGCTGGCTGTCGGGATAGGTCCAGCATGGAAAGGCTGTGGTGCAGCGAGCTCTCTGCCCACAAGATGGGGTTCCAGTTCTGCCTGTAGCCTTCTGAAATAAAGCCAGGGTGGAAACTTCCTTCTAAACTTAAATATCGAAATGTTTTCTGCTGCAGCATGAAAAGGATGAAGATAGACCAAATGAAACGGGTACAAAAAGATCTGATTCTATTTTGCCTTCTTATGCTAATCCATTTGTCCATTTCTGTGTGACTGTAGTTTATTAACTATTCCTCAGGCTCAAAGTATCCACATATTTCTCTTTCAAAGTGTATATCCCTTACATTGGCCTCTTGTCACTGCCAGATATAGTTTACTTGTCACTAACTTATTTTTATTGTATGTATTTAAAGTGTACAGCACGATGTTTTGAGGTACTTTACAGTGGTCCCCGGGGTCTGCAGGGACTGACTCCAAGACCTCCAAGGACACCAATATCTATGCAGGCTCAAGTCCCTCACATAAAATGGGGTAGTGTTTGCCAATGACCTATGCACATCTTCTTGTATGTCCCAAATCAGCTGTAGATTACTTATAATGCCCAATATAATGTAAATGCTATATAAATAGTTATTATACTGTACTGTTTAGGGAGTAATGAATGAGAAGAAAAAGAACTCTGCCCGTGTTAGTACAGGTGCAACCACTGTACTCCAGTGACAGTGATGAACAACACAGAGGCAGACAGTGCTCAAACAACAAGTGCTGGAAAGACTGAGGGGCCATGACATGGCAGGAGGCTGAGGCAGGGTGTGCAGATGCATTTTTTCGTGTATGTGGAGTCAGTGTAGTGTTTGGTGTGAAAAATTCCAGTTTTGCTTTTTGGAACTTTCTAGGACTCCCCCCATATTTTCTATCAGACATTGGTTGACTCAACCAATAAATCTGTATGCAGTGAAATGATTATTAAACAAAGTCACTTTTGGGGGACATTTTATATCCAAGATCATAACAGTTAGGCTGGTCTGTGCTGCTGTTACAACACCAAGCTAATAACATCAAGCCCATGGATTTAAAAAAAACATTATGTCTAATCTAATTAGTTTCAACAGAAGAAAGTCTGTGGCTATGATTTATCTTCCATAGTGTGAGTGGTAAGAGTACCTAAAATCTATTCTCCTAGTAAAATGTCAGCACATAAGACAGTATTATTTACTACATATTAACTACTTAGTGTCATGCTATACATTAGATTTCTAGACTTGTTCCACCTGCATAACTGCAACTTCACACTCTGTGACCTACTTCTCCCCATTTCTCCCCTCCCTTCCCCAGTAACTACCATTTTACTCTCTGTTTGGACTTATTCAACATTTATTTTTCAAGGTTCTGCATTTCAGTGAGATGCAGGATCTGTCTTTCTGTGCCTGGTTTATTTCACTGGGTCCTCCAGGCTCACCCACATTGTAGCAAATGATAGCATTTCCTCATTTTTAAAAGGCTGACTAGTATTCGTTCCATCATGTGTAAAGTTAATGAACGGCCCAATGTAGGTAGAAGCCTACATCTATATTGGAATTGGAAGTCTTGGTGCAATTTACATTCTTGGTAGGTTGCCAGGGACTATACATCCTGCAACTAAAGGATGCTTTAAATGTAATAGGAGGAATGGGAAAGGACTGTCGATGATGCTGTGGCTTGGTGGACACGGCTGCAAAGCAGGCTGGGCTGTGAAGAGGATGAGTGCATGGGACGGGGACTTGAATCCAGATCTGCAGGTGGGGATAGGACTTTACCTGTGTACAGTGACACCGAGAACCTCTAAGCTGTGAGTGAGCAGGAATGGTGTTGCACTGGTAGCTGTTGACAGGTCCTACAAAGAGGATTGGCAGGGTATTGGGTTCTGGCTAATTCACCAATTGGAAAGTGAGCCCCTGCCACTGACTGAGGGAACTGTCAGCCCCAGTGCCCCAGAGGAGGTGTTAGGGGCAAGGGAGACAGAAGGCCATGACCTAGCAGGTGTGAGGATATCAGATTCATAGCAGGCTCTGGTCAGTGGCAGCACAACTTATCCCAGGTTCCATCTTCTGAATCTTTTTCCTGCCTTGGCCATCACTGGCTCTGGGGCTGGATGAGGTGCAGCAGGAGGTGACCAGGGTGGGGCAGGGCTGAGGGAGCCCAGGGTCGGCAGGAGAGGGGCAACCTTGGAATCGCTATGGAGCAGCTTTCTGATGCAGCACTTTCCAAACTCCTGAAAGAACCCACAAGAAAAGCAAGAAGACTCTCAAATATAGTTACAGAAATATTGCTACAGAATATCACATTCGTCTTTGGGATGGTGAGGCATCCAGAGAGGAGTCTCTAAGCTTAGGTTTTTCAGTAGGTCTGACCATGCCAAGGAAAACCTTAACTTTGACAGCATTATTCGCAGGAACAGGGTCAGGTCAGACAAAGGGAACATCGAGTGAGTTTCTGTTTCTGACCCTGGAGGAAAGGGCATCTCTCAGCCCGGTATTCCATTCTTAACCTGAAATCAGGACTGGCTTTAAGAAAACAAGTGCCATTTCAGAGCAGCTTACGTGGACCACTATAGTTGAATATCAGAAACCACAGGATTGCGCATGTACGTCTGACTTATTCCACTTAACATTCTGTTCTCAAGTTGCATCCATTTACCTACGAATGCCTCAAGTTTATCTTTTTTTATGGCAGCATAGTACCCTTCTTCATTCATCTGTTGATGGACATATATGTAACTTCCAAGCTCTAACTACTATAAATTGTGCTGCTATAAACATGGGTATGCATGTATCCCTATAATATAGAGCAAAATAGAAGAGCGATAAATAGGAAGTTGGGAGAAGTTCAAATACTTCCCCAAATTACGTATTCCATTGTTTAAGAAATATTTTAACATATATGCTAATTAGTTTCATTTGTACTAATAGTTTACCTGAGCTCATTGAAAAGAAAGTTTTGTGTTATTATCTGTTTATTTCTTTTTTGTAAGAATCTTTTTGGTTTATGTCTTGTACTCTGACTAACTACCTTGAAGATAACGATACATAGTGTATTAACTATTGTTATCTCTTATTATTTTGTTATAAAATTTTGTTTCATTTTTTTCATAAAATAAAAGAGTAAAAAAATCCCATAGGCTTAAAGCATCCAAACTAAACCAAACCAAACCAAACCGAATCATACCAAACCCAGCCTAACCCAACCCAACCCAACCCCAACTCAATCCAATGCAAGCCAGCCAAACCAAACCAAACCAAACAACTATAGGCCTTTCTTACTTAAACCCCTTTTGGCTAAACTTTCTCTTTTGACTAATCTTTCAGCAAAGCTCCTAGAAGTCAGTCCAGTGGGAGGGTGTTCGACTCTCAGGGTTCTTGCCCAGGAGAGACCCAGTCCCCTCTCACATTAAAGCCAGGCCTCCGTCACCCACTCATTTGTTTGTCTAGTCTTCTCAAACAATTCCTAAGTCAGAATGAAGGGCAATTTTCTGGGACAAAACAAACAATACCCAAGAAAGACTACTCTCCCCTTTGTATCACTCACAGAACATCGACCAGCAGCTCCCTGAGGATAAAATGCTGTCCTCTGATTGTGCCCAGAACACTTGACTGGGGCAAACCTGTGGCTCCAGACTGCCCACCCTTGTGTGCCATTGTGAAGCCATTGGGCAAAGAACAGCCAGTACTCTGCACTGGAGTCTGACTACAATACACAATTTCTTTTCTCCACTAAGCCTATAAACTTGCTCCTTCATGGACTTTTCATCCCCCAGTTCCACTGTCCCATCCTTTCTTATAACCGGAGATCATTTCCTTCAGCATCTTCTGCTTCTGGGGCATTTGCTGTGGGAAGGAGTGGGGAGGCCATGGCCCTGCTAGATGTCAAGCTGAGCTCTCTGTCTCTCAGTTCTCATCCTTTGCCTCATCTCAGGAAGGGCTCAGGACTCTCTTGAGTGCTAAGTGAAGAGAAATCCCGGTAACACTTCTTGGGACTGTTTCTTTGAGCACAGTTGAATGGACTGGAAATAACTTAAATATATTACCAACACACACACACACACACACACACACACACACACACACACACACACACACACCACATTTTCATGAGCAGAAGAGGAAGAATGAGAAAACAAGGTAGCTGCTTCTGAGGTTTTGGGGCAGGTGATAATGCCTGCAAGGGTCTGATTCAGCTAATGTGACTGTGAGAGGTGTGGGACCCGAGGAAATGAAATCATGATGTCCCACCTGGTCAGACATATCCTGTTGCCCCGGAAATAAGACCTAACCAAAAAATAATCAGCCTTGAAAAGTACAGATCAAAAATGCCAGCCCAAATCACCTTGCCTTACCTGCCTTACAGAGTAGCCACTGAGCAAGAGAATGGTGAGGTATCATCTGCATGACACTGGCCATCACCATAGTAATGACCAATGCTTATTTTCTGGTTAGGTCTTATTTTTTGGGAGACACAGTAGGATCATTGGGTTCCCAGAATCCTCTGAGGACACCTGAAAAATAATGATGCATGCAATTGCTTTACCTCATCCCCCTTCCAGCAAAACACCACGAATAATTACAATACGGATATTGGTCTTGGTACTATACCAAGCACCTCTCCCCTCTCCATCTTGTTTTGTCCTTATACAAGTATTATCTGAATACTGTACACTATCAACAAAAAGGGAACTTGGAAATATGCTGTCTTGGTCCGGGCTCCCTGGAAGAAATAGTTCCGCTGCTGCACTGATGCTGGAAGTGGGAGTGAGGAGCCTAAAAGAGCAAGATTGAGGCAGAGAGGGGCCTGAGCAAGGAGAAGGTTAAATGTCAGGTGGGAGGTACCCAGCAGGCCTCAGGTTCACACAGAAATAAGGTGTCCAGATGGATTTGGGTCTGCAGGCCATCTCCAGGGAACCAGGCACAGCTGAAGGTGCTCCTACTGTCCCCTGCCTTCATCGGTCAAACTTTGTATCGAGGTTGGACAACCTGATCCCCAGGGTGGTTGCTGGGAATATCAGGGCCTTCATGTGCTTGGAAACCAAGCACTTGTTACCAAGGCAGGAGTCCTAGGCTGGCACCTGATTGTATGGCAGACTTAGGTTCCCTCTCATGCAATTCCCCTGCTTCTCCTCAAAAATAATGACTCTTATTACCTTGGCATGAATTATGCCAGACCTTTTTAAATGTATTTGTACTTGTATCTATGAGGATTAAAAAACAAATTAGATAACTTAGAATGTATTATTTTGCCATTTCTCTTTTTCTCCTATACTTTGTAGATTTTTCCATATTTGTACCTTTTTTTTTTTTAGAGACAGAGTCTTGCTCTGTAGCGCAGGCTGGCCTTGAACTCACAGCGATCCTCCCACCTCAGCCTCCTGAGTGCTGGGATTACAGGCATGCGCCACCATGCCTGGCTACTGGATATTCTTTAAACATCTCTGTAGCATTATTTAGTATGAATACACCATCTCTTCCTCCTTTGATAGGCTTTTGGTTATTGTAGTCATTGTTGCAGCAAGTATAACTTTGCATCCACGTGAGAACATTTTTTATAACAAATACTCAGAAGTTGTATTTTAGGGTCAAATGAGGCATTTTTCCATGTATTATCTCATTTTATACTAAAAAATCCTGTTAGGTACTTGGTATTGGTGAAAATGTCTTTGGATAGAAAGGAAGAAGACATATGCTATGTAATATGTTAGTTGGATTATTTATACCATTTCATTTAACTCTCTTAACAACCTTCCGTGTTTTTTATATGGAGAAACTACAGCTCTGAGAGGTAGATGATTTGTCTAGGGTCACACAGCTGCTTTGTAACAGAGCAAGGACTTTGACACATGCCTTTTAATCCAGTACTACGTGCTCTTTTTCTCTGTACTCGCATGACCCGGATGTCTTGGTCAGTTTTTCATTGACTTGAGTTGTTGGGGTCAGCTATGCTGCTTCCGAATGGGTTTCTATGTTAAGATTCAAAAGCCAGTAAAACATCCACAAAAATCAACTCATTTCCACCTGTTGTAAACCTTGTGTAAATGCCTGTTGTGGTTTATATCAAGATGTTTCCCCAAAGCCTCATGTGCTCAGAGGTAGGGCTTTTGGAAGGTGATTAGATCATGGGGGCATGATCATACTCATTTATAGCTAAATGTGATGTTCGGAGGTGAAGCCTAGTCAGAGGAGGTGAGTCACTGAGGATGTGGCCTCAAGGGTTTATCTGTTTTCCTCTTCCTTTGATCTCTGTTTTCTGTTTGCCATGCCATGGGCTGTTTCTCCTCTGCCATGCTTCTCTGCTATGCTGCCCTGTTTTGGAGCCAGATGACTATGGACTCAAACCTCTACAAACGATGAACCAAAATAAACCTTTCCTTCTTTAACCTGTGGGCATCAGGTGTTGTGTCCCAGGGATGAGAACATGCCTAAGACAATGCCCTATTGCTTTGCTGATTTAAATCTTGAAGGAATTTAAAAGTTGAAGCCACTTGATTCAGCCAGTTAGAGCATGATAGCAAGTGATACTGAACTTTATTTTCAACAAATAGTGATCTAAGTGGAGAGGCCAACGACATGCCATGGTCACAGACCAGGCTAATTGTTCCTCAGACATTTATCACTACTCACAAGGGGGAGAGAGAGTATGTAACTCAAAGTATGTGGTCCTCAGCCCAGAATCACCTGGAGACTTGTTAGAGATGCAAATTATGTGGCTCCAACTCAGATCTGCTAAACTGGGAACTGAGAATGGGTCCTAGAAATTTATGTTTTAACAAACTCTCCAGTGGTTTGAGAACTACTGCTTCTCATAGTCTGTATTAGTCGGCTTTTCATCACTGTGATGAAATACCAGAGACAATCAGCTTATAAAGAAGGTCTGGTTTATAGTTTTGAAGATTCAGTCCATAGTCAGTTGACTCCATTGTTTTGGGGCCCATGGGGAGGCAGCACATCAGGGTGGAAGTGTGTGGCAGAGCAAAACAGCTCATCTCATGGAGCCAAAAAGAGAAGGAAAGGGCTAGGACCTCACAATCCCCTTTCATGAAGTCCTGCCTCCTGTAACTTTCACCACCACCAAACAGCGCCACCTGGGGGCCAAGCCGTTGACATACTGGCATTAGAGCACATTTAACATCCTGAACACATCGCCACTGTCTTGTGTCTACAAGACGAGAATGGAAATAAAAACAGAGCTGACTTCCTTCTGTTGTCGGGTGCAGAGAAGCAGGACCTTGTCAGGGAACATCTGTACAATCTCTGCCAGAAGACCAGTTGCCAGATGTGTCCAGAGGGCCATGGTGTATCTTGCCTTGAGCTCTGAAGCCTTTGCTTTTGACCCTGGCAGCTCCCTTCCTCCCTGAACACAGGCATGAGCCCTCGGCCTGCAGCCCACTGGCTGGTGGCGCTTGGCATCTAGGGGGACAAATCAAGTGCCCTCGGCTTTTAAATCCATTTCATTTTCTGCTTAATCAGCTGGGGCCTGTGGATGTCTCTGCTGGTGTGATAGTTATTTCTACATATAAAAGATGACATATTTGCTTTTTAATATTACACCGTGAGCTACAAATCCCAGCTTTCTGCACTGATGTTTTTAAACCAACTGTCATTGCTGTGATGGAAGAAAAACTGAATTTAAACACAATTCTTTTGCAGCTTTCCGTTCTATGGCAAGTCCGCTTCAGTCTCTCACAATATCTGCTCCAGTGCGGTGCATCAACCCGCGAAGGCGGCCGGACAGCCCACTTTGGGCCCACATTCGCTAGTGTGAGGAAGAAGACTGGATCTTGCATAGATTTTTTTTTTTCCTTCGATGTGTTACGGATCGAATTTATTCCCCTCCCCTGAAATTCCTAGGTTGAGCCCCAGATCCTAGCTATCTGCACGTAGGGTCTACAGAAGTAGCAAAGTTACGAAGAGGTCATCAGGCTGGACCGCCGACCCAGTGACTGGAGTTCTTATAAAAAAGGGACCCGGACAGAGACACACACAGGGACAACATCACGTGGGGTGAAGGCAAAGGTCGTAGCGATGCTTCTTCAAGCCAAGGAACCCCGAAGTTTGCCAGCAAACAACCAAGCCAGGAGAGAGGCGTGGAACAACTCTCCCATCCCTCTGAGGGAGCCCGCCTTGCCGAGCACACCTTGACCTTGGACTTCCAGCTCCTAGAGCTGTGCGACCATTCTTATCCGTGTCTAAGGCACCCGGACTGCGGGCTTTGGTACAGCAGCCTTAGCACCCTAACACGACTCGCTGCCCCGCCGGTAGCCGCCGCGCCTCTCCTGGCCCCCGGGGCTGCGCGCGCTCCCGACCGCCCCGCGAGCGTCCCGTCCGCGAGCGCTCCAGGGGAGGCGAGGCTGAGCCGGGTCCTCCCACTGCCGGCCCGGGGTCCCATCGCCTTCACAGAGATGCTCTCGCGGCGCGAGAGTCCACGCGTACGCTCCCCACCTGTCGGCTCACGCTAGTCTCACTCGCGCGCCGCGCCTCCCCCCAGTTCTGCAGATTGGAATCGCTTTGGGAGCTTTACACAACCCCCCATGCCCAGGCCGCTTGTTGCGCCCAGGACGCCCGAGTCCCCACCGCGGTGTTCACGCATCTGTGTGCTGTAAAGCGCCCGGAGATCCTCTGCGACGGGGCCTTCTGCGCGATGCCCGCGCTTCCCCAACGTCACGGGGCGCCCGGGTGCAGGGCTGGGCCGCCCGAGGCGCGGGAGGCCTAGCGGCCGCCAGGCCACGCTCGTGCTGCTTGTTCAGGGCCACGCGGACCCGCACTGTGCTACACGGAGCTGTGTACCGCGCCTGGGCCCACGAAGATTCAAGACAGAGCACGGGAAGTACGCAGATAAAGTTAGCAGTGCGTTTTATTTCCTGTTTCCAGACAAGCTTCTCAGGGCCCTTAGAGAGGTGAGTTATACTGGGACGTGTTCTTCGAAAGGTACAAACGTGCCGTTTAAGATGAGTGAGTTTGGGAGGTGCAACACAGCAGCTGACTGTAGTTATCCTCTACCATGTGTTTGATCTTCGCTGATAAAATAGATATTAAGTGTCCTCACCCCTCAAAAGCTGTTTGAGGTGATGGGTGTGTTAATTAGCTTGATGGTGGTAATCCTTACACCATGGAGACTTATACCGAATCATTACATTGTACCTTAAGGAGGTATAATTTTTGTCAATCATACGTCAAAATGGCTGGAAACAACAACAGCAACAAAATAAACCCACTGACTAAATTAAAAAAAAAAAAAAAAGAAAGAATACGGCAAAGAAATGGCGACCAGTGGTAACGCTGAGATGAAGAAAGCTACCCACAGGCATGGTCACCAGTATTGGGGGACACAGTAGAAGAGGACCCCTTGTGTCCTCCTGTCTGCAGGCACAGGCACAGGCCCCCCAGGAGGAGGGATGAGCTTAGTCTGGGGCCAGGGCTCTGAGGGCACCTTTAGTCTTATGACCTTTTTGAGGCGTGGGGCATTTTAGGGAAAAGTTGGGCGTTGAGTTTTAGGGAAACTTTGGCTTGGGACCTTCCCTCCTCATGTAGGCTGGAGCTCTGCTTTTGGCTTTGCAAAAGTCTGTGCTTGAAAAGACAAGGTGTTATTTTAAAGCAAATATCTTTCCTTCTTAACTGAGAGCATGAATTTCTTTTTTAATTCCCTCATAGCACCGGGGTTTGCTTATTGTAACAAATGGCAGCATGCACACACTTTTTTACTAGTTATTAGGAGGCTGCTCCCGCCTTGAGAGATGCCACAACGGGTGCCTGATGCTGATAAAGCCCCGAGTCATCAAGGCCAGAGGATGAGATGATGTTGGGGCACTGGGCTGTGTTCTAAAACTGTCCTTCAGAGAGGCACGGAGTAGAGGTCCCTGGGGATCGCTGCTGGGGGCAGTGCTGCACATTCCTGACCTTCCCATTAGCACTAGCTGCCATTGGTTTACAAGGTGAATTCCCTTTGCGCTGGGGACAGACTGGCTGGATTCTGTCTGGCCATGCTTCATAATTGGCAGTTGCTCTTTTCCTGGACCTTGAGTCAGGGAAAGGGGGATGCACTGTGGGGAATACTCACAGGCCCTTGTCCATCCCCAGGGTTGCTCTGTGTAGCCCACTGGTGACACAGGGGTCAGGTAAAAGGAAGATGATTCTGTGAGCAGGATGTGGTTGGAAAACACCTGGCCTGTTGGGGAAGCTGGGTCGATTGGCAGGCTGGACTCCGATTTCCATTCAGAGAGCTCCTTCTGTTGGTTTGACTGAGGGCTCATCCGACATTGTGTCAGGCTGATTCCAGGACACTGACAGGAAGGTGACAGCTGAGCTGGAGATGGATCCTAGAGGGTGAACAGTGACATCGCGGCAGCAGATAGCAGCTCATTGTATGCTTATTTAGTATGTAACTTACTCTCAATTTGTTTTTAAGAAATTTATAATAAATCACATTTTCCTCTGTGCTCAATAAGCTATTCTCTTGTCTCTGAATATCTTTTGTACAATCTGAGGTTGCTAAAGTCCTTAGTCACTGTTATCAAATGTACCCAGTGGCAGAAAAATGTAAATTCTGAGCTTAGTTTAAGTTGGGAGAAGCAAACTCTGGCTATTAATTAACCCACACCCTCAATAAGTCATTGGGACTCTCTTGTGATCCACAGAAAGGTAGAGACATAAAAAGGAGGATTGGGGTCTGAGAAGTAAGTGGGTACGTAGAAAACTCCATGGGTGATTTCAGAGAGGTATCTGGAGTCTTGCTGGGAGCAGAGACGATTTGGGGACAGGAATGGAGGAAGAAATGCATAGGCCTGACTCTTTTATAAGACCCAGACTAGAGAATGACAAAAGTAAGAACAAAGGTAATGGAAATACCAGGAAGTCTCCTCCATCCTGTGCTGATTTTGCAAATATTGTCTGAATCCAGGCACAGAGAGGTGGAGGCAAAGCTCTTTCAGACATTGGAAGAAGCATAAGTGGGGTGGCAGAGCTGAGGAGACCACGGTTTAGCCATTTGGCAAAACAGGTCACAGAAGGCCAGGGAGATTTGAACTGGAGGAGTCTGTGGGACGTCTCAGTGGTCACTTGCATCTGGGGTAAAGGTACAGATTTGGAAGCCATGAAACAATTGATGGTAACTGACGAAGCATAGGAATGGCTGAGGCCACCATGGTGTACGATGTGGGATTCTCAGAGGCACGAGGGTGGGACTCCTTGAGGGCCGCATGTTGGGGGTGTGCTGAGAGGATGAGCTCTGGGAGAAACTGGAAAGGAGAGTCCAAGGTGAGGGCCCCACTAGGAGGACAGTGTCACAGAAACCAAAGGAAATGAGGACTTAAACCAAGAGCAGGCTATCAAGAGTGTCAGATATGGGAGAAAATTAGTACAAGATCTTTGATGTGTCCAGGAGATTTAACAACAAAGAGATCTTTGGTCTCCACTTTTGGGAATTCAGTTTTTTTCAACCAACAATTATTTCCTAAACAAGTGATCGTTCATGCCATGCTGCTCTTGGCTTCATGTTGATGTACTAGGAAGCAAGTGACCTGATAACTGACAGGGTTACTGTGAACAGGAGTGAGAACAGAGCAGGAGCTAGGAAACCTGAGCAGGCAGCGGGAGGTGGGTGGGGAGCTCATGTAGACTGGGTGGACGGGTTGACCTTCCTGAAGTGACGTATGATTTGAAGATAGCTACAAATCTGAGGCCAGCCTGTGCTACATAGTGAGTTCAAGGCCAGCCTGAACTACATAGTGAGACCCTATCTCAAACAAAACAAAACAACACAACACAACACAACACAAAACAAACAAAACAAACCTCAAGGGCTAGAGATGTAGCTCAGTAGGACTTGCCTTCGCTGTGCAAGGCCCTGGGTTCCATCCCCAGCATCACACACAAAACATAAAACATACTGTCCACTGTTGGAGAGGGTGAAGGAGGGCAAACTGGCACAAACTTTTTGGTGTATCATTTGGTACCATCAAAATTTAAACTTTTTTTTTTGGCAGTACTGGGGATCAAACCCAGGGGCCTTTATACTGAGTGACATCCCCACCCTTTTTCATTTTTTATTTTGAGACAGGGTCATGCTAAATTGCTCTGGCTGGGTTTGAACTTGTGATCTTACTGCCTCAGTCTCTCAGACCCCTGGGGTTATAGGCGTATACCACCATGCTTGGCAACATACTTGTTTTTTGACAAAGGAAAACTACTTTTCACCTGCATTAGTAATTATACAACTATTCCAAGATATATGTACACAATGTACAAAGCCACATTGTAAGAAATAACAGGAACTTGGAAATAAGGAAATGCTTTATTCATAAGGAAATGCTTAAACTATAGGCCATAACATAACATGCAATTGCTTGAAGTAGTGAGATTGAATTGTTTGTCCTAATTTGGAAAGTTGTTTATGACATTGTTAAGTTAAAACAAACTAATAAATATGTTGCAGAAGAGTCTGTGTAATATGATCTCATTTTGTAAAAACAAAATTTTGTATTGGTCTATATGGTCATATGTGCTTAGTAAAAAGCTCTGAAAGGCTTACACAAAATTATTTAATGTAATCTTCAGGGAGAGACATTTTAAAAAGAAACCCTTTCTGTATTGTCCAAATTTTTTTTTTTTTAAACATGGTGACATGCTCCTAAATATGCTTGGTAATATAAATTATATATTGGCATTTTGTAAATGTAAAATATGTTTTCTATATCAGAATCATCTGCCTAGAATTTCCTTCATTGTCTTTTCATATCTTGTTTTTTTTGTGTTTGTTTTGTTTTTTTGATCAAACCCAGTCCCTTGCACATGCTAGGCAAATGGTCTATCACTGAACTACACCCCAGCCCTGTCCCTTCATATTGCAATATCACTATATATGTAATGAGAAGATATATGAAATATATTATTTGGTAAAATGTTAAGTAAATACTGTATCTGTTAGCTCTCACATAAATGGATGTGGCAAGTTGTCAAAGGCTCTTAATAGAAGCCAACACTTTTATAAATCTTTGGATATCACAGAAACAGCAGAATATGTAAGATGGCTTTGCATTATGTAAGATATACATAATATATGTATATTAGCTGGGGGAGGGGAGGGTGGGGGAGGGGAGGGTGGAGAGAGGGTGGTTAATGAGTATATGGTGCAGCTGAATAGGAGTAACTGAACGTTCTATAACACACTGGCAACAATTCTAACTACAGTTGACAACAATTAATTGAACATTTCAAAATAGCTAGCAGAGATGATTTTGAATATTTCCAACACATAGAATTCAAAATGTTTGAGGTTATAGATATGCCGATTACCCTGATCTGATCAGTACAGATTATATATATATACCAAAATGTCACACTGTATCCCTGGAATATGTACAATTACTATGTTGATTAAAAATTAAAGATATATATTTAAAAAACAGCAAATGGTTGAATGTAGAGAAAAGAGCAACTGTGGACTATAATATTCTACAAGCTCACTATGCAAAACTTATTTTTAAATAAAAAAGGCAGTACTGGGTAAGATATATACTTGCATAAATAGACCATTTGCATCTCCCATAATTCTGTTATTTAAAAAAGTAAGATATCTATATATAAATGGACTAAATATTTATGAAAGTACGTATAGAAATTTGTATATACAAACACTTGTATGTGTGTATTTTAAATGATATATATGTTTATTTATTGTTAAACTGAAGTAAGTGTGTCTTAAACTGGTTGTAATACTTGGGTAAGAAAATTTGTCCCAAAGCGGCCTCCTTATATTGTGAATTGTAACCTAGCTTGATGTGTAAACAAATATACCCTGGAAACCAAGCAACTGAGTCTCAGCCAATTAATGCTGCTAAACTTCCAGCCAATCAGAGGCTGAAAGCTGATAAAACATGACCATATCAGGTAAATGCCAACTGCAGCCAATCAATGTGCCCCTTCCTTTTCTGTGGCTATAACTTGCACAGGTGGTGGAGTGAGGCATTCTGAACCATCCGTTCATCTTTGATCTGGATGCCACCCTGTTCTAGAACCTTATTCTTTGCTCAAGTAAACTTTATTAAATTTAACTGCTCATACTTTTAATGATATGAATTCAAACTTGATCAAACTTGATTGTTGTGATAATGAAAAACCTGAAGTAACTCAGATATTTGTATGTGTGGATTCTCTGTGCAAACATTGCTACCTGTACACATGGATATGCGCACAGAAGAGAGTCCGGTCTCTGCAGCAACTTGCTAGAAGTGGTTGACTTGGTAGGGTGGGTTTGTGGATTTTAATGTTTTTATTTTTTTTTTTTTTGTGGGTACCGGGGGTTGACCTCAGGACCTCGGGCGCCAGGAGGCGCCCGTGCCTCTGAGCGATATCACCGGCCCTTTTTTCGTATGTGGGTTCCGGGAGTCGAACTCAGGCCCTCGCCCTTGCCGGGCAGGCGCTTACGCCGCTGAGCCATCTCACCGGCCCTGGATTTTAATGTTTAATGTTCATTTTAGGTGCCTGAGATTTTTTGTCATGAGCATATTTGTTTTTCTAATATGAAAACAAATCCAATTTTATTTGGAAAAAAAAAAAAAGAAAGTGACTGGATTTGTTAATGGTGACCTTCTCTGAAGATGTTTCTGAGCAGTAATAATAGGGCATAAGCCAGACAGCTGTGGATGAACCACATATAGGAGATGATGAACTCGTGGCAGAGAATGCAGAAAATTACTTGAATAATCTTGAGTGAAAGTGGGGCAAAGATAAGACAAAACAAAACTAGAAGTTGTGGTAGAGTCCAGCAAAGGAGGTTTATGCTTCCTCTCTCTGTCGCTGCATCTGTATGTGGAACATCAGTGTTCATGGAATGTTTCTCTAAAAGCAGTCTTACATTTGTCTCCAATTATTTTAAGTCTGCTCAAATGCTAGTCATTTATTTGATTTTTCTTACGTGAAAGTGTGGAATCACAGTAGGTCACAATCCCAGTTTCAATTGATTGAGAATGCCTACTCTGAGGTGATAATCAATATTCTGAATTTGGTTTCGTGTTAGATCTCCCTGCTCCCGGCACAGCTCCTGCTGCGTTGGTGGAGCTGACAGGCTCCTCCTGCTCCCTTCAAACCTCACCTTTCATTGCTTTCGTGCTCGCTTCTCTCCCAGGGTCAGGGGCAGAGATGAGCTGACTGTGCCATGAGGTAGCCTTGGTGTTGCTCAGTCAGCAAAGGCTTGTAGTGCACTCTGCTTGGGCATTTCCAGGGTTGCTTGAAGGTCCATTTGGCGGGCCTTCCAACTGCAAATCCTTAGCTGTCTGGTCACTCCTGATCCCCTCCTCAGTTGTCCTCCAGCCCTGTCCATCAATACTGCCCAGAACCCTTCCCATGGTGTCCTCTTTTCTGGGTAGTCTCTTCATTTTTATTTTTATTTTTATTTTTTTGGTTTTTTGAGATAGGGTCTCACTATATAGTCCAGGCTGGCCTCAGACTTGTGGTGATCCTCCTGCCTCAGCCTCCTGAGTGCTGGGATTATAGGTACGAGCCACCATGCTTGGCCACTGGGTAGTCTTGAGCAGGAGTCTTACACTGGCTTCCAGGGGTGAGGTTACTTCCTGGATTCAGCCTTCTACCTTGTGGCCACAGGTTGCTCTAACTTTTCCAGGCATGAACTGGATCCCACTATACGCCCAGCTTCAGCGACACACTGATCTTTCCAAATGGTACCATTAAAGCTCTGCAGCTGGCTTGAGGGGGATGAGAGGTCAGCATTGGAGTGGCTTTACTAAAAAAAAAAAAAAAAAAAAAAAATCCCCTTTCGTTCCTTACTCATTGAACCTTTTTTATTTTTCATGTAAGCAAGGGAATTTAAAAGTCATTACGCTGGTTCTTTGTTACGTTGTATTGAAATGTCACACAGGGTCTATCTAATGCATCCTTTGGAATGTAGCTGTTATCGTATCTCCATGCTTTGGTCTCAACTTCTACGTTAACATTCTGTTACACAAATGGTGATGAGCCAGAACTAAAATGAAGCAGAAATTAAAGATACGGTAGAGAGAGGCTGTTAGAGTTTAGTTCCAAATGTCAGTGGAGGAATCAGTCTAGGAAGGGAAGGGGAAGGGGAGTTTTCCAATGTGACACAAGGTAAGGAAGAAGGCAGTTCTATGTGAGAGAAGGCAGGCAAAAAACTGATAGTACGTCTACCTGATTTCTATTTTCTCCTTGAGATGAGAGGCCAGTTTTACTGAAGCACAGAGAGGTATACAAATGTTGATTGACTTGGTCTGAATATTTGCATGATGGAATTCGGAGGTAATTCCAGTCAAGTTTAATGCAGTGGAAACCATGGCAACGGGAGGTGTTGAAAGGCCGATGAGCCCTGTCCGCCGCGGAGTGAGAAGTCTAGGTTAAATTCTCCTGGGCTCCTGAGAGTGAACATACAGCAAAGGAGAAGGGTCTTAGGTGGCAAAGGAAGGTCAGAGAAGCCCAAACATGGCCAGCTTCCCTGGTCTAGAGAGGAAACTTGCAAACAGACTCACACTACAGGTCCTGAGACACACTACCCAGCTCCCAGCTGAGTCCCACAGCCGAAAAGAGGAAGACCATGTAAAAGAGAAGTCCTAACATGGTTCTGCAATTAGCATCAGGTTTCAGGGACTGGTGGGAGGGAAGGATGGAGTCCTTGGGGGGTTATTCAGCCCCAGAAGTTTTGATTTGTCCAGACCTGGCTCGAGTCTATTGATTTCGTTTCAGAGGAGTGATAGCCGCAATAAAGAACAGGATTTTCTGATGCCACAGAAAATCCCTCTGTATCTGGTGAAAGGCAAAGATGACTGAGTTTTCGTTCAGTGGGTACTGTGACTGACCAAATGCTGCAACAGCTCCTTTAACTGTGGGAGGTAAAATTATGGGAACTGAAAGTACTACACTGGTGGTGATACAACCATGAGAAGAGGGAAGAGAAAGAGAAAACGAAGCATAAGAAATTCTCTCAAAGCTAACTTGCTAGTCACAATCGTGGGGAATTAATAGAAATTAATGAGGTACAATGTTAAGCAGGGAACCCTTCTCAGCATTATTTAAAATAAATCACATGGGTGAACTGTAATAAACCCAAGTGACCAGCCAATCTTATTAATATTGCCTTTTAAAAAGAGCACTTCCATTGCAAATAGTTGCCTTAAATTGTCCCTCAGATCTTTCAATGATTTACATGTGGTTATGTTGGATTCGTTATTGGGCCATGGAGAAGCCATTTTGAATGCATGGGAAAACAAAAAGCCATTTCTTTTTTTTGTGTGTGTGGGTACCGGGGGTCGAACTCAGGACCTCACGTGCCAGCAGGCGCCTGTGCCGCTGAGCGATATTACCGGCCCTTTTTCCGTATGTGGGTTCTGGGAGTCGAACTCAGGACCTCGCGCTTGCCAGGCAGGTGCTTACGCCGCTGAGCCATCTCACCGGCCCCGAAAAGCCACTTCTAAAGCAGAACTTTGGTTCAGAACTCCTGGTCCTCTTGTCACATTGGAGGGACAGGAATGAGTCCCTGTCATTGTGGTGATGAATGTACGCCTGTGATCTGGATACAGTTTCCTCTAAAGACTTCAAAATTGTCCTCTGGAAAAAGGAAGTGTGTTCTAGTGCATTTTTAAAGAATTATCACCCATAAAGATGAGACCTTAAAGGTCATGGAAATAAAGAAATTGAAGCAGATTTCTTTGCTAAGACCAAAAGATTTGAAGCTGCAATCTGGCTAAAATCTCCTGTGCTAATTATTGCCTGGATTTATGCAGCAGAGAGGCTTCCAAAGTCGGCTTGCTTGAGTGTGAAGTACTCCATCTTAATGTTGCGAACCTCCTAAATAACCACAAAAGCAACTGTTTATCTCAATCATCACTTAAAACACCTGCTTACAGATACTTGATTATGTGTTTTGAGGCTTGTGATTGAGACCCTAACACCTGGCTGATTAGGTTGACGTTTGATCATGTTTTGAAATGCAATTTTACTACTTAGCAAGTAGTTCCATGCTGCAATGCATTAAGTGGATTGGATGCCTCAAAACTCTTATTGTTATTTTTAAAAAATAAGCATTACGGAATAATAGCTTGTTTTCATTAAAGAGGAAATGAACTTAAAAATCCTCACACTATGATGCAGCATTGTTCTTCAAGACACTGGGTTTTGAAGTGTGGTGCAAGGAGAATCGTCCCAGAATTCCTAGCCTAGGTGTTCTGGATTGGGGCCGGGGGCCTGTGATTAATATTATGAACAGATTTCCTGTGTAGACAAATACTACTTAAAGCAGAGGCAACTTTTAATTAGACCCTGAAATAGGACAGGTAGCTTTCTGGGTGGGAAATTCTGTGGAGTGAGTCTGCACAGAGTTGACTGAGCGTCTGTCTTTGGAAAGCGTGTGCCTGTGCGTGAGTTCTCGCATCAGGGTGGGCTGAGTAGGGAGCCCTCTGCGAGTGAGCCTGAGAGGCAAGGCAGATGGGGGGTCTGTCAACCCACTCTGCCCACTTCCTTTGCAAATGAGAAAACGGGCCCAGAATAATGAAGGCTGGATTGAGGATAATACAGTGTGGAGCTGAGCTAGAACCTGGGTCTTGTAGTCCCTGCTCCTTGCTCAGGATATCTTCCATTGGCCACCCCTCCCTGCCACCCCGGACCACTCTCTGTCCTTTCTTCTTGCTCTGTGCCTAAGAGGCTGATCTGCGTGGGCTGCAGTTAAGAGCTCTCTGCACTCCGGCTTCCGGAAGAGTTTAGCCAGTGGCAATCTGCAGTTGGAGACGGGAAGTAGGAGCCCATTGGAAGAGAGACTGTGGTAGACTCACCCGAGAGCACTACATGGGTTTGCTGAAGAGAATATTGCAACAACTGCATTAGTCGAGACACTTCAGAAAAGAGCTAAAAGGAAGAGCTTTATTATGAGTAATTGGCTCACTTGATTATGAAGGCCAAGAAATCCCACATTTGCCATATGTAAGCTGGAGAACCAGTGGTGAACTAAGTCTGAGTTCTAAGGCCTGAGAATCAGAGGAGCTGATGATGTAAATCTTGTTCCAAGGGAAGAAGGTAGATGTCCCAGGAAGCAGGCAAGCATTCCTCCTTCCTCTACTTTCTGTACCGGCCCAGTGGATTGGATAATGCCTGCTCGCATTTACGGAGGGCCATCTACTTTACTGGGTCCGCAGATTGAAATGCTAACCTCACCAGAAGCACCTGAAGACACCCAGGAATAGCTTCTTCTGGGACTCTTGATACAGTCGACCCATGAAATCAACCATCGCGGCTACCCCTTGGCACCCACACGTATCTCTTTAAACCACACTTAATCTCGAAATAAAGACAATATCAATGTCATCATTCCACTTAACATGGTACAACTCTCCTGTGTACTAACTCCTTCCCCAAAGACAAGGTGAAGCCCTTGTGATGTTTACTCTTCTCAATACTATGATGTAAAATTACCAATATTTAAATACTATGAGTCAGTATGTCTCATAGTACATGATAAGGGAATCAGAGAGAAAAGAAAAACGCACATATACAAACACATTCATAGCAAAAAAAGGGAAGAAATACTCATGACAGTTACAATCCTTATTTCTGTACCTTGTCACATGTTTGTAGCTGATATTTATAACCACTTTCTTCTGCTACGAGCTCTGTAATTCTCTTTGCTCTCAGCAAGCACCTCATTTGGCTATGGTTCTTTAAGTAGAACGACAAAAAGCTTCATTCCTGAAAGTCTTGGCCATTAGTAGTTCTGCCTTGATTCAGTTGTTCTGTTGACCTTAATTACAGGGGATGATAATACTAAGAAACATCCCAAGATCCTCCTGTGTTTAGGCATGCCCTTACCTCTGAGGCAGAGAGGCAGGCCAGTTTCTCCCTTGTAGCCCAGATCAACCACCAGACAACACCAGACTCGAACTCCTTTCTTTGCCTGTTGATTCAGGTAGGAGTCCAAGGTGGCTCATAGCATCACACCTTCCATTCCACTGATCCATTGTGCTCAGGTGAAAGCATTTTTCCTTTTGGATCCAAGACCTCTAGATCAGCAGAGCATAAACTCGTGGGACCAGGATGCAAACACTTTGGAAGAGGGTTGAGGTAATAGCCAGGGTGCCACTTCTGTTTCCACTTAACTCCTGGACCTGCAAGTCCTGGTGTAAGAGAGGATAAACCAAACTGTTTTTGCTATTCTACTCAACACAGAACACTTGCGTGAATAGATGTGTGTGGTTTTCTACACCATGCAATTTTCCAACTTTCTGGGCATAAGCTGGTGTCCTGTAATTCAATTAAATTCTGACACTATCTACATGGAGTTACAGTCATATCCTATCTGTTAAAGATCCCCTACTTTAGGACCCCCCATATGTTTAGACTCCCCTACTCACTAACAAGCGCACACACGCATGCACACACACACACATGCATGCACACTCCTAGAAAAATAAAGATGGAATACTCATGACAATGACAATCTTCATTTTTTGAAGTAGGTTGTCACCTATACTTCTAATTGGCTATAAGTTGGGGTTCCCACAGTCCCCTATTGGGTTCAATCTGCTGGATGGCTCATTGAACTCAGAACATTTGTTACCAGTTTACAATATTAATATATGACACAATAAAGAAATGAGATAAATAGCCAGATGGAGATATGTGTATGGTCAGGTCTGGAAGGGTCCCAAGTCAGAAGCTTCTGCCCTTATGCACACGAACATGTTTGGCAACCTAGAAAGTCTAAAACCTCATAGTTGAGGGATTTCTATGGAGGCTTCATCACACAGGCACAGTTGGTTATTGCTATGGTTTGGATCATAAATGTCCCCCAAAGGCCCATGCATCCCCTGCCCATGGCACCACTGAGAGGTGGTAGAACCTTAAAGAGGTGGGGTCTACTAGGAGGAAGTTAGGTTGTTGGGGGCATACCCTTGAAGGCAACATTGGGACACTGGGACCTTTCATCTTTCTTTTTGCTTTTTGGCCTCCATGAGGTGAGCAGGCCTCTTTCGCCATCCACTCCCACCATGATGTACTAGGCCATTACAGGCTCAAAGCAACAAAGCCAAGTGACAGTGACTATGAACAGAAACTTCTGAAACTATGAAACCAAATGAACCTTTCCTCCTCCTTTTCAGTTGATTCTTTCAGGTATTTTGTCACAGTGGCTGAAAGCTGACTGACAAAATTATTAACACCACTTCTAGACTTTCTCCTCTCTTTGGAGAATGAAGGATGGTGCTGAAAGTTCTAAGGTTCTGATTATAGCTCCTGTTCAATAGTTCACCATGAGTCTCCTCATTAGAACAAAAGATGCTCTTCTCAGTCAGGAACTTACAAGAATTTTATAAGCTCTGTGTTGCAAACTGGGAGCAGAGACCCATGTAGACTTATTATTTTACACTTGGCTATGGGAGAAGCAGCAGCCTATATGTAACACTGGTGTGATTTGAAATTCTCTGAAGAAGCCACATTTATATTAATGATCTTGCAGACTGCTTGTCTTTGGCTAACTGGAACAGTGTGATCATGGAGAGAGGGGTTGTTGTATGTGGAGAGCCAAAATTATCTTGGTCTATTTTAGGTTCTTTAACAGCCAGTTACCTTAACATTTGCATCTGATCTAACAGTCTCGTAACTAACAGATAAACTTCTTGGAATATATCATTAAGATTAGCAGACTGCTATCCTCCATAAACCCTAAAGCTAAGAATATATTTATAAGACAACATCTGAAACCTATGAAAGAGGTTTCCCTACTCTGGTGTAGCCTACCTACTTGATGCCTCCACCACTGTAATTGGTACATGTATTAATTTCTGACTTTCTTTTGATTTGTGGCTGCAAAACTTCATGAAACCTCTTCCATATGTCATTCAGAGTAAATTGAATCTGTGTTCCTAAGCCATGGTCACTCATCTGGCCTATTTTCTTAGAATAAACTATTTCCTTATTGCCTTTAAAACAGAGTCATTATTTCATGTTGACACTGATTGACCAGACATCCCAATTTGCCTGGACAGGAGAGTTTCCTAGGATAGAAGTTTTAGTGCTAATACCAGGCCAGTTCCAGGAAAACTGGAGTGGAGTTGCTTATTGAAAATTTGACCGCAGAAAAGTTATGGTGAGGTCAGCAATTTGGATAATAACTATAGGGATATAGTTGCTGTTGTCCTTTTAAAAATATCCACACACTTTATTTTTTATTTTATGCAAAAAAGGAGGTAACATGTATCAAATTAAAGTTTTACAGGGGTATATTGGTAAGTATTTCTCCACTCTAGGCTTCTATTCTCTTTCAGAAGCCAACTGTGACCAGTTTTTTTTTGTGTGTGTTTCTTCCAAAGATATTTTATGCACATTTAAGTATATAAATATGCTATTTAAAACATACAAAGGGCAGCATGCTAAACACTATTCTTTCTCTAGCTTGTGCAATAGCAGTAATAAAGAGTTGATATATTCTTCTTAGTAGTTTTATAATGTTCACTTGCCTGGATTTATAATATTGTCATTATTATAAGTTCAGCAAGTCGTCTACTAGTAGACCTTTAGTTTGCTTCTAATTCAGTGTCACTAATACAAAACAGTGCTGCAATGAATACCCTTGAGTGCCTGGGTCCCAGGCTGTGAGATTCAATGTCATGTTGTCATCTGCAGAGTTTACAACAATTTAACTTCTTACCAACAGTGCAGACAAGTGCATGGGTCCACACATCCTGTAATTCAGCCAAGATCAAGGCCTGGTCAAACAAATCCTAAACTGTGCTAGTAAATCAGATCTCCCATTTTACTTTCTAACTGATCTCTACCAGCTACAAAGGCAAAACTATCCCCTAGCCAGAGACATTTCCTGCCTTTTTTGCTGCTTTTGCTGAGGCAACTCATTAGTCTTAATCATCTTCAAAATGATCCCCAGCTGTGTCATTCTTTCTGGACCTGCAGAGTTATGGGAAATGCTGTGAAAACCAGGGATGTGTCTGTAGGGATAGAGTGAGGTTTGTGCAACCAGTAGCCGAAGTTGGCAACTGGAAAATCAATCAGTGTTTTGTTTTTTTTTTTTTTTTTTTTTTTTGGTGGAGGGGCACTGAAAATAGGTTAAGTCCATGAAGGCAGTGAGGAGCAGGAGAACTTCATGCCAGGGCCACACCAGAGTCCTATGAAAGCATAGGACATCTTGATGGAGCAGCTGGATTGCCAGCTCCAAATATTTGCTAGCCCTACCTCCCATCTCCGAATATTTCATATACACGGAGAAGCAGATGTGACTCTACTCAGGTCTTCTCTGTCCACCGGTATGAGAGTCCGCTCAGACCAGCATATGAAAGTTCATGTGATGATTCACTTTGATTGTCCACTTGATAGGCTTGAGAGACGTCAAGTAGATTAGTAAAGCTCACTTCTGGGTGTGTCTGAGAGGGTCAGGGAGGCATGACTTTTCAGTCCTAGGTCTGGCCCCTGGCCCCTTCTTCTCTAGCTCTTTCACTGCTTATCTGCTTCCTGGTTGCCATAAATTTAGCAGCTTTTTTTCATCATGTCCTTCCACCATGATGTTTTTGCTTTGGTGCCAGCTTACCATGGACTGAAACCTCTGAAACTGTGAGCCAAAGTAAATATTTCCTCCTCTAAATTATTTTCTCAACTATTTGGTCACAGCTACAAAAATTTGACTAATATAGTTGATAAGTTTTTGGAATTTTGTAAGCCAGTTGTTAAATATAACCATTTAAAATTATATGAATTTAAATTAAATATATTCATTAAAAGCAAAAATAACAGATATTCAAAAATACATCACTGCCTCCTTATTTTTACTATATCTTATCTATGCTTTTTTTTTTTTTTTTTGAGACAGGGTCTCACTATGTAGTTCAGGCTGGCCTTGAACTCACTATGTAGCCAGACTGGCCTCGAACTCATGGCGATTCTCCTGTCTCAGCCTCCTGAGTGCTGGGATTACAGGTTTATCTATGCTTTTGACCTCTTTTTTTTAAAGCACCTTTGTGTCTCTGTGGTGGAAGCATGATACAATCGTGTGCATGATGCATTCTTCTCAACTCTGTGGTTGGTGAACTATTGTGGGTAACACAAAATTGGCCAAGTCAGAAGAACTTACACTCCAGAGTTGACAAATGCTACAAACTAGTGCTTGCTTTATTGTTTTGTTGATTGTCTAAACTTAAGAAAGTTAAGGGAGAATGTTAATATCGTAGATTAAACTTAAAAGTCTGTTATGACTTTCCACTGAAGTGGAAAGAGAATTTAGTTAATGAATATCATTTGCATGAGAGTGAGCTTATCAGTAGGTCTCATTATGTGTAATGATGATAACTTTATTGGGAAAAGAGTTCAGATTGCATTACAACTCTATTTGTCAAGTCATAGTTACATTCAATAATCTTAACCATACATACAAGACTAGCAAAAATTAAAAACATCCTGAGAGAATCCGTGAACTATATGGGATCTCCAGGAGAGACCATTGTGCACTTCATTATTATCTGTAGATTATATCACATATGCTCTATACCAGTAAATTTAAAATACCCCTATGTATGTGTATACAGGTTGAATATCCTGTATCTCAAATGTTTGGAACCAGAAGTGTCTCAGATTTTAGATTTTTTCAGATTGTGGAATATTTGCATATACATAATGCACTGTCTTGGGGATGGAACCCAAATCTGAACACAAAATTCATTTATATTTCATATATCCACACAGCCTGAATGTAATTTTATACCCTGTCTTTAGTTCACCTGCACTTTGACTGTGACATCAGGCACGGGATTTTCCACTTACAGCATCAGGTTGCACTCAGAAAGTTTCAGAATTTGGAGTATTTCAGATTTTGGAGTTTGGATTAGGGCTATTCAGCCTGTAAATGTAATCATTTTTATTTTTCCCTTGAGAGCCTGTTGCTAAGTATTTACTGTCATCCTGCTGTCTCCAGGCTCAGGATTCTGTGCATGGATTCTATACTGTTATCGCAAAAGGAACCCTGCCATTTTCATCCCCCTGCACTGTGTGTGGGGTTGAGAGGTGATGCATGCACCTCCTTTCTCAGGGAGTCCAAGGAGTGTCCACCCAAACCACAGTGTGTCACCGGGCCTAAGACAGCCATCAGGCCAGCACGGAGGAGCTGGCTGGCTTGCAGCCACATCCTTTCTGCTGAACTTTCTTTCTGTTCAATGGCCAGAAGTTTTCAGCATTTTTCTAACACACAGTTTGGCACCCTTCTGAATTAGCAAGCCAAGTCCTCATTTCTTTGCTGTAAGCTAATGTGTGTCAGGAACACATTTTAACTTAAAGTTATCCAGGTTATGGCCAAAGTCATCACACTAGAGAAGTATTTTATTAAAGGCCATCAAAGCCACAGAAAAATCAAAACCAATATTATGCATTTAAAAATCAACACTCCTGGGCCGGTGAGATGGCTCAGCGGCGTAAGCACCTGCCTGGCAAGCGCGAGGGCCTGAGTTCGACTCCCGGAACCCACATACGAAAAAAGGGGCCAGTGATATCGCTCAGCGGCACGGGCGCCTGCTGGCGCGCGAGGTCCTGAGGTCGACCCCCCGGTACCCACAACAACAACAACAACAACAAAAAAAAATCAACACTCCTGGCATGAACAGGGTATGTGTTATTTTGTCGCCTGGAGCAGCTGGGCATACTCCTTGTGTCAGGGCTCCAAGTCAGGGCCTCACCTGAGAAGGTGTTTCTGAGCCAGGTGTCAGGATGCAGGGTGTGGGTCTGGTGTTCTTCTTTGACTCAGTGTATAATCCAGAATTCTGCACACAAGCAATAGATACAACCTTTGTTTATGTAAATGTCAAGCAGATTTATTAAACAGAATTAGGTAGGCCAAGGAACCCCAAGGAAGATCTTACTCGGCTGAGGCTACTACAGCAAAACACCATCAACCGTGCAGTTTAAATAACACACAATTATTTCTCACAGTTCTGAAGGCTGAGAAATCTGAGATCAGTGTGTTGGGAGGGTTAGTTCCTGGTGAGGGCTCTCTTTCTGGTTCGTATACGACAGCCTTCTCACTCTGTGACATGGCCTTTCCCTCGTGCCTGTTTGTGGAGAGAGACGTCTATCTTCTTATGAGGCACTAATCCTATCACACAGGGCTGTCTTAGCCACTTGCTTTATTATTGGACAATTCTGTCCTCTGACAGCCGCAATTTAAAGGAGAGGTTTATTTTGGCTCATGGTTACAGTCCATGGCTGGCCGGCTCCAAGGCAGAAACGGCAGAGCAGAGGGCATGGTAGAGGAGAAGGTGCTCAACTCATGGTGTCTCAGAAGCAGAGAGAAGAGAGGAGCCAGGGAGGGAGGAAAACCCTTCCGGGTCACGCCCCCAGTGACCAGATTCTAAAGAGCCTCCTAACAGCACACCCATCTGCTGAACTCTGCAGTGGACGAATCCACTGATGAGTGTAGCTCTCCAAAAGCCCTGCCTCTGGGTGCGTGAGAATTTTGAGGGACATTCTAGATCTAAACCCTAACAGGGGCCTGACCCTAAAATCACGATATTGGGTAGGTACTAAAGAAAAGAAGTTTGTTTTGGCTTATGATTCTGGTCCGAGGCTGTGGGGCAGTATCTGGTGACACCTTCCTTCAGGCAGAGTCCTGAAACAGCTCAGGGCATCCCATGCTGAGAGACAGGATATGTGTTTGTGTGTGTGCTATGGTCTCTTTCCCTCTTCTTAGAAAGCCACCAGGATTCAGTAATGGGGTCTCCTGCCCGAGTACCCTCTCTAATTGGAATTACCTTCCAGAGGCCCTACAATATTGGATTAAGTTCCCACCCTCTTAATACCTCATAATGGAGATTAAATTTCAACACGAGTTTTGGAGAGGATGAGCCATATTCACCTCACTGGACACCTTCATACTCTAATCTAAATCTAATTATCTCCTGGAGTGCCTACCTCCAAATAGCATTACATTGGGGTTAGGCTTCACATACGAATTTTGGGGATATACAAATATGCAGCTTATAATACAAGGCTATAATGCCAGGTCTGGAAATTGGGCATGAACAAGAGCTTACTAGACCACAACCCAAATCACATTAAAAAACTGCCTGGCAAAACTTTAGCAACTGCTTTTGCTATCCCTGTACACTGGACACCTCTGTTTATACCACTTCTGCTGCTGGCCTGGGGCTTTGGACGTCTTTCAAAGCTATAACTATGGCTGCTGCCACACTGCCAGAGGATGGCCTGCCTCTTCTTTGAGTGTGTCCTAAGGCTTGATTCAAATCCAGGTCACAAGGGTCTCAGGTTCTTGTTTGGGCCTTGTTGCAACAGAGGCTGGGAAAAGACTACTTGGTTTTTCTCTAGTGGGAGGAAGGCTCTGCTTTTGACCTAGAAACACAACGGGGTGTGCTGCAAATAAAGGAAGGGGATTGAATGTCTTGGTAGGAAAAAAGAAAACCACATGTTCCTGGTACTCTGTCACATGCTCTGCATGACTTTCTGGTCATCTTGGGCTCTATGTAACTGCTACTCACTGAGCCTTCTGTTCTCTATGCAGGGTACATCGGTCCCCTTCTCTTCTTCCTCGGGGATGAGCTGCGAGAGACGCTGGCTCTGCCGAGCTCTGCTGCTTGTGGCTATGGTTACACTCAGGACAGCACACCAGGGCTCCTCCACAGCGTCTGGGCCGTGATGTTTAGCCCTCCGTCTACTCAGCCTGCAGTGAAAATGTTGTCCAAGCACTAGCGCGTCAGCCACCAGTGGGCTGAACCCTGGTGCCTGGTGCTTCCTGCAGTGTTCCTGCTGCCATGGCAGAGGCCTCTCAAGGTAATGGCCACGCCACTCTTAGTATCATGAGGGGGCCATCCCTTGTCTTGGTGTTTCAGCTTGAAAAGTGCCTATTTTTGCTTATGTAACTATCAAATAATATATATTATGTTTGTTTGGTGCTGTAGAGTTTTCAAACACTTCCCCAATAATTAACTCATTCTATTGTCTTAGCCACCTTCTGAAATAGCCAGAGCAGTTATTATTCATCACAGATATTAGATATTAGCCATCCCAAGGCCCCAAGGTCACATAACCCCAAGTATACTCATACTGCATCTGGAGCTCCTCTGGCTGCACCAAGTGTTGGGAGGCACTCGTGACAACACCAGGGCTGCCACCAGGAGGTGGGTCACTCACAGCCAGGGTCCTTGCTTGTTGGTTGTGCCTCCTTGGCGTTTGCAGGCTTACAGGCTGCTCAGTGCCTCCAGCATTCTGTCCAGAGCCCTGTTCCGGCTCTGGAGCTCCCCCTGCAGGTAGGGAGGAGCACTCAGCAAGAGCAGAGTCTTTCCGGGCCTGCAGCCCTCTGAGCTCCTCCGCTGCTGCCCTGCTGCTTAGGGATGTCTCAGTGACAAAGCAAAGGCCGCTGATGAAGTGACCATAGTCCTCTAAGAGGAGGCCAACGGGTGCAATCTGTGACAACTCCCGCCTGAGGTTTGGAAGACAAAGGACTTTTGTTTCAGGCAAATGGAGCGTCAAGTGATTCCAGCCTGATGAGATTACAGGCAGGGGATCACGAGGAATTTGTTCCTCCAAAAGAGGAAAAAACAGTTGGCGCAGCCATGTTCAGGCCTCCAGCTAAAGGTGGTGCAGGGTCACAGGCTGGAAGGTGCCAGGTGAGACAGGACTAGAGCAAGGGGAACCTAGACCAAAAGATAGTGAACGACGAGCCTAGGCAGGTGTACAGACAGAGCATGGCCAGGGCCACCCAGACAGGCCAGGTTCTGGGTGCTGTCCCTCTGCACAGACACAAAGAGGAAAGAAAAGTCCAGAAGGAAATGTGAATGAGGGAGGGAGAGCCAGCGAGAGAGAGGAGGGACTGTGAAGGGGGATTAGGAGAGATGGAGCAGCAGAGGGAGACATTTAATGGATGGGGTTCCCCAAATTTAGAAACCCAGATAAGTAATATTTTACCGTGATAGTCACCAAATACAAAATTAATACAAAATATCTATAATGAACAAAGTGTCTGCATTTTAAAAGAAGACAGGATCAGCGATAGTGCTGTATTGAGCCATATTGGAACCTGAAGCAAAGGAAAATCAATACCATCGATCCTGTATTTATTTAAGATGCTGGCATTTTGCTCCTCATGGATTCTTTGGGATTCGTTTTGATTTTTAAAAATACGGCATCAGGTTATCACTGACCTTGCTGGCTGAGTTGTCTGGCTGGCCCTTAAGTTCTGCGTCTGAGGCAAGCCCTGCCCCAGTGCACAGTCCTTCGTGCCTGCTGGCACGTCCCAGCTGTGGTGTGGGATGCAGTGCAGAGTTCCTCTCAGAACCACCCCAGACGCCACAGCTGGTGTGTGATGTAGGGTTTTGCCCTTATTTTGGAAGATGATGCTTTGGGTGTTTTTTCCAGGTGTGAGACCAGGTGACACGGGCCACCTGCATTCAGTGTTACATGGGCACCGATCTGTGAAGGAGCTGCCTGGCTGGGGTTTGGTCTGTGACATCCTGATGGATGGGATGTGAGTTGTTCTGAGCAGGAGTTGCACCTGCTGGCACTCTGTACCCTAAATTTATTTAGCAGCACTTACTTCTACCTGGTTCCCTTCATTTTCTTATCAGTTGAGTTTCTTTTCCACAAAGTAAACCAACAAGACTTTGATTGCTTTTTCCCAATTTTTATTTTTGTTTTGCTTTTATCATCAGTAAAAGTAGTCATGGTCCTGGAATAGTAGCCATGGCCTGTATTCTGACACATGGCCTTGAACAGCCTGAGAACATTCTGGAATTACAGAAAGGAGCTCATCAGATATGCAAAGCAGCACTTTTCTATTTGTTTTTCCCTGGAGGAAAGTGAAGGTGCTACCAGCACCCTCTGGGTGCTGAAGTTGCCTTTGGTCTCTCTTTCTCTCTCTTTCCTCATTATGGGTTGAACTGAACCCAAGGGCTCACGTGTGCCAGGCAAGTGCTCTACCACTGAGCTACATCTCTAGCCCTCTATTTTATTTTGAGGGAGATTCTTGCTAAGTTGCTGAGGCTGGCCTTAAACTTCCAATCCTCCTGCCTCAGCCTCCCAAGAAACTGGGATTCCAGTCATATGCTTTCACATGGGTATAAGAATTTCTAAAGCACTGTTTAGGTAGCACTGGGGATGCAGACAAGTAAAGGATCTGATGAAAGTTTTTGTTTAGTGCAGTGCCTGGCACAGCAGAGCAGGTGGTATCATTACATCTCTCCTCCTCTTCCTGCTCCTCACAGCTGTCATCACCATGCACTGTGCTAGCAAAAGTGGGGATACAAAGATGGGGAAGCTACAATTCCTTTCCTTCATTTGCTAATAATCTAGAGGGCCCATGTGCAGAGATAAAACCTGTCGTGCCCTATTGCCTCTCTTACTCTTCAATAACCCTGTGAGATGTAGGGCTCACAATTTACAAATCAGGAAAGAAAGGCTCAGACAATCATAGGGCTGTGTTCAGACACGCAAATGGGAAGAGCCAAGGTTCAAACCCAGCACACTGTCATGCCACAGCCCGTGCAATCAGTCTGCCGTACAGAGAGGTTGGTTAATGATTGTCAAACAAATACTCTTTTGTGGGAAGCACGGAAAATGTGCAGAGCTGGCAAAAGAGACACAGGAGGTGCTTACATTATTTAAAAAGAGGAACTACATGTTTTTGAAATTTGTGCATGTAAAAATGGGGTGGGGAGAAAGAGAGACAGACAGATCCAGATACAGAGACAGAGACAGAGACAGACACACACATGGGCGGGGGGGGGGGAGACAGAGAGAGAGAGAGCGCCAGCAGTTTAGCAGAGAAAGACCTGGACTCAAAGATCCTTGATTTTGCAAAGCATGAAATTCCCAGATGATGATTTCAGAACTGGCAGCTGATAACTGTTGCTTTTTTTTCCCCCTCTTGGGAGGATTTGAGCCTGTTGTCCTTACTTTTACTGAATACCTTAAAGGATAATCTCCTTTTCTTTGTTCTTGTGTCAGGGTACACATCTGAGTGGGTGGCAGGGAGGGGAGGTGGGAAGCCAGCCGAAGTAAGAGGTGGGGCTGGGGCTACTCCTTTTTCTTAAGTGTGTTTGATGAAAGTTTTGCACCTTCTTCATGACAGTTCCATCCAAGACCACGTAAAGCATCTTAGCAAATTCTGAAGTGACAGTGTTTCCCGCAAGGGAAATTTCTTTTTAGAAAATCATGAAAGTAATACATATTCACTGAAAAAAGACAAGGCAGCCAAAAATGTAAAAGAAAGTGAGATCATTCATCATTCCATCACCATAAGACCTGTACATACACACACCCACATGTCATATTATAAAGATGGGGCCACACTGCTGACAGACACCTCTCGGTAGGCACACAGTCATTTTTCTTACTCTGGGAACACCCTAATAATCAAAGTGAGGTCTTCACAGCCATATTTATATCATTTGATGAGCCAATGCTCATTGGTTGTAGGGTAAAATATGACATAGTCTAATTCACTTTAGACCAATCCCTCCTCCATAAAAAATTGGCATTTTTTTCTGAGGTTCCTGCAGCTTTGCTGGTTTCTGACTTTTCTTTATTCTTAGTCATTGTACTCTTTCTTCTGTTCCATGAACATGAAATAGCACAGTATCTTTCCAGAGTTCCCTGGGCTTGATGTTTCCTCCCCACCATTTTTATCTTTCTGTTCATGCTAGCCAGAATCAATTCATCCTCCTTGCAACTGGGAGAAACTTAATGAATGCAATATTATATTCACTAGTTCATAACCTTTTCTCACTTAGCATGTCAGGGCCATTTCCCATGTCCGTAGATAGTCACTTATTTATTTATTTGTGTTTGTTTTGTTTTTTGGGGGGGTACCAGGAATCGAACTCAGGACCTCACGCTTGCCAGGCAGGTGCTGTGCCACTGAGCTATACCCCCAGCCCCAAGGCATTGTATTTATAAAGCTAGAAACACTTTTCAGCTTTCAGTTCTGAAACCATTTTCTAGTAATTAGAAGCTCCTTTTTGTTCTTTTTAAGACACTGCTGCAGTAAATAGTACAACATATACATTTCTGTATTTATTATTCCTCATGACAGATTTCTAGAAATAAAATTAATAAGGATTTGTATAATTTCCTTTTTGTCTATTAACAGATTTCTTCTGAGGAAATTTGTACCAATTTATACTACCGATAAGAGTCTCAACTCCCAACATAGGTATTATAAATCTTTCCACTGATTATCAGTCTCATAGGAGATTACTTAAAAAATGACAACGTATGTTTTATTTTGTCAGTAATAGACTCCTAAAGAACTGTCAAGGAGGCCATCAACTAAAAAGAAAGAAAAACTCACACCAAGTCCATTACTTATTTGAGTCAATATATAAAATAGAACATATGTGTATATATAATTTTACAAAGCTAGGAGGGTCTAAAGAAACAAAACATATTAGACATATCCAAAACCCTTGTTCACCCCTCCCTCACATTAGAGGTAGCTGCAATATTCCATGTTGGGTGTATAATTTAAAGGGTTTTTATGCCGTAATTATGGAAGTGTATCTATCAATAATATATATTGTTACTTGTTTTAAAATTATATGCTGTATTGTATGACTTTACTTTTTTCCACTCAATATTATGCTTTTGAAATTTATTCATGTTGATAGATGGAGCTCTAGTTGGTTCACTTTAAATACTGTAGATTGTTCCATTGCTTTAATTTATTCCAACTTTTAAAAACCTGTTTTCTAATTACTTTTTGATATTAAGGAATTCTTTATTTACTCTTCATATTAAGCCTTTGTTTTTTTTGTGTTGTAAATATCTTCATTCAGTACACAGCTTATCTATTCATTTTATATTATTATTTTTATTTTATTTTTTTTTTTTGTGGGTACCGGGGGGTCGACCTCAGGACCTCGTGCGCCAGCAGGCGCCCGTGCCGCTGAGCGATATCACCGGCCCCTTTTTCGTATGTGGGATCCGGGAGTCAAACTCGGGCCCTCGCGCTTGCAGGGCAGGCGCTTAAGCCGCTGAGCCATCTCACCGGCCCTCATTTTATATTATTAGTTGAACTATTTTTCAATTTTAATGTAAAAGGTATTAAATATTTTCCTTAATTTTTTGGTGTGTCTTCTTTACTACTAATGACATGATGTCAAATATAAGATAGATAATAGGAGATAGGGAGATAAATCTTTTGCAAAAGGGAATGAGACCAAAAGAGGAAGGGAGGGAGGAGGAAGGGGAGGAGAAAGGGCTGAAAAAAGAATTAAGATGTGTCATGTGCATGTACCAACTCCCCAAGAGGAATGTGATCATTATGTACTGCAAATACGTATTAACATTTTTTTCTGAAAGTTTAAAAATTTTATTTTTTCACATTTAAACCTTTAATCAATCCGAAGTTGATTTTTGTGAATGGTATAAGGTACCATTTGGACAACTAATTACCCCAACTTCTGTAGATTAGTTGAGTGGCCCCCACTGAATGGTAAAGTCATGGCTATCGCACACCAGAATGTTTTTGCACTCAATCTATGTTGTTCTGTCAGTCTAATTTTCTCTGTACATGTTAATATTGTACTGTCTTAATTACTATAATTTTCTATTACTATAGTTTTCTAAGTCTGGTATCGATAGCATAAATCTTCTCAACTACTTTCTTCTAACAATGTCAAGTATACTGGCCATTTATATTTTCTTACAAGGTTTAGAATCAACTCGTCAAATTCTGTGGAAAAGTCTATTGTGATTCTTATTGAATTGTGCTGGGTAGAACTGCTATCTATAATTCTCCTCAATAAACATGGTATATCCCTTATTAATTAGAAATTTTATTTTTGCCAGCAATGTACTATAATTTTGCTTCCAGTTAGTTTTATACATATTTTGTTGGAACCCTCCCTCAAGCCTACTGAGAATCTTATCATTTTCATGACTGTTTTATATGGGTTTCTTCTTTTGTGGATGAATATTTTCTAAGTTGTTCTTTGGGTATCAGAATTCTATTGTTTTTTTCTATGTTGACCTTGCATCCAATATACTATTGAATTCTCTTATTATATACATTTGAGTACAGAGAGATTCTTTTATTATCTGTTTAGATAGTCTTAATATCTGACTACCAGGGTAGTTTTCTCTTCATTGGCAGCTGTTGTTCCTTTGTCTCTCTTAAGAATGCTTTACAGGGAGGCCTTATATTGGGGAGGACCTAAGACAATAGTGACTAACAGAAATGATAAGGGGACCATTGTGCTATTTCCAACTTTAATGGAAATGGTTATAATGGATTACTGCTGAATATGTTTGCTATAGATTTTTTTTTTTTTTATGTGGGTACCGGGAGTTGAACTCAGGACCTCATGCTTGCCAGGCAGGTGCTTATGTTGCTGAGCTATCTCACCTACCATGCTATAGATTTTTAAAATTTTTGCTGTGGGTTAAATTGTGTCCCTCCAAAAGATAAGTTGAAGTCTTAATTCCTAATACCTGTGAGTGTGATCTTCTTTGAAAATATGGTCTTTGTAGATGTCATCAAGATTTGATCAGGTCATACTAGATTAAGGTGGTCCCTAATCCAGTGGCTTTTGTCCTTATAAGGGAAACATAGATAAACACACACAGACGTGGGAAAATGCCATGTACTATGGAGGGAGAGATTGGAGTGATGTTTCTACAAACCAAAGAATGCTTCAGATTGCTCAGAAGGGACAGGAAAAGCTCCTTCTCTACTTCCTGCAGAGAGATCCTGGCCATGTTGACATCTTGATTTGGAATTGTGCCCCACAGAACTATGAGATGATGAATCTGTGTTCTTTACGATCATTTGTTGCAACAAATTTGTTGCAACCCGGTGTTAGATTAATGATGTTTTCTTCTATTTCCAATTTGTAAAGGAGTTCATTTAGTTACAAATGGGCGTTAAGTGATTTTTTTTATCATAATATCTTTAACCTTTCAGGGTTAAACATAATTTATTGTAGCAATTTATTTTCTGGTATTGTACTATTTTTGCATTACTAGGAATAAACTGATGAATTAAATCTGATCATGATCTTTTTTATATAATATAAACATTTATAAATTTCCATTTTCCTTGTATTTTGCTTAGGATTTTTGTACTTCTACTTATATATGAAAAGAGTCTTTAATTCTAATTTATGAAACTAATTTGGATCAAGATAATATGCATATGTGTTTTTTCTATTATCTGATATAGTTTTTATAAAATTCACTTTGTTTCTTCAAGGTGGGAAGACTTGATAATAAAATTATATGGGTCTTAGGTATTTTTTTCTTTTAGGGATTGAGGAATATGAATAGACTTATGATTATAAATTCAATTTATTTAATAACTATTTGATTAGTCACTTTCCCATTGCTGAGACAAAATATGTGACACCTGCAATGTCTTGGTTACTTTTCTCTCATTGCTGAGACAAAATACCTGACCCAAAATTAGGGAAGGAAAGGTTTATTTAGCTCAGAGTTTGTGGAGGTTTCAGTCTGTGATCAGCTGGCTCCAAGGCAGGGTGGCATCGCAGAGGGGCAACAGTTCATGGCAGTGGAAGACAGCAAAAGCAAGACAGCAAAAAGTGGGAGAGTGAGCCTCTTTTCCTCCCTTATATTGTATACCATCGGGTGGGTGTAGCACTCACACCATCTCTGTGCCCTCCTCTTGTATGGGTTCAGGATGTTTACAAACTGAGGACCCTGGCCCCCTGATGAGTCAGTTAGTTAAACTTCTAAACTTCTCAAGTCAACAAAGTATATCAACCATTGCATGCAACTTAAAGGAGGAAAGGTTTATTTTGGTTCACGGTTTCAGTGGGTTTAGTCCTTGGTTGGCTGGTTCCAACACAAAAATAGCAAGGCAGAATGGCATGGCGGAAGAATGGCATGACAGGAGAAAGCTGTTCACTGAATGGTGACCAGGAAGCAGAGAGAAGAGGGAGGAGCCAGGGACATGAACACACCCTTCCAAGATACATCCCAGTGACCTCCTCTTCCAATCAGCTCTCACCTTTGAATGTGAGAATTTTGGGGGACAATTTATTTATTTATTTATTTATTTATTTATTTATTTATTTTTTGTGGGTACCGGGGGGTCGACCTCAGGACCTCACGCGCCAGCAGGCGCCCGTGCCGCTGAGCAATATCACCGGCCCCTTTTTTCGTATGTGGGTTCCGGGAGTCGAACTCAGGCTCTCGCGCTTGCAGGGCAGGCGCTTAAGCCGCTGAGCCATCTCACCGGCCCGACATTTTAAATCTATACCACAACACTACTGATTTTGCCAGTCTTTCTTACTATTCTTTTTTTTTTTTTTTTGGTACTGGAAATCGAACTCAGGACCTCGTGCTTGCCAGTCAGGCATCATACTGCTGAGCTATACCCCTGGCCCACTATTTTTGAGTCAATTTTGTTATTCCTTTTCTTTAGAAAATTGCCCATCTTGTGTCACCTTTCAGATTTATCTATATCAAATATTCTATAGGTGCTTCTTATGGCTTTTAAAAGTTTCTGTAGCCTTAGTGACATGTCTCCTTTCTCCTGGTGTTATTTGTGCCACTTCTATTTTTTCTTAATCATTCTACAGAGAGACTTTTCTAGTTTTAATGAACTAGTTCTTGAATTGTTTATCTTCCCTTTTGTTCCTTTGTTTTCTATTTCAATATTTTCTGCTCTTATTTTGTTTACTTGCATCTACTTTTTAAAGGGCGTTCTTATTCCTTTTCTAGTTCTTTGAGTTGAAATTTTTTCTTGTTATGCTATTGATGAATTTATTTAAAGCTTTACATTGTTAACTACAGCCTGAACATCACCCAACGGTTTTGATATACAATATTTTTATTGCAGTTCAGGCCCATAAAATTTCATTTCACTGATTATTATTTTTTACCATATGAATGATTTAGAGTACATTTTCAGTTTCAAACACAAAAGTTCTTGTTTGTTAAAACTCCTGGGCACTGAAATAAATCTCATTGCATTTTTAAGAGGATTGAGATTTTACAAAGTATGTTTTCAAATCCAGCATAACTGAACAAAAAAAAATCAGTGACAACAGAAAAGTATTCAAAATCCTTATATTTGGAAATCAAGTGTATGCTCACAAATCATGCATATATGAAAGAAAAAAACCACAATGAAAAATTTAAAAATACTTTTAACAGGATCATAGTGAAAATATGACAGATCAAAATGTAAGGGATGCAGGTTAATTCTTCCTTAAAGGGAAATCTATAGCACTAAAATGCATATATTAAAGAAAAGAGGGTGGAAGTCAATCTGCTAAGCTCCCCTCTCAACGTAGTTAGAAGGACCGATTGGGATAGCAAATGACAACTTCATCAAAGATGCCTGTAAGTGCATCTTCAAGAGGACTGGTGTTTATTTTCTCTTTATCTTCGTACCTAAATTTTGTGAATTTGCTGCTGCCTGCCTCTGACCTTTAAGAGTCAAGCCTTTGGATGGTGCTCTGGAGTTCCCATTTTGTGGGGGTCCTGGGAATGATACAGAAAGGTCAGTTAGTTCCTGTTTAGGAAGCTCTAGCTTTACCAGACAGGAGTTCATAGCTTTGTTTCTCAGTCTCCTTTTACCAGCCTGAAAACACTGACTTTCCTCATCCCCAAGAGTGAGCTCCTGCTCACTTGTTCAGTCTCAGCGGGGGCAAAGGAAAGACCATGGGACCCCAGAGTAGGAGGGCGGTTGTGTGCAAGCCAGGAACAGAGCCTGGAAGACACTGAGTCCTGCTGGATGTTGCTCTGAGACTTCAACTTCCACAGCTGAGAAAGTAAGTGTCTGTTGTTCAAGCCTCCAGGCTGCGGTGTTTTGTTACTGAAATCTGAGCTAACTTAGACACCTTTCAAATGACTGAGCTGTTTGCCGCCTGTGTATTCTGAGCTCAGTGGCCTGTGTCACTGTTCCTCAGCCCTGGTCACTTTGCCTTGTGACGACAAGATGGAGATGCTCATGTTCTTTTTGAGGCCAACTACGACTTTCAGGTTTTTTCTTTATCTATTGTTAAGTGAGCTAAGGAGTTTATCAAAGTGTGAGCATACTAAGATCTTTAGTAATTTTCAGTAGGAAAGAACCACAGGAGTTTAATCTTGCCCTAGAGATTATTAAGTAATTATTACTACTGTAGACTTAATCATTTACTAAAATTTAGTAAATAATTTGCTAAAACTATTTTTTTCTCTTGTGGGTCCGAGTGTTTGGAATCAACTGGTTCCCACCTCATAGTTACTAATCATTCTGCTGCTTGTCTGGGAATGGGTATTTTCCAGGTCATCTGGAGGAGACTGCAGGCTAGGTTCTCCTTGCGGGTGAAAGCATCTGCCAGTGGATGGATCCTGGTGTTCCTCCAAACGCAGGACACACTGGCTCTTTGGGTTTCTCCACCTATATTACCAACATCTCCAGGCTTCGTCCTCCCAAGCAAAGGTGGCAGAGTAGTCTCCCTGCGATGGTAAATGACATGCACTCTGGGAAACAAAGCCACACTGATACATTTGTTTGTGAGTGTGCAGTCTTCGTGTGTGTTTATTTGACATCACCGCGTGGGAAGCACTGGGTACCGTTATTGATTCTTCCCACAGGAAGAACCTTCTCCCAAACATGATACGCAACTCTTGGCACCTCTTGCTCCTCACCCAGCCGTGATTTTTGACTTGCAGATGTGAACCGTTATTTGCGCATTTGTGATTCTGCCTCCCAGACTTAATGCAGAACTGGTGCTTTTTCGAACACTCACCTCTTTACTTCTCACTGCCACAGGATCACACAGTTGTGAGTGTGGTTTTCAGTGTGTGACTCAAGGCTTGACTGCTTGGGGATCAGGATTCCCTGGAGCTTTCCCTCTTTCTCCAAGAGGCAGCTCACAGAAATTGTACACACTGGGATCAGTGAAGAGCCGATTCAGGGAGGCCTGGGGAACTTCCTCCTGTTCTCAGGAAAGGGACAGACCTGTCCAACATCACGGAGCCAAGAGGTAAAATGGTGGAAAGCACAGGCAGACTTCTTTTTCCCAGGGCGAAGATGCTGCTCTTGGCCTCAGAACTGCCCAATCTTGTAATGGGCTGTCACAGGAAAGTCTCAAGGGGATTCCATTTGGGTGGCTGAGCCCGCCTCCTTTCTGGCTCTTCTGGCACAAATCATCAAGACCCAGTAGGAATAAAATCTAGGAGATCAGCTTGTGGATGAAGATGATTCTGGGGCAAGGAAAGATTTCTTCTCAGGGATTTATATCATACCCTCCAGGCAAGTGCAAGAATAAGCCTTTGACTGGGCTGGTATTATCCTGATGAGAGAAAAGAAGTGACTTCTAGAAGAGAGCAAGGCTTTATTTCTTACATTCACATAACAACCCAGCTGCAGGAGGTAGACGTTTTGTGTATTTACTGTGGCGATAACTCTGCAGGTGCCTGAGTCTTATGGATATAAATCATTTTTATTTTATCTCCGTGGGATATGGAGGTGTATTGCCAAATCTAGATATGCTGTTTAGGTGATGGAATAAATTTAAATTTTTTAAGAATCAAATTAATTTTACTTTTGACCCCACACAATCCATCGCTTCCAAAGAAAACTGATCTGAAAGATTTATAGGAGGTACTTAGATCTTATGCTAGTCTGACTCTCAATCTTACCCAGATAAGTTTTACTTATAGTAGAGCTTTAAGAATTACATTTTCTACGAACTGGCAAGAAATGAGAGAAAGTAGTACTTGATATGCACTTTGACTCTCTCACAGCTCAGAAAATGAGAGAGTAACACAGTTTTATGGCCGCAAAATCTCACAAACTCTAAGGATTAAAATCCTTACTGAGTCAAACATGTAAGATGGGGATAGTTTTTCCCTAATGTCTGTCCTCCTTTACTCTGTCTTATCCTGCAGCGCTTCAATTAATCCGCTAAGGCAAAGCCAGCTAGCGTTTTCTGTGAAGGGCCAGTTAGTAAATATTTCAGCTTTCTGAGCCTCTTCTCTTCTGTTTCAAAACTGCTCCACCCTTCTGTCGTAGAGCCAGAGTCACCGTGGATGCTGTATTAGTCTATTGTTTGTTACTATAATGAAGTACCAGGGGGAGGCAATTTAAGAAAGAAAGGAGGTTTATTCAGCTCACGAGCTTGGAAGCTGAAAGCCCAAGGTTGGGTAGTCCTATCCATTTGGCCTCTGCTGAGGGCCTGGTGGCAGATGGCATCATGGGGAGAACAGCACCTCTCACAACAAGACCCAGAGAGAGATGCAGGGGTCAAGCTCATTCTCATAACAGTCACTCTCTGAAGAACCACCCGCGAGAACTACCTCAGTCCCTTTTGAGGGCTGCGTCCCTAGTGACCAGAGAGCCCCCACGAGGGATCCGTCTCTTCAAGGTTTCACCACTTCTCACAGTACCACGCTGAAGACCAAACTTGCAACACACGAGTCCTTGGGGGAGTGAACTCAACTCTGTCTGCACTATAGCAGGCACTATGTTAAAAAAAAAAATGGGCACAACTGTGTTTTAGTAAATCTTTATGTACATGAACAGGCATTGGGCTGAATTTGGCCTTCGCTTGTTGACTCTTGTTCTAGACTTTGAATCCATTAGCCAGCATTCCTTGGAGTTACGGAAGCTACAGTTTAGACTCTAGGTAATGGGCCTGATGTTCAATAAAGGACCTCTGGTTTTCTAAAGTAATCTCTGTCTATTTTGTGTTGCTACAAAAAAATACTGGAGACAAGGTAGTTTATAAAGAATAGAGGTTTATTTAGCTTAGAGTTCTTGAGGCTGGGAAGTCCAAGACCATGGCACCAACCTGCTAGCCTCTAGGGAGGGCTTTCTTGCTGCATTATAACATGGTGAGACAGGGCAAGTTTGCATCAGTTCAGCTCTCTTCCTCTTATAAAGCCTTCAGTCCCATCATGGGGCCCCACCCTGATGACCATATCTAATTCCAAAGGCCCCCAAAGGCCTCGCCTTCCAATAACCTCAACGTGAATTTAAGGATTAAGTTCCAACATGTTTTGGAGGGGACATGCAAACATGGCAAACATATTTTGAATCGCCCAAGGGAAACCGCTGGTGTTTGTCAGAATGGGTCTGTACTGACGCTTACAACTCATCCGATGCTGTACGGCAGGCCGTCTATGGAAAGCACCATTTCAGTGCTGACGTGTGGACGGATGCTGGATTGCCTTTGGGGAGAGTAAATGGGAGGAGACAGCAAAATGGAAGGTAGCTACAAATCATGTGTTGGGTTCCCGAGGCCCCCATGTTCAGAGACATGTTAGAAGCATTCAAGGAACCCATCATATAACTGTATTCATGGATAATACTTATTTCAGTAATGCAATATAGTACACATTTAGTCATATGAGGAAAAGACAGGCAGATATGGGGGAATCCACATACAGAGTCTAGAGGAATCTATGTGAGGCTTCTTTATTCTCTCTCCCTACAATGAGGGTCACACAGAGCTCACTCTTCTCCCATCTGTGAAAATACATCAACATGGCCATGACGTTTCTGCCCGGGAGATTCTGTCAGAGATCCAGTGCCTATGGCCTTTACTGGAGGATGGGCACCTGGGCACCCATGATGTGGCTCTTATCAAAATTCCAAGCTTCCAGAAGGAATGCAGATGTTGGTATGAACCACATTATTTGCACAGTCCGGGCACCATGAGCCACTCTTACCGCTTAGGGAACTTCACGATATATTAGCGGTGATGTCCCGGGGGGCTGGCGCGGTGCTGCAGTTCGCCCGCTGCACACCACGAGACTTGGGTTTTATTTAGCTCTTGTGAGTCTGGAGCGGCCTCCACCCAGGTCTCCTGCCTCTGGTCCCCTGGCTACAGCACGTCACACACAGGCTTTTGGGGTGTGACTTCTTGACTCCCATTTTTTTTTGCTTTCTCCATTAAAAAGTCTAAACTGCTTACCTACTGCCCGTTTTATGCAGAAATTTGAAGTCTCCGTATTTAACTAATCTCACTAACCTATCTCCTTCCCTTCCTCTCTCATGACTCAGAGAATGACGTACCTTTCTTACTTCTGAAGGCTGAGGCTACCACCAGTGTCCTAGGTCGCATCCTCTGTCCCCTTTTCCCTCTTCTCTGGATCTCATCCCTCACTTATCTCTCTTCTCTCATATTCAACCTATCCTTCTTTACTGGCTTGTCTCTCCCATCATTAAAGATATCCTCAGATTAAACATTCCTGTGGCTCATTAGCTGTTGCTCTTTCTCTTTCCCATCTCATTCAAACGTCTTGGGAAGATTATTTTTTAATCATCTCCTCTCCTCCAATCCAATCTTCATTATGTGGCAGTTTGACTTCCACCTACACAGCTCTGCCGAATGTTAGGAGCCTATGTGGCCCTAATTGCTAAACCCAATGGACGCTTCCCATTTATCATCTCCATGACTTCTCTGCTAAATTTAACACCATTGAGCACTCCTGCTTCCTTGGAGCTTTTATATTCCCTTGGCTTCCATGACACACGGAAAAATGCCCTGGTTTCCTTCTCTCTCTTTTTTCTTTTTACTATTCTTTGGTTGGCTGCTTTCTTTACCCATCGTATTCTTGTTGGTGTACCCCCAAATTTTTTGTTGTATATTATTCTTCTTATATCTATTCTCTCTCAGCAATCTAACCACTGCCCAAAACTGATCACCACCCAGTTTGCATCTTCAGCGTGGACATTTTTTCTCAAGCTCCAGATCCATATATTCCTTCTCTATCTGGATGTTCCAGAGGAACACCAAGTTTATCACATCCATAACTAAATTATTTTCTACTCCTCCAATTCCTATCTCATTTCATGGCAACACCATTCGCTAGATATATATGATAGAAGTCACTGACTTGTTTTTATTTCTTTCTTCAGTCACATGTTCTGTCTCTTTTCCATCACCATGCCCTGTTGATTCTACTTCCTAAATTTTCCTCAACCAATCACCTCTCTGTCTCTGTTACCTGTGCCCTACTTTAGGCTTCATCTATTCTTGTCTGGGTGACCTCAAAAGCTTTCTAAAAGGGCTCCCTGGCACCCATCTTACCCCCAACTAACCCATTCACTCAACAAATATTTACTGAGCATCTAACATATGTACTGTTCTGGGGCTGGGGACAGAATGGGAAATGAAAGTCTGCTGTCACCGAGCTAATACTATGGTACCATGTGTATGGGGTGAGGTGTGCAGTTGGTGTCTGAATAATATGTTAAAAAGACAATTCCAGATACTAATAAGTGTCAAAAGGCAAGATAATGGGACAGAAGGTGGGAGAAAGGGTGGGTTAAATTTGGATATTCAGAGTGGGGCTGTCTGAACGGGAGACATCTGAGCAGACAACCGAGTGAGGAAGAGCCAGTCTCCGGGGGGTCTGAAGGGAGAGCTTTCTGGGGAGGGAGGACAGCAGAAAGAGGGACGCTGAGGCAGGTTCAGCATGCTGTGTTGGGAGGACAGGTAGCAGGTGGAGTGGCCGGAGAGTTCCAGGTGAAGGGAAGAGTGGATGAGAGGAGGCAGCGTCGTGCTAGGCTGCGGGATGGGTTTGGGGATTTAGAGTGTCATGGGGAGGATTAGAGGGTGTTCCTCAGCAGGGTGCCACAATCTGAGTCACCTTCAAGACAGAATATTCCCACTGCTACTAGAAAGGCAATGCAGGGCAAGTTTAAAGGTGGAGACGCAGTGAAGGGTGATTATATTATGGCAGGTAAGGAATGACGGTGGGTTGGGTCTAAGGGACAGCAGAGGAGATGGAAAAAAGGGGCTGAGAATACAGTTCGGATGCAGAACATGTAGGTCGTGAGAAGGAAACACTCAAGGGTGTCTCCTCCAACCTCGTCAGAGGCTCCAGAGTGATTTCCTAAGCCCAGCTCCAGTCGCACTGCTTCTGTGAAGCACCGGGAATCAGTGGCTCCTTACCGCTTACCTAACAGATTCTAAACTCTGCAGCCCAGGAGACAAGGCCGTCCCGACTTGCTCCTGCTCTTCTCTCCAGACGACTTACTTGCTGCCCCCAGCTGTTAGACATCTTGTGTGTCCCAGCATCCAGGGCATTTTGTGCCTCTGTCGCAGCTCTGCCATTATCCTGAACTTGCCTGTGCGTGGCTCTACAGGCACTGAAGATGTGAAGACTCGGTCTCGTCGACTGTCTCACTCCGTCCCGTAGCTCCTGGATGGCTAACAGGGCCGGACTCCCCTGGGAGCTCGCTGGAGATGCAGCATCGCAGGCCCTGCCCCAGAGCCAGGGTCTCACAGTCTGCATCCTGCAGCAAGGCCCTCGGGAGACCTGCGTGTGCCCTGCGGTGTGGGAAGCTGGCATTCAGTAGCACTCACTGAACACCAAACCGAACAGAACCAGCAAACCAGTCTACGCTCTTCAGAGTTCAGTGATGCTTTCCTTTTGCCAAAATAAATCCAAGTCATGTAGTCAGCGCCACTGAAGTGAAGTAAGTCCTACTAGACTTTGTGGATGCATTGAAAGTGTGACCATTGCATGACAGGTGACACCTGCTTAAAGTTACCTAGGATCAGTGGTTACCTTGACTCCAAAGGTGAGAACTAAAGGTATCAATGATTTCAAACTGGATTAACTCGAATGTGCTTTTCTTAAAGAATACTCTGTAATCTTTTGTGAAGTCACCCATATAATCTAACACCTAAGTTTCCCCTTTGAATAGTTAATACTCTACTTAATTAACCGTCACAAACTTCTAAGTACCAAAGGCAGGTACTGTCCACATGTGAACTATTAGCAAACAATGCCCTGCTGCTAATTAGCTCATTAACACATCACAGTTATTCTTAGAAATGCTCTCAATTATTTTTCCACATAGTGAAATCTGTAAGTCCCAAAGTTCTCAGGTTTGCTTTATCTTTCTTATAACTTGGATGAGTTGCTGAACCTCATCTGCTGCAAACCACAAAACAGGACCAAAGGTCTACTCCCTGCCCAGCTCCCGAGAGCCTCAGACGTGATGTACACGCAGGGACCTCAGGTGCAGGAACTCTGGTGTGCTTCCAGGTCGCTGTGGTGACTGAGTGTCTGCAGAGCCCGCAGATAGCGTGCCAGGTCGTCTGGCACAGAAGGGGCTGAGGACCTTACCTCCTCCACGTGTGCGGGGGCTCAGGGGATCAGTGCTGCCTGAACTCCGAGGTGTGTCTTTGGTGTTAACCCCTTGAGACTCTCGGGACCTAAACTGGCCTGTCCCCCAGAGGCAGATGCCCCATGTGGCAGAAGGGCATGCTGCTCAGACCGACTCTTACTCTCTCCCTGGGAATCTTGAGGGAAACAGAAAATGGTTATTTCCCAAAAATGATGGGGAAATTCTTGAAGCTGCTTATTTCTCAGGCTGATGATATTTGAAGTGAAAATCAAATGTTTTGTCTTTAAGAGGGGAAAATATACTCCCAGGACAATGGAGTGAAAGCAGTTGCTCCCTCTGGCTGTTGCTTTTGCAGCATCCATGTGGGATGCTGCAGAACAGTGACCTGGAGCCAGGGACCTTGGCCTCCTCTCCCTCTGCATGCTCTGATTTTCATGTCACCTCACTTGGCCATAGCACCTTCACCTGGTGATCTCTAGCATCCTTCTAATCTCACCAATTTAGGACACATTGTTTCTGTCTTTCCTGTTCTTTACTGGGACGAATTAAAAATTAGCTCAAGTTTGGACTCTAAGTGTCTCCAAAATCTCAGGTATTCAATAACAAACAGTGGTTTGTTGGTAAATGTTTAACAATGACATACAATACAGTAACAAAGCAATAAACATTGTTTAATAGCAATGATATTTTTTAGTATTTGCCAATTTCTGTGGTGTAAATAATTACACCATGGCTGATTTCAAGCCGTCAAGATGATAGCTCTCAAAAATTCCTGGAAACTTAACAGCCTGTTCTTGCAAACAGGTATGAACTGGCTCCTGTGCCCTCTGTGAACAGGACTCTTTGTCCTCGGTTCTGGAGAAGGAGGACTTACACAGCAAAGGCGGGGCAGATCCCTCATGAGCTTGGCTCCAGGCCTGGCTGGTGGGAATATTCAGTATGGATGTCGAAAAATTGTAGGAGGCTGGCACTGAGACATGTTGTCTAACGTTGAGAGTAGGAATGAGTCCCATTCATCAGGATGTCTGACAATTCTCCCCTGGCTTTCTGCCAGAAATTCATCATTCCTTGATGTTTGTAGACGGACACACAATGACACTCAGAAACTGGAATGCCAATAAGAATTCCTGCAAGTAGAGAGAGTCTTTTCCCATGTGCCAGATGTAAGAAACTTTGGGAGTGGGTAGGGTTTGATATTATGTTCGGTGCAGTCCTGTGCTTATTAACTAAAATCCACTTTTGGTTCTGGGCCAGCATTTCTTTTATATAGGTATGCATTCCTTTCTTGTTTCTATTTCTAGGGGCTTGGACTCTAATTTTCCTGCTTTGTAAAAAAATTTTTTAGTTTCTAGGATCTGCCCAGAGAGGGGCTTATATTTCTTTCTTATTTAACCAAAATTGAAAGCACATTGGAAGGTCATAGGGCCAATTCTGCCACAGCAAGTGAGTGTTACTGAGAACATATCATCCCCTGGCCATGGGCTGTGTGCTATTTAACTGTACGAACTTCAAGGAGAAAGGGTGTTCTGAACACAGTCTTTCCTCTACGGGGACACTAGTGTCAGACGGGGCACTGCACGAAGTGAAGTCAAAGTATAAACAGACCCAGAGCTTAGCAGACCAGCTGGTGCACAGCTTGCAGGTGCTGACATGAAGCTTGGTGAGGAATGGGCAGGAAGTGTGGTGTAACCCACAGTCCTGCAGCTGCAGGAAAGATGGCGCAGCCATTAAGGTTCATGGTCAGGGCACCCTGGGAAGTAAACAGATGAGTTACGGGTCCACATGCAGATCGATTAGGAGCCAAAGGACAGGGACCAAGGAAACTGAAGGAAAACCTGAATAAATCCTTTAGTTCACTTTGCTTTTATCACCAATTTTAGAGGTCACCTAGCTAAGCAATACATGGGGTGATCGAAAATACTGTGAATGCTTAAATTTTGAAAAAAAAATTACAGTAAAAGATACATTGCTATTAATTCCCCCTCACAATACTTCCACTCACTTCATTACTCCCACTCTGTTGTGAGTGCCTTTATGAAATGTGATAAAAAATAAATACAGTGAATGCTGCTGCCGAGTGCCATCCAACATAAAGGCAGGCTCATAAAAACGTGACAGTGTGTCCTCATCCACGTTACTCTCAGATCTGGCACTGTGTGACTTCTGGCTCTTCCACAAAGTTGAAATGACCACGAAAGGTAAATGTTTTGAATTGATTCAGTACATTGAGGCAGCCAAGACAGGCACAATTAAGGTCACTCACAGAAAAGGACTTCCAGAACTGCTTCAGAAAGTGGTGAGAGTGGTGGCATAAGTTTTTTCAAAGCAAGGGAGTGTATTTTGCAAGGGGTTAATGGCAGTTTGTCTTTTACTGTAATAATTTTTTTAGTTACACACCATATTTTTTTTTATCACACCTTGTATATGCACATAAGCTCTGTTGTAGATAAAAACTTCTGATGTAGGGGTCATGATGATAACAGTTGCCTAAGATGTTTTTCAGGAAGTTGGAGGCCACTTTTGTCTATCTTGAACTGGCTGAGACCATCAACCCTTTACTTGGGCCTGCACAGGTATACAGTGGGTGAATTTTGACATGAGAGGGCTGAAAACTTCACCTTCAGATGACACAAATACCACTGTTTTCCAAATTTGCATCCTATGCATGCATGGACAACTGATTTTTTCACTTTTTCCTGCCTCCAATCACTTCTCCCCATGCCTCAGACCAACATGCTTCTTTGTCCCATAAATCTCCCTAAAGCCCATCCTTGGGGAGGCAAATTTGAGACCTGGGGCTTCCGCCTCCTTACATTGGCTGCCTAGCAAATAAACTCTTCCTCTTGCAAAACTCACCATATTAGTGATTGGCACATTGGGCAGCAGGCAAAATGGGCCTCATTTGGTAACAAAAGGCCCAAAGTTAAGAAAATCTTGATGCAGCCTCAAGCATCCATGGCAGATGAGTGTTGCCGGGCTTAAGAGAGATGCAGGGAGAAGAGGTGAACTGGCTCCGTATGTCCCATCTCTGTAGGGAGCAGACACACATGCCTCTGTTAGGCAGAGTTCTCCAGGGATACACAACCAAATGATGCACCTGTCTGTCTGTCTGCCCGCTCATCCATCCATCCATCCATTCATCCACAAACCAAGGAAATTTATTATGAAGAAAGAATGGTTTATGGGATTCTTGAGACTGAGAAGTTCCAAAGTTTGCTGTCTGCAAGCTGCAGACCCCAAGAGCTGGTGCTATAATTTAGTATGAGTCTGAAGGCCTGAGGACAGGGGGAGACAATGGTATAAATCCCAGTCTGGGAGCCAGAGAAGATGAGATGAAATTTCCTTGCTTAAGCAGTAAGGCTGGGAAAAAGAAAAAAAATTCTTTCCTTTGCTTTTTATTTTATTCAGGCCTGGGGGGGTTGAATGTCTACCCATTTTGGGGTCAGCAATCTGCTTCACTTGGTCCATGGCCTCAGATGCTAATCTCATCTGGAAACACCCCCAAAGACATACGCAGAAATAATGCTTAATCTGGGCACTTCACGATATGGAGAAATTGACACATAAATTCATCCATACCTGGACACCACAGAACACATCTTGTCTCCTCTGAAATATGGGCGAGGACTCCAGGGAGAATCTTCACAGGAAAGACAGCACATGAATGAAGAGCTCTCTGAAACCTGGAGACGAACATTAGCTTGTGTGTGAAGAAGAGTTTCAGTGAGAAGGGGATAGTACTAAATGGCGCCCACTTTAGGGTTATAATTAACTGTGTATATATACGGTTAAAATGAGGAAGGGGATATGGAGAAATGAAAATTAATATAGGCTGATAGGATTATGAATGAATATTTTACAAGTTTTCCTTTCCTAATTTAGTAATGTGCTTTGAATTTATTTAAATCTTTTGTAAAAGATCTTCATGGAGAACAAAATCAGCCAGAATTTCCCCAGAGGAATAGAAATCAGATATAAGGAAGGAAGACTCTCTTTGAGGGATGATTCCAGGAAGTGCTTAAAGGAGCTCTGGGAAGCCACCTTCAAAACAGGATCTTCTTGGCTATGTGGACTGCCTCTGTGGTCCCTAGAGCAGGCATAAACCAGATAGCTGGACGCTTCTCCTGTTTGGGGAGTCGTGTTATTCCCATGTCCCAGAGAGGGTCCTGGTTCACAGCATTAACCGGGATGTAAACGTCACTTGTGTGAGGCATAAACAACAGATTTATGAAGTAGGGAAAGTCTAACTTTGGAGGCCACTGCAGGTCTCCTCAAGACACATCCTTTTTCTTAGAGCTGACCCATGTTCTGCCAGCAGCCACAGCAGTGAGGCACCACATCGTTCACTTTTGGCCCAGTGGCCAGCCTAACCAAGAACTTTGCAGAGACTTCCATTGTCATAAAAATTTCACACAGCCTAAAGAACACCTCTTGGGTGCAGGGAGGACTTTGGGAGAACTGTTCAAGAACAGGAAAGGATTCTGTTGACGTCACGGGGCAGTAAGGTGAGGGGCACCACCTCTGTCTCCATCAGAAACTCCTCCTTCCCAGTTAGAAAGCTGCTGTTGTCCTGGTTACTTGGATTGCATGGTGGACACATCTGAAACACTTGGCTTCCCTGAGATAAGGATTTTTTGTTGGAGTTGAAGGGGCTCCTCTCTTCCCATAGGGCTCACTTGTGTAGCAGGAAGTTCAGGTCTGCGCTTAGGAAATGCTCAGTTGAACTGGGTCTTATCACTTGTCAACTCCCAGAGGTTCAGTTTCTTCATTGGTGAAGCAAGAACATCAGTACCTACCTCACAGGGTCAGGAAGACAATGCATACCGGAGAGGTCCCTGGTCTCTCAGAGTCCCGCACTCAGCCTCACTAAGCCTTTGCTCCCTTCTAAACTCAAAGAAACACCAGAAGGAACATACTGTTTGGTTGCCCATGAGTAGCTTCCTGCTCGCAGCCATGACTCATTCTCACTGTTGACCAGCACCCAGAGGTGTCAAAGAAAAGGCGATGCTAGCTTCAAAAAGTTGCCTGTGGTTTGGTGGCTGGCACCCCTCACAGTCACACTTGGGTTTAGCCACAGATATCACCAGTGACATTTTCCAATGACTGCAGGGCCTTTCTCCTCAGAGTCACTGTGAAGTCCTGTGACTGTATCTGCCCCTGGCCTCAGTCAGACTCCAGGGGCGTGGGCTATGAGTGTCTGGCACAGCCTGGGGACAAGCAGAAGCCTTGACTTGAGGGCCTGAGCTCACCATGCCTAGGTGCTGGTGGACAACGACTGCTGACGTGAACACCGCTTAGCCTGGCTTGGGAGCTGAGAGTTGGGCCACGAAGAGGAGAGAATGGGAGGCTACCGTTCCCAGAACAGAAGCTCGACTACATAGATCCCCTCTCCTATGAGGCTGGGAAGAATAAGAGTCCTCAGAACAGACCCCCAAGAACAGCCCAAGGAGGGGGTCTAACTATGCCATGCTGAGCTGAGACCCCCAAAGGGCCAGTTCCATCTTGCTGGGGGTACTGGTTAAGAGAATAGGCTTTGATACCAAATGGACTCCAGTTGAACACTTGACCTGGCCATTTCTTAGATATTGTGGCCTTGGGTAATGCAATCACATTCTTATGCTGACCCTGGCTGCTTCTATGCAAAGAGAGAAGCAGTAATAGAATTTACCATTTTAGGTGATTGGAGGATTAAGTGATGAGACAATGTCAAATTTTCACTTGACGTCTATGCCCAACAGAATCTGGGAAGATAGACTGCCTCATTCTCTCCCCCAAACCATGGCCACCTTCTGCTTTAATGAAGTCACTCTTTGTTTAACAACCGAGTTTTGTTCCTGTGACTAGGTTGTTCAATGAATTGGTCACTAAATGAGGAATTGTATATGGTATGTACATTGCAATATTCAGAAGAAAGAAATGGTCACAGGAAACTCCAACTTGATGACTTTGCTTTTATTTGCATAACTCTTACATGCAGTGCAAGCAGAAACACCGAAACGACACCCAGGATTTGGAGGCAGATTTTCTTTATGTTGACAGGCACTAATTGGAGTCATCCCCAAAATATCAGGTCCTGATCTCTGGTGGTCTAGGGCTTATATGAGATAAGCAAGCAGGAAGTACAGAGGTACAATGGCTTGTGCATTGGGGATTGGTTTATACAATGTGCATCACAGTGACCGGCTATGCATCACAGTGACCAGCTGTTTCTAAGAAACAAAAGTAACAGGAATGTAACCGGAACTATTACCTGGGCATCTAACAAACTGAAGTATACTGGCTGGGGGGGCATCTTCTGCTACAGCAGTACTGTAAATACATTACAGTAGTTTTATTTACTGTAGTTTTATGTTCTGTATAACAGAACATAAAACTACAGTACTGCATTGTACAGTACAGTCAGCAAAAATTACAGTACCGTGTAACGAAGGTATACTGTACAAAAAAAGACATTGAGGCTTTATACAGAACTGTACAAAGAAAAGACATTCAAGCTAACATTTTAGTCATCAGATCCTTCAAAGTCCTTGTCAGTGTCATCATCAGAATTATGATCAGGAGATGTAGAAGGCCTGGGTAAGGGAGATAACACAGTAGAAATGGAAGAACTAGTAGTAGGTATCCTGGATGTAGCCTTTAAGAAGAATCCCATTAATGTAGTCTGCTTTGTTGTGTTATTTTTTGCTTCATAAACTTCATGATAGCATTGTAAAAGTTCACTTGTTTGCCATCCCATTTTTGTGCGATGTTCAACATTTGGATCCATAGCCTCTATTTCTTTTTTTTTTTTTTTTTATGTGGGTACCTGGAGTTGACCTCAGGACCTCACGCTTGCCAGCAAGCGTTTGTGCCGCTGAGCGATATCACCGGCCCTTTTTTTCCTTTATGTGTGTTCTGGGAGTCAAACTCAGGACCTCGCGCTTGCCGGGCAGGTGCTTATGCCACTGAGCCATCTCACCGGCCCCCACAGCCTCTAGTTCTAACATAGCTGCATTCACTTTTTTTTTTTTTTTTTGTGGGTACCTGGAGTCGACCTCAGGACCTCGCGCGCCAGCAGGTGCCCGTGCCGCTGAGCGATATCACCAGCCCCTTTTTCGTATGTGGGTTCCGGGAGTCGAACTCGGGCCCTCGCGCTTGCTGGGCAGGCGCTTACACTGCTGAGCCATCTCACTGGCCCTGCATTCACTTTTGAGAACACACTGTGGACAGTGTACTGTGGTCAGTATACTCACCAAGAAATCTGTGGAGTTTGCACGCATAGAATAGAATACAGGAGTAGAAGACGTCACCATAAGGTTGCATTGCTGCTCACGTTCCTGCATCATAAGTCTGTGAGTTGTAAGTTCAATAAGTCTGAAGAGTCGTTAAATGAATATCCATATTCAATGAAAAATGTCCATATTCTAGACAGTGGAGTTCCTCAAACCTTGCATAACGCGCAGCCTAGGCCAGCACCCACTAGACCTTCATGCAAAATGTGAAGAGCCATGAAAAATTCATTCATCCACAGAACAATGACGTGCCTAGCAGGCGCTGGCTTCTGTTCTAGTCTGGGCAGTGAACAAAACACTCTCTGCTGGAGTTACAGTTTTCTAATGCGGAAGGCATACAATAAACAAACCAAACAAGAAAAATCGTAGTATGTTTAAGGCTAAAGAGAAAAAATAAAGCAGGGAAGAAGACTATCAAGTATGCTGGGGGCATCTGAAACTGCACACAGGCAGGCAGGTAGAGTGGGCTTCTCCTTCGGCCGTAACGAAGTGGCACCCAGTGGGCAGTTCGGAGGCTGGAGGTCTGAGATCAGGCTGTCAGCAGGGCTCGATTCTTCTGAGCTGCTCCGCTGAGCTCACAGACAGCTCTCTTCTTCTGTCTTCACAGGGTCTTCCCTTCGTGCTTATCTGTGTCCTCATCTTTTTTTTAAGTAGCCATTTTATTGAACTAAAATTTGGGTATTACACAATTTACAAACTTAAAATGTAAGAGTCAGTGAATTTTAGCACTGAAATCTAAAGATTTCTCCTCCTCTTATAAGGACACTATAACCTCATTTTTAACCTTAATTACCCCTTCCATGATCCTATCTTTAGCTACATTCAGGGACATTCTAACTCGAGGTTGGGATTTCAATATAGGAATTGGGGGTGGGCACATAATTTGGCACATCACAGGCGGCAAGGGAAAAATCTTATTGGTGTGTCATGTCGGGGTACCCCTTACCCATTTAACCCTTTCCCTTGTCATCTCATTCTTGTCTTGTGGTTCAAATAACACCATGTTTCCTTGAATGTAAGACCTAACTGGAAAATAATCAGCCTTGAAAACTAGAGATGAAAAATGTCAGCCACCATCAGCCTATCTGAGGCTCACCTGCCTTACAGAGCAGCCACTGAGCAAGAGAACAGTGAGATAGAATCTTCTGGACAACACTGGCTGTCACCATGGTAATGACCAGCTAGGGGTTATTTTTCAGTTAGGTCTATTTTCAGGGAAACACAGCATCTATATGATGATGGCTCCCAGACATATCTCCAAACCAGGAGTTCTCTGTGTCCTAATCTGTGTGAGGGATCCAGTATGTGACTATCTAGGGAAGAGCATTCCAGGGATAAGGAGCAGCAGGTGCAAAGGTCCTGAGGTGGGGCGCATACCTGGCTTGTTCCGTGAGTAATAAGGAAGCAGGATGCCTTCTAGCAAGTGAGAAAGGAAGAGCATTGGGAAAAGAAGTTGCAGAGACAACAGGGCACAGGTCAGCTGGGGCTTTGTGGGTCATAATGAGGACTTTGTTTTCTCTTCCAAATGAGATGGGAGCCAGAGAAGCACCAAGGTCTAATTTATAGAGTCCCTCTGGCTGCTGCATCGAAGTAGACAAAGTGGGTCCAGGGCAAAGCAGAGGCTTCCGTGGCAGGCCAGGGTGGTAGCTATGGGGTGGCTGGAAATGGTCAGACTGCGTATGTTTTGGAGGATACCTGATGGGATTGAGAACGGGTGGTGTGGAAGAAAGAGAAAAGGTGAGGATGCCTGCACGGCTTGGGCCTGCACAGGTGGAACTGAGAAGTGAGCATTTCCATGAAAAGAATGGAGGAGAAAGATTTGTGAAGGGGAAGAGCAGGAGTTCAGTTTGGGGCAAGTCAACTTTGAGACAACAAATTAAAATTCCAACCTGAGAGACTGAGCAAACAGGTCAGTCCTTACTTCTAGGTTTGGGAGGAGAAGTTCTGGTCTGGGAGCCATTAGTAGTTAGAAGTCCTGTGAATGAGATGACAAGGGAAAGGACAGACAGAAAAGATGGAGGTGGTCTAAATGCAAGCTCCATGGTTCTTCAACAGTTAGAAAAATATCCAGGAGAAGAGGGCTCTAGAGGTCAGGTTGTCTGGGGCCTAGTTCCAAGCTTTGGCCGGGTGCTTATTATTAGCCAGGTGCAGGAGTGGTTGTTTGGTTTCTTATTGAGTTAACCTAACCACATCTCCTGGCACCTCTCCTTGGCCTCCTGGTCATCAGACCTTGGTCATACTGATCTCAGTCTCATGGTTTGATGGTTGAGGAGGGTATGCAGTGCAGACCACACACAGTCTTGGGGGCTACGGACACTTGGCTTAGCCTGGCCAGAGAGCTTGCTGAGTGTAGGATTACTAAGTAGGAAATGGTATACTGAAGACAGGAACCAGTTGTCCGCAGTCTCTGGAGACCAGCTGTGGCTGTGCTAAGACAGAGCAACCACAAATGTTGCTAGAGGCCTCAAGAGGACCATGAAGTTGCCATGTGCATGTAACCCAACCCTGCAGGACAGGGCAGCCATGGATCCCTCAGTGAGGTGGAATGTCGAGATGACCTGAGCAAAGGAGGAGATGCAGGAGGGGTGGGGTTGAAGCAAGCCCTGCTTTTTACCTCTAAGAGGAAGCCTGCCCTTCTGCAGGAAGGCCTGAAAACTTTGAAAATCAGAGCTGGGCAGGTTTTGAAAACCCAAACAGTGTTTGTCGCTCCTGTCTGGTGCTAGCTATTGAGCCTGGGGTGGTCTAAAGGCTGCAGTGCTTTTCTGTACACAGCATGGGACACTTTGTCATGCCTAAGACTTTCCAGCAAGTAGGATGTGGCCTTTGTGTGTCCTTTCAGGGCGCACTGCCAAGATAAGGAGCTGGTGGAATGGTGGGGGCATGGGGTGGAGGTGGTATGCTGAGGCGGCATTATATAACGTTGAGTCACCCAGTCAATTAGTCCTTTCAAATCTCTTTCAATCTTTTTGACTCCATCAAAAAGCATATCAGGCAGTTCTGGGCTTTAACACCTTTCTTATCTGTGCTAATCTTCCTTTATAGTACAGAGAAAGTAGGATCAGAGCCTCAGGAAGCCAACAGGAGCCAGCACGAAGTTGATATTATTATTTTATTTTCACAGTTACTATTTATGACAAGTGACAGCTGGCTTTCCAAAATGAATTCCATGAATAATTTAAGTAAAAAAACAGTGACTCGCTGTAAGAGAAAAAAAATAAAAAATTAATACACATGTTCTGTGGATATGGCCAAAATCCCAACAGTAGTATGTGAATGTATGACATTTTGGGAAAAAAATGCCCAAGTGAAATGTTACATTTGGGTGTGTTAAGTACATGGGACTTTAAAACAGTAGAGATTCCCAGGCTGGAGAGTGTTGTCCCTAAGGATTTTGAACACACGGTCGATCATCTTCTGGCTTCCAGAGTTGTGGAGAGAAGTCGGAAGTCACCTTGACTCCTGACCTGTTGTCAGCCATTTTGTTTTGCTCTCTGGAGTCTCACAGCCATGTTCTTGGTATGGGCCTGCTACAGCTTTGATGCTCGACATGCCACTCTTTCTCATGCACATCAGCTCTGGGGGGTTTTCTTGACTACAAAATAATTTATTTTGTTAATATTATTTACTTTACATTGTTTTCTGTTTTCTCTCTCATCTGTATAGAGCTTCATCTGGTTCAGATGCTTGCTCTCCTCTTCAGTATCTTTATTTTTCTTCTTTTTCCTCAATGTTTTCCATCTATCTTCTTCATATTTTGGGGCAATTTCCTCAACTTTTACCATTTATCTTTTTAGCTTTATATTTGTTTCCATATAGCTTTTTCCCTAAAAACTGGATTTTTAAACATTTCTCTGTGACAGTTCTTTTTTTAAAGAGCATACTATTCTTATTTTATAGATATAATATTCCCTTTTTATTCTCTTAGGGTATGTGTTATTATTATTTGCAGTACTGGGGATTGAAGGCAGGGCCTTTGAACTCTGTATATCCTTAGTCCCTCTTAAACTTTTTTTTTTGGAGATGGGGTTTCACTAAGCTGCTAAATTGCCCAGATTGGGCTTGAACCTGCAATTCTCCTGCGTCAGCCTCCCAGAATTCTGGGATTACAGGCACGTACCACCATACCTAGTGTTATGGCCTGTATCTAGATGTCTCCCCAAAGTCTCATGTGGTCATAGGTGGGGCTTTTCAGAGGTGGCTGGATCTAGCATGTGTGATGCTGGGATTGATTGATGGTGCGATGCTAGGATTGAGGGTGCCCCATTCTGGGTGAGAGTGCTCCCCACACTAACAGTGGGTAGCCTAGACAGAATGTAAGAGACAGAAAGAGGGCTGCTGTTGTCATTGCTTGCTGCTTTGCCACTTCACTACTTTGCTGCTTGCTGCCTTCTGCCCAACATGAATTGTTTATCCCCTGTGATGCCTTTTTCCCATGCCACCAAATTTGGACTGAAACCTCTACAAACTATGAGCCAAGATAAACCTTTCCGCCTTTAACTTTGGGTGTTAGGTATTTTGTTCAGCAATGAGAAAAGTAACTAAGATACCCGGCTATTTTTTTGTTTTGCATTATCTTTTTTCTGGTTTGTCTTTGCTTCCTGCAAATTGATTTTTTTTCCGGTTTATATTTTGTCATTTTTTTATAAATGTTTTTTTACATGTCTGGTTAGCTGTGGTTTTCACTTCATGATTGTGAGAGATAAAAAGTGATCAGAATAGCCAAAAGAATTGAGAAGAGGGACTCAGGCACTCACGGGCTTATGTTCACTGCATATGGCCAAATGCAATCACAATAACCAAAATGTGGAAATGACTCATGTGTCCATCAACTGATGAATGGATAAACAAAATATGGTGTCTACATAAAGTAGGATATAATTCAGCCATGAAAGGGATGGAATTCTGATACACGGATGAATCCGGAAGTATTATACTAAGTGAAATAAGCCAGACACAAAAGGATAAGTATTAAATGATTCCACTTATATGAAGTACCTAATATAGGAAGATTCTTAAGAGTAATAAAGTAGATTAGATGTTACCATAGGCTGGAGGAAGGCAAGATGGGGGAGTTACTGCTTAAGGGTTATAGAATTTTTGTTTGGGATGATGAGAAGTTGGGAAATAGTGCTGATGGCTGCACAACACTGTGGATGTACTTGATGCTCTGAATTGTAAACTTAAAAATGGTTAAAAAGGCAAATTTTAGGGCCGGTGAGATAGCTCAGCGGCATAAGCACCTGCCTCGCAAGTGCGAGGTCCTGAGTTCGACTCTCGGAACCCACAGACGAAAAAAGGGCCGGTGATATCGCTCAGCGGCACGGGCGCCCGCTGGCGCGTGAGGTCCTGAGGTCGACCTCTGGTACCCACAAAGAAAAAAAAAAAAAAGGCAAATTTTATGTCACACATATTTGGCTACAATAGAAAAATAAAATTGAATGGCATCCCTGAGCCAGTAGGGCTTACGAACTGTAAATTCCAGCAAGTCCGGCTCCTTGGAGAGTCCTACATGTTAGGAAGGGTCCTGACGGAGACTCCCAGTGAAGGCTCCTTTAAGGTCTTGCCTGAGGCACAGTCTTGGCTGCTAGCCAATGAGAACAGTGGAGGAAGGGGCTGGCAGGGCAGGGTGCCCAGTATTCATCCGGTGCAAGTTCCCCCCGAACCTGCTGCTTTCAGTGTGGCCATGCTTGATGTTCCCTGCTCAAGAGATCATCCATCTCGTTCTCTCCAGAAAATTCACAGGGGAGGGAAGAAGGGTCAGGCACCTGGCTGTCTCCAGGGGAAGGTATCTTAAGGCCTTAGTGCTTTCTAAACTGATTTCCAGCTGCTACTGCTTTCAGATCTTTCTCCATCCCCACTTCTTGGTTCCTACAACGTTCAGATCTTTTGGGAGGCCTCGAAAAACAAAAGGAAACAAACAAAAACCAGGCCACTCTTACTACAGCTTAGACATCTATATTTAAAGAAAAGAAAAAGAAGCTTTTTAATGAGACACAATTTCCTTAATGTATGACTTATTTATGAGCACACGAAGTTTAAAACAAATTCCAACTACCTTTTTAATAGTTATTTTATGATTTCATTGAATTATGGCCAAAGATGTAATCAATCTGGCTATAGTCTCTGAAATTTCAGGGAACTTTTTCCTTTTGTGATCTACCACATGTTCAACTTCTGCAAATGTTCTTTGTGTAACTGATTCTTTCAAGAAGCTAAGAGGAGATTATTGCTTCCATATTAAAAAGCAGGGAATCAGAGGCCCAGAGAATGTTGAAGACTTGACCGCAGCCCTGCAGTAAAGCTGGACCAGAAACGAGGAGTGGGGAAAGATTAGGAGATGATGGACAGGGCAAGGACTCCAGTCCAGTTACCTGGGTTTGTAGCTCGGCTGTGCTGTTTACCTGCCATCTTCCTGCTGGAGGTTAAAGTAGTTCCTACTTCATATAGTGTTGGGAGAACTATATACATTTCATTCAGTAAATGCTCAGAATCTATCATCATCATCATCATCATTATCATCATCATCATCTCTATTTTAGTCTTAATCCAGGTTTCATGGTGTATCTTGTCTAAAGGACTCCTCCCATTGAAAACTGTATCTTTAAAAACTTTCATAGCTACTCCTCAGCCCAATACTTTATATTATATACTGGCCATTTTGCATGAGAGAGATGATGGCCATAAATACCACAATCCCATACAATCTAAGTATAGAAGAGCTTCCTGGAAGTAATCCATAGAAAGGCCACTCAAGTCAATTCATTAAGTTTTTTACTGAGGGTTACAGAAAAGGTTAAAGATGGTTGGGTGAATGGAGGCAGCAGTGGTGGGTGGCAGCCATTTATTTTATGGCAGAACCTCCTAAATAAAAGGAGTTATCTGAGCTTCCCAGACTGTTGGGTGCTATCCCAACAATAATCAGCCTCAAAATTCTCAGAGCCACAGAAGCAACCCGCTTGAGGGTGGGGGAAGAGCAGGCAGTGGTAGACCACTGTGCTGTTTTTGTTGAAGCCAAGATATCTCTTTTTTATGGATACAAACAGCTGACAGTCTTAAAACAGAGGTTCTTCACCTGCCTCCAAGCTGGATGCCTGGGAATAGGCCGACCTCACCTCCCTTGCTGCAGATCCTGTGCCCCACATCTGTCTCCACGAAACCAGCTTTGGAGATCTGTCCTTCACTTTGAATCCTCCCAACATCTGGCTTCCCCTTTCTTCATGAAGGTGGAGAAACTGTGTGGTTACTCCCTTCCACATCATCACCCCATCTTCTTCCTCAACTCCTCCTTTCCCCTAGAATGCGTGGCCAATAATTTATTCCTCTACTCCCACTATTGCAGGGCTGTAACATGAAGAAACATAAAACAAACAAACAAACAAACAAACAAACAAAAAACCTTATTTTGAAATAATTGTAGGCTTATAGAAAAGTTGAGAAAACAGTACAAAGTGTTTTTCTGTATTATTCACTTAGCTACTCTAATGATACGATCTAATTGAACCACAGTACAATGGTCAAAATTAGGCAGTTAGCATGGGTACACTACTAATAACTAAATAATAGACTTTATTTGAAATTCATCTGCTTTATCATTAAGATCCTTCTGTCATGGGATTCAATTCCAGCTTCCATGTTGTATTTAGCTGTCATGTGTTCTAGGCTCCTTCAATCTATGATACTGCCTCAGTCTTTCCTTATCTAGGTTTGTCTAATGTTTTTCGTGATGAGATTTGCTTGTGTATTTTTGTAAGAATATTTTAGAAGTGATGTACCCTTCCCAGTCCATCATATTAGGGGTACATGATGTCCCTAGGTCTCATGACTGGTGATTTTTCCTTGATCACTGGGTTAAGGTATGTCTACAGGTTTTTTCTGCTATAAAGTTATTATGTTTCCTTTTGTAATGATTAATATCTTGAGGAAGATACTTTTAGATTACACAGATACTCTGTCTTTTCTCAGAAACTTGCCCAATAATTTTGATATCCACTGGTGGATCCTGCCTACAATAAATACCACTGTGGGGTTCTAATGATGATTTTGTTTCTTTCTTTCCTCATTTATTTATTAATCAGACTTTTTTGGTATGGAGGAGGCATATCTTATCGGTATCTTACATAATTATTTATTGGATCAGAATAGATTTATGTGTTTTTATTGTATGGATTAGAATTCAATATTATTATTAATTTTGTTATTAAAATTGTTTCATCTTTGGTCAATGTGAGTTCTTTCAGGGTAGTTTTCATGACCTTGTGAGATGAACTCATCATTTTTAAAGCACTTCCTTACTTATGGGGATAAGATATTCCTGGACCATGCTGTGGTTTTCTTGCCTAGACCTGGACCCAGCTACTTCTTCAAGGACCCTTGTTCCTTTTGTTGGAGAATAGCATTCAGAAACCACAAACTGGGTGTTAGGTTTGCTTGTTGCTATGGAGGGCATTGAAAAAGGGCATTTTTTCCCTCCAAAAATATATTTTTTTTCTGAGGATGGGAATGTAGCTCAGTGGTAGAGTACTTACCTAACAAGCATAAGGCCCTACATTTGATCCCTAGCATTCCCCCTCCCCAAATACTTTGTTCCCACCTGTTATAGTGTCTAAAATTCTGGGACTCCTGGAAAACTGTATGATCATAACCAAGTCACCCAGCTACCTCAGTGTGGGTCTGTCAGGTCCAGAAGTTTGTATAGTCCTTGGTTCAAATGCAAACTTTCCTGGATTATAGGATTATTATGGTTTAGATCTAGAATATCCCCCCAAATTCTCATGCATTTAGAGGTAGGGCTTGGGGTATTGATTGGATCATGGAGCATTATACTCATCAGTGGATTCATCCACTGTTGAGTTCAGTAGCCGAGTGTGCTGTTAGCAGGTGGGGCCTGGTTAGAGGAGGGTCCCTGTGGGAGTGATCTGAAAGGGTGTATCATCCTTCTCTCTGCTTCCTGGCAGTCATGATGTAAGCAGCTCCCTCTGCCAGTCCCTTCCACCATGCCCTTCCTGCTTTAGAGCCAGTTGACTATGGACTGAATCCTCCAAAAGTCATGAGCCAAAATAAACCTCTTTTCCTTTAAGTTGTGGGTGTTGGGTATTGTGTCTCAGTGAGGAGAAAGTAACTAAGACAGATTTTGGTCAGAGAAGTGGGGGTCATTGCCATGACACTACCTGACCATGTGGTTCAGAAGCTTTTGGAAATGGCTTGTGGGAAGAGTTTGGAGAGGTTTGGAGATGCTGGCTAGAAAAGCACTAGACTGCTGTAAGTACAGTAAGCAAAGATTGATGGGAGATTCTTGTCAGAGCTCAGAAGACCAGAATGCCGACAGAAACGTGACAGTAAAGATCAGGTTCAGGAGGTTTCAACTGAGAACAAGGACTCCAATGGCAGTTGAATTTGAGGCCATGTGTGTTATGCTCTGGAAGAAAATTTTTCTACATTTTGGCCATGTCCTGAGCCTTTGCAGGAGACTGAGATTAAGGGAGGCAGACTAATGAATCTGGTGGAGGAAATTTCAAAGCAGTCCAATGTTCAGGTTGTGGCATAGGTGCTATCTCTGCTTTTAGCCAGATTTATAGTGAGAATCAGGAGCAAAAATGAGAGCTGAACGATGTGAAGGCTGGCCAGAAAGAAAGCAACCGTAATATTGGGGCTTGTAAAGTTAGGGCAGAAAAGAGTTTGGCTGCTGAAAATATTAGCATTAAAAAGGAACTAGTACATTACATCAGGACAATAAGGAATATACCTTGAGGGTATCTCAGGAATCAGCCAGACTCCACCCTTCCCAGTCTCAAAGGTGGAAAAATGAAAGATTCTGCTTTGAGAAGAGAGCCTCAGGGAGCCCAGCTTATTCAGGTCCAAGTAGGAAAAAGTTTTCAGAAGTTCAGCCATCCAGGACTCAGAGGCTGCTGCAGCCTTAAGGCAAAGGGGCCTGAATACTGCTCCAGCTGGCAGCAGACCTTGGCATCATCCATGTGGGCTGGTACTACAAGCATGCAGAAGTAAGAGTTGTGGGGTCAGGAAGGCTTCCCTCCAGATTTCAGAAAAAGGCCTGGGAAGCCAGGCAGATTGTTCCTGAGAGGGTTGTGTATGAAGTCCTGAGAGTGAGGCTGAAAGTGCTGTGGAGATCTCAGGAATATGGACAAGCAAGGAACATGGAACATCTGAGGAAAGCCACAGGCAGTGAGCTGAGCCAACTTGAGAGAGGCTATGAGGGCTGCAACTGGCGATGACATGGGGTGGGGCTGCCCAAGCCCTTTGGAACTCACATCTTGCTACAACTTGCCCTGGGTGCTGGACATGGAACTATAAGTTTTAATGTTTGCCTTGCTGGGTTTCAGTCTTGCTTTGGTTCAATTCCTTTTTATTCCTGTATCTCTCTCTTTCACAATGGGAATGTTTATGTACTGTTTTATGTTGGAAGTGTTTAACTTTCTTTTTTTATATTCACAGGGGCTCATGGCTAAGAGTTTCCCTTGAGTCTCAGGGAAGACTTTGGACTTGGACATTTCAGCAATGCTGGAATTGTCAAAATGTTGGCAACTCTTAGAGATGGACTAAATGTATTTTGCACAAAGAGATATGCATGAGTCTTTTGTGGGCTAGGGGCAGAATGTTAGCATTTATATCTAGAATGTTCCCCCAAACTCTCATGCACTTAGAATCAGGGCTTTTGGAAGGTGACTGTATCATGAAGACACTATATTCATCAGTGGATTTGCCCACTGATGAGTTCACCACTGAGTATGCTGTTAGCACGTAGGGCCTGGTTAGAGGTAGGTCATTGCTGGTATAACCTGGAAGAGTATATCTCCCTTCTCTCTCTGCTTCCTAGTAGCTTTCCTGTGCCACAGCCTTCCACTCTGCCTTTTTTGCCTTGGAGCCAGCTGACAACGGACCAAATCCTATAAAAACTATGAGCCAAAATAAATCTCTCCTTTGAGTCATGAGTGTTGAGTATCATGTCTCAGCAACAAGAAAGTGACTAACACAAGGATGATGGAATGATGTAACACTACATGAAAGTGGGTCATCTGTGAAGGAGACCCAAAAATAGTCATGGCTGTGGACAGACATGACCTCAGGGGCTAGAGGGGGACTTAAAAGAGGAAGTAGGTGGTCACTAGCAACTGCTCACACACTTCCTTAAGGCCAAATCTACCCTTCATCCAACCTTTTCACAATCCAAAGCATATTCCTTTATATTCTCTTTTGAGAATGCACAGTGTTTTGAGTATTTTAGGTCAGAAAGTTGTGGAGAATATTGGTAAAAATGTCTAGGGAATCCTTTAATAACTTGAGCCTTTATAGATGTTAATACTCATTTTCTAAAATGTGTTCTTGTGCAGTAATCTGTCCCAGACTTAATCTACTCCTATACTCTGCTCATTTAATTGATCTATTTTCTTTGTTCTTAAGTGTATTGGAGGGGCCGGTGAGATAGCTCAGTGGCATAAGTGCCTGCCTGGCAAGCGTGAGGTCCTGAGTTTGACTCCTGGTACCCACATAAAGGAAAAGAAGCGCCAGTGATATCGCTCAGTGGCACAAGCCTTACTGGCAAGTGCGAAGTCTTGAGGTCGACTCCCGGTACCCACATTAAAAAAAAAAAAAAAAAAAATTAAGTGTATTGGATCAGCTACACATTCTTCTGATAATCCATAGTCCCTTTCTTTGGTTTTTAACTACCTTCCAAATTTCAACTCCCTACACTGTACCGCTTTTCCCACATCCTAAACTTTTAAACATCCAGTACATGGTAACAGCATGTATATCCTGATGGGTAAGGTCAAGGCCAAGGAAATACCCATACACCTATCAAGGAGGCTCACTCCCAGCCTTGTAGAACAAAAGGGGAGGCGAAGTGGGAGAGAAAGGGGCACTGGGAGGCAGATAGCATTGGAACAATAACCATATTCTGGCTCCTAGCTTGACTCTCGTGGCCCTGAGTCTCCTGTAACCCCTGCAGGCTTTCTGGATGCTGACGTCTTGGAGATGTTAATGATGCACCTGCTGTGCAAAAGTCTTCTGCCTTGTTAAGGCTTGAGCTCTTTGAAAAGCACACTGCATAGCTCTCTTACCTGAAGACTAGGACAGCACATTAGTCTGTCTGACTCTGTCAGGAGTTGGTACTTTGAATCATCAAGCATTCACATGCATAGGAAAGGACAGGGGTCTCCCACTTGGCATTTGCAGTGGCAAATCATGTCTGGAACAGCCATTAAGATTCTGAGCATGGACCAAGTCCTGGGGTAAGGAGACCAGCCAGCTATCATTTATTTATGCGTTCAAAGGGCTCTGGAAGCACAGATAACAATGGGGGTGGCAGAACCAGCCTGTCATGTATTAATAAACAGGAAGCTTGATCACGGGAGGAGGGTTCTCCTCTAGGTTGGGTCACAGGGGACTAATGGGCTCCCTGGGGCTCCAGGCCAGGGTCTGCCTAATGACTTATTAGTGAGGCTAGTGAGGAGGGACATGGTATTTTCCCATCACTTTTGCCGCCTGTGTCTGAAAAACTCAAAGGTATTTCATTAGTGAGTTTTTTTTTTTTTTTTTTCAAAGAAGGCAGACACTGGTTTACCTGGGATGGATCTGGAAATATAACTGCATGCTGGAGTTTTTAAATGAATTAATGAAAATATTTATTGAATTCCTAGGAAATGCTGTGCTAGGCATTGGGAACATAAAAATTAGAACAATGGTCCCTGGAGTGTAGCTCACAGTCTTCCCAAGTATTCAGGTCCAGGGCAGAGTTAATACAGTGCTATCACATCAATTCATTTATGAGGCCTATGGTCTTTTAAAGTATTTGTGTGCTCAGGGGAGACTAAAAGTAAAAATAAGGCACAACCCATTTCTCAAGGGGCTGTGGATTGATAGGACAGGAAGAATATAAATACTCTGCAGAGCAAGAAGACACAATTTATACAAAGGCAGCAGGTCTAAAGATTATAGCAATGTGGGCTGGAGTTTGGAGAAGGTCATGAAGAACCTGTGTGAGGTGCTTTTGTAGAGAGGATGGGATGGGAAAGTGCAGGCCTCCAGAGGAAGGCAAAGAACTAAATCGATAGGATGGGTGACAGGAAACCATTGAGGGTTTTAGGAAGGAAGGGGGTTGGATTTGTTTCCTAGGACTGCGGGAATAAAGCCACAGACTGGGTGCCCTAATATCATGGAAACTGTCATGTAGTGCTGGAGGATGGAAGTCACGGCCTGCTGAGACTCTGGTGGAGCCCTTCCCTGCTTTTTCACAGCTTCTCCTGGGGGCTGTCAATCCTCAGCACTCATTGACTGGCAGCTACTTCACTCCAGTCTCTGCCTCCCTTCATGCGGCATTCTGCCTTTGATTTTCACATTATCCCACTATGAGGACATCAGTCATGTTTGCTAAGGGCCTCCTTGCTCCAGGATGACTTAATCTTAACTAATTATATCTGCAATGAGTGTTTCCAAATAAGGTCACAGTTTGAGATGAAGGGGTTAAGAATTCAGTGTATCTTTTGGGGGTACCCAGTGTAACACACAAGGCTGAATTGGTGAACTAGGATGTTGGTAAAGGAAGTCTGAATGGCAAATACTAATAATTGGAATAGGATAGGAAGGACTTCTTGTGAGGGGGTGGAGCTTGGGATGGTATCAGGACCTGAATGGATGGTTCAGCTTGACTCTGGGGATTTTTATGGAAGAAATGACTGCAAAAGAGGAAACTCAAAGAATGGTCAGAGGTAAAATGTAGGTTTTAAATCTATGTGATTAACAGAATAATGTTGTGCTGTACATTTAATACATTTTAATAAGCATTCCATTTGGAAGGAAAGAAATATTTTTTTGTATGGATAGGTGGGCAGTGAAATGTGGATGCAGAGGATGTAGAGGTTGAGGCCTAGAGCTTGGGTGATTCCAAGAAAGATGTGGCTTTGAGTCTTCCCCTGGATATGATAGTTGAGGCCAGTTAGGAGTCCTGGAGTTGTTGCCTGTGTCTCTGGCCTGGCTCTTGGGTGGCTTTTCTGGTTTTGATATCAAGGGTCAGCGTTATGCTCTTGTCTAGCTGTGCACGACTTCTTCCAACACCAGTGAGACTTCTATTCCAAAAAGATGCGAATATTCGGTGCTCTTGGTGACAGCGTGGTAGGATTTTCTGTGGGCATTTTCTCTGTGAGAATGAGATAAAAGTGCCATATGCAGATGGACTTTTCAGGATGGCTCAACATTCTTGTTTCCAAGCTATTCTTATTCCTGCCTCCAAACTTTTAGAATCCTCACTTGGGACTGGAAGCAAGATGCTTTTAGATCTCCCATAACTCAGCACAAATGCTTTCTTATAACAGATTGTCTGCAAACATCTTGAAATCATTTTATAACTTTCTGTGCTCCAAACTGATATGATATCAGGGTTCTCAGAGCTTTCTTCTTGCTTGATGCCCTTAAACATTTTTTGACTCTCTTGGTTAAATCTTGCTGAAATTGGGCTGGTGCTTCTAATTGACCTGTTGGATTATTCTATCGAGGCCTGGGTGGTCTCAGTTATACCTTATTAGGCCCATTAAGCCTCTGCCGGGGAGGGGAGCAGGGCTGGGCATTAAGAATCTTTCTGTCTGATTTTCATTGGGTGGATGCAATGAACTTGGTCATTGGTGCTAGAACTGTCTCCAGGCCTCTGGGAAACTCTTCAGCTCAGCCAGCTGGGAGCACAAAACAGTGAGGCAAGTTCATCTAAGAAGTTCATGTGCATGCTTCGGACTGTACCTATCAATGTGTACATGGACAGAGGAACACAGTGCGCAAAGGGGAAGTGCAGCTCTGCAGTGGTTGACCTCATAAAGCTCCGCATCCTATATTTGGAATCTGCTTTTACACCCTCCACTTTGACATAAACAGCCCAGAGGCTGATAAAAACATACCTCCTCCTCCTCCATGAGCACTTTCAGAGAGAAAGAGTGGGGCCAACACATAAATGTGATTTCTGGCAAAAAGATTGTTGCTTCATGGCATGGCAAAACTAAACATAATATGGCAGGAAGCACAGGGCAATGTTTAACTCACATAAATAACTGTGGCAGGAGGAAAATAACAAAGATTCCTGCGTTTGTTCAACACTTTAACTTAGCAGGTTTGTTAAGTCATGCCTTTGACTCAGTAAAATAGTGAACACTCAGAAAAAATGGAAATACATTTTATCAAATGAAATTGTGGATCAGAGATGCTAGATTTAAAAAAAAAATCTCCTTCATGCTTAACTATTTAGACCTCCTTTTGAAGTCACACCCTTTGAATCTTCTGAGATGAAGGTGTTCAAACTTTTAAAAGGTAGCCCACTTGGGTCACACAACCAAAACACTATGCATTTGGAGAGGAATGCCTTGTTTTTCTCACCACCATCAAACCACAGCAATATCTCCCCAGTGAAAAGTTCTGTTGCCTGTGGCAACTGGGTGGCAGCTGTCCAGGTTTTAATTGGGGTTTTTATTGATTATCATCATTATGGGAAGAATTGCTAATAATGACATGAAATAAGATTTAAACTCACAGCTACTGAGACAAGATGAATTACAGGATTTAAGCAAGTAGCATATTCAAAAAGAAAAGGAAGGAGTGGGACAAAGATAAAAGCAAATGTCCATGCCTTGTGTGCTTAAGAAGATGAACATATCTTGGAAAACCCAGCCTCCTTGCTGTGCCAAAGCCTGGGGTGTGGCCACATCAGTCCGACCGGGCAATGTAGTTAAGAGAGCTCTGGAGAGGACCCTAAGGACAGGGCTTGCCGCTGGCCCTTGAGGAGGCTCCCTTCCTGCACACCCTGCTGGGGGCGGCTGGTTGGGGATGGGGTGAGGGGGTGGTGAGGTGGGGATTGGGCCGTTTCCCAGAGGGCCAGCTCAACAGCTCAGCATCTGTCTACTCTGGCTATCTTTCTTCTCCTGTCTTAGATTGTGTTAATGTTACAGCCCAATAATTAAAGTGCAGAAAATTCTAACCAGGTGTTGATTAGCTTCCCAAGGCCAGAACATGGTACTCAATTGTACAAACACCACAAGACACACACCTGAGAAAGACACAGGCTCTTGCCCTCCAAGGACTTGCAGCTGCTCTTGGACATCCCATCACGTGTTCTCTGGCCCAGCTTGTTTCTTTCCTTCCAGAACACATTGGGACTTGTAGTTATTTATTTAGGACTAGATTATTTTCCTCCCCCACTAGGAAACAAGCCCTATGTGGCCCGGACTTATGCTAGTAGTTTCACTGTTGTATCTACAGTGCTCAACACAGACTTAAGACATTCAGTAAATAGCTGTTGAATGCAATGAATGAGCTCACAGTTCAGAGAACTGATACCCTCACTGTCCCCCTCCAGGAAATTCATTAGGAGCCCAAATGGCTCAAGCTTGTTTTGCAGTTTAATCCTCTGAGCACCTGGTAGGTATTTGGGTTCCCTTTATTAACTCTACTCCCCAATTCTGTCCCTGCACCTGGAGCCCTTTCTTGGCCTCTGGGGCTCCTGTGTGTTGGTGTGTGTTTCAAGGAGGCTGCATTGAATTGATCCAAGGGTCTTGGTTGAGAGAGGTAGTGCTGGGATGAAGTGAAAACAAAGTACGAGGGACCCGATGCTGTGGCTGCCACTCCACGTAGCTCTCACACCCACAAGCGAGGGTGCTCTTGCCTCCTCTGGCAGGAAGGTCCACTTACAGGGCTGGAGGTCGGCTGGGGCCGTCAGCAGGGACACTTCAGGTCCCACAATTTATGCCTCTAGACTTTCATGCTGAGGTCCAGGAGGAGAAGCCTCAAGGAGAAAGCACTGTGAAGATTCATGTTTGCAAGATCTATTATAAATTGTGCTGGTATAATGGTATAAATGTGCATATGCATGTATCCTTGTAATATGATGATTTTTAACTCTTTTGGGAAGATACCTAGAAGGGGAATAGCTGGGCCAAATTTCTATTTTTAGTTTTTGAGGAATCTCCACACTGATTTCCATAGTGGTTGTACTAGTTTACATTCCCACCAACTATGTAAAAGAGTTCACCCCACTACCAAACCTTGCATTTGATATTGTTAGATTTTTCTGATGATAGCCATTCTTTCTGAGGTAAGATGGTATCTCAGTATAGTTTTAATTTGCATTCCTCTGATGGCCAGAGATGAGCTACTTTGCTGCCATGAAGAAAGATAAACTTGAGGCACTCATAGGTAAATAGATGCAACTTGTGAGCATTTGTAAGTGAAATAAGTCAGATACACAAGCTCAAATACTACATGGTTTGTCTTATATGAGAAACAAAATTAAGAGCAAAACAGAAGAGAAGATAAATAGGAAATAAGGAGAAGTTCAAATACTTCCCGAAATATCAAATTCCATTGTTTTAAAAACATTTCAATACATATCCTAATTGGTTTCATTTATATGAGTTTAATGTAGTTCATTAAAGAGAGATTTGTGTTATTGTTTTGTAAGATTTTTTTTTTTTTTTTTTTGGTGTATGTCTTATTCTCTGAGTAAATACTAGGAAGATAATGATACAGTGATATGACTATTGTATTCTCTTATTATTTGATTATGAAATTTTGTTTTTTCATAAGGTAAGATTCATGTTTGATGTATTTTTGTGGCCAAGCTCAAGAATCAATGTGAGATGGGATTACAAAGGACATGGATACCAGTAGCCATGATTCACTGGGGATCATCACTGTGACAATCTCACACAGGTATAAAGAGTGGTACATTATTTATGGGCTTCGTTTTTCATTTGTTTCAACTAACTCATCACATTCTCCCTTGACTTTGCTAAAACCCTCTATAACTAGTAGTTGGCCAAACCTATACCACACCTATATGAACATTTCTGTCTAGGGCTGGCAGATTCTTTCAGGGGTCAGATAAGTATCTTGGGCTTTATGGAGCACACAGTCTCTGCAGCTTACTTCTGTTGTTCAAGTGTGGTAGTAGCCAATAGATAATACCTATGTGAACCGGCATGGCTATGTTTCAAGAAAACTTTATTTACAAAAAACAGATGGTGGGCCAGATTTGGCCTGTGGTCCTTACTTTACCAGTTCTTGATTAATTATAATTCTCTAGACTGTCAAAAATATTGTGTATTATACTCAAGTATCACTACTTCTCAAACTTAAAAATTAAACATTTTTGTAGAACCTTACTTCATCATGGGAATTGATCAGTGCATGCTCATGTTCAGTAAGATTTTTCATCTAATCGTTTAAAATCATAAAATATTTTCTAAATTTGTTGTAAGAGTCTTAGCAAAAGCTGAACAATGCTACAAGCTGGTTCACTGCAAGTTGGAGGGGCAATATAATAAGAGATAAGGAGTGCAAACTTGACAGCCCGGCTGCCTGGCTCTACTACTAACTAGCAGTGTGATCGTAGGCATGTGACTTAATGTCTCTGAGCTCTCACTTAATCTGAAAGCAGGACTGACGATAGTCCTACTTCATAGGGTTATTATGAAGATCAAATGAATGAGTTCACAGAAAACACTCTGCATTAGTGCTCAGATCATAGGAAGTGTCCAGTTAAAGTGGTTAAATAGCGAAATGCCATGAAACTCTAAATAAATGATAATTTCTAAAGAAAGAATGAGCCAGGTATGGTGGTGCATGCCTATAATCCCAGCACTCGGGAGGCCGAGGCAGGAGGATCGCTATGAGTTTGAGGCCAGCCTGGGCTACATAGTGAGTTCAAGGCCAGCCTGAACTGCATAGTGAGACCCTGTCTCAAAACAAACAAAGACAAAACACAACAAATCAAAACGATGGGTGTATGAGTTTCCAGGTTCATAGTGTCGGGGTATAATTTCAAGGGCTTTTAAGTGAAAATGTAACATAAATTGGTTTAGATTTGAGTAATTTCAAGACTAATGAATCTGACCAGTTACAAGCAGGTGCCACATAGATTTGGCAGCTTTTCACAGGGTATGTGCGCGCTGACATTTGGAGCATCATCAGATACCAGGAAGAGGATACGCAGGTACATAATACATTTTCAGATTTGTTTGAACTTTAGAAAAAAAGCTTCTTTAAAAGATGTTATCCAATAATATCCTCAAAATTAGCATCTAGTTGCGGTTAGATATTGTTTTCCTTTGTTTGACAAATATCATAAAAGTTGCAATACGTGACTCATTGTTCTACCCAGACCATGTAAGTAAGACTGTCCTTGCTGCTGGGGCATAGAAGCTGCTGGGGCATAGAAGCTGCTAGGGTGGCCAGATAATGCTTTGTTTGCTGTGCCATTTACAGATGTGCTTTAGTAGAACCCACAATGGCTTACAGTGACCTGTGTTTGACCCTACGGTCAGCATTTCCTCAGTGAGTCACTGTGTGACTGTGCTATTCATCTTTCCCTCACTGATTGGGGCTTGCACCACCAGTTAGTACTTAGGAGGCTCTTTGTCAATGGCTGGGGACACTTATGGTTCCAATACACTGTCTTGGGCAGGACTCACTGAATCAAGGCTGCTTTCTCGTTTTCCTGCGTAATGGTTTGACATCAGTAATTTGGGACAAATACAGTGAATGTCTGCCATGTGTGAAGTGCTAACTAAAGTCAATGAAAAATTTCCTTCTCTATCAACCAGAGCTGTATTTCTACTAAGTAAAAGCCTTGGAGGAAAATGCCCCTGGCTGGTATGTGATGGTGTGGCTAGAATCTGGGAAAGATAACTGGGTGAGGGTGACAAACAGGAGGAAAAGGTCAGCTTGCGGTGTGGAGAAAGGGGACGTGCCATCCTGAGCACTGGGCACAAAGGCTGCCCCTGTTGCCCAGCCAGGAGTGCACCCACCGAGGTTGGAGGGATCCATCGCCACAGCCCAGCACAGGTCAGCACCAGCTCCTGGGGGCTCTCTAGCTGCCACAGGATGGGCAGACACATGGCTTGGGGATTGGAGCAACCCCATGACTGCCAATGCAGGAAGCAGGCCATGGCTCTTGACATATCACCCAAGGATTCCTTGTTGCTTCCCCTTTTCCTTTGGAATTCAGGGGAAGGACCAGAGAAGGGTGCAAGTCTTAGGAACTCAGTGAGTACTGTAACCCCACGCTGCTGTGGTTTAGAGAAACACTGTCCACAATGACAGACTTAATGCATACTAGTAGAAGAAACATAACCCCTAAGAACAATGAGAGATCATTCTCATTGGTGTTGCATCTCACTGTGGTTTTCCTGGGTGTGTAGTGCTTCGAGACTTAGCCAGAGTTTTGCTATCTCATGAGTTAAGGGCTTCCACTCTTTCTCCTAGGAAGCCAGGCCTGGTGACACCCTCTGTATGGGCTTTAGACCCTTTCTCTCCTTACGGCTTTGTACAGTGGCCCTTCCACTGTAGTGAGCTACAGAATCACCTGGAGGACTATTGCAACACAGACTGCTGGGCCCGGTGCCAGGATTTGATTTAGTCATCTCAGCTGGGGTCCAAAAATTCACATTTCTACCACCTTTCTAGGTTATGATGCTGCTGGTCCAACAACTATATTTTCAGGATCACTGATGTTGCAGAAAGAAGGAAAAAATATCTTTATCCGTGTACCTATAAACACACACACAGCAGTCTGGGTACTGTGCTGTGTGAAGGTTCTCTAATCACACAAAAGAATTCCACTCTAAAGTCATTTTTTGAGATGTGCGTCTTCCATCCACTTCCACTGCTCTGTCTTCAATCATTACATAAAGGGGCTCTGTTTTCTTTAAAACATACTTAGGCAGATTTTAACATCTTTAACAAATTTCAATTAGTAAACTGAGAATTTTATTTGAAAAATCTCCGCATATCCCCACCCACAGACACACATGCTACCCATTTATATTTCAGCTGACAGCATGGTAGTTCTGGAACACAGCTTTTGCTGTGTCTTAGCATCTACACATATTTTTTTCTATCATTAGTGGACCAATTCACAAATAAGCAGAATAGTCTTCTGGAGTTGACAAGATTAATAACAAATGCTGGAGGAGCTGTGGGGAAAAAGGAACCCTTCTTCACTGTTGGTGGGAGTGTCGACTGGTACAGCCACTGTGGAAGTCAGTGTGGAGATTCCTCAGAAAACTAGGGTTGGAGGTCCCATTTGACCCAGCTATTCCCCTTCTGGGCATATTCCCAGAAGAATTAAAAACATCGTACCACAGCGATATATGTGCACCCATGTTTATAGCAGCACAATTTGTAATAGCCAGATCTTGGAAACAACCCAAATGCCCATCAACTGAGGAATGGATAAGAAAGATGTGGTATTTTTATACAATGGAGTACTATTCAGCCATAAAGAAGGATAAACTGGAGACTTTTATAGGTAAATGGATGCAACTCGAGAAAATACTCATAAGTGAAATAAACCAGACGCACATGTGTAAGCATCGTATTGTCTCTCTAGTATGAGAAACTGAAAGAGTAAATAAGATCCAAAATGTACAATAGACATGGTGAATCAAAAAGAAACTGGTCAAAAGGAAAGAGAGACTGGAATAGGGAAAAGAAAGAAGGGAGAGGGAAAAAAAATTGTATATATATATAAGATGGTTAAGATAGATACACTACCAATTTTACTTAGTTCATTGAAGAGTAAGGTTTGTGCCAATAATGTTTGGACAACTGAATGCTAATGTCTGGTATCCTGAATAACTAACTTAAAAATAATAATACGTAATGCATTAACCATTGTTACCCTCATATTATGGTGTTTTGAAATTTTGTTCTTTTTTTGATTTGTTTTTTTCTTCTCTTTAAAAAAAAAAAAAAAGATTACAACAGAATCTAACGTCACCTATAATCCTGTTCAGTTTTTGAGGTTCGAAGTGGTCATTCACCCTGAAAAATATAGCCTAAGGTAAGTGCTGGTGCTCATGGATTTGGGAGATGTAGGTCTCCCAGAAATGTCCAGCAACTTAAGTGAGGAATGAAAGGATTGAAGAGATGGTCCTGGAGACTGACACAAAACAAAACCTTTAAATGACTAGTAGGGCTGACTTCAATTAAGTATCTGTTTTATTTTCTTTCTGTTTATTTTTTACTCTAGAAATGGGGTAAAGTAATTTGGATTAATTAAAAGTTCAAGTTAAGCAAAGTTCTGGTATGACTGTAGACAAGGCTTGCAAAGGAAGGTGGGAGCAACTGAGGAAGAAAAATGCTGCTGACTGGTTAGCTGTAGCACAATTCAAGTTTATTCCATTTGTTCTTGCAACACAAAACTTAAACACAGTATTATTTAGCATTCGGATGTACATGAACTAGGATACTTATGAGAAACTCAATTGTGTCAAAAGTATGTTGTGGAAAAATGAACCCAAATATATCAAAAATGCACAAAGCACTAGTCTTCCTCCATTACTGCTTAGAAAGATATGATTGTTTCTCCATTTACAAAATAGAATCAGGACGATTCAATTTTTTAAAATTTTGCATGCAAAACACTGCAACTGCTTATTTATGTAGGAGGGCACTCTTACCAGCTTCTTCTATACACAATTGAGTATATGATACTGCATGGAAGAAAACAGCAGCTTAGTTGAAGTTTTAGGAAAAAAATCAATTAGGTACATATGGATGAAAAACCCAGTACTTGGGGAAAGAAATCAATGCGTAAAAGGCCTACTTGTTTGCAGCTTCCACACGATGCACCTACCGACGATGCACTTCTGTGCCCAGCTGGGTTTAGAAGGGTGAGCTGTGCATGGAAGAACTACGTGGGTCACTCAGGTGCTGTCTGACTCTACGCCTACAGAAACCAGCCGAAGCTGCAGGGGAATTCGTTAGCAACTACTGTAACAGGCAAACCACCTGTTTTTACTTGACATAGTGCCTAAGAAACGACTCAATGATTTAATACAAAACTACAGAACATGCAAGATTTTGTCTAAGATGTTAAATAGTACTTCAGTGGAGAACAAAACTTACTTAACCTTTTGCTAATGCATGTAGTACCAAAAAGCAGAAATGGTTTTAGCTTCCTTTACTCAAAATATAAACATTAAGTGTTGTGAATTTCTCTGCCAAGTGGCTCAGAAATAATTATAAATAACCCAGTTAAAAAAAAAAAAAAAAAAAAAAGAAATTGCAAACCATCTTGGCCAGTCTATTCTATTCTATTCTATGTGTATATGTAATTTTTCTCAAGCAACTGCTTCATAATTATGGGGTTTACAAAAATGGCTGAGAAAGAAGAGGGAAGGCAAGACAGCCTCTACTGCGTTACAAGGAACATCAGGATAAACTGTACAAAGAATCCCATGGTTTCGGTACCATGACTTCAAAAGCAGACCAAGTTTAGGAATGCTAGGACAATGCACTCTCTGCAACAGCCAACTACAACAGAACACTCTGAAAGCAAAGGTGAAAACTGTGTCAAGGGTACAACTCAAGCCTTTTAAATAGCATCATGCCAAGAGGTGGAAACAAAGATAAAAAAACACCCCGCTGCACTATGTTGACAGCTGTAGACTGATAGAGTGCCCTCCATTTCCAATCAGGATTCCAGCTCTGATAGGCTGTATTAAGACAGCAGAATTAGCCAAATATATCAAAGTATTTAAACCATTTTGTGATTGTGTTCTTGGACATAGGAAAATTACAGGGTTAGGCTAATTCAAAGTGAAAAAGCCACAGGATAAAAAAAGGGTTCATGGGGAAAACACACACACACACACACACACACACATACACACACTCCCACACCACCAACCAATCAGTAACTGATCGATAAAACCTACTAGCCAGGCTGACTGTTCTTGGTAATAGTTTAACCCTGCTGTATAATACTACATTGCCTTAAAAAAATCATTAGTCTTTATTATCCACAATCTGAATATAAGTACGCAACCTCTCTCCCCCTTTTGAAAATTTGAGGTACATTCAATTATTGCATGACTTGGCTAAGGAAAAACCCTAATACTTTTAGTAAGCTTAATATTCCAAATGCCAGATATCAAATTTAAGATTATATGCTTTAATTTTACTGCTCATGAAATAAACACTTCGAGATGTGCCCAAATTTTCTGCAGGTCATAAGAACATTTTAGGGCACTGTATTCTAAGAACACAGAATATATTTTTAAGTTATCACACGTTATGCAATGCATAATTTATAAGAGAAACAAAAATACGTTGTGCAGGTGGGATGGCATACGTCCAGCAGAAGCCTATCAATGACTAAGGGAAACCTGGGGTTGAACTTTTCCAATAGTCAATCTCACCCCACTGATAGCTTTGGTGCACTATGTAATCAGCATTAAGGTGGGTCAGAGAGAGGCATTCTAAGAATGTTCCTTGATTCTTTAAACGTTAAGTGAAATCAACTCAAACAGCAAACAAAGGAAGTCCGTAGGTACTAGGACAACTGTTCTCTCTCTACATGAACTAACACACTTATGGCTATAATTCTATTTTTAAATCCCCTTTACTACCAGCAGGAGTTTGAAAGTGTTTTAATGTTACATAAATGTCTGAATCTAAAGGAGAAAAAAACACAGATACTGGAATGATTTCTCCTTTAGACTTCTAAATTTTAAGGTTTCATAAATAAAACTAGTCAGTTTTATCTAAAGAGACATGAAATCCATGTGAAAGGGGAGAGAAAATCCAAGGTTCAGTCATCCAGCAATTTAGGAGTGTGCCCCTCCTCACCTTAACTGAGCTTTCACAGGAAGCTGAAGTCACGAGGGAAGATTTGGTCACCAACCACAGGCAGCGCCCATACCTAGCAGGAGACCCCCGGAGAGTGCATGCTTAAGGCAGAAGGCTGGAGCGAATTGCTTATCTCAGCACCCTAAGTTACACTGCAGCAGCCGCTACTGCTTGCAGTTAGGGCTGCCGATTAAGTGGAGTTGGCCTTTGTAGAATCAGACCTTCAATACAATCTAATTAATGGATTAGCTAGGGAGCTGAAAGGCCAAATGTTCCCAGTGCAGTGTGTCTTCGCTCTCTCTTGGGGCTACGCTGTGTACCTTATTAGAAATGGAAGAGGCTGGCTTGATCAGGAGTCCTGGTCAGAGCCTGGTCACGGTCTCCCCTCCTCCAAACATTGTTTTTTCTGGTAGTCTGATTTGTTATGAATTTCTCTCTCCCCTCACCCCTCTTAAAGTATTTAGCTGAAGAAGCTGGCAGATAGAGAGTGACAGACAGACAGGCAGCAGTGTGAGGCCACAGGAGAGTCATTCTTTCCGAGCTATCAGTCCATCGTCCATCACTGCAGGAGCGCTTTGATTGCCTGGTTGTCGGTGGCTTCAAGGGCGGTCAGTCCATCCGGACCTTTCACGGTCTTATCAGCACCCTGGGAACGAGAAGGGGCCTTCATCATTGAGTGAACCCACCACTGGGTAAGAGTCGCAAAGAGCAGACTGCGCTGCACAGGCCATGTTCACAACAAGCATTCGAACACTGCTCACTAACAGTCCATTCTATTACAGAACAAGCAACGAAAAAGTTCTCAAGGCTATGGATTAAAAATGCCATATTATCTTTCAGGCATCAGAAACTGTGACAAATGCAACTTGTCTTTAACATAGGCAATGATATCCTTTTATTTACACTATCAAGTACTTAAGCTTTAAAAGTATCATCTCTGTGCAGTATGAGACAAATACGTCACTTTTGCTGAAGAAAGTATTCTTGTGACAACATTATTTTTTTCTTTTCTTGCAACATTTCTGTAGAGTGCCACAGTATTAATACACATCATTAAGAACCAGTCATTCTGCTTGTGAAAACTTTGCAGTAAATGACTGGGACGTGGGCAGTAGGGAGACTCCTCTCCACACTGGGGAAATCGGCAGTGCAGACACTGGACTGCCCTGCCCTGAACCTGGAGAGTGTGGTCCTGGACACTTGGTCTGCAACGTAGCCCTGCAGCTCTGGAACTGCAGCTGTGCCTCTATTTCTCTGTGTTGCCTCATCTGCCGTCCTTTCCAGAACGAAGGCTCCAAGAAGTGGGGATCTTGTCCATATTACTCACCGCTGTAGCCCAGCACCTAGAAAAGTGCCTGGTGGGTGAGTCTGCTCCCACACCAGGTCTGCACATTTTAGCTCCCAGAGACAATACCCAACCATGTGTCTTTTCTGGCCCAGCCACAGCCAGTATACATTCACCACAAAACCTCAGTGCCTTGCCTTGGTGCTCTTGCCGAATCGCACTGTTTTCCTAAGGGGCCTATAGACTTGTCTAGACATGATGTAGGAGACTAACTTTAAGGGCTAACTGTGGTCACACTTCGCAGTCTCTTCTGTTAACCTTTCTACGCACTCACCCTTCAGAACTTCTCAGCAGTCCCTGAACATGCCATGCCTTTATACACATGGGCTCCGTATGAAATGCCTCACCCCTTTTCTTCTGAAAATCTACCCATTCATTCATTGAACAAATACTTTACTCAATGTTTTGATGTGTACATGTTGTGTAAAGGGCTGGAGATCAAGGAACATCAGGGCAGAGACCCTGCCAGTCCAGCTGGTGTGGAGACAGACAGGTTGATACAGCACAGTGGGCACGTACAGAACAGCGACTGCTACGTCAGAAGAGGATGTGGCACGAGGATGGAGTCTTCTTGGAGGATGTAGGGCTTGGGCTGAGTCTTGGTGAGTTGACTGGGTATACCAGGAAGGGGCGGGGTGACACGCATTTGAGGAAGTGCTAAAAGTCAACGTGGCCAGCCCCAGCAACATAGGTTAAGTGATAATAATTGGGATCATTGTACTGAAACAAATGAATCCTTATTCATTTTGAGGACCATGGTTTATTATAACCAGCACTGAAAACCACAATTCAGCATTAATAACAAGTTTTATACTGTGATGAATGTGTTGCTTTTTAGCCATCAGTTTATTTCCCTTCCTTTGATAACAGCACCCTAATTTCATTTTGGGGAATCATTTGTTCCTTGATGCACTGTGAGTCCTAGGACTATAAATCAAGGGGCCATGTACTTTCCTTGCCAAGTGTCAAAGACTAAATATTTAACTCAAGCAGAACACTCTTTCCTAGATTTTGAAACTTGGAGAGACCAAGAGAGAGAGAATACAAGATGCCCGAGGTCGGTGATCACTGTGGCATCATCACGATGAAGGAGCTCTGGAGAGCCCGGCTCTGATCTCTTCCTAGCCTGGTCCTCCAGCGTTCTCAGTGAGTCTACTGCTAGCCCGGTATCTCCTCAAATATTCCTTTTCTACTTGCTGGAATCAATGCCTGCTATTTGCACCCAAAAATATTTAGCTAATAAAATATTTCTAAAATTTAAAATCACTTTTTTCTCTAAGTATAATATTTGCTTATCACAGAAAACTCAGAATACACAGAAAAATGTAACTCATAAATCTGTAAGCCAAATATAACTAACGTTACCATTTATTTATTTATTTATTTATTTATTTATTTATTTATTTATTTATTGGTGGGTACCAGGAGTTGACCTCAGGACTTTGCATGCCAGCAGGCGCCCGTGCCACTGAGTGATATCACCGGTCCTTTTTTCGTATGTGGGTACCGGGAGTCGAACTCAGGACCTCGCGCTTGCCAGGCAGGCACTTATGCCACTGAGCTATCTCACCGGCCCAATGTTACCATTTTAAATGAAATTAAGGAAACAATTCCATTTACAATGGCATCAAAAGTGGTAAAGTACTTAATAAATTTAATGAAGTCACGTCAGTTTTCCCAAGAGATCATGATCCAGTTTTATCAACACAGATAATATTAGAAATAAGCTTTTTGATATTCAAAGCAGTTAGTCGAGAAAGTGTAACTGGCCCCATTCCTTCCTCAAGAAAACCATTTTTAATCATTCATCTTTAGTTTTAGTGATTATCTCCATAGTTATTTCCATAGTCATGCTACTATTTGAGCTATTAGTTTTAGATTTTATCTCTGACTTCCTGCTACATACAACAGGCTTTATAGCTCACCACACCTTCCCCAGACTCTTACTTTTCTTACATACCATTTTGCTTCTTTACGAATATTACCGTTACCCTTAATTTGCCAGATTTTCTAATTTTGAAGATTAACTTTTCTAGTCTCGTCTGTAAAACTGTACTTTGTTGATTCTTAAAGTCAACATAAACAAGCAATGTTTAAATTAGTTCTAGGTGAACACTGCTGTCTGTGCCACCTCACAGACGACTATCACTAGTTTTCTCTCTGTTGCTCCAGCAGGGCACCCCTGCGCAGCCCTCACTAATGACAGAATCTGGGTAGCAGCATGAACTTTCCTGAATCTTGTTCATTCATTTACAAATAACAAATTTTTGAACTTATTCATTACTGTGAGGGTAAACTGCTACAACAGATAGCTTAGGACACAATGGACTAGACTAGGTTTATTTCTTGCTCATCGGTGTGGTGCTAACTACACAAAAGGTGTTAAGGTAGCTCTGTCCCATTAGGGCATTTAAGGAACCAGGTTTTGTCTATTCTGTTGCCCATGAGTGCCTTCCATGTCCCTATGGAGGAAGGTGGCTCTGTACCTGCTCTATACCTGCATCCAGTCTGCCAGAGAAGGAAGTCTATAGTAATTGGGCTCCTATTTTAGATGATGACTCACAAGTGACACACATACACCAGTAGCCCAGATTTAAGATCAATAGCCATGGGCCAGTGATATAGCTCAGTGGCATAAGCGCCTGCCTGGCAAGCGTGAGGTCCTGAGTTCGACTCCTGGTACCCGCATATTAAAAAAAAAAAAAAAGATCAACAGCCACATTTACTGCAAAGGAAGCTGATACAAAGACTAGCTAGGTGGCCATACGTGTAACTAAAACCTGGAGTTCTCTTCCTAAAAAAAAGCCCGTGGCATTTTGCAACCTGATCTCTATTGTTCTGCGAATACATCGCGTGAGTTAGTAATGTCTTCTAAATGCCAAGTTCAATCAGAATCTGGTATCTGGACAGTGATGACAGCCATTCCTAACCCACTGTGGCCCTCCCCTGCAAGACACTGTCTCCATGTTCTGTTTGTCTAGCCTGCCTCTCCTTCCTCCTGAATCAACTCCCTCTGCGCTCCCTACCCGCTTTCCTTCCTCTCTGGGTATCTGGTAACTGCTATTCTCCAAGGTTCTGCTATTTGGAAATTTTCACAACGTGCTCAAGGAGCTTTTCATTAGTATTTCCAGCTGTATCCAACATTCATCTCCATCATGACTATCTATCTTGAAATTTACAGCCACATATGGGTACGTACGTATGTATTTGAGATTTATCTACTTTAACTTCCACAAATACCTCAAATTCAACCTCTCCTAACATGAATTAATACTCTTTTCCTACAAATTGCTCCTCTTTTAGTAGTCTCCATCAAGAGGAAGAATACTCCCACCTTCCAGGAAATGTGGACATGTGATACAGATCTGCTCACTTTCCACATTGTCAGTCTCCAAGTTTTCAGACCGTATTCCTCTTAACATTCCACATCTGTTCTTACTTCCTGATTGCTACCATTACTTTCATAGCTTGGAATCTCCACGTAAACAATCTGATGCAACAGTTTCCTGTCGTTGCTTCCTACACCATGCCATTTAGACTGCACGCCTGTGTTCGGGTGGCATACCGCTCACCTTCCCAAAAGCCTTCCCTGGCAACCTTCACAGGGAGAAAGAAGCTGACACACGTGGAAGGCAGGATCTGCTCACTACCTACCTCTTAGTTGTGTTTCTTGTAAAAAATCCTTTCCACCCTACACTGCAGCTTCTGAACCTACTGTACTTCTCTGTTTCTTGCCCCTGACTTCTCATTGTTGCTTCTGCTTGGAATGGTACCCCAATTCCCTTTCACTCTTAAGATACTCACCAAGCTTCTCAGCCAAGTGTCAACTGCTCTATGAAGTTACATCTGTTGCATCTCAAATTGTCATGACCCCCATGTTTGTAACACACTGTCCCCTTGACTCCAAGACCACAGTTGATCTCGCCTTTCTTCAGGGCCTCATGAAAGATATTACAAGTAATTCCTGTCCCAGCAACTACAGTGATTCAAGGCACTTGCTCTTTATCTATCTGTCTCCCTTTCTTAGACTAAACGTGGTGATAATAGAAACCAAGCTTATTGGTGTTTATGTTTCTAAGGCCTTGCAAAGGGCCAGAAATAGACAACCAACAGACATTTATTAAAGTCCCTTTAGACAGGGACTAAACACACATAGGGACTAAACATACATAACAAATAATTACACTATTATTCACTAAAGACATAAGACTATGAGTAGATCAACAAAGCATGCCCATTGTGAACAGAGTGCTCATTAGCATACTATATAAAATATGCATTTATTTTAAGGTAATTCCAACAATGAAGTGCCTTCACTTCTTACGTCTTATCAGAATAGAAGTAAGTGCATTTGTCTGTATTTAAAATGCAACTGAGATGGTAAATTTTTCTGGAGGAAGAAAAGTTGCTAGAGTTAAGTTAAAGTAACCCAAATAGATCACCTGGTTCTTATTCTAGGGAGTAAAGCATTACAAGTAATTTATTGCTCTGCAAAAGTTACATTTCAAGATACTCAAATATTACTTGATAGTATATAGCAGAATATAGGGAATGTTTAAGAATTTTCAAGTCATGCTATCTTCTCATGAATACTTTACAATCTAGCTGGAAAGATAAGATACAGAGCCAAGAAACAAGAACATACCCTTACCTGCTTGTTACCTTTATCTACTTACCTCAGACAGCCTAACTCCACCTTATACCATCAGTTCTTAACATGCACAAATGAGCCAAAGAAACTGTATTAGTAACATTTTAAGAATGGAACGAACTTGTACGATAATTTGACGTTATTGCCATGAAAGGCTTTTGTGGTGAAGAGGCTAATTACAACTGTACTGATCAACTGTCAGTATATGAAGCAGCTTTGTTTCAATGCAAAATTCATAAGTTCAGTAAAAAAACCCCAGCACTTTGGTATGACATATGCTTGGATCCATCTACACACACACACAGAGACACAGTCTTAGTGGACCTTTCTGTAGAAGGCTGTTTTACAGTCTTAGAATATGACCGATTCAGAAAAATTTATTTAGCAACCATTGTTTGGAACAAGTCAATTCACTTGTGGAGAGAAAGCCATTTAGCACCAAACACAAAGCAACTATCTGAAAAGATTAAGACTGCAACTGAGATTGAAGCCAATTCATGGAACTTATGTGAGAAGTTTCTAGTTTAATATTTTATGACATAACTTAATCAGGTCAGGATTCCAGCAACTTCATGTTGACTTGAACTAGAAGTGAATCTAAAATTTTTAAAAAGAGTACCAACTCTTCATTACTCCACAGAAGCTTGCTGGGGTTCTGAGGCAGATGTTCATAATTCAAACATGGATTTTCTCAGTCCACAAAATCAGAAACAGAAACCAGCAGAGAAGACCTATGCAGATTGTGGCACTAAAAACAGTAACATCCAACAAGAGCCTGGCATGACTAGAGCAGGAAAGAGATGGCAATAGAATTACAGCCAAAGCTTAGTGATGACCACCACAGTGGAAGAGACTCCAGGGGTCTGTGCTGAGGGTGAGACTTCCAGGAAAGGTTTAACCATGCCTTGTTTATTCTGCTTCAGACAAGTATATATAACACGCTTAAGAGACTGTCTATCCACAACAGTTTACATGTTTTTGTTCTTACCAAGGTGATTTTCTATCCCCCTCCACAGACTTCTTACTACCTGAAATCACGTTTATTTAGGTACAGTACTTGCCTATTCCATCCTCTCTAGAAAAACATGGTCTCCAAGGGCAAAGGACTTATTTCTCTTGCTCATCCATACAGTCCCACTTTTAAATAGTGCATTTCCTTTTATTTGATATTAGATGTCTCATAATCACTTCAAAAAATGTAAAAGAACAATTCTTTCTTCTTTTCCTTTAAGCACCCATTTGAATCTTAATTGTCACGTTCTCTGTGAAGCACTTCCTGCTTGTGAACGTCCACACTGAGGTGGACCCTGCAGCTGGGCACAATCAATGCCCAACATGACCCCTTCCTCTGGAATTCCCTCTACCTCAGAGGATGAAGAGACAGGTCCCAGACTTCCTTAAAGCCAGAGGTGGCCGCCCAACAAAACCGTGGCTACCTCTGAAGGGTTTTCCTCTTTTAAGGAAGCCCAAGGAGAAAATCCTTAGCTCTTTCCCTTCTCCCCTTCCCAAACACGGGACCAGTGCCTGAGGTTCACAGGTTGTCTTGTGGATGCAGGGGAAGCGAAGGTGGTATAATGATGTGCACAGTGCAGCTGTCGCTCAGCCTTGGACAGCACACTTTCAGACTCTTCCTGCTTAGATCACTGCAATGAGGGTTTCTGCTACTCACAGCTGAGCTTGAATTCTCTGATAGCTTTAACATGGTTTGTAATTATCTGTTAACAACCATGCGTTGTTTATTCTACATAAGAGAAGCTATGTAATACCCTTAAGAAATTTTCTATCCAAAATAGTTAAAATGTTTTTATTTATTCTTACAAAGTTGTTTTTATCCCCCCCTCCCCACCAGTATTGTTAATACCTCAGTTTATACTTGTCTTCCCCAAGTTAGGCCAAGCTCCATAACAGCAGGGTCCTTATTATACTCATCTCTGTAACCTCTATTTTGTTTTTTTTGTTTTTGAGACAAGGTCTTGCTATTGTGGTTCAGGATGGCCTTGAACTTATGTAGTCGAGGCTGGCCTTGAAATGGCAAATCTCCTGCTTCAGCCTTCCAAGAGCTGGTATTACAGGCGTGTGCCACCACACCCAGCTCATCTCTAAATTTAACACCTATAATAATGCATGGCTTTCATCAACACTCATCAAATATTTGTTAAATGAGTGAACAAAAATTCACATCTGGGTTACAGTATGTTTATTTAGTAGCATAAGTCTACCCTTATTGAACACATGTATCCAAATAAAAACGAAAAGGTGTTTTTTTTTTTGGTCTTTTTGAGACAGGGTTTCACTGTGCAGTTCAGGCTGACCTTGAACTCACTTTGTAGCACAGGCTGGGCCCCAACTCATGCTAATCCTCTTGCCTCAGCCTCCTGAGTGCTGGGATTACAGGCACCACCATATCCAGCCTAAAGGTGCCTTTTCTTGCCATTCTAACTATTTAAGTTTATCATGATAGTAGACACAATATTACAAAAATATTTTGAATCAATTTGTCATTGTGTTGTGTTCATAAAGAACTCCACTGCACAGTTAAGGGGTCTCTTCATAATTTCATGATGCATGCAGTTCCATGTCCAGAATCTGGGAACTTCTAAATGTCTGTAAATATACTTCAATATTACACCATTACCATGGAACTTACAGATACCATTCAGTTTGGGAGACTACTAAAAATGGATTTGATATTTAGTGACACTGAAAAAACTGTTCAAATATCTTACACATGTTGCAAAATTTTATTTACTGGTACAGAATTTCATAGCACATTTAATTTTAGATGTAATTTACACACTGATAGATAAGACAGGAAAGTTTGATACCCCATAGCATTTAATACAAAACACAGTGAATGCTACATCCCTGTACTGGTTTTGACTGTGAACATGATACTATAGGCCAGTGGTGGCGAACCTACAGCACATGTGCCATAGCGGGCTGTTTGTATTATTGAAAACTCTAAAAGGTTGACCATCACTGCTATAGGCATATAATATTTTTTTCTAACAGCAGCCCCATGAAGTAGGCACTTTTAACTGTATTTTAGGGAAAGAGCTTAAATTCAGAGATTAAGGAACTTGCTCTCAATCAGTAAATTGCAGAAACCTGACTGTAAATCCTGTGTTCCATGATACTGTTATTTCAAAACACCTACGGCTTCTGTCGCAAAATGTTAGGACAAGACCCTGATTTTAGAATTTACTAACTTTAGATACCTGCAATTTATCTGTACTTCTTATAGGAACTTTGTAAGATGGTATGGACAGTACATGACTTATCATCTCATTTGCTGAGCATTTTGAAGCTGTAAAACATTTTTCAAAGGCACTCAATTAACAAGTCCATTCAACAAATATTTACTGCGTTCCTTCTATTAAGTGCCAGACGTAGTTTTCCTAAGTACAATTCCACTGGATCGCATCCACACTCATGCACTTATGATGCAGTTTATGGCTGCGTCTGTGGCAGGGGTATGAGTAGGTGTGACAAATCACATGGTGCGAAAAGCCTCAGTGAGGTACTATTTGGCTTTTCACAGAAAGTGCTTGCTGACCTCTGCCCTCAGGCATTAAGGGAAAAGAGATGCCTCAAGGTTTTACAGTTTAGCTGGGGCAGAGGAAAGGATTGCATGTGCAAATCTATCACTGTGGCTAGCACAATATCAAAAATAGAGGGGTGGAGCAGCCACTCTCTTTTTTGATCCTCAGAATAATGATTACTATTAAGCCCCGAGCTCAGAGGACAGCGGTCCACTGGTTATTAAGTTACAGAACGAGGTCTACATCTCTTCACCCCAGCATGTTCCACCTGCACTGCTCTGCCTTAACACTACATGCCCAATGCAGTGAGAATGACACACACTAACTACAATGTCACCTATGGGGCTCACTGTACCTCGTGAGCTAAGCACTGTCATCATCTCCTCTCTTACTTTTAAAAAATCCAATTCTACCAACTTGAATTAAGATCCCTAAGCTACACACCTAGCACTAATTTTTTAAAAATTCATTTTAAGATTTGAGACAGGATCTTGCTAAGTTACTAAGTTGCCCAGGCTGGACTCAAACTTATAATCCTCCTGCCTCAGCCTCCCAGAGTGCTGGGATTATAGGTTATGTATCACCACACACGGGTTCAATTAACTTTTAAGAGGCAAGTACTTCCAAAGTTTTCTAAGTAAGCACCCCAACTTACTAACAAATGAATCCTACATGTACGAGCAATGAGATACATTTTACATTTTAAAAAATTTTTTATTTGGAAACTGACTATAGTTCATTTTGAGTAGCAGATATAATGGCTGTGGTTTTGTCCTTATGTTATTCTTTGTGAGAATACAATTTTAACATCTCTACTGCAATCATATTTTAGCAAGAAATGATCATCCTGAGGTTTGAGAGGAAAATCCATCATGAAAATAAAAGGATGGGATAAAGTATAAATGAGTCTTCGAATTACTCCTTTCTATGGACACCCAATATTGAGCTGTTACATTACTTATGAGGTGGAACAGCCTAAGTTTTAGATGAAAGTTTGTCTCTACTAGATCGATGCAATGTTATTTTCATAAAGCCTACGTTTTCAGGGAGCTGTCACTTCTGCAGCAAGTTGACCCTTTTCTGAGGACACCAATCCCGACTGACTGCAGTACTTACTGAGAACACACACTCTGCTGGGCACTGCAACAAATGGCGTATGTAAGTACGCGCCAACGTACTTAGGGTACAGACACAGGCTCTGCAGCTGAACTGACCAGGTCTGGATTCCAACCCCATTCTGCTATGGTTTGAATGTGTCTCCCAAGGCTTGCGTGCTGGAAACTCAGTCTCCACTAAACAGTGTTAGGAGGTGGAGCCTAACCAGGGTGATTAGGTCATAAGGGCTCTGCCCTCTTGAACAAAGGCTTACTGGAGAGTGAGTTACTGAGAAAATGGACTTGTTAACAAAACCAAGTCATGTCTCCTCTTCCCCTTCCACCTTCCCCACCATGCATGATGCAGCCAGAAAGGCTATGGCTGGGTCCTGACACCCTGCTTTTGGGTTTTCTAGCGTCCAAAACCAGGTGTCTTGAATCACCTAGTCTGTGGCATTCTGTTATAGTGACAGAAAATGAACTGAAAGACTTTATTATCAGCTGTGTCACCTTGGGCAGGTTTCCTAAACACAAAGTGCCACAGTTTCTCCAGGGATAAACAGAGCTACTATGATGATTAGGGGAGTTAATTTACAGAAAGCATTTTTAAAAACAGTACAATGGTACTTTGACACTCCTCAATGATTGGTTCTGGGAGGTGCAGCAAATACCAAAATTGGTACCAAATAAACTGCTTTGGCTGGAAAGGGTGGCAAGTCACAAGGTAATCAACACTACAGACAAGTTCCAGCTTTCACGTCAAGCACCAAACACATGACCAGTACCTGCACAAAATGCATCCAATACCAAGCTCATTGAGCTTTGGAGCAGTCGCACAACCAAGACAGGACTGTACTTGTACACTGGAAATGCCACAAAACTGTGAGCTATTTTAACCTCCTGTCAACTACGTGTGTGAGACAAGTACTGGCCCCACGTTAAGAAAGAAAACCTAGGCTGAGATGTTAAGGAACCTGCTGCAAGCTGCAGAGCTATTAGAAGCAGAACTAGGAGCTAAACTTGACACCACAACACACAGTACGTCACTCACAGAAACTATCTAAAATAATGGCATGCTCCAATCTAAAAGAGCTAAGTGTGTAAAAAGAATGAGCTTACAACAGGCATAGTTGTGTCCCATATTTGTGAAAACTATCAAAGTAGTATAACAATTGGTTCTTCAGTTATTACAGAACAAATTTTGTACCTATATCATTCTGGTAGGTCCTTTACAACGTAGTTTCTTCTTAAAAATAAGACAATTCAGAAAGGCACTGGTGAATTCTCTAAGGGTCACTAGCCCTAAATTTTATTTGAAATCAAACTTGCCTATGTTATACAGAACAGAACTTTGGGAGTTCTCAAAAATCATAAAATGTGTGCTTGAGACTACTTAGATTTCACTGGAGGTAAGCAGGGAGTGAGTAATTTGAGTATCTGTAAGCACACCTATGTGCGTATTCTGGAAAAGACCGACTTCCAGCCTTTACATCTCAGACATCTGTCATTTCAAACAGCAGAACCTGTACAATGCTTGGGGACACAACAATGCTGGTACTTAAGAGAGACGGTCAAGTTTTATTATTAAGTGCTTGCTTGATTAAAAAACAAAATATGTTCATTCAACATCAATATTAACAGATAAGATGGTTTTCTTTTTTTCTTAGCAGATGGATTTCTCTTTTTTACGTAGCTCAACAAATGAGGAACAGTTAAGTTGCAAGTGGTCCGAAACAGCTGTGAATCCCTAACAGCTGTGACTCCCAGCTGTGATTATTAACTGCATTAATAATCACTGTCATACATTTTTTTCTTGTTGTAAGGTTAGACTAGACTTCCTAAGGAGATAAATCTGACAAAATATGAGGCACAGAAAGAAAGGAAAACAAAAAAGCAAAGTTTCTCCTGGATTTCTTCCTTTCAGACATAGCTTAGTACTCTAAAAGTCAGTAGTAGCAAAATGATGGTTTATAATAACAAATTAAGCGTGCTGTCAGTTTATTTTTGTAACATAAGAATAAAACAGTAATTATGTTTAAAACTTTCATTGAAATTTCAATTCATGTATTTTGATTCCCTCTTGCTGGGATAGTATTAAAAAAAAAAAAAAATCCCTAACCCCATAGAAGGGCTGAAAGGTCACTTTTAACAGTGGTACACACTGTGTAAGGAATGGAATGTGAACACACACAAGGGTGAATTACTGAAAGCCTATCTGTCTAAATTCTAAGTTACAGCAAATGTAGCATTTTTAAGTGATTACAGTAGAAGTATATATTTAGGGTATTTCCCCACAATATCCTATAGTAGATTATTCAGAACTATTTCATAGAGAATTGTCTTCTCTAACCACAAAAGTAGATGAAGATGTTAAATTATATGTAACTTCAAGACAATGAAATTTGGAAGTAGGAAAACCCATCAGCTGATAATACTGTTTGAAAATACCACTTCATGATTAACCCTCTTCTAAATGACGTGCTCAAGCATTATTGCTAGTATTCAGGTACATATTCGAGATTTTGATCAGAGAGAGAGCAGTTTAATATGAACCACGAAAATCTCAGATCATTGTCCTATAAGCTCTTGTTTGGCTATGTTAATAAAACTTTCTAACAACTAAGTGCTAGCATAGTCTAATAAAAACATCCAGAATGATACACACAACTTGTACCACTGAGGAAGAATTATCCACCTCTGAGGGGCTAGGGTTTTAAAGTGATGTACACCACAAATTCTAAACTATGAGCTACAGCAGGGGTGGCTGGCAAACTATGGCCCAGATCCTTCTGTGTGTGAATGAAGCTTTACTGAAACGAAGCCATGCCCATGCACTGGTGTACTATCAGTGGTGAAGTTATCAGAGCGACCACGGTCTGCAAAGCATAGATGATCCTTTAAGAAAAATGTAGCCGCTTCTGGACTACAGGGTATTTTTGTACTACCTTTGCTTAGTTCTAAAATGTCCCCCAAAAGTGTCAGAAGGGGTGGGTCATTGGGGGCACGACTTGAAAGAGTATATTCCAGTCCCAGGCTCCTCCCTTTCCTCTCTGCTTCCTAGCTGCCAGGTGGTGAGCAAACTTCCTCTGCCAAACCCTTCTACCATGCCCCTTCTGCCCTGGAGTTGGCAAACCATGGTCTGAATCCTCTAAAAACCAAAATGAAGCCAAAATAAACCTCTCCCTTCTTCAAATTGTGGGTGTTATATATTTTGCCCCAGCAATGGGAAAGTGACTAAAACATTTTATACCAAAAAATTCCTGATTAAGATTTTTGGGACAAAAAAAGAACCTTTATTCAACTGAGGTAATTACAATTCTAAGTGACACATGATTACATGATGACTGTTCTTGCTTTGATAAAAATGGGGTGAAGTGTGCTGGGCCTGGCCTTTACAAGGAGCACTGCACTGCTTGCTGCCATTTCTCTGCCGTGGACACCTCTTACACATGCACTCCTCTGCCATTGTTCAATTTCCCACAATGCTTCTTGAGCTTACCTTTGTACCTGTTTCACCTCTGTCCTTCCCCTTGTCTCCTCTTACCAGCTTTGGTAATATTTCTCACATATTCTGGATAGGGTGAAAGCACCGGGGGCTTTGATCACCTCCCTCTACCTTATTATTTACCAGTTCTTTGGTTTTAGCTTTAATCACATACTGCGTTCTTATTTATGATTCATTCTTGCATCTTCCTTCCTCCTGAAGCACATACAACTTATCACTCCATCCATTGTTCAGTGCTACTGGGTATCACTTGGCTTTGAGCAGCCTAGGATCTGCTTCTGCCACATTTGGAAATGTTTTCTTCTATGACCCTACCCTGCCTGCTTTCTGTCTTTTAAGGATTCATTATAGTTTCTTGTCTAATGAAATCCTTTTCATGGTTCAAAGCAGATACTATTTCATTCACTGAAAAAATTTCCTCTGTCACTGGGGGCAAAAAAAAGGGGATAGCATGACATGTGCTCAGGTTTCAACCTTCAAGTAGAAGCCCCACATCTGTTGTCTACATTTTTCTAATTTATCAGTTCAACAATTAATCAGGCTGCACACTCTTTTCTCCAGCACATATTGACAGGTTCCATTTCTCATAACTGCACTGGCTAATTCTGAAAGCCAATCTCAAGTAGGAGGAAGAACATAGGTGTTAAATCATACATCTTGTAACAAATTTTGATTCTCCTGTATTCTATTTGACTTTCAGGCAGTTAGGTGTCCCTGAGACAAATGGTTTCCTTATCCATAAAAATGGAGATAATAATACTTACGTATTTGACTTCACAGTAAATTATAAGTGATGTATCACAGATAGTTTGATTCCAAATAGTCTAGTAATTTTTTTGTGATCCTCCATCTTAGTTACTTTTCTTGTTGCTGAGACAAAATACCTGACACCCAAAGTTAAAGGAGGAAAGGTTTATTTGGCTCACAGTTTGTAGAAGTTTCAGTCCATAGTTGGCTGGCTCCAAGGTAGGGTGGCTTGGCAGAGGGGCATCATAGAGGAGAAATAGTCCAGGGCAAGCAGGCAGGTGAGAGGACATTAGCCCTCTTTCTGTCCCTTATATCTTATGCAGGCTACCCACCCTAGGGCGGATATAGCACTCACACCCTAGCCAAAGCTAAGAACCAAAGCCATCAAACCAATCAATGGACTGATTTAGTAATCATACACCATGGATCCCAGCACCATACACTCCAGATCCAGCCACCTCTGAAAAGTGCCCCCATGACTGCATAAGGCTTTGGAGGGACATCTAGACAAAAGCCATAACTACTCCATTAGCTGTGATCATACTGCATTTCCAAATTACAATTTATTATTCCCTCACTTCCTATGCTAATTATATATTCTAAATGTCAATGATTTTGGAATCCATAGGATTCTATTTTTCTTTTTCTTTTTGTGGATACCGGGGGTCAAACTCAGGACCTCACACGCCAGCAGGTGCCCGTGCCACTGAGCGATATCACCAGCCCTTTTTTCGTATGTGGGTACCGAGAGTTGAACTCAGGACCTCGTGCTTGCCAGGCAGGCGCTTATGCCGCTGAGCTGTCTCACCAGCCCTAGGATTCTATTTTTATAAAAGGCAGAACTAGACTTAATACAAATACTGATTATAACCTTTACAAAGAGCACCTAATAGTCCTGTTTTAGCAATAAATGATTTTTAAAAGAGCACAATAGATTTCCAAAAAGATTAAAGAAGCTCATTTGATAAGATCAAAGTAATTAATTGTGAAACCAGAATTAAAATTTTTTTTTTACTGCTTTCAAAAGTTAAAAAAAATATCCTTTATATAAAACAACAGCTCTACTTGGCCACAACTGATCTGCTATCAACAGAATCTTCCGTGAATGTCATTTATTTGGCTACAAAAACAAGGCTCAGACACAAATAAAAGAACAGGTATGAGTACGAGTAAAAGAGAAAATTCCTTAGAAGTTAAACAACTCAATAATTTAATTAGGGCCTAATGTACATGCAAGTCAAGCTGGGCTTTCAGGAGTGCTTTAATGTGGGAGATTCTGTAACAATGGAAAATACAACCACAAGGCCTTAATGAGCTGAAGCACCATGTTTTGAGAATAAGGAATATTAAGAACAATGGTTCCACCCTTTTAGCATAACAGTAATATGCTGTTTTGCTTTCCTAAGAGGAAAAAGCCATCAGAAAGAAAACAACTGATGTATAGCTCCAGATACTGCTTAAAGGAAGGAGCATACTTTGAGGCAGTTCATTTAGTAAATAATCAGAAGCTAACAGGATCCTACAGAGGTTTTTATTTTCAGAGAACAAAGCCTTTGGTGAGTAGAAAAGGTAAGGAAAAGAGGGGAAAGAAGGATTCATTCATTTCTTTTACTACACACTTTGTTAACAGATAGGCTGAGGACATGGGAATTAAATCAGAATGAGAGCTCAGAGTCAAAAAACCAGAGCTTGGTCATGTGGTCTAAGCCCACGGTCAAGCTGTGCCTCAACCCTTCAGTTCTCTGAGTCAATACTATCTCTCCACTGTTTAATTCTTGGTTTCTGTGCTTGCAATAGAGTCCTAACTCATGCAATACTAGAATTATATAGACCTTCTACGAAGCAAAAATCAGTATTTGTTGCCTGTGGCAACAATATTTTGATATAATACGCAAACATATTTCCCTGGGGATGAAATTATCTAGTAGTTTTCAAGCGTGCTTAGCAATCTAAGGGAGGGACACACAGAGTTCCTGGAAGTCCCTGTGAGTACACTGTTATCACAGGTGCTGCACCCTCTACAGTGTTGGAGGATAGTATTGCCATTTAGTTTTGCTTTTGGAGACCTGCATCAGTATGGTATGTGGTACCTGAAAACTGCTGCAGATTTATACCCAAAAGGCAAAAAACAACAACAAATACAGATTTAAAACATCTAGTGTTTAATCTGAAGATAAGAGTAGAAAAACCCCTAGTTTTAGAGGACTGTCTTTAGAGCTGTTATCTTTGAAGAGCTGTGAATAAAGGGCTAAGAGATATGTGCTACTTCTTTTCCAACTTCATACCTTGCTCAACCTATGAAGCACAAAATTCTTTTCAGTCACAGTTATAATAAAAGCTATTATTTATTAAGTGCTTATGTGTCAGGCATTCTGGTAAAGCACTTTATTTCCATTTAATTAACTTTTAGTGGCACTGGAGACTGAACCCAGGGTCTTCACACCGAGCCATGTCTCCAGTATTTCCTTTCCCCTTTTAAAATTTTGAGACAGGGGGGCCGGTGAGATGGCTCAGCGGCATAAGCATCTGCCTGGCAAGCGCGAGGTTCTGAGTTTGACTCCCCGTACCCACATACAAAAAAAGGGCCAGTGATATCGCTCAGCGGCACGGGCGCCTGCTGGCGCGCGAGGTCCTGAGGTCAACCCCCGGTACCCACAAAAAAAAAAAAAAAAAAAAAAAATTTTTTTGAGACAGGAACTATGTTGCTTAGCTGGGACTTGAACTTTTGATCCTCCTGCCTCAGCCTCCCAAGTGCTGGGATTACAGGTGTGTGCCACCACACCCAGCTAATTTATATTCTTCCTTGCTTCTTTTATCAGTCCTTATTCTGAGATCTCAAATGAAAATATTATGAATAGCACTTTCTATAGAATGGTCATGAAATGGTAATGTTGGGATTAATACTAGTCCCCTATTTTATAAAAAGATTTCTTGCCTTCAAACACGAAACACAGCTGAAGTGCCTGCTTCTGCTGTTAATTGGTTGACTCCTGAGGCTGGATTGTGAACTCCATCTAAGAGTTTATATGTAATAGCAAAGACAAAACACATTGAGGAACTTTAAATTTACCACTATTTCAACCACATCAAGAAAACAGCTGGCTTAAGCCATTAGTTATAGTAAAATATCTACTAATGTTGCTCAGTGTGGACTATTAAAAAATGGAGCTTCCAAATTTCAAGCCAGTGCCACTCTCAGAGCATACCTGTGCCTCGCACCATGTTGCAGAATGTTTCTGAGGTGTGACATTTCCTACATTACTACATACAATGCTTCCTTCAGCTAATACTCATTTATCTTTCCATAACGAGATTTTCTTGATGAAAGAGACCAGCTCAAGCTCCCGATCCACCACAGAATGGAAGTCCGTGGACCAGCAGACTATTTTGAGTATGTGGACCAGTGCTATTTTGAGCAGCACTATTCTAGGGCTTGATTTCGGTGACTGCCTCTAGTTTTCTGTCCCTACAGCCATGCAAGATTTATATAAATTAAGAATTAAATACTTAGTTACAGCATAATGGGAAAGACAGCAGGAATAATGAACACTGGCCTCACCTTTGACAGAAGCAACTTCACACAGGAAACATGGCCCTCATAAACTGCAGACAGAAGCGGGGTAATGTGGTGTTTATCGGGAGCCTGTGAAACGACAAAGAACAACCTTATCCATGTTCATTTTTTTCCTATTTCTAGACATAATTAGGAAGTTTCTGTGAATATTTCAAAATTAATGAATACTATTTTCCCTTTCTGTACAGTATATAGCATCTCTCCTCAGAGGTAGTTTCTAGTTGTTGGAGAGCTGTTACCAAGGAGCTTTGACCCCAGCTCAAACCCTGCATCTGCCACGTATTTTGTGACTTGTTATTTAGCCTCTCTGAGCCTAAGTTTTATATTATTGCAGAAATGCCATGTGGCACAGGAATGGAAGAAGGGGCTGGACATAGCCGATGAGGAGGTAAAGGAAGACTGGCACAATTGGGCCAGGTGATACGGTATTTCCAGCAATGTGAAAGCTCATCTATCTTACTGCCACAGTCACTTACAACAATCTTCTGAAACTCTGCATAAGTGACAAAAGCCCGGAGTGAGAAGATGGCTGTCCACACCTGACCACTGTCTTAGGTCCAATTTAGATGTACCCTACAACTTTGCCGAGTCCTAGGCTCCTTTACATGACAGCATCTGCTAGCTACAGAAAGTACCAACACCTCGAGCTGCAGGACTCGAAAAGCAGCAGCCATGGGGGAGATGTGTAACCCTCAGTTTATCAGCTTCAAAATGTCAAGTTTGTTTGGTTTATTTTTTAAAATCCCAACTTATATTTCTAAGTTACAGGACATATGGTATAATTTTGGACTTTTCTACAAGTAACTATTTCATAAATCTAAAGAAACAATTATCCAAATTATACAACAGTATTTTTTCTAGAATAACATACATTATACATGTAATTAGGTATTAACGTATGTTCTCTACATACATTAATATCTGCTCCTTTCAGCAGCAGGAATTCCAGGATTTCGAGCTGTCCACAATCTGCTGCATAGTGAAGAGGCTTCCTTCCCCCTTCCAGCGTCCGGTTGACATCTTCTCCCTTATAAAAGAGGCCGGAGAAAAACGTTTACACTGATGGAAGAAGGGAAATAAGGCCTCTTGACATTTTCCCATTCTTTTTTTTTTTTTGGTACTAGGAATTGAACTCCGTTTTCCCATTCTTAAATCTTAAGAAGTTCACAAAACAATTACATTTCTTGCAAAGTGAAATAAAAACCTGAAATTCTACATGAATATGGACAAAAAAATGAGGATAATGCAAAGGCTTTGTGTGGCTGGCAGGAAAAAAAAAAGGATTCTTGTATGCAGGGCCTTAGCAAAACAGCACCACAAGGAGAAATTTACAGTACTGAATGTCCACATAGGAAAGTAAAGAGCTTCAAATTAGAGATCTTTGTATTTAACGAAAATAAATAAGAAAAAAGCAAACTGAATCAAAGTAAGCAGAAGGAAAGACTAAAGGGCAGAGCAGAAATCAAACAGGAAGGGCCGGTGAGATGGCTCAGCAGCGTAAGCGCCTGCCCGGCAAGCGCGAGGGCCTGAGTTCGACTCCTGAAACCCACATACGAAAAAAGGGCCGGTGATATCGCTCAGCAGCACGGGCGCCTGCTGGCGCACGAGGTCCTGAGGTCAACCCCCCCTGGTACCCACAAAAAAAAAAAGAAAAAAGAAAAAAGAAATCAAACAGAAAACAGAACAACACGAAGAGAAATCAGAAGCTGATTCTTCAAGATGATCAATACCACTGATAAACCTCTAGCACAAGTGATGTTACAGAATACTTTCTCACAAAGAACCCTCAGGTTCCAGATGGTCTCGCTGGTAAATTCTACCAAATACCTACATGCTGTTGCAGAAACCTTAAGGGATGGGAAATAAGTCAACTTATCCTGAGGTCATGATTACTCTAATTCAAAAAGACAAAGATGTTACCAGAGAAAAGCATGACAAGCACATAAGGACTAGGGGCACAAATGCAGGTTTGCAGTCTCCTCTCTCTAAGAATTTAATTCTTCACTGATTGACTAATTGACAAAATTTGTATTTGATATTTATATAACTGAATTACCCACTCACAAAAATATAAAATAGGCTTGCTCCACTAACTCCCTACCCACAACTTCTCCAACTTTCTCACTGAAGTACTTCAATTGGCAGAGGAGAGGAGGAACAAAACTTCAATGCTTCCCCAAGGCTGAAGGCAGAATCCTGAAGTTAAACCAAAGAATTTTCTCAAAGTAGTATTTTATCTGGTAAAGTCATACAAATATATCTGGACAAATATACACATATAGATGGTAAATATGTGGTGTTTAATGTAAAAGTCACAACCCAAATCCATAGCTACTGTTGCCCTCTCCTTCCTTACAAGGGATGCTGCAGGAATTTGGGTACATTCGTGCTGGATCTTAGAGTAGCTCCCTGGGAACAGCTGACTGTCCTCATTTGAAAACCACAATATTCTACACTCTAATTTATGAGAGATACAGTATGATAATTACTGGTTCTGTACTGCTCCTTGTGAGAACTACAGACCACGAGGCAATCCAGAGTAGACTTTTAAAGTCTACAATTCTTTGTGTGTATATACAATTTTCAGGAAGCATTCCTTTCATTTTTTTTCCACACAATTCTCAAAAGGGGCCACAATTCTGAGAAGTTAGAATCTCTTTCCTCTAGCTGAATGTACTGTCCCTAGTTATTTAAATTTTGCCTAATCTTCCCTTACCTACTTAAGTCATACTTTTTTTTTTTTTTGGTTGAGTACTGGGGGTCAAACTCAGGACCTCGAGTGGCAGCAGCAGGCACCTGTGCCGCTGAGCGATATCACTGGCCCTTTTTTCGTATGTGGGTACCGGTAGTCGAACTCAGGACCTCATGCTTGCCAGGCAGGTGCTTATGCCGCTGAGCTATCTCACCGGCCCTTAAGTTATACTTTTATGAAGAGATACAGTATTAAACTGTATAGAGCACGAGGCAGAAGCCCGAGGCTCTAGGAGCTTTGTGGGCCTCAGGGTCTTCATGGTAAGAGGCAGTGCTGGAGGAGGTCATTCCCAGTTCTTTAACAGTTAGCTTCTTGTTCTAAATAACAAGGCATTTGGTGATTAGGTCAATATACAACTTCTCCCCATTCTCTCTCTCACACACACCCTAAACCAGGGAAATAGGTTTTTCTGCACTTTTGCTATGGAGACAAAGTACTCAAAAAGACTTAGGTGCTGAAAACAGCCACTACTGTACATTTACCTTTCCACATAAACTAGATCAAGTATGCAGATTTAACAGTATGAAGAAAGGTAAAATGTAATACACATACAGCTCAAAGTAATAATGGTCTTTTAAATGTATTACTTCTTTGAGTTGTTTTACTAATAAAAGTAGGCAGATTCAAAAAGACGATAAAACATGGTATCACGAAAAATACACTACTTCCTGAACTTACTATAAGTTAGGTACAGATCAAATAGGCCATGCTTTGATTCAAAGAATTAGCTGCTTTCTTGGGGAAGCAAATATGCAAATAATGAATGCCATTTAGTTGGTGTTCCAAGAATAGGAACCTCAGTGAAGGGAATGGGCAATAGCTTAGAGCACTGGCAATTTATCTTTTATTGTGATTTAACTTTTCATATATTTGTATCTTGTGCTGTTAGATTTTAAAGGTCCTTAGGGGTCAGAAATTGTGTCTTATACTTATTTCTATCACATTATGGTACCTAATTACATACAACAGTATTTACATACAATATGGTACTTATTTCTACCACAATATGGTATTTCTAAACCTCAGTAACAATTGCTGACTATGACAGCATACTATAAAGCGCTAAATTAAGACATGACAGTTATTCAATAAAATGCCTAATAATTTGCAGCTTGTGTGTACACGTGATAGAACAGGGCTCGAGGAATTCATACAGTACTGTATAAGGAACTCCCACAAGACAACTAGAAGTCCAGAGGCTCTGTGCCACTGACATGTGGAGCTGACCGTGTTATTAAGTAAATAAAGTAGGTTACAGATCACAAGGATATGATTCCATTTATGCTACAAGTTAGGATACGTTTATATATGACCTATACACACTTATGCAACAAGTTTATTAGTAGTCATCTTTAGAGAGCAGGATTATGAGGGTATTCTCACTTTCTGAATTTCACTATTTAAAAAGAGTATGCATTAAATCAATGAAAGCAATACAGATATTTTCATTTTGAAAAACTAAAACCAAAGACCACTGCTTATTTGTTGAGTTAGAAAAACTTTGACTCAAACATGTTTTTGACGAATTTAAGGTCTAGAAGACCTACAAATTATATATATATCTGTACATATATTTCAACAATATAAGAATAAATAATATATGAAAAAAAGAATAAAACAAGTCCCTATAGCTAAAAAAAAGAAAAATAAAGGTAAGTCTAAATAATTAAAAAAACCTAAAACAAAAACAAAAACAAAGAAACCCAGAAAAGTTTGAATGACCATTTATGATAGTAAATGTGGACTGGTTTAACTGACCCAACTTCAGATTTCATTAAAAAAAGTAAATATCCAACCAGAAGTTTCTACTGAGACACCTAAAAACTGAATGATATCAGAAAATACAAGAGACAAAAATGTGTTAGGCATATACCGTATATTTGAAAAACTAATAGGAGTAATAATACATGATAAGGTAGAATTAGAAATATTAATTTTATATTTTAAACATATATAAGCTAGTTATGAGTCTATATATGAAACAGCAAGGAAACTGACAAGGAAGCATTGTGTGAGAAACTACTGTGACGATATAGTTCTTGGCAGGCAAGGCTACGGGAGGCATGATCAACACTGAGATTCAATGTATTGAGCACCAAACTTTGTACTCGCAGGAAACCACACTTTCTACTCCCACTGAGTAGTAAAACATGATTATAACAGACTGTAGAAAAATCTCGGTAAATTTAAAAGTTTAAAATGTAGAGAACTCATTCTCTAATCCCAGTGCAATAAAACAAAATACAAAAAGCTTCAGCACAAACACATGATTGAAGGGGAAAATCATGAGAACAATAAAAATAACACACATGCAACACAACCGAAATAAACCAATACTAAACGTGCTAAGCTACTGACGGAGAAGAGAGGAACCTGACACCAGAATGTCAGACTATTTTGAAAATAAAGGTGTTGTAGTCAGGGTTTGCAAGGGAAAAGATATCATACTGGACAAATAATTTATAGGATTTTATAAAAGTCACCCAAAAAGTCAAATACAAAAGAGAGCAGGAGATCTGTCCACACGAGAGACCCAAAGAATCCAGCTGAGGGCCTGGATCCCATGGCAATGTCCTGCTCGAGTCCAGCGGAAGACCTAGAGCCCATGGCAATGTCCTCCACGAGTCCAGCTGGAGGCCTAGAGCCTACAATGTCTCACGCAAGTCTGCATCAAGGATCTGCACTGGGAAGGCCCAAAGGTCCGTGGTGGAAGCCAGAAAGTCTGCACCAGCAGGATGAAGGGTCTGTGCCAGCAGGCTGAGGGGTCTGCACTGGAGCCAGAAAGCGACGCTCAAGCTAAGGACCAGAGCTCCTCCCAAAAGAACCACAGCCATCCTCAGTGACAATGAGGTCCCGAGCTCCTCCGATGAGAACAGCTGAGTTCATACCAGGAAAACCAGCATGACACGCTTCTCCAGGAGAACCAACAGCGCCATCTCTTCCTCTCCAGTTCTTTTTATGTTGTTGGCAACAATCCTCAGGTGGGCCCTCCACATGCAGCACCACGCTGATTCAGTTCAGCTGGGTGTTACAAGCTGACCACCAGTTGTCAATCCGCCACAAAAGGTTAACATATTAATCAAAGTAAGAATATTATTTACGTACAGAACCAGAACTGAAAAACCAACTAAGCCTTTGTGACACGGCTAGTTAGCTTAATACGAAATTACTGGGTTTTTAAGACTGCCACAGTTCACTAGATTCTTATTTTTTCAACTTTTGCTTCAACTTTTGCTTTCAACTGGTTTTAATATGGACTAGAAAACAAACTTACAAATATGTGGCATATTCTTAATAGTTGCAGATTTCCTCTTTTAACTCCAAAATCTTTTACGGGCCTCTCAGAAGTGTGGTTTGGTAAGGATAATTTACTAGATTCAACACTTCTTACAGGTCTTCACTACACTGGATTAGGTTTATTTGATAATAAACATTCAGATGGAAAGCATTCTTCATACTGTTTCTAAATAAAATGGGCACCTGACTCTTGCTTAGAATTTCTTTTCAGGTCTTTCTGAAGATGAAAAGAAACACTCTCTTCCTTTGACCTCCAACATGTGTGCACCTACACAAGTAAGTTCTAAGGCATAAATACATACTGTACTCTCACAAGAGACATGCCCCTCAACACTACAAAGAGTAGATTAAATTAGCACATGTATGACCATTTTGTAGCACAGCATGAAAATTATTATTGGACACCTGACATAGTAGAAAGCAGCAAAAGTTTTAAATTTTATCAAATTCTATATAATTCAGCCAATGTTTCCTCACTCAGCTGGGGTTAAATATTACCTATACTTGCTTAGAATTCAGAATTCCTCAAGACTATAGTGTTTAATGTTTTTAAAATAATAGACCCTTTTGAGACGAGTGCTATGGTCCTTCCTTTCCTATCTTCCCCCTCTATAAAAGCCCTTAAAATGGATGTAACTTCGCAATGAAGAATAATGTTTACTGTATTAAGTGCCACTAGTGTGTCAAACGGTATCAGAGTTATAAATTACAACACAGCAATGAGTTCAAATGCAAAATATACTACCGAGGAGCAAAGCAAACAAAAAAGGTGGTAATACTGTGCTTAAATGCAGAAAAACTGATGGCACAACAAAGAGGAAGAAGGTCTGAGAAGTGTAACAACATTCTCTCACTATACATATTTTCTAAAGTTAATAGATGTGTCACACCAAATATATAAAACATCCAATGTTAGAAACTGTTTTAAGGGGCTGGTGAGATGGCTCAGCGGCATAAGCGCCTGCCTCGCAAGCGCGAGGGCCTGAGTTCGACTCCTGGAACCCACATACGAAAAAAGGGCCGGTGATATCGCTCAGTGGCATGGGCACCTGCTGGCATGTGAGGTCCTAAGAGTGACCCCTGGTACCCACAAAAGAAAAAAAAGAAACTGTTTTAAGTAATGAATAACAACTCCCATAACTTACTGTTTGTATCTTTTTAATACTTTAAGTGTCTCAGTTTTCTCCTTGCTGGAACAAAATACCCAATACCCACACGTAAAGTTAAGGGAGGAAAGGGTTATTTAGCTCAGTTTGTAGAGGTTTCAGTCCATCATCGGCTGCCTCCAAGGCAGGGTGGCACAGCAGACAGGCATCGCGGAGGAAAAACAGTTCCTGGCAAGCAGAAGGCAGCAAAGCAAGCAAGGGACGACCACAGATCTTTCTATACTTTATATCTTATCCAGGCTACTTAGGGTGAGTAGCACTCACACCCTTAATTCTAGCACCCTTTATCCTAGCATGGCACCATGAATCAATCACCCACTCTAGATCCAGCCACTTCTGAAAAAGCCCCACCCATGACTGCATGATGCTTAGGGGGACATCTAAACACAAGCCATAACATTCCATTCCTGGCTCCCCAAAGACTCATGCACATCTCTTTATGCAAGAGGCATTTATTTAGTCCATCTCTAAAGTTGCCAAAGTCCTAACAGTTTTGGCATTACCAAAAAGTCCATGTCCAAAGTCTCTTCTGAGGCCGGGGATATAGCTCAGCAGCACAGTGCTTGCCTGGCAAATGCAAGGTCCTGAGTTCAATACCCAGTACCAAAAAACAAACAAACAAACAAAATACCCGAAGTCTCTTCTGATTAAAGGCAAATTTTAAGCTGGGAGCCCCTCTACAAATGAAAAGAAAGTTAAACACATCCAACATTCAATGGCACAAGATAGACATTTCCATGCCAAAAAGTACAAATGGGGGATACAAAGGAATGGGACCAAAGCAAGTCCAAAATCCAGCAGGGCAAACATTAAGTCCTGTAGTTTCATGTCCAGCATCTGAGGTAATCTGAGGCAAGATGTGATCTCCAAAGGCCTTGGGTGGCACTGCCCTACCACACTTCTGGTGGTTGTAGCTCCCATGGCTTCTCTTTTGGCCTGGTTCTGCTCTCTCTTTGCAGTTTTCCTCAGACAACCCACACTCCTGGCTTCTCCAATCTTCTGGGATCTCCAATGCACCTTTGGCTTCCCACACCGTCCTCTCAGGGGCACACTGTCTGGCCTCCCAGGCCTTTTTTGAAATCTAGGAGCCTTCCTGATCCCACAACTCTTGCATTCTGCATGCACCTAAAACCAGCACCACGTGGATGATGCCAAGCTGGAGCAGTACCAAGGCTTCCTTCTCTTTTGGCTATAGGGGTTGAGTGCCTACGAACCAAATCCCAAGCAACAACTTCCCTAAGCTGCCGCCATCCTGGAACATGGTGCTCTGGGCTCTCTTTTCAAAGCAAAGTCTTTCACTTTTGCAACTTTGAGGCTGCAAAGGGTGGAGTCCTGCTGGTTCTTGTGATATCCCCAGGCCATCTTTTTTCTCCTTTTCCTTCTCAGCAATCAAGATCTCCTCTGCTCTATCTTTGCAGTCCATAGCTTTACTGGAGCTTCATTTCTAGCCAAACTCACAGCATTTTAAATCATTCTGCTGGGCTCTTTTTTCTTTTTTCTTTTTTTTTTTTTTGTGGGTACCGGGGGGTCGACCTCAGGACCTCGCGCACCAGCAGGCGCCCGTGCCGCTGAGCGATATCACCGGCCCCTTTTTCGTATGCGGGATCTGGGAGTCGAACTCGGGCCGTCGCGCTTGCAAGGCAGGCGCTTATGCCGCTGAGCCATCTCACCGGCCCCTGGGCTCTTTTTTCTTGATTCTCAACATAAATCTGGCTAAGTGCCCCCAACAATAGCCATGCCACCATCTCAACATTAGACTACCTTCAAATTTCTTCTGCAAGATTAGTCTGCCTCCCTTAATCTCAGTCTCAGGCAAAGTCTCAGGACACAAGCAAAATGCAGACAAACTTTCTGCCAAGGCATTACACACATCACATGGAGTCCCAACAACCAATGCAGTCCTTCCTAGCAGAAACCTCCTGAGCCTGATCTTTACCAGCAGAATTTCTATTAGCTTTCTGGTCTTCTGAGCTTTGCCCAGAATCTCCCATCAAGTACAGCCTTAGGCTTTCCAGCTCTACTTTTTCAGCCAGCATCTCCAAACCTTTCCAAACTCTTTCCACAAGCCATTCCCAAAGGCTTCTAAACCATATGGTCAGGTATAGTCACAGCAATGACCACACTTCTCTGGTACCAAAATCTGTCTTAGTTATTTTTCTCGTTGCTAGGACAAAATACCCAACACCCACAAGTTAAAGGAGGAAAGGTTTATTTGGCTCACAGTCTGTAGAGGTCTCAGCCCATCCCTGGCCGGCTCCAAGGCAGGGTGGCATGGCAGATAGGCACTGCAGAGGAGAAACAGTTCCTGGCAGGCAGAAGGTACCAAAGCAAGCATGGGAATTTGCTTATTACTAGTTAAAAGAGGAAGTTTCTTATTACTAGCTAAAATCCACACGAGGCTGACCCTGACCAGAGTGAACACCTCCTACAATCTAACAATTTCCTCATCTCAGACATATTCCTAAGAGGGGTATTTTCACTGACAAATTACTACTTAATACTTCATCTGCAATGTCTTCCATCTATGTATTTCAGTCATAGTTCTGAAATATTTCATTGTAAAACAATGGGACAGGAATAGGAATATTCTTTTAGAGTCACTTCAGAATTCAAATTCTGTCTGCCTACTACCTTAGCTGTAAGATCTCAGGCAAGTTATTTAATTTCCTTTTCTCTGACTATAAAATGAGAAAATGGCCTACAGGGGATAGTTGTGAGGGTAAATCACACATATATCTACGTGTATATTAATTTATTACACACACTATACCTGGAATAGAGAGAAGGCCTTCTATGCCCATTATCTTCTGACTGAATCTGATTTCTCTAGTGCTGATTCTCCTCTATATTGGAAGCAATGACTTCATCTTGTTCTCACAGCACTCAATTATTTTTATACAAAGGTATGTTTTTTAAAAAAAGTATAGTTGCTTTCTACATTTTACCAATATTTCCAGTATTAAATAAATTATTCGGAGCCCATGTAACTATTTTATTTGCTGTTTTCTTGTACATTTGTAACTGAACCTCCAAAGAAGCATCCTTGAAGTATTAGTCCAACTGTATTCCATGCCTATCCAATACAGTGGCTGTCAGTGTAGGTGCGCAGATGATATATGCTGAATGAATTATGAATGAATCAGTGAAAACTGTGCTAACAGCCTTCTCATTCACTGCTGGAGTCAGAAACCAAGCTAGGTCATGGACTGTCCCTAGGGCCAGGGACAGAATTTTGAAACATTTTTAGTGAACATTTGACACCTGAAAAATTCTGACATTTCCTTTCAGTTTAAGAATCTAAGTAAGTTCCCCTTTGAAAGTATATAAATAATAATTCTTAATTATCAGAATATTTCTATGCCACTTGCCTAAGGTTCAAATTCACTACTTTTTCTTTTAGAGAATTTCATTCCAGATCCAGTCTGCTTTCTATTTTTATAAAGTTTTATTGGAACACAATCAATTTGCTCATTTGCTTACCTATTCTCCATGGCTGCTTCTGTACAACAGCACAGAGAAATAGTTTGTGATAGAGACTGTACGGCTCACAAGACCTAAAATATTTAGTAGCTGGTCCTTTACAAAAAAATTTGCCAACTCCTACTTGGCCTAAGTCTTTACTTAGGAAAGGATCTCTACAGACAACACGAATAGCAACTTTGTATATACTGCACAGTTAACAGTGTGTAGGCACTGCTTTGTAAATTTACATTTACTCTTTTAGAATTATACAAAACATGAATGGGATACTATTATAATCTCCATTTACAGATGAGAAAGCTGAGGCCTGATGAAATGAAACAACTTGGTTATAGTTAACAGGTGGCTAGGGTCAGGTATTAAACCCTGGTCTACTGGAATCCAAAGTGAAAAGCACTCTCCTATACAGAGTTTTAAATAAATTTTAACCTTACATTTCATCAAGATTCACACTGAACAGTAAGGAATTCCTCGAGCTCAAGAAGGGGCTTCAACTGCTGGGAAGCTACCTGCTTCCTCTACAAGAGAAATGCCCTGTTGCACTGTATCAAAAATATACCAGTTTAGGGGCCGGTGAGATAGCTCAGCGGCATAAGTGCCTGCCTGGTAAGCGCGAGGTCCTGAGTTCGACCCCCGGTATCCACCAAAAAAAAAAAAAAAAAAAAAAAAAAATATATATATATATATATATATATATATATACACATATATGTATGTATATACATATACACATATATAGATAGGTAGGTAGATAGATAGATACCAGTTTAAAAAAATACCAGTTTTTTAAACAGGTCATTAGGAGAAAATTCTCCTTCTTGAGTGTTCAAAACTAAAAGACACATTCTCTGGAGCAAGTTTTGAGTCTCTCAAGCCACTGTTTTCCAAACTCCAGCCCAGTGACTTGTCAGTCAAGTCAGGGACCCGTAAACTCTCAAGTTTAAGAAACTACCATGGAGCACAACACAGGAAGAAGGCTCTGAATTAGATACTGCACTGGCAAGAATGAGGGATTAACTGCAGAAGCACTTAGGAAATGCTATGCAGAGCGAATCAGACAGAACACAAACTTCACCAAAAAGCAGAGCTATGGTTTGTTCCCCGAGTCCACATGCTGAAAATCTGGGTTCTCAGTGTGGCAGTGTAGGTGGAATCCTTAAGAGGTGGGGCCTAAGTTAGAGAAATACAAATTAAAACAACACTGAGATTCCATCTTACTCCAGAAAGAATGGCTAGCATGAAGAAATCAACCAATAACAAATACTGGAGCGACTGTAGGAATAAAGGAACCTTTCTTCATTGTTGGTGGGAGTATAAACTGGTACAACCACTATGGATATCAGTATGGAGATGCCTCAGAAAACTAAAACTAGAAATTCCATTTGATCCAGCTATTCCCCTTTTAGGAATTTTCCTGAAAGAATTAGATATTACATTACAGTGATACATGCGCACTCATGTTTAAAGTAGCACAAGTCACAACAGCTAAATCTTGGAAGCAGCCTATACGCCCATCAACAGATGAGTGGGTAAAGAAAATGTGGTATTTACACACCATGGAGTACTACCCTGTCATAAAGAAAGACAAGCTTGAGTCATTTGTAGGAAAATGGATACACCTTGAGACCAATGTTAAGTAAAATAAACCTGACACACAAGCTTAAATATCTTATGGTATCTCTTATATGAGAAACCCAAAATACAAATAAAGAGCAAAATAAAAGACAATGGAAGTAGGGAAATAAATCTATTCAAAATATAGGGACATAATATTCAAGCCAGAAGACTGTTACAGAGCAATAAAAAAACTGAAGTCAAAAGACAAAGTGGGAACAGTATTTGCAAGAGATGACAAAAACTCATTTCTTTAATTTATAAAGGGCTCATATAATATCTATAAGAAACGAACTAACCACATCATAGAAAAATGAACAAAAGATATAAACAGAAAATTTGGGGGAAGGAATACAACAAATGGCTAACAAAGTTCTCGTAAAGATATTAAACCTCTTCATTAAACAAATGCAAATTGAAACAAATATACCATTTTTCACCAATCTAAATGGCAAAAACTAAAAACAAATGTAATGGTGCCCAGTGCTGCCCACAGGATGAGGGAACATTAGTCTCATGTGCTGTTGATGTGTGGCTAAGTCCAAGGAACTGCATCAGGAGCATAATGCAGACACATCCTCCAAAGACGTCACAGTGTATATACAAACATGATTGTTATAATACTGTTTAACTGCGAAAATAAACTGGAGACAAAATGTTTGTCATAAAGCAGTGATGGTGAACCTTTTAGAGAGGAGTGCCCAAACTGCAACCCAAACCCACTTATTATCGCCAAGTGCCAACACTGCAATTAAATTTGAATACTGAGGTTTTAGTTTGGAACAAACTCATACATTAACATCTTTTGTCTTAAAAGAAAAACAAATAACACTTTTGCCATAGGTTTGGCAACTAACGCCATAAAGGATTAGTTAAATCAATTATGGCATATCCATAACACTAAATACTACACACCATTAAAAAAGGGGTAATAAAATTTCAACGTGAAGCCTGAGATTCATTATTAAGGAATTTTAAAAAGGAAAGTGCAGAAGTGAAGTACTTATAGACTTTTTTTTGACACAGGGTCAACTTTATATTCCAAGTCAGCCCGGGGCTTTCAGCTGGCCTCAAGCTTATGATCCTCTTGCCTCAGTATGTATATAATTTTCTAAGGGGGAAACACATGAGTAAGTGTAATTCCAATGTTCTTCTGAAATTAATTATATGAACTGCTATGAATGGCTACTCTGTTCACAGGTACTGGGGATGGGAGGTCCTCAACCCTTCATTCTCAACTGTTCCATTTTCTAATTTGTACCTTAATTTGTACCTTAATTTTACTTCTTGAAGGTAATAGGAGTTATCTAAATAGTAATTACAGGCTAGTTTTGTACTTTTCTGTCTTAAAATACAGTACCTCATAGCTTTATATATTAAAGAAAGAAGCCAACTGAGTACAGGGAATAGGCATTGGAATACTTTGTTTTACTTTATTCCATTTAATACAGCTTTATTTTTAAAATAATAAGCATCTTATCTTATAATTTAAATCAGTTTTAATTCAAAAACTTTTAATCACCTGTACTAATGGAAAGATAATGTTTAAAATCTCAGAGCAAAATACATCTAAGAAAACACTTACGTTCCCTTATTTCATATTCAAAGAAAAAAGACTAAAAGCCTAATAGAAAAGTATACTGTACTAAATTTTGCATATCTCCTGAAGGTACCTATATCTTACATCAACTGACATTAGCTTTCTTACCGGGTCTAGCTCTCTGTAGAAAGCAATACAAAGTGATAAATTTTAATAAGAAAAAATGATAATTAAAAAAGAGAAACTACCTACAACTAACAAATGCAAGGCAAATTGAATCAGGACCTCTCTGGCTATTTTAAGTGGGCTATTTTATTAGGAAAGTGAAAAATGATCCCAATAATTAGTTTTTGCAATTTCTAAAGATTAGAGTTGATAACTTTCTCAGGTTCAAGAGATCCTATCTTCTCACATGGGGCACAATTGCTGCTTTTCAAACCTATCAGAGTGTCAAAGGCAGATGTCATTAGAATGGGGAGGGAAAGGAAACCATAGAGAAAGGGAAGTTGGAGGCCCCATGTATAGTGTTTCACAGCCAGTGAAACAGAAGTACCTGTAAACAAGAGACTATATACACAAACCCGCTGGAGATTTCTAAGGGGCCACTGATCAGCACAACTCCTAACTGCCCAAAGAAATAAGTGCTGGGTCCTCAAAATCTTTCACAAACCTCATCTCTATGTAGTCTCAAGGGATTTTTCCCATCCTGTGGTGATTCTTCATTTTAACACTTTCATACTTTCAGTAAGTTATCTGGCATCACTGAGAAATGAAGACCAAGGGGGGAATGCAGTGGTAAAGAGACAAGGACCTCTGAAGCTTAAGATCCCACAGTACTGGGTTCAAATCTCAGCTTCCCCACTTAAGAGCTTTGTGACGCTGGGCAAGCTATTTAATCTCTGGGCAAGTTCTACATCCGTAAAATATCTAAACTCATGGGGTTATAAATAATGAGGAAGCCCATGAATGAAATGATACCTGTGTATTATACTCAAATACATAAAATCTTAAAAACTATGGTCTCTTTAAAGTGCTGTTTAATTTAAATCATTATCAATAGAAAGCTCAGTAATTTAATTATTTTTTCCTAAGGCAAACAAACACAATTTAACTTTTTCTGGACTGTGTCTATTCACGATGATGAACATAAACTATAAATAATATTCTGAGTTTAAATAAAGCTTACACAAGTTATCAATCAGTCTCTTTATAGACACACCTTGACCAAAAAGAGCCTCTAGTGGAAATTTAAGTTTACAGAGATGTTTATCTCTATGCTATTTCTAAATTGTTACACTTAAAATTAAAAAAATTTAAAGTAGCTATTTTCTGTATCTTTATTCACAGAACTAATTTGTTGTACTTGCCTCTTGTGAGCCCCTTTCTCATTTTCTTAATGCACTGCTGTAAGCTCAGAAGCCAGATAACTATTTTCAACACAGCCTGATATGGTTAAAAAAAAAAACTGTGTATGTGCATAAGCTTTTTTTTTTTTTTTTTGTGGGTACCGGGGGTCGACCTCAGGACCTCGCGCGCCAGCAGGTGCCCGTGCCGCTGAGTGATATCACCAGCGCCTTTTTCGTATGCGGGTACTGGGAGTCAAACTCAGGACCTCGCGCTTGCCAGGCAGGCACTTATGCCACTGAGCCATCTCATTAGCCTGTGCATAAGCTTTAGATTCAGCCTGCCCTGGTTTAAATCCCAGTTATGTTACTACTTTGCAACTGTGTGAAATTAACTTTTCTAAGCCTCAGTGTTCTCTTCCTTAAAATGGAAATATTATCTATATTGAAATACTGTGGAGACAGATGAAAAGTATCTTGCCAAGTGTTTTCTCTTACCTGTCAACCTAAGTTAAAAAATCACTGGTAATTATATTAGTGAAGTTTACTGAAATCACGGCCAAGTTAAAAATTAAAAAAAACTTCTCACTACAAACATATGCTTTTAGTGTGTGAAATTCTTCGGCACCCTACTAGAGATACAAAGATGAAAAAGAATATACTATCTGCCCTCCAGAAGCTGAGAGCCTAATGGAAGAGAGATATATAAGCAAAAGCACAACAGTTTGATAAGTGACACAGTAAAAGAGGCAGTGCTCCATATGAAGTGGAAATATTATTCTGGAAGAGGTGATATTTACTTTAAGAGGATGAACAGGAGCTCACCAGCTTGGGAGCTAAGGACAGAGGTGGGCAGACTTTGTCAAGAAAGAGGAAAGAGCACACAGAAAGACCTACAGCAAAAAAGAGCGGTAGGTTCTGCAGCAGGGGACTTCCAGAAGGGTGAGAAACACAAGTCATGACCATACCATCACTGCTAGTTCGCTCAACCAAGGAGAAGATGGCCCATGTTAAATAAGTAATGAGACACACAAAGGTATCTTAAGGACAGTGGAAGAGGTTCCTTGAGAAAAAAGGTAGTACTGTATGCTCAGATTCGCATTATACCGACACTCCACAACTAAACTGGATTAGGAGAACTATAATCAAAGAAAATACAGTCCAGGTTATAAAGCACCAGCAACTAACCCAAAGTAACTGTGCTAAGAATGGTGAGAGAGGCATGGATGAAAGAGACTAAGAAGGGAGTCTTGATGACCCTCAGAAATCTAGGAA